>CM034148.1:934599879-937489879 GCA_019776745.2 Taxus chinensis | reverse complement strand
GCTCCTGTCCCTTTTGGGTGCTCTTGACCCTGTTTACTTTCTTCTTGCTCTTTTGGGTCTATTTTACTTTTGGGTCATCTTTTACAACTTTGGTTTGGCCTTTTAGTTGTCAATTAAGAAATTCAAATAAGGGAATCATATATATAGATAATTATAGCTGCCAAATGAAGAACTAAGCACTAAACATTACATACTATCACCTAAGCTTGAATCCGAAGGCAAAAAGAGCATTAAAAAGCATCCATCTAACACATTATCTCAAGGGATAAGGGCTGCATTATTTTACATACACAACATAGGAGGGAAAGTTCATTCTATTCCATCTCACACATTCTATACATTGCTACATTCTAGATGTATCCCACTATCACTATGTAAGGTGCACAAGGGCATCATTAAAAACACTTACACACATAACTACATGGATTGTGAAACACTTGGTATTAAGTTCACTCTTTGGGTGACTACCGGGGTTAGTCTGAATCCACATATTGCATCTTTAGTTTTTAGGATTTGATGTGGTTTGTGTGTATGTGCAGCTAGGTATATATTTTGTAGGTTATTGTGAACAACAACATTGGAAAAAATCTAGAGTGAAAAACATAGAATAACAATGAAGCTCCTCTTCCACAGAAAAATATTAGAACCAGAGCATCTAGGTGGACACTAGTGCCTAGATCTAGTAACTAGTGCCCATGTGCTCCTGTCCTTCAATGGACGCTTCTTTCCTGGACATTTTTGAGTCCCAAAATTTATAGCGAGCTTTGAAAACACTCCTCCCATTTTGTTCCAACAATTCCTTAGTCCAGAATACTTCCTGATCACTCAGAAATAAGCTAAGTCACCCTCTCTCCTTCTCTTGCTTAGGTTTTTAGATATTTACTTTCTTGTTGCTTATCCATTTACTGTATTTTATCATTTATATATCATTCATTACAATGGTTACTCTAAAATATATATTTAATTCAAATTATATCAAATTAGAAGGTTTTGAGTCTTGTAATACATAACATTGTAACTAATGGGCTTATTGGAACCTTGCCACATAATAGAAATTTAAGCACACGATGCCTTATACCCAATATTAATCAATAATTATGCATGCAATTTATTAGAAAAAGGGGTAAAATATATACGTAATGAATAAGGTCCTAAAACTATTACTGTGCAAATTCCTTGAGGCTTTTAGGAAAGAGCTTAGTAAGTAATACATCACTGTAAACATAATATATGCAAGTGGCATGGAAATCATGAGGGTTTGTTCACGATTAATTTTTTCATGTCATAGATAGGAATATCAGGATTGAAAAATCAAATACAAAAAAAGATAGGAAACAAATTTGAGTGCAAGTGGGTTGTGAAGTAACTAATAGATTTCATGCCATTAGAAGAGGAAAAGGCACCTTGTTGTAATTATAATATTTGAGCTTGGAAACTAGGAATTTTTTCTCAAGATATCATGTATTAGAAGAGGATTGGGAAGTTCCATGGATGTATATAGTAGATGAACAAATAATAATAGTAATAGGAGTTTATTAAGCTAAACTGTAATTTATTTGCCTAATCTAAATGCAAGATTGCAGTAAATAAATGAATACTGAAGTACTGAAACAAATCTAAGAACTTAAGTAATAAATAATGAAAACCCTAATTGCAAAGAAAGGGTAGAGAGCCTTAGCTGATTCGTCGAGTTCTGGAAAGTACAAAAAGCTGGAAAATAGAGAAATGTGAAACAAATGACCATCACATAGGAGCTTGTAGAATTACAAATCTAGAGAATCTGACTGGACTGGGGCATCTGGAGAGGGATAGGGGTTCCCGTGGGTGCCCTAGGACTTTTTTGGGCATATGGGTCTATGTAAATGCTCAAAACCTAAATTATCAGGGTCTTAAGATGTTCGTTGATGCTCAACTTTTGTCTCTATGGATTCACACAATGATCGATGAGGTTGCTGTAAACCTGAAATAAAGAATGGACTTGCAAAACCCTCAAATAAACATCAAATACCAAAAAATAAAGATGCAAAATGAGGGGTCGAACTGTCCTCAGCTATCACAATGATGGAGTTACATCTGAGTGATGTACTACATCTCAGTCCCAATGTAGTTCTGTGTGTATGTGTGGAATTGTGCCCTAGAGTTCTCTTGTACGTGTCACACTTTGGATAGCTAGCAAGTAACTAGATGTAGAATGTAATAAATGTTTGCATGGAATAGAATGAAATTCCCTCCTATGAAGTGTGATGCAGAAAACCAACCCTTGTGTGTCCCTTGTGATGGAGCTACATTGATGTAATGGAGCTATTAGATGCCTTGATGGACACAACCTTAGGTGGTGATAGATAATACTTAGTTCTCAGTCCCTTGTTATGATCACATAGCTTTATATTTATATGATTCCTTTGCTTGAATTTTGTAACCTTGAAAAGGCTGATTACCAAAAAGATAAGATTCTCAAATGGCTAGCAAGGACCCAAAAAATGAGAGTAAAGTATAAAGGTGACATGAGTGCCCAAAGGGGACGAGGGCACCTAGTGCTGGCATCCTCGTTGGGTGCTAGTGTCCAAAATGACAAATGCTGAAGAGTAAAAAGGAACACTAAGAAAGTAAGGGTGCAAGACTGAAAGTAGAAAGAGAAAGCATAGAAAGGTGGCCAAAGACATGGGTTAATTAGTAATTTTCTTACTCAAGAATGATGTAGACACTGAAATCATGTTGTAATCACCTTGGTCCCCTAGCATATCCCTATAATCACTTCCTCATCCTCAAAACCTTATCACCTACCTCCTGCACCCCACACATTTTAATTTAATTACTTTAATTAAATTAATGCCATTTACCTCCATACATATTAATTTAATTAAGTTAATGACCTTTTACCCACACACACATTGAATTAATTATTCACATTAAATTAATTCACTAACATCACACATCTATTTAATATAATTGCCTTTATTAAATACACCTCACCTAACCACCCCCATCATTTGACCCATTAACCTAAACCCTAAATCAATGGCCTAAATAAAACCTAACATTAGACCCATCCCCTCACCTCACATTAAAAGCCTCCTAAGGTTGGTTTTTGCACCAAGTAAAAGAAGAAACCCTTATCAAATGGCGGAACAACTTCCCAGGCAACTTTTGAATAACCCGAGATATCTCGCCCAAACCGACGTTGGTTTACCCTAAACCGATGCCGGTTCACCCTAAACCGATGCCGGTTATATCAGAATGGAGCAAATGGCCTATTTAGACCCATTTACAACTTTCTAATATGGGTTGGTTGGTTTTATTGGAAGACTTCTGATCTCGAGTTTGATCTCTTTAGACGCGACAACAAAACGAAGATTGATTTGTGATAAAAAAGGTAACCAAATACACTGGCACAATAGTGAAAACTTTCTTCCCAGCATTCTCCAACACAACAACTTATTCATTATTCTTTAGACTTGTACCTCATAGAAGAGTAAGTATCCTCCTTCCATCTGTTTCATTTTCTTATCATTAGTTGTAGTCTTTGTGGTAAAGGAAGCTTGTATTTTACTCTCTGTCCATTTCCTCTCTCTAGTTGTAGCCACCTTCTATACCTAATCATCTTAATACTTGGTCTAAGTTCCCATTTTGATCTCCTCAATAGTCTCAGACCTTCACAACCTACCTACACGCCCTCTGTGATCAATCCATGCCTTCTATCCACTCCAATTTTTCACCAAAATTCCAAAAACCTAGACTGTGTGATTCCACCAGCCCCGACTTAACCATCGTCGGTTCTATCTAATTGTTGCCGGTTACAATCAAATTGTCATCAGTTTCATAAAACCGTGGTCGGTCTTTGTGTCGCCTGATTTCTGCCAGAATAACCTGTTTCTAACATATACCTACTTGAACACCTATTTGACCTTCAGATCTGGATCTAACCTAGCTTGTTAGCTCAGATTCACCTATAACCAACCTACTTGACCTCTAGGTCTCCTTCTAGCCTAGCCTATTAGATTAGATCTAGCCTATTGCATTTTGTATGAGATGCCTAAATCATATTAAACTACAGTAGGAAAATATTTAATTTATTTCAGCATTGAATTGTTTTGAACAGTGGATTGACAACCATCTAGGAAGTATCACACTTCCAGGATTGAGCACATGCTAGGTAGTCCACTGCATATATTGTTTAACTCTCTTTGGTGGTCTTGTTTTGATTCTTATATAGGTAGTTCCTCATAGCGAAAAGGAAGGTCTCACAATCACTTTGATTTGGAATTCAGATACGCGAGCATACAACCTTCAACCATCTCGAACCAGGTATTCCTCTTACCACCTTTACCTTATCTGTTTCACCAAGTACTTCTCAGAAAAACTAGGAAATCAGGTGAAACATTTTGGCACGCCCGGTGGGACCCATTAGGGGTTCCTTTCATATTTCTTCATTCCTAGGTGAAAAATTGTGTGTTTGTTTCCCTTCTAGTAGCATTCACATTAAAACTTTCTTCTTGGTAACATTCTCTTCTTTCTACTTGCTTCGAAAGACACATTTCTTTTGGTGTATTTAAAATGAACCTTCTTATCCTTGTTTTCTACATTTTAGTGAAAGAGCATCCCTCTTCCTGTTCATCTATTGTTGTCATCAAATATCATACTTTTGATTTGGTTTTAAAAAAAGTGCACTACATTCTGATTTAGCTCATTAGCTCACATTAATTGAGGGAAACCTATACGTTGGAAGTCATGACCAGCTGATGGTTAACAAATGAATCATAGAAGAGCACTTCTATCCTTTTCTCTTTCTCTGAGTCTTACCAAACCACACAAAAATTCAAAATACATACATTCTCAAACAACATCCTACATGGAAGAAGCTGTAGATGATTACACAATCACGGTATAGTGGGCACCCGGCTCGCTGCTCTTTCGAGTCATACTTTAGAGTGAAGCCTTCGCCCACCATAACATTCTTGAAAACTCACCCTTTAGAATTCTTTCTTTGTAGGAAGCTTTCCTCACCAAGAAATTCTATAGTTCTGTTCATAACAGTCAGTCCATAAAAATAGCATAAGCTGAACAAACGTAATAAAATAGGCACTCTAGGAATGTTCTTTCTTAGTGCTCTGCTTGATTTGCATTTTGAGGTGAGAGCTTTCGATCATTATTTTTTTCTTTCCTTGCACACTCCCAATCATAGTCCATGTATTCTAAATTCATTTGAGAATGCCTGGACCACATCTACATCATTCTCAGACTTCTGGGTTTGATTCAACACCAAATTTTTAAATCACAACCATTTTTCTTATTCTCTGTTTCAATTTCCCAGTAACTAGCTACGGTTATCTTTAACTGGCATCGGTTTAACCCAACCGGCGTTAGTCTGAAGTGTTCTTGGATACCTATCCAAAAGACACCTATTTCACTTTCTGAGCTGTAAAAGGATCCTATCACCTTTCATATTGTCATTATTTCAATCACAGTCACCTTACGTCTCAACCAATGCAAAAATTGTCAGTCTGGGACCATTATTTAGCAGACTATTAGTTTTTCATAGTAACCGGCACTAGTTAATCCTAATCGGCATCAGTTTACCCAAACTAGCGTCGGTCACCCTGTGTTGTTTTATAGCTCACCAGCTGACCTAATTCACTCACCGTTGACTATTTTCCTAGTTCTATTGTGTTATGTTCCATTTAGACATAATACAGTCTCGCCAAATCAGCTCCTACCCACATGGTGCTTACCCATAGTCAGGAAAGCACCCTTGTATTTCACACTAGTCGACTATTGCTCCCACATAACCCTTCATCACCTAGTCCTTCACCACCTTCCATCTCATCATCCATGGATCCCAATCAACCTATCACCATTCCTACAGGTGACACTGAGTTTTCATGACTCCTAGATCAGAATCCCACTACTTTGAGCCACTACCTAACCCATGCCTCCACTCGAGATGCCTCAGGCCAATTGATATATGGCATGCCCGTATCCTTATCTCCATCCCTAATGATCACTTCCACCTCAGGTCCACCTCCTACCATGGTGACCTCACTGATTTTATCCCCAATTATGTTAGAGCTAGGTCCCATGCCAACTTTGACTGCCACATCCGCCACCTGTATTGCACTCGCAGTCTCCACCATACCTTCATCCACCACCCAAAATATAGCATCATCCACACCTGTTGTCTCATATATACCAGTAGCAACGCTACCACCATTTGTGCTAGTAATCTCTACCCCATTTCAAAACGTTTTCCTTTCTATTCCCCAATCTCTACCTCCCATATCTACCAGGGTCACTACGAGTGTCCCACCCTCACATACCTACTACCAACTACCTCCTGTTTCATCATTCATTTAGTTTGGATATATACCCTCTATGTATGTCTCTCAATTCCCACCTCCTTATTCGACACCACCATATTCTGGCATGTCGTATTCTTCATATGTCCTGCAACAACCTCCTTTCGCTCCGGGGGCTACCCAATCTACACAACCTAACAATGACTTTATCAAGTTAATGATGGACAAGATGCAGAAATTAGAAGCATCTATTTCCAGCTCCCGTAATTCTCTCACCTACGAAGAGATTTGTAATGATCCTATTCACCTATCCATTCCCATTTGACCATATCCCGTACACTAGGAGATGCCTACGTTTAACCGCTTTAATAGTAAGGAAGACCCACAATAGCATTTGCGATCTTTCAAACATGGGTGTTACTTAATTTCCCATGATGATGCTTTACTTTTGTGAACCTTTCCCATGTCCCTAACTGGTCCAGCCTTGGACTGGTATAGTGGATTACCTAGACATTCCATCTTCTCATTCAACCAAATAGCCCAAGCCTTCTTGGATCATTTTTCGATTAACATTGTCAAGAAGGTTACCATGACGGATCTTTATTCCATGTGTCAATATGATGATGAATCTATCACATATTTTTTCACTCATTGGCGTAGCCTAATCAACCAACTCACTTTCCAATTACCGTAAAATGAACTGATAGAGATCTTCACACGAGCCTGTGCTAGGCATATCTCACCTACCTTACAAGTGCAAACCTTCTGCACATTCGATGAGGCTTTCACCATGGCACGTAAGCTCAAAATTTGTGCCATCGAAGAGAAGAAGATACAATTACAAAACAAGAACTCCTCGTTTAAATCACATGATACTTCCTCTTCCTGGAAACCTCAGACAAGTTATTCCAAAGCCAAGGGAATTGCTAACATAGTGGTACTTAAGGCTAGCCCTTCCCATCCATCCAATCATGCTAAACCTTCATCCAATATGTCACCAGTCTAAACCTTCCAATTCAAACAAGAAAAAAATAAATTCACAGTAATTGGGGAACCATATTCATCTATTTTAGAAAAGCTTATTAAAGCTAATGCCATTACCCTTCCTCCTATCAAACCACATATTGGTTTTGACCCCTCTTGCCCCATACCAGGTTGGTACAAGGAAAATGAATACTGTAACCATCACCGCATAAATGGTCATAACGATAATAATTGTATCACCTTTAAAAACATTGTTCAGGGAATGCTCGAGAGCAGCGAGTTAGTCCTGGAAAACCCTAATGCACCTGCCAATAAAAACCTTCATATATTCAAGAAACCATTCCCTAACCATTCCCCATCTAATGATCAAACTGGTGATGCCTCACAAAACAAAAGTAGTACATGTGAGGTACATGTTATCTTTACCAACTTTGTTAGTGCAGAATCACAGCACCCCTGGATGCAGATCAGGCTTCTAGGTTGATCACTCAGGCATCCAGTGTGATTGCACAACATGGAAACCTCTCTCCAAGCGTGGGACTTGTGAAACTGAGAGAGGAATCTCCAGAGAAGGCTGGTTCCTGCTCCTAAACTACCTGCCACAAGCTATTCCAGTGCAGGCAAGCTAATCTAATCCTAATCTAACCATGCCAAGGAGACAGAGAGAGAGAGAGAAAGGAAAAGAACAAAAGCCTACACTAAAACGGTGATACACCAGAGAAGGAGAATGTTGGGCATCTATCAAAACTGCCATGGGACAAAGAGAGGTGAGCAATGGGAAGGATGGACAGATGCATCACAGGCCCAAGGATAGATTTCACACAGAAAATGTCCCAAAACTCCATGAACACAGCTCCAAACCTGCAATGAACATTCAAACATGCACAAATACCTGCAATGAAGAGAGGCAAGAAGAGAACAAGCAAAAACGAGCAAGGATGGACAGATGCATCACAAAACACGTTTTGTTGCTCCAGAAGTTTGCACAGAACATCATTTCAATAGTAAAAGGCAAAAAACACCATTACAGAGCAAGGGAGGAGGTTCGAACTCCATTTTCAACCCTAGAGAAGAAAAGAAGGGAGGGCAGAGCAGAAAAGATGAACAACTTGTTATATCTTTTTTTTTAAAATGAGCCAAATCTGGCTTTATACAATGCATGGGTCGAGCCCAGGAGACAGAAAACATAGGAAAACATGTAAGCAGCCCAACCATTGACCAAAATGCATTCTTCATTAAAATCGGTGGTTGAGACATCACTTCTGGCCATGCTGAAGAAGAATGCGACCCATGTGCATTAAAACTGGTTGTTGAAACGTCGCTTCTGGCCATTATCACGCGTCAGAGCCGTTTCTCAATTTTCTCTCTCCAGACTACACCAAAATTCGAGATTGATCCCAGAATCGTGTAGAGAATTTCATAAGCTTTCCGTTGATGTAAAGAACGTGCAAATCTGAGCTCTGGATCAAAAGATATGTTGATCTGAAGATTTAGGGCACAGAATAGACCAAAACGGATTTTGAAATCTTTTCCCGCGCTTCGCCACCTAGACGACACGTGGCAGGCTCTGATTGGATACGTAATTCTCTCTCCTCTACATTTGCATCGGGTTTGGGGAATGCCTCGACATGTGTTTGATGCTTGTGTTTTCCCGACACCCGCTTCCGCCGGTATTGCCAAGTTTTCCTTTGTTTCGGGTTCGGAAGTGTGACTTGCATTTGCATCGGGTATGGGAGGTGGCTCGACATGTTTTCCTCCCATGCTTTTCCGACTTGTTTCCCCGACTCCAAGACCCGATTTCCTTTGTGTCGGGCTTTCCAACCCCTCCGACACATTTCTTCCTTGTCGGGTTTTCCAACCCTTCCGGCATGATTTTTTCCTTGTGGGCCCTAGCTTGGACACGTGGCACTATCCCATTGGTTCGGGTCAGTGCTTGAGACCTCGCCCTTTGACTTTTGGACTTTTTCCTTGTGACACGTGTCATGATTTGGTTGGCTCGTGGGTCTGCCGGATTTTTCGCGCCCTTCACGTCTTTATGTCCCGGATGTCCCAAACTGGTTGGGCCAAAAACTTCCGATCCGCCCGAAATGGGCTTCCTCGTCCCTCATTTGGCCGATGACACGTGGCGTTGTTTGATTGGCTTTCGGCTCCTTCGGTGATCCGCATCCCGCACGTCCCTTTGTCCCAGATGTCCCAGTACGAACTTTCTCTGTTTCGGGCGAACCGGCCGGTTCGCGTCATCACGGCCCAAATGTCCCAATTGCTTCCGGACTGTTTGTTCTCATTTCGGCCGATCCGGCCGGTTCGCGTACTTCACGTACTCTTGTCCCGAACTGTCCCGCTCAGCAGTTAGTCATTTTTCTTCCTCTTTCGGCCGGATCGGCTTCTCGCGCCCGCCGCGTACTTCTGTCCCAGATGTCCCTTTGCTTCACGGGCCGCCTGGAGGCTTTTCGGCCGATCCGCGCCTAGATGTCCCAAATGTCCCGACTGCCCCTAGGACTAGGACTTAGTCATTTTTTATGATTTTTCTTGGATCAATCTACATGCTTGGAACTGCAAAACTCTGATGCATGTTATCGAAATTTACCCTGGGGGGGTGAAATTTTGACAACAGTTTGGCGACTCAGTGGGGTCATCTACCTGCTAGATGAATGATCAGTAGCCTGAAGCAATCCATTGGGCATGGAGTCATAAGCAAGCCTGAAAACTGATCTGAACTTTGAAAACTTCCCTCTGAGCCACTTGAAACCCACCGGACATGGAGTTGTTCTTCACCAAAATGCCACTGAAACGAACTGTGCAAGAGCAAAACCAGCACAACAAAAACTATGTACAGAACTGAAAATCATACATGCTCCAAAATGAAACATGCAGAGTGTGCACAAGCACTTCTTCTACTGAAAGCAAACCTACCTACTCTATTCTAACTGGAGCAAAGGCAAGCTAAACAAACCCTGCAATTGGTTGTGAGAAATAGCTTCCCTTTCTCAAAAGTGGCAGCCATGCAATTGATTTGGAGCTGATCATGGCTGTTAGGATGAGTGGAAAATCAACAAGAAGCTGGTCTTCCACCCAAATCATCAAGGTATCAGCTGAAGGCAAATTCAATACCTCTTTTAGTTGCTCTGCATTTGGATTGAAGAGGTATGACAGCTGATCCTTGGTACTTTGTAGCTCACCCTCATGCTCAGAAGCAAGCATGACTGGTTGTGACTTCTCCTTTGGCTCCAATGAAGCCAAATACCTGATTAGGCAAGGTCTGATCCGTTGAGTATGCCCGTTGCTGTGATTTTCAACTCCAAGAATGGAGTTCTCTTGTAGACCCTCCTGAATGGATGGTGTGGAAGAAATGGTGAAGTTCCTTTGTCCTTTCTCTTCCTCCAATGAAGAACATGAAAGATTAAAATCTTCCAATCTTGATTCCGAAGAGCTGTTATAAGTTGCAGGCTGCTGCAAATGAATGTTCTCCTTCATGACAACAGACTCTTGTGTTTGGAATGTGGATGATGAAAGAGAGAATGGTGGAAACTCAACCGGCTCTTCTCCATCAAAACAGTCCTCCAAATCTGACAGATAAACTGCCTCATGACTGTCCTGCTGCAAATGTTCAACTTCCTCCATGGTGTCTTCTTGATCTGTAACTTGACCACCATGGTTTCCTTCATCCTCCAACATTGAGTTTGAGAGATCAAACTCCTCTTCGACATTGGAGCTAGAGAGAGATGAAGTAGAAAGAAGAACTGAAGGTTCTCCTGTAGCCTGCTTTGTGCTCAAAGCTCTTGGATCTGCACTTTTCTCCCCCACAGCTAGAATGTGCTCCTCTTCTTTTGGATTTGGAGCAACTTCTCCTTCCTCCAATAGTTTGAAGACAATCTTGCTCTTGATAGAACTCTTCCTCCAGCATGAAGTTTGTCAAGTCAAACTCTTCAATCTGCTGCTCTAGAGGACAAGTTGGGACTGCAAGATCTTCTTCAGGGCTTTCTTCCTCCATGGCTGATTGTGCAACAATTGGAAGCATTTCCTTCAGTCCAACATGGACACCACCAAACTGATTGCTGTTCTCCAACCAGTTATGACCACCATAGCCTCTTCTGTAGGCTTAACCATCAAGGGGATCTTTGTTATCCCAAATTTGGCAGCCCAAACCTTCAAGCTGTCTGTCATTTCTTTTCTTTTTGGCTCTTCCTCTTGCTGTCCTTGATGACTGATTTTTTCAATTTCTTCTTCCCCACATGGAATTGGGAATGCAAGAGGAGGGATGGGTTGAAACTCAACTGATTTTACAATTTTTTGTGGTGGTGGAGGAGGTGAAACCTCTTGTTTCTTTGGAGTGGAAGGTATTTCATTTAGCTCTTGTGGAGGGGATTTGGATTTGGAAGGGAAAAGGAAAGAAGAATTGAGATGAGGTGGAAGACTGAGAGGTGGAGACATGGGATCAACATTTGGGACAGCAGATGGAGAGTTTAAAATTTGACACTGCTGAGATGATGCTGATTGAGAAATGGGAAAAGAAAAACATGAGATGGTGTGCTTACCCATTGACAAGGTTGCTGAATACTCCTCTCATACACCTCTATTTCTTCAATCCACTTGTGCAAGCAAAGGCAGCATTGCAATCATGAAGTCAGCTTCTCCTGAGGGCTGTAATGCCTTGGAAAAGGTCCTCACCCATGGACAAGGTGCCTGTAACCGATTCCAAAGCTTTCATCTGTGCTGAGCCCTGGACTGCACCATCTTTACCTCCATCTTTTGGATTTTTTCCAACAGACCAGCATCTTGCATCTGATTGTCTTCATTATATGCATACTCTTGCTCTTGGAAAGCTCCATAGCCAAACTGACTTTGGCACTGCTGCTCATATGGGTATGCATACTGATCTTGAATCTGCTCAAAATGCTGATTTGGAGGATTTGTAAAACATGTTGGAGGTATGATATACTGCTGTTGTTGATGTGAATTCCATGATGGAAATGAAGTCATGATTGCACAACTTCATAGAATGAAAGAAGATGGAAGAGATGGAAGGAAGAATGGATAGAAAAAGAATGAAAATGAATGGAAAGGAAGGTCTGCAACTTCAGAGATGGGTTGTTGACCAGATGGAGTCGCCAGATGTGTTTGCAAGTGCCTCCAAAGGCTGAAATCTTCACAGGAACACATCAACCTGCAAAAGATGAAGTGGAAGACCTCTAAGGTCCCACCGGGCGTGCCAAAACTGTTGATGCAGAATCACAGCACCCCTGGATGCAGATCAGGCTTCTAGGTTGATCACTCAGGCATCCAGTGTGATTGCACAACATGGAAACCTCTCTCCAAGCGTGGGACTTGTGAAACTGAGAGAGGAATCTCCAGAGAAGGCTGGTTCCTGCTCCTAAACTACCTGCCACAAGCTATTCCAGTGCAGGCAAGCTAATCTAATCCTAATCTAACCATGCCAAGGAGACAGAGAGAGAGAGAGAGAGAGAGAGAAAGGAAAAGAACAAAAGCCTACACTAAAACGGTGATACACCAGAGAAGGAGAATGTTGGGCATCTATCAAAACTGCCATGGGACAAAGAGAGGTGAGCAATGGGAAGGATGGACAGATGCATCACAGGCCCAAGGATAGATTTCACACAGAAAATGTCCCAAAACTCCATGAACACAGCTCCAGACCTGCAATGAACATTCAAACATGCACAAATACCTGCAATGAAGAGAGGCAAGAAGAGAACAAGCAAAAACGAGCAAGGATGGACAGATGCATCACAAAACACGTTTTGTTGCTCCAGAAGTTTGCACAGAACATCATTTCAATAGTAAAAGGCAAAAAACGCCATTACAGAGCAAGGGAGGAGGTTCGAACTCCATTTTCAACCCTAGAGAAGAAAAGAAGGGAGGGCAGAGCAGAAAAGATGAACAACTTGTTATATATTTTTTTTTAAAATGAGCCAAATCTGGCTTTATACAATGCATGGGTCGAGCCCAGGAGACAGAAAACATAGGAAAACATGTAAGCAGCCCAACCATTGACCAAAACACATTCTTCATTAAAATCGGTGGTTGAGACATCACTTCTGGCCATGCTGAAGAAGAATGCGACCCATGTGCATTAAAACTGGTTGTTGAAACGTCGCTTCTGGCCATTATCACGCGTCAGAGCTGTTTCTCAATTTTCTCTCTCCAGACTACACCAAAATTCGAGATTGATCCCAGAATCGTGTAGAGAATTTCATAAGCTTTCCGTTGATGTAAAGAACGTGCAAATCCGAGCTCTGGATCAAAAGATATGTTGATCTGAAGATTTAGGGCACAGAATAGACCAAAACGGATTTTGAAATCTTTTCCCGCGCTTCGCCACCTGGACGACACGTGGCAGGCTCTGATTGGATACGTAATTCTCTCTCCTCTGCATTTGCATCGGGTTTGGGGAATGCCTCGACATGTGTTTGATGCTTGTGTTTTCCCGACACCCGCTTCCGCCGGTATTGCCAAGTTTTCCTTTGTTTCGGGTTCGGAAGTGTGACTTGCATTTGCATCGGGTATGGGAGGTGGCTCGACATGTTTTCCTCCCATGCTTTTCCAACTTGTTTCCCCGACTCCAAGACCCGATTTCCTTTGTGTCGGGCTTTCCAACCCCTCCGACACATTTCTTCCTTGGTCGGGTTTTCCAACCCTTCCGGCATGATTTTTTCCTTGTGGGCCCTAGCTTGGACACGTGGCACTATCCCATTGGTTCGGGTCAGTGCCTGAGACCTCACCCTTTGACTTTTGGACTTTTCTCCTTGTGACACGTGTCATGATTTGGTTGGCTCACGGGTCTGCCGGATTTTTCACGCCCTTCGCGTCTTTATGTCCCGGATGTCCCAAACTGCTTGGGCCAAAAACTTCCGATCCGCCCGAAATGGGCTTCCTCGTCCCTCATTTGGCCGATGACACGTGGCATTGTTTGATTGGCTTTCGGCTCCTTCGGCGATCCGCGTCCTGCGCGTCCCTTCGTCCCGGATGTCCCAGTACGAACTTTCTCTGTTTCGGGCGAATCGGCCGGTTCGCGTCATCACGGCCCAAATGTCCCAATTGCTTCCGGACTATTTGTTCCCATTTCGGCCGATCCGGCCGGTTCGCGTACTTTGCGTACTCTTGTCCCGAACTGTCCCGCTCAGCAGTTAGTCATTTTTCTTCCTCTTTCGGCCGGATCGGCTTCTCGCGCCCGCCGCGTACTTCTGTCCCAGATGTCCCTTTGCTTCACGGGCCGCCTGGAGGCTTTTCGGCCGATCCGCGCCTAGATGTCCCAAATGTCCCGACTGCCCCTAGGACTAGGACTTAGTCATTTTTTATGATTTTTCCTGGATCAATCTACATGCTTGGAACTGCAAAACTCTGATGCATGTTATCGAAATTTACCCTGGGGGGGTGAAATTTTGACAACAACTTCCCTACCTAGTGAACTACTACTAATTGTACCTCCTCCACCAACAGAGGAGTACCCATCATCTTCTCCACCTATTCAGGATCCAATAGATTTTCCGTTACCACTCAGTAACCATTCTTCATCAGCTACCCAAGATCATACGGACCTATTTTCGGCAATATTACCTATAGAGGCCGAAGCCAGTGAATTCCCTATTTCTCAGACACATTTTTAGAAATACCCACTCGCTCCACATTTGCCTCATCTACCACAGTTCCGTTCTCACGTTTGGCCAACTACCTGGACTATGTTGATAGGTCTTCACTTTGGGGGTGTCTCTTACTCCGAGTTTCAACCCAAATGTAATCATCTTCCACTGACACTTCTACTATTTATCCGAAGATGTTTCAACAACCCAAACCGCACATGAACATAACTCACGATACATCTTCTAATGCATCATCCTCATCTATACCCGCCCCTCTACTGGCTAGCCAACGTGTTCCAACACCACCTTTTGTATAAAAACCCACTAGTGTTCTAGGGGTCACACCCACATCAAACCTTACAAATCCTCCTGTCAGGATACACTTGACCACATCTTCCCATATACCTATTAAACCAATCCATCAACCTAAATGAATAACCCAATCTTCTAATCCACACGCACTGAGCTCACCAACTACACCTTTATCACCTTCACCCCCACCATCCATCTTGGGACCTCACCCCTCTACCTTAAAAAAATCTACACTCTCTAGGGGTAAATCTAAAATTCCCTTGACCCATTCACCACAGCCTGTAGCTCTACCTAGGTGAACCTTGCGTCCTTCATCACCATCTATAACTTCTTTGCCTCCTATACCACTAATACCTTCTATATCTCCTTCATTACCTATGACATTTTCTTCCACCTCACCTGTACCTCCCTCTCGACCTCCACCAACACCTACCGCTGCACCTCAATTATCCCCTTGGGTCACTCGTCCTCTCCCACCATCTGCCTTTCCATCTACATCACGTGCTCCCCCTACACCTCTACCTAAGAAAGAACACCAAAAATCAAAAAAACCAATAATTTCCAAAGAGGGGGTTAAGCCTACCCCTCTTTCTGCTGCCGCACCTACACCAAAGAAAGTACAACCCAAATCCAAGATTGCATTACCTCAACTACCACCACAACCACCCAATCTTCCAAACAAACCTACTTTCACTTCGCATTGTGATCCACTGGTGGGATCATATGCCACCATCTTGGCTAACCTCATGGAAATCTCTGCTATCACCCTCCCTCCTCTTAGACCTTATGACCCTCTTAAACCTAAACCGAAAGGATTTGATGATACTAGAATTTGCGCTTACCATTGTGTGCCAGGACATGATGTTGAGAACTGTAAGGGTCTAAAGGCTTGCCCTCATTCAATTATGTCTTTCTGACCCCAATTTTGATGACGATGACCCTGGATGATGAACCTATTTGACCCTCACCACCTTCTTCACATCTTCCTCCTACACCTATACCACAACCTCCACCCTCACAACTCATAGAGCCAGCCCCAAAATTTGAGATTAACATGGTTCACATCAGAGAACTTGCCACGCCTCCACCTAAATTTAGTTGCGCCCAACTAACCTCACAAGGCTTTTCTCCTCTAGTAGGTTTTTTCTGTTCATGTCATTATACCACTTACCCTACACCTTCTCCATTTTCCAACTTCCCTCAAATCAACATGGTACACGCCACTACACATGCGCAGAAGGGAAAAGAAAGAGCAACTAACCCACCAATCAATCCTATACCCAACATACCATCTGCACCCATACCTAAAATAACTATCCACAGCCCTGCATACCCCATTTCTAATGGCGTCACACATCACACCATACTCAAACAACTACACCAATCTCCCCTCAAAATGTCCTTATACGATCTCATCCAAACCTCGAAGTCACATCATTAATCCCTCATGGAGGTCCTTCACTCTATTGAGGTTTTACCTAATGACCCCACACCTGTAGCATCTATTATCACACCTCATCATGTCGCCTCACTCACCAAATTTCCATCTACCTCATCACCTCCACTTGTTCACCAAGTTGCTATCCTTAGTTTCTCCAATGATGAAATTTTCCCCCACGAAACCAATGACCTAGATACAACACTTTTCATCTCCATCCATATCGATAATATAAACGTTCAAAGTGTTATGATCGATGGGGGCACTAGCATTAACATCATCTCCTCTCACACATTCCAACAAATGCACATACCCAACAACTGCATACATAAACATCCAGTCATGTTGTGTTCATTCAATGATGCTATTACCTCTACACTCGACACTATCATCCTACACGTTTGTTTGGGTCCATGTACTATTCTCGAGCTATTCTACATTTTGGAATGGGAATTTCAATACAACTTGTTGCTTGGCAGACTCTAGATTCGTGCCATAGGTTGTGTTCCTTCTACTTTGCATCAATGTGTAAAGTTCGAACATGAAGGACATTCCTATACCATTCCAGCTAACTTATCACCTTTCAAAACCTGTAACATGCTTTACCGACCCAATGATATCCTTGTACCTGTTAAGGCATCTACATCCCTACCTACATCTTCTTCACATATGACCCCATCCACCAGTGCCGTTGCAACCTCACCTTCACCCAAATCTTCTATTCACACCGCTGCTGTCACTTCTACCAGTCACACATCAGCTTCCCCACTAACCGACACCTCCTTTGATCTAACTTCTAACACTACCTCCATTCCAGCCACCAATATATCAACCACTGATCCCTTGGAAGGTGTTTTTTCAACGCCTCACTATGGGGGAGTATCGCCTGTACAATGTCAATACATTCCTTACTCCACAAGAGTATGGAAACCTTCACCAACATCCTCACTATGATCACCTATTATGCGAATATCTCCTTTATGGTCCTCCCCATCTCCGCACCCATATTACCTATGGGGGACTTGAAATTTCCACTTACACATCCAAACCACCATCACAAACCCCGACCTTTTTTGGCTGACCTTCAGTCACTTACCAACCGCCACTTTGCTCACACTTTTCTACACCGCTGTGCCTGTAAGGGTTTTGGCTTTGGCCTTTACGAACAAGGTCATCACACCTTAATTTTGTGTACCACGCGTAAACACAATGATCGTAGTGGAGTTGGTTTTACCAAACTACCTGCCAAAAAGCCTCGTACTGAACTAATTGAAGACATTGAACCCTCTCTTCCTTCTTCACCTACCCCACCTTCACCACCTTCACCAACGGAGTCGATGGATCCTAAATCTATTCCTCCTACCTTTTTTTTCATAAATACCATTTCCTTGGGGCATCTAACCTATTGCCACGATGGTGAGGCTCCTTCCTCTCTTCCTTTCTTATATCATGAAATGATAGGGGACGATACTCCTATTAATGTCGTTCAATGTCAGGATGATGAGTCCATACTCACCTACCTTGGTGTTGAAGACTCTTATATTCACCGGTCGTTACCTTTTGAGACATAAACAATGTTGAATGAATCAACTATCGAAGTCAACATCCACACTTAGGACGACCCCCACATTCTCAAGATTGGACAATCTCTAGATGCTGCTGAACAGGAAGCCCTAACTTCTTTTCTTAAAAATCATAGACATGCTTTCACTTGGTCCTATGCTGACATGCCTAGCATTGATCCCACTATCATGGTCCACAATATTGTAACCATTCCCGATGCCAAACTCGTAAAAAAAAAGTTTAGGAAAACGCACCCTCGCATTGCTCTTCTTGTCAAAGAAGATCTTCAACGACTTCTCTCAGTTTCCTTTATCTTACCCATCGATTACCCCTAATGGATTTCTAACATTGTCCTTGTCACTAAGGTGATAGGGGGACTTCACGTTTGCACTGATTTCCGTGATCTCAACCTTACCTTCCCTAAAGACAATTTTTCTCTCCTGGTATTGACCAGTTGGTTGACCTTACCACTGGCCATGAGATGCTATCACTTATGGATGGTTTCTCGGGTTATAACCAAATATTGCTCGCCTAAGAGGATCAACACAAAACCACATTCATTACCCTTTGGGGGACCTTCTGCTATCGAGTCATGCCTTTTGGACTTAAAATCACTGGTGCTACATATCAATGTGCTATGACTTACATATTCCATGATATCATGCATCGCATATTGGAAGATTATGTGGATGATATCTTAGCCAAATCTAAATGTCACACCGAGCACCTCGCAGTCCTTGAAACCATCTTTGACCACCTCATTAAATATTGCGTCAGCCTTCAGCCTAAAAAGTGCATCGTCGCAGCTCTCTTAGGAAAGCTCATGGGATTTTTCATTTCCTTACGTGGTATAGAATTTTACCCTGCTGAAGTCAAGGCCATCCTCGAAATGCCTCCACCCACTAACCTTAAACAACTATGTATCCTGCAAGGTAAATTGTAATCTATTCGTCGATTTATTTCCCAACTCTCCGACCGTTGTCAACCATTTTATCACCTTCTCAAAAAGGAGGTCTCTTTCAAATGGGATGATGACTGCCACAAATCTTTTGAGTCCTTAAAACAATACCTTCTCCAACCGCCCATACTTATTCCACCTAAAGACGACCAACCCTTCTACCTATACATCTCAGCTACCGATCACTCTCTAGGGGCCATGCTCGTCATCATGACGAACAACATAGGGAGCAGGCGGTTTATTACATAAGCCATACCCTTCTGGACTACGAAACCCGATAAACTCACCTTGAAAAAATTTGCTTAGCCTTATTTTTTGTTGCCACCAAAATTCGCCATTACCTACTCAACCAAAAAACCTATGTTGTAACCAACAATGACCCCTTACACTTCATGTATGCTAAATCTTACCAAAATCAATGTGCTACACGTTGGCTCATGCTCCTTACTGACCTAGACCTAGAATTCATCCACCAAAAATCTATCAAGGGCCAGGCCATTGCTGACCAGCTTGTTGATGCACCTCTTTCTGGGAATCAATCTTTGAATTTTGATTTCCCTAATGAATCCATTGCTAACCTCACTTTGGATGATGACTCTTACCAAATGACCTTATTCTTCGACGGTTCCAAATGTCAGCATGGGGGTGGTGTGGGTATTATCCTCATTCCTCTTGATGGTGAACTCATGCCCTTATCATTCAAACTTGACTTCGAGTGTACCAACAATATCACCGAATACGAAGCACTCATAATGGATCTCATGATTGCCTATGCCTTATAGGTTAAGTCCATTAATATCTTTGGTGATTCTCAACTGGTAGTAAACCAAGTCAATGGTGTTTATCAATGTCATAATGCAATACTTCAATAATACAAACATTACGTCGGCATCATGTTGACTACCTTTGATGGCTATAAAATTCAAACCGTTCCGCGATCCACAAATAAATTCATGGATACCATGGCCTACCTCACTTCCCAAATACCCACTTCGCTTGACGATTCAGACATCTTTGTTACCGTAAAATGCATACTGAGACCTTCTTATTAATCTTGTTATTTTAACCTCGTCCGAACTACTTCACTACACACACAAGACCTTTGGTATAAGTAGCTTGTAGACTACCTTTCCCTTTCTTTATTACCTCCTGACCTCACACGTAATAGACAACACACCTTTCTCAAAAGGGCCTCTCGTTATGTCGTAATGGGTGGCCTTCTCTATAAACACAACTTTGATGGTATCTTCTTACGATGCCTTACCAGCTCTGAAATCCCCTATACCATTAAAGAAGTTCATGATGGCATATGTGGATGTCACTTCAGTGGCCTTGCTGTTGCTAAATGCATTCTTTTCTTAGGCTATTATTGGCTGACCCTCAATCATGATTGTTGTGACTATGTTAAGCATTGTGTAAAATGCCAACAACATGCCAATCTTCATGATACACCTAGTCATGCCTTACAAGTCGCTCGTGACCTTTGGCCCTTCTCTCAATGGGGGTTTGGATCTTATCGGAGAGATCAATCCCCACTCTTTCCTAAGAAATCAATGGATCATCACCGCTATCGAATATTACCCCAAATGGGTTGAAGCCATACCCCTCATCTCCACTAAAGCTGTGAAAATACGTGAGTTCATCAATCATCACATTATTTGTCGCTTCGGTATTCCACATCGCCTTATCACTAATAATGAAAAAAAATTCAAAAATAAAACTCTACAGAAACTTTACGACGTCTTCGGTATCCAGCTTAGCTTCTCCTCACCATATTACCCACAAACCAATGGCCAATCTGAATCCACCAAAAAAACCCCCAACAAAATTCTCATGAAAGTGGTTAACGATACTGGGAAGGATTGGCATACGCACATTCCTTTCGCTCTTTGGGCATACTGTACTAGTATTCACACCTCCACCACTGCCACTCCCTTTTCTCCAGTCTATGGTACCAAGGATGTTTTGCCTCTCGAAGTTCAGATCCCCTCTCTCTGTATCTCTCTTCAAGATATGCTTACTGATGATGACTTTCGCCAAGACCGTTTAGCACAACTTGAGTTATTAGATGAACGTCGTCTTCACGCTCTGGACCATCTCCAAGTCTACCAAAAACGCATCAAGTGTGCCTATGACAAATGTGTCCATGAATGCACCTTCAAGGTCGGTGATCTCATCCTCAAGGAAAATCAACACGTAACCAAAGCAGAAAAAAGCAAACGGGGAAAATTTGCTCCTAATTGGCTTGGACCATACATCGTGACCCATGACTATGGATCAGGTGCTTATCACTTGTCTTCACTTGATGGTAAGCCTGAACTTGAGCCCCTCAATGCCTTGCATCTTTGACCATTCTACTATTGAATTCTAGTCCTACATCACTATTTATCTAGTTCATGCTCGTCCCTTGAGTGCCATTTACCTTTTTATTTTCCACCCCTCATCTCCAACGACTAAACAAGAATCATGTGATTACCCATCACCCTTTTGCCTTATCTTAAATATGTGCACCATGGCTCTGCACATGGCATGATTCTCATGGATACTTTTCATCTTCTTTTAGATGAGATCCCATGGTCATTCACCCTTGCCTTCTCAACAAGAACCAAATGCTTCGTTATAGTCTCGTCCATGACTTAAAAGCCAAAAAAAAAAAGATGAATCCCTCAAAAGGACATCTTCCAATATAAGGGATCAACTCCTTGAGTCAAACTTCCAATATAAAAGATGAATCCCTCAAAAGGACATCTTCCACCTTCAATTGTCACTATAAGTAGACTACTCCCTCAAAGGACAGCTATAAAAAGCTCACAACTCTCTACATAGTCTTTCCAAAAAAAGAGGACTATTTTCTCAAAAATCAAAATTTAGAAGCTTCCCACATCGATCAGCTTTGCAAAGACCTCAAGGAGACATATACTCATCCTCGTATAGACTTCCCGCATCAATCAGTCTATCTAAAAAGTCAAAAGAGAAAAGAAAAAGAAAAATAACCTTTTTTCATCATGGACTTGCCTATTGTGATCTTGGCTCTATTGCCCAAGGCATTTTATTTCCCATTTTATGACCCAATTACCTTCACCTCCTTACCCATTGTCTTTTCACCTCATACTGCCTCAAGGGACCTGCTGAACCTATGACATTTGGTGATTTTGTGACTATTCTTCACCTTTAGAGTAATCAATCATGCAATGTCTTTAGGGTCTTACGTTCACTAGCCTATATGTAGATGTGTTTCATATGTTTTGATCCTTGCCAATTCGGGTGGCTTTCTTGCCCCCTCTTATCTTTTCTCTTCTTCATTACCTTTTGATCTTCCTATATAGGACTAGACCCTCGACACCGGTCTTTTGGGATTTTCTTCTCACTACCTCAATCAACCTAAAATCACCTTTACCTATCTACCTATTCTCAACCCACAACATCAATACCCTCAAACTAATTATACCTATGACCTGGAATCAACACTACCTATTGACCTAAAATCACCTTTACCTATCTACCTATATCTCCACCTAACCTAATCGACCTTGACCTAATCATACCTATGACCTCGACTCCAACCTAACTATCAACCCTCACTACCTATTCTTCTATCTTCTCATATTCTTCCCTAGCTTATGGGAGAACTACATCGGCCTGAGGTCCCTTTTCACTCAGGACTATGTAGGTAGCACTTCCAGGGCATGGGGCCCTAGAAGGTTAGCTCGGCCACTCTTTACCCTAACCATTTTCCCCACCTTTACTTGATTTCCTGTTCATATCAAAAACCTCGACATCTAAACCATATACCACATAACTTTTACCACTTATATTATTTCACATTTTCATACATAACCAAAATTTTCCACATTTTACACCATCTCATGCATTTATATTTCCATTTGTTATCAAAATACCGAAATGAACATCCATGCCTAAACCAACCTGACTCCACCATGCCTAAACCAACCTAACTCAATCCATGCCTAAACTAACCTGCCTACCTGACCAACCATGCCTAAACCAACCTGACTCGATCCATGCCTAAACAACCTAACTCCATCCATGCCTAACAACCATAACCATCCATATCTCAATCAACATGCCTAACCCGAACCTAACTCAAATCCATGCCTAAATAACCTGACTCAACCATCCATACACCTAACTGTGTATCCATGAATACAATATCTCATCCATAGCCATAACCTAACTCAACCATGCTGATAACCTACCTAACTCGATCCATGCCTAAACTGACCTGACTCCATCATGCCTAACTCACCTAATTTCCATCCATATCAAACCAACAAACCAGGTATCTCATCTAATACAAAGTAACAAATCCATATCTCATCTAACACAAGTCCATAAACCAATATCTCATAAACACATCAACACATCACAAAATACCATGTATCTCATCATATAAATCAATAAATGTGTATCTCAAAATACATGCCCATCTCATCATGGCCATCATCTCAAAAATGTTGGCACGCAGGCTGATATACAATACAAAATGTCATCAGCTGCAGGCCAGTCTCATATATACAAAAAGCATGAATGAATCAATACAAAAATCTTCGGCACACAGGCTGGTATCATGTACAAAACAATAATAAATACAAAATCTGGTCCTCTTCGGCATGTAGGCCGGTCTCATATATAATACATACAAAAATGACTTGGGACTAGGCTAGTCCAGGTCAATCATCTTCCCCAGTCTGATTGTCAGGGAATGATCCATGGTGCCTTGTGTCTCTCCCGACCCCTCTGATCGCACCTGTCCATGGGGCCCGACATCTGCCTCACCTCCTGTTGATGGTCCCTCACCTGGGGCTGGCCTCTACACACTAGTGGCCTCACCACGACCCTGTCCCTGGGCTCACTAGGCCCCCTATACTCTCCACACTATGAGTACGGGATCTAGTCCTCTCACTGGAGGCCTACTGTGCTCTATACTTGCTGTCATAGGAGGACACATCTAGCCTGCCCTTGAACTAATAAATGATCCTGGTAATACCATGCCTCTCCTAGGGCATCTCTAAACCTAGCCATGGGCACTGTCTGTGGAGGTGCCATGGGTCCCACTACCTCCGTGGGTACCTATATAATGGGACCTGTCCCTGAACCTACACTGAGCCCTGTGCTAGTACTAGAGCCTGAGTTCGGCCCTAGAATCATTGTGCCTGTGCCTATATTTGGGCCTGCAGGGTAGTAATCTGTGCCTGTGTTGCTGTCAGCTGGCCCTGCAGACCCGTAACCTGCCCCTATACTGTGGCCAACTAGCCCTGTAAAGCCTACACCTGCACCTGTAGAGCAGCCATCTCCCCTCCATCTCCACCTACCTCCTCTCCATCTCCATCTCCCCTTACCTCCGCCTACGTAGGTACCTGTCCCTGCCCTTCCTGAGCCTGCAACATCACTATCTGGGCCTGTAATGTGGCAACCTGTGCCTCTGAACCTGTGAGTTGCCCCTGCATGATCCCAAGTTGCGTCACCAAAGTAGCCACCTGCCCCTGTAGGGTGTCTTCTGAACTGTGATGGTGGCTAAGTCTGGTTGCCTAGGCCTCGGTGGTACGGCTCTCAGCTGTGCCACCCACCACTACCTGTACCCATCTACAACCCCAACATCATCAATCTGGTATCTACTGGCTGCTCCTCCTTGTCCAGTTGGCACTGTGGGTCGTGGTGGAGACATAGGTCTCTCCACATCATCTCTCCTGTACTGTGGGAACGGAGGTGGTACACCCTGGACTAATCCAAACTAGCATCTAACCCGCTCTTTATGGGTATCCGCTCATGCTCTCCCACTCTCCTCCCCTCTATCCACAGATGTATCTTGTAGCCCAGCTAGCTCCGTGGCCATCTATTTGTATGAGGGGAAGCCCACATACGGCCTTCAAATGATGTCCACCCTGGACAACCCCTCCAATAACCTCCTGTAGTAAGCTACATCATGCGTAGCTCTGGCACCTCGGGCCTCTCCCATGGCCGGTACCCACCGCCTGTACCCCACTCTCAAAACTCTCCATGGGAATGCATCTGGCCTGGAAGCATCCCCACTGGTTAAACACAAACAATGTGCTCGTAAGCCCAACAATGTAGTAGTATGATGCAACAGATGTTGAACCTCCGCAGTCACCTGTAGGCCCATAGCTCTCTATACACCTGCCATCAGCAATGTAGGTGCCCATGCATGAACCATGTCCGTTGTATCATCATGTCATGGAGGACTCCCATCAGTGACCTCGGGAATCTCCCCCCTCTACATCTGGTAGTGCGAAGCAGCACACTGCCTCCATCAAGAGTACAACTAACCTCATCTCCTCTGGATGAGCTCTATACATCACTCCATAGCTCATGCTAGCACTATGGAATGTCAGGTCCACTACACCCTCACCAAAAAACGGGTGCTAGTAGCTCCTCAGACACCTCTAAAGAGATAGAATAAACCTAGGCCCCCAATATGGGCAACAGCAGGATCCTGTAGATGTCCTCTAGGGTGATTGTCATCTCACCCATCAGCAAATGGAAGGTGTTGGTCACCGAGTCCCATCTATCGATGAGGGCAACCATAAGACTCGCCTCCCAGACTACATGCTGGTAGTGCCTCACCCCTATCAATCCCACCTCTACAACATGTTGCCACTCCACCTGCATCGCGCTCACTGTACTGTCAATAACAAGGGTGGCACCCGGGCCCTCATCCGTAGCTCATCTCAGGCCTACATCCCACAAAAGCAATGTATTAGTACACCTTCCCAACTTACCTTATTTTACCCCACATCCCGAACCTAATCTCTTTCACCTAACCCTCAACCCAATCCTTAACCAATCCCGTTGGCCTTGTCCTAACTCACCCAAACCTACCCACACCCATCTACCCAAACCTATCTAACCTAACCCTCACCCAACCCTACCCAAACCCATCTACCCAAACCTATCTACCCTAACCCTCACCCAAACCTATCCAAACCCATCCACCTACCCGAACCTATCTACCCTAACCCTCACCCAAACCTACCCAAACCCATCTAAACCTATCTAACCTAACCCTCACCCTAACCCATCTACCAAAACCTATCCCTAACCCTCGCCCACACCTACCCACACCCATCTACCCTACCCTAACCCTCACCCACTCCACCCAAAACCCATCGACCCTTATCTACCCTAACCCTCACCCTTCCCCTCTCTACCTAACCCTTACCCACCTAACCCTACCTTTTCTAACCCTCAACACCTACCCTAGGTCTAACCGACGCTGGTTATCACCCTTCAATCTATCCCCTACCCTGACCCACGGTCTCCAACCCATCTTTGACAGGCACCGGTCACTACTCTTCTTGTGACCCATACCTGATCACTACCCTACTTTTTCCCTTCCTAGATTCGGCCACAAACCCTTCGACCTGTCGGTCTACTACCTTGCCGCCCACCCTTCCCCAACCCTACTTTCTCACCCTAAAACCCTTCCCCTGTCACCTAACCCACCCAAATCCCTCCTTACACCCCTCATTACCTACATTACCCTTTTCACTATTCTTGTGACCGATACCCACTACCCTCGATGTCACCCTTCTCCACGTACCCTACTTTCTCACCCTGTGGTGTCCCTTTTCCCTAACCCTTTTTTCCCTTCGTATCGATTTACCCTCACCCAAAATCCCCTTCTTCCCCCCTACCCTACCCCCCTATTTTTCCCTGTCACCTATTTCCCCCATCTACATTTTTACCAAATTTTAGCTCACCAAATGAATCACAAAGGTTCAACTCCTACCTGATCCCACTGCCACCGTCATGGTGGAACCTCCAGCCTCCGCACTTACTCCTCCGAGCCCTCTCCGGCCTCTGCTATCCTCAAATGACCTCCAACTCTCTCCACCAATCACTTCACTTGATCCGATCTCATGGCCCCACCTCTCACTCAGCTCAATCTTGCCTATGTGGCTCGCCAACCAATCTCTCTGCCATACTCTTTTGACCAGCTTCCTCTTTTCTCTCTTTTTTTCCTTTTCTTCTCCTTTAACAATGCACAAATGAATTTTAAAACGTGGGTTTTCCAATTTTTATACCCAACCTGACTCAACTGACGTCAAACCCTTGACCGATGCCGGTCTAATGCCCTAGACAACTGCTGTCAGTTCTTGTCCACCATCATCAGTTCACACTGACCACTGTCAGTTACCCTGCCTACTCATTGTCCTCACATTGACCTCATTTTCCTTACCTCCTTTTTCTTTTGCCTTCCCTATACCTACCTGGACCACTTTACCATCCGTGCTGGCCCTCCCCCTTCTTTAACCTCACCTCGTCAATTGTTGAAGCCTCATTATTTGACCCCTACCTCGGCCTTACCCGTGCCACAACCTCACTCTTACCTATACCTGGCCTGTCGCTAGTGACCTTTGACCTCATGTGTTCGCTATACCTTATGACACTATTACCTATGTTGTTGAACTAATGACCTTACCTAGCCTATTGCCATGACCGTTTATCCTAACCCTACCTTTGGTGTACTAGAACATACCTACAGGTTCCTGTCACCTAACCTACGTTGTGCTTCCTGACCTTATCCTATACCTTGGATACCGGAATCAATTCAACCTTGTTTGGATAAACCTATCGACCTTAGACGATGTAGATTTTGCAAGCTCTTCAACCTGGTACCATGTCGTAATTTATACGTGTGCATGCATTCAACTGCCACTACCTTTGACCTTGGCCCGTTTACCGTTTACCTATATGCCTGATTTTCCCTTTACTCCTTTCCCCATTTTTCAGTATTCTTCTTCACATCCACTTTTATCAAACCACTCACCGATGTGCTTTACCATCTCATCAGTTCCTTGGTTTGAGGGGGATCACCCTCATTCCCACTTGGGGCAACCACATCTTATTTTTGTCTCGTCGCTTACCAATACAAGCTACACAACAAAAAGGGGCAAAATGTAGACACTGAAATCATGTCGTAATCACCTTGGTCCCCTAGCATAGCCCTATAATCACTTCCTCATCCTCAACACCTTATCACCTACCTCCTGCACCCCACACATTTTAATTTAATTACTTTAATTAAATTAATGCCATTTACCTCCATACATATTAATTTAATTATTTTAATTAAGTTAATGACCTTTTACCCACACACACATTGATTTAATTATTCACATTAAATTAATTCACTACCCTCACACATCTATTTAATATAATTGCCTTTATTAAATACACCTCACCTAACCACCCCCATCATTTGACCCATTAACCTAAACCCTAAACCAATGGACTAAATAAAACCTAACATTAGACCCATCCCCTCACCTCACATTAAAAGCCTCCTAAGGTCAGTTTTCACACCAAGAAAAATAAGAAACCCTTATCAAATGGTGGAACAACTTCCCAGGCAAATTTTGAACAACCTGAGATATCTCACCCAAACTGATGTCAATTTACCCTAAACCAATGTCGGTTCACCCTAAACCGATGCTGGTTATACCGGAATGGACCAAATGGCCTATTTAGACCCATCTACAACTTTGTAATACGGGTTGGTTGGTTTTGTTTAAAAGACTTCTGATCTCGAGTTCGATCTCTTTAGATGTGACAACAGAATGAAGATTGATTTATGATCAACAAAGGCAACCAAATACACTGGCACAACAGTGAAAACTTTCTTCCCAACATTCTCCAACACAACAACTTCTTCATTATTCTTCAGACCTGTACCTCACAGAAGAGTAAGTATCCTCCTTCCATCTGTTTCATTTTCTTATCATCAGTTGTAGTCTTTGTGGTAAAGGAACCTAGTCTTTTACTCTCTGTCCATTTCCTCTCTCCAGTTATAGCCACCTTCCATACCCAATCATCTTAATACTTGGTCTAATTTCCCATTTTGATCTCCTCAGTAGTCTCAGACCTTCACAACCTATCTACACCCCCTCTGTGATCAATCCCCACCTTCTATCCACTCCACTTTTGCCCCAAAACTCCAAAAACCTGAACTGTGTGATTCCACCAGCCCTGAATTAACTTAACCGTCACCGGTTAATTCAAACCATCTCGGTTCTCTCTAACCGTCACCAGTTATAGTCAAACCATCATCGGTTTCATAAAACCGTGGTCGGTCTCTGTGTCACCTAATTTCTGCCAGAATAACAACCTGTTTCTGACATATACCTACTTGAACACCTATTTGACCTTCAGATCTGTATCTAACCTAGCCTGTTAGCTCAGATTCACCTATAACCAACCTACTTGACCTCTGGATCTCCTTCTAGCCTAGCCTGTTAGATTAGATCTAGCCTATTGCGTTTTGTATGAGATGCCTAAATCATATTAAACTACAGTAGGACAATATTTACTTTATTTCAACATTGAATTGTTTTGAACAGTGGACTGACAGCCATCTAGGAAGTATCACACTTCCAGGATCTAGCACATGCTAGGCAGTCCACTTCATATATTGTTTAACTCTCTTTGGTGGTCTTGTTTTGATTCTTATACAGGTAGTTCCTCCTAGCCAAAAGGAAGGTCTCATAATCACTTTGATTCAGAATTTAGATACGCGCGCATACAACCTTCAACCATCCCAAACTAGGTATTCCTCTTACCACCTTTACCTTATCAGTTTTGTCAAGTACTTCTCATAAAAACTAAGAAATCAGGTGAAACAAATCATATGAATAGTAGTATGTAATCAGGACTAGATAGTTACCCAAAGTGCATGATTTTATGTTTACATTTTCCCCCACTTTATGTTGGTGAGCAAAAATCTCAGTAACATAAAGTAGATAGATATGCGTACTTGATATCCATGTAGATCAATGTAGAAAACATGCCGAGGGATTTGACAAAGCATGGAGTGATAAAAATGTGAAGCGTGAATGCAAAGGATGAAAAAGTGTAGAAAGTGATGATGAAAATAAACCTAGGGCGGAAACACATGTGTAGATGTCATGATGTACCTGTTGTTCACGTCAATGTGTGTGGTGTTGTTGTTGCTAATGGTTTGGTGATATTGACTACCGCTTCCCATACCAATGAACCTGCAAAAGAGAAGCCAACAAGTAGTCAAATACGCATGTATATGATCAAAACTATGTACAAATGATGGAAATGAAAAAGGAACATGTGCTCCTGATCCGTGATGAGAAAAGGGTGTAGAAAGGATCCTATAGATGATGTTGATGCACGCGTTTTTTAGAATATCTCACACCAGTGTAATGGAAGAAGTGTAGGAAGAACTATATGGTGTTGTATTCCAACCTTTAACTGCTTCCCATGGTGTAAAACAACATTGTAGATGGTGTGCATGTGCTAAGGACTATTTTCCCTATAAAATATGTTGTGTATGGAGTTATGTAGATTGTGTTGAACTACCAATTGTTGTGTAATTGCCCATTGGTCTTAGATAATCCAAGAATAGCTGCTGTATTGCCCCCTGGTCTCAGGAATCTAGGAAAGGAAGTTGTGATAAGGAGCCAAGTCTAATTCTAAGCCCTATCTGAAACTAAAAACTGTGCCGTACCGGTACCATGTTGTGTATACGTTGTATGGGGTGATTGATTCACCCAAATGAATCCCCCCTTGTTTGGGGTGCATGCGACATTGCTGAAGGAGTATGTTGCCGAAAAGAGGACTAACCATTGTTTTGTATTGTGCCTTGTAAGGGGAAGGGAATGTGTTTGGTAGAAACCAAGGCATACACAAACAAGTGGAAAGGAAAACAAGTGCCAGTACAAGCAAGTACAAACACTCATGTAAAATATGAAATGTAATATAAGTAGACAATGTATAAGCTAAGATGCAAGTAGAAGACAATGTAGACCAGAAAAAAGCGGGTTGTAAAAATGGGAAATCACTCATGATGTTGCAAGACAATCAAGGTCGTAGTGGCCACAAGAAATCAAAGAACAAGTAAGACATAGGGAAAATCCCACAAATAATGACAAGAAAAGGAAAACAAGTAATGTAACATATAAACATGTAAGAAAATAGTCTTGCAAAACAAATTCCGCACATGAAGCACTTGTTAGCATTATAGAAAGATAAAAAGTATGCCATGGCATGTATAATATGATAAAGGAATGTGCTATGAAACAAAATGAAATAATAACACATGTAGTGTATGAAAGTGGATTCCCCCAGGAGCCACTATGGGATTGGTAATAGGTACTGCACCAAGTATCCATGCTGCATGTAATAGATCTGTAAAATCTATGATCACAACAAGAAAGGAAAGTGAACCTGCATGTGTGTATGATAAAGATAATGACATACAAGATATCTATCTAGCATGTGTAATAAAGTGAACATATAACAAGTAAATGTAAGCAAGAGTAAATGAAACCAAGATATGTAGTATGATATGGATGAGATGGAATGGAATGTAAAGTGAATGATAGGAGAAACGTTCTGTATGTATGTAATGAGTTTCATTTATTTATGTCCCCTCAACAATCAAGAATGAACTGTAAATGAGAGTGCATCATCGAGAAATGGTTTGAACAATGTGTTGTATGTAGAAAGGGTTGATGAATGAATTGATGATTATAGAATTGTAATGAGTTGAAGTTATTGAATGTAACATATAGATGATTGATTTTGAAGTGTTACAATCAGGTGCTAGGATGTGTGATGATTTATCCTAAAGCATACATCACTAGATGGATGAGTAAGATGCCAGTACACATGATGATGTATCACAAGGCGCATAACATGAAATAGATGAATGTGATGCTAGTAGGAAATGTGATGATGTGGCACAAAGTGTATATCACAAGCTGTATGGATGGAATGATAGAAAATGGGTGATGGTTTAGCCTAAAAGCGTATATCACGATATGTGGTGAATAAGGTGATGGACAAAAATGTTGCATAGTACGATAAAAAGATGAGTTGATTGATTGTGAAGATCAAAGTGTATAATGATGTAGGTGTGATGAGGTGAGGTTCAATTTTGATTTAGATTCTCAACAGTCGAGTATGAACCATTGGACTGGAGTGCATTTTTGGGTAGTGAATGCAGTGCATAGAGGATGATAAGGTAGATTAAAGATGAGGATGATGTATATGTACAAGGTGCATGATGTGCGGAGATGTGTAATGTGTAGTGTCTATTGTGCAGTGTGTGAGGTTCATGTGTATAGTATGTCCTCAATAGTCAAGTGTGAACCATATCACAAGAGTGCATCATAGGGTAATGACAATATTGGGGTGTGTGAAGATGTAGGTGATAGTGTAAGAAGGTGAATGTAAGATGTGTGTCGATGTTAGGGGGGAAGTAATAAGTGAAATTCCCCCCAAGCACATGTTAATGAATGGGCTATCTAATAAAAGTAAAGGATGAAGGTCCTCTACCCAATACTAGCGGTGAGGAAGGCGTGTGACCATGCTCTAAGAGTGGTGGTATATGACATAGATGCTGTGCAGGTGAGTGAAGTATGTATACATGAGACAGATGAGTGTATTGTGGGAACCTTAGTATAAGGAAGGGTGTAGGTTATGGATACCTATGTGAAGCGGAACACAACAATAGTAGACTCCTATCTAGAATGAAACGAAGTGGTGAAGTGTGTCTAGATGTAGGAACTGTCCTAGTGATGAACCTATACTAGTATATTGGAATAACAGAGTGATAGGACCGCATAGGTCACACACGAGCATATGAGCTAGGAGCAGATTTTGCTTTAGGTTCTAGAGGTCATGGCATACTAGATGGGCTAGGTGATGCATTGGAAACCACGAGAGGAGATGGTGACCATGGAGTGGTTGGAGGCATACCATTGATAGAAATGAATTAACTGTTGTGAACAAATTTTAGACACAAATGATTCATGGAGATGATAGATTAGGACCTATGAATCTAATTGAGGCCTAAGAGCATGTCACACCTGTCAATTTCTTGTTTGACAAGGAAGTGTAAAAACATAGTAAGAGGACAAAATGTAAGGTGAAGCTTGACAACACCATAGGTATTGTTCATTAGATATGATATTTTTGAAAGTGGATAGCCAATAACAATAAGAAGTGGAATAGAACATGCACTGATAGGTCATGACAGATTAAACTTAGTGTTATTAATAGGGATAGATCCAATAGAGGTACTAATGTGTAAGTGATTAGAAGAGAATGCTTCATGATAGTAATGGTCAGAGAAAGAAATGATTGGAGGATATATTTCTGTATTAACAACTAAGAAATCAATAGCCCTTGATGCAGGAGGAGGCACTGCGTGGTATGTATGATTATCAGAAGAGTCAGCTGGTTTCTTGTTGTGCATTGGAAGTGGATTGTTAAAGATATTTAGATTATGATTTTCATTGACAGGTGTAGAAGTCGTAGGCTCTGGAAGCTATATTTTATTATTTTTTGATAAGATCTTGAATAAGAGTGTGAAGTTTAAAAAAATGATTTGTAGAATGCCCTACCCATTGATGATAGCCGTAATGGAAGTTTTCATTATAATTGTTGACCTTAAACCTCGACAACAATGTGAGATTTAAGAAGTTAGACCTTTTTAAAAAGATGTGCACATGAAAAGTGAACTAATCTAATTTGTGAATAGAAAGAATGTAAAATCACATAACAAGATTTGCTCCAAACATTAATCTTTATTCATATCTCAATAATGATTACATTAGTCTCATACACACATATAGATCCTCTCTATTCTCTATCTATTACATATCGCTCATTAATGACAAACATATTTCTTAAAACCATATACTCCTTGTCTCATGTGGTACTACAATACACATTAGATTAATTAGAATAAATATGCTTCATACAAAATGACCCAAAAGTCACTACTTTTGGTCACGCCTCTGTCTTGTTCTTTCTTGCTTTGTCTTTCTTCCTTTTGATTCGTGACTCTGTGTCAGATTTTGTGGCTTTCTCCAATGTATCATGTCTTTATCCAGTGTATCACAACTTTATCCAGTGTACTGTGGTTTCCTTTAGTCTTTGAGAGCTTTGTTCTTCTATCCATGACTTTCTCGAATCCTCCACAAATTCCTCTAGACTTCATCAGATTTCTCCTTATATCTGCGGATTTTATAAAACTTGATGAAGAACCATATCAACAATAATTAGGACCTCTTGGATGAGATGGATCTAATTGGAGTGGAAGGGTAAGTGTGATGGGGTTACTTTCGATAAGTTGTGGAATCAAAATATGTGGAAGAACAATTAATTTCGTGTATGTATGTCGAGGTGGTTGCGATTGAAGCTCTTTAGGGGTTGATATTGCATTGATAGTGAAATGTGCGTCAGCTGGTTATGGTGTAGATGGTTTAAATGTCGACTTACTTTGAAAATGTGTAGCAGATGACGTTTGCTCCTAATATTTAAGCTTTCCTATAGATAAGAGTTTGGTTTCACGAAGCTTGATGGTATGGCATAGTTGATCAAATGAAGGAGATGTCTCAAAAATAATACTCTCCTGGAGAGGTAGAAATAGAATTTGAATGAATAAGTATTGAAGCTTAGAGTCCGCAAGAACATTTGACATCTTAGCTAAGTTTTTTTGTATCGCAAAACATAATATGCTAAGTGTTCATTAGATCCTTGTTTAAGTTATGTGAGTTAGGAATAGGAGATCTTATTTTTGATCTGCATTTCTAACTTCCTATCTAGATGAGTGCACGAGTAATCAAGAAACACGAAAAAACATCGAGTATACAAGGGCTTAGTACCTTGGAGATGACGATGGATGATACAGACGCAAATATGATAGATGTAGGATATAAAGAAGCTAGATCTACAAAACTAAAATAGATAAGATTAGATCATAATATGTGGGGGTTTTCCAGACAGTGCCGGTTCTAAGAGGATTTTAGCTCCCTTGGAGGATGTCAACCCCCATGTTAGACAAGATAATAACAGATCATGAACAATAGTAATGGAATATAAAATGAAAAGTAACTAAAATGACGAGGGAACTTAGCTTGTGCTCTGTTATGGAGATGAACTGGGCATCAAGATGGAAAGATAATGAACCATGGTGAAGGTTTCTTCCTTAAACTGGTAGAACTTAATTAAGTTTTTTCTTCTCTTCTCTAGGCCCAGGTATCTCCAAGTCTTCGATCCTCTATTTTTTTTGAAATATGGGGGATAAAACCATATTTATAGCTTAGACGTGGGGTTAAAAAGTAACCGGGGTTGAGTAAAGTAACTTGAGTTAGGGATATGATGTGATCATGTGGGGACCACAACTTGAATTATTAGATGGAGTGGGGAGCATGATTGACATGGTGGGTGAGATTAAGATTCCATTAAAAAAAGGTGTCAGATGGGTGTATTAATACCCATGAATTGAATAATTTGTGAAGGATGGGGATATGCCAAAAGTTGAATTATCAAATGGGTCTACATGGAGCCCATTTGATAATTAATCAAATAACGTGAGAAAATAGATAGGATTTTATTTAATTTAAGAAAAAGAGAAGTGAGGATGGAAATTGGATGAATGCGAGATGACGGAGGGGCGCTATACCAAAAATAGGTGTCTACATTTGCCCCTTTTTGTTGAGTGGTTTGCGATAGCAAGCCACGAGAAAAAAAAGGGTTAGATGAAACATGTGTCCAAGGATGGATGAAGACATGACCAAAGGCAAGATGCCTCAGGCAAAAAATTATCGAAATAAATAAAAAAAGTATGGCGGTGACTCCAATATCACATCGGTAGAGGACAATTAAGGTCTCAACAGAGACAAAGGATAATGTTCTATAGACTAGTGAGTGAGTGAAGACCATTATGGTATGGATTTAAACCAAGATGACCAATGGGTCATATGAAAACATCAAAATATGTGAAACTGAATGCGAAATATGTGTGCAATCCTTTGTTGTGAGAAATCGTGTGAAAAATCACGCGTCCAAAAAAGGGACGTGGATGAATATAATGATGCCCCAGCATAGGGCACGGGAAGGACACAAAGTGAGTTTTATGCGTTGAAAAGTAAAAGGATGAAAAGGTGCCCCAACATAAGACATAGATAGAATAATCATAAATGTGGACAAGATGAGAAGATAGGATAGAAAGGTGAGATAAAATTCTCTAAAAGGGTAATAAATATGATGACAATCATGTTTCATAGGAAATATGCATAAGTGTTAGCAAATTAGAAGGTGATGAAGACAAATAAGTCTTATTTCTTCGGTAAGTGTGATAGAGATACTTTTGCGACAAAACAAAAGCAGAGAAAATATTCATGGAAGAGAACAAGATTAGATAGCTGATGGCCGTTATGGTATCTTCCAAGACAAAAATGTTAAAAGAAGATGGGAAGAGCTTCTTAGAAATGGATATGATGATGTCCCTGTGAGAGGACTGATGAAGATAAAAGATGTGACATGGTTCTCAAAAAGAGAAGAGGTCAATGTGGCAAAGAGAAGAACAAGAATGGTAATGAAAGAGATAGATGGTGATACATAAACGAAGAAACATTGACATTGACTATGAATGCCAGATGTAAGGGATGTTGAGAAAGAGAAAAGGGAATAGACAGGAGGATTGGTTGATTATGAAAAGAGCAAGAAAGATTGAATATGAAGGCAAATGGGATATGGAATAGAGGGACGAAGACGAAGGAGGAGAAAATAAGGAATGAAAGGGGAGGAAGAAGATAACAAAGAAATATTATAGAGAAAGGGGGAAATGAAGAAGGAAAAAAAAAGAGAAGACAAGAAAAGAACAAAGTGGAGGATGAAATTATGAAAAAGAGAGAGAGTTATTCAAGATGAAAGGTGTAATGAAGGATGGAGCAGAGGAAAATAGAGAGGTAATGGAAAATGAAAAAGATGATAGAGCAAAGAAAATTGAAGGAAATAGATCATAGTGAGGAAATCCAAGGCAAATAATATGGAGCTGACCGCATGGAAATGCATGTGGATGATGAGATGATAAAGGAGATGGGATAATGCTGAAGAGTCAGGTTTTCGACGGGGAAGTAAGGAGGAAGTACGAGGTAAAATGGGGAGAAGGATGATGTAGAGGAAGTGAAATAAGACAGATCAGAAAGGAGGAGAAGTAAATGAAGAAAATTATGCAGAAGGAAGAGAACCAATAAAGAAGATATTTGATAAAGAGTGAGAAGCACAAGGAACGTAAAGGGAAACTTGAGGGAAGGAATGACATTGATTGGAAAAGAAACGGAGATGCATGGGATGAGGATATGATGATGACAAGAAAATAGAGAGAAGGTGTATGATGAAGACAATGAATAAATTGGAAAGGAAGGATGAAAGATAGAGAGGTGGCAAGGAAAAAGAAAGGAAGGGATAAGAGAGGAAATGCCAGTGAATGGATGTTAGGAGAAATCCATCGATAATGATCAGTGGGAAAAGATGGGACAAAATATTAGACAAGGCAGAAAGTAAATGAAGAACGGGAGGGGGAACACCAATGAAGGGAAGTTAGGAGAAGTCCTCCGATAATGATCATAGGACACAAAGGAAGGAAGGAATGAAGATAGAATGGAGGAGATCAAAGAAAAGGATTCAGGTTATGCAGAATGGGGATGAGTGATTTTGAGGAGAAGTCCACTGATAATTACTAGCGTGGAAATAGAATAGGATGATGAAAGAATGGTAAGATCAATGACAATGATGGGTAATCATGGGAGTAGATATGTGGGTGAAATCTAGAAGATGGAGTGGAAAGAGTAAAGAAAGGAGGGATAACGATTTGTAGGAAGATGAAGGTGAGGAGAGGATGTAGTGGATGAGAATGAATGAGAGAGAAATAAAGAAACAAGACATGAAATGAATGGAGAAGCAATGGTTAAGTAATATTACCTAGTGACAGGTGATGGAGATGAAAAAGGGACCAGTAAGAAGTGGTGTTTGTGTGGATGAAAGAGGAGGTAAGAGGATGTGATGATGGGGAATGCCAAGAAAATGTAGATGGAGAGAATTTGGGGTAGTGGGGGAGTACAGGATGAAAAATCATGCTTAAGAGGGAATCTTAAGTAAGATCGCCATGCTGCAGGAGGATTTAAGTAAGATCACCAAACCGGTAATGATGATATAGAAGGAGAAAGACAACATTGTATTGGATGCATATGTGGAAGGGTTGGTTATAATGGATGAGTATGATGAGAGGCAGGAGACAAAAGATGGGAAAACGATGATGGGAGATGGAAGAATTAGATAACCAACCATTCTTAATAGAAACTCTTAAGTAGGATCGCCAAACCGAAGAAGAAGAAGAATGATGAAAAGACTGAGCAATGTATACCAAAATGGAACAAGAGATGAAAAGAGGCAATATTAAAGTGATAACAAAGAAACAAAGGAGTGTGACATGAGTGGATGGAGGAATATATGCAACATAGATGGAGAGTGTAAGGGCAATCCTTAACTAGGATGCCCACATGGTGGTAGTGATGATGCAAGAGTGTTAAGAGGAAAAGGAGGAGGAAAGACGTTTGTGGTGGTGATTGTCATTTGTTGAAAGAGAAAATGGTGGAGAAGCTTCTATAGCGGGAGGATCCAAGGAAGAAGATATACCTTAACTAAGATTCTTTGGTTAAATGGATGGTTAAACAATATTGTCAAACTGAAAATAGAAGAGTAAATAAGAAACTCAAGAGGAAAGACAAGTAAGATATCTGGTGTCATGTAAGGGGACAGAAAGGTGAGAAGGATGATGTGGAGACAAATGGTGATGAGTGGACATGGAGAGCAAGGAGCAATGGATCAAAGATGATGTTGAATATGTTGAGAGATAAGGAGCAGCAGGATAACGAACTTTCCCTAAGAAGGATCCTCAAGTAGGATTCACAAACTACATCAGTGATCAAGTAGAATTCACAAACTGAAAAGTGTGTTTGCAAACACATTCATGGAGATGATGGATATATATAAAATTCATAGTGTGAAATTTGATATGATTTTTAGATGAGATGAATGGAACATATCTATAGCAATGGCGTGTAGGGAAACTATGTTTTGAACTAGGGAAAAATAAGAAAATGTTACCACTCAAGGCATTGCACTTGTAGCCAATAACATGTGTTAATACATAACCATCGATAGTTAGTTATACCAAAATATCATGAGGGAGATATGGATGAAAGATGCTTATAATCCTGATGTTGACATGACAAAGGGATCAAAGATGTGACTTGTACGCGAGAAGAGGGATATCCAAAGGTGGTGTTCCTTAAGTCTATGACCTAGCTCTAGGAAAGGAAAATAAAAATAGTAGAAAGCTGATCAATGCGGGAAGCTTTCAGAAAATGTTGATAAAGGAAAACCGATCAATGCGGAAAACCTTCCAGATGCCATAATAACAGAGTAGCCATCCTTCGAGGGTATGGTCTACTTTATACATAATATGGATGGAAAGAATAATATGATATCCGTACTTCAAGGGATCAATCTATGTATTTGCATGAACAACTTTCCTTCGAGGGATCAGTATGTTTTTGATAACTTTGATTTTGCCTTTTGCATATTTGAGTTTAAGATTCACATGGGGGAGACATGGGAATAGCTAATTAAACCACTTAGTAGGGGATAATGAATGTACAAGAGACACCCTGGACCTTTCCCATGGCTGCAATAGGGGAATGAGAAGGTAATGGATGGAATGGTTACGAGATCACACCAAAGTAGTGAAGGCGGACTACATAATTCAAATTATTACAATGACAAATGGAAGAGGCTAAAGATGGCAAAACAATCTAAGGATATAACTAAGTTCTTATTGGTAGCTATGCTAATAATAGACTGGTCGCAAGTGTAATGCATTAAGAGGCTCCGTCTCTGGTTTACCACCACGAGAGGGAAGACAGTGAAGTTGTAATAAGATGAAATGATAGCCAAGCAGGAAATAAAGCTATGTCATGAAGGAAACAAACATATGACCAAAATGGTGGATTTAGATGAAAATAAATGATGATGCCCCAAGAGAGACATAAACATAGAAGGAAAATCATGGCCTCAAAGGAGGGCTTGATGAAATAAATGGTGTCCCAAAACAGACACACATATGGCCACAATGGTGGACTTGGAGAAAAAGGGATCCCTCAATGGAGAGACAAACATGGCCTCAATGGAGGGCTTCAATGAAAAAGATGATACTCCTAAAAGGACCATAAACATAAAAGAACAAATATAACCTCAAAGGAGGACTTATGAAATAAACGGTGTCCTAAAGGAGACACAAATATAGCCACAATGGTGGACTTAGAAATAGATGGTGTTCTAGAAGAGAAATAAATATGGCCACAATTGTGGACTTCAAGAAAATGGTCCCTCAATGGAAGGACGAACATGGCCTCAAAGGAGGACTTAGAATGAGATGAGGATCTGGATATAATTAATTTAGATTGGATGAATATGAATAAGGTAGACAAGACAATGTCAAAGAGTGAAGTCCCCTAGTAACACATGATTTGTACGGATGCTGTGTTCAACGGTGAGGGAAGGTTGTTCCCCCGATGAGTTACATGTGAAGGAGGTAAAGGATGTCAAAAGAGCTTAGATGAGATTGTTTTAGATTTGGATGAGGTAAACAATCGGAGAGCACAAGTATGCTTAGTAAGATAAACAACATAGATGAACAATGGAGGGCATTCCTTAGGAGGAATGACATGGGCTGGATGGATATTAAGGGATGATGTGGATGGAGGGATCATGGGAGATCTGACAGATGGGATATGGATTGGATTCAAGGAAGATGGAGGAGGAAATTTCCCCTGAATGAGCAAATCATCTTTCTCAATAAGGTTGTGGATGGTTGATCGAAAGGCCTTACAATGTTTGATGTCTTGACTTGGGTTATGATGATAGGTGCAACTGCAATTAGGATTGAACCATGATGGCTTGGGACCATATGGATTAAAGGATTTAATATGAGGAATTTTGATGGTAGATGTTCGAGTTAACCGTCAAAAAATGTCTGCGTATGACCCCATTGAAGTGTCATGGGGAAGGTAACTCTTGTGGGTTTTGATAGGATATCTCAACTTGGAGTTAGGAGAAACGTGGATGTAGATTAGATGTGTGAATTTCATGTTTTGGAGGACAAATCAAATTTGGTTAAAGGATGGTATTGTTTGGGTGTGGATTGATTATTGCAAGATGTTGTAGATGGAAAAATTGATCCTGACATGGATGTTGTGGCATTGGATTGTTGAGAAGAGGGAAAACTTGAATATTTCTGTGGATGCGTAGGGGATTGTCGGGGATGTTTTCCCTGAGCCTTAGACTTCAACTGAGAAGATTTACCTCTAGTAGGGATGAAAATAATTTCAACTGGAGGATCTGATAGCGGTGGTGTTGTTATTAATGGAGAAATTGTTCTAAAACAAGATGAAGATGTTAATGAAGAGATAGGTGTTTGTATGATGTGATTAATGATATCTATGTGAGATGTGGATTGTTTCGGTTTTGGCATGGGAAGAGTTGATTTTGTAGAGGGAGAAGGTAAAGCATATTTATTTGCATTTAGGTGGATGTGTTGGTACAATAGGTGATCCTAGGGGTATATTTGATAAGGTTGCAGATAAAGAGGATTTGGCTGGTGTGATAGAAGGATTAGGTAAAGAAAATTGGGGTAGACTGGGTGATGTGGCCATGGGAAAGGTTGTCAAGGTAGAGTTAGGTGGACTTGTTGGTGTAATAGATATTAGGGGTAGCTGGGATACATAAAGATGTAGGCATTTTTGGAATCTTTGGAGATGTGAGTGATGTGATAACTGATGGAGTAGACCTTATGGGTAAGGGTAATGTAAAAAATCCAGGAGCATTTTTGGACGTAGAAGTAGAAGGGACTGGTTATTTCATAAATGTTTTGAGGGGTAAGAATGATATGTTAGCTAATGAGGTTGATGTCGAAGGTAGGGTTGTAAGGGTGTATGTAGTAGAACTAAGTTTTTTTAGGATGGTTGTGAGTAATGTAGGTGTAGTAAAAGGTGTATTTGATGAAGATGTGGGTGAAGGGATAGATGCAAGAATTATACGGATGTGTGTGGAGATTAGTGCAGATGAAATGTGTACTAAGGAGGAGTCTTATGTGGTAGATCGGGGTGTGTTTGAAGTGACATAAATGGATGATATAGTTGAATTTGGATGTGGATGTGATAAGGATAAGAGAAGGTGTAGGTTCAAGGTAGGTAGTGAAAGTTGATGTAGGTGTAATAGGTTCTGAATAAGAGGTGGGAATAATGTCCATTGTGGGAACATGCAGAGTTAGTGATAAGATGGGATTTTGATTGACAGTGTCCACCATACAAGCGTTTTATAGTTGAGATGTAAAGGGGGTGACGTGATTTGTTGGTGGTTGATTATTTTGTGCAGTGGAGGTATCATTTTGGATATCCCCTTAATTTACAAGTTGTTGGACACGATCTTTGAAGGACTGACATCTCTCAATGTCATGAACTTTGACTCGATGATATTTACAAAAGTGGGCCTTGTGATACCAAATAGGATTGGCTTGCGAGTTGTCTACAGGTCGTATGGGAGGTAGTTGGATAGAGTTTACGCTCATGTTGAGCCCCTGCAATATTGAATAAGTACGCTAAGGCACGTAAGTGTGCAGGAGAAAGCGCGCAAGGCATAATAGAGGAAGGGCATGCAGGACAAGGCGCGCGGGACTAAGCCTAGTTTTGGGACTTAGCCATTTTCAGTGTAAGAAGCAGGATTTGACAACGCATGCAAGGCGAATCATGTTAGACTGACAACATGGGGCCCATAGAAGGAGTATATGTAGCAATAGAGGTGCACGTGGGAGACCACCATGCCAGAACATGCAGAACCCATGCTGGATGGTAGGTGCACTCAGGAGACCATCATGGCCAAATGCGTGGAGCCCAGGTTTGAAAGAACATGTTCCCAAGGAGAGCCCGTAGACACCTGGCAGTGGATTTGAGGCCGCAGATGGAGGCATTAGCAGTTCAGGTGCCTATATATGTGGGCGCCCACATAAGGAAACAATATATATATATATATATATATATATATATATATATATATATATATATATATATATATATATATATGGATAGAGAGGAAAAGGAGAGCATGACAAGATGTGAAGTGATGAGAGTTGAGTCATGATGTAAGAAAAGAATGATAGATCATATAGAGGTGCATATGTGCTATAGAATTCTAAGGGATTGGGTAGAGATGATATGCCATATTAATGTATTAAGGGGCTGGGTTGTATTGTTCCTTGTATGGATGTAATGAGAACTCAATCATGAATGAGAATGAGCATAGTTGTTCCATATTCATATTGGTTTATCTTGTTAATGAAAGCTATGAAGTAGATGTAGACTCTATGTATTTCGTTCTGTTAGTATATTTACTTGCTATTACTGTTTGGGATGGATACATTTGTCTAGAGGCCACTCTGAGCCCTATGATGATTGTGTTTCATTTCCACCATTACTCATTATTAAGTTACCAATCTAGATGATGTTTTCCCACTTAACTCACATAAAAGAGTGACTCGGTACCTGTGTGTGCCTCGGGTGAGCACCCAGTTCCCACTGGGTGATAGGCCAGTGTGCATGGGATTCCCCTATTCTTATGGTGGGTGTAAAAATGACTACAAATCATCAAATTATAAAATACAATTCCGTATGATTCTCCTAAAGGAGTGTAGTTGGTTTTTGATTGAGGAGATCGTTGTTGAGACCATGTGCTTGATATAGATGGGGATGAGGGTTCAATGACCACAATGTTGGCCGCAGTCTTGAACTCGTCATTATGTGTGAATGGTTTAGTGGATTCAATTTTTGATTTAATTGAACTTAATTTAAGATGACCTTGCTCAATGGCACATGGGTTTCAAGCTTATGAGCCATTGTGAAAGCTTCATCAAAGGTTCAGAATGATTGGATCTGAAAAGTGGATGATATATGTTTGGCACACGAATGCGATAATAAGTTGATGAGTTCAGTTTGTGGAATAGTGAAGGATAGTTGGTTTATAACATCATGCCATCGTGCGACGAAGTCGTCAATGGGCTCGTTTTCATACTTTCGAATGGTATATAGATCAACGATAGTGGTCTTGCATGTGATATTGATAGAAAAGTGTTCTAAGAACAACTGTGCAAGTTGAGTGAAAGAGAATATGGAATGTCATGGGATACTGTTGTACCAGTCCAACCCGGGACCAGAAAAAGACATGAGGAAAGTGTGAAGAAGTAAATCATGATCATGCACAATAAGACAACATGCATGTTTAAATGCGAGGAGATGTTGTTGGGGATATTCTTTATTGTTGAACTTATTAAATGCCGGAAGTTTCCAATGAGAGGGATAGGGTTTGATTGAGAACTGACAGATGAATCGGTTCGTTACAGATTTGTTCATAGGATAAGGTGTTCTTGGGTGTCAAGGTAAGGGTTTCTAAACTGGCTAACCGATTCATTAAGGCATGAATTGAATCACTCAAGGTGTTGTAAGGTTGAGATTGGATTGGTTGTGTGGTTTGAAAAGTAGTTTGATAAGGTGAATGATGTGTTTGTGGGTGTGTGGGTGTTTGGTGAAGCATCTGATAAGGCGGTTGACAAGTTTATGGATAGGATGTTTGCGGAATGGTTTGATAAGACAATTGATTAATTTGTTGATATGTAGGTGTTGGAGGGAGCTGCTTGGCAAAGAATAACAGTGTGTCATAGGTTGGGATTGCTGCATAGGATGATGTTGAGCAATAGGGGCATGACGATAAGCGGGGATATGTGTGTTAAGAATTGGAGACGGTTGGGCAGGCCTATTAATGGAATTGTCAAAATGAGATGTGGGTGGAATGCGATCCATCAATTTTGGAGATTGGGAGGATTGAGAGATTGTAGGAGATTTCTGGAGTAAGAAGTTATGTATGGGGTTAGGAGGAGATTTGAGTGTATCTAGAGGAGCAGGAGATGGTGGTGTGATTGATTTAGGAAGACTGGCATGATGAGGGATATGAGGGTTGGTGTCAAGGTGGGGAGAATTTCGTATGACATGGTTCTCATGAGGTGAGACCATGAAGAATGGAGATGGAGTGACTGAAGGGGTGGTTTTGAATTTAGAATCTTGTTGGGTGAGATCGTCAGAGGAAGTAACTTTATTGGATAGAGCAGGTTGTTGTTTTGTCTCGATTTGGGAGAGAACAACAATAGGTGTGAAATAGAGAAACATCTATTTATGTATGTTGTTAACAAACAAATCAAGAAAAATATTTTTTAGCCTCATGATTAATTTATAGGATGTGAACAGAAAAGAAAAGTAGGTAATGAAGGTGCCTAAAGGAGTCTATAGGCTGGTTTCAGGAAATTATGGATTGGGAGATGTCTGAGATGGTTTCCTGTTGGGTGTTTAGGTCCCAATCAGTTAACCAGGTGAGAGGAATATTTGGATGTGTTAATTATGTTTGTTGCAGTCTGAGGCAGTGTGTGATAAGTGAAATGCAAGAGAGTTAAATCCTTTACTTAAGCTATTTGATCAGGCAGGATGTAGAAGGTTTGTTTTAGACCAAAACGAAATGTGACGTTCGATGTATATAGACACTCAGGAAAGGGAAAGTTCGATGCAGAAAAGAGAAAATAGAGAAAAATGAGAAATACCTGGAGAATCACTTATTGGTTTTATGTGATTGTACTTGATGATGGTGTTTTTAGGAGTTCCAGTTAGCGACTTGAAATGCTCGGTGATACCCTGAAATGGCACCATTTAGAGTTACAAATAAGGACAGTAAAAATGAGTGTGTTTTTTTTGTTTTGCAAAGCAAGTGATATTTGACGGTGTATGTTAGGATGGTCATGAATTTGTTCGATTTCACCTGGAAAATAAGATAAATATAAATTAGTTAATATGGTTAAGAAATTGTACGATATAGATGTTGTCAAAAAGTTACTTTTTCAAAAAAAAAGTAGATACCAATAATGAAGCTAATTATGTTATAGAAAAAGTTGTAGACCGATAATTCGTATACAATAAAAGGAAATGAGCTACAAAAGCTATGAATAGACTATAAACTAAGGGATAAACTAAGAACTAAAATTCTTATTAAAATAAATGATCAAAGAAACTAGAATGAATTTAATAAACATATAAAATAAATGACAAAAGCTAAATGATTAAATGCTAAGATATATTATAAACTATCTGCAATAATGAATAATAATAATAATACATAATAACAATAATAATAATAATCTATGAAATGGATCTGACGAAAAGAATTTAGAGTAGATTAATTGATTAGAAATTGATTCATAGATGAGGAATGAATTTAGTTCTTCAAGTGGAACAGTTCAAATACACACAATGCAGGTGTTTTATAGATTGTTGATGCGTGTCTATGCTACAGTTGGACTATTTTTAGTCAGACATGTAAAAAGTGTCTCAACTTTACTCACCCACATGTGTAGGACCAACAAATTGACTTCCCACCACCGCAAGCACCAAGGGGTCATTCTAGCGCGAGGAAGAGTGTTTCACAACAAGGTAGCTCGACTCAACAATGGTAAATGGTAAATCAATTCAAATTTTTGCTTTGGAAAAAGGTGCTGTGAGCACTGTTTGTGATGGTGCGGCAAAGAATTGTAAAGAAACTACTATAAAGATATTGTATAGGTACTAAATTACACTTCAATACTAAATGACCATTGTTTCTAAAGACATTGTTTATAATTGTGTTCTAAAAAGATAAAATTGGAAACCAAGTGTGACAATAGGGAGACTGTACATTCACGATACAAAAACACTACATGCACACACTATGTGAAGTGGAAATACGTTCTACAGAATTGGAGACCAATCGATGCAAAGGGACTGTGATAGTCACTACACTATAAATCTTGCGTGAATTCAAAACCTGTTAAGAACTTACAGTGGACATTGCTATTCAGCTGTTGGATCTTACCAAACTGAGAATCAGAACCTGTGAAGTCTATCTGGGGATTGTATTGCCATTAGTTTATCGTTTAGCTAGTGTGAATTTGATCACTTTTTGAGCTTAGTGCAAAGAATTGGAAGTATGATTACTTTCCCTGACTTGGAGAAGCTTTGAACATATAAGAAATTAACATGAGGAATGTATATTCACTGGCCATAGATCTATGGCTAACGTATTTATCAAGCCAGATGATGGAATCAACAATTGGAAGTGTTGAGCACCACAAGTCAGTGAGTCTGATTACGTAGAGATCATAGTAGATTCATAATTGAATTAGCTTATGAGGAGAACAAGAGTTGGGTGACTATCTAAGGAAACGTTGGATATTCTAAGGTGGATTAGCTCATACCGTCTTGGAAGGGGTGTAGGAGGAGTAGAGTCAGAGATTGAGCAAGGAGGACTGTGGATGAAGCAATGATCATTGAGGGGTGGAGGATCGATGTAGTGTGAGCTCGTGGGAGTGGGAACAGGGATTGGAATTGCAGAGATGTAGGAGATGGATGGAGAGCAAGGGATGTGTGGGAGTTGAGAGGCATGCCGGGGTCGGCAAAAGAAAACTGTGAAGGAATGAGGGTGAGGATGGATGTGATAGGAGATCTATAATGGTCATGGGTAGATAGGTAGGGGAGGTGGCTGAGGCAACTAGAATAGATCAAGAGATTAGCTCGGGTGTGGAGTTATGGAAAGGAGACCGGGCATGGAAGATGGCAAGATAGGAGACAGCTTTTGGGGAGGAGTTTCGTCCTTTATAGCTTCGACAAGCAGGATGTGCATACTCTTGGTGCTAAGCTCGGAGCCTAGAGTCTTTCCACCTATGGTTTGTCTGGCTTGTTTCTCGGTCTCTCTCCCTCGTTTTTTTGGAAATATGGGGGAAAACCCCATATTTATGGAGCTTAGATGTGAGACTAAACTGCATAGTCATGATAACCTGGGTGGGTGGTCGAGTTAGGGATAATGATGTGATGGCAGTGGGTAGATGATGAGGACCACGACTTGAATTATTAAATGGATGGCGGAACATCATTGACATGGTGGAAGTGAGATAAAGATTCCATGAAGAAACGGAAGGTGTCGGATGGGTGCATTTTAATACTCATGAATTAAAGGGGATTTGTGAGAGATGGGGAGTTGCCAGAGGTAAGTTGAATTAGTCAGGGGGATGGGTTGTATATGGTAGCCCATTAGGATAATCAATCAAATAATGTGAGCAAATAGATATGATTTTATTTAATTTAAGAGAAAAATTTGAGAGAATGGATATACTTGCGTGAATGTGAGATGTCAAAGGGGCACTATAACCAAAAATAGATGTCTATAACTGATTTACACAACTAGATTAGTTACCTCTTGATCTTCTTCCTTGGCCTCTTGACAAAAACCACTTACCTCATGCCTATTCCACGGATGACTTGATGTACTTAGTTTTTGACATGCACACTTGCAATGAACTTATGGATAAATCCTGCAAACATAGTGAGTCATGCAACATGAAGAGATTCACTATAGATATTTTTTAAGTAACAACAACTAAAAATACTTTGGTTTTAAGGGGGGGATCTTTACGACACCGAATACAAAGGGAGACAAGGATATACACATTGACGCTCAAATGACTAGAGGCCTCTACAAGTGGTCCAAACCACAATGTAAAACCAAATGTCATAGATAGGGATCAATAACCCTTTACAAACCAAAAGAGTGCACGAGTAAAAAGGAATCACTAAACAAGTATACAAAGTGAAGCATGGTACCTTAGACCATGACTATGGACACCCCTAGTAACATCAACAACAACCCTAGCTAGGACAAAATCATAAAGAAGACAAATCTGCAAGACTCAAGTCAAACATAATTAGATCATCCTCAAGATGTTATTTTAGCCCTAAATAACAGTGCCAATTCAGAGACAAGGAGAGGATTACCTTAGAGGCACGCATCCGTTGGAGGATCTCAATTGCATCTGTAAGAGAAGAAGTGAGAGTCATGAACTTTAGTTTTCTGAATATCAAAACCATCCAACCCTCACTAAAATGACGAGGGAACTTAAGTTTGTGCATCTGTTATGTAGATAGAACTAAGACCTCTAAGATCTCAATGTTCTCAAACCATTTGAGGTTTCTTTAACTTAAAATAGTAGAATTTAAATGAAATTGATGGTTCTCTTCTCTGACGAGGAAGAATTATCCTAGGTCTACGATCCTACGATTTTTTTGAAGACTATGGGGGACCAACCCCCACATTTATAGAAAGATATCAAGTTAGATTTGGGGGTAAACAAGTACACCGAGTCTCACCTTCAGTCGATCTTTGAATCCTTCAAGGATATAATCAGTGATCACATCCCACAACCATGGCTTGATTTTGCTGAGATGGCAGTGTAGATCATCATTGACATGGTGGGTGAGATAAATATTTTCCATTTTAATAACAACTAAAATGTCGATGGGTGTATTAATACCCATGATTACATAATTAGTGACTTTTGGGGATCATGGACAAAAGTTGAATTATCAAATCGAGAGTCTCTCCATGGAGCCCATTTTAGCTGATTAGATTAGACTAAGAATAATGTGGAGAATGAATAGATAGGATATTTATTTAATTTCATCTACATAGTTTCAAAGATATATCCCAAATGATGGCAACTTGGATGTATTAACCTTCCCATACCTTGATATGTGATTTAAGACTACAATGTTCCTCCTTTGACTTGTTGGATAGTTAAAAATCTAGGGAGAAAGATACTTGGATGAAAAACATTTAGGATATAGACAATCGCATTCTTGTATTTCTTTCTATTATCATTAAGGAGATGTTTATCTACCCAAGGTAAAAAAAAAATATGAATTTTTGTTTTGAGGCTTTTCGTAGCAATTTTAAAATCTAAATCCCATTAGTTTTGGGAGAAAATATATCTCTTCTGGTGATAAAATAGTATTCATAGTTTTTCTCATCAAAGTGTAGGATTTGGGGGCTTTGGTACTATAACCAAAGGTACATTCCATGTTTTTGTTGGTTGGAGATAAACTAAACCTAGGAACTGAACCTAAAAGGTCTTATAGGTAGATGAGGGGAATAGGAGATGGAGAACAACACAAAATAAATACAAAAAAGTGAATATTTTTCTCTACTATTTTTAACAAGCAGAGCTTGGACTCTATTGTATAAAATTCTTAGAAGAATTGGGCGGCAGAGTAGAAGCAGGTGGTTGATCTGAAACTAGTTGTATTATGTAGAGAATTTACAAGGGTAAGGCCACTTTATTATTGCCAAACATAAATGAGCCCCTAACATACTAACTAAAATTCCTTGAGAAGGAGGTAGCCATATTTGTATTGGGATTTCTTCTAACAAAGTCAAAGAACTTATAAGAGATTAAGTCATACTCAATGCACTAATATAATTAATGTGAATATTTGGAATTTACTTGATTAAACAAATATAGAATTTATAAATACCTAATCTGATTGCAATTTAGCATGGAATGAATATGCAATGAAATACTGAATCCCAAGAAAATTAAGCTAGAAAGTATGAAACCCTAGTTGAAAGAGGAGATAAAATGACTTAGTTGTTTCTCTATGTTCCCAAAGGTACACAGATTGATGAACTGGAAAATCTTAAGTGTAAATTGTCGCAGTACAACCCAGAAAAATGTATAGGTGTTGGAGAATATGCTGGACTAGGGTGTCTGGAATGGGTCATAGGGCACCTACAAGTGCCAAATACCCGGCTCTGGGTGAATGTGACTACTCAAACCCTCATAAAACCTCCTTTAGAGGGTCACGAGATATTCACTGTCCTTCATTTCTTGTCACTAGTATGTCACATGATGATCGCCAATGTCACTAATAACCTGCAACAAATAATTGACTTGCAAAACCCTCAAAAGCGCATCAAATCCCAAAAATAAAATAATGCAGATGAGGGGTCAAACTATCCTCGGTTGTCAAACAAGTGAAATTACAATTGAGAATTGTGCTACATTTCAGCACTTAATGTATTTCTATATGTGTGTGTGTGAAGAGATTGTGCCTCAGGTGGATCTTCTGTGTGTCGCACTTGATAGCGAGCAAGTAACTAGATGTAAGAAATGTAAATAAATGTGTGCATGGAATAGAATGAACTTCCCTCCTATGAAGTGTGATGCAGAAAACCAGCTCTTGTGTCCCTTGTGATGGAGCTAGATGGATGCAATGGAGCTCTTAAATTATTTTATGGATGTAACCTTAGGCAGTGATAGATAGTGCTGAGTGCTGAGTCCCTTATTATGATCACATAGATTTATATTTATATGACTCCTTCACTTGAATTTCATAATTAACCCTGAAAAGGATGACTACTAAATATATAATATGTTTAAACAAATAGAAAGGACCCAAAAAATGAGAGTAAAGTATAAGGGGATACAATCACCAAGAGGGCACAAGGGTGCCTGGCGCTGGCATCCTAGCTAGGTGCTAGTGTCCAAGATAACAAATGTCGAAGAGTAAAAAGGAAGACTGAGCAAGTAAGGGTGTAAGACTGAAAGTAACAACAGGAAGCACAGAAAGGTGGCCAAAGACATGGGTTGATTAGTACTATTAGTACTCGGGAATCATATGAATAATAGTATGTAATCATAACTAGATAGTTATCCAAACTGTGTGATTGTGTGTCTACAAGAGTAGACATTGTAACACTATGAAGGGGGGTATTATTATCCCTTGAAGATATATGAATGATGGATGTAGTAATAATGTATGTAGTCATAGAGGATTATATATGGTGAAGCACCTCAAAAAGAGACTTCTTATTAGATTTATAATCATGTGAAGAGGAAATGAGTACCTTGATAATACCGTCAAGATACTACAGGTAGTCACGAAGTTCTCAACAAAAGTTAGACAAAATTTTAACTTGGTCATGATCCAAAAAATGAATTTAGTCATAAGAAATAATGAAATGGTGCTCACCTTGTGTTTGAAGGGCATCTAAAGGCACGTCATCATCATAATATTCAATATTAAAATGAATACCTTACACAAAGGGTGGGGAGGAAGCCATATGAACCCTACACTTACAAGTAGTAGAAGAAAGCTCAATATGCTCAATAAGCATATGATTAAACCAATTACTACACTAAAATGGAATAGAAAAACATGCACAAAGATAACATGAAAACCTAGGGTAGCTAGGGTTTGAGAAAGGTTCATGAGATTCGATAAAGGGTCCTATTCACTTAATGTTTACATCCTAAATAAATAAGGGTTTAGTATTATACTCGTTTCTTATTCATTTGAAGGCATAATGTTAGTCTAGGTTATATAAGTTTTAATTAATTAATAAACATTGATACACAAACAAGAATATAGCTCCCAAAGCAATTTGAAAGATATAATAATATAAATTATTACTCCAAATATAATAGAAGAAGATTACTTAGATGTTTACAGAAGAAAATAGGTGGTCTAGAAGTGCAAAGTAACTCAGAATGCTTGAAATGACTTGAATGTGCTTCATATTTAGAACTATGGATACAAGTTGAGCTAGTATGGAGCCATACAATCTATCTTAGGGCACAATATTATCTAGTCCTAAGATATATGGTTTCATACATGGATCTATTTGTTCTATGTAAATATTGATGGTAGTTAGTGTCCTATAAATGTAATTCAATGTATCATGTTAAGGTTCACAAATGTTTGACACCTTCTCTAATGACTTGTGATATATGAAAACCCTAGATTCTTGCATTAGCACATCATCAACATGATTAGATAACATAAGGATATAAATTTCTATGCGGTGGAGTTGGAATGACGTTGGTAGTATAATCCTACTGATATAATTCATTAGCTACACAACATCCCCTTGATGGTGGGTGATAACTTTGTGTAGTTATCCTAATTGTGTATGCAAATTTAAGCCAACCCTTATTTTCCCCTTGTGTTTCTTGACAAAAATATAGTGGCCATAAATATAGATGAAGTAGAATGTATCCTTCACGATTTTGATCTAATGTGATGTGCTTAAAACTTATATAATGATTCCATTTACCCTTAGAAATTGTGGAAATGATTTTTATGGCTTGACCTTTATATGAATTGGCTTTGGGAGGTCTATAGAATGAGAGGTATGGATCTTGAACTTGGTTTATCTAGCTTCATACCTATGTATGTGACAATCCTAGGTTGTGCTACTAATTTGAGGGAATTTAGGAGATATTTTAGTGACTTAAGAATGTATTTTGTAATAAATTATCTTGAAATTGCTATGTGTATCAATAAGTGCATTATACTTGCTTATATAAACTTTCATAAGATTAGTTTCACATTAAGGATGACCTATGGGATATGAAATGAACCAAAAAAAGATATAAAATTAGAAAAGTGGAAGTTAGTTGGTGGGAGATGGGATCAATTGTCCTAGGACCAAACTATAGTGCAATTTGGTCATAGGTGTATGGTCTTAGATATGCAGATCAAATGACTATGAAATATCCTAGGTGATACGCCTACTGATACTATACTAATGTATACTAATTTGGTTAGTTTTATAAATGAATTAGTAGTGTAGATAGATAAACAAGTCACAAAAAGGAGGTAGGGATAAGTCACTCAGGGTTGGAGTGTGCATGCAAGTCCTACTCAATGTGGAATGCCATAGTTGTCATTGTCAAATGATAAATTTTCACATTTAGGTGTCTACTATATTATGTGATTCTATAAGTGACTAGAAAATGACGAAGAAATAAAATAATATGCTTAAAAGGTACATAACAAAGTGGAAGGGGACGCTTTATTCTTGAAAATAAGCCAAAAAATTAGATCCATTATTCACCCTAACTAAGTGAACATGAGTTCACCATTTTCTACCTCACATGTCTGATGCAAGTTCATTCAAGGGGTACATGTAGTATTACATCAACCAAAAGTATATGTAGCAGTAATGAGTGTATGATTGAATTTTATGTTTGAAATTATTTTGGTACTCTAACACCACCTAAAAGGCATGTGGTATCTTCTAGATCATTGAACCATCATCATAAGATGTCTTGCACTTTTCTGTAATGGAACTGAACTTCAAAATATTGTGTACATCTATATTTCATCATGGAGCTATAAAACACACTACAACACTTTGGGACATCCAACAATTGACATACATATTTTTTCTAGGATTATAAAGTGGTTTGTTTTAAACATACCATAATGACAATTTTTGGGGAAAATATCTAACTATGAACCATGTTGTACCATTCCATCTTTCTCTAGAAGTAAATACTTTAGAAAACCTCAAGAAGTGAACTATTAAACCATAACATGAAACATAGTGATTCTTTTGCATTGAAATAATAATCACCCTACATTGTACCACACCATCTCACACTAGGTGTATACCCTCTAGAAGCGGTTTCCAAATATGATCATTGTGCCTATTTATGCTTCTACATAAAACTCAAAAAACTTGTAGTGACCACCTATATGCTACACATCAGAAGGTGACATACCTAGTATATGATCCAAACATAATGATATGATAACATATATGGTAGATTTCAACACACCTATTTGAGATGCCTCATAACTCATGGAAGCTTAAAATACTTATTATGAAGGTGGAACATCTCACAAATTGAATAAAAATTGTTTTTTTTGTATAACGTTTATCGAGTCATGCCTTGATAAGGAAAAGAGTTCCATAATATGGGGGTTTGTCTCAAATATTTAGGAGAATTGTCTTAGAAGATAGAGAATGGAGTAGTAGTTAGAAAACTACTCATGTAAATGTTATGAATAATGTACAAGTCTAAGTAGAGGTATATGAGCAAATCACATCCAAAAATGCACTTATATTGTAACAATGCATATTTTGTAGCTTTTAATAAAGCTAGAAGTCTAATGGAGGTATGTGTTTTCCAATTTCCTCTTTGAAATCAATAAAATATCTACTTTTTTTCATTTTGTGTATGGGTTGTACGTATATTCTATTTTTAATGTTAAATTCCCATGTTTTATGGTCTAAAGCTATCCCTTATTGGACCTCTTAACCACAAATGCATCAAAGTTAGATTAAAAGAATTGTTTAGATAAGAAAGTTGAGAAGTGTTGTAAGTAATAGATGAAATTTGAGATGTCTATTGAGAATTTGAAGACTGAATCGAAGCAAGTGAAGGATTTTGACGAACTTGGGAAGGAATTTATGTATTTTGAGATGTTAGAGAGCCATTGAAAAGAGTAAAAGCAATAGAAACATGAAGAGTAATAGTTTTTAAAGAGTGTTAGGAAATGAAAACAAAATTAGGAATAAAACATGTCTTTCTAAGTGTTTGATCTACATTTTTTAGCATTGAAATATCCATTCTTCAATTTCAAGGGTATATGTTGCACCATAAATCCATCTTAATATTTAACATACGTTATTTCATACATCAACTTTGTTATCTCATCAAGTTGTTTTATAAGATGTAACATCTAAAAAGTCTAAGATCTTAAGTTCCCTCTTGTTTTTCCATGATCTACATTTAAAAAAATTTAATCACATTATCATTTAAAGTAAAAAAAGTATTTGCAATTGAAATAACATCATTGTCATTAACTGAAGAAATTTTAACAAAATGAATAGTGCTATAATTTATCTTATCACTCCTAATTTTCATTTTGGATATAATTAATTTGGATGGTTTAAAATAAAATCATGCATAGGAGCTAAATATACCGTGGTTTGAAAAATTTACAAAAGGGATATAACACACAAAATTTAGGGATAACACTTTTGAACACGTAAAAGGGAATAACCCCTAAACTGTTCACATCTAGTGCTATTGAAGCAATATCTAATACTATAAGTTTATAAAGCTTACAAGGCAATGCATGTTCACTTGAGTATTTAATGTTAAAGTTGTTTTTCATCAAATTAATGCAATACATATACCCATAAACATGTCATTTAATCTTATCATACCTAAAGCAATAAAATCATACTTAATTGTTGAACAATTTACTTCTTATAAAAATAAATGAAAAGATAGAGTTTAAGAAAAATATCTGATTTCATGCAAATCTGAGTTTTTTTCAAAATCATAAAGAAGAAACCCCATAAAAATAAGATAACACATCAAAGACTTGCCGTAGAACTATTACAATGCCTTAAACAAAGTAACTTACCATTCTTGGAATTGTGAGGCCAAACTTAATAAATGAATGTTATGAAGAGACTGATTTGATGGTCATGTTCATTATCTCTAGGCTTAAAAAACCTTGGTCACTTTCCAATATTTTTGAGTGGAACCATGTTTTAAGGAACCACAAGAAACACATAATGGGAAGGGGGAAGACAGTTCCAGTACTTGAATTTCTCTAGCATCTATTATAATTATTTAACATGAACTCATGGTTGTCCGAAAATAAAAAGTATATATTAATAGTTTACACATGCACTGATACTTTTTTTTGATGAAATAGTCTATATTACTTAATAAAATATTACAGTCTATCCACAAAAAATATGGGTGGTAAAGGGCACACCCCATGATCAAACTAGCCGACGGCTAGGAGACTAATGTATCAGGCCCAAGGGGAAACCAAAAACATAACAACAATGCCAGAAAACAAAAGGAAAACAAACTAGGCCGCCACAACAAACATAGAGGCAGGGGGCGGCGGTGGAGGCCCTTTATCCTCCAGGTTACTACCATGAAGATCGTTGCCATCTGGAAGGGGCGGCCAGCCGGAAGCAACTTCTTCTTCTTTGTCGTCTTGCTGATTAGGAGAGATGGCAAGAGCCAACCGATAGACTTTGCCAGAATCCCACCCATCCCACTGCGCAGGAGGCGGGGAGTGGTGGCGGGAGCCCCAACCACTGTTCTACGCGGATTGATGCGGGGACCCCCAACCACCGTAGTTGATAGGGCTCCGCCGATGCTTGGATTGCTGCCTGGGAGAGCGATGACGATAAGCACGGTCAACCGACCGGCCTCGGGCACTGATATTATTTTGAAGAGATTGAAGCAATCAAAATTTTTAGTATCCACCTTTGTATTCTTATATTTTAATATGCATGCACATACACACAAACATTAAAGTGGATTATAGTGGAACATCTAGTGTAAATGTGTGATATAATATAAACACTAAAAAAAATCCCTTTATAGGCATTTATTAATCTTTAAATTGATATTTGTGGATAATTGATCCGAATTTGACTCTATTGGCTGGTTTTCCATATTTGTCTCCCCCTCTTTCTTTCTTCTTTCCCTATCTATTTGAGTTTCGAGGCACATTAATGGAATTTTAAACTTTAATAATCTTGTAGCAGTTTGTCGTCTCCATAACACGGACAACTCCTTTCAAGCAGCTGATGCCATTACCAAAAGCAGTGCAATATCATATACAATATTGCCTGTCATACAATATTGTTTCAGTATCGTTTTCAAAGAAATAAAGATGCTAAACATGTAGCCAACAAAACCGACAGATCTCCATACAAATAATGTATGGAGATCATGAGAGTCTGTGTTGGCTTCCGCGTGATTGCAAGGCCTGGAGATTCCCATGAGCTGTCACGCGTTTTCATTGTTTAAAATAATAATACAAGGTGGCAAGAAGAGCAAATAATAGAGCAGTTCAAGCTGAGAGATTTTTTCAAACTTATTTCTATGTATATATATAGGATATGTTATATGCACAGTAGAAGTGCATTTCATGAAAAAATGGAGTTCTGAGATTTAGCTTGAACCGTTAATCTTCAATTTTAGGTTAAGGGGATGGGCAGTTTGAGAGGTTGGTGCAGTGTCATCCATGGCATAATCCAGAGGCTGAGGTCATGTTTGGCATTCCTGGCGTGTCTTCTGCATCACCCTAAACTTGTTCACAAACTCCACTCTCTATTACAATTCCATTGCAGTAAGGTTTTGAATTACAAGGAGCAAAATAGTGAAGAAGCTTTAATGAGATTTCATGGATCACAAGTGAGGAAGTCTGATGAGTATGTGCAGAGGGTGTTCAGTTTGTTTGATAGAGATGCAGATGGGTTCATCAACAGTGAGGATATCAGACATATATTGGAAAATCTGGGCTTGGAACATGATATGGGTATCACACCGGAGTTTATTGGGTTTGATGAGTTTTTGGGCGTGTATAATAGGCTGTGGGATACTGATGAATGTGATGGCGGTGATGTGGAGGAGGAGAATGAGAATGAGAATGGCGGTGGCTTGATGGAGGTGTTTAATGTTTTTGACAAGGATGGGGATGGGTACATCTGTGCTTCTGAGCTGCAGCAGATTCTGAATTCTCTGGGACTCAAGGAAGGAGGAGATATCTCAGTTTGTGAGAGTATGATCAGCAAGGTTGATATAAACTTTGATGGGAAGGTGGATTTCAATGAATTCAAACATATGATGTTGTTTATATAAGTTAGTGTAATTCCCCTCCCCCAGCACATAAATAAAAGATTAAAGATCTTTCAGCTAGCCATTCTTCTTCTTGTTCATCGCCATTACACAAAAATTGTCCATGGGAAGAATATTCTCTGTACAAACTTATTCAAAAAACACAAATCATGTTGGATGGTGAAGTGTTTTTTACTACCGCATACTTTAGAATTTCTTAAAAAGTAAAGTTAACATTTTATACTGGCAGCTACCTGGATTTAAATTTGAGTTTATATTGACTGTAAATTTTAGAAATAGCCATCTCTACCAACTTGCACATTTAAAAAGATGCTCATTTTTATATAGAATTATACATTAATTTATATTAAAATACATAAATATATATTCATATTTTAAAACAAATACAGGATTGTTTTGAATGTTGTTATTAGTAATGTTTTTAGTTATATTGTTTTGTATAATTTAAAGGGCAATATTAAGAAATTACTACACTTGGGTGATTGTCAACTTTATGGGTGCCACTATTTTGCCTATACTTTTCTTGTGCTCTTAAGTCTGACATGAATATATTCTTTTATTTTTCATTTTATGTCAATATAGATTTAACATTTTAATTATATTTTCATCAATTCTTAATAAATAAAATATATTAAACTAGATTTAATGTTAAAGAGCTTATACTCTTCAAAGAAAAATAACAAAGTACCAATAATAAAAACTATATAATATAAACTACCTTATAAACTTAAAACCAAACACACAACACCTCAAAGCCCAAATCTTTCCTCTCTTTTTTCCCTCTTATTTCTATTCAAACATGTTGGGTATACTTAACTAGTTGGTCTACTAAATTCTACAATGATAAGATCAGTGTTTCCTCTTTTTGCATGTTGGGTTGATGTTGGCCTCTGAGATAGTACGCCTTTTCTTCAACTCTTATTTTCATCATATAATTTTGTCAATTAAGAATTGTCCGCTAAGACCCGAGGATTCGAAGATACCTTTGAACCATGTTAGATAATAAGAAACTTACCCTCATAACACTAACCAAATTAATTGGCATAAGTAATCGTTTATAATAAGTATAGCATAAAAATAATGATAGAATTCTAATTAAATAAAAGAAGTATAATATTTGAATAAATAAACTATTTTATTGATTGAGAGATATATTTACAATTATTTTTGAAAAGATATATAACTGTATATATCATTGTTAACCAAAAAAAATTATTTGTGAGAAGAGATGGAAGTTATTAGCATTTTCTTTTGTTAATTATTATTTGGAAGGAAGGACGATAGATCTTCTTCTATTTTGAGTTTATAAGGAAACACTGATCTTATCATTGTAGAATTTAGTAGACCAACTAGTTAAGTATACCCAACATGTTTGAATAGAAATAAGAGGGAAAAAAGAGAGGAAAGATTTGGGCTTTGAGGTGTTGTGTGTTTGGTTTTAAGTTTATAAGGTAGTTTATATTATATAGTTTTTATTACATTATTTTTACAAATGTACCCCTAAAACAACTCAAATTTCACCTTTCCAAGAGACTTGGTGAGTATATCGGCTACTTGAGAATCTATTTGGTAGTACTGGAAATGGATGTGGTGGTTCAAAACTTGTTCAAAAATGTAATGACATTCAACCTCAATGTGATTTTTTCATTCATGGAAAACTAAATTCTTAAAAATATTTAACGCACCTTGATTGTCGTAATGAATGATAGGTGGTATTTCTTCAGGAATCTCCATATCAGCAAGAATGCGATGTAACTAAATCGCTTCGCACACAACTCCTTGTGCGACATGATACTTTACCTCAGTTGATGAGAGAGAAACACCAGTTTGTTTCTTGCTAATCCATGAGATAGGTTCAGATTCAAGATGAAAAACATATCCTAAAGTTGATTTCATATCATCAATAGATTAGACATAGTCTGAATCAATATATCCATGTAATAAGAACTGAGAGTTCTTTTGATATTCCACACCATAATCAACTATACCTCAGACATATCTCAAAACATGTTTTGTAGCTACCAATGACATTTCTTTGGCTCTTGCATGAATATGGGAAGATGGATGACAACAAAGCATAATTCTGGTATGGTATAATTCAAGTAAATGAGACTCCCAACAAGCTACATGTAGTGAGTAACATCTACTTGAGGTAAATCCTAGAATCTAAAAAGTTGCAAACCTTTCTCCATTGGAGTGGACACAAGCTTAACTTTAGAAATTCCATACTTTTCAAGGAATTTCTTGGCATATTTCATTTGTGAGATAAAAATTTGATTCTTCTTCTTACACAAATCCAAGCCAAGACAGTAATGAAGTAGCCCCAAATTTATCATGTCGAAGGATTTCTTCAGATTATTATTTGCATCTTTGATGAGATTGTCTGAGATCCCTGTGATCACAATATTATCCACACACAAAACAAGAATGACAATATTTGTGCCTACCTTCTTAATATATAAATTTTAATATGAAGGGCTACAGGTGAATCCATACTGTAATAGGTTGTCATCTATTTTAATGTATCATGCCTTGGGTGCTTGTTTAAGTCCATAAAGAGACTTAGTTAGATGTCATACCTTATTAGGTTGCCTCTCATTAGAAAATCCTTTTGGATGGGTCATGTATACTTCTTCTTTGAGATCAATATTCAAAAAAGCTTTTTTATATCCATTTGTTGAAGTTCCCATGCTTTTTATGGTGCCAGTGTACATAGAAATATGATAGTCTTGATCTTTGCAGTGGGTAAAAAGGTATCCTCTTAGTAAATTCCTTCTTGCTAAGCATATCCCTTTGCAATTAGCCATCCTTTTTACTTGTTGTTAGATCCATATGCTTTTTATTTTGTTTTAAAACTCCATTTTTAGCTAATTGATTTTTTTCCTACATGTAGATTGAAAAGTTCCCATGTATGATTCTGAGTCAGGGAGTAATATTATGCATCCATAGGTTTATTCTAATTTGGTTGAATAAGTTCCTCTCAAACCATATTAGGTTTGGTGCTATCAACCACTAAACTAATGAGTGTGAGATTTACCTCATTTTTGTCATTTCTTCTCGTTCTAACTCCTGATGAAGCATTTGGGAGAGAGTTTAGGTTGGAGTCCTTGAGGATGCTTTGAACCCATTTTGGATATTGCTACTATTAGTGATGTGAAGAATGAGTTTCCAAAATACCAAGATCAACAAACAATTCTCCACGTAGATCATTTTCCTTGTGTGAAGATTCTTCTTGCTCATCATCTGATTATGAGAGTAATCTATGCGAGGAGGTAGGTATTGACTCTTATTTGTGTGGAAATGAATCTAATGACGACTCCTCAAAAACCACATCTCAAATCTCCTATATCTTCTACGTCTCAAGATCCATAAGACGATATGTCTTTAAGGTAGTACTATACCCCAAAATATACACTAGAATGTATTCAAATTGATCCTCTTCCTCTTTTTATTTGGGACATGCATGTATGTTGTAAATACTCTAATATGGGAGATCGATAAATTGTGATTATTCCATACCTCTTCTGGTGTTTTATCCTATAAGATCTTTGTAGGTGCTCTACTCTGTTCATGAGATATACATCTATATAGAATTCTTCTACCCAAAATCTATTCTCCAACTTGGCAGTGGAAAGCATACAATGATCCATCTCCATGAAAGTTCAATTGTGACATTTTTCTATGCCATTTTAATGTATCCAAAATGTAAAACACACACAATACATTGCAAAAATATTGAACTCAAAGAAAATAAATCTTCTTCTTCGTTATTCAATGATGAATTATTATGATTTATAAATAAGAAAATAACTCCCAACTTGATTTTCCAAGAAAAATCTAAATAACTTTGACTAAATCTACTCTAGATGGTGAAATTTACTATTTTTAGCAGTTTACTAGAACCTATTATTCTTAGTAAGATCGCATGCTTATTTGTATGAGCACAAAAATTTACATGCATTTTATACATACTAAATTAAAGGAATTTAAAACTTTCTAACTTACTATGAATTCAAGATACTAAAATTAACTAATGCCCTAAAATAGGGAAAAACCGAATTCCAACTTAAATCCTAATTTTCAGCCCTTAGATGGCAGATTTCGAGCTCGAAAATGTGTTGAAAGTGGCTCCAAATGGAAAGGTAGGTAAACTAGTGCGTTTTTCTTGTTGAAATAAGTGGTTTTAAAAAACACAGACTCAAATGGACACCTGGATCAAAAGATATGACCATTTCAAGTTTTTTCTAAAAGTAGTGCATCATTCTCCCTTGCTTGAAAAAACCACAGCTACTGCAAGTTGTCTTATTCAAATTTCCACCATTTATATTTATCTAGCTTCTTAATCTCCCACTCTATGACCCATGTGTTTTCCTCTTGTTCTAATCCTTTCCAATGAACCAAATATTTGTTGTATTGTCCATGTCATGTGCTCACTGTTTTCTTGTCTAAAATATGATCCACTTCTTCTTTCTTTTTCACCAGAACCTGCTGCCTCCAATCTACTACTTCTTTAATAAAATTCCCTTCTTCACCATCCCCATGAAAATAATATAATTCTGAAACATTAAACACTGAAGAAATATCAAAATTTCCTGGCAATTCTACCTCATAGACATTATCATTTATTTTTTTTCATGATTTTGTAAGGACCAATATTCTTGTACTTCAGCTTGTTATAGGTTCCTTTTGGAAACCTTTCCTTCCGAAGCTATACCATGACCAACTCACCCAATGTAAACACCTTTCTCTCTTTATGTACATATGCTATTTCCTTATACTTAAATCATTACTATTTTGCATCTTCTTCTGCACTTCTTCCTGCAATTGTTGTATATGTTCAACAAATAATTCTGCATCATCACCAAATCTTCCATCAATTGGTAGTTGTACCAAATATAACACCCCATTTGGATTACTTCCATACAAAATATAAAATGGATAATTTCCTGTGGATTTGTTTATTGAGTTATTATAAACAAACTCAACTTGTGGTAATGCTAAGTCCCATTGTTTTGGATTTTCCCCAACTATGCACCTTAACAGGTTTCCCAAACTCCTATTTACCACCTCTGTTTGCCTATTAGTATGAGGATGATAGACACTACAGAAATGTAGTTTAGTTGCCAACTAATTCCATAAAGTCCTCCAGAAATTACTTAAGAACCTTGTGTCCCTATATGAAGTAATGGTTGTTGGAACACCATGCAAACTAACAACTCTGAAAAACAAGTCTACTACTCCTGTTGCATCACTAGTTTTCTTACAGGAAATAAAATGAACCATCTTAGAGAACCTATCAATAACCACAAAACTTGAATCATTACCTTGTTGTGTTTTTGGTAATCCCAAAACAAAATTCATACTCAAATATGTCCACGGTCCTTTGGGAACAAACAATGGCATATATAACCCTATATTATGTGCATGGACTTTCGAGACTTGGAAAATTCTACACCTCTCCACATATCTTACCACATCTCTTTTCATCTTTGGATAATAGTATTTCTCTTCTACCAAAGAAATAGTGTTATCCTTACCAAATTTCCCAGCCAATCCTCTGTTATGTAGCTCTTTCACTATATTATCTCTCATAGATCCAACTGAAAAACATAGTTTTCATCCCTAAAATAGATAGCCATCCCACAAAAGGTACTCATCCTGGAAAGCACCTGCATCACTTGACAATGGTCTACTTAAACTTTCAACAATATCCTTGAAATCAGAATCAAAAAAATACAAATCCTTTATTTCTTCAAAACCAACCACCTCATTCTCCATAGTTGTAAATAGAGTCACAAGCCTACTCAATACATCCACAACTTGGTTCTGTTTTCGTGATTTATGCTTTAGATAAAAAATATAACCCTAAAAATATGATACCTACTTTGCATGCTTATTATTCAAATTCTTTAGTGTATTCACATACTTTAGGGCTATGTGTTATGTAAATAACAAATACTCCTTTGGCACTAAGTAACGCCTCTAATGCCTTTGTGCTTTTACAATTACATAAAATTCCACATCATAAGTAGAGTAGTTCTTCCTTACCTCATTCAATTTCTCACTAAATAAATCTATTTAATTCCCACCTTGACTTAGGAAAACACCAATTCCTACATGTGAGGTGTCACAATCAACATTAAACACTTTATCAAAATATGGTAGTGCCAAAATAGGTGCTTCTGTCACCTTCTTCTTCAAGAAGTTAAAGCTAGCCTTATCTTCCTTTATCCACAAAAATTCCCATCCTTTTGTGCAATCTATTATAGGTGCTACAATATTGCTAATTTTTAAAATAAAATTTCTATAAAAAGTTTCTAAACCATGAAATCTTCTTCCCTTTTTTATTCTCCGTGGAGTAGGCCATTCAATAATTGCCTTTATCTTTTTTGATTCCATTTGTCCCCATTTCCTGAAATAATAAAACCCAAAAATACCAAACTCTCTTGCATAAATGTGCACTTCTTCAAGTTTTCATAGAGCTTCAATTTCCTTTACACTTCAAATATCACCCTCAGATGCCTCAAATGTTCTTCTCTAGTTTTACTAAAAATAAAGATATCATCAAAATAAACGACAAAAAACTTACCATTATACTCCTGCAACACAATGTTCATCAACCTCATAAAAGTGCTAAGTGCATTAGATAACCCGAATGACATCGCCATCCACTCATATAATCCATCCCCTATCTTGAATGTTGTTTCCCACTCATCTCCTTCTCTGATCTGAATATGATGGTAACCACTACGAAGATCAATCTTGGTGAAATACCTAGATCCAACAAGCACATCCATTATATCATCAAGGCGAGGTATAGGAAACCGACACTTTATTGTAATTTTATTGATTTCTCTACTATCCATGCACATTCTCCATGTTTCATCCTTCTTTGGAGTTGCACACCAACTCATGCTCTCCCTTACTACACCCTTTCTCACAAGCTCGACCACTTACTTATTCAATTTTGCATGTAATGTCAAGCTCATCCTATAAGCTTCTTTGTTTGGGAGTGAAGACCCTAGGATAAAATATATATGGTGTTGAATATCTCTTTTGGGTGGTAACCCATCTGGTAGCTCATCATGAATAACATCATAAAATTGTTATATTAATTATGCTGCCTCTACTAGTACTTGTGCACTTGCAGGTTCATCCTTATTTGCGACTAGTGCATAGTAAAACCTAGTTTACTTTACCTCCTTCACAAATTCTTTTGCAGAAAGAATATTTTCAGCCTTTCCCTTTTCCTTAAGAGGTAGAAAAACTTTTTTTGTGCCATCCTTCCAAAAATTATACACATTCTTCCCCCTATCATGAATAACTTTTCTATCAAATTGCCACGGTTTGTGTAGCAGCATATAACATGCGTCCATAGGAATAACATCACACCAAATCTCATCCTTATAAATTTTCCCAATAGAAAAAATTATTAAACATCTCTTATCAACACTAACTTCATTATCCTTGTTAAACTATGCAATATGGTAAGGGTTAGGATTCTTTTCACAATGCAGGCCTAGTTTCTCAACCATCTCATTTGAAACCATGTTCTCAAAACTACCACCATCAATAATAACATTACATACCTTTCCTCCTGAAGTGAATCTGGTTATGAAAATATTTGTACGTAGCCATGCATCCCCATGGATATCCTTTCTTGGAGAAATCATCATCCTATTGATCACAAGATTTTCTCCCACATCTGGTGGAATTTCTAGGTCTTGCTCGTCTTCTTCTTATTCAGCTTCAACAAGATTTACTCTTGGAGGATCTGCTTACCTCTATTCACGTGTATAATAATGTGGGCATTCAAATTCCTGATGCCCCTCTTCACCACATATGTAGAAAACAAATGGTCTTCATGGAGCCTCCCATCCTCTGCCGCAAGCATATCCTTTACCCCTAGGAAATATTCTACCTATTTGCTAGTTTTGGATATTTTGTCTTGTATCGTCTTGCTTTTCCACTCCACGAGGTTGTTCTCCTCTACCTTGATTGAAAAAGTCTCTTCCCCAAAAGGAGGATGAGGCACCACTATTAATCCTATGTGATCTCCTAAAACTTTTACGGTTTTGTTTTTCTTCAGCCTTTAAAGCTAGTTGATAGGCATCCTCCATGCTCTTGATCCTGTGCATTCTTAACTCATCTTGAATAGAAAATTTTAATCCATTTACATTCCTTACAACCATTTATTCCTTAGTTTCTTCATGCTCGACATGAATGGACAAATTGTAAAACTCATCCATGTATTCTTGCATGGTTTGTAATTTCTGTCTAAGATTCTTAAACCTCATGTAAAGGGTTTGTGCATAACCTACAGGGAGAAATTTTTCTTTTAGCCTCTTCTCCATCTTACTCCAGGTCCTAATCCTTTATTTCCCCTTTCTTAACCAATCCTTTTGTATGTTATCCCACCATAACATATCATGACATTTTAATTTTATGCATGCAAATTTTACCTTCTTTTCCTCTGACACAACCTTCAACTAAAAGAAATTTCCCATGTTACTCAACCATTCTATCAACTCCTCTAGTTTTAGGCTACCTCCACATTCTTAAACATCAAATATTTTCCCATCATTATTTCATTTTAATGCTCGAAGAATCATTTCTTTAAAAGCTAAGGGTGGTCCTTGTGCTTCCTCCTTTTCACAAACTTCTTCTTCAACTGTGTTGTCTCCACCTTGATTTCCTCTCTGGGCTATAATTGCAGCAAGCTCATCAACTTGCCTATGTAGATCCTACATGTTTCTATTGATTTGGGAAATACCACCCCCTCTTCCTCTTTCTCTTCCTACCATTGTTTTTTTTCTCTCCACCAAGAATCAAACTTTCTCTAATACCAGATAATGTAGCCAAAATGTAAAACACACACGATATACTGCAAATATCTTGAACTCAAAGAAAATAAATCTTCTTCTTCATTATTCAATAATGAATTACAATGCTTCATAAATAAGAAAACAACCCCCAACTCGAGTTTCCAAGAAAACTCTAATTTTTTTTTACTAAATCTACTATAGATGGTGAAATTTACTATTTTTAGTAGTTTACTAGAACCTGCTATTCTTAGTAAGTTTACATAATTATTTGTATGAGCACAAAAATTGCCACGTAATTTCTATATGCCTAAATTAGAGGAATTTACAAATTTTAAACCCACTACGCATTCAAGAGACTAAATTAACTAATGCCTAAAAATAGGAAAAAAACCGCATTCTAACTTAAATCCTATTTTTCAGCCCCTAGATGGTGGATTTTGGGCCCAAAAAGTGTGCCGAAGATGGATCCAACTGGAAAGGTAGGTTGAATGGTATGTTCATCTTGTTGAAACAATTATTTAAAAAAAAATAGACTCAAATGGACACTTGGATCAAAAGATATAACCATTTCAAGCTTTTGCTAAAAATAGTGCATCACATTTGCTTAGGGTGTATAGGGGAAATAAAGTGTTGTGTGATGTCATGCTCCTTCAGACATGCCAATAATTTTTTTTATGTGAATTCCCCCCTCGATCTGAGTGGAGGAAAAGAAGGGGATTTATAGTCTACTGAACAACTTGCTAATAGAATGCCTAAAAATTGGCAAATTCTTCACTCTTCTTCCAAAGAAAGAACACCCATGTCTTATGAGAATATCCATATATCAAGAACTAGAAGTATTAAAATTCTTGAAAGGAAGTAGGAAAGGGTATGCATAAATTGGTATGAATGACCTTAAGATGGTTATTGGCATGGAAGGAACTCGACTCAAATGGATCTCAATGTTTTTTACCACCCAACATTCAGAGCAAATAGGTAAAGATTGGGGGAGAGGAGGAATCCCTTGAACCATCTCCTTGGAACTGAGATAATAAAAAGGTTCCCATATCAATAGTTTTAGAGTGCAATAGAATCCATTGTAGAGGTAAATAGATAAACTGTATAAACTCCACCATGAGCTTGTGATTCAAGAGTTGAGAGACTGATAGGATATTTAATGTGAAGTTAGGGACACAAAAGAGTAAATTTTTGAGGGTACAACTTATTGTCCCAAGAGGAATGGTTACTGTGCTTATTCATTCTGCAACATACTCCATGTTTTCTGCATTGTGAACCCGATCTCCATTGGGTTGATTCGTCAATGAATCAAACACTTTTCTATCACCCATCATGTGCTTGTTGGCACCTAAGTCAACCAACTAAACATTCTATGATGGTTGTGATGTTTGAGAGACTAGAACAATGTTCTAAAGTGTGCCACAATTTTATGATTCTAGAAATTTCTCCTCTGAGTCATCATATTTTTGAGTCATCATATTTTTGAGTCATGAAATTCCCTTTTTGCTTGTTGTGGCGAGGATGATGTCTAAATTTATGTGAATCACTGTAACTAGATGTGCTCTCATTGCCAAAAATACCTCGAGTCTGGCCATTATACAAACAACTAATAATGTCATGTGTATTTGTTGTGCAAATGTGACACCAATTGTAGATACTCCAAAATAACCACTATGTATTATAAATGTTATAAATCATGTTAAAAACATTATCCCTTTTCTAGAATTAATTAATTAATTCTATTTATACCTTATCACCCTGATTTAGCTAATTTTATTAGCTAATTTAATATTAAATAAAATAAATAAATCCACATGTCCACTTCCATATTTAAATAAATTAAATAATCCTCATATCCTATCCATCTCCTTAACTCAAGTTGACTAAAGTCATGAATAAATCTAAAAATCATTATTATAATCAAGAGGATGTGTTTAAATTGACTCACATCAACATTTGAGTTAACTGAAGATATCTCCCAAGTCATGACAATCCAAAATCAATCCACCTTCTTCAAAAAGCCAACTATTAACGACACTTTTTGTGTGAATAAAATAAAATATACAAAATTAAAATACAAAACCATGTGCAACCCCTTGCCAACTAAACAATGAATCATTCATGCAAGTCTAGAACAATAATATAACTCTCCAATCAATCTAGAAACTCAACTAAACAAATTAGTTATGTTTAGTTATTTCCAAATCAAATCAATCTAAACTTAGCTTGAGGATTCACCTTCCTCAGCTATAAATAAATGGTATTTCCTTCACAAATCATCCACCAAAAATCTTGAGAGTTCATGTTATCATTTTTTGCATTTTCTTGGTGAATCAAGTCATTCATTTCATACCGTTATACTTCCCACATAATGTCAGATCAATCAATCATGCTTGTATCTTGATCCATGATCCATTTGAAGTATCTTAGAGTATCCAAAAATATACAAAGTTCACAAATCAAATGGATTAAAAAAATAACATCACAAAACCTTGCTCTTTAAGTCAGATTTAATATGATGTTGCTTCGAGATTTCCAACGGAAGGTTTGCATTTTTTTGTATTGATTTTCCCTTTTTATTGTAATTTCCATGATTTACATTCTAACATGCCCATTTGGAATCCCATTTTTATTTTATCATTTTTAGATTGTGTTTCACTAATATAACTTATCCTTGCTATTTTTTTGTGTTGTTTAAGATTAAATGTTAAATTTTTAGGGTTTATAGTGTAACAAACAGATAAAAATAAAAGAATATGTCCTTTGGTCATATTTATTCAATTTTTTCCTTCTACAAAAATAAACACGCTAACATTGCATGTGATTTGTCCTAGCGTATCATTACATGTGCTCGTGTCAAAGTTCACGTGCTAGGCATCGTCATTCAAATATTTCAGTAAAACTAAATTTTTACTTACTGTACCCTGCACACACCAACGTAGTCTTATACACACTACCGTAACACTAAATTTTTTCTGCACATGCCTAGGTATCTCTTCACGCACTTACGTACATCTACACGTGCTACCATCATCCTCCTGTTTCAATGAAAATCATTTGTTACGCTAGCGCATCTAATTGAACGTGCTACCACAAGTAGTTACGCTAGCGCACTCAAGTGCACACGTTAACATGTTGTGTTTATCTTATTAATTTTTTTTTTTCATTTTTTAATGTGTTAAATATTTTCTAATCATTGTTTTAGTACTATTTTTTACTCTCTTTCTTATAAGTTGTCATAAACAATCAGTCTAACTGTTTAATTTAATTTTCATTTTCATTTAATCCAATCAAGCCAAACCAGCCGTGTATGCTCTTTTCTCGCACCCTCTTGGGTGATCTTGAAAATATGAAATGGTGAAGTTTTCCTTTTTTGTTTTGTATTGTGATTTCATTGCAGGAAAACTACTAGTTTATTGATTGCATGACCACATCGTATGAATATTACCTTTAATGTTTAATCAAAATTTTAACTCTAGGTTAAATTGATTGAGAAAACTAAACAAACTTTATTTTAATAAACTTTATAAAATTGTATTGCAGGTTCAGGTAAGGGTTTATTCACATCTACTTTAATTGTGGGAAGTGCATGGACATGGTCCAAAAACATATTGTGAGGAGTAACATAAGAACCCCAAAGTAGTTGGCACCTTGAGGGAACTGGAAAACAAAACAGATAACCCTAGGTATACTTGACTAATACGCCTATGAGATTTAGAGCCAAGGTTATCCTTAGTGACGGACCCAGTTTGATTCTTTGAGTGAAGAAAAATCCATCTTGCTTAATAAAGGGGGGTGAAAAAAATCCAGTGACTAGAATTTTTTTAGTGTACCACACTCATTCGGATAATCCTTGGTACTTAGAGAGGTCTAATATATAGGAATCTTGACTAACCAAACCAAGTTACTCGAAAGTCCTTTCTGCCACCTTTATTTTCATCTAGGTTATTGATTCAAATAGTTTGTGTTCCACATTCTTATATATTATCAATATCAAAAATCTCATCTCAAAATTTGTAAATTATTTTCTTCTGGATACCCATTCTAAATTGAATTTATCATGTGTAAGCCTTACTCTTCGGGTTCACTTTCTAAAGTTTAAGCACATCATTCAATTCAAATAAAAGTTTGAGTATTAAGTTTTGGATACCCTTATCCTCTTATAAGCAATCTATTTCAATCCGAGACTTGTCCTTTGGTATTCACTTTATCAAAGTTAAGCACAAACACAATTCAATCCAAAATTCTTTTCTTTTTATACCTACTTTATCCAAGATAAGAAAATCCGTAATCTCTTTCATTCTCTAAGTATTTTATTTTTAACATTCACTTTGTCAAAATTTGAGCAAACCTCTTTCATTCTCTAAGCCTTCTATTTTAACATTCACTATGTTAAAATTTAAGCACTCCCTCTTCCTTCTCTAATTCTTATATTTTGAAATTCACTTTATCAAAGTTTAAGCAATCTCTTCCATTTTTAAGTCTTATATTTTGACATTCACGTTGTCAAAATTTAAGAAATCTATTCTAGCTTCAGGTCTTATATTTTAACATTCACTTTGTCAAAGTTTAAATGCGACCACTCCTATTTTAGCCTTATACTTTGATATTTCCTTTATCAAGTTTAAGCCAAATCAAATTCAACTTCAACATTTTTCTATTTTTACATTCACATTGTCAAAATTTAAGCACAATTATTCTTATCTAAGTCTTTTACTTTGATACATTATCAAGTTTAAGCAAAACCAATCTTAACGCCTACATCTTATTTTTTGAATTTCACTTTGTCGAAGTGTAAGTGGAATCAAGTTTCAATCACAATTATTAGGTAATTAGATATTCAATTTATCCATCCTGGTCATCAATTCATGACTCACCTCTTCACTTTAGTTATTTGCCAAGTTAGTACAATGGTAGGCTCACACAAAACATCAAACAAAGATTTATTAAAAAAATTTCATGAGATGTTAAAAAACAATTCTCATATGGCTTCCTAAGTCAGTGAGAAATCAACCAAACAACCAATGATACTCCATGGTGAACAAAACTACTCTGTGTAAAGTCAAATGAAAATTTACACCTCTCAAAGAAAGTCTCTCTAGTGTATTTCATCAATTAGCAAACATCAATATGATAAAATATTCAATCATGTTATCCTTCACAAAAGGGTAAACAAAACCTAGGTTTTATAAAGAATCATAATATTGTGAATACCATCTTATCAAAGGTCACCCTATGGATGATTATTCAAATCTCTTCCATTATGTTCAAGAATTAATCGACAACAGAGCCATTAAAATAGAAACCACGTCAACTACCCCAAATTTCAGTGAAGAGTTAAACATTTTCCAAGAATCTTTACACAATGAAACTCAACGAAGCTCAGCCAACAAGGGCCAAGGATATACAAACAAAAACCTATCAAATTCTCCCCTAGATACTATTTTGTTATTTCAATTAGAAATTAGAAGTGATTTGAATAACTATCCTTAAACATTGAATGAGAACTTGAAAGAGTTTCATGATCCCTTTCCAATTCATGGTATAAATGAAGAATCTAAAGACAAGGGTCAATCATCACATAATGATTTTGAGTCAATTTCTTCATCTCCAAAGCTTACGCCTAACATCCCTAGTTGTGTTGTAACCACACAACAACAAGTTTAGAAACTTGAAACAACACAACCTTCCACAATACCTCAAATGATCAATCTTGAAATTGTTAATGTTTCACAACAATTATCTAATGCAAAGTCTTTGGTTTCTTCTCATGACATTTTCACATAGTCAGAGAAGACATCTCCACAAATTCCTCTTACGAGTTTGAATAAAACATCACCTCCATTCCAAGACATTTTTTCTCATACACTCCATGATATGAGTGTTCCTAGGAGTATCAAAACACAATTAATTACAAATCTATTGTCAAATAGTCTAGTCGTATCATTTGGTCCTCATAACCTTTTGGATACCAACATCACAAACACTAAATTTTTACACATTGAAGCATTAAAAAATAATGATAAAATACAATTATTGCTTATAGCCAAAGGACCAACATTGAATATTTTCTCTATAAATCCTAAAAGATGCCTTGGATGCCCATCTATGGATCAATACTTCGCTTCTCGCATCATGTGATTCACGGATGAAGCCTATTGACACAAATAACCTTGTAAATATTCAACCATATAATAAACTAGAAATAATTAATAAAGGTATTACGAAATATGAATTTCAACATATTCTCCACCACATAGGTTTTTTGAACTCATTAAACACTTATCCAATCACATATCCGTTGACTTGGACCTTGTTTGCCCAAGTCTTGTTAATTAGAACTAATCAAACCACATACTCGTTTACTTGGAACTCATCCACCCAAGTATCATAAATCAATACAAATCAAATCACATACTCATTTACTTGAACCTCATCTAACCAAGTCTTGTAAATCAAGGCCAATCAAGTCATAGATTCATTAAAAATATTTTAATCCACTCCGTTAAATTGGACCTCGTTCATCCAAGTATCGTTAATCAAGACCATTCAAATTTCATAAACATGTACCTCTTCCACAATGATGAGTCCATTTCAAATCCCAATCCGTAAAAAATCAAAAATGTTAAAAAGAGAAAAAAGGATATTGCATATAAAACCCCTAACCACGGTGCTATTTGAAAATCAAAAGAGAGAAAACAAAAGCTTCTTGTACAAACAATTTTAATTGTTTCAACCATTGGTAGATATCTTTATCATTTCATTATTCCATATTCACTCCCTTCACCTATGGAAGCCGGTTAATCTTGTTCCTATAGGGAATTGTGTAACTCATCCTTATTATGGATTCTTCCATTTTGGATGTTTTTACATACAATATTGTGTAGAAGCTTATTGATGGAAAACCCTCCATTCAAAGAAGTTCTCTCCTTAACAGAAAACAATAAACTTCTTTACTTGGATATTTTGTTCTCCCATCTCAATCTACGGTGAAGAGCCCAAGTTATGTCTTACTATTCATGCGGCACTGATATTTGGGGGAAAACTATCTTTCCAAAACAAGCACAATATACAAACAAGGCAAAGTCCATCAAAAATACAATAAAATAATAAAAATAATTACATCTTTCATCCTTCATAGTCTTTGGTGCTAAGCTCGTGCTTCTTACTTGTAGAATGAGACTGGGAATAGAGAAAAGTACCTTTACTTACCTACATCTTGTCTTCAGTGTTGAACCCTTACCTGTTACTGGTGGTATGGGAACAAATGTAGGGGTAATTTAAAAAAAAACAAAATAAAGCCTTTAGAAAAATAAATTAAAAGTGCTTAATGATTATGCTAAAATGTAATATCCTAGCCTAATATAATGCAATATTGCAATAAATAATGAATAAATAAATGAAGGAAATAACTCAAGAAAACTGAGTAGTAAAAATATGAAACCCTAATGTGCAAATAGGGTTGGAAGATCCTTAGCTAATTCGAAGATGTCATGGGACTGTGTCGTAGTGAAGATTGGATGAACACGAATGGGAGATTATCACACAAGAGCTTGAAAAATTTAGATCCGAGTGATTTGGCTGGACTGTGGTACTTGGAAAAGGGATTGGGGCACTCGGGGGTCCCTGGATTGTAATCTGGGTGCCTTGGTCTATGCAGGAAGTTCGAAAGTCATTTTCACATAGTCGTAAGATGGTGCGAACCCTTCGCTTCTTGTCGCATGTATGTCACACTTAGATCATTAATGTTGTTGTAAACCTACGATAAATGAATCACCTATAAAACCCCAAAAAAACATCAATACCCTAAAAAAAAAGATGCGTATGAAGGGGTCGGACTATCCTTAGTTGCCAAATTGATGGACTTATCACTAAACGATGCACTACATTTCAAACCAAATATAGCTCTAGGTGTGTGTGTTTGTGTATGTACAAAATTGTGCCCTAGGTTACTCTTGTGTCAGTCACAATTTGTGAGTAGTGAGCAAGTAACTAGATGTATAATGTAAATAATGTGTGCATGGAAATAAATAGACTCTCCTATGAAGTGTGATGTGGATGAACCATCATTTGTGCCTTGTGATGGATCTAGATGGATGGAAATGGAGCTATAGATTCCTTGATGGATGCAACCTTAGGTGGTGCTAGCTAATGCTTAGTGCTTGGTCCCTTATTATGATCACATAACTTTATATCCCTCGCTTGAACTTCATAATTAACCCTGAAAAGGCCGACTACCAAAAATATAAGTTGTTTAAATGGCTAGAAAGGACCCATAAAATGGGAGTAAATTGTAAAGAGGACAGGGGCACCCAGAGGGGATGAGGGAGCCTGACACTGACATCCTGGATGGGCACTCCAGTCCAGAAAATGTGAGACTGAAGTATGAAAAGATAGACTGGGCCAATAAAGATACAAGACCAAAATTAGCAATAGAAAACAATGAAAGATGGCCAAAGTCATGGGTTAATCAACACTCTTCTTTCTTAAGAACCATATGAATAATAGTATGCAATCAAGACTAGATAATTGCTCAAAGTATGTGATTTTGTGTCTACATTTTCCCCCACTTTATGTCAGTGAGAAGAATGCTTGGTAACATAAAGTAGATAGAGATGCATACCTGATATCCATGAAGACTGATGTAGAAAGTGTGAAGTGATAAAAAGATGGAGCGTGGAGACTAAAAATGCCAAAATATAAAAAAGGTGATGAAAATGAACCTAGGGAAGAAATGCGTGTGTAAATGCCGATGTGTGTGATGTACCTATTTTTGATGTCGATGTGTGTGTTTTTGTTTATTTACCACTTGCTTCCCATATGGATAGACCCACAAAAGAGAAGACGACCAAGTAGTCAAATACACATGTTTGTATATATATATATATATATATATAAATGTGTGTAAAGACGTGTGTATATATGTAAAAAGTGTGTAATAGAAGTATGAAAATGAAAAAGTAACATGTGCACATGATTCGCGATGAGAAAAAGGGTGTAGAAAGGATTCTGTCGATGAAGTGTGAGTTTTTTAGGCAATATCATGACATTGGATGAAGAAGTGTAGGGAGGAAAGTATGATTTATCCTCCAACCTATAACTGCTTCCCAAAACTGTAGAGATCTCTGTACTGTCTAGTTTTTTGGGCAATCCAACACCACGACAGAAGTAGTGTAGAGAGGAAAGTCTAGTGTTATCCTCTAACCTGTAACTACTCACTGGAATAAAACACCACCATAGATGATGTGTATCAATGCATGTGCTACGGAAAACTTGCCTTGTAAAAGCCATTGTATAGAGTTCTGTAGATTGTGATGAATCCTATTGCTATGTGATATGCCCCTTGGTCTCAGGTAATCTAGGTAAGGTCATTGTGTCATGGACCCAAGTCTTATTATGTTGTCTTGCAAATGTATAAAGGTGAAGATTTCAAGTTTTTTTTGCAAGACAAATTTCTCCTATCTCAAAGTTTCCATGTTTTTATCATACTTGTTAACCAAAATAAGCTCCCTCTTATTTTGGGTTAACTAGCTTCCTTTTTTTTGCCTTAGTCAAATTTTTACACATTTCAGCCACTCAAAATTTTCTAGGTATTGCTTCATCAGATAGGATTTTTCTTCCCCTTTCTATAAAGGTAAAGAAGTCCTCCTAACTCCTTGTATTTTTTGAGTTATGGCTCGACAGAGTTTGGAGGGGAAATTTTCCCTAGGCAGGCCTGCGGAGCTTGGAAGAGTTTTGTGCCAGGAAGAATTGGGCCAATGGAGTGGAGTTAGAAAATTTTCCAAGGAAATTGGGGGGTTGGCAGAGATAGGTAGATAAATTTTGCACTCAGCCCTTTTGGGGTTAAAAGGCACAAAGACAAATTTTGGCCCGCGGGCTTGATGAAGGAAGGAAGTGCATTCGCGGGGCCAGGGAGAAAATTTTACCACTTAGCCTTTTGGGGAAAAACGGTTAAAGTCAAAATTTGGCCCACAAGCCCATAAAAGAAAATGGAAGGAAAATGAATAAGGCCCCACACAAATCATAAGGCACCACATGTTTAGTCCACGTCAGCAGTGCTGCGGCGGGGATCGAGAAGAAGTTAAGTTTTTTTTGCCTTTTTGGTCAAAAAGGTTGAAGGCAAGAAATGAGCCTGCGATCCCATCAGTGAATTGGGAAGTGCCACATGTCTCAGAGTGGCGGGGCCATGGAGAAGTTTGGGAAAATTTCCCAATTTGAAAAAAGAGGGAAAAAGGTCAAATTTTGGCCCGCAGGCCTGAAATTTGCCCTAATTTTGCCAGTTTTGCCCTAAATCTTCAATAGGCCATATCTTTTGATCTAGAGCTTAGATTTTCACATTTGTGGTATCAATGGAAATCTGGTGAAATTATCCATATGATTGAAACTTCAATTTCAAATTTTGATGGATTTTTTGGGAGAAAATCGAGAAAATATCTCTAGCATGCAAAAAAATGCAAAAACGTTTCCCCCGAATCCACTCCAATGTTCTCCTGCCACGTGGATGGCTCAAAGTGAAAAGCACAGAAGGTGATCTAATGGTCTATATTCAAATTGGAAACGTTTGTAATGGTTTCTAGTTTTTTCCCTGCCATGGCCATTTTTCTGCAAAAGAGGAATCTGAAATGGTGTGAAATGATTGGATTTTGATTGTAACTACTTCTTGGCCGTTTGGGGAAGTTGTAACTACCCCTTGCATGTTATTTCTTGTCATCTGAGAGTGATTGTACGGGTTGGTATTCGAATTTGGAATCTAGAATCACGTTTTTGTGAATAGAGGACAAAAAATGATTGTTAGTCTTCTTCTATTCTCCACCTCTGCATTTTTTTCTTCTATTCCCACTCATTGTACAATTTTCAACTCTGAGATCAATAAAAAAGGAAGGAATTTTATGTCCCCTTGATGGAAAAATCAATTGGTGCTTTGTGACTAGCGTGTTTTATTTTGTCTTGTGCTCAGAAATTGTAAATTTGTCTTTCTTCTATTAATTAATGCATGTAATGAAACTTCCAATTGATGTGTGTGGGCATCTGACACTCTACCCACAACATTGATTTCCCCCTCCTTCATTCTCACTCCCTCCCCTTTCTTAGATTGATTTCTGCTATCGCAAGGAGTTGTTATTATTGACATAGGGACAATGGAGTGTTCATGTGGATCTCTGGTTGAAAAACCACCATAAATCCACTTTGGTTTTACATGCTAAACAATGGGAGCTGCACCTGTCCTCACTAATCTGGCACTATGATAATTCTCCACCGGGAACTCCTCATGCTATGATTATTTACTAATGCACAACCTTTAGTTTGGTGGATGTAATCTGGAAACACAACAACAAACATAACACAAGAATACCATAGACTATGATATGAAGGAATGATGACAAATCTAAAAATATGGGTGTAAATTATAATATCAACATGAAATTGTTACAATCTCACCCATGAGGTACTTCAAGTGTTATTGATTTCACTTTCCTTTCAACAATAACTATGGGAGAAACTTCACAATGGATTCTTTAACACACCTTCTAAATGATGGCTTCCCTTACACACTTACTCATACAATATTTCTCACTACTTCTCTCTATGCTCAATAAGGGAAGGTGACCTCTTTATTTATAGGAATTTAGGCTTATCCACCCTATCTCTAAGATAGGATAGGAAATCTCTTCTAGCCAATCATATTCCATGCCTAAACTCTTGCCTTTACATGTAGGCTTATCTTCTAAAATAAGATAAACCTTATCATCTCACATGGGTTCCACCTTTTTAGACTTTTCCACAAATAAAATATACAAAATATTTATGACATCACTCTTTGTCCTTATTACAAATATAATATTTCTAATTTCTAATCATGTAGACCCTACTTCTCTACTTACCCCAACTTTGACATTTTAACATTACCGGACCACTTACGACAAACATTTACTTTTTACCATAACATTCCTATTATACTTTGACTGTTACCGTAATCTACTTTATTGGCGGCACCGTACTGATGGCATCATTATCTTCTATCAGACGCCACTACTAATCATACTTAACAACATCCTATTCCTAATAAATACATAATAAAATAGAAATTACGGAGGAAAATTTTAATGTCGACATTTTCCCCCTTCCTAGCTTCTACTCCGTCCTCGGAGTAGACTATTCTGGTGCTTGGAAAATCTTTAACTTGTCGTGGTTGACCCATTTCGTAATGAGAGTTCCATCCAATTCCTCCAGTCGATATGTACCATTTTCATGTACAACTGCTATTTTGTAGGGCCCCATCCATTTGGGAAGAAATTTTCTCTGCCTTCTTTTTTTGTATCTGGAATCATATACTAGAACCAAGTCATTCACATGAAATGGAGACCAATGGATCTTTTGATCAAAGTATTCCTTCTACTTCATTTTCTTCTTATAGCTTGTATCCTTCACTATTTCCCTCATTTCCTCTAGCAAATGAAGATGCACTAACCACCCTTTCCTTTTTCATAACTCTCGCAGTGGGAATATCAAACTCAATAGGAAGAACTGGATCAATGCCATAAACCAAATAAAATGGGGAGTATCCTGTTGCTGACTTTGATGTTGCCCTATATGCCCATAACACTGCATGAATCCTTTTATCCCACTCATGTACCTGCAAGGTTGCATCTTTTGCTAGAATTTGACATAACACAAAATTTGTTCGTTCCACCTTTCCATTTGTGCTTGGCTTGTATGCTGTTGCCTTCCTATGCTTAATAGAAAAATTGTTGACTAGGGCTTCTACCACCTCATTAATGAAGTGGCTTCCTTGGTCTGTTACAATTTCTAATGGGCAACCAAATTTGGTGACAATGCGTTCATATATGAACCTTTCCACTTCATCCATGGAAGCTATTTTTCAATGGCCTAGCTTCAACCCACTTGGTTAAATAATCTGTGGCAACTAAAATATACTTATTTTGGCATGGGGTAGTTGGAAGTGGACCTACGATATCTATTCCCCACTTTTCAAAGGGACCAAGAGGAAGAATAGGGCATAGTGGAGCTGATGAATTCTTACGGTTACCATGTGTTTAACAAATATCACATGTCTTACAATAATTATAGCAATATCTAAAAAGAGTGGGCTAGTGATAAGCTGCATCCAAGACCCTTCTTGTTGTAAGTTGTCCAGAGAAGTGTCCTCCACATGTACCATTTTGGAATTCTTCTATCAGCTCCTTCCATTGATCACGTCTAATTGCCCTCTTGTACTGTCCTCAGGTCCTATTCGAAATAATACTCCATGCAGAATAGAATATGGAGGACTGGCTTGAGTAATATTCCTCTTAGTCTTTGCATTGGAACCATCAGGAAACTTGAATTCATTTAGATAATTCCAAAGATCTATGTATTCACTAGGGATTGTGTCAAGGGATAACAATGCTGCATCTGGGAAATCATCATCCTCATAAGATGAACCTAAACCATCATAGGCTCAAGAGAGTGCATTTGCATTGACATGCTTCTTTCCTAGCCTATCTATAATATCAAATTCAAATTCTTGTAGAAAAATTATCCATCTTGCTATCCTCCCTGATGGGTTAGGCTTATTTACAATATATTTTAGAGCCCGATGATCTGTTACAACTATAAATTTCTACCATAGCAAGTAATTTCTAAACTTTTTTACAGCAAAAATGATAGCTAGAGCCTCTTTTTCAGTTACAGTATAATTTACCTTAGCACTGCTCATTTGTCTACTCCCAAAGTAAACTGGATGATCATTCCCATTTTCATATTTTTGGCTCAGAGTACTTCCTAGTGCTGCATCTGAGGCATCAATATACACAATGAATGGCTTGCTCCAATTTGGATTCTTTAAAACAAGTGAAGACACCAAAGCTTCCTTCAGTTGTTCAAAAGCTTCATGCGACTTATTTCTTGGTTCATAAGTAACATCCTTCCTCAAGAACTGAGTTATTGGTTGTGCAATCTTTGAGAAATTCTTGATGAACCTTCTATAGTAACCCACATGGCCTAAAAATGATCTCAACTTACTTCTATTCATAGGAAATGGTAACTCTTTGATTTTTGAAACTTTATCAGGATCAGTACCAATACCATCTCTGGATATAACATGCCCTAACAAAACACCTTTAGAACATCCAAAGACACACTTTTTAGGGTTTAGTGAGGCTTGTGCTTCATCTAACCTTTGAAATGTTGTCTCCATCTGGTGTAGGTGGTCCATCTTTCTCCCATAGATGCAAAAATCATCTAGAAATACTCTGATGAAGTTCCCAATGTAGGGTTCAAACACCCTATTCATCAAGCACTGGAATGTTGCCAGAGCATTACACAACCCAAAAGGAATAACTCTATAAGCAAACGTTCCCCAAGGAGTGGTGAACGTGGTCTTCAGCTGATCTTTCTCTGCTATACGAACTTGGTTGTATCCACTATATCCATCAGCAAAACTATAGCACTCCTGGCCAGCTACTTCGTCCAAGATCTGATCTGAGAATGGAAGAGGGTAATGATCCTTCTTTGTTGCCTTGTTGAGCTTCCTATAATCAACACAAATGCGTAGTTTCCCATTCTTTTTTATTGAGATCACAATGGGAGAAACCCATTCTGAATTCTCCACAGCAAATATGAATCCTGCATCAAGCAACTTATCTATTTCTTCTTTTACAGTCTTGAAAAAATTAGGATTCATTCTATATGGCATTTACTTTATGGGCTTAGCACCATCTACCAGCTCAATAGAATGTTCTACCCAACTTACTTGATGGAGTTCCTTGTAATCAAAAGTGAATAGGTGTATGTACCTTCGAAAGAGCTAGAGGTAGGATTCCTTCTCACTCTCCATCACAGCATCACCAATCTTTATTTGTTGGAGACGATCAACAATTTCTTCTTCAGATAATCTTATGGGTTCATGAGTCAGTGTGACTGGAAGTATATTCATAACCGAAACATCAACCTCACTTTCTTTATATTTGTGTCCACTTCACTGGTACTAGAGTAATCAGAGGATGTCCAATCATCAGTTTCATCACTTGAATCCACAGGTTCTGCCTTATGATGCAGAGGCATCATGTTTATCTTAATCCTCTCTCTACCACGTCCAAGTGTCATGAATCCTTCATTCCAGTAGTTTCTTGCATGAACTCTCCTTAGTCATGGCCTTCCCAACAACATTAGGTATGCAATAGTACCATTTTTCATCACCTGAAAGTCTACCACACATACAACACCCATAACAGATATTTCCACATTTGAAACAACATCTTTTGGTTTAGTTTTTCCCTTATTTAATGACCTTAACATAAGTGTTGAGGGGCGATCAATTTTTAAACCCAACATATTCATTACAAATTTGGTCATTACATTAATTGCAACACCTCCATCAACTAAGACATCATGAATTGAAATAACATTACATAATACCTCAGCTTGTGGAGCGTAGGGATCCGCCTCTACCTCCAAAACAGGTACCCCAACCTCCTTACTTTGTCGAGCATTGAGTCCACTTTGTAGCTCACGCCTCTTCTCAGAAGATATAGCTAGAAGTTGACCATATGTAATATTTGCAGGCCTTTTGGATAGATCTTCTAAGATGGAGTATGGTCCTTGTCCCTGTGAAATTAGAAAATCTTGCACACCCAACTTTCTTCTCCTATGTTTCTTACTAGTTTCTCCTTTCATCTTCTTAGGATCATTTCCATCTTGGTTATCTTTTTCTTTCTTTCTTTTTGTTACAAACACATCTGCTTCATTATTTATGCTCCTATCTATTACATAAAAAGAATTCACAGGTGCTTTTCCTTTATCATTATCTCTTGTACCAGATGTAGAAGCTCTATCTGGACAATTATACTTATAATGACCCTTTTTATGACAACCATAACATATAACTTCAGTTATATTTCTTTTTGGACCTCTATATCCTCCCTGAGAACTAAATTCCTTTCCTTGAAGAAGATTAATAGTTAACTGACCCATCTTCTTGAGCAGATCTTCATACTCAGTAGATGTACTAGGGAAAAGATTTGTGCTCACCGAGAGTGGTTGTGGATTTTAGACCAAAGGTGTTGGTGTAGGCTCTACCTTAGCAGTAATTTCTTTGGGTTCCTCTTCCATGCTTTCTTCTTGCCTTCTTGCAATATCCTTTGCTTGTTCAATGGTAGCTGGGTGGTCATACTTCACTCGTTGTCTGATCTCTGGCTTCATCCCAAGAATGAAGTGCTTACAGAGGAGATTATCCACGCCATTCATCAACCCATTCGCTAATCCTTCCTTCTGGATCTGGGCATCGAGCTTCCTCCTTAGCTCTAGAACATGAGCATGATAATCCCTTATCTTCTCCTTCTCTCCTTGGGATAGCTTTGTGATATCGATAATGAGATCTGCATATTTTTGTTGTTCACCAAATTCTTCAAGAAAACTTTCAGTTAATAAATCCCATGAATTTTTCACATTATCACCTAGTGTTTCAAACCACCTAAGAGCTGAACCATCCAAAAAGGTAGGAAAAAATTCAGTTCATTGTTCCCTTCTTATGAGGCCATTACAAATGCAAGATCGTTTAAACTCTTGAATGAAAGAGGAAGCATCTTCATTAGATTGGGCTGAAAAAACAGGAATCTTCCCCATTTTTAAAAGTAAACACAGTGAAATACCAATTCACAAGTACAATCAGTAAGACTTGTGTGCACAAATAATTGGACTCACTACAATAGAAAGTGACTTTACACCTTTCTACAATAAAATAGGAATGACCACGGTAAAACTTGACTTACTGCTGTAAAAACTGACTTTATTGTGGTAAACACTATTCACGGTAAAAAGTTAAGTTACTGTGGTAAATACTATTCATAGTAAAAATTTAAGTTACTGTGGTAAATACTATTCATAGTAAAAAGTAAAGTTACTGTGGTAAATACTATTCATGGTAAAAAGTGACTTTACCATAGTAATTACTATGCACAGTAAAAACAAGGTTACCCTCCAAATGATTTCTGACTAAGGGGGAATATTTCTCTAGAAAATCCACCAACGAGGAATGGTCCCAACAACGGAATCAAAATGTCATCACCAATCTGGCACTATGATAATTTTCCACCGGTAACTCCTCGTGCTATGATTATTTACTAATGCACAACCTTTAGTTTGGTGGATGTAATATGGAAACACAATAACAAACATAACACAAGAATACCATAGACTATGATATGAAAGAATGATGACAAATCTAAAAATATAGGTGTAAATTATAATATCAACATGAAATTGTTACAATCTCACCCATGAGGTACTTCAAGTGTTACTAAATTCACTTGCCTTCCAACAATAACTATGGGAGAAACTTCACAATGGATTCTTTAACACACCTTCTAAATGATGGCTTCCTTTACACACTTACTCATACAATATTTATCACTACTTCTCTCTATGCTCAATGAGGGAAGGTGACCTCTTTATTTATAGGAATTCAGGCTTATCTACCCTATCTCTAAGATAGTATAGGAAATCTCTTCCGGCTAATCATATTCCATGCCTAAACTCTTGCCTTTACATGTAGGCTTATCTCCTAAGATAAGATAAACCTTATCATCTCACATGGGTTCCACCTTTTCAGACTTTTCCACAAATAAAATACACAAAATATTTATGACATCACTCTTTGTCCTTATTACAAATATAATATTTCTAATTCCTAATCATGTAGACCCTACTTCTCTACTTACCCCAACTTTGACATTTTAACATTACCGGACCACTTATGACAAATATTTACTTTTTACCACAACATTCCTATTGTACTTTGACTGTTACCATACTCTACTTTATTGGCGGCACCGTACTGATGGTGCCGTTATCTTCTATTATACGCCACTACTAATCATACTTAATAACATCCTATTCCTATTACATACATAATAAAATAGAAATTACGGAGGAAAATTTTAATGTCGACACACCATTCAAATGTAGAGGGACTTAGATTCCCATAGCGTTGGTCTGAAATCCACAAATTTGTCCACAAGAAAATTTTTCTCGCTAACAATATTTGTCACCCACCGTGGGGCAGAGTTGTAGCATTTGCACCCAAAAATGAGCACAAGGTTTTTAAAATATCATTAAGTTTGCCTTTGAAGTCTAAAATTCCTTGTGATCCAAAAATACAAAAAGATTCAAATAGAAGAGTTATGCAGATTGAGCAGCCATATGAACTGCATGGATGTAACTCAAAATTATTGTAAATCCTTCTAGAAAACCTTCTTTTCTCTGTCATATCCAAAGGAAATCATTTTAGACCTGAAAGAGGTTACTTGGCATATTTGGCAGAGTGTAAATCACCTCACCATTGCTACATTATTCTGGGCTGTGAAAGAGAAGACAATAAACTTTCAAGCTAGTTGATAGAAGGTATACTCACCAGCTAAGGCAAGGAGGAGTGATTGACCCTAACTTTGAGGATTTGGAGAGAGAAGAAGCAGAGGTTATAGCTCAGTTTGATAGAGAGGAAGAGATTAGAGCTCAACTTGAAGAAATTGCAAGACTCCAAGCTGTAGCAAAGGAAAGAGAAGCAACCCTAACTACTAAAGAAGCTAGAAACTGAAATAGAATGGCTGATAATGAACGTGAAGCACATAGACCCAATGTACCATGGGGAATAAATACTGGTCCACTTGCTCTCCCACAAATGCTCCATGATCTACCAAGAGGTTCGAGAAATAATTTTCCCAAATTTAAAGGAGATGGCTCCCAACTCCCTGAAGAACATGTAATAGCCTTCATCATTGCTTGTGGTGTGTTAGGTGTTGAAGATGAAGATGTGTCAGTTATAATTTTTGTGGAGTCACTCCAAGAGAAAGTTGCTGAATGGTTTTACATGCTTCCTCCAAGATCTATCACGAGTTGGGATGACATAAGAAGTTCATTTGAACATAGGTTCAAGAGCACTGAAGATTGCCAAGATCTTCTGGTTTAACTCGTTCAGATGAAGAAAGAAGTCTCTGAGTCTATGAGAGATTTTGTTGCAAGGTTTGATATATTGACAAGAAGAATCCCAGAAGATGTAGTTCCCCCTGAAAATAACTTGAAGAGGTTCTTCATCAGTGCCTTGCCATCAGAAGTTGGTTTCTTCCTCAGAAGAGCCCGACCAAACACATTGAGGGAAGCTCAAGACTTTTCCATTGAAACTGATGATGACTTAATCCTCTCTAGAAAGGTGAAAGGCCCAAATGGGAAGCAAAAGGGTCAAAGTTCTAGTTTGGTCACAACCAACCCTATGTTCCAGAAAATGGAAAATGAGAAATGCTCCAAGGAGGCCAAATTTCCCTGAAAGACAAAGAATTACACCACCTCCTCGCCAACTTTCCCTTGAAGCACCTCCTGTCAATGCTATCTGTGACACCAGAGAATCAAGAGAGGATGCTGAAATTGATGAACTTGAAGGAGAAATAGCATAGGATTATGAAGGCTACCTCGAAATTGAAGAAGTTGATATACAAAATGGCTTGTTTGAGTTTGTTGATGACGGGGAAGAAGAAGAGGAAGCCCCAAGCTTCTCATGTACTATCTTCACTCGATCTCAATCCAATAAATATGCTCTACCCTCTGTGGCTCAAAAGGAAAAGAAAACTAAAGAAGATCCCACTCCGGCAGCCACACAAAAAAATATCATCAATAGAGGCTCACCATTAGCACCCTCAATGGATTCAACCAAAATGAAACTAGGCCAAATGGCTGCTAAAGATCAGGATGTTATATTTAGTAAGTCACCTTTTCCTTCTTCTAGCTCACAATTTATTAAAAACACTCCTCCCTCCAATGAAGTCTATTCTAAGTCAGCTAAAATTCAGACCATAACTTCACCTTCACCTCCTTCTAAGCTGATGGCCTCACCCTCATAAGACAATCCAATTTCCAAGTCAGCCAAGGTTCCTCAAAGACCCTTACCATGTAAACCTTCCCTCAATCCAGGAACTTCCCCCTCATCCAACATTGTCCCATTTGATTTTGTGGAACATGCAAGTAAAACCAAAGTCCAACTCTCAAAGTTAGAGTACTTGCAAACACACCCGACCTAATTTGACAGATTTATTAATGCAGCCCGAGGTAGTATATTTATATCTTCAAGTTCAAATTCTAAATGACTCCTTCAAACACCATCCACACCTCCATCTCAAAACATGTTAGCTCTCAGTGCTGCCAAAACATCTAGAGTTGAGCCTTTTTATTTGTCTCTCCTCATAAATGGTTTTGAGTTGAACAACTGTATTATTGATTCTGGAGCTTCCGATGCCGTAATGCCACTTAAAGATGAAAATTCCTTGGCCTAACTTTGAATAGAGTAAATGGAGCTTGTTATTCCATGGAATCTAAACAAGTGCCACTGATTGGAAGAATAAAGGATGCACAAGTAGCTCTGAATGACTTCCCTGATAAGAAAGTGTTTCTAACTATTTTAGTGGCAGCCATCCCATCATCTTTTGGCATGCTTTTGAGCAGAAGTTTTTGTAGAGACCTAGGTGGAGAAATTAAAATGGATTGGTCATCTACTACTATCCATGTAAAAGGTGAAATGAAGAGGTTGCTTCCAGTTAGGAAAATGAAATATACTGTGCAAAAATCTGAAAGCCTAGGAGCTAACATTTTGTACCAAAATACCAGGCATATGGATCACTGGGTGAAAACCAAGGAGGAAGAAGATATTCCGATCTTGATAGGGCCAGACATGCCTTCCCAGAGGGATTTTAATTTTGAAGAAGAACTGAGGAGATTCAAGTTATAGGAACGCAACCCTGAATCACCAGATGATGCAGACCAAAAAGAAGAGGAGATGGTTCTCAATAAATTTCAAGAAGATAAATCATCTTGCCTTCTTTTATAGGATGAGGAGTTATTCCCATTTCAATTTGGGGATGAAGATGATCCCAGTCTGGCCATCTATGGAGATACAAAATCAGCTTGTGATGAGCCCATGAAAGGACTGAAAGAAATATCTGTATAATGAAATGCTTGAAGCTGTAGAAGAAACTAAAGATCCCAAGCTCAGTCTCGAGCTCCTAATACAAGCAAAAAATATTCAAAACAAGCATGAAGCTTATTTGGAAGCCTTAACCAATGTGAAGGTTGGCCACATTGAGATAAATCCATATGAAAAATACGATGCCATTCTAGAACTGATGGTTGATGGATGCAATAACGAAATGGATATATTTTCTTTCCCATTTGCGGATGAATACTTTGTCCATGATGAAGAAATTGAAGCAAGGATTTTCAAGTCCTCTAAAGATGAATCTCTTTTTGATGAAGGATTTTTGGGTGCAGAGATTCACTAGATGATGAGGTAATCCCTCTAGATAGTTTCCTTGAGCTGCATCCTTCAAAGGGATACAAAGATGAGCTACAAGAATTGATGAATCATAACTCTGTGCAAGAAATATTGGAAGTAGTACAAGTTGAGGAAGACCCTGAACTGATTCTTGATCTCTTCACTCATGCCATGGAAATATAAGAAAAGAATGAGTTTTCCTCCAATCCTCCCGTCAATACTCAAATGCCCCACAATGGAGTAGAGATAAAGGATGAATCAAATGTTTTTCATGGAGAAGATTCCAATGAGCATAGACCTGGAAAAGAAAGTAACTTAGAATATCCAATAAATTGGAACCAAAATCAGCTTTGGGGCAGCAATGAGTTGCTTGATGGAGAATCAACTATATGGATAAACATGGAAGGAAACTAGCACTATCAAACTGATTTCAAAGAACATGAAAGTAATGGAATTTCCAAGTAAGGACCTGAGCATCATGAAGTTCCCATGGATTCACTCCTACCAAGTACACAGATAAATGTGGAAGCACCTGGATTTCATAAGCCATTGAGGAGGGGAGGCTACTTTTTGGAACCTGTCAATGGCTTCACAAAACATAATCCTTTAGTGTTGCCTCTTCAGGGGTAAATTTTGAGAAATGAAAAGTGCATCAGTGAAAGTGAAGTTGTCCCTCACCTTGTAACATAGTTTTTCTTTTTCCCCTTTTCTGTTGTGTGTGTTTTTGTTTCCTCTTTTTATTTTAGTGTTTTGTTTATGTGTCCTATTCTTCCTTCTCTCTTTCCTCAGAAGTTATACATGACTCTGTAAGGCCCAATGGATAAGGAACTAGTCAACATTATATGTTTTGAAACCTGTAATTCTGGATCCTCATGTCATGTCTTCACCTTGTTCAATCCACGCCATGCCCCCAAGCTAGAGCTAGCTTTCATCTTGCAAATGTGTAAAGGGGAAAATTTCAAGTTTTCAAGTAAGACAACTTTCTCCTATCTCAAAGTTTCCATGTTTAGATCATACTTGTTAACCAAAATAAGCTCCCTCTTATTTTGGGTTAACTAGATTCCTTTTGTGCCTCAGTCAAATTTTTACACATTTCAGGCACTAAAAAGTTTCTGGGTATTGCTTCATTAGATAGGATTTTTCTTCCCCTTTTCCAGAAAGGTAAATAATTCCTCCTAACTCCTTGTATTTTTTGAGTTATAGCTCGGCAGATTTTGGAGGGGAAATTTTCCCTAGGCGGGCCCGCGGAGCGTGGGAGAGTTTTGTGCTAGGAAGGCTCGAGCCGGGGGAGCGGAGTTGGAAAATTTTCCAAGGAAATTGGTGGGTTGGTGGAGAGAGGGAGATACATTTTTCACTCAGCCATTTTGGGGTTAAAAGGCACAAAGACAAATTTTGGCCCGTGGGCTCGATGAAGGAAGGAAGTGCATTCATGGGGTCAAGGAGAAATTTTTTCCACTTAGCCTTTTGGGGCAAAAGGGTTAAAGTAAAAATTTGGCCCACAAGCCCACAAAGGAAAATGGAACGAAAATGACTAAGGCCCCACACCAATCATAAGGTGCCACATGTCTAGTCCACGTCAGCAGCGTTGTCGGTGAGGGTCGGGAAGAAGTTAAGTTTTTCTGCCTTTTTGGTCAAAAATGTTGAAGGCAAGAAATGAGCTTGTGATCCCATCAGCGAATTAGGTAGTTCCAAGAAGTTTGTGTATTCTGAAGCCTAACGGGGACGTGGAGAAGTTTGGAAAAATTTCCCAATTTGAAAAAAGAGGGAAAAAGGTCAAATTTTGGCCCGCAGACCCGAATTTTGCCCTAATTTTTCCAGTTTATCCCTAAAGCTTCAAGAGGCCATATCTTTCGATCTAGAGCTCGGATTTTCATGTTTTTAGTATTAATGGAAAGATAGTGAAATTCTCCACACAATGGAAAATTCAATTTTAAATTTTGATGAGGTTTTGTGGGAGAAAATTGAGAAAATGTCTCTGGCATGCAAAAAAATGCAAAAAAGTTTCCCCCGACTCCACTCCAATGTTCTCCTGCCATGTGGATGGCTCAAAGTGAAAAGCACAGAAGGTGATCTAATGGTTTATATTCAAACTAGCAACGTTTGTAACGGTTTTTGGTTTTTCCCTGCCATGGCCATTTTTCTGCAAAGCGGAATCTGAAACAGTGCGAAATGATTGGATTTCGATTGTAACTACTTCTTGGCCATTTGGGGAAGTTGTAACCACCCCTTGCACACTATTTCTTGTCCTCTGAGAGTGATTGTATGGGTTGGCAATCAAATTTGGAAACTGGAAGCATGTTTTTGCGAACAGAGGACAAAAATGATTGTTAGTCTTCTTCTATTCTCCTCCTATGCATTTTTTTCTTATATTCCCACTCATTGTACAAGTTTCAACTCTAAGATCAATAAAAAAGGAAGGAATTTTATGTCCCCTTGATGGAAAAATTGATTGGTGCTTTGTGACTAGCATGTTTTATTCTATTTTATGCTCAGAAATTACAAATTTGTCTTTCTTCTATTAATTAATGCATGTAATGAAACTTCGAATTGATGTGTGTGGGCATCTGACACTCTACCCAAAAAATTGATTTCCCCCTCCTTCATTCTCACTCCCTCCCCTTTCTCAGATTGATTTCTGCTATAGTTAAGAGTTTCTATTATTGCCATAGGGATAGTGGAGTGTTCTTGTGGATCTCTGGTTGAAAAACCACCATAAATCCACTTTGGTTTTAAATGCTAAACAATGGGAGCTGCACCATTCAAATGTAGAGGGACTTAGATTCCCATAGCGTTGGCCTGAAATCCAAAAAAATTTCCACAAGACAAATTTTCTCACCAACAGATTCTGAGTCCCGAAATCTAAAAAATGTATTATACCGATACTATGCCATGTATACTCTATGTTGATATGAGTTTCCAGCTTCCTGTCTAGATAAGTGCATGAGTATTCAAGAAACAATTAAAATGTTGAGTATACAAGGGCTTAGTACCTTTGAGATGACGATGGATGATACGGGCACAAAGTTGATGTCGAACTCCTTGGTGTGATCCCAACAATCCTGCAGTTCACATACACTAGAGAAAGATTGATTAGATATTTTATGCAAGGGTTGCTTGAAAAATTAGATCCAGGAAGCGTTAACTCCCTCGGTGGCTGTCAACCCCTATGTGATAAGAATAATAATAAAATAGAGTCCAAACATATAACATGTAAATTGATAAACAAAAGAACTGGAAGATACCGGTGTGTAGATTGTGTTATTGATCTGATGCGTGCAACATGAATCTCATTACATAACCAAATCACGAGTAGAGTATCATGGAAACTCCATGTGTTATCACCAAGATAGAATAATAATGATATTATGATAAAATGGCTAAAATTTCTTAGCATTCAGCCAAAATTTCTAAATTTTTCTTCCTTTTGAATATGGGGAAAACACCCATATTTATAACTTAGATGTGAGGTTAGATTGAGGTTAACAAGTAACTGGGGTTGAGTAGAGTAACCCGAGTTAAGAGATATGATGTGATCACATGGGGACCAAAACTTGAATTATAAGATGGAGTGGGGAGCATGATTGACATGGCGGGTGAGATAAAAGATTCCACTTTAAAAAGGGGTGTCAGATAGGTGTAATAATACTCATGGATTAATAATTTGTGGGGAGATGGGGATAGTATCAAAAAGTTGAATTATCAAATGGGTCTACATGGAGCCCATTTGATAATAAATTAAGCAAATGGATAGGATTTTATTTAATTTAAGAGGAAGAGATGTGAGAATGGAAATAACATGAATGTGAGATGACTGAGGGGTGCTATACCCAAAAATAGGTGTCTACATTTGCCCCTTTTTGTTGATTGGTTTGCGATAGCAAGCCACGAGACAAAAACAAAAAGGGTTAGATGAAATACATGTTCGAGGATGGATGAAGACATGACCAAAGGCAAGATGCCCCTGGTAAAAAAAAAGATCACAATAACAATAAAAATGGTATGACAGTGACTTTACTATCACATCGGTAGAGGATAATTGCGGTCTGTCGACACTAAAATTTTCCTCCGTAATTTCTATTTCATTAATGTATGTATTAGGAATATGATGTTGTTAAGTATAATTAGTAGTAGCATCTGATAGAAGATAACGGTGCCGCCAATAATGTGGAGTACGGTAACAGTCAAAGTACAATAGGAATGTTGTAAAAAGTAAATATTTGTCGTAAGTGGTCCGGTAATGTTAAAATGTCAAAGTTTGGGTAATTAGAGAAGTAGAGTCTACGTGATTAGGAATTAGAAATATTATATTGGTAATAAGGACAAGGAGTGAGGTCATAAATATTTTGTGTATTTTATTTGTAAAAAGTCTAAAAATGTGGAACCCATGTAAAATGATAAGGTTTATCTTATCTTAGAAGATAAGCTTACATGTACAGATAAGAGTTAAGGTATGTAATATGATTCGTCAAAGTGGATTTCTTATCCTATCTTAGAGATAAGATGGATAAGCCTGGAAGTTCTATAAATAGAGAGGCCACCCCCCTCATTTAGCATAGAAGGAAGTAGTGAGAAATATTGTAGGAAGTGTGCGAAGGAAGCCATCAGTTTAAAGGTGTGTTGAAGAAGCCATTAAGAGGTGTAATTGTAAAGTTTCTCCCATAGTCTTGGTGAAAGTCAACTGAATTCAATAACACTTGAAGTACCTATGGGTGAGATTGTAACAATTTCATGTTAATATTATAATTTACTTTGATATTTCAGATTTGTCATCATTCCGTCTTATCATAGTCGATGGTATTTTTGTGTTATGTTGTTGTTTTGTTTCCAGATTACATCCACCAAACTAAAGGCTGTACATTAGTAAATAATCATAGCACAAGGAGTTCCCGGTGAAGAATTATCATAGTGCCGGATTGGTGATGACATTTTGGTTCCGTTACCAGAACCATTCCTCGTTGGTGGATTTTTTGGAGAGATATTCCCACTTAGTCAAAAATCAATTGGAGGGTAACTTTGTTTTTACTGTGCATAGTAGTTACCATGGTAAAGTCATTTTTGCCATGAATAATAGTTACCATGGTAAAGTCATTTTTGCTGAGAATAGTATTTACCGCAGTAAAGTCACTTTTTATCGTGAATAGTATTTACCGTAGTAACTTCACTTTTTACCGTGAATAGTGTTTACCACAGTAAAGTCAGTTTTTACCGCAGTAAGTCAAGTTTTACCATAGTTTACCGTGGTCATTTCTATTTTACTGTAGAAAGGTGTAAATTCACTTTCTAGTATAGTGATTCCAATTATTTGTGCACATAAGTCTTGTTAATTGTACTTGTGGGTTGGTATGTCATGGTGGTTACTTTTGAAAATGGGAAAGATTCCTATTTTTTCAGCTCAATCTAATGAAGATGCTTCTTCTTTCATTCAAGAGTTTAAACGATCTTGTATTTGTAATGGCCTTATAAGAAGGGAACAATGGACTGAATTTTTTCCTACCTTTTTGGATAGTTCAACACTTAGGTGGTTTGAAACACTAGGTGATAATGTGAAAAATTCATGGGATTTATTAACTGAAAATTTTCTTGAAGAATTTAGTGAACAGAAATATGCAGATCTCATGATCGAGATCACAAAGCTATCCCAAGGAGAGAAGGAGAAGATAAGGGATTATCATGCTCGTGTTCTAGAGCTAAGGAGGAAGCTGGATGCCCAGATCCGGAAGGAAGGATTAGCGGATGGGTTGATGAATGGCGTGGATAATCTCCTCTGTAAGAACTTCATTCTTGGGATGAAGCCAGAGATCAGACAACAAGTGAAGTATGACCACCCAACTACCATTGAACAAGCAAAGGAGATTGCAAGAAGGCAAGAAGAAAGCATGGAAGAGGAGCCCAAAGAAATTGTGGCTAAAGTAGAGCCTACACTAGCGCCTTTGGTCCAGAATCCACAACCACTCTCGGTGAGCAAAAATATTTCTCCTAGTACATCTACTGAGTATGAAGATCTGCCCAAAAAGATGGGTCAGTTAACTATTAATCTTCTTCAAGGAAAAGAATTTAGTTCTCAGGGAGGGGATAGAGGTCCAAAAAGAAATATTTCTGAAGTTATATGTTATGGTTGTTATAAAAAGGGTCATTATAAGTATAATTGTCCAGATAGAACTTCTACATCTGGGAAATGAGATAATGATAAAGGAAAAGCACCTGTGAATTCTTTTGATGTAGTAGATAAGAGCGGAAATAATGAAGTAGATGTGTTTGTAACAAAAAGAAAGAAAGAAAAAGATAATCAAGATGGAAATGATCCTAAGAAGATGAAAGAAGAAACTAGTAAGAAACATAGGAGAAGAAAGTTGGGTGTGCAGGATTTTCTGATTTCATAGGGGCAAGGACCATACTCCATCTTGGAAGATCTTTCCAAAAGGCCTGCAAATATTACATATGGTCAACTCTTAGCTATGTCTTCTGAGAAGAGGCGGGAGTTGCGAAGTGGACTCAATGCTCGATGAATGAAGGAGGTTGAGCTCCCTATTTTGGAGGCAGAGGTGGATCCCTATGCTCCACAAGCTGAGGTATTATGTAATGGTATTTCAATTCATGATGTCTTAGTTGATGGAGGTGCTGCAGTTAATGTAATGACCGAGTCTGTAATGAATATGTTGGGTTTAAAAATTGATCACCCTTCAACACTTATGTTAAGGTCATTAAATAAGGGAAAAACTAAACCAGAAGGTGTAGTTTCAAATGTGGCAATATCTATTATGGGTGTTGTATGTGTGGTAGACTTTCAGGTGATGAAAAATGGTACTGTTGCGTACCCAATACTGCTGGGAAGACCATGGATAAGGAGAGTTCATGCAAGAAACTACTGGAATGAAGGTTTCATGACACTTGGATGTGGTAGAGAGAGGGTGAAGATAAACGTGATCCCTCGACATCATAAAGCAGAACCTGTGGATTCAAGTGATGAAACTGATGATTGGACATCCTCTGATTACTCTAGTACCAGTGAAGTGGACACTGAAGATGAAGAAAGTGAGGTGGATGTTTCAGTCATGGATATCCTTCCAGTCACACCAACTCATGACCCCATAAAATTATCTGAAGAAGAAGTTGATGATCATCTCCAACAAATAAAGATTGGTGATGCTGTGATGGAGAGTGAGAAGGAATCCTACCTCCAGCTCTTTCGAAGGTACATACACCTATTCACTTTTGATTACAAGGAAATCCGTCAAGTAAGTTGGGTAGAACATTGTATTGAGCTGGTAGATGGTGCTAAGCCCATAAAGCAAATGCCATATAGAATGAATCCTAATTTTTCCAAGACTGTAAAAGAAGAAATAGATAAGTTGTTTGATGCAGGATTCATATTTGCTGTGGAGAATTCAGAATGGGTTTCTCCCATTGTGATCTCAATAAAAAAGAATGGGAAGCTACGCATTTGTGTTGATTACAGGAAGCTCAATAAGGCAACAAAGAAGGATCATTAACCTCTTCCATTTTCAGATCAGATCTTAGATGAAGTAGCTGGCCAGGAGTGCTATAGTTTTGCTAATGGATATAGTGGCTACAACCAAGTTCGTATAGCAGAGAAAGATCAGCTGAAGGCCACGTTCACCACTCCTTGGGGAACATTTGCTTATAGAGTTATGCCTTTTGGGTTGTGTAATGCTCCAGCAACATTCCAACGTTTGATGAATAGGGTGTTTGAACCCTACATTGGGACCTTCATCAGAGTATTTCTGGATTATTTTTGCATCTATGGGAGTAAGTTGGACCACCTGCACCAGATGGAGACAACATTTCAAAGGTTAGATGAAGCACAAGCCTCACTAAACCCTACAAAGTGTGTCTTTGGATGTTCTAAAGGTGTTTTGTTAGGGCATGTTGTATCCAGAGATGGTATTGGTATTGATCCTGATAAAGTTTCAAAAATCAAAGATTTACCATTTCCTATTAATAGAAGTAAGTTGAGATCATTTTTAGGCCATGTGGGTTACTATAGAAGGTTCATCAAGAATTTCTCAAAGATTGCACAGCCACTAACCCAGTTCTTGAAGAAGGATGTTACTTATGAACCAGGAAATAAGGCGCATGAAGCTTTTAGACAACTGAAGGAAGCCATGGTGTCTTCACCTATTTTGAAGAATCCAGATTGGAGCAAGCCATTAATTGTGTATACTGATGCCTCAGATGTAGCACTAGGAAGTACTTTGAGCCAAAAGGATGAAAATGAGAATGAACATCCAATTTACTTTGGGAGCAGACAAATGAGCAGTGCTGAGGTAAATTATACTGTAACTGAAAAAGAGGCTCTGGCTATCATTTTTGCTGTAAAGAAGTTTAGAAATTACTTGCTAGGGCAAAAATTTCTAGTTGTAACAGATCATCAGGCTCTAAAATATATTGTAAATAAGCCTAACCCATCAGGGAGGATAGCAAGATGGATAATTTTTCTATAAGAATTTGAATTTGATATTATAGATAGGCCAGGAAAGAAGCATGTCAATGCAGATGCAATCTCTCGAGCCTATGATGGTTTAGGATCATCTTGTGATGATGATGATTTCCCCGATGCAGCATTGTTATCCCTTGACACAATCCCTAGTGAATACATAGATATTTGGAATTATCTGAATGAATTCAAGTTTCCTGATGGTGCCAATGCAAAGACTAAGAGAAAGATTACTCAAGCTAGTCATCCATATTCTATTCTGCATGGAGTATTATTTCGAATAGGACCTGATGGAAAGTACAAGAGGGCAGTTGGATGTGATCAAGGGAAGGAACTGCTAGAAGAATTCCACAATGGTACATGTGGAGGGCACTTCTCTAGACAACTTACAGCAAGAAGGATCTTGGATGTAGGTTATCACTGGCCCACTCTTTTTAAAGATTGTTATAATTATTGTAAGACATGTGATATTTGTCAAACACATGGTAACCATAAGACTTCATCAGCTCCATTATGTCCTATTCTTCCCTTTGGTCCATTTGAAAAGTGGGGAATAGACATTGTAGGTCCACTTCCAACTACATCACGCCAAAATAAGTATAGTGTAGTTACCATATATTATTTAACCAAGTGGGTTGAAGCTAGGCCATTGAAAACAACTTCCATGGATGAAGTGGCAAGGTTCATGTATGAACGCATTGTCACCAGATTTGGTTGCCCATTAGAAATTGTAACAGATCAAGGAAGCCACTTCATTAATGAGGTGGTAGAAGCCCTGGTCAATAAGTTTTCTATTAAGCACAGGAAGGCAACAACATACAAGCCAAGCACAAATGGACAGGTGGAACAAATAAATTTTGTTGTGTCAAATTCTAGCAAAAGATGCAGCCTTGCAGGTACATAAATGGGATAAAAGGATTCATGCAGCATTGTGGGCATATAGGGCAACATCAAAGTTAGCAACATGATACTCCCCATTTCAGTTGGTCTATGGCATTGATCCAGTTCTTCCTATTGAGTTTGATATTCCCACTGTGAGAGTTATGAAAAATGAAAGGATGGATGAAAGTGATTCAGTAAAAGAAAGGTTGGTACATCTTCATTTGCTGGAGGAAGTGAGAGAAATAGCAAAGGATACAAGCCATAAGAAGAAAATGAAGCAGAAGTACTTTGATCAAAAGATCTGGTGGTCTCCATTTCATGTGAATGACTTGGTTCTAGTATATGATTCCAGATACAAAAAAAGAAGACAGAGAAAATTTCTTCCAAAATGGATGGGGCCCTACAAAATAGCAGCTGTGCATGAAAATGGTACGTACCGACTGGAGGAATTGGATGGCACTCCCATTATGAAATGGGTCAACCACGACAAGTTGAATATTTTCCAAGCACCAGAATAGTCTACTCCGAGGACGGAGTAGAAGCTAGGAAGGGGGAAGATGTCGACACTAAAATTTTCCTCCATAATTTCTATTTCATTAATGTATGTATTAGGAATATGATGTTGTTAAGTATAATTAGTAGTAGCATCTAATAGAAGATAACAGCGCCGTCAGTACGGTGCCGCCAATAATGTGGAGTACGGTAACAGTCAAAGTACAATAGGAATGTTGTAAAAAGTAAATATTTGTCGTAAGTGGTCCGGTAATGTTAAAATGTCAAAGTTTGAGTAATTAGAGAAGTAGGGTCTACGTGATTAGGAATTAGAAATATTATATTGGTAATAAGGACAAGGAGTGAGGTCATAAATATTTTGTGTATTTTATTTGTAAAAAGTCTAAAAATGTGGAACCCATGTAAAATGATAAGGTTTATCTTATCTTAGAAGATAAGCTTACATGTACAGATAAGAGTTAAGGTATGGAATATGATTCGTCAGAGTGGATTTCTTATCCTATCTTAGAGATAAGATGGATAAGCCTGGAAGTTCTATAAATAGAGAGGCCACCCCCCTCATTTAGCATAGAAGGAAGTAGTGAGAAATATTGTAGGAAGTGTGCGAAGGAAGCCATCAGTTTAAAGGTGTGTTGAAGAAGCCATTAAGAGGTGTAATTGTAAAGTTTCTCCCATAGTCTTGGTGAAAGTCAACTGAAGTCAATAACACTTGAAGTACCTCATGGGTGAGATTGTAACAATTTCATGTTAATATTATAATTTACTTTGATATTTCAGATTTGTCATCATTTCGTCTTATCATAGTCGATGGTATTTTTGTGTTATGTTGTTGTTTTGTTTCCAGATTACATCCACCAAACTAAAGGCTGTACATTAGTAAATAATCATAGCACGAGGAGTTCCCGGTGAAGAATTATCATAGTGCCGGATTGGTGATGACAGGTCTCAATGAAGACAAATGACAACATTCTACAGACTAGTGAGTGGGTGAAGACCACTGCAGTATGGATGTAAACCAAGATGACCAATGGGTCATAGGAAAACATCAAAATATGTGCAACTAAACGCGAAAGATGTGCAAAATCCTTTGTCTGCAAGGAATCATGTGAAAAATCTTGCGTCTAAAAATGGACAAGAATGCAAATAATGATGCCCCATCACAAGGCGTGAGAAGGGAAAAAAAATTGAGTTATATCTGCCGACAAGTACAAGGATGAAAAAGGTGCCCCATGGTAGGGCACGAAGATGACATAATGGGAGATGGATGTGTAAATAAAATGCCCCAGGGGGAATAGCCATAAATATGCACATGATGAGAAGATAGGATAAAAGGGTGAGATAGAATGCCCTAAAATAGGAATAAATATGATGGCAATCATGTTTCATAGGAAATATACATAAGTGTTAGTAAATCATAACGTAACATCAGTCCTACCTATTTGATAAGTAGGAAAAGAAGTCAAGATAATTTTGTGACAAAACAACAGTAGAGCAAATATGAACTCGAATGAAAAATGGAGAAGGACAAAGTGGGTGAGAAGAGCAGTGGAGAATGAGATGAGGAGAATTTTAGGAGAAATTTGGGTTGATAAAGAGGACTAGGAGGAAGGAATGGTCAACAGACATGATCACGAATGAGACCTTGTCCAGAATGACATGTCTACTTCGAGTAGGGTTTCTGTGCTGCGTGGGGAGTTATGCAGATGTGCTAAGCTTGGGATGAAAGATTTGTGATGATGAAGAATATGATGTCAGTGCTAGATAACAAACAAAAATAAGAGTGATGGGAAAGAAAATTGGTAGATTATTATAGAGAGGAGAAGGATGATGTGAGAGAATGGATGGAGAAAGAGAATATTGGTCATGGTGGAGGATGAGAAGTTTCCAGATAATGAATGCTACTTGAGAGATAATGTCAAGTAGAATTCACAAACTGTAATAGAGATCAAGTAGAATTCCTAAACTAAATAGTGTATTAAAGAGAATGTGTAGAAAAAGTAACATACTTCATCGATTTATGGATGATATTGATAGGGGAAATCCTTAAGAGTAAAAAAAATATAGATGCAAATTTAATGATATAAAATTTGATTTAAATACATAATTGGAATAAAATAATATTTTAATGAGATGGGTGTCACATAAACATAGCAAGGGCCATGTAAGAAAGTTATGATTTTAACTGGATAAGAGATAAACAAGAAAAGGTACTACTCAAAGCATTGCACTTACTATCGATAGCAGGTGTTAATACATAACTAATGAGATTTGATTATATCACAAGACCAAGAGGAAGATATGGATGAAATATTCTCATAATTTTAATGTTGACATGACGAGGGATTTGAGATGTAACCTATATGTGGGAAGAAGGTTCTCCAAAAGTGGTGTTCCTTAATTCTATGCCCCAACTCTGGGAATGGGAAAGAACAATAATAGAAGAAAGCTGATCAATGTGGGAAGCTTTATGAATGCCATAACAATAGAGTAACCATCCTTCGAGGGTATGGTCTACTATATATACAACATAGATGGCGAGGATGATAGCCTTCCTTTGAGGGATCAATCCATTTTAATACATAACGTAGATGAAAAGAATATTATAAAGCCGTCCTTCAAGGGATCGGTCTATTTCTTTTGATTTTTATTTGAATTTGAATTTGTATATGTATATATTTTTTTGGATGAACAACTGTCCTTCGAGGGACTAGTCTGTTTTTGGATAACTTTTGACTTCTCTCTTTTGCATACTTGAGTTTGAGCTTCACATGGGGGAGAGCTGGGAATAACTAAGTAAACCACTTAAGAGGGGATAAGGAATGTACAAAAGACACCTTGGACCCTTCACATGGTTGTTATAGGAGAATGAGAAGGTAATGGATGTAACGATTACAAGATTCTCAAGGAATGGGAGAACTTATACATATTGAATATGCTATAAGTAGAGCTGTTGTACTTATATTCAAGGTTATATCAAGGTAGTGACGGTAGACCACATGATTCATATCATTACCATGACATATGGAAGTGGATAATGGTGGAGATATGGTCTAAAGATAAGACTATACTCATAAGTGTGTGTACTAACATTAGAATGGCCGTAAGTGCAATGCATTAAGAGGTTCAATCTCTAGTTTACCATCAGGAGAGGATAAACGATAAGCCCTAGACCGATACTTATGTGTGATAATATATGGTCTGATCCAGTTGGGAGAAAATTTTCCCGTTGGCTTCTTTCTAAGGTAGTGACATTTTGATTTTCTTTTATAACCAGGTCACGTATTTTAGAATTTCAGTCTTTGGTGTGTTTATTATAAGCACGTTGGATATGATCTTGATAGACATGATGGTGCTCAAGATCAAGAAGGTGACACTCGTCTAATAACTCAAGTTGTATTAAACGTTCCTGCCGATAAACTTCATCAGAAATGAAGTTGCAAAGAGACAGACGTAAAGATGGAATTCAAATTTCAAGGGGAAGAATGGCCTCAGAGCCGTATACCAGAGAAAATGGAGTAGCTCCTGTGGAAGTGTGAATGCTAGTGCGATAGGCCCATAGAGAAAAGGGAAGTTGGAGATGCCAATTTCGTCCTGCTCAGTCAATAGTTTTAGCCAAGATATTTCAAAGAGTTTTATTAGTGGCCTCAGCTTGACCATTAGCTTGAGGATAATAGGGAGAAGAAAAGCTAAGTTGGATCTTAAATGTATCACTGATATTTTTAAGGTCCTTTTTTTAAAGGACTTTCCATTATCCATAATAAGTTTATGAGGAATGCCAAAACGGTAAATGATATGTTGATATATAAAATGAATGATTGTGCCAGATTTAGTAGAGGTGAGTGGGATTTCCTCCACCTATTTAGTGAAATACTTAGTAGCAATGATGATATAATGATGTTGTTGTGATGAACTGGGATTTATTAGACCAATAAGAGCAAGGCCCCTCTGTGAAAATGGCCATAAATCTTGGGCAGGCTGTAAAGCCTGGCTAGGAATATAGATAAGATTAGAATGTTGTTGACATCTTACACACTTCTTTACATATTCACAACATTCATGATTTAGAGAAGGCCAATAATAGCCAAGATGAAGAACATGTTTGGCAACAGATAATCCACTAAAATTCCCACCACAGATACCGTCATGGACTTCTTGGATAGCTCTAGCTTCATGGGATTGAAGGCATCAGAGAAGGATACCATCAAACCCGCACTTGTAAAGAATATCACCAAGGATTACATAATGAGTAACATGTTGGATAAAATATCTCTTAGTGTTTTTAGAAAGATCAAGGGGAGTAATGGATTTGGATAAATAATAAAAAATTTGTGAATACCAGAGGTCTGATGAATTATATTCGACTAGATGAATTTGAGATATGTCATAGAATGGTTGTTTATGATGATGTATAATAACTAAAATCTTGGATTCTTGCGTTGTCTAAGGGATAAGGGCCGCAAGGTACGCCATTGTATCAGCAAAATGATTGGTCGACCATGGGACAAATTGAATAGTTTAGGAATCAAAGGCTTTAATAAGATGATGAGAAACATCACGATATTGTTGTAAAATATCATTTCTACATTGATACTCTCCAATGAACTTCTTTATTATTAGTTCAGAATCACCAAAAATGTCAAGGATATGAATGCTTAGAAATATAGCAGTTTCTAGTCCTAGTATAAGGGCTTCGTATTCTGCAAGATTGTTTGTACATTCAAAATCTAATTTAAAAGCTAAGGAGATTGGGGAATCCCCGAGAGGAATAAGAATAACTCCTGCCCCTCCGCCTTGCTGGCATTTAGAACCATCAAAGAAAAGAGTCATTTTAAGGGGATCATGATAAAATTGATTGATTGATTCATCTGGGAAATGATTAGGAGTCTGTGTATTGGAAAGAGGGGCTTCTGCTAATTGATTTGCAATACCTTGACCCTTAATTTAATTTTGAGGAATGAATTCCAAGTGGAGCTCGGCCATGAGAAGGAGCCATTGGGTGATGCAATCATTGTGATATGGCTTAGAATGAATCACATTGATGGGTTGAAAGTTAGTAACAATATAGATTTTATGATTAAGAAGATAGTGTCAAAGTTTTGATGCAACGAAGAAAATAGCGCAACACAATTTCTTTGCTATAGAGTATTGTGTTTTACAATCATGGAGAGTACGACTGATATAATAAACAACTTGTTTGCATCCTTGATCATCACAGTGTGCTAACATAGCTCCCAGAGCATGATCAGTTACAGAAACATATAAATATAAGGGATCTCCTTTATGTGGAGGTGTGAGTACCGATGGAGATAACAAATATCACTTAAGATCTTCAAAATCCTTTTGATAGTTTTGGTCCCAATCAAAGGTTATGTCTTTTTGAAGAAGGTGATGAAAGGGCTGACAGTGATAAAAAAGTTGCGATATGAAGCTACGAACATATTGAAGTTGACCTTGAAGACTGCGAAGTTGCTTGAGGTTGGAAGGAGGAGGAATTTTGAGAATTGCTTTGATTTTTACGGGGTCAACTTCAATGCCTCTGATAGAGACAATGAAGCCAAGGATTTTTCCGGTAAGAACTCCAAAAACACACTTCACTGGGTTGAGGTGAAGGGAGAAACAAATGAGATGCTCGAAAATTATCTCAAGGACTGAGAGATGGTCACATCTATGTTTAGATTTTGCTAAGAGGTCATCAACATAGTCCTCTATGGTTTGATGTAAGAGGTCATGAAAGATATACGTCATGGCTCATTGATATGTAGCCCTAACATTCTTTAAACCAAAGGGCATGAAATGATAACAAAAGTTACCCCATGGGGTGATAAAAGATGTCTTGTGCTGATCTTCAGGTGCAATCAGAATTTGATTATAACCAGAAAAACCGTCCATTAAAGAAAGCATCTCATGTCCCACTGTAAGATCTACAAGTTGATCAATAATAGGAAGAGGGAAATCATCTTTAGGACATACAAGGTTAATATCTTGAAAGTCAGTACATATACAAAGCTTTCCAGACACTTTTGCGATGGGTACAATGTTAGAAACCCATTGGGGATAATCAATGGGAATAATGAATTTGGAAGATAGGATACGTTGCAATTCTTCTTTCATAAGAAGAGAAATTCAAGGATTCATTCGATGAATCTTCTGTCTAATTGGTTTGGCATTGGGGATAACAATGATGTTGTGGACAACGATGGAGGGGTCAAGACCTAGCATGTCCAAATATGACCATGCAAATCCTTGGCTATGTTTGGAAAAAAATGAAGTGAAGGCTTCAAGCTATTGAGGTGTCAATGATTGACCTATTTTAAGGATGTGGTGTTTCTAAGGAGCTCCAATAGTAATTTCGACAATAGATTCATTCAGGAGATTGGATTTTTCTGGCGGATGAGTTTTCTGATCTTGAGAACCTTCAGCTCCCATGTAGGAGAGAATGGAAGTGTCATCATCACATTGAAGAATGTCAATGATAAGGGAATCTTCCTCTACCATCTCTGGATATTTAAGGGGAAAATACCAGGTTTCATTTTTGGCTTGATAAATCACCGGTCCAAGAAAAATGGTGGAAATAAATAAAAAAGTTAGGGGGAATAGGAACCATATCATCTTGATTTGGATCTATGAGATAATTAGATGGAGAAAAATCATTATTTGAGCTGGAAGGATAGTTGGATGGAGATAAGATATTATTTGAATATGTAGGATAGTCAAACAAAGAAGAATTATGTTCTAAATTGGTAGTATATTTGAATGGAGAAGAAGTGGATGAATCAAGATGAATGTGAGAAGATGCTGATGTTCTGGGAGGGTGTATGGTGGGATTGTCATATCCCAAACCAAAATTTTGGCATGATTCATGGGCTTGGGAAAAGATATTACCATGAGGGCCCTGTTCATAGCACCCTAAACCAAACCCCTTCCATGCACAACAATAGAGGTATGTGTGAGCGAAAGATGATTTAATAAGAAATTCAAAATTGCATGTATATCGTTTGGCGTGAAAATGATTTTCAGTGTGAGAAGAAGGTTGATCAAGGATGCTATATACTAAATTGGTTTTGAGGGAAGAAGGGAAAAATGAGACAATTTCCCCAACATTCGATTGATACATAGGGGCTTTATCAGGGCAGCTGAGGTGATTGGGAGAAGGAAGGGTATTGAGAGTGAGGAGTTGATATTCCCCTAAAGCAATATTTTCCGTTATAGTATTAGAAGAATCTATATGAGGTAAGGAAGATGGAAGTATAAAAGAACTGGTGGATGCATCAGGAGAAAAATTGGTTTTAGGAACAAGGACATCTTTAGGTCTGTAGATCACGAGACATGTCTTGGAAGGGGGGATCTTGGCTAAAAGAGCATAAGTTTTCCCTTCATGTTCATATTTGATACAATGATGAAGAGTAGATAGAATGCAATGCATAGTGTGAATCCAAGGGCGTCCCAATAAGAGATTATATTGGAATCCTCCTTCAAAGATGTAGAAAAGTTTGTGGAGGATTTTATGGCCGACATGGATAGGAAGAACAACCATTCCTAATGGGGGAGTGACAACATTGTTAAATCCATGAAGAACGGTAGGAGACTTGGCCATAATGGTATTGGGAAATTAAAACTTATTGAAGTTATGAGAAGAAATGATATTAATACTGGCACCATTATCAATCATAGTTTGACAGATGCAGGTGTCATCGATATAGACTGTGATGAATAATGGTAGATCATGTTCTTCTTGTGGTATCCTAGGGATTTCTGAACTTTTAAATGATATGGTAGCAGACGTTGCGAAGGCATGAGATAAATCTGTGAAAGGCTGGGGCTCATCAGAGGATACTAGGATTTGTTGCAAGACATCCATAAGAGCTTGTTTATGGTGTGGAGAGCTTTGGATCAGCTTGTAGAGTGACATCTTGATAGGGGCTTGGTGAAGTTGTTTAATAATGGTGTGTTTTAATGGGGGAAGGATTCAGGGTGGCCAGAATAGATACCATGTCTTTAGAAGAAGATGAAGATGTTGTTGTGGGATGATTGGTAGGATCAGCAATGACAACCTTTGGCTGTGATGGAGGTGCAGAGGTAGCAAGCTCCTTAGGAGGAGGGATAACAACATAAATCTTAGGGGAGGATGGTGAGGTAGAGCCAAAGTTATATGGCTGTGAATAGGTGGTTATCCGAACAACATTGATTACAAGAGGAGGACAATCCTTAGGATCATCTTCTTTTGATAATATGTTGGTGGCATCATTGGTTATATATTTATTTGGTAGTAGAATACTGACATGAATTCTTAATGAAAAGGGTGGTCAAGATGTTTGAACAGATGCATGTTGGGATGTGGAAGTTGATGGAGGAGATGGTAGAAATGGTTTTTCATCATTAATATTTTCATTGACAAAATGATGCACGATGGCTTGGAGAGCTTTGCAATGTTCAGTGTCATGTCCAGGGGCACGGTGAAATGCACAAACAATATTGGAATTAAACCAGGAAGGCCTTGGCATGTTTTGATCAAAAAATTTGATTGGTGGTAAAGTGATGGATGAGGCTTGGAGTAGTTGGTGAAACATAGTGGTATAATAACATGGTATTATCGAAGGAGAAATTTGGAATGATGCATGGGAAGGTGGTGATGTAATGATGACTTTAGACATTGTTTTGGATTTGGAAAGGAAGATGAATGTGATTGATGCGGGATAGTAGTGGAAGACACAGGTGCCTTTGAATTTTCTTTAAGATATTAGTTAGAAAAGGGTGGTTGCATTGTTCTAGTAGTAATATGTGTTGTTGGTGAAGGGAAGGTTCCTAAAACGGAAGAGGAAGATGAGGGGTGTGGTTCTAAAATAGAAGGAGATGACGTGGTTTCCAGGGAGCTTCCATCGGGAATAGTGAGGTCTACTTTTCAACGAGGATGTGAAGGAGAATGCTTGGGAAATGGGGGTTTAGGTCTTGTATATGAATGGAGATTGTTAGAGTGAATGGCCAAAATCTCTACAAGAGGAACTGGAGATATTGAAGTGGATATTTTTGGGGACTGCGCCGATGTGTGAGTATCTAATGGTATAGAAGAAATGGGACGGTAATTCAAAATTAAGGAATGCTGGAATGTTTGCCTAAAATCATCGAGTAATGACATGACCATGGAAGAGGGAGCTGAGATAGATGATTGTAAAATAGTAGATGTAGTAGGTGTTGGTAGAAGTGTAGAAAGAGGGATTGGAAGAGAAGCTAAGGATGAGATAACAAGTAGAGGTGGGATAATTTATAACAAGGTGATTGGGTTTAACGAAGTAGATGTAAGGGGTAACGACACAAGTGATTTTTGCATCTAAGGAGGGGGTGGTAGGTGTTGAGATAGATGTGAGTATAGGAAAGGGTACTGACATGGGCATGGATGTAACTAATGTTGATGCGGGGATGAATGTTGATGCGTTTAGGGGTGTAGATAATGTATTAAAGGGGACTGGTGTAATGGTTGATGAAGAAGGTAAACTTGTGGGGGAAACTGGACTTTTATCACCCGACATGGATAATGTTTATGGTGTGGGTATTAGGGCTTTGAGATACAGAAGTAGGAGTAGTCTGGTTTATGGATGTGGGTGTATGATTTGGAATTGGTTGTTTAAAAATATCTAAAGGTTGATTGGATGAGGCATTTAGGTTATCCACTTGAAGTTCTCCCTGACTCTTTGGACATAATCCTTGAACGTCTGACAATTTTCTAGGTTGTGTCCTCAGACTTGATGATACTTGCAATAGTGATCCTCTCCATACCACACATGTCATGGCCTAGATTCATTAACAGCTTGGATATGCGATAGTGTGATCAAGTGTGTTGTTATTAATTTGTCAAAGATGGCACTGTATGATTCTCTTAAGGGAGTATAATTGGGAATTGACTGTGTGAATCATTGTTGAGTTACTATGGTAGATGTCGGGGTAGGAGATGATCTAACAACGACAACATTGGCAGTTGTCTTTGATTTATCATTTGATATGGATGGTTTGAAAAATTCGGTTTTAGGCTTATTGGTCTTTAATTTTAAATGCCCATGTTTAAAGGCAAGTGTCTCAAGCTTGCAGGCCATGGTGAAAGCCTCTTCAAAAGTGTGAAATGATTAGATTTGCAAGGTTGATGAAATATGCTTAGCACAAGAGTGTACGAAGAGCTCGATGAGATCAATTTGAGGAAGTGGAAAAGATAATTAATTTATCATATTGCGCCATTGTACGATGACATCTATGATGGATTCATCTTCGAATTGGCACATAGTATACAGGTCATTGATGGTTATTTTATGTGCAATATTAATGGAGAAATGCTCAAGAAATAATCACGTAAGCTGGGAAAAAGAAAAATATGGAGTACTGGGGAATATTATTATACCACTCTAAGGCAGGGCAACCCAAAGACATGGGGAAAGTACGAAGCATCAAGTCTTGGTCGTGCACAATGAGATAACATGTATGTTTAAATGCTATGAGATGTTGTTGAGGGTCCTCCTTGCTATTAAAATTGGTGAACTTCGGCAATTACCAGTGTGGAGGATATGGTTTCATGGGCACATATGGATGGATGGGCCCATTACATATTTTTTCATAGGAAAATGTGACTTTGGACCCTAACGTAGCAGCCTCTAGGTTGGCTAACCAACCTATCAAGATTTGCATGGGGTCATTAGGAAGTGCTTGTTGAGCAGTGAAAGGTGGTGGTTGGACTTGCGTATGTGTAGGTATCTGAGGGACTTGGTATGGGTGAGTGTAAGCTATGTGTGAAGGTTGAGGTGATTGTTGATAGAATGTGTGTTGGTGAGAAACATGGGCATGGTATAATTGTTGAGATTGTGTAGGTTGTGGAAGTAACTGCTGAGTGGGGATATGGGTATATGCGGGTTGATAGACTGGAAATGACACTATATGTTGCAAAGGTATTGTTGGAGGAAGTTGAGAAGTGAGGGTATAGAATTGTGATGTAGAAGGAATTTTCTGTTTGGATAAGGGATTTGACACATGGGATGGTTGTATGAAGGTACCAGTGACCATCAGAACTATTGTAGTGGTAGGGATGGCAGTCACGATAGTCGTGTTGATGTGAGGAAGATTGGGCGGAATGGGTGTGACTACCTGGGTGGTCTGGTGTGTCGATGGGTTGGTGGAGGATGATATAAAATCAAGTAAGGCCATGGATTGAGGAATTTCATAACCTCGTATTATAAGGATAGACCTACTGAAGCAGTGGGACATCTAGAGGGAGGTGTATGTATCTTCTTAAAATATAGTCTTAAAGGGCCACAGGGTTGGCATCAAGAATCTGTCTAAATTTTTGGTCCCCAAGAGGGAAGATGGAAGTACCAATAGGGCTCTAATCTGAAAGAGGGTGGAGTGGTTGGCCTAGATGGGATGGAATGTTGGTCTAATGCCACGATGTTGTCGAAAGGTATTGAATGTGGTATATTAGTGAGAGAATGGGTGCCTGTGAGTGAGATAGGAAGAAACATGGATGATGAAGTTGTTGATGTAGTGATTGATTGGGATGAAGCACTATGTGTGGTGAGGTTGTGTTCCATCTTTTTAGCAGTGGATCGAGTGCTTACAGGCATAAAAAGGAAATCATTGTTATATCAACAAACAAGTGAGGCAAACCTTTTTTTTTAATTAAGAAACGTGTGTAAAAGGGAAAAAAAATAAAAATGGCTAGAAGAGAACCTAGAAGAAGGTAAACTATGTTTGGTTTCAGGTAAGTTATGGTTGCGAAATGTCTAAAACGGTTCTGTTGGGTGATCAAATCCCAATCTATGAAACAGGTGCAAGGAATATTTTGATGTGTTGATTAATTTGTGAAATTTTAGGTAGTGTGTGAGGATAGGTGTGATGCAAAAAATTAAACCCCTAGTTACACTATGTGAGCAGGTAAAATGCACAGGTTTATTTTATTCCCAAAATAAAAATATGAAATTCGATGCTAATAACCACCCAAAATGATAGTACCATGCAGAAAAGAGAAAATAGGGAGAACTGGAGAATACCTGTATATCGCTTTTCCTTTTTATTTGACAAGTTGAGCCAAGTATAAGCTTTAAGTGATCAAGAAAGCACCTTTTGTCGTATCTAAGTAAATGATGTTTGAAAGTGCTAATCGGTAATCAGGAACGTCCAAGGATCTTATGACTGTAGATGAGGTTGACAAGAGACGATTGACGATGTGGTTTGAGTTTAATATTTTATCTTTGACAGTGTAATCCTGTAAAGGCAAGTATGACAATTAGTGGATATGACCCAAAAGAGATAAAAAGAATAAATAAATTAGAATAAATAAATTATCGGGATTAATCAAATATAAACTAAATTAGACACTAAACCATGTAATGACTATTATTAAGTAATAAAATAAATGACGATCTAATGTGAAAATAATACGAATCGTAATGCAAAATGATAGACACGACAATATGATAATCTAATCAAAATAATAAATAATGGCACATACTATATAAATGACAAACCTATTTTAGACTTATAAAAAAATGAACAACAAATGAATAAGATGATAATTAAGCTCTTAGGTGATAAACAATATTACCAAAACCAATGTGAATGTGTATATTGCATTTAATAACTTATCAAATCTAAATAAATTTTACTTATTAATGATATAAAATATATTTGAACATTAGGTGTTAATAGATTATACAATGAGATAAGATGTCTAATTAATGGGACAGGAAAAAGAAATATCTCATCTAGCTTTTCATTATTGACATCAATTTCGTTCACTTTAGGTACTTCATGGCTGGTCCTACTGCACATGGACGTGACTCTTAGCATTAACTGGTGCACTTTTGTTGATCACTTATCTTTTACAAAAAAGGACGAGTATGGGTAGTGGGGATGTGGAAGAAAAATGGAGTCGGGAGTAGTGAAGTGGTCATGGTAGTTCAGATTATAGGATGTACATCACATGGATAGATTATAAATGTATATGTCGAATGTATAATGTAAATACTTGAGTTGTTAGACGGGTTTATTTTTGTTTTGTTTTGGTTTGATTTTGACTTAATTTCTAAATCAACGTAGATTAATCTAAAAAATGTAGAACCACAAAGCATACATGAATTCAAATCTATTTCAATAGATCTACAATTAAGTGTATTTGTGTAAGAAATGAGAACTGAGGAACTCTTCTGCTCACTATTTGTATGACTATTTAACCTGTTGTGTTCCACCTGACCAAGCTACTAAAAACCTCCTCATGGATCACTTGAATCTAAATTCACTCTCTTATTTGAATCACTTACCCTAGAGGAAACAAATGTATTCAAAATCAACTACAAATAATCAAGGTGAAATCAAAACTGTCAATGTATTGGAGGGATCACCCTAAACTTGTGGGATCGGCTGCAAAACTCAGTGCTAAATTTTTTTACACCATTTTGCAAGAAACAAACAAATTTAATAAGCCAGGAATAACATAGGAGATAGTGGCCAAGGACCAACATGTGTAGAGGGAACTGAGAGATGAGATTGCGTCAGGAAAGGAGATCGATGTAGGACTCAGGATAGGATTATGAAAGGGAGAGGCAGCAGGTTGGATTAGAGAGGAGAGCTTGTAGGAGTCAGTGCAGGATGATTCGAGGCAGATTGATGGAGAGGGAAGTCGAATTAGAGATGGGATGTTGGGTTGAGAAGGAGTGGTGAGTTGCTATAGTGTGGAGAGTATTGGAATATGGGAGCGAGTGAGGAGGGATGGGGTAAGTGTAGAGCTCGACGTATGGGGATAGAGTAGAGGGGGATAGATGCGTAAGGAAAAGCCAAGGTCATGCTCACGTGGGGAGAGAATAGAGCGAGTAAGGTAGGAATGCATGGTGGGCAGTGGGAGAAATGAGTATCCACTTATTGGCTGAGTGGAGAAAAATAATTTCCTAGGAACTAGGTAAAAGTGTAGGAATGGAGAAATACAATACAGGTATATTAGTTATTGTAGCTTAGAGTGATTGGATGAAGATGTAGGTCGGTTAGGTTTTTAGATGGGACTTATAACGTAGGGTAGGGTTATTATTATTATTGTATATACATATATATATTAACAAGTGGCAATAACAATAAAATTTCACTCTGCTATCATAAACAAATCAATAACTAAATCTTTTCAAATGAGAAATTGACGTACCTTAATGACAACATAATAAACTACCTATATGTACCACAACATATAGACGAAGATAGTACCAAAGATCCTGCAAGCAGGTGAGTCTACAAACAAAAATTACAGAACATATATCTAGATTAACACGATGTCATACTGATAATAATACAAAATATAATACCTGTTATACATACGACACCTATACAAAGTAAACAAACATAAACATGACCAGAGACTGGATCTAGTCGCACCGGGTGTGCTAAATGTTGATTTGAGTTTTCCAGCTTCCTGTCCAGATGAGTGTACGAGTAATCAAGAAACACTAAACAACGTCGAGTATACAAGGGCTTAATGCCTTGGAGATGACGATGGATGATACGGGCTCAAAGTTGATGTAGAACTCCTCAGTGTGATCCCAACAGATCCTGTAGTTCACATACACTAGACAAAGATTGATTAGAGATTTTATGCGGGGGCTATCCTAACAAAACAGATCCGGGAAGCGTTAACTCCCTCGGTGGCTATCAATCACCATGCGATAAGAATAATAATAAAATAGATTCCAAAACAGATAACATACAAATTGATAAACAAAAGAACCTGGAAGATACCAATGTACAGATGGTGTTATAAATTTGATGCGTGCAACATGAATCTCATCACATGAACCAAATCATGAGCAAAGTATCATGGAAATTCCACGTGTTATCACCAAGATAGAATAATAATGATATTATGATAAAATGGCTAAAATTTCTCAGCATTCACCCAATTTTTTTAACTTTTTCTTCCTCCTCAAATATGGGGAAAACACCCATATTTATAACTTAGATGTGAGGTTAGATTGAGGTTAACAAGTAACCGAGGTTTAGTAGATTAACCTGAGTTAAGAGATATGATGTGATCACGTGGGGACCATGACTTGAATTATTAGATGGTGTGGGGAGCATGATTGACATGGTGGATGAGATAAAAGATTCCACTTAAAAAAGGGGTGTTGGGTAGGTGTATTAATACTCATGGATTAATAATTTGTGGGAGATGGGGATGATATCAAAAATTTGAATTATCAAATGGGTCTACATGGAGCCCATTTGATTATTAATTAATAAAATCGATAGGATTTCATTTAATTTAAGAGGAAGAGATGCGATGATGGAACTAGCGTGAATGCGAGATTACTGAGGGGAGCTATACCCAAAAATAGGTGTCTACACTCTGTATGGAGTGATTGGTTTACCTAGATGATACCCCCCCTCTTTGGGGGCACATGTGATGTCGTTGTAGGAGGATGCGGCCCAAAATAGGACCAATCGCTGAAAATTTTCCCTGCATCGGGGAAGGGATGTGCTTGGTAAAAACCAAGGCACATGCAAACAAATGGCTGAGAGACAAGTGCTAGAACAAGAAAGGATGAACACACATGTATAAGACAAAGTGTAAGTTAGAAAAAAATTGTGTAAGATAAAACACACAAGAAGAAAATGTAGACCATGAAAAGTGGGTTACAAATATGGGACACCACTCACGGTGTTGTAAGACAACCAAGGCCAACGAAGCCAAAATAATATAAGTGTGCACACAAGAAAAAGCCCACAAACAAAGGCATATAATGACAAACAAGAAAAAACAATGTAACAGACAACCATGGTAGCAAGTAATCCTGTAAAACAAATGCTACACATGAAGCACCCATTAACACATTAGAAAGATAACAAGTATGTCAAAAGCATGTATAATAGATAAATTAGTGTGCTATGAGATAAAATGAAACAATAACACCTGTAGTGTATGAAAGTGGATGCCCCTAGGAGCCATGTGGGACTGGTACTAGGTACTACGTAAAACATCCATGCTGGGTATAATGGATCTATAGAGCCTACGATCACAATTAGAAGGAAAGTGAATGCGTATGTATGATAAATATAAAAACATACAAGATATATATATATATATATATATATATATATATATATATATATATATATATATATATATATATATATATATATATATAGAATTTGTAATAAAGTGAACATATACAAGTAAATGTAAGCAAGAGTACTGCAACTAAGATATGTAATATGTTTTGGATGGATGGAATGGAATGAAAAATGAATGATAGGATCTGTGCCCCCCTGAGTGAGTGGATTTGTATGCAGTGAGGTTCATTTTTATGCCCCTCAGCAGTCAAGAATGAACCAAAAATGAGAGTGCATCATTGGGAAATGGTCGAGTGATGTGTTGTATGTAGTGTGATGTGATGAGTATGTAGTGATGATGTGTGACATAGAGATGCGGTGCAAAATTTTGATGATGTAGCCTAAAGCATATATCACTATGGGATGAGAGAAGAAGTGATGATTTGTCCTAAAGCATATATCACTACAAGATGCTAGAGGAAGTGATGATGTATTCTACAATGTATATCATTAACCTAGGAATGTTGCATGAGAAAATTATTGTATGGTTTAGTGTGGGAAAGCGATGTGGTCCATTTGTGATGTATACCATCAACAATCTAGTATGGACCATGAGACTAGAGTATGTCATCAGGTAGTGAGAGTAGCATGTATAAGTAGATGAGTAGGATGTAGAATATGTGCAGTAGATGTGGTGATGAGAAATCATCATGTGATGTGTAAAGTAAAGTATGTAATGTAGGATGTGTAGTATGTAATGCAAGATGCATGGATGATATGAGATGCATAGATGCACAGTAAGCTACAATATGTAAGATGTAAGATGTATGATGTATTTATGTAAGGTGCGAAGATGTGAAATGTGTAGTTTCTAGTGTGCAGTGTGTGAGGTTCATGTGTATAGGATACCATCAACAGTCAAGTGTGAACTGAAGCACAAGAGTGCGTCATCAGGTATTAACGATGCACATTGCATAATTGTATCAAGATGTATTAGTAAGGTGAGTATAAGACACATGCTGAAGCTAGGGGTGATATAGATGCAATGCCCCCAAGTGTGTAGTATGAAGAATTCAATCATGTAATTTCATTTAGGAGGTCATCGTTTTCATGGTCAAATCCAAATGAAAAAACATCGGAGACCTAGTAAGAAATGGTGTCAGGTTGATCACGTAATGAGTTATTATGATTAAGTTGTACATACCCATGGCATATTCCTCATTAGTAAATGGTGGTAATGGACACCCATGTGCATACCAGTAAGTGATATTATGCGTAGAGACAAGAAATGAACTATTACAAATGAAGACACAACCAAAAGGCATAGGAAATGAGATATTTGTGTGATCAGGATCTAGGGTGCCCCCAATGTAATCAATCCATGATTATCCTAATGTAAAGGGAAAAGATCAATGGATTCACGCAAGAAAAACTATGAGGTGAAAGACATGTAGACCATAAGCTACAACAATGTGAATGAATCCATGATAACTATGAGAAGAATGCGGTGGAAGATAGAGATCTTCAAAAGAAAACCCTAGCCGAGTCAAGCCATCATGTTTACATACTATGTCATCATAAGTAGGATCAAATGGAATATGCTCCCAATAATAATCATTCATGAAAATATTGCATGTAAAAGGAGGTCATACTGGTGGAAGTAGCACATGAGGAGGTGGAGGAGCTAGAGTGATGTCCAATGTAGGTACATACCCCTAATAAACAATCATAGAAGTGCTGGAATCAAGGGAAGGCAAAGATGCACACGGTACATAATCTATCATATAAATTGAACCTTCAAGTGGTGGTAAATGTGGTATCTCATCTATGGGTTGCGGGTCATAAATAGTGTCACCCCTTAGAATAGGAAGTGTAGTATTTGGATCATGGTCACCCTATTTGTATGGATGGTGATTATGAATAGCAATATACTCGACACCCTCATGTAGAAATTTGACACAATGATGCACTATAGAGGAAACAACTTACATGGCATGGAGCCATGGCCTACCAAGTAAATAATTATATGAAACCAGAAATTCAATGACAAATAAGATTGTGTTGAGATTTTTTGGTCCTACACTGATAGGTAAAACAATGTGTCCTATGCATGGATGAATAGAGACATCATATGCACAAAGAGAGAGACATGATGGAATAACATTAACAACTGACATACCAATATTTTCAAGGAATGGCATGGGACATAGATTAAGTTTAGATCCATTGTCGATTAAAGTGTGCTTGATACCCATATTGTAGATGTGAATCCTGATACGAAAGGGTGGATCATTATCGAAAGTAGAAAGATCGGTATGAGGATTAGATGGGAAAGTAATATGTTGAGAAAATGCATCAACAAAAGAATTATATACAGATTCTAGATGCATATCAGCAGGAATGCGAGTAGTAGCAAGGAGATGTTGTAGTCTATGTCTTAAATTAGGATTGGCAAATAAAAATTCATTAATTGAGATAATCATGATGACAAAGCAACCAATATCTGAATAAGGTGTAGATCAAGTCAGGTTCACCGAAATGATTATACTAAAATGTAATATCCTAGCCTAATATAATGCAAGTTTACAGTAAATAATGAATAAATAAATGAAGGAAATTACTCAAGAAAACTAAGAAATAAAAATATGAAACCCTAATGTGCAAAGAGGGTTGGAAGAGCCTTAGTCGATTCAAAGATTCTGCAAGATTGTGTCGTAGTGAAGACTGACAAAACAAATATGGGAGACCGTTGCACATGATCCTGAGAAAATTTAGATTTGAGTGATTTGGATGGACTGGGGCATCTGGAAAAGGGATTTAGACACTTGGGGCACTCTAGTCTATAATCTAGGTGCCCTAGTATGTGTGGGAAGTCCGGAAGTGAATTTCACAGAGTCGCCAGATGGTTTGAAGCCTTCACTACTTATCACGTGTATGTTTCACTTAGATCGCTGATGTCATTGTAAACCCATAGTAAAGGAATCACCTGCAAAACCCCAAACAAAACATCAAAAGTATTTAAAAACAAATATGCATATGAAGGGTTCATACTATCCTCGGCTACCAAATTGATGGACTTATCATTGAGCGCTACACTGCATCTCAGACCCAATGTAGTTCTAGGTGTGTGTGTGTGGAATTGTGCCCTAGGTTGATCTTGTGACAGTCACACTTTGTGAGTATCAAGCAAGTAACTAGATGTAGAATGTAAATAATATGTGCATGGGAAAAAATAGAATCCCCTCCTATGAAGTGTGATGTAAATGAACCAATCTTTGTGCCTTGTGATGGAGCTAGATGGATACAAATGTTGTTATAGATGCCTTGATGGATGCAACCTTAGGTTGCGCTAGCTAGTGCTTAGTGCTTGGTCCCTTATTATGATCACATAACTTTATATTTATATGATTCCCTCACTTGAATTTTGTAATTAACCTCAAAAAGGATGACTAATAACGAGTGTTGTTGGGCTCATACTTTAATCAATTTAATCTCTCAATCCAAGGCAGCATCTAACAACTGTTTAGGGTTTAGGGTTTAGGGTTTAGGGTTGGGCCCCTAATTTATTGGCTAAGTATAGAGTAGTGCGTGGGCACACAAGGACCTACTTAAAGAAGGACACGTAAGGAGAAAGCTGCATAAGACAGGGTTCTAGGAGGGTTTAGTAGAACAAGTGGCATGCACGTAAGGCAAGAGTAAAGGTTTTAGGACTTAGCCATATTTGGCATATCCAGATAGAACACGAGAAAAGCGTGACCCGACTGTGCATGCAGAGTGGATAAGGTGCCATCCTGGCAATCAGGGTGGCCTAGGAATGAATATACCTTACGATGGAAGATTCTAGAAGGCCATCATTGCAAAGAGTGGAGAGCTCGAGTCTGAAGAAGCATGCTCCCATGGAGGACCACCTTGGACACTTGGCAATAGATCTGTAACTCCCACGAAGGCTTGAAGGTGTTGAGAAAGGCTATAAATACAAGTACCTGGTAAAAGGGGGGGGAGAAAGAGGAAAGATATAGAGAGGTACACATAGAGGAGATTAGAGAGAGCATATGAGAGGCGAAGCTCTATAGAAATACATGGAGAGATTTATGGGTTTGGCTAGGAGATCTGTAGGAAGAATGATGTATCAAGGGATGGGTACATGTTTTTCTTTTGCATTGTATAGGGACGTAAGTCCAGTCTTGCTACATGGTTCTAATATGCACTATCATTTTGGTCTGTAATGACCATGATAGATGTAATGTGATTACTGGACATGTTCAAATATGAATATATGTGGTTCGTGGCTCATACATATCTCTTTTTGTTATGTTCAGTGTGTTTCATATGAATGAGTATAATCATTATGCATCCTCTTTCCCTCATGGTTCAGATCTATCTTTTGTCAATGTGCTTCTTGTCTAAATGAATACATTAGTGTAGCATTTACTCGAAGTCCTCATTTGAATAAGGAGTTTCTTTTGTCTTTGTATTACACATCTATGCTACATTCTTACACAACTCACATAAAAGAGGGGTTCGACATGCCGCACATGTGCCTCGGGTGAGCACCCAACGCCCACTGGGTGATAGGATGGACATGCATGGGATTGTCCTTATTTGTTAAGGGATATAAAAATTGAATACATCTTGGTTCCATTGTCAGGACCTCTTTTTGAAGTTGTTGTAAGAAATGGCATGCATCTTTGTATTTGTACTATGTGATGACAAAGGCATTTAACCTTGGAAAGTGTTTAAACATGGTTCAAGAGCACGGAGGATGAATTTTCTCAAAGATTCAACACTGGACCTAAGTTTGATGCACATAGATGGGTAGAAGAGAACCTCTACCATGAGTTGTATGAAAATTTCTTTGTTACTTCCCAGTAGAGTTGTATGAATGGCTCTCAGCATATGTGTCTAGATCAAGCTGGTACTATAGAGTGCACGTATGGACCAAAGATGATTACCAGAGGCTGTAAGATGCAGATCTGATGTGGACTCATGTTATGGATTGTTAGTGGAAGGGAGTGTTAGATAGCTACACTGCTGGAATATGCCATTTCTACATACTCTTGTCTAGAAGTTATTGAGTTTGAGTTTTTGAGGGAGCCCAGAGGATCATTTCTACATGTACTATTCCTTTGGTGAATGAAGATCTTGATCATTACCTTGAGTTTAGAGGCATTTCCAATGGCCGGATAAACCCTTCTGAGAACTAGGAAAGGAAGCTAGGGTGGAGGAGGATGGACAGACATTGTGATTGAGAAAGAAAGGGAGGAGAGATGACTCAATTATAGTGAAGCACATGAAAGGGAGATTGCTAGAAAATGTGAGGTTGCAAGTGTGATGGATCTATGGAGGTAGACATTGTGGGAAGGAGTTGAGGTTCACACAGAGGACATGGAACCTGAGCAGTATGTGTTACCCCATCTTGGCAAGTGCATGGAGAGAGACCCCTTTGGCTTTTGATGAGATTTTGTCACATGGAGAAAGAAGAGTCATTGGCATGCATTTGAACCCACCTAGTGACTGGACCTTGGCACTTGGTTTTTCTAGATCAAGGGAGAAGTATTGTCAACCTAGTTTGTATCAGTGGAAGTGACTGATCTATTCCCAGGAGATATAATTTCTCATTTGGGACTTCTATGGCTACACATACCATTCCAGTGTTCAGAGGATTTTTTGGGCAAGGGGAAAATACACAAGGTTTGGGCAATGTGTCAGGGAGTGGCGCCAGACACATATCTGGTAGTGGAACAATCTCGCAGACCATTGGCATGTAATTTAGTGGAACATTGGGGACACTAGGCATGACCACTTCAGGCCCATTACTGGCCGCAAGAGGATCTAGAGGTGGAACTGGTGGATTGGGAGGCACAAGGCCTGGTGGATCTAGTGGATCTAGCAGGGAGGAAACACCTGAGGAAACCAAGGATCTGGATCAGGAGGATAGGGGCCTCAACCACCTCCTCAGGTAATATTTGAAATGTCTTTACACTTACTAGACTTACTAGGGTATAGAGGATGTTATAGAACATGTTCAAAAGTGTGAGTTGCTATGGCACGCGAAGGGGATCACAACCCCAGAATGGAAGGCCAGTCAATTTACAATGACGTTACAAGGGTGTGCGCATAACTGGTATATGAAGTATGACCCCCATCAGATGGTGGTAGATTACACCACATTGAAAAACACCTTCCTATCAGAATTCCACATCCTTGAGTTTGAGTAGAAGAGCATCAACACTCTAAAGGAGATTCAACAGGGAATGGCAAAGAGTGTGTGGGAGTATGATGCATGGTTTAAAAATCTCCTGTCAAATTTTTCATATGACATTCACCCTTCACAACATGCTCAATGGTTTTTTGGAGGGTTGATAACACCATTTAGAAGGGCATTATCACATAAGAATTTCACAGACCCATGCATGAGGCATTGGAAGCTGCTCTATGCGCTGAAGCTAGTTGGGAGCGTTGATACTGGTGTTAGTCTATTTTTGGAAGCTCAAATCGCTGTTATGGCTAAATAACTAGAAAATTTATCTATGAACTCAGTCCCATGAGACTCGTAGTGGAATGTGGTGTACAGGCTGTGAAGTAGAGGGGCATGCAAAGGATAGCTTTCCCTCGAAAGTTGGTACATGCGCTATATCGATGGACTGTGAAATTTGTCATGGGGACCATGATGCAAGTAGGTGCCCTCTACTACAGTGCACAATCCATAAGAATGTATCTTGCTATTGTAATATTTATACATCTACATCACATGACACCAAAGATTGTAGGCTTATTGATCAGATTCATGACATTATTGATCTTGGTGTGCGCTAGACTATCCTTGCAAGTAGTTTAAAGGATGATGACTGCCACTATGAAGGGTGCATAGATGGAAGCACACATGGAAAAGGTTTTCACAGAGGATTTCGTGGTCATGGTAACTACAGAGGAGGAAGAAGTGAGTTCCCATGAGGAATTTGTTTCAATTGCGGATCTATAGAACACTACAAGCGCGAGTGCCTAGAGTTATTGTAGTGCTCGTGGTGTAGAAAGAAGCACAAGTATGAGGAGTTCCCTAAGTTGTTTGAGCACATGAGCCAGCAACACCAGAAATAGACAAGGGCGCCACGATGGTGAGCATAAAGAAGGTTGACACACAGTGGATGCCACGGGTGACGTGTGAGTCAGGATTGGAACCTGTTTTGGTGACAACATGAGCAGAAGTTGACACATGCTAAGGAAATACCAAGGCAAAGGACCCTGGTTTCAAGGGAAGAAGTAGTACATGGGAAGTACCCAGACCCTACTCATCAGAAGGAGGTGTATCAAGAGACTAATGGATGTCATTCAGAGTTTATAGGGAGAAATCCAGTGTCTAAAGGAGTAGTCCAGGTAACAGGAGAAAAGAAGGAATGTCGAGGCTCCATAGAAGGACTTGGATGAGGTCAAGGAAGTATGTAAAATGTTAAGGTAAGAGAATATTATTCCCTTGACTAGGAGAATGGCTATGCGGAAAAGATGCCATGTGCCAGAGTAGAGCACGAAAGGCAAGGTGTTGCATGCAAACCTCCCTCCCCATAGCCTTGATTATGACAAAGAAATCACACTGAACACAGTTGTGGATGGTTGGCTTCTAAGAAACATATTAATTAACATGGGAGTAGAAGTCAATGTTCTTACATTGGATGCCTGACATCAAATGGGAAGGCCCACATTGCAGCCATCTTTGAATGTGTTGTATATGGAAAAAAAAACTAAGGCAATTCCCATTGGAGTATTAAAGGATGCATTAATTACCATTCAGGGGGCCAAGTTTACTAGAGACTTTGAAGTCTTGGCGCTTGCCAAGGTAGACAATTTTATAGCATTGCTTGGGTGCCCATGGTGCTATAAGAACAATGTTGACCTGAGGTTCAACAAAGGATATATCAGTTTAGAGAACAAGGAAGAATGGGTCATCATCCCTCTGATGGATGGGAAGTTCAGAACCTTACACTGAACCTTTGGGAGAAGAGGTCCTTGATAGAATTTATGTGTGCTCCATCAGATACCCAAAGATAATTCACCCTACAGAAGGAGTTATCCAATTTGAGGATGCCCAGTCTATGAGTGATACCACAAGCATGGCATGTGACAATTGGGTGCATGGGACCTATGAGTTAATTGGGTGACAAATGAGGGGGTCTGTAAAAAAAGTGACCAAGGTGTGCTCACTCAAGCATCTAGGAGGAAAGAAGTTACCAAGTTACTCTGGAGGGGCATACCCTGAAATTTTCTTACGGGACATGGAAGCTCAATGGAAAAAAGAGGATGAAAGAAGAGGGATGCTTAGTTATAGCCTACTCAGGACTGCAACGCTAGTGGGATACACATCGAGAGAGCCTCCTAGAGTGGCACGAGGTAAGAATCATGTTCTTTGTAAGGTTTTCCAGAAGCAATGCACCCACGGTCTATTCAAGACTACCATGGTAAAGAGACTGCTTCATTCCATATCCAAGCATGTGAGAAGGTCTAGATAGGAGGTGTAGAAGCCTTGCCACCATCATTATGGGTACATAAGTTGTATTCCACACTACAAGGTTGTGCGCGTGTGTGGTATATCCATTCAGAAACATGCTGCCAGACTAGTAATTGGAAAGAATTGATGGTGATCCCATTCAAGCGTTCAAGTATCAGAGTACAAAGACATCAGTGGATAAGGTGTTACAGGTTTTCAAATGCACCTTACAATAGGGGATAGTGCTATGGTGGAGGATAGAATACAAGAGTTGCTAGGAGAACCTATCTTGGAGGTGCGCTTTGAGGAAGAATAATCAGAAAGAGATATAACTTGAGCGCACGTGCATGGAAAAAGAAAAAGGGAAGATGGTGTATGTAATTGATGGGGAGGAAGCATAAATCTTGGATGTTAACCATTCTGTAGGGATACGTGAAGTGATAGATAGTGCTGATCAATGGGCGCACGCCTACCATGAACCATTAAAGACAAAAAAGGTTAACATTGGTACAAAAGAGGAACCTAAGGAGGCCATCAATCAGGGATTATTGGTCAGAGAAGGAGGTCCCTAAGATCATTGATCTGTTACATGAGTTCCAGGATTTATTCCCTCGTAGGTATCATGAACTCAAAGGCATTCACCATTCCTTGGGGGAAATGAGGATCAAGTTGAAGAAGGGTGCACACCCAGTTTGGAAGAGGCCATACCAAATGAATCATAACTTGCGCGTGAAGGTTAAGGAAGAAATAGATAAGATGATAGTGTTAGGCATCATTGAAGCTATTGAAGAGTCAGAGTGGGTAAGTCCAATGGTCATTAGTATAAAAAATGGAAGATAAGGATCTATGTATATAGGGATTTGAATGTTTGTCATCAGTCCTTTTCCAACCCCCTTCACTAAAGAAATTTTGGAAGGAGTGACCAAACGCGAAGTCTATTCCTTTACGGATGGATTTTTAGGGTACCACGAGGTTTGGATCGCAAAGGAGGACCAAGAGGAGACAACTTTCACCACTGAGTGGGGAAGTTTTTCCTATACAGTCATGCCCTTTGGGTTAAAGAATGCACCTGAGGTGTTCTTGAGCATTGTGGTGCAAGCCTTTCAGGACTTCATCCATAAATTTCCTAAAGTCAATCTAGATGATTGGACAGTGTATGGGCTAGTCAAGGACCACTATGATAACTTAAGATTAATGTTTAAGATATGTCGGTAGTTGAGGATATCCCTCAACATTAAGAAATGTGTATTTTCTACCCCATTTAGAACATTATTGGGGCACATCATATGTAGGGAGGGCTTACTAGTAGATCCCGCCAAAGTTATTGTCATTGTGGGGTTGGGGGAGCCTACTAGCCAAAGCACGGTGTGCGGATTTCTTGGGAATACAGGGTATTATAGAAAGTTCATCAAGGGATATGCCAGGATAGCCGCACCTTTAGAAGAGTTGCTTAAACACAAGAGTGCCTTCCTTTGGAGGGAGGCGCAATAGAAGACATTTAATACTTTAAAGGATAAGCTTGTCACTGCACCCATACTACAATTCCCTTCTTGGGATAAGCCTTTCAATGTTCATGTTGATGTCTCAGGCACAACCATTGGAGTAGTACCAACACAACCTAGTGAAGGGATTGTTGATCATCCCTTGTGTTTTTCCAACAGAAAGTTAACACCAGTAGAGCAAAATTACACAACTACTGAGCGTGAAGATTTATCCATGATCTACATGTTACATAAGTTTATCCAGTATCTTTTGGCAATACACCCTTTATATTCTACATGGACCACATGGCATAAAATACTTAAACAATAAGCATATTCTTCAAGGGTGCATATGTTGGTGGGTCTTGGTATTTCAAGAATTTGAGTTCACCATGGTTGTGAAGCCAGGAAAGAGTAATTCTGGACCCGATCATCTATCTAGGATTGACTTAGGGGAGGATGCACAAAGCATTGAGGAGACTATTCCAGATGCACAACTGTTTAGGTTGCGGCATGCACCCTTAGATTTGGAGGACATTGCAATATTTCTTAAGACATGTGTGGTACCAGAAGGAATGAAGGCCTTGGAGAGGAAACAATTGGCCATACGTGCCACACCTTACATGCTGATTAGTGGAGATCTATAAAAATTGGGCCGTGATGAGGTTCTGCACTGATACATGCTAGAACATGAGCACATTGCAATTATGGAAGAAGCGTGTGGTGGGATCGCAGGAGGACACTATGCTTGTAGGGAAATTTGCCAACCCTGTGATGCCAAAACCTAAAAAGATTTCCCTTATGACTCATTTGAGGGCTTTGGTGGGAAACCATTTACCAAGATTGTATTGAGTTTTTATGGAAAAATAAGGCCCATTGTGACCATTTTCTCAATGAGACCAAGTGCCTTGGAAAACCTTAGAAAGAGGGATGAAATTCCCTTATACAGGACCAATAGCCACACCATTTCAATTGGTTTTTGGCAAACCATTTGAGAAATGGGCTATTTAGAAATTTGTAGAAAGACCAATCTAGATGACTGAAAAAAAAACAAAAGGCATGGCATGATCATCACATCAAGCAAGAAGGAGGTTGGTTCTATATGATTTCAAGTATATGGGGAGCTATCACTTGCACTCATCTCATTATTTGTGTGTTATTTGCAAGCACTGGATGGGACACTTCAATGGGAGTACCCTGAAGCCCTACTATCAATAAGTCTTCTTGGTGTTTGTAAATAAGGTAGTGTTGCCAGTTAGAATAAACTTTCCTTTAATTCATTTTCTTTTCTTGTGTTTCCCTTTCTCATTGTTTGTTCCTTTTTGTTGTTTTGTTTTACACCGTGTGCACCAATAACCACATTACTTTTTGAAGGTTGTACATGCACATAGGATTGTGCATCTGTTTTAGTGTGGGGTGGAGTGATGTGAAGTATGTGCCCATAATACAAATTAAATTGGAAGTAGAAGTTGTGATGAATTTATTGGTTGATGGATACAAAGCGTGTAAGGATGAAGGAAGCACAGGAACAACACAAGGTAGGCGAGAGAAAAAATCAAGTGGTGGATGGAATAAGTGCCTTCAGTGATATTAAGGCACGTGTAAGATTATTATGTTAGGATGGATTGTTTGCGTGCCAAAATGTTGTAGATGTTTTTCACACAAGGTTGGGCGAGTAAGTGAAGATGCGTAAGGTTGGCTTGGTGGAAAAATTTGTATTTAATACTAAGTACGGTGGTAGGTAAAATATCATTTAATGCTGGAAAGAAGGAAAAAATATAAATAAGAAGTTGGGCACTACATTATTTACCTTTTATTTTACAAAGAGAAAAGAGCTCTCATGACCTAGGGCATCCAAAGGTGATCTATGCAAAGAAAAATTGAAGAAATTTGAGAGGACATGATAGAGTAGATCTGCAAACCAATAGGAAAGGAGTACACGGGTGTGGAGGAAGCTGTTGAGAAGGAAGTTGTTGAAGCACTATCTTATGGAATAATTGTTCCAATTAGGTTTTGGCAGCTAGGGCATGGTATAGGAGGGTTTCTTCATAAGGTTATGCATTAGGGTTGGATAAAGTGGTAGAGTAGAGCAAGGAAAATATGCTTGAAGTGATAACCTAACTAGGAGAATGGCACAAAAGAAAGAAACCATCTCATCAAAGAAGCAGAAGGGTAAGGCAAAGGGAAGAAAATTCTTGTTGTTGTAAGCACAAATGAAGAATGGTACGAGGAGATGCAATACCCGGATGGGGTATTGCTAGGAAAATAATGGGAATCTCATTTACGAAAGATGTATGTAAGTGACTATAATAACCGTACCAACGTGACGAAAAAATAAATGGCTTTGGAGTTGGTTCACTCAACAAATAAAAGGACAGTAGAAGGCATGCCCATCTACAGTGATGAAGTAAAGGTTAAATTGGAGAAGGAAGGAATACTACAACTTTACGAACTACCTGACTTTGGCAAACCTAAGCACCTCTACTAGTGACTAATGGTGCACGTTGAAAAAGACCACTTTTATTTCATGAGGCACAAGATGCACATAAAGCCCCAATTAATTTCCAAGTTCATAGGCCTTATCTACGAAGGGGATAACATTGATGATGACCTAAGTGCCAAGGAGGCCATCAAGGAAATAATTTCTGCATACAACTATAAGAAAGGATCACAATACTTTGACATCACAGAGATCCCAAACCCCATGATGAGGATGGCCGCGTGCTTGATAACCAAGCTCAATGACCAAGAGAGATGGAATCAAGTGAACAAGGCATGGCTGAATGTGTGCCAAAAAATATCTGAGGGGACCATCTATAACTTGTCCGCTTTCATCATGGATGAAATCATTAGCAGCACACAAGAAGGCAAGAAGATACTATTTGGTAATGTCCTCCTCACAATTATCTTCTCAGAAATTGGAGTGCCTGATGGGCTAGAAATGTTTGTTTGGGAGTACCCAGGAGAGGATCCCTCACCCGCGAAGAGGTTCACAAAATATACTGGTGAGACAATGATAGCCACTCATAAGGCACGTTTAGAGAAATGGTACAAGCGCATAAGGGACGTGTTGGGGTGGAATGGAGAATTCCAGAGCAGTTACCCATACTTGTGCAAGGAGAAGTAGAATTTGCTATATATCAACACTTATGCATTAGCAGATTTAGGTTGACAGATGAAACAATGAGCCCATGGTGTAAGATTCCCTTCTCCTTCACCTCATTATACTTCCAAGCGGGGGAAAAAAGATTCAAATAGGCCAAGAGACTAAGGTTTAACCTTAGCAAGGTGGATCAAGACCACAAAGACCTGCGCAGGAAGTTGGTATACCCCAAGAAGTGTATATACATGGAGATATATGTCTCCCACGAGATACAAATGATGAAACTAGTGAATTCGCCAATCGCTGGAAGGGCTATAACAATAATATACCTTTGCATCATGCCAAATTTTGAAAAGGGTGCATACTTGGAAAATGATGTATCCATCCCTAATGACTCCATAGGTAGAAAGAAGCCCACACCAAAGAAGAGGGAAAGGGAAGAGGTGCAGAAAGCACCAAGTGTTTAGGATACACAAGCGGTAAGCTCTTCGGGGACAAGCGTTAAGACCAATATTTATACGTAGAGAAAAAATTACCTGATGAAAGCAAAGAATCAAGAGGAAGAAGCACCGGAGCACGAGGAACCCATCACCCAAGAGAGATCACTAGAGGAGGAGGAGAAGGAAGCAGAATCCCCTTCTAGGAAGAAGCAGAAGGTGACAGGAGAAAATGATATGAAAGATACAGAAAGCTTGGAGGCCTATAGAGGTGAGAAAGATGATGATGATGAAGATGAACTAGGAGGTGAGGACCATCCTATCTATGAGGTTCATGACTCGGAGGAGGAAGGAGAGGAAGAATAAAATGAATACATCTTTTCCAACAGGGAGAATGACAAGGAAGAAGAAGATACTCAGGACAGGGGGGTAAGTGAGGATGTCACAAAAGAACAAAGGACCCCATGCCTCATTAAGGAATAGATAGATGAGGTCACAGAGAAGGAAGTAGCCGAGATCATTGAAGACCTAGTAGAGCAAGAGATGGAACGCATTGTGGACCTAGTGATGAAGGAAGCAGAGGAGGAAAGCATAGAAAAGGAATATGGCAACATGGGAGGGGATACTAGTTTGGCTGTGAGCTTTACAAAGGCTGCGCGTATAAAGAGAAAAAGTGCAAAGGCATCACAGGTTCAAAGGATGGGCTATATTGATGAAATGAACAAGGTGTTACGCGTAAACTTTCAAATCACCATACCAATGGAGAAAATCTTGGCTATGGCATCATTCAATGAGGAAGGTACATACCCTCAAACAAGGAAAATGATTTCTTGGGAATTTGAGTCTCACATCAATGAACTAGAATTCGAAGTGAGACAAGGAGAGATAATGAAGGTACTAGAGTCAAAAGGTGACAACCCCTTGGTAAACGCTTATTGGATATCAGAGGAACAAATATGCAACGCGCTGAATAAAGTTTCTATGGAAGTAGAGGCCAAAATATTTGGGAGGAATGACAGAGTGAAGTTTCTAGAGGAAAAGATGGAGAAGAAGGAAGAGGAGCTAGAGAAAATAACTAAGGAGTTAAAAGATGAGGAACTAGTCAGTGCTCAGCTAAGGTGTGAATTAAAATAATAGAAGGAAAGGGTACACGAAGTCTCTAAGAAGGTGGAGATGATCACAAGTGGCATTATCTTGAAGCATCTAGACTTGACACCACCCACATAGAGATATGAATCAAGCCTATAATGCCTATAAGACTTAACTCGCATTCTCACAATGGAAAGATGACCACTGGCCTTGGACTCTACAGAGGAGGCATCGACATGCAAATAAAAGGAGGACAAGATGAAGGTTATGACCATTGTGGCCTAGTACAAGAAATTCCTTGTGGATGTGAAAGCCTCCGCCTAAGTCGCTGAGGCAGCTTACGACAACTACATCGATAGAGACAGAGTGGCGAGCATTATAGTCACCACCCATGAAGAAATGCTCAAGGAATTCTAGGAGAAGAAAGAGGGGAATAGGGTGGAATGTGAAAAAATTCTATCCGAGGTTGAGAAGAAATCAGAGGCTATTGAGACCTTGCAAGGTTCAATCTAGAACCAACTTAAAGAATTATATCCTTAGATCACTCGTAGGATGGACACACTTAAGGATATGGGAAATCAATTAGAAGAGGTTGTGGAAATCATGAGTGCTGAGAGAGAAGGGATAAGCTTTGAAGAGGTGAGCTCCCTAGTCGGCGACCTTTGTCAACAAACACAGAGCGAAGTCAATACCTGGAATAATTTGGAGGCAGACTTGACGAAATATTTCCCTCTCCTCTTGTAGAAATAACCATAGTTCCTCATTTTTTCATTCTTCCCCGAAATTCTTCATTCCTTCATTCTTTCTCCAAACTATTCAAGGACGGTCATTCTTTACACTTTGAGAAAATTTTCCTGCGGATGGAGAACAGGTGTAGTGTGGGGTGATGTTAGGCCCCTAATTTATTGGCTAAGTACAGAGAGGTGCGTGGGCGTGTAAGGCCTATTCGAATAAGGGCGTGTAAGGAGAAAGCGTGCAAGACATGGTTATAGGAGGGCTGAGTATAACAAGTGGCGCGCACACAAGGTAGAGAAAAGGTTTTAGGACTTAGCCATATTTGGCGTATTAGACAAAACACAAGAAAAGTGTAACCCAACTGCGCATGCGGAGTGGATAAGGTTCCAGCAGGGAAACATGGTGGCGTAGGAAGGAATATACCTTACGATGGAAGATTCTAGAAGGCCATCATTTTAAAGAGTGGAGAGCTCGAGCCTAAAGAAGCATGCTCCCATGGAGGACCACCTTGGACACTTGGAAACAGATCTACAACTCCCATGAAGGCTTGAAGATGTTGAGAAAGGCTATAAATACAAGCACCCAGTAAAGCAAAATGGGGAATTAGAGAGAGCAGATGAGAGGTAAAGCTCTGCAGAAATACATGGAGAGATTTATGGGTTAGGCTAGGAGATCTGTAGGAAGAATGATGTATCAAGGTATGGGTACATGTAAGGGTTGTAAGTCTAGTATTTCTACATGGTTCTAATCTGCACTATCATTTTGGTCTATAATGACCCTGATAGATGTAATGTGATTACTGGATATGTTCAAATATGAATATATGTGGTTTGCGGCTCATACATATCTCTTTTTTTATGTTCAGTGTGTTTCATATGAATGAGTATAATTGTTATGCATCTTATTTACCTCATGGTTTAGATCTATCTTTTGTCAATGTGCTTCTTGTTTGAATGAATAAATTAGTGTAGCATTTACTCAAAGTTTTCAGTTGAATAAGGAGTTTCTTCTATCTTTCTATTATGCATCTATGCTACATTCTTCTACAACTCACATAAAAGAGGGGCTCAACGCCTGCGTGTGCCTTGGGTAAGCACCCAATGCCTGTTGGGTGATAGGTCAACGTGCATGGGATTGTCCTTATATGTTAAGAGGTATAAAAATTGACTACAATGAACCAACCTTTGTGCCTTGTGATGGAGCTAGATGGATGCAAATGTAGTTATAGATGCCTTGATGGATGTAACCTTAGGTTGTGCTAGCTAGTGCTTAGTGGTTGGTCCCTTATTATGATCACATAAATTTATATTTATATGATTGCTTCACTTTAATTTTATAATTAACCCCGAAAAGGATGACTACTGACAAGTGTCGTTGGGCTAGTACTTTAATCAATTTAATCTGTTAATCCAAGGTGGTGTCCAACGATTATTTGCAATAAAGGGAACAATATGAACATAGTCTCAGCATGGGTTTCTATCTTAAAACTAATAATTTATTGAAATAATCATGATTACAAATGAAATTCATGAAATTAAAGTAATAGAATTGAAATTAGAAATGATAGTTAACTAAAACATTAACATTAAAGATTGCATGCATTCAGAAAGAAATAGTAAACTAGTAACAACAATTTTTAAAGAACAAGGCAAGAAATTAAGAATGAATCTCCCTCTCATTGGGTAGGAGTGGCCCTTTCTCCTACCCCTCGATCAGGTTTTTATCGAAATTCTAGAAAAATAAACTTACTCCTAAATTTGATCTTTATTGAATTCAAAATATGCTGCTACAACTAGAAAAATTTATGGAACTTATAACTCTAATTACATTCTCTCTTTTATACAAAAAATATTCCTTGTATCTCCATGGGACATAGTTATTCTAAATGACTAATTCAAAATCTAAATAACTGTTTGAACTAAACAATTCCCTTGATTCTTGGTAATACATTAATGGTGGGAAAAATTCTTAGGTGTTTGATCTTAAAGCATTTACAATAACTGAAGAGGGGATCCATGATTGAATCCTTGAAGGATTCAATCACCCCTAGAAGATTCTCCAAATCATAACCAATTGAAGAAACTGAAGTGACAGTGAGTCTTCAGTCATTGTTGTTTCTCTCTTCTTGTGGCTTGAATGTTGATTGATAAATGGTTTTGAATCTTGGTAGAAAATGATGTTTCCAGCTGAAATTCGAAAATATAATTTATCTACATGCGTGCTTTTGTCACTCAAGATTTGAGGGATCAATTTTTGATGAGCTGGATGCTTGATCAAAAAGGATGAGAGTCCTGCACCATCACACAAACTAGATTTTTGCATATCACACAAAACAGAGTCCTGCACCAGCATATATACTAAGTCCTGCGCTCCATATAACAATTCAACATATGCATGTTTTACACACATAATTAATATTTATCCATATCATATTCAATAATTTTATGCACAATAATTAACAAGGTGAAACATCATAAGTACACAAAACAATTTCCCATAAACATAGTAAAATAGTAAATATAAAGTATGTATTTTTCCATCATGCATAATAATATCAAAAGTAGAATAAGTTCTGGCATGGATTAAACATAATTACACAAGGTTTATCATGAAAAAAGGGGCTCATCACCTCCCCTTGACTAGACATATAACAGGTCCTCCTTCTACCAATTAAGGAGTTCTACTATTCTAGAATAGTTATACTCATTTGTGAATGTCTGCCATGTCTCATCAACTGTTATATCAGAAAAAACCAAAGTGATCTACCATATTCTTTCTCTAGGTAGTATAACTATCTTCTTCCTGGTCATTAGTTGAGTTCCATCTTGGTATTGGTATAAAAAGAAGAGGTGGCCTCTAGCTCATTCCAATCCACTGCTCTTTAAGTCCCAGGATAATTTTACATACATATTTTACCCTTTTTAAAGACCACTCGAGACGAGTGGGTGAAATGAATTCCTTCCTTTTATATGGCTTGGAAAATAGTTGATATCATGGTTGTGATGCAAGAAATTTGACATTAAAAGTGGGAATCAATTGCTCCTGAAAGTTCTTGACATAGTTCTGTAGAATTTCAGTGTACCTGTCTACGAGACATAGACAATACACTTGTGATCTAAACCTGTTAAAAAAATGAGTGGTGCTGGAAAATCATGCCTCGTGAGGAGGCCTACTATAGAATCTGACTGTACAAATATTTCTCTTTGATCTCTCCACTCACCTTGATGTCTTAGGGTCGAAAAAAATGACCTCAATTTAACTTCTCCCACATATAGATTTACTGGTATTTCTATTTGCTCAGGGAGAAATAATTTGTGCACATAAAATTCACATAATAAATTCTTTTCAACATCATTTGCAAAAGTGTATGCTCCTACAAATTGATGGTCATCTTCAAATTCAATGTCCAACCTGGCCCTGACTCTATTGATTTTCCATTTGAAGAATTGTTATTTTAAGAATAGGACATAAAAATTGGAGGGAGGTCTACAGGAAAGCACCTGGTCATACAACTAACTAACATGGACAAAATTTTGTTTTATTAACTCAATCTCTTCTTTTAAACTTGCATTCTCTTCCTCAACCTTTTTCAACCAGTAACATTCTTCCATCCATTTGGTCATCCCCTTCAATACAATGATTTGAGGGAAGTCTTGGTTTTGTTCTTTTTACAACTGAGTAACAGATGCTTCTAATACATATACATGCTACTCCTTTTCATGTAGGGCCTGTTTTATTTGAAGAGTTTCCTCTTCCTAGTGTGATACCATACCATGCAGTTCTTGAATCCATTTTTATTGAGAAGATAATTTATGGGAAAAAATGACATCCTTCCCATCCAATAATGTTTACAATTGGTTAACCCTTTCCTGAACCATTTGAAGTTCAAACTGAACTTTAGAAAAGGACAACACATTGGGAAATAAAGTATCATGGTCTAGAGAACTATATTCTCCTTCCTCCATGGGTGTTTTACCCTTATCCTTAACAAATAATTCTCCAGGAATGGATGGAAGAGTTGGATTAGTTGGAGACTCAAGTGGAGTGTTAACAAATGTTTAAATGGTTTCAGTGGATGCTTCATGTTCCTCCTTTTTCAATGGTTTTTCCTCTAGGGATTCAGGGATAACAAGGTTTGTATGAGAGGTATGACAATGTTTTCTAGGTCTGCAAGAAGTGGATGAGGGAGAGTATGATTGTTGAAATTTAAGCCACCGTCTCATGCCATTTCTCTTTTTCAAAAACTTATGCTTGCAGATTAAATGAATGAGACCCTAAAACTTGAGATAGGTTTCCCCCCTAGTGGAATTTTTCAGTGGCCACCTAGATAGCTTCATAGAGAAATTGGGGAAAATTAACCTTATACTGGGGTTTTGCCTTTCCATGGCGTAAATGTATGAGCATCCTCAATACTAGACCTAGCACTATCTCATACCGCCCTTCACAAGTAAAATATCTAATCAACCATTTTGCTACCCCTGCCCAGGGTTCTGGTATAATCAGTCTTTTGATCCCTTTTTCCTTCCCTTTACTATCAAATACCAACTGTAATTTTTCTCTTCTTCCTACTACAAATCTTTTAATTAATTCATGGTACATTGTCCGCTCAGTAATATCTAAACCATCATTTGGAACTCCAGACAATTGACTGATTACAGTTGGGGAGAAGGGTATTTCCTTACCATTTACAGTTGAGTAGCTTTCCTCCATATTCCTTGTAAATTCCTCTATCATGGGGATGTTGAATTCTTCATATTCCAGGAGAAAATCCAACCACCTGGCTTTATCAAAAACTTCCAATCGAATTCACATCCTCAAGAGTTCAACTGAACTGGTAGGCTCATGTCTGAGTCTGGGTCCCATTTTAGGTTCGAGGAAGCAGGAATTAAGTAGCACAGGACTGGTAATGTAGGAGTTGCTAGGAATAACGCAAGAGAAGTATGGCGCAGGATAGAGAGAAACCCAATTGAGAACACAAATGTCGAACAACCTTGTTATGCTGGTGATATGACTGAATGTGGAAAATTCAAGCCAAAATCCCTAGGTGATGGGATAAGTACTTTGACGCGTGCGAAACATTATGGCATTTAATGGGTGGTGGATTTGGAGTGGATTTTGGGACGTGTGATATGATTTGGGAAAAGGTGGTTAATTAATATACATGATGGAATAATTTAACTTTAAATTTAAAACCTTACAATGATAAGGGTCATTAATTGTGCATACCTTGATATTAAACCTTGTCAATCTCCGCCGTTATTTGAAATTTGAAGTGTGACACCTCTATGTTGCCTTTCATGATGTCATGCTCCATGTGTAAGTGGTACTACCTTTTTATTTTTGTTGATCAATTTAGGAGAGAGAAGATCACCATTGTTGGTTTTCAATCTTCTCTATTTTCTTTTTTTTAAACAAACATGGGGCACCATCTCTGGTTTTCACCCAATGCTTCGGAGAAAGATGATTGCCATTTATGGTTTCCAATCATCCCCTCTTTATTACTAGAAGATGATAGTTTAGGTTCTGCATCGTGATAGGCAAAGAAACCTTGCCTACACAATGAAGATTTGAATCTTCTTGTATTGATCTCTGAAACTCTTGTCGAGATGTTGGTTTATGGTACAACCTCAGTCTATGACCATTAACCAACATGAATTTCCTTTCACCATGAATTGGAATCAACTGGACAGTCCCATTATCATATACTTCTGCAATTTGGTAAGGACCCATCCACCTCATTTGTAGCTTCCCTTTGAAATATTTATATTTTGAATCAAAAAGTAAGGCCAAGTCTCCTTTTTGAAACTTCTTTGGCTTGATTTGTTTGTCATGCCAGAGTTTCCTTTGTTGTTGGATGATCTCAATTTGCTGTAATTCCTAAAGCCTAATCTCATCCAATTCATTTAATTGAATAATTCTTGCTTGTTGTACCTTGGTCAATTCAATCCCCACCTCAGAGGTCATCCTCAATGTTTGGATTTAAAATTATATGGGCATGATTGGTTTCTTACCATAGACCAATTCATATGGTGTAAACCTTGTTGTTGTTTTCCATGTAGTATTATAGGCCCATACTGCTTCTGGTAACTTTTGAGCCCAATTTTTACTTGAGATGTCCACAGTCTTTGTAAGTATATTTTCCAATTCTCTGTTGGTCACCTCTACTTGCCCATTTGATTGTGGATGGTAGGGATATGATTTCTTATGTTTCAATTGATATGTCTCCACAAAAGAGATGATTACCCCTGACATGAATTGTGGCCCTTGGTCTTACACAATTGATCTTGGTGATCCAAATCTTTGGAAGATTCGTTCATAGAGAAAATATGCAACCTTCTCATCTCTTGCATGTGGCAGTGTTGCACTTCAGCCAATTTGGTAACATAGTCAATACAAACTAATATATACTCCTTACCTTGTGAGGTTGGGTCAAATGGCCCAATGAAATCTAGACCCCACTTCTCAAATGGCTGCAGAACAACTTGTGGTTAGAGGGGTGTCTCTGATGTAAATGTTGGTTTCCCCATTCTTTGGCATTTATCACACCTCCACACATACTTCTTGACATCCTTGAACAAGGAAGGCCAATAGTATCTAGATCCAGGATTTTTTGAATGGTTCTTTGCACTGAATAGTGGCCTCCTGATGGTTCATCATGGCATGCCTGATAGGATATCAAATATTTCATTCTTAGCAACACACTGCGTAACACATGATCAGGACCACATTTAAATAAGATTCCATTCAACCAAGTATACATCACACTCTTCTTAATTAATTGCTTATTTTTTCTTGGGTGTGAAAAAGTTTGGAAACTTCCATGTGGCTAAGTAATTAGCCATGTCTACATACCAAGGAGAGGTAGTAGATAGTGAAAACAAATGTTCATCTGGAAAGTCATCACTAACTTGTTCCTCTTCTTTTTAAGTTGTGAGCCTGGAGAGGAAGTCAGCCACAATGTTCGACTTCCCTGGTTTATCAACAATTTTAATATTGAATTCCTAAAGTAGCAATAACCATCTAACAATTCTGCCATGAACCAAAGGTTTATTCATGAGATATTTAATGGAAGAGTGGTCAGTATGTACAATGACTTCATATCCTGTAATATAATGTCTAAAATTATTTATTGCATACACCACAACTAGGAATTATTTTTCAGTTGTATAATTTTTCTCAGTAGGAGAAATATTTTTACTAATATAGTAAATTGCATGCATGGGTTTTCCTTCCTTTTGTTGTCCCAAGACAACACCTATTGCTTCATTAGAGGCATCTATTTGAATGTGGAATGGTAACTCCCAGTTGGGACCTCTCAACACTGGAGTAGTGATAAGTTTGTCCTTAATCGCATCAAAGGCTCTTTGACATGCTTCTGTCTAGTCAAACTCAAAATATTTAGTTAGTAGAGAAAACAATGGAGAAGTAATTTTACTAAAATCTGAGATGAACCTACGGTAATAACCAACATGACTGAGAAAAATTCTTACCTCAGTTTGATTGGTGGGTGAGGGCAACTTCACAATGATGCTTACTTTATCTGGGTCAACCTTAATTCCTTTAATTGAAAAATGATGACCTAAAACTATACCTTGTTCCATCATGAACATGGAATTTTTCATGGTTTAAGGATAGTTGATGTTTTTCACAGCGAGTAAGAACTTTATCCAAATTACTGATTATTTCCTTAAATTTTTCCCCATAAATTGTAAAATCGTCCATGTAAATTTCTACACAATCATGAGTGAGGTCTGAGAAGATAGCTAATATGGATCTTTGGAAAGTGGTTGGGGCATTGCATAACCCAAAAGGTAGCACCCTGTAAGCAAAGGTCCCCCAAGGATAGGTGAATGTTGTCTTGTCTTGGTCTTCAAGAGCTATTGTGATCTTGATTGTATCCACTAAATCCATCCAAAAATGAGAAGTATCTTTTACCTGATAAGCTATCTAGGACCTGATCAATAAACGGTAATGGGAAATAGTCCTGGTGAGTGGCCTTGTTCAAATCTCTATAGTCCACACACTCTCCATTTCCCATTATTTTTAGGTACTATGACCAAAGGAGAAACCCACTGACTGTTTAAAATTGGATAAATAAAACCTACATTCAAGATCTTTTCAATTTCATTCTTAACAATGTCTCTAAGTGATCAGGTTTATCCTTCTTTTAGGTTTCCTGATTGGTTTGGCCTTAGTGGTGTAAATGTGATGTGTAAAGATGCTAGGATGTATACCCTTCATATCATTGTATTCCCAAGAAAAATCTTGGGGATGAGAGCAGAGGAGTTCAAACAATGTGTTTTCCTCTTCATCGTTCAACCAGTTGTTTACTGTCAGAGTTCTTCTAGGAAGAACAAGCAATTGTTTTGTATCAGGTTGAATTGAATTGACCTCTAGATATCTTCTTAGAAGTGCATTTAATGGAAATTTATGTGGTATAAGTCTGTGCACCGAGGTTATGTTTTGAAATAAGCATTTTGTTAAATCTATGTTCCTCGCAAATGGACAAATAATGGGCTGGTTATTCTCATCCATGAAGTCATTTTTTATTTCAGTAAGTTGAAGCATCATACTAGCACAAGAATTAGTACCTGAGTTGAGTGTATGACTTGGAATGAACCTAACGCATTAGGACTCAAGCACAAGACTCATGCTATGTACAGAATCAATGTCATGGTAGTCACATTGAATATGATATGAGTGTTCTTAAATTATTACCATGGCAAGAGAGGAGATGATATCCTCAGAACCATCAGAGTCATTGTTAGACCAATGTTTTTTGTCAGTGGAAAATGGTTTAGCTGTAGGGTATAGTGACAATTTCTTGGAATCTTGACCATTGGTAATGACCATATTTCTCTGTCCTACAGTCAATGAGGGAAGCAACCGTAGCTAACCACAGACGTCATAGGATTATGGGGTAACCAATATTTCTATTCTTTGTTTTGATTATAATGAAATCTACCGCATAGTCCCAGGACTCAATTGTAACAGTAACATCTTCTATTATTCCCTTGGGTTTATTCACTGACTGATCTGCCATTTGTAAGATGATATGTGTTGACTAAGGTTCAGGGAGTGCCAATGTGGACAAAGTATCTATAGTCATGACGTTTATGGAAGCTCCTAACTCAATAAGGACATTATGGTATTTGGACATTTCCTATGCAAACAATTATAATAGGACTACTACGATCCCCATACTTAGGAGGAGGATTAGTTCCTTCTAAGATGCTAGCAAGTTTCCCATCAACATGAATGGTTTTTGGTTGATTCTTCCTTCTCCTTGGAGTCTTGAAACATAGATCTCTTTAATATTTTTGTTTAATTCAATGAATGTCCTTAAGAGCCTGTAGCAAAGGAATGCCAATACTTAACTTCCTCAGTCCTTGAATTAATTATAACTCTGGATTCTTAGGAACTGTGGAAATTTGTTTCTTAGCTAGTTTAGATGGAAAAGGAATGTCAATGTTTGATTATTGAGTTTCTTCAACATTCTTAGGCTGTGTTTTCTCTAGTTCTTAATTATCTTCAGGGATATCCTCAATGATGGGGGAAGAAGGGTTAGATGTAACCTTCCTTGAATGCAACATTATCTTCTTGTAATCTAGAGAGTGTATTTTAGGGTTTTTCTCTGTTTCTACCATATATGCTAGATTTCCCTGCCTTATATTTTTAGGGTTTTCCACGAGTCTAAGCAGGTATTTGTGGTTGGGTAGGTTATTACAGGTTGGGAAACATTACTTGGTCCATCCAATAGGGATTTTTGACCTTGTGATCTTCGTTGATTATAATATTGCTATCCAGACCCTTGTGGTGCATTCCATTGTTGTTGGTACTAGAGATTATACTGCGAGTATTATGGAATGTTTGGATGTGAAGCCCATGGTTGTTGATAAAAATTTGGTTATGGATACTGTGGGCTCCACTCTTGTGGAAAATTTTGGGCCTAAGGGGGGGCATATGACCATGGTCCATTCCATTGGTTTGGGACCCATTGTGTTTTTTAGTTTTAGTTTTGATTTTGGTTGGACTGAAAATTTTCTCCCTATCTCTAACCCATGTAGTTAAGTTCAAATTATTATTGATTTTTTTCTTTAAATGGTTATTTATTAGGGGAAACATACCAAACTAATCAGTGGCATGCTTAAGTTCACATATAAGACATATTTCTATCTTATCTAATGGAAAATCCTTCAGTCCATTTTTTTCTCTACACCTTGGGCAATAGATGAACAAGGGTTTTGTATTTCTAGCCTTTTCTCTATCTATAGTAGCATTGATTTGAATTAAGAGGCCAGTATTTACATTTGAAATTTCTTCCCTTAGCTTAGATAGATTCCCATTAGCCATTTTTTCTTTTTGTTTCCTAAGATTGGGGTGATTTCTCGAGTAATTCATGCAAAGGTCAATGATATCCATGAACTCTAAATTTTTCATGTCTCCCTTCCCCATTAGGTTGAATGCTTCTTGTGTGTCATCATATAATCCTCTGAGAAATAATGTTTTAAGTAAGTTAATGTCTTGGCAATCTCCACACCTTCTATGAAGAAAAAGGAATTGGTCTAGGTAGTCTTCTACACTTTCATCCTCTTTTTGCTGGATTGAAAAGAGTTCTTATTTCCTATCCCTTACTCGACAGTAATCCTGGTATTTATCCAGGAAAAATCATTCCATTTCTTCCTGCGTATTGATGGAATTTGGGGTCAACCGCATAAACCATCTCATAGCTGCATCTTTTAAGGTAGAGGGAAAAATTTTAAGTTTTTGGCCATTCGCAGTGTAGTCATAAGTTTGACAAAAAACCTTAAAATAAAAAGGAATTGATCAGGGTCCTCTAAAAATAGCCCCCGGAAGTTTGGAAAAATTGTAGGGGATATGTTTTTCATAGGAGCTTGATCATTAGGATCCAATCAGATAAGATAGGTAAATGTTCTACCTGGTGGATTTTCTACACCATTATCTCCATTGTTAGGGTCAACCATCCTATTCTAAGCAACAGGTTGTTCCATAGGTTGGTTTGGAGGGGGGTTTTTAAGGTTTATCCTAATAAATATTCCTCTACGGTCTCTAGGTTTAAACATGCAATCCTAACACACTAAAAGTAGTTCCCTAACTATTGATACCTGAACTTGGTTGTGTGTGTTACACATACTCATTCTAGGGGATCCTTTTTGTCACTACAAAGTCTCCTAATTATTTTTTAAGAAAGAGTTATGGAAATTAACTTTCTAAATGGAAACTTACCAGACACCCTCACAATATCTTCTAGTTCACACCTTAACCCTAGATGACACATTGTTCCCTAAAAATTGTGCCAAAAAGTGACAAGTGTCATCAGGATCATACTTTAATCAATTTAATCTTTCAATCCAGGGTGGTGTCCAATGGTTATTTGCAACAAAGGGAACAATAGGAACACAATATCAACATGGGTTTCTATCTTAAAACTAAGAATTTATTAAACTGATCGTGATTACAAATGAAATGCATGAAATTAAAGTATTGCAATTGAAAGTAGAAATGGAAGTTAACTAAAACATCAACATTAAAGACTTCATTGCATTATGAAAAAAATAGTAAACTTGTAACAACAATTATTAAATAACAAATCAAGAAAGTAAGAATGAATCTCCCTCTCATTGGGTAGGAGTGGCCCTTACTCCTACCCCTCGATCAGGTCTTTACTGAACTTCTAGACAAATAAACTTACTCTTGAATTTGATCATTATTAAATTCAAAATATGTTGCTACAACTAGAAAAAATATGGAACCTTTAACTTTAATTACATTCTCTCTTTTATACCAAAAAAGAGTCCTAGTCTCTCCATGGGACATAGTTATTCTAATGACTAATTCAAAATCTAAATAACTGTTTGAACTAAACAATTCCCTTGATTCTTGGTAATACATTAATGGTGGGAACAATTTGTAGGTGTTTGATCTTGAAGCGTTTACAATAACTGAAGAGGGGATCTGTGCTTGACTCCTTGAAGGAGTCAATCACCTCTAGAGGATTCTACAAATCATAACCGATTGAAGAAACTAAATTGAAATTGAGTCTTCAGTCATTATTATTTCACTCTTCTTGTGGATTGAATGATGATTGATAAATGGTGATGATTCTTGTTAGAAAATGATGTTTTCAGCTGGAACTCACGAATCTAAGTTATCTGCATGCATTCTTGTGTCACTTGATCTTTGAGGGATTGGGTTTTGATGAGATGGAGGCTTGATTGATGAGGATGAGAGTCTTACACTAGTGCATGAACTAGATTCCTACGCTATCACACAAAATAGAGTCATGTTCCAACATATATACTAAGCCCCGCACTCCATATAACAATTCAACATATGCAATTTTTGTACATAGAATTAATATTTATGCATATCATATTCAAGCCTTTTATGCACAAGAATTAACAAGGTGAAACATCATAAGTACATACAACAATTTCCCATAAATATAGTAAAATAGAAAATATAAAGTATGTATTTTTCTATCATGCATAGTAATATCAAAAGTAAAATAGGTTCTAGCATGGCTTAAACATAATTACACAAGGTTTATAATGACAAAAATGTGGCTCATCAACTACTAAAAATAAAATATGCTTAAATGGCTAGAAAGGACCCAAAAAGTGAGAGTAAAGTGTAAATAGGACAGGGGCACCCAGAGAGGATGAGGGCGCCTGACACTAGCATCCTGACTAGGTGCTCCAATCTAAAAAAGTTGAGACTGAAGTAGGAAAAGACAGACTAGGCCAATAAAATAGCAATAGAAAGCAACGAAAGATGACCAAAGACATGGGTTAATCAATAATCTTCTTTCTTAGGAACCATATGAATAATACTATGCAATCATGATCCGAAAATTGATCGAAATTTTTTATCTCGATCTCGGACCCTTGTAGGCTTATCAAATTACTATTTTAGTTCTTACCTCGTTAAAATCAACTTAAAATAATGTAATGAGTATGACACTTTGGAAAAGTGTTGATTACAGAGTTTGGAAATTTCCTACGTCTCTGGGTTCTTTCAAACCATTCTACTAGTCAAAACTTGTAAGTTAAAATAGTAATTTCACAATAAAACTTAATGGAAACTATTAAGAACTTTCTTAGAAGAATATCTAGACCTTCAGATGACAAGGGTGAAAAATAGTACCTGAATTCCCCTTTCCTAACGTATTTAGCAAGCTTTATGGTACTAGCTCCACTGTTTGGAATACTTCATGATCTCGATCATCCTTCCAAATGCTTTGTATAATTCCCTATGAAACTCTGGTCGATACTCCAGGATTCACAATAATTTAGTGTGGTGCTATGGGTCGGCTAGGTAGTATTAAAACTACTAGTCACAATAATACCTATTTAAATAAATAGGTCTTCACAAATTTATAATAAGCCTATTAAATAGGTCTTATGAAAAAGAACTCTCCTCAATTCAACTCTTCAGTCTTCCTTGAGCTCTTTGGATTTGAGCTTACAAGTTGTGTGTTTACAATGAAGGAGGGTCCCCCTATTTATATTAAAATAGGTTCCTAAAAATAATGCCTTAATTTTTATCCTATAGGCTATTCAAAAGAACCTAACCATGGCATATGGATGGGATACATCCCATGGTGGGTGACATGTTTGTTTAAGTGGGTTAAATCCAACATGGGGCGTCCCTTCAATTTTTATCTAAGGTTTTAAAACCATAGAATCCCCCTCTTTTCACATGGACTTACCACACATGGCCTGTGTATTGGCCCCCACCTCTTATCTATTACATGGATCCTTACATGACATGAGGTTAGTGGATTATATATTGGCCACTATGTTTAGACTGGTGGTTTGTTTAAATGCGCTAGTTGTTGAATGAGCCATGTGTCGAGCTATATGCCTAGTCCTCTTCACTGATAATATGGGATAATACCAATCCCTAATGACTTTGACCCATGAGGGAATGTGTTCAACTCGGTTCAAATAGAAATAGATCACCGAGCTAAAATATAAATCGATCCTCAATAGGTAAATCGATTGTGGTGGCAAGCCATGTGGTGGCTTGTGGACCCACCACTGTCAGTGATAAAAAATTAGTCCACATTGCGGCTGGACTCCCCTCCGTCACAAAATTTGAGCCTCTTATCATGCAACGACCAAATAATACACCTATCGAAGATCGGAGGTTGATAACCACCCAAAATGACTCTCTTTTTTCCAACGCCAGTTTTGCCATGTGTTGTAGGGTTATTGGTCCAATATTGACCTATTGACTAGAGTTGAATTTTCATTGACTGAGACTTTGACTGGGCATAACTAGAACTCCCAATGTCTATTTGTTGTGTTCTCATAGTCATCAAAAAGCTCTCCAAAATATATTCTAGACTAACCCAATTTAGGGATTTTTAGGGAAATTTTTATATCAAAAATGATCCCCTGATCACACCTCCCTAATGAGAAAGGATTTTTGTCCCAAAAAGATTATATTGGAAAATTTTGTTATCTTTTCCTAAATCTGGAAACTCTGCTACCTCCTCAGAAGTGATGTTGTAGTAGACCCTTCAGTCTTTTTCTTTGTAACCTTCTCACTTCATACTCTTTTCTCTTATCCTAGGACCTATGGGCTATGGGCCCATGATGCTTCCATTGTGCCACTATGATATCTGAAGAAGACCTCCATGCTTCTGTTGTATGGTGCTAAGTTTCTAAATGAAACCTTAATGCTCCCTATTGTGTGGTGTTAAGATTCTAGATATCTGAAAAAAATGATCCTTATTTTACTCTATAACATAGCTCCTGGCTCCGAGTTCATTCCAAAGAATCCAAACTAGTTTGAAGGAACTCCATGTTACTTAGAGCTATGATTGATACAATGTCAATAATGAAAAATGACTTGTCCTTTTTTAGACCTCAATGCCTCCAATGCATGATGCTAAGCCTCTTGTCAAGACCTCAATCCTCCAATGCATGATGTTAAGTCTGATGATCAACTACCATTCGAATGTGCGGTCACAATGCCTTGAATCTGAATGACGTTCCAAGCTAATATTTTTAGAGCTCCTTTTATTGATAAAGAATATCAGGTGCCATTCTACTAGATGCCCATGATGGATTCTTCAAAGAATGAAGTTATGAACCGACGTCAACTACCAATTGATGATTCAAATACCATTATGCTACATGGTCACAATGCCTCTACACAAAATGAAGTTTCGAGATGATATGTCACAAGCTCAAAAATGGTGACTCTAACCCCACTATTTCTTCTTCCCCACATGGAATTGGGAATGAAAGAGGAGGGATGGGTCATAACTCAATTGATTTGGAATTTTTTTGTGGTGGTAGAGGAGGTGAAACCTCTTGTTTCTTTGGAGGAGAGCGTATTTCTTTTAGCTCTTGTGGAGGGGATGATTGTTTGGAAGGAAAAAGGAAAGAAGAATTGAGGTGTGGAGGAAGACTGAGAGGTGGAGACATGGGATCAACATTTGGGACAGAAGATGGAGATTTTAGAATTTGCAATTCCAAATGAGATGATGTTGCTTGAGTAATGGGAAGAGAAAAACCAGATGATGGTGTAGAACTTACCCATTGACAGGTTGTTCAACAACAAGTGTATAGGCCTCTATTTCTACTGTCCATTGTGAAAGTTGGGGCAGCATCTTCATCATGAAGTCCAACTTCTCCTGAGGGCATGAAGTGTCTTGGAAAAGGGCCTCCCATTGGACAAGGAGTCCTGCAACCAATTCTGAAAGCTTTCATTTGAGCTGTTGCTCTTGATTGCACCATCTTTGCCTCCATCTTTTGGATTTGTTCCAACAGATCTGCATTTTCTTCTTGACTGCCCTCACAACTAGCATACCCTTGTGCTTGACATGCTTCATATCCAAACTGACTTTGGCACTGCTGCTCATATGGGTATGCATACTGATCTTGAATCTGCTCAAAATGTTGATTTGAAAGAGTTGTAATGCATGTTGGAGATGGAATATACTGCTGTTGTTGATGTGAATTCCATGATGGAAATGAAGTCATGATCACACAACTTCATGGAATGGAAAAGAATGGAAATGATGGAAAGAAGAATGGATGGAGATGAATGGAAAACAGGTCTGCAACTTAGAGAATGAGTTGTTTACCAGATGGAGTTGCAAGATGTGCTTTTGAAAGTGCCTCCAAAAGGCTGAATCTTTAATAGGAACACACCAAATCAAAGTTTCTAAGACCACCGGGCGTGCCACGTTGCAAATCAATGGTGATTCAGGTTTCTACCATTTTGGCATACAGTGTGTCACAATGCCTCTACACAGAATGAAGTTCCAGATTAGAGCTGGTTCCTCAAACTTCTGAGCTCAAACTGCATATGCACAATCTGGGACAAAGGTGACAGATCTCCAAGCTTAATATGAGTTAAACCCTGTATCCAATCCACAAGAGCACATAACATGCAAAAATTTCTCAAAATGTACTCACAAGATAGATATTAGGAGAGGGATATGTTTGGAGTATTAATCAAATTTTCTAAGTAAGAAAATGAAAAGGTAAAAATCCACAAATTCTACCAAGGAGGATTACAGAGCTGAAACCTTTCTCTCATTCTAGCTTTTATAATGCATCACAAAGAGAAAACTGATCTCCAAACAAATACTGCATAAAATTTTCATCAATCTTGAATTATGCAATATATAATTGAAAAAACTGTTGACTTACCCATTTTAAAGGAACCAAAATTCACTTTCAGTAGTATTACCAGCTGGTTGAGCCTGGGTTGAATTTTCAACTGGACCAGTGGATTAGAAACCTATTTTTTTCCTTTACAATAGGCCTTCATTCCATATTTTTCTTGCCATAACTCTGATGGCGAGATGGATGCAGTTTCCAACAATTTTCCACCTGGTGCCCATTCCTCTAGCAATTTGTGAAGCACTAGGATGAGGAACTCTTTCTGCCATTTCTCGACTCTGTTTCTCAATGACGATGATTGGTCTTTCTGATTTGCCATGTTCCTGATGAACGAAATAAAATTTTTCATCAATGTCCTTCTCTTCTAGAATTTGGCCATAGAATGATTATGTAATCCATAAAAAGTACATGGAAATGCCATTCCACATCTTTTGAAAATCATAACCATCCTTCTTAAGCTGAAAAAGTGGATCATAATTTTTACTGTGCTTATGATTATGGTAAGAAAATGGAGGTGGAATCTCATTACCTCTTCGTTGATTTCTCTTACCATATCCTTCCTATGACGACGAAGCACAAGTTTCCTACTTATAATATTTTTATAGGAGTAGTGGGGTATTCTCTTTGCTTTTGGAAGCTTGTCTCCCGTCAGCGTTCTTGGAGCAATCTCAAATTTACATTCCCATACTAAGAAAACCAAAACCTTTAAAATGAGGATGATCCTCAACCTGTATTGAGTTAGTAATGCATTGGACATTTTTACCAAGTCCTCTTCTATAAAATCCTAGTTTATCTAGTAATTTGGATCCAATGCCTCTAGTATGCTTTTCAAATAAACCCAAGACTTCAATACCTGAATCTAAAACTTAATGGGAGGAAGAAGAAGATTCCCGTGGTGAACAACTTACAATGCACTCATCTGTCATGGTCTCAGCATATGAAGTTGAAGGTATTTCCTTTTTATGGTCACCACATTGGAACCTTACCAAGAGCTCATCCTTGGTTTATAGTTTTGATTTCAAGTGAGCATTCTCCTCTTCCAATGAGTAATACAGTGATCACAGGAGAGAGTTATCTTCTTGGATCTGGTGATTATAAGATTCAATTTCCTCGAGCTTTGCCTATTTGGACATCTTACCCATAGTGCATTTGTACCCTGTTCACACAAACTGAACCAACTGCACTAACTTGAATCAATCACTCTATTAATCAGATGTACTGAAGCAAATATGGAGCTAAACTAGCTCTAATACCAACTTGATCCGAAAATCGACCGAAATTTTTATCTCGATCTCAGATCCTTGTAGGCTTATCAAATTACTGTTTAATTTTTATCCCATTAAAATAAACTTAAAATAATGCAATAATTATGACACTTTACAAAAGGGTTCATTATAGAGTTCGGTAATTGCCTACGTCTCTAGGTTCTTTCGAACCATTCCACTAGTCAAAACTTGTAAGTTACAATAGTAATTTCATAATAAAACCTAATGGAAACTATTAGAAATTTCTTAGAATAATATCCATACCTTCAGATGACAAAGGTGAAAAATAACACATGACTTCCCTTTTCCTAGCGTATTTGGCAAGCTCTATGGCACCAGCTCCACTATTCGGAATCCTCCAAATCTCGATCGGCCTTCCAGATGCTTCGTAACACCATATGGAACTCTGGTTGATACTCCAGGATTCATAATAATTTAGTGTGGCGCAATGGGCTAGCTAGGTAGTATTAAAACTCCTAGTCACAATAATGCCTATTTAAATAAATAGGTCTTATAAAAAAGAACTCTCCTCAATTAAACTCTTCGGTCTTCCTCGAACTCTTGATTTGAGCATACAAGTTGTGTGTTTACAATGAAGGAGGGTCCCCCTATTTATATTAAAATAGGTCCCTAAAATAATGCCTTAATTTTTATCCTATAGGCTATTCAAATCCTAACCGTGGCATATGGATGGGATAAATCCCATGGTGGGCGGCATATTTGTTTAATTGGGTTAAATCCCACATGGGTCGGCCCTTAAATATTTCTAAGGTTTTAAAACCTTAGAGTCCCCCTCTTTTGACATGGACTTACCACGTATGGCCTATGTATTGGCCCCCACCACTTATCCACTATGTGGATCCTTGCATGACATGAGGTTAGCAGATTATATATTTGCCACTATGTTTTGAGTGGTGGTTTTTTTAAATGCACCAGTTTTTGAACAAGCCAGGTGCCGAGCTATATGCCTAGTCCTCTTAGCTGATAATATGGGATAATCCCAATCCCAAATGAATTTGAACCACGAGGGAATGTGTTCAACTTGGTTCAAATAGAAATAGCTCGCCAAGCTAAAATATAACTCGATCCTCGATAGGTAAATTGATTATGGTGGAAAGCCACATGGTGGCTTGTGGACCCACCACGTCAGTGATAAAAAACTAGTCCACATGGCGTACGTGATCCCCTCCCTCACAAAAGTTGAGCCTCTTATCGCAACCACCAACTTCTACGCCTATCAAAGACCAGAGGTTGATAACCACCCAAAATGACTCTCTTTTTGCCGACACCCTTTTGCAACGTGTCGTAATGCTATTGGCCCAATATTGACATGTTGACCAAAGTTGACTTTCCCATTGACGAAACTTTGACTGGACATAACTAGAGCTCCCAATGTTCATTTTTTCGCGTTCTCATAGTCGTCGGAAATCTCTAGAAAATATCTTTAGGGATTTTTAGGGAAATTTTGATATAAAAAATGATCCCCTGATCAAATCAAGACTAGATAATGACTCAAAGTGCATGATTTTGTGTCTACACTTAATCACACAAAAATCCCAAAGAATCAATTTAGTTTCTCATGTTAAGAGAGAAAACCATTCCTTACACTAGATCTTGCCAATAGAAGGCCATCTAAGGATTTATATCTAGTCACGACTTATCAAGTAAAATCATCTTGGAATCAGTTAGATAATCTTGACTGTAGATGAGTCACACTTTCTTAGATGGATGATTGTTAACTTTGTGTCTTTACATCCATCATCTTCATTTTCATATCACTATCTCCTTTGTCTCACATCCTTCTTGACTCTCAGTGTTGAGCCCTCACATCTTACTAGGTGTGTGGAGTCAAGAATGGATTTAGACATATTATCAATATATCATCTACATTTTTCCAAAGGAATGTAATGTTTACAATTATTTGAACATAGGTTCAGATAGTGGACCCTTTACCAAGAACAAAAAATTCGAAAAAAATCATATATTCCAAAATCCTTAAAAATCAAAGCATTCAAAATTAGAAAAAAAATCAAAACATTTCAAAATAAAAAAAAACATTAAAAAAATGTTTCAAAAAAATCTCAGTAACTATCAACACAACCAACAATATCAAATTTTATACTATTATCCTAGTGATCGTTTCAAACCATCCGACAATTATCAAATCCAAATCCAACCCTCACATGTATCCTCTCTTGGGGAAATTTCAGATCGTATGTGTCCTTGTTTGAAAGTGCTAACCCAATAAAATTTCAGATCAAAATTCAATTTGGATCTAAAAAAAGTGTCATTAGGAGTTTCCTAAATCCGCTCTTTAGTCCGATCCAATCCCCTTGCATGTATCCTTTCTTGAGGGAATACAAATCTACGTACTCTTCACTTTGGAACACATTAGAGGCATAGTTAGATGTATTTGTTTAAATTTGTGTTGAACTGTTACTGTTATTGACCAATTATAAGTATATTATTACCATCTTGGCTAGTTCATAGTTTTGGTACATTTTGACTACTGTGTAAATTGGGTTTGCTTTACTTTGTTATAATTTGGTTGACTAATTGCAAGTATTTTGTTAGAATTTTGGTTTCTTCATAATCATAATGTATTAACTACTGTGTATATTTGGTTTACTTTACGTTTAGTATTTGGTTTTTCTTTTTGACCAATTGCAATTTTTTTAGCATCTTGGTTTCTTCATAACTATGGTGTATTAACTACTTTGTATATTGGGTTTGCTTTACGTTTAGTCTTTGGTTTATATTTTTGATCAATTGTAAGTATTTTGTTAGCATCTTGATTCATATATAACCTTGGTGTAATTATATTACTATGTATATTGGGTTTGTTTTATCTCTATGTGTGTGTTTTACGTGCATCATAAGTTACTCATTATGGTTTTTCAATAATCATGGTGCTAACTCTACTGTACAACAAAAAATAGGTTGCTCTCAAAATATAAAATATGAATCAGCAGTGTAAATTTTAGTGGGTAATCTTTGTTAATTCATGAATATTTTGGTATTTGAAATTTGGATTTGACTAATTTTGAGGTGTCAGGTCGCTTGCTATTTCAAATAATTTTTCTTCTTACAAGTTACTTTTTTGGGTTGATTCGCCTAAAATTTATAGTAACAGACAATAGTTTATATACAAATCACCTTTATTGCATGCATGAAAGAATTTTTTTCTACCAACCAAAAACATTAAACTACTGGCTGATAGTGCTACTGGCCGACAAAATTTCCTTTCAATTCATGGAATTTTCCATGATGTTGAAAGTCATTTTCAAAAATTCGCTAAGTAATATCTACGATTATTTTTTGGGGGGGTCTTAAATTTACCTTGTTTGAATGAAAGCTCAAGATACGAGCAATGATGATCATCTCACCATTACATTCATTAAAAAAATTCATATCATAATTCTCATCATTTTTCTAACATTATCATTCACTCGACAACATATCTTTTCTAATCCCTCTTGAAAAATAAGTATTCTTATTCTTCCTATCAAGTAGCTTCACTGATCCACTTGAGGGGGAAATCTCTTAACATAATCCATACTCATTGGGGCATCCAAATTTTTCACTAGGGAAAATAAAATAGTCCACACTTCTTCATCACTTGTTCACCGATCTGCAAGCATTTACTATCTTTGAATTGCTATTAATCCGTATAAAACTTTAAAGAGGGGCAAATGTAGAAACCTTAAAATAACCACTGTGCATTATACATTTTATAAATCATGTTAAACTTGTTGTTCCTTTCTATAATTAATTTAATTAATTATATGTGTACCTTATCACCCCCATTTAGCTAATTTTATTAGATAATTTAATATCAAATTAGATAAATAAATCCACATGTCCACTTCCATATTTAAATAAATTAAATAATCATCATGTCCTATCCACCTCCTTAACTCAAGTTCACTAAAGTCATGACTAAAGCTAAAAATCATTATTATAATCAAGAGGATGTGTTCAAATTGACTCAAATCAACATTTGAGTTAACTGAAGATATTTCCCAAGTCACGGTAATCCAAAATCAATACGCCTTCTTCCAATATCCAACTATTCATGACATGTTTTGGGAGAATAAGATAAAATATATGAAATTAAAATCCAAAAACATGTACAAATCCTTTCCAACTCAACAATGAATCATTCATGTAAATCTAGAAAAATAGTCTAACTCTCCAATCAATCTAGAAACTCAACTAAGAAAATCAATTATGTTTAGTTATTTACAAATAAACTGAATCTAAACTTAGCTTGAGGATTCACCATCCAAGAAGCTATAAATCAATTGTCTTTCCTTCAAAAATAATCCACCAAAAAGCTTGAGAGTTCATGATGTCATTTTGTGCATTTTCTTGGTGAATCAAATCAATCATTTCATACCATTATGTTACCCACATAGTATCAAATTATTCAATCATGATCATAGCTTTATCCATCATCCATCCACAGTATCTTAGAGCATCCAAAAATAAATAAATCTCACAAATCAAACATATCCAACAAAGAGCATCGCAAAACCTTGCTCTTTCAGTCAAATCTAATCTGTGGTTTCTTTAGGATTTACAACATAAGGTTTTCATTTGTTGTGTATTAATTCTACTCTTTTATTGTAATTTCCATGGTTTACTCCAATGTTCTACTTTCTAATACTTAGATGTTGTTGTGGTTTCTTCTTAGGATACTTTTGAGATTTCTTCTCTTGTTTTCCCTTTTGAGACTTGTGATTCTTTTGTTGTCTTGATATTAGTGCCTTGTCTTACAACTCCTCATGCACTATCTAGATGGATTCTTCTTGTCAGAGCATATTTTCTATCTCTTCAAATGACACCACTTGTTTTTTGATGCTCAATGTCATGAAAAATGTTTTGAACTAGGAAGGAAGATCTCTTAGAGTGATCAAGATCAGAAATTTTCATTCACCATTTAGCCTAGCACCAAAAATTTTGCTCGTAGTTCTGCCACATGACATAAGAATTCCTCTACTTTCTTGTCATCTCTCATACTAAGTGTATGAAGATTTGTTTGGAGATGGAGGATATTTGTCTAGTTCTGCACCTCGTAGATGGTGGATAGAGAATCCCAAGCTGCCTTTGATGTCATCACATCTTGTATATGTGGTTGAACTTTATTGGAGATGCCAAGAGTGATCAAAATCAAGGCTTTACATTATCATTGTAATAATTCATTCTCTCATCCATGTTGGTTGGACATGTCACCGTGCCACTAACGATTTCCCATAGCTCTTCAAATTTGAGGCGCATCTTCATCTTCCATGAGGCATAATTTGGCCCTTTGAGCAACTGGGCATCAGAAAGGAGAAATTTTGATGCAGACATGGCGTATATGGCAGGAAATGGAAAAATGTTCTCCACAAAATAAAAACAGTCAGGTTTATCTTCTATCATGTAGGAATTTGCTTGTTGTGTCACTTCCATGCAGGTCTGGGATCTACAAAGTCTCTAAAACACTAGTTCCAATGGGAACATGTATGAAATGATAGAAAGGGGATTACTACATGCACATTAACAAAAGTATCCAATCCTTTGGGTATCAAATCCTCCAACTATTCTAAGAAATGTGTCCACATGCTCTTGGTCTGATTTCTACACCAACTCTTTATGTGCCACGTTGCCACCATGTTTCAACACTACTATTTTATCCAAACAAGTGGTCTAGTATAAACATATTTCTTTGCCACACACAATTTTTGAAGAGTTCGTAGGTATGAAATGCCAGAGAATGTCCAAAAACTAGGTCGTTGTCTAATAATTAAAACTCAGGTCTCCTCAAAACAACACACCAAATTGCATACAAAAACTCGCTCCACATTTCCTTCCAAATTCCAATAAATAACAGGTCACCGGGTCATTTTCATGCATACAACCAAAACAAAAACCAGCAAAAAAAAATCTAGGTTTGTAGGAAAAAAATGACCTCTTCCTCCTAGGTTGCAGGTCTAATTGCCACTTAGGAAGATGTCAAATAGTCTCCATGCAGGTTGCATGTCTCAAGGAATCACTTGAGGAGCTCTGATACCAATGATTAATAAATGGAGAACACATAAGTTTATCTGATGATTATTCAATGAACAAAGGATGAATATATACATGTTGAGTAACAGAACCTCGATGCAAGGGATTCGGATAGTCAAAAGTCAGACAATATAATAGACAATGCCAAGATTTTTTTATCCCCATAGACAATCCATGGAAGTTGGACTTAAACATAAAATAAAGTTGGTGAAAAGTCACACAAGAAGTGGAGCTCACATTTTTGTTTGTCTGCATTGGCTTAAGGTTGGAGATTGTTCCTTCAAAACAAGAATTTCACACATTTAACATCAGGAAACCAATTTTTTTTAATGTTCATATCTATTTTCTATAATTTAACACTAATATGGTATCATTCTATAAATTTAACATTAGGACACCAGATTTTTTGGTGGTATCATCTTATAATTTAAATCCAATCTAATAGTTTTTATTTGTAAGATGATACAAAATTGGTGTTATATTTTGGTTTTCAAATTTTATTCTTATAATTTAACACTAAATCTGTACTATCTTAACATTAATGCTAATGTATGGTAGTGTTTTTTCTAGAATGAGAGAAGTTAGTGTTTATCATTTTTATATCAAAAACTAATTTTAATATACATTAATAGTATTTTATAAGATAATCATTATTATCATCCAAATGTGCTTGTCAAATAATAATAAGGACTTTTGAATAGGTTATTCATCTAGTGTTAAATGTGTGAAATTATGGTTGTGAATTAATTAAACTATTTTATGTATTCAACTGTATTTAATATATACTTTACATATAAATTTGTAAGAAAATAATGGTCATATTTTATACATAAAAGTTGCGTGTAACAATTATTTCAAATATTTATAGGTATTTACAACTAACATCATAAAAAAAATGTCTAAACGACCATCAAGTTTAACCCCTGAGTCAAGGTATTATATCTACACATATCGTAGAGTCACTTGTAATGTTTTGTATAGGATATTAACAAACATTTTTTTGTGTTGTTTTGTGCCTAACTTCTTTTTACCATGCCTTTGTTTATAAGTATTCCACACAATTTTTTTTGATGTACATAAACTTTTTAGTATTTTAATGATATTTAGGTTATATAAAAATGATAATTATTTAATTTATAAAAAAATCAAATGTAATAGTATCCACAAAAATTTGATTTGGAAGCATATTATTTTCTCAAATAGAATTTGGAGGGAACTCAAATTTGGGGCCTAATACTATTTTAGTGTTTTGGGGAGAGATTGTTTTGGCATTGGAGGGAAACATTGCACATTCGAAGCATTTAAGGAAAAACAACGAATGAAATTTGATGCATAATATAAATTTGGGGGCATAATATTATTTTTGCATTAGAGGGAAACATTGTAGATTGACGACATTTAGGGAAAAAAATAAGGAATGCCATTTGATGCATGAGACAAAACTACTTATAGAACTCATACTTTGTAAGGGAGGAATTTTTCAAAATAAATTCAACTAGTATGGAGGTTAGAAGGAACATCATATTGTGAACATTAGAGCCTTGTGGATTAACTAAAATAGCTAAGGTATGTCCGTATTTAATATTATTGAACTTTGTTTTCAACTTCTCATGCTCCATGGGTTCTATAAGTCTCCTCGTCACATTTGGTTGTGTTCATCTTGCACACACACACTCTCTCTCTCTCTCTCTCTCTCTCTCTCTCTCTCTCTCAGTTGTTGTGTAGGTTCTATGTGTGGCTCTACACTCTCCATCCATCAACAAAGATAGTAGGAGAAGGTCCATATTAATAATATTGGGTATAAATCATGCTTTTGAATAAGGGTGCTATATCAGGACCTTCTCTTTAGATGCCTTTGAATGTTGAGTTGTGCCTAACCCCTTTTAAAATTTTAATTTAAAACTAGTTAGGAGTCTCCTACTATGATTTCTTTCTTTTCAAGAGAAAATGTCAACTTAAGGCCCTTATATAGGAGAACTTGCATGTATCATTACCACTTCCATTGGATATTAGTATTGGTGAAGCCTATAATAGGATATATTTACAAATAACTAACCTCAAACTTGCATGGATTTCCTCTTGATGTCATGGAAATGTTTTATTTAGAAGGATTTGATGGTGGGAGGCATCGCTTAGCCTATATTTGGTTTTAGATTTTTTATACTTACCTATTTATTGAGGGAGCTACATTCAACTAATGACTCATAATTAATTTTTCCAGTACTATAGGGTCTCCTTGATTAGATTTTAGATAGAGAATTTAGCACGTATGATATTGTTTCTTCTTAATGCACATCTTTATAATGGGTGCAAATTTTATATGAAAATTTGATGCAACATAACTAGGAGGTCAAGAGTAATTGTTTGAAAAATTAAGGGTTCTTGGTGTTGAAACATTCATAGTCAATGCTTCTTCTCATATGAGTGGCCTTGCAAATCATATCATTGATTTCTTATGGTCATAAGACCTTCCCAAAAGGAAATTTCATTGATCCATTCATCTACTCTTCGCTCCATGTCATGTGTATATATAATGGTAATTCAAAATATAACTTATACCCTTCCAATCGTTGTATGAATGATAAACAATAATGATATATAAGAAGATAAAAGAATAAACAAATCAACAGAGAATATGATACAAATATGGGCTCCCAAAATTGAAGCATATGTATTCAGTTCTTTTTAAGTGATGTTGTACAGATCCCACTAGATCTTTTGAATGTGTGTTGGAATACATCCCTGATGCAGGAGCATCAAGTGCAAAGCATAATAAGGTCATATGAGACCAATAAGACATGTTTTCCTAGGTGTGTTAAGGTTGAAAGTGTTGTACAAGGTAAATATGTAGTTGTAAAAAGATAATTAGTGCTTGTAGGAGAGAATTTGACTTAGTATGAGTAAGGATAAAATAAATAAAGCCTTTTAACCATATGAATTTGTTATGAACAAGGTCAATAGGTGTAAGTGAGTGATATTTATCTGATTTTCATGTAAAGGAGGTTGTTGAGCCTTCCTAGGAAGAATTTGAGTTAGTTTATGAGGTCTTTACTTAGCAAATGTACACCTATTCATAGGTGATTCAAATGAGAGAGAGAGAGAGAGAGAGAGAGAGAGAGGAGAGAGAGAGAGAGAGAAATATTCTTGAAGTTGCAGAGGGTAGAAATAAACATGTATGATGATTTGAAGTTGTAATACATCCTCGTTTGAAGGAATTTTATAGGTATTTACAAAATAAAGAAGACTGTGCATGTAGACTTTGTCTCAGGTTGAAGAGAAGGAAATGACAGTAGATATTTTGATGACTGTGAAAGTGGGATAAGAAAGAGGAAGGTAAATGGAGTGTTCTTAGATTTTTTTAGATCTTGAAACTTCCAAATATGCCCTGTAGCTCAATTTGTCTAGTCTTAGGCTCGTACTAGGGCTTTCCACAACTTTTGATTGAACTGATGAAATAGTCTAAAAATTGAAAATTATATCTATCTTATCATGAGTGAGAATTTTTTTTGAGATGATAATATGAGTACATTCAAAGATCCATGTGACAGTTGTTTAGAGCTCCAAGAAGAATGCACAGTGTACATGTATGACAAATCAAAGGCTAAATTACATTTAATACTTGATAGTGGCCATTATGGAAAGTGAAGTTAGATCTAATTAAGGTATTTGCATGATCTTAGGGTGTAGTGATGATGATAATGCCTTCATTTTGAGTACAATTTGACTGTACAGAGGTTGTAAAGACTGTAATAGTTCATAGTTAAGGGTTAATAAGAGGTATGAGTGTGAAAATTAGCCATAAAACAACCTATGAAATGTCTTAAACACTTGAATCATGGTGAGATAGGTTTAGAACACATGGAACCATGACTTGAAACCTTTGAAATTGCATAATAGGCATTGAACCGAGCTTACATGATCCAAGAAAGAGCTTGAGGTCAGAGTTCAGAGTTGAGACAATGCATGAAAGTTGGAAGACATTTTGAATAGCCTAAATGAGACCAAAAAAATCATTAAAATTATGTCTTGAAATTATGAGGGCAGTAGTTTTGGCATTTTACTTGAGGTTAAGAAGGCTACAAGAGCCCTTGGGACATAGTTTTAAGATTGCATATTTGAAGGCCATAACAGAGAGATGGGAGAATCCTAAATCCTTAGTTGGATGTCTTAAACATTTTCAATCAAATGTAAAATGGTCTCATGACTCCATTGAAGAAGGAATCCATCATACATAAATTTATGTATGCTAAGAACCTCATAAGTGGATTTAGTAGCATGAAACATGTTTGCAGGTGAATATAGGAGTCTTGTACACCTATTAGGCATTGGCTCAGTGATCATATTGTGATCACATCAGATTAGTGTGTATCAAGTTATCCTTCTAATTTCTTGTCTCTCTTAAATGAGTAGGAATTAGGTCTAATGCACTTCAAGGTGTTAATTCACAGACAAAGGTGATATAACATGATCCTCGGAGTAGGGGTTTGGTGTCAGTTAGAGAAAGTTTGAGATCTTGATATTAGAAACAAGCATTGTTAATAGTAAACCTTCAAGCTCTCTCATGAAAATTCCAAGTTCAGGTGTAACCCCTGCATCAAATTGGTATCAGAGCCTGATTTAAAGGCTATAAATAATATTAATATTATAATGGAACAATTTTATGCAAGAATGCAAGGCATCTAGGAGAGTTTGCTTAGGGAAATGATGAAGCAACTTCAATAGATGAAGACACAAATTGAGTCAAGGATGGATGCACCTTGAGCATCTTGTCAAGGAAAGGAATCCAAGTCCAAAGATAAAAAACATAGAAGGTATGTCCAAGGTCAATGATTTGAATGGTAATTGTAATGATTGTATAAGTTGTATTAAATTTATAAATTCTAGAAATATGGGTTGTTTTAGAAATTTGAGAAAAGGTAGGAAACTAAACTAGATAAGACATGTAAGAGGAATGAATAAATGAGAAGTGAATCTCTCTTGATGAAGAGATTCTTGATTAAACCAAGGAAACATAAGGCAAATTTGAGTGGTCAAGATATAGATGTGAGTTAAATAAGGAATTTGTTCAGAATTAGGTGTAAGTCTAGAGGAAAGGTATGTGATGTCATTATTGATGGAGGAAGCACTGAAAATGTTGTGTTAGAATACATGGTAAAGAATTTGGGATTGAGAAGACTCATAAATCCAAATCCTTACTACATCTCATGGGTACAACAAAGTCACAACATCCTGGTAAGTGAGCAGAAAAGCCTAATTGATTTTCAAATTGGGTCGTATAAGGATACAATGTTATGTGATGTTCTACCTATAGATTTTTTCCATCTACTCTTAGGTAGACCTTGGTAGTTTGGTATGAAAGCCAGACATGATGGGAAAACTAATTTATATAAGTTTTGCAAGGATAGAGTTGAGCAGAGCTTCATACCCTTGAAGGGTGGAAGAGATGAGAAGGATTAGAGTGTCATGTTAATGACTATGAATAAATACTTGCATGAGACCATGGAGTAGGTTAAGAAGGTAAAAACAATAAGAGAGTTATATTCTTGTGAATACTTGATGAATGCATATGATGATTTGTGGATGAGAGATAGAATACCTTCAAGGAGAGTGAAAGAAGAGATGGAGATGTGCACTAATGCACATGAGGAGAGCAAAAAAGTGAAGGAGGAAACACCAAGGAAGGTGTTTAATGACCAAGAAGTTGGTCATATGGTGAAGATGACATCAGAGAGAAGATGTGAGGAAGAAAATGAGACGGTGGATCAAAATTACCACCTTGAAGAAACACAAATTTTATTGAAGGAAGATGAAGGAATGCATGTTGGAAGCATGCAAGAAAACTCATATAACAAGAAGTATTGCAAAGAGAAGAAAGGAACCATGAGCATACCATATGTGGGGCTCAAGAATCCATCAATTATTCTACCTAAATATTTGTTTACATGTGTGTATGTAGGTACAACCAATAAAATGTTGAATATTACAGAGAATGAGAGAAAAACAAGCGAAGAACATGAAGTCAATTCAAAGGAAGAAGACCAATTTGGTCCTAGATATGATAAAGAAGAAAGAGTGGACACTCTCACATTAAGAGAGAGTTTTAGATGTTAGAAGAACTATTTGGATCCATGAAAGGACAACATGAAGCTGAAGAACACTCTAGGAAGCAAGGAGAACTCATGAAGGAGTTTAAGAAACGAAAACAAGAGGAAACGAATATCTCTAAGCAAGAAAATGAACAAGAAAGAAGTGAAACATGGAGGAAGATAAGTCGATAACCCTATTAGAATGTTTGGAGAAGGAAAATTTAGTGATCATACAAGAAGAACAGAAAAACAGGTCAGAATTATCCTCTATGGAGGAAGAAATAGCAGGCAAGTTAGAAGACAAGTTTTAGAAAAAATATTGTATGGTCAAAATTCTGCAGCTAATGAGGGACTGTTAGGAAAGAATGAGGATGAAGAAAAAATAGGTTTTGAAGGCCAAGTGGAATTTGTTAATGCAAGACCTATAAGGGAAAGCAAGCAAGGAGATGCTAATAGTAACCTAGTCAAGAATGGCACAAATCTCAGGAGACCAATCCTAAACCTTAGAAACTTGGCAACAATGATGAAAAAAATTCAACGTGAGGAGTCTGAATCAGTTTTTGACAAGAACAAAAAGGATAAATATTTTCTAAGCGGTATCTTAGAGACTACTAAATTAGTAAGAAATCTTAGAATTGTAGATGCCTTGAAGAAAGACAATAAATGTGTGGTGATAAGGCAAGTGGTGAAGAAGTTAGAACAACTAGGGAAAACCATGTTGCAATCAATAGAACAAAGGAAAGGAGGAATATCTCAGTTGGAATATCAATAACCAATGAACTATTGGTATGATGGGAAATTTGATGATGTCATCCATGGAAAGGATTAGTAAACCAAAGCCTTTAAGCTAGCAAATGAAGGAAAAACTAGAGTTGGAAATATGATCCTCATACAGTGCAAGTTGAATGCAAGAAAGCAAGTAAAAGAGAAAATCAAGAAAGGTTGTAAAAGAACTCATGAGAATGGCAGAGTTAATGGCATATCAAATATAATAATGAAAGGTAAGAGCAAGTGGGGAAAAATGTATTAACTAGACATTATGAGAATGTGGAGAAAAGACAAGAGTGAAAGAGTTAAGACAGAAGCCTAAGATGAAGGTACCATTAAGGAAGAATAAAATAGGGAGATCAGTGAGAACAAACACTAAGATATGGAAGTATATATGTGGTGCTACATGAGCAAGCTCATCAATATGAGTGGACAATAGGAGTACTTACAAAAGTTAGGAAGGATAAAGAAGCATGACCACTAAGAATGAATAAAAAGAATGCTAAACTACACAAAGGCAGGAAGGTGAAGATGAAGCAAGAACAAGAAAGGAGTCATGACAGCCAGTGGAAGACTCATAAAGGCAATGAAGAACACAAGGTAGAGTTAAACTTGATTGTGAAGGGGATACCAAAAATACAAGAGGAAAACTTGAAGGAAAAAACCATGAAAAGATAAGATGAACCAAGAAGCAAGAAAACAAGTCAGAAGCAAGAAGAAAGAAAACATGTCAAAATCAAGAAGAGAAAATGCAAGAGCAGCTGTAAAAGACAAACTATACAAGAAAAGGCAATGAGAATGAACTGGAAGACAGAGAAAGAGGAAGACATCTACAATGTATTTTTAAGTAGGAGCTCAAATTGGTTTCTCTCAAGGGCACTTTGATGCAGGAGAATCAAGTGCAAAGCATAATAAGGTCATATGATACCAATAAGACATGTTTTTCTAGTTGTTTTAAGGTTAAACATGTTGTACAAGGTAAATATGTGCTTGTAAAAGGATAATTAGTGCTTGTAGGAGTGAATTTGACTTAGTATGAGTAAGGATAAACTAAACAAAGCCTTATAACCATATGAAGTTGTTATGAACAAGGTCAATAGGTGTAAGTGAGTGATATTTATTTGATTTCCATGTAAAGGAGGTTGTTGAGCCTTCCTAGGAAGAAGTTGAGTCAGTTTAGGAGGTCTTTACTTAGCAAATGTACACCTAATCATAGGTGATTCGAATGAAAGAGAGAGAGACACATATTATTTAAGTTTTATAGGGTAGAAATAAACATGTATTATGATTTGAAGTGGTAATACATCCTCGTTTGAAGGAATTTTATAGGTATTTGCAAAATAAAGAAGACTATGTATGTAGAATTTGTCTCAAGCCGAAGAGAAGGAAATGACAGTAGATATTTTGAGCATGTTTTTGATGATTGTCAAAGTGGGATAAGCAAGAGGAAGGTAAATGGAGTGTTTTTATATTTTTGTTGATCTTGAAACTTCAAAATATGCCATGTGCCTCAGTTTGTCTAGTCTCAGGCTCATACTAGGGATTTCCATAAATTTTGATTGAACCCATGAAATTGTCTAAAAAGTGTAAATTATCTCTGTCTTATCATGAGTGAGAAACCCTCAAAATTTTGAGATGATTAGATTAGTACATTCATAGATCCATGTGACAGTTGTTTTGAGCTCCAAGAAGAATGCACAGTGTACAGGTATGACAAATCAAAGGCTAAATTGAATTTAATACTTGATAGAGGCCATTATGGAAGGCAGAGTTAGATATATTTAAGGTATTTGCATGATCTTAGGGTGTAGTAATGATGGTAATTCCTTCATTTTGAGTATAAGTCGATTGTACAGAGGTTGTAAAGACTATAATAGTTCACAGTGAAGGGTTAATAAGAGGTATGAGTGGGAAAATTATCCATAGAACCACCTATGAAAGGTCGTAGACACCTGAATCATGGTGAGATAGCTTTAGAACACATGTACCCATGACTTGAAACCCTTGAAATTGCATAATAGGTCTTGAACTGAGCTTACATGAGCCAAGGAAGAGCTTGAGGGAAGAGTTCAGAGTTGAGAAAATGCATGAAAGTTAGAAGACATTTTGAATAGCCTAAATGAGACCAAAAAAATAATTAAACTTGTGTCTTCAAAGTATGAGGGCAATATTTTTAACACTTTACTTGAAGTTAAGAAGGCTATAAGAGCCCTTGGGACAAAGTTTTAAGATTGCATATTTGAAGGCCATAACAAAGAGTTCGAGAAGCCTAAAGCCTTAGCTATATGTCTTTAACATGTTCAACCAAATGTGAATGGTCTCATGACTCCATTGAAGAAGGAATCCATCATACAGAAAGGTATGCATACTAAGAACCTCATAAGTGGATTTAGTAGCATGAAACAAGTTTGCAGCTTAATATATGAGTCTTGTACACCTATGAGGCATTGGCTCAATGATCATACTATGATCACATCAGATTAGTGGATATCAAGTGATCCTTCTTATTTCTTGTCTCTCATATATGAGTAGGCATTAGGTCTAATGCACTTCAAGGTGTTAATGTATAGACAAAGGTGCTATAACATGATCCTCAGAGCAAGGGTTTGGTGTTAGTTAGAGAAAATTTGAGCTCTTGATATTGGGAAACAAGCATTGTTAATAGTAAACCTTCAAGCTCTCTCATGAAAGGTCCAAGTTCAAGTGTAACCCCTACATCAATACCTTAACTTTAAACTAGCATAATGTATGTTTGCTTGTAATAGTGAATTCTAGCACCAGGTTTCTCGTTCTTACAAGTATTATATGCATATAACAATTATTACTATTTGAATCCTCAAGACTTGTAAGTGGAAAATGATTAAAATGATGAATCAAATGCCCATGAATCCCTTTACTTTCATTTAGGTCTAGAGTAGTTAAATGGTGGAGGAAGAAAATCATTCAACATCCATTTCTCTATCATGAATTTGCAAATCGCCCATTGGTGCTTCATGTCATTCTAATTTCCTTGGCTTTTCTATGAGATTTTAGCCAATAAGTTTCATGGTTCTCCCCTTATTGTTTTATCCTAAATTGCACTTTTGAATTTTGTTTCATGGGTTAGGATCCCAATTCGACCCTCTTTTTAACAATAAAAAAAAATTCATAAAATATTTTGACAAATTTCAAGAGTTAGATATGTGACAAAAAAGTTTAATTTTAGATCCTAATGCGACATGGTTTGTAGCTCACTTCTTAAAGGGGAAGTGTGGGGTGGGGGAGCTTTCCCCCCACTCATGTCGTAGGGGGATCCAGGGGATGATGACATGTTATGGAGCCCCCAGTAGGGGTTTTGGGGAAAAGCACCTAAAGCAACAATTAAAGAGTCTATCCCTTGTTTCGATAAAGATGAATTCAACCGAATTCTATTTTTAGGAAGGAAAATCTTAATGGCAGTTTTTCACTCTATTTTAGGAGGAGGAATCCAAACTATAGCTAACCAATTAGGTGTATTTATCTTTATGGAGATCCAAAAGTAGCTCATAAGGAGTTCGCATGTAATCTCTTTATTTTTATTTTTTTGATGAAATAGTCTATATTACTTAATATAAAATATTACAGCCTATCCACAAAAAAATGGGTGGTAAAGGGCACACCCCACGATCAAACTAGCCATGAAGGCTAGGAGACTAAAGTATCAAGCCCAAGGGGCAACAAAAATCTTAACAAAAAATGCCAGAAAACCATAAAAAAACTAGGCAGCCACAACAAACATAGGGGCAGGGGGTGGTGGTAGTCCCTTATCCTCCAAGTTACTACCAGGAAGATCTTTCCCATCCGGAAGGGGCGGTCCACCTGAAGCAACTTCTTCATCTTTTTCTTTATTCTAGCTAGGAGAAATAACAAGAGCCAACCTGGGATCTTTTCCAGAGTCCTACCCATCTCTCTGCGCAGGAGGCGAGGAGTGGTGGTGGGAACCCCAACCACTATGTTGCACAAAACGGTGAGGGGACTCCCAACCACCGCGATTAACAAGGCTATGTTGTTGCTCAGGCTTCCGCCTAGGAGAGTGATGACGATGCGCTTGGTCTACCGACCGGCCATGGCCATGACGCCCTCTTGGATGAACACTCCCAGAAGGGGAGGTAGGAGGTTCCCATGCCACAATGCAAGGAGTGTTGGCCCAATGATCCAGAAGGGTCTGTAGGTGCCGCACCTCCAAATCCACCTTGCGGACCTGGTCTTGGATTTGTAAGAACACATTTGAGATAAGCATGGCCTTATCGTAATGTGAAAGATACTGCGGAATTAGCAAAAACAACAAAATTACGTTCTTTCCATATAAAAAAAAGGCTCTCCACTCTGAAAGTATGCCACACTTATGCAAAAGAATGGGGAATGGAAGTAGAATCCCCCAGCAAAATATGTTGCCAATGAAATTGAGCTGGTCTAAATGGTCGAAAGAAATCGTGGATCCAAGCCCAAATAGCTTGAGCTTTTGGGCAATACCAGAACAGATGCATGAGCATCTCAATGTGCCCACAAAAAGGGCATAGCCGAGGAGCTATCCCGTAATGAGCTAATCTACACCCAAGAGGAAGGCCTTGATAAAGCAGACACCAAGAAAAATAGGCTAACTTGGGCTGACTGATGGCTTTCCATACAGTATGAAATCTAGCTTCCCAGGATGACCATCCAAAATTGATGGACCATCTGGAGTTAAGCATGGCCACCATCGGCAACCTAGGGGTGAGCAATGCATAACCTTTTCCTGGGGAGTAATTTAAAAAAGGGGTATTTGGAGACCATTTCCAATCCTTCCACCAAGGCCTGAGAGAGATGACACCAACTTTGTGAAGCATCTCTGCAAGAATGGAATCAAGAACTTCTTGATAAGACTCTTTGTCAGTAGAAGCAAGTTGAAACTTGACTTTAGCTTGAGGCCAAGTGAGAAGTAATCTAGTTTTCCTGCAAAAGATGTCTTTAAGAGTGTGCAAGCCTCGACGAAACAGCTTAAGAGCATGTACCCAGGGCACTTGGGCAAGCGACACATCATGAAAATTGAAGATAGGAGACCACCAAATGTTGTGGTCATTAATTGATAGCCCATTTCTAAATCCATCCCCTTCCCAGATTAAAAAGGGTTTGAGTAGCTCCCAAGCTTTCCATATGCTTTTGACAACAAAAGTGCCCATAATCTTAACCGGGGCTTTGATAATGAGCAGGCTATGAAAATCCAACCCTTGCCAAGTTTTACGAACCTGTGGGGAGCCTTGACAAATATAATTACGAATCAACACTTTCTAAGCTTCGTTGCTAGCACAGGCTCGAATAATCCACTTGGCTGCAAGAGCAGACCCCTGACGGCCAATGTCAGTTAGACCAAGACCTCTAGAATCCTTAGGGAGACAACAATACTCCCAGGAAACTTTATTAAAGCCTTTGCCAAGGTCTGAGCTAGCCTAAAGGAAATATTTGAGAAGTTTCTCCAGTTTCTTATAAGAGGCTTTAGCCGGCACCCAACAAGAAGAATAATAAACATGTGCGGCTGCCAATATCTTGGAGCAAATATGAAATTTTCCTGCAAGCGAAAGGGGTTTAGTAATCCAGTATTCCAATTTGCAGGAAACCTTGTCAATAACATATTGCCATAGTTGACTGGGAGAAGCATCAAAAGCAAAGGGAATGCCCATAAATTTAAAAAGTTCTCCATGTTGGATATACTTACAGTCAAAACGATTCAGCCAACCAGGTTTAGGGAGAAAAGATTTCCTGAAGCACTGGGTCTTTCTCCATTGGATACTGGAACTTGAAGCTAAACAATACGTATCCAAACATTGCATGGCATTGTTGATATTCGCTTCACCCTCCAGGGGCGTGAGGAAGGAGTCATCTGCAAAATGCCCATTGAAAAGTTGAAGGGGAGTCACATAAGGGATTTGAATACGGTCCTTCACAAGCCCTTGATCACGAGCATGGGCAAGAAGGAAACAAAAACCTTTAGCTGCTAGCACATAAAGAGTAGGTGCTAAAGGACAGCCTTGTCTAATAGAGCGAAAAAGCCCAAACTGCTCGGAAGAATCTCTTTATTTTGAGTTAATAAATGTTTGATATCTTGCACCATAGATGTTTCCTTAGGCACTTAGCTGGGGGTTTACAATGTAAATTTGGTATTCGTCTCTTTCATGTTTGGTATTTTGTATATTTGTTTTATCTCTATCTCTATAAATCAATATTTCTTTATTCAACTTTGTACTAATTCATTGTTGCAAAGTCTATGATTTCTTGACATCAAAAAATTTAGAAGAAGAAAATAAAACATTTTTAGAAACGTGTGAAGAAATAAAAGTATTTTGAGAAAGAAACACAGACAAACATTAGAAATACTAGACGTTGATGGACAAAAAATTCAAATGAATTTAAAAATAACCGCATAAATACACATATTAGATGATCTCCTAAATTCTTAATCTTCATTGTTAAGATTCAAATACTTCTCGTTCACCTTATATGGTACATCTTGTATTATAGACCCATTTCACTTGAATTTTTTTTTTTTACCGCAACATGTTACGCTTATATGGTGCTCATAATGTTTTTCTTATTAGAGTGTCTTATTTGTGCAAGTTATTTAACCTCATCTTGTTTATCTTTTTATGTAAAGAAATATCGTTAACACGAAAAACCATAAATTTGTAAGATACTAACTTCATGTTCACTATCCGTTTTCTCTTTGAAACAAACCATTTGTGACATCTTTTTTATTAGTGGTGAATGGTTCCATCCATTTGTGACATCTTTTTGATTAGTGTAATTCTTTATTTTATAATTTTTCTAAAATCATACAAGATATGCACGTTGTTAATTAAATCATATAAACCGTGAGTGAACAAAAACACGCTTCATAACATAACAATGAAAGATGCATGACTAGAATATACATTGAATGGCAGTTTATTTATTTGTATGCTTTATAAATGGCATATATAGCATATGAGATGAAGTGGTTTACAATCGAAATGATCTTTCAGATGAGTAAGGCATGCAAATTATGAGGGTCTCACTCCTAACATTCTAGGCTTGAAATATTTATATAGGAGGAAATTTTCATTTGTTGTAATACACTTAATGATCCTCCTCTCTATGTATTAATTATATGTTAAGGATTTGTCTGTTTTAAAATGTAAGTTTAAATTATAAATAGAAGTTAGTAGAAACTCAAACAATTTTATTATTTTAAAGATTTAATTAAAAATTCGCTAATTATTGTGAATATAGCAGCCATGTTTGTGTTGAGATAAATATCTCCTCAAATTTAAGGTTAAATATTTGTAATTTGTTGAAATCCATGTATCTAAGTGGAAATGGCAGTTTCCTTTTTTTTTTTTTTATAAATTTGTGTACAAATCAGATTAATATAGATAAACTATATTACAATTTGTTAAAATAATTGTAGATTTTAAAGATATTTTTATAGTATCATTTTGCTTAATAAAATCTGAAAAAAAATACAGAACTAAAAATAACATATTTAATAAATAATAAAATTATATTGCGAGTGACAATTTTACATGAATATTCCTTATATTACATATAATTTTACTAATGTGGTTTTCCAATACAATACAAACATTAAAAAAAGTTGAGGACATGCATTATACTTAGTTTGTTGGTTGCAAAGAACTTAATAAGTCCAAAATTATAAAGAGATAACACAAGCCCCTCAAAATATTCAATCCTTTCTATTATACTTATAAAGAGTTATTATTTTATTAAAGTTTTAATGAAGGAGATCGAATTACAGAATTCCATAGTAAATTTAGATAAGAGAGCACATTTTTTGAAGCCTCAAACCTAAATTGTCCTTTTAAAATTCTTTAATTAAAAGTTACAAAAAAATTTAATGCTATAATAGAATACACCCACTAATGAAAGTTCTGCATTTTAAATTCTTTTCCACCTCAAGACATGCTAAGAATTCAATCAAACGTATATGTATAAAACCACCTATTTTAGATTACTGATATTTCTATAATATTCATTTATGAAAATTAGATATGTGTTTATTGTTTTGAATAATTTTGAATTTGATGTATAATGTTTATGAATTAATGTATTAGATTTTGATGTAAAATAATGTTTCTGCTAAAACAACCTAAAAAAAAATCAATATAATAATTATTAATAATTGTAGGGTTAAATTGATCTCACATAATTAAAATCTAAGCAAAAGTAAAATTCAGGAATATAAATTATGCTCTATTTGTAAAAACTAACCCCAACCAATACAATCATCCTCTTTTAACATGGGATATAATGTAATTATGCATCTCCGATTGATATGCTTCATAAGGATAATAATGCGTATGTCGATCCAAATTCAATGAGTTGACCCCACCATTCTATTTTGATGGCATTCATCACAAAAATAATATAAACTAGTATTTACAATGTCAGGGGTTCTACAATTGTGTTAATATGAATGTCAAAGGTTTTGTATTTTAATATATTTTTGCTATTGGAACTACCATTTATATTAAATTAAAATAAAAAGAGTTATATTAGCAGAGGCGACCGGAAAACTCACGGTCCCATAAAACAGGTCACGAGGGAAACAACAAAATAGAAAATACCACGTCAGCGACAGTAAAATGCCGAGAGGGATAATAAAAAGCACATGAAATAAATCACACCAACAGAATTAAGCACATGCTGTAGCACCAGGAGGAGGAGGAGGAGGAGGAGGGTCATCTTGAGGAGGGATAAACACTCCACTATTGGGTTTGGCCAAAGGAGGATCCACCTGCCAACCATCATGGTCTAACATCTGCATTTGTAAAGGAAACATAATTCCCCATCCAGAGGGAGGCTAACTAGATATAATATGCATTCTTGGCAACAAAGATCCCCATCACGGAGAATTAGCAACACCTTTCCCCCTTAGAGGGGGGCTCTAACCAGGTCCAAATGAGGACAGAGCTAAAGGGCAGCCTCGAGGAGAGGCATAATGGTAGCTGCGTGAGAGGCTTCTACGATGCGGTCCCATAGGTGGTGGTCATCGCGGCAGCAAAGGACGAGGTGGTGGTGGCAGAGGATCTGATGGGACCTTATTCATAATGCAAGGCATACTCCCCCAGTGATTCAGAAGCTCCTGTAAATGAGTGAACTCCAAGGTAGCCTTCGCAGCTTGAGCTTGAATCTGTATGTAAATAGTATAAAATATCACCACTTTTTCATTAGTGGAAAAAAAAGAAACAGATTGATCATGATGGAAGATTAAAGCATTGCGAGCTTTCCAAATATGAAACAAAATATAGGCACAAAACAATTTCTAAAGAGTATCAATATAATGAGGCCAAGGACTAAAATCTCCAAATAAAGTAAGATGCCAATGAAAGAATCCAGGAAGGTAGGGATAGAATAAGGATTGGATCCAAGTACATATGGCTTGGGCATGAGAACATGACCAAAATATGTGTTTAAATGACTCAGGGCAGGCATAGAAGGGGCATTTAGGATTAGGGATGCCGATATGACTGAGATGTTCACCCATAGGAAGAACTTGATAGACCAGACACCAAAGGAATTGATTAACTTTGGGCTCAAGAAGAGGATTCCAAGTATGGGAAAGCCTACGAAGCCAAGTGGAATGCGCAGATTATAAACCCCATCGGGCATTGAGCTTGACAATGGCGGGTGAGAGTGGACTCAAAAAATGGTAGGTTGTTCTAGCATTGTAGCGAAGGAAATAAATTTCTTGCTTCCACTGCCAATCACACCACCAAGACTCTGGGGGTTTAAGCCCCAACTTGTGGAGCATAACATCAGGAAAAAGTTCCTAAATTTTATAGATTAAGGGGAGGTAGGAATTGGAAAGATTGAATTTAGATTTATGCTCAGGCCAAGGAACCCAATCTCTGCATGTAACCAAATCCTAAATGGTATGAATGCCCTTGCGAGAAAACCAGAGAGCTTTAATGCCCAAATTTTCTGCAAGTAAAAGATTATAATCGGTGATGATGGGAGACCACTAAAGGTTCTCAAAATTGAAAGAAATCCCTATGCAAAAAACATCTCCAATCCATTTCATCCATCACTTGAAAATATCAAAATATTACCAGATACTTTTGGCAACAAAAATGTTGGTGATTTTGATAGGAACCTTAGTGATAATAAGCATATGGAACCTGATATTATTCCAACATTTCTTTCCATACGGAGCTCTGGACATAATGTCGTGTTGTAACAATATTTTCCAATCCTGGTTACTTGAAAAACATCAAACCACCCATTTAGAACAAAGATCCACACTTCTCCTGTAGACATCAATGATTCCCATACTACCTTGTGCACAAGGGAGACAACACACCACAGAGGCCACTTTGTGAAATCTAGTTTTACACCATAAAAATTCCCACAACAACTTAGCAAGTTTGGTGAACGAAGAGCAAGAAGGGAACCAACAAGCATATTAATACACATGGGTGGCAGAAAGAATCTTATTACAAATTTGGAATTTACCAGCCAAGGATAGATGTTTTGAAGACCACCAGGACACCTTAAGCTCCACTTTGTTAATAGCATATTTCCACAAAGTGGCGGAGTCATTGGACCAAAGGCAAAAGGAATTCCCAAAAATTTGCATTACTCGCCATGGCTGATCCATCTCCAAGGGTAAGATTTCAACCAGTTTGGGATATGTAAGCAACTTTGACGGTAGCCCAAAGTCTTAGCCATTTGAATGTTACATCCCAAGGCAAGAAAATGTTGGGGTTAAACCATAAACCAGTGTTGTTCAAATCTATAATCAATTCTAGATCATACCAACAATAAAAACAAAATTTAAGCAGAAGATAAAATAAATAAGAGAAAGATAACACCAGTTATAACGTGGTTGACCCAGTGTGGGCTACGTCCACCAAGAAACAACCAATCTTATTAGTCAATGCTTTATAAAGGAAATACAATGAAGATTTATGATCTTCCACACCTCACAGGATTCACAATGTTTTCTCCTCACCAGCTACTCTTTCTTTCTCTCCCAGGAAACTTACATTCAAAAAATGCAATTCACCAACCTCTAAACCCTAATTCTCATACCTTTATACATATACCAACTTAAGACACCTTAGCTATGCGTTTATAACCATTCGACAAACTTTACAACAAAGATCAAATATAATTCATGTGAGTTAAATATAAAAATTCATACACAAGAAACTAATGTCGATTACCCTAACTGATGCAGGCTCCTCCTTTCCTTAACCGATACCGATCCCCAGGTGCCCGACGCCGATTACTGTGTATTCCAGCAAGTTTGTAAATCATGCTAATGTGAAGCAATTAAGCTCCACAACTCAACAATCTCACACTTGGAGATAAATTTTTACACTGCACATACAACTCCATCCTTGAATCATTTTCCTTGGCTTGTTTCTCCCTCTTCAAGTCTCAAACTCAAAGACCAATAGAAGTGGAGTGAATCTCCAACTTCTTCTTTTCCAATGACTTCGTTAGCATATCTACAAGGTTCTCATTTGTATGAATTTTATCCAACTTCAACTGCTCATCCTCCAACACATGTCGTATGAAGTGATATCTCAACTGAATGTGTTTTGTTCTTAAATGAAATGTTAAGTTCTTTACCAGATGAATCACAATTTGACTATCACTGTATAACTTGCAATCCTCTTTCTCATTTCCCAACTCTTCCATGAACCTTCTCATCTATATTATCTCTTTTCTAGCCTCTGTAGTTGCAACATACTCAGCCTCTGTAGTAGACAAGGCCACAACCTTCTGCAATCTTGAAATCCATCTAACTGTCGTCCCACCTACTATGAATACATATCCTTTGGTGCTTCTCCTATCATCCAAATCTCCAGCCATATCTGAATCAACATAGCCATATAAAGAAGTATCTAACCCTTCATAACATAACTGCATATTGGATGTCCCTCTTAAATACCTGAGAATCCATTGGAATGCTTTCGAATGCTCTTTACTTGGATTGGCCATAAATCTGCTCACAACTCCCACTGCTTGTGCAATGTTTGGTTTGGTACAAACAATAACATACATAAGACTTCCAACTGCTAAATCATATGGAAATTGTGCCATGTACTTGAACTCCTCATGTGATGTAAGACATTGATCTTTGCTCAATTTCACGTGTCCAGCCATAGGTGTACTTACGGGTTTTGCATCCCGCATTTTAAATATTTTCAACACATTATTGATATAATCCTCATGAGACAAATACAAATTCTTGTTCTTCCAGTCTCTTTGAATTTGCATGCCAAGGATTTACTTTGCAACTCCCAAATCCTTCATTGTAAATGTGTGAGCTAAATTTTCTTTAATCTCACCAATGCCTTGCATACTAGATCCTGTAATAAGCATATCATCCACATACAATAAAAAATAATATAGCTCCCATTTCCAAGCTTCTTGAAATAGACACAATGGTTAGATTCACATCTCATATAACCATACTCATGCATGAAACTATCAAACCTCATATGCCATTTCCTTGGAGCTTGCTTGAGCCCATACAAGCTCTTTTTCAATCTACACACAAGTTTCTCCTTACCCTTGACTTCATAACCAAGTGGGTGATTCATATAGATCTCTTCCTCTAAATCACCATGAAGGAAAGTCATCTTAACATCAAGCTGTTCTAAATGAAAATCTTCTTCTGCAACCAAACTAAGAACAATACAAAGGGAAGTCATTTTAACAACAAGAGAAAATATTTCACCAAAGTTAATACCTACTTTATGTACAAATCCTTTTACCACAAGCCTTGCTTTATATCTCTTATTTCCACCCTCTTCCTCCTTGATCATGTAAACCCACTTATTCTGAAATGTCCTCTTACATGTTAGCAACTTGACTAAATCCCACGTCTGATTCTTTTCTGAAGGGTCCATATCCTTATTCATGTCATGCTCCCACTACATGTGGGTATTCTGCTGCATTGCTTCTTCAAAACACTCAGGTTCACCATTATCATTCAATAATAAATAATATAATGTAGGAGTGAATCTTTCTGGAGGTCTACTTACCCTTTGTGACCTTCTCACTGAGATTTGGGGTGCCTAGGGCTCATTATGTTCCTGTTGCACATTCGTGTCAATCTCTGACAGTGACCAATGTCAGTCACCTTTAACGGACGTTGGTTCCTCTGTAGCCGACATCGGTTCACACAACCAATTCTGGTCCTGTGTAGTTGACGCCGATTTACCCAACTGACATTGATTCTACTCTGACTAACACCGGTGTCTACGGATTTTGTTTTTAAATCCGAGAATGCATCTTTATCGACAAAATCTTCTCCTGGTTCATTCTTGGATACAAAAACCTGATCCCTGTACATTCTCTTTTCATTCCAATCAATGTTATGGCTCCTAACAATCTTAATATCTTCTAAATCCAAAAACTGAAATCTAAAATCACCAGAACCATAACCAATGAAAGTTCATCTTTTGGATTTAGCATCCAATTTCTTCCTATTTTCCTTATCAACATGCACAAAAGATTTTGAACCAAATACTCTAAGAAAAGAAAGATCTACCTCTTTTCCAGTCCACACTTTTTATGGTATTCCACCATCCAGTGCACTTGAAGGCCCACAATTAATTAAATATACATTCGTATCTATTGCTTTTGCCAAAAAATTTAAAGGAAAACCAACATGTAGTATCATGCTTCTAGCATGTTCCATGATTATTCTGTTCATTCTTTCAGCAATGCCATTCTCCCATGGAAATCTAGGAACCATTCTTTCTGTACTTATTCCATTCACTGGATAGTAATCATTGAAAGCCTTACTGCAATACTCACCACCATTGTCAGATATAAGACACTTTAACTTTAAAATTGTTTCATTTTACACAAGAGCTTTCCATCTTTTAAAAGTCTCAAAAACATCATATTTCTGATTAATAGAATAAACCCATACCTTTCTTGTGGCATCATCAATGAAATTCACATAATATTGGGATCCTCTAAGAGAAGAAACCTGAACTGGTCCCTAAACATCTGAATGAACAAGATCTGACTTTTGTTCCTTCTTTGTTTTCACAACCTTAAGAAATATCAATTTCTTCTGCTTTACAAATATTCAATTCTCACAGAAATCAAGATCTACATGTTTCAAATATGGTAACTTACCCTTTTCTTTTAAGATCTACATTCCTTTATTCACTCATATGACCTAGCCGATAATGCCACATACTTGCATCTGAATCTGAAGTAGATAGCACATAAAAGGAATCAGTAACACAGGTAGACAAATATAATGTTCCTACCTTCTTTCCTCTTGCTACAACAAGGGCTCCCTTGGAAACTTTCCAATAATCAGCTGTGAATGTAACCATGTATCCAGATTCTCCTAATTGCCATGCAGATATCAGATTTCTCTTGAGGCTTGGCACATGCCTCACATCTTTCAATACCCATGTATTTCTATTTTGGAATTTAAGATGAACATCACCTTTACAAATAATTATGCATGGTTCATCATCTCCTAAATAAACATGTCCAAAATTACCCTGAACATAATTTCTGAAATAACCCTTATTAGGGGTAGCATGGAAAGAAGCTCCATAATCTAAAACTCATGATCATACTTTATTATCCAAGGAGAGAATAAGAGCATCTTGCATTACCTCACTTGTAATGTTTTCCTCTTTACATTTTTATTTACCTTTGTCTGGTATATTCTCTTTTTTTCCTTGAACCAACACTCCTTCTTTGCATGTCCTCTCTTTCCACAATTCCAACAAATTATATATCTGAATTCAGATCTAGATCTTCCATTCTTTTTTCTACCATTCTTCTTGCTCTTGGATCTCTCTTTATATCTTCCCCTGCTTTCCACATTCAAAGCATTCCCAAATGATGATTCTCCTATACTTTTCTTGTGTATTTATTCATTCAGGATTATACTAACCACATCATCAACCTTTAAAATATTAGAAGCAAATGATGTATTACTAACAACCATTACCAAGTTATCCCAACTATCTGGAAAAGAGCATAAGAATAAAAGTGCTTTCACTTCATCATCAAACAAAATATTAACCAATTTAAATTGATTAATAATAAAATGGAAATCATTTAAATAATTTGACATAGATCCACCTTCTTGAATTTTAGAATTAAATAATTTATTTATCAAATAAAATTTATTCGATACACTAGGTTTTTCATATAAGTTTGCTAAAGCTTTCATTAAATCTACCGTGGTTATTGCTTCTATTATATTCAAATCTACATATTTCCCTAGGCTCAATATTATAGATCCCAAAGCCTTTCTGTTAAGAATCTTCCATTATTCGTCAGTTATCTTTGCAGGCCTTTCCTTCTCATCCAATGGTAAATATAAATCTTTTTGATACAGATAATCCTCCACCTGCATCTTTCATAATTGATAATTACGGTTGTCAAATTTCTCTACTATATATTTTCTATCTTCTATGATTGTTGTGCTCCCACTCAATCAAAAAAATCCTCTGAGAGTAAATCATGTCAACACACAAATCCTCCAAACCCCACTTTGATACCAGTTGTTGGGGTTAAACCATAAACCAATGTTGTATAGATATATAATTAATTAAATCATACCAATAATCAACATGGAATTTAACCAGAAGATAAAATAAACAAAAGAAAGATAACACCAGATATAACGTGGTTCACCCAGTGTGGGCTACACCCACTGAGAAATGGCCAATCCTATTAGTCAGTTATTTATAGAGGAAATACAATGAAGATATATGATCTTCCACACCTCATAGGATGTACAATGATTTCTCCTCACTAGATACTCTTTCTTTCTCTCCAAGGAAACTTACATTCAAGAAATGCAATTCACCAACCTCTAAACCCTAATTCTCATGCCTTTATACATATACCAACTTAGGGCACCTTAGCTATGCGTTTACAACAATTAGATAAACTTTACAACAAAGATCAAATCTAATTCCTGTGAGCTAAATATAAACATTCACACATAGGAAACCGATGTTGGTTACCCTAACTGATGTGGGCTCCTCCTTACCATGATCGATTCTGGTCCCCGAGTGACCAATGCCAATTACTATGTATTCCAACAACTTTGTAAAGCATGATAATGTTAAGAAATTAAGCTCCACAACTCAATAGACAAAACGTATCAAGGCATTCAAAATTTTTTGCAATATTCTGCTCAGACTCAGCAATGGTAAGGAAGGATCCATCATCAAAGTGACCATTGATGAGTTGTGTTTCATGATTAATAAGAAAAATACCTCGAATGTGACCTAAAGATGCATGATGTGCAATAAGATACCCTAAGGTGTCAGCAACAAGAAAAAACAATGTTGGCGCAAGAGGGAATTCATTTTTGATAGAATGGAAGAGGCCGAAAGTAGTGGATTGGTGACCATTGACGATAAGGCAAGCCAAAGCATTAGAAAATAGAGTGTTGACTGCTAATATGAAGAAGTCTCTAAATCTAAGGGATTTGAAGATGAAAAAAATAAATGGCCATTCAATACGATCGTAAGCCTTCTCGAAGTCAATTTTGAGAAATAAAGGCCTTTGCAGAGACACTCGGGCCCATTCCATGTCTTCCCACACAGCTATAATATTATCAAGAATGTATCAAACTTTAACAAAACAAGTTTGTTTAGGACAAACAATTTTGGGAAACAAATCAGCTATTTGAAGAGCCAAGGCCTTGACAAGAATTTTATAAGAGACATTTAATAGGGTGATGGGACGTTAATTATTCATCTTCTCTAGATTTCCACCTTTAGGGATGAACTTGATGTGGCCTTGATTGATGAAACTCCCAAAATAATTGCATTGAAGAGATTCATTATAGACACGAAGCATATCAGGTCCCACAAAATACCAAGTGGATTTGTAAAATTTGCATCGAACCCATCCAGACCAGGTGACTTGTCATCAGCTAAACAGAGAAAGGTTGTATGAAGCTCCTCTAAGGTGAGTGGAGAATTACATCAGACCCACTCTTTAGGTGAAATCTTAATAAGCACCACATCAACACATTTCTGCAAGGTAACAACTAGCTCAATCGAAACATCTTGATCTTGAAAAACCAGACGATAGTGCTCAATAAAAGCATTAGAGATATCTAGGAGCTCCATGAGCCGGTGATGCGAATCATAGATATATTTGATCTGTTAACGAGTATGTTTGGTGTGGAGGGATATGAAAAATATTTTAGAGGCTTTATCTCCCACCTTAAGCCAATGAAGCCTTAACCGAATTTGAGCACCACGGGTCGAATGAGACTTGATGAGCTTGAGCTTGTGTCATGTTTCATTTGCCTGAATCTGAAGAGGAATATCAAAAGGATTGACCTCCAATGACAAAGAGATCCATCTAAATTCTTTGTGCAAAGATGAATTGACTCTCTTATGGACTCAGACCACCTACTTTCTGAATCGGAGGAGAAACCGGGGTGGTGCGTTGAATTGCTGCTTCCCACCATGAGATCCAACTGGTAGCAAAAGGTGGACATGGTGCCATGTTCCAAACCTTAACAATTAGTGGGACCAACCTAAGGTGACTCAAGAAGGTGAGATTAAGATATAATTGATTAGAGGGAACTTTGAGAGCCCCCTGCCAAGAAACCTTAAATGTAATCGGGTGGTGACATGACAAAAACACATCATATCATACTTTGATAATGGAGGAGCCTTGCATGTCAAAATAAAAAATAGGTATGATGTGAAATAAGAACACAGTTTAGGAGTTTTAAAACTTGATCATATCCTTCTCAAAGATTGGTCAAAATATACCAAGCTTGGGATTTAAACTCTTGCCATCGTCTAAGCAATGGATCAAAGAGTCCCACACAACTTTTAAAGAAATACCAGGCTGCATGCTCACCGACACACCAGTGTATAGGTAGGGCACCACATTTATCATCTGGATGCTCTATCACGTTAAATTTTCCACACACCAACTAATAAAAAATAGGTAAGTTATCACCTAACCATTTCCATAAATCTATTCTTTCATATCCGTCATTAGGGGCATAAACATTGAGAATACAAAAAGTAATATCATTAATAGTCATAATCACCCACACAACCCGATTAGGAGGATCCTAGCCTAAGGAGGTAATTAAGGATGAAAATTTTGGCATAATGGAAATGCTAGCACCGCCTTTACCATTAATGTGTTATGTGTGAAAATGCGTGAAATCTGGGGCAATGCAAGATAGAGTATACTAAAGTAAAAAACCAAAAAAAATAATTTCTTGTAAACAAATAATATCTAAATTGTCAATACATTGTCAAGTTAAACAAACATAGAATATTTGAGAGGGCTTTGTCATACCCCGAACATTCGATGAGATGAAATTCATGAAAATTCACACATGTCAAACTCCCTCTGTGCATCCTCAAAACCATCCTCTAAGCTGATAACAAAAAACTTATTGGCAAGTGAAATCTGGTCTGAATCAAAAATCTTGACTTGAATGGAGCGGAATTTGAACCCATTATCCCCTCGCACGTTGTGGAACACATCTTGAGGTGAACTACAAGAGCGTCACTTAGGAAGAGAGATTGAAGAAAAATTCCAGGAATTTTTAGAGCTTAAAAGAAAAACCCATCTCTATGAGGGTTTGGGAGGAATGGAAACTGACAAGTGGAGTGGATCCGAGCCCGACTCATCCTTGGATGGAGGATGGGAAGGAGAGGGGGTAGAATGAACCTTTTGAGTGGGTTTCGCACCGGATCCCTTCTTATTCCCTACCGTAGTCCAGCTATTAATCAGAGGGTCAAACTTGGGCTTGGAATTCGTGGGTTGTGGCACTATTAGCTTGGAACGAGCTAGAAGCGGATAATCCCGAATGCGGTGGTTCGGGGCTTGACAATGAAAACACGTGTTAGGGAGGGTAAAATAAACTACCTTTGAGAGATATGCATGGACCCAACATGAATATCTAGGTGGTCTCACAAATATTTCGTGAGGTCAACTTTGACATACACATGCTTGTTAGGATGAGCGAATAAAAACCCTCTTGTTGATGGGAAATCACCCTGCCAATGGGTTTTGATCATGTTGGCATTTATATAATTAAGGTTATTAATCAATCTTATTCTTCATTGTAAAGTTTTTAAACATGGAAGCTAATATATGTGTAATAATATAATCAATGTTTATTACCTCCATAAAGTTAAATATATTTTTTATTATTAGGGATCTTGGGAAAAATAATATGTCTTTGTTATATTTCTAGAGAGGTTTATATTTAATGATAGCTAGTCATAAATTGTTATGTTTATACTGATATTCATTAGGGACTGACTATACGTCTCTTCTCTTTGAAGAGGTGAAATTTGATTATATATGATTTAATAATAAAAGTTCCACAATAAGTAGAAGCATTGTGAGTGAGTTGGTAGTCCAAATTGTATTATGAGTATTTAAAACTCTCCACCTAGGTTCAAACCGTAAAATATCTACATAATGACAATTTGACTTACCTCTTGAGAAGTAGATGAAAGCCCCACTTCCCCAATTAATATTTGGAAAGTATATGAGTGAGATATAAATGGATTCATAATTATAACACATTGGATTAGATTGAAAATTACAAGTGAAAAAAATAGATAGATGGATTAGATTAGAGTAGATGTATGGATAAAAAGGTTTACTATATAAAACTAGAATAAATTTACCTTGAACTTAGTATATACCTACAACTCATGCCATAATGAAATGATTTAAATTAAATTTTGCATTTCCTATATGAAAAATATAAATGAATCCATTCAATGGCAGCTTTCGCATAAAGAATGGAAAAAAATGAGAATTTTTCTTATACCCAACGCATAAAAAATTGCAACCAATGAATGATTATTAAGTAACCGGATTGAATCATAAATTACAGGGGTAGAATCATGAACTCAGATATCATTATACCTACAGATAACTCAATTCAAGTGATGTAAAAGTAAATTTAAACATGTCTCATTAATTATTCTTCCATCGATATGGCTTTCCAGTTCACTAATTATCTTTTTCATGTTTTCCAAAATTAAAGAGGTTGAATTCAACGTTTATTTAAAATTGACTTATCGTCAGAAATAATTCCCCATTTACTACTGTTGCAAAATAGTAAGCACTCTACCCTATCCTATCAAAAATTTTAAGGTATGCAAAAGTCCAATGATGATATCAAACAACAGAAGACTTAGGAACCAATTTTTGTATCTTGGTGATTGCATGGACATAATCTTTGGCTATCTACCATAGAGGCATTGTTTTTGAAAGGAAATCAAGAGGTCAAGCTAGACAAATTCAACTAACAAAAATCATCCAAGTGTACATGATTTTTGATCCGACCATGAGATGTAATATTAATGCCTACATGTAACAAGTCTCCCAGGAGGTAATAAGGGGAAACAAGTAGATCAATAATAGAATTGATACAGAACGAATGAATTTTTTCCCAATGCCTTAATTTATTTCATCAGAGTTTAGTAACTCTTAGCAACCATAAACTTCTTCTAGAAAAATGCTTATTATGTAACAATAAAAATTCAACTTTAGTTTGAAAACTGTGGCTTAACAATCTTGATTTCATCCAGAAAATTTAATACATCGTATAATACAATTCTATTGACTCTTGGATGTCTAACATACAATTTTTAAACACAAAACTAAAATCAAGAACTAAATAGCTCAAAATTGGATAATATTTGTAGAGAATGAAAATACTATCTCACTTCTCACTTAGTAGTCTCCCAGAAGTTAATAAGTAAACAAGGGCTCAATAAAAAAATGAACAAAGAAGAGTGAAGATCAAATCAAGAGTTTGCTTTGAACCAGAGGAAAAATCTTATTAGTAGTAAAAACTCCCCCTAACTATGGAATAAGCAAAGAGAATCTTATAATATATTCTTTCACTCCACTACTCTCATACAGGAAACATGAAGACTTATCTCGAAGACATGTAGAGAATGAATATCTTCATCATAATGATATTTGTGGTACTTTTAAAAGAGGACTTATGGTTGCTTTCCAAGGAATTAAATGAAAAAACCTCCGGCGTACTCTCTCGAAGGTGGAAAATATGGCCTGCTTTTGTCCAGAAGACTTCCACCGCTTCTCTAGTGGACATTGAACACTTTTCACATAATGAGACTCTGGTGCTTCTCTAAAAAGACTCTAGAGCTTTTGCAAGATACTTCGACACTTAGCTAGTGGAGTCTGATGCTTTTGTAAGATATTTTTTTGCTTTTCTACTGGACTTTATCACTTCTCTAGTGGACTTTGGCAATGCTTTTCTAAGAGTCTATCAATGCTTCTCTAGTGGAATCTAACACTTTTCTAAAAGACTTTGGTGCTTCTCTAGTGGACTCTAGAAACTTTTCTAAGATACTTATGATGATTCTCTAGATGGACCTCTAGCATTTTTTAGAAGACAACTTGATGAGTTACAACTGAGTGCAATTGTATAGTAATAACAACTACCTTGAATTGACGCCTTATTAATAGAGGAAATAAAACCTAAACACTAAAGATTAAAATTGTTTCCATCTTAGAATTTGATACATGTATAATTTCTAGTGATTTTTTAGTTCTAAAATTTTATTAATACTATGATTGTTTGTTCATCTGAGGTATATATTAATTTTCACGTGTTGTGTGAAATGGCTTGTATACATATAATCAATGTCCCAAAAGTTCTGGCATACAAGCCTAGATAAGAAAACATATAATCTTGGATTAAGGTCTACAACATCACCTTCCAAAATTTGAAGTTATCTAACCTATACTTGGTTGAAGTGGATTTATGTTGGCTGTAATAAGCTCATATTTTAATGTTTGTATGTCATTTATTACATAGAACTTAAAAGATGATTCAAGCTCAGAGATTGACAGATGGAAAATATCACGAGTTTGATGAGGTTGAGGCTTCTAGGAAAAATCTACTCAATATCCATGTTCAAGTAACCATTTAAAATTTGGTATATTTAGAAAAAGGGAAATAATCTGTGGGAATATAATCAATTATAGGAACTCTAGCGTTATCCCTTGGCCTCAATATGATTATCTTGATGACTTTAATTATTGTATGAGAGGTCATGATGAAGGAAGACAAAAAGATAAAGAGATGAAAATGAATAGGATGATGAATGATGCTTTGCAATTACCTCACAAAAAATGTGCAACTCATTTTGAGGGTGACATAAATTTCAAGGATAAGGGTACAAGATTGTGGGAAAGTTTAATGGATCAAGCTTTAAAACTTGTGTATCCAAATTACAAACTAAGTATTTTAACAACAATACTAAACATTCTAAATTTATAAGTGGTTCATGGATGAAAAAATGATAGCGTGTATAACTTGCTAGCATTTATAAATGATTTATTAACAAATTGATCTTCATTTCCAAACACACGCTATAAATGTAAATATTTTATTTCCAAGCTAGGATTAGGTTATGAACAAATTGATGCATCTGTGAAGGTTTGTGTGCTATTTCACAAAACAATTGCAAATGAGATCCATTATCCAATATGTGGAGAAGCACAATATAGAACATATTTGAAATCGAACTCTCCAAGAACGGTTATTTTTCACTTTACCCTTTAGAAAAGGTTACTTTAAATGTATAAGTGTCCAAAAATTGCTGAACATATGCAATGGTATGCCCAAAATAAGATCCATGATGGAAAACAACGTCATCCTTATGATTCTCAAATGTGGATGGAATTTGATAACAGATGGTCTATTTTTTCACAAGAACAACAAAATATAAGGATTGAGTTGGCTTTAGATGTTGTAATTTTCAAATATGAGCACTACTTGGTCTACTTCGCCAGTATCTTTGATAAATTACAATTTTCCTCCTTGGTTAGAAACCAAGTCATATTTCTTAATACTTTCATTGATTATACCAAGTAAGAAAAGTGTGACTTCCGATATAATAGATGTTTATTTGGAGCAATTATATGATGAGATAAAATAATTTTAGGAAGGATTTAATGCATTTCAATCTTTAAGGGATGATGATGCACTATTTTTAGCAGGAACTTGAAAAGGTCATAACTTGTGCTCCAGGTGTCCGTTTGAGTCTTTTTTTTAAACCATCTATTTTGATGAGACGAACACACCAGTCAACCCACCCTGCCAATTAGAGCATGTTTCAGCACATTTTTGGGCCCGAAATCCACCATCTGAAGGCAAAAAATTAGGATCTAAGTTGTAATTTAGTTTTTTCCTATTTTAGGGCATTAGTTAATTTTAGTCTCTTGAATGCATAGTAGGTTAGAAAGTTGGAAATTCTTCTAATTTAGGCATGTAGAAGATGTGTGGCGATTTTTGTGTCTGTACGAATAAACATGCAAACTTACTAAGAATAACAGGTTCTAGTAAACTAGTAAAAATAGTAAATTCTGCCACCTAGAGTAGATTTAGTCAAAGTTAGTTAGATTTTGCTTGGCAAATCAAGTTGGGAATTGTTTTCCTATTTATGAAGCATTGTAATTCATGATTCAATAATGAAGAAGAATATTTATCTTCTTTGAGTTCAATATATTCGCAGTGTATTGAGTTTGTGTTAAAGTTGGCTACATTAAATGGTTCTTGTTTGAGATTCACAGTAAGGGTAACATTACTTTTTGCAATACATGACCTTCCTGCATATGGAACCTTATTTGGGCTCACTATTCATGACTATATTGTATGTCCTTCTTACATTATCAATCCATTTGTGTGAAACTCAAGAGATTTGAATAAGTGCATTTATTGTTGACACCATGCTTGCCTTCTAATAGATCATCCATATCATAAGAATAATAATCACATTTTGATAGAACATAGAGTTTCAAAAATCCCCATCAACAATAACAAGTGAATACATAACGGAGAATTCTACAATAAGAAATAAATTTATGGAAAGTGGTGATATTTGTGATGGTATATATGATCCATTGAATGATACTTTTGTAAAATGATTATGCATATTCTAAGAGTTTCCATACTTTGCAGACTCACCAATTAGACACCTTTTTGACTTCATGCATTGTGATAAAAAAAAATCTTAGGTTATTTTAAAAAATATTTTTTGTGGGCATGATATAAATTTAGCATGAAAATATTTGAAAAAAATAAAGATTCATCAAAATATTTGGGATAAAAGTCTTAATAATGGAAAATTCAAAAATCCACTTGCCCCTTATGTGTTGATAAAGGCGCAAAATTGAAAATTCATAATATTGTTGTCTCAAACATGATTTCCCAATAGATATGCAAGCAATTCATTAAGACGTGAAGATGATATTAAAGGTTCAAAATGTATTGACTATCATGTTTCTATTGAGGATATTTCACCTATTATAGTCATATCAAGTTTATAGAAAGGGACCAAAATAACAATCATAAGTCTATGCTTGCTATTAAGAAGTATGAGTTTACATGTGTTAGATCCTTAAAATTTTGATTATTTGAGGAAAGAGGTTCTTGAAGTCCTTTGTTTATTGGACTGTGAGTTTCCACCAGTAATATTTAATATTTCTATGCATCTTATAATACATATAGATAAGGAGCTTGAGTATTTAGGTCCATTAAGAACAAGATGACATGAAGGTTTTGAAAACAATTTTTCATAATAAGGAATGACCTAAAGGTTGCATGTTTGAGGGATATATAATGCAAGAGGCCATCAGATTTTGCAAAAAGTATATGAAATAAATTACAAGTGTAATTCTATGTGTACGAGATGATGAAGAAGAGGAAATATTTTTAGGTGAGTTTCTAGAGGGAAAGAAAACCCATTTTGAACTATCACATAATGAAAGAAATGTGATACATTCTTATGTTCTTTAAAACATGTCTACAACAGAGAAGTGATACAGGTGAATAAATTATATATTAGTGAAGCTTTTAATATTTAATTTTTTAATTCAATTATTTTGACTCTTTTCTATTAAAATATTAGAAATATTTCACAATTATTATGTTTGTAGTCAATATAGTCAAGATATAGATGGGAATGCTTATTTCTCGAAAGTGTAAACAAGATGTACCAGTTCAAGAATCTTAATTTCCATCCTTTGATAAATGGTTTATTGGTGGAATGAATCAAACACAAAAACAAGGTAAAGATATACCTATGGGATAATATGAACTTTCAAATCCTATGTTAATTATGGATTCCAAATTTAGTGGAATGTGTGCATATAGAAATAATTTTAGAGTGGAAAACAAAGACCAAGGGACCGAAAATTTTGATTGTGTTGTGAGTGTTGAATTTCAACATGGTTCTTATAATAAAATTTATATTAGTACCATAAATTATATCATTTTAGTTGATTATGGGGGAAAATAACCCTATACTATTCAAATGTAAATGGGTAAAACCATCTACAACACATCATAATGAGCATGGATTTATACTTGCTAATAATATCTAGTTTTTGTCACAGATACATGAACCATATGTGTTCCCTTATCAAGTAAAACAAGAATTTTTTATCAATTATGTCATGAATCATGGATGGTCTAATGTCATTAAAATAAAGTCTCCATCAAAATTCTATTTAATGGATTTTCACGCAATGCATAATTGACAATATACCAATACATTACAACAGACATTGGAAGTTGACGACGATGAAGAAACAATTAGATAATTTGAAGAATTGACTTCAGAGCCTAATGAAGAGCTTGAAATTGATGTTTTGGAGGGTAATGAAATAAATGATGATGAGGGTGATACTAAAATAGAGGAATATATCATGAGTGATGAAGATTTCCATTCGAATGACATAGAAGATGATGATGACCTTCCTCTCTAAATTGAAATGTTTTTTTAATTATTTTAGCTCATCAATTCATGCATTCTTGAACAACTATCAATGTATATGAATATTATCTTGAAAATAATGTATTTATTTTTGCCCAAGGAAAATTCATTATGTGGTGCAATAACAATCAATTATGCTCATCTTGATGTTTCTTAGTTTCTCTTTTGGTGGCATTGTTATAATATTCATCTAGATGTTTTTCAAAGTCATATCATGAATATTAGGTCTTAATTCCTAAATATATTATAAATATAAATAACCTCAATTATCTTTTTACTTGATTATCTTATCCTTGTTACATTCCATTGATGCATGAAATGAATGACTATGCTTCTAATTTTATGTTTGTGTGTAGGGTGATGTTCAAATCAATGAGGGATTGAAACATGATTTTGCTAATGCACAAGAACGAATGACTAATTATGAACATCTTTGTAGTGAGAATATTAAGAAAAATAATGAATATTTAATGTCGCTTAGTATACCAATTAACAATTTCAAGTCATCATTGTATGTCTCCAATATTTTGAATGTCATTTACATTTGTATATAATTAATTCAAATATTATTGTATACCTCCTATTTTTATATATTCTAATTTGTAAGACAAAAACATTGTCTACAAAAAGGGTAAACATCAAAAAAGAGCTTAAAGAAATTGCATCTTCTCAGAAAACAATGTGTTCAAAAGAAACAAGTAAAGAATGATATGACACTAATGAATATGTTAATTTAAATGTTGAACAAGGACCCCTTCTAAATCAATTTGTTGACCCCAAACTTCTAAATCAAGTTTTTGACCCAAATTTGTGAGTGTTATATGAATAGTTGAAGAAATTGTATGAAGGATGGTCAAATAATCATAATGGTCTCATGAAGCCTAGTGCAAATAATCGAGTACCATGTTCACTAATAACAAAAAAAAAAGATGAAATATAATACAAATAACTTATCCACCACACCTTCAATGGTTAATTAGGTTCCTTCTATGGATTCTTCATAGAGGTTTATAGTCACAACACTTGAAAATTTCAATACAACTGAGACAAATGAGCTACATGCTCATGATTCAACATCAAGTCATTGTTTATATCTATAAAAAAAAATTTATCAAGAGTTGTATAGGGCCACATTGAAATAATATAATCAAAGAGAAAAGGAAGGGAAGGTTCTCTATGTGATTGAGGTGAGAGATGGGGTTCATGCAAGAAGACATGCTACAAGATCAACCACAATATTAGGGGTGAAAGTGAGGTCACATTAAGATGTTACAATTGAAACATTATCACAACAAAACAAAATACATGTAGAGCTTGTTATTAAAAAATGGAAAACATGTTTGATAGTATAGATTGGGTGGTATCATGAATATTCTCTAGATATGAATATGAAAAATCACAAATAATTATAGGTGTAAGTGTAGAAACATGATTCTTGAAGGAAAGGGATAAAATTCGTCCTTGGATCCAAAGTTTGGAATGCATTAAAAGAGGGTATGTATTCTACGGATTTTTTGGAAAGGAGTAGCAGGGGATAAAAATCAATTAATTCAATGACATCTCAATGTGATTTTGGAAGAGAAGGGTTGAGAGTAAGAAGAGAAATATTTTTAATTTTTTTTAATTCTATACTTATTTTTTACATTCTTCTACCTAATATAAATGATCGTGGTTTAAGTTTAATTGGTGCTAAAATGACATGATTTTTGGAAATCTTTGACCTTTTTCTAGGAGGAGAAACATAATAGAGAACTTACAATTTATGAGACACGTCTATTGAAAAAATAAGATGCTATGAAGACTCAAATGATTCAAGATAGGAAAAAAGTTCTTCCTCCAATAGTTTCATCAATAAAAATCCATGCACTAATGTTGTTATGTTGGAGTCTTAAACATCCCTTTTTCTATTGATTTGTCGATTACTTTTGAATAAAATGTTCTAAAACCCTTATCAAAGCATCCAAAACATATAATACACCTCTCGGGCATTGCCATATATCATGGAGTTAGGATTTCGTTGTTCTTTCCTAGTAAAATCCCCAAAATAGAGAGTTATGCCATGAATGTATTGGAAAGAAAAATGAGAAGTACACTTTGGAAACATTTTTTATGGTCTTATTTTGGATCATTAAAGACCCTTGATACTCTTATATGCTCATGCATCATTTGTTTTTTAGAATAAACAACATAACAGATCACCTACAAATTATGTGTTATGCTTGAAAAAAGCAAATGTTATGCATAATGAGATGATGAAAGGGAGGTCCCAATATCCACCTTCAACATATTCATATGCTACAAGCCAAGAAATACAGTCACATGTTGCAATATCTATAGTTTTGATTAGATGAGGGTGATGGAAATGTTTTATGAAAAAATGAGGTATTCTCATCTAAGAAGAATGAAAATTGAATGCAATTTCCTCCTTCGTTGCACCAATTATTAGTACATGTAATCAAAGATACAAAGCCTAATCCGTTAGAGGTAAAATTGAATAGATGTCACCATTACACATATATTTATATATATATATGAACTAGATTATATACGAATCTTCTTATTTGACTCATTTTATCCTATTTGTGATATAATGAAATAATGAAAAGATCTGAAGATATAGGTGGAAGAAAAGGTAATGCTCGTGATGAGACCTATATCAACCATGCTAATGGTGAGAAACATAATTTTGTAGAAAGAGATGGCATGGTAAGTATATTGGACTTAATCTCGTGTATATGAGTTTCTATTTTTAACTTATTATTTACTTCAAATATACTAATATTACTTTTTTGTGCTAGTGTTTGAAGAAAAATCAATTTCTAGTGGGTGATAAAGTGGAAATGATATATTCAATCACATCAAAAGTTACAAAACATGGAAGGATACAATCAATTGAGACATCTCATGGAGAGAGGCTTGGTCCAAACGATGTCAATGTTTGTGTACTAAAAGTGTTGATAAATGTTCCTCTTCCTTATGAGGACAAGCTAGATGATTACACCAATTTATCTAAAAAATATGTTCCTTTTTGAAATGACTGATTGAGTTATTGTGCAAGTATTTTGTACAATAATTCTAAAAAATATCATGAAATTGAGTCAGGGACTGAAAACATTGCTCTTGTTTGACTTCTTTATATGTAATAAACTAACAATGGTATGTTTCTCAGCAAAATTGATTTGCGTCTAGTGGTTTCAAATAAATTTCTACTGGAAGCAATTTTAGATATATATTAATTTATTTTTGATATTCTGTAAAGAATATATGCCGCAATTTTTACTATAAGTGTTATGCATTCTCTTTGTATATGTGAATTTGATTATATTAATTTCCTCAATTATTGCACCTCTGTGTTTTTATTTTATGGAGGATGGTGAAATTTATGATCCTATTAAAGGAAGTGATTTTATAGTCATTTGAGATGCATTTTGAGACAATTGAGAGTGAAAGGAGTAGAATTAAACAACAATCATTTTCTCATTTTATAGGTTTAGTTTTATTTTTGTAAATTGATTGTGACATAACCCAATAAGACTGAGATTTAGTCTTAGAACCTTGCATAATGTAGAAATATTTATTGGATTTTGTTTTAGACCTTTTTTTTCTTACCAATTTAACTTCTTTGTATGAGCCTATAAAAAGAAGTGATTTTGTAGTCACCCAAGTTTTATTTCAAGACAATTCATCCAAAAATTATTGTTAGGAATAATTGTGTTAGTGCTACCATATGGTAAGCAATAATATTAGGAACAACTCATGGTAAACAATAAAATTAGGAACAACTCATCCATTCTATTCATTGTTTTCATTGTTTGTATGTGCTCCTGTTAGTTTAACCATTTCCTACAACGGTTTCGAGGTATTCTGGTATTCTGGTTTTCAGTTTTTCACTCTCCTCTAAATCAACTCAGATCTAAATCAACCAACAAACCCAAATTGGCATTTTCTTATCTAAAGTACAGATATAAAATGATTAAGCTTGAATTACGGAATAATGCATATCATACTTGTTAATTTATACATGCGTAGAGGAAGTGTGGAAGCCCAATAGACAGGGCATGTGAATAGTCATGGAGTGTGGAAAGATAATGGAAAAATCCAACATTCCCCCCCTCCCCCCTTATTTCATTGTTTTTACAAAATTAACCCTAAAACATCATCATCTTCGTCTTCTGATTCTGGTACATTTTCTGAGTCATCATCTTTTTGAGTCGCGACGCGTCCTTTCTGCTTCTTGTGGTGAAGATGTCTTCTAGATTTTTTTGAATCACTACGACCATATGTGCTCTTGTTTCATGAGTTGCACATGAAGATTTGGGCTTGGTATGCTCGTGCAATGTGGAGCCGACACTCTTGTGGGCTTCTATATCACGTTCCTCATCTACATTGTAGCCTTCTTCAAGCTTGGCACAAATCTTCTCCATCTAGTACCATATGTCGAAAAAGACTCACTCATGCAATCTTTTATGCACACTATCTTCAAATCTGCAAGTTTTGGATACTTTTAACAACTCAAAGTAGAAACTGGTGCTCTCTTGGGATTGACTCGAGTCTCTCAAAGATTTCACGTCCCTATGGTTGCTTGCATTCCTACTAGCTTCTCCGGGCACGATTTTCATGCGCTCAGATTGTTACACGGGATCATAGGCTTTACCTTATTGACTGGTTGCTCGTGTTCTTGTAGTAGAATTTATGAAGTTTGGGTTGTAAGCTTGTGTTTTCTCCTATTGAAGCAGGTCTTTAACTCATTTAAAAAATATTTCCTCCACATTTGTTGCAATTCTACGCCAAAGAAAAAGAAAAAACAAGTCACTGTAAATCAGAGATAAATTAACAATCCTCTACACTCAACGTACCGAGCAATTGTTTTTAAGCTTCACGCAGGTGTTGGGTAATTCCATCATTTCAGAGTGGGACACAAATTTTCATTTTACAGCGAGGTCACAGTTTCAATTCCTCGCATCTCACATGGATGGAAATGATGGAAACTTATCTTTTCCAACGAGTCTTTAAAACTGCCACCCATGTCGCAGGTCTGGGGTCGCAGGGATCTTTACAGCCGGCAGGTTACTTTGCACAAGTCCTCCACATTGGATGTTTTCTGCGATCCCTAAAATGAAGTAAAATTCAAACAACCTCCAAATCTCCCATACCTGCACCTGCACCAACTCTTATTACCACGTTTCTTTCAAACAGTCCTCCACGTAGGGCATAGGAAAGTGAGTAGGTCAGTAGGCGTGGATGTTAGGATGTCTTGTTTTCTAGGTAGGTTGCTTATCCACTCACAAACACACAATAAACAACACTCCTCTAAAATCCTGCGCACAGGCCGCTTTAAACCGCCGCTCTGATACCACTGATATAAAATGATTAAGCTTGAATTACTGAATAATACATATCATACATGTTAATTTATAGATGTGCAGAGGAAGTGTGGAATCCTAATAGACAGGGCAGGTGAATGGTCGTGGAATGTTGAAATAAAATGGAGTAATCCAACAAGTACCAACTTTAATCTAAAGCTTATACATTACATCAGATCTTTCCCTCTGATCTGACACAACTTCAGAAACTCAACAAGGTGCTTTATGTTTGGGATTGCGACCTTTGACCCTACCTACTAACTGAATTAGCAAGTTATTCCATTGTCTTGTGATCCCCGAGCTTCAACACTGTGAACAAATTATTTGGACCAACTCTATAAGATACCTATGCAAACGTTTGTATCTTCTTTTGTTTTATGGATTCGACTCACTGGTGACAAAGGATCGGGTCAACACGTTTTGTTATAGATCTAGCTCCAACTCGCATGCATTGGATGCATTGGTGAAAACACATTTAAAACAAAAAGGCCCTCCCCGTGAGCTACATTGAAGTGAGTTACACATTTTGACAGTATCCTTTCTCGGCCTTCAAGTCTCACTGCCATGTGGCATATTTTCCTCTACAACTAATCTCATATGTGCATTGGATCATGGCTCTGATCTCATCATTTTTATACATAGCCCACAAGATATTTCTCCACAAATCTTGATTTTGGGTGAACTCTAGAGACCCTGCTCCAATTTTGGTCACGTCTCGATATGAATCAACCCTCACGAGCATAATTGCTTGACTATTGATCCCACGACACGTTCACTGCTCAGTCTAGCCTTCAATAGATGGTGGAAATCCCAATTTTTTCTCTCTTCTCAACGGTGGACAACAAATTCACTTAAATATCGTGCTACGCATCAAAATCCTCCAAATAAATTTCTTCATCTTTTGTATTGGAAGCTTCCCACGTTGGATGGTTCAAGTGAATCTAGAAGCATCTATTATTGGTGGCGAACTATCCTTTCGCAAAGGCATATGAGGAGCGAGTGGTAGATGCTTTGAACCATCTCGAGCACCTTTACTTTTTTTATGAAGGAAAATTTTGTATTGGTACTTTATCAAAAAGGGGGGAAGAAATATAATTTAGTTTTGAAAAATAATAATGATGATGAAATTTTATTTGGATGTATTTTTGGTTGTAACCGACATCCAATCATTATATATCTTGAGGGGGAGCACCTATGAAACAACTCCAAGGATGGGTGATGTTTCTCTCCCCATGTTAGCACTAATGGGGGGAATGTTAGGAATAATTGTGTTAGTGTTATCATATGGTAAACAATTTAATATTAGGAACAACTCACGTAGAGTTTTAGGTGAGACAAATTAGGTTGTTAGACCAACCTTCCTAGATTAGTGTTAGTAGTTTTTGGAGTGGTTATAAGAGTTAAAATATATCTCTCATATATTTGTAATGTTTACATTATGAATCTATGTTGAATTAATTATTTTGAGCGTATAGTCTTTGTTGAATATGGGGTAGCTCCCACAACTACATTAACAACTAAGGGAGTAATTTAACAAAAGTGACAAAGAAATTGAGAGTAAAAGGAGTAGACTTAGACACTAATATTTTTCTCATTCTAAAAGTTTAGTTTTATTTTGGTGAATTTATTGTGACCACAACCCAACAAGACTGAGATTTAGTCTTAAAATATTGCATACTATAGAAATATTTATTCTCTATTTTTTTAGACCATTTTTGTTTTCTAACCAATGTATGAGTGAAATGGAATTGATTAGTGTAATGATATTATGATTGAGTAGTGATATTCATATTTGGATATTACAGGATGAAGATAAAGGTAATGGAGAGGGAGGTGAAAATCTAAGTACTTATGGAAAAGAGATGAAGAAGCTATTGGAACGACTATACAAGTTAGAAGGTGATAATGGGGAAAGAGATGTATGTTTTTCCACTCTTCCTACAAGTCTGTGTTGATCATTCCTCCTAGTATTTAAGGCTTAACATTATGCATTTTCCTCTTTTTTTGAATTTCTCAAATGTTGGTGATTGTAATTTGTCTCCAAAACAGGGGGTACCAAGGATTTGAACCCTTCTTAATGCTTCACATGAGACAATATGCAAATATTAGGTCTCAATGAGTTTGATAAAACTTTAGAAGATAATATTTCAAATGACAAGGAATATATAAACTTTACTCAGGATATCAAATCTTGTATTTTACTAGATTATGCCTCAGTGACAATAGTAATACAATATACATCAATTACAATATAGAATCTACAAGGTTTTAATATAATTATGTAGATTACATGATCATCATCCAAAAATAGACATGTTAAGAGACTCCGAAGCTCCTCATATGAACTATAACACTCGAATGATAGAATTTGACGTTACTTAGATGAAATCCAACACTCGGTGAATAGAATTTATCTCTCAAATGATAAACTCATATACTCAGATGAGAAACTCCAGCACTCCTAATATGAACTCTAGCACTTAGATGATATACTTTGATGTTCCTCAGATGATAAAAAAGATTGGGAACATAATATAGGTATATATAAAATGAGTACAAAATAGGTTACTTTGGGGACTCATCATCTCTCCCATAACTAAACTCTTACAAGTCCCTTTATAAGCTATTCATTTTCTCTTTATTCATCATGGATTCTCATCAAATCATACTTAGAAAGATATAATGGATAAATGGTTTTTTCTGACAATTCTATACCCTTTATGTTTTCTAATTTTATGCTCTCATAGAGTGAAGCGAACTAAACCTTCATCTCCTCATTGTATCCAATCTGACATAGGATATAAGAGTATGGGAATCCTTATAACCTCATTCTTATGCATTCTTTCCCAAATTATCTCATGAATTACATGATGGATATTTCTCTTCTATCTATCCATGTTAGAGGCAGCAGGGGAAACAATTTCTCTTCTTATCATATAAAAATCCATTTAATCCCATCTTATTGTACAAGATGAGAATTTAGAAGTGAAAGTATCTATATAAAAAATGTTGAAAGTCAGGAATATGCACCTTCCACCTAAAGGAAAAATTCCCCCCCACACTTTCATTTTAGATTAACTGAAAAAATGTTGTAATAAAATATTTGGGCTTGGGGTACTATTGGTTGTTGAATTAGCACTTTATAGTGATCAATAGTCAAGGGAAAGCGAGTCCCTCCTCTTTATGGGAGAGGTTCCCTTATTGAAAGCGAGTAGCAAAGCTTACATACAAATATACAACTTTCATATTGATGAGGACTTCTGATATTTCGAAATGTTTTATACCAATATGGATTATCAATACATAAGAATGGAAGAACAAAGAAACTAAAAGGGAAGAATATAACAATACTTTCAGGTAATATAGATAGAAGAATATAACCTTGCACATACTTAGCAAGAGGGATATAAAATAAAATCATTCACATTTGCAACATCATATATTATTCCACAAGCACAAAGTTCTAGAAATCATATCATAAGAACAAAATGTTTCTTAACATGAAAGGTTGATGATTCAAAAAAATTAGACAAGAAAGAAAAGGACAGTAGATGAAAATTAGAGACAAGGGAAATTCTTCTGTATTGATTAATTTTAATTCTCTTTACATTTCAAAAAATTTATCAAAGTCCCACCGTGTAAATAATGGTGTGGAGAGCCCATTAAATAGTTTACAAAAACAGTTACATTTGGTTCCAACTTATTTTAATCTAAAAGATTAAAGACTACTTAAGAAATACATTAATAGAATGGTCCTTAACCAAATATTACATCATGACTAACAACTTCAAATTAGAGGAAGTGTCTTAGGATCCCGAGGTAGAAACATCCAAAGGAGGATAAGGAATGCCAACTGTATTAAAAATCCGATGTCTAAATATTTTCAATGCTTCAGATATCTCCATGCACTTCGGGATGGTGGTGTTAGAAGTGGCATGAGTCCATATATAAAGGAACTTCTCCATATCCTTCTCAAACTCTGTGTTTTCAAGAAACTCCTTATTTTCCTCAGTGATATCTGATTGAAGGGAGCATAACTCCTTCATCTTCTCTTTAGACATTGAATCTTCCTTGACAAAAGTACTAAACTGAGCCTTGATCTCCTGTATAGAAAAGTGATTGTAATGTAATTACTTGTATTAATCTTATTATCAGCAGTAATATAACACCAATGAACACAATATTTCAGATAAATGATCTCAATGTGCAATAAGAATATCTTAGCCACTTTGAGGGGGAAACCTCCAAACCAGACAGTAAGACTCAAATGTTGAATATGATGATGAACTACTACCTACTAACTCCTATATATACTATTCCTATGCTATGGCCAACGCCAAGGCCGACCCACTAATGAAAATATAACATATATGAAAGAGATACATAATGATAAGAAGTTATGATAGCCACAAGTTAGCTATATACATCCAATATAAGATATATGATTAAGGGCGTAGCATGCCCCTCCCCTTCAAAGCAACATTGTCCCCAATGTTGAGAAGATTTGGATGTTGTTGCAGGAAATTTGCATCCTCCCAAGTTGCATCTTCATTGTCTAGATTTTTCCACTTGATCAAATACTCAGTGATGACCCTTGTCCTCAATCGCTTGGTGCGTGTCTGAAGGATGCATTATGGTTCTAGGATGATTCTACCCTCTTCATCAAGATCAAGTAACACGGTCTGGGTTGATATTGTCTGTCCAATTACCTTCTTTAGGAAAGATAGATGGAAGACTGGATGAATTTTGAGTAGCCGGAGGAAGTTCCAGTTTGTATGCTACATTTCCAATCTTCTATAACACTTGATAAGGACCATAATATTTAGGTGAAAGCTTGTTATCCTTTTTCAGTTGTTTTAAGGACATTTGCTTCTATGGTTGTAAACACACAAAAACCCAATCACCAACTTCAAAATGTCTTTCACTATGATGTTGGTCTGCCTGCTGCTTCATGTGGTTTTTAACCTCCTTTACACCAAAAGAACACTTAGAAGGCTTTGCATAAAGTTGATCTTGTTCAAGAGTTTCCAACACCTTATTTACATGATGCAGGTGTTCCTCCCATGTTTTGCTATAGATTAATATATCATCAAATAACACTAAAACAAACTTTTGAAGAAATGGCTTAAAGATGGAATTCATCAAGCTTTGAAATGTAGAGGGTGCATTTGTTAGTCCAAAATGCATTACCAAGAACTCATAGTGTCCTTCATATGTCCTGAAGGCTGTTTTATGAATATCTTTGTCCCTGATTCTAATCTAATGATATCCAGAATGAAGATCAAGTTTTGTAAAGTAAACAACACCATGTAACTCATCTAGCAAATCATCAATTACAGGAATAGGAAACTTATCTTTAACTGTGTATTTATTGAGTTCCCTATAATATGGACACATGGGCCAATTGTCATATTTTTTCCGTACCATCACTACATGAGAAAATTAAGCACTTTGACTATGACGAATAATTCCTACTTCTAACATCTCTTGAACTATCTTCTCAATCTCACTCTTTTGCATACAAGGGTACCTATAAGGTTTGATGTTGGGTGGTTGACTCCCTGGTACTAGTTGGATGGCATGGTCATGGTCTCTTTTCGGAGGTAGGTGATTGGGCATTTCTCCAAACACCATTGAGTGCTCATCTATAACCACTTGCATATCTACATGTATAAATGTATTGGAACGATGTGCTTCCAATGAAAACAATTGTGCCACAAACCCTTCTACACCCTTTCTAAGAAATTTTGCATCTGATGAGAACTTACCATCTGTGGGAATTTTTATCTCATTCCTTTTAGTTTAAAATTCCTCCCTTCTAACTAAAGTTGCATGAACAACTCCTGGAAATTCATTTCAATGGTTCCCAAAGTGGTAAGCCACTGAACTCCTAACACAATGTCTGCTCCTCCCATGGCAATGGCATCCATATTACTAGTTAGAAAGTAATCTCCCATGGCGAGATTAATGCTATGGAATTTTCCTGAGCAACTAACTATTTTCCCCATCAGTGATCATCACTTGAAATTATGGAGCTGGATAAACAAAGCAGTTCAATTGTACTGCCAACTTATGATTGATGAAATTGTGAGTACTTCCCAAATCAATCAACATTGTTACCCTCCATTTTTTTAAGAATCTAACTACTTTGAGAGTTTGGGGAGTGCTAATATCGGAAATTGCATGGCATGATATTGTTGGTTGGGGATCTCCTAATTCCTCCTCTGGCTCTACCTCTTCATCTTCTTCATTTTCTTCTTCTTCAATAGGTCCCTCAATGTAGAACAACTTCTTTTCAGCACACTTATGTTCTAGTCCAAATTTGTTGTCACAATCAAAACATAACCCTTTGGCTCTCTTTTCTTCAATTTGTTGAGGCGTCAGTCTTACTGGCTGAGGGAATGATGGTGGAAGGGTGCTACGATCTCTAATATTACTAACAGTTTGTTTCCTACTAGAAAGAATTTTTCCTCTGCCCTACGTGCCATGATCATAGAGTCTAAAACCTTATGAGGATTAAACATACGCACCTCAGTCTCAATTTGTTCTTTAATACCCCCAAGAAATAAGTCATTCAAATTATATTTAGGAATATTTTCCACCCGTAAGGAAAGGTTTTGGAATTGATGGATGTAATCTTTGACTGTTCCTGTTTGTCTGAGCTTTGTTAATTGACTAAAATAATTATTTGAGACACTAGAACTATAGTGCAATTGCAACTCTTCGATGAATATTGTCCATGTAACATTGAGGCCACTCTTTTTCCTTTGAGTACATAACCATCGATACCAAATGAATTGGTCAGGTTCAAGATACAATGATGCCATGGTAACCTTTTGTCCCGATGGAATTTGATGAATATCAAAGAAATTCTCCATCTGGTTAATCCAATTAAGTGAATCCTTTCCATCAAACTTATGCATTTCCACTTTTGGAATCATGTTACGGGCTTGCAGAGTGTTTGTATTTGGCTTGGTCATGTTTGCAGATCCACCTTGGCTAGTTTGTCTATTACTTTGACCTAAAGATCCACCCTAGTTAATATGAGTATGATTGAGTTGTGGCTAATTAGGAAGGATATTATGACCCATGATATTGTAACTAAATTGGTGAATGAAATCCTCCAATCGTTGTCCAATCTTTTCTACATCTTCTTTGCTGGGCACTCTACCCTCGAGGTTTCGCAACTCTAACTCAAGATAGCTGACCTTATGGTCAGTTGAAGTAAGCCCTAACCCTGAGGACTCTATAGATACCCCTTCTGACTCTAACTCCTCAACTATTATCTCATCTTTATCAGTGTTTTACCCAGAGTGATAGGATTCTTTTTTCCTCTTGTCGAAGGGCCAGCCATGATGCCCCAAAATGGTAATATTTAAGGATCAAGTTCAAAATTTTATAAAACTCAAAGAACAAACTCAAACTAATTTTTAATCTTCTTTCTGGAAATGTAAATAACTTTGAAAAATTCCTCAAATTGCACCCTAGGTAGCCAAATTATAAAAAAAACATAAATCCATTATAACTTTTGTAAATCAAGTCAAAAAATCTTAAAATTTGGAGGGAAGCTTAGTTGACTGATTTCACCACACCACAGAAAAATACACTACCGATTTTGAGATATGGATGAACCTTCACAATTAGGGTTTTAACACAGTATTGGCCGAGTTCAAGCTCTGATACCACTTGTAATGTAATTACTTGTATAAATCTGATTATCAGCAGTAATATAACACCAATGAACACAGTATTTTAGATAAATGATCTCAATGTGCAAGAAGAATAGCTTATCCACTTCGAGGGGGGCAACCTCCAAACCAAAAAATAAGACTCAAATGCTGAATATGATGATGAACTACTACCTACTAACCCCTATATATACTATTCCTATGCTATGGCCAACACCAAGGCTGACCCACTAATGAAAATATAACATATATGAAAGAGATATATAATGATAAGAAGTTATGATAGCCACAAGTCGGCTATATACATCCAATATAAGATATATGATTAAGGGCGTAGCAGTGATCACCTGAAGATTCATTCTGGATTTGACAATGAATATCTTGGAAGGCAGAAAGAACAAAATCCTTGAAAGCTTCTCCTTTTTGCCACATATTTTTTAGTTCTCCTAATGCTTCCTCCAAAAATTTTATCTTCCACTCAACACTGAAAACCCAGGGTCTTGACAGATTTCTCTTGGCCTCATCAAATTCCTTGCTTGCCAACAAGATCTACTCATTTGTCCTACTCATCAAAAGGATATCCTGGATGTATTCACACCATAGCTTTAGATATTTCTCCAAGCCACTGAGTGTTATGGTGAATTTCAACTATAATTTGGATAATTTCTCATTTGATTTGAAGGCCTCCTCAATGAAGTTTAATCCTGCCACTGTCATATCATCAACCAATGATTCAATGGCCTTTCCATAGGTGGCATACTTATGAATATATTTGATGGTATGAACTTCATCCTTGTTGATAACTATGGGATGTGGAAGAGTGGTTAGTGGAGTTGGATCTAGGAGCTTATCCTTTGCTAATAATGATTTTATAAAATTTGAAAGAACTTGGTTCTGTTCCTCCAATTGCTCCACAATTTGTTTACCATTCTCAACAAGCTCAATAAATCTAGTCACAGTTTCTCTGAGATTATGAACCTCACTTTCAGGTGTTGAATATCCAAGTGGAATCCTTGTGAGTTCCAAGTCATAAATTATAAGGTCTTTCTCCTCTTTGTACACCTTAGGATTTGCAATCTCCATGAATTGTTGGCCCTTAGAATCTGACACCAGCCTTGAGTTAATATTTTCTTTCTTTTTCAGAGGAGGAGGAGTAGTACCAAGAAAGGCTGCTACAAGATCAAACTTGGGAACCATAATTTGAGAACTAGACTTCCTTTTCTTGCTATCAACGAATGGTTGAACCCAAGCAAAGGAAGAGGAAGAGGAAGGAGAAATGGGTCCAAGTGCAAGTGTACTCAATGTTTTCACCACAGATGTCTCCAATGGAGAAGTTGGCATATCTTCCAAAATATCCCTAGAAGAAGGGTCCACCAAACCTAGAGACTCAGACATTTGGCCTTTATTTTCCATCTCAGTAGTGTTAACATGGGCTTCTTCTTCTTCTTTCATCTCTTCATTGTTATCCTCACTCAAAACAACAACATCTTCTAGCCCTATGGGAACCTATGGATGCTCCAAAGGAAATTCTTCCTTTTCTTCTGCAATCTACTCTTGCTTGATAGCCTTTCCTTTCTTCATGTATACCTTTGTTTAAGAGGAAGGAGTGGAATGTTCAGGCACCTTAACATTGTGCGTAGTTTCTTCTTTCCTAGGAGAGGAATTTTCTTGTGAAGAAGACCTGGCTTTGCTCATTCTAAAGGTTTGCATCTTCTTATCAAACCAGAGCTTGGTTCTTACAAGAACATGGTTAATCACCTCTTTCAAATCATCCTGCTCTCTTACAAACCAATCAATGGTTTCAAGAGGAGTGTGTTTGATGGACCTCTCATATTCAATGGATTGTAGGACTTCATCATCATCCTGGAGCTTATCATGTAATTTTTAGAGATTGAAAACTATGATTTGCTGAAGAGAAAGTTTACCAAAGTACCTTCTCATGGCCTCAAAGTCATCTACGCAATCAACCCAATAATCTTCAATATCTGTAAGGTGATAGAAACCCATCCTGAAATTCTTAGCAATATATCCCTTGATATCAAAGCAAGTTCCAAGCTTGAAGTGATGAAGGGTGAGAGGAGAAATGGTTCTATCAATGTTCTGAGCATCTAGGGTTGTCTTGCATGTATAATTTCCCAAGGTGATAGGGAAATGGATGCCAACAATATTTTTACCTCTGCAAGTCCTGTGAAGTTTGTCCAATTGTCTGTAAATCTCAACAAGGGCCATTTTTTCATTAGAAAACATAGGAAGCTTTAGAGGAAGGCCTTCAAAAATAGTTAGCCTAATGTATGAAAACTTTCTAAATTGAGTGAAGAAACTCCCATATTCAGAGATCAAGGTCTTCACTTCCTCGGAAAATATTCAAGCAGTATTTCCTTTCCAAAAGCCTCACAATATACATGGTGAAAGCGTCATTGAATCTCTTGAAGTGATGATTGCTGACTTTAAGAGTGAATTGGGTAAAATAATCATATATAGGAGCATCCTTCTTATCTTCGACGAAAGATAAACCAAGCCATTCCCTGGATGTTGCAATGGCATACATGAGATAGGAGGACATGTAGAATGTCTGAGTTCTCTGAACATTGATCAAATGTTCTATTAGGTTCTCACATATTACTTCACCCCAATTAAAATTATGCTTCCCTTCACAAATGATATTGATATAGGGACACATCCAAAATTGAAACTCATTTATAGAGGGCATTCCCATGATCCTAGAAAGAAGAGTGATGATGTCTGAAATTTCTTCCTTAAAATCAACCCTGAAAAATGACTTGGAAAGTATGGATGCTCCTTTCTTAGGGTTCTTTAGCCATGATTTAGCTACCCTAGTCTTGTATTTATCATTGTCATGGTCAAATAGTGTTTTTTATTTAGCAAGAGTGAAGGTATGAGCATCTTCCACCACTAGGATGTGTAGGGCAGCACAAATATCATCAGAATCCAGTCGTGCAACCACTTCACCATGGATATCAAAAATCTCCATAGACTCTGGATTAAAACAAGCCCTACAAATGAGCATAGTATCAACGCACTGGATAGACATAGGGAAACACCCTGAAAATGGAATTTCGTTGTCTTTGATTAATTAGGTGATGGGAATAGGGTTACCACATCCAAGCCTACTCCAAAAGTCGTCAAGGTCGAGGTGTTGAGCTTCACTATCCCCAACATAGGGCACATAGGTTTCTAATGAGGAGAGATGCTCGTGCCCTTTGTATTGAATCTTCATTGTGACATAGATAGGGAGAGAAACAACCTTCGATTAAGTGTATAATAATTCAAACAATCCCTACAAGAGAAAACATAGAGTCACAGACATGAGAATTGGTTTCTTATACAAGAACGCAAGTGAGAGAGAATGAGCAAGAAAGTGTGTGAATGAAAGAACGGTTACACTCCTTTAAATATCCATGAATTTGAATGGATGGAGAGAGAAGACAATGAATTTGCAATAAATGACTCCCACATTGACTCAAAAAGGTGAAATGCAGAAAAGGAAAAACAAATTGGCCAGATGGTCCATGGGATGCAGGGACACGAGGGACATGCGAAGCCAAAATACCTGATCTAAGAAGAATGCGGAAAAATTGGGTTTGGAGAGCACAGAAGGTCCATGGGATGTAGGGACACTAGGGACATGTGAAGCCGATTTAGCCGATGGTAAAGTGATGTAGGTAAAGCGTAAAATCTGTGAACAGGAGGCCCACCGACACTTGGGACACGTGGGCCACGGTGGGCCAAAAATGTCTAACTTAGCCGTAAAACATTAAAAATGACCCCAAAGACTGAATGTTTCAAACTCTTTGAAATTTTCCCTTCACTTAAACACTTCCAAAGGACACTTCTTTAAAATTTTGAAAATCTATCTTGAAGAAAGAAGGGAAATTTTGAAAGGTGACAACAAGTACTCAGACCTCATGAGTAAGCTAGTGCCTATCTCTAAACTGGTGAAAGCTTCTTATTCCTTCATCCATAGGATTTGGTTTTGACAAAGAGATATAAAACATATTAACTCCAACTCTCTGAACTATTAAATTTATCATGAAATCAATGATGCTCCCCAAAAGGTAACCATGCAAGAAGAACTCACATAATTGATTTTATTGCTCTATTGTGTTGGTAAAGTATACTTTCAAGAACTATACTTTAGTTTCCAGCTCATGAGGTAACTTTTTGTGAATTATTAACATTTTCCACCTACAAAATTGTTCTTTTAAAAAAAATGATAGACTACAAAATGTCAATGATTCTACATACTGATAAGAAAAAGATAGTCCTTATGCTAATTCTTGATTTTCCCATTAAGGCTTTTTCAGTTCTCTTCTTAGACTTTTCAATTGTGATTTAGTTTCTTCCCACATATTCATAATTTTCTCAGGATTCAATGTGTGTTCTCATCATTTTCTATTAAGAGATTGGATGAGATATTTTCACTTTAATAGATTTTATAGTCAGATTTAAATCATAAATTTGAGTGTCTTTTATTTACAGTCAACTTTTTACTTCCTAAAGTTCTTTCTGTAGATAGAAAATGTTGTCTTTATTTTCATTATTTTTTTTCTCTAATATTTGGTATTTTTTTAGTTAGTTCCAAAATAACTTGGTAATTTTCAATAGAGTCCCTTTCTTGTTAAGAACTAGATATTATTTTATACTCAATGACTTAATATCCTTGTTCTGTTGTTCAAATTTTGTGTCTTGAAATTGCTTTTGCAATTCAATAATTTTCATTTGTTTCTCACCTAGATACTGTCTCAAAATTTGGATCTCTTCTTATTTTAGCTTGATCGATAGATATTTTCTTAACAAGGTTAACGTTTGGTGTGGATGTAGGTCCTATGTTAGATATTCTTATAATGCAAGCCCTTCTTCTTCCGTTATTATTAAATTTCCTTTGTCTACTTGTGAGGCAGAAAAAGGTTAAAAGACAACTATTTATGATTCCATATCTGTATATATCTTAGAATATCACTGTAATCTACTAGTTTTTGAGCTTTTTTAGCACCTACCATTTCTTGCTCACTTGTGAGCTCTACTCTTTCTTGCATGTCTATAGGCCTAGGTGATTCTTGATTGATTAGAGGATATTGATTAAATGATTATAATATTTTTGTAATATCCTAATATTAAACTTATTCTTCTAATTCATCTGCAAGGAGAATTAATTTTCTAATCCTTTTATGTTGTTATTTAGGGGAAAGTTCTTCTAGGGATTCCTCTTTGTTGACTCTTTTTTCCCTAACTTTTTCTTGAGACAAGTTATTGCGTAAGAGGTTTCCTAATGACCCTATATCCTTTCACTCTTGAATGAGGAGTAGGTTCTTGTGGCAAAGTTTCTATACTATCCTTAGATTTATTAGTGAGGGTTTTAGGATAGCTTCTTTTGTAGGAAACCTTCTGCTACTTCTTCTCACATGGGAGGAATGAGTGGAAGCTATTTCTTTCTCATATTTTGACTACATAATAAATTCATGTTGTTCCTCACTTTCCTCTGTAATTGAAGGTGTTTTGACAATGATTTTATTATGAAGTGTTCTTTTTCTTATAGGTTTTTTAGGCTTCCCCACATTTTGATTAGAGATTTCTCCCTTGGTAACATTGGAAGGAAATGCCTCAAGAGAAGTATTGGTTTGATTTCAACCCTTAGTGAAATTTCTCTTTGACTTATCTATACTATGGGGAAGGAATTTTTTCCTAGTATGTTTTAATTTCTTCTTCCATTTTCTTGTTTAAAAACTTCTACCATAATTATTCCCCTAGGACTATTTAAGAAAACAGTGTTAGTAAATAAGCTACATCAGGCCATGATTTTTTGATGGTCTGATTCCTTAAACAACCTATTGGTCGTTAATTGGAATGTGCCATATAAATACCTAGGTAGATTGATTTACACGAGCATTTTATTGGTTGAGTGTCTCAAATGGTTTACCATTCTCATCGTCCCCCTAGAGAAAAACTATATTTCCCCTCATAAGTGATATAATTCATTATCCAATAGGTTATAGTATTTTGTGGATCAAGTAGGGTATTTTGATTTATGCCCTTATTTTAATTTTTAGTATTGATAGATAAAGAAGGAATTTGGTCCTCCTCTACATTAGCTATTTGTAAAAGATTGGTATAAGTAATTCTATCTTGAATTCTCATACATGTATTCAGGATTCCAATCATTTTACTTATTATTTTAGGAGTCACTAAAATATTCACATTTTTTACCTTGGTGTGGAATTCTTCAAGATTAACCAAAAAACTCTTCTAAAATATCTCTCTCAAATCCCTACATTTTCTCAAATAATCTCATCAAATCGGTCTCCTTAAATATGACCAAAAATTTTGCACTCTTCAATAGTTCCTCATCTCCTTCAAGTTTGGACTTGCATTTTTTTTATTTCTTCTTTCAATTTCAACTCTATTTTTTAATTTTGCCTTCAAAACTTAGAGAAATTATAGCTTATAGAGGGACTTATAGATATATGGATTGGATTTGATGGAACAAGAGTATTCAATAGGTAAGGGAAGTAGTTAAGGTTGTGAGCAAAGGTTCCCTACAAGGCAATACAAGTTGGTTATGGAGGAGCTCAGGTGCTAAGGTATGGGTGAAATGACAAAACATTGGGGGGATTAATGGTTTCTAGTAAGTTTTATGATGCAATAGGAACATATGAGATAATTAATTCATCTAACATGAGTGAAAATCAAGGTAATTATGACCAAATCCACTAGGTTATCAAATTAAGTAAACAAGACAAACAAATATGCAAATGGTTTTAAATACTATATCTGGAAAGAGTGCATGCTTTCCATATGGAAAGAAAAGGGAATATATTTTACTAAAAAAATTGGTGAGTGCAACATCAACAACGATTTGAGTGAAGAAGATGAATGAATGTGTCCAGAAAGAAGTTGGCTATGCAAAGGAAACAAAGGGTGATCTTTCAAATAAAAGTGGATCTTGTAGAGAACCCTTTAAATGTTGAAACATCTATTAGCTCATGTGAGATCATTGACTGTAAAGACATAAAAAATGAACCATATAATGGGATGCTCAAATCAATTAAAGGTTAATTTTATTTGACGATATAGGAACTTGGCTGCAAGGGTTTGGGTGAAATGAAAGATAAAGAGGGGATTTAATGGTTTCTGCTAAGTTTAATGATGTGATCCAAGAACAGACGAGACAATTAAGTCATCTCACATGGGTGAAAATCATGGAAATTATGACTGAATACACCAGGTTATGAAATAGAGTAAACATGATAAACAAAATTTGCAAATGGTTTTATATGGCTTGCCACCTTATAATTATTGGATATAGATATAAAGTTGATATTGTATTTTAAAATAAATTAATAACAAAAAAAAAACAGTAATACTTAAAAATTGTTTTAAAATTTTAAATATGCCTTCAAGATATTTAAAATGGTTTCGGGTAGTATTTTATTAAAATTCATCTATGAAATGTTATGTTCCATTCAAATAGTATTTTTTTACATATCATGAAGCTGAATAATCTTTTTTTTATATCATGAAGTTAAGATAATCTTCTAATTCTTGATGTACAGGAAGCTACATGACGCTTCACATTCGTTGGCCATGATATTTGAGTTCGATAGAATATGCTGGTTACCAATCACCTAAATGTTTTAGATGTTTATAGGAATTATTACAACGTAATTAGTTAGCAGTTGGCCTTTTATGGAGCATAGTCATTAAATCATGTGGTTTGGACATAATGAACATTTAGGCACCCTTTTAATTTATTTTCTCATTTTGATATTAATAAAATTCTTGCAAACCCACTTGTGGGAACAAGATTAAAGCTAAATTATTTTATAATACTAATCACAAGCCCACTTTGGTTCCATTGGTGACGCTTAAAATGAGGCTGTGAAGTTATATTGTCTCTAACACTACAATCAAATACCAAAATTAATTATATATACAGTAGATAACAACAAATGTGTATAACACTTAAATAATTCACTTAAAAAACACAAAAATTCAGTCATGAAATAACAATTTGTAATTCAATAACTCTTGTGTTAGTTGTGTGAAAGTTGTATAACACTAAAATCTAACATCAAAATCGGTTGTGTACATATAACACCATATATATACTGGTACCAAATTTGGTGTTGAATGTAGCACTGGTTTGGTTTTATATTATTAGTGTTATATGCCATAACCAAATTTTGGTGTTAGATTTTAGTGTTATACAACAACTACCCACACAAAAAACATCAATGTTGTTGAATCACAAATTGGTGTTATATGCCTGAATTTTAGTGTTTTTTTAAGTGTTATATTAGCTAAATTTATTGTAGTACTTGAAATAATTATTCAACTCTTTAAGAGCTAAACAAGCCTCAAAGAAAATTAAACCTATTTAAACTCCATAATTTTTAATAGATGGAATTATGCAAGTCAGTTATATTCAGAAAATATTTAGAGATGATGGAACTCGTACATGTGTGCCCTCACATTATGCAACAAAATTAGGGGTATCATTTCCAAATTTTCTTTCCTCAATTTCATTAGATTATTATTGTTATATTCATCCATTTACATTTATTCTTGGACTAGGGTTCATAACCACATATCCAGAGATTTTGGGAACTCATTCAACGGTCGCTACCAAACGACCAACCGACCAAGTGTATCAGGTTCATGTTTTTATTTCTCATGTTTAACACATTATAAATGGATTGGGCATATATGTATTTTTAGGTTCTACATTACATAGGAGGAGTTTAAAGAGCTTCAAAAGCACCAAAAAAATTGTATCTAATTCTCTGGTTTACTTTGATATACCTAGTTTTGGTATGAGGGTATATATTACTTACTAAATTACATTGTTCTAGGGTACTTGTGTGTTTGTCGATCATCAATCTAATTTAAGCTCTTATTAGTGTGTTTTCCATTTTTTCTACCTTTACCCCTTTGTGTTTCACACGGTTCCCCATAACCATGAGTTTATATTTCTGGGACCTTAGAATGGCGAATGCACAATTTTGCTGCCCCCAAAACCATGAGTGTGTGGTTCTGGGGTTGGGCCCTCATCACCTCTATTTTGGGTCTATTTTAGGTTTTGGTTTCTTTATTGTTTTTCTTCCCACCGATTGTTTTTTTGCACTGCCATAAAATGTTAATTTGAGTTTCAGAAGTTTATAAATACACTTGTACATTAATAAATTAGTACAATTAAAAGAAGGATTAGTGCCACATATATGAATGTGCCAAATCAATTAATTCAAGCATTTAGAGTAAAGATTCAAAATTCTAAGAAGACTAGAAATTTCTTTATTACTACATCGAACATTCATTCTAACACAAAAAATCATATAAAACAGACAATAAATCATCAACTAATTGCCTCACTAAAACACTGTATAATACATAGACTGCTGTTTTTGATATTGCACATATTGAAGAACGGAAAATATCATGAAAGCTTTCCTTTTATTTAGTGTACCGCAAGCCCACGATGAGTAGATGCATTTACATTCTGATACAAAAACACTTACAATTAAATAATGAGAAAATGAAAAGAGTCACTAGGACATTGGAATGACGTTTAATATAAAACTCTCAACACTTTGAATTCTGTAACAATATAATAAGCAAGATACCACATCGATATCTCAAACTTCCAATCCGTAACACTGCCTTTAATGCACCGGATCATACTTAGACAATAGATCAAAATATTAGCCTCGCTTCATGAATTCAAAATATATAAAGTAACCAGTTAGCATGGACAACTCCTCTCTGCACATTACAGGTATTAAATAAACATTAAACGCATACATTTTATTGCACTTAAGCTGTCCTTTCGGATGGAAGTTTCTGCTCACTAACTATAAACAATGTAGATTTACATTTAAGTAATAATTTGACCATATAGGAAGATTTATATTTAAGAACTACATTTTTCTTTTACACACCCTCGCAACCTTGCTAATATAATATAACTCTTTAACTTTTCTGTATAAAATGTACTGCAGTTCCCACAACAGTCTATGACAAGATTTTTACCATTTTTAAAAAGCAATAATGAAGTTAAACGTGTAGCCAAGAAAACCGACAGATCTTCATTAATATAATGTCACCCAAGCGATTTATCCTTCTTTCCACAACATTTTCTTTGCAGGGGGGAAATTATTGCCATGAAAAGTTTCTTCCGCATGAGATTCCCCACGAGCTGTAACACGTTTCATTGTTTAAATTACTAACCACAGAAGGTGGTAAGCACAGCTAATAATGGAGTCGTTTTAATATAGTTTTTAAAAATAAAAATTCAAAATTTTGTATGTGTACAGAGCATATTCTATTTACACTGTCGTCCTACACTTCTCTTAATAATATACGTCGTTGATAACTTTTGTGATAATATATTATGTTGTTTAATAAGTTGTTATTGTTTATACTTTTCAATCAATCAAACGTTAATATTATTTTCATTAACAAAATATACACTTTTCACATTAATAAATTTGTACATTTTTTAACAAAATAACACTAAAAATACATTTATCTTCAATTTGATTGGTCTAAAAATTAACATGTTATTACAACCTTCAGTAATTTTGAAAAAAATATGATGTCATTAATATTTATGATGTCAGAACATTTATGATAGCATTTAAGTTTGAAGTTGCATCATAGAGGACTCGCCACATCATCGCCCTTTCCAACATTCCAATATAGAAAAAATTGCTTAAAATATTAATTCCCAACAATACACAGATGAGTCATTCTTGTCGGCATTTCGTGGCTTTTGGTGGACGGAGGGGAGAAAGACTTTAGTCACCCAGAATGGTGACACGTGGCTAGAAGGAGATCAACCAATTTAGTCTCATACAAACAAATTGTGTAAAATGAACCACAACAATGGAAAACGCATCCGAATCAGATCCAACATAGAATTGATCAAATCGTCCATGCGAAGTTTGAGCCAAGAAATTCACCATGTATCTTTTGACTTGCTGCAATTAGTGAAAGGCCAACAAGAAAATCAGGGGTGCATTCATTGCAGTCGTGTTCGCCATGCAAGACTTCAACATTCTCACCGGCGCCACCATGGCAATTATGGTGTCTGCCACATTCAAGACCTTCTACAACCGCCCATGCTATAAAGGTGGATCCTACCGCTTCCACCACCCCTCAGGATGATTATGTGTGGCTGATCATTCTCATGGTGGGAGCCATTCCCGCCACCATGACTTACTACTCGCAATCCAAGATGTCAAAGACCGCTCAATACACCGCCCTCATTGTAAGAAATGTAGAGCAAGCCACGACCAACATGACACCAACCGTTCTGTGAAAATTAAGTAGACTGACATTGTTGATAAATACCTATGCATAGGACAAATGCATAGGACCCATTGTTTATCATTTAAGTCAGGGCAGAGTGGCAGGCTAAGGCAGAACACATGGCAGGCTAGAGTGAGAACACGTGGTGTAGATCTAGTGGTGGAAGGAAAGCCAAGTAGAATCATTTCGGCATTCCTCTATGCGATGGGCTCCAATGGACGTGAAATCCATATAATGAGGCGGATTTTAAAAAATTGGGTTTGCGGTGGTAGGATGCAATCAACGCGGGTCAAGGTAGGGACAAACGATGGAGTTTGAAGTTGCCACATGGAAAGGATCGAGCGACCAAGGTATGCCACATGGCACCATTGCGGCGCAACTCAATGAGATGGGCCTCCAACAGACTCCAAGCCCCAGAATAAGCTGGGATAAATAATTTTTTAGGTCCAAAGGGAAGCACAGGGTAATGGAAGGAATTCCACGTGGGCCGAACACATAGCCATAAGGGGAAACATTTTTCGAATAACACATAGGAAAATATTGACTCCATAACAAATCAAGAGGAGCCACGTGGTGCATGTCAAGGAGAATTAAAGGTCGCCATGTGGAAAGCCAATCAGGGGCTAACACATGTCAGCATACTATTCAACCGTGCCCTTAATTTTTAAATGGGCATATCTTTCTCTAGGGAGATAACATTAGTTGACACATAACTTGACTTATATCCTTCCCATAGAATGTTGACACGCAACTTGACCTGTAGTCAAGACATGGGATTCCTCATGAGACATTGACACTGTTCACCTTTGTCAACATTTTACTAGCGTGTACATTACATTTTTGCTTGTGGCAGTACTTAGTAGCATCGTTGTTCTTGTTTGCATTGTTGTGTGCTTTGGTCTTGAAAGTCCCAATATTAAGTACTACTATTGAAGTACTTAAATTCTAGAGAAATCAATAATCTACACTCTAAGAAAAATAATATTTCTTTTTTTAAATTAAAATCTTAGTTGTTGATAAAGGATAAAAGTAATTGTATTGATATTTATCTTTGATATCTCATCTTACCTATAAGGTTAAGAGTATAAAATATCTCTTTTTAAGAAAACATAAAAATGAAAGTCTCTGAGATGAGTACCAATAAGTACCAGTCTCAAAGACAAGTACCAGCCTCTGAGACACTTTTTTGGGTAGGAAACGAGTCTTTATGCAACACTGAATTAAAGGGATGGGTAGTTTGAGAGGTAGATACAGTGTCATCCATGGCATAATCCAAAGGTTGAGGTCATGTTTGGCATGCCTAGTGCGTCTTATGCATCACTCTAAACTTGTTCAAAAACTCCAATCACTATTATAATTCCATTATAGTAAGGTTTTGAAGAGTTCAAATTGCAAGGAGCAAACTAGTGAAGAAACTTTTATGAAAATTCATGGATCAGAAGTGAGAAAGTATGATCATGATTATGTCCAAAGAGTGTTCAATTCATTTGATAGAGATGCTAATGGATTGATCGAGTGTGAGGATATCTAGACACATATTGATGTCACAACTAAGTTTATTGGGTTTGATGATTTTTTATTTTTTATTTTTATTTTTTATTTTTTATTTTTTTTTAATTTTTTTTTGGGGGGGTGACTGTATCTAGCACTCACAAACATGGTGGATCCACGCTCTCTTCCAATCAAAAAAAATCAAAATGTTAAACATTATTAATTTTTTATTAGTGGAGAGACGTGGGCCCCACAAATTTGTGAGCACTAGATAAAAATTGTCATTTTTAGGTGTGTATAATAGGTTGATGATGATGAGGGAGGAGGAGAATAGTAATGGTGGTGCATTGATGGAGGTGCTTAATGCGTTTGACAAAGATGGGGATGGGTACATCTATGCTTGTTAGTTTTATTTATTTATTTTCTAAGTCTTGAGAATGGTCGTTATTCTGTTGTGGAAAGTACATAAATTCTTCCTCTTCCTCATCATTGTTACTAAGTGGTCTTGGCTAGGGTAAAAAGTGTTAAGGTGGGGTGAATGATTTCATGATTTCAATGAACCAATAAATGAGCTATTTATGAAGAAGACATCACTCCAAATCAATAACACCTTCCATTGTTACCATCATGTGAACTACTAGTATGATATTTTGCATATTAGGTAGGCATTTTGATGTTGTTAAATGTGGATGGGGGTACCACCATATATGTATGTCATCATAAATCACACAACATGTATACATGTAAGTTGTGTTGAAAAGTCAAATAGAAAATTTAACTCAAATGAATTCAATGCATATAAGTTATTTTTCAGTTGTTATCATATTTAATAGAGTTGGTAAAGTGTCATAGTAATAACTGATAAGTCATTGGTAAATTCTAACAAGTATGTTCTAGAAATGTTTCACAAATAATTGGTATTTGTATTATTTTTTTAATGTACACTTTGCATGCATAATTTGGGTTCTTCTTGGGGCATATAAAAGTGTATAGTAATGAATGTGCATGTAATGATTATTTGGTTTCTTTTGGTTGGATGTCAAGGGTGTCATGTGAAAATATGATTTAGGATTTTATAGTTTTCACTTGTAATTTTTATGGATTAATTTCGTTATGGTTATACTATTGAAAACTACACAACACCAAATATTGTTATAATTGTTATTATGTCAATGCAATTGTGTTGATACCACAACAAGTAAACATTTTCGATATAATAGGTCAATGAATTATATTTCATTTTATACACATGTAAATTATGAATATTTTATTCATCTTTTTTAAAATTTTGTTATTTAAAACAACTTGTAATTTTACTTAGCTTTTTTTACTAACACAATGTAATGTGTTGTTTCTATGTTGAGTAAGATAAATTGATGTAATAATGCAATAAAATTTTGTGTTGTTTTATACAATAAAAATAGATACTTTTTTAAAATAATAAAATCAAAGTGTTTTTTTCTAATTAATTAGTGTTCCTTTCAATTTGTTTTTAATTAACAATTTAAGAATAATATAAAAGATGGGGTTAAAGTAGTGTTTGTTATCTCTTCCCATCTAAACTTTCCTTCTTGTAGAGTTAGTAATTGGATTGGAGTAAGGTGGAAAAAAATATGGTAAAATAGACAAATAAAATGGTTTGGATACTACAAGATTGTATAAACATTGTTTGATAGATCCATCTGATACAAAATGTGAGTAGAGCTTAATTATTTTTCATTATAGTTAATGCATGATTTATCCTTTTAATATCCCAAGTTCTCTAGATTTTATACAATTACTTGCATTCATATGGCTCTAGGGACTTAAGGTAGACGAATGTGTTACATTATGAAATTAAAAGGGATCTATAACAAGGTAAGGGAATCTAACCTAGAAATAAGCACTTATATGTCATGGATGCTAGAGTCAATTTTCAATTCACAATAATATACTATCATTAAAAACTAATAAATAGACCATGATGAAAAAATGGATGTTCTACCATGGAAAAGGGATGATTTTATGGATAATTATTCATTTTATGCCTCTAAAATAAGTGACACATTGATAGATTGGATAGATATTTTTTCATTAGGAATGTATCCAAAACTTACTCACTGTAGTCACAAAATCATGCATTTTAGACATTTATTTATCCCGGTCTCATATTACTATTTAGAAGGTTCTTGAGTGAAGAAATTACTAATTAACACCCATCCTTTTGGCCATCTTGTTTATTTTATTTCGTAATTTGTGACCTATTGCACCCATATGCCCAACCATTTTCTAACATCCCACATTATTTTAGCCTCGGCTGGGGCACCCAAATTTAGTATTAGGGCACCCATGGGTACCCTGGTCCCACCTGGGGAGCCCTGATCCTTCTATCACTTTCCCACTAGTTTTTGGGCCTCTTCTAGCCATTTTTCATCTTTATCTTTCTTTTGGTTGGCCTTTTCAGGATTAATTACAAAATTAGAGCAAGAGAACCCTATAAATATAAAGTTATGAGACCATAATGATGGACCTAGCATCATTTACTACTATCACTCCATCTATTACATTGGCATCGACATAGCTCCATCATCAAGGCACAAGCTAGGACATTTACATCACACTTCATATTGGGAGGGATTCTATTCTATTCCATGCACAATTTATATTACATTTTCTACATTTAGTGATTGCTCACTATTTCACAAAGTGCGACTAGCCCAAGAGAAATTAGGGCACGAAATGGACACACTCACCAGAACTACATTTGGGTCTGAAATGTAGTGCAACGATCAGTTTAGTAAGCCCACTGTTTTGTCAATTGAGGTCAGTCCGACCCATTCATTTTCCTCTTTCTTTTTTAGGGTTTTGATACTTCCTTTTGGGTCTTTTGCAGGTTATTCTTCCTCTTGGGATATTTGGAACACTCAGCGTAGTATAAAGAAATTAATGCAACAAGAAGCAAAGCATAACAATCATCTCCTGGACCTATGAAGACCAGTTCTAGACCTTTTTTCCCAGACCAAGGTGCCTATTTTACTTATCAGAGTGCCCATGGGCACCCTAGTCCTTTCCCAGGCACTCCAATCCAGCCACATCACCCAAGTCTCTCCTCTGCGGGACCTTGGCATAGTCATTCCTGCTTTCTAATTTTTTGCTTATCACTGTGACACAGTCTGACAAGTTTCTATTATTTAGCTGATTTCTTTCCTCTTCCCTCTTGCACATTAGGGTTTAGTATTTCATTTTATATTTTTTTAGATCATTAGCATACTTCCTTACTACATTTATAGTTGTTCATAGCTTAGATTAACTACCTTAGCACTACATAGTTAGTCCAATTTTAGTTAATCATTTTAGTGAACCCGAATCTTATCATCGATAAAAATTATCCTTTTGAATCTCCAATCATCATATAATTTGACAACTTTTGTCAGGACTTTGTTGATACCCCTGTTGATCCTACTAGCTATAGACCTTTCCCTTTGCTTATTCAACTTCCATCTTCTGATATAGATCATAAATATTTAGATGACGTTATTATTTCTTATATGTTTACCATTGATTCTAACATTCTATCACATATTCTAGACAAAGCACAAGCTCCTCAATCTGACTACATAGCTACAACTCCTACCATTCCTGAATCACAAGGCAGTTTTCATTCACATTTTCCCATTAATTCTCCCACATTATATATATTTGATTCTCTTAATACAATGTGTGTTCCTACCTCCCCATCTTCTGATCTCATATCACAACCTCTCGAACCTCCACATGACTCTAATGCCACTATTTTTATGGTTGATATGGTTCCTCCTACTTCGTCATCAGCCCCTGATATCATGAATGCTATGATACTTTATATGGTGTCTACTCTCAAATGTTCCCTTTCCTTACTTACCCCTCCATCACCTCAACTTGTGGAAAAACCACCTCACTCATCACCATTTGAGGGTGTCATTTGTATGATAGATGTAATTCCTTCTATGTTGTTTGTTACTACTACTGCTATTATTCCATATCAAGGGCCTATCCAGTCCACACACGTCGCTCTATCTTCCACACCCCCACCACCATCACCATCAGTACACCCACCATTCACTTGTACTCTCTTCATGAATGATTCTTATTGGGAGCACATATCACTTGATACTTCTTACAAATCCTCTGTATGTTCACACGATAGTTTCCTTCGGCTTGGTTTTTCCTTCAAAGATCTACATTCTCCTTTATACGATCCAAATTTGTATCATGGCTCTGTTATTCTCACTACTACCTATGGAAAAAAATCATCTTTTTGTTCACCTTATGCGTTATCGTACCTCCTCTCCACTTACTCTTGGCCAATCTTGGTTAGATTACATTGGAGGAACACTTGATCCTAGTCATATTGATATAGCTTTTCTCATGCCATTTGGTACTGTGCTCATTTTTAATAGCTCTTTTCTTTGTTACTCACCCAATTTTACTATTTGGTATACTCATGGGTGTCTATTGCCCCCCTTTACCGATGAACAATATGCCATGAAAATGTATAACTTGCGTATTCGTGGTTATTTGGATGACCAGCTAGAGACTATTGCTTATTAAGTTTCCCGTGTTGTTTAATATGATTTCAACAATGAAAGTCACAATATTTTAAATGATCTTACTTGACCAATGATTTTATATATATGCTAGGGGGGGCATCACACCTAATATTTCCCCCCACTCATTTATAGCATCATTACATAGTACCACATCATGTTTTTCATACGTATCCTCTTTTCATTGTCATTCTAACTGATAACGCCCTAAAACTCTTGTGATATGACTAACTAGTAAAGGCTAACACCATAATAGCCTAGAGTGAAACTCAAGCTATAGAATGAAACATCAAAGATCAAAGCTTAAAAGCATGCATCAATGTAAACTAAATGAAATCAAAAAACTTAATCTATTTGCATCCTTACTATGTGAACTAACTACTTAACATATACCTAATTAGATCTAAGGGAAATCAAACTATATTTGTGGCTACTCCATAAATGGTGAGAGGATCTCTCTAACACAAGACTAAAATTTCATGTTATTTATACCTCTACTAACCAAAATAGAGATTTGGATGCAAATATTTAGCAAGTTAAAACAAGAAGGAAGTAAGGCTCATAATTCTTATATGATTAATATTATTCAAAACATGGTGTAAAGTTGGAAGGTAGGTACTTAGTCCTTTTTATAGTTTTCCATTTGAGGAAAACTTGCATCTTGGTGCATGTGGGACTAAAAGTACAAAGTACATTAATGTTTGTTAATCATGATTAGTGAATTAACAAGTGATTAGTATGTGAGGAGCCTTAATTGACCAATTAGGACTAATTAAGAGGCTAGGATAAGATTTTGAAGCCTTTTGAGATTTCTTAGAGGGAAAAGGGGTGATTTTGAATGGTTGGAAGAGGGGATTGAGCCAATAATAGGGTCTATTGATCAAAACAATGGTAAATAGGCTTAATTCACTAATAAATGCTAATTTTTTAGTCATAAGAGGATTATGACTTACGATGTGTCTTAAATCGACATCCTGAATGTGAAAGAGGCTAGGTAATCAAAAAAGAGTTGTTAATTAACCAAGATAGATAGAAACATTAGTTAATTAAGGGAAATCACTAATTATAATATAAATGGTAAGAATGAGAGTAATTAGTGTGCTTTTAGCAATAAGATTGCAAAACTAGATTTTAGGTGTTTACATTTGTCCCTATTTGAGGTGAAGTAAGTGGCGTCACTTCAAACATAGTAGACAAGTGCAAACAAGTAAATTTTAGAAGAAAAATTATTAGAATGAAGGATTCCCCCTCGAGTGTCGATGGGGTGATAGAAGAAGTCAATCGACGATTGAAAATTTTGATAGAAACGGATAGAAGAAATAAGATAGGGATAAAAATGATTTTTACTCCCTCGGGTGTTTTGGAAGAAAAATGAATAGTGATAAGGTAAGATAGTGAAGAATATATGACTAGCTATTGCATCCAATCTGTCATTAAGCAACTTTATTTCATCACATTTCCCCTATGATCTAAATCATCGGCCTTTATTAAAATAAACAAAAGTGTAAAATAACATGAAAAGCTATATTACTAACATTTGTTCACTGCTAAAATGTGTAACTCCATGCAACATACATAATGCAATGAAATACGAGAAATTAAACCAGCTAACCTAACAAACAAACAAGTATAATTACACATACTCAAACAAACAACATTAAAGACAGTTGCACCAATGTTTTTGTTATCAAGCTTCAGTTCCCAAATGTTCGTGTTTTAACGAAAAGGGCTAAAAATGGTGCCCAAACAAGGATACATGAAAGGGTAATAATGGATGAAACAAGTAGTCCCATGAAAAAGCATTCATGTGTTATGAAATAGCCTCTAGAAACTCACTGTTGCACGAGGGTACTGACATAGTTAGAACCAACCTTTGTTAATGGAGGTAGATCACAAGGATCCACGAGTCATTTGAGACAAGAACAAGCAAGAACCTAAGAAAGATGTTTTTGTAGGACAAATTTCTATGTTCGAGGATAATGCATTTAATATAGACTTCAGCTACATGCATGTTGTTTACCAATTTTGAAAAAAAAAATGAATTTTTACAATTCTTTGGATTTTTAATGACTTTTACCAATTTTTTGGATTTTTTTTATTTATATTATTTTTGAGTTTTCTACGAAATGTATCTAAATGTTTTGAATTTTCTGACTAACATATTTGAATGTTTTGGGATTTTCAAAAATTTATATGATTTTATTTGTGATTTTCTAGGAAGTTTTTCAAATCTATGTATAGGAAATCAAAGAAATGTGGATGCCCCCAACGATAGTGAGATGTACAAGGGTAGAATGCCACGTGTATGTGCAAGAAAGTGAAGATGCAAAGTTTCCCCAACATCATATGGGAATATACAAAAGAAAAATATTCACATATAGAAGTTGGATCAAGGCCAATATGGATAGATTCAACAAGATGATGAGCTTAAACCAATGACGTGCTAGAAAGGAGAAAGCATGCCCCTAGTGTAAGATGGCCAAGAAACACATGATAGAAATAAGTAGAAGATTTTTTTTAAAGTGAAAGAAGGGAAAAAATTTCCCTCAAACATGGCAAAAAGGCAATCTTATAAACACGGATGTTCTAAACGAAGTACAAAAATAGAAAATGTTTTGAAAGGATATGGAAAATGTTGTTAGAAGTGTAGAGATGAAAAAGTAATTAGAAAAAGGCACCAATCATGAGACAAGATATGGACTAAAGCAAGAGTCTGAAAAAGGTCCCAAAAAAATACTTGGTAACATATTAATCTTTTTTTCTCATCGAGATCCAGTGTGTGCACTTGGAAATTAATTACCTCTTGGAGGGAAGATTTGATAGACAATAAGTGAAGACACCTTAGCCAATGTGTAGGAATGATTTATTTTCAAAGTTGATTTCTAAATGGATGATGGAAGGAGAGTTGTACATTTCTCCGCTACCAACTAGGCATCCATAGCCCTAATGGAGATGTATTTGATTCTAATTACAACATTGATCTACTACCAATCAGGCATTCATAGCCCTGATAGAGATTATTACAAATACCCCAAGAGAGAGTTATATACAAATTTGCTTTTTGCTTTCTGAAAATTTATTTCATCTCTCTTGATTGTTTTGACAAGGGGTTAAGAATCACTTATGGCTTGATGGAAGGATGTGGAAGTGATTACGATGACGACATTGGCTAGTGTCAATAAATACATCCAAAATTTCTTCACAACAATTTTATTAGATGTTGATTGTGATAAGATCTCTATGAGGTTGGTCATTCTTTAATTTACCAAGGTCATGAAAGACCAAGGTCAAACAGATATCATAGAGATAAATGTCACAAAATGCGTGTGAATAGACTAACCAAAATATCATCAAAGGGATGAAAATGGCGGATGACTTGCAGAGGGATGGCAAGAAAGGGAAGAAAGAACATCCATGTGTATACAATACCTGATTGCAATGTTTGATATTTGTACCTTTGATTTTTTTATAATGATTTAATGTTTTCTCATTTTTTTGTATTGTTGAATTTTTTTATTTTCTATATTTTGGGAAATTGGGAGCAACCAATGTCAATTTTTGTGATAAGATCCAACAACAATGTTCATGATTTCCTTGATAAGGGAGATTAAGTGTGTTTGCTTATCAAGAGTCATATTATCTCTTATCTCGATGATCGTGGTGAGTTCATACTCAACAAATGACTGTGATTTATCTTGAAACATAGATTTCTTAGGTGGGAGCTTGAGTTCCCTGTCCAGAGGTTTGTACACTTTGCAACATACTCAATGGCTACGTTGGTGCGCATTCTTGAATTGCTTTTTATTATGAACTCTATGATTGTTTAAATTTTTGGGAGCTTTGGAGCTCTTGGAATTTTTGATCTTACCTTGATAAAGAAATTGTTTGGGTTTCCTATAAGCTAATACGTGACTTGTCTGATCCCAAGAAGTGGGAGAATAAATTGGATGTTTAGAATTGATGTGATAAATGATACAGTCGAAGAATTGAAGAGGATGGGCTACACGGAGGTGTCCCATAGAATGAAGATGAATGGCTACTAGGATGTGGCCCAAATATAGAAGATGATGGGTTACCAAGAGGTGCCCCATAGACTGAAGATGAAGGGCTACTAGGATGTGACCTAAGTATAGAAGAGGACGAGATACCAAGAGGTGTCCCATAGACTGAAGATGAAGGAATACTACGATGTGGCCCAACTATAAAAGAGGATGGGCTACCTAGAGGTGATCCACAAATAGAAGATAAAGGGCTACTAGGATGTGGCCCAAGAATAGAAGGTAACGGGCTACCAAGAGGTGATCCCTAAATAGATGATAAAGGGCTTCTTGGAGGTGGCACACATATAGAAGAAGACGATGGACTACTAGGTGGTGACCCAAGGTGAGATTTTGATTAAGGAATCATGATAGATAAATAGTGATTGGGTAATGAGAAGATAGGCCATGGATCAATGTCATACCCATGCATTTCATCACACAATGAAGAATGTGAAGATGGAAGAATAAGAAGAGGTTCAAGTGTGATGATCCTAGGATCTTCCTTTGTTTCGTGATAAAAGGAATCAACCGCTTCCCCATAATACGTGAACGTATCAAGGTTTAAAGAGAATTCTTTTTCATAATCCCCTATAAATTCTCCAATCGCTTCTTCATTCTAAAATGAATCGATCGGTATGTGTTGTTGGTTGACCATAAGAGGTTGATTGGAAGAAATAGGTCCAACAAGTTTGGAATATTTAGAAGATGTTTGAAGATGTAAATGAGGGGAAGGTTTGACCTTATTATGTCCATAAAGGAATTGGATAGTGCGTCAAAAATATATCTTAGCACATCATTTCTTGTGAATGATTCAACATGGACAAAAACATCGATTTTTAGAAGATTGATGAATATGGAATAAGGTATGATCAAAATAACTCAAGGGTCAAAGAGGGATTGTATTCTGATTGATAGAATAAGATGACTTGAGAGATGAAGTAGACTTAGATTTGGATGTCTCATGAGTGGAAGAAGACATGGCTTTGAAACAAACTTGGTATAGGTTTTCCTAGAAGATGGCATATTGCCGAGAAAGTAATAGGATCATTCATCCAAGAATTATATTGTGACGTAGGGGTCAGCTTGGATGATTGATTAGAGGAACTTCGAGTCAGAGAGCTCTTTGATGGAGGAATGGGTTGTTGAGGTGACTAAAACATAGGGTCCTGCAAAGACAGGGAGGACCATGACTCAAGAGTCAAATTAGATGTTTGATTGAAGGTACTTGGAGTCACACAGGTCTTTAAAGGAAAAAGATGTTGTTGAGACGACTGATAAGTGGGGTCTTGTGAAGAAAGGGAGGACCACGATTTAGGATTCGTATTATAGGATATTTTGTATTGGAATCTTCAGAAGACCGAGAAAAATTAGAAGACACATTTGGATTGGAATCTTCAGAAGACCAGTAGGAATCAGAATCATACCACTCTTAAATTGGTTTAGAGTCTGTGCACCAGGAGAAATGAATTAATACATAGAAAGTAAAAATAAAGTACAATAATACATTCAGTATTGTAATACAATCAATACAAAGGCTATTAAATAGCCATGGAGGTAGGAAAACTACCTCCTATAGAATAGGAACTACAAAACCGTTTTAATATTATAGTTACAACCTTATAACTATGGAAAATATTGTTGTTATAACAATATATTCTATTAACAAATTAACCTACTAACAAGTAAATAATATTTTACCACATGGTAAAACACTAACAATATGTGAACACTAATAATGATTTCCTAAAATTCCCCCCTTAGTGTTTACATGGGAAAAAGCACATCTGAAAAAATGGAAACAGAATCTTATGGCTCCACATACTTTTAGGTATGCATACTACTATCTTGGATCTTGTTGCACATGATCACCTCTCTAGTTCACCAACTGACCATGATCACCTCTTCGTGTGAATATATTCACCGGATGATCGTCTTCCAATGAAGTACAACAGTCAAAGGACCATGCGACATTCATAGTGCAATCACCTTCCCTCCTATAAAATTGTTCACAGATTCCAAAAATGCACATCTTCTACATTTAAATCATAGCAAGAGAGTGAAACCACGCACCATTCGAAGAAAACAACTAAAATTTGGAAAAAAAACACATCAATTCTATAAGAATCACAATGCTCTTAATTGTAGTCATTTTCATCGATCATTGTTACTCGATCTCAAAAAACATAGGAAACTACCATTACCACTGGAAGTTACCCTTGACTTTAGTCGTTTTAGGCGCATAATGGAAATGGAACATTGGTGTTATGTTCCCCCCCACAATGTGAAATTTCCATTTATTCACACAACCAGGAGCACTGAAAAATCAAATCAAATCAATCTGAAAAAGAGATGCCACTATACCAAAATTCAGCCCCATCATTGGTAACTTGAGAGAGGCATTGATCGTCCTCCTTCCTCCATTCCCTCCATCCTCTAGTGTCATGCTGCTAGCTCAACCGGATTTGATCATGGAGATCAAGAATCATCCCCAAAAATTAGATGTCGCATTCCAGTGATAATGCTTCCTTTACAATTTTAAATTTGGGCATTGAGGACACAATGATACTCAAAGTTATAAAAAACGGAATGAGGAATTGCCCACTAGATGGCCAAAAAAGAGGTATTTTTCAAAATTGGCATTTTACCCCAAAATTATAATCAATGCAAAGATAATGAAAAAGTAAGCACTTTTGCAAAAAATGGCGCTCGATTTCGAGTTACCGTGCAAAATTTATTGAGGATACAATTTCCTGTAAAACGACCTAATTTAATTAAAATTGACACAACGATTAAATTTTTTCTCAAAATGGAGAGAAAATTAATTGTGTGACCACTCATTGGAATTGGGAGGAAATTAGGATTCCAAAAATACCAAAATTTCAGAGAACTCACACTGAAAAATTATTAATTTGGCAAAAAAATGTATTAATTGCCCTCAATTTGTAATTATTTAAGCAAAAACTCGAGAATTTTTTTTTTTCAAACTATAGTTTTGCAAAAATATAAATTAATCAGCCAATCAAAAATGATTGTGAGAAGGCTCACAGCTGATTTTGAGTTGAAGTGGCCCGCAATGATTTGTTCATAACTTGAGAACTAGAGCTCCGATTTGCAAACCGTTTAATGTGTCGGAAAGCTTATTTATAGAGATTCATAATGGTATAGTTTTTTTATTTAATTGTGTATAAAAAATCTATTCATGACTGATTTTTACATCCAATAGGCTAAAAAATCATGCTTTCTTTTCTTTAACTGCAAGAATTTATACTTGGCTAAATCCTTCTTCTTGAGATATTACTATATTCAATGTATAAGACAAGTTCTTCAATGGCTGATGAGACAAAAAATAAGGGAAGAAGATGCAAATAAGTCTAATAGACTACAAATACAAATAAACTACTATGGCAACAAAGATAGGACGTACAGAAGGAAAATCCACTTCTTAAAAAATGTATACACAGGGGAAATAGCAAACAAGATATCTACCCTTGGCTATACTTCAAAAAACCATCACGGAGAGAGGATTTAAATCTGATCTGATACAAAATCTTAAATTCGGTTAGAGTCTATGCACCAGGAGAGCCAAATTAACACAGAGAAAGTAAAAACAAAGTATAATAATATATTCAGCATTGTAATACAATCAATACAAAGGCTATTAAATAGCCATGGAGATAGGAAAACTACCTCCTACAAAATAGGAACTTCAAACCTGTTTTAATACTACGTGTACAACCATATAATTACGTAATACATTGTTATTATAACAATGTATTCTATTAACCTACTAACAAGTAAATACTATTTCACCACACAGTAAAACACTACCAATATGTGAACACTAAAAATGATTTCCTAACAACCACTTACCATGAGTTGAAGATGGGGGAAGAGGTAAGTGAATGGTTTCTCTAGCACAAAGAACCAAATGAGGTCTAGTTGTGATAGGCATCCTTTGATAGGAATGTCAAAACCTAAGTTCCTTATTGTCGTACATATAAGGAGCCATGTGATAATCATTCATTGTTGGAAAATGCCTAGAACCAGATAGTGTGATTTTCCAAAGAGGATCTAAGGAAAAAAAGATGACAATGATACAATTTTGACAATCCAATGAGGTTTGAACAACAAGTTATAGTTGTAGATGTCAAAAAAAATTATCAAATTTTGAGCAACACAAAGGACACAAAGGAAACTCTTTTCCTATGTTTAATTTCGATGCAAGAGTTGCTTGATAAGAGAAGTTTTTCTAAGGTTTGACAAATGTGTACATGCACAATAATGAACTTAGGAAAAAATAAAGGTATTGGACCCTAATTTTTGATGCCCCTCTCCTTGTGATAGGAGGCATAAAATACTAGGTTTCACTAAGGTTGGATTAAAATTGACCCTAGGTAAAATTACATAGCATAATTGAAGTAAAATTATCACAAATAATGCCCTATAACAAATGGTAACCAATCCAAAGGATCAATGAAGTATGAACTAAGGACACTAAATAACAAATAATGTCACGCCGAAAAGGCAATGCATAGTAAGAAGTACCTAGGAATCAATAATCAGGTAGAAAACTATGACCGAATCACAACAAAGTATACTACCTACATTTTCCAAGATAGGCCTAACACCGATAGTAACAACACAATATCACTACTTAGGTCAAGTTCAAAATAAACAAGACCTAAATACTAAGAAATTATTGACGCAATCTCCAAACAAGGTATACTAAAATCAGTTTTAGACAAAAATAAAATCCAAATTTTTGAAAATGGAAGTTATAAATATGAACAGTGTAACGACACTATTTAGACACTTCAATCAATATTTGTAAGAAAAGAAAGATTTTAGTATCGAAATGATGCTACCACAATGCTAACAACGTAACGACAACACTCTCAAAGCCTCAAGACAATGTTAAGATCAAAAACTAAGCCTAAGTATATCAATAAGCTATTACTTATGCAAGCAGCGTAATAATAAAATATTGAGACTTAGATCAAGTTTAAAAATGGAAACAAGGCGTAAGTATCACAATTTTATGGCTATAATGTGGGCAGCGTAACAACTCAAAGGAATTCCATGATGAAATTGTAGACACCAAAATTGGGTCACAATCCCCTTGGTCCCCTTTTGAATAACTAACTTACATATATTCACCTAACCATGGCCCCCTTTTTACCCCACCTTAATCTTAATTTAATTATCTATAATAAAATTAATACCCATCCTCACCCCATTTATTAACTTAATCACTTTAATTAAGTGGATGCACACCTCACCATGGACCTATTCACAGTATGTTTCCATAACTAATTAAGACCTAGTTCAACCCTAGAAGTCAATGCCTATTATTACTCTAACCACATTCCCAGTCATAAAAAAGATAACATTCATTTTGATCTACGAGAAAAGGGACAAACCTGGCCCAAATGATCGCAAGATCTATCATTTTTAGTAAACCTAGGGAATCCCACCTTAACTGACACCGGTCATCCCTAAACCGACGTCGTTCAACCAGGAACCATCTTCAGTGACCATTTATTCACTTTGGTAACCTTTTTTGGGAGGTTATCCACATTCTTGAATTTTGAGAGTAAAAGGAAATCTACATGCAAGCAAGAACTAGAGCTCTTTTGCACATCCAAGCACCCATAACCAACATCAAGACAAATCCAGAGGTATCACTCTCACAGTAGCATTCTGGGAAGCACCCCTACAGCACCAAGCTCCATCCCACCAATCAATCATCACCACCACCTAGCCATTGGGCCTCCAACATCAATAAGTACATTTATCATCTGTGTTACTTCATCCTTGTCCTATTTTAAAGGTTTTTGTCATCTCTGATATCATTTTTCTACTTGCATTCCCTTTTCCCCCCATTCCTCTTTCTGTAAATTCAATCATTCTTCCACCCACACCATAAAACCATCTATACCCAACTTCTACATATCTCTGATTGTTCCTAATATCCCCATATACCTCGTCATTCCCTTTGTCATCTTTTCCTAACCTCATCTCAAACCCCACAACCAGATCTTATTGAGTTTTATCATCCCACCTTTACCGACGTCAGCTACCCATAACTATCATCGATTCTTCCTAACCATGATCGGTCATACCCAACCGATGTCGGTCTCTGTGTCTTCCAACAATGTGTAAACCAACAACCAACCTACCTACCAAAACAACCAAACACCTCACCCAACCCTACTAAGACCCTGTTTGTGACCTACAGACCGCATAGTTTTTAGTATTTAATTGGATCGACGCTGATAGTGATCTTGGGTACCCAAATCAAAATACTAGTAGTAGATTCATTTATGTACATATTTCAGTTATTTTATAATTTGTTTTATAAAAAAAGTGGATTGACAACCCTCTAGGAAGTATCACACTTCCCAGATCTAGCACATGTTAGGCATTCCACTGTCATATATTATTTAACTCTTCTTTTGTGGTCTTGTTTTCTATTTTAGGTAGTTCCTCCTAGCCAAAAGGAATCTCTCACAGTCAGCATCGGATCGAGAATTCAGAACACGTGCACAACCTCCAAATCAACCATCGCAATAGGTATTTCATCACATTCTAAGCGTAAAGAAAATGATGAAACATTTTGGCACGCCCGGTGGTACCCTCATTTATGGGTTCCCTTTCTTTTCATATAGGTTACATCTTGTGTGTTTCCTTTCTAAATCATCATTCACTAAATTTTCTTCTCTAGTAATCCTCTTTTTCTTTCTAATTTCTCAAAATGAAACATTTCTTTTGGTGCATTTAAAAATAATCATTCTTCTTTCTTTCTACATTTAGTGAAAGATCACCCTCTCTCATGTTCATCATTTTGCTTCATTGAATATCATATTTCAATTTGGGTCTAAAACACTCGCATTTCATTTCTTATATGCATTTAGCTCACAATAAAACTGAGGGCAACCTATATGCTGGAAGTCATGCCTAGTTGATGGTTAGCATAAAAGAATTGTAGAAAGCACATTCTCTCTCTCTCTTGCCAAACTACACAAAAATTTGAATAGACACACCTTCTTAAACAACATCTTACCTGGGAATGCATGTCAATGATCACACAATCATAGGATTGACAAGTAATCCCCAACTAGTTATCTCTATCCAGTACCCCATCAGAGGAAGGACCACCCCCACCATAACATAACCTGAAACCTCACCTTCTATATCTCCTTCTTTTTAGGACGCCTTCCCAACCAAAAATTTTGTTCTAAATGTACATGGTCAGTTCTAAATAGCATAAACTGAAAAAACATAAAGAAAAATTACTCTTAGGATTGTGTTTTTCTTAGATTTCTTCTTGGCTTACATTTTGAGGTGTGTGGCTACGATTCTACGTTTTTCTTTTTCCTTGCACACTCCACCATCATAGTTAGAGTATTCTGACTTTATCTGAGTGTGTCAGGGCCCCGCCTTCTCATTATAATATTCCTGAGTTTGATTCTTCACTTGATTTAACTCACAAAACCCAGTTTTATTCATTCTCTCTAAATTTCATAATAACCGACATCGGTCCAGCAACCATCGTCAATTTTTATCTGACCATCATCAGTTAACCATAACCGGTGTTAGCTTCTATCTTTCTGGGTATTTTTTCCTGAGACAGTCTTCATTCACTCATTCTGCTATGATTTTGGCCCTCAGGGCATTAACATATTTTCCTCCTATTGGTATTACTATCATACAACACTACTTTCTTGCACATTCATAAGTCTTGTTTCACTTTCTAAAACTGGTGTTTTTCCACAGTAACAGGCATCGGTTGCTGTGACCGACATTGGTTCCCTATTAACCATCACCGGTTAGCCCGACCATCATCGGTGTCTGTGTTTAGTTTTCAAAATCCAAACCTTGACTAAATTCACCCTCCCAGCCTCATTTTTCTCTATTCTCGTTGTTTTCTGTGTCATTTACGGAATACAGTCTTACTAGGTCAACACTTATTCACATGGTGTTGACTCGCAGCCAAACTAATGCTCGTATATTCCACACTATCCATCAACCACTCCCACCTAGTCCCTCACCACCATCTATCCTATCACCCATGAATCTGACCCCGCCTACCACCATTGTTACAAGAAACAAGGAGTTCACATGACTCCTCGATCAGAATCCCATAGCCTTATAATTCTATCTTTCCCACTCATCCACTTAGGATTCCTCAGGTCTGTTGATATATGGCATGCCCGTATCCATCTCTCATGCCCTTATCCCCACTCCTGCATCAGCCCCTACTAGTTCAGTGTTACCTTCACCTACTTTACCCCGAGTGGTTTCACAGTTAGGCCCCACACCCACTATGACCACTGCATCTGCAACATCAGTTGCACCCATAGTATCAGTTGTTCCTTCATTGACCACCTAGAGCATAACCCCATTTACACCCATTATCTCACATATACCAATTGCAACACAACCACCTATGGTGCAAGTGACCCCTACCCCATTCAATAATCTTGTCCTCTCCATCCCTCAGTCTCTAACCCCAATTGCTACTAGAGTCACTTCGACTGCCCCACCTACATATACATATTATCAACAACCTCCTATCTCATCTTTCATTCATTCTGGGTATATGCCATCCATATCGCTTCCCCATTCTCAACCTTCCTATTCAGCATCACCATACACTGGAATGCCACTCACATCACATGTTCAGCACCAACCCTCTTACACCATAGGAGGCACCCTTCTATCACAACCTACCAATGACCTCCTCAAATTAATGATGGAAAGGATGTAGACACTAGAAGCATTAGTTTCCATCTCACACAATTCTCTCACCTACAATGAAATTTGTAATGATTCCATTCATCCATCCATTCCTATTTGACCATACCATGTACATTGGGAAATGCCAAAATTCAACTACTTCAATAGTAAAGAAGACATACAAAAACATTTGCAGTCCTTCAAACATGGGTGTTACCTAATTTCCCATGATGACACTTTAATCCTATGGACCTTCCCAATGTCCCTAACAGGACCTGCATTAGACTGGTACAGTGGGCTACCCAAACATTCCACCTACTCATTTAATCAAGTAGCCCAAGCCTTCTTAGACCACTTCTCATTCAACATTGTCAAGAAATTCACCATGACTGATCTCGATTCCACTCAACAATATGACAACAAATCTATCTCGGAATTTTTCGTTCATTGGCGTAGCCTAATTAACCATATCACATTTCAATTACCTCTAACTGAGCTCATAGATCTATTTACTCTGGCTTGTGCTAGACACATTTTCATCAACCATGTAGGTGCAGACCTTCCACACCTTTGACGAGGCATTCACCATGGCACGAAAATTAGAGATTACTATCAAAGAGAAGAAAATTCAGCTATGTAACAAAAAAAACCATGTTCAAATCAAATGATGCTTCTTCATCTTTGAAACCCCATAACAACTATTCAAAATCCAAAGGATCTGCCAACACTGTGGTTCTCAAGGCTGGACCCTGTCACCCATCAAACCAAGCCAAACCTTCTTCTAATCTCTCTCCATCCAAACTTTCTAGTTCAAACAAGAACATCAAAAGTACAACCCAATAGGGGAACCATATTCTTCTATTTTAGAAAATCTTATTAAGGTTGGTGTCATTACCCTTCCATCTATAAAACCACACACTGGTTTTGACCATGATCACCCCATGCCCGTGTGGTATAAATAACATGACTTTTACAACTATCATTATGTCAAAGGCCATAGTGATGGTAACTGTATAACCTTCAAGAATATCATCCAAGAAATGTTAGACAACGGAGATCTAGTCTTGGATAACCCAAATGCACTAGCCAACCAAAACCTACATATCTTTAAAAAATCATTCCCTAATCATACCCCATCTTCCAACCAAATTGGTGATGCTTCAACCAATGATAGCAAAGTCTGTGAGGTCTATGATATTTTTGGTGAAACACTAGTTACTTCCCAATTTCTCCCTGTTCCTTCCATAGAAAAAATCCTAGCCCAAACTCCCCTACCTACACATGAACCTATTTCATCCACACCTCCACCCACAAAGGAACCCCCTTCATTTTCACTTTCTCCCATGAAAGAGCCCATAATTAGTACTCTTCCCTCTTTCCTCTCAAATTACCGAGCAGTTGTTTATAGAACCTCTCCTACTCATAGGGTACGCATTTCCACTCCCTACACCATCACAAGGAGATTCTACCTGATCTTACCCATCATCTCATTTACCCATAGAGGATCCTGTAGAAACGCCATTGCCTTTAGGTGACCATTCTCCATCAGCCTTCCAAGATCCTTTTGACCTGCTTTCGGCTCTATTACCTAAAGAGTCTAAAGTTAACCATTTCCTAGTTTCTTAAACATATTTTACAGGGATTGTTACTTGATCCACATCGGCCCTACTTACATCAGTACCATTTTCACGCTTGTCCGATCACCTAGATTATGTTGATAGAGCCTTACTTTAGGGATGTCTTCTACTTCTTTCTTCAACCCAAATACAGTTGTCACTCACCAACACCTCCACAATCTATCCAAAAGTGTTTCAAGAGACCAAACCAAACACAACCATGACTATTGGAACACCTTTCATGTCATTTCCCATAACCCAACACACACTTGTACCCAAACACCTACCCATGCCTATCTCATCTCCCTTACCTAAAGCCATCACTAACTTAGGGTTCATGTCGACATCGAACCTTACTCATCCACCCGTCAAATTAGATTTAGCCACATCTTCCCAAACCAACACTAATTTCATTCATATGTCTAAAAGGAAGAACGAACCTTCTAGGCCTCATACACCAACCTTGCCTACCACACCATTGTCACCTTCACCCCTTATGTGCATCCTAGGAGCTCACCCCTTGACCCTGGCCAAGCAACCTTCTTCCACTGGTAAACCAAGAATGCAATAGCCCACCTCCTCATCACGACCCTCTAATATACCCAAGCAATCCACACAACCCCTGTTGTCACCCATGACCTTCAAACCACCCATACCACCACTACCTTCCATAAAATATTCACTACCCATGACACTCTCCTCTCTTCCACTCACTCCTTCCACGCAATCTCTACCAACGACTACTGTTGCATCGTGATTATCCCCATGGGTAACTCACCCACTTCCACCATCTATTTTTCCTTTCGCATCCCATACCCCCATGTCACCTTTACCCAAGAATGTGTAACCGAAACCTAAGAATCCGTTACCCTCTAATAAGGTATTCAAACCAACCAAACCTTCCATCGCCAGCTCTTCTACCCCACCTTTACCCAAACAAATACATCCAATACCTAAGACCACTCCACATACAAAACTAGTGGACCAATCCATTCCCCCTCCTGTAAAGCCTCTTCCTTCACAATTAGCCACACTCATACCCAAACCCACACTCACCTCCCATTGCGATCCATTAGTGGGGTCCTACGCCAAGATTTTATTCAATCTCCTTGAAACCTATGTCATCACATTACCACCTCTTAGACATTACGACCCACTCAAATCCAAACCAAAAGGGTTTGACAAAACTAAAATGTGCGCCTATCATTGTGTGCCAGGACACGATGTAGAGAATTGTAAGGCTTTAAAAACCACTCTTGTCTAATTATGTCCTCCCAAAGAAAATTTTGACGACAACAATCTTCTTGATGAGAACCCCATTCAGCCTTCACCAATTTCCCCAAATCTTCTTCCATTACCTATTCAAATACCAATATATCCACCCCCGCAACCCTTTTATCCACCCCAAAAATTTTAAATCAACATTATTCACATTACCACCTGTGCCCAGAAAGACAAAAGCAAGGAAAAGGAAACTAGCCCATCAACCAACCTTGTACCCAACATACCATCTGTACCCACACCCAAAGTCACCATTCAAGGTCCCATGTATCCTATTTCTGATGGGGTCACACATCGCACAATGTGAAAACAATTACACCAATCCTCCCTCAAAATGTCTTTACATGACCTCATCCAAACCTCTGAGTCACATCATCAAGCCCTCATGGAGGTCCTTCAATCTACTGAGGTTTTACCAAATGACCCCACGCCCATTACCTCTATCGATACCACTCATCACGTAGCCTCTCTCACTAATTCTTCACCTTCCTCTACTCACCAAGTATCCACCCTTAGATTTTCGGATGAAAAGATCACCCCCTTCCAGTTTGATGACCCCGATCCCGTTCTTTTCATCTCTATCTTTATTGATAATACACACATACGACACGTTATGATCGATGGTGGTGCTAGTATTAACATCATATCCTCCCATATGTACAACCAAATGTGCATACCTGCACACTAATCTAATGTATGGGGGACTTGATATTGCCACTTATAAACCCAAACCTCCATCCCAAATATGACCATTTTCATCTGACTTACACTCCCTTACTAACTATCGCTTAGCTCACACTTTCCTTCACCATTGCGCATAGAAACACTTTAGCTTCAATTTTTACAAACAGGGCCGCTATATTGTCATTTCTTGTACCACCCATAAATAAAATGACTGTAGTGGCATTATATTTTCCGTACTACCTCCCAAGAAGGCCCATGTCGACCTCATTGAGGAAGAAAAACCATCTCCACCCCATTCACCAACGTCACCATCTTCACCCACGGAGTCCGTAGATCCCGAATATATTCCTCCTAACTTTTTTTCTTCATAAACACAATTTCTATGGGACCTATAACCTATCAACGTGATGGTGAGGCTCCCTCTTCTCTCCCATTCCTATACCCTAACATGATCGATGACGATACACCTTCTATTAATATAGATCAATGTCAGCACGATGAGTCCATCCTCACTTGCCTTGGTGCGGAAGATTCTTATATTCACTAGTCATTACCTTCTGAGACACAAACCATGTTGAATGAATCGACCATTGAAATCAACATTAACACTCGGGACAACCTGCACATTCTAAAGATAGGTCAATATTTAGATGCTACTAAGTAGGAAGCTTTCACCTCTTTACTACAAACCATATCAAGACTTTTTCCTAGTCCTATGTCGATATGCCCAACATTGACCCAAAAATTATGGTCCACAATATCGTAACCATTCCTGATGCCAAACCCATCAAACAAAAGCTACAGAAAATGCATCCTCACATTGCTCTTCTGGTCAAATAAGAGCTTCAACTCCTTCTCTCAATTTCCTTCATCCTACCCATTTATTATCCCCAATGGATTTCTAACATCGTTCTTGTCACAAAGGTGACAAGGGGACTTCACATTTGCATGGACTTCCATGATCTCAACCTAGCTTATCCCAAAGATTATTTTCCCCTACCAGACACTAACTAACTAGTTGATCTCACTGTCGGCCATGAAATGCTATCACTCATGGATGGTTTCTTGGGTTACAATCAAATATTACTTGCTCCAGAAGATCAAAATAAGACTACCTTCATCACCACTCAGGGGACCTTCTATTATCGAGTCATTCCTTTTGGCCTTAAAAATGTCGGTGCTACTTACCAGCGAGCCATGAATTACATATTCCATGACATCATGCATCACATATTGGAAGATTAAGTAGATCATATTCTTGCCAAATCCAAACATCTAACCATCCTTAAGGTCATCTTTGACCTCCTTATCAAGTATTATATTTGTCTTCAACCAAATAAATGTGTCTTTGTGGTACTTTCAGGAAAACTCCTTAGTTTCATCATTTCTTTGCGTGGCATAGAAGTCGATCCCACTAAAGTAAAGGCTATTATAGAAATTCCTCCACCTACTAACCTTCGTCAAATTTGAAGCCTACAAGGCAAGTTAGAATCCATTAGTTGTTTTATCTCGCAACTTTCTAACCGTTTTCAACCATTACATCATCTTCTCAAGAAGGACATTTCATTCAAATGGGATGATGAATGCCATAAAGCCTTTGAAGCCTTAAAACAATACCTTCTTCAACCACCAATGCTCATTCCTCCTAAGGATGACTGCAGACACTAAAATTAGGTCACACTCCCCTTTGGTCCCTTAACAAATAAGTACCTTTCATCACATTCACCTAGCCATGGCCCCCTTCACCTCACTAATATTAATTTAATTAATCTACTTAAATTAATTCATTATCCTCAATATATTTATTATTTAAATATCTTAATTTAAATAATATCCACACATACACTTCACCTGGACACCTCATCAAGCTAACTCACCCTAATACCTATTCTTAGTAAGTTGTCATAACTAACTGAGACTTACCTAAACCCTAAAAATCAATGCCTACATTCCCTCTAACCACATTCCTGCATGCTTACACGAAGCTTCCAGTTCAATATGTGGGTTAACGGCATGAGATATGAGAAAATCAAGAGGATCTCCCTAGTTTAGTAAACCTAGGAAATCCCACCTTGACAGATGCCGGTTACCCCTAACCGTCGTTGGTTAAGCTAGAACCACCGTCGGTTACCCCTTTTAACCCCAAAACAACCTTATTCTCAAGGTTGGAAAAATGTTGAAAAAAAAAAATATTGGACAATTTGGTGAACATTAGCACATCCCAAAGAGATATCGCATCTTCTGAGAGTGAATTCCAACGAGAACATGCATGCAAGGAAGGAGATCAAGCATCGTTTTCTGCACAGCAATCCCAATAATGATATGATCTAACGAAGCAAAGAGGAATGTACATGTAGTCCATGAAAAAGCTTTCCTTCAGTGGGTGACCACCTGTAGCCTTCAAAACCTCTCATCAGCACCTCCATCCCTCACTCACAAGCATCAAGGACTAGAATCCAAGTAAGTAAACATTATACTTCTCTGGTTTATTCCATTTCATCACTATATTATCATCTTTTTTTACCTAGCCATCCATTCACCTCCTCCAACATTCCCCCTCCATATACCCATTAAAACCTCACCAAATCCCTCCCAAATATCTCATCCCGACCAACCAAAGTCTTTTCTGTAATCACAAAGGAGACCTAAATCTTGTTCTATGGCATTCCCAGAACTCCACAGTAACCAGAACCTATTACACCTAACCACCATTAGTCACCCTTAACTGACATTGGTCTCTGTATTTTCCTATACAACCCAGGACAATGACCTACCCACCTAATTCCCTTTCACCTTCATTCACCTATGATCTACCGAGACCTCTGTCAGACCTGCAGAGACCTAGAACTAGTTATTTGACCTTCGAACCCTATTCTAACCTAGCCTGTTAAATTAGATCTATTTCTTATTGTGTTTTAAGTGAGATACCTAAATCATTTTGAAATACAATAGTTTTTACCTTATTTACCGCATTAAATTGTTTAAAACAGTGGATTGACAACCATCTAGGAAGTATCACACTTCCCGGATCTAGCATACGCTAGGTAGTTCACTGCATATATTGTTTAACTCCTTCTGGTGGTCTTGTTTTGCATTATAGGTAATTTCTCCTAGCCAAAAGGAAGCTCTCACAATCAGTTGTGGATTCATAATTCATACACGTGCAAAAACCCGTTAACCAACATTTGAACAGGTATTCCTCCTACGCCCGTTACCCTATTTGTTTCTTCAATACTTCAAAGAAATGATCTAGAATCAGGTGAACATTTTGGCATGCCCAGTGGGACCCATTCGGGGTTCCTTCCATTTCATTCATTCCTAGAAAAAATTGTGTTTTTTTCCCTTTTGAAAAGCATACACATTAATTTTCTTCCTTGGTAACCCACCTTTTCTTTCTATTTTCTCTAAAGGAAACTTTTCTTTTGGTGTAATTAAAAAGAACCATTTCTTCATGTTTTTTGCATTGTAGTGAAAGAGAATCCCTCTTCCTCTTCATCTTATTGTGTCATCCAACTTCACACTTAAATTTGGTCTTAAAAATAAGTGCATTACATTCTGATTTATCGCATTAGCTCACATTAATTGAGGGCAACCTATACGCTGGAAGTCATAACCAACTGATGGTTGACAAACGAATCATAGAAAAAACATCCCTCTCTCTTTTTGATTCTTTCCAAATTGCACAAATTCAAAACAAACACGTATTCTTAAACAACATATTTCCTAGGAACACCTGTCAATGATTGCACTGATATGAGGATTGGCAGATACTCCCCAGCTCGCTGCTCTGTCGAGTCACACTTCAAAGCGAAGCCCGCCCCCACCATAACATACTTGAAACCTCACCTTTTAGATCTCCTTCTTTGTAGGAAGACATCCTCACCAAAAAAAATCTATTTCATAATTCATGTGTCAATCCTTAAATAGCATAAGCTAAACAAACATAATAGAAAAGGCACTCCTGGGATCGCATTTTCTTAGTGATTCTGCTTGGCTTACATTTTGAGGTGAGAGATCACGTTCTTCATTTTTCTTGTTCATCCTTGCATGCTCCTCATCACAGTTGGTGTATTCTGGCTTCACCTGAGTTTTCCTGGGCCATATCATCATCATTCTTAGAATTATAGGTCTGGTTCTACATCAGATTTTAATTCACAACCACTATTCTTTCATCACCATTTCAATTTTACAGTAACCATCGTTAGTTATACTCAACCGACGTCAGTTCTAGGTCCTTTTGTTAACCTACCCAAAAGGACATTTTATTCATTTTCTTCCACTTTTCATAGTCCCTTTCACTGCCATCATTGTCATTGACGTTGTAAACATCATCAAATTTGGCATCCCTGTCAGATTTGACCTTCTGCCTGGTTTTTCACTCACTAACCATTTTCTATAGTGACCGGTAGCAGTTACCCCTGACCGGCGTCGGTTTGCCTTAACTGACATCAGTTAGCCTGTTTCATTTTCCAACCACCATTTGGTACCTAACCCACTTTTTACCATCAGGTTCATCTATTCCTACTATTTTCTGTGTCATTTACAGAGAAGTAGCCCTACCTAATCAGTACTGGTTCACATGGTGCTGACCCGAAGACAAGCAAGCGTACTTATGTTTCACACCAGTTGTCAACCACTCCCACATAGTCCCTCACCACCTTCCATTTTATCATCAGCCATGGATCCCATCCAACCTATCACTATTGCTACCGGAGATGAGGATTTCGCATGACTCCTTGACCAAAACCCTGTCGCCTTGCAATTTTATCTTTCCCACTCGTCCACTCAAGATGCCTCAGGTTAGTTGATATACGGCATGCCCATATCTATCCCCCCGACTCTCATTCCCACTCTTGCATCAGCCCCATTTGGCTTTGTGTTTCCCATATCTACCTTACCCCCAATTTTTTTGTAGTTAGGTCCTATATCTGTTATGACTGCCACATCTGCCACCTCTGTTACACCCGCCACATCCACCATACCCTCGACAACTATCCAAAACGCAACCTCATCCACCCCTAATGTCTCACACATACCCATAGCTACACTACCACCTCCCATATCGGTGACCCCTACCCCTTTTCATAACATGGTCCTTTTCATTCCACAATCGTTAACTCCCATTGCCACTAGGGTTACCACGACCCTTCCACCTCCATATACATACTATCAGCAACCTCCTATTTCCTCCATTATTCACTCAAGGTATGTACCCCATGTTTCACTACCTTCTTCCCAATCAACCTACATGGCAGCACCATACACTGGAGTACCACCCCCATTATATTCCCAAAGCCAAATCTCACACACTACAGGAGGCACCCAATCATCGCAACCTACCAATGACCTAATCAAATTGATGTTAGACAATATGCAGACATTAGAGGCATCGGTTTCTGACTCCTGCAACACTCTCACCTATGACAATATTTTCAATGAGCCCATCCACCCACCCATTCCTATCCTCCCATACCCCGTGCATTGGAAAATTCCTAAATTCAATTGTTTCAATAGCAAAGAAGACCTACAGCAGCATTTGCAGTCATTCAAACATGGGTGTTATCTGATCACTCATGATGATACCTTATTCTTGAGAACCTTTCCCATGTCTCTGACTGGACTTGCATTAGATTGGTATAGTGGGTTACCTAGACACTCCATATTCTCATTCAATCAAGTAGCCCAAGCCTTCTTGGATCATTTTTCTATCAATATCGTCGAGAAGGTTACCATGACTGACCTATGCTCCACGCGTCAGTATGAGGACGAATCTATCAAATATTTTTTTCACTCATTGGTATAGCTTAATAAACCAACTCACCTTCCAATTACCACAAACAGAACTCATCGAGCTCTTCACACGGGCTTGTGCTAGACATATCTCACTGACCTTACAGGTCCAAACCTTCCAAACATTCGATGAAGCATTTACTATGGCACGAAAGTTAGAGATTCGGGCCATCGAAGAGAAGAAAATCCAATTACGCAATAAGAATTCAGAATTCAAGTCGAATGATACCTCTTCTTCTTCCAAACCACAAAACAATTATTCAAAGGCTAAGGGCACCACTAATGCAGTGGTACTCAAGGCTGGCCTAGCTCATCCATCAAATCAAGCTACCCCCTCATCTAATCTCTCACCCATCCAGAATTTTCAATTCAGATGAGAGCAGTGGAAATATACCCCAATTGGGAAACCTTAATCTTCTATCTTAGAAAATCTTATCAAATCTGGTGTCATTACCCTTTCACCCATAAAACCACACACTAGTTTTTATCGTACTCGCCCCATGCCCACATGGTATAAAGAACATGACTTCTGTAACTATCATCGAGTAAAGGGTCATAGTGATGGCAACTGCATCACTTTCAAAAATATTGTTCAAGAAATACTTGAGAAAGGCGAGTTAACCATGGATAATCCTAATGCACCTACCAACCAAAACCTACACATGTTCAAGAAACCATTTCCCAACCATGCCCCTTCGTCTGATCAAACCGGTGAGACCTCAACTCATGATACCCATACCCGCGAGGTTCACGCTGTCTTTAATGACGTACCTGTCACCTCCCAATTACCTCACATTCCTTCATTAGAGGAAATCCTAGCCTGAAATCCTCCTTCCACATCAGAACCAACCTCCCATGTTCCTTCACCCACAGAGGAACATCTTTCATCTACTTCATCACCTATGGAGGAGTCTTCTGCTAACATCGAGACAATCTCACCCCTGGCTTCTCCACTTAGAGAATTGTTATCCAAAAATGAACCCCTTGCTCATTTTTTGGATAACTCCCTTCATTCTTTCCTCTCTTGTGCCTCAGTCATAATTTTTTATCTTTTATGCACTCAAAACCTTTTAGAAATGGCACCATCAGATAGAGATTTTTCTCATCTTTCCAGAAAGGTAAAGTTTTCTTCCTAACTCCATGTATTTTTTAAGTTATGGCTCGGCAGAGTTTTTGTGGGAAATTTTCCCTAGAAAAACCCGAGCCAATAAGATGAGGCCATGTGTCCTCAGAAGGATGGAGGCAGAGGTAAACTTGGAATTTTTACCAAGTGTTTGGCAAGGTTTCAAAATGAATTTTTCGGTCCGATGGCCCGCCAGCGAATAGGATCGTGCCACGTGTCCAAGGGGAAGAACTTAGGAAAATTTCATAAGTTTTGGTGCAAACAAAAAATTTTGGCCCCAAGGCCCGCACCCAATCACACTATGCCACGTGTCCTTAGGCTGAAGGAATGTCGAGAGGTGGAGGAAGATAGAAAATTTGGTAAAGTGTTTGGCGGGGGCACAAAGTTAATTTTTTCCCCCAAGGCTCGCAACCTGGAGGATCTCGCCACATTTTCCAAGACCAGCGAAGCACGAGGAAAGTTGGGAATTTCTTTCCCAAAGCAAAATCAAAAGAAATATCGAAAGGGAGAGCCCTCCCCCCAAAACCTGGGCCAATCAAATCATGCCACGTGTTCACGTGGCAGTAAAAAACACAAGGCAAGCCCGTAGGGAAAAATGAGCATAAAGGCACGCGTCTAATGGGATCTCACCATGTGTCCCATTCAGGGAAAATGGTCGAGGGCAGTGGAGAATTTTGGAGCAAAGGCCCGCGACAAACCACATCCTACCACATGTCCTCAGGTTATCCAACCGGCGAGGAATTTTTGGAAAATTTCCCCAAAGGCCAAAATGATGGAAAATGAAGAAAAGAGGGCCCACAGCCAATCAGGACATGCCACATGGCACCAAGACAGCAGGGCACAGAGATTTTTGGGGAAATTTTCCCAAATGCAAAAAAGTGGGAAAATTTCAAATTTTTGGCCCACCAACCCATTTTGGCCCAATTTTGCCCTAAATTTTCAAATGAGCATAACTTTCGATCCAGAGCTCAGTTTTTTGCATTCTTTATATCAATGGAAATCTGGTGAAATTATCTACATGATTCCAGACTCAATTTTTTGTTTTGGTGGAATTTGGAGAGAGAAAATTGGAAAACACCTCTGGCACGTGGAAATGAACAAAAATGACATTTCAACCACCATTTTTAATGCAGCATGGCTCGTATTCTCTCCCAGCATGGTCAAAAACATCAAGGAATGGACTTTTAAGGATGCCCATGTTGTTTTATTACATTTTGGTCAGTGGTTGAACCTGCTCTCATGTTTTCCCATGTTTCTCTCTCTTGAGCTTGAATGGGCATTGTTAATAGCCAGATTTGGCTCATTTTGAAGTTTTTGGACATTTTTATGTTTTGCAGGACCCCTCTTTCACCTTAGAAAGTGATTTTGTGGAATACCAGACCTATTTCAAGACTGTAACATATTTTCTACCTTTCTGTTCATGTAATGCATGTATTTTGATATTGGAAATGACAATGCAAGCTCCGTGAATGAGTTTCAGTCCTCTTCTTGTGTTGTTTGATTCATCCACGATCTTTCATTACATTTTATCAGTTTGTGCATGATGTTTTGCTGCATTCTTGTAATCTGTGTCAATTTGCAGAAGTAAAAAATGATCACCACTCCTTTGGTGCATCACCTTATTAGCATTAGTTTTAATTCTTTTGCATTCTCTATCTCTATCCCTTTGGAATTTATAGTAGGATTTTGAGTTTAAACCTCTACAATTTTCAAGTAATACACCTAATCAGAGGATTTGAGGAACCAACGTCTAATCTGGAGATTATTTTCCCATTTTTACAAGTCCCACACTTGGGGAAAATATTCAATGTTGTGCAATCACACTGGATGTCCAAATGTCAAACTAGAAATCTGATCAACATCCAAGGGTGCTGCTGATTTGCACTAACAGTTCTGGCACACCTGGTGGGACCTATGAGGTATTCATCTCCATTGCAAAAAAAATGATGTGCATTTGTTGCAAGTTCTTGCTTAAAAGATCCCTGAAATACACATCTGGTGACTCCAAGGAAGAAGAATCAGCTTATTTTAGCAGTACAGTCCTAAAAATTGATGAGAACAATCTCCATAAGGTCAAGAGTTAGAGAAGAAGAAGTATTTTTTGAGTATCTGTAATTATCTCCAAGAAGAAGATAAAGAGGGAGGAGAATCCAAAGGTCTCCATCTCCACTAAACAGAACTCTATCAACTCCTCCACCTGGTAGACCTTTCATCCAATAAACAAGGGTTCTAAGGCCAATCAGAATGGCACAACACAACCCCTATGTCAATTTCACTGGCAGCAGCCCACTTGCTCTCAATGCAAAAAATCCAATCCCAGTTGCAGCACTGAAGAACATTCCATACTTTACTGGAGAGAATCAGACCACTCCTAGTGATCATGTCAAGGATATTGTTAATATTTGTGCAATCCATGAGATTGATGAGATGCAAGTTGCTGTCAAACTGCTAGCATCTTCATTCAAAGGGAAGGCTTTGTAATGGTTTAGGAGTCTTGCTTCAGGTTCTATCCAAAATTAGAACCAGCTATGTATAGCTCTCCATGAGCAGTTTGGAGAAAAGGTAGATAACTTGTCCCTTCTAGAACAATTAACAACTATCAAGAGAGCTCCCAATGAGTAGCTGACTGACTTCAACTTCAAATTTCAAAGGACTTGGGAGAGAATTCCAATGGCAGTAAGGCCAACAGCAGAAGGTGCTTTTCTATATTACCTTAAAGCTTTAAATTATGATATTTCTATGTTAATTCAATCCATGGGAGGCACAACTATCCCTGCTGCTTATAGCATTGCCATTAGAGCTGAAAATTGTATGATTCAAGCTGGTAAGCTAGCTCCTAGGCCTCCAATGCCATTGTATCCAAATTTAGAGAGCCCAAGTACTAATCAAATGCCTATTTTAGCTCCTATTCCCACTCCTAGAAATTAGAATTCAAATGAAGCTTCTACTTTATCTTCTAGTGCTCCAAATGAACTTCAAGAAGTCATGAAGCAATTGTAAAATTTAGGTAATGAGCTGGTTACACTCAAGAGGAAGAAAGCCCAAGGTTTTAGACCTTCTTACTAGCCTCAAACTCAGCCTAACAGGTAGCCATATCAGCCTCAAAGACCACCCAATCCAGCTTCAAATCAAAATCAAGCAAAGCCTCCCACGAACAAACCATTTCAGCCCTATAATCCCAATGCTACATCTACCTCTAAAGCACTAGTGTCAGTGCAAAACAACATAGCTCAGGAGTATGATTGGTGTTTCCCATACAATGAACCTCACAACTAGTCTATGTGCTTCAATGATGCTCTAAATCAAGCCTTGATGGTAACAACAACTAGTTTGGAGGGTGAAGGGCGTCAAGGAAATAATCAACAGCAAGAAACATCCCAGTACAAATCAACACCAAATGATACAAAACTTGTAAACTAACAGGCAGAAGATTTTTGTGGTATGAATCAAACAATCTCTCAAAGTATTGCAGCCAACACAAGGTCAAAAAGGAGAAATTTTGGTGAAGGATAGCCATTGGCTCCAATTAATCCACAACCTTCTACCACTCCACAAACTGTTGGCAAACAAAATGCAGTTCCAAACATGCAAGGACCACCCAAACCAACTCCTAAGCCAACCCAAATGCCAGTTGCTGCTGCCCATGTGCAAGGAATGAATGTGCAAGCCAAGGGACAACAGAGATATGCTTCATCTCCATTCAACATCATTGATCAGATGAAGAAGACAAATGTAAACATATCAATGTGGGAATCACTATCCATCCCAGGCCAAAGAGATTTGCTACAAGCTTCCATGAAGGACTAGTCAACTTCAAATCAATAGGTCCAAATGCAAGATAAGGTACTCACAAATGCTGCCTAGCTTGAGGGGAATCATGGAAGACAACAAGGTAAAATGTTGAAGCCCCCTCCATTCTATGTTTCATTGATCATTGGAAAGCAATTAGTACACAACTGCATGCTTGATTCCGGAGCAAGTAGTTCAGTAATGCCCAAGAAAATAGCTGATCAATTGGGGCTTCAATATAAATTCATATCCAAAGGGGTAGTGCAATTAGATGGGACAACAGTAACAACATTAGGAGTGATTAATAACTTGAGTATTACTTTGCATGCATGCCCCAACGTTGTTGTTTTGCAAGATGTCTCAGTGATAGATCTTCCACCACTCTTTGCCCTATGTTTGTCAAGGGATTTCACAGCTAAGATTGGAGGTTACTTATCTGTTGATTGGTCACACATGTTGTTCAGAACAAGATATGGAACTAAGGCCACAATCAAATCTCAGCCTATTGCAAACTTTCACATTGAGCCTCACACTCCAAGCCAAATCAATACCAATTGTTCAGCGTTTGATCAAGAGGATTATCCAAGCACTGATGAATCTGAAACCAAGGTTGGAAGCATCCCAGATTTGACTCTTGATGAATGGACAAGTACGGTGCATGCTTTTTATCCTTATCAAGAAATAGAAGAATCTGAGCTAGGATTATATTACATACATGAAGAAAATCAGCCTATTCCTAGCATCACCAAGCCAGACCACAAGGATGGCAATGAGGTATGGCAGTTGTTCTTTGATGGATCAAGAAGTAGACAAGGTGTAGGAGGGGGAGCTATGCTTGTTTCACCTCAAGGAGTTAAGTATTATTTAGCTTTTAGATTTTAGTTTGCATGTTCTAATAGCACTGCTGAATATGAAGCTTTGATACAAGGATTACATTGGTCGATCAAGAGAGGAATATAAATCACTTGCAAGTTTTTGGTGACAATGAGCTGATTGTTAACCAAGTTAAGGGGAAGCATGCTGCCAAGAATGATCTGCTCAAGTGCTACAAAAATAGGGTGTGGGACCTCATTGAATATTTTGAGGGTTTTAGCATCAAATCCATCCCTAGAAAAGAGAACCAAGTTACTGACAGGCTTGTAGTAGTTGGAGCAGCCTTTGATGTTGTTGAAAGCATCAAGAAAGAAAAAGTAAAGCTAAGCACTCATGTGATTATAAGGCCTTCAGTGTCAAACAACAATGTAAGTTGGCAAGTGTTTGAAAATGATCAACAAATCATCCATTTCTTGCAAGAAGAGGCTGAGTTCTCAGTTAAAAATCAGGAAAAGTTATAACAACGGTATGGTGATCAAGTGGTACAACTAAGAACCAAAAAACTACCAAAGGGACTTTTCACTTTGGAGTCCATTATTTGTCCTAATGATCAGTTCAAGAAGGAGAAATTAAAAATCCAAGTCAAGGGAGAAGATTCAGTGCCCATCTTGGTGGAAGAAGGAAAGTCACTCCAAATTGGTAAAATGACAACTGAGCAAGAAAGGTATGAGTTTATACAACTTTGTCAAGAATTCCCTGATGTTTGCTTGGAGCTATGAATATTTGAAAGGTTTCAATCCCAAGTTAGCTCAACACACCATTGAACTGGACCCAAGTGCTAAACCATTAAGCAAAAACAAAGGCCAGTCAATCCGCACCTAGAGCCTCTCATGAGAAAAGAATTGAATAAGTTGATAAAGTCAAGTATCATATTCCCTATCAAGCATTCTAGCTGGGTGGCCAACTTGGTTCCAGTTAGAAAGAAGAGTGGAGAAGTCAGATTCTGTGTTGACTTCAGAGAATTGAATAGAGCATCTCCCAAGAATCATTACCCACTTCCTTCTATGGAGTAGATTTTACAAGTTGTTGCGGGCTCTGAAAGGTTTTCATTGCTTGATGGCTATTCAGGGTACAATCAAATTATGGTGAAAGAAGAGGATCAGTTCAAGACAACCTTTACAACTAAATGGGGGACTTATGCATACAGGAAAATACCATTTGGGCTATCCAACACTTGATCTACATTCCAAAAGGCAATGGACATGGTGTTCAAGGATTTGATTAACAAAATGGTGCTGATATATCTAGATGATATCACTATTTTTTCAAAAAACACAGTAGACCATCTCTTTCATTTCAGACAAGTGTTCCAAAGGTGCAGAAGATTTGGGGTATCTTTGAATCCCAAAAAGTTCATTTTTCTAGCTCATGAAAGAAAGCTCCTTGGCCACATTGTCTCCAAAGAAGGATTAGCAATTGATCCAGAAAGAGTTGAAGCCATAAGAGCACTACCATTGCCAAGCCATAAGAAATCCTTTCAAAGTTTCTTGGGAAGGATAAATTTTGTTCGGAGGTTTGTCCCAAATTTTGTAGCCCTAGTCAAGCCTATCACTAAGATGTTAAAGAAAAGCATAGCTTTCAAATGGACAGCAAAAGGCAAGACAAGTTTTGAAGCAATCAAAGAGGCCATCTCACAAGCCCCAACCCTCATTAACCTAGATTTCTCCAAGGATTTCATCCTCTATGCATTTGGAGGTGATGATACTATTTCTGCAATTTTGGTATGGTAGAACAAAGACAATGATGAGCAGCCAATTGCTTTCTTCAGCCAAATCCTGGGGGACTGTGAGGTGAGATATTCTTTCATTGAGAAGCATGTTCTTGCAATAATTAGGAGCTTGAAGAAATTTAAGCATCTAGTTTCAAACAACAAGGTTCAACTGTTGGTTTCTCATGTGGGAGTTAAAGACTTCCTCCTCAATAAATGCCTAAATGAAAAGAGAGCAGGTTGGATTACTTGTGTCATGGAGTATGACATTGAGATCAAAATTACCAAGTTGGTCAAAGGAAAAGGATTGTGTGAGCATCTGGTCTTGAACAAACAAAAGGAAGCATGCAATGAGAAAGAGGTTGTTTTGGCGTTGTAAGACAACCATGAGCAAGGAATCATTCAAGAAGAAAATGATGGTGTCCTCACTCCTTGCTGGACCCAAGAGATAATGCACTTCCTACACACAAGCCAATGCCCTCCAGAGATGAATAAAACCAAAAGGAGACACTTTAGATTGTAGGCTGTCCCTTATGCTCTTGTTGGTGGTGTTTTATTCAAAATGGATGTGAATGGAGTGTTGCTGAGATGCATTGGGACAAATCAAATTCATAGAGTGTTGGAAGAGTTCCATGGTTGATCAGCTGGTGGTCATTTTGCACCAAGAGTGACAACTCTCAAGATCATGAGGACTGGCTATTATTGTCCCAAGATTTTTAGTGATTGTTATGCATGGATCAAGAGGTGCAAGAATTGTGCATTCTTCATAGGTAAGGAGAGACTAGTTGCCCTTCTATTGCATCCAATTTTAGTTGAATAGCCATTCATGCAATGGGGTTTAGAATTCATTGGAGTCATTAATCCAAATTCAAGCCAATGACACAAGTGGATTCTAATAGCAACATATTACTTCACCAAGTGGACTAAGTAGTAGCACTCAAAGAAGCAAATGAATCAAGCATCCTAGACTTATATGAAGGGATAGCAACCAGATTTGGCATACCTACTACGATAATATCAGATAATGCATTGGCATTCATTGGATCCAAGATAACTAAATGGGTTGTCAAGAATGGGATCTACCTAAGCACTTCATCAAATTATTATCCTCAGGGTAATGGCCAAGCTGAGTCTACAAGCAAGAACTTGTTATGGATCAAGAGGAATCTTGATGAAAATCAGAGGTCTTGGCATACTAAGTTGAAATCAGCCTTGTGGGCTGATATAATAACCCCCAAGAAATCTACAGGTAACTCTCCATTCAAGCTTATTTATGGAAGAGAGGAAATTTTTCCCATGTCACTTGAGTTTCCAACATTAGAACTCTTGAAGCAGTTGGAGTTGTTGGAGTTTGGGCCCATGGAGATTAGGTATGTAGAATTGATGGAGCTCCAAGAAATTAGAAATCAGGTATCCCAAGCAATGGAGAAGGATCAAGCTGTGATCAAGAAGACATTTGATAGAAAGGCCAAGGATAGATCTTTCTAAGTTGGAGATCTAGTGTTAAAATGGGATGCATACAGAGAAAAACCGGGGAGGCATTCAAAATTTGATGCCATTTGGAGTGGCCCATACATGGTCACAAAATGTAAGGATAGCAATGCCTTCCAATTGTCTACATTGGATGGTGAAGAATTACAAATTCCAGTCAATGGAATCCATATGAAGCATTGCTACTGAAGGAAATTTTCCACCTTGTACATATTAGCTTAATTTTTCTTTCCTCCAAGTGCTTATGCACATTTTTTTGTTGTAGATTAGCTTTGCTTTCCCTAAGTGATTTGGCACAAGCTTTTTGTTCCAGGAAATGTGTTTTGCAGGCCTTGCTCAATCTGATGGTGTCCTGCCCTCCATCTTCCTCCTTGCATTGTTCTAATCAGTTGGGTACCAAGCAGAGAATTTGATGACTCCATGTCCAATGGATTACTTTAGGCAACTGGTAACTTCATCTAGTAGGCAGATGACCCCTCTGAGTCGCCAAAATTGTTATCCAAAAATGAACCCCTTGCTCATTTTTTTGGCTAATTCCCTTCATTCTTTCCTCTCTTGTGCCTCAGTCATAATTTTTTATCTTTCAGGCACTCAAAACCTTCTAGAAATAACACCATCAGATAGAGATTTTTCTCATCTTTCCAAAAAGGTAAAGTTTTTTTTCCTAACTCCATGTATTTTTGAAGTTATGGCTTAGAGGAGCTTTTGTGGGAAATTTTCCCTAGAAAAGGCCTGAGCCAATAAGATGAGGCCACGTGTCCTCGGAAGGGTGGAGGCGGAGGTAAACTTGGAAGGGTGGAGGCGGAGGTAAACTTGGAATTTTTACCAAGTGTTTGGCAAGGTTTCAGAACAAATTTTTCAGCCCGATGGCCCGCCAGCGAATAGGATTGTGCCACGTGTCCAAGGAGAAGAAGTTAGGAAAAATTCCTAAGTGTTCGCGCAAACAAAAAATTTTGGCCCCAAGGCCTGCACCCAATCACACTGTGCCACGTGTCCTTAGGCCGAAGGAATGTCGAGAGGTGGAGGAAGATAGAAAATTTGGCAAAGTGTTTGGCAGGGGCACAAAGTTAATTTTTTCCCCCAAGGCTCGCAACCTGTAGGATCTCGCCACGTGTCCCAAGACTAGCGGAGCGCGGAGAAAGTTGGGAATTTCTTTCCCAAAGCAAAATCAAAGGAAATATCGAAAGGGAGAGCCCACCCCCCAAAACCTGGGCCAATCAAATCATGCCACGTGTCCACGTGGCAGCAAAAAACACAAGGCAAGCCCACAGGGAAAAATGAGCATAAAGGCCCACGTCCAATGGGATCTCACCACGTGTCCCATTCAAGGAAAATGGTCGGGGGCAGTGGAGAATTTTGGAGCAGAGGCCCGTGACGAACCACATCTTGCCACGTGTCCTTGGGTTATCCAACCGATGGGGAATTTTTGGAAAATAAAGAAAAGAGGGCCCATAGCCAATCAGGACATGCCACATAGCACCAGGACGGCAGGGCGTAGAGATTTTTGGGGAAATTTTCCCAAATGCAAAAAAGTGGGAAAATTTCAAATTTTCGGCCCGCTAACCCATTTTGGCCCTATTTTGCCCTAAATTTTCAAATGAGCATAACTTTCGATCTAGAGCTCAGTTTTTTGTGTTTTTTATATCAATGGAAACTTGGTGAAATTCTCTACATGATTTTGGGCTCAATTTTGTGTTTTGGTGGAATTTGGAGAGATAAAATTGGAAAACGCCTCTGGCATGTGGAAATGAACAAAAATGACATTTCAACTACCATTTTTAATGCAGCATGGCTCGCTTTCTCTCCCTAGCATGGTCAAAAACATCAGGGAATGGACTTTTAAGGATTCCCATGCTATTTTATTGCATTTTTGTTGGTGGTTGAAGTTGCTCTCACGTTTTCCCATGTTTCTCTCTCTTGAGCTGAAATGGGCATTGTTAAAAGCCAGATTTGGCTCATTTTGAAGTTGTTGGACATTTTTATGTTTTGCAAGCTCTCTCTTTCACCTTAGAAAGTGATTTTGTTGAATACCAGACCTCTTTCAAGATTGTATTCTACCTTTCTGTTGATGTAATGCATGTATTTTGATATTGGAAATGACAATGCAAGCTCCGTGAATGATTTTCAGTCCTCTTCTTGTGTTGTTTGATTCATCCATGATATTTTATTACATTTTATCAGTTTGTGCATGATGTTTTGCTATATTCCTGTAATATGTGTCAATTTTCAGAAGTAAAAAATGATCACCACTCCTTTGGTGCATCACCTTATTAGCATTAGTTTTAATTCTTTTGCATTCTCTATCTTTGTCCCCTTGGAATTTATAGTAGGATTTTTGAGTTTAAACCTCTGCAATTTTCAAGTAATACACCTGATCAGAGGAGTTGAGGAACCAGCCTCTAATCTGGAGATTATTTTCCCATTTTTACAAGTCCCACACTTGGGGAAAATATTTAATGTTGTGCAATCACACTAGATGTCCAAATGTCAAACTAGAAATCTGATCAACATCCAGGGGTGCTGCTGATTTGCACTAACAAGAACCTTTACCCACAGTGCCTCCTCCACCCATAGAGGAGCACCCATTACCTCCTCCACCTATAGAGGAGATCCCATCATCTCCTCCACCTATCATAAACCCAGTTGAGATATTTTTTCCTCTTGGTGAGCATTCTTCATCCACTACCCAAAATCCTGGAGACCTCCTTTCGGCTCTCTTACCCACGGAAGCTAAAGCTAGCTAATTTCCCATCTCCAAGACACATTTTACAGGAATTTCCATTAGGTCCTTATCAACTCCACCTATAGACATGTCGTTCTCACATTTGGCCGATCACTTAGATTATTTGGATAGATCCCTACTATGGGGACGTCTTCTGCTTCCGGTCTCAATGCAGATGCAGAGGTCACTTGTTGATACCTCCACTATCTATCCAAAAATGTTTTGACCAATCAAACCAAACATAACTAACTCTATCACAACTCCTTCCATGACACATGTCATAGCTCAAACCACATCCTTACCCATAGCCCAATATATAGCTAAATCCAAACCCACACCTAAGACATCATCCTCAACTAAACCTATTACCACTTTAGGGGTCACCCCAACCACTAGCCTTATTCATCCACCTATCAAAATGGATTTAGCTACATCCTCCAAAGACAACACCACACCTAATCCAACACCCAAACAGAGGCACCAAACCCAAATAACTCATACCCCAGTTGCGTCAATCACACCTACACCTATATTGTCCATCTTAGAATCTCACCTCCCCAACATGGCCAAGAAACCTCCACCCACCAATAAACCAAAAGCACAACAACCCATTCCTTCCTCACAAACCTCTAACCTACATAGATGCCCAACACAGCTTACACCAACACCTATAACATCTTTACCGCCCATACCTCCAATACCCTTAGCTATTGCTTCACTACCCACTACTCTTCAGTCACTGTCTCTCACACCCCAAGCACGGCCCTGCATCATCTACCTTCACACCACCCTCATTATCCCCATGGGTAACTCATCCTCTTCCCCCATCTACCTTTCCTTCTAGACCTCGTACACCCACATCACCTTTACCCAAGAGGCTGCAACCCAAAAATAAAACTCCACTACCCCACAATAAGGTAGTCAAAAATACCACACACCCTCCTACTCGTTCACCTATTATACCCCTACCTAAACAAGCACAACCGATACCAAAAACCATGTTAGCACCCAAACCCATAGCTCGACCCACTCCTCTTTCAAAGACTGTTCCTTGACAATCAACCACACCTACACCCAAACCCATGTTCACTTCCCATTGTGATCCACTAACAAGGTCCTATGCCAAAATTTTAACCAACCTCCTTGATACTTTTGTCATCACATTACCACCACTCAGACCTTATGACCCCCTCAAACCCAAGCCAAAAGGGTTTGACGATACTAAAATTTGCACCTACCATCATGTGCCAGGGCACGATGTGGAAAACTACAAGGCCTTGAAAACCGTCCTTATCCAATTGTGTCCACCAGAAACCAATTTTGACGACGATGACCTTCTTGACAAGGATCCTTCTTCACCAACACCCATTCCCACACTACCTACTCAACAACCACAAACTCCACCTCACAGCTCCTAGAGCCACCCCCAAGATTCAAAATTAACATGGTTCACATTAGAGAACTTGACATGCCACCACCCAAATGTCATTGTGCCCAACTCACCTCACAGGGTTTTTCTCCTCCAGTAGGTTTTTTCCTGTCGTGTCATTATACCACTCACCCTACACCTTCTCCATTTACCAACTCCCCTCATATCAACATGATTCACATCACTATACATGCTCAAGAAGGATAAGGGTAAAGAAAAGGCAACCATGACCCACCAACCAATCCTATACCCAACATACCATCTGCACCCATACCTAAAATTACTATCTGAGGCCCCACGTACCCCATTTCTAACTGGCATCACACATCACACCATGCTTAAACAATTACACCAGTCTCCCCTCAAAATGTCCTTATATGACCTCATCCAAACCTCAGAATCCCATCGTCAAGCTCTCATGGAGGTTCTTCAATCTATTGAGGTTTTACCCAATGACCCTACACCCATAGCCTCCATTATCACACCCCATCATGTAGCCTCTCTCACCAAATTACCACCTTCATCTTCACCCCACCCTATTCACCAAGTGGCCTCCCTTAGCTTCTCAGAGGAAGAGATCAGCACCACACCAAAATGATGACCCAGACCCAGCTTTCTTCATCTCTGTCCACATCGATGACATACGGGTACGTCGTGTGATGATTGATGGGGGCACTAGCATTAACATCATTTCATCCCATGCATTCACTCAAATGTGCATACCTGACAATTACATGCATAAACATCCGGTCATGTTGCATTCATTCAATGACGCTATCACCTCTACACTAGGCACCATCATCCTCCACATTCGTGTGGGCCCCCACACTATTCCAGAATTGTTTTATGTTTTGGAAGGGGAATTCCAATATAACTTGTTGCTTGGAAAACCCTGGATTCGTGTCATGGGTTGCGTTCCTTCCACTTTGCATCATTGTGTAAAGTTTGAACATGAAGGACACACTTATACCATTCCAGCTGACCCCTCACCTTTCAAAACATGCAACATGCTTTACCAACCCAATGATGTGCTCATACCTATTCAACATACCTCTGTAACCATTACTTCTTCACCTACACTTCCACTTACCAGTACAGCCGTTACTTCTACCACACATACCTCCTCTATTCCTACCACTTCCATAACCTCCACGGCTGACCCATCAGCTTCCCAATCCATTAACTCCACCTCCGCATCGACCTCTGACACATCATCCATTCCAGCTACCTACATACCAACCACTGATCCCTTGGAAGGTGTTTTTCAACGCCTCACTCTGGGGGAGTACCACCTATATAGTGTCAACACATTCCTTACTCCACAAGAGTATGGAAGCCTTCACCAACACCCTCGCTATGATCACCACATTGGAGAATGCCTCCTCTATGGTCCTCCTCACCTTCGTACTAGTCTCACCTATGGGGGACTTGATACTACCACTTACACACCTGAACCACTGCCACAAACTCACCCCTTTTCCGCTGACTTCTAACCACTTACCAATCACCGTTTCACCCACACCTTCCTGCACCAATGTGCATGGAAGGGTTTTGGTTTTGGATTTTATGAGCAAGGCTGCCATACCGTTATTCCATGTACCACCCGCAAACATAATGACCATAGTGGTATCAGCTTTCCTGAACCACCTACCAAACAAGCCCGCATTGAACTCATTAAGGACACGGTAGCTCTTCTCCACCTTCTTCACCCACTCCACCTCATCACCACCTTCACCGATGGAGTCGATGGATCCATGAATCTATCCCTCCTAACTTTTTTTTTTCATAAACACCATTTCCTTGGGGCCTCTGACTTATCAATGTGAGGGCGAGGCCCCTTCCACTCTTCCCTTCCTGTATCCTGAAATGATCGATGATGATACACCTTCAATTAACGTCATTCAATGTCAAGATGATGAATCTATACTCACCTACCTTGGTGCAGAAGACTCATATATTCATCGGTCATTACCTTCTGAGACACAAACCATGTTGAATGAATCGACTATCGAGATCAACATTCATACTCAGGATGACCCGCACATCCTAAAGATCAGACAATCTTTAGATGTTGCTGAACAGGAAGCCATCACTTATTTTCTCAAGGATCATAACCATGCTTTCACTTGGTCTTACGCAGACATGCCTGGTATTGACCCCACCATAGTGGTCCACAATATCGTAACCATTCCCGATGCCAAACCCATCAAACAAAAGCTGAGGAAAATGCACCCTCGCATTGCTCTTCTCATCAAAGAAGAACTTCAGCGCCTTCTTTCCATTTCCTTTATCTTACCCATTGATTATCCTCATTGGATTTCTAACATTGTCCCTATCACTAAGGTGACAGGGGGACTCCGTATTTGCATGGACTTCTGTGACCTCAACCTAGCATGTCCAAAAGATGACTTTCCCTTACCTGGTATTGACCAGCTGGTTGACCTTACTGCTGGTCATGAGATGCTATCACTCATGGATGGCTTCTTGGGTTATAACCAAATTTTTCTTGCCCCAGAGGATCAACACAAGACCTCATTCATCACCCCTTGGGGGACCTTCTGCTATCACAGTCATGCCTTTTGGCCTTAAAAATGCTGGTGCCACATATCAACGGGCTATGACTTACATCTTCCATGACATCATGCATCACATATTGGAAGATTATGTGGATGATCTCTTGGCCAAATCTAAATGCCACTCGCTCTGAGCACCTAACCATCCTCAAAACCATCTTTGACCATCTCATTAAATATTGTGTCTGCCTTCAGCCTAAGAAGTGTGTCTTCATGGTTCTCTCAGGAAAGCTCCTAGGATTTATCATTTCCCTCCGTGGTATAGAAGTTGACCCTGTTAAAGTCAAGGCCATTCTTGAAATGCCTCCACCTACTAACCTTCGACAACTCCATAGCCTGCAAGGCAAGTTACAGTCCATTCGCCATTTCATTTCACAATTATCTGATCGATGTCAACCATTTCATCATCTACTCAAGAAGGATGTCTCCTTTAAATGGGATGATGACTACCACAAGGATTTTGAGGCCCTAAAACAATACCTTCTCCAACCACCCGTACTCATTCCACCTAAAGATGATCAACCTTTTTACCTATACATCTCAGCTACCGATCATTCCTTGGGAGCCATGCTCGCTCATCGCGATGAACAACACAGGGAGCAGGCGGTTTATTACATAAGCCATACTCTTTTGGACTATGAAACCTGATACACCCATCCCGAAAAACTTTTCTTAGCCTTAGTTTTCATTGCCACCAAACTCCATCATTACCTACTCAACCACAAAACCTATGTTGTGACCAACACCGACCCCTTACACTTCATGTACGCCAAACCTTATCAAAATCAGCGTGCCGCATGATGGCTTATGCTTTTAGCTGATCTTGACCTCAATTTCATTCATCAAAAGTCCATCAAGGGCCAAGCTATCACTGACCAATTGGCCGATGCACCTATTTCCAGGGATCAACCCTCTAATTTTGACTTTCTAGATGAGTCGATTACTACCCTCTCCCTGGATGAACCTCCTTACCAAATGACACTCTTCTTCGATGGTTCCAAGTGTCAGCATGGGGGTGGGGCTGGTATTATCCTCATTCTCTTGATGGTGAACCCATGCCTTTGTCATTTCAAATTAGATTTTGAATGTACCAACAATATTTCTGAATACGAAGCACTCGTACTAGGTCTCCAAGCTTCCTATGCCCTAGATGTCAAATCAATCAACATCTTTGGTGATTCTCAATTGGTCATAAACCAAGTCAATGGTATGTACCAATGTTGTAATGAGATACTTCAAAAGTATAAACATCATGTAGACATACTTTTGACCACCTTTGACCGTTACACCCTTCAAACCATCCCACGTTCAACCAATAAGTTTGCAGATACCATGGCCTGCTTAGCTTCCCAAATACCTACTTCACCCACCAATTCTACAATCTTTGTCACTATACAATGACTCCAATCACCTTCTTATTTACCTCACGATGTTTACTCGATTAGAACCGCTACCCCTGACCTGAGTGACCTTTGGTATAAACAATACTCTGACTACCTTTCTCTCTCCATCTTACCTCCTGATCTCACCCGTAACGGACAACGCGCCTTCCTTAAAAAGGTCTCTCGTTACGTCATTCTGGGGGGCCTCCTCTATAAGCACGGATTTGATGGTATTCTCTTACGATGCCTCACAAGTTCTGAAATTCCTTATACCATTAAGGAAGTTCATGATGGCATATGTGGAGGCCACTTCAAAGGCCTTATTGTTGCTAAGCGTATTCTTCACCTGGGATATTACTAGCCAACCCTTAACCATGATTGTTGTAACTACGTCAAACATTGTGTAAAATGCCAACAACATTCCAATCTTCATCATACACCCAGTCATGCCTTACAGGTCGCTCGAGACCTTTGGCCCTTCTCTCAATGGGGTTTGGATCTTGTCAGAGAAATCAATCCTCATTCTTCCCAACGCCATCAATGGATCATCACTACTACTAAATACTACACAAAATGGGTGGAAGCCATACCACTCATCTCCATGAAATCTGAGAAAATATGTGAGTTCATTAACCACCACATCATTTGTCGCTTTGGTGTTCCTCATCGTCTCATCACTGATAATGGAAAACAATTCAAAAACAAAACATTACAAAAACTTTGCGACACCTTCGGCATTCAGCTTAGTTTCTCATCACCTTATTACCCACAAACCAATGGCCAAGCTGAATCCACTAACAAAACCCTCAACAAAATTCTCATGAAATTGGTTGACGATACTGGGAAGGATTGACATATGCACATTCCTTTTGCCCTGTGGGCATACCACACTAGTATTCGCACTTCCACTGCTGGCCACACCATTTTCTCTGGTCTATGGTACTAGAGGCAGTCCTACCTCTCGAAGTCCAGATTCCCTCACTCCACATTTCTCTCCATGACATGCTCAATGATGATGACTTTCGTCAAGACCGTTTAGCACAACTAGAGTTATTAGACGAACGTCATCTTAACGCTCTGGATCACCTTCAAGTTTACCAAAAACGTATCAAACGTGCCTATGAAAAATGTGTCCATGAACAAACCTTCCAAGTTGGTGACCTTGTCCTGAAAGAAAATCAACACATAACCAAAGCAGAAAAAATTAAACGGGGAAAATTTTCTCCTAATTGGCTTGGACCATACATCGTGACTCATACCTATGGATCAGGTGCTTACCATTTATCATCACTCGAGGGTAAACCCAACCTTGAGCCCCTTAACGCCTTGCATCTTTGACCATTCTATTGTTGACTTGTAGTCCTCCCTCACCTTTTGTCTCTTTCCATGCTCATCCCTTGAGCGCTATTCACTCCATACACCTCACCAATGATTAAACAAGAATCATGTGAGTACCCGTCACTTGTTATCTTCTCTTAAATATGTGTACCACGCGCTGCACATAGCATGATTCTCATGGATAATTTTCATCTACCTTTAGATGAGATCCCATGGTCGTTTCACCTTGCCTTTTGAACAAGATTCTTCTTCTCCACCTTGGTCTTGTCCATGACCTCAAGACCTCACATGGGACCCAACTCCTTGAGTCAAACTTCCAATAAAAAGATGACTCCCTCAAAAGGACATCTTCCTCTTGAAAAATTGTTGCTATAAATAGACTGCTCCCTATAAGGACAACTATGTAAAGCTCTTTAAAAAAACAAGAGAACCAAAGCTTCCCACATCAATCAGCTTCACGAAGACCTCAAGGAGTTCAATTTTATTCATCCCATATAGACTTCCTGCATCGATCAGTCTATCTCAACTATAAGTCAACCTTTTTTGTCATGGACTTTCCCATTGTGATCTAGGTTCTCTTGCTCAAAATGCATGCCACCTATACCATATGCAAAATTACCCACTTTTCACCCTTCAAACCATGCCCACTCTCATTTCCTATTGCCTCAAGGGACTTCTTGGAACTTAGACATTTGGTGATCATGTGACTACTTTTTACCGTAGAACAGTCCATCATGCAATGTCTTTAGGGTCTTACGTTCATCACCTCTTTCAAGGTGTGATTTACTCAGTATGATCCTACCCAATCAGGTGGCTTTATTGCCCCCTCTTATCTTTTAGACCATCTTTGTTTACGTTTTGATTACCTTATACAGGACTTGGTCCTCGACGCTTACTTTTGGGGTAATCTTCTTCTTTCACCACAATCACCCTCACCTACATCATTTTACCTATAATCTACCCACACCTAACAAATCTAAACCCACAACATGCCCAAAAACCTACCAACTCATTTTCATACCTCCTCATATTCTTCCCTAGCTTATGGGAGAACTACATCGGCCTGAGGTCCCTTTTCACCGGGACTATGTAGGCAGCACTCCGAGGGCATGGGGCCCTTGGAGGTTAGCTCGGCCATCCTCTACCCTGAACAATTCATCTTCCATGTGCCTCACATTACATCACACCTAACTTCGTTTCCCTTTTATACCCACAATTGGAAATTAAACCACATACATAACAAGTTGTTTCATATTTATACATTTATTACACCTACCATTTCTCTATCATCACTATGCATACATTATACCATATCTCACATATGACCCATATTATCATTCATTGCATAAAATAATGAATCACCACTTCACCTACTTTCGACTCAGCCATGCCTAAACAAACCTAACTCAACCATGCCTATAACCTGACTCAATCCATGCCTATAACCTAACTCAACCATGCCTATAACCTAACTCAACCATGCCTATAACCTGACTCAATCCATGCCTAAACTAACCTGACTCAATCCATGCCTATAACCTGACTCGATCCATGCCTAAACTAACCTGACTCGATCCATGCCTATACCAACCTGACTCCATCATGCCTAACTCACCTACTTTCCATCCATATCAAAATAATAAATCAACAAATTCATATCTCATAAACACATCAACAAATCAAATCATACCATGTATCTCATCATATATAAATCAATGTGTATCTCAAATATACATGGCTATCTCATCATGTCCATCATCTCAAACTCGTCAGCACGCAGGCTGATATACAATACAAAATGTCATCGGCACGCAGGCCGGTCTCATGTATACAATAAAATAATGAATAATACAAAATCTCTTCGGCGCACAGGCCAGTATATGCTCGAAATATACAAAAAAAATCTCATACATCCTCACTATCATCAGCACGTAGGCTGGTATGTGATCAAAACTATAAATATCTCTCAGCACGCAGGCCGGTATATAAACACAATCACTATCATACATCAAAAAATCAGGTGGCCACATATCAAGCATCTCAGTGGATGTCCTCCATCTCTATATCACCTGTACCCTCGGCCTCCTGGGTCCCTACTGGCACCTCAACTAGAGCTGGTCTCCATGCACTGGTAGCCTCTGCCTGATCAGGCCTCAGAGCTCGCTGACCCCCTATGCTCTCCACACTGTGAGTGCGGGATCTCATCCTCTCACTGGATGCCTGTTGTGCCCAGTACTCGGCATAGGATATGAAGTCTATCCTGGCCACCATCAGCTGGTCCTGATAGTATCTCAACTCACCTAGGGCATCCCGTAACCTAGATATAGGCACAGTCTGTGGTGGTCCCATAGGTCGTGGCCCCTGTACCTATCCTGCGGGACCTTGCCCCACTCCTACCTGTGAACTAGGACCTGGTCCTGGTGCCTGTGGTGGTGCCCCATGCCCCTGTGCCTGTATCTGGGCCTGTAAGACCCCAATCTATGCCTGGGTTATGGACAACTGGCCCTATAAACCTGTACATGAGCCTGTAAGGCTGCCACCTGACCATCCCCCTCCTCTCCATCTCCATCTCCTCCACCAGCCATCTGGGCCTGTAGACTAGCCACTTGTACACGTAGCTCTGCTACCTCCACCTCTGAGCCCTCCAGCTGTGTCTACAGTATACCCAACTGGGTAATGAGCATAGCTACCTGCCCCTGTAGGGTGTCTCTCTGCACTGTAATGGTAGCTAGATCCAGCTGCCCCAGTCTGGGTGGTATGGCTCGTAACTGAGCCACCCACCACTACCTGTACCTGTCTGTACACCCAGCGTCATCTATCTGCCAGTCCACTAGCTGCTCCTCCTACCCTGTGGGCACTATAGGCTATGGTAGAGGTAAGGGCCTCTCCACGTCATCTCTCTGGTACTGTGGGAAGGGTAGAGGTATGTCCTGTACTAGCCCAAACTACCATCAGACTCTGTCTACCGGGATCATCTCGTCCTCCCCAGCACAGCGACCCTGTATCCATCTCTCTAGCTGGAGCTCAGCTAGCTCCTCATGCATATGCCTATATGAGGGGAATCCCACATATGGCCTCCATATAATGTCCACTCTGGACAACCCCTCTAGTAACTACCGAAAATGGGCCACATCATGTGTCGGCCTATCAGATCTCCACTCTCCTATCACCGGCACCCATCTCCTGTACCCCACCCACAAAAATCACACTGGGAATGCATCTACTTGGGGCATCCCTATAGGATGCACACAAACTATGTGCTCATATGCCCAGCAGTGTAGTAAAAATGTACAGCACAGGTTAAACCTGTGCAGCCACCCATATGCCCACAACTCCCTGTACAGCTGCACCAAGTATGCTGGTGCCCAGGAAAAGTGGGTCTCATGCACCATCATGTCATGGAGTACCCCCATCAGTGATCGGGGAAAGCATCCACCCTCTGCATCTAGCAGTGCATAGCAGCACACTGCCTCCATCAACAGCACCACTAGCCTCGTCTCCTTTGGATGGGCTAGGTACATCTCTCCATAGCTCAAACTGGCACTATGGAATCTCAGATCGGCCATCCCCTCTCTAAAAACAGTCACAATCAGCTCCTCTGAGGCCTTGGAGGAGATAGAATAAACCTGGGCACCCAATATGGGTAACCGAAGAATCTGGAAGCACATCCTCTGAGGGTGATAGTCATCTCACCCGTAGGCAGGTGGAACGTGTTGGTCATGGAGTCCCATCTATCGATGAGTGCGACCATCAAACTGGGCTACCAGACTACATGTCTATAGCAACGAACCCCACTCAAGCCCACTACCTCCACATGTTGCAGCTCCTCAGGGTCGCTGTGCCATGCACTGTCACCAATAGAGGCAGAACCCTATCCTGCATATGTAACTGCGCTCTCCCCTGCATCCAATACAAGCACAACATTAATTTACATATATCAATCCATCTTCAACCATTATCATTTCCCTATACCTTATTTTCACCCTACCCATCTCAACTACCTAGCCCACACCACTTTTGGACCTTTGTGCCCACTACTCCAACCGGTACCAGTTCATCCTAACCGACCCCAGTCACCCTTTAACTGGCATCGGTCACCTGTTTGGTGACCGATACCGGTTCACCTTTACCGACCCCAGTTACCCCTTAACTGGCATCGATCACCTGTTTGGTGACCGATACCGGTTCCACCTAACCGATGTCGGCCAACCTTGACCGACTCCGGTCACTGTCGCGAAAAAACCCGTGACTTCCCCAAACCCCCTTTCTAAAAAACCTCCCCCTGCCCCTTTTACCCCACCTACAATGACCTAACCTACCCTTGGACCTCCACCCACCTCCCCTATCCCCTTTATTACCCTCCCCATTCCTCCTTTTACCCAATATTCCCCCCATTCCCAAATTTAATTTGTGCCCACCCACCAAACCACCAAAACAAACAAAACCATAACATACCCCTAAAATAATATCTAATCTAACAAATCAACAACGTAGAGTAGGGTGCTTACCTCGTCGCATTACCTTTGTCTCGGTGGCACATCTGGCCATGTGTATTGTGGCCCACCGATCCCTCTCCAGCCTCCACCATCACCAAATAGCTACCCGTAACCTCTCACCAATCGAATCCCTCACAATGATCCTGTGGACCCACTGCTCACCAACCAATCACTCGTCGATCGCACCCACTCACTGTTCCATTCCATCTGGACACTTTTCTCACTTTTTTCTCCTTTTTTTGTCATTTTCTCACTTCGAATAATAACAAATGAATAACAAAAAATGTGGATTTTTTGTTTTATAACAAACCCAACCTAACCGACGTCGGTTACCCTTGACCGGCATCGGTCGTGTGCCCTACCTAACCATCATCAGTTTACCTATACCGAACGTCGGTTATCCTTGACCGGCATCGTCACCCTCACCTACACATTGCCCTCAAAATTTAACCCATTTACCCTACCCCTACCTCTTTTTTGCCTCACCCAACCTTCACCCTGATCATTTACCCCACCCACCTTTACCCTACCCATTTACCTCACCTTTCCTGACCTCATCATTTATTACCTCCCTTTTTCCTCCTTTGGGACTCATTATTCTACCCCTACCTTGGCCTTACCCATGCCGTGACCTAGATATTTGGACCTGGACCATCGCTAGTGACCTTTGACCTCATGTGTTCGCTATACCTTGTGCATTGTTACCTGTGTTGTTGACCTAATGACCTTACCTAGCCTATTGCCATGACCATTTATCTTGACCCTACCTTTGGTGTACCGGAACATACCTAAACATTCCTGTGCCTAACCTACGTTGTGTTTCTTGACCATATCCTATACCTTGGATACTGGAATCACTTCAACCTTGTTTGGATAAACCTATCGACCTTAGACGATGTAGATTTTGCCCACTCTTCAACCTAGTAGCATGTTGCAGTTTATACATGTGCATGTGTTTTACTGTTTCTACCTTTGACCACGACCCATTACCTAGCTTACCCGAGTAGACCTTGCTCCTTTTTTCCCCGTTATCCACCTTTCTTTTCTTCACATTCACCCTTTTTATCAAACCACTCACCGATTCTGCCTTCGGCCTCATCAGTTCCTGGTTTGAGGGGGATCACCTTCACCCACACATGGGGAAACCACATCTTATTTTTGTTAACGTCGCTTACCAATACAAGCTACGCAACAAAAAGGGGCAAAATGTAGACACTAAAATTAGGTCACACTCCCCTTTGGTCCCTCGACAAATAAGCACCCTTCATCACATTCACCTAGCCATGGCCCCCTTCACCCCACTAATATTAATTTAATTAATTAAATTAAATTAATTCATTATCCTCACTATATTTATTATTTAAATATCTTAATTTAAATAATATCCACACATACACTTCACTTAGACACCTCATCAAGCCAACTCAACCTAAGACCTATTCTTAGTAAGTTGCCATAACTAATTGAGACTTACCTAAACCCTAAAAATCAATGCCTACATTCCCTCTAACCACATTCCCGCATGCTTACAAGAAGCTCCTAGTCTAATCCGTGGGTTAACGGCATGAGATCCGAGGAAATCAAGAGGATCTCCCTAGTTTAGTAAACCTAGGAAATCCCACCTTGACCGACACCAGTTACCCCTAACCGTCGTTGGTTAAGCTAGAACCGCCATCGGTTACCCTTTTAACCCCAAAACAACCTTATTCTCAAGGTTGGCAAGAAGGTTGGAAAAAAAATATTGGACAAATTTGGTGAACATTAGCACATCCCAGAGAGATATCGCATCTTTTGAGAGTGAATTCCAGTGAGAACACGCATGCAAGGAAGGAGATCAAGCATATTTTCCTGCACAGCCATCCCAACAATGATCTGATCTAACCAAGCAAAGAGGAATGTACATGTCAGCCCATGCAGAAGCTTTCCTTCAGTTGGTGACCACCTGCAGCCTTCAAAACCTCTCATCAGCACCTCCATCCCTCACTCACAGGCATCCAGGACCAGAATCCAAGTAAGTAAACATTATACTTCTCTGGTTTATTCCATTTCATCACTATATTATCATCTTTTGTTTACCTAGCCATCCATTGACCTCCTTCAACATTCCCCCTCCATATACCCATTAAAACCTCACCAAATCCCTCCCAAATCACCCAATACCTCATCCCAACCAACCAAAGTCCTTTTGTGCAATCACAAAGGAGACCTAAATCTCGTTCTGTGGCATTCCTAGAACTCCACAGTAACTGGCACCGGTTACACCTAACTGCCGTCAGTCACCCTTAACCGACATCGGTTACTATATTTTCCCATACAACCAGAACAGTGACCTACCCACCTAATTCCCTTTCACCTTCATTCACCTGTGATCTACCTGAGACCTCTGTTCAGACTTGCAGAGACCCAGAACCAGTTATTTGACCTTCAAACCCTATTCTAACCTAGCATGTTAGATTAGATCTATTTCTTATTGTGTTTTAAGTGAGATACCTAAATCATTTCGAATTACAATAGGTTTTACCTTATTTACCACATTAAATTGTTTAAAACAGTGGACTGACAACCATCTAGGAAGTATCACACTTCCCGGATCTAGCATACGCTAGGTAGTTCACTGCATATATTGTTTAACTCCTTCTGGTGGTTTTTCTTTGCATTACAGGTAGTTCCTCCTAGCCAAAAGGAATCTCTCACAATCAGTTGTGGATTCAGAAGTCATACGCGTGCAACAACCCATTAACCAGCATTTGAACAGGTATTCCTCCTACACCCATTACCCTATTTTTTTTGTCAATACTTCAAAGAAACGATCTAGAATCAGGTGAAACATTTCCGCCACTAACCATTCTTTAGGTTCCATGATCACTCATCACAATGAGAAACACAGAGAGCAAGCATTTTATTACATAATTTGTACCCTTATGGACTATGAAACTAGACATACCCATGTCGTTTAACATAATTTGTGTCTCAAAAGGTAACAACCAGTGAATATAACAATCTTCCGTACCAAGCTAGGTGAGAATAGATTCATCGTCCTGACATTGAATGATGTTAATAGAAGTTGTATCATCATCGATCATGTTAGGATACATGAAAGGAAGGGAAGAGGGAGCCTCAGCATCTTGTTGATAAGTTAGAGGTCCCAGGGAAATGGTGTTCATGAAAAAAAAATAGGAGGAATAGATTCTTGATCTGTAGACTCTATAGGTAAAGGTGGTGAAATTGGTAAATGGGGTGAAGGAGGTTGGTCATCCTCAATGAGTTCAACATGGGCCTTCTTGAAATATGGTTTGGTAAAGCCAAAACCACTACATTCTTTATGTTTACAAGTGGTACACGAGATGATGGTATGACGGCCCTATTCATAGAAACCAAAACCAAAGCCCTTCCATGCACAACGATGGAGGAAGTTGTGGGCGAAGTGACGGTTTGTGAGAGATTGGAGGTTAGATGAAAATGGTTGTGTTTAAGAAGGTGTCTCAGGTGAGTAGGTAGAAGTATCAAGTCCCCCATATGTTAAGTTGGTACAAAGGTGGGGAGGACCATAAGGGAAAATCTCGCCTATGCGGTGATAATAAAGAAGATGTTGGTGAAGGTTACCATACTCTTGAGGAGTAAGGAATGTTATAATGTTGTACAGGTGGTACTCCCCTATAGTGAGACATTGAAAAACACCTTCTAAGGGATCGGTAGTGGATATGTGGGTAGCGGGAATATATGAATCACTTGGTGATTGTGAAGAAGAAGCACTAATTGGTTTAGAAGTAGATGGGTTAGCAGATGGGTCAGATGCAGAGGCTATGGCAGAAGTGGGAATTGAGGAACTAGTTGTGGGAGAGGTAGCGACAGCATTGATTGATAGGTTTGTGGGTGAAGGAGGAGTAGACATGGTGTTGGATGCCTTAACTAGTACAAGAACATCATTAGGTCAATACAACATGTCACAAGTTTTGAATGGCAAAGGGTCAGCTGGAATGGTATAGTAATGTCCTTCATATTCAAATTTTACATAATGATGTAAGGTTGAAGGAACACAACCCATGACATGGATCCAAGATCAGCCAAGTAACAAGTTTTTACTAGAATTCCACCTCTAAGACAGAACCATTCCAAAATATTACAGGGGTCCACACGAACATGGAGAACGATGGTGCCAAGGGTGGAAATGATGGCATCATTGAATGAACGCAGCATAACTAGGTTATTATGAATACAATTGGCAGGGATGTGCATTTGGTTGTACGCATGGGAGGAGATGATGTTGATACTAGCACCACCATCGGTCATAACGGGTCAAACACGTATATTATCAATGTAAACAGAAATGATAAAGGGTGAGATCAGGATCATCTGATTGGAGAGGTACAATCTCATCATTAGATAAACTGAGAAAAACTACTTGATGATTGATAACGGATGTATAGGAAGGTGATGAGTTTATTGGTGAGTGAGGCCACATGGTGAGGGGCGATAATGGAGGCTACAGGTGTAGGTTCATTAGATAAAACCTCTCAATGGATTTTACAACCTCAATGAGGGATTATTGATGACATTCAGAGGTTTGGAAAAGGTCATACAAAGACATTTTACAGGGGATTATAGTGTAATTATTTTATCATTGTACGGTGGGAAAACTCGTTAGAAATAGGGTATGTGGGCCCCCGAATGGTGATTTTTGGTGTGGGTGTAGATGGTAATATTGGGCACAAGATTGGTGGATGGGATAGTTGCCTTCTCATTTCCTTTGTATCTTTTGGGACATGAGTGGTGACTTGGATCATGTTAATCTAAGGACAGAGAGGTGGATGGAGAATGTGTGTCATGAAAATTATAATGACATGATGCACAAAAACCAAGTACGGGATAAGATCCTTGTGAAATGAGTAGGGCGCACTGGCATTTTGGTGGGGTTTTTGTCTAGCTCTCTTATATGGACCATATTGATCTCAAATTTTGGAGGTTGGATAAAAGGGTTGTGGAGGTGGTGATGTGGGTCGTTTAATAGGTAGTGGGTAGAGGATGTGTGGTGATAGGTGGAGGTGGAACATGGTCCTCATATAGAAGATCATTGTCGTCAAAATTTTCTTGAGGAGGACACAGTTGAAGGAGAATGATTTTAAGAGCCTTATAAATTTCTATATCATGCCCTAGATACACGATGGTAGGCACAAACTTTAAGTATCATAAAACCCTTTTAGTTTGTGTTTGAGTGAGTCGTAAGGTATAAGGGGTAGAAATTTGGTGATGGAGGTCTCTATAAGGTTAGCTATAATGTTGGCGTAAGACCCTATCCAATCTATCACAATGTGAGGTGAGTGTTGGTCTAGATTGAAGTTTCGGATGATTTTGTTGGGATAGGCATCACGGGAGGTGGAATTGGATTTCAAATGGGTTTGACCACTGGTTTGGTAGGTGGTTCCATTTTAGATTTGGGTTGTACCTTCTTGGGTAAAGGTGCAGTAGATGAACTTAGCGATAGAAGGTGTTGTAGGCTTTACTACCTCCTTGGAGGGTAGTGGGTTTTTCAAATTTTGGTTGTACCTTCCTAGGTAAAGATGCAAGGATGGAGTACATTATGTGGAAGGGAAGGCAGATGGCTTAAGATGAGGACGAGTTATCCAAGGTGATAAATGAGGTGCATGGTGAAGGTTGCTGGTAGAGGCAAGGTGGAAGGTATGGGTTGAAGGGATGGAAATCTCATAGGTACTAATGAGGTAACTATAGGTGGTGGGGGTATAGGTGGTAAGAAAGATACGGGTAACGGTGAAGCTGTTCACTATGTAGGTAAGTTGGGTGTAATAAAAGATCATGATGAAGTAGGTAGGAATGTTGTGCTTTTGGTTTTCCTTGGATAGGAGGATTGCTTGGCCAAGATCGACAGTGTGAGGTCCTCAGGATGGAGGGCAGTGGTGAAGAAGACATAGAGGATTAGTGGGAGAAAACTGGTATATGCAGCCTAGAAGGTTGGGTTTTCCATTGTAGATGAGGGAATAGTCTATTACGTGAGCTTGGGAAGATGTGGATAAGTCAAATTTCACTAAGAGCATTAACTAGGCTTGATGTCGACATGACTCCTAATGTAGCGATGGTTCTAGACTGTAGTGGAAAATGTAGGTGCAGGTAGGTTCTTAGGCATAAGATCAGGTTTGATTGTTAGTAAAGTTTTAGGTGTACAGCGAGAGTGATGAAGAAGAGTTTGTTATGACCGTTATGGGAATGGTTGGTTTGATTGTCTGAAATACCTTTGGATAAATTGTAGAGACATCAATAGCTGAAATTTTTATTTGGGTTGAAAAGCGTAGCCATAGACATGCCCCTAAAGCATGGAATTATCAACGTAATCCAACCAGTCTGCCAAGCATGAAAATGTTCATTGTTGTAAGAGGACATGGCATTGATTTAGTAGTAATTCCTGTAAAGTTTTTTTGTGAGATAGGGAACTTGTTGGCTTCAAAATTTGTGGGTAAGAGAGCCAAGAGAAAATGAACTAGATCCTGGAAGGCTAATGGGGAATTGTCATCAACTTGGCAGTGGCATGCTTCTAAAGTATCCTCTATTGGTAGGGGAGATGACAGGTGGGATGAGGTAAGTTCCTTTTTTCAGTGGAGAGGAAGGTGAGCATGACTCTCCATGTGGGTAGGAGAGTTAACACCGACAGGTTGTTCATTAGGTTGTGAGGGGAGTGATGAAATGGCATCGGCAGATATTGTGGTCTACTCCATGGGTGAAGGGGGAGATGAAGGGGACTATTCTGTGGGTGAATGAGTAGATGAAATAGGCTCCTCTATGGGTAAAGGATCTCGTGCTAAAATCTCCTCCATGGAGGGGACATGCAGGAAATTAAGGAAGGGTTGAGTACGATGTCAAAAACAACATGGACTTCACGTAGACATTATTGTAATTAGTCAAAGGCTCTCGCTAGTTTGGTTAGATGATGGGGTATGGTTAGGGAACGACTTGTTGAAGATATGCTAGTTCTGATTAGCTGGTGCATGTTAGGTTGTCCAAGACAAGATCTCTATTATCTAATATTTCCTTGACAATGTTTTTGAAGGTTATACAATTACCATTGCTATGGCCTGTTAATGCGATGATATTTGAAATAGTCATGTTCCTTGTACCATGTAGGCATAAGATGAGCAGGGTCAAAACCAGTATGTGGTTTGATGGGTGGTAGAGCAATTGCTCTAGCTTTAAGAATTTTTTCTAATACTGAAGAATAAGGCTCCCTAATTGGAGTGTATTTTCATTTTTCTCGCTTGAACTATAAAATCTTGAATGGGAGAAAGGTTAGAGGAAGGTTTTGATTGATTAGATGGGTGAGATGGGCCAGCTTTTAAAACTACCACGTTGGCAGATCCTTTGGCTTTTGAATAATTATTTTGTGGTTTTGAAAAGGAAGAGGCATCATTTTATTTGAATGCATGTGTTTTTGTTACACAATTGAATTTTCTTCTCTTCAATTGCATGAATTTCAAGTTTTCGTGCCATGGTGAATGCTTCATCAAAGGTACGTAAGGTTTGGACTTAGAGAGTTGGTGAGATGTGCCTGGCACAAGCCCTATTGAAAAAATCTATAATCTCAGTTTGAGGTAGATGGAATGTAAGCTGGTTGATGAGGCTTCTGCCAATAAGTGAGTGAAAAAATATGCGATAGACTCGTCGTCGTATTGTCGTGTTGAGTACAAGTCGGTCATGGTGACCTTCTTGACAATATTGATTGAAAAATGGTCCAGGAAGGCTTGAAGCCACTTGGTTGAATGAGTAAATGGAATGAATCTAGGTAAACCACTATACCAATCCAACGTGGGTCTTGTCAAGGACATGGGGAATGTTATGCAAGAGTAAAGTCATCGTCATGAGTGATTAGATAGCACCATGTTTTAAAGACTGCAAGTGTTGTTGTGGGTCCTTCTTTGCTATTGAACCAGTTGAATTTGGGAATTTCCCAATGTGTAGGATATGGAAGAATGGGAATAGACAAATGAATGGGATCATTAAATATTTCATCATATGTTAAAGAGTTGCGAGAGCTAGAAACTAATGCTTCCAATGTTTGCATCTTTTCCATCATCATTTTAATAAGGTCGTTGGTAGCTTGTGATGACTAGGAAGCCCCTACTATATAAGGGGGTTGATGATGAATGTATGATGTGGATGACATCCCAATATATGGTGGTGTCAAGAATAAGAACTGTGAGGGGGAATAGATGCAGGTGGAAAATATCCTGAATAGGTGATAGACAAGATAGGGGGTTATTGGTGATACACGTGTAAGTAGGTGGGGTGGATGTAACAACCCTTGTAGTGATTGGAGGTAAAGACTACGAGATGGAGAATACAATGTTTTGGAATGGAGTATGGGTTACCAACACCATGGGTGGCTGTGATGCAATAGGTATATATGAGGTGGCGGGTACAGACGGGCTATGCTCAAGGTGGTTGATGAAGGAATGGTTGACACCATGGGAGACAACTGACGTCAATGGTGAGGGACTAATGTTGTAGGTTCCAAATATATAGATGATGTGGGGTCTAATTGGGACACCACAGGTGGTAAGGTGGATGAAGGTAACATCTGAGCTAGTGGTAGCTGATGCGGAAGTGGGGGCGAGGGTAGGAGGAATGGACAAAGGCATGCCATATACCAACTGTCTTGATGAATCTTGAGTAGATGAATGGGTGAGATAATATTGTAAGAAAACTAGGGTTCTGGTCAAGGAGTCTTGCAAACTCCTCATCAACGGTACTGATGATAATGGGATGAGTGAGGATCCATAGGTGACAGGATGGAAGGTGGCGATGGGCTAGGTAGGAGCAGTTGAAGGCTAGCGTGAAACACAAGGGCATTGGTTTGGCTACAATTCAAAACCATGTGAGTTGGCGTAGACTTGGTAATTTGATCTCTGTAATGACACAAAAAATAGAACGAAATGGAGAAAACTAAGTTCCAGGAGGTAAAAACAGGTCGTTGTTTTAATTAAAAATTAAAACATAGGAACCGACAGTGGTTGGGTTAACCAATGACGGTGATAGGGTGACTAATGCCGGTTAGGTTAATTGATACCAGTTACTGTAGTAAATCAAAAGTTTTGCAAATGGGGCAATAACTGATGAAAATGAGACAAAACTGGATTTGACAATGATTTTAAAGATCCAGGGGTATGATGATATGTCTGAGGAACTTTAGAAAGAACAGAAAATGTGGTGAGTGTTGTTTTTGGTAAAATGACCAAAAATCATATAACCAACAACTGTCAGGTAAACTGATGACTGTCAGATGAGTAAGCCGATGTCGATCGCTGGATCAACGCCGATCACTATGAAATTTGAACAGATGGAGAAAGTTGATTTTTATGACTTAAATCAGGTAAAATATCAACCCAGAAACCTGAGTATGATAGTGATGGACCCTAACACACTCAGAAAAAGTCAAAATATACCAACTATAATTGTGGAGTATGAAAGGAAGAAAGAAAAAATGGAGAACACGTCCTCACAACTCAAAATACAAATCAAGCAAAAGTTAAGAAACATGAAATCCTATGGGTGAATGTTATGTTTTAGCTTATGTTATTTAAGACTCACTCGTGAACATAACATAATTTTTTGGTTGGATAGAAGGTGTCCTATGAAAATCCAAGATCTAAGGATGGTTTCAGGTAAAGTTTTGGTGGGGGCGGTCCTTTCTCTGAGATAATGACTGGACAGAGAAACCATCTGGACGCCCCTCACTTTCAATCCTTTGATGATGTTTAAGAAGATGTGTAAATTATGTAAGTGTTTTGGTATAGAGAGAGAGTGTGCAAGTGAACTATGATTAAATTAGTCAACCATCAACTAGGCATGGCTTCCAACGTATAGGTTTCCCTCAAATTAATGTGAGCTATAATACAACAAACCAAAGTGAAATGCAAGTGTTTTAAGCCCAAATCCACAATTACGTTCGATGTAACAAATGGAGAACAGGGAGAGGGATTTTATTTCACTAATGCAATACAGTAAAAGGAATACATGTTCTTTTTAAAGCACTAAAAGTACAATTTCTTTTAGACAATAGCAAGAAGGAGAATATTACAGAGAAAAAAATTAATGTGAATACTTTTCGAAGGGAAATAAACACACAATTTTTGTCCTAGGAATGAAAAAATGCAAAAGGAACCCCTGATGGGTCCCTGTTAGGTTAATTATTAATTAACTATAAATTAATTATGCATTTGATATTAATTAATATATTTATTTTGTATATGGTTATATTATAAACCATATTATTGTTTTATTCAAAACATTACGGATGTTGTTATATTGTTTTAACAATATTATTGTTGTGCTTCCTCAGATGTAATTTGGAAGCTACTGTATTTTAAATTTGTTGTTGCATTGTTGCAACTCCTCTTTTGTTTGTATCTCGGCTATCCAATATTTATGAATATTGTAGCCTACACCATTGTACATGGTTGATTCAAATTAATATATTACACATTCGTCTGTCCCTATTCTACATTTGGTACTAGAGCGTATTGAAGCTCTTAGCAAGGTTGGAGAAGGTTGTCAAGGAAAGAGAATATTGTGGAGAAGAAATTTGCATCAACAGAGAGCTAGTGCTGCCTCCTACAGCTTCCCAGAACTCCCTGTAAACCCACAACCTCCTATGTGTTCTCCAGGTAAATGGAAAGCAAAAAAAAATCCTTCGTGCTCTCTGCACCAGGAAAATTTGCTTCTGGAGCATTTTTGGTCGTTTATAGCAATCAGATTAAAATTTAAAAAATAAATTTTCTTCAAGGGCGATTTACCTCTAATAATAGAGGAGTTTTTCAGTTACCTGCTACATTCAAAAGTTTGCTAAATCTAGAGAATGTTCCAGTTACAGTGGATCTAAATGTTATCACCGAGCTAAGCTCTTATTCAACCAAGTTGCATTTACAGTGAGCTAACTACATCTGGGCATGCGAGTTGTTTTAAGAGTTGAGCAGATTATTTGGATCGAGATAACTTCATTGCCATAGACCTCCACCAAGGTCATGGTCTATTCCTATGGCACCGAGTTGAAAAAAGCACTTCAACCGTGTTGAAGATTGTTGAATTTCTGTAAAGGTTTAGTTATATCGTATCAATGCAGTGAGTTAGATTTCCACATTGGAGAAGGGTCTGTGCTATAGGCATCTCCAACATAGCGACTTGCGTAAGAAAACAAGTAGCAAGCCTCCTAGAAAGTAAAATGTGGAATATTCAAAGTATCAGTGTGAGTCCTCCACACTCTCTAGTGGAGCTTTGCCAGAACAGTGAATTTGAGTTCCACTCCTCGCCAAGACCTAGCACCGAGCCAAACCAGCACAAAGAAACAACGATCAATAAAAACAATGAATAAATAAAAAGATGAAGAGGCGGTTGATCAAATCAATGATATAAAAGCAACGGACTCTAAGTAATTAAAATCAATGAAAAGAAATCAAATCATCAAAAATACGTGAAGGAAATCCTTGATATTTGCAAAAATGGTGGTTTTTTGAATCAAAAGGAAGTTACAAATCCATTCTTTGAGCGAGATTAACCCTAATCCGCATGTAATCTCATCCTCCAACATGCAGGCCACGTGGAAACTCTGCCACGTCTTTTTTTAATGAGGTAAGTCATGTTTTCATCTACTTCAAATATACTTTGCTTCATTTCATTACCCAAGCACTCATAGAGCCTAAGTGGATAGACGAATAGACATAGAAGTGGGAGGTGCATGGTTCGAATCACACAAAAAACACAAGTTTTTTTAATTTTAAAATTTGGAGGCAAATTTAGAAAAATAGTCAAATTTGGAGGAATATTTAGCCCTTAGAAAAACCACTGCTAAACCATTTTGTTATAACTAAACAGGTCACTAAATATTTAGCGAGAAAAACCCTAATTTAGGGTAAAAAAAATGTTCTCCTAATAGGCCTATTTTTTCATTCCGGGCATTTTTTATAAAAGGAGGCCTATCCAAACTTGCATTTTCAGCTATATTTTTGCAATTTTTTGCCGTAGTGGGTCATTTTGGGCTTCAGAGACCACCAGGACCCACAAAACAAAAAAAAAATCCTGTCATTCAATTTTTCCAAATTTTTGAATGTAATTTGTATACTTCAGAATATTGCACTAATTTACAGGTAACCATAGTCAACTACAAATGTAACTGCTCAGAAATAGAAATTGTACTCAAAAACAATAAAAATTGGTTATGAAACACTCACGAGATCCTAGATCTCATTCATAGTATTCGGTATATACAGTGCCTCTGGGAAGCGCTTATGGGTAAAGTCCATCATGACTACTACTGCACTTAACACCTAATATAGCTGCAACAACATTGTTTGGGCATCGACCCTTTAAATTTATGGGGAGTAATAAGATCACAGATGCACACACTATGAGCCATCCCATCTGTCTGTGAACGATTACATGACATAAATCTAGACTGAGAAATTATCCAAGTATATAGCAAAGTTATGCATGCGTGTATGAGGATATTTCTTTGAGCCGGTGTCAATAATCACACAAACCCCTTTCAGTACTGTCTTGGTACCATGTATCAAATTCTTTCATGTACGTTAATGCCTCTTTCATGTACCACTAGGTATATCGAAAGGTTGAGCTTCTTCCACATACCAACAGGGTATATCGGAAGGGCACGTATATAGAAAGGTTCGGTATATCAGACTGATGGTATATAGATTGGGAGACCTTATACCTGGAGTGATAAGAGCCAAACCCTGTCAGTGATTTCTGCAAAATGGGCACCAATGCCCCCAAATTTTTTCTTCCAGATTCACAACTACTCAGAGGAAACAACTATGTTACATGGAAGACAAAAATCAAGACACAGCTTGAGTTTGAAGAGATCTGGCCTGTTGTGAATAGTACTATGACCAGATCAACTACTGATACAACACAACAATGGCAGTTTTATAGAGAAGATCAGAATTCCAAACTCATCATCTTGTTTGGAGTGTCTGAAAATATGCAACCCCACATTCAAGATGCCACAACATCCAAAGAAGCATGGAGATAAGTTGAGCACGGTGTATGAGGCCAAAAACAAGAATGTCATTCTGAATTTGCAGAGTCAGTTACACACACTGAAGTTCGAACAAAATGAGAAAATTGAAGCTTTCTTAAGAAGAGTTGCAGAATTGAGGGCTTCACTTCTAGCCCTAAGAGAAGCAGTCAAAGATGATGATCTCGTTCCCATTGTTCTGAGAGCACTCCCTTCTTCATACCACATTTTTATAACAACACTAAACTTGTCAGATACGACAGTTAGTTTTGACAAATTGGTAAACCTACTGCAACAAGAGGAAGCAATGTGCATAATAAGGATGATGAAGAGGAGTAGGCACTTTCTTCACATCAAAAATGGAAAGGAAAAGGTAAAGGAAAACCTAATTCCTATCAAAATTCCCAAAATCAAAATCAGTATCATGGGGACAAACAACAGAAGAAGTAATGTCCAATCTGTAAAAGAGGACATGACTTAAAATATTGTTGGTATAATACTTACAAGAAAGGTTTATCAAGAAACTTTGGACCTCCACAACAATAATCACAAGGGACATTCTAACTACAATCAAGGGCAAAAAAAGGGGAACTGGAAAATAAGACCCCATTAACAAGGAAATATTGTTGAGCAACAAGAACAGTCAGATAATGAAGACTACTTGTACACTGCTCGATCAAGTGAACCATCCACATCATCTAGTGATGTTTGGTATGTTGATTTGGAGCCACTCGACACATGACTGGCCACAGAGATTGGTTTACTTCAATGAGGGACACGCCATCGAAAAATTCATGTTTTGTTGGGAGATGATTCTTCATATACAGTTTAGGGATTGGGAACATTTCTCTACCCCTTGGTTCATGCAACTTGTAGACTATCTGATGTCTTATATGTACCAAGGGTTGACAAAGAATCTACTTTCAGTCAGTCAACTCCTTGATCACAACCTAAAAATTGACTTTGATAGTCATTCTAGCAAGAAAACATGTTTGATTCGAGACAAATCAAGAGGCTCGAAAATAGTTGTAAAAGTCTCCAATGTGGGACGCATGTTCCAACTTGATTTTTTTCACAGAGACGATCAAGCACTTGTGGCTAAGAACTCCACCTCAACACAAGTTGTGGCATCAGAGACTTGGTCATGTAAGTTTCAAGTATCTTGAGACACTTCACTCGGTGTAATATGGTACATGGGCTACCATCTCTTCAGAAGGATACAGACAAGTGTCCTCACTACCTTGCAGGCAAACAACACAGAGCTTCATTCCAGAAGAGTACATTTTGAGCTCATGGAAAAATTGACCTGGTTCATACCAATCTTTGTGGTCCAATGCAACCAAGTCATTCTGGTTTCTAGTACTTCATGCTTTGTGTTGATGACTATTCCAGAAAATGTGGATTTTTTGTCTTCGCAAGAAAAGTGAAGCTTTTAAAACCTTCAAGAAGTTCAAAGTAGCTAGTTGAGAACGAAACTGGTCATCACATCAGAACTCTCCACTCAGATCGAGGGGGGGAATTCACTAATGATGAGTTCAAAGACTACCTACAAACTCATAGGATTCGTCAAAAAATTCCCCCTCCACACACACCGCAGCAAAATGGTGTTGTTGAGAGAAGAAATCTTACTATCATGGAAATGGTGTGATGCATGATCAATGATTCTGGACTTGCAAAGACATTTTGGGTAGAAGCAGCAAAGACAGAAGTGTATTTGTTGAACAGAGTGCCCACAGTTTCTCTTGATGGAGTAACACCACAAGAAGCATGGTCAAAACGGAAACCATCTATTACACACCTCAGAGTATTTGGGTGTAAAGATAAGCATGCACATACCCAAGAAGAACATAAATAAATTGGACATGAAGTCACAGAAACTTATCTTCATTGGGTACAGTGAAGAAACTCTTGGGTATAGATTGATGGATCCTAAGACTAGAAAATTCTACACCAGCAGAGATGTTGAGTTTTTCAGAAGAAGGAAGAAGATTATCCTCCTCCAGACTCACAGATGTAGATTTTTCACCAGTTGTAAAAATTGAAGCTGATGTTCCCTCAGATGATGAAAGTGATGATGGGGATGATGGTGTTGATCAGATAGAACCATGACCCACAAGAACAGTTCAGTGTATGCCCAAGTGGTGTACTAGCACATTACGAGATGCAAGAATGGATGCTCCACCGGATACATCCACCCCTGGACCACATACTCGCAGTAAAGCAAGAGAAGAAGTTAAATTTGCTTTGATGAGTAGAGTAATTGAATCTGATGAGCCCTCTACAGTCTAGGATGCCCTACAGTCAAAATCTTGGAAAGATGCCATGGATTCTGAATATCAATCAGTGATGAAAAACAACACTTGGCAGCTTGTCGATCTTCCACTAGGGAAGAAACCCATTGGATGCAGATGGATATTTAAAACAAAGTACAAAGTAGAATGGGACATTGAACAAGTACAAAGTGAGACTAGTTGCAAAAGGGTATGCACAAAAAGAAGGCATTGACTACGAGGAGACATTTTCTCCCACAGATAAGATCAAAATGATCAGGATGATCTTTTCTCTAGCTACACAGTTTGGTTGGAAAGTCCATCAGATGGATGTAAAAAGTGCCTTCCTAAATGGATATTTACAAGAAGAAGTCTACATGACTCAACCTGAGGGATATGTAGTACCTGGTCAAGAAGCAAAGGTATGCAGACTCAGGAAATCTCTGTATGGCCTTAAACAGGAACCCCAGGCATGGTACATCAAGATTGATGAGCATCTCGTACAACATGGATTTGTTAGAAATCCATACGATCCCAATCTTTACCTCAAAAAATAAGGGGGGAGATTGTAATTGTTCGGTTGTCTATGTCGACGATCTAGTCATCACTGTAAGTTCAGTGAGGATGATCGATGCAACGAAAAAAGATCTTAATTGATCGTTCGACATGACCAATCTCGGGATGATGCACTACTGTCTTGGATTGGAAGTATGACAGAAAGAGAATCAAATTTCTATTTCTCAGATGAAATATACCAAGACTACACTTGAGAAATTCAGGATGATGGATTGCACGCCTATTGCCACACCCATGGAGAACAGATTGCAGTTATCTCGTTCAGATCCATCTCCTGAGGTAAGTGCCACTCTCTATCGGCAGTTGATTGGGAGTCTCATTTACCTGACCTACACTAGACCAGATATCAGCTTTGCAGTTAGCTATCTATCTAGGTTCATGTAGGAACCCAAAGTGTGTCATTAGAAAGCAGCAAGGTGCATCTTGAGATATCTCAAAGGATTAATGGATCTTTGTCTAGAATACAAGAAGAATGATAACTTCTTCTTGTTAGGATATTTGGATTCAGATCATGCAGGTAACATTGATGATAGAAAATCCACTTCTAGATTTGTATTCTTTATGGGATCTGGACCAATATCATGGGGACAGCAAGAAACAACACTTCGTTTCTCACTCTTCCACAGAAGCTGAGTATCATTCTGCAAGAGAAGTTGTTTTGTGAATTGATATGGCTACGTCGCATACTGGAAGGACTTGGAATACCACAGGACAAACCAACCACCATGTATGTTGACAATGAAGGTGTTCTCAAACTTGTTCACAATCCATTTTTTCACAAGAGAACAAAGCAAATTGAGGTACAGGTTCATTTCATATGTGAGCATGTGTTGAAGCACAACATCTAGACTTCAATTTTTTCCAACAGCTGAACAATGAGCAATATCTTCACGAAGTCACTTACACATGACAAGTTTGAGTTTTTTAGAGAATTCCTCTCCTCATCCCTTGAGACAATGCACAATTAAGGGGGGGAATGTTAGGTTAATTATTAATTAACTATATATTAATTATGCATTTGATATTAATTAATATATTTATTGTGTATATGGTTATATTATAAACCATATTATTGTTTTATTCAAAACATTATGGATGTTGTTATATTGTTTTAACAATATTATTGTTGTGCTTCCCCAGATGTAATTTGGAAGCTACTGTATTTTAAATTTGTTGTTGCATTGTTGCAACTCCTCTTTTGTTTGTATCTTGGCTATCCAATATGTATAAATATTGTAGCCTGCACCATTGTACCTGGTTGATTCAGATTAATATATTACACAAGCTTCCGTCCATGTTCTACAGTCCCACCAGGTGTGCCAAAATGTTTCACTAGATTCTTAGCAGATTAATGAAATAGATAAGGGTAGAAGGCCAAGGAGGAATACTTATTGTAATGTCGGTTGAAGGTCGAATGCATGTATAGATGACTTTTGGATCAGAACAGATGTGAGAGCTCCCTTTTGGCTAGGAGGAACTACATGTAGATACAAAACAATACCACCAAATAGAGTTAAACAAAACAATGAGTGGACTGCCTAGCGGAAGCTAGATCTGGGAAGCGTGATACTTCCTGAATAGGGTGTCAATCCACTTCTATATAAAAATAGTAATGCTAGTTAAATCATACATGAAGTAAAGATCCTATTGGAATTGAAATGATTTAGGTATCTCATACAAAAAAATAAGAAAGGTTGGGAAAAAGGTTTTTTAAGGTCAAAACGGGAGGGTTGATTGGACTAGTGTCGAGTTAAAGGTCTGGTACATGCTCTAGGTAAGGTCTGGTAAGGATTAGAAATGGTTCTGGGTATTGGGAATTGAGTAATAGCTCCCTGGTGTGAGCTATATTGACAGACACAGTAACTGGTGTCGGCTAACTAACTGATGCCGGTTAGGAAGAGTGACCGACAATGGTTGGCTAACCGGCATCGGTAGGGGAAATTAACATAAAGCTCTTAGAATTGGTTTTCCATACTCCCTGTGGTTGCACAGAGGTTGGAAATGGTGAGAGTGGAGTCGTAAAATGGTTTTGAAGACTTAGAGATGATTAGGAGAGGGTGACAATGGGTGAAAATTCAGAGTATGACCAGGTGATGGGTTGATGGAAGGAAGTATATGGGTGTGGAGAGAAATAGACTACAGAGATGAATAAATAAGTATACACAAGGAAACTAGAGATTCCATGTAGATATGTTAAATACTTACTAGAATGTAGATTAGAGAATGTAGGTGATGAAGACGGTGATAGTAGAGATCCAGAGAGAACAGCCATTGTATTCATGTCACAGCATTTCAGACCTTCATGCCTCTCTGTTGTGAATTTGTGATCATAAAAAGGATGATGAATGGTGACTGATGTTGGTAGTGCTCCCATGTGTCTTACTTTACCTAAGTGCTAAATAAATTTGAGTGCTTAAAGTCTCTAGAAGAATGAGATCCTCAATAAAATGACCAACCTCGGGCCAAGGATTTTGGAAACGTATTTAACATAGCCGACCACGGTTAGGTGATCAGTGTTGGTTGAGGTATGACAGGTTTGGGTCAAGGTCAGAATATCTAGGTTGGCCAAAAATAGCTAGATTATTGCTATTTTTTAGCGTAATCTCCAACCTTCTGTCAAGTCTTAAGTGATAGATCATGATAAGATAAGTAAGATTCCTTTTAGGTTTTTTAATACAAGTTAATTCTAGTTTTAGACTAAGTCCTAGTTAATTAGGATAGGTTTAGACTCGGTCTTAGGTCATTAATGAGGTTTGAGTGGGGTGGGTAGGTGAGGTGGTTAAGTGAGGATATTAATTAATTTAATTAAGATAATTAATTTAATTAATATGTGCACTAGGGGATATGAATAGGTAGGATAAGGTTAATTTAATTAACGGGGTTTAAGGGGAGTATGAACCAATTTTGGTGTTTACACTCCCGTAGTCAAAGTGTGACTTTCAGGTGATCAATAGTGAACAAGTTTGAAACCCTAGTGACAATGTTAGAACTAGATCCCAAGATTTTTCCATGTCTACAGCACCCACCAGAGGTCTAGGGCAGTCGCAAGTGCCCCTTCCCTTATCCAAGCACCCGTGTTTAGAAGTTTTGAGTACCTCTGCATTCTTCTAAGTGGAATTACGATGGTATTTGTTTTTTTTCTATCACATTATCCAGTACAGACACACTTTGGGATAAGAGAAATCAAGGTAAGTTACCTATCTCTTGTATTTTATTTTATAAATAAGTCAAAAAAATTGCCTAGCACTTGTATTTCATTGTATATCAATTATAGCAGTCATTGCTTTCATATTTTAATAAAATAAATTCATATTTTATTAAATCATTTTGGTGAACCCAAAGCTTAGAACTCCTTGCCCTAGGATCCACTAAAACCCTAATGGATAAGAATAGATCTTCTCCTCCTAGGAAAGTCATGCCTCATGTGAGTGTTAATCCTATTTATGATAAAGAAACTATAGCTAAACTTAGCACTCTCTATCACAATATTGTTCTTTTAGATTATACTCAAAGGTAATTGTTCACTAATGAATGCAATGTTCCTACTAGATTTTATCATTCTACCATTAGCATTGTTTTTTATCGTGTTATTTTTTTTATGTTATAGACCTTGTTATGCAATAATCCATACTCCACCCTCTTCTATTTTTGTTGAGACTCTAGATGATGTTATTATCCATTTTATGCTTAGTCTTGGTGATGATACTCTAGGTAAAAAACATGATGAAAATATATATGTGCATGATGTTTTTTGTAATACTAGTCAGGATCATTTTATAGTTGCATCTCATACTGCTTGCATTTATGAAAATGTCTCCAATGATTCTAATTATACATATAATACTAGTTCTCCTCCTACTTCATTGTATGTTGATGATATGCTTAATTAAATCCTTTCCTCTGAATATTTGTATGATATCAATGATGCACATGCTAGTAACGATTCTCCTTCTTTGCATATTGTTAAATGTGAATTATCTACTCCGCTTTCATCTTCTTCTAAGGTTGTCTTTAGTAACATGCATGTTGATTCATTTCCTTCTATTACTTCTGTAGACACCAGAATTAGGTCACACTCCCCTTGGTCCCTTTTCAAATAACCAACTTAAACATATTCACCTAACCATGACCCTTTTACCCCACATTAATATTAGTTTAATTATTTATAATTAAATTAATACTCATCCTCACTTCATTCATTATTTAATTACCTTAATTCAAACTAATTTCCACCTCACCTAGACACCTCATCACCACCTCATTCTTAGCATACCTCCCCATTACTAGGACTCAACATTTCACCATAACTAACTAGGACTTAACATTCCCACCTACTTTAATTAACCAAGACTTAGTTCTAACCCTAAAATCACATGCCTATCCTTCCTCTAACACATTCCCGCTTATCTAAGTGCAAAACACCATTTTAGACCCGGAAGAATAGATAGAGCTGGAAAAAAAGATAGCCAGGATCTTTCTATTTTGGGAAACCTAGGATTTCCCACCTTAACCGACATGCCGTCAACCCTAAACTAATGTCGGTCACCCTAAACCATCGTCGGTTACCATATATTCAATTTTGGTAACCTTGTTTGGAAGGTTGGCCACATTCTCAAGTTTTGGAATGAAGGAGATCTACATGCAAGCAAGAACCAGAGCCCTTTCACACATCCAGACAGCCATAGCCAACACCAAGATGGATCTAAAGGTATTTGCATTCATGGTAGCATTTCAGGAAGCACTGCCATGACACTGAGCACCATTCCACAGATCAACCATCACCATCATCCAGCCATCAAATCTGTAAACAATTAGTAAGTGTATCTCTAACCTGCATCATTTCATACTTATTTAGATTACAAAGTTTCTTCATCTCTGTTTATCAGCATCTATTTTTGCATTTTTCATCCCACCCTTGTTACCTTCCTATGAATCCAACCATTCCATCACCCATAATCATTTAATCACCTACACTTGATTCTTGAATACCTCTGAGTACCCCCAACACCATTGTTAAACCTAGCCATTTTCCTCACACTCACTGTCTTACCTCAAAAAGTTCTCAAAACCCAGTTTATTGAATTTCTACCATCCCACCTTAACCGTCTTCGGTTCCCTCTTAACCATCGTCGGTCATACCTCACCGACATTGGTCTCTGTATTTGGTAATCCTACCAATAACAGAAACTTAAAAACCTACATCCAAGAAACCCAAGCTACCCAGAATCTGACCCTGACCTATTCCAGCACCTTGATTACCTACCCTACTTCCAGATCTGATCATAACCTAGCTTGTTATATTAGATTTTCTTATTGTATTTGGATGAGATACCTAAATCATATCAACTACAGTAGGACATTATTTATTTATGACATTTCTTACATTAAGTTATATTAAACAGTGGGTTGAAATACCACCAAGGAAGTACCACACTTCCTGGATCTAGCACACACTAGGCAGCCCACTGACATATATTGTTTAACTCTCTTTTGTGGTCTTGTTGTGTATTTCAGGTAGTTCCTCCTAGCCAAAAGGAAGCTCTCACAGTCAACATTGGATCAAGAAGTCAGAATGCACATGACCTTTAAACTGACCATCACAATAGGTATTCCTCCTTGGCCCATCACCTTATCTGTTTCGTCAAATCCATAAATAAAGCGGTGAAACATTTTGGCATGCCCGGTGGGACCCATCCTAGGGGTTATTTTGCATTTTATTCATTCCTAGGTGAAATTTTTGTATTTGTTTCCCTTTTGAAAAGCTTCCACATTAATTTTCTTCTCTGGAATATTCCCCCTCTTTCTATTGTCTAAAAGCAATCTTGTTTTTGGTGCTTTAAAAAGAATACTGTCTTTCTTTCATTAGCATTGCATTAGTGAAAGAGCATCCCTCTTCCTATTTCATCATTTGCTACATCGAATATCACATTTCAATTTGGTTTAAAACACTTGCATGGAATTCTGATTTGTTGCATTATATCTCACATTAAAACTAAGGGCAACCTATACGCTGGAAGTCATGCCCAGCTGATGGTTGACATAACTGAATCGTAGAAAGCACATTCTCTTTTCTCTCTCTTTGTCAAACTACACAAATTGGAATATACACATCTTCTTAAACAACATCCCACCTAGAAGAAGCTTCAATAATCACATGATCAGAGGATTGATAGTGGGCACCCAGCTAGTTATCTCTATCCAGTCACCCATTCAGAGAAAGGCTCACCCCCGCAAAAACATAACCTGAAACCTCACCTTTAGAATTCCCTTCTTCCTAGGAAGCCTTCCCAACCAAAAACTCTGTTCTAAATTCATGAGTTAGTCCTTAAATAGCATAAGCTAAACACACTAAATTCACTTGTAGGATTACATGTTTTTCTTAGCTTTGTTCTTGACTTGTGTTTTGAGGTGTGAGGTCGTATTCTCCATTTTCTTTCCTTTCACACTCCATAATCATAGTTGGTGTATTCTAACTGTTTCTGAGTGTGTCAGGACTCATTTTTTCCATATTCAACTTTTGGGTTGGTGTCTCATTCAAATTTAATTCACAAAAAGAAAATTTTCTTCATTTTATAGATTTCACAGTAACTGACATCGGTTTACATCTGATCATCATTGGTTTATCTGACCGGTGTCGGTTCCCTATGCTTTTGGTCAGTTTACCCAAAGAGCACTCATCTCATCTTATTCTCTGTTAAAAATATTTGGACATCACCATAGCCTCTGCATTATGATATTATTGACTAAATATAGCTTCCACAGTTGACTTTCCTTAGTTTCTGTCTCACTTGCTTGAAATTGTTGCTTTCCCACAGTAACCAACATCAGGTTATTATGACCATCATCGGTCACCTAGTAACTGAATCAGTTGGCCTAACTAGTGTCAGTCCTTCTGTTTTGATTTTAATCAAATCACTTACCAGTTCACCTCTCATAATTAATTATTTTCCATCCCTTTTGTTTTTGTGTCATTTACATAGAATACAGTCTTACCAGGTCAACACTTATTCACATGGTGTTGACTCGTAGCCAAACTAATGCCCTCATATTTCATGCCAACTATCAACCACTCCCACCTAGTCCATCACCACCTTCCATCCTGTCACCTATGGATCTAACTCAACTTATCCCATTACTACCAATGACAATGAGGAGTTCACAAGACTCCTTGATTAGAACCCCGTATCCCTACAATACTATCTTGCCCACTCATCCACCTCGGACTCCTCAGGAAAGTTAATATATGACATGCCCGTATCTATCCCTCCTTACTCTCTCCCCACCTCTGCATCAGCTAGCACCAGCTCGGTGCTACCATCATCCACTTTACCACCTGTGGTGTCTCAGCTAGGTCCCACAGCTGCTATAACTGTAGCATCTACATCATCTATCACACCTGTGATGTCAGTGGTTCCTCTGAAAACCACCTTAAGTATAGCCCCATCTACACCCACTACCTCACACATACCTATTACATCACAACCACCTCTGATGTCAGAAACCTACACCCCTTTCTAGAACCTCTTCCTTTCTATCCCACAGTCCTTACCCCCAATCACCACTAGAGTTGTTACGACTACCCCACCTACTTACACATACTACCAACAACCCCTGACCTCGTCTATTGCTTATTCTGGCTATGTGCCACCTACATCTATTCCTCCTGCATGTAGTTCTCATACTCAGCACCACCATACACTAACATACCACCCACCTCATACATTCAACATCAACCCCCTTTTTCTGTAGGGGGCACCCATTCATCACAACCTACCAACGACCTCATTAAGATGATGATGGAAAAGATGCAGACCTTAGAAGCATCTATTTCTGGATCCCGTAATTCTTTAACTTATGATGAAATCTATAATGAGCCTATCCATCCATCTATTCCCATTCGTCCCTACCCTGTGCATTGGGAAATTCCTAAATTCAATCGCTTCAATAGTAAAGAAGACCCTGCAACAACACTTGCAGTCATTCAAACATGGGTGCTACCTAATCGCCCACGATGACACTTTTCTCCTACGAACCTTCCCAATGTCCTTGACAGGACCAGCATTGGATTGGTATAGTGGACTACCTAGACATTCCATTTATTCCTTTAATAAAGTATCCCAAGCTTTCTTAGACCATTTTTCAATCAATGTTATCAAGAAAGTCACCATGACCGATCTCTATTCAACTTGACAGTATGAAGATGAATCTATCATAGATTTCATTTCCTGCTGGCAGGAGTCTTATCAACCAATTAACATTCCAGCTACCTCAGACTGAACTTATTGAGTTGTTCACTAGATCTTGTGCCAGACACATCTCACCAACTCTGTAGGTACAAACCTTCTAACCTTTGATGAAGCATTCACCATGGCACAAAAGCTATAAATTCGTGCCATTGAAGAAAATAAAATCCAATTATGAAACAAGAACACCCCATTCAAATCAAATGATTCTTCTTCATCTTCAAAACCTCAAAATAACTATTCAAAGCCCAAAGGATCTACCAACATGGTAGTCCTCAAGGTAGGACCATCTCATCCTTCTAATCAAGCCCAACCTTCTTCCAATCTTTCCCATGTCCAGGCCTTTCAGCTCCTGATGGGAGCAGTGGAAGTACACTTCAATTGGAGAGCCCTATTCTTCAGTCTTGGAAAAGCTTCTTAAAGCTAGAGCCATTACACTTCCTCCCATAAAACCTCATACAGGTTTCGATCCTGCCCATCCTATGCCTGCATGGTATAAAGAACATGACTACTGTAATTATCATCGTGTCAAAGGCCATAGTGATGGTAACTGCATAACTTTCAAGAACATTGTCCAAGAGATGATAGATAATGGAGACCTTGTCATGGACAACCCGAATGTGCTAGAAAATCAAAATTTACACATATTTAAAAAGTTTGTTCCCTAATCATAAACCATCGTCTAATCAAAATAGTGAACCTTCATCCAGCAAAAACAATGTCCGTGAAGTCCACATAGTTTTTGATATCATACCAACCATTCCTCAAATCCCACCTATTTCTGTCTATTGAGGAAATTATGGCACGAGCTCCCCTACCCACAGAGGAGCATAGCTCTTACACTCTTCTACTCCTTAGGACCCACACAAGGAGCATCCCCTCTCATAGAGGATCCCCTTCATCTCTCATAGAGAACCCACACTTTCTACTATGTCATTTCACCATCTACCTCACAGCCTACCAAATAGTCAATGCTTTTAATTCTCCCATCCATAGGAGAATCATCATCACCTTCTCCTCCACCAAGGGAGAAGTCTACATCACCCCACCTATTATCTCTCCTACCCATGGGAGACTCATCAGACATGCCACTACCTATTGGGGGCAGTCCCCCCTCAGCATCCCAGGACCCCATTGACATGATCTCGACTCTTTTACCCACAGATTCTGAGGCTAGCCAATTCCCTATCTCACAGACATATTTTACAGGGATTGCCACTAAACCAATTCCATCCTCTTCTTCAAGTAGTCCCATTTTCACGGCTGGCCGATCACTTGGATTATGTTGATAATTCCATGCTCTGGGGACGTCTTCAGACTCCCCTTTTCGACCCAAATGTAAATGTTTCCTGAAGATACTTCCACGATCTACCCAAGGGTATTTTCAGCAACCAGATCGACATTGACCATGCCTATTGAAACAAATTCTTCTTCATCATCCCTACCTACATCTAAACCTCTACCCATGACTAAAGACATTCCCAAACCTAAAATCCTACCCACACCTCTCTCCTCACCCGTAGCTAGACCCATCACTACCTTGGGTGTCATGCCGACATCAAGCCTTACTCACCCACCTATCAAATTGGACTTAGCAACATCATCTAAAACCCACACCAACATTATCCCTCCACCTAAAAAGAAAACCCAACCTTCTAGGCTGCATACACCGGTCTCACCTACCACACCTTTGTCACCTTCCCCCTTTCCATCCATCCTAGGGCCCCATCCATCAACCTTGATCCAATCTAACCTACCCAAGGCCAGTCAAAAGCTAAACAACCTACTACTACATCACAAGCCTTTGTTACACCTCATTCACCCAAAAACCAAACACCCTCACCCTCACCCGTGCACTTCTTACCACCTATACCTCCACCAGTTACTATAACCCAAACTTTTCCTATACGACTTCAACCCATGTTGTCTACCCAACCTCTACCAACCACTTCCACCACAACTCAGTTGTCCCCATGGGTAACCCATCCTCTTCCACCATCCACTTTCCCTTATATATCTGCATACTCCCATGTCACCTTTACCCAAGAAGGTGCAACCCAAAGATAAGAACCCACTACCCTCCAATAAGGTAGTCAAACCAACCAAACCTTCCATCCTAGCTCTTCTACCCCACCTTTACCAAAGCATATGCCATCAAAACATAAGACCATACTTGGTGGACCAACCCATTCCCCCTCCTATAAATCCTCTACCCTCACGATCATCCACACCTTTACCCAAACCCACACTCACTTCCCATTGTGATCCATTAGCGGGGTCCTATTAACATTTTAACTAATCTCTTAGAGACTTTCGTCATCACATTACCGTCACTTCGACCTTACGATCCTCTCAAACCCAAACCAAAAGGGTTTGATGAAACAATATTTGTGCCTATCATCGTGTGCCAGGACATGATGTAGAAAATTGTAAGGCTCTGAAGACCGTTCTTCTCCAACTTTGTCCTCCTGAACAAAATTTTGACGATGATGACCTTCTTGATGAGGACCATGTTCCACCTTCACCTGTCACCACACATCATCATCCTTTACTGATTCAGTGACCAGTATCTCCATCCCCACAACCATTTTATCCACCTCCAAAATTTGAGATCAACATGGTCCATATTAGAGAGTTGGCCAAATCACCACCCAAATGTCAGTGCACCCTACTCATTTCACAAGGTTCTTATCCACCATTAGGTTTTTTCCCTCATGTCATTACACCTTTCATGGCACACCCTCTCCATCCACCTCCCCTTAGATTAACATGGTTCACGTTGCCACCCACTTTAGAAAGACAAAGGAAAAGAAAAAGAAACTAGCCCATCAACCAACCCCGTGCCCAATATACCATCTGCACCCACACCCAAAATCACCATCCGACGGACCTACATACCCTATCTCTAATGGGTCACCCATCACACAATGATAAAACAATTACATCAGTCTCCTCTAAAGATGTATTTGTATGATCTCGTCCAAACTTCTGAATCTCATAGACAAGCCCTTATCGAGGTGTTATAATCCATTGAAGTTTTACCCAATGACCCCACACCAGTGGCCTCCATTATTACCCCTCACCACATGGCCTCACTTACCAAATCATCTCCTTCTTCTACCCCCATACCCACTCCTCAAGTTTTCACCCTCAGCTTCTCTGATGAGGAGATTGTACCTCACTAGTCAGATGACCCTGATCCCACCCTTTTCATTTCCGTCTATATCGATAACATATGCATACAACGTGCATCATGATCGATGGTGGTGCTAGCATTAACATCATCTCCTCCCATGCATATAATAAAATTCATATCCCTTCTAATTGTATGCATAATAACCCTGTTATGTTTCGCTCCTTCAATGACGCCATTACCTCCACCCTTGGCACCATTATCCTTCATGTTCGCTGTAGGCCCTCACACTATCCCAGAACTATTCTACGTCTTAGAGGGGGAGTTCTAGTATAACCTATTACTTGGCAGACCTTGGATTCACATCATGGGTTGTGTCCCTTCAAATTTACACCACTATGTGTAAAATTTGAACATGAAGGACATAACTATACCATCCCCACTGACCCATCACCATTCAAAACTTGTAACATGTTGTACCAGCCCAATGATATGTACTTGTACCAACCAAGGAATCTGCCACTACCCCCACTTCTCCTTCACCCATGACCCCATCCACCAATGTTTTCACCACCTCTCCCATATCTAACTCTTCTATTCCTACTACTGCCTCAGCCTCTGCAAGCTGATCCCTCTACTTCCCAACCAACTGCTACCCCTCCTGCCCAATCATCTAGTAATTCATCTATCTCCGCCACCCACATATCGACTACTGATCCCTTAGAAGGTGTTTTTCAATGCCTCACTCTTGGGGAGTACCCATATACAATATCAACACATTCCTCACTCCATAAGAGTATGGGAACCTGTGTCAGCACCCTAGTTATGACTACCACATAGGTGAGGTTTTTCCTTATGGTCCTCCCCACCTTTGCACTAATCTAACGTATGGGGGACTTGATACTGCCACTTATTCACCCAAACCTCCATCCCAAACATGATTGTTTTCATCTGACCTCCAATCCCTTACTAACTGCCACTTCACCCACACTTTCCTTCACTCGTTGCACATGGAAAGGCTTTGGCTTCGGTTTTTACAAACAAGGTCACCATACTATCATTTCATGTACCACCTGTAAACACAATGATTTAGTGGTATTGGCTTTGCCACACCACCTTCCAAGAAGGCCTACGTTGACCTCATTGAGGAAGACAAACCTTCTCCACCCCATTCACCAATGTCACCATCTTCACCCACAGAGTCCATAGATCCCAAATCTATTCCTCCTAACTTTTTTTTTCATAAACATGATTTCCTTGGGACCTCTGACCTATCAATGCAATGGCGAGGTTCCTTCTTCTCTTCCCTTCCTGTATCCTAACATGATCGATGATGATACACCTTCTATTAACGTCATTCAATGTCAGGAGATGATTCTATCCTCACCTATCTAGGTGTGGAAGATTATTATATTCACCAGTCTTTACCCTCTGAGACATAAACCATGTTGAATGAATCGACTATCAAAATCAACATTAACACTCAGGATGACCCACACATTCTAAAGATAGGCCAATCTTTAGATGTTGCTAAATATGAAGCTTTTACCTCTTTCCTCCGGGACCATAGCAACGCTTTTGCTTGGTCCTATGTGATATGCCTGGTATTGACCCAAACATTGTGGTCCACAATATCATAACCATTCCTGATGCCAAACCCATAAAAAAAAGCTGCAGAAAATGCATCCTCACATTGCTCTTCTTGTCAAAGAAGAACTTCAATGCCTTCTCTCGGTTTCCTTTATCCTACCCATTGACTATCCCCAATGGATTTCTAACATTGTCCCTTATCAAAAAAGTGACAGGGGGACTCTACATTTACATAGATTTCCATGACCTCAACCTCACTTGTCCCTAAAGATGATTTTCCTCTACCAGGTATTGACGAACTAGTTGATCTCACCACCAGTCATGAGATGTTATCACTCATGGATGGTTTCTCAGGTTATAATCAAATACTACTTTCTCCAGAAAGATCAACACAAAACTACCTTCATCACTCCTTGGGGGACCTTCTGCTATCAAGTCATGCCTTTTGGCCTTAAAAATGTTGGTGCTACATATCAACAAGCCATGACTTATATCTTCCATAACATCATGCATCGCATATTAGAAGATTACATAGATGACCTTCTTGCCAAATCCAAACATTGGGCCAAACACCTAACAGTCCTTAAGGTCATATTTGACCGCCTCATCAAGTATTGCATGTTCACCTTCAACCTAAGAAGTGTATCTCTTGTGGTACTTTCAGGAAAAATCCTTGGTTTCATCATTTCTTTGCGTGGCATAGAATTCGATCATGAGCCAAAGTGAAGGCTATTCTCAAAATTCCTCCACCTACTAATCTCTATCAACTTCGAAGTTTGCAAGGTAAGTTACAATCTATTCATCATTTTATCTCACAAATTTCCAACCACTGTCAACCATTTCATCATCTCCTCAAGAAGGATGTCTCATTCAAATGGGATGATGAATGCCACAAAGCCTTTGATGCCTTAAAACAATACCTTCTTTAGCCACCGAGTGCTCATTCCTCCTAAGGATGACCAACCCTTTTACCTATACATTTCTGCTACTGATCATTCCTTAGGTGCCATGCTCGCTCACCACGACAAGCAAACACAGGGAGAAAGTGGTTTATTACATAAGCCATACCCTTTTAGACTATGAAACTAGGTACACCCATGCTGAAAAACTTTGCTTAGCCTTAGTTTTTTGTCACCACTAAACTACATCATTACCTACTCAACCACAAAACATTTTTCGTCACTAACACTGACCCTCTACATTATATGTACACCAAACCCTACCAACATCAATGTGTACACATGCTGGCTCATGCTTCTTTCAAACCTTGACCTTGAATTCATCCATCAAAAGTCTATCAAAGGCCAAGCTATCGCTGACCAACTAGCAGATGCACCTCTTTCCAGAAATCAACCCTCTAACTTTGATTTCCCCAACGAATCCATTGCTACCCTCTCTTTGGATGATACCACTTACCAAATGACCCTCTTCTTTGATGGTTCCAAGTGTCAGCGTGGGGGTGGTGTTGGTGTTATCCTCATTCCTCTTGGTGGTGAACCCATGCCTTTATCTTTCAAACTAGATTTTGATTGCACAAATAATATCACTGAATATGAAGCACTCGTATTAGGCCTTCAAACTGCCATCTCCCTAGATGTTAAATCAATTAATATCTTTGGTGATTCCCAACTGGTTGTAAATCAAGTCAATGGTATATACCAGTGTTGTAATGAAATACTTGCAAAAGTACAAATGTCATGTCAACATACTTTTGACTACCTTTTATCGTTACGACATTCAAACCACCCCATTGTTCTACCAATAAATTTGTAGATACCATGGCCTGTCTAGCTTCTTGAGATACCCACTTCTCCTGCGCTGACTCCAAAATCTTTGTCACAATACAAAGGTTACAATCACCCTCTTATTTATCTCAGTGCGGTCAACTCTGTTGGAACTGTTGCACCTAACCCACATGACCTTTGGTATAAATAGTTTACAGACTACCTTTCCCTTTCCATTCTACCTCCTGATCTCACTCATAATGGACAACGTGCCTTTCTTAAAAGATGTTTCTTGGTATTTCATCATGGGTGGTCTCCTTTATAAACATGTGCTTCGACGGTATTCTCTTACGATGCCTTATAAGTTCTGAAATTCCCTACACCATCAAGGAATTTTCATGATGGAATTTGTGGAGGCCACTTTAGTGGTTTAGATATCACTAAACACATTCTTCACCTTGTGCTATTAGTGGCCAACCTTAAACCATGACTATTGTGACTATGTCAAATTTTGTGTGAAATGCCAACAACATGCTAATCTTCATCACACACCTAGTCATGCCTTACAGGTCACACGAGACCTTTGGCCTTTCTCTCAATGGGGTTTGGATCTTTCCAGAGAGATCAATCCTCATTCTTCACAACACCATCAATGGATTATAACCTACTACTAAATATTACACTAAATGGGTAGAAGCCATTCCCCTCATTTCTACAAAATCTGAGAAAATATGTGAATTCATCAACCATCACATCATTTGTCACTTTGGTGTCCCTAATTGTCTCATCACTGATAACGGAAAACAATTCAAAAATAAAACCCTATGAAATTTTTGTGATGACTTTTGGCATTCAACTTAGTTTCTCATCACCTTATTACCCACAAATAAATGGTCAAGCATAATCAACCAATAAAACCTTGAACAAAATTCTTATGAAAGTAGTTGATGATACTGGGAAGGATTGGCATATGCACATTCCTTTCACCTTGTGGGCTTACCATACTAGTATTCACACTTTGACTACTGCCACACCTTTCTCTCTGGTCTATGGTACCAAGGTTGTCTTGCCTCTCGAAGTCTAGATTCCATCTCTCTACATCTCACTACAAGACATGCTCAACGACGATGAATTTCGCCAGGAACGTTTAGCACAACTTGAGTTGTTAGATGAACATCATCTCAATGCTCTTGACCATCTCCAAATCTACCAAAAATGTATCAAGCATGCCTATGATAAAATGTGTCCATGAACAAACCTTCCAAGTCGGTGACCTCGTCCTGAAGGAAAATCAACATGTAACCAAAGAAGAGAAAATTAAGCAGGGAATTTGCTTTTTTTCCTAATTGGCTTGGACCCTATATCGTTACTCATGCCTATGGATCAGGTGTTTATCATTTGTCTTCACTTGAAGGTAAACCCGAACCTGAGCCCCTCAATTCCTTGCATCTTAGACCATTTTATTTTTGAAATCAATTCCTATATCACCTTCTGTCTATTGACCACTCATCCCTTGAGCATTGTTCACCTTCCATGTTACCCGTTTTAAGGATCAACGACTAAATAAAGAATCATGTGATTACCCATCACCTTTCAGACCTTATCTTCAATATGAGTATCATAGCTCTACTCATAGCATGATTCTCATGGATACTTTTCATCTTTTTCAAATATGGAATCCCATGGTCGTTCATCACTTGAAACCATCTCCTTTCATAGTTAACCTCTATGTGTACTATGGTTTTTCTTCTAAACAAGAACCTAATATTTCCTCTATAGTCTTGTCCATGAATTAAACGTCCAAAAACAAAATGGGATTCAACTCCTTGAGTCAAACTTCTAACAAACAGATGACTCCCTCAAAAAGGACATCTCTTATCTCATCCACTATAAATAGACTACTCCCTCGAAGGAAAACTATATAAAATCATTGCAAAAATACAATAAAATGTTCATAAGCTTCCCACATCGATCAACTTCACGAATAACTGAAGGAGATAATATACTCATCCCATATAAACTTCCCACATCGATAATTCCATCAAAAACAAAAACCAAAGAAGAAAATGATAAATTTTTGTCATGGACTTGCCTATTTTTGAAAATGGGTTTCTTTCCTAGATAAACATGTTGTCATACACTAAGTTACACTAAAACCACCCACTTTCATGTCATTGTCTTTGCACCCTAATTTTCTCTCTGCTCAAGGAACTTTCCACAAATAAGTGACATTTCATGATCACGTAATTTTCTTCACCCTTAGAATAGTCCATTATGCAATGCCTGTATAGGGTCTTATGTTCATAAGCCTATCTTGGGTATAGTAGACTCGTTAGGGTTCTTATCCATTAAGCAGATATTTTACCACCTCTTACGATTCACCTTCCTCATTACTTCTTTATTATCTTATACAGGACTAGACCATTTACACCTACATTTTAAAAAGACTCAACCATGCCTATCACCTAAGACTCAAGCATGCATATCACCTAAGAATCAACCATGCGTATCACCTAAGACTTAACCATTCCTATGACCTAGACTCAATCATACCTAAAACTTACCAACCCATTCCTCTATCTCATCACATTCTTACCCTAGATTATAGGATAACTACATTGGCCTGAGGACCCTTTTCACTAGGCGCTATATAGGCAGCACTCCTGAGGGAATGGGGCCCTTAGAGGTTAGCTAGGCCACCCTTTACCCTAACCAATTTCCCCTTCACTTTCCTATTCACATTATACCTTAGTTTCCATTTTATATCAACAATTAGAAATTAAACCAAACAAACACCAATTATCAAATATTTTTACCACTTCATCAAATCATCCATTTATCATTTTTATATTTCCAACATAGTGAATATTTTGACAATTTAAACCATACCATGCATAAACATCACCATCTGTCTCCCATGTTACCAATAACTTCGAAATTAAATCAAAGCCATAAACCATGACTCAACCATACCTATGACCTATAATCCTAACTCACAACATCATACCTAACTCCACCATAGACTCAACTGACCATAAATTACATCATGCCTAAACTAACCTGACTCAAACCATGACTAAACCGGCTTCAATACATCATTTTTAAACCGACCTAGACTCCATCATGCATAAATTGACCTTACTCCATCATGCGTAAACTGACCTGAACTTCATCATACCTAATTCACTTGGTTTTCACCCATATGCTTATAGACAATGGAAAATTTTACAACATAAGCACAACACCATACCATAAATATCACCATCTTTATATAAAATCATCAAAATTTGTGTGTCCATACCTATATGTACAGAAGTAATTTCAATACATATGTACACCAATAAAAATACATACATGTATCTCAAACTCTCATATGCAACCTCACCTTCTTTGACACGTAGTTCAGTATAATAATCAAAAGACTCAAAAAATATCATGTACATCCTCGCTATCTTCGGCACGTAGGACCAGATATAAATAAAAAAAATACAAACGTCTATATCCTGGACAAATATGGGGTGGCTAATCGTCACCCCACTAGATGTCTAGCATGCCAATCTCATTTGTATCCTCCTCCTCTCCTCTAGCCCCAGTGCAGCGTCCTAATGACAATCTCTCTTCCTTGTACGGGTTTCGCCCTGCAACCTCTTCCTGAGCCTGTACATCTCAGTCCTGGCCTTTGTGAGCTCGTTGCCTCACCCTAACCCTTTCAATGGGCTCACCGACCCCCATATACTCTCTACACTATGTGTACGAGATCTGGTCCTCTCACTCGAGGCCTATTGTGCCTATGTACTCCACATACGAGGGGGCATCTATCCCAATGGTAGTTAGATGGTCCTAGTAATACCTATGTCTCATTTAAGGCATCCCTGAATCTAGCCATTGGTAGTGTCTGTGGTAGTGCTATCGCTCTAAGACCCTGTACCTATACCATGGGATCTTGTCCCGCTGTTGCATGTACCATGGGAGCCTGTTACTGAGCCTGTGTCAGTGCCTGTGTTGCGACCTGAGCCTATAGGGCCACAATCTGTGCCTGTGCAGTGGCCAACTGACCTTGTAACCCTGCTACCTATACCTGTGCAAAGCGACCACATATCCCTTGTCTCCATCTTCACCCTGTGCGGGTGCCTATCCCTAGGAAATATGGGCCTGTGAGGCCACTACCTGTGCCTGCAATGTGGCCACTTGTGCCTCGGACCCTATCAATTGCCCCTGTAAACCTGTAATATGAGCCTGTAAGGTGATAACCCACCCCTATAAAGTATCCCTCCGAATTGTAAGAGTAGAGACATCTGGCTACCTTGGCCTAGGTGGTGTTGCTCATAGCTAAACTACCTACCACTGCCTATATCTACCTGAACTCCGACATCATCAATCTTCCGATCCACTGCCTACTCCTCCTGCCCAGTGGGCACTGTCGGCTGTAGTAGAGGCATAGGTCCCTCCACATCATCCCCCCTGTACTGAGGGAACAATGGTGGCACGTCCTGGAGTAGCCCAAACTGCCACTTGACCCTATCAATGGGTATCATCTTGTGCTGACCGATAGGGTGCCCCTCTATCCACCTCAGTAACTGTAACTCGTTTAGCTTCATTGTCATCTGCCTGTATGAAGGGTAACTGACATACAACCTCCACATGATATCAACATTGGATAACCCCTCTGAACACTCACACTTATAATACACCACATTGTGTGTAGACATTGGAATCTACCTTCATGCTCTCCACCAATAGGTACCCAACACATTGCAACCAAATCAAATCAAACTTGCCTCGAATGCAACGGGTCCAAATCATAGCCAACTGGACACACATATATGATGTGCTCATACGCCCAGCAATGTAATAAAAAAGGTACAGCATACAAATTGAACCTCCGCAACCACCCGTAGCCCCATAAATCCTTGTATAACTACACCAAGTATGTTGGTTCCCAAGCAAAATAGGTCATATCCTCCATCATGTCATGGAGAAACCTCATTATCACCCGTGGGAATATCCAACCCTCTACATTTGGAAGTGCAAAACAACACACTTCCTCTATGATCAGGACCACTAACCTCATCTCCTCAGGATTGTCTAGCGTACATATCTCTGTAGCTTAGGCTCGCGCTATATGGAACCTCATCTCTAACATCCCCTCTCCAAATAATGTCAACATCATCTCCTATTATACCTCTAAATAAATGGAGTAAACCTACTTTCCCATTATCGATAACTGTAATATCCTAAACATGTCCTCTAACGTGACTATGATCTCACCCATAAAATGTGTTGGTCATTAAATCCCATATGTCAATGAGTGTGACCATCAAGCTCAACTCAAAAACTATGTTCTTGTATTGTATTAACCCAATAAGGTCGACATCTATAATGTTACATGACTCCTATTCTGTCATGCTCCCTCATACCGCTAGTAATAGAGGCGGGTACTCTATCTCTCATATGTAACTGGTCCCTATCCTACACCCAACAAATCATACCATTGTTAAACCTTCACCATACCCAACACATTTATTACCCAAAAATACTATTACCAAACCCTTATTGCTTATTGTACCCCAACCCTACAAATTAACCCTTTTTACTAACATCCACTCATACCATTTATAACAATTACCCTACTCATTCTCTAATAAACTTGCCTTTCAACCTGAATTTCCTATATTTTTCTCCCACCCTACCTTATTTCTTGATTTAGTTTTTCCCAGAAATCCAGATCGGCATCGTTCACATCATAACTTGTATCGGTTCACCTACTACTTGGACTGGTATCGTTCGCCTGGTACTTGATCAATGTCAGTCAAATCTAGACAAACATTGGTCACTATCGCGTTGATTGAATCGCTAAAAACACCCCTATTTCTTCACAAAATTATCTAATCTAACCTAGAACCATATCCTACCTTACCCAAACCTAACCTAAACCCCTCCTCGCACACCTGTTGTTTACCCTACCTATGACCTTCCCCCTCCCTCATTGCAACATTTTAACAACAAATTCAAAATTATGACCCCTACCTAACACAGATGTTACCCAACACCAATTTTACCAACGTATTTTAACAACTAAATGACAAATCAGGATCGAATCCTATCTCATCATGGTGCCGTCATCGTGGTGGTACATCTGGCCACTGCACCAGTGGCCCACTCAAACCCTCTCCCACCTCTTGCTATGCCCAAATCACCAAATCCACTCCTCTACTCCAACTAATCAAATTGAATCCCCCTGAACTCATAGACATCGTTTCCCTATCTCCTATCACCAACTCATACTCTCCACCGTCAGCTGGGTACAATGCCTCTGTCCTTATCTCTCAAAAAAATATACAAAAGCTCAAATGGATCTATTGTTTTCTTGAAAGTCACATCACAACAATGATTCCATAAAATACGGAATTTTAATTTTATAAACCCGACCCGACCTGACCGACGCGGCCAGATTTGTGCCCTAGATAACCGATGTCGATCGCCCTACAACCGGCATCGGTCAACCCTTATAAATATTTGGCCTTGCTAAGCTTCCTTTTTCTTGTAACCATTAGTGATCATAACCTTTATCATTTTGGACACCTATTGAACCATACCTACAAGCATAAACTACCCCTTCATTTCCTTCATTGTGTCTTAGGATTTTTTATTTTACCTATACCTCAACCTTACCCATGCCATGACCTATTTGTGTAATATTCCCAATTTAAGACTTTAGAAACAAGGGAAAAAAAATTGAAACATAATGTTCTTTGTCCTAAATAAAACATCATTTAGAACACACATTCCATGCCAATCAATCTCATAACAGATAACCATATGCAGTTGTAATGACTCGGTATACTACCGATCTCTCATTCCATGACTTGGTTACCAACCGATCTCTCATGTTTGACTTAAAGTATAGAATACTTTATGTATACTACGTATACATGGTTCTCCTACCCTATTCCGGGTACTGAGTGATCTGTTTAAAGAACCTATCTGAATATTTGTTACCAATATTCATCTGACATCATGTTGCTTTAAACTAGGTGACATAGGACAACACAACCAGCAGCTTGTGATACTTTGGCCAAAGATTTTCAACATACTATTCATGTTACTATTCCTAGACGGCATACTTGTCATTTCAGAATGCGTCCTTCACCCCACTCTACTGTTATCTAGAATGGTCTTTACTGACTACCATCAGTCCACTTGCCCAAGGTTTGACCCTAGCCCCAGGTTAGCAACATAATTTGTTATAAGAAGTACGCTCACAATGACTTAGGGTATATGGGCATACTCGGCTGACCTAAGTCAACCGAATGTGCCAAGGTACCCTGAGTCATTGAAAGCTACTACCTATCCTAAACATGCTACTAACTTGACCTAGAGAGAAACTAAGTTCAAGTCCAAATGTGTGTAGATCTAGATGAATAAATACTAAAGGGTGTTGCCACATGTCAACTGCAACACTGTATCCTTGAGAAGTCCCAAGACTTCTCGAAGCATACAGTCCTATAGTTGGCATGTGCCAACATCCGTTAGAACTGATTCATCAAGATGTACATACCCCCTTAGTGGTCATTAATTCATAATTAATATTGGATTAAGATTCAGATTGCAACAACCATAGCCTAACCCTAATTCCAATCATTCATTAAGTTCTTTATCCATAATTAACCTGATTTGCTATGGAGAACTTCATTAATTCAAGTTTGCATTGTTGTTCATTAACGTGGCATAACATGTAGTTATCCCAAAAACAGGACAGACAAACATCAATGTTTAATTCCTAATGCAACCTAGTTGTCCAAATCAAGTGTGTAATCCACCTAGATTCAGTTAGTGTTTACTTTATAAATGAAATTATAAAGATTAAATATCATAACCACTATTCCTTTTATCATTCTTTACTCATATAGTTTAATTGTATGTCCCAAAGCATATTGTATTATTAAACTATAGTTGTGTAGTTAGAGAATGACATATTTTGCAATTTAACAAGTTTCATTATAAAAAGAGAGATTATATTATCCCCTTTATCTAACTTATTAATTGATAAAAACAATAGTATACAAACAGATATAAAGAATACCACCAAGATATCACTATTATTTCCGTCATACAAGTACAAAAGAATTCACACCACAAATTGGAGTCCATCTCAAAACCTTTCAATTCATGATGATAAATATACATTTACAAGACTATGCATTTCAGACATTCTGCATGTCAATCAGAAGTAAGATCTTAAAAGAACATCACTTTTCTTTTCCAATACAACTCAAGAATGAATTGAAATCCTTTACATAAGATCCAGAATTAAATAAGCCAATGCATCATAAAAAAATTTGCCTTCTTTTATCACTTACGATGTCCATTTGCAAAAATTGCTAGCACGGGTCAGTTCAATGAACTAAGCATGATAAGCACTAAGCATTAAAATGAAGTGCATTCCACTAATTGTTCCATTAAAACAACTCTGCTTTAATGAAACAATTAATATATCATACAAATAATCATAAGTAATAACAACCAGAAAAGAAGTACAATTAAAGAGTCTGAATTCACTTTTAAGAAAAGAACATAATATAATCAGCAACATCTACCTTGTATCATAAGGTTTAATTGATCCTATCAATTACTTTTAAACAAAAAACAGGTCTTGTCATCCAATTGTTTCATAGTTCTGTAAGAATAGAAATACACATTTATCTTTACTAAGTAGCAAGGAAGTTAATTACAACATAGCTCATATTGGGATGCTTCATCCTACAACATAAGAAAAGAAGAAGAATCAATACATATTGTTTCCCCATACACTAATCATCTGAAGACAGAAACAGGTTTAGAACTCACCTCACTTCTTCAGTTCAAGGATAACAATATAAGGATTCAATAATAAAGAGACAATATCAAAACAAGAATCCCAAATCAATCCAAGAAGTAAATAGGAAATCAAAACAATCTAACTGTAAGTCTTACTAACTTCTACATGTTAGAAGATATAATTCATAGATCTGAAACCAGACGTTCCAAAAATCCAAGCTAGACTCACACAGAATTAATCTCTTATCCAGTCCATCCAAGAAGGGTTCATAATAAGACAGAGTGCAAAAAGAGATAACCTTCCAATATCAATCCAAATGGAGTATGACTCAATCAAGCAAAATAGTCGGTCTAAGCATGTTATTATTTTCTTTCCAACATACCGACTCAGCTAATCTCTTTCCACATCATTACAACCAATGACTTATACAAAGTAGACCAAACAATCCAATAAGAAATTTCCATCTCAGAAGAGAATCGAATATGGAGAAGTTCAATCAAATGAACTTATCCAAACAACAGTAAAAAGAGATCTCAATTAGAAAAGGGCCAATCAATAATTTATTTCATTTATACTATCAAATGAATTCCCAATTCTATTTCAAACTTAGAAGTTCTTTAACTAGTTCCCAAGAGATAACACAAAACCAAACACACAGTTAAAAGAAAGCACACTTCTAGTTTCCCTTACAAATCTTAACCAACTGGTTTATCTATTCCCATTCATTTAAAACACAAGTTTGAATTCAAATCATAGAACGAAGTTCACAATACAGTCCCAAAAACAATATACTATCCACAAGAGAACTTATTCCTTTCTCTTTAAAAGACCCAAAGATTCATTCACTAAATCCAACAAGGAATAGAAAACCCAAAACAGTATAAGCTAAACAAGTTCAGAAGTACTCACGAACTCCAAAGACTGAAATCCCATAACAAGGCTTCAACAGCTCGATACAACAGAGTAAGTAGTTCGCGATCCAAATAAGAACAATAATACAAAACATTCTGAATAGAGATAATGTATCCTTCCATACAAAATTCAGTACAGTAGGTATCAAACTCATCTTTCAATAAAACCCAGAAATCAATTAAGAAGATCTGAAGAAAGTAAGAAAACCCAATAATGTTTAAGTTAAGAGATGTCCCAATCTTACCTCCAACATGACTGAAACAGAATTCACAACAAAAGACTTACATAGCTCCATCAAAAAGATTACAACAGAGAAGATGTTCATTTCAAACATTGATCACAAGGAGTATGCATATCGTATTTCCATAAACCTCTAAAACTATTAATGATTGTTCCAAACAAACTATATATCAACCAAACCCACAACAAGATATAGTTCCAGTCCATCAATCCTTTAAACAAAATAGTCAAGATTTCAACGAGATGAGGAATTTCTCAGAGCAGAGGAGGGGATAATATACTCCAAACTTACATGCCCTTATCATTTTAAGAACACGGTACAATCTAAAAGACAGAAGTTCTACAACCATTCCCACTTAAGAAGCTACATGGAGAAAGTCTCAAAAGAGATTACCAAAACAACTAAAACCAAAACTGATCTCTCAAGTCTCTTTCGAGTAGATAGTCCATTAAACGGGTTCAAAGTATTTCAAATCCTTGAATACGAGTCAAATTCTAGCTCAGAATACAAGTACAGAACCAAACACATCGATTCCAACACAAGTACAGTGTCGAACAAGAAGCTTAGAACAAAATTTCAGAACTACTCAAAGCTCTAATGCAGGCTCATAACAAACACGAAGCTCCAATGCAAGCTCAGAAAAAACACGAAGCTCCAATACAAGCTCAAACAAAATCCAAGGCTCTAATAGAAGTTCAAATGAAACACAAGGTTCCAATAAAGGTTCAAAACCACTCAAAGCAACGAATTCCAGTTCAGAACAACACCAACTTGAATACAAGTTTTAGAATGAAATACAAAGCTTTAAATACAAGTTTAGCATGTATGTCACCATTACACTAGCACAGAGAAAGTTTCCCAAAAACTATCATTACTTGCAATGGATTTACATCCCAAAAACCACAGAGATTCATAAAAACATAAATGTAGTTAACCAGACAAATCATGAAAATATTTATCTCATGAGAGTAAAATTGTTTTAATAAATCATTTAGAAGAAAGCAAGAAATCTTAATGGATAGAGCCTATCATGCCTGATAGTGCCTATGTCAATTCGAAGGAGACTTCCAGCTGAGCTTCCCACTCTTTTTCTTCTACATGAAAGATCAACAACCAAACAACTTTTCTTCCACTTCCTTATATACATTCCTTTGATCAAAAATAAACCAAAGAAACCAAAAATAGCCATAAAGTAGAAGTCAAATTTATGGTTCAAAGAACCAGATAGCTCCATGCAGAGAAAAATTCACAAGACATGTAAAACAAACCAACCTCTCAAAAATCCACCTCCCTTGTTTCCAAGATGGTTTGCACACAAAACGGAGGTCCATTAATGCCATTGCTCCCAAATCTCCTGCTTATCTCTCCTTGCCACCACGTCCCAAAATTGGTGAAATGCCATTTCCAATTTGATATGCCATTCCATATTTAGTGAAGACTCCACGTAAGCCCCCACTAAATTTAACTAGCATTTTCTAAAACTGGCAATACCTCCATGCATTAAACCCAATCAAATCAATTAAAAGCCATTGGAACTGTCGTCATAGTGCCATGTGACCCTTAGGTTCCTTTTTAATAGTTTAGGCTAGATTTCCCAAAACTTAGGTTAGTCTAACGATAAATTATCTTAGGTCTTAAAACATTTCCATGGTAATTTCCAACTTAGGTTACATTAAATTCATAACCATTAGTATTAGGCATTAGGTTAAAATAGTCTAGTATCACCTTAGCAATTTTCTCCCTTATTCATTTAGCGCAAGAGCTTAGGTTAGGATGCCATCCAAACAAAATATAATAAGAAACTTAGGTTAAACTAAAACCCAAATAAGTAGACATAGATAGGAAGTAGGTGGTTTTACCTAGCTTAGGATACCATTAGGATAATCCTTTAGTTTTAGGATTCTGATCCCCTTCATAGTCATGAAGCAGACTATATTTCATTTACGTAATTAATGTCTTGCAAATATCAATCCCAAAGACACAAACACAACATACAACCTAATGAAGACACGATCATACAAGACCAAAGAATTTGTAACATAAAAAGGTTCAGTAAATTATGTCTCCCAAACTAATGAATGTCAATTTTTCATTAGGTCCTGTAAGGATACTTTAAAACATTCCTTGGATCACTGAAATTGATCTAAGGATGAATCAGTAAAAGAGATAAGTTTGTAAGTCTCAAAATCAGATTGTAGCCTATCAATAAGAAGTGAAAATGGATTTTTGTAAGCCATATCATTTCTTTCCAAGAATAGAAATGATTTATCCATAACAATCATGACTTTCAACAATCAAGGGAACACACCTCATTCAAGAAAATCACATGCCAACGCTTTTAATGCAAAGAGAAATATAATAGTTTGTCCAAGGTGTTACAATTTGCCTGAACTTGGCCTACTTGGTGTGGCCATTGACCTTATGTACTCATTATACCTTGTGATGTTTTTACTTATGTTGTTTTATCCTAACAACCATACCTTTCATATTGTCATGTCGTTTATCCCAACAAAACCTTTGGTATACCGGAACATACCTAAACGTTCCTGCACCTAACCTATGTTGTGTTTCTAGACCATATCCTATACCTTGGATACCTGAATCACTTCACCCTATTTTGGATAAACTCATCAACCTTGGATGATGTAGAGTTTGCAACCTCTTTAACATTGTATCGTGTTGCAATCTATATGTGTGTGTGCATTTGATTCCCATTACCCATGACCCAATTTTGACCCTGGCCTATTACCTATTACCCAAGATGACTATCACCCTTTCCCATAGTACTCATACCCTTCCCCACCTTTCTTCACCAACTACACATTTATCAAACGACTCACGGATTCTGTATCACACCTCATCAGTGCCTGGTTTGAGGGGGATCACCTTCACCCACACATGGGGCAATCAGTTCCTATTTTTGTCAGCGTCGCTTACCAATACAAGCTATGCAACAAAAGGGGGAAAAATGTAGACACCGAAATTAGGTCATACTCCCCTTGGTCCCTTTTCGAATAACCAACTTAAACATATTCACCTAACCATGACCCTTTTACCCCACATTAATATTAGTTTAATTATTTATAATTAAAGTAATACTCAACCTTACTTTATTCATTATTTAATTACCTTAATTAAAACTAATTTCCACATCACCTAGACACCTCATCACAAACCTATTTTTAGCATATTTCCCCTTTACTAGGACTCAACATTCACTCACCATAACTAACTAAGACTTAGTCCTACCTGCCTTAATTAACTAAGAATTTGTTCAACCCTAAAATCACATGCCTATCCTTCCTCTAGCCACATTCATGATGATCTAAGAGAAAAATCATGTTTTGATCTGCGAGAATAGATAGATTTGGTGAAGAGATTTCAAAGATATGTCATTTTTAGTAAACCTAGGATTTCCCGCCTTAACTGATGTCGGTCAACCCTAAACTGACATTGGTCACCCTAAACCATCATCGGTTACCATATATCCATTTTGGTAACCTTATTTGGAAATTTGGCCACATTCTCAAGTTTTAGAACAAAGGAGATATGTATGCAAGCAAGAACCAAAGCCCTTTCGCACAACTAGACAACCATAGCCAGCACCAAGATAGATCTGAAGGTATTTTCATTCATGGTAGCATTCCGGGAAGCACTACCGCAACACTAAGCACCATTCCATAGGTCAACCATCACCATCATCCAGCCATCAAATCTGTAAACACCAGTAAGTGTATCTCTAACCTGCATCATTTCATACATATTCAGATTACAAAGTTTCTTCATTTTTGTTTATCAGCATCTATTTGCTTCATCCCACCCTTGTTACCTTCCTATGAATCCAACCATTCCAACACCCACAATCATTTAATCACATATACCTTATTCCTGAATACCTTTGAGTACCCCTAGCACCATCGCAAACCTAGTCATTTTCCCTCACACCCATTGTCTTACCTCAAAAAGTTCTCAAAACCTAGTTTATTAAAATTCTACCATCCCGCCTTAATCGTCATTTGTTCCCTCTTAACTGACATTAGTCTCTATATTTAGTAATCCTACCAATAAAATAAATTTAAAAACCTACATCCAAGAAACCTAAGCTACCCAGAATCTAACCCTGACATGTTCCAGCACTTTGATTACCTACCCTACTTCCAGATCTAATCATAACCTAGCCTATTATATTAGATTTTCTTATTGTATTTGGATGAGATACTTAAATCATATCAACTATAGTAGGACATTATTTATTTATGACATTTCTTACATTAAGTTGTATTAAACAGTGGGTTGACTGTCACCAAGTAAGTACCATACTTCCTGGATCTAGCACACGCTAGGCAGCCCACTAACATATATTGTTTAACTCTCTTTTGTGGTCTTGTTGTGTAGTTCCTCCTAGCCAAAAGGAAGCTCTCACAATCAGCATTAGATCAAGAAGTCGTAACGTGCACACGACCTTTAAACTGACTATCACAATAGGTATTCCTCCTTGGCCCATCACCTTATCTATTTTGTCAAATCCATAAAGAAAGCGGTGAAAAAACTTCATCTAGTAATAACTCTTCTGATGATATTCCTACTATTTCTATCGACACTCCATGTTCTTCACCACCTATTACTTCTTCGAAACCTACATCTAGTGTGCCTTTAGCATCAGCATCTTCCACTTCTTCTATTGACATCCCTATGATCACCCATAATGGAAAGCTTCATCCACTCAGTCTACCACTCACATATTCTACCATTCCTTCACATGACATCTTATCACTCATACATATTGTTGGCTCAATTACAATATCAGGTCCAATCTCTCACACTTCAAAGAAAAACCTATTATACTTCTGTCGATAAAAATTATTTACATGGACAATCTTATTCCAAATTAGGATCCACAATTCAACATTCCCTAATGATTTCATTATGCCTACATTTTCATGCTTTGATGGTACTGGTAACCCATATTTGCATCTCAAGCATTATTGTCTAGCAATGGCTTCTTACTTCAATGATCAGATTATTGCTTAAGGATTTTTACCATAGTCTTACTAATGAAGCTCTTCTAATGGTACAAACATCTACCCTTTGGATCTATTAGTACCTATTGTGAGATGGAAGAGGCCTTCCTTTGACATGCTTTATACTTAACAATGGTGCTAGAGTCACATATGAACACTTACTTGGCCTACATCAAGGCAAGACAAAACCTATTATTGAATTACATTCTACATTTTCAATGCTTTCATGCATATATTTAGTCTTTCAGCCCATTGATTTATAAAATTTATTCATCTTTTTATCATGGCTTGATTCCCACTTTAAAGAAACGCTTGTAATATGATACATGTGAATCATTCACATTTTTATGCTGTAAAGCCATCGACTTAGAACAAGATCTCATTGCTATAAATGTCATAGATCATGCTCTTAGATCTGCTAATGCTCCATCCTCTAGTTATTCTCCTCTTCCATCAGTTGAGTGTCCTTGTAGATCTCCATCTCCTACACCCCACAAGCAAGTTCAGTCTCCTCCATCACATAAGCATCATTTATCTCCTCTACCATGTTGGTTCTCCACCTAATACTTCTCCATCTCCTCCACAAGAGCCATTACATTTTTCTCATGATGCTAGGCCTCATGATGTGCTCCATGCTTTGGTTGATAAGCACTTGATTCACTTACCTTCTAATCAACATCATCCACCTCATCGCTTGCAACAGACAACGTGATCAACCTTATTGCAACTATCATCGCATCAATGGCTCATTGTGACAATGAATGTTGTGCCCTTCATGATTAATTACAATAATTAAAAGATAAGGGAATCATTACCTTTGGCCCTCACTCTTGTGAGTGGTCTATGTCTCCAATTCCATGCAAAGCATGCTTCTAGTTCAGTTCACTTATCTCCGATCCACATGCTCTTAAGGTCACTATTTTTCCACCATTATAGGTTCTTATTCATGCACTCCTCTCCATCTCATCCACCCACTAATGCACCATCTCATCCACCATGCGTAGTGGCTCCTACTACACATTGGCTACCTAAGCCATTAGCATCTGTGCTTCTCAACCACTGCATCACCCATCATTGGAATCATCTCATCTAGACATTCGGTTTAATTCATATACTCATATTACTTTTACTCCACATGCTTTCAAAACTCCATGCACCTGCTTGGTATTTGGTTGGTGAGTTTCCTCACCTTACCCCCCAATGACACACCCATGTTCTCATGGTTCTTACATGACTGTTGAGGGATATTTTACAATAAGAACCTTGCTCCATCTCTTGTGCTACAAGATTAATTGATCTATACTATCTAGAGTACACTATCAAATCACTTCCTAATGATGCACTTCTTGATTGATGGTTCACTCTTGATTGCTGAGGGGTCTTGTATAAGTGAATCTCATTATTCATACACTGGGGGGAATCACTATTTTCCCCCCTCTTCATCATACTACCACATGCTTAAGTACACTTTTACAATCATCTCATTCACATCTTACTTTTGCATCATCTCATTTTTACATACTTTTTCATCTCATCATGATCTCTACTCACACATTATATATACTTTTCCAGTATCTAAATACTCATCATGGCTTCAATTACACTATACATTTCATACATTATTACATGATCCATTACTCATCATCATCTTATTGTGTCACTTAATCTTATGCTATGATTAATCTAAACATCACACATCAACATTAATCAACATTTACAAATAGATAATGCACACATCAAATAAATGTCAAATACAAGACATCACATATCAGTCCAACACATCAATACAATACAATAAATCTAATCATCTATATATATATATATATATATATATCATAATCCAAATATCATAGTTGCAAAAATATAATTGCTGAGGGAAAATCCCTGCCATACCTCACTACATCAATACATATACATCATATCTCATCATTACTATCACTATCTATAACTGCGGGAGCTCTAGAATAAGAATTTTGACCGCTCACTCTGCACGTCATTGGGTGTGGCCCCTATACATCTCTACCTTCCTACGTAATAAAGTAAGCTTGATTGACTGCTTTGAAAAGTGACCTTGTAGCTCCATGAACCTCCCAAATACATCATGTGCCAAGGGACCTCCACCTGTAGCCTCTCTATCTCATCATGGCTCCTCTCATTCCTCATCCCTCTCACTCAATAGCATTATACACGTAGCCGCCACTACCACTACTAGATCAAATAAATGAGCATGATCACTGTAATACCATTCACATGCTCTAAATTCCCACCTCTAATAAGAACATCAATATGAACATTCCACATCAACATGTGGATCAAAGTATCTACAATCAGTGATTAGTAAGAATCCCTTGCAAACATACAAAACATCACATTAGTTCATATACACGAGCTGAAAAATTCAAACAAACTAGTAATGATCTATAACTATCAATGCACATATAATCATGATTAACTATTGCCACTGTTAAAACATCTCCATCAGGGATATGTACCCTTGCACCTCTCCTCCTTCTACTAGCATTTCTCCCACCGCATCCACAACAACTAGATATAATAACACCCATCGGTTCGCTACCTGCCATGCACTATAGGCCTCCATACACCCTGCATCATCCACATGTATTGAACCTATGGCCACATCTGAATCCTCTGGTCCTAGGGTACTAGCTTCCCCTATCAGCCCTGGTCTAACTACGGACCTCCTTGGTGCCCTCATGGCTCTCACTAATATGTATGGATCTAGGGGCATATTTTGTGCCATGCCAAACTGTCATGACACATGCTCTCCCTGAAATAAATCCACATTCCCAGGAAATTTTTCCTCCAGCCACATAGTGTAAAAAATACAATAAAGCTCCATTACATACTCGAGCCATCTACCATAGTCATGATATGGCCTCCAGATAATGGCCCTTGGCCCCATATGATCCAACATAGATCTATATGTATCAGTTTCCATCCTCTTACCCTGCACACCTACCCACCAATTGAAAAATATAACTGGCCTATCTCACTCTACATGTGGCCCACCAAGCAGCCTCCATATTGCAATATGCTCATACACCCACACATGTAACAAAGTGGTGGCTCCTAGTCCACCCCCATGCTCCTCCTACGTGTAAACTATATAGATTCTTGTATAAATGGGCTAGTACACATTGTGCCTAAGCGTATATCGTCCCATCCATCCTTTATACAATGGAAAATATCATACATCTTAAATAAGATTCCTACACCAATGCCCTCCACTACCACTGAAGATGCAATCACAACAACAATGAATTTCCGTAATTGCAAAACACCTAATCTGAGTATAGCATCCAGACTAATATGGACCTCAGTGTGAACTCGGGTCCCTATAAAGTACCCCCTGGTGGCCCTCATTTTTCTCTATTCATCCTCTTTGGCCATCACTTGTACCCTCTCACCAATAATCAAGAATTGTAGTATGTGATATACATCCTCCGAAATCACTGTCATCTCTCCCATAGGCAACCAAAATGTGCATGTAGCTATACACCATCTCCTGCAAAAAGTTGTGATCATAGGAATATTATGGGGTACATCCCCCATCCTCGCTATATACCACAAGATCGTCATGGTCTAGAACATCCCCCTCATCATCTGACAAACCTGATCCTAAACAATGTACTCAAATGATGACCACCATGAAACTCCCGCGAATGAATGTCCCTCTGCACAAAACAAAAAAACAACAAAAAAAACATCAATACATCATATAGGTGCCAAACCACCTACCAATAATATCAATAAGCATCAATTTTCTACATTCACAACATTCTAGGCTCAACCTTAGCCTTCTGGGTCGCTAGCGCACCAAGGAGCAGAACATGCAAGCGCCCTAGAGTAGGTCACTAGTGCTCAATGCCTGGGTGCTAGTGTCCCAAAGGTCATTAGCACCTTCGCTGCTCTTTCCCTGGTTGAGAAATGCACTAGGAAACTTAAAAACATAAATTTCACAAAAAATAATGAAATTACAACCCAATTTCAGCACAATTTTTGAAAAAAATCACACTTACCAGCTCAATCTGTCATACGTGACGCCACACTTGCTGTCACCATCTCAAATTAACTCAATCATGGTGCTCTTACTTGCAGCATATTCACACACTTAGAGCTCAAAATCACACTTATGCAACTATTCAAATGAAATATCTATTCACCTTTTCCTATTACTATTTATAGTAACTTTCAATTTCCTACCTTGTTATAGTCATTATTTGTGCTCATTACTTCTAGCTAATACACGTTACAACGATTTTCATCATATCTTGAGTATTACTACTTTGATTCTTGTCTTTGTTTCCACCGTTCTCTTTAGAACTCCACCTACTATCATATTGTATACATTCCGTAGACCACCATACTCCTACTCAACACATATCTCCAATTCACTATATGCACTCACTTTTATGACATCTCCTATATCACACTTACATTGTCGCACCTAATTTACTTTTGACTCAGTTTTCATTCTCATCATCACTCTCCCTTTCGCTGAAAGGGGGGAATACAATTGGGGTCATCCAATAATTTTCCCCAACACCATTATGTGATCATTTTACACTTCTAATTCAACATTATTGAAATTTTTCTCATACATCACGTGCAAAATTTTCACACCATTTTCTACCAATTCCCCCTAATGACCTAATTTACGAGAAAGAAGCGTAAAATATCTCCATTAGTAATCAATCAAACACATAATCAAATCTCAAACAAAAAATCTTCCACAACACATCAATATCAAATCAACACAATACATAGCATATTTGTCTCCCAGATGACCTAGCTTAGGAGTTACCTGATCGCTTTCCCAGATGACCTAACATGGGAAGTTATCTCTACATTCTCTATACCATTTCTACATGACCTAACATGGATGCTATCTCACATCATACACATTGCGACACCCTTGGAGTGGGGGCAATGAGACATCATTGCCTTTCCTGATACTTCTCCTATGTTGATTATTCACATTTGATCAAAAAGAATCAAAATTGATCGAAATGAATAAATTTGGTATTTGTTCCATCTGTAATAGGATAGACCTCTCTCCCTGAGGATGTAGTTAAAGTTAGAGGGTAACACTAGATATCTCTCCCTGCACTCTTCCTCTAGTGGAAGGATGCCCAAATCCTCAATTTTTCACACACATGAAATCAGGTTGGGAATTGATCACTCCCTACCCCCATCAAAATATCCAATCAACAAAAAAATCAAAATCTATAATCACTCATAATCAAATCATCAATATCTCTAAGTGCTCCTCACAATAGTTCACCATCTCTCCATTTATGCCACATGGATAAACATACCGAGCCATGGTTTTCCGTCATACGTTGTTATTTTATGTGTCCTTCTATAACATCTATGCGTACTTCTACAATAGGGCTTCTCCATAATCTCTCACAAATATGTTCCTTACTTCCTTTATACTACATGAATTTCATTCAAATATCATAAAGGGGGGGAAATGTAAACAAGATAATCACTTACACTTACTACAATTTTACTATACCACCAAGTATGTTGTTTTATATATGGATCTTGCATAAGGAAAAGTATTCAGTAATGACATACTGTTTAGTCAATCTTCTTGTCTTTGAGTGTTTTATTCTATTGTTATTATGTCACATGTCTCTCTCTCATGCACCTACTTCTGGTCATGTCAAAGGGATCTGTGTATCTCATTGGTATTTTCACATTTATCGTCAGTTATCTCTGGACACTAGCATCTAGGGTTGGACACTAGAGCCCAGAGCTGCTCCTATCCTATTATGGGCGCTCATGATCTTATTTTTGACATTGGTAGTCAATATTCATTTTTATCACTCGTATCCTGAGGTACTAGTACATGTCATGACATAATAGTGTCGAAATTCAAGCAAGAGATCCCTATATAAACACAACATACATACTATTATAAGGGTGGGTAATTTTTATCAAGGGCTATCTATCTACATATCTCAGGGACTTCATTTTGGACTTGTTACTGTGCATACACACTGTATAGGAAAAGGAAGCTTTGAATTTTCCATCCCACACATTTGCATTTTATCTAGCTACCACACTGCTATCTTGGCATCATCAGCGAATGAGGGAAACCTATGAGCACTATTTCACACATAATCACATAAGTACTACATTGGGTTTGATATGTAGTGCAGTGCTCAGTCATAAGTTCACTAGTTTGACAGTTGAGGACAGTCTGACCCCTCATTTTGCATTTTTATTTTTTAGTATTTGATTTTTTTTAGGGTTTTGTAGGAGGATATTTGTGTTACAGATTTATAGGTACTCCTGTAGTCAAACTGTAACTTTCAGGTGATCAGTGGCGAATAAGTGTGAAACCCTAGCGACAATGTCAAAACTAGATCCCAAGCTTTTTTACAGTCTATAGCACCCACCAGAGGTCTAGGGAGGCCACAAGTTCCCCTACCCTTATCCAGGCACCTGTGTCCAGGAGTTTTAAGAACCTCTACATTTTGTGAGCATAATTGCGATGGTCTTTGTTTTTTTTCTATCACATTCTCTAGTCAAACACACTTCGGTATAAGTGAAATGAAGGTAAGTGCCCTATATATTGTACTTTTTTTCATAAATGAATCAAATAAATTTCCTAGCACCTGTATTTCATTATATATCAGTTGCAGCAGTCATTTATTTCATATTTTAATAAAATAAAATAATATTTTATTGAATCATAAACAGAAGCTAGTGTGTCATAGGTGTGCGCATCACAAATTTTACAATACATGGAAACATTCTTCTACTTCATGTGCTATAAAAGTAGTAAATTAAGGACATGATGATTCTTATGACACATATCACAAGATGTCAACAATGCGCACACACTCCTACGTGAGTAGTTATCCTTTGTATGTCCTTCCACCTCGCAATATTTTCACCATGATCCACTGCATGTCTCATGAGATAAATTAGCAAAAATCTTTTCCAAATGAGATGCCATTTCCGTAATATGAGCTTCAAGAAATGGACTTATCCCTATATCAACACTTCCTACTACTTCAGCACACAATACAGCTTCCAATGTTTCATGTGGATCAGTAAATTTTGTGTGTGACTTTGCTCTCAAGAATGGTGTCAACAAGCCTCCAAAAAACCACTGCGCATGATGGATTTGATGAGTATCATAGGAGAATTTAGAAAATAAATTCTTAAAAGGTGCATCACATTCCTGAAAACTCTCTGGTAGACCCTGTTTTATATCCTTAAGTGTATTAATGTTTTTTTGTTTGAACTCAGGGATATGGGACTCAGCTAAAAAGGAAGTGTGTAATGCATCATAATCAAGTACAGTCTAATGTCGATCATATTTTCTGTACCAAATGTGTATGCACCATTGAAGTGTGGTGGAAAACTTAATTGCCTTTATATCAGGAGTTATTATTCCTATAGCTCTCCATAATAGCTCACACTTATACACATGTTAAACTACATCTTCCACACCCCTATACCCACATAGGGCCTCCAAATGATATGTAAGTAATGGCTCACCGATATGTAGCACAGGAAATTTTTAGGCCAAAGGGCATGACTCAATAACAAAAATTCCCCCAAGGGGGTGATGAAGGTAGTCTTGTGTTGATCCTCAGGAGCTAGTAATATTTTATTGTAGCCCGAGAAATCATCCATGAGTGATAAAATTTTATGGCTAGTGGTGAGATCAACTGGTTGGTCAATGCCTAGTAGTGGGAAATCATCTTTGGGACAAGTGAGGTTGAGGTCATAGAAATCTGTGTAAATACGGAGTCCCCCTATCACTTTTGTGACAAGAACAATGTTAGAAATCCATTGGGGATAATCAATCAGTAGAATGAAGGAAACCAAGAGGAGGCGTTGAAGCTCTTCTTTGACTAGAAGAGTAATGTGAGGATGCATTTTCTGTAGCTTTTGTTTGATGGGTTTAGCATCAGGAATGGGTACGATATTGTGGACCATGATCTTTGGGTCAATACCAGGCATGTCGGCATAGGACCATGCAAATGCATTGCTATGGTCCCGAAGGAAAGAGGTGAAGGCTTCCTATGCAGTAACATCTAAGGATTGGCCGATCTTTAGAATGTGAGGGTTTTTCTGAGTATTAATGTCAATTTCAATGGTTGATTCATTCAACATGGTTTGTGTCTCAGAGGGTAACGACTAATGAATATAATATTTTTCTGCACCAAGGTAGGTGAGGATGGACTCATCACCTTGACATTGAACGATGTTAATTGAAGGTATATCGTCATCGATCATGTTAGGATACAGGAATGTGAGAGAAGAGGGAGCCTCGCCATCGCATTGATAGGTCAGCAGTCCTAGGGAAATGGTGTTTACAAAAAAAAAATTAGGAGGAATAGATTTAGGATCTATGGACTCCGTGGGTGAAGATGGTAATGTGGGTGAATGAGAGGGGGAAGTTTTCTCATCCTAGTTAAGGTCGATGTGAACCTTCTTGGAGGGTGGACAATCAAAACCAAGGCCACTATGGTTATTGTGTTTACGAGAGGTATAGGAAATGACAGTATGGCAGCCTTGTTCATAAAAACTAAAGCTAAATCCTTTCCATGCGCACCAGTGGAGAAAAGTGTAAGCGAAGTGGTGGTTAGTGAGGGAGTGTAGGTCAAATTAAAATGGTTGGGTTTGGGATGGAGGTTCAGGTTTATAGGTGGCCATATCGAGTCCCCATACGTTAGATTAGTGTGAAGATGGGGAGGGCCATAAGGAAAAACTTCACCAATTTGGATGTCATAATTGGGGTGTTGGAAGAGATTTCCATACTCTTGCGGGGGTGAGGAAGGTGTCGATATTGTATAGGAGGTATTCCCCCAGAGTGAGGTGTTGAAAAACACCTTCTAAGGGATCAGTAGTTGGTATGTGGGTAGCGGATATAGATGGCTCACTAGATGTTGGGGAAACAAGTGCGTCAGCGGTAGAGGCTACAGCTACAGTGGAGATAGCAAGGTTAGATGTCACAGAACTAGTGGTAGTTTTGGTGGATGGACTCATGGGTGAAGGTGAAGTGGTGATGGTGGTAAATTCCTTGACCAATATAAGCACATCATTGGGTCGATATAGCATGTTACAGGTCTTGAAAGGTGATGGGTTGGCAGGGATCATGTAATTATGTCCCTCATGTTCAAATTTGAGGCATTGATGTAAAGTTGAAGGGACACAACCCATGGCATGGATCCAAGGTCGGCCGAGTAACAAGTTATATTAGAACTCCCCTTCTTGAACATAGAAACGTTTTGGGACAGTGCGGGGGGCCCACGTGGACATGGAGAACAATGGTACCCAGGGTAGAGGTCATGGCATCATTGAGGGAATGCAGCATAATAGGGTTACCATACATGTAATTAGAAGGTATCCACATTTGGCCATATGCATGGGAGGATATGATGTTAATGCTAGCATGACCATCAATCATAACACGTCGTATGTGTATATTATCGATAAAGATAGAGATGAAAAGAGCGGGGTCGAGGTCGTCGGACTCAAAGGGAGCAATCTCCTCATCTAAAAATATGAGGGTGACCACTTAGTGAGTGGGGTGAAGGTGTAGAGGAAGGTGAATACCTAATGAGAGATGCTACGTGGTGAGGGGTAATGATGGAGGCTACGGGTGTGGGGGTCATTTGGTAAGACTTCAATAGATTGAAGGACCTCCATGAGGGCTTGATGATGTGACTCTGAGGTTTGGACAAGGTCATATAAATACATTTTAAGGGGGGATTGGTGTATTTGTTTTATCATTGTGCGATGTGTGACCCCATCGGAAATGGGATATGCAAGACCTTGAATGATCACTTTGGGTATGGGTGCGGATGGTATATTGGGTACAGGGTTGGTTGATGGGCCAGTTGCTTTTTTCCTTGCCCTTTTCTTTCTGAGCACAGGTGGCAATGTTGATCATGTTAATTTAAGGAGAGGTGGATGAAGAGGGTGTTTCATGGAAGGTATAGTGGCATGAGGGACAAAACTCTAGTGGGGGATACAATCCTTGTGAAATGAGTAGGGCGCATTGACATTTTGGTAGTGGTTTGGCCAACTCTCTTATATGAACCATGTTAATCTTGAATCTTGAGATGGATCAAAGAGTTGTGGGCATGGAGATTTTTTTCGTTGAGAAGGTAACAGGAGAAGATCTGTGGATATTGGTGAAGGTGAAATGGGGTCCTCATCATGAAGATCATCGTCGTCAAAATTTTCTTCAGGAGTACATAATTGGAATAGGGCAGTTTTTAAGGCCTTACAGTTCTCTATATCATGTCTTGGCACATGATGGTAGGCATAAATTTTTGTTTCGTCGAACCCTTTTGGTTTGGGTTTGAGTGGGTCATAAGGGCTAAGAGGTGGTAATGTGATGACAGAATTTTCAAGGAGATTAGTTAGGATTTTGGCATAAGACCCTGCTAGTGGATCATAATGGGAGGTGAATGTGGGTTTGGGTACAAGTGTGGTTGATTATGGAGGAAGAGTCTTTACAAGAGGGGGATTAGGTTGTTCTACTAGTTTGGTGTGTGGTGTGGTCTTAGGTGTTGGTCATATCTACTTGGGTAGGGGCATGGTAGAAGAACTGGCAATGGAAGGTTTGGCTGGTTTAACTACCTTATTGGAGGATAGTGGATTTTTAGCTTTAGGTTGCATCCTTTTGGGTAAAGTTGATGGTGGAAGAGGGTGGGTTACCCACAGGGTGTAACTGAGGTGTTGTGGAGGTAGGTCGTGTGGGTTGGGCAGGAGACATGAGTGAAAGGGAAGAAAGTGTCATGGGAAGTGAAGAAGTTATTGACGGTAGTGGAGGTATGGGTGGTAAGAAGGTTACGGGTGAGGGCGGAAGTTATGTAGGTCACTTGGGTATATTAGAGGTCTGTGATGGGGAAATGGTTTGTTGCGCTCTTGGTTTACCGATGGATGGGGGTTTCTTCACAAGGGTTGAGAGGTGAGGTCTTAGGATGGACAGAACGGGGTGAAGGTGATAAGGGTGTGGTAGGTGAGGTTGGTGTATGAGGTCTAGGAGATTGGATCTTCTTTTTAGGGGCCAGTGTAATTTTAGTGTTAGTTTTGGAACATATGGCTAAATCTAATTTGATGGGTGGGTGAGTAAGGCTAGCTGTCGGTATGACCCCTAAGGTAGTGATAGGTTTAGATAAGGGAGATGATATAGGTGTGGGTAGGTGTTTGGGTGTAGATGTATGTTGGGATAGGGGAAGAGGTGTGAGTTGGGCCATGGGGGTGATGTGGAAGGTATTGCAATAGTTGTGGTTGTGTTTGGTTTTGGTTACTTGAAACACTTTTGGATAGATAGTGGAGGTGTCAGCGAGTGACAGCTGTATTTGTGTTGAAACAGGAAGTAGAAGGTGTTCCCAAAGTAAGGATCTATCGACATAATCCAGGCAATTGGCCAAGTGTGAAAATGGTGTTGTTGTAAGCGGGGCCAATGTGGATCGAGTGGTAATCCCCGTAAAATGTGTTTGAGATACAAGGAAATGGCTAGCCTCGAACTCTGTTGGTAAGAGATCTGAAAGTAGATCAGCAGGATCTTGAAATTTTGATGGTGAATGGTCATCTAAAGATAGTGGTATTGTTTCAAGGATGAACAACAACTTTACAAATGAGCCAAAACTAGCTTTTTATGCTCAAACAGAATGAAGGAAATGAGGAAAACGTGGGTAAATCGATTTTAAAAACTCCAACCACTGACAAGATCCATTTAATTAGCCTATAAAATGATGGGTTTCCATGAAAAATCCCACACTTCATCGTACATTGCTTTGCAAAGCAAGAAAGAGGCCCATACTTCATTAATTTTGGTGGTTGGGGTCGTTTTTCTGTAATTTTTCCATGCCAGAGACGTTTTCCCATTTTTCTCCCACAAATCTCCATCAAAATATAAAATTGAAGGGTCCATCATGTATAGAATTAAAAAATATTTCCAATGATATAAATATCGTGAAAAATTCGAGCTCTGGATTGAAAGATATGGCCATTTGAAGATTTAGGGCAAAAATGGCGAAATTAGGGCAAAAATCGGGGTCAGCGGGCCAAAACTTGATCTTTTTCCCTCTTTTTTCAAATTGGGAAATTTTTCCAAAAAATCTCCATGCCCCGCTCCTCCAATGACACGTGGTACCTTCTAGTTGATCCACGGCTTCAAAACAACATTTTGCCCCTTTTCACAAAAATGGAAAATTTTCCAAAAATCCTTCGCGGCCCCCACCACTCCGAGACACATGGCATCTTTTGATTTGCTATGGAGGTTCCATTTTTCCCTTTTATGTTTTCACCACTTTGGCAACAATTCCAAAATCCTCCTAATGCCCTGATTCTCGCTGTTGACTTAGACATGTGGCATCATTTCATTGGTGTGGGGGCTTAACCAATTTTTCTCCATTCTCTTTTGCGGGCTTGCGGGCCAGATTTTGACTTTAACCCTTTTGCCCCAAAAGGCTAAGTGGTGAGTTTCTCTCCATGCCTCCACCATCTCACCAAATTCCTTGGTAAAATTTCCTTCTTCAGTCCACTGGCGTGAGCCTCTTTGGCACAAAACTCTCCCAAGCTTCACGGGCCCGCCTAAGGAAAAATTCCCCTCCAAACTCCACCGAGCCATAACTCAAAAAATACAAGGAGTTAGGAGGACTTATTTACCTTTCTGAAAAGGGGAAGAAAAATCATATCTGATGAATCCATTTCTAGAATCTTTTGAGTGCTTGTAATGTGTGAAAATTGAAGTTGAACTACAAGGAAGGAAAGAATGAAGGCAAGTTAGCCAAAATAAGCAGGGGCTCATTTTGGATAACAGGTACTTTTTATAGTATCCTCCATGGGTAGAGGAGAGAATGGGTCAGCCAAAGTGGACTCTTCTTGTGTTGGTGTAGGTGATGGACTTGCATCTTCTATGAGTGGGAGAGGTGCCACTGAAAACTGCTCAGAATTTTGAGGGGTCAAAGGCAAGCGTGCTAATTATGGGCTTTTCCATAGATGAAGAAGAAAATGAAGGGGTTGCCTCTGTGGGTGGAGGAGTAGGTGAAATAGTCTCTTGTGTAGGTAAGGGAGCTTGGGCTAAGATTTCATCTATGAAAGGCACATGAGGCAATTGGGAAGCAACTGGTATGTCATTAAAATAGCTTGGACCTCACGGACATTGCTATCATTGTTTAAGGTGTCACCAGCTTGGTTGGAAGATGGGGGCATGATTAGGGAATGGCTTCTTGAAGATATGTAGGTTTTAGTTAGCAGGTGCATTTGGGCTATCCAAGACTAGATCTCCATTGTCTAACATTTCTTGGATGATATTCTTGAAGGTGATGCAGTTATTGTCACTATGACCTTTGACACGATGATAGTTGTAAAAGTCATGTTCCTTATATACCATGTGGGCATGGGTCGCTTAGGGTCAAAACCAATATGCGGTTTTATAGGTGGAAGAGTAATGGAACCAACCTTAACAAGATTTTCCAAAACAGAAGAACAAAAAATTTCCTATGGAAGTGTACTTTCAGTGTTCTCATCTGAACTGGAAAGCTTGGACAGGAGAGAGATTGGAAGGGGGTTTGGCTAGGTTCGATTGATGAGGGGGGCTAGCCTTGAGAACTACAGCATTAGAAGACCCTTTGGGTTTTGAATAGTTATTTTGGGGGTTTCGAAAATGAAGAAGCATCATTTGATTTGAACGTGATGTTCTTGTTACTAAGTTGAATCTTCTTATCTTCGATGGCACAAATTTCCAACTTTCGGGCCATGGTGAATGCCTCATCAAAAGTGTGAAAGGTTTACACCTACAGGGTTGGTGAGATGTGTCTAGCACAAGCCCAAGTAAATATCTCTATAATATCAATCTGAGGTAGTTGGAATGTGAGCTGATTAATTAAATTGCGCCAATGAGTTACAAAGTCAATGAAATACTCGTCTTCGTATGTCAAGTGGAATAAAGATTAGTCATGGTAACCTTCTTGACAATATTAATCGAGAAGTGGTCTAAGAAGGCCTGGACTAGTTGATTGAATGAGTAGATGGAATGTCTTGGTAGCCCACTATACCAGCATAATGCAGGTCCTATCAGGGACATTGGGAAAGTCCTTAGAAGTAAAGTGTCATCATGGGTAATCAGGTAACACCCATGTTTAAAGGACCACAAATGTTGTTGTGGATCCTCTTTGCTATTGAAGCGATTGAATTTTGGCATTTCCCAATGTACGGGGTCTAGTCGAATAGGAATGGACAAGTGAATAGGCTCATTATAAATTTCATCATAGGTGAGGGAATTGCATGAGCCAGAAACTGATGCTTTTATTGTCTGCATCTTTTCCATCATCAACTTGATGAGGTCATTGGTAGGTTGTGATGGACGGACACCTCTTGTGGCATAAGGGGGCAGATATTGAACCTAATAGAGAGGTTGAGAATAGGGAACTGACATAGAAGGCACATATCCAAAATGGGTAACAGATGAGATAGGGGGTGGTTGATAATATGTGTATGTAGGTGGGACAATCGTGGTGACTCTAGTAGGGATTGGGGGGTAGTGTTTGTGGGATGGAGAGGATAAGATTATGGAATGGAGTAGGGGGTCACCGACACCACAGGCGGTTGTGTTACAATGGGTATTTGTGATACAATGGGTGCAGACTGGGCTTTGGCATGGGTGGTCGATGAGGGGACAACAGATACAACATGCGGCGAGTGATATTACAGACATAGTGGTCATGGCAGGTATGGGTCCTAACTGTGAAACTACCTGGGGTGAAGCAAAGGTGAGGGTAACACTACATTATTAGGGGTTAATGTAGAAGTAGGAATAAGGGCAGGAGAGATGGATACAGGCATTTCGTATATCAACTGACTTGAGGAGTCTCAGGTGGAAGAGTGGGAAAGGTAGAATTGTAAGGCCATGGGATTCTTATCAAGGATTCATATAAATTCCACGTCACCTGTGGAAATGGTGATAGGCTGAGTAGGATCCATGGGTGATAGGATGGAAGGTAGTGAGGGACTAGGTGGGAGTGGTTGATAACTCGTGTGAAATATAATAGCATTGACTTAATTGTGTGTCAACACCATGTGAATGGGTATATATCAGGTGATTTCATATCCTGTTAATGACACATGGGGCATTAAGAATGAAGAAAATAGGTGTTTATATGTATATTTGTGTAATATATCAGTTGATGTTCAATACAGGGTAACCGAAGCTGGTTAAGGTTGACCGATGTCAGTTAAGGGGTAATTGAGGTCGGTTACTATGAAACAAGAACAGTTTTATCAAATGAAGCAAAGATTTTTGATGGTAAAATGAACAAGTTAAATGATGATTGTGTATCAAAGCAGAGAGAGTACAGAGACTCACAGTAACCTGACAGCAAAGAAATGAAATAAGGGTTCTTTTAGGCAATTCAACCCAAAAGAACAGTAAACTGATATCGGTTAAGACAAAACCGATGCCAGGTCAGGAGTAACCGATGCCAGTTACTATGAAAATTGGAAAGATGTAGAAAAATGGATTGTTATGAGTTTTAATGAGATAAACCACTAACCCAAAGTTTTGGAGATGATGCAATGAAGTCCTAATACACTCAGAAGAAGTTAGAATACTCCAATTGTGATTGTGGAGCATGTAAGGCAAAAGAATGAAAAAAATGGAGAAGCGTATCCTCACACCTCAAAACGCACGTCAATCAAACACTAAAAACACACTCCTAACAAGTGATTTTTAATGTATTGAGCTTATGTTATTTATAAGACTGACTCATGAATTTTAGAATAGAGTTTTTGGTGAGGAAGGCTTCTTACAAAGAAAGATATCTAAAAGGAGAGGTTTAGGTATGTTATGGCAGGGGCGGGCCATCTTCTAAGATAATGACTCGACAGAAGCAGCGAGCGAGGGGAGTACCTACCAATCGGATCATGTGATCACTAACAGATGTTCCTGGGTAAGATGTTGTTTAAGAAAGATGTGTATATTTAAAATTTTGTGCAAGTTTGGTAAGACACAGAGAGAGAGTGTGCTTTTTACAATTATTTGGGTCAACCATCAGCTGGCCATGACTTCCTGCATATAGGTTTCCCTCATTTTAATGTGATCTAAATGCAGCAAATCAGAATGTAATGGAACCAATTTTAAGCCCAAATCGAAAGATTATGTTCGATGACACAAATGGTGAATAGGAGAGGGTATGCTCTTTCACTAAATGCAAAAAGCAAGAAGAATGGTTCTTTTTAAATGCACCAAAATAAAGTGTATCCTTTAGAGAAATTAGAAAGAAGAGAGGATTACCAAGGAAGAATATTAATACGTAAGCTTTTTTTGAAGGGAAACAAACACACAACTTTTTCCTAGGAACGAAGAAAATGCAATACAACCCCTAATGGGTCCCACTAGGAGTGCCAAAATGTTTCATCATTTTCTTTACCTTTTGAATGACAAAATAGATAATGGTAATGGGTGAGGAGGAATACCTGTTTATAATATTTGGTTGAAGGTTATTGCGTGTGTACTGACTTCTTGATCCACAGCTGAATGTGAGAGCTTCCTTTTGCTTAGGAGGAACTACCTGAAATAGACAACAAGACCACAAAAGGGGAGTTAAATGATATATGACATTGGATTACCTAGCGAGTGCTAGCTCTGGGAAGTGTTATACTTCTTAAATGGCTATTAATCCACTATTTAAAACAATTTAGTGCCATAAATAAAGGAAATCCTACTATAGATGATATGATTTAGGTTTCTCATTCAAGTACAATAAGAAAATATTAACATAATAGGTTAGGCTATGGTTAGATCAGAAAGGTAGGTAGTTGTCAAGGTGTTGGGACTAGTCAGGGTCTGATTCTGGGTTGTTTAGGTCAACTGATGAGAGGTTGTTGGGTTTTGTTTTGGGTCAGGGTATAAAACACAGAGATCAACGTCGGTCTAATACGACTGATGATGGTTTATGCAGAACCAATGATGGTTATGGGTAATCGGCGTCGGTAAGGTCAGGGTGTAAGAGAATCAAGGAAAAACTGATTACAGGGTTTTGATCTGGGATCTGATAAGGAGGGTAGGGTGGATAAAGATGTTGATAGGGGTATTAGGTATACTCATGAATGAATATTAGGTGAGAATGGGTGATTTTGCAATGTGGGTAAAGGAAATATTTGAGTTATAAGCTAGAAATAGATGGAGGAATGAGCATGCAAAGTATAAATTGATGACAGAAATAACAGTAGCTGAACTACACTAAAATGGACAATGCTAGTAGAACTGTACTTATTATGATGCAGACTTGATGGCTGAATGGTAATGGTAGTTGATCAGAAGAATGGTGTTTGGTATCAGAGCATTGGCTCCCAGAATGATTCCGTGAGTGCAATGCTTCAATATTTGTCCTGGTGATGGCTCTGGATGTCTGGATACATGAAAGGATGTTGGTTCTGCTTGCATACAGCTTTGATCACCCTCCCCTTGCTCTCAGAATGTGTCAACCCAAAAACAAGTTTGTTTGGGTGAATAAATGGTAACTGACGATGGTTCCGGGTTGACCTATGTTGGTTTATGGGGTGACCAGTGTCGGTTAAGGTGGGATTCCCTAGGTTTCCTAAAATGGGCAGATCTTTCTAATTTCTTAGGCCCAGTTAGTTTATTCTCATGGATTAGAATGGAACCTTCTCTTCCAATGGGTGGGAATGTGGTTAGAGAGATTATAAGGATTGATTTTTAGGGTTAGACCAAATCTTAGCTCATTAAGGCAAGTAAGACTTAGTTATTGTTAGTTATGGAAACATGCCAAGAATAGGTCTAGGGTGAGGTGGTTGGATGATGGTGTCTAGGTGAGGTGGTGGGGTAGAAATTAAGATATTTAGATAATAAATATTGTGAGAATACATATTAATTAAATTAATAGCGGTGTGTGGGTGGAAGGGGGCCTTGGTTAGGTGAGTATGTTTGAGCCAGTTATTTGACTAGAGACCAAGGGGAGTGTGACCTAATTTTGGTGTCTACACTTATACACATGTTAAACTACATCTTCCACACCCCTATACTCCAGAAAATGAAGAGACATCTCAAATAATATTTGAGGTGTATGTTGTTGTGGTTATTCTAATGGCTATTGTGGTCCTTTTCTTAGATCGGGGCTAGATCTTGAACCCGATCCTCCACTAGGATTACCTCTGTGCGGTGGCTAACTTGAACCTATTGAGCCTCCCATTGCAACCTGTAGGCTTGTTTAAGAAATTCCTTATTTCTTTGTGGCTTTACTAAACTACACACTAATTATTTGTCCTATAATGATACCAAGAGTACTACTCCCAACAGGTAGTGTGTCACTACTTTGTCCTGACAAATCACCTAACAAATTGGTTCCAAAAAAACTTTATCCAAACATGGGAGCCTATTATGTTACCATATATGCATCCTTAAGTTAGTGTTCTTCCTATGCTGATAAAAATATGCTCTGATCTATATTTCCTACCTAATGTGGTGATACCTGATTACCTTCCTACTCACATTTACTATGATGATATTTTACAACACCTTCTAGATTCCAAGAACGATTGTACAAGGGTTAGGGGTCTATGTAGTGTTAGATGCATGCTAGTGGTTCTCATTCTATCCTCAGACTCACTCTTATCAGATGCCGAAGGGGATATCTTATTGATCTTTCCCAATGTAGAGAGGACATGATCTTGGTGTTCCCTTTCCTTCTCCAGGTTTCTCATCACTTATGTCAGTCATCATTATTCTCAATCTCAGTGCCTATTCAACTTCCCTTTTTCACGCATTGTTATACCTTATCCATCTCTCTTCCCTCTCTCTTTATTTCTATTTTGAACAACATCATCCTTCCAAAACCTATCTCCTACCCATGCACACAGTGGGTATTTAGCATGCCATCTATAAGTTATCCATTTACATCTCAATCATCAAGATCTTAATAGCTAATGGTGTCACACGCAAATATGATCCTCTTAGCTCATGTAAAAACCAAAACTTTGCTTCCTCAGGGAACAAGTATGTAGAAATCAAGTACTCTAAGGTATAAATGTGCATCACGCCTTCCCATAAACAATATACAACTCTAGTCCAAGGCACGTCCAAATCAGAGAGTGCTTGGTAATATTCTTGTCTCCAAATTTTCTTTCTTCCTATCCAGACAACTTTGTTCTACATGTAAGCTGCTAACCACTCATACAATTCTAATGGGAAAAAGATGAAGAACCTCTCATATAAGGAATTATACAGATTAAATTCCACCCACTTGTGCACATTAAAATAAGGTCCAATACTATATCTCTAGGGAAATGCATCTTGGTTGTCATGTATCTAGATCTCAATATTCTCCAAATACAATTAGAACTCCATGTGCATGCAACATCCTAATGAACAAATTGAAAAGAGGTCCCGGCAATGGAATGAAAATGTAGTCTTTTATTTATCAACACCTAGCTAGGCATGTTGGCACTTCATCCATACAAGTCTGGAAGCTCACCTGAAATGTGTGTAGCCACCAGGTCCCTCCTTTATTTTCTTATCAAGATGTTATACATATATATTCATAATAATACATGTAAGGAAATACAATATAGCATAGCAATTTTGCAACACGTATAATAAGGAAATTATTCTACATACAGAATTAACAAAAAGTATTTGAATCCTCACTAAGCCATACTCAGATACAGTAATCTTAGCAATTCATACACAATTATCCATTATAATACAATATTTGATCGCATGATAAGTGTGTTGATTACATCATACATTGCTTATAGTCAAACACTAGACAAAGTGCATGTATAAAACTTGGATATAGACTCCAATACCTACATGATACTCCATTAAACTCAGAACTACTCAACACTTTAGAACTTAACACTTAGAACCCGTAAATACAAGGACGCGTCACCTATATATATACACGATGGGGACTTTCCCTTCACCATTTACATGCACTTTTCCTAATAATAGGTGTTTTATTCTTATCATGCATGATTTTTTTAACTCTTTCTTAACAATATATTAAGTTGTAATTAGATCATACATTACATGCTTTTATCCTACTTTAATCCTATTATTAGCTTATTTTTGTGTGTCATCTTTAATCTTTTTCTGCATGTGATTTTCTCTAATAATATCCCTTTTATTTCATGTCAAGCTATCCTACTTTTTTCTATTTCTAGATCTTGCTTGAGCATCACCCCATCTTCTATTTTTCTATTTTTAGCCACATTATGGAAAATTGGCCAAGTCCTAGAACTTTGTGTGATCATACATGTACCTTTGTGCACATACCCATTTTTCATGTTTTGCACCCCTTCATGCACCCCTTGCATGTGGTCTCTAATCTCTGTGTTTGGCTAGCACTTATCCATTTTATCCACTCAAAATACACCTACATGGGATATCATTATGTTTTAGTATATTTTAGGCTTTGATTCTTTTATATGGAATAAAGCAGTAAAACTTATAAATTTATAGGGATTAATGATACTTGCATGGGTGATGTGGAACAAGGCCGATCTAGATATGTGCATGAAACTTCCTTTCTAAAGAGTCAAGGTCCTACACATACACAAAAAACTTGACAAGATAGATATTATACAATAGTGAGATGAGTTGCTTGGAAAAGGTGAATCCCATGAACCAAAGGGATTCCTTCAACAGGTGTCAACTCATTTTAAGAAAATCAAATCAAATCAAATGATAGCAATACATATAATATGAAAAGATATGGATAATAAGATGTATATATGTATTTTTCTAGTATCAGGACTCAATCAAGGTCCTTAATGATAGGCTAAGGAGGATTGAAAATTTCTTCCCAATAGCAGTTCGATGCGTCCCTCTCCTTAAGCATAACATCCAGTTGTTCCATGATGTCATATAGATTGGATGTGAAGGCGATGATGTAGAGACTTAGTTCATAATCAATTTCATACTATTCCCACACAAAGGGTTTCATTATTGGTAAATCAAATATGGTGTCTGGCTCATATCCTGCTCTCAGAAGTGTCATCTAACAGAAACAGAGGCTTAAAAGTAACCATTGGTTAGCCAAGATTACTTATTTTTAAATAAATATGATAAGATAAATGAAAGATACAAAATAGAAAAAATTTGACAGGGATCGATGTCAATCCAATGAATCGGTGTTGATATGTTCGATCAATGTTATCACTATTAAAACTCTATTAATCAGACAATATTTGGAAAGTTTATGGTTTTCTATGGAAACAGAATATTCTTGTGAGAGATAATGCTAATGGTTAACGATTATAAATTCAAGAATGGAATACAATTGTTTCAAGTAAATAAACTTACCTTTATGAGGAGGAAACTAGGTTAATGGATAAATATGTAGAGAAATTTCTCTATAGGGAGGGTTGTACAATAATGGGTCTTGGAAACTTATTGTCTGATCCACACATAATCTTGAAAATCTTGGATTTTTCATGAATGAGCTTGGAGACTGGGTGATTGGGTGTGAATTCAGATCCTTGGGCAAGGGCATGAGTTGGTTTATATAGGATTTATGTTGTTTCAATGGATCACCGCCAATCCGTACTGATTGGCATCGATTGTGGGATTTCAATTGCAATACATTTTTTGTGAATTTTATGGTTCTCAAATGGTTTTTGGGTAATTTTAAGTTCATGGGAGGGTTTGTTAGGAGGTTGGACTATTTTGGATTTTTTTTTTATTGGTTAAATTTTTTTGGTTTTTTTATGGTTGGAGGTGGTTACAAATGGTAAAATGGTGAAATGTAAATCAGTAGATAAATTAAAATGACCATGTGGGGTTGTGAAGGAGTGTCCTAGAGTGTACACACCTATGAGAATTAGGGTGCCCTATTTTTGGTGTCTACACATTGAAAAACGTATTAGATACTATGACTGTTATCACAAAAAAGTAGCACTATGGGATATGGCAAAGGTAGATCCCTAATTTTTACTAACATTTGACCATCTCTCAAGTTGTGGGACTTGCATACTTGAGATGGACCTCCAGAGAAGGTTGGTTCCTTTACCTAATCCTAATGCTAAAACTACTCCTTAGAAAGGAAATGCAGCTAACTAATCATAAAATAAGCATTCCAAGGGACCAGTGAGAGAGAGAGGTTTATAAATATGCATGAAAATTAGATCCTAATCTAAATAGGTGATAACACCACAAAAAGGGTGTGGAAATATCTTGTTGAGGGAGAAAGAAGAAGGAAAATGGAGTTGGGAGAGGCCAAACTAATGTGACACAGACCCAGGTATTCATTCAACATATTTTCTCCATGAAACATAACATCATAAACCTGCAAATGAAAGGAAGTATGCATAGAATAGAACAACAACAATGGAGAGGTAAGAGAATGCAAGAAAATAAATGCAAGGGTTGAGAGAACAGCACAAACATAAATTTTATTGCTCCATGAATATACATAGTCCATTACATTTCTAAAACAGAGGCACAATTTAATTTACAGAGCCTATGAGAAGGCTTGCAGCTCAAGTAATTTGAGAAAAAAAATGGGCAAAGTTTCCCCATGCCCAAAATATCCCCTACCAAAATGAGAGAACTTCCCAATTTATAGAAAATGAAGGAGAGGAGAGAGAAGTAGGAAAAATCAGATTTTCCCCTTATGCCAATTACAAAGTACTCAAAGTGAGTGGAAATCATGATAGAAAATCTCCAAAAGTCATCCCACATTGATTTGTAACTTGCAGCACAAGAAAACGACTCCCCATGCTCATTAATTACATTCTCAGCCACTTAAAGTCTCTACTCTGAAATGGGATTGTTTACTGATTTTTTCACTATGAATTCTCCATTAATATCTGAAGTTATTGATTTTTGTGTATATATCTTGGATTCAAAATTCCAATGAGACCAATTTTGTGTGATTTCATTCAGAAATGCTCAAGTTATGAAATTCTGAGCAGGGGCAATTGCTTTCAGATTTTACCAGGCTTAGCTTGATATCCATAGAATTGAGCAATAGAAATCTTGGTTGGAAAATACATTTAAATTATTTCTATCTTATTCCAATGATAAATTTAAAGTATATTAAAGATCCCAACCACTTCTTTAACCACTCAAGATCAACCAGCGTTGGATTTTACATACCCGGCATGGACATCATTAAATTTTGCAAAACATATACCTAGAAACGAACCCAGAGTCTTTTTTTGCATTTTAAAATTATTAAATAAATTTAATATGGAAAATAAATTAATTATTCATGTATTAATCTTTTAGACCTTTCCGACGATATAAATTTTTCCTTATTTCGATACCTGGATCAAAAGTTATGAGCATTTGAAGTTTGCACATTAAAACGACGAACGTGCAAAAAATTTCCCCAGGTCTAAAACTTGAGAATTTTGGAAGGGATTCTAGGGCTTGAACACTTTGATGAAAATTTCCGGGGCTTGAGCACTTGACAAAAAGTTCCCCAAGCCCGAAATTTTCTGCAAGGTAACTTGTGAAGGCCATAACTTGAGCTCCCGGATGAATTTTGGGGTGAAATTTTATATGATTCTACCTAAAAACGACCCACTAAATCCAATGATGATGGTATAAAGCTCTAATTTTTACTTTAACACCTCAAAAATTACCCTTCTTTCTCTGGATGGCTAGTTGTGAGCTAAAAGAATTAGTTGCCTCGAAAATTGTATGATGTTTCAAGATGTCTCATATTTTCCATCATGTTCGGCATGGAAAGGGAATTCCATAAGCACTTTGTTGGGCTAAAAATTCCTCACGTGACTCTCTAGATATTTCTTTGAAGCTCGGGTCCTCTTTCATGGTGAATGCTCCTTAAAGCCCGAAATCCCGCTTCTGATGGATTGGCCCCAAAACCTCCAAAAATTCCCCAAATCAATTGCAATGCTTCCCAAACATGAAAACTTGTATGTATTATTCCATATTGCTCCATGAAGCTTGATCCAGTGCTCAAACTCATCCTCCTAAGTTGTCTATTTTTACCAGGGGGTAAAAATAGATAACAATTTGGTGACCTCTCAGGGACATCTACGTGCTAGATGTGTGACCAGTTACCTTGTAGCATCCATTGGACATGGAGTTAGCCTAATGAACATGAAATTGATCTGAAACTCTGAAATTTGACCCCAAAGTCCACTTGAAATGTTGTTTGAACTTGGAAACACATATTGATTTAGAATGCACTTGGGGTTGTTAAAATTAATTTCCCCATTAATATTTCCTCCTCCAATGAATTTTTCAAGAACAACAAACACCACACAACACACTATGTACAAAAGGGAATATCATGCATTCCCAAAGTGGAACATGGCGAGGCACTTGTTATGATGAAAAAAAACCTACCTACCCTACTCTAACAAGAGGAAAATGAAGCTAAACAAAACATGCAACAAGTTTTGAGAAGTAGCATCCCTTCCTCACAAACTGAGACCATGTAATTTATTTGGAAATAAAATCACATTGTAGAAGTGTAAACATGATCCACACTTCCTATTTCATCAAATTATCAACTATAAAAATAACAGATACCTCCTCAATTTGTTGTGCATTTGGATGGAGGTGTTAGAGCTAACCTTTGCCACGTTGTAGCTCTTCCTCATGCTCTAGAGTGAGCATGACCGGTGGAAACTCCTTCCTTGGCTCTAAAGAAGCAAAATATTTGATTGGGCATGGTCTGATCCTTGAATTTTTCCCATTGTATGAAGTCTAACTCCATGAATGGAGTCATCCTGCAGACTTTCTTCCTAAATATGGTTGTTTGTATGTTGATTTGGAATTGGTATTGTCTCCTCGAGAAACAGCTTTGTTTCCACTTTAATGGTTAATTTTTTACTTGTTTTTCCATGGCTTCCCTCATTCTTTGTTCCATCTTGATCCTCCATCAAAATTACAACAAGTTCTTGACATGTATAGCAATGAGGATCATTGTATTGCATTGAAACATCTTGCTTACTTTCAATAAAAATTTCCTCAAGGCCTTGGGTGCCAATAGTTTTCAAAAACACTTTCTTTTCTTCCCCAACTTTGCCAATCTAATTTTCCTTCAAATCTTCCTACTTTGTCTTGACACTCAACTCCTCTTTTTGTTCAGTTTTCACATTCTTACCCTCCCAAACTGAATCAAATTAATCTTCAATAGATATGGAATTATTTGATTTGTTTGGAGAAGACATATAAATAATGGACTACATATTTGTTTCATGCTTGGATAGAGATGTTTGATGCTCACAAGACCTGATTTGATCAATTGGAGAAGTCAAAGGTCCCTCCAAAACATGCTCCCAACCCGTCTGATCTACACTTTCCAAAACAACCACATGGTTCTACCTAAGGTATTTTTGTTTGGAGTGTAGCATAAGTTCCTCCTTTTCTCCAAAAGAATAGCAAACATCCCTTTCCACCAACCTCATAGGATAACTTTGTCTAGTAAGGGTTGGTTGGAATTTAGGGACAACATTTGAGATACCACAACTTTTGGAAACATTAGTGCAAGGTTTGGTGAATTTGGGTAGTGCTCTGGGTGGAGATGGGAGGGATTTTTACAAAGCTTGGGGAATGCTTTGGGCATGAAAAATTTGTGAAACATCAAATGATGGAAAAGGAAGCAAAGGAACCTATTGATTTTGGCAAGGAATTATGGATTTTTCATTTTTTACACAAGGAGAAGGAAGAATCTAAGGTTGAAATCAGGAATAAATTCCATTGAAGCCCATTGTATTTTGTTGAGATGTTCCATGAGGCAAATGACATCAGAATCCTCCTTGAACCAGTTATGTAGTTGTTCTCCCAGTTGATTCTATGTGGAAATGGATTATGGAGCCAAACTGTTGTACCAATCTCTTGCTTTGCCTTTGAAAGATGAAACCAGAAGTCTAAGGAAAACATTCTCCTCTGTGACATCATGAATGACACAACGGTTGGAAATTTCTTGAATGTGATCAATAGGGGATTGATCTCCATTTCCATAGAAAACGGGGAGATTTTTCAAGGTTGTTTTCAGGATAACATCCAACTGCCATAAATGGAGTGGACTGGAACTAAAATGAGGGAATGGAAAATATCTTTGGAGAGCCATGACCGAAATGGAAACATTAAAATGAATGGAAGAAAAAATGGAAAGGTTTGTAACTAAGATAATGGGTTGTTTTAATTAGTGGAGTCTCTAGATATGCTTGAATCTTGCCTTCAAAGGCTTAGATCTCACCAAGAGCACATCAAACTTACTGAGATGAAGATGTAGACAAAGATACACACCTATGACATATATAGTTTTCACATGCTTGTCCGTCAAAATTATTATCACAAAAAATTAGCACCCTAGGATATGGCAATGGCAAATCCCTACTTTTTGCTAACATTGTACCATCTCTCAAGTTATGGGAATTACAAACTTGAGATAGACCTCCAAAAAAGATCAGTTCCTCTACCTAATCATAATGCTAAAACTACTCCTAAGAAAGGAAATACAACTAACTAATCCTAAACTAACCATTCCAAGGGACCAGGGAGAGAGAGGGTTAGAAAGATGCATGAAAATGAAATCTTAATCTAAAGATGTGATAGCACCACAAAAAAGGTGTGCAAATATCCTTTTGAGGGAGAAAGAAGAAGAAAAATGGAGTTGGGAGAGGCCAGACCAATGTGACACAAACCTGAATCTTCATTCAACATCTTTATCCATGAAACGCAACATTATAGACCTATAAATGAAAGGAAGTATGCATATAATAGAACAACAACAATGGAGAGGTAAGAGAATGCAAGAAAATAAATGCAAGGGTTGAGAGAACACCAAAAATATAAAATTTATTTCTCTATGAATATAAACAATCCATTACATTTGTAAAACAAAAACACAATTTCATTTACAGATCCCATGAGAAGGCTTGTAGCTTAAGGAATTTGAGAAAACAAATTGGTAGAGTTTCCCCATGCCCAGAATATCCCCCTACCAGAATGAGAGAGCTTCCCAATTGATAGAAAATGAAGGAGAGGAAAGAGAAGTCGGCAAAATTGGATTTTCCCCTTGCACCAGTTACAAAGTACTCAAAGTGGGTGGAAATCATGATAGAAAATCTCTAAAAGTCATCCCACATATTTCTAACTTGTAGCACAAGAAAACAACTCTCCATGTTTTTTAATGGAAATTTTCTTGCCTCTTGCCCACTAATGATGTACTATGGATACTTTAATGAAGCAATAAATTGTGTTTTGTGATGCATTTTGTCCATCCTTTGCATGTTTTGTTGTCTCTACTTGCCTCTTTTCATTGTAGGGTATATTGTGCATATCCTTTGATGTTCATTGCAAGTTTTGACAGTTGTGTTTAATGGGAAATCAATGGTGTTCTATGTGAATTCATCTCTGGTCTGTGGTGTATCCTGTCCACCCTCTCCATTGCTCACCTCTCTCCATTTTAGGAAATTGGAAATTGATTAGCAACCTTCTTTTCTTGGTGTATCACCGCTCTTAGTGTAGGTTTATTTTCATGTAATATCTCTCATTATCTCCTTGGAATGTTAGAATAGGATTAATTTACTTGCCTGCATTAGGAGTAGTTATGGTAGGTAGGATTATGAAGAGGAACCGACCTTCTCCAGAGGATTATCTCAAGCCCAAAAGTCCCATAGCTTGAGAGGTAATCCCATGTTACCCAGTCACACCGTGAGCTCAAGCACACACACTTTTGCAAATCGGAGGGTGTTGTGATTTGGTAATAACAAGTTCCGATTCAGATTTTCGTGAGTCTACTTCCAATTCACATCAGGAAATCAACGGAGAAGTTCTCTAGCTCAAGGGGAAAAAAATTCCCAAAGGATTGGTGTCTCTTGAAGGATTTTTTGACAAGTATGATTGCTTTATCCAAAAGAAGTAATAGTCTGAAGCCCATTCTTCTACCGAGGTCAAACAAGTTAATCTTGGCTCCACAGAACAACCGTCAATTGTAAACACCAAAAAATGTTGCTCTCCTAAAGAGAAGAGAAAGTTTGTTTTGTTTTTAAATAAATACATAGTTGTTTTGGCTTGGTCTTATGCAGACTTGAAAACTTTCAAACCGAAAGATGTTTAGCATAACCTTTCTCTCAAAATGGATACTCAACCCTAGTGACAAAAAATGCCATTAATAATCCAAACATCTCTAGCACCATTCTTGTGGAAATTCAGAAGATGTTAGATGCAAGGATAATTTTTCCAATTCATCACTCCACATCGGTGTCTAACATCATTCCATTACGTAATAAAAATGCGAGAAATTCACATCTGCGTTAATTTTTGTAATCTCAACTAATCTTCATTAAAAGATAATTATCCCTTACCTATCATAGATCAAGCATTACAAATAGTAATTGGTTTAGAGATGCTCTCCATATTGGATGGAATTTTAGAATACAATTAGGTTGAGGTTGTTGTTGAATATCAACATAAGACAATGTTCACTACTCCATGGGGAACATTTGCATATCGAAGGATGTCATTTAGATTAAGCAATGCTGGATATAATTTCCAAAGAATGATGGACTTAGCATTCAAAGATCTAATGGGAAAATAATTATAATATATCTATATGATCTTACGATTTTCTCCAAAGATATACATGATCATTGTAATCATCTGGAGAATATTTAATTAAGGTGTTGGCAACAAGGGATTTCTTTGAATCCTAAGATATCTATGTTTGGGGTTACGGAAAGGAAATTATTGGGACATATTGTGACAAAGGAGGGAACTAATATTGATCCTGAATGGGTCAAAGCTATACAAAGCCTCACTCTTCCCACAAGCAAAACATGTGTGCACTCATTTTTTGCGAAGGTTAATTTATTGAGATGGTTTGTTCCAGATTTCACTGATAAGACCCGACACATTATTGATACGATGAAAGGTATAGTCCTATTTCGATGGAACCCTAAGGGAAAATTTTCCTTTGATGAAATAAAATAATCCATAACTCATGCTTCAGTCTTGGTATGCCCAGATTTTCAAAAGGTCTTTATCATGTATAGTTATGCCTTGGCCCATATAATGTATCCATTATATTGATGCAAAAGAATGCTAAGGGGGTTAAATCTCCTATCACTTTTATGAGTTGTCTTCTGAAAGATCATGATCTAAAGATGTCCCAAATTGAAAAGCATGCTTATTGTGGTGGTCCGAGTGGTATAACATTTCATGTATTATATCCTTAATTCTCATCCATTGGTTCTTGTTCCTAATACAATAGTGAAGGCCATCTTGACTCAACAAGAGGTAGGTATTCAACAAGGTAAATGGATTTCCAAGGTGCAAGAATATGATTTGTAGATTAGTCCTACCAATATTGTGTGTGGAAGAGGTTTATTTCAACTAATTGCTAAAAATAGCCCTGAGGAAGAAGCTAATGATGCTAAGGACAATAATGAAGAACTACCCATGGTCTTTTTTGTTAGCATAATGAATGAGTGGTATTCATACATCACATTATTTTTGACTTATGGAGAATGTCCATAAAATTTGAGCACTAAAGAAAAGTGAACAATAAATTTAAGGTTGAATAAGTATGTTCTCTAGGATAATGGCTTGTACAAGAGGGAAATTGATGGATTTTTCCTTTGGTGCATAGATAAAATTCAGTAGGGTAATATTATAGAAGTGTATCATAACTTAACCCGTGGAGGAAATTTCTTAGCATCCATCACAACTCACAAGATCATGCAAGAAATGTATTATTATCCCACCCCTTTTCAAGACACATCCATGTGTGTAGCAAAGTGTGAGGTCTGTCAAAAGTTTGTTGGTCATCCCAAACTTGAAGCACTTACCCTAAGGCCAGTAGTGATTGATGAACCCTTTCAACAATGGGGAATTTATTTTATTGGAGCATGGAATCCTTTGTCTAGTGTCAGGCATAGTTATGTCTTGACTGCAACTGATTATTTCACAAAATGGGTGGAAGCCATCTTGGTTAAACACTCTACCTCTGAAGTTATTTGTAACTTCATCAACGAGAATATAATAGTGAGATTAGACATTCCTCATAAGATCATGGTAGATATTCCTTCTAATTTTTCATCTTATGAACTCACTAAATAATGCTATGGTTATGGGATTACCTTGGATCACTTTCTGATTATTATCCTCAAGAAAATGGTCAAGAAGAATCAAGTAATAAAAACTTAGTGACTATAATATGGAAGTCAGTTGATGAAAATCAGAAAACGTAGTACAAAGCATTGTATGATGCACTTTGGGATGATCGTATTACTCTAAAGCAATCTACTGGGATGTCTCCCTTTCAAGTTTTGTATGGAGTTGATGCTGAAATTCCTATATCTTTAGAATTGCTAGCCTTAAGGTTGGACAAAATGATTGAAGATGATACCTTCCAGGATTTTGTAGAAAAAAGAATCATTTACTTAATATAATTAGAGGAAAAGAGGTTCAAAGTGGTTGAAAAGATCATGGAACACTAGGGCAGTATCAAAAAAGTATTTGATAAGAAATCTAAGGAACAATATTTATAAGTTAGAGACCTTTTCTTATTATGGGACTGAAGAAGAGAGCCGAAAGGAATGCACACACAATTTGATTCTGTGTAGAGGGGACCCTTCAAGATTCATCTACCCTATAGATATAATAGCTCTTACTTGTCATATTTGGCTGGGACTCAACTCCCTCTACTTCACAATGGGAAATACTCAAGTTATTTCAGTTGTAGTGCAAGTTCTTCTTGCATTATATCATAATTTACTTCTCAATTGTGTGTTTCCTTTTATACTGGTGTGTTTGTTTTCATTTCTTATCTTTGGTTTTAGTGTGTTTGTTTTGTTTGTGTCTCTTTTTCACTCTTTTCAACTCATTTTCCCAATGGATTGATAATTTTGATATCTGGAGTTCCTCTTCCTTTGAGTTACCAAAGGAAGTCCACAGTCGGAGCCAACTGTTAACCCATTTTTGAGTTTATCGAGAAAATGGAATACCCAATAAAATTTTCATGTTGATGAACCTATTAAAATTCATCTTCCATTCTAAGAATTAATTTGAAAGTTCCTTCTTTTCCCTTTGTGTCATATTTCAGTATTTCCTTAGCATTTTACATGTTTTATGTTATATGATTTCTACCCCTGAAACTTGACACATTGCAGCCTTTCAGGTTTTGGGTTCTTAGTGCATCAGAACATCTCACCCAGAAAAAACACATGCAATATTTCATGTGTATTCTAAATCTGAAACTTGAAACACTATAGTATGTCATAATTTCAGGGTTTTCAGACCTCAGAACATGGTGAACAAATTACATGTCATGTGTTGCTTGTTTCTTGAAACTGAACTCCTATTCCCTTTTAGGATCTTTTATGTTGGGTTTTTAGGACCCGACTACATGCTTATACGAGGTGTCTTGTGCTGTCAAACTTCCACCCTCGAGTCAACACAATAAATTCTAGGGTGGATTTGGTGGCCCACATGTGTCAGATTACATGTAATTAATGCAAATTCATTTATAAATAGGTAGGATTTCCATGTCATTTGTACCTTGTCCTTTGTCAACAATTCATTTTTCCCTCCTCCTTTCATGTCGTGTAAACTTGATTGGCATTTTCTTGGCATTTATAGTCAATTTTCTTGGATTTCACCTTCTATTTCATATTTTGGTAAGGGTGTATCATTCTTGATGATTTCCATTCACATTTTGAGAGTTTTAATCTTGTTTTTCTCTGAATTGAGGAGTTGTTTTCAATTTTTCAGAATTCTTTTACTCCTCTCTTGTCTTTTTCCTCTTGTTTCATTTTTTTATTTTTCATTGATAGGTGTGAACCTTTTTAGGTTTTTTAAATTACTCATTATGGTAAGGATTTCTGAAGAAGATAGGTGGAAGAAGTCATTAAGTGATTTATAACTCAAAAGTGTTTTGATATATTTCCTTATTGAAGTAGGTGAAAAACCCAACATTGTATCGTAAATCTTTATTTTTCAAGAAAGGATGATTCCTTGACAGTTTGTCATAGTTCATATAGTGCCAAAAAAGTTCTTTTCTTGCCAATTTTTTGAGATTTGGAGGGTGTCAAACAAGGTGAAAAAACCAACAGTGTTTTAGGTTTCACAACCTGTCAAATAAGGATAAAACCCCGACCTGTTTGTCAGGTTTCTCAAGTTTCTCAACAAGGTATATTTTCTAACCAGTTTGTAAGACTGTCTAGGGTGTTTTGTAGGGGTTAAAACCTGAAATTCTCTCAAGGGTTTTCAGAGGATTTTCTTCAGTCCTTGATGTCTAATTTAGGTAAAGAAAAGGGGAAAAATGATTCATAAAATGACATGAAGTGCAAATATCAGGGAATTTTACCTCCCTCTAATATTGATTCTAATATCAATATTAGAGACATAGAGTTAGGAAATATTAACATGGAAGAATTATGGAATAGAGTTCAGAGTTCCTCTGATAATGACTTGATGTAATGTAATTACAATAGTGGATTACCTCTCGCTGTAGCCTTCCCAATCTCTACTCAGTGTCCAAAGTAAATTCTCTCATGTGCCAATCATTACGACTCAGACTGTTCAAAATCATGTTGGTGAAGTTGTGATCATGTTGGACACTTATTAATTCAATGATCTCCTCAAGATTCCTAATTTCATCATGTATGTCAATACAGATCCTAAAAAGGCTCGGCAATCTTGGGATGCAAGTATGGATGATTGTATCAAACATGTTAACAAGAAATACTTGGTGAAACCCAAACCCTATATATCAAGGTTTCCCAATATAGTACCCCTAATTGATTTTATCCTAAATATTAGTTACTTTATCACACTTCTCAGTAGAGTGTTCAGAATCCCCGAGGCTAGAGAGTTCTAAGGATGGATGTACCAATTCCTCACCATCATATGAATTTTTTTGATTGGGGTGCATTCATTATTGATATAATTGACAACCAAATGAGGGAAGTATTAACCATTGGAAAATTTTATATGATTTCATATTTTGTTTAAACTATAGTTAGAATGAGGTTTTATCCAGGATTTGAAATATTGGGGTCCAGGCCTTCTGACTTACATTTACAAGTACTACCCCCAATTTTCCCTAAAGGGAAGTGAAAATACTTTCCAGAGAATTAATGACACTTTCTTATATAATGTCATATGTAGATTAGATCCCATTCTATCTAAGAAAAGAGTCACCAATGCTACCTATAAATAGGTATATCATTGGGGTTGTATATTAATGGATTTCTAGAAATTCACCTATCTTCGAGTTAGAACATTCCAGGGTTCCTCAAATCACCTCCCCCAATTTCCAAGTGATAAATGGGTCTTTATCAAGTTGTTCAGAAAATTTTTAGATCTTCACAAGTTCCAACAAAGTAAACACAATGCAGGAATCCATTTTCCCTTATCCATCGGGAGGTATACTTGCACCTCTATGGTCAATGCTAAACATATCAACATTGAAATACAAGAAGAAATTAATAAGGTAATGACTCCTAAGGATGGGTTTTAATTATCATGGAATTCTCAAAGCCTATTGAACACTATAGTTCCATGTTTTATAATTTGAGGAAATTTGGGCTGATTGCAGGGACGAGGTGGCCATTAGGTGAAAGGATAACAACAGATTAACCCTGGACGAGCTTAAAACTTTCAACCTTATTGATGTTCATAAATGATTAGTCGATGATGGAAACATCATGGAACTTATGTATGAGAAAATGGATGGTGATAATGTGGGATTTCCTCCAATCGACTGGTCTGTGAAAGAATCTATATCCATTTAGGATAGAATCACTCAGATCCTTCTCAAAACCAACTCTTGGCTATATTCATGGAATGCTTAACCTCGGGATCCTCAATTCCCAAAATTTCCAACCACTTTTACGTCAGAGGCGGGTACCTCCAAGGAATAGAAAGATAAAGGTGAAGCATTTGGGAAGAAGTTGAAGTTCAAAGCAGTGGAGCCAATTATCCTCCTTCATCTAGTATCCCCACTTTATTTGTTGTTGTAATTGACACCCCTTCTCCTCAGTATATGCAAGAAACATCAAGTGGTATTGTGGTTACCCAGCATGATCCATCCTCTCCTTGTGTTTTCCTCTCCTCACCTTTCCTCTTCCCCTCCACATGCTACCTTGTAGATCTCATCAGTCTCTACATTTATTTCTCTTTCTTCTCCTCCTACACCTTCGTATCCACTTGTATCACTATTGGCCAACATCTTCTCATCCCTCTTCCCTCTTTCAATAGGAATAGGTATGCCTTTGGGATCTCCTCAAGTGACCCGATTTCCTTCTCCTTTTGTTGCTCCTTTCTTCATGCTTTCTTCCCCTCCTACATCTTCCACCATTTTCTCCACTATTATTTCTACTTCTCCATTCATGGTAACCACCTTGCTCACTCCCCCTATTACTACTTTGATGATTACTACTCCTCCTGAACAAACATCATCTTCCTCCATTCCATCTTGGCTAGTTAGACAAACTTCAAGGAAAAGGAAGAATATTATTCCTCCTGAGGTGTTTGATTTTAGTACCTTGAAACCTATACCCTTGCGCACATCTAAGAAATCAAAGACCATCTCCCACATTACCATTGATGCATCTAGTCAAAGGTTTGTTGAGATCGTCATGCCCATTATTGATAAGACAAAAGAAGACATTACTAATTTTGACTACCAAATAACTAAAGTGGCACTTGGGAAGATTACTTCTGAAGGTGCACAGTAAGATGGGAAAGCAGCCATGGATAAAATTTTCAAGAAGTTGAAGGAAAATAAAGCTTCAAAGGATGAGATGAAGGAAAAGGTGGAATAATTGACAGTTGTTTTGTTAAAGGTCTCCCAACCCATTTAGATTTTGATCATTTCCCATACTCCAATCATATCTGACTTCTCGTGTATGCCCAAAACAGAAAATATCAATCAAAAGGGTAGGGTAGAGGACAGTTGGATGCAATGTCTCCTCACTCAAGGAAAAATTATAATCAAGGGCATTACAGATACATATGATGACATTGAGAAAGCAGGGCTAGATGTTGATAAGATGAAAAGTGAGCTTTTGGAAGAGTGTTACAATTGGGAGTTGACATTGGAATCTCTAAGTGAGATTAAAAAGGATAGTTATGATATCTTGCTTGGGGAAGGATTTTTTGACGACGGGGATAAGCACTTTGAATTTTGCAAAGTCATTGACTTTCGAGTCAAAATCCTTCAAGAATCTTGTGAAAATCTTTAGCAGGCTAAGGAGGATGCAGTTGATGCCACTAATGATATTGATGACGAGCTGGCCAAGCTCATTAAAGACATCTTGGATGATGGATTGAATATCCTACCTGCTAATGATATCTTCAAGAAATTTTAGGACTTGATTGAAAAAGAGTCTTCAGCTGAAGAATATTTTGGCTTGGGAGCCATTGACAAGTTTAATTTTGTGTGAAAATTTTCTAAGCAATCTATCTAAATTCATCAAGAAGTATCAAAAGCTTCTATGAAGCATGGGAAATGTTTTTGAGGTGTGTGATATGTTGAATCAATACTCCTATGGATTGAATGAAAAGGAAACACAAGATATGGTTCGTAAGTTCCAAAAAAAAAATTAGAAATAAGCAGAGCTTGAAGTTGAAAAGAACACATCTGATTGAAGGCTTTATTGTGTATTTTCCTTTTTCCATCAAGCATGTCAATTTTTGAGATGTTGAAACATATTTTGGATTTGCAAGTAGACTGGCTCATTTTGTGAGAAACAGTCAAATGAACTATTAATGTGTATTTGTTATTTTTAGCATGTAATCCAAATTGTTTCCCCTGTTCTCTCCTCCCTTTTTCTATAAATGTAAAATGTTTGGCATTGTTAATGGTTGGATTTTTTGCAATAGTATCATAGATCTTGGAGTTGAAAAGAGAGAAAAACTTTGTGTTTTCAATCTTGGCATCAAAGAATATAAGAAATATATTATAAACTTTGTGTTGTGCTATTATTTTCTTGTTTTAAAGTAATGTTCTTACGTTCAATGCATTATATAATTCTTGAAGTTTAAGTATATGGTTTATTGTGTCTTCAACACTTGATTTATATTTTATCTCATGTGTTACTATCTTCGGATCTATATTTTCCAAGGAAAAATCATGTTTCTTTTATTCTCTTCCTATGCTTCTTGTTCTTTATATTCACCTATATTCTTCCCCTGCCTTTCTTTCTTTCTTTCGATTAAAGAAATAAATCTATTGGGGTGAGATCCCAACACCAAATGGTTATAATAGTGTTAATATTCTTTGGTGTTATTAGAATAGTAATAAATAGGGTGCCTCCCCTTTATTTTAGGAGGGAAATCATCCCACAAGTGTTGATTGAACCTCATATTTTTTCCCTGAAAAAATATCCAACTAACAGGATCATAATTTGATCCATTTAGAGGAGGCTCGGTGTAATAGATATTTGAATCCAATTTTTGAGAAAAATATTCTTCAATGTACTTGTGTAGTATTTCGAGTGACTCCCCTACATAGTAAAGAAATTGTTATAGGAATTTTTACACAAAAAAGGTATAATCTAATTCAAGGACATCTTCAGGTTCCCTTTTTTCTTCAGTTTTAAAGGCAGGGTTTTAGATGTTGGATCTAGTTTGTACATTTTGAAGTGAGGTTTTAACTTCTCAACGTTAGCTCCTATAGAAAAATAGTTAGTGTAAAAAGGAACTAGCTTAGGAAAACCATCATCTTAAGAGTTATCAAGGTCACATAGAGGTGGTTTAGTAGAGGATTGAGTGGAATAACTTTTTAAATGTTCCATAGTGAAGTGGATCTTCTTGAAAGAGGATTTCTGTAATTTCTTTTCTTATAGGATTGGTCATGCAAGAAGCTTGCACAAGGTCCAATGACATCTAATTTATGAAAACATAAGAATTCATAACAAGATCAGTTGGGCAAAAATCCTACACAAGGGGATGAAGGCGTCTGAAGAGGTTGGATGAAGTGCATACAAGATCGACCGTGTAGTAAGGTTCTACATAAGGGCCGATGACATGGAATAATAGGTAAAATTAAGAAACAAAGCAAATTTAACCTAATTTAGGATAGAGTAAGATTCACATTGATTTCACACGAGTGTATGACAAAGAAAAGATAGGTTCCCAGCTGGGTTATCAAATATAAGGATTTGATCTAAGTCCAGACACATAGTGTAGATACAAAGGTTCTCAATGAGCACTAGTGTCATAATTCTAGATGATAACAAACCTAACCCTATAATAGTTATAGGTTTACAAGGCTTATATATAAGATAAAGATAAATATCCTACTAGGATTCACTATAAGAGCAATCAAATAATGGATAAATCCAAGGGGTGTGATATAATGAGATAATGCAATAGATTAAAGTAAACATACCTCTACTTTAGTCTATAGCAATGAATGACCGACATACAATATGCACGTGTGAGGTTAAGTATTATGAAGGCTTAGAAATATTTACTTACAGTGTGTGTGGTTGCTAATGGATAATCCTCCTAAAGAGAACCACATTGAGAGAGAATTATTATAGGTGGAGAAAGGGAAATATCAATAAGAATATCTTTAGTCCTAACTCACTATGGTGGCCCAACATTTACAAATGTAAGTTCCAAGACTTCAATTTAATAAGTGGATGTGAAATGGTATGAACATATGTGAGCTATAAGTGCCTTCATGTATGAAAAAAGTAATTTATTGGTGGTGTTTTATCAAAAAGAAGGTTGAGTATATATGCTTGACACCATCACTCATGGGCGATGTCATTGGTTATGAAAAATCCAAAATCGACACCATTGCGCCAACCTTGGGGGGAACCCTAAGTTCAAAGGTGGAAAACATGTAAGATGGAGGCTAAAAGGTAAATAGATGTAAATTACGAAGGTCTAGGGTGACCAAAAGCAAGGATAATGTCATGCACCTAACATGAAAAAAATACATAATGCGATAAGTGGACATAATGGGTGTAATTTTTTAACAAAGGGATGAAACAAGGCAAGGGTAGGATAACTATGGCATAATAATGACATCTTTAAGATGATGTAGTCTATCCCATGTGGTTAAGTCCTATCACACCCTAATCCTAGTATTCCTATAGACAAAAAATCATGCACTTTGGGTAATTATCTAGTCCTAATTGTATACTACTATTCATATGATTCCTAAGTAAAAAAAGTACTAATCAACCCATGTCTTTGGCCATCTTTACTTTATTTATGTCGCCACTATCGATCTTGCACTCTTTCTAGCTCAATCTGTCTTTTCACACCTCAACATTTATCATCCTAGACACTAGTTCCCAACCAGGACACCAGCACCAGGTGCCCTCATCCCCTCTGGGTGCCCCTAACCTCTTTGTACTTTGCTCACATCTTTTGGGTCATTTCTAGCCATTTGAACATCTTATATTTTTGTAGTCTACCTTTTTGAGGTTAATTACAAAATTCAAGCAAGGGAATCATATAAATATAAAGTTATGTGACCATAATAAAGGACCAAGCACTAAGCATTAACTATCACCACCTAAGGTTGCATCCAAAGGCTATTCAAGACCATTAAAGCATCCATTCAAGGGCAAGGGACTACAATATTTTGCATACACTTCATAGGAGGGGAAGTTCATTCTATTCCATGCACACATCTATTTACATCTCTTACATCTAGCTATTTTCTCACTATCAAGTGTGACATACACAAGAGCCACCTAGGGCACAATTCTACACACACACACACACACACACACACACACACCTAAAACTACATTGGGTCTAAAATGTAGTGCAACACTCAGTTGTAAGTTTACTTGTTTGACAGATGAGGATAGTATGACCCCTCATTTGTATTCTTTTCTTTTTTGGATTTGATGCACTCTTGAGGGTTTTGCATGTTAGCAGCGACATTGGTGACCATTTTGTGACATACTAGCGACAAGAAGTGAAGGAAAACAAACATCTAGCAACCCTGTAAAGGAGGTTTTATGAGGATTTTAGCAGTCACATGTGCAGAGCAGATCCAGGGTGCCCGTAAGTGCCCCTGCCCCTTTCCAAGTGCCCCAGTCTAGGTAAATTGTCAATTCACACATTGTTGAGGCTATGTACGACACTTATCCCTTTCTACTCACCTAGTCAACACTTAGGCACAATTCATATTTAATTGTAAATCAGCTAAGTCATTATATCCCTTCTTTACAACAAGAGTTTCATACTTTCTAGTTGTTGACAATTTTTGCACTTGTGCAAAAATGGGCAACACGAAACTTCATTTTAAACTATATACATTGATGTGATGGACCTAACTAAAGGGAAGTCATATAGTTTCTTAAAGGTTTTAAGTTGCAGTAAGTGAATCAGCAAAGTAAAATGCAGTTATGTGTGTTGTTGCAAAATGCAACACCTCACGTATGTTGTCATTTCATGTTCGCCTTCATCAAAGTTGCACAAAAGTGCCGAAGAACTAAAGTACAGCCTTGATAAAGGTGAAAATAGCTGTAGACCTGAGGAGTTGGACTCTAGAACAATAAACATAGTTGTTGTTTGTATGGCTGAAGGTACATTATTAGTTACAGGCATGTTGGCAAGAAAAAATTTCGGGTGGACAAACTTGTGAATTTCTTGCCAACGCTCTGGGAATCTAAGTCCCTCTACTTAATTGGTGTAGCTGTCGTATATGCATGCACATGAAAAGGTGGATTTCTGTGGTGGCCTTTCGACTGGGGATCCAACAAGGACACTCCACTAACCTTACGGCAAAGCTAGAAATATTTTGCTAGGGAGGACATTTGTCTGAAGAGTAGGAAAGGGGAGTGAGAAAAGAGGTAGGAGAACTAATGTTGCAGGTAGAAAATCATATTCCTACACACACACTAGTTGGAAACTTCATCACATGCATTCATGAGAAGAAAGAACCCTGCAAATAGCAACAAGACCAAATAGAATTTATTGACCACAAAGTATCAAGAAACCCCTTAGTCAAAGAAAGCTAGAAACTCCTTCTTGTATTGATTGCTCAAACCAAAGTTGTACATAATGGAGAAATAGAGGAAATTTGAGAATGAGGGGAATGGAAGAATTTGGCTATCTCCTTTGTTCTCTCAGGTACACTCTTGAGTTTACAAAATCAATCACCAACCCTTTGAAATGGGAATGGCTTTACAATTTATAGAATAGAATTGACTCCTTGTCTTCCTCCCCCCCCAATGACCTTTCATATGTCCTTAATAACTTTAAGACTATTCATATTCCTAGGAAATATTTAAGTCCCTTTTATAATATAAAGGTGACTTAAAGTTACATTATATTTCTAAAGTCACTTAAGACATATTAAAAAGTGCAACCCCAACACAAAAATATAACATTGAGGAGAGGGAGTGTTATATGAGGAGAAGAGAGAGAGAGAGAGAGAAGAGAGGAAGAAGAGGAAGAAGAAGAGGAGATGTCATCCCAGATGAAGTTTGATGATCCTGCTGATGGAAAGAACTGATGCGATGAAGTTCTGAATGTCCCATTGTGATCAAAACTACTCTTTGAGTGTGGCTTACTATTTTTAGTAAATGCCCAAATGGGGAACTTACTATTTTTAGTAAGTGGTGATCAATTCCTTCTTGATCATCTTGATGTGATGAAATATTCATTCAATCCTACCCACATTGCCTTTGCTTTGACTACTCTTTGGGTGTGACTTACTATTTTTAGTAAATTCCCATATGGGGGACTTACCATTTTTAGTAAGTGGTCATTTCCATTGTTTTCTGCTCTAAACACTCATTCTGGCTCTCTTGGAGATCTTCAATACCCATGTTGTCTTTGTCTTAGCTGCTTTTGATGATGACTTTCCAAACATAGCAAGTCTGTATAGGAAAACTTACTATTTTTAGAAAGGGTGTTTCCAGTGCTCTATTTGTGATGGAACATACTTTTTTGGACTCTTCTTTTTGTTACGATCACACCCTCTGAATTTCACATAGTTTTTCCCACTAGAATGCCTGGAAATAAATTTTGAAAATTTGACCTGGCAGTGGCTTCAAGCACGGAGCTGCCATGGCGGCCATTAATGGAGCTTCAAAATTTACAGGTATGGTTTTTGTCTCCATTTGCAATGAAAACAACTCCATTGTGATAGGTTTTTCATTTGGAGCTCTGTGTGCAAGTTTTTAGCTCGTTTCCATTACCGGAATGATGGGAAATCCAACGAATGTGAGCCGGTGCACGAAGAGAGGGTTTTGTTGGAGCAAATGATTCTAGGAACCATTTGACCTCTTGTTTGTTGCATCTTGATCACCTTGAAAAATGAGGAAATCTACAAAATATGGCATCATGATCTGACTTGTATCTTGTGAGATATGAAGATTTTTGATTGAGTGACTTCATGGTTATCTGGCAAAAAACCTTCATTTTCTCCCCGTTCTTCATCATTTCACTCCATTTTTCTCTAAGACCTAAATATTTCTATGTATTCATGGTTTGGAGAGTTTATGTGGCCATGGCAGAGCTAGTTTGGAGCAACAATGGTGGACCGGGTGTCTGGACAATCATGCACGGAGCCATGGCAAGGTGAGGAGTTGTGGAGGAGAAATGAGGGGAAGAAATGGCTAAGTGCGGATTTAAACTTTCAAAACATGCACATGGAGGGGTTGGGTGCATTTTTATGTCCTGATGTCCCTGATCTTAGGGACATGAGGGACATTAATTTCCACGGTGGTCAAGGTGATGCCATGTGTCCTCGATCCGACGGAAGGGGATTTGCTTGAAAAATGCACCTGGGGGATGAAAGTCGGTCATGTGGGTGTCCAAATGACTCCCCATAGGGGATGGGTGAATTTTTCCATGTCTGATGTCCCCCACCTTAGGTACATAAGGGACATCAGTTTCCACAGTGGTCCTAGAGGTGACACATGGCACCTGATCCAACGAAGGGAATGGATGCTCCAAAAATGCACCTGGGGGCTGAAAATTCGGTCACGTGGGTGTCCAAATGACTCCCCATAGGGGATGGGAAAAATTTTCAAGGTATGATGTCCCCCACCTCAAGTGACATAAGGGACATCAAATTCCATGGTGGTCCTGGAGCTGACACATGGCACCCGATCCGACGACAAGGGAATGCATGCTCCAAATAAGCACTTGGGGGCTGAACTGTCAAGTATGGAGGTCATATGAGGGTCCAAGAGGTCACATGGGGGCTGGGAACATTTTTCCAAGGTCTGATGTACCTGACCTCAGGGACGTCGGGGACATGAAATCCCGCCAGGCTCCTGGTGCTGACACGTGTCCTCTCAAAAAATGACTAAGTCCTGAACTGCCTTTGAGAGGGTAACTTGGAACAAAGATAACTTGAGCTCCCGGTGGAATTTATTGGTGAAATTTTATATGATCCTGACTGGAAATGGAATTTTGAATCCAATGGTGGGGGTATCATGTCTTTATTCATTCATTTGATCCCTGAAAAATCAGATTTTGTGATTTAGAGACTCCACTTGTGCCTGATAAAAACTACCTGCCAATCCTATGCGCCAAGGTGTTGTGAAAAATATTATTTCACCATCATGTAGGTATTGGAATCCTCTTTCTAAGATGTTTTTTTTACTTCTAACTCCATCCAGAGCTCCCAGAATCTTCTTCTGAAGCCCAACAGTTGTTTTAGGCTTGTGAATTGCCTAGGCTTGTGAACCCTGCTTTTACTCAAACTACTCCAAGTATTTAAAAACTTCCCCAAACCTTCCAAAAATAATTTCCATGATGTTTTAAGGTCTTCAATTCACCTCCATGTTGAATATTACCCTTGTGTTCCGCTCCAGGGTGGTTGGTCCAGTCCTGGGAAGGCAGTGATAACCCTTCCCAATACTACCAAAAGATAGCATCTTTTCAGAATTCCTAAAATCACCTAGGGGGAATGGATAGAATTTCCTAAATCACCTAGGGGATAAATTTTACATAAAATAGGGGGTGACCATTTGTACTGACAGATTTGACTTGGGGTGCCTGGGAATGATAAAACATGAAAAATTTCAGCACAAGGGTATAGTTGTCGTGCTCGGAAATTGTCAATTTCCCTGTTGCACATTTTCACGACAACAGTTGGCTCTAGCTTGGGGACATGACATGGACTGAGCGTAGTGAAGACATGACATGGGAATCCATGAATCTCATTTTTAGACCATATAATTCATTGACCAGTGCCTTATCCATTGGGCCCTGCGGAGTCATGTACAACCTACAACAAGAGAGAGAGAGAGAGAAGAAGGAAACACACACACAAACACCAAAAGGATGGAAAAGAAACACACAACACACAACAGGAAGGGAAACACACACAACAGAAAGGGAAACACACCTAACAATCACCTATGGTACAAGGCGGGGGACAACCCGCTTTCACTGAAGCACTTTTCTTTCCTCAAGAGTTACCCCTGAGTGGGAAACACTGAGTGATGATGTTCTGTGAAGCCATTGACCAGGGTTCCAGAAAGTAGCCTCCCCTCCTCAGCTACTTATGAAAGCCAGGTGCTTTCACAATTATCTGTGTACTTGGTAGGAGTGATTCCATGTGAACTTCTTGATGCTCAAGTCCTTGCTTGGAAATTCCACTGCCTTCATGTTCTTTGAAGTCAGTTTCATAGTGCCAGTTTCCTTCCATGTTTATCCATATAGCTGATTCTCCATCAAACATCTCATTGCTGCCCCAAGGCTTCTTTTCATTCAAATTCCTTGTATATTCTGAGTTACTTTTGTTTCCGAGGTCTATGCTCATTGACATCTTCTCCATGAGAAACATTTGATTCATCCTTTATCTCTACTTCACTATGAGGCATTTGAGTATTGACGGGAGGATCAGGGAAACTCATATTTGTCTTGTATGTCCATGGCACTAGTGAAGAGATCAAGAATCATCTCGGCGTCTTCCGCAACTTCTACTGCATCCAATATTTCTTGCACAGAGTTATGCTTCGTCATTTCCTGCAGCTCATCTTGATATGCCTTTGAAGAATCTTTATTTTTCAGCTCAAGGAAACTATCTGGAGGGATTACCTCATCATCTCAAGAATCACTGCACTCTACCAATCCTTCATCAAAAAGAGCTTCATCTTTAGAGGTCTCGAAACTCCTTTCTTCAATTTCTTCATCATGGAAAGAGTCTTCATCTTCAAATGGGAAAGAAAATATCTCCATTTCGGTATTGCATCCATCAATCATTAGCTCAAGAGTGGCATCATATGTTTCATCTTTCCTTATCTCAATATGGCCAACCTTCACATTAGTTAAGGCTTCCAAATCAGCTTCATGCTTGTCTTGCAAATTTGTGGCTTGCATCAGGAGCTCGAGACTGAGCTCAGGATCTTCAGTTTCTTCTATGGCTCTAAGCATTTCTTGTACAGAACATTTCTTTCAAACCTTTCATGGGCTCATCACAAGCTGATTTTGTCTCTCCATAGATGGCCTGACTAAGATCATCCTCATCCCCAAATGGGAATGAGAATAACTCCTCATCTTGGAAAATCATATAAACTAATTTTTCTTCTTGAAAATCATCAAGAACCATCTCCTCTTCCTCATGGTCTACATCATCTGGTGATTCCGAGCTGTCCTCTTATAACTCAAATCTCCTCAATGCTTCTTCAAAATCCAAATCTCTTTGGGAAGGCATGTCTGGGCCTATCAAGATGGGAATATCCTCTTCTTCCTCGGTTGCCACAAAGTGATTCATCCACCTGGTATTTTGGTACAAAATGTTAGCTTCTCGGGCTTCCATATTTTCATACCGTGTACCTCATCTTCTTCTCGGGAAGTAATTTCTCCATGTCTCCCTTCACTGGTATGGTTGCAAAAGACCAATTCATCTGAATTTTCCCTCCCAACTCTCGGCAGAAATTTCTACTCAGCAACATTCCGAATGAGGCTGGGATGTCTACTACCAAAATCATCGCTGAAACTTTCTTGTCTGGAAATCTGGCAAGAGCCACCTGTGCATCTTTGACCTTCCCTACAAGTGAGACCTTTTTTGATTCCAAAGAGTAACAAGAGCCACTAGGTGGAGTCATTGTAAGTTTAAGAGCCTTGGTGACCTTCAAAGGCATCACGTTGTCTGAGGCACCAGAATCTATTATGCAATTGTTCAGTACATATTCTCCAACAAGAAGGGAGACATAGAAAGGTTCAACTTTATCAGTCTTCGATGCACTCAGAGAAAGCATGTTCTATGAGGGAGGTGTAGGTGAGTTTGGTAGCATTCCTTTGGAACTAGATGTTACAACATTGGGTGTTAGACTACCACTCTTGATATATCGACGAACCTCTCAAATTGTTCAGGATGAGTCCGCAAATATTCAGTTTCAGTAATCTGCACTTTGGCCTTGTTTGCATATTCTATGAAGTCAAAGGGAGCAAATGCGGACAAGGGGGGTGAAGGGACTGATTTTGGAGTCTAGATAGGCTTAGGAGCAGGATTTGATGTTTGAGGAATGGACGGTATTTTGAAAGGCACACTAGGAGCTTTCAAGGTATTAGATTTTGTAGGAGCAGATTTAGATTTAGACTTGGAAGAGACATCAGAAAGCTTACTTGGGATTGCGGGAGTCTTCTTACTTGCTACAGGGTCCGGCTCCAACAATGCAGACTTCATGGAAGATGGAAGTGGGGATCCTTGACTGATTATTTTATTTTGTGGAGTCACCATAGGAGGATCTTCAGTCTTCTTTTTCTTACAGCAGTGGAAGGAGATTTTCCTTTCTCAAACTGAGAATGAGTGAATACTGCACATGAGAAACTGGGTGCATCTTCTTCATCTTCTTCATAACCTCCAGAATATTCACAAAATCTGATTTGTGTATCATTTCTCAAACTCATCATTTTCTAGGAAATCACCACCTTCACTTTCTTGTTCAAACTCTTCTTCACCTTCTTGAAATCTGCAATTTATGTTCGTGGGTGGGACCTCCAAGGCGAGCCTTTGGGGTGCTCCTGCAATCTGATTTCCATTTGCTCCTTTGGGAAGATACTCATTCAAATAATTCCCTCTTCAAAGATGCCATCTCATTCACCAACTTTTGCAGTGATGGATTGGTTCTCTCATCTCCAGGATGTTGGTCTTTCCCTTTGATGGATTCTTGATCTTTCCAGAGAGGATGAGATCATCATCAAGTTCAATGGCCATCCTTTGTGCTTCTACAATGTTCCTTGGTTGGGATCTTCGATGAAAAAACCCTACTTCTGATGATTGAGCATTGATGAAGAATCTCTTGACATTGTTTTGAGATGGTGAATCCTCTTCAGGTATCCTACGAAGCAACTATTTGAAACAAGCCACAAAGTCTCTCATGGTTTCATTTTCTCCTTTCCTCATTTGAGCCAACTGCACCAAGAGGTCTTGACAGTTCTTCAGTTGATTTAAATCTTTCCTCGAAGGTAGCCTTGATGTCATCCCAACCAGTGATGGACAGGAAGGTAGGAGGTAGAACCATTCTGCTACTTTTTCTTGGAGGGACTCCATGAACAATCTCACAAAACATCTTCATGTTGGACACCAAGAATTCCACATGATGTCGTGAAAGTAGCAATGTGTTCTTCTAGGATGTTGTGTTTTGTCACCTTTGAACTTTGGAAAGTTCTTGCAGGAACCTGTTGGTAGATCATGAAGAGGTGGTTCAAGAGCAAGCGGGCCTGTATTCCTTCCCCATGGAACAATGGGTTGGGTATTTCTTCTTCATCTGCCATTGTTTTCTTTTCTACTTCAGCTCTTGCTTCTACAAATTCCTTCTTCAAATTCTTCTTCTTCTGGGAGCTCAATGCTCAATGGTGGTTAAAAAATGGGATAAAAGGGGGAGTATCAATGAGTTTTGATAGGATTGTCTGGTGAACTTCATGAGATCCAGATGGATAAGAGGCTTGAGAGAAGAAGTATGGACTATCCCTAATTCTTTCTTTCTGATTTTGTGAAGCCTCGAAAGTGAAATCATCAACACCTCTCACATACTCAACCTAGTGTGTCTTCCTTTGGCCAACTTTTTGAAATTCTTGAAGTGGGATATGAAAAGACACGTGCAGATTTGTTTCTTTTGGCAATTTTCATGAACTCTTGCAGTATTTGAATTTTTTTTCTGTATTTTGGGACCTTGCATATTCAGGTCCAGATGCTGCTAAATCTACCCCACGGTGGGCACCAAAAACTGTTGGCAGAGAAAATTTGTCAGGTGGACAAACTTGTGGATTTCTTTCTAATGCTTTAGGAATCTAAGTCCCTCTACTTAACCGGTGCAGCTTCCATATGTGCATGTGCATGAAAAGGTGGATTTTTGTTGTGGCCTTTCGACCAGGGATCCAACAAGCGGCACTCCACTGACCCTGTGGAAATTATAGCAATATCTTTTTCTAGGGAAGACTTTGTCTAAAGAGCAGGAAAGGGGAGTGAGAAAAGAGGTAGGAGAACTAATGTCCTGTAGGTAGAAAATCAGATTCTTGCACACACACTAGTTGGAAACTTCATCACATGCATTCATGAGAAGAAACAACCCTACAAATAGCAACAAGACCAAATAGAATTTATTGACCACAAAGTCTCAAGAAACCCCTTAGTCAAAGAAAGCTAGAAACTCCTTATTCTTGTATTGATTTCTCAAACCAAAGTTCTACATAGTGGAGAAATAGAGGAAATTTGAGAATGAGAGAGAATGGAAGAATTTGGCTATCTCCTTTGTTCTCTCAAAACACTCTTGAGTTTACGAAATCAATCACCAACCCTTTGAAATTGGAATGGCTGTTACAATTTATAGAAAGAGAGGTGACTTATCATCTTCCTCATATAGATACCCTCCATATAAAATGATATTTATCCAACACTTTAAAGGATTCAGTATTCCTACAAAAATAATTAAGTCCCTTTTATAAAATCAATTCGGCAACTTAATTTACATTATGTTTCTAACAGTCGCAAGGGACTTCAAGGCATATCAAAAGTTCTGCAAACCCCAACAAAGAATTAGAATCATTTGAAAGTGAGAGAAAGTTGGGGGGAAGAGGAGAGAAAAGAGAAAGAAGAAGAGGAGGAGATGTCCAAACCCGATGAAGTCTGTTGATCCTCATTGACCCCCGAAACTCCAAATGTAGTGAAACTATGAATCTTTGAACTCCTTGCACAATGTGAAACTCCACCAAATGTAGCTCACGAATCCTCGCCAAGTTGATGAAAAAGGTAGATCCCCGATACCCTGTGAAAGGTAGACTAGTGAACTCCCGAAAATTCATGTCCCCCTAACTTGATTATCAATGTACATCCCATTCGGCAAAAACTTTCTTTGAGTGTAACTCTATTTTTAGTAAATTCCCAATATTTGGATATTTTTAATTGTGGTTGCAGTTTCACTATTTTCTACTGCAGATAATCATTCTGCCTTTTGGAGATCTTTAGTGGGGATTGCTCTTTCCATAGCCACTTTTGATGAATGACTTACTAAGAAATAGCAAACAGGTGGACAAATTACTATTTCTTCTACCAAGGGTTTTCTCATACTCGATTTGTAAGGAAGATACTCTTTAACTCTTCTTTTTGTTATGCATCACACCCTTGCGAATTTCACATTTTTGGTGCCCACTCGAATGTCAGGAAATCCAATACGGGTTGTACCTGGCAGTGCTTCAGGCACTTGGATACTGCAATGGCTTTGTCATTAATGGAGCTTGAAATTTGCAGTTCTGGTTTTTGATCCATGATTCAATGAAAAAACCTCTCATTGTGATAGGTTTTTTCATTTGGATCTCGTATGCAAGTTTTTATCTCGTTTCCATTGCCGGAATGACGGGTAATCTGATCTATGTGAGTCGGTGCAAATTTGAAGAACGATTTTGTCTGGAAAAATTAATTCAGTGCATCATTTGAACTCTTGTTTTATTGCATCTTCTACTCACCTTGAAAAATCAGATTATTCTTCAAAAGATGAAATCTCCATCTACATTGTATCTTGTGAGATATGAATATTTTTTGAAATTGAGTGACTTCATGGTTATCTAGAAAAAACCTTCATTTTCTTTGCAAGTTCTTCATACATTTCACTCCATGAGTTTCTATGAGTCCTGAATATTGCTCTATACCCATGGTTTGAGACTTTCAGGGGTGGATTTGGTTCAAAGTAACAATGGTGGACTCTTCGTCTGGAAAAACATGCATGGAGCCTTTCAAGGTATGAAGCTGTGAAGGAGAAATGAGGGGAAAGAAATGGCATAAGTCCATTTAAACTTTCAAGTCCCTTTTATAATAGAGGGGACTTAAAGACATTTGTATTTCCCTAATGTCCCTTATCTTAGGGATGAAAAAGTGCAACCCTCAATGCAAAAATATAACATTGAGGTGATGTCAGTGTTCTCAATCCAATGACAGAGAGAGATTTGAGAGAGAAAATGCAGGAAGAAGAAGAAGAGTCAGTCCCAGTGGGTGTCCATATGACTCCTTGCTATAGGGTCTGGGAACATTTTTGACCATGTCCACTTATGTCCTGAGAACTACTTTAGGTACATACTGGGACATTAGTTTACGGTAAATCCTAGAGGTGACTGTACTATTTTTAGTAAGAGGGAATCAATGCTCCTTGATCACATGATGTTGCTGAAACTCGGTCACGTGGGTATCCAAATTACTCCCCACTAGGGGCTGACTTACTATTTTTAAAGGTAAATGTCCCCCACCTCAAGTGCATAAGGGACATAAAATTACTTATTTTTAGTAAGTGGTGCATTTCCACAGTAGGGAATGTATGCTCCAAATAATCATTCGAGCATTGAACTGTCGAGTCTTCAATGCCCATTGGTTGGCCAACTGAGATGATGACTTTCTAAACATAGCAAGTTTGTATAAGAAAACTTACTATTTTTAGAAAGGGTGTTTCCAGTGCTATATTTGTGATGGAACATACTTTTTTGGGATCAGAAGAATATTACAATCACACCCTCAAAACCAATTTCACATAAAGTTTTGCCCACTAGAATGCCTGGAAAGCAAATTTTGAAAATTTGACCATGGCGCAGTGGCTTCAAAACGGAGTTGACATGGCGGCCATTAATGGAGCTCAAAATTTCGACATGTATGGATTTTGTCTCAATTTGCAATGAAAAGGGTACTCAATTGTGATAGGGTTTTCATTTGGAGCTTGTGTGCAAGTTTTTAGCTCGTTTCCATTGTCAGAATGATGGGAAATCCAAGGCGAATGTGAAGGGTGCATGAAGAGAGGGTTTTGACATGGAGAAAATTATTCTGGGAACCATTTGACCTCTTGTTTGTTAATCTTGATCACCTTGAAAAATTCATGAAATATGCAAAAGACGGATGTCACGATCCAACTTGTATCTTGTGAGATATGAAGCATTTTTTCGATCGAGTGACTTCATGGTTATCTGGCAAAAAACCTTCATTTTCTCCCCATTCTTCAAATTTCACTCCATTTTTCTCAGGGACCTACATATTCTGTGTATTCATGTTTTGGAGAGTTTATGTGGCCATGGCCAACTGGAGCTGGTTTGGAGCAACAATGGTGGACCGAGTGTCTGGACAATCATGCACGGAGCCATGGCAATGTATCGAAGCTGTGAAGGAGAAATGAGGGTTCAAAGAACCGGCTAATGCCAGATTTAAATTTTAAAACATGCACATGGAGGGGTTGGGTTTGGAATTTTTATTTCCCTATTCTTCCTTGATAAATTGTAATGAGGGACATCAATTTCCATGGTGGTCAAGGTGATGTCATGTGTCCTCAATTGCTGGCAAGGGGATTTGCTTGAAAAATGCACCTGGGGGCTAAAAGTCGGTCACGTTGGTGTCTTGACTCCCCATAGGGTATGAGCACATTTTTCCATGTCTTATGTCCCCCACCTTAGGTACATAAGGGACATCAATTTCCACGGTGGTCCTGGAGGTGACACGTGGCGCCCGATCTAACAGCAGGGAATGGATGCTCCAAAAATGCACCTGGGGGCTGAAACTCGGTCACGTGGGTGCCAAATGACTCCCCATAGGGGATGGGCACATTTTTCATGGTCTGATGTCTCCTAACTTAGGTGAATAAGGGACATAAAATTCCATCTTTGTCCTAGAGCTAACACATGGCACCCGATCCGACGGCAAGGAATGCATGCTCCAAATAAGCACCTGGGGGCTGAACTGTCAAGTCTGGAGGTCATATGAGGGTCCAAAGGTCACATGGGGGTTGGGCACATTTTTCAAGGTCTGATGTACCTAACCTTAGGGACATCGGGACATGAAATCCCGCCAAGCTCCTGGTGCTGACACGTGTCCTCTCGAAAAATGACTAAGTCTTGAACTGCCTTTGAGAGGGTAACTTGGAATGAAGATAACTTGAGCTCCCAGTGGAATTTCTTGGTGAAATTTTATATGATCCTGACTGGAAATTGAATTTTGAATCCAATTATGGGAGTCTCATGTTCTTTATTCTACCATATGATCCCTAAAAAATAGTATTTTGTATCTGAGACTCCACTTATGCCTGAGAAAAACTGCCTGCCAACCTATGCGCCAAGGTGTTGTGAAAATTATTATTTCACCATAATGTAGTTATTGGAATCCTCTTTCTGTAGTTTTTTTTACTTCTAACTCCATCTAAAGCTCCTGGAATCTTCTTATGAAGCCCAGTAGTTGTTTTAGGCCTGTGAACTACCTAGGCTTGTGAACCCTGCTTTTAGTCAAATTGCTCCAAGTATTTAAAAACTTCCCCAAACCTTCCAAAATGATTTCTATGATGTTTTAAGGTCTTCAATTCACCTCCATGTTGAATATTACCCTTGTGTTCCACTCCAGGGTGGTTGGTCCAGTCCTGGGAAGGCCAATGATAACCCTTCCCAATACTACCAAAAGATAGCATCTTTTCATAATTCCTAAAATCACCTAGGGGGAATGGATAAACTTTCCTAAATCACCTAGGGGATAAATTTTACATAAAATAGGAGGTGACCAAACTGAAAGATTTGACTTGGGGTGCCTGGGAATGATAAAAACATGAAAATTTTAACACAGGGGTATAGTTGTCGTGCTCGGAAATTGTCAATTTCCCTGTTGCACATTTGCACGACAACAAGGTACATTAATTATTTTTATTTCTTTATGTTTGAATGAGATTAATTATGTTTTGAGTTGTTTAGTTCATTCCACAATTATAATTCACAATAATCAAATGCAAAATGAAATAGACAACTTAATTACATAATTTAATTTCATTTATTCATAAAGAGATACATATTCAGTTTTCCCAAACAAGCTGTGGGATGTAACTTATGACTATTGAAGAAAAAGATACATATACACAAAGCTAGAAGTAAAGGAATATATAAGAAACCCACCATTTCCTTTGGGTCTGCTCTTGGTCTTCATTGCTCTAGTTACAACTTCTTCATCTTCTTCTACATCATCCAGTCCATCGATGTACCTAAAAAGAAAGGAGAAAAGGTTGTCAGTTATTGAGCTTAAGGTTTAATCTATATGCATGTATTTATAGTTTCATGCAAATGAATCATTTGAATTCAATAGGCATAAGGTGAATGAACTAGATACAGAAATGAAAAAGTACTATCTTGCAAAAGCACATATGATTCTCAACAATCATGACAGACAGAAAGAAAGGAAAGAAAAATCACTATGGAATACAAGAGAGGCTGAAAGCCTATTATCTTTCTAACTAGTTATTTATTAAGAAGGTACATTATTCATATGCATTCAAGACAAATATAACAAAATTACAGATTTCAAGGGAATCTAGTAATGCATTTCTAGCATGTGATCAGGCTTCAGGTTTCAGGCACAAAATATCATCATTCAAAGAAAAGTATAGACTTTATCAGGAGTCAGGAGTCAAAAGATCAAATATAGATTTCAACTTTTCTTTCTAGAAGTTTTTTTTAGATGTCAATGACAAGTACAAATTGCAAATCTCAATCACAGGCACTAAGTGAAGAATTGTGCCAAGTAATGTTACATTACCAACGGAGTACAACTGTAACAAGCAAAGCAGAATAGAACAAGATAAAAGTTCAAAGGCTTCCAATATTTTTACAACTCAACAAACAAAAGCAACTCGTTAAGCTATCAATGGATAGGAAACATCATTAAATTTTGAAGACAAATGGGCCTTCAACTTACAAAATGGAAGTGATATTCAGCAATGGTACCGTCTCAAAATAAAGCAATCCATAGTTTATGAGTTTCAGGTACAAAGTACAAAGTGCAAGCTTCACTTATCAGACAATTTCAGAAACCCAAGAATGCTACATCAAAGAGGTAAACAACCATAATCAAATGGAGGAACAAAAATAAACAAAATATGAAACACATTTTTAGCCAAATCACAAGCAGCATAATTTTCTAAAATGACCAATTAAAGGAAGTACATTACAACTTTAAATTACTACAAGCTACAGGTTTGAAAATGAACTATTTTATACCCAGCTTTCCAATTCAATAGAATAGTAGTTTTATGTTGCATAAGTATCATAAATGACTATGACTGTAGAAGATAGGTTCCAAGCTTAAGTGACATCATCTCTCCAAGGAATGAAAGTAAAATTTTAGCTAGATTCAGATCTCGTACATAAATGTTTTACATAAGATGTTTTCATCAATAAACGACATGGAACAGTCACCCTGAACATTAAAGATGTGAGCAAAGGATATACATTTATAGTTATTGATGATACAAGTACAACCTTCATAAAGAAATCAACAGAGTGTATACAAAATTAAATTCAGTTGTTTCAATTTAAGGTTTTCAACATCAAATCCTCACCAAAAGTAAATCATAAAAGCCCTTACAGTCTTAAAGTTTCTAACAATGGACATTATCAAAGGTGCGAAAAGAATAATGACAAGTCACAAACTAACAGTAAGTTAATCATGTATTTCTAAAGATAATACAAAAAATTTCATAAATTGCATAACCACAAGACATAGTGACAAGGTCAAGCTTCATGATACTGAAATTAGATGTACAAGAATAGTAAGGTACTACTGCTCAGTTTTGAAAGAAAACGAGTCAAGGCAGCATAGTAATAATGTAAGGCTACATGAAATATAAGAAGTGAGGGGAAATTTTTACCAGGTAAAAAGTACACAAATCTCATATAAAGCAAACACAAGTTCAAAAAACCACAGGATGAGATTGTTGATACTTCAAATAAACTTTGATGCAATAGTGATTTGAAAGCAGCAAAGCAAAAGTGCAAAACATGTGAGAGCCACTGTAAGCTTTCAAATCTAGAAATACATGTTCAAATCATTAAAACATTCATCATAATGAGAAATAAAAACACAGAGCTTCAAATAAGGAACAAGTATAACGCAATGCTATAGTGAGCTCATTATACAAATGTAAGATTTAAGCAATGATTTAACTGATTTAGGGCGGATTGTTAAGGTTGAAGCAAAGCTAAATTTTCAAAGTACCTGCAAAGTATTCATTTAGGCCAAAATATGAATACCCACAACTTAAAACACCCAGATCTGGGAATTTGGAGGGAAGAAAATGCACGTAATAGAGAAAACTTACGATTTCAGAAGAGTTTTCATAACCAAAATGGAGCTTCAGTTACCAAAATGAAAACCAAGAATCTTCACATAATTTTCTTACAAAAATGTAGAAACTTTAACCTATCTCTCTTCTAAAATGAATATCCAGAAGCATTTTGAGCTCAAATAACGTGGGTCGTGCATAGGAAAATGCAAAATAAATACAAAAGTTTCAAGTGGTGTGCTTATGAAACAAACAGTCAAGAAACAGATTTCATACAACGAAAGCTTACCCTTTTTAATTTTGGTGACTGAGAACTCACAGAAAGGCAGAAACTAGAGCTCGAGGGTTTTTGTTAAAGGGCAGTCGCCTCTTAGAAAATCATAGAGAAGCTCAAAATGCACACACAAAACTCACACAATTTGTTTTTGTAAAGGAATCAAGCTCCAAATCATCAAAAATGGAAGTCGATAGCAATTTTTCCAGGGCTTCACCCTATGAAATTGACATGTAAATGAATGAAATTATTAGGGTTGAATTATTTTACTCACCCAGCTCAACCACAAAGTAACCCAACTCATTCATGAGTTAAGAGATCGATGGCAGAGATCAAAAAATACAAGATCAAACGGATCAAAATGTAAACCACCAACTCCCTATGAGTTGTCAAGCTCAACCACCGAGTTACTAGAGCTTGATCACAGAGTTAAAAAATCAATGACACATATCAAGAAGTACATAAATCAACGGTCAAAAATCCAAATCACCAACTTCCAACGAAGCCAAGTGGTTTCCCAAATTAATCGTGATCAATTAAAAGTACAAACGTGTCATTATTTGCAGGAGCCCTAACCAGGGTTAAGTTTTCTTCCACCAAAAAAGTTTTTAAAGGGTCAAGTTATCATAAAGGGGGGGCTTCCCAAATTATTATGTCCGACGACTATAGTCTATGGCCATGAAAACAAAAGGCCGATGATTATTTTAAAACATGATCATTTCTTGACCTTGACTAAGGTCCTTTTCAAAAAATATATGTCATATAAATTTCCAAAAGGGTATAATTGATAATGAAAGGGGGGCTTGGTAATCAACATGATTATTATAATGCAAGTATACCCAAAGTCAAATAAGGAGTCAATCTTACCTTAAAATTTACAAAAATACCTTGGAATTTGCTAAGTAGACCTTGTACCTTTCAAAGAAGACAAATAAAAGGAGAGACATTATTATTTTTCACATACTCACAGGTGGTTCCCAAAGAAAGGAGACAAAATCCTTATTTTTGCAAAGAAAGGAATTTTTTTAATCTGCATGTGAAGAGCACAAGTGTCACATCAGGGCCTCACATGAAGACAAAGAAGATAAAGACAACATAGGTGTCAAAATCAATAGATATATGATTAATTTCATCATACTGCAAGAAGACAAAAGCATGCTCTTTGCATTGGATGACGTACACAAGAAGCAAAGGATCAAAACACTAGAACACCAAACAACACAATATTTCATAATAATGATCTCAATATACAATTAGAATAGCTTCGCCACTTCGAGGGGGCAACCTCAAAACCATAAAATAAGACTCAAATGCTCAAATGATGATGAACTACTACCTACAATCCCCTATATATACTATTCATATGTTATGGCCATCACCAAGGCCAACCTACTAAGCATGAGAAAGTATAAATGATATAATGAAATGATATTGTAAGTCACAAGTCGGCTACTCATATCCTAATATAAGCAATAGGTTAAGGGCATAGCATGCCCTTCCCCTTCAAACAAACATTGTCCTCAATGTTCAATAATCTTGGATATTGCTACAAAAAACCTTCATCCTCCTAGGTTGCATCTTCTGTCCTCATATTCTTCCACTTGATCAGATATTCCTTAATGTTTCTAGTTCTCAGCCTCTTATTACGTGTTTGCATAATCTTCTCTGGCTCCAAAATGATTCTTCCTTAGTCATCAAGTTCGGATAACTCTGTCTGGGCTTCAAATTTATGTCCAATAACATTCTTCAAGAAGGAAACATGGAATACTGGGTGTATGCGTGAAGATGGAGGAAACTCTAGTTTATAAGCAACACTGTCACTTTTCTGTAGAACCTAATAAGGGCCATAATATTTAGGAGCAAATTTTTTTTCCTTTTTTCTATTTCTTTAGGGACATTTGCTTGTAAGGCTGGAGACGTACAAAATCCCAGTCACCAATTTCAAAATTTCTTTCACTGCGGTGTTGATCGACTTGTTGTTTCATCTTGTTTTGTGTCAATGCTAAATTCTCCTTCAAACTAGCCAAAACATGTTGATGTTGAATGTGTTCCTCAACATCTCTAACCTTAGTTTGCACCCTCAAGGAGGAAGTGATAGAAGGTGGATGGTAACCACATAATGCCAAAAATGGGTTCATTTGAGAAGAGGTATGAAAATATGTGTTATACCACCATTCTGCAAGTGGTAGCCATTTAATCCACCTTTCCTGCTTATCTGATGCAAAACGACGTAGATACCCCTCTAAGCATTTGTTGACCACTTCCTTTTTCCCATCAATTTGAGGATGATAGGATGAACTATGAGCTAGCTGAGTACCCAAACACTAAAATAATTCCATCCAAAAATTACTTGTGAAAATAAGATCACGATCACTTATAATTATCTTTAGGGTTCCATGTAGCCTTTAAACTGTCTCCAAAAAAATAGTTGCAACTGTACTAGCTACAAATGGATGTGATAGGGCACAAAAATGGGCATATTTTGTGAGCCTATCCACAATCACAAAAATAACATTCTTACCCTCTGAACAAGGAAATCTGGTGATGAGATCCATGGAGACCTCCTCCCATCTCTGGCTAGGAATTGGTAAGGGTTACAACAAACCTAGTGTCTTAATTGTTTCCCCTTTGTTATGTTGGCACACTAAACACTCTGATACAAAATTTTGTACATCACCCTTGATTCCTTCCGAAAATAATTCTCTTTGTATTCTATGATGTCTTCAAAAACCTAGAGTGTCCTCCAACAGGTGAGGCATGTAGCTCTACAAGAATTTTATGCTTCAACTTAGAATCTTTACTCAAGTATAACATGTCCTTGTACCATAGCGCATTACCTTTCCACTAATTTTTTTTAGATGAAATAGATCCTTGCTTGATATTTTGTATTAGAGATTGTGTATCCTTGTCTTGATCCCATTCCAATCTTACTTCATCCACCCAATCGGCCATCAACATAGACATTCCACATAGTAAGGCATCTGCGGATGTATCCCTTCTGGACAACACATCAGCTACTACATTTTCTTTACCCTTTTTGTATATGATTTCAAAATCATAATCCGACATTTTTGTTACCCAATTTTTTTGTTCCTCAAATGATAACCTTTGCTCCAAAAATTATTTGAGACTATCATGATCATTTTTTACCTTGAAGTGTCTACCCATGAGATAGGGCCTCCATTGCTTGACCACATGAAGAATAGCCATCATTTCTTTCTCATAGATAGGTTTGAGTAGATCTTTTCCTTTCAATTGGTGACTCTCAAATGCAATTGGTCTTACTTCCTGCATTACAACTGCTCCTAATCATGATCCTGAAGTGTCACATTCAAAAATGAAGGTTTTTGAGAAGTTGGGAGTAGCCAAAACTGGGGTGCTACACATGGATTCCTTCACTTACTCAAAGGATTTAGTGGCTAGGTTTATCCAATGAAAGGCATCCTTATTTAGCAATGTAATGAGTGGGGTTGCTATTCTACCATATCCCCACACAAATCTTTTGTAGTACCTTGTTAGTCCTAGGAACGCATGAAGATTTTTGAGAGTTTTGGGCCTTGGCCATTCCACCATAGCTTTGATCTTCTAAGGATCAACTTTGACACGTTCATGAGATACAAAGTGACCCAATTACTCTACCTCTTGTATACCAAAAGAAAATTTGGATGGATTTGCATAGAGAGTATGTTTCTCCAAAACTTCTAACACTTTATTTACATGTTGTAAGTGTTCTTCCCATGTCTTACTGTAAATCAATATGTCATCAAATAAAACTAATACAAATTTCCTTTAAAATGGCCTAAAAATAGTGTTCATCAAGCTTTGAAAGGTTGAGGGCACATTTTTAAAACCAAAAGGCATTACCAAAAACTCATAATGGCCCTCATGATTCCTGAAAGCCATTTTATGAACATCTTCTTCTTTTATTCTAATTTGATGGTACCCCGAATGAAGATCTAATTTTGTGAAATAAATAGCACCATGCAATTCATCAAGTAAATCATCAATTACTGAAATAGGGAACTTATCTTTGATGGTATACTTGTTGAGTTCATAGTAATCTGGACACATCCTTCATGTTTCATCCTTTTTAAGTACCATGACCACTGGTGAAGAATATGCACTCTGGTTATGCCTGATGATACCTGCCTTCAACATTTCTTGTACCATTTTCTCGATCTCACTTTTCTGGGAATATGGATATCTATATGGTCTGATGTTAAGTGTTTGGCTGCCTGGAATCAACTGAATGGCATGATCATGATCCCTAACTGGTGGTAGTCCCTTTGGAATTACATCAAAAATAGAAGAGTGAGCATCAACAATCTTCTAAAGATCGGGTGGCATTGAAGACTTTGTATTTTGTACTTCTATGGAAAATAACTTTGCTATAAATCCATCTACTCCTTTTCTAAGAACCTTTTGCATCTGATGAGAGCTAATAATATGTGGAGACTTAGCTACCATCCCATTCAATTGTATTTCCCTTCCATCTGAATGAAATCGCATGAACAATTCTTGGAAATTCATCTCTATAGTACCTAAGGTTGTGAGTCATTGGACACCCAAAACAATATCTGCCCCTCCCATAGAAATAGAAAACATAAGTGAGTCTAACATGTAGTCTCCCATGGAAAGCGTGATACTATGGCACTTTCCTATGCACTTGAATGTCCCACCATCTGCAATCATAAATTGTATTTTTGGAGATGGGTAAATAAAACAATTGAGGCAGGAAGCTAACTTACTATTTATGAAGTTATGAGTACTCCCCGAGTCAATCAACACTGTCCCCTTTTGTTTTTTGACATAACCAATAACCTTAAGTGTTTGAGGAGTACTGATACCTGACAATGCATGGCAAGAAATTTTAGGTTGCTGATCCTCTACTTCATCTTCTACTGGTTCCTCAGCCTCTCCTATAATTTTAGCTTCCTAATTATCCTCATTACCTCCATCAATATAGAAAAACTTATTCTCAGCACATTTGTGTCTCGGTCCATATTTGTTGTCACGGTTAAAACATAATCCTTTTTCTCTCTTTTCTTCCATTTGTTGAGGAGTCAGTCTAATTGGCGTAGCAAATGAAGGGGAAGAGATACTACGGTCTCTGGTGTTAATGAAAGACGGACTCCTACTACATAGAAATTTTTCCTCTGCTCAACTTGCCATGATAATAGAATCAGAAATATTGAGTGAATTAAACAAACGTACATCATGCTCGATGTGGTCCTTAAGACCCCCAAAAAATAGGTCATTCAGATTCTCTTCTGGAATATTCTCCACCCTTAAGGATAGGTTCTAGAATTGATGCACATAATCTTTGACTGATCTTGTTTGTCATAACTTTGCTAATTGACTAAAGTAGTTCTCTGAAACACTTGAACTATAGTGCAATTACAACTCCTCGGTAAAAACTGTCCAAGTGACACTGAGACCATTCTTCTGCCTCTAAGCACATAACCATCGATACCAAATGAATTGGTCTGGTTCAAGATACAAGGATGCCAATGTCACCTTTTTTCCTGATGGTGTTTGATGTAACTCAAATAAGTTCTCCATTTGATTTATCTAATTCAGGGGATCCTTACCATCAAATTTGTGCATATCCACTTTCGGCATCATGTTCCATGGTTGTGAATAAATTGGATTCTAATTGGGATGGAAAATTGATCCAACATGGTTATTGTGTCCATGATTTTGAACTAAAGATCCTCCTTGGTTGATATGGGGTGGATTTGGGCCATACTAATTACCCTTTACATGTTGCATGATATCATCCAACCGCTGATTGATTTGGTCTATGTCTCCTTTAGAGGCCATCTCAGATTGTACATTTCACATCTCATACTCAAGTTAGTTCACCTTATGATCAAATAAGGTAAACCCTAGTGCTAAGGGATCTGTATTTACCCCTTCTAACTCCAACTCTTCAATCACTACCCCATATTTATGTAGGGTTTTACCTGGAGTGACCGGATTATTTTTTGCTCTTGTGGAAGGCCCCGCCATGATGTCAAACCTTAGGGTTTAGGGTTTTGATACAAATCTGGCCGAACAGGAAAAAACACAGAGAAGATACTAATACTTTTTTTTATAGCTTTCTAAAAATGTAAAAAAATCTGAAAAATTCCACAAATTTAGGTTTAGGGAACATTTTTATCAAAAACACTAAATTTGCAATAACACGATATTTCAGAATAATGATCTCAATATGCAATTAGAATAGCTTCACCAATTCAAGGGGGCAACCTCCAAACCATAGAATAAGACTCAAATGCTCAAATGATGATGAACTACTACCTACAATCCCCTATATATACTATTAATATGTTATGGCTATCACCAAGGCCGACCTACTAAGCATGAAAAAGTATAAATGATATAATAAAATGATAAGGTAAGCCACAAGTCAGCTACTCATATCCTAATACAAACAATAGGTTAAGGGTGTAGCACTATATTCTATGGTCATGAAAACAAAAGGCCAATGATTATTTTAAAACATGATCATTTCTTGACCTTGACTAAGGTCCTTTTCAAAAAATATATGCCGTGTAAATTTCCAAAAGGATATAATTGATCATGAAAGGGGGGCTTAATAATCAACATGATTATTATAATGCAAGTATACCCAAAGTCAAAGAAGGAGTCAATCTTACCTTAAACTTTGCAAAAATACCTTGGAATTTGCGAAGTAGAGCTCGTACCTTTCAAAGAAGGCAAATAAAAGGAGATAAATTATTATTTTGCACATACTCACAGGTGTTCCCCACATAAAGGATATAAATCCTTATTTTTGTAAAGGAAGGAATTTTTTTAATCTACATGTGAAGAGCACAGGTGTCACATCAGGGCCTCACAAGAAGACAAAGAAGACAAAGACAACACAGGTGTCAAAATCAGTAGAGATATGATTAATTTAATCATACTACAAGAAGATAAAGGCATGCACTTTACATTGGATGACGTACACAGGAAGCAAAGGATTAAAAATAGAATTCTATTTATTCACCCAATACCTTAATTCTTACACAGTGACCATATTATTCATGCAAGAGTCAAATCAGTTTGACTTGAATTATTCTTGGAGAAATTAAGACTATTTTTGCATTGTAACAGCCTGGCATCTTTATTTTTAGTCCCTTTATTTTTAAAATCAATTTAAGGACTATTAATATCATGCAAGCACTAGTTAGCCTTAGTCTATTCTTAAGGGGTTGGGTGAATAATTATGTTATATATTGTGTGCATTGGCAAAGCACAAGGAGGTATTTTTGGATGTAATGAGTGCTAAAGCAATTTTTGCCACTTTTTCCCTTGAATGAGAACCAGTTATTGCCTTTCCAATTATTTGCAGTGGGGTGCACCTTTCTATTGGCTCTTATGGATATTAATTCTCTGAATTAATTATCTTACCTTGCTGGAAATTTGGTGTTTTCAGCATAGTCTTAGTGTGCATGTTAGATGTTGTGTTGTTGTGATTAGTCCCTCAACACAAAAATGTTTTACCTTAGGATTTTTCTGAAACCCATTGGTTCATGCTCCTGTAATTTGTTCTCAGTATATTGTGCATGTACTCAATCAAAACCCTCAATAATTTTGGTGTATCACCCCATTTTTAATTTTAGTTACAACCATCTTTTTACCCTTAAAACCCCAAAAAAATATTTTTAGGATACATCAATAAGGAACCGGCCTTGTAATCCCATAGATTCACCTCAACATAGGGCTACCCACATCCCTAGGGTATTTCCATTGTATCTACAGAAGTGAGTGAAACGCAAGATTAGAACCCCTGTTGTTATCCCTCAATCAGGGTGCACTTCTAAGAGATAACACTAGCTTAATTTGTTTAGGTCTATTTTGTACTTAATTGTTTATTCATTTACTATTACATTGTATTAAAATTAGGTATTCATTTAAATATTTTCTTAATCAATTCCCCTTAACGCGCCCCATGAGGAGGAGAATGCATCAACAACCCTTACACAAAAGAAATGGTTAGCAAGTGCCTAAAATATGGTTTATACAGACACATGTTCATCTTAAAAGGATCAATGCATGAGAACCTAGTAAGAGAAAAACATTATGAAGGGTTAACAAGTCATTTTGGCTTGGATAAAACCTTAACACAGCTAGGGGAGAGTTACTTTTGGCCTAAGATGAGTGAAAATGTGTCTAAATTTGTATATGAATACCATGTTTATCAATTGACTAAGGGGATTTCTCATAACACAGGGTTGTATAAACCTTTGCACATTCTAAAAATACAATGGGGAGACATAAGTATGGATTTTGTGTTAGGTTTTCATAGGACACAAAGAGGTGTTGATTCCATTTTTGTAGTGGGGGATATATTTTTAAAGATGACATGTTTCATTGCTTGTAGGAAAACTAATGATGTAACACACATTACAGATATTTTCTTTAGGGAGATTGTAATACTACATGGATTATCACGTTATATAGTGTTTGATTGAGACACAAAGTTTGTTGGTCATTTTTGGTAAACATTGTGGAGAAAATTATACATATAGCTACAATTCAATTAATCATACCATCTAAAAAATGATGGATAGGCAAAATTTGTGAACATAAGCCTTGGAGATTTGATTAGATGTTTTTTTGGAGATAAACTAGGAACTTGGGATTCGGCCCTAGTGTAAATATAATTTGCTTATAGTAATTTGGTAGACAAGAGTACAGGGAAGACAATATTCCAAATCAGATATGGAAACAACCCAATGGTATTTGTGGGGTTGAGAGACTTAACATGTAATAAAGACAAGAGTGTTAAGGCATGAGACTTTTTGGAACATGTGAAGGAAGTACATCAACAAGTGTGTAATCAGTTAGAGAAGATGAATGCACAATACAAACAACATGCTAATGAAAAGAAAAGAGAAATTGAATATTATATTGGAGGCATGGTCTTAACATATTTATGTAAGGAGAGGTTTCCAAAAGGAACTTCTAATAAACTCAAGTGGAATAAGATAGAACTATGTAACATTGTCATAAGTTTGTAAAACATGCTTATGAGATTGAGTTGTCTAAAGGCATTGACATCTCTAACATTATTAATGTTGTGGATTTGTATCCATACCACACATTACAAGAAGATAAAGAGGAACCTGATGTTAGCACATATTATTATTTATCTATTTATTTGTTTATTAGGATAATTATTGCACTTAGGTTGTCCCTACACTTGTTAAAATGGCTTGTTTATGTGTACTAGTTATGTGGAGTTAGCTTGTTAGTCATGTGGATTTAGCTTGCTTGTATTTTGGAGTTGGCTTAACTGTTAATATAAGTTAGTGGGAGTTCTTCACCACTGATCTAGGTAGTATTTGTACTTCCCTTCTCCTATATGTACATCCTGATTATTGAGTTAATTTGTGGCAATATGATGGATTTCCATTTATATATTTTAGCTCTTTGTTTGTAAATCATTTTGTAAGGTTATTCTGGTGAATTCCTTTAATCTTGTTAAATGTGATGTGTTATTATCATCTAAGATATTTACGGCTTGGAACAATATTATTTTCATTCCTTTCATGGTATTAGAGTGATAGATGATGTAGACATCCATCTATAAGTGTTTTTACAAGCGAGAGTTTTATATTTTTCATATTTTTGTAATTTGTTAGTATGTTTTTGCATCATGTATTTCTGTGTGAAATGAAGGTCACTATCGAATCCAGAAGATGCCAAAATCCCTAGATAGATTGTAAACTTGACCGCTAGCAATGACAAGAAGTTTTGAAGGTTTTTGTTTATTGCAAAGTTGGTGAAGGGTACAGAATCTCGTATAGATTTGTATGGGAAGCTACACATATTGCTGAAAGAGTTTACAAAAATCTTTTCTAGTTTTTTTACAATCTTTTTAAGGTAATTGTTATTTTTCTGACATGCAAGTTACATGGGTGCGGTTTCATAGCAGTGAGTAGAAAACAAGCAGAGTGCGCGTCCTTTCAAAATGGCAGGTTTAGCCAAAAATGGAAATCAAGTTGTATGCCTCACAAAACTCCTTATCCCTTAGTCATAAGGGAGTTCATATGAGGGCTTAACATGGGTGATTCCTACTAGTGGGTGCTTAAGTGTTGATGAACCCATGTTTTGCCATGTTTTATGCCATGTGAAACCATGTGTTACCATGATATCATTTTACACTATGTATAATATTGATGTTTTATAATTAATACTTTACTATGTTTTGGAACGAAATATTGTGCATATTCTTGTTATTTCTTTTTCAAGTATGGCTTGAATAAACCTTTATGATTATTAACAATATATTTGGAAAATTATATCTTAAGTCATCACAAGAGTTAACTACAGACTAGTGTAGGACTCGCCTATGCACTAGCGTAGGACTCACCTTTGAATTAGCTCAAGACTCACCACAAAGTGCATGACTCATCCAAATTACTAATTCGGACTCACTTGAAATAAGGAACTTGCATAAAAGAGAAAAATGGCTCATATGGCTGAAAAAATAGTTGATGTAGCTGGCACATCAGTTAACATGATGATATGATCATCAAACATGTACTACTACCTCAACCTTCATGCAGATTATGAGGTCCATGCAATCCCAACTCAACTCCAATTGCTTAAAGATGTGATGCAGACAAACACTCATGAACTTATAATCATCATGATTATAAGGAATCACTTCATGATCTACAATATCTTCTGGCGTTGATTGATTGTCTCAATAGAGTCAATTACAGGCCTGATATGTAGTTAACATGATGAAATCAATCCAAACATAGCATAGATTAATCCTTCCATGGATGTAACTTCTTAAGAAGTTAGTGTTGTTGTAGGTATCTTCTAGTTAAGTAGTTGTCATTTATTTCAAAAAAATAGTCCTCTTTCAAGGAGACTAGGTCTACTCTAAATATAAAAGAGCAAGTGTTGTAGGATTAAAAAGTTATTTCTATTGATCATTATAAAAGGAATTCATTTCAATCAATAAAGTGTGGATTTATGGGAAAACTCTACTTGTGACTTTCAATGTTGAACCGGATCGAAGGGCCACTCCTCCCCAATGAGAAGGGATATTTTATTGTTCATTTCTTTTTTATGATTTCACATTAATTTAAATTATCAACATTGCATTATTTTCAATACCTTTAATTATGTATTTAGTAATATTTTATTACCAACCAAATTCATTTGTTTATGACACTTAGTATAGTATTCAATTAATTTCGTCATTAAATAAGTACTGAGAACAATTTTGATTGTTCCCTTTGTTACAAAAAACCATGGACACCGCCCTAGACTGATAAAAACACAATAATTAAAGTGCAAGGATCAACGATGCTTATCACTTTTTGGTGTCATTGTCAGGGAATCTCAAGGTGTTAAACAAGATTAAGGTGTTAACTAGAAGTGTTGTCTTATTTCCTAGTAAGTTTCCATTTAGAATTTTTTTTCCACAACTATTTTTTTTGAAGTAAGAAGACCTTGTAGTGACATCAAGAATATTTTGTACTTTGGAGTATGTGGAACACAAATAGTCAATTAAGTACTGGTAGTTAGGGAAGTGTCCTTAGTATGATAGGATTTTATGTTTCGAGCTAGAGACCATAGAGGTAGATTTATAAGAATTAATTGACAAAACCCCCCCTCAAAACCAACATGTGGAACAAAAATTTTACCAAGAAAGGATGGTTGATGAAGTACATAACCCTAGTAGTGTAGATAATTGTAATCCTCTGCTTGGAAGGAAGTTCACCTATCCCATACAAGTGTATCTCAATGATCAAGCCCCCATGAAGAATATATCCCCTTAAATTTTACCAACCTTCAAGGGATTAGTCTCAGAAGATCTTGATCAATTCCTATTTGAGTTCAAAGTCTTGTGTCAAACCTATTATTATACCTCAGATACCCAGAATCTCAAGTTATTTCCCTCGACCTTAAAGGATATGGCTATGAGATGGTTCATGGGCTTAACCCCTAACTCCATCCATAGTTGACAAGAGATGGAAACAATTTTCTTGCATAAACACCAAGATTACTACAAAGTCAGGGGTAGGAAGGAAGAGCTCTTTAGAATTCAATAAAAGAAGGATGAGAGTATGGAAGATTACCTCGACCGGTTCCTCTTCCTTAATAAGAGGTGTGGTACTGGTTTAGATATTAATCTTCTCAAAACTTTATTCCTCAAGGAATTAGATGAAAACACATAAGAAGCCTTCAAACTTATGGGCAAAGGAGACATGAAAAAATTAGAATTTATAGATATCATTGACCTATGTAGGAATTACTCCCAAACTCGCCCCAACCTTCATAGAAAAAAAAGAAAAATGGCCAATGGAAATATATCCAAACTAAGAGAATAAATTACAAATTTGAGAATAGACCTCTTAGTTCAACTTAATACAACTATGGATAGGGAGAAAGCCAGGAACACAGAGCCTTTTTCCATCTATTATCCAAGATGTAGGAACAAGCATGGGCTTAAGGATTGTCCCTTAGAAACTTGATAGACATGTGTGTTATCTGTGATCTGAAACATCCCACAGACCAATGTGGTTTGTTTCTCTTGTTAAAAAACCATCTAAAACAAAACACACAAGACAAAGCTAAGTTAAATCATATAGCTCAGAGACAAGGAGGAAAATTTTAATCAAACTAAAATCAGTCCTACGCACTAAAAAACCGATGGGTCCTAAACCAATGGAATGCACCATGGCCATACCCATAGCCTTGGGCTCAACAAGTCCCACAATAATGGATTCCTCGGTGGATTGCATTACCAAGTTATTATTAACAATCTTGGACTTCAAACCTAAGCATTCCACCTTTTCAACAATTTAATCCTCAATTCCAACAATAGTGGAATGTACCTTAAGGATCGGAGCAACAATATTATAACCAAAGAAGACCTCAAGGTCAACAAGATTTGTTGATTGGGCATACAAACGTTACCCCATCCGAACAACCTACCCAGCCACAGATTCCAACTCAAACTATGGAAAACCCCAAAAATGTGAGCCAAGGTAACCCAAAATACAATGTGGAAGAAGTTAAAAATGCCATAGTGAACATCGTGGATTGTAGAAACATCATGCTACATTCAGGAAAGGTTACCTCAAAACCTTCATCCCCTGTTATAGAAGAAAAACCTAAAGATAAGGAAAATCCAGAAGAAACGCATCCCATACCTAATGTTGAAGAAACACCCCAACCAAACATGGATATTCCCTTGCCATCTAAACTCTTGGATAAACATAACATTGTAGTTCATGAGCAACCAGAGTCATAACTGATTCAGGGACTAAGAAAATTAAGTATTGGGATTCGTTTGTTACAAGCTCTTTAGGAAATTCCATAATTGAACAAAACCATCAAAGAGATATATTTTAAGACTCTAAGAAGAAGAAAGAATCATCCTAAAACCATCCATGTTGATGGAAAACTTGTTAGTATAATAGAAGGGAATATGACCCCTCCTAAATACGGAGACCCTGGAAGTCATATATTTACAATTTACATGGGATATGTTCAGATCCCAAACATCCTAATTGATTTAGAAGTTGTTATCAATGTGATGACCATTGATATCTTGTCCATATTGTATCTCCCGAAACCACAATCAACCTCAATAGTTATACAAATGGCATACCAATCTATAAATAGGCCAAAAGGGGTTATAGAAGATGTTACCATCACCATTGAGTCATAGGACTATGTGGTAGACTTTATGGTTATCAAAATGAAGAATAGGAAAATTGGATACCCTTTAATCCTAGGATGCCCTTGGTTAGCCACTGCTACCACCCTCGTTAATTGTAGAACCAAAAATATGGTGATTATAAATGGACATGATTCCAAAAATTTATCCATCTACCCAGCTGCGAAACCTTTTACTACAGAAAATAAACAATGGTGGAAGGATAATATAGATGAATTTGGGGACATTATTTCATCTCTAGCCATGGTCATAATTCAAGAAAATTCAGATCAAATTTAGGAGGGTGACCATGAGTCCTACACTGGACTGATATAATTCTTGTGCCTAAGCATGAATCATGTGCTGGATTGATTTCTAGTCCAGCGCTACCACTAGTAAAAACAATAGATGACATGATGGATGAAAATAACTAGCCTATCATCTACCCCTTTTCACGAAATATAGACTTGACTAAGTCTATTTTTCAAAATATAACTACTATTTAGAGATTACTTCCCCATAGGTGCCCATTGAATGCATTATTGAGAGAGTATCCCATTATAAATTCTCTCTATCCAGATACCAAACAACTACCTATTTTCTGAGCAAAAACATTGGCAGTCAATAGTTGGGTGACTAGTCAGGAAGAGAATACCGTGTTTGAAAGTTCCTATGCTCTCATCCTCAAGATTTTTCTTAGGAATATAGTGACATGAAGGATATTCACCCCAATATCTATACACACCACATTTACACCACTAATTCCAGGTCAGTCAAACAACCACAAAGAGGGATAAACCTTGCACTAAAAGACGTTATAAAAGCTGAAATTGAAAAACTACTTAGGGTAGGATTCATTTATCCAATCTCAGATAGCCAATGGGTTTCCCCATTAGTTATAGTCTCTAAAAATAATGGGAAATGGAGGCTTTGTGTGTATTATAGGGAGTTAATGTAACACTCACAAATACAAGAGATGGAAAACAAAGATTTTTTTTTAACATAAAACAATATACATTGTTACAGTCAAACATTTTTATCAATCATATCCATTAAATTAGATTTGTTCATTTGATATATCCAACAACTTCCATGTAAGCCATGTGTGGTTGATAAGGGTGCATCCAAATCTCCATGATCTCCCTTCATCACTACAGTGAGTGACAATGCTTACTAGCATTACGGCCCAACCCTTTACAGGTTATGGGAACCATGTGAATGTCCTTGGGTCTACCCCAAAGCTGGTTTCCCAACTTTATCATCCAATATCCGACCATTTTCTACCTCATGTTCAGTGTTTAACATTCCATGATTCGGCTACTGACAATTTTTGTTTAAGGACAGGTGATCAGATAATGCACAGTCATCAATGCATTACTTTGGCCAAAGCTATCCACCATGAAGGTTACGACTAAACTCAAGACAACACACTAGTCATATGAGTTTTAATTCTTTTGCCAACTCACAACTATCCCTTTCATAGTTGTTTAGATCTTTTAGTTTACATTTACTTAATTACAAATTAAACTCATCTTGCAAGAGTTCATTTCAAGATAGATATCAAAGGCCAACTAGTTGCATTACGAGATAAGTACATCCATTATTTTGAAATGTAACTATTTCAGCATCTCACGTGTTCACATCCCTTAATATGCCTAATTGATCATTTCATCTATTTACCTTCTTACGTGATTTCTAAAGAGATCTAAGTACATTTTCACACCATGGTTGTCCTTTAAATACTTGTTCCTGTCCTTTGCAATAATGCAGATCAAAATATTTATCATAATTTTTTTCATTTTTATCCCATAAGTACAATAAGTTCATTTTGGAAAATCTACTAATATGATCCCATAACAACACTCAATAGCAACCTATTATTGTAGCACCTACATTCGAGAGTAGATAATAGGTTAGCTCTCGTTCATACTAGGCACTTAGGTTTCTATAGATACACTTCATGTTTTATCTAACTTAGTGATTAATGACACCACCTATACAGGCCCATATTCTATTCCTTATTTCCCTTTCCCGTACTTCTTTGAACTCCCTTTCAAAACTTATTAATTTCAAGACATCATGCACCTGATTGTTAAAGATGATTTCAATGTAAATAAAAAGTGACTTTAGTTCATTATTGATCGGATATTAGTTTAGGCATTAAAATACCTTCTTTGGAGAATTGGGAACATAAAGTCTTCATTTTACCTCGCTGCCCTAAATGCATTATTAATCCTTAACTTAAATTATAATTCCCAAATAAATCTAATTGTTATGAATACTCTATTTCATTTTATTCCTTGTTTATATTACTTTCCAAATTTACCTCTCATAGCAAAATTAAGGACTAACCCAACCATTTCTCCCATTCTGGTTTCCATTTTATAGAGATAATGATATTATCTTATGAGTTACCCCTTTTAATTTTTTTGTTAAACACATTTCACAACCATTCTTTGCCCATATTCATTTGAAAAGGATTTAGATTGATATCAAACATTTAGCATAATATTGCAACTTAGCCCATTCTAGTTTCCTTTGTGATGAATAACATTAAGAGGGGCCTTATATTTACTTTAATAAGGCGTGACTGATATTTTAGGATCTGCCCTACGATTTTTCCGTATCTTTGACCACTTAGCATTCTTCCATTTACTCATATATAAATTTTACATTCATGGTAGCTTATTATCTAAGAGATCCATTGTCGTTTTCGTAACTCTAATTAATTGAAACATTAGGTAAATGAATGTGTGATTCCCTATCTCAAGATCAAATTTAGTTATGGATTCACTAGTTACTCCATTTTAACTCAATTTTATGCATGCTAGCAGGACCTTATTTCTACCAAATTTCAACCCATTAAGGAAGGGGAAAGTCACATAATATTAAGCACAACTTAGAAACTTATCCCTAATCATTAGAATGAGTATAAAATACCATAATTCCCTCAATGCACTAAAACCTCATCTGATATTTTTCTTTCATATATACAGTCACGTAACTCAAATTACATACATTCCACTTTCCAAAATTAATACCTTTTTCCATATTATTAAACTTCTAGGTAGACGTACCTCTAGTATCATGACGGTATCCATTAAAGTGAAGGATATTTAAATATATGATTCCTTAACTTTATACAATACATTGTTCACTTTCCCAAGACCCAAATTTGACGATTAATGACACTTAAATAATTCAGCTCGTTCATTAATATGTAATAATTATTGTCCGCTTAAGGACTAATACCGATACAGTCAACCCAAGGAAAATAAATTCATTTGTATGTACAAATATACAAGGATCAAATATCCGTAAGAATAACATCCATACTACACCAATCTCCACTGTTAAAGTGAGATGATCCAGTCAACTTTACTAAACATGTGACATTGTTTTGTTTGGGGTATCAGTTCAAAGAACTGGTAAGAATTCAAACTACATGCCCTACTAAGTTTTTGATAAAGAAGAAGATTAAATCCTTGCAAGGTGAGTACGTCTACTATAGTTAAGGAACTTAAATCTACCACCCACCCTATTGTTGGTAATGGCGAAGGCGTGAGGAAAATATATGAAGCGCTCCCAAAGAACCACTTCACATACATTCCTGCATGTTCCTCAATCACAAGTTATGCGAAGGATGGGAGATTCGAGTTCCCAAACTGTGTCGGACCCACTATCTTACACACACAGCACCATCTAACAATGAATTTATCTAAAAATATTATAGGTAATCTTATTGTTTTACATTCCATATCTATGCAGTTAAATGTTCATACCAAGAAATTTAATCATTTATTTTAAGCCCATAAAAAGACTAAGTACTAATTTTTGGAAAACTCTCGCCAGAGTTTCCCCTTGTATTTCTTACTTTTAAAATTTTCCAGGATCATTAAAATCTAAATAAAATCACATAATGAAGCGAAAGCTACAAAATGAAAAGGTGTGGATCAAGTGATCCAGCCCTCTGAGTCATAGAATCTCGGGATAAAATAAAAGAAAGGAACTACTAATATTCAAATAAAGCCTTACCTAGTCGAGTTTCAACTTTGCATTTTGTTTTAATATCGTAATCCACAATGTTCCTGCATAAGGATTATTTGCATCTATAATATAAACAAAAGGCTACAATTCGTTTCTTCCTATTTCATAGAACAAGTTAGTACACAAACCTTGCATAATATAATCAGAAGACAATATATATTCAACAAAATTCTCTTCAAATAATGGAAATTGTTGGTTGCTCAAACGTGCACCCGCATCTCGAATCTCAGAAAGGGCTGAGGTGTTTGAGACCACAATGGAGCCATCCCCGAGTTGTGGGACCTTGCGAGCTTGGGACAAATCTCTGGAGAAGGCCATTTCCTCTATCTATTTCTACTGCTGCTGCTACTCCTAGTGTCAGAAGGGAGAACTAAGCTAATTATACCAAGGGACCAAGGATAGAAGGACAACATGAAATGAAACTACACTAAAATGCGACAGCACCAGAAAAGAGGGATGAACACTAGTTGTTCTGAGTGAGAATGAAGGGAAATGCATAAAAGGAGGCTAGGCATAAGTAGCACAGTGAAACACGTATTCACCAGATCATTCTCATGGAACACAACTAAATATGGAGTTGCAAGGGACCTGAAATAGCACAACCAGCACACAACACAAAAGAAAAGGATAGAAGAAGGAATGCAAGCACGTTAGGACAGAGAATAGTCACAAAATAATGTTTTTATTACTTCCAGAAATGCACAGAGCTGTTACAATGATGAAGGAGGCCGATATCCACATGCAAGAGCCAAACATAGAGGTATGTAACTGAAAATAAAGAAAATATGAAGTCCTTAGCAAAACGTGTAAGGATCCAAAGTGTCCAACATAACAAATGAGCCTTACTTTTACATTTATAAATGAATCCATGGAGGAAGAAGGGAAGAAAGGGGGGAACCCAAATTTGAAACACAACCACCAACAAGAAGCATTCAATGCCTATAAATCTGCCTAGATATCTGTGAGATACACTTCCCCATGCATGTTTAATGTGTTGAAGGAAAGGAGGGCAGATTATACCAAATCGGGTGGTTGGAGCAATCAGATATGCTCATCAATGTTCAAAAAGACATTTTCCAATTTTTTACCTACTAGATATGCCAAAATTTGAATTTAAATTGTTGACACTATAGCTGATGTCAGCAGTTCTTTGACAAGTCTAGGTGCGCATAGATCTAAGCTCTGTAGCAGAAGATACGACTGTTAGAAAATTTCATAGTCATCGGCACACGTAAAACATACATTTCACATGTGTATTGGTTGAAATGATGGCCAACTATGTAAACATTTGTCGTTTCTACCACGTGTCACTCATTGATTGGTTGCAAGGATTTGGTGCCCTGTTGGTGTGCTTTGACTGGTTGCGCACGACACACTCAGGCATGTCAAAAGATGACCTAGCACAGAAGGGCACATGGAGCAAATAGAGGAGGGCACAGAGGGGGCGTGTGCGATGCACACGGGGAAAATGAGATAAAATGGTGAGCAGAGAACGCATGGTCAAGGCACAACTATTACAAAGTAATGGATGCAGCGTGCGAGGGGACAAGGACCTTGCTGATAGAAGCAAGTGTGGGGCGTGCGAGAAGGGAAGAGACTAATAAGGAAGAAGGTGAATGTGCGAAAGGTGGGTGTAAGGGAGAAGTGGAAGGAGAGAATAGAGAAGGGCGCACAGGGAAACTACAACCAAGGGAATGTGCCAACTAATTTTAAGCACGCACAATATTGCAATGAATAACTTAGAGCTAGAATGTGTATGCAAGTTACCCAAATTACTAGGTGAGATATTTAGATAATATTTTTTACGACTTTTGGGGCCATCTTCCTGCTAGATGAACAAGATCAGTGGCCTGAAGCATCCATTGGGCACGGAGTCTGTTATGTAATCATGAAATTGCCCCTGTAATCATCTAAGAATCATTTCTATACTTTGTTCTAAATCTCACAACTACTGAGAGAAGCTCTGCACTTTGGAAGCAACAAAAGAGCGCGCGTAAGGAGCATGCAAGAAGAAATAACTATGTACAAACAAACAATGTGCGCATGACGCACTTGGAGGAATTGAAACTACTCTAATATATACATCATGATGCAACAAACTTAATGGAAGGGTTTGAGATAGATCCTATTTATTGGGATTTGTAACGCGTCTCCATCAAGATGAGTTAACTCAAAAGAGTTAGCTTCTTTGCAGGAACTGATGATGTATGGGCCACTCCAAAGTGCATCAAACTTTGAATGGTGCCCTAGTTTAGATCTGTCAGCATCCCATTTTAGAACCAAGTCCCCAATTTTGAAAGCTTGAGGCCTAGCCTTTCTATCAAACCATTTCTTTGTTGCTTGTTGATGTTGTTCTAGCTTGATCATGGCAGAGTTCCTGAGTTCTTCAAGATTAACTAGCTCTGCCATTCTGATTTCTCTCTGGTATGTGCCTTCCAATTCTAGCTGTTGGGCAAGTGTCAATGAATTTAGTTCTAGTGTCAAAGGAATGGAAGCTTCCTTGCCATAAACAAGCTTATAAGGCAAAGTTCCTATTGCCTTTTTTACTATGATTCTATCTTCCCAGAGCGCGCGTGAGACTTTTGTATGCCATTGTCTTTGGTTGATGTTCATTATGTGCACTTCATGATTTTGATCAGGTTCTTGTTTGTTGATTCTACCTAAACCATTTCCCTGAGGGTAATAGTTGGAAGAAGTCTTCAAGTAGATGCCCAAACTTAGAGCCCAATCAGTGATTTTAGTACCAAGGAAGGCCTTTGCATTATCAGAGATAATGGTTTGAGGAACACCAAACCTTGTGACTATACCTTCGAGAAAGTCAAGGATGACTGACCGTCGCTTGATTCCTTGAGCGTGAATAACCTCTTGTCCATTTGGTGAAGTAATATGTAGCTGTCAACACCCATTTATGTCTAGCGCTTGAAGGTGGATTGATCATGCTTATGAAGTCGAGACCCTATTGCGCAAAAGGCTGATCCACTTGGATTTGGTCAGAGGGGAAGCACTGCCAATCTTTTCTTTCCTGTAAAGAAAGTGCATTCCTTGCATTTTTTGACCCACATATGTGCATCTGTAAACAAGATAGGCCAAAAGATACCTACCATTATGATCTTCATTGTTGTAGTTTTTGCAGAGAAGTTTCCACCAGAGAATCCATCGTGAAATTCTGCTAACACATTTTCAGTCTGCATGTCGTTAATACATCTTAACAACATGCCATCAAGATTCCTTTTGAAGAGAAGTCCATCAATCAACACATAAGGGATAGATTGTAATCTCATATGTCTTCTCTTTTCCTTATTTAAACTAGGAGGGTATGCACCCTTAGAAAGGAATGTGATCATGTCCTTCATCTAGTCATGCGCGTCCAGGGTCTGTATTTTGTTCAAGTTCTGCACGCAGAAGATCTTCATCCAGAAATAATGAAGCTTTCCAGTTCACTCTGTGCATCCTCAGCAATCTACCTGCAGAGTGCACTACCTCTTACTAGTTTTGTGGCCTTGATAGTCACATCGTATTCCATGCATTTTGGTCACCCATCATTGCTCTTTTCTAACTAATTTCTACTCCCATGATTAAATCTCTGACCAGAAGAGTGGGAGACTAATACCTTGACATGATTGGTGGCAAGCATACTCTTGAATTTCTTGAGTGCACGCATGATGGCAAAGATCTAATTCTCCGTGTGACTGTATTTTAATTCATAATCCTTCAGCATCTGGTTGAAGAAAGCCACTGGTTGTTCCATCCCTTGTTCATTTTCTTGTGTTAGGACAGCAGCCACACTTGCATCATCGCCATAAGCATAAAGGATGAAATCCTTTGAATAATTTGGATTGATGAGTGTTGGCGCACAAGAAATCTCTTGCTTGATCTTGTTGGAAGCTTTCTCTTCCTTATGTTGTCCATCTAAAGGCTGTCCTTCTTGAGCATCAAGGTGATGGGCTGAAACCAGTCCTAGACATCTATTTTCGGTATAAAATGCCCCTAACAAAATCTGACATCTCATCCAAGGAAGGATTCTCGCATCTCTTTCTCTTAAATTAAATAAAATCTTATTTATTTGCTCAGAATTATTTGATTATATTTGTCAAATGGGCTCCATGTAGACCCATTTGATAATTCAACTTTTGGCATATCCCCATCCTTCACAAATTATTTAATTCATGGATATTAATACACCCATCTTACACCTTTTTAAAATAGAATCTTTATCTCAGGTTCACCATGTCAATCATGCTTCCCACTCCATTAAATATTTCAAGTTATGGTATATATGCCACGATGATCACATCATATCCCTAACTCAAGTTATTTTACTCAACCCTGACGTATCATTTAACCTGCAGTTTTAACCTCACATCCAATCTATAAATATGGGTTATTTTCCCATATTTCACGAACCGTGGATGAAAGACTTAGAAAATCATTCCGAAGACCTGGAGATACTAAAACTAGGCCTAGAGTGCAATCCAGAAGGAAGACCATCCCAATTAAGTGGCTGCCAAATTTAAAGAAGAAACCTTTGCCATGGTTAAATATCTTGCCATCTTGGATGCCTTTTCAAATCTCCATAACAGAACACAGTGGAGCTGGGGGGGATTTCCCTCGTTGTTTTAGTTGCTTTTCATTTTATATTCCATTACTATTGTATAAGGAGTACTTATTGTTAAGAACTATCTTGTCTGACATGGGGGTTGACATCCATCTCAAGGGAGTTAATTGAATCCTCTTCGAACCGGCATTGATCCAGGCAACCCCCTGCATATTGTTATCTAATCTTATTTGTTTCCATCTTGTAGATTTATCAATATTCCTCACAGCTCTATTTTCTCTGCGCCCGGATCTAGAATCCATATCTACATTTGAGGTCCTAAAGCCCTCTATCATTCGAAATTGCTGGTGGCTTGTAGTCTCGGTGTTTACCCGTGTGAGAATGAGTTATTCTAAATCAATATAATTACCAGTCCCGCAATAGTTAGGGATAAATATGCCTGACAAAATTGACCTTGCCAAGGAAGGACTGTAGGGCCTTTTTGTGCATCGGTAGGGAAAGATGCTACGATGGCTGAAACACGCTCAAGATCAATCGCGATGTCATCTTTTGAAACCACATGTGCCTAAAAGCTTGCCCATGCGCCACTGCAAAATTACACTTCTTGGGGTTAAGAGATACCCCAAATTCTCTGCATCTCTCAAATACCTTTTCCAGGTGCGTCATGTGATCTATGCTCTACTTTGAGAGCACATTTATGTCATCAAGGTAAACCAAGATGAGCTCATTAATGTATCATTTGAAGGTAACATCCATAGCACGTTGAAATGTGGCACCTGCATTTGACAGACCAAAGGGCATTTTCTGATATGCATATGTTCCCCATTTGGTTATAAATGTCATTTTGAATTGATCCTCTTTCTTGACCAGGATCTGGTTAAAACCGGATTACCCATCGTCTAGTATGGAGAATCTTTGCACGTCATTGCCACAGTCTGCAGAATCTACTCCATTGAAGGTAAAGGATAATGATCTTTTAGAGATGCCTTATTCAACTCTATGAAATCAACACAAAGTCTAATTTCACCATTCTTCTTGTGTACCGGAACCAGATTTGCGACCCAAATAGAGTATTTGATAGGAAAAATAATTTTTGCCTCAATGAATTTTGATAATTCCTTTCTCATGAGGGGCTCTATCTTTGGATTGACTGGTCGCTACTTCTGTCTGACGGGCTTGATACCAAGATCAAGGTCAATGGAGTGTTGAGAAACACTTGGATCAAAACCTTTGAGGTCTTCATACTCCCATGAGAAGATATCACTGTAATTTTGACAGAGAGAGATGACGGCATGTCTTTCTTCATGTGCACAAGACCTGCTGAGCAACAACTCTTTCCCGCACGCAATAGTAACTAAAGAACAGTCTTCTTACGTAGCACGCATGAATCTTTCTTCACCCTTGAACTCATCATCAGGGTTGGACATTTTCTCTAAGGTGACCAACCCTTTAGGCAACTTATTTGTCTTCAGCTGTATCACTTGGTCACCATAGCTGTCATGCAAGTCGGCTTGCATACTTGATGAAAATTCAGCTTCATTCTAGATAAAATAAATGATTTGTGCATCACTATCAAACACTTGTCAGCTGGTGTTATTGTTTGGAATGGATGGTCTAATCACCATCTTAATGTGCTGAGTGTTTCCTTTGAAAAGTCCTCAGCAGGAGAAAACTGTGAACCGAGCGTGGCCATCTGATCAGCTTCCTTGTTCATTCTGCATGGAACCACCTGCAGATTAAGAGCATAAAAGTTCTCAAGGAGGTCCCAAACTCTATATTTATAAGCTTTGAGAAGCTTATTATTTATCTGGCATTTGTTGGTGACCTGGTGGATGATCAATTCTGTGTCCCCAAAGATTTGCAGCACTTTAATTTTCTTCTTTTCAGCAATGAGCAAGCCATACACCAACACTTCATACTCTGCCACATTGTTAGAACATGTAAATTACAGCCTGTGTGCGAAGAAGAATTTTCATCCTTAGGGGAAATGAGAACCACTCCTGCTCTCGCACCGTTTCTACTTCTGGATCCATCAAAGTACAACTTCCATAGACCAAATTGAACTTTGTCTTTATTGAGCACATGTGGCAAGCATAACATCTTCTTCTAGAATGCAATAAGTACCAAGCCCAGTTTCATACGCTTCCAGTTCTTCAGCATAGGGATCAAATTTGTGGTTTCTTTCCGCCCATTCATCAAGCACTAGGTCTAGGAACAGAGGGTGGAAGAGACTGCTCTTCAGGAACTGAAGCTTGCTCTTCTTGGATTAAACAGTTGGCTTGGAGAGGGGATGGGACATATGACTCTACATGATAGGAAAATATAGGCTCAGCTTGTATGGTAAATCAGGTACCATACCTTGTCTTGAGTAACATATGGAGACCAATCAGAAGACAAGTAACCACCCACTTTAGCAGTAAATTCTCTTGATAACCATAGGGAAAACAAAGGAGGTAGGTCAATGATTGACACATCTTGAGTAATTGTTAGGCTTGGACATGCATGGAGGGTTAACTCAAGATCATTGATGATTCCTAAGGTGGTGACAATTGAGCCATCAAGTTGTAGGATTCCTTTAGACAAAGGGCTATATTTCAAACCCAAGACATCAGCTATCTTCTTAGGCATAACCGAAGTACTAGCACATGAGTCAATCATGCAATTATGCACTAGGTGTTTTCCTATAATCAAGGACATATAAAAGGGTGGGGTTTTAACAAACTTTACTTACTTGTTTCTCCTCTTCTTGGCAGATTATGACAGAAGTCATGTGGCTTCTATGTAGCTGGATCAACATGCGGAGTTGTGCCAGAGCTTCATGCAACAAATCCCGCTGAGATGGAATGGTCAGGGCATCCCACATTGTGACATTTATGTTTGTTCTCTTCATCTGGTCAACAATCCTAAATGGAAGGCCCCCTATCTTATGCATTTGGGGAACAACATCCCTTCTTGATTGTTCAGCATGGAGGCCTGAATTTTAGCTAGAGCAGAGGCTTGACCTACCAAAGGAGGGGCACATGTTGCTGCTTCAGAAGGAGCTTTACGCAGGGCTTCCTGCATGGGGATTTGAGTGCCTTTACTTCAAGAGGTATTTTCTACTTCTTTCTTCTGAGACATATGCTTGTGTTGTTGGGATTATGACCTGTATGCACTGATTCCAACATTCTCTTCTTGTATCTTGTATTGTACGCAACTTGGGCATGCGTGACTGTTTGTATCTTCTGTAGCTTGATTGATTGCGTAGAAGTCCTCCATGCCAAAGAACATCAAATTTGTTTCTGGAGGAACTTCTGGTCCTTCTTGGTTATCTACTTCAGGGGCACTTGTTGAAGGTTCGCAAGCTAAAGCATTCTGGATCATGAAGGCTTGGGGTGTGCACAACATTGCACAATGATATTGACTATGAGGCATGTTGCATGGGAAGCACCATTCTAACTCTTGTGCCAAATTGTTCTGAACTAGAATAAGCGCCTAACTTGCACTAGGTGTTAGGAGAGAAGGCGCAGGAGGAACAACTTGTAAGGGCAGATGTGCATTAGGCTGCCATCTATCTTTTTGCTAGTTGGTTGGGCACGTATCTTTGATTTCCATATATGATTCTGCCAAGGCTGATTGCTTTGGCCATGCACCTAATTAGAATTGCCTCTATAGGCTGTGCACCTGTTGCTTTTCTAATGATATGACCTTGTTTGATAAATTTATAATCAAGGCCTTCAATTCTTCATCTTCCTTCTGCTATGATGGAGAGTAGGATGTTGAGGAAACTAGTTGCACACTTTGCTCAAGAATAAGGAATAGGGGCCACAATGGCTAGGGCGCTTGTGACATTTTTGGGAACAAGGGCATATGTGGTCTAGGAGCCAACTTTCCCACCTGAATAAGACTATTTTCCGCCCTTACTGCAATACTATAAGTAGCTGGTAAAGTCCTACCTCCCATAGATTGGATCATAATTGAAATATCATTGTTGAGCGCCTTTAGATAATACAGGAAAGCATGTTGGGCTGGAGGTCTTACCACAAGAGGGATTTTGTCCCAAGTATTTCTGAAATCTGATGTTGAAATCAGTCATCTTCTCATTGGGTGCCCTCCTTGTTGTTGTCAGTTGCTCCACCAGAGATAGGTGATCTAACTTATCTTCAAAGTAATTATAAAGAGTTGTTCCCAGCTCATCCCAGGTGGTGATAGATCCAAGTCTCAAACCTCGGTACCATTGAAGAGCTTTACCTTTGAAAGAGGTTACAAGTAGCCTGACTGCTACATCATTATGTGTGATTAGATAGAGTGAACACACATTTTGCTATATCCTAGATATGCTCCTGAGGGGTGACTTGATTCTCACCAGTAAAGTAAGGAATACTCTTGAGTGCACGTCATTTGGACATATCATGTTACATGACCAGGAGTAAGGGACTCCCTCCAGCAAAGTTTGCAAAGTTTCTTAATGGAGGAGGTTACTGATGTGCCATTACAGGGTGCAGGTTGTTTGTTTTGAGGAGGAGTTGAGTGGGCACGATCGTGCTGGAGATAGGGATGATGTGCGATAGACTTTAGAATGAACTCTTCTTAGGGATAGCTGGAGGTATTCAAAAGAATCTTCATCTACTGCACTTCTTTTTGTGTGCACTCTTCTCATGAAAGGTGCTTAGGACTACTAAAACAAAGATCTTAAAATATTGGGAGTCGTCAGATGTGTTGAAATGAACCTCCAAAGGTTGAAACACTAAGTTCACACACCAGAACTTAGAGATATGAAATTTGAGCTTTTCAATGCTTGCTCCCACTGGGCGTGCCAGAAACTGTTGGTTTCTCAAACGTGCACCAACGTCTCGAATCTCGGAAAGGGCCAAGGTGTTTGAGACCACAATGGAACCATCCCCAAGTTATGGGACCTTGCGAGCTTGGGATGGACCTCTCCAGAGAAGGCTGGTTCCTCTATCTATTTCTACTACTACTGCTACTCCTAGTGCTGGAAGGGAAAACTAAGCTAATGATGCCAAGGGACCAAGGATAGAAGGGCAACATGAAAGGAAACTACACTAAAAGGTGATAGCACCAGAAAAGAGGGATGAACACTATCTGTTCTGAGCGAGAATGAAGGGAAATGCGTGAAAGGAGGCTAGGCACGAGTAGCACAGTGAAACATTTATTCACCAGGATCATTCTCATGGAACACAACTGAATATGGAGCTGCAAGGGACCTGAAATAGCACAACCAGCACACAACGCAAAAGAAAAGGCAAGAAGAAGGAATGCAAGCACATGTTAGGACATGGAATAGTCACAAAATGATGCTTTCTATTACTTCTAGAAATGCATAGAGTCTGTTATAATGATGAAGGAGGCCAATATCCACATGCAAGAGCCAAACATAGAGGTCTGTAACTCAAAATACAGAAAATATGAAGTCCTTAGCAAAACGCGTAAGGATCCAGAGTATCCAACATAACAAATGAGCCTTGCTTCTTACATTTATAGATGAATCCATGGAGGAAGAAGGGAAGGAAAGGGGGGGAAAACCTGAATTTGAAACATAACCACCAATAAGAAGCATTCAATGCCTACAAATCCACCTAGAGATCTGTGAGATATGCTTCCCCATGCCTGTTTAATGTGTTGAAGGAAAGGAGGGAGGCATTATACCAAATCAGGTGGTTGGAGCTATCAGATCTACTCATCAATGTTCATAAAGACATTTTCCAATTTCTTACCTACCAGATCTACCAAAATTTGAATTTGAATTTCTAACACTATAGTTGATGTCAGCAGTTCTTTGACAAGTCTAAGTGTGCGTAGATCTGAGCTCTGTAGCAGAAGATATGGTTGTCATAAAATGTAAGAGTTGTCGATGCACGCAGCACACGTGCCACACGTGGATTGGCTAAAATGATGGCCAACTGCGCAAATATTTTTTGTTTCTGCCACATGTCACTCACTAATTGGTTGCAAGGATTCGGCGCCTTGTTGGCGCGCTTTGACTAGTTGTGCATAACACACTCAGGCATGTCAAAAGATGTCATGGCACAGAAGGGCGTGTGGAGTAAATAGAGGAGGGTGCAGAGGGGACACGCAGGGAAAATGAGGCAAACTCATGAGCAGAGAATACATGGTCAAGGTGTAACTATTACAAAGTAATGGAGCGAGGGGAAAAGGACCTTGCTGATAGAAGCAAGTGCAGGGTGCGTGGGAAGGGAAGAGACTGATAAGGAAGAAGGTGAATGTGCAAAAGGTGGGCGCAAGGGAGAAGTGGAAGGAGAGAACGGAGAAGGGTGTGCACACAGGAAAACTACGACCAAGGGAATGTGCCAAGTGATTTTAAGTGCACACAATATTGCAATGAATAACTTAGAGCCAGAATGTGTATGCAAGTTACCCAAATTGTTAGGTGAGATATTTGGATAATAGAAACCAACAACCTACTTTCTCTATTATGGAAAAACAACAAAGCCATGCCATCTTATTAGAATCATTCCATTCATAACAGCCATGAATATCCATACAAGAAAACAAAATAATACCCAGCTGAGTTTTCACAAAATACTAGTAACCCATTAGCCGAATGCCTTTCAAATCAGCAATACAATCTGAGATAATGAATTGAATGCAAAGACTTAGCCAATTGAGTTTGGGTGAGGAAGTAGATATCATTTTTCTTACTGTAAGATCTCATAAGGAAAAGGCCAAATAATCCACAACCATTCTTTTCAAAGGTAACAAATCTAACAACTGGTTCTTTAATATTTCCCAACACCCAACACGGCCAACAACTTATATTGAAATTAATAATGTACATAATAATATAAAACCCTCAATAGCCGATTTGTACATTCCATTACATAAGCCATAGCTGCAAATTGTTTTGATTTAGAGAAAAAAGCTATTTTCACATTAATTGAAGAACACATAGCTCTAAAAACGTTGTTTTATAGAGAAAAATTGATTTTCGCAGTTAACTGAAGAACCCATAACAACAAAAATGTTTTCTACAGAGAAAATTTTGCTTTTCATAGTTAACTAAAGAACCCATAATAGAAAAAACGTTTAAATACAAAGAAAAATCAATTTTCACATTTACTAAAGAACCCATAACAGCAAAAACATTTTTATATAGAGAAAAATCAATTTTCACAGTTACTAAAGAACCCATAACAACAAAAACATTTTTATACAGAGAAAAATAATTTTCTCATTTAACTAAATAACCCATATCAGCAAATCATTTTAAAACAAAGATTTCAAGCTCAGAGAATGATTTCAATGATTGTTTTCCAAAAACCAGAGGAGTATGCAAAACCCACAACGCAAATTAATCTTTTTATCAAACAAAAACCAGGAGAATAACAGAATAACCCTTGCCTGGTGAAATTGATTCCCTAAAGATCAATTTGCCTCCGAGAAGCAACATCTAATTACCATAAGAATCAAAACAACTATGGTCAAAGCTTCCCAAAATTGGCGTTATCTCTCCAAGTCGACTACATGCAAAACTCCACACAAAAACTCACTCTTTTCTCATTGTCTTCTCCTTTCCCAAAAAAAACCTAAGTTACATGTCTCAATATAGGTGGAGATTTGTTCAAAATGAATTGTCTTTTCATTTATTAAAGTTAGTCTCCCTCATCCACGTGAATATCCACTAAAGTGGATAAATTTGATTTATTAACTTTAGACCATAGCTTTTTTTTTAATTCCATTATAAATTGAAGTAACTTTATACCATACTTTTTTTAATTTCATTACCATCATGAGCTCTATATCAAGTTAAATATATAAGTTGAATATGCAAGCCTTCACGGTGTTAAATCACCATGTTCACTTTTTGTCATCAAGACCGTAGAATCAAACATTACCTATTGATTCTATGGGTGTGACGATTTTCCCCCAATGTTCCAAGGATGGTGTTTCACCGGTTTCATTATGGATTTGACGAAACAGATAAGGTGATGGGCCAAGGAGGAATACCTGTTGTAATGGTCGGTTAGAGGTTGTGCGTGCATTCTGACTTCTTGATTTAATGTTGATTGCGAGAGATTCCTTTTGGCTAGGAGGAACTACCTGAAATACAGAACAAGACCACAAAAGAGAGTTAAACAATATATGTCAGTGGGCTACCTAGCGTGTGCTAGATCCAGGAAGTGTGATACTTCCTTGGTGGTAGTCAACCCACTACTTAATACAACTTAATGTAAGAAATGACATGAATAAATGATGTCCTACTGTAGTTGATATGATTTGGGTATCTCATCCAAATACAATAAGCAAATCTAATATAACAGGCTAGGTTATGATTAGATCTGGAAGTAGGGTAGGTAGCCAAAATGTTGGAACAGGTCAAGGTCAAGTTCTGGGTAGCTTGGGTTACTTAAATGTAGGTTATTAGGTTTTTGTTATTGGCAAGATTACCAAATACAGAGTCTAGCGCCGGTGAGGTGTGACTGACAATGGTTAAGAGGGAACTGACGATGGTTAAGGTGAGATGGTAGAAATTCAATAAAGTGGGTTTTGGGGGGTTTTTCTGAGATTGAACAGAGATTGCAAGGGGAATAGTTAGGTCTATGGAGGTGTTGGGAGTACTCAGAGGTATTCAGGAATCAAGTACAGGTGATTAAATGATTGTGGGTAATAGAATGGTTGGGTTCACAAGAAGGTAACAAGGGTGGGATGAAAAATGAAAATAGATACTGATAAGCAAAGATGAAGAAATTTTTTAATCTAGACAAGTATGAAATGATGCAGGTTAGAGATACACTTACTGGTAGATTGGTTAAGGCTGGAAATCCTAGGTTGCCCAAAATAACAGATCCTGGCTATCTTTTTCCAGCTTTTCCCGTTGGTGCCGAGTCTAAAATGTTGTTTGGCACTTAGATAAGTGGGCATGTTATTTTAGGGTTAGAATAAGTCTTGGTTAATTAAAGTAATAAGAGGGTTGAGTCCTAGTTAGTTAGGAAACATGTTAAGAATACGTCCATGATGAGGTATCTAGGTGAGGTGGTGGGCTAAGGTGTCTAGGTGACGTGGAAGTTAGTTTTAATTAAGGTAATTAAATAATGAATGAAATGAGGATGAGTATTACTTTAATTATAAATAATTAAACTAATATTAATTTGGGGTAAAAGGTTCATGGTTAGGTGAATATGTTTAAGTTGACTATTCGAAAAGGGACCAAGGGGAGTGTGACCCAATTTTGGTGTCTACATTTTGCCCCTTTTTGTTGTGTAGCTTGTATTGGTAAGCGACGATGACAAAAATGGGAAGTGATTGCCCCATGTGTGGGTGAAGGTGATCCCCCAAAAACCAGGCATTGATGAGGTGTAATACGGAATCAATGAGTGGTTTGATAAATGTGTAGGTGGTGAAGTTAGGTGGGGAAGGGTATGAGTACTATGGGAAAGGGTGATGGTTAACTCAGGTAATAGGTAATAGGTCGGGGTCAAAATCAGGTCATGGGTAATGGCAATCAAATACATGCACACATATAGATTGCAACATTGTACCAGGTTGAAGAGCTTACAAACTCTACATCCTCCAAGGTCGATAGGTTTACCCAAACAAGGGTGAAGTGTTCAGGTATCCAAGGTATAGTATATGGTCCGGAGCACAATGTAGGTTAGGTGCAGGAACGTTTAGGTATGTTCCAGTACACCAAATGTTTTCTCTGGATAAATGGCATGGCAATCAGCAAGGTATGGTTGTTAGGCTAAAACAACGTAGGTAACAACATCGTAAGGTATAATGAGTACATAAGGTCAATGGTCACACCAAGTAGGTCAGGTTCAGGAAAATAGGTCATGGCACGAGTAAGGACAATGTATAGGTAAAATAACAAATCCTAAGACACAACTAAGGAAATGTAAGGGTAGTGTGGGCTTGTAGGTATGGTTCCATAGGTGTCTGGGTTAATGAAAGGGGTGTGGGCACTAATGGTTATAGTTAAAGGGGGAGCTTAGCACCACCTAGGCAAGCTCAACTAGACTTGGCTAACCTTACAGTTCAGAGGGATACTTTGTAGGGGCAGGTTGCCACCTTACATGCCCAGATTACAGGTTTATAGGGGTAGTTGACAGGGTCTGAGGCACAGGTGGTCACATTACAGGCACATGTGGCAGCTTTACATGCCTAGATTACCCAGGGACAGGCACCCGCACAGGGTGGAGATGGAGACGGGGGACATGTAGCTACCCTACAGGTACAGGTAGCAGGGTTGTAGGGCCAATTGGCCACTACACCGACCAAAATTGTGGCCCTATAGGCCTAGGTTGTAACATAGGCACCAGTTCATGTACCGGCACAAGCACCAATTTAGGTACTGGCACAGGCTTGGGGAAAGGGTCCCATAGTACAGGCAACAGCGGGATAGGGTCCCATGGTACAGGTACAGGGTCTGAGACCGATGGCACCGCCGTAGACAATATCGATGGCCAGGTTCAGGGATGCCCTGAATGATGTCAAGTACTACCATGATCATTTGACTACTGTCGGGATAGACGTCCCTTCCTATGCGGAGTACAGGGTACAATAGGCCTCGAGTGAGAGGACTAGATCTCGCACACATAGTGCAAAGAGTACAGGGGCCGTCGAGCACATAGATAGGGTCAGGGAGAGGTGACTAGATCACGAAGATTGGACCCAGCTACAGGTCAAGCAGAGGTGATGGCTAGACCCATAAAGGGCGGAGAGATGGTGGTAGGGCGTCAGGCTAGTGTTGGTAATGAATCGCAGCACCCCTGGACGCTGATCAGGGGGGTTTCTAGTTTTGATCGTTCGAAGCATCCAGTGCGATTGCACAACATGGAGATTTTCCCAAGCGTGGGACCTTGTCGGGGAAAGCTCTCTGGATGAAGGCCGGCTCCTATTCCTCTATTCAGATGCACGAATAAAACGTAGAGGGTTTACCAAAACCTAATCTAACTTGCCAAGGAGACAGGGTAGAGAATGCATAAAAATAAGACCTAAACTACAGAGGTGATGCACCGAGGAATGTTAAACACTCGCTTTGCAATTTTAACACAGACCACATAGATGCAATACAAACACCATGCACAGGTAACCAAACTGCAATAAGAGATCAAAAATGACAACAATGAATACATGAGAGGGTTTAGAATCAATCATAGACATATATATATTGCTCAAGGATCGATACAGTACATTGCAGTGGCCAAGAGGCAAAACTGGTATTATAATCCATATGGGAGGTTTGAAGGCTCCACAAATTTTCTTGCAAGCAGGAGAGAAGGGAGGATGCAAAACGAAAATGTCCAACCCTTTACAAAGAGCCTCTCTTGACCATTTATCTGAGGAAAAAAGAGGGAGAAGAGAAGAATTCGGAGTTTTCGCAACCACCTCCAAGACTGCACCTAACTTCAACAAATCATGACGGTAGGTAAAAAACTCAACAAACTCAAAACATGGCGAACCGCTTATTTCCGCGTCGGGATTTTCCGCCTGTCGGGTTCGGGGTTCTCTTGTGCATTTGCATCGGGTTTGGAAGATGGCTCAACATGCTGCTTGATGTTTATGTTTTCCCGAAACCCGCTTCCGCCAGTATTTCTGAGTTTTCCTTTGTTGTCGGGGGTGGAAGATGAACTTGCATGTGCATCGGGTTCGGAGGGTTGCTCGACATGTTTTCACCCTATGCTTCTTCGCCATGTTTCTCCACCTCTGAGACCCGATTTCCTTTGTGTCGGGTTTTTCAACCCTTCCGACATGTCTTTTGATGTCGGGTTTATCCGCCCCTCCGACATGTTCCTTTTGTGTCCTCGTCTATATTTACCCAGGGGTAAATATATACAACAGCTAGATGAGAGGAGGAGGAGATAGATGAGACCGACCTAGACATCCAGTGGGGTGACGATTAGTCACCATATTTATTCAGGATATAGATTTTTGTATATTTTTAATTTATATCGACCTGCGTGCTGAAGATAGCGAGGATGTAAATGAGAGTTTTTGAGTCTTTTGATTATCATACCGACCTACGTGCTAAAGATGGTGAGGCTATATATGAGAATTTGAGATACATGTATGTATTTGTATTGGCGTACATATGTATTGGTTTTGCTTCTGTGCATATATGTATGGGCACATAGATTTTGATTTATAGAGAGATGATAATTTTTATTATATGATGTTGTGCTTATGTTGTAAAAATTTCATTGTTAGATGCATATGGGTGAAAACAAGGTGGATTAGGCATGATGGAGTTAAGTCGATTTAGGCATGGTTGAGTCAGGTTAGTTTAGATGACATGGTTGAGGACTAGGCTTTTAGCCATGATGGAGTCAGGTCAATTTAGGCATGGTTGAGTCTAGGTTATAGGCATGATGTAGTCAGGTCATAGGCATGGTTGAGTCATGGTTTATGGTTTTGATTAAGTTCCAAGTTATTAGTAACATGGGAGACAAATCATGATATATATACATGTTATAGTTTAAATTTCCAAATATTTTCTATGGTGGAAATATAAAAATGAGAAATGAATGATTTGATGAAGTGGTAAAAATGGTTGTTAATTGGTGCTTGTTTGGTTTAATTTCTAATTGTTGATATAAAATGGAAATTAACTAAGGTAGAATGTGAATAGGAAAGTGAAGGGGAAATTGGTTAGGGTAAAGGGTGGCCGAGCTAACCTCCAAGGGTCCCATGCCCTCAGAGTGTTGCCTACATAGCCTGAGTAAAAAGGGACCTCAGGCCGATGTAGTTTTCCCATAAGCTAGGGAAGAATATGATGAATTAGAGTAATGGGATAATATGTTTTAGGACATGATTGAGTCTAGGTCAGAGGCATGGTTGAGTCTAAGGTCATAGGCATGGTGGAGTCTAGGTCATAGGCATGGTGGAGTCTAAGTCATAGGCATGGTTGAATCTAAGGTCATAGGCATGGTTAAGTCTGAGGGATAGGCATGATTGAGGCTGAGGTCATAGCATAAAGCTTTTAAAATGTAGGTGTCGATGGTCTGGTCCTTTATAGGATAATCAATAGGTAATGAGGAAGGTGAATGGTAAGAGGTGGTAAAAAAAGTTGCACTTAATTGATAAGAACCCTAATGAGTCTACCATACCCAAGATGGGCTTATGAATGTAAGACCCTAAAGGCGTTGCAGAATGGACTATTCTAAGGGTGAAGAAAGTCACATGATCACGAAATGTTACATTTGTTGTAAAGTCCCTTGAGCAGAGAGAAAATTAGGGTAAAAAGGAAATGAGGTGAAAATGGGTGGTTTAGCGTAACTTAGTGTACGATCAACATGTTTACCTAGCAAGAAACCCATGATCGAAAATAGGCAAGTTCATGACAAAAGGTTCATCATTTTCTTTTTTTGTTTTATGTTTTTGATAGATTGATCGATGCAGGAAGTCTATATGGGATGAGTATATTATCTCCTTGAGGTCTTCGTGAAGTTGATCAATGCAGGAAGCTTCTAAAAATTTTATTATATTTTTGCAATGACTTTATATAGCTGTCCTTCGAGGGAGCAGTCTATTTATATTAGCGAGATAAGAGATGTCCTTTTTGAGGGATTCATCTTTTTGCTAGCAAGTTTGACTCAAGGATTTGAATCCCATTTTATTTTTGGATGTTTAAGTCATGGAAACGACTATAGAGGAAGATTAGGTTCTTGTTTAGAAGACAAAACCATAGTACACAGAGGATAACTATGAAAGAGATGGTTTCAAGTGATGAATGACCATGGGATTCCATCTTAGAAAAATATGAAAAGTATCCATGAGAATCATGCTATGAGTAGAGCCATGGTACTCATATTGAAGATAAGGCTGAAAGGTAATGGGTAATCACATGATTCTTGTTTAGTCATTGATCCTCAAAATGGGTAATATGGAAGGTGAACGGTGCTCAAGGGACGAGTGATCAATAGACAGAAGGTGATATAGGACTTGATTTCAACAATAAAATGGTCTAATATGTAAGGCATTGAGGGGCATTAGGTTCAGGTTTACCTTCGAGTGAAGACAAATGATAAGCACCTAATCCATATGCATGAGTAATGATATAGGCTCCAAGCCAATCTAGGAGAAAATTTTCCCCCGTTTACTTTTCTCTTCTTTGGTTACATGTTGATTTTCCTTCAGGAGGAGGTCGCCAACCTGGAAGGTTCATTCGTGGACACATTTGGCATAGGCACTCTTGATACTTTTTTGGTAAATTTGGAGATGGTCAAGAGCATTGAGACAATGTTCATCTAACAACTCAAGTTGTGTTAAACGGTCCTAGTGAAATTCATCATCGTTGAGCATGTCTTGTAGTGAGATGTAGAGAGATGGAATTTGGACTTCGAGAGGTAAGAAATCCTTGGTACCATAGACTAGAGAGAAAGGTGTGGCAACATTGAAAGTGCGAATACTAGTACGGTAAGCCCACAAGGAGAAAGGAATGTGCATATGCCAATCCTTCCCAGTATCGTCAACTACTTTCATAAGAATTTTGTTCAAGGTTTTATTGGTTGATTCTTCTTGGCCATTAGTTTGTGGGTAATAAGGTGAAGAGAAACTGAGTTAAATGCCAAAAGTGTCACACAACTTTTGTAGGGTTTTATTTTTGAATTATTTTCCATTATCAGTGATGAGATGGTGAGGGACACCAAAGCAACAAATGATGTGGTGGTTGATGAATTCACATATTTTCTCAGCTTTTGTAGAAATGAGGGGAATGGCTTTTACCCATTTAGTGTAGTATTTAGTAGCATTTATAATCCATTGATGACATTGTGAAGAATGAGGATTGATCTCTCTGATAAGATTCAAACCCCATTGAGAGAAAGGCCAAAGGTCTTGTGTGACCTGTAAGGCATGACTAGGTGTGTGATGAAGATTAGCATGTTATTGACATTTCACACAATGTTTGACATAGTCACAACAGTCATGGTTTAGGGTTGAGCCAATAATAGCCAAGGAGAAGAATGCATTTAGCGACAGCTAAACCACTAAAGTGACCTCCACAAATTCCGTTCGTGAACTTCCTTGATGGTGTAGTGAATTTCAGAAAATGTAAGGCATCGTAAGAGAATACCATCGAAGCCACACTTATAAAGGAGACCACCCATGATGACATAGCGAGAGACACTTTTAAGAAAGGCATGTTGTCCATTATGAGTGAGATCAGGAGGTAGAATGGAAAGGGAAAGGTAGTCTGCAAACTACTTATAGCAAAGGTCATGTGGGTCAGGTGTAATGGTTCTGATAGAGTGGACCTCACAAGGTAAATAAGAGGGTGATTGCAACCTTTGTATTGTGACAAAGATTTTAGAGTCAGCAGGTGAAGCAGGTATCTGAGAAGCTAGGTAGGCCATGGTATCTGATAAATTTATTGGTAGAATGTTGGGTGGTTTGAAGTTCATAACGGTCAAAGGTAGTCAAAAGTATGTTGACATGATGACATTTGTACTTTTGCAGTATTTCATTACGACACTGGTATATACCATTGACTTGGTTTACGACCAGTTGGGAATCACCAAAGATACTGATTGATCTTAACATCTAAGGCATAAGAATGGCAGTGAGACCCAATACGAGTGCTTCATATTCAGTGATATTGTTTTTATGCAATCAAAATCTAGTTTGAAAGATAAAGGCATGGGTTCACCACCAAGAGGAATGAGGATAATACTTGCACCACCCCCACGTTAACATTTGGAACCCAAAGGAGAGGGTCATTTGGTAAATGGTATCATCCAAGGAGAGGGTAGTATGGATTCGTAGTGGAAATCAAAGTTAGAGGGTTGATTTCCAGAAAGAGGTGCATCTGCTAGTTGGTCAGCGATGGCTTGGCCTTTGATGGATTTTTGATGGATGAATTTGAGGTCAAGGTCTGAAATAAGCATGAGCCATCGTGCAACACATTGATGTTGGTAGGGTTTGGCATACATGTAATGTATAGGGTCAATGTTAGTGATGAAAAGGTTTTGTGGTTGAGTAGGTAATGACGATGCTTGGTGGCGACAAAAACTAAGGCTAAGCAAAGTTTTTCGGCATGGGTGTATCTATTTTCATAGTCCAAAAGGGTACGACTTATGTAATAAACTGTTTTCTCTCTAGTTGCTCATCATGCGATGAGAGAGCATGCCACCTAAGAATGGTCAGTGGTGGAAATGTATAGGTAAAATGGTTGGTCATACTTAGGAGGAATGAGCATTGGTGGTTGAATAAGGTATTTTTTAAGGCATCAAAGGCTTTGTGGCATTCATCATCCCATTTGAATGAGAGGTCCTTTCTTGAGGAGATGATGAAATGGTTGACAGCGGTCTGAAAGCTGTGAGATAAAATGACTAATAGATTGCAACTTACCTTGCAAACTTTGTAATTTGACAGAGATTAGTAGGTGGAGGAATTTAAAGAATAGCCTTCACTTTAGCAGGATCAACTTCTATGCCACGCAAATAAATGATGAAACCAAGGAGTTTTCCTGAAAGTACCACGCAAAGACACACTTCTTAGGTTGAAGGCTGAATACAATACTTGATGAGGTGGTCAAAGATGACCTTAAGGACTGTCAGGTGTTTGACTGATATTTGGATTTGGTAAGAAGGTCATCTACGTAATCTTCCAATATGCGATGCATGATGTCATGGAAGATATAAGTCATGGCTCGCTGATATGTAGCACCAACATTTTTAAGGCTAAAAGGCATGACCCAGATAGCAGAAGGTCCCCCAAGGAGTGATGAAGGTATTTTTGTGTTGATATTATGGAGCAAGTAGTATTTTATTATAACCCAAGAAACTGTCCATGAGTGATAACATCTCATGGTCTGGAGGTGAGATCAACTAGTTGGTCAATACCTGGTAGAGGAAAATCATCTTTAGGGAAAGTGAGGTTAAGGTCATGGAAATCCATGCAAATGTGGAGTCCCCCTATCACTTTTGTGATAGGAACAATGTTAGAAATCCATTAGGGATAGTCAATGGGTAGGATGAAGGAAACTGAGAGAAGGCTCTGAAGTTCTTCTTTGACAAGAAGAGCAATGTGAGGATGCATTTTCCATAGCTTTTGTTTTATGGGTTTGGCATCAGGAATGGTTACGATATTGTGGACCATGATGTTTGGGTCAATACTAGGCATATCAACATAGGACCAAGCAAAAGTGTTGCTATGGTCCCGGAGGAAAGAGGTAAAAGCTTCTTGTTCAACAACATCTAAAGATTGGCCTATCTTTAGAATGTGTGGGTCATCCTGAGTGTTAATGTTGATTTCAATAGTCAATTCATTCAACATGGTTTACATCTCAGAGGGTAATGACCGGTGAATATAAGAATCTTCCGCACCAAGGTAGGTGAGGATAGACTCATCATCCTAACATTGAATGATGTTAATAGAAGGTATATCATCATCGATCATGTCAGGATACAGAAGGGAAGAGAAGAAGGAACCTCGCCATCGTGTTGATAGGTCAGAGGTCCCAGGGAAATCATGTTTACGAAAAAAAAAAGTTAGGAGGAATAGATTTGGGATCTATGGACTCCATGGGTGAAGATGGTGATGTTGGTGAATGGGGTGGAGAAGGTTTGTCTTCCTCAATGAGGTCGACACGGGCCTTCTTGGAAGGTGGTGTGGCAAATCAATACCACTACAATCATTGTGTTTATAGGTGGTACATGAAATGATGGTATGGTGGCCTTGTTCGTAAAAAACCGAAGTCCAAAGCCTTTCCATGCACAACGATGAAGGAAAGTGTGGGTGAAGTGTACAATTAGTAAGGGATTGGAGGTCAGATGAAAACATGGTCATGTTTGGGATGGAGGTTTGGGTGAATAGGTGGTAGTATCAAGTCCCCCATACGTTAGATTAGTGCGAAGGTGGGGAGGACCATAAGGAAAAACCTCACCTATGCGGTAGTCATAACTAGGGTGTTAGCGCAGGTTCCCATACTCTTGTGGAGTGAGAAATGTGTTGATATTGTATAGGCGGTACTCCCCTAGAGTGAGGCATTGAAAAACACCTTCTAAGGGATTAGTAGTTGATATGTGGGTAGTGGGGATAGATGACTCACTAGATGATTGGGTAGGAGGGGTAGCGGTTTGTTGGGAAGTAAAGAGTCAACTGTGAGGCTGCGGTGGTAGTAGGAATAGAAGAGTTAGATGTGGGAGAGGGTGGCGGAAGCATTGGTGGATGGGGTCAGTGGGTGAAGGAGAAGTGGGGGTAAATGCCTTGACTGGTACAAGTACATCGTTGGGTCGGTACAACATGTTACAAGTTTTGAATGGTGATGGGTCAGCGGGGATGGTATAGTTATGTCCTTCATGTTTAAATTTTACACAGTGGTGTAAAGTTGAAGGGACACAACCCATGATGTGAATCCAGGGTCTGTCCGAGTAATAGGTTATACTGGAACTCTCCTTCTAAGACATAGAATAGTTCCAGGACAGTGCAAGGGCCTATGTGAACATGAAGGATAATGGTGCCAAGGGTGGAGGTAATGGTGTTGTTGAAGGAGCACAACATAACTGGGTTATTATGCATACAATTAGAAGGGATACACATTTGATTGTATGCGTGGGAGGAGATGATGTTAATGCTAGCACCACCATCGATCATGACGCGTCGTACGCGTATGTTATCGATATAGATGGAAATGAATAGGGTGGGATCAGGGTCATCTGACTGGAGAGGTACAATCTCCTCATCAGAGAAGCTAAGGGTGGTGACTTAAGGAGTGGGCATGGGGTAGAAGAAGGAGATGATTTGGTAAGTGAGGCCATGTGGTGAGGGGTAATAATGGAGGCCACTGGTGTGGGGTCATTGGGTAAACTTCAATGGATTGTAAAACCTCGATAAGGGCTTGTCTATGAGATTCAGAAGTTTGGACGAGATCATACAAAGACATCTTTAGAGGAGACTGATGTAATTATTTTATCATTACGCGATGGGTGACCCCATCAGAGATAGGGTATGTAGGTCTGTGGATGGTGATTTTGGGTGCGGGTGCAGATGGTATATTGGGCATGGGGTTGGTTGATGGGCTAGTTGCTTTTTCTTTGCCTTTGTCTTTCTGAGCACAGGTGGCAATGTGAACCATGTTAATCTGAGGGGAGGTGGATGGAGAGGGTGTGCCATGAAATGTATAATGACATGAGGGACAAATCCCTAGCGTTGGATAAAAGCCTTGTGAAATGAGTAGGGCACACTGACATTTGGGTGGTGATTTGGCCAACTCTCTAATACGGACCATGTTGATCTCAAATTTTGGAGGTGGATAAAATGGTTGTGGGGGTGGAGATACTGATCGTTGAATGGGTAAAGGATGATGATGTGTGGTGACGGGTGAAGGTGGAACATGGTCCTCATCAAGAAGGTCATCATCATCAAAATTTTGTTCAGGAGGATAAAGTTGGAGAAGAACGGTCTTTAGAGCCTTACAATTTTCTACATCATGTCCTGACACATGATGATAGGCACAAATCTTGGTTTCATCAAACCCTTTTGGTTTGGGTTTGAGAGGATCATAAGGTTGGAGTGGTGGTAATGTGATGACAGAAGTCTCTAAAAGATTGGTTAAAATGTTAGCGTAGGACCCCATTAACATATCACAATGGGAAGTGAGTGTGGGTTTGGGTAAAGGTGTAGATGATCATGAGGGAAGAGGCTTTATAGGAGGGGGAATGGGTTGGTCTACTGGTTTGGTAAGTGGTATGGTCTTATGTTTTACTGGCATCTACTTGGGGTAAAGGTGGGGTAGAAGAGCTAGCGATGGAAGGTTTTGTTGTATTAACTACCTTATTGGAGGGTAGTGGATTCTTATCTTTGGGTTGCACCTTCTTGGGTAAAGGTGACACGAGAGTACGAGATGCAGAAGGAAAAGTAGATGGTGAAAGAGGACGGCTTACCCATGGGGGCAACCAAGTCGCAGTGGAGGTGGTTGGTATAAGTTGGGTAGACGGCATGGGTTGAAGTCATATAAGAAAGGTTGGGGTTATAGTAACTAGTGGAGGTATAGGTGGTAAAAAGTGCATGGGTGAGGACGAGGGTGTTTGGTTTTTGGGTGAATGAGGTGTAATGAAGGATCGTGATGTAGTAGTAGGTTGTTTAGCTTTTGACTGGCCTTGGGTAGGAGACTGTTTGATCAGGGTTGATGGATGGGGCCCTAAGATGGATGGAAAGGGGTGAAGGTGACAAAGGTGTGGTAGGTGAGACTGATGTATGCAACCTAGAAGGTTGGGTTTTCTTTTTAGGTAGAGGGATAATGTTGGTGCGGGTTTGAGATGATGTTGCTAAGTCCAATTTGACTGGTGGGTGAGTAAGGCTTGAATGTCAGCGTGACACCCAAGGTAGTGATGGGTCTAGATATAGATGAAGACATAGGTGTGGGTAGGCTTTCAAGTTTTGAAATGGTTTTGGTCACAAGTAAAGCTTTGGATGTAGGTAGAGATGATGAAGAAGAAGTCGTTTTAATAGGCATGGTTAATGTTGATCTGGTTGCTGAAAATACCTTTGGGTAGATCGTGGAAGTATCCTCAGGTAACATTTGCATTTGGGTCGAAAAGGGGAGACGAAGATGTCCCCAGAGCATGGAATTATCAACGTAATCCAAGTGATCGACCAACCATGAAAATAGGACTACTGAAGAAGAAGATGGAGTTGGTTTGGTGGCAATCCCTATAAAATATGTCTGTGAGACGGGGAATTGGCTAGCCTCGGACTCTATAGGTAGCAAAGATGAGATCAAGTCAATGGGGTCCTGGGATGCTAGGGGAGAACTACCCCCAACAGGTAGTGGCATGTCTGACGATTCTCCCATGGGTAGGAGAGATAATAGGTGGGGTGAGGTAGACTTCTCCCTTGGTGGAGGAGAATGCGATGATGATTCTCCTGTGGATGAGAGAATTAAAAGTGTTGATTATTTAGTATTTTGTGAGGTAGACGGTGATATGACATCGGTAGAAAGTGTGGAATCCTCCATGTGAGAGCAGGGGGAGATGAAGGGGACTCCTCTATGGGTGAAGGAGTAGAAGAGGTATGCTCCTCTTTGGGTAGAGGAGCTTGTGCCAGAATTTCCTTAATAGATGAAATAGGTGTGATTTGAGGAACGGTTGGTATAATATCAAAAACCGTGTGGACTTCACACACATTGTTGTCACTGGATGAAGGTTCGCTATTTTGATTAGACAACGGTTTATGGTTAGGGAACGACTATTTAAAGATGTGAAAATTTTGATTTGCCAATGCATTCGGGTTGTCCATGACAAGGTCTCCATTATCTATCATCTCTTGGACAATGTTCTTAAAAGTTATGTAGTTATCATCACTATGGCCTTTGACGCGATGGTAATTACAGTAGTCATGTTCTTTATACCATGCAGGCATAGGATGGGAAGGATCGAAACCTGTATGAGGTTTTATGGGAGGAAGTGTAATGGCTCTAACTTTAAGAAGCTTTTCCAAGACTGAAGAATAGGGCTCTCCAATTGAAGTGTACTTCCGATGTTCCTGCCAGAGCTGAAAGGCCTAGACAGGGGAAAGATTGGAAGAAGGTTGGGCTTGATTAGAAGGATGAGGTGGTCCCGCCTTGAGGACTACCGCATTGGCAGATCCTTTGGGCTTTGAATAGTTATTTTGAGGTTTTGAAGATGAAGAAGAGTCATTTGATTTGAATGGGGTGTTCTTATTTCGTAATTGGATTTTATTTTCTTCAATGGCATGAATTTCCAGCTTTTGTGCCATGGTGAACACTTTGTCGAAGGTTCAGAAGGTTTGTACCTGCATAGTTGGTGAGATGTGTCTGGCACAAGCTCTAGTGAACAACTCAATAAGTTCAGTCTAAGGTAGCTGGAACGTTAATTGGATGATAAGATTCTGCCAGTGGGCAATGAAATATGTGATAGATTTGTCTTCATATTGTCGTGTCGAATACAGGCCGATCATGGTGACCTTCGTGACTACATTGATTGAGAACTGGTTTAGGAATTCCTGAGCCACTAGGTTGAAGGAGTTGATGGAATGTCTAGGTAAATTGTTGTACCAATCTAAGGCGGGTCATATTAGGGACATGGGAAATGTTCATAAGAGCAAAGCATCGTCATGGGCAAATAGATAGCATCCATGCTTGAATGACTGCAAGTGTTGTTGTGGGTCCTCTTTACTGTTAAAAGGATTGAATTTAGGCATTTCCCAATCCATAGGATACAGGAGAATGGGAATAGATGGATGGATAGGCTCGTTACAGATTTCATCATAAGCTAAAGAATTATGGGAGCTAGAAATAGATGCTTCTAGGGTCTACATATTTTCCATCATCATATTAATGAGGTCATTGATAGGTTGTGATGAGTGGGTGCCCCCTATAGAAAAAGGGGGTTGATGTTGAATGTATGAGGTGGGTGGTATTCTAGTGTATGGGGGTGCTGAGTATGAGAACTATGCATGAGGAATAGATGTAGGTGGCACATAGCCAAAATAAGTGATAGACGATGTCGGGGGTTATTGGTAGTATGAGTAAGTGGGTGGGGTAATCTTAACAACTCTAGTGGTGATTAGGGGTAAGGACTACGGGATAGAAAGGACAAGGTTCTAGAAAAGGGGTATAAGTTGCCGACACCGGAGGTGGTTGTGATGTAATAGGTACATGTGAGGTAGTAGGTACATTATGGGGCTATAATTAAAGTGGCTATCAGAGGGACAACTAACATCGCGGGTGTAACAAATGATGTAGACACTGCAGTTATAGCAGTTGTGGGACCTAGTTGAGACACTACATGGGGTAGAGTGGATGATGGTAGTGTTGAGTTGGTACTAGTTGACACAGAGGTGGGGGCGAGAGCAAGAGGGATAGACACGGGCATGTTGTATACTAACTGTCCTGAGGAATCCCTGGTAGAAGAATGAGCAAGGTAATACTGGAAGGCAGTGGGATTCTAGTCAAGAAGTCTTAAGAACTCCTCATCGCCAGTATTAATGGCAATAGGCTAAGTTGGATCCATGGGTGATAAGATAGAAGGGGGTGACTGGCTAGGTGGAAGTGGCTAATGGCTAGTGTGAAATATGAGGGCGTTAGTTTGGGTGTGAGTCAACACCATGTGAATAAGTTTTTCCCTAGTAAGACTATATTCTGTAAATGGCACATCAAAGCACAACATGGATGGAAAATAGTTGATTAAAAGAGGTGACTTGGCAGGTGCCTTGATCAAAAATCAAAACAGAAGGACCAATGCTGGTTAGGCCAACCAATGTCAATTAATGTGTGGTCGATGACGGTCACAGTAACCAATGCCAGTTACTGATGGGAAAGTAACAGTTTGAGCAAGTGAAGTAGAAACTGAGGAAAATCAACTGGGGAAGCTATATTTAGTCAATAATATCATAATGCAGAGGATATGGTGATATCCAGAGATTTTAAATAGAGAAGAAGATGAGATGAGTGCTCTTTGGGTAAACTGACCAAAAGCACAGGGAACCGATACCAGTCAGGTAAACCAATGACGGTCAGATGTAAACTGATACCGGTTAATGTGAAATTTGTAGAATGAAGAAAATTCAAGTTTTTTGTGAATTAAAGTTGAATGAGACACTAACCCAGAAGTCTAGATATGGTAAAAAGAAAAATGAGTCCTGACACACTCAGAAATAGTCAGAATACACCAGCTATGATTATGGAGTGTGAAAGGAAAGAAAAATGGAGAACATGACCTCACACCTCAAAACGCAAGTCAAGAACAAAGCTAAGAAAAACACGTAATCCTACAAGTGAATTTAGTGTGTTTGTAGTCATGTTTACACCCACCAAAGAACAAGGGAATCCCATGCACACTGGCCTATCACCCAACGGAGCGTTGGGCACTCACCCGAGGCACGCACAAGGCACCAAGTCTCTCTTTTATGTGAGTTGAGTGGGAAAACATCATCTATGATCCAAACTTTAAAGGAAGTGAGTGGGAATGAAACATGTGAAACATCATAGAGCTTAGAACGGCTCTAGATCATTGCAGTCATTACAGACAGAGATACTTTAACAGACTTAAGAACTGAATCAAAACAGAAAGGAAAATGCATAGGAATTCATATTCATCTTATAAACATACATGAAAAGGAACTATGAAGAATCATGTATGAATTTGAACCAAGAAGGATCATATTCAATTAACTTGGTAACCTCATTACATTCATTATACTTACTATTAAATCACCACATTATGGCAGACCAAAGTCATGCATCATAACTGGATCCATATCATTTAGCTCTCAAAAAGAAATTTAAACCCCAAGCCCTTGATACATCCTTCTCCTATATTTCATCTACCCAACCCAATATGACTCCTTGTGGCATTTCTGCAGAGCTCTGCTCTCTATTGATCTCTCTATCTATATCTCTATCTGATTATCCCTCATATCCTTTTCTTCTACAGGGGTGCTTGTATATATAGGCATCCCAAAGTGCCAACTCATCCTTCTGTGGCCTCAGATCTGGCGCCAAGTGTCTGAATGTGGTCCTCCATGGGAGCATGCTCCTTCAGGCCTGAGCTCTCCACTTTTTTCCATGATGGTCTTCTAGAAGCTTCCATCGCAGGGCATATTCCTTCCTAGGCCAACCTGTCGCCAGGCTAGCACCTTATCCACTCCGCATGCACAGTCGGGTCATGCTTTTCTCGTGTCCTGCCTAATATGCCAAATATGGCTAAGTCCCGAGACCTTGTCTTCCGGGCGTGCAACACGGCCCTTCTAAAACCCTCCTAGAACCTTGCCTTGTGTGCCTTCTCCTTGCGTGCCCATCCTTCAACCTAGGCCTTGCACGCCCATGCACCTTTGTGTACTTAGCCAATATTTTAGGGGCCCAACATCACCCCACACTACGCCTGTTCTCTGCCCATGGGAACACTTCTCCAATGAATAAAGAATCACAGTAGACTTAACGTCTTGGGAAAAGAATAAGGGGATGAAGAATTTGGGAAAGAAGAAAGAATGGGGAAGTGATGGCATTATTGCAACAAGCTAGGAAAATATTTTTGCAAGTCGGCCTCCAACTTGTTCCAGGCATCAACTTCATTTTGCACTCTCTGGCAGAGGTCGCCGACTAGGGCGCTTACCTCCCCAAAACTCAGTCCATCTCCTTGAGCGTTCATAGTGTCAACAATTTTTTCCAACTCCTTGCCCACGTCCTCAAGTGCATCCATCCTTCTAGTAATCTATGGGTATAGCTCCTTTAGCTGGTTCTTGATTGTACCCCTTAGGGCCTCAATAGCTTCTGACTTCTTTTCAACCTCGGCCAGGATTCTATCCCGCTCTGCTCTGTTCCCTTTGTTCTTTTCTTGGAACTCTTTAAGCTTTACTTCATAGTTGGTGACCAGAATACTCGCCACTTTATCTCTGTCTGCACAGTTTTCATATGCGGCCTCAGTGGTATGGGTAGAAATCTTTACATCAGCAAGGACTTTGTTGTATTCAGCCATGATTGCTACTACCTTTAATTTATCCTCCTTCTCTAGGTGCACTGCTACTTCTTCCGCGGATTCTAAGGCTAGAGGTTGCCTCTCCATGGTGAGGATGCGCGTTAGGTCTTCAAGGCACTCAAGGGAAGATCCATACTTTTGTGCGGGTGGTGTTAAGTCCAGATGCTTCAAAATAATGGCATCTTATGATGGATTCTACCTTCTTATGTACTTTCACACACCCTTTCCTTTTCTTCCCTAAGCTCACACTTTAGTTGAGTGTAATTAACTCCTCCTACTTTAATTCCTTGGCCTTCTCTTCTAGCTCTTCCTCCTTCTTTTCTAGTTCTTGCCTCCTTCTTTTCTAGTTCTGCTTCTAGAAATCTTATCATGTCATTCCATCCAAAGAGCCTAGCTTCAACCTCAACTGAGACCTTGTTGAGCGTGTTGCATAACTGCTCATCTGAAAGCTGTTGAGCATTTACCAAGGGGTTGTCTCCTTTTGACTCCAGGATTTTCATTAGTGCCCCCTGGCTTACCTCAAACTCTAGCTCGTCGATGTGGGACTCAATTTCCCAAGAGAGCATCTTCCTCATCCTAAGGGTATGCACCTTCTTCATCAAATGACTTCATTGTCCATGAGTTGATCTATTGGGACGATGCTTTGGAAGCACGTGTGCAACACCTTGTTAGGATCATTAATGTAGCTCATTCCTTGCCTCTGGATCTCCATGCACTTTCCCCCTGTGCGCGTGCCCTTAGGAACAGTTACTGATAGACTGGGGCCTCCTGCACTACCGTGATCTTTCCCTACGCTTTCTTCCTTATCTTCTTCCATCACTATATCAGCGTTGCACTCCAATTCTTGTTCTACCAAGGCCTCGATGATTTTCGTTGCTTCTCTTTCTGTCACCTCATTTACTTGCTCCTTTGTGAGGCTTGGAGTTTTCTGATCCTGCACGCCAACCTCCTCACTTCTTCCCATGTCCTGGGCACCTTCCTCCTCCTGGCTACCCTTGCACCACATGAAAAGGAACTCATGTTCTTCTTCTCCACCCTCTTCTTCTGAATCATGCACACTGAAAACAAGTGGCTCCTTGGTCCCCTTCAGGATCATCTTCTTCATCGTCATCCCTCTCACCTATGTATTTCTCCAAGCTCTCTATCTCCTCCGAGTCAGCTTCCTCCATCACCTTCTGTTTCTTCCTAACTGAGGATTCCAGTATAGGAGATTCTTCTTTCTCTTCCTCTTCCTCTGGTGATTTCTCCTCTGTGATAAGATTTTCCTATTCTGGCGCCTCCTCTTTGACTGGGGACCTCTTCCTGTGCGTGTAAGTACTTGTTCTAGCGCTTGTTCCGGGGTGCCTATTTCCTGTGTATCTTGGGCACTTGGTGCCTTCTTCTTTATTTCTTTTGTCTCCTTCTTCTTGGGTGCAGGTCTTCTTCCTACCTGTTAGGTCCTCAGGTATAGCTATCTCATTTTCAAGATAAGTGCCCTTCTCAAACTTGGGCCTTATCTGAAGGTATACATGCACCATGGACCTCTTGCAATAGTCAGAGTCAGGGGTTTTACCATTTGGACTTCATGTGACACATACTTTTCCACGTACGCGCGCTTGTTGGGGTAGACCAACGTCCTGCGCATCTCCCTGTGGTCCCGGTCCAAACTTCCAAGGTCAAGCTTTAACTTTTTGGACTCCTTGAATCTGTTAACTCCCACCTGGAAGTATTGAGCTGTGAAGGCGAATGGGAGCTTGCACCATGGGCTCATGTTTTCATCAGTCAACTTGAACCTACCAATACAAAAGTGTTGGTATACAGTGAACTCAGCTTCTCCTACTGTAAGCATTGGCAGTTGTTCCAGTATTCTCCATTCTACCCTGAACGCATTCCTTAAGCACGTATACCATTTTTCAAGATGCGCCTTGTGAATGGGCGTCATGCTATCACAAGTGTATTTCTCAAATATTTTTGCAAGTGAGGGGTCTTCCTCTGGGTACTCCCACACGAACTTATCTGTTGCATCTGGTACTCTGATTTCTGAGAACACAATGGTTAAGAGGACATTACCAAAGAGAATCTTGTCTCCTTCCTGTGCGTTGGTGATAATTTCATCTGCAATGTATGTGGATAGATTGTAGATGGTGCCCTCTGATATTCTTCTACAAACATTTAACCAGGACTTGTTTACCTGCGTCCATCTTTCTTGCGCATTGAGTTTTGTTACTAGGCATGCAACCATTCTCATCACTGGGTCTTGGATATCCCCGATATCAAAATACCTTGACCCCTTCTTGTATGCATACATGGCCACTATTTCCTTAATGCTTCCTTGTCGCACATGTCATCCTCTAAACTTTCTCCCTCACAGATAAGGCTTGTGAATCTTGAAATTAGCTGAGGGGTTATGTGCATCTTGCACCCCGTGAAGTGAAAGTGGTCTTCATGTATGTGCATGACATTAGCCACTGATAGAGGTGCTCTAGCTTTCCAAAGTAGGGCAACTCATAGAGTTGCAATAATCCTGCCTTCTCTAACTTCACCTTGACTTCATTGCTATAAATTGGTAACCCCTCAGGTGTTCTCTAGTTAGTCAGGCGCACTAACTCCAACTCCATTTCCTTTTCAATCATGTTCGTGTGATGATTGTAGTCACTTACTGTCATTTTTCTCAAGTGGGATTCCCATTCCATCCCGAGTTAAACCCCATCTGGGTACTGCATTTCTACATACCATTCCTCATTGGTACTTGTGGTAGTTTCTTGTTGTTTTCCCTTGCCCTTGCCCTTTTTAGGTGTTACTGTTGGTTTCTTGGGTGCCATTGTGTAGGTTTTCACTTCAACTTCTCTTCCTAGCTCTACTCTTCTATCTTTTCCAAGTTCAAATCTCTAACCTGTGAAGAATACTCTTTTCCAACCCATGCCCTAGCTGCCAAACCCTAACTGGAATATCTTTTCACAAGACGAGCACTTCTCCACAACTCTCCCCATGCCTGTGAATTACTTCCCCCCAGTTTGTAGATCCAAACTAGTCACTCATGGTTAAAATCTTCCAATTTTTCTTCACACGGATCAACTCTGAAACCCTAGTTCACAAAATCTCTTCCTTCTTCGTATTTGCAAAGTAAATAATGAAGTGCCCAACCTTCTATTTATAGTTTTTCCCACTTTTTAACATTAAATGCTACTTTACCTACCACCATACTTTAACACTTAATGCGATTTTTCAACAAAGTCTGATCTTTAGTGCCTTTAACTCATGCACGCCCAACCTTGCGTGGACAATTCCCCAACCTTCTGGCGCATAACCAATCCATCTTGATAGGAGACTCTTGCGCGCACATAACCAGCCGAAGGCACTTCTTTTGTCATGATTTTTTCTCTCACCTACCTCGTGTTGCTTTTGCACTTCTTCCTCTCTTGTACGTGGATCCCCAATGTAGCCTTACCCTGACACCAACCATCCTTTTTCACCTTTCCTTGCATGTACTTCCTTCACAGGGCCATTCAACCAGGCTTTCCAATGCAATCCTTCCTGGTGCTTCACACTCCAATTTCTTCCACCTTACTCCACCCCACACTAAAATGATGCATGGTCCTTTGCGCAGTTACAACCTTCAAAAAGTAATGAGATTACCGACACCCAAGGCGCAACACAAAACAACAACGAGAAAGGGAAACACAAGAAAATAAAATGCATTAAGGGAAATCCTAAACTAACTGGCAATACTACCTTATTTACAAACACCAAGAAGACTTATTTATAGTAGGGCTTCAGCCTACTCCCATTGAAGTGTCCTGGAAATCTCGTCCCATCCAGCGCTTGTAACTGGCACGCACCTGAATCAAGGATGTACGAGATGATGTAGGGACCCAACCAATGGACTTTTAACTTCCCAGGATGGCACAGAAACTTGGAATCATATAGTAGCACCATCTACCCAACCTCAAACTTCTTGTTCTTAATGTGACGATCATGCCATGCCTTTTCTTTTTCTTTTTCCGTCTTTTAGCTCCACCTGGTGAGTGATCATCTTTCATCCAATTGCATTAACTTGTTCAATTCTTTCTTCCAGTGCTTGTTCATCATCTAGCCAATCCTCCTGCACGCGCTATACACAGAGAAGGTAACATGAATTCAACTGGGAAGTACAACTTCCACGCCAAACACCAGTTGAAATGGTGTGGCCTTATTCAACCTCTTGTAGGTTGTCCTATATGCCCAAAGAACGGCTGATACTTTGTCATCCCAATCCTGTCTACCAACATCACAAATTTTAGTCAACGTGTGGCTAAGTATTTTGTTAAATGCCTCAGCAGTTCCATTTGCCTGAGGGTGATAGGGAGTAGTTTTGTGATGGGCCACCATGAATTCTGACAACATAAATCCTGACTGTCTCATTGAGGAAGTGCATACCTCTATCACTTGTTAAACTCAATGGGCATCCATACCTACTGATTATGTTTTCCCATAAAAATATAGCAGCGGTAGCCATTGTACAATCCTTTGTAGGCATTGCCTCTACCCACCTTGTCAAATAATCAGTGCAAGTGAGGATATACCGTGAACCAGTCCTTCGCGCTACTGGCAATAGAGATTGGTCCAAAAAAGTCAATAGCCCATTTCTCAAATGGTTTCAGCACTAGCTATTAGTCGCAAGGGAATTTCATCCCTTTTTCCAGGTTTGCCAAGACACTAACAATGGTCACAGGCCTTGCAAAACCCAATGCAATCTTGATAAATGGTCTCCCACCAAAGCCCTTGCAGTAGAATCTTCCGCATGGTTGCATTTCCCACATAGTGTCCTCCTACAATCCCACCATGCACCTCTTCCATAATTGCAATGCACTCATGTTCTAGTACACATGGCAACAGAACCTCATCACGACCCATTTTGTACAGGTCTCCACTAATTAGCATGTAGGGCGCAACACGTATGGCCAACTTCTTCTTCTCCAAGGCCTTCATTTCTGTCTAGTGCCACACTTGTTTTGAGAAATACTGTAATATCCTCCAAATCTGAGGGTGCACGCCTGCAACCTAAATAATTGCGCATCTAGCATAGTCTCTTCAATACTCTACGCGTCCTCCCCTAAATCAATCCTAGACAAATGATCAGGTTTGGAATTACTTTTTCCTGGTTTGACAACCACCGTGAACTCGAATTCTTGGAACAATAGTACCCACCGACATATGCGCCCTTGTAGAACGGGATTGTTCACCAAGTATTTCAATGCCATATGGTCAGTGTAAAATATAAAAGGGGTTGCCAACAAATACTGTCTGAATTTATGAAGCACAGTAGATCATTGACAATGCCTCGCGCTCAGTCGTAGTGTAATTTATGCTCTACTGGTGTCAATTTCCTACTTGCAAAGCACAAAGGATGATCAATAATCCCTTCACCAGGTTGTGTAAGTACTACTCCAATGGTGGTTCCTGAGGCATCCACATGAACATGGAAAGGCTTATCCCAAGAAGGGAAACGTAGGATGGGCACAGTGACAAGCCTATCCTTCAAAGTGTCAAATGCCTTCTGTTGTGCCTCTCCCCAATGAAAGGCACTCTTATGTCTAAGTAACTCTTCTAAAGGCATGGTGATCTTGGCATATCCCTTGATGAACTTCCTATAGTACCCCGTATGCCCAAGAAATCTGCATGCACTATGCTTTGACTAGTAGGCTCCCTCAATCCCACAATTACTGTAACTTTTGTTGGATCTACTAGTAGGCCCTCCTTACATATGATGTGCCCCAATAATGTTCCAAATGGGGTAGAAAAGACACATTTCTTAATGTTAAGGGATATCCTCAACTACCGACACCTTTCAAACATCAGCCTTAAGTTGTCACAATGGTCCTTCACTAACCCATATATTGTCCAATCATCCAGGTAGACTTGAAGGAATTTATGGATAAAGCCCTAGAAAGCTTGTACCACAATGCGCGAGAACATAAAGGCACATTCTTCAATCCAAACGACATGACTGTATAGGAAAAACTTCCCCACTCAGTGGTGAAATTCTTCTTCCTTTGGTCCTCCTTCGCTGATCCTTACCTGGTGATAGCCTGAGAATCCATTTGTGAAAGAATAGACCTCGCACCCTGCCACTCCCTCTAATATCTCTTCAGTAAATGGGGTTGGGAAAGGATCAATGATACATACTGCATTCAGGTCCCTGTAATCAACATATATCCTTATCCTTCCATCCTTCTTGATGCTAATTACCATTGGACTTATCCATTCTGACTCTTCAATGGCTTCAATAATGCCCAACACAATCATCTTATCTATTTCCTCTTTAACCTTCACGCGCAGGTTAGGATTCATTCGGTATGGTCTTTTCTGGACTGGGTGCACACCCTCCTTCAACTTAATTCTCATTTACCCTAAGGAATGGTGAATTCCTTTGAGATTCATGATACCCATGCGGGAATAAATCCTCAAACTCACGTAAAAGATCAATGATCTTGGAGACTTCCTTCTCTGACCAATAGTCTTTGATGATAGCCTCTTTAGGCTCTTCATCTGAGCCAATGTTAACCTTCTTTGTCTTTAAAGGCTCATGGTAGGCGCACGCCCATTCATCAGCACTGTCTATGACCTCGCACGTCCCTACAGAATGGTCATACATCCAAGTTTTTTGCTTCTTCCCCATTAATAACATACACCATATTCCCCTTTTCCTTTCTCCAAACACATGCGCTCAAGCTGTATCTCTTATGTTTCTTCTTCCTCAAAGTGCACCTCCCAGCCTACGGGTTCACCTAGAAAATCTAGTAGCCTATCTTCTGTCATGGCACTATCCCTAATGGTAAGGTGCTTGATAACCTACAATGCCTTATCCACCAAGGACTTTGTACTCTGATACTCAAATATTTGAATGAGATCAACCACTAAATCTTTCCAATTCCCTGTCTAGTGATGCATGTCTCAGCGAATGAATGTACCATGCGCGTGCATAACCTTGTAGGGTGGAATATAACTTTTGAACCCATAATGAAGGTGGAAATGCTTCTACGCTTCCCATCCAGGCTATCTCACATGCTTAGATATGGAAGGAAGTGGTCTCTTTACCATGTTAATATTTTATGGCCGTGGGCACGTTGCTCCTGTAAAACCTTACAGAGAATGGCAATTCTCACCTCGTGCCATTCCAAGAGATTATCCCAATGTGTTTCCCACCAGCACACATCAGTTCCAAGTAGGACGTAACTTAACATCCCCCTTCATTCATTTTCCTCCTTCCACTAAGCTTCCATCTCTTGTAAAAAGACCTCAGGGAAGGCTCCTCCTAAGAACTTAGGTGGCTCATTTCCTCCTAGGTGCATCAAACCGTACGTTCCTTTTTCACCTTTGTTCACTGATCCCCTCAAATGTCCATCTAATTAACTCATAGGTTCCATGTGCCCAAATTATCACATGTTATACTGGTGCTGTCAGTTAGGCGACTGAGAATCCTCATACTTGATCACTCCCTCTGTGGGATGAATTATCTCTAGATCTTTGATTAAGTACACATATATTCTATCTAGGACATCTTCTCCCAAAGGTTCAGTATAGGGTGTTGATTTCCCACCAGCCAGGGGTATGATGATCTGTTCCTCCTCATTTTCAAAGCTTATATATCCCTTGTTGAATTGAAGATCTGCATTGTTCTTATAGCACCATGGGTACCCAAGTAGTGTTGGGAAATTTTTTGCCTCAGCGAGCGCTAAGACTTCAAAGTCCCCACTAAACTTATCTCCCTTAAATGGTAATGGATGCATCCTTTAAGACACCGATGTGAATTACCTTCATTTTTTTTTCCATATATAGCACAATTCAAAGATGGATGTAATGCAGGTCTTCCCATCTGATGCCATACATCCAAGGTGATAACATTGACCTTCACGTGCCTATGTAAATGAGGATATCACTAAGGAGATATCCATCCATGACCACATTTAACGTGATCTCCCTATCATAGTCAAGGCTGTGAGGAGGAAGGTTTTCATGCAAGACCTACCTCTTGTGCTCTTCTCCGGTGCGTGGTACCCTTCTCTCTCAACCATGCTCCTAGCAAGAGAATAATATGCTCTTGCCTTATCATTTTACATACTTCCTTGACCTCATCCAGGTCATATTTTGGTGCCTTGACCTTCCTTCTTTTCTCCTCCCTCCTAGACCACTCCTTTAGACACTAGATTTCTCCTTGTAAACTCTGAATGACATCCATGGTTTCTTGATACACCTCCTTTTGATGCACATAGGGTCTGGGTACTTCCCATGTACCACTTCTTCCCTTGAAACTAGGTTCTTCTGCCATGACATTTCCTTTGTACGCATGGCCTCTGGCTCTTCTTGTTACCATAACAGGTTCCAAGCCTACATCACGTGTCACCCGTGGCATCCATTATGTGTCAGCCTTCTTAATGCTTACCATTGACAGCGCCCTTGTCTTTCTGGTGATGCTGATTCATGTGCTCAAACAACTCAGGGCACTCCTCATACTTGTGTCTTCTTCCCGCACCATGAGCACTGTAATAAGTCTGGGCACTCATACTTGTAGTGGTCTGTAGACCCACAATTAAAATAGGTTCCACTGTGGGAACTCACTTCTTCCTCCTCTGTAGTTACCACTGACCATGGAATCCTCTAGCAAAATCCCCTTCCGCACGTGCCTCCATCTGTGTGCTCCTCATATCAGGTGATCATCGCCCTTAGAACTACTTGCAAGGCTAGTTTGGCAGCACACCAAGATCAATGGCCTCATGGATCTGGTCAATAAGCCTACAATCCTTAGTATTATGGGTTGTAGAGGTGCAAATCTTACAGTAGCAAGACACATTGTTCTGCATTACGTGCTGCAACAAGGGACATCTACTTGCATCATGGTCCCTATGAAAAATCTCACAATCTACTGCTACAACGCGTATTGTCCTTTGGGGGAAACTATCCATGACATGCCCCTCTACTTCACAATTTGTACACCATATACCACTGCAAGTCTCATGGGCTGAGTTCACAGATAAGTTTTCCAGTTGCTTAGCCATAGCAGTGATTTGAGCTTCTAGGAATGGGATAACACCAGTATCAACACTTCCAACAGCTTCAACGCGTAGGGAGGCTTCTAACGCCTCGCGTGGGTCTGTGAAAGTTTTATGAGATAAAGCTCTTCTAAAAGGAGATATCAACCCTCCAACAAACCATTGAGCATGTTGTGAAGGGTGAATGTCATATGACAATTTTGACAGGAGAGTCTTAAACCGCACATCATACTCTCACACACTCTTCACTCATTCCTTGTTGAATCTCCTTTAAGGTCGTTGATGCTCTTCTATTCAAACTCAGGGATGTGGAATTCTACCAAGAAGGCATTCTTTAAAGTAGTATAATTCACCACCATTTGATGAGGGTCATATTTCCTATACCAGCTATGCACGTGCCCTTGCAACATCGTTATAAACTACCTTGCCTTCCGCTCTGGGCTAGTGATCCCCTTCACGCGCCATAGCAACTCACACTTGTGAACATGTTCTGCAACATCTTCAATACCTCTGTAATTTGGAAAATGTAAAGACATCTCAAAGAAAACTTGAGGAGGTGGTTGGGACCCTTGTCCTCCTGAGCCAGAGCCTTGGTTTCCTCTGGTGTTTCCCCCACCCCCAGATCTACAAGATCCACCAGGTCCTGTGCCTCCTGACCCACTAAACCAACCAGATCCACCAGGTCATGTTCCTCCTAACCCACTAGGTCCACTAGGTCTTGTTCCTCTTGACCCACCAGATCCACTAGGTCCACCAGACCTATAGTGGTCATGCAAAGGGTCCCCAAAGTTCCACTGAACTGTGCGTCGATAGTTTGTGATAATGCCCCACTACCAATAGTGTACCCCGTGCCACTCCCAGATGTGAGACCAAAGGCTTGTGTACTTTCTCCTTGTCCAAAAATTCCTTTGAATACTAGAATAGTATGTGTAGCCATAGAAGTGGGAAATGAGAATTTTTATCTCCTGGGCACAGATCTGTCACTTCCACTGATACCAACTGGGTCAACGATACTCCTTCCTTGATCTGGAAAACCAAACACCAGGGTTTGGTCACTAGGTGGTTTCAGATGTGTGCCAATGACTCTTCTCTCTTCACGTGACGAACTCTCATCAGAAGCTGAAGGGGTTTCTCTTACGCGCTTGTCAAGATGGGGTAGCATAGACTACTCAAGGTACCACGTCCTCTGCATGAACCTCAAATCCTTCCTATAACATTTGCCTCCATATATCCATCACACCTACAACCTCACGTTGTCTAGCAATCTCCCTTTCACATGCTTCACTATACTTGAGTCATCTCTCCTCCCTTTCTTTCTTCGTCACAATATCTGCCATCTTCCTCCATCATTGCTTCTTCGCCCAGAGCCCATAACGGTTTAGCTAGCCATCAGAAATGCCTCTAAACTCAAGGTAACAATCAAGATCTTCATTTCCAGAGGGATAACATGTAGAAATGATCCTCTAGGCTCCCATAGAAACTCAAACTCAACAACTTCTCGACAAGAATATGTAGAAATAACGTACTCCAAAGTCTAGCTAGCCAACACACCTTTCCACCAATGATCCACAACACGAGTCCATGTCAGATTTACATCTTGTAGCCTCTGGTATTCTTCTTGGGTCCGTGCGCGTGATCTATAATACCAGCTTGATCTAGACACATATGCCGAGAGCCATTCATACAGCTCTACTGGGAAGCAAAAAAAAAAATTCATACAAATCATGGTAGAGGTTCTCTTCTACCCATCTATGTGCAAGGGAATCCCATGCACGTTGGCCTATCACCCAGTGGGTATGCGCTAGATGTAGCTTTTTACACCTAAGGCATGCACGGGCCCTGAGTCTATCTTTTATGTGAGTTGAGTGGGAAAACATCATCTAGAAATAAAACATGCAAACATCATAGAGCTCAGAACGGCTCTAGATCATTGTAGTCATTACAGACATAGATACTTTAATAGACTTAAAGAACTGAATCAGAACAGAAAAGAAAATGCATAGGAATTCATATTCATCTTATAAACATTCATGAAAAGGAACTATGAAGAATCATGTATTAATCTTAACCAAGAAGGATCATATTCAATTAACTTGGTAACCTCATTACATTCATTAGACTTACTACAAATCACAACATTATGGTAGACCCAAAGTCATGCATCATAACTGGATCTATATCATTTAGCTCTCAAAAAGAAATTTAAACCCCAAGCCCTTGATACATCATTCTCCTATATTTCATCTACCCAACCCAATATGAGTCAATGACATTTCTGCAGAGATCCGCTCTCTATTGATCTCTTTTTCTATATAGATATATATCCCTCCCTTTTCTTTTGTGGGTACTTGTATTTATAAGCATCCCAAAGTGACAACTCATCCTTTTACAGCCTTAGATCCGATGCTAAGTGTTTGAATGTAGTCCTCCATGGGAGCATGCTCCTTCAGGCCCGAGTTCTCCACTTTTTACCATAATGGTCTTCTAGAAGCTTCCATCACATGGCATATTCCTTCCTAAGCCAACCTATTGCCAGGTTGGCACCTTATCCACTTCGCATGCGCAGTTGGGTCATGCTTTTCTCGTGTCCTTCCTAATACGCCAAATATGGCTAAGTCTCGAGACCTTGTCTTCCAGTGCACAACACGGTCCTTCTAAAACCCTCCTAGAACATTGCCTTACACGCCTTCTCCTTGCGTGCCCATTCTTCAACCTAGGTCTTGTGCGCTTATGTGCCTTTGTGTACTTAGCCAATATTTTAGGGGCCCAACGGTGTTTATCTTATGTTATTTAAAGATTGACTCATGAATTTAGAACAAAGTTTTTTGTTTGGAAATGGCTTCCTAAGAAGAAGGAAATTCTAAAGGTGAGGTTTCAGGTTATGTTTTGGTGGGGGTGGACCCTTCTCTGATGGGTGACTAGATAGAGATAACCAGCTGGGTGCCCACTATCAATCCTCTGATCATGTGATTGTTGACAGCTTCTTCTGGGTGGGATGTTGTTTAAGAAAATGTATATATTCCAATTTGTGAAGTTTGGCAAAGAGAGAGAAGAAAGAAATGTGCTTTCTATGATTCAGTTGTGTCAACCATCAGTTGATCATGACTTTTAGTGTATAGGTTGCCCTCAATTTTAATGTGAGATATAATGCAACAAATCAGAATGTCATGCAAGTGTTTTAAACCCAAATCGAAATGTGATATTCGATGTAGCAAGTGATGAATAGGAAGAGGGATGCTCTTTCACTAATGCAATGCTAATGAAAGAAAGAAGTATTCTTTTTATATAACCAAAAACACGATTGCTTTTAGACAATAGAAAGAGGGGGAAGATTCCAGAGAAGAAAATTAATGTGGAAGCTTTTTCAAAAGGGAAACAAACACACAACTTTCACCTAGGAATGAATAAAATGCAAAAGAACCCCTGATGGGTCCCACCAGGCGTGCCAAAATGTTTCACCAGTTTTCTTTATGGATTTGACAAAATAGATAAGGTGTATGGGCCAAGGAGGAATACCTGTTGTGATGGTAGGTTGGAGGTTGTGCGCACGTTCTAACTTCTTGATCCAATGTTGACTGTGAGAGCTTCCTTTTGGCTAGGAGGAACTACCTGAAATACAAAACAAGACCACAAAAGAGAGTTAAACAATATATGTCAGTGGGCTACCTAGCGTGTGCTAGATCCAGGGTGTGATACTTCCTTGGTGGCAGTCAACCCACTGTTTAATACAACTTAATATAAGAAATGATGTAAATAAATTATGTCCTACTGTAGTTGATATGATTTGGGTATCTCATCCAAATACAATAAGAAAATCTAATATAACAGGCTAGGTTATGATCAAATCTGGATGTAGGGTAGGTGGTCAAGGTGCTAGAACAAGTCAGGGTCAAGTTCTGGGTAGCTTGGGTTTGGCTTAAATGTAGGTTATTAGGTTTCTGTTATTGGTAGTTTTATTACCAAATACAAAGACTGAACAATGTCGGTTTAGGTGTGACCGACGACCAGTTAAGAGGGAACCAACGACGGTTAAGGTGGGATGGTAGAAATTCAAAAAACTAGGTTTTTAGGGGGTTGTTTGAGATTGAATAGACATGGTAAGGGGAATAGTTAGGTCTGTGGAGGTGTTGGGAGTACTCAAAGGTATTCGGGAATCAAGTATAGGTGATTAAATGATTGTGGGTGATGGAATGGTTGGGTTCACATTTGTAAGGTAACAAGGGTGGGATGAAAAATGCAAATAGATACTAATAAATAAAGATGAAGAAAATTTGTAATCTAAACAAGTATGAAATGATGCAGGTTAGAGATACACTTACTGGTGTTTGCATATTTAATGGCTGGTGTTTGCATATTTGATGGCTGGATGATGGTGATGGTTGATCTATGGAATGGTGCTCAGTGCTATAGTAGTGCTTCTTGAAATTTTTACCATGAATGCAAATACCTTCGAATCAATCTTGGTGCTGGCTATGGCTGTCTAGATGTGCGAAAGGGCTCTGGTTCTTACTTGCATGTAGGTGTCCTTTGTTCCAAAACTCAAGAATGTGGTCAACCTCCCAAATAAGGTTACCAAAATGAATAAATGGTAACCGATGACAATTTAGGGTGGCCAGCATCGATTTAGGGTTGATCGGCATTGGTTAAGGTGGGAAATCCTAGGTTTACTAAAAATAACAGATCTTAGCAATCTTTTTCCAACTTTGTCTATTGGTGCCGAGTCTAAAATGGAATGTTTGGCGCTTTTAGATGAGTGGGAATGTGGTTAGAGGGAGAATAGGCATGTGATTTTAGGGTTAGAACTAAGTCTTAGTTAATTAAAGTAGGTAAGAGGTTGAGTCTTATTTATGGTGAGTGAAACATGACTCCTAGTAAAAGGTCCATGATGAGGTGTCTAAGAATGAGGTGGTGTGATGAGGTGTCCAGGTGAGGTGGAAAATTAGTTTTAATTAGGGTAGTTAAATAATGAATGAAGCGAGGATGGGTATCACTTTAATTATAAATAATTAAACTAATATTAATGTGGGGTAAAAGGGTCATGGTTAGGTGAATATGTTTAAGTTGGTAGTTCGAAAAGGGACCAAGGAGAGTGTGACCCAATTTTGGTGTCTACAGATGACAATAATAAAATAGGTCGTAATGAAACTTATTGCGTTAAATAATATACATAGGTGGTATTTAAGTATCTAAGTATTGTCTACCATATTAATATTTAATTAATCAAATAATATCCCCTTTTCCCTTTTTTATATTTATTGGATTAATTAAATTGTCGTAAGGAAAAGTTTAAAAATAGTGCGATGTTACAGTTAAATAAGGAAACTCATCAAGATTATTTTCCATTACCTTTCATTGATCAAGTCTTAGATAATTTATTCAAGAAAATGTATTTTTCATTCCTTGATAGGTTCAAACGAGTACAATAAAAAAACAGTAGCACCTGAGGATCAAGACAAAACCATTTTTACATGCCCATGGGGAAAATTTGCTTATAAGGTATTACCTTTTGGTTTATTTAATGCTCTAGACACTTTTCAAAGGGTCGTGTTAGTAATATTTTTTGATCTCACTCATGATTGTGTTGAGATTTACATGGATGACTTCACTATTTATGGGGAAACATTCCAAGAGGCAATTGACAATTTAGACAATAACAAGAATATGAAGCAGTATAAAACGAAACAATAACACCCGTAGTGTGAAAGAAAGTAGATGCCCCAAGAACCTCAACCAGGTTGGTAAGAGGTACAATGCCAAACATCCATGTTGTGTGTAAATATGTGTAGGAAGTTTGCATTCACAACTAGAGAACAAGTGAACGTGTATTTATATATAGAAAAGATGATGAAATTCAAAGTATTTATCTAGCATGTGAAACAAAGTGTACATGTGAGCATAAGTAAGCAAGAGTAAGTGCAACCAAGGTATGTAATATGTAGTGGATGAGGGAGGTGGAATAACATGCAATGCGAATGTGATAAGAGCAGCGTGCCCCCCGAACAGATGTGTGTGTGTGATGGAGATGAGGTTCATTTATAAAAGACCCCTCGGAAGTCAAGAATGAACCATGGAACAAGAGTGACCCATAGGGAAATGGTTTGAATAATGTGTATGCTAGAAAGATGTGATCATGTTGTACAAAGCATGAAATGTGACGTCTCTTGATGCTTGATGATGTAGACTGTTAGCAGTCCCAGTAATGACAGACCTACAACTAGAGAAGCAGCATAATGTAGTGAGATCAAATATGTGTACATGCTAGAAAGATTTGATCATGACGTGCTAAAAAGTGTAGTAAAAATGTGATGGTTCAAAATGCTAGAAAGGATACCCTGTAGCACTTGATCTGTGAACTGAGAGAACTAGAGTAGAATACAGGGTGGCGACGATACGAGTTGTGAATCAATGTTGTATAAGAATGAGTGCTTAGAATTGAGTGAAATCTCATGCACAAGTGATGCATTTTTTGGGGCAATCCCACTTCCAACTGGTAGAAGAATTGTAGGGATGAAAGGTCACCAGTGTCAGTTCTTCTAGTCCTGTTGACTACTTCCTAATGAATGATACACCTACTGGTCAAATAGGTGTGATCATGCTTTAGTTCAAATCCTTCATAATTTCAATTTAGATCCAGTTCATTACGAAATGTAAAAATAGAACCCTTAGAAGAGAAAACATTTGCATAGTTGATGGTGTTTTAATGAAATATGCTTGTAGCATATAAAGTATCGTTGACAACTCATGTTGATCCGAGTTAAGTTCAATCATAGGTTGTACTTAGATCAATGGTCTTAAGTTCATAGGTGCCCAGGAAGGGTCCTGAAGAGTGCCCATAAATGCTCAACGTCTACTAATTCAAGGCATCTGGAATCTAAGATTCGTGTTAGTCAGGACCCAAGTCAAACTTTTATGAGCCCTACCTGAGATTTTAGATTGTTTTGATGTTCTGTTGAATTGAAGTTGTGATAAGTAACTGTGAACTGATGGTATGGGTCTAACTGTAAATCACCTAAGATGTACTGCCCCCCTACATTTGGGTATTTTGCATGCGATCAATCTAACGAAGGAGAGGTATGTGAGCCCTGAAGGCGGACCTTGAAATGTACATTTGAGATCATGAATGCCCTATAGGGGGAGGGATATGTGCTTGTTAAAAGATTCAAGGCACATGGAATTACTCCGCAAACTGGTGGGAAACATGTGTTAGAAGCAAACTGTGACAATGTATGTCTAATGTAGGCCTCAAGACAGATGTGTAAGCTAACAGATTTGCAGTGAAATATTTCACATGTAGACCGTATTGAATTGGGTTGCAAACAATGGATTTCACCGCTCACAATGGGTATTCATGAGTGAGGATAGATTGGGATTTGAGCCAACAGCATCTAAAAGCATATAGTGTGCACTTATCAGACAAAGGGAAAAGCCTGCAAACAATGACAAAGCAATAAGGGAACAAGGTGACAGGCATGAAGAGTGATAGACAAAACATTGAGTTTCAAATAGTTAACTTGCAACTTAGTGAGCCAAATAGCGTGACACATGAAAATCACCTACTTAGCATGTTAGAAAGCATCTATAAGTATGCTCAAAGCGCCTATGATCTGATAATTGTGGCAAGTGTGTTGAGTAAGAATATGAAACCAGTATTGCAATCAGGTAAGCCAATTGACACTTTTTTATGTAGTGTGATACATTTCAAAGGTAGAGTTCCCCTAGTTGAGGGTATAAAAACACGTTGATGGGAATGGTAAGAGTGTACTGAGTTGGAAAACCAAGAAATTACATTTGTGCTGCATGTAATGATTTGTGTAAATTCTACGTTCACAGGACTTAGAAATCAAGGTCTTAACATGCATAGTTGAGTATATAAGAAAATCCTAATGACAGTTTTACACACAAGATATTACAAGCTAGCATAGGTAAGCATAAGTGATGATACATTGCGAGTATAAGTAAACAAGAACAATGTGTAACCAAGATATGTAGTATGTTGTGAGTGTGAATGGAAAGCTGGAATACAGATGTGAGTGAAGATAAAAGGGGAACATGCCCCCCGAGTGGATGAAGAATGAGTATGCATGAAACGTTGAGGTTCAAATTTATAAAATCCACACCTCGGTGAGTCAAGAACGAACCTATAGAACAAGTCACTAGTGTTTCATTGGGAAATGGCTGTAGAATGCTCCATGCGCAAGAATGTAGTATGATCATCAAAGTGTTTAAGAATCATTTGAAAGTGAGTGAATGTGCAAGAGGTAATCCAATTTTACCTATTTAGACCCTTTTCAGTATGGAATATGAACCATGAGTTAACTAGAGTTGTGGGTCATAGGGAAGTATGTTGTGATGAATGTGATGTAGTGAAATGATGCTGTCATAAAAGCGTCAAGAAATGTGTATGATGTGAGGTTCATAAATGTAGTTAAGCCCTTAGAAGGAGTCAAGTGTGAACCATTTAACATGCAGAGTTGCGTCATTGGGTAATGACTAATATAAGTGTATCAACTATGTGCAAGATTGCATGTAAAAGTCTAAATGCGAAGTAAGAAGTGAAATGGTCTAGAAGTGTGAGACACCTGACAATGCTAGGAAGGGGGGAATAATAAGTATGATGCTCCCCGAAGTGTATGCAAATGAGTGTGTTATCTAATAAAAGTGAAGGGATATGAGGGTCCTCCTACCCGATATTTGCGGAGATAAAGGCATGTGACCATGCTCTAAGATCGGCGGTGTATAAGACAGATGATGTATCGGTGAATGCAGACCTATGTGCATGCCACCTAGGAGGAGATGAACACCTATGTGAAGGAGACCTAGTGAAGGTGATGATGCACCTATGTAGACGGAGAGTGCATAGGTGGTGTACACCTATGTAAAGTAGAGCACAAAGGCGATGAACACCCATGTGAAGGAAAATGAGGAGGTGATGTATACCTATGTGAAGGAGTTATCCGAGTGGTGGATCTAGAATGATGTGACTGGACTAGATAGACTGAATGAGATCAAGTAGGCCATGTGAAAACTATCGAGTTAGGAGCAGATTGTGCTTTAGATATGAGAGGTCCATGAGAACCTGGATGCTCTGAGTGAGCGTAATGACAACCATCGAGAGGAGGATGCAACCATGGTGTGCACAGTGACCAAACACCATTGACTAGTAATGACTTGCTTCGTGTGAATGAATTTTAGACACATGTGATTCATGGAAATGATTTCTTGAATAGTACATGTAGCCACAGGAAGACCTAAGAGCATGTCACACCCTTTGATTGAAGGTGTGACACAAGGAATGGCACAAACATGGTAAGTGGACCAAACTATGAACTAGATGTTTGACATAACCGTAATGATTTAGGAACTCGATATGAAATCTGTGAGATTGGATAGTCAATAACAATAATAAGTGCAATAGAGCACATGCACTCATGTGAATCAATGGTATCAATCTTTGTATTATTAATAGCATGAAGCCCGATGAGAAGCATTGATACGTAATGTGTCAGAAGTAGAATGTAGTGTGATAATCATAATTAGAGAATGCAATGAACAGGTGGAGATGCATCAGCATGAACAACTACAAAATCAAGTGCCCCCTGATGAAGGAGGAAGCATTGCACGATATGTATGAATAGACTGAAGAGTCAACAACTGTTTGTCATGTTTAAGAAGAGGATCATTAAATATTTTGAGCTTATTATTTTCATTGACTGACATAGATGGCAAAGGCTCAGGGAGCTCAATTGCATTGTTGTCAATAAGATCTTGAATAAGATGACAAAGTTTGAAACATCGATCTGTAGAATGCCCAATGCATTGATGATAGTCACGTCTAAAATTTTCATTGTAATTACATCCTTTAGGGCGAGATGGGTCCAAATTAAGTGGAGGAGGAAGCATAATAAGATTGCTCTTAATAAGTTGTGGCAATAGAATATGTGGAGTACAAGGCAATTTTGTGAATGTATGTTGTGGAGGTTGCCATTGAAGCTTTCTAAGAGTGGAAACAATGTCGATAATAACTTTTGCTTTATTGGACTTAGTAGATGGCTTGAAAGTTGTTTTGCTTTGAAATTGAGTAGAAGATGATGAAGCTTGATCACGATACTTGAGTTTTCCCATAGAGATAAGTTTTCCTTCACGTAATTTAAGAGTATGACATAATCAAACAAATGAAGGAGAAGTCTCAAAGATGACACTCTCACATAGAGGAGCTAAGAGACTTTGAACAAATAGATCTTGTAATTCCGAATTAGCAAGTACATTGGTCATCTTAGCTAAGTTGTTTTCATATCGTAAAGCATAGTTCACTAATTGCTCATTGGATCTTTGTTTGATTTGTGCGAGATGAGCATAGGATATTTTAGAACCGATACTAATTTAAAAAATGTGCAAGAAAAACATCGACTAAATGTGTAAATGATGTTACGAAGTGAACAAGTAAATCGTAGAACCAACACATAACATAATCTTGGAGACTTCAAGGAAAGAGCTTTGCTAGTAAAGTATGATCATGCACATAATCTAGGCATGCCACATGGAAAGATCGAAGATGCTCTTGAAGGTCACCATGGCTCGTGAAGGTGGGTAACTTAGGAGTGAATTTTTTTTAGAGGGAATGCATATATAGAGATGGTAGGTGTAAAAGGAGTGTGAAGGAGCAAAGTGGAGTCAAAAATATGAAGGTGCCCTAGAAGTAGTTATTTGAAGTTGATGGATTTCAGTTTGCAGATCCTGATATAAAGAAGCTAAATCGCGGGTGTTGGAAGAAGATCATGGTTGTGCAGTAAAAGCATTAGGCTGAATGATTGGAGCATTAATAGTGGGAATGAAAGTAGGAACATGAAGGGGTTGAGTGGAGGCCATGAAACTGAGGAAGAGCCAACAAGGGGTGCAAAATCAACATTTTGAGAATTTTTAGTGGCCATCAAGACATGAAGAATATGTGAAAGATGCATAGGATTGCCACGCAAAGCTTGACGAAAATTGGTAAGCTTTTCGAGTTGTTCTTGATTAACGTTAGTGTCCTCATCATAGGATTGTTCACTATCAGATGCTTCAATGTTTTCGAGAGGAACATTTTGAGAGTTGGTGAAGGGGTTATCAGATTCAACCATTGATTTAGAAACCCTAGGGTAGATGGAGGGAGATCTTTATGCTCAAAAGACACAAAATGACCACTACGAGTGACGGGCATATGAAGAAAACCCTAGCAATAAGGTTGGAGTTGAGCGTGGGGTTCACCAAATGATTTAACAAAATAAGGAAATGATGCTAAACCCTAGATATTTCAGAGTCACATACGATAAGTAAACAACAAAACACAAATCTGACACAAACAATAAACTAGATACAAATGAAACCCTAGGTGCAAGAGAGAAGATAAAAGACTTAGTTGATTTTGCAATAAATACCGAAGTGTGTTAGATTGAAAAATTGCTGAACAGGAGGAGGAGACTGTTACAACTGCACCCAGAAAATTTTGTAATCACCGGAATAAGTTGGACTAGGGCGCCTATACTGGGGCGAGGGCACTTAGGTGTCAGATACCTCTGTTGGGTGCTTGTGACCACACAAGACCTTAGAAATTGATTTTTCTTATGTCATCAGGTGGTCGCTAACCTTTGCTATTGGTCGTCTGTATGTCGCACTATGTCCGTAGAATTCTCATGTAAACTGAAAAACAAATGATCTTCTGCAAAACCCCAAAAGACATCAAATCATAAAAAAGAAAAGATGCAAATGGGGAGTCAAACTAACCCCGACGGTCACCTGATAAAGTGAACTTACGACTGAGTGCTGCACTATATTTCAGACTCCATGTAGTTCTCGTGTGTGTGTAAGAATCGTGCCCTAAGAGACTCTTGTGTAAGATGCACTTAATGATGAGTGATAACTAGATGCACCAATATAAATAGATGTGTGGATGTCAAAATGAACTTCCTGTCTTATGCATTTATGTAGAAAATGCAATCCCTTGTCCTTTGAGTGAGTGCTAGGTGGATGCTTTGATGCTCTTAGAATGCCTTTAGATGCAACCTTAGGTGATGATAATAGATACTTAGAACTTGGTCCTTTAGTTTGGTCATATAGCTTTGTATTTATATGATTCACTTGTTTGAATTTTGTAATTGACAACTAAAAGGACGACCCATAAGAAAACAAGATGCCCAAAAGATAAAAGAGGCCCAAAAGAGGCGAGTAAGATACAAAGAGGTCGGGGCTACCTAGAAGGACGAGGGCGCTGGCGTCTTGGCTGGGTGCTAGTGTCCGGAATTAAGAAAGATAAAGCAATAAATCATCGACTGGGCTGTGGGGTGTGCAAGACTAGAGAGAAAGCAAGAAAGGCAAGAAAGTGGCCAAATATAGTATTCAATTACTAATTTTCTCTCTTAGGAATCATATGAATAATAGTATGTGATTAGGACCTAGAAATGTACCCAAGTGCGTGATTTAGTGTCTACAATAAACTACAATTTGGTGGTTCTTCCCATGACAACACATCTCATAAAATATAATATGAAACCCATGATATATAATGATACCCTTTTACTTATTAGCTCACACTTTCATTAGACATTCATATCTTCTAATTAATAACTCTACAAAGGTCTTAAAATCTTCATGAGTCCAATATACCACCTCAACTTACATAAACATTGAGAATAATGGTTTTTATGTAAAACACTAAGTACATCAAGATCATGTGATTGTATACAAGGTCCGATAAAGTAATATCAAGTACATTACATTTTATGTTTTCGTGGACTTTGATTGTTACATAGTTTGACTTATTGCTTTGACAATCAAATTCACATTAAATTGCCATCACCCCCAGAGGTAATAACTCTCTTCAGGCAACTAATTTTAACCATGCTTAGTTCTCGACATTTCATATTTTGCTGTATAAATAAATATGAAACCATTTCACGACTTTGTTTAAAACTACGAGTATATCAATGAAATTATGTGCTTTACAAAAGAGATTCAATCACTTTATTATTAATCAAAAAATATAATTTCTTAATCCATAATACAATGATTTAACATAATATGTGTTCAAAATAATTAAGTAATCTTGCAACCAAAATCAACTACAATTACACACTACTTTTATTCATAAAGTTTAAATAAATATCTTTATTTCTATATAAATAAAGACATTTATAAATATATATTAGTAAATTATTAAATATTCCATATAAATAAACAATCAATTCAAAAAAACAATGCTTTACAAAAGAGATTCAACCACTTTATTATTAATCAAAATATTTAATTTCTTAATCCATAATACAATGATTTAACATCTTAATCCATAATACAATGATTTAACATATTACGTGTTCAAAATAATTAAGTAGTCTTACATCAAAATCATCTACAATTACACACTACTTTTATTCATAAAGTTTAAATAAATATCTTTCTTTTTATATAAACAAAAACATTTACAAATATATATTGGTGAATTTAAATATTCCATATAAATAAACAATCAATTCAAAAAAATACTAATGGAATATATATATTTTTTCTTAATCCATAATACAAGGATTTAACATAATATGTGTTCAAAATAATTAAGTAGTCTTGCACCAAAATCATCTACAATTACACACTATTTTTATTCATAATATTTAAAGAAATATCTTTTATTCCATATAAACAAAGACATTTATAAATATATATCGCTAAATTTAAATATTCGCCAATATAAATAAACACTCAATTCAAAAATAAATAAATATAAATTACGTCTTTTCAAAGCATACAAAATCCTCTTATGGTCTAAGTGGAAGATTTCTGGTCCCATAAACTATTCGTGGGGGCTTACACACATTTATAAATTCCCTCATTTATTATTACCACAAAATATTGATCTCCACATATAGCCACAGGACAACAGCCCTTTGGAAGGGCTTTCACACGCCATTGGATTCCTTTATTTTATCCTAATCCCAAAATATAAAATGAATCAACAACACTGCTTGCAAGTGACACGATACCTATTTTGATTTTAAAATAAATCTAACGCAAGCGAAAATACTACTAATACTCGAATAAAAAACAACAATCGGATGCAAAAATGACAGTCCGTTGGATCCTTTAATCCGACGGGTCACGTCTCTCCATATTCACTTTGTTTTTTCCCTCACGCAACGGGTTTCATGCAGGCAGATGCATCGCTGTTGACAGGAGGGCACCGTAATTCATCGTTTCAGCGTCAAAATTTCAGGTGCCAGAGAATACACAGTTTTCTTATCTCGTCCGGCAGTTAGAAAGGATTTTTATCTGGGTTTGGAACGAGCCTTTTCCGTGTTAAATTCGTTGAGAAATCGATAATATATGGTGTTGAGCAGGTCAAATTGTTTTACTCGCTGTTTCAAGAATGCATTTTAGTGAATTTATCGATCCACTGTTGCGTTTATATTGCCGATCGAAGCATGCGCACCAGGGCAAAATTTAAGGGTTTTTTCGAAGGTTGAAATTGGAATTTTAGGCTAAATTGCAGAATCGGGAGTTTAAGAAAAGGGATCTGGGTTGAAATGGAATCGGGGAGTAGAGATAAGCAGTCGCAGGCGGCGTTTATGTGTTCGGGTTCGATTTCTTGTTCGGTTTGTCTGGAAGCAGTCGCGGATCGCGGTGAGAGATCGATTGCCAAGCTCAAATGCGGGCATCATTTTCATTTAGGTAAATTCGCGCACCATCATTTCATTTCGCCTGAAAATGCAAACCAGGTAGTTTATTATCAGAAACCCTAGGTCGTTTCGTTATATTATGGACCTCCGAGTATGGAGAGGAGTTAAAAATAAATTAAAAATGCATCATGTTTACCTATGTGAAATTGTGATTATCTGATATTCTGTCTCGATGATAATGGAAGATTTTGAATATAGAAACCCTAGGTCAGTGTCTATTTGCGGCATTCTGATGAGATGGTCCATTGTGAAATAACTAGAACACAATTTTAAGTATTTTGTGCCCGCAGACGCATGAATGTTTTGAAATAATCTAAAAATGGCGAAACCCTGGATTAATGTTGTTGGACATTTCATATAAGAGTGAAACAGGTCGAGGAATGGCAGTGAACCCTAGATCATGCAAATTAACAGGAAAGGAAAGGTCCTTTTAAGATCCAGGTTGCTGGGTACCTTGTGCACCTAATTCTGCTTAGACTGCAAGATAACTTATATTACGAGACCATCCTGTGCACTTGACTATGCTTAGACTACAGGGTACATATACCTCACCCACTCAATAGCACAATTGGACCACATCAATGGCATTTCTACCCTGATTTGAACTGGAGACCAAAGTAGTATGTTTTATTTGATTTATAATTTGTGCTTGAACAATTTATACATGTTGGAATGAGATTATAGCTGTGAAATATAACATCCTTTTAAAAATCTCAAAAGATCATTGAACAAATTTGACACTAATCTAGAACTTAAATTGTTGGCATATAAATTTCTGATGCTTTCCAAAATTTGTTCATTGAGAGTCATACAAAATCTATGGTTAGATTGCAAATCAAATCCCTGTAAATATCTCAAAAGACTATTGAACAAATTTGACACTAATCTAGAGCTTCAAGTGTTGGCATATAAATTTCTATCACCTTTCAAAATATGTATGTTGAGAGTCATACAAAATCTAAGGTTAGAATGCAACATTGTTGAAGCCTATTGTCAGAAAACCAATTTTGGAAAATAAAATGAAAAGGTTGATTTTTAGGTCACAGTCAAGCCAGACGTGAATTTGGTATATGGGACTCCCCTTATGGAAGCTCACAAGGGATTTGCTTGTATTACTTAAAGTTTAAAAATATTTAAATTTTGATGTCATGATCCCACTCAAGAGTAAACCTATCTTTGCCAGTCTGCCTACAATCTGAGTACAAGGTATATTCAGCATCATGAAGAGCATACGAGGCCCGAATGTAGGTGACTAATAGGCCAAACCTATCGCTTGGATGATGTTAGCAAACACAATTATTGGTATTATTATTTATTTTTTTACAATTTATAATTTTAAAATATGAGTTAGAACCTTCTCCACTTCATGCTAACTAGAGTTAAAAATATATTTTTATATAATTTCATATAAATTGTCGTATAGAGAGTTACTTTCTATTGGTTTTTTACCTTTGCACATGTCCACTAAAAAACCGACACTTTGCCTGGATTTGATGGCCTGTTTTGTGGTCCTTTTCTTTTAGCTGTTGATCGGCAAATTTTACCATTGATTCATATCCACAAGAGACGAGAATATCTCTTGTACAGGGTTATTCAAGCTAGTCCCATGTGGAGAAGCTAGGTTGATAGGTGAATGCAGGCATGGCAATCCATGAATGGAATCCTTTCTCTTTCTTTAAACTAAGCATTAAGAAATGTTTGCAATCAAACCTTTTCCTCTTTTTCAGAGGATGGATTTTTCAGGTGTATTTGCTTTTAATGAGAAGGGAATTACAGTTCATTTAAATCTTTTTAAGTCTTTCAGGCTTGAGTATTTTTGTAAGTAAATGTTTCCAATTTCAATTTTTGCAGCAGACCTTTAGGCCCAGTTGAATGTGATGACCTCGTTAGGATCAAAGGTTAGAAAATGTCCGAACTATATTCAAAACCCAAACTTGTTAGCAATAACTTTCTGCAATGATCCACGGGGCAATTAACATAGAATATTTTAAGGCAAACATTAGGTCCTTAATAAGGTTGCACTTGATTCCTTCCTTCAGCTCTCCACATGGTTACTAAAAGGTACTCAAGAGCTTTTGGAATGGAACTTGGGATTACCATGTGAAAGTCATTGTTCCTCCCTGCTTGCCTCCAAACCTTTGGGTCCTTATAGGAAAATAACTTATAATTTAGTGAGCCGATGAAATTCACTCTTATAGGGCAGGTTTTTTTCTTTACCTAAACTTTGCATCCAAGCTTTGGATGAGATGCGACTTGATTGCCAAATCCCATCCTGCGCAATTTTCAGGAATCAAATTGCATTATGTTTATTTGGTTAAAGATGGATGATCTGGTGCATAGGGATAACACCTTAATGTAATACTTACTCTTTTTATACCCAACATACTTGGTTTATTGTTTTTGCAGGCCGTGAGAGTTATCAGCTCCAAATCATGGAATCTAGTTTTGTTGGACTTTTGTTCCCCACATGATGGAAGGATTTGTATTAACCACTGGAATCATTGGCTGCAATCAAGCCTAGTTTTGCCAATTCACTCTTGTAGAATATGTAAATATGTTAGCAAGCAGTCAATAAAATCTCCTAGTGGAGAAGTGCTATCCATCAATTGCAAGGCAATTGGACCATGCCTTCTTTTCTTATGTGAAATCATAGTTGCCTGGAGATGCGAAGATATGGGATATGGGGATAGGGATGTCCTTTAAATCAGGGTATGTGACTAAATGGATAAGGTTACAGCTATATTATATATTAATATAGTCACCAGAAGCCACAGGAATGGGTATGTGCGTCCTTATTCCTATATTGGAATTTCGGTGGAAACTATGTGTGAAACAGTTTACATTTTCTAATCTTTTGAAAATAATAATCATAGACATTCGTTGGGAGTTTTTAGAGGGTATTATCAACACAAAATAATTTTGCAACATCCGCAGTTTTTAGCTATGGGATATTTTATTTGGTTGATAGATATTTACTAATTGGCAAATGGTACAATTGTTGTTTATTGAGAGCTTCAATTCCCAAAATTTGTTTTGCCCTTCCCGTGGCATAAAACAAACTTAGAGAACTTTGGCAATTATTAAGTAATTCCAAAATTTGGGAAATTATTCGATGCATTGTTTGTAAGACTCTCAATTGGATGGCACATTCGTTCCCCATCTGTTTGGTGTTAAGATGCTGAATGCCTGCTATTGTCGTGATTCGATTTTCAATATGTTTTACTGGATCAAAAACAAACTAGAAAGTCCAGAGTGTTAAGGTGCTATTTGAACTGGCTTGGACTTGCTTGGTCTGTATTTCAAGTTTTTGATTGGTTATTTTAGGATCTAGTAGCAAGGGCTTGAAGGTGTTGTGCCAGCTTTTGTAAGCTGGCCAGGACCGAGTCAATATTTTTCCAGTTGCGTGCTATTTAAGGATGTAGTAACAAGAGCACAAAAACATTGTGACTGATCTCCTGAGCAGTGTAACTGCCTTCTTTGCAGACGACGGTCTTACGGAATCAATATGACAGGAATATGAAGATATTGGAGGACTAAACACACAGGAAAAGACAGCATGAGAATTTTCAATTCAAAGCTATCTGCATAGCATTACCGGATTGTCTAATGTTATGTTAAGTTCCATTGTCAACATTATTTCTTTTCTATAATTTATTTGTGGAAGTGCTGCATCTGTTTAACTGACCCTTAGTGGTGTTCTTTCACTTTGTGAAGCAATATTAAATAAATTCCCACTTACCTGTGGAAAATAAATGATAGCTGAAACATGCTTTACTCTTAACTATTGGTTGACTAAAGAGGTAATTTATATCCACTCTGCCACGATACCTTGATCAAACTAAATATAACACTCAAAAATTTCTCTCCAAACTGTGAAGCCACTAGCAGATGGTATGGATACTTGTGGTACCTTCCTTTCAGGGATGGTGTCTTTTTGTAATGATACATTATATGGTCCACACGTTTTAATCAGATTATAATAATTCTGTTCTATATGTTTTACGACTCAAACTATAATAATTCTGTTCTATATGTTTTGTGATTTTGGCATGAACCTCTATATTTCAAACAATAATTGTAAATGCAGATAAATGAAATCAATGATATAAATAAATCCTCGGATACCTGATGACCAATGAAATAATGTTGCTTGCATTAATGAAGCTATGAAATCCCTGGGCTGCATACTTAATCAATCTTCAAACTTTAATTCTAAATGTAAATAAATGAAGGCAATGATAGAAATAAATTTGCAAATAATTGATGAGAAATGAAGGAATATTGCTTCAGTATTAATGGAGGGAAGCATTTCTTCCTAAGAAAGGTGTTTGACCACTTCGAGAGGCCTATATGGAAAGAAATATACAAGTTGAGGTGTTGGACTATATGGAGAAGGCATTTACTTATAGTTATTTGCTGGCTCATGTATAAGCAATGATGTTGTCTATCAATTTATACAAGAATTTATGAAGTAAGGACTGGGAACTGTCTTGTTGTTAGGGTTTCCATTTGGAATATTGTCTTTGACATGCAGTGCTTTTGTTCATCTTTGCTTGAGAGAGGTGCATCTTTTATGGAATCTTTTTTAAATTGATAAATCTCACAATTCATTTTTCTCTATTTGTTCTTAGTGTAAAATCTTTGTATGAACCCCAGGTTTATAGCTTAGCAATTTATATCAAAGCGAGGATAAAATTTGGGGACCAAATAGTAATTGGGATTGTTCATTTCTTTCATGCAACTTGTTGGTATCCAAATTTGTTCTCCTTTTCAAGCCAAGCAACATCACAGATTGGACATGGAGCTTAGAGATAGATAGATCATAGTGTGTGTTGTCTTGTAGCCGGGGATGAGATCTAACTGGCCCTTTGTCACTCAAATTTGTGGAGAGATGGATAACACCTTCAAGAGGATTTGACCTGTCCTCACTACTTTAGGTTGTGCCTCTTCAACCAGGGTGAGAAGACCCTTAGTGTAACCTCTGTTTGATGAAGGAAATGGAGATATCCTTCTTTTGCACAAATTTTATGAAGAAAACCTTGGGAAAATACGGTCAATACTCTATAATTTAACTCTTAAGAGTTGTCACTTCTAAAAGATGGAGATACTTTCAACACAAGGCTAAGGTTACTGAAGACATTAAGAAATCCTGATTGTTTTGCATATTTTAGTAAATAGATTTTGTTTCTTTGTGGATATACAGGGCAAACAAGGGTAGTTTAGGATGGATTCATGGTTTTTGAATGATTTTGGTGGGAGATTAAGCAGGATAAAGTTGATTATACCAGATCTCTGAGAAACTTCACAACAATGGACAACTCAACAACAAAAAGCTTCAGAATAGTTAAGACGTTCCTTTAACCAGAAGGTGTGCTTCAATGGAGGCTCAGATCAACACGTTTTCACACAATCTTTGAGAATTTAGCATGAAGGCTCGAGTTAAAAGACTCAATTAAACACCAAAATCTCTGATTAATCACGCCTAAGGTACACCCAAAGACTTAAAGACAATCTTTATGAACAAATGACAGTGGAGTGATTTTAAATTTGTTTATCTCATCACAGGATGAAGGCTCTTCCTGAAATGAAATTGCAAATGCCACTCAATTGTCACAGGGATGAGATCCTTTGTGATTTCGCAAGGATTTCAATGTAAGATTGCAATAGGAACGAAAAAAAACCATTTGTTGACATTCTGAAACAAAGCAAACACAAATTGCTAGAGATTGAACACAAATTAATTTCAAAATTGCTTAGATTCATCAACAGGGGAAAACTTCTAGAGCAATATCAGTGCTCGTCAATGGCTATACATCTGCAACCAATTTGACATGATAGAAAATCTAACACAAGGAATTATCCAGGTATCTCGGATTGGTCTCTCAGGAAGACGACTTTCTCAAATTTTCTCTTAAGAATTTAACCCCCGACCTTTTGCAAGAGTATTCTCATTGCATTTATACATTTTACTTGCTCACTCATCCCAAATTTTCCCCCCAAAAGAGAAGAATATTCGAGGGACTTTTGCTTGTTACCAATTTGTCTCAGAAAGCGACGTTAAACAAATTCAGATCCGAAAGCTGCCAGGTGGACCAATTGTGAATTGATCACGTTTCTTGGGCCCTCAACTAATGACTAGGATGCCATGCCACAACTTTTTGGCAATCCTTCTAATCATTCTGATTCTGTCATGCGAGAAATCCCCTTTTTAATCATTTTCCGGAGGCTTTGCACAGCTGGATCTGACAGGTAATTCTCTTTGCTCTCGAGGTAACACCTTTTTCTTCTTTTGCGCCTGCAACTTTCATCATTTCATCCTTTTTCCTTTCTTTCCTTTGCAACTCTGTCCCGCATCCAACTTCTCTGGTAATTCCCGTTTTTGCGAGTGCCTGAGCAATTCCAACTTCAAAATATCAACCTTAACAATCCTTGGACTCACAAATTAAGTTCCGAATCCATTCAATGGCACTTTACAGATAGAGATGACAAGGAATTTAATAAAAAAATGATGAAAACTGTGTGTATTTGCATCTCCAGGAGTCATGGAGCAAAAATGGCGGAAAAACAAACGCAATGCACAACAACCGTTGATTCTGCCCCTTCTCCACTTTATTTTATAACCGTCCACGTGTTTCCTTGGCGCAACTGCAAAGGAGAAGTACAGGGGCGAGTTTCCAAACAAGCGCGGGCCTTCCACGTGCCCTGGGCCCAAGAAGAACGCCTTTTGGCTTTTGAAAAAGTCTCAATAAAAAGGAGTCAGCGGAAGCCTCCACGTGTCGCCTTGGCGCACCTTTGGTATGGTCCTCAAAAGCAGAGCGCGGGCTCACCACGTGTCTCAATCCGGCAGAGTTGATAAAAAAGTTGAAGGATCAGCGGAAGGCTCCATGTGTCTAGGGTCCGAGACAGTTTTCTTTGGCTGTTGAAAAGTCCAAGCAAGGGCAGAGTGAGCGGAAGCCTCCAAGTGTCCTCTTGGCGCTTCTTCAAAATAAAATTTAGGGGTTGGTCCCTAAACAAGCGCGGTCCCTCCACGTGTCCCATGCCTTTCAAAATTGCTTTGAAAAGTTTAAGTATAGAGCGTAGCTGGCGGAAGCCTCCACATGTCTCCCTGTCGCAATTGTTAAGGTGGGACCCTAAGGCGGATCCTCAAATGAGTGCCAACCCTCCATGTGTCCATGGTCCGCCAAAACTGTACCAGCCGCATGAAAAAATTGTCTAAGTCTGGGCAAGGCAGTGGAAACCTCCACGTGTCCCCCCGGCGCAACTCCAAGGCCAAACCAAAAGGCGATTTTTCAGATGAGCGCTGGCCCTCCACGTGGACAAGTTTTGAGTTGAAGCGAGCCTTAGAGTTTTCAAAGTGCCCCGCCGAGCCACATCCAACTAGAAAGGGCCACGTTTCCACAGATGCTGAGATGTAAATTTGACGGGGAAAAACACACTCGTCAAACTGTAAAATGCAGGGAAAATCACCATTTGAGCCCGAAAATGAATATTTCTTCACGGATAGAGAGTTTGGAAATGATATAAGCCCCCAATGTGATCCTCCAAGCCACATCCAATCACGTTTCCACAGATATTTGGGACAAAAATGACAGGGACGACAAGACGCGATTGTGGAAAATGGAAGGAAGGAAAAAACTCGAGTTTTAGCCCAAGTTACATATTCTTTTCACATGGGTAGAGGAACGAGAAACAAATTTTGGATTTTAAGTGATCCTCGACCAAGGAAGGGACTGATCATGGCAACCAAATGGAGGACACAGTTTTCATGCATCAATACGGGGAGATAGAAAACAATCAAATTTAGCACCAACACAACTGTTGGAAGAATCAGCACAAACAATGCCATTCTGTTACTTAAGGCAGGTCATGCTTTTTTGGTCTGCAACTGAAGCTAGTTCGGTACTTCATATTATGCTCCTAATAATAATAGAGATAAGAACAAGAAGTATGTTGGTTGACAATAAATTAGATTAAAGAATTTGGGGGTGAAATTATCTTCTCCAAAAGTAAAATGGGGTTGCTTGTGACCCAAAGAAGATAAATATTAGCATCTTCTACTCAAAAGAAAAGATAAATAAAATCCTCTTAAAATAAATGGTACGCGATTAAATGTTTTATGGCTGTCTTTGGAAGATTGGAGAAGGCTTATCTATAGTCCAAATTGTAATATCAAAAGCCTAAAGACTAAATTCATGGAAAAGAAAGTGCAAAAATATCCAAAAATTCGGAACTCTCGAAAAAGTTCAGAAAAATTTGATGCGGAATATATACATATTAGATATGAGCATAATTGATAAATATGTAAAATTGACAAATATAGAAAAAAACATTAATAACGCAAATATAAAATAATAATATATTTAATATTAAATAATTTACGAGGGTGTTGGGAGTCGTCTTATTGCAAAAAAACTGAATTTTCGTTTTTTGGAAAAAAAAAGCCGACCCAACCCAAATTTATCCGGGCTGGCTGAAAAATCTGGATCCGGCTGGATTTTGTGCTGATCCGGCCGGAATTGGTAACTATGATTTTTTCCCTCAGTTAGGTATTAATTAATTTTTTAACTAAGAATTACAATAGTTGGGCCTGAAGTTTGTTTATAAATAGAAAATGTAAAATATAAATATTTATAATATTAAATAATTTATGAGGGTGTTGGGAGTCGTGTTATTGCAAAAAAGATGATTTTTCTTTTTTTAGGAGAAAAAACAGCCAACCCGGCCCAAATTTATCCGGGCTGGCTGAAAAATCTGGACCTGGCTGGATTTTGTGCAGATCCGGCTGGAATTGGTAACTACAATTTTTTCCTTTAATTAGGTATTAATTAGTTTTTAACTAAGAATTACAAAACTTGGGCCTAAAGTTTGTTTGTTTGAAGTTTTATTTAGGCATGCTCAAGGTCTAACTAGTGGGGCCACCTTTTACTCTGTATTAATTAACCCTTAATCAGGGAATTTTAAATCTGTCTTTAGGCCAATTTAACACTATATTAACTTTAATAACTGTGCTTTACAGCCAGTAAATATGGTTGTGCCCTTCCAAAACATAATTATAAATAGCTACTACAAATACCCATGCATTTATTCTTCCTCAAAAAGAACAACCAGGCTAGCACCCCTGAGCAAGCATTAAAAACTTAAAAGATAAGAATGGGCATAAGGCCTCAGCGATTGTCCTCTTGGATCTGGTAAGATGTTAGACAGTGTCTAGTCCCAGGAACATATAAAGTAAACATTACAAATGTTCGAGGTATCTTGACAACGAGGGTCATAATATTTAGAATCAAAGACAATATGGGGGAATGTGTTAACAGAAACAGTGTAACCAAGGGTGTAAGAATTGTTAAGTATGTCAAGTTTCTTGCATGTTTACACTCCAGTAGCATTAGTTGTCGACTTGGTTCAATTATAAGAATGAGTAGCAGGTAAAAATGTTTGAAGTGCTTCATGTGCTGAAGTAAGGCAGTAGGAAGAATCTATATCATGTGAGGGAGAAAAAGCAGAACAGAGTAAAATTATTTTTTAAAACTTGGCATGTATTCAGTAGCTTGTAATGCATTAGGAAGTGTTATTTGAAAAGGTTAGAGAGAGGAGTAGTAAAACAGAGTAAAACCATTCTTAAAACTTTGTAGGTAATCTCCGTATTTGATTGAATTAAGAAGTTATTTTCCAAAACGTTGCAGCTCTGTGGGATGATCTTTTTCAGAATTGAAGTGCCAAGAGAAACTATCAGAGGTTAAATTCTAAGGGCATGTGACAAAAGGGGTATCCTATTAGCAGAATAAATTTGGAAGTGTCATGATGAACAGTAGTTGTGGGATATTCTTAACCTCTTACTTAAAAGTTACAATTGTCTAGGGAATGGTGATTAAGTTTACCTCTAACAATAAATTTCAGAATTGTAAAGTAAGTCTAAGGCTCATAAAATTTGTAATGTATCATTTTATATAGCACAGGCCAAAGAAAGCTGAAAATAATCGTATGTGCCTCAAAGCTAGAGGCGATTCCGAGGAAGTTCAGGGTGGACGAACAATGAAGATAAGCAAGAGGATGGCTTCAATATTAGAATGGATATGTGTCGGTGCAGTGAAGTTGATGTGATTAGTGCTATTTGAAATTGAAGACGATCCTAGGTTTTTCTGATTTCTTGGAGAAGTTAAACTTAACAATAGGAAGTTTTGATAAAAATAATTAACCATGGCTTGTAAAGCTGCAGGTTTTGCTGTCCTAGTTAACATCCAGAACAAAGAGAGACTGCTAGAAAGTTGTGAGGCCAGGATAAGAGTAACATCATAGGTCCTAAAAAAAATGTATTTGATAATTTGAGGTAAACATCAGTTGGTTTAGCATAACATATGAGGCTCCTTTCAAACAGGAGAGTTAAAATGATGATGGTGCTTTTGATTTAGCTGATAACGAGCAAGGTCAAAGCACTTTAATGCTTACATTTTGGATAACATTTTGTGTGTTTATAATCATTGTTGTTTATACAATAAGATTTGGTCGAAGATTAATATCATTAGGTGATTTTATAGGGCAAGTTGTTGTTTGTTCACTTGTGGAAAGAATGGCTCATCATTGGAATATTTGTTGGTGCAGATTGTATTGGGTCAGCATTTAATGCCAAGGGAGCAATGCAATGTCCAAACTGCAGGCATGTAGAGCATGGTCAATGGCTCTATGCTAATGGATGTCGTCCACATGAAGAGTTCACTGTTGAAGATCTGACGAATAATGAGTACTTATATGATGTGCAGTATAGTGAAATGGTATGTTCAAATGCTTCTCCTTGATGATTTATAGAGTCGAACAAAATAATTTTATCCATACTAAACTTTCTTAGTAAACATTTCAAAAAAGAAGCAGTATTGCTTCCTCTTTCAACACAAGTCCACATGTTCACACATATATCAATCACTTGTTGGCTGTAGCTTGCAAACACTTGATTTCACAAATTCACAAGCTGACATAATCACAACTATCTTTATTGAAAGCATATGCAGGAAAACATCTGATACTTTACAGCTGCAGACCTGAAAAGTAGTTTCCCATTGTTGACAGAAATGTCTTGCCTTTTCAAATGAAAACTCTCTCTCACACACGCATACACATGGAGTCTTTCAGTGCATTGTTGCAGCATCTCAATTCATTAGAATATGAGCGAGTCCTTGTTGAAAGAAAATGCTACCTTGTACATTCTAGGGATAAAAGCCATGGTGACAATATATTACCTGTGACGTAAACTTTGGAGGTCCATTTCGAAGGGTTTAAATTGATCCCAGGGAAAAAGTGAATATGTATTTATTTCCTTGTTATATGTCTTAAAAGTCCTTGTTTAAGAAACCTGTATTTTCTAAACCTTTTACATAAACACGAACATTTTGGCTTCTCTATTTCTGAGAGTTTTGAGAAATATTAATTCCAGAAACTTTACCTCTATGATGGATGGACACTGTTATGTTCTTAAGTTGTATTTAGGGTGAAAGTAAAGTTAATCATTTATTTGTATTTGGAAATGTACGAAGTATTTGGATAATAGGACAATAATATATGTGTCATGGCAATGGCATCAGAGATAGATAGAATTTTGTAACAGGAGTTGCAAAATAAAGAAGAGAAGAGTTATAAAGCATCTTATGTGTTATAGGGAGTTTCAAAGAGTCTTGTCTTAATTTGGGAGCTATAAGCACATCCTAAGTTACAAGGTTCGAGTTCGAGTTCATGTTCGACAAGGATAAAGTTTGGTTCAAGTTCCCCAATGGATTAAGTTAAAAAAAATGTCTTATGTTCGAACAAAAGAATTTTGTTATCATTTTGATTTTCTCAAAAAAATGCATAAATGTAAGAAACAGAGTAGGGAGATTTGCTGCTCTCTGCTTTCACTGGATATATGTATATATACACATTTATAAAATAGTGCAAAAGCATGTCAAAAACATCCCATGTAAAATAATGTATAAAATTCGAGTTCATGTTCGACAAGGATAAAGTTTGGCAAATTTCTAACATTTTTCATAAACTTCGGCATACCTTGTGACATAGCAAGCATCTACTGTTCTACACAAAGAAACGGATTTCAGCAGACACAATGGTCAACAAGCTTGCTAAGGATGTATGTCAAGACCTACCTTACCAGCTGACACTAGATGGATGAAAGTGACTCATTCCAATTACTATGGGGCCAAAAAAATGTAAGGGGAGGGTGTTTTTATGATCCTTAGTTGTACTTAAGCTCAAAAGCAAAGTTATTGTTTAAATTTTTATAATGAAGTGTATTCAAATATGTTGGTAATAGGAAATGAATGTTTATGTATCATGGCAATGTCATAGGAGATGCAAGGAATCTTGTCATAAGAGTTGCAAAGAGTAATAAGGGAGTTACAAAGTATCTTCTATTGCATGGGGAATTACAAAAAGTTGAAAAAATAATGAGAGTTACAAAGCATCTTAGTTGTTATAGGGAATAACAAACATCTACTATCCCACATGGAGAAATAAGCAATGTCATAGGAATTGCAAGAAATCTTTTCGTAGAAGTTGCAAAGAGTAATAAGGGAGTTGCAAAGTATCTTCCATGGCACGGGGAATAAAAAAAGTCGAAAAAATAATGAGAGTTACAAAGCATCTTAGGTGTTATAGGGACTTATAGACATCTACTATCCCACATGGAAAAAATAACTTATTAAAAAGGGGTTTAAGCCTTTGAGGAACAAGGTAGTCTACGAGGACTAGTTTTCTCAAGTTACAATGCTACACTGCCCTTGGGTTAGGCATGAGTCCTCATAGAGTGTTAAAGGACAAGACTTTAGAGGAATCTTTTACAGGGAAGAAATTGGACTTTCTTCAATTCAGTGTCTTTGAGTGTCTAGTTTTTCATTCATTTCCCAGAGGAGAAGAGGATGAAGCTAGAAACCTCCGAGTTTGAAGGGTATTGTAGCTGTATATATTGAGACCTCTAAGGATTACAAGATCTATGTTCCATCTCAGAGGAAGATAGTAGTGAGTTGGGATGTGAAGGTAGATGAGGATGCATGGGCTTCCAGGTCTTAGGAGCTTCTAGTAGCAATTGAAGAGGAGACAACACTTTCTATCCAAAGTGTTGAGCCATAGGTTTGAGGGAGTATAGATTCAAATTAGGTAGGTTCTAGTATTGGTACAAAGGCAACTTGATCACCCAACACAACCAAGAAGCCTTAATGGCTTCAACAAACATCTGTAGGAGGAAAGTAGCAAGTTAGTGCTCCAAAGACTTCTTTTTGATTAAGTCATCCTACTAAGAAGTGTCCCAGTTATGTTGCACTAATGTCTTTTAGGAGGCAATACGTTTAGCAAGTATGGCAGGATGCCATGGTGGAGTACAACATCATGAAGAATGGTGTTTGGGAGATAGTGTCGAGATCAGCGACAAAATCAGTGTTGGATTATAGGTAGCTGTACATGGTGAAACATGTAGTTAATGGCATGATAGAGAAAGTACAAGGCTTGGTTTGTAGCTAGAGGATTCCCTTGGAGAGAGGGAGTTGACTATGAGAAGACAATTTTCTCCTGTTACTTGGTATACTTTTATTAGGACCATTATGTCTTTAAAAAAGTATTTTTGGTTGGCAGTTACATTAGATGGATGTTAAGACAATTTTTTTGAATGGCCTGATTGGGGAAGAAGTGTACATTAATTAACCATTAGGATTTGAGGTGCGATGGGTCGAGAGACCCATGTGCGCAGGTTGGAGAAAGCACTTTACAAGCTGAAACAAGCACCCACGATGAGTACTTGTTAGGTTTGGGATTCACTAAAACAATTGCAACTCCCATTCTATATTCTTTATTTGTTGGATATTGTTCTGTACATAGATCTAATATTTAATAGGGCATTCAAAGAAGCTCATTGAGGGTGCAAGGAAGAGTTGGCTGGAGGATTTCTACTATTTCTTGGGTGTAGAGGTGTGGCAGAGGACATGTGAGGATTTCCTTATGCAGGGAAAATACATAGTTGATATTTTGAAGAGGTTTTGACATGATGGATTACAAATCCATTCCCACTCCTATGATACCGAATCTGAAGTTACGTGCTGACTTGGATTTAGATTTTGTAGATCCTTTGGTGTACATGCAATTGATTGGGTCCTTGATGTATTTGGGTAATACCAATCTAGATATATGTTTTGTGATGAACACTTTGAGCCAATTTATGGCTGAGCCGAGGCAAAATTCATTGGGTTGCTGCCAGGCATGTGCTCTGATACTTAAAGGGCACAATGCATTTTGGTCTGAGATATGCAAGGGATGATGAGTTGATGTTGCATGGATTCATTGATTCTAATTGGGCTAGAGATGCATGTGGCAATAAGAGTACTTCGAGATGTTGCTTCAGTTTGGGTTTAAGAGTCATATCTTGGTTCAGTAGGAAGTAGACTTCAGTTCCATTGAGATGAAGTGCGGCAAAGTACATGGCAACCATCATTGCTAGTTGTGAAGCCATCTGGCTTTGCAAGTTTATTGCAGAGTTGATAGGTGAGAAAGTGGAGCCTATAGTCATGTACTATGACAACTAGAGTTGTATCAAAACCTCTGAGAGTCTAGTGTTTCACGACAACTGCAATCATATTGACACCAAACACCACTCTCTCATTGACAAAGTTCAAAAGGGAGCAATTTCTCTAGACTATGTTACGATGGATCAACAAGTTGCAAACATTTTGATGAAGCCTCTAGCTAAGGGGAAGTCAAGGTGTTTTGAGAGAGACCGCGATTGGTGAACACATTCCTTAGTAAGAGGTAGTGTTAGATTATTGTACTTCAGAATGTATCCTCCAATAGGTGTAGGTGTAGACATTGGGCGTAGTTCAACAGAGCATACGATCATAGAGAAAAAACAATTATATTCTTGGTCTAATTGAAGATCATTGTGTGTCACAATAGTGAAACATCAGATAGTCTTTGGAAAAAAGACTGATGCAAAACGCCTGCAATCAAATGTAGATGCTAGAAATGAAAGTAATAATGTAAGTGCAGGAAAGAGATAATGAACTCCATCAAATGAAAATATACATACCTTGTACTTACCTTCCAACATTGCTCGACTTCCTCGTGGTGGGTGCAATAGTTGTTGGAAACCTTGAAGAAGCAAGACTGAAAAGAAACATTGGAAGATAATTATAAAAAAAGACAAATCACATAGCTAGGAGATCATGGGAAGAATGGAACAGATCGTTGGGATGAAGAGAAAGTATGATAAATGAGGATTTTGAGTAAATTTTTATAGAGGTGCACTTAATTGGCTCGCCGCGACGGTTCTATGGCAACTTATGGAATATTTTTAGGGCTTTTTGTTTAGAAGATATGAAGCTTTGAAAGTTGGAGGAAAATGAAGCGAAATCAGGTGTGGAGGTTGTTATAAATAGTAAAGAGAAGTCATTTGTTACTTTGCTAATTGAGATTGAGGGAATCTGATATTTGGATATCGAATATGAATGATTTTAGTGACGATGACAAGAGTACATGGTGGCGGTTTGAGGTGGGCGAGATGGGGCACTCAATGGTGTGCCCATGGTAGGGATTTGTTTTTAATTTGGAAAGGCCTAGTTAGGAGAAAAGCAGAAAATTGTGTGATGGAAAAATTTAGCTAGCGAAATTTGCCCCAAAGATAGTAGTCAAAATGTAGATCGGGGTTTATTTCTAGGTGGGGAGCATTATAGGGGGACAATAGACCATTTGGCCCAATTGGCATACAACAATGATTGTAGAGGGGACATTGGAGGATATGGCTCATTATGTATGGTGGGTGGAGACTTGCTTGATCGATTGAGTTCCTTTGTAGTTTGGGGCCAACTAATGTAGTGCCACCACCCTTCCCAGAGTATAGATGACGACATGCTTGAGTGAGAGGAGGGGAGAGGAAGGCCAACAACATCCGTTCCATTGTTGAGACCAGGTCGAGCGAGGCATGCCCCACAATCAAAAGCTTGACAATAGCCATGGAGGGGAGAGGGAGGAGTAGAGGGGTTGCAAATTATAGACGACGGACATGCTTGAGAGAGAGGAGGGAGAACAAGGCCAACAACATTCGTTCCATTGTTGAGACTAGGTTGAATGAGGTGTGCCCCACAGTTAGAAGCCCGACACCAGTGGTGGAGGGGAGAGGTAGGATGCCCCTGAGGCGGGAAGAGAAGATAGATCGAGAGGATGGCATTGCGAGTGGCAATTGCGAAGAGCTGGAGGAGGGGTATATGACACTGATGAGTGTTTAGGATTATGACCCATGATATGCATCGTCGAGGTCGGAGAGCGGAAGCCTAGAGACGGCCACAAATGATTTTGGTTCCCCAGATAGGTGAGCACAATTGGTAGGAACTTTCCCATTGAGGTATGACAATGAATGAGCAATTTTGGAGGTCGTGTGTAGGAAGTCGTCGTGGTAGAGCGTCCCGGTGAGCCTCAGTTGTCTATGTGATGTGTAGATGTTTATCATAGTGTAGATGAGTATGTTGCGTTATAGATAGATTGCTAAAGAGTGATATGTTTTGTGATTGTATAGTGGACCACAACTGAGTGGTAATTTGATTGAGGATGCACACCACGAGATATTGGACGGGTGTACTAGACATGAATGATATGTCTGTGATGGGAGATCGAGTATTAATGATGCCTAGTGATTCAATGAGTTCTTTTAGGCTTGTGAGAGAGACAACCCGCGAGCTATAGAGATACTAGAGTGCTCGGGCAGCCGCAACAGGAGGAGACATGACATCATTGGTGTAGGGTCTCCTCTATGCACAAGCAACATTGGCATGAGAACAAACGATTAGATTTTTAGATGCACAAGCGGAGACTGCGGGCCAAACGACAAATGCAACTCGGATTTCAGAGCTAGAGGTTCGTGTAACGAGAGTAGAGGGAGAGGTTGCAAGGGTTTGGTCTAGAGCAACATCAGTAGTGTAGTCCTTACGTGGGTACTAGTCAGGCACCATCAACTCAAAGCATTGGACGACCTTCAATTGAGGGGGGAGGAGATGCTTGAGCTATAAGTTAAGTCTAGCTGCCCCCATCGAGAAGATTAGTTCAAGAAGGGGGGGCCCGGGCCAGCGCCGGGGGGAATAACCAAATGGGCGGGGCAGTTGCGGGGGGCGGGCCCCTATCTCTCTATGTGGATGAAGGACTTGGGAGGCCCGCAAATACATATATTGGATTATGATGATGAATAAAATAATTTATTTGAGATATATATGAGATAGTATTTTTGTTGTGATGATGTCATGTGTGTTTTATTTTGTTATGTTGATGTATGATTACTTTTATGATTCGATTTTCATATTTGTGCACAAATGTATGAACACTTATGGCTAAGAAAAAAGAAACGATAAAAGGTCTTAAAATGATAATAGAGTATGTAATATGTGTTGAAATAAGTGTTAAATGGGATGGGGACCAATTAGAGGGACAACCCAAGCGATAAGAGATAAACCCAAGCCGAAGATGATAGATAGATTACCAAAGTTTCCAAGGTAGGAGATAATGGCTTTAAAGACCCAAAGAGGAAAGAGAAACCCAAACGGGAAGGAAAAATCTATGTGGGGAAGATAAACCCATGCGGGAAAGATTAACCCAAACAGGATGAAAGATAGAGAGATGAATCGACTCAAATAAATCGATGATGGCATGTGAAAGATTGTCAGTTGTCAGTTATAATGTTAGTTACTTGACGTAGAATTTGATGTCAAGTATGAATGATGGGGTTGTCTAAGTTATCTTGAATAATGTTGATGCCATAATGGATTTCTGATTGTGCAACAAATAGAGAACATTAATCCTTTCAGAGATTTGTTTGAAAATATCATGACGAATATCCTTAAGGGAGGGACGAAGGGGGAAGAATGAGTAGGTCAAGAACTAGATGATGCCATAAAAGGAGGTTATCATGATGGACATGAACAAACCCTTTGATTAGGCACACAAAGAGAAGGTTCCCGAACTTGACGTTTTGCAGTGGATGATTCAACAAGTGTCATCGGTATGAGAACAAAAGTCATGATGAGAGCAATACAATGGTGCAAAAGAAGGTCGTGTGGCTTTCCTTTGTTGGTCTCGCCTAACCTCTGCTTCTAGGTTTCTTCATATGTCATCGATAGGCTTTACAATCCGCAACATCATGCCTTGGAGCCTCATGCCGTGTGCAGTATGATTCATACTTGGGTGGGTCGGGAGCCATAATGGCAAGAAGAGTCGGAGGTGATCTTGTGGAAGGTAAGTTCGTAACAAGATTTGGAGGAGGAAGAGGAGAGGGCAGAGATGCCATAAGAGGTGTTGTGGGAGGGGAGGAGCTAACCGATGCAAGCAAGAATTTCTATAGATCCTGGGTGCCAGCAGGCTTCCCTGCCCTACACGATTTGATTGGGGCCGGGGAGTATGAACGGTGAACATAACAATTTGTTGCTCAGGCATCAGGTCGCTATTCAAAGGAGCCTTAATGCATCAGCTCATCCTTAGAATTAAAGTCAGAGTAATTATCCTCGTAATCCATCAGGTCAACTTGTTTTAGGGGTCAAAGTTAGTAGTCTTACCTCCTCGGGAGACAATGATAGTGTTACTGCTATGATCACAGTGAGATTGGTGTAGAATCTCCACATTCTAAGCTTGGGCGTAGCGTGTTAAAGGGTCGTATAGGGTATAACCGTTATTATATTCAGACGTAGTAACGTTAATAGCACATGAGTCGACGATAGTCCTCAATTTGAATGAGATGCTCTCCGAGAGGACACTTAGTGCAAGTAATTAGTGATGGGAAGTCGATCAACATCTTCTTGTGAGAGTGAGGTCGTAAAGTAGGAGGGAAATATGAGATAATAACATTAGGGAGATCAAAATGTTAATCCTAAGGTTGATTTCATCAGGCTCAATCATTAACTGAGTCGAGAAGGTTGGGCGGAGTATGGCCCACGACCTTCGGATGACCAGTATAGCCACGAAGGGAATCAACAGGGTAGTTAAATCGTTTATACTTGTGAAAGGGAATGGTAGGAAGCTCCTCTAGGGTTGGAATTTTGAATGTTCCATGTTGTTGGAAGAGGTCAAAGTTCCAAGGATCAGTGTCACTTTGTACTTTATAGATAGCTTCTAGATTTGCAAACTTAACGCATTGGCATGCAGATGACGGTGGACTATGTGCATGTGTGGGTCCACGATTGATCTAGGAGGATATTCTAAGACTAGGGGAAGTTGAAGATCACGTCTTTAATGCAGATAGTGCGAGGAGGCACGGTAATAGGTAGCCAAATGCAACCCATAGGGGGCATTTGTCAACAATCATGACCTTGACACGTGCTCCTAGTGGACTTAAGATTATTGAGATGAATAACCAAAGTGTTTGGATGATATCAAGGGAAGCAATACAAGTACCAAATCCTTCGTCTATGAGTGCTGTTTTAAACCGTAGTGTGGCCAATTTGGATTGAAGTAAAGAGGGGGGATTGGTCCTGCATGAAAGAGAAACTTGTCAAGGATCATGAAATCCAGACGGAAGCGAACGCACATAGAATTATCAGTAGAAAGGTCAGTTTGAATGGATAGCTCTTCACATTGGCATATTATATTCTCTTTGGAACCTTTTAGGTTAGGCTCCTACTCAAAGCGGGTGGAAGAGGAATATTCATAACAAAGAGTGATGACATGAGGTGTTTACGATGGAGATTAGAAAGTTCTGTCAAAGGGGGTCCCAATCTTTATGGTTGAACTGTGCAACAGTTTGAACCTATGGGGTATTAATCTGAAGAGGTTCTAAAGGAGTGGGGCTTGCAGTCTGTTGCATTTATTTTGCTATATCTACGGGATTGACCATTGTAGAAGGATCTTCACAGTGGTCAATGGTGTTTGAGGATGTTGAGGAAGCTACAGATAGGATTGGCCATGTAGAAGAATTTACATAAGGGTTAATGGTGTTTATTTGGATAGTATAATCAAGATTTGAGACTTGTTCAGAGGGTGTTTGACTTGGAGAACATGGATAGATGGTTCATGTAAGTTTTGGGTTTAGTAGGAAAGATATGCGAAGTTCAATGCAAGCAATAATAAGTTCAATATCTGTGCAGGTTGACTATGTTTCCCATAGATGTACTAGTAGATGGATATGAAGTATCAACAATGTTGGTGTATGCATTATTGTTTTGAGTAGGAGTATGAATTAGGTTGGTAAATTTAGAGTGATTGAGGAGTGGGTCATTATATAATTTAAGACATATTCATTGGCTTGATGAAGTACTTCATGCCAGATCATGTTATTGAGTTTTTTCACATGTCCTTGATAGCTTCATTCTAACCTCTTTCTATTGATGGCTTCATGATAAAGTTAATACCAAGGAGGAAGGTATATGAAAAGGATTGAAGGGCACGGAAATTTTTCATAAGAACTGACCCCAAATTGGCATGCCGACCAACAACCAAATTACTTTCATCATGTCCATTGAGGAAGAGGTTAAAAAGGGTCTATGCACCATGGTGAATGTTTGATGTTAGACATCATCTTAACTCATCCTTAGATAGAGGTTGGTGATAGTATTATGGGAGAATTAATGAGAGTGAGAACCTCCTTGTGATTTAGGAGTAGAATGATCGATGTTATGGATGGTCCTAGTAGAAGAGGTTCCTTGAGGAAGAGTGTTTATGAATTCATCATCAGTGGATTCTTGTTTTCTAGGATGCATGAGAACATGTACATTCTTAGGTAGTTGTTTCTTAGGGCGTGGAAGGATTTTTCGAATTCCTTCATGAGATAGTCTTGGCATTTTTCTCTTACTCAATTGCTTTCTTCCAATGTGGTAGGAGAGAAGGATCCTCACCTTGTATTGAAGGCGAGGCTCGAGGGTTCTAAGGAATAATTGAAATAGTAATACTCCATTAGACATGTTATGTTCAGTCTTAGTGGATAAGGTTTTCACCTCGCTTGATGAAAGATTGCGTAAATTCAGTTTTCAACTTGTTTACAACTGTAGTTGACAAAGAATTGATGTTGTTTTTAGGAAGATCATGGTATATGAACTCATTCACTAGGGTGGTAACTAATAGCTTTCAAGTTCAACAATAGAGTTGGTTGGCTAAAAGAGGTCTGATATCGAGCTATAAAGCTATATCCTTATAAGTGTTTATGGCCAAGATCTTGGTGGTTGCATGGGAGTTAGCTTTAATACCCAATCATTGAAAAGGAAGGTGTGAGCCCCAAGGCTTCATGTAAAGGTTACGGTCTAAATAAGAGTCTCATCATAAGAAATGGCAAAGGTGTGATCCCTCCAATGTCCATGAAAGTGATGTAAGGAGTAAGAGGTTCTCTTTGAATAGCTTGAAGGACCTTGTTGTGAATGGGAGGTTGGGCAATGTGTGCTCCATTGATACCAACTTAGAAGGGAGGGGCTGGTATTATGGGTTTGCCATGCCCTTGAGAATGCCGTTTTGTGGTTGATCTAGTGAGCTTGGGATAAGTTGTTTTGCATTTGCAAGAACTGATTGGTTGCTAGTAGTTTGTTGTTGGATTAAACAATCAATAAGTTGGATGATGAGTTGAGTAGGATCGTTGGTTGAAAGAGGGGTAGTGTTGTTGGTAGTATCATCATTTTCTCTACTTGTAGAAGGATTTGTGTGGTTAATGTCTGAATCTAATTTCTAAGAAAGATAATCTTCAATGCACTTTTATAGCATATTAGGTGTCTCTCTTATAAACTCAGGGAATTGTTGAAGAAAATTTTGGATGGCTAGAGGATAATTAGAACCAGGAATATCTTCATGTTCTCCTTTCTCTTCTAAGTCAAAGACTGGGATTTTAAATGCTATACCTGGTGTGCATATTGTGAGTTGGTTTCTTTTGCTTCTTGTTGTTAATAAATCTTATGGAAAAATAATCAGTATGATGAGGGATAAACAACTTAGAAAAGTATCGACTTTCATTGTTAATGTTGTTGTACATGTGTTGCTGTGGAAGATAAATCAACAAAACCACTGAGTCACATACTCCATTGGTGAAGTTTTATGAGCCAAGAGATGGCTGAGAGGAAGCTTTGAAAAGATAATTTCTGGACGAGATCAACCATGTGTAGAAATAATTACATGGGGGTCAATGGCTGTCATGGTAGAAATATATAAGAATAAAGATGTGAAACATACAAGATGGAACCATGTGTAGAAGTTACACGAGGGGTCAATGGCTATCCAGATGGAAGAATATGAGATATGAAAAATACCTTGATGGGATTGGTCCATGCAAGTGATTTTGCACAGAGGCCAATGGCGTAAGGTCATGAAAGATTATGATGCAGACAAGATCATCCATGTAAAGGAATTTACATAGTGGTATATTGTGTATAGCAAAAGCAGAAAAATTAATAAAAATTCAAGATTGAATCTAGCTTGATCTAGGGCAGATTAAGTTTCACGTTGGGTTCACGAAAATGTATGACATGTAGCTAAAGATGGATCCCCGCCTATGTTCTCAAACATTGGGGATCAAATATAGGCCTTGCACACAAGATGTATGTATATACCAAAGGTATTTAAGGAGCAAAAGTGTCACAATTCTAGAGGATAGTAGTCCCTAACCCTAAGATAGACTATAGGTTTCTAAGGCTTATAACCTAAAATAAAGAGAGGTATCCTACTAGGATTTAGATTATAGGTAGGTCAAAATATGGATAAATAGCCAAGGGGCATAACATAATAAGACAAAGCAATAGGTAGAAAAATCGAACATACATCTTACCTTAATCTATAACAATGAATGATCAACCATCCACACAACAATAAACATGAAACAAAAGATAAAGAAGAGTTAAGAGATACTTACTTGTGGTGTGATTGTTGATGAATTGATCCTCCTTAGATGACAACACCATTGACTAAGAGATAATCACTATGGGTGGAGAAGGGGAAATATTCAAGAAGAATACCTCCAATCCTAGCTCACTATGGTGACCAAATGCAAAAGGATAAGCATCTAAAACCTCAAGCCTAATAGCTATGGATGTGAATATGTGTGCAAATGTCCAATGTGCAAGTAAAGTGAAGTGCTTAGAGTAATGATTGATTGATACTAAAATGATAAAAGGAGAAGGGTATATATACCTGACGCGATCTGCCCGTGGGTGATCCCATCGGTTAGCTTGGAGAGAAATAAAGCTCGACACAAATGCCCATGGTCAATTAGTGTTGTTTTTAAGGGAAACCTAAGGTCAAGGGGTGAAAGATGAAATGGGTAATGGAAGCCAAAAGAAATAATCGAGGCATGACAAAGGTCTAAGATGACCAAAAGTAATGGGAAGATACGAAATGCAGTGAGAACAAGTCAACATAATGATGGAAACATGTGAACAAGAGAGGAAACAAAGCGAGGATAGGGTGACTATGACTATAAATTTAAAGGACATAATGATATCTCTCAAATGTTGTGGTCTAGCCCACGTGAACAAGTCCGATCACACCCCAATCCTAGTAGGCCCCTTGAGGCACATGTCTCGGGAGGATAATGCATCAACAACCCCCGCACAAGAGAAAAGGTTAACAAGCGCAGCAAATGAGGTGTACACTAGATTGTCCTGGTTTTGAGAATTATTTTGAGCATGAGGATGATCATTGATGTCTACCACGATGGTGCAAATGTTTGGCATTGTGAGCCTTGGTGCCGAAGCAAGTAGTGCTTGGCGTGATATGGATTGGCATTGGCACTGAGTGGGATAGTGTTGAGAGAAGCAACACCTCTAAGGCCATCAATGTGAGACGTTGACATGTACATATACTCTTGGATCCAAGTAAGAGCTTAAGGACAAGGGGACAAGTATTGGGTTAAAAAATGTTTTCCTTGGTCTTGGAAGGGTCGGACACTATTTATCACTTTTATTTTGCAGAATTATCTTTAAGCATCATTAAACATTCTAAAGATATTTATATTCATGTGGCAGTTGACAGTTGACCTGTGCAAGACCAAAATTATGATATTCTATACTCCGAAGACATCTGATTTTCATTTTTCTACGAGGGAGAGGAGCTTGAGATCACCAGCTCTTACACTTACTTGGGAGTGCTCTTCTCTGGACCTCGCTTGAGTTTACGACTGACACTCTAGCCCCGGGTTAATAAGGGCTATGGCTCATTGGCAATTTTAGAGAGACAGTGCTTCTGTCATCACTTTCAGGACATTTTGTCCAAGCTTTCCCTCTTGGACTCCCTTGTTAGGCCCACATTTCTTTATGGCTCGGAGGTTTGGGGTCAATCCCTTCTGGAGTCCGACTGGGCTGCAATGGAGAGAGTTCAGATCCTTCTCCTCAGACGTATCATCAGATGCAAGGAGATGGTTCCCCATAATATCATCCTAGCAGAGTTTGGCACATGTCCCTTTAGGTTGGAAGCAATTTTTGGCATTGTTTCCTTCATACATCACATTTAGAGACGAGCAGATTCCCTTGCAGGAAGGGACAGGTACCCCTACCTTGCTTACTGCTCATCGGAGGGCCATTGTTTCAGTTGATCACTGTGGTCGATCCCAATGTTGGTATGCCGGAGTTTCACGACTACTTGGGTCTATTGGTATGCAAATAGATCACCTCCCACCACACTATTATTCCTTGGACGCCCCCGTTCACCTCCGTCCAGGCAAGCTGGATCTAAATAAAATCATTAGAGACGATATTTATAGACAGTTCATTCAATACACCTAGACCAACCCCTAGGGTGGGTTACGATTGAAGATGGCCTTTTATGCTGAGCATTTTCTTGAGGTTAATAACAATCTTATTTCTCGGCCCTAGTATATCTCCTAACATTGGATGCACGCCCTTCACATCTCCCTGGGTCTGTTCAGAGTTGGTTCTCACAGGCTCCATGTTGAGTGTCATCAGATTGACCGCTCCGAGTGGGTTTGCTAGCTCTGTTCCCTCCAGGAGGTCGAGACGGAGGAGCATTTCATCTTTTGATGCTCCCTTTACTATGAGATCAGAGGGAGATTCCACTGCCTGTTCAAAGAGTGTCCTACCCTCACTGGATTCTTCAGATATTATGACCAGAGGTGCCTTGCTCTGTATCTACATGAGACTCTTAGGCTTCGAGATGAGTCTCTTTAGTCTCTTTTGCCTTCCTCTAGACAAACGACTACTCCGCATATTACTTCCTTCTTTACAATGCTCTCCCCCGGGAGGTGTACTAAGCGATACAGTGATACCAATCCTAATGACCAGACGAGATCTGTCCTGACTCGAGGTGCTATTTCACATAGTAGGGACATTCAGTCACACACGAGGATGAGGCCCCCCCTCATCGATGGACTTTGAGGTCCACTAGACAAACACAAAGAGTTCATCCTTCTTTCGGGCATTGTCATCCCAGACCTTCCACAACCTCGGACACCGGACTTCAGCACATTACTAGCTTCTTTCAGTCGGTGTTGGTTGGTAATTGAGGATGTCTCTTGCATCCTCCTTTCTTTCCTGCTCCTGCGTGTTCGGATTCGGCTGGTTTTTGCAGACTTCCTTTGGGCTTCTTCCCTTGCCTATTCTTTTCTTGCTTCTTCTCGTTCTGGTTATTTTCGGGGACCGTTTGGTCCTCTGGCTGGAATATAATCCGCCTTTCATGTATAGTTGCAGTCCCATTGACCTACTTTTGTGGTCACTCGTTGGACATTTAATATATTTATCTTATCTTATTTTTATCTTCTCTGTGTCTAGTTTTGGAAATTTAGTATGAACATGATTGCCTAGTAATCTAGATACATACTAGATAATAGTCTACCATTTCTTTATCTATTGTCATTTGCTCTTTTTCATTGCATGTCATATTACCCCTGGATTTGTTACCAGTTCAACATTAAGATATTTTTCTTGGATATTTTGTCAATGCCAGTTGTAGTTTTATTTTGTTGAGAACCACTAAAACTGTGGCAGCATTTCATCAACCTTGTTTGAAAATATAGTAGAGCTGTACACAACTAGGTAATCCATATTGGTACGTGGATTTCTTATGTGAAATTTATGGATTCTTGCAGAGAACTTCTAAAGAACCTATAGTGATGGTGGTGGTGATGGATTTGTAAAAGGTTTAAAAATTTCTTTTTGTTGAAAAAATTAATACCCATATCATTATTTTATTCATTCATCTAAATGATATTAAAACAGTTTCATGGTTTGTTATGATCCCTTTTTATTGGGATAAGCCCTTGCCACTTCGCTTGTAGATTCGACTTCTAAAGAACATTTAGTGATGCACATGGATTTGTAAAAAGTGTTTGATAATGTCTTATATTGAAAATTAATATTCATATCATTATTTTCTTCATTCATCCAAGGGATATTTATACAATTTCATGGTTTGTTACGATCATATTGTCTAGGATCCAAACCTTTTATCACCTTGCTCTTATCCCTCAACCATTTTTATCTACGTGGGTGTTGATGTAATCACCCAACGACGTAATAGGTTTACATGAATAAACAATTAATCAATCCTATCCACCAAAGTATTTATTCACTTCAAGTATAATATTTCTATCATGGTTTAATACTAATTCCAACACCCCCCTTATTACATCATAGTCATATTAGCATACATTTATGTTGCTGCAGTTTTTTTGCTTACTTCATTGATTTGCCCATTGGGCAGCGACATAGTTCTGCAACATTGGATAAATCACCATTGAAATGGGTGATTTTTCTATGCATTGAGGGGCAGCTACCTCGTAAGATATATGTTTTTTGGGGTTTTTGAGTATTTTTATTAGAAAGCACAAAAAGGAAACAAAAATGAAAATGGGGAAAACTTAGGAGGTAGAGAGAAAATGGATGGAGATGCGCACCTGAATAAATAAACACAGTTTATCACTATGTGTAGGAAAGTAAACAATAAAAATATTGACAATTTAATGTTGGAATCTTGCATTCAAGAAAGGAAAGAAAGAAAGCCATACATTTGACATAAGAAAAATGATATTGCCAAAGAAATTCTAAGATACAAAGTTGTGATCTCCACGTATTTCTTATTAACCATGAACACAACTTCTTCTTAAGCAAAATTTTGGATAACTTCAAAAGTCTCTTTTCATTATTTATAATGTGGGAAGGTAAATGATTCTTGGATATCCTTTCACATTCTTGTACATTTACAATTATGTTTCAAAGAGAAACTTGGAAAACTCAAAAATAGAAATCCCTTCAAGTTACAATCTATTTTTTGAAAAGTAACTTGAAACTAGAACACATTTCCTAAGAATCCTTCTCCAAAGATAGCCCCTTGCTTTGTAGTTACTTTGAACTAGCCTAGCTCTTTGCTGTGCCTTTGTTTACATCTTTCATCTAATTAGTTTTTCAATGCCTAGAACTTGGCAATAATGTTCTTGATGATCTTGTATTTCGGAATTGCCACATTGTTGCCATGAACAATCCACAAATTTAATGCCTTCATTGCTGGTGCTGGTTCCCTCTACATGTATTTTTTTATTCTTTTGATTTTGAAAGCTGGGGTCTTGAGGCAGCAACCCCCAGCAAGGTCATGGTGTGGAACGCTCGTAGGGTTCGGGGCCGTAGCCTTTGGTGCGATCCTTGTTGTGGTATAGCGCGGGATCGAGGGGTGGAGCCCTTGAAGTGAAGTACAATTTGGGCTTCTTGTGGTCATTGAAAACCTGATTTTTGGCTCTTTTAATTCGTCGCTGGGGGCACATTTGATTGGCTTTTTATAGATGTGAGGCATATTTTCAAAGGTGCACCGAGTGTACTAGAGGGGTATTGCTTGTAGCATGGGTTGGGCGCGTGGGATGCACTTTAGATGTCTCTTTTGCATTGTTTAAAACCCTTCACTTCCATCCCCCTTCTTTAGCCTTTTCTTCACTTTATTGCATTTCGGGCCAACTTTCGGTCAAAGTGTGCCAATCGCCCTTTTAGGATAGTGCTCGTAGTATACTCTCAGCATGCTTGGCGTGCCAAGGGCACCCACTGCTCTTTGACGCGCTTTTCGCACTTCCACACAACGGCTAAAAAGGTGCCAGACATTTTGTGGGGTAGAAACAATTTTTTGCTTGATGCCCCTTTAGACAAAATGTCTTGTTTTTTGATTTTGCACATGTTGGATCAAATTTTTGGTGAAGTGAAAAATTTGTGTGCAATGTGTCCCAAGATGGGGAGAGTATAGTCTTTTGCATGATGAGTGGTACATGCACAATCCAACATATGTACAATGAATAGATTAACGAGGACATACTCATCAGCTCATTGTGAAACATCAAAACATATGAACTAGGGCATACTCTTTAGTCCATACACATGCCTATGAATAGTGACACACAACTGTCCACAACAGATCAATACACTCATGTAATCAAGGACACTCAATTGTCTACAATAAAGCATTATGTGCAAATAGAGAGACTTAACTATTCGCCAAAAATGGTTGTGGGTTTGGGCCTCACACTTATATGAACAAGGACACTCAACTGCCCATAATAGAGCACTGTATGAGAATAGGGACACACTCAACTATTCACCAAAAAACAGTAGTGGCATGGGTCTCACTACACTCCCTCAGTGGGAATTGGCTTCATTGAACAATATATGTGGATAGGGTCATAATCTAACATTCACCATACACAATGACAGGACAGGGCTTCACAACACTTCCTCAATGGGAACTGGGCCTCACTATAAACAACATTGCGAATTATATTCACGAGAACAAGTTTACTGTTCGATTTAGTAAACATGTTCCTCCTCACTATCCTTGTGGAAGGGTCTTCATCATGTGGAATTGGAGCATAATCTTCATTATCACCTTCACTTGTAATCATTGTTTTCAGCTGTAAAGCACCGCTATGCCCCTGACCCCTGCGTACCCTTTATTATAAGTACTGGGTACAGTACTAGTAGGTCTTGGGTACGTCTGGGAGGTACCAAGACATACCCGGGACATACCCCGTGAAAAGCAGCGCTGCTGCTGATAAAAATATATTTTTTTAATTTTTTTTGGTTGACTCAGTCAACCTAAGCACTAAAAACACATAAATGAATTAAAAAATCAACCCTAAACTCATCTAAAAAACTGTAAAAAGACACTTGACCATTGCCAAAACACAAACAATTCCACATGCAATACACGAGGGAACAACCTTCCATATTGGCTCCATACACCGCTTCCAAGCACCCGGAAAGGTCAGCCTCATCAGAGGTACTAACCTGTGCTGAAGCCAAGGAAGAAGGGCCCAACAGGTTTCTAGCCAAGACAAGCATTTTCCAAGAAAAATCATGATTCCATCCCTAAGCCAAAAAATGGAGGTAAGCAAACGGCTCCACAAACTAAGAATCACATGAGAGAATGGCAAAGACAAAGCTGGAAAATGTGAGGATCTCATCACATTAGTAAGACACATGTTTCATCCTCAACTTGATGGTAGGTTTGCTTATCAACTTGATCCCTTGCAGCTGCAGCCCAGTAAAGGCCTTTTCTAACCTTTGGATGGATGCTGGAAAATCATGGCCATCTCATTGCTCAATATCATCATCCGGCTCTTGCCTTTCTATTGGGGCTAACTATGCATACACAGTATAATGTTGAACTAAACACACACACAAGATCACAAAATGTTTTAATTTCAAGTTACATGAATATCATAGGTGCTCCTAAACCCTTATATGAATACTTGTATTCATATTGCAACATGATTAATGAAAATTTTAAATTTTAAGCATATTGAATGTTTTGAACCTTAAGTTATATTTTTCAAGTTTTGTATTTCTTATGGACTAGTAAATGTGTACCCAAAGACATACTGTACCCAAGGGTTTTTGAAAATTGACTTACTCGCGTACCCGTATCCGTATCCTGGCAACATAGGTTTTCAGTTTGCGTCTAAACAACTTCTACTGTGTGAGTATTTTTGTGTTGGTAGCTTGCCAGATGTGGAAAGTTTTTTCATCATTTTTTTTTTGTCAACAGTTATCTTTTCCATGAGAAAGGGCCTCTTCCCCTCAATTAAAAAACATTTGTAAGGTTGTCGGGTACCATCGATAATGCACCATTTACAAAACTTGCCTTTTAAGTTTAGAAAGACTGTTTCGTAATGAACCTTTTACAGGAAATCTCACTCTTTTTCAGAGCTGAAACAAAACCCAAATGCAAGATGTTTTACAATGCCATTTTACACACGCTGATAAAATTTCAAAAGCAAAGTTGGACAGGATCAAAAGTTATGGAAGTAATACAGGTTCTCTGGGCATATGATGAACTATAAAGGCAAATTATAAAGTTTAGACTTTATAAAAGTTTACAAGGCCCTATTTTTTGAATTTTCTATTTTAAAAAGAAAACTCAACACTAAATGTATATTGAATAAGAGTTTAAAACTTTACAAAACAATTTTTATGGCATTCTTCACATAGGCGCCACCCCTTCAAACGCCACATCTTCTTTGCTGTACATATTTGATTTGCAGTTTGTACTTCGTAGATGGATGCCCTTCAATCTTCAACGCTCTTTTGCTGCGATCATGCATCGAACAATGCTTCTGGAAAATGCTTTTCCTCACCTTGAGCACACCATTATTTGATTTATGGATCTGATTTTGGACATGTCAATGATTTTATAAAGCCCCTATGACCCTTCATTGATTCATGTGCCACTTTCTCAGGTCTGCAGGATTAAATATTTATGAAGCCCCCTATGAGCCTTCGTGTTGATTCACTTGCTACTTTCTCAGATCTGAGACAGTTAATTATTTTAAACACAAAAACGCCAGTTTGGTATTCTCTTACTTCTGGGCTGAAATTAAACTATAAATTTGTTATTAGAATGCAAAAACTACTATACCTATTTGTCCATAAGGGTTTTGGGGCATTTTTGATGCAGTGGAGCTTAATACAACAATCCACAATCTGCACAAGAATTGGACTCTATTCTATCAGACTCTTCTTGCTCTCGAAATATTTTCCTAAATCTGTCAATCACAACAAACTAATGACACAAAAAAGAAACAATGACTGTTCAATACAATTTCACAAATTTAATCGGTGGGATGATCATCAATTGGGGCTACATTACAGTTGGAGCTGCCCCTTGGCAGTCAAATCATCAATTTATACAATGTCATGGTTTGTTATGATCCTATTTTCTAGGATACAAACCCTTATTATTGTTTGCACTTACCTCTCTCCTATTTTTCTACCTGGGTGGTTGATGTAATCAACCAACGACCTACTTGGTTTAAATGATTAAACAATTATTTAAACCTATCCCTCTAACTATTTATTCGCTTCACCAAGTATAATATTTATACTATGGAGTAATACTATTTCTGACATCTGTTTTATGGGTTGGTGTCTTGTCAGCTTTAGGGGCATCTTGGAGCTATTTATACCTTTTTTTAAGTTGATTTTTGTTACCGTTTTCTTTTGGGTAGAAAATTAGTAAGATTAATTGAAGATTAACCATGAATTCTATTTTATTTTTTCCCAAATAAAAACCCGAGTGTTGGTAACTTTGGCAATTTATAGTGATATACTGCCAGTTGTACAGTAACTTGAATTATCAGGGTCATCGATGTATGGATTCTTCATTATAATTTCTTTTTAGCCTTTTAGTTTGTGCTTCAAAGTTCAAAGTATTTAGCATGTAATGAAGAAGCTTACTTTGGAAAACTTATATACTAAGTGCTTTTGTAAACATTATCCATTTGCAATTGCACAACTGCGTAACACTTTGTAGATGCCAGTTGATTGTATGAAATAATTTGGAAAATATTGGGGCCTATAGTAACTTTTCGACCTTTTTTTGATTTTGTGTCTTTTGCAGCCATTTGGACTCCCATGGTGTCCGTACCAAGGTTCATTTTCCCGATTATCAGTATCTCTCGAGTAAGTATTTCCAGTAATCCACTGATGGTTGAAAACAATTATAGTGATCCTATCTGTATAATTTTGTGTATTGGTAATAAGCTAATTTTGGGCGCAAGGGTGTGAACTGATGGTGGGGCCTGAGTGCTCGCCAGCCAGCCACCCAGGTTGTAATCCCCTAGGCCCCAGGGGAATGGTTACCCTTGCATTTAAACAGCTGGCTGGGAGGACTCGCCCTGCATTAGTGCGCCACGAAGTGTGCCAGGTCGCTGGGTCATTAACTCCTGAAATGCCTAAAAAAAATAAGCTCATTAATCACACTCATGGATGAATTTTCTTATTGGGTAAATTATAACTCTCATAGAAGTTTCGTTCATTTTGTGACAAAGTATTGAGAATTCTGGTTCTACTGTGATAACTCTAGGAGGGGAGGTGTACTTTATAATGCTTTTTGCAGGCAATATTCTGATACATGTTAGGACAAAATGGTTCATCTTTATTTTAGAGGATACACATTAGTCGATGTTACATTTTTTAGGTTCTCAACTATTTTTTATTTTGTTATGGTATATTATAAAAACTTTTAAGCAATATGCTTTTCTCTTTGATGGATGGATATCCTTTAGGTCTTAGCTTCTTTCCCGAAACATCTTTTCATTATGTTCAATCATTGTCTTGGATTGAGTGTCGATCTATCAATTGAGATTGGATCCATATGGTCGTGTTAATTGAAGATATAGAAACTATTGACATGTGTTTGATTTTTGTTTTTATGGGTATAAGATGTTTAGTCAAGATTTTTTTTATAAGATCGAACTGATATAGTTGTCTTAGTTGAGATGTAGAAACATCTGATAAGATGCATTATAATTTCGAAGTAATCAATAAGGAGATAAGTCTGGCTTTTGATTGCATGGGTATTCTGAGTGGTTTACATTTGCTATATCTTATAAACTAGGTTCCTTATGGAATATGCTATAGGGGAAATGATTGTTCTTTTCTTCAAATATGTGAAATATGTTCTTGTTGTGTGTTATCTGCTGTTTAACACTTTCGGGACCATCATAACCTCAAAATGTAGGTTCAGAATATAGCAGATTAAAAATCACTTGACTTGGAGTTAGAAACATTTTGACGAACTCGAAGGAGAAGAGTCTAGTTCATGCTCCACAAATTCTTGAAAAATAGAAACTAAATAATATATGCAGAAGTTCTCAAAATTTTTAATTAGAAAACAAGTTTTGTGATTGAAACTACGTAGGCATTAGATTGAATCAACATTTTGGGCCACTTGAGCCACTATTGGTGTAGCCCAATCGGTAAAGTTGTTGGGCTTACACCATGAGGTACCAAGTTCCAACCTCAAATCTTTGTTTCTACATTGACTTGTGATGCCCTTTCTATAGCCAACACATGGCAATCTTTTATCAATACAATTCCAGGAGGATTTGTGGTTAAGAATGACAAATGGCAGTTGGTGATTAAAGATAAACATGGTGCAACTTTTTAACTCCTTTTTCTATTATTTTATTATTGGGCAATTTAAAGGGAAATAACAAATAATCTTACTATAAGATTAAATCACGGGCCATGTCTATTATATTACAATGGCTTGTATTTATAACTGTGTAAATAGTTTACATCATAGTTCAAAAACTTGTAATCAGACATTACTTGGGCTCCCAAATTTTGACTTGTTAATCGGGAGTCTCTTGACAATTACTCAACATTATGTGGCAACTTTATTGCTACTTTAAAAAATATATATTCATAAAATAAATTTGAATAACATGAAGACCACTATTAATTGACACGAGAAATGAATTTGTGAGAATGCATAAGTATATTTTCTATTAATATTCAACCAAACAAGAGTACAAAGTACAAATTTCAAACACAAACTATAGTGACATAGTCCTCAATGCACCAAAATATACTAATATCAAATTTGAAATATACAATTATATCCAACACCTAGAATAAGTGTATTGCCCCATGGAAGTGGAAGGTAAAGATTCCTCATCTGCAACAATATCATTCGTAAGTATATATTCATCCTTACCAACCCATCTGGCTCTTGATGCTTCTATTGCCTTTGACACCATCACTTCCTCTGCTTTCCTCTTCAACTCTACAATCTCGTATTCGATAAACATGGGCTGCACATCATCAACATTCCATTCAACATTTGGATTGATATCATTCAAGTCAATTGCCTCATGACTCGTGTCCTTCTCCACTTGTCTCATTCAAAGATGAAGATTATATCACACAAAAACAAGGTCATTTAGGCGTTGTGTTAGTCTGTTGCGCCTCTTTGTGTGAATAATATCAAACATGCTCCAATTTCATTCACACTCGGAAGCACTACATGGTTGACACAAAATGTAGATGGCTAGCTTTTAAAGATTTGGTGTTTTTGCACCATAATCTTCTCACCACAAATATGGAAATAATACATTTATAATTTTGTAAGTCAATTAGGCTTTAAATAAATGGAAGAATTCTAGTATCTAGATCTACATGTAAAAGACTAAAAACAAATGACTTAATTTTTTTTACTTGGTTGTGCGGTGTTAATTCCTTTTTTGTATAGAGCTGAATAAAAGAGCCTCTTTTCTACAGTCTTGTAAATTTGTAGCTCATTAAAAAGTGCCTCTCTTAAAGATGTTAATTAATACATCTTCTCTATGCATGTATTAAGGCCATCCACAACCTCATCGGCCTTAAATGATTGAGAATAAAAAAATTTCGGGTTCAGGTAGTAGGACACTACATATATATGTTGATGGAGTTGCTTGTTCCATCTCCTATGAAGTATATGCCAAATGGGTTCATATTTTCTTTGATTTTGGCCATAATATTTTTGCTATGTACTCGTTAGCAACGCCCATGGCTTCATACAAATAACACATTGGGTTTTTCTCCCTATTCGCCAACTGTAGAACTCCAACCAAAGGCTTGACACCTAAAAGTTAAAAGAAAAGAATGCACAATTTTAAATTCAAGAAGCAAAATTAAATGAAATTGAAAATCGTAAGCTAAAACAATTATAACAAATAAATGTTAAATAATTTTTTTGCTAATTATAGGTTACTTTAATATTTTCTTCGGCACACTTCACAAACACATCATCAAAAAAAATCTTTATGACCCTTTTCCCTTTGGGCTTTCTTGTTTAAGAAGACCCCTCTTGCCATATGTGTTCACAAACATCTTTGTAAGAGATGTTAGTGAGGCTACAATGCTTCACAATGTGATGAAGGTTGTGGCAAATTGAGTGATTCTCACTTGCACAAGCTCCTTTCCATTGATGTGCTCTTTCATCAAGCTTAATACCCAGGGTGATTGTAGATGAACATTGTAATATCTCTTGCCTCTCCAACCACATTCTTCATCCATGTCATCTTTCATATACCCTCAAGTAGGAGATGAATGCAATAGGCTGCACAAGGGGTTCCAAAAAGTGTAGGGTGCCTCTCCTTAAGAAGTCTCCTGCAACTATATATGTTGTTGCATTGTTTGTCAAATTTGGACAACATTCTCCACACCACCTTCTACCACCACCTCATCCAACATATCACACAAAGTGTTGGCATTTTTCACTTGGCAAAATGCATCAATTTACTACTGGAAGACCAACCACCCACTAGAAGCCACTAAAAAGTTAATCAATGTGTGGTTTTTCCCAACCATCCACCCATTAGACAAAATGGTGTAACCCTTCTTTTTGCCATACCTTTTTTCTTTTGTCTATAATACCTTACACATAATCCTCGAACGACAGGCCACTCAGAGTAGAAGCTTTGAACCCCTTCCTGACAATGGTCACTGTAGTGACTAAATTCTCCTAGTATGGATTTTTCGCGACATTGAATGAAATATTGTTGTAGTAGCAAAAGTTTGCTATACCTATCCTTGCTTCCTTGTGTACTTTTTGCCACCAAGCGGTACACTCAAGTGAAAGTTGTGACCCAGGACTACTTCAAGGAATAAAACAGGCATCCGAACTACCTTAAGTGGATGAGACATGTCCTTGTATTCAACCCCTTGGAGCGGCAATAAAAGAGGCCTCAATGTTCATTATCATCTCTTGATGCCCTCTTATTCACTACGGCTTCAGGTGCTTTGTCGTTCCTCTTTTTTCTTCGCAAAACTTGCAAGGCTTGCGGCCATATTTGTTTGAGCCTCAAGAGGTGTTTGTCAAAATGCTACCACATATTTTGCAAGTATTTGTGCGATGTGGTGTTTGAGGCGATTGTAACTTCCGCTCATCTTCATTTCACAATAGTTTCATATCACACAATTGTTCTCTGCCCATTCACAATACTTCCAAGAAGGGTCATTAGACTTATGCTTGTTATATTTAGTTGAATTGGATGCCATTCTTGGAAGTGTAGACAACATAAAAGTGGAAACTCTATAAAAACCCCCAAAATTTTTTATATGTGGAAACTCTAGTTGTTAATAAATAGAAGAAGTAGAAGATTTAAGCAATTGAATATGGAATGTTGAAAACTCTAGGAAAAGAAGAAAATATAAACTAGAGTCTAGAAACCTAGAAAAATTCCAACTTCTATGCTTGGAAATTTGATCTTTGTTTTAAATTTTGAACTTTCTGTTTTTGCCAATTTACAAGTATACGCTGATGATTCCTTCAAATGCTGAAAACCTTAGCTCTAATTCACCATATTTGCAAAACAAAAATCAGAAAAATGCATGCTTCAAAGGAAAAAATGGCATTTTAAAAAATGTTGGCAATATATACTTTACTAGCCGTGTCGACAGGAAAAACTCGACTATTTTCTCCGAGTAATGACAAAATTACTCCACAAAACTTGTCGATTTTTGCTTGAGGACTACCCTCCACCCTTCTGCTGTAGAAGTCACTATCACGTATGAATGGGGGCTTATTAAGGATGCTTACTTCAAACAATATATCTTGGTGGACCCACAGTTGGCTAGTACTCAGGGTTCTGAATTTGAAGATGAATTTCTTACTATTCATAGAGATAAAACCACAATTTAAGTCTTAAAAAACTCCATCGATAAAGATTTGCAGGAGAAACAATGCTTATAAGAGAGTAACAATGAGGAAGAAATGGAAAATATTGAGTGAAAGTGCCTAAATGGCTAGAAATTCTAATTGACTCCAAGGTACAAGGCATAGTAGAGGCCTTAAAAGAAATTGTCAAGAAAGCTTATGAAAACAAGAGGGCTAAAGAAAAACTAAAGATGCATTTGACAACAAAGGACTAAGAAGGAGTTAGTTACTTCCAAAATTCTGATTTTCCAGGAAACAATGAGATTACACAGGGACCTGTGATAGAAAAAGGGGCCATGAGGGTCCAAATTAATAACTCAGATGAGGGACCTATTTCTACTATTATTGTTGTTGTGCTTCCAAAAAATACTGAGGAAAAGAAACTTTAAAATTTGAATATGGTTATTTGTAATTACTGAACTTGTTTATTTGTGATTTGTGTTGAACTTTGTTATTGCTGGTGCTCTTTGTGACCCATGTGTTGTAGGTCTGTTTTAAACTTTGGTTATTATTGGTTGCCCCTCGGGGATACATTATTTTGTAGTTGACTTTTCAATATTAAAAAAAAAACGTGATTGACTTACAAAATTATAAACGTTCTATTTGTAGATTCGTGGTGGGAAGATTATGACGTGAAAATATCAAATCCTCAAAGGCTAGCCATTCACATTTTGTGCTAACCGCGTAGTATTTCTAGGTGTGAACGAAAATGGAACATATTTGAAGTTGGAGTGCAACATGTTCATAATACAACACTTCAATGATTTTGTTTTTGTGTGCTATGATCTTGGATGATATTAATCCACATGTCAACTGGATTGTTGATGATGAGATGCCCATGTTTCTTGAGGATGGCATCGTAGAGTTGGAGATGGAATCATAGGAGGTGATGGCTTTAGAGTTAGAAAAGGCATGAAGTGCCGAAAGGGTTTGTGCGGATTTCAATATCTTTGTTGATGATATTATTGCAGAGGAGGAATCTTTACCTTCCACTTCCGAGGGGCAGCAGACTTATACTAGGCACTGGAGATGATCGTATTGTTCATATTAGTATATTTTGGTGTATTGATGACTATGTCACTATACTCTATGACCCTAAGCATTATAGTCTGTACTTTTTACTCTTTTTTGGTTGAAAATTAATAGAAAATATACTTACGCATTTTCTACATTCATTTCTCATGTTAGTCAACAATGTTCTACATGTTATTCAAGTTTAATTTATGAATTTATATGTTTTTGAAAGTAGTGATAAAGTTGTCGAGTAATGCCGAGTGTTTGCCGAGAAACTTTTGTATCCTGCATATGAGTGAAAATTTTGGGCTCCCAAGTGATGTTTGAGTACGAGTTTTTGAACTATGGTTGTAACTTTTCTATGTTACTTATAGCTCTTTTATCACAACACTAGGAAGATACGAGATAGTTGAGAATGAGTTGTATGTTCTGTGAGTTCTTTGTATTGACCCATTTCATTGAAGGGAAGAGGAAGGATGATGTGTAGTTACCACTTCTATCTAGGTTATTATCCTTCTTGTTGTGTGTTTGTTTCCATTCCTTTCTAGCTATTTATGCTTTGCAAATAAGTCTTATCACTCTAATGCACATTCTACCACTCTTAACACACTATAAAATCTCTGCTATTTGAGACATTTGAGTAGTTGGAGCATGGGTAGAAAAATTTGGATCTATAAGTTCTAATAATACAATTTCTTGGGAAATTGAAATTACAGGTCTATTAGAACAGCAAGTTCCTTGTGGCTTGTAGAGATTTTTGTTAACACGAGGATTGTGTGTATAGAAAGATTTTATGCAAAGTTCCTTGACAAAGTGTTGTAGGAATTTGTGGTTGAATAGAACAGCTATGACCAAATCTTTGACAAAAGACTCGAGGAACTCCAAGATTGCCATACACTGGTACAAAAGGAGAATAGAGGACTGTGAATGGTGGTGCAACAGTTGGAAACAAAGACTTAGAAGTGACAAGAGATATGTGCCAATCATGAAGAACTCTTCGTTGTTATCCTAGAGGGATTGCAACAAGATTTTTCGTAAAAGGAAGAACTGTTGGAAAAGCTTCAATGTGATGTTGAAGGAGCTGAAAGGAGAGAAACATCTACCAAGAAAAGGGGACCGACTGCTACCAAAGAATCTCAAACCATGATTGAGGTATCCATGGCATGCGCTCCATCACATGTTTCTTTGAAAGTTACAGTGTATTAAACCCTTGGCAATTTTTAGAAGTATTTCCTCAATTGTTGTTAATAACTGTGTGTTATAATGGAAAAGGGCTTGGCAAGGATGTCCAAGGAATCAACAATCCCATTATGGTTGAGGAAAGACCTCAATATGCAGGGCTTGGATATGGCAAAAATAAAGATTTGAGTGTGCTCTAGCATGGCTCAAACAAGTGTAGCTTCCATGGAGGACTCCATGCCATCTACACAACAAGGGATGGTGTAAAAAAGGTAAAAATGTTTCTAATATCATTTTTGTTAAGCCTCAAGATAATTGTGGGGTGTATACAAAGAGTGGGAAATAATCAACACAAAAAGAGGGAAGCATGAGTTTACTTCAAGAGGACAAGTTAGTACTTACAAAGTAGAAGATAGTGCATCACTACTCCATCCACATGATGCAAATACAAATAGGAAATGTAGAGATTACACTCCACCAACTTTACCACTTGCAATTCCAAGAGGCAAAAGAAACAAGCATGAGGAGACAGCCCAAGAAGGAAAGAGGAGTCTTCCATCTTTTGTTTCAATTGAAAGAAAGAAGTTCTTGTAGCACAAAAATTTTGGTATTTTGTTTCTTGCACTCATTGTGGGAAGAGTAGCCTTTGTATATATACGCGCAAACAGACCATAACTTGGGATCTCAAGATTTTTAGGAGAGATGGGAAAAAGGAATCCACTCTTCAAGCCAACAAGAAGAGGATGGCCAAGACACACTCCAAGGAAGTGAGAAGCCATTTGATATGAATGTGCAAGTCTAACAATTTTTGTACTCATTGCAAGGTGCATTGGAATGGAAAGTGTTGGAAACTTCATTTACATCTTCCCCCAAAGACTGACAAAAGCAAGAGTGGACAGCCAAAACAAGAGGGGATGAAGAGCTTACCAGAAAACAGGAATGGGATAATAAGTCTTATCACCATTGCAAGCAAGTAGTGGTAAGGGAATTTCATTTGATTGATGTATTGAGTATTTTACATGATTTACAAAGAAGAAAATGTTGAGTTGCATTCACATGTATGGGCATCGAGTAACATTCCATGTGTATCTTCAAAACATTGTATGTTTCCATTTGTTGATGGAGCAAATAGGGAACTAATTTCACTTGCATGGGAAAGCATGGGAAGCTTGGAACTTATCATAGGCCAGCATGAAGCAGGAAAGTCCACTTGTGAATAACAAGTAAGGCGGCCAAATGGCATGTTTTCAGTTTTTATCACTTACCACTTGTTTTGCATAGCAAGGAACAAAGAAGAGAAGAAAAAGAGGCTCTCTAAGAGAGCAAACATCCAAAGCATGAGGTTGGGCAGCAACTTCTTTCAATTAAATAATCACAATAATGGATGATAATGTGATAATGATGATCATGTTGTGCTTTGTACTTGGTTTGAGATTTCTCAAGTTGCTCTCTTACCTTGAGATGGATCTGTCTGATCTTCTCAATGAATTTTGTTGCCCTAGTGACCTTTGAGTCTCTCACCTCCTTCTTGCTGTCCAAGTGTAACATCGAGCGGATTGGCAAACAAGTACCCCAAGCATGCATCAAAAAGTGATTGGTTGGTGGGTGTGTGCACTGCCCTGTTGTAGGAATGTTGAATGTGGGCTAAGGACTCATCCCAAGCCTGTGGATACTTCTTGTTGTATCCTTTAATCAGCTGTACCAAAGTTTTGTTCACCATTTCCATCTGCCCATACCGTTTGTGGATGGAAAGCCGTGCTCTGATGTAATTTGGTGTCCATCTTGTCCCACAATGTTGTCCAAAACTTCCCTAAGAACGTGGAATCTCTGTCAAGAAACAATATACTTTCGCAAAATGAAAATGAATCCATACATTAGTAAAGAAAAGTTTTGCTATGGCCTTTTATAATATTTTTACATGCCATAAGAATATACATTTTGTTGAATCTGTCAACAACATACAAGTAGTCATGGTTGTGTTTGGTCATAGGTAGTCCTACAAAATCCATTGAGATTGCCTCTGATTGCACACAGAGTATTAACTCAGAAGCAGTGGGTTTTGCATAGGATTTCCGATGATACAGACGGTCCTTTCATAGCCAATGGACGGTTCCTTCTCCAGCGCGGGGAATCACAGGGGATGGTGATCCTTAACGGGATTGCACGCTTTCCGGATTCGTGCTTCTTCACCTTCCGCCACCATGGTGGTGGCACCAACGTTGTTGATTATATTCTTGCCAACCCGGATGTCTCTCTTCATTTCTGTTCCTTCTCCGTTTCCCCCATTCCCCTTGCTGACCACCCTGTCCTATCCTTCTGTCTCGACACCAACCCTCCTCCCACCACCACCCCTCCTCTTCGCTACCCCCCCTCGTACTAACTTTCAGTTTGATAAAGGGAGCTAAGACACTTTCTCAGCTCACATCCGTGACCTTCTCTCCTCTGAGAATCACTTCTCCAACCTTGTGAGTGTGGATGCTAAGTACAACTGCCTATCCTCTGCTTTGTGGAAAGCTGCTCTACTATCCTTTCCCAGCTCCACCACTCATCCCTTAGCCTTTTGGACACCAAAAATCTTGTCCTATGAACCAATGGTATGATTTAGAGTGCAAATCCCTTCACCGTCACCTCTGTCATGCCTTTACCCATGCTCTTCCCTTCTTCCCCACTCTCAGGACTGCCTACCGGTGCCTTCTTCGCCGTAAGAAGCAATCCTTCATTTCCCACCGCAGGCATACACTTTCTACCTCCCTCCGGTCTAATCCCCGGTCTTTCTGGTGTACTATCTTTCCCCACCACCCCCCTCCTCCATGGTGATCTATCCTACCTCCATATTCTCCCACACCTCTACCCTTTATGATATCCCGGGGCATAAGTCTATCCAGATTGGAAATCCTCCTCCTGGTAATCCTTTCACATACAAGAATATCAAAGAGGCAATCAGATACTTGAACAGTGGCAAGGCGGTTGACGAAGAGGGCTTCCAGGGTGAATTCTTCAAGCAGGGTTTTGAGGTTGTTTGTGTTTATTTGATTGATCTCTTCAACCAGGTGGTCTGCCGCGGTTTCTCGCCTATTTGGTCTCATCATGTCATTCACCCCGATCTACAAGGCGGGAACGCCTTCCGATCCGAATAACTACAGGACTATTATGGTGGGCCACTCTTTCTCCAAACTCTATGCCACGGTCCTCCACAGGTTGTCTGATGATTTGGAGCAGAGACAGCTCAGAGCTAGAGGTCAGACTGGTTTTCGACCTAGGTATCACACTATCGACCACGTCTTCACCCTTTGGGCTATTATTGAGGAGGCCTGCCACCGCTCTTCGAAGGTCTACAGCTACTTTGTGGACTTTTGGAAAGCCTTTGACTTAGTACCTTGCATTGCTCTCTTCCAGAGGTTTAGGGACATCCGTATTTCTGAGATTCTTATTGTTGCCATCATGCGTCTCCATGAGTCTGTCCTCGGTCGCCTCCGTACTGCTCTCGGGATGTCAGACTTCATCAAGAGTACCATTGGGGTTAAACAGGGTTGTCCCCCGTCCCCTACTCTCTTCGGTATCTACATTGATGAATTATAATCTTTTCTTCAGGATCATATTCAAGAAGGGGATGGGTGCCTTCTTCACCATGTTTTGATTTCTATTCTCCTGTTCGCTGATGATATTGTTTTACTTGCCTCTTCTCCTGAGGGGCTTTAGAGACAACTTGATGCACTTGCTCTATTTTGTGATCTTCGGCATTTGACGATCAATCTTGGTAAGACCAAGGTCATGGTCTTCAATGGGTTGAAGACCTTTCACCTCCATTTCTTTTTGAGGGGGCTGGAGGTTGAAATTACCAACACATACTTATTTGGGTGTCCAGTTCTCAGGACCTAGATTCAGTATGAGGCATGCCCTTCAGCCGTGTGTGAACAAAGGTTATGGGTCTCTTGCCATTCTTGAGTGACAATGTTTCTGGCACCACTTTCAAGACATTTCCTCTAAGATGTCTCTCACGATCTCTCTCATCCGACCCACTGTTCTCTACGGGTCTGTTGTTTGGGGCCCCTCCCTTTTAGTTACGGATTGGGTGTCAGTTGAGAGAGTGCAGACTCTCCTCCTTCGTCATCTCATCAGATGCAAGCAGACGGTTCCTCAGTTGATTATTCTAGCTGAATTTGGCGCCAGACCTTTCCGTCTGGAGACCGTTTTTGACATTTCGGCATTTGTTCACTGCGTTAGGAGGTTTGGGGATTTCCCCGATGAGTGGAACAGGTACCCGTATCTCGCTCATTGTTCCTCTATGAGTATTGCTTAGGATAGAGGACGTTGCTGGTTCTCCGATACTTCGGCTTTGTTGGGTTCTGTTGGTATTCAGATGGATCATCTTCCCCCCTTTCATTATTCCCTGAATGCTCCCAGTCACCTTCTACCCACCAAGCAGGTGTTGAATAGGTCCATCAGAGAGGATATTTATAGGTGTTTTATTCAGACTACTTGGGTGAACCCCCCTGGCGGCTTGCGTCCTAAGATGGCCTTTTATGCAGAGCATTTTCTTGAGATCAGCGATGGACTCATCATCCGCCCCCAGTACACCTTTCGCTAGTGGATGCATGCCCTCTGCATACCCCTGGGTCAGTTTCGGGTGGGCTCCCACAGATTGCGTTGTGAGACGGATCATCATATTGACCACGGGGACAGACTTTGCAAGCTCTGTAGCCTCCAAGAGGTTGAGACTGAGGACCATTTCATCTTCCGCTGCCCCATATACTATGAGATCAGGGGACGATTTCATTGCCTCTTTAGAGGGGTTCATACCCTCCCGATTTTCTTCAGATATATTGACCAGCGGTACCTTGCCCTCTATATTTGTGAGTCTCTGGAGCTCCGGGACCAGATTCTTCACCCACCTCCGAGAGTCATTTCCACGAGACGGATTACATCTTTCTTTTCGGTTCTACCCGTAGTGGGTGGTACCAAACGGCAGAGCCACTCTGATCCTATTACAGGGGATAGATCAATTCGTTCCTGGCTAGACCTTCACAGCTCCCTCAGTGGCCACCAACCGGCTCGGCAGCGTACACGTCTTAGAGGGCAATCCAGATCTACTTGCCTCCCTGGCGGTCGTTCTAATCTTAGTTCTCTGCGGGGGAAGGGTCCCTCGCCCCTCTCTTCGAGGAGTCATTCCATCAGTAGCTACTTCTTATCAGCTTTGAATGTTAGGAGGGATGGAACTACCGTTTCTGAGTAGACAGCTCCTGACCAACCCCCTCCTTCATTCTCTTCTCCGCTTTCCTTCCCCCCTCTGACTCATTATCCCCGTCTGTGGGGGTTTTGTTTTCTTGGGGGTTTTTTTTCTTGTTCTTCTCTTTTTCTCTCTTCTGTTCTTGGGAAATCGTTTGAGTCTTCCCGACTTGCACTTTGTATATTGTTTGGACTGCAGTCCCATTGACCTACTTCTGTGGTTATTCGTTGGACATTAATATATTTATCTATCTTATTTTAGGCTTACTAGTTCATATCCTCTTATGAATTTTTATGTTTTATGTTGTGTATTGGGCCAACATACATACCTTTGCAAATGGGCCATGGTCTTTTCTAACTCCAAATTGGCTGGATACTTGGGAGGTATGTGCCTTCTGCATCAATAAAAGTCTTTCTCCCCTTGGTACACAGATTTCCCCACTGAAAGAGTGGCCCATCTTTGAGATAACATTCATCATGTCTTCTTTTTTAACCCCTTGTAATGTTCCTGTCTCAGAATTAATTAATTCTGAATACCTGAAGCCTATTTTTATTATTTTCTATAGGCTAAGGGGAAATTAAAAGAGGAAAATAAATTAATTTAAGTGTTCCAAGGATATTTTTATATTTTAATTGGAAAAACGATACTTAAATTATATTTTAATCCAAAAAGCATTAATAGAATAAAATGATAATTGAAGGCTGACTTCTATTACTTGGCGCTAGATTTATAATTAATAAATAAATAAATAAAGGGGGCGCCAAAGTTAGAGAAGGTTGCATGAGTACCAAAGTCTTAATTTTAGGATGGGAGGTGGATAAAGTGTTTTTAAATTTTTTAAATCCTATGTTTAAGATGGGGCGCCAACATGGGGGAGGAATTATTTTATTTTTAATTGTTTTTAGAGTATGCATGTATTTCCAGAAGGGGGGTGCCCACTTTAGAGAGGGATTGGAAGTTATAAAAGCAAATTTTGGGTTTATTATTGAGACATCTTTGAAATTCATCAATTATTTTTCTTTGTCTGCAAGTAGGTTCAACTTCTATAACAACAATAGAGGATGAAATCCCTTATTTGCGTACAGATTTGGGGACGGAATCCCTCACTTCTGAGCTCAACAATTCCATTTTAGGGGTTGTAGTGACAATTGTATTTAGACACTGATATTTTTATTGTAGCTGGTTCATATTCAATAAATAAAAGATTGATTTTTATGCATTATGGTTCACTATTTTTATATAGAAAAATCAGCTAATTGTTGTTGTAAAGGTTAGTTTTGTAATACCGCTGCCCTAGGATTTAACAAAATATCCAAATCTGTTAGAAATTTTTTCTAGGGATATTACAGTGGTATCAGAGAAAATTTCTTCCCACTATGTGGAAGTGAAATAATTTTTGTTTTTTTTTGTTTTTTGCAGCTTTGAACTTCATGCAGAGTAATGACAAAGAAGTCATGGGTACCAACAAAGGGAGAAAAAAGAAAGCTATAAAACAACCAGAGGAAGGATTAAGGCAACAAGATCCAGAGGTTGTTTTTGAGGAAAAGACGGACAATATTCTCGTCAACTTGTGGATCATATAGAGAAGGAATCCATGACCATGTTTATTCAAGCAAAGCTCTTACAATGGGAAAAAAATATAGATCCCATTCAAGAGGTGTTGGTAAAAATAGAAAAGTACAAACTTGAGGCCCCCAAAATCTTTGGTCAGTATCAAGGGATGCCTTATAATCTTAAATCTGAAGTTTCTTTTGATGATTATTTGGAGTTACTTAAAATGATGAATCCAAATAGAAGAGGGTTGTGTGAATACATAAGAGGTTGAAGAAGAAAGAATAATTAGTGCTGTAAGAAATTAAGAGGAGGCAACCCATAAAGGAATCCACCATACAAGAGGAAGTTAAAAAAGATGTTCCTATTCAAGAAGCACCCATCAATCTCCCAAAGATTGTGTTCGTGCCATATGAAGGGTATTTGCAGAATAGTTGTACAAATAAAAGTGAGGATGTCAGGGGCGAAAGGACATCACTTGTTGGACGCAACTAGCTCAAGATGGAAGAATGTAATATACCCCTTTCTCAGAAGAAATTGGTTGAAGACCGTTATCCCATTCGTTGTTTCCCGATGGCTAAGGGAGGAACAAAAGGGAAACTTAGCATAATGAATTAATTATAAAGTGTAATATAAAATATTATTATAAGCACTTTATACTAATTTATTAATGATAAAGTCAAAATTAAAAAAGAAAAGAAAAAAGATAAAGTGATAAAGTAAAAATAAAGTAAAAGGGATGTCACTTTATAGTTGTTATTTCCCCCTAGGAGAAAATGCGGTCCATGTTGGAGAGGGGGCAAAGCAAAAAAGGAACTAAATGCAGGCAATGGAAGATGATTGGTGGTTGTGGGTGGCTACTAAGCTAAGTTTGATTATAAAAGCAAGTCGACTGGCTTGTGAGAGGCATCTCTTTTATTATATAAAATTTCTGAATTTTGTCTGAGCTTTGAGACCTTTACAATTCAACTTCAAAGGACGAAAGCCCCTTGAAGTCATTTCTAAGAGGACGAAAACCCTCTTGAGGGCTAGAAAAAGAACAAAAACTCTTTTTTTTATTTGAGAGGACTCCATTCAAGAGTTCTTATTGAAGAACAAGGATTGATTTCTGTTTTCCAGCAGTATTTGAAGGCTTTATGTTGCAGATCTGAACAAGGGTTTGATGGGGAAGATTGGTTGCTGTACTTCTTCTTTATTTCCAGCTTGTTCTAGGTAAAGCGAGATATATAGAGGACTGATTTGGGGTGTTTGGAGTTGTTAAAATTCAGATCTGGGTTGCTGTTCTATCTACTGATTTTCAGATATCCAATCAGCCTTTTGGTGTTAATTTTGGCTCAAGGATATTGTACTTTCCAGTTGTGTCTGAGGACAATTATTTGGAGATTTTTAAATAAATAAATCAACCTTCAATTGAAGTCCAAACTAGTATTTTCTGTGTATTTGGCTATATAAAATCAACTGATCTGTTTTTAGCAATTATATTGTGAGTTTATTTTAGTTTTGAACAATTTCCTTCCTTCATGCAAGTCACATCTTTCCCTATAAATTCAGATCTGCACTTGTTTATTTTTGTATAATTGCTACCACTTGCATTTTTGGTTGGGATTTGCGGAAAATCCATCTGGGGTTAGAATTTGTCCATTTGGGGTTAGAATTTGTCCATTTGGGGATGCTACAAAGAAGTTGCACCACATCATGAACAATCCTCCGAACTTCCAAAAGGTAAGCCACTGATTGATTTTTAGAGTAACATTATGGATGAATATGCATTGGAGGAGAACATTTTGATTAGCACTAATTCGGGAGTCGAGTCTTAAAGATGGAGGTGTTGAGGGTATCTCAACAATTCCTATCCTGACTAGTGTTTTAAAAACCGGTCAAACCGGAACCGGAACCGGCCGGTTTGACCTAAAAAAATTTGAACCGGCCTGTAACTCGGATCGCCTGACCGGTTTTAGCCCAAACCGGTCCGGTTTCGTACGGAACCAGCCGGTTCGTACTTTTTTTCCTGTGCGCGGCGCCAGCGTGGAAAAAACGCGTTTTTGAATGTTTTCTTTTATTTTTTAATGCTTCTAAACCCTAATTTAGTATGATAAATACACCCCCCCCCTCTATCATTTCACACCTCTCTCATTGAGCATTTGTGAGCATAAGATTGAAGAGTTTATTTTTTGTAGTGAGCTTGGAAGTTGGAGGCTTGGAGTTTGTTTGGCATTGCTTGTGGGCTCTTTGTGGTGATATTGGCATCCATTTGTGAGCACCTCACCTCTATTTGTGAGCACCTCTCTTATTTGCAAGGATTTGGAGGATTGGGGCAGCCTTGAATAGTGTTCATTTGGAGTTGTTTGGTATCAAGTGTGGGCTCTTTCTGGTGGCATTTACATCTACATTTGGAGTGTGGGCTCTTTGTGGTGCTATATACAAGCTTGGAGCATTTACTCACTGCATTTGTGTACACATTGAAAGGTATGTTACATTTTAAACTTGCCTCTTATTTGTAAATTTTATTAAAAAAGAAATAGGAAATTTATTTATTTTTTATTTGCATTTTCAGATTTGTTTGCATTTGCAATGGCCCCCAAATCAAAAGACCCTACATGGGCCCATGCAGACACAATTGATGATCAAGTTTTTTGTAAATATTGTAAGAAACACATCAAGGGGGGGGGGGATTCATAGGTTGAAACAACACTTGGCTGGTCAAAGAGGCCAAGTTACCCCATGTGAGGCACCTGGTATTGATGACATTAGGTTGGAAATGAAAAACATGCTTGAAAAACATAGAAAAGAGAAGGCTAGGCAAAAAGAGATGGAAGCTGAAATAGGGAGAAGGAGGGAACATGCCTTGAGTGTTGAAGGATCTTGCTCTGACCCTTCTGTGACTGTTAGAGACCCCTTTCAATATATACCTCCCCCATCCACTCATAGTCGAGAAAATCGGCCTCAAAAAAGAAAGAACATTCAAAGCTTTTTTCCATCTTCCACACCTGCCACTGCTAGTGCCTCCATGCGAACACAAAATCAGCCTACCTTGGATAACCATTGGAAGAAGCAATACAAAGAAACAGCTTTTGAGTACATTGCTAGATGGTGGTATGATGCAGATATCCCTTTCAATGCTGCCCGCTCACCTTATTACCAGCTGATGTTTGATTCCATTGTTGCTGTTGGTAAGGGCTTCAAAGGCCCTAGTATGCATGACTTGAGAGGATCACTTTTGAAGAAAGAAGTTGCATCCATAGATGAATATTTGAAAGGTTGCAAAGCTTCATGGGCCAAAACAGGATGCACTATCATGTCAGATGGGTGGAGTGATGGCAAGAACCGCACAATAATAAATTTTCTTGCCTCTTGTCCACAAGGTACCATGTTTTTGAAATCAGTAGATGCATCTGATAGGGTAAAAGATGCAAATTTATTGTTTGAGCTTTTGGATGAGATTGTTTTAGAGGTGGGGGTAGAAAATGTTGTACAAATCATAACAGATAATGCATCTAATTATGTTCTTGCTGGTAAGATGTTAGAGGCTAAACACAAAACAATATTTTGGACTCCATGTGCTGCACATTGCATAGACCTCATGCTTGAGGATATAGGGAAAAAAGATTGGATCAAGAACACTGTAGAGCATGGCAAGAGCATCACCAAATACATCTATAATCACTCATGGGTATTGAACCTAATGAGGAAGAACTCTGAGGGCAGAGAACTTGTTAGGCCAGCCATGACGAGATTTGCAACGAACTTTCTCACGTTGTAATCTCTTATTTCCCAACAACAGAACTTGAAAAGGATGTTTTCAAGTGATGAATGGAATGCATCAAAGTGGAGCCGGAAACAGGATGGGAAAGACACAAAGAAGAAACTTTTTGATAATTTATTTTGGAAAAAAACAGCAGAGATTGTGAAAGTTGTTGAGCCTCTTGTTAAGGTGTTGCGGTTGGTGGATGGGGAAAAATTTGCCATGGGCTATATTTATGAGGCTATGGATCAGGCAAAGGAGCAGATAAGGGCAACATACAAAGACAGGGTAATTAAGTATGGGCCTATATGGGAGATCATAGATAATAGATGGAACAATCAACTTCATCGACCTATACATGCAGCTGGGTATTTCTTGAACCCAAAATATCATTACAGAGCTCAGCTTGGAGAAGATCAAACAGGAGAAGTAAAAGATGGTTTGTACGAGTGCCTAGAGCGCATGGTCCCTGATGAGATGCAACAACTTGAGGTTCACCGACAGATCAGCTTCTTCAGCAGAGCCACAGGTACCTTTGGGAAAAACCTTGCAAAGATTGCAAGGGATGTGGACCAACCAGGTAAGAAATTCTAAGTTTTTTGAAGTTCATTTGATTAAAATTTTTAATGAATAATCATGAATTTTTAGCATAAGACAATATTTTTCTAATTTGTTGAATTACGCTTTAACCTTTAAGTTATAAGTTTATGTTTTACTTTTAATTTTTAACTGTGTTTTTAACTTTTTGTTGTCATTGTTTACTAATTAAACATTTACATTTTTTATCGCAGCACATTGGTGGGATTCATTTGGTAGTCAGTGTCCTCAATTGCAAAAGTTTGCAATTAGGATCCTGAGCCAAACTTGCAGTGCTTCGGGGTGCGAGCGCAATTGGTCTGTCTTTAAGCGGATTCACACGAAGAAGAGAAACCGTTTGGAACAACAACGGTTGAATGATCTTGTCTTCGTGCAGTACAACCTTCGGTTAAGGCGTAACCAGTTGTTGAACCGAAGACCTGATATTGATCCCATTGTCTTGGATGATATAGATCCAACTTCATAATGGGTAGAGGAGAGTCAGCCAACAGAGTTTGATCTCGATGACTTGGGGTGGATGGGTTTGGATCAAGAATCTGATGAGCCATTAGCAGCATGGCCGCCATCGTCACGAGACACAGCAGGCACTAGTCGCACTCGTGCTACTCCCCAACCCTGTGCAGCTCCAGTTGTTGCAGATGTACCTGAGGATTTGTTTGAGTCCGAGTCAGAGTCAGAGGCCGGTGATCATATTGATGAGGATGACCTTGAGGATCCCATTTCCAGCAGCGGTGCAGAGTTTGATCATGATGATTGATCATTGATGTCATCTAGTTTATTCTAGAGTTTTGTAACTTGTAGTATTTGTAATGTATCAATGATCATATCATGTTGTTTTTTTGGAGTCTTGAACTATGGAGATTGATCATTGGAGACCATTTAGAGCCTCATTGTTTATGTATTTTGTTTCGAAATCTCATCTATGATATATGTATTGTGTATTGGACTTGGAGTTCGTGCCATTTTGCTATAAACACCTTTCTTGCATATATATAAGAGAAAACTTTGCATATTCTGTGTGTACTTGTTGGAATTATGGTTTTTAACCTTTCAAATATATTATTTTCATTAAAAATATAAAATTTTATGTATTTTTTAGTAAACCGGTTCATTAAGTTTGAACTGGTCCGGTTCCGGTCCAGTTCCGGTTCCGGTCCGGTCCGGACCTCGGCCGGTTCCGAGTCCAGTTCCGATTTTTAAAACATTGATCCTGACACAGGAAAGTGAGCACTTTGATCATAGCCTAAGGTATAAGAATATTTCAGATCTATTGCTCCCTATTATCTCATTTCAAGATAAGGTGAAGGATACAACTTGTAGCATAAAGCATGCACCTCAGGAAAATGACTCAACATATACTAATGTTGGCATTGATCTATTGAAATTTTTAGATCAGTAACTAATGATGAGTAGTTTGGGCAGCAGTTTGGACAACAATTTTTTGGACAACGATAGTTTGCACTGTTATTTATGCCGGCATCACATGAAGCAATGAGGGTCGGGAATTGCAAATTCCTAGGAAGGATTTGGGATCCCGGCTTGTAATTGCTTGAGGGAAAGCGATTCTGGGAAGAGCCGACTGTAATGTCCTCTTTTCGGAAGTAATTAATTTTGAATACTTGAAGCCTATTTTTTATTATTTTCTGTAGGCGATCGGGAAATTAAAAGATGAAAATAAATTAATTTAAGTGTTCCAAGGATATTTTTTATATTTTAATTGGAAAAAGGACACTTGAATTATATTTTAATCCAAAAAGCATTAATAGAATAAAATAATAATAGAAGGTTGACTTCTATTATTGGGCGCCAAAGTTATAAATAATAAATAAATAAATAAATAAATAAAGGGGGTGCCAAAGTTAGAGAAGGTTGCATGAGTGCCAAAGTTCTAATTTTAGGATGGGAGGTGGATAAAGTGTTTTTAAATTTGTTTAATCCTATTTTTAGGATGGGGCGCCAACATGGGGGAGGGATTATATTATTTTTGGAGCATGCATGTATTTTCAGAAGGGGTGCCCACTTTAGAGAGGGATTGGAAGTTAGAAAAACATATTTGGGGTTTGTTATTGAGACGTCTTGGAAATTCATCAATTATTTTCTTTGTCAATAAGTAGCTTGAGTGTTTGCAACAAAAATAGAAGACGAAATCCCTCATTTGCATACAGATTTGGGGACGGAAGCCCTCATTTCTCAGCTCGACAATTCCATTTTAGGGGTTGCAGTGACAATTTAGGGTGCAAGTGTTCCACCATTTCATTTCCAAACAATTGTATTCAGACGTTGGTATTTTTATTGTAGTTGGTTCATATTCAATAAATAAAAGACTGATTATTACGCATTATGGTTCGTTGTTTTTATATAGAAAAATCAGATTATTGCTGCTGTTATGAAGGTTAGTTTTGTAATACTGTTGCCTTAAGATTTAAGAAAATATCCAAATCTATTAGAAATTATTTCCAGGCATATTACACCCCCTTGGACTGGAAGTGTTGGATTGCCACCCCTAAATTTGTGTCTTGAGCATAGGCTTCTCCATAAGCATCCTTCGTGAAGGGCTCTAGGTGGGAGACAATGGCCAAAGCTGAGATATTTTCTATCATAGGCATCCTAGACAACATATCTGCCACCACATTTGTTCTGGGTTTTTTATACTTGATCACCTGTTGGAATTGTTGGAGGAATCACATCCACTTGTAGTGCCTTGCTTGTTGCAACTTAGATTGTGCTTGCAAATATTGGAAGGGTTTGTGGTCAGTATGCATGCTATGATTTCTTTTTCGAGCAAATAATGTTTCCATTTCTTTATTGCCTAAACTAGTGTGTGCATTTCTTTATCATAAACTGGATATCCTCTGACTGCTGAAGTAAAAGTTTTAGAATGATAACACAATGACTTACCTCCTTGTAGAACTGCTGGCCCCATAACATATTTCCTAGTGTTGGTTTCAACTTCAAACAGTTGCTGCACATTAGGAAGAGCAAATACTGTAGCATGGATAATCTCTTACTTTGAAGTGTCAAAAGCTTCATCATGCTCCTTACCCCCATCAACACACTTACCCCTAGCTGCAACTATATGTAGTGGTGCTGCAATACTAGAGAAGCTTGGTATGAACTTTCTCATGTATTCGATTGCCCGTACAAAACTCCTAGTCTCGGTCTTAGTCACCACATTTGACAAATTCAACCTGAAAATTCAAATTTCGCCGAATTTTTAATCAAATCAAATTTTTCCCCAAATTTGCAAACCAGTTCTTACAATACAAACCTTGAATGTCAAGGGCGAAGATAGTAAAAAAATTGTATTTAAAATTTTACTTGCTTTTGTTTTAGGGTTTTTTCAAAGGTCATCCCGTCAGTATTAAAGTGTTGTTTTTCATTTAATTGTATCACTCGCGAATGTTGCTTTTTCACTCGTGGTTCTGCCTTTTTCCAGTCACGAATTTAGTTTCTTGTTTCAGTCTGACTTCTAAGTGTGTGCCGTAAAGCTCTGTGATTTTGTGCAGCCATGAGTCACAACAACCAGCTAAAACATGATAACGAGTCTTGTGACTTTGTTTGCACATTATACATTTCCCACCAACAATTGCTTACCTGTTTGAGTTGTTCCTGTGTATGTGTATTCGAGTTGCAAGAGTATGTGTATCCTATTGGCCCGCTGGGAAGGAAAGACACGTAACATTATGTGTCCCCCAATATCTGTAAGTGTGAGGCTAGTTGTTATGGTCCTAGGATTGAACCGCTAGGAGAGTTCAAATTAAAACACGGTAGAATATATCACTAAGAATGGTGGTCTACTCGGGACTTGAGAATACATACTGCTTTCTTAATGAAAAAACCAGGAAATGTTGTTTAGTTTATTATTTATTTCAATAAATAAATCCAAAATATTATATTGAGTCATAAATTTATAATTTTTATTGTTTAGTTTAATTTTTTTTAATTATATCATTATATAATTAATCATGAGTCGCATTTATAATTATATCATTTTATAATCATTTAGTGATGTAACAAGTGTATTTCCCTTGTAGTTGATTGCAATCACAAATTTTATCTTGAATTTTTTAACAATGAATTTCTTCCGAATTTTATACTCCACGAATTTCAGCACAAAGTCGAATGTGGTGACTTAGGTCTTGGTGGCACTCCTTGGTGTGGGGCAAATGGTGATGGCTTCTATCTTGGCGGGATCCACTTGTAGTTCACCTCTTCCAACCGCATGTCAAGGATAGACTATTGATTGTTTAGCGAATTCAGATTTCTTCATGTTGCACAACAATTGTTTCTCCTTTAGAACTTGCAAGACTTGTTGCAAATGAGTTCGATGTTTTTCCTATGTGGCACTAAAAATGAGAATATCATCTAATTATACAATGACAATGTATCCAACAATGGCCGCAATACATCATTCATCACTCTGATAAATGTAGTAGGTGCGTTACATAAAGCAAACGGAAGTACTAACCACTAATACAAAACCTTGTCATGCCTTGAAGGAAGTTTTCCATACATCCTCCTTCCTTCGGATGTGGTAATACCTGGATTTAAGATTGAATTTCATAAAGTGTTTGGCATGTTGAAGTTGGTCCAAGAGATCATCTATTTTTGGAAGTGGATAGCGGTTCTTGATGGTGATCTTCTTCAAAACCCGACAGTCTATGCACATTCTCCAAGACCTATTCTTTTGTACCATTGCATTGGGTGACCCACATGGAGAGGTACTCGGGCGAATTACCCCCTTGGTTTAACAGCTCTTTGAGTTGGTTCTGCACTTGATTGTTCTCCATCAATGACTGTCTATACAACCCAATGTTAAGCAGAGGAGATTCAGGCAACAATTGAATCTCATGCTCTACCTCTCATTTTGGGTAGTAACCCCTTTGGAGTTTGAGACACTTCCTGAAAAGACTGAATAGTGCCATCCAAACCCTTCAGTTTTTGGTTAGAAACCTTAGAAGTTTTCAGCCTATCCATTTGTTTATTCTTCTACAAAAGTAAACAAAACTAATTATGATTTTCTTGAATTAGTCTCTTTTCTTGTTTGACACTTATTAGGGCTAGCTTAGGCTTCCTTGTAGTTTATTCCATTCTTGACCTATCTGTATCGGTTATCCCTCTTCATGAATATGGCATCCCTTACATATAAGTAAGGACTTTCGAAAACCACATCAACATCTACCACATTAATGAATTTTGAATTAATTTCAAATTTGAATTTACGTCTTCTAGCAACCTAAATTTTATACCCTTTTTTCAGCCATCCTAAGAGATAGGGGTGTGGATGCTCATAAGTTTCAAGACCAAGCTTTCTCACAATTGCATCAAAAATTGAATTGGGTTAAGAACCAAGATTGACTAGCGCATTTACCTTAGTTTTCTTGTTTTTAATAGTGATTTTGAATAACTTGCTCATCTCTTCTTATTCCCGGCTGTACATATTGGTGGTCGTGCATCCTAGCCTCTCATTGACATTGGATTTGTCCTCTATTTCAGCCTTGGCCTCGACCTTCAAAGTTGTCATGGACTTATTGGAGTCCTTAGAACAATTCTTTGGGTGCAACTCCGGATGAAACTTCCAACATGTAGCATCAATATGTTCATTGATATCACAATGTTTCCAAAAATTGTTGGGATCCTTGTAAGTGTTTAAAGTGGTGCAAATTTTTTTATGCTTCTAGTTACCCTCCTTGTGCGGCTGGCTTTGCTCTTTCTTGGATTGTTTTGTGGGCTGTTTTGGCTTTGGCACTCCATCTCTTTGCTTCTTCTCATTTTCTATATAATATGCTTGCACAACTTCATGGAGGTCCTTTGGCTTTGTGGAGATGACCCTCTTTCTTAGATGAGTAAGCAGTCCTCCCAAATATTTGGTGAGAATGTCTTCATCCTCCAAGTCCATTTTCAGCAACATGGCTTGCCTTCAGAATTCTGTAGTATAATCCTGCACACATTGACCACCGGATTTCCTAAAAACTACCATTTAATTCTTTGATTAGTTTTATGCCCAATAAGATTAAAATTAGCTCTTAGCAATTCCTTAAATTCATTCTAATTATCCACAAAAGACCTCTTATTTTGACATGTGCTTAGGTAGGGTTCCCACCAACTAAGAGCATGACTGCACATTTTGACACGTGCAAAGGTGATCCTTTGTGCCTCGTGACATTATGCACACTAAACTATACCTCCATTTGTTTCAACCATTTATCCAATAATTCTACATCTACTTGTCCCTCAAAGTTCTAAATCTCATCCTTAGTTTTAGCTTTGAAAGAAACATGTTCAAATGTTACTTCATTTTTGTCTTTTTCTCTTGGAGGTTGTTGTTGTCACCCATAAGTTGCACCATGATAGAGAATGGTGTGTATACTCTCTCTCCTGTTGACAAAATTGGAACACTTCAAGGCTGTGGGTAACCTGTTTGAGGTGAACCTCCACACCTAAAAAACAAAAACTTTGACAAGGAAAAGGGAAGAGGAATGCGAAAATGGGAAATAAGGATGATACACCGAAAGTTTGACACTTGCATGTAACCCTGCACACAGAGAATTTGAAGATCCACACACCTGCACAACTCTAGACTATTTGCATAATAAATTCAAGGGTTTAGGAAAAATAACAGCTGTAGGAGTGAATTACACACTAAGGTAAACACAATATCCTATGTAACACAATGAAAAATCTGAAAACAATAGTATGAGAGGGAAAAATGAATCTTTTTTATTCAGAGGTGCAAGTACAATAGCTGAAGATGCACAAGCAAATCAGCTATTCAAGTATATCTTTTTACAATAAAAAATCAGCATATATGAAGATGAATCGACTGCTCCTCTAATAATAGACTGCTGTTTTTAGGAGTCAACTGCTGTTTTATTTATTTATTTATCCTTACCCCTTTGGCACCACCTCTAGGAATTGACTGCTGCAAGCATTTGTTTATTTTATTTATCCTCGTCCAACCTTGGCGCATGGGACAACAATTAACTTTTATTTATAAAAAAATCTTTCTATGTCTGTCCTTGGTGCCAATTATAACTGCAGCTGCTATTTTTAGTTAATTAATCTTCTCTAACTTTGGTGCAGTGAATTGTAGTTTGATTCATGCAGGGTCTTCTATTTTTATTTATTTAATTCCATGCTCATGCTTTTGCCTGAAATAGGAATTAATAAATTTATCCTAGTACCTTCCTTATCTCTTCTTGGTGACAATTATAGGACTTGCAGCTCTCTTTTATTTATTTATTCCTGCATGCATGCACCTTATCTTCCGTTGGCGCCAACTCTAGTTTTAGAATAGCAGCTCCATGTTTATTATTTTATTTGCATGCATCTCCCTTCTTCTGGCGCAGACTATAGGAGGTTCTTTTATTTATTTTATTTGATTCCACCTCCATAAACCTTGCTTGGTATTTGCGCCAAAGATAGAACAACAGTTCTATTTTAATTAATTTCTTTCATGCACCATCATGCAAGGTCTTCTTTTGGCATAGACTTCTTTGGTTTGAAACATGGTAACAGTTGCTGCTCTTCTTCCTCATCCTTTCCATTAATTCATCATCATGGCTCTCTCTTCCTCCTATGCCAAGCTTCTTGGCTAGTGTTTGAACCACTTCATCCGTGGCTTCTTGCCTATTAGCTGCTAGCTTCTGCTGGTCTGAGATCTCTTTTTGATGCCTCAACATCCTTTCCATGGTGGTCTCTAATATTGAAACTCTACAGGCCATTTTTTCTCTAGTCATCTTTCTTGTCGTTTGATTCCACTCTCTTGTAGCTATCTTTAGATCACAAGGTTAAGTCTTCGCCTTGTGACCTTGTCACTTTTATACAAACCAACAAGAACATATTCCACAATCCCCAAGGATATACAATCAGCTCTAATACCAAAATGATATGTAAACTCTTCCTAGAACAAAAAAATCACAACAAATTCTTTCCTACTTCAGATATGCTTGAAATAGCAGTCAATTGCTCTTAGCGAATGAGATTCTTTGTGCTTAAATTGCTTATAGTATGAAACAAGTTTCAGACTATATGACACTATATGATTCTTGGAAAACCCCCAAGTTGAGAGACAGACCGATAGGGAAGGTCAAATGCTCTTTTTCTTGGATTCTTATCGGCCAAAGAATGAAATATAGACACAATGAAGATTTGGAACATAATACAACAATGTTGTTCCACTCTTGAGACTTCTTGCAATTGTTTTGCTGTACATTTTGCTTCAACAAACAACTACACAACCAAATGCTCTCGTGCTCATTGATGATGTTTACAGCTCCTTCCTACTTATAATGTCCTTTAGATGTCCTCATGCACTGGAGAATCCAAATGGTTGGGCAAGGGAAGAGACAAGATTTTTTTTTTTGACGTGCTTGAATGCTCTGCCTACAACGTGGTGCTACCACTGGTGCTGTTGTGGAACTGACAATGTGGCTTGCGCAATTGTGGGCGTGGCTTACGCTATTTTTGCGACAACTTGCAAACCGTTAAGGCTATTGCGCAAACCGCCACCTTGTTTAGGAGGGTGTTTTGCAACCATTTTTTGCTTTCTCATTTTTTATATTTTTTCACTTTTCTTCCTCCTGGTTTGTTCACTCGATGAAGCAGTGTTTTCAAAGATTCATATGGATCATTCATCCGCTCCACAACAACATTTTGCTGAGATGTGTAGGGAGTTGACCTTTGTCTCTCAATTCCACATTGCCGGTAAAATTCCTCAAGTTTCTTTGAGCAAACTTTTCCTTTGTTAGCCACGCGCAACACTTTGATCTTCTCTTTTTGGGTTTACATAAGATCTTTGAACTCCTTGAATTTTTTGAAAACTTTAGATTTGTTCTATAGAGAATATATCTAGGTCTTCATGAAAAAGCCATCTTCCAAACTGTCGGGGTGGTTGCACAAAGCACCATCTTGCAACCTTTTTTTGCCTTCTCATTTTTCTCTATTTTCTTTCACTTTTCTTTCTCTTGGTGTGTTCATTTGATGAAGTAGTGTTTTTAGAGATCCCTATGGATCATTCATCTGCCTCCACACCACAATTTTGCTGAGATGGGTATGGAGTTGCCCATTGTCTCTCAATTCTCCATTGCTTGTAGGATTCCTTGAATTCTATTGAGCAAAATTTGCCCTTGTTATCCATGCGTAACACTTTAATCTTTTCCTTTTGGTTTTCCACAAGATCTTTGAAATTCTTGAAGACTTTATATTTGTTCCGGAGGAAGTATACCTAAGTCTTCACGGAAAAGCCACTCTATGAATGACCATAGTATACGACTTTCCCAAGTGATGGGACCTTCACTGACCCAAACAAATCTTTATGTAAAACTTTGCAGGATCCCTTTTGTGTGTGCAACACTTTTGGGAAACTTGACTTTGTTGTGCGTGACATACACACGATGGTAGAAGTCAAAGTCTAAGGGACCGTCCTTAATCCCTTTTGCGATTCCTTTGGATTGCAGTGTGCACAACCCTCTCTTGCCAATGGGGGACCCAATAGACCAAACCTCCAACACACATACCACAAATAATTAATGACTAACACTAACTACTAACATATCATTAACTTAAAGTCTAACTGCCAAATATATAGTACTAAGGGACTCAATTCTACGGGAGTGTCTCACACGACATGTATGTCCCAATTAAATACTAACTACTAAAATCAAAATATATTTGGGTCATCACATGACCCAACAAATGATCCATACCACAGGACCCAAGGTTTCAACGCGAAGGACAACCCAATAACCTAGCCAAGATATCAACGAGTTATAGAATATGCAGTGGAAAACCTAGCAGCATTAAACCATAACACATCAAATGCAAAACTTAGCAAAATAATGCTACTTTATTAAATAAAAAAGAATTAGGCATGGTACATGTGCATGTAATGTGCAACAAGGCAAAGAATGAACTCTCGTGGTCATAAAAGGGAAACACTTCCTAACTACTTTTACTGGACTAGGATGTGAAATAGATAAGCCTTTGATACAAGATGCTCAAAGCATGCACATGTAGATATCCCCGTAGGGTCGAATGGATTACAATATATTGTTACAAGAATGCAATTACAAAATAAATCGGTTTAACTTCCACAACAATTGATGATTCTCTTTCTTACAAGTGTGTCGGTTGAATTCTTGAGCATGGTATATTGCCAAATACTCTAAATGGCACGAGCTCTAGAAGTGCCACTTGGCATGGCATGTCGTGGTGTAGAGTGTCCGCATGGCTACTGAGTTCTATAGGACATGCTTTGTCTGAGAGTTGTGTGTTATGCCACTTGGCATTGTGCAAGCACACAAGGATTTGTAGATCTCGACTGATGATGCAAGGTATTGCGGAAAAGGACATTCTTCAAGTGATGTGCAAGACTCATAAGAGAAAAGATTAGAGAGAGTTATATCAATGTGATCACGAGAAGATGAATCCAAAAGAAAGAATGCCCTATAACCCTGTGTTGGGTATAATCGTTCGCTACCAAGATTTCTTGCAAAGATCTCATCTTATTTGTTAGCCGAGTTCAAAGTTAATGTAATAAGAAAGACTATTGTGTTGGGTTTTTACTCGAAAGGGTTTTTTGAAGATAAACTTGTGTCTATATCCCATTTAGCTCTTCATATTCATCGTGTTTTTCATATTTGTTTAACATCTCTTATTTCACTTATTATTAGTAGATCTATAAGAAATATTGGTTGTCGACAATTATTCCTAACATGTGGTATTAGAGCTTGGTTCATAGCTCTATAGGATCTTTTGGGATAGGTCTATAATAGGTGTGTAGGTTGTGAGAGTCCCAAATTTGTAGGTACTCTTGTGTGTAAAGATATGACAAGAAGCATGGGAACAAAGATTGCCAAATGTAATGGTCAAAATTTTGAGTTATGGAAACTCAAGATGGAAGATCTCTTGATAGATGGAGTTCAATGGATTGTTGTGTCACAAATAGGACCTGCGGGGGTTAAAACAAGAGGAGAGGGATAAGATCAAAAGAAAAATCTAGAAACTCTATCAGACTTTGTTTATCAAATTCAGTTTTATGAATGTATTCAATGATAACACAACAAAAGGTTTATGGGATAAGTTAGGAACGTTGTACCAACTAAAATCTCTGGTCAACAAACTATTCTTACGAATGAAGTTATATTCATTAAGAATGAATGATGGTGACTCGATAACTAAACACTTGAATGCCTTCAACAGTTTGGTTAATCAATTATTGCTTATGGATATAAATATGTATGATGAAGATGGGTGTATTAGAATATTATGCTCTTTGCCACACTCTTGGAACAATCTAATGTTGGTTATCACTAACACCTCATCTAAGCTAAAAATGGATGAGATCGTTATGGCCTTATTGTTAAAAGTAATAAGGCACAAGTCTGTTGAAGATCACCAAAGTGATGTGTTACTGATGCGTGGGAGAAAACAAGAAGAAGGAAAGAACAGATCAAGGGAGAAGCATGCAAAGTCTAGAGCCAGATCTAGGACTCCGAAGAGACCTTTGAGCAAGTGTTGAAAGTTTGGTAAAATAGGGCATTTTAAGGATTGTAGAGTGAATGTGGACAAGAGCATTTGATCCTCAGGTGAAATAGGGTCTATTGATAAAAAATGGAGATGCATACTCGGTAGCTTTGAGTGCGCACACATGCAATGAAGCATGGTTGGTTGACTCTAGAACATCCTACCTTATGACATCTCATTGAGAATGGTTTTGCAAATATGAGGAATATGATGGTGGTAATGTGTTTATGAGTGATGCCTCCACCCACCTGATTGTGGGTCGAAGAATAACAAAGCTAAGGTTTTGAGATTGAAGGATGAAGACTTTCCCTAGAGTTCTGCACATACCAGTTCTTTCTAGAAATTTAGTTTTAGTTGGCAATATGTGTGATGCTGAAGTGCACATGTCATTTACAAAAGATGACAATAAAATAAAGCAGGTACGATGGTACTATCAAGAGGAATGCGTACTGGAGCCTTGTTCAGACCAGATGCAAGTATGGTTATTGGTGTTTGCAACAACGTTGTTCTTGAGGCCAATTAAGTACATGAGAAAAACAACATGCTTCTGATAGAGACATTTGTTGGGTCATGTGATGACCCAAATATATTTTGATTTTAGTAGCTAGTATATAGTTGGGACATGCATCTCGTGTGAGACACTCTCGTAGAACGAGTCCTTTAGTACTATATATTTGGGAGTTAGACTTTAAGTTAATGATATGTTGGTAGTTAGTGATAGTCATTAAGTACTTGTGTTATGTGTGTTGGAGGTTTGGTCTATTGGGTCCTTTGGCTTGCTCTATGCTTCAGTTATGTGGGAGAATTTTTTTTTGCCCCAATTAGTGTTTTTTCCCTCTAAATTTAGTAGGGGATTTAGTGGTCACTAGGGGGATTTGGAGGTGTCTACCGCTAGAGTTGGCGGTTTTGTGCTAAATATGGTGGAATGTTTTAAAAGCAATTGCTAAATTTCAAAAGACTCACTGTATTAGCCACTTGGCTCGACTCGGCAGGTTGCCCTGGATGACTCAGCTCGATCTAGGGTAACCTTGAAACCCACTTCTTCATAATGACTTTTATATTGTTTGTATGCACTGCCAATTTGGTCTTGTTTTGTTTCCTCCACATTGTGAATGTTTGTTTGCGTTACAGGTTGTAGGGTTTGGCATAGCTCGGCTTGAGCTCAGAGATGGCTCGACTGAATTTGACCCGGTGTGACATTCAACCCACCGTAATGACTCGGCTTGTGTGCAGTCTTTGGAGGCCGGTCACTGTATTAGCCACCTGGTCCGACTCGACGGGTTGACCTGGATGACTCAACTTAGTCTAGGGTTACTTTGAAACTCGCTTCTTCTTAATGACTTGTATATTGTTTGTATGCACTGCCGGATTGGTCTTGTTTTGATTCCTCCACATTGTGAATGTTTGTTTGCGTTACAGGTTGCAGGGTTTGGCTTAAGGTCGGCCCGAGCTCGGAGATGGCTCGCTTGAATTTGACCCGGCTCGGCGTTCAACCCACCGCAATGACTTGGCTTGTGTGCAGGCTTTGGAGGTTGGTCTCTAACTCTTGTGGCCAATCAACCCGCCCCACTTGCTCAAACGTAGGGAACTGATGGCTCCGTCAGAGGTTGATGGACCTTGGATCGTGTGTGGCTCAGTCGGATCGACTCTTTCAAGGCAAAGTAGGGCTTGACAGAGGGAGGAGCTCGGCATGGAGAGATCGATGCGACTCTGTTGATGCAAACAATGATATGCCCAACTCTTTGAGCTCAGCCTTGTTGTGAACTCGGTCTGCTTAGGGATCTTGTGTTTGATGAGCTCTTTTTTGAATGGAGTGCTCGATGCAGGGGTTGATACAGGCTCGTCCCCAATTCGTTGCTATTTGGAACTCGCCTAATGCACCAAGTTAGCTCAACTCGGTGTTATTAAAAACTGTCTTTTGCAATGATCCGACCTAATACAACTCGGCGAGGAGCTCAGGCTCATTTAGGGGGTCAACATGGTTCGCCAAGAGCTCGGTGAGCTCGATTCAAACTCGCCTTTCAACTCGGTGACCTCCCTTAGCTCGATCCAACCATGCAGCTCGCCACATTCTGCTACACAGTCCGCTAAGTTTGGTAGAACTATAGTTAGCTATAACTAAGATGACCACTAAATTTAGTGGAAAAACCCCTATTAGGGAAGATTTTTTCTTTTCTTTTCACCGAACCAATTTTTCCTGCAGAGCAGCTTGGTGCAGGAGGTAGTGACGGGGGACCCCTCCTTGCCCAGTGCACAGACAAAAATTGCAAACTGCTTGGAAATGGAAACAACATGTTGTGGGGATGCAGGGGTGGGTTTGCGAAGTTGTCCGAGGCAACACACGTTCTCCAAGAGGGCACAAAACTTCTTCAAACTCTTAGACACTTTTGCAACCTTCCTACCAACTTTTGCTTGACTTTGCAGGATCCAAAACCAACTCTGATACCAAATGCTAGTTGAAACATGGAAGTAGCGTGTTGGAGACTTTATTGATTAAGACAGACCAAGTCACAAAGCAATGGTAGCTGCAATACTTATAGGTATTGAACAACTGAGTACAAACAAATATTGTTACACAGGTGCAACAAATGGACAAGAAAACTATATGTGAATACAATATGACAAATATTGTTATAAAACATAATAACAATTTAACAATATAATCATCCACTATATACCCAAGTAAAACACCTATTTTCTAAAGGTAAAATTGACTAAAGTAAAAGACTAATTGCAATGCATAAATTACCTAAGTAGTATGTTTTACCTAACACTGGGTACATATATATGCTTGGTTTCGTCCGGGGTTTGTACTGGGTATGATAGGGTTCGTCCTTTGCCAAAAACATGTTTTTTTTTGTTTTAATTTATTTTCAATTTGTTCCAAGTCTGATTAATGAATATCATGACATTTGGCATTGAATTATCAGTATATTTTGTGGTTATTTAGCTTATTTTGTTTACTCTATGCATATTATATGGTTAATATTTGCTTCGTTGGCTATATTTTAAAATATTTTATATACTTTTTGTACGGCCGTACCTTGGCCCCCCAAAGAAGTTACCATACCAGCGTACTAGATCCCCATACCTGAACTGTACCATGTACTGGCCACCTAGAAATTTTGTATGAAGCAACATAAAATCTAATTAAGCATTTGCCATTTGTACAAGCTTCTTCTTGAATTAATAAAATTTCTATGCTTTTCCTTCTATTGGCCCGCGTTGGAAGTCAGAATAGTGGTATCAAAGATAATGAAGCTGGATCCTTGAGGAAGCTGTAGCCAAGGAAGAGCTGTGATGTTTTTAATTTTTTCCGGAATAAGTTATTTTTGTGTGAAGCGATTTTTAGAAGTCTATTATTGCCAAGAAGATCTGCCTGGAAAGGCATATTATTTGTTTGCAAAAGAAGCTATTTTTGATCAGGCCAACTGTTGAATGTCATAGCTGAAGCATAGAGCATGATCATAGATAACATTATATCCATTCAGCTTACCAAAATGGCATGGCAAATGCTACAAAGCGTTTTAAATTAATGAACACTTTCAAAAAGCATTAAAACATCTGAATGTGAGTGCTAAAATTTGTCAAGTAGTGCTGTAAAAGGCGCTGGATTTTGTGATAAAGTGCTGGAAAGCTGTTTAAAGCACAAAAACGGGAGAGCGGTTTGAGCCGTTTGAAGCCAATGAAATCTTGTGCGGGGCTTATGCATAATATATGCTTTACGTTTGGTGTAAAAAGTGTGAGAAAAGGTGGCTGGGCGTGATTAGTTTTCCGGTAAAAGAAATTGCAAACCTTTATTTATTTATTTATATTTTGGATGTCAAAAAAATGAGGATTATTTATAAGTTTTTGATTTCTTACTCATAACAATTTTGTAGGTTGATTGGCAATTGTGTCTTGACATCCTCTTTTTCATATTATGTAAATTTCACTAGCGAAGTTCGAAATTGCATGTTATATCCAAGTCGGGGTCTTTATTTATTGACTATTAAGAGGATTTGGCAAAGGTGGTCTCTCTAAGAAATTGTGAGGATGGAAGGTCAAATGTGCTAGTTCCATAAGGCGTGAAGACACACTCTAAAAATTCTGTAATTTTTACTATTATAGTTTGTGTACAAGCTATTTTTTGGAATTTTGACAGATCACCCATTGATAGGTGTGTAACCACTTGTTTGGTAGGTTTTGGAACGTTCTGCATTCATCAAAAGGGTCATTTGTTTCTTTTGGAGTCTCCTTGTATGTCGTTTTGGAGACCATATATTAAAAGTGGAAAATAAGGATTTTAATGTATAAAAGGTGCATTTTTGGTCCTTATGATGCCTTGCTGTGTGTTGTATTCAGGGTTTATAGGTCCTTAGGGGTCGAACATGTTGATAGAGCCATAGACCCACTCATCTTGAGCTCCTTGCTAACTTTGAGATTAGGTTCTGCTATGATGGCATTTTTGGATAGATGATAGGTGTTTGATGTTTTTTGTCCAATTTGGTTTTGATTTATTCGAAATCATTAATGAGTACACCAATTATCTAGTGATGCTTTTTTTTGTCATAGATTTCTCACATTTCATTTGATAGGGGAAGATTTTGTATTGGGCTTTGATCAACGGTTGGTGATTTTGTACCACTGACAAAGGTTGTTAACACTAATAGTGTTGAGCAAAGTGAGGTCTATATTGTTGGGTATCATGTGATAAGTGCCATATAGAAGTAAAAAATTTATCATCGAGATAGGGGTTGATGTAGTTGAGCATTCCCAGGATAGTGCTTTTACTTCAATACATGGTGCTTACTCTTCGTGTCAGGATACGAGGATCACATTTGTGTAAGTGACATAGGTTGATCAGTATGAGGATGTACATAATGCCAATTTGTAGGTTGCGGCAAAGATTGTTGGATGGCTTCAATGTCATGCTGCTTCGGATCATCTTTTAGTCCCCTTTGAATCATGAAGGGACTGTTGGGTCATGTGATCCAAATATATTTTAATGTTATTAGTTAGTAGTTGTAATGAACCTCTTGTGACAGATCAAGCCGAACAACACAATGCGATACGAATTAGTTTATTAAATGGAATAGATGAAAATCACATTACCAGATCGCAAGCCACTTTGAGGGGGAAATCTCGTTTGAGCAAACTTGATACAATAATATTCATGGATGCATTTCTTGGCCTAAGCACTCCTTAATATACTAGTTCTATTATGGAAACTACTACTACCCATGCATGTGGGATTATACTTAATAGCTTACGGGATGACTTATAAAGCATGCATGCCTATAGCATCTATTACATTAATCATGCAAAGAGAAAGTTAAGACGAAGGGTCTTAACATCCCCTCCCGCTTAAAAAAGCTGTCCTCAAAGCTGCAATTGTGGGAACTATTGTTGAATCTAGAAAAAGGGGCTCCCAAGTTGCATCTTCTAGTTACATTTTATGCCCATTGGATCAAGACCTCGGTGATAGAGCGATTGCAAAGTTGGTGAGAGTGCCTATCGAGAATTGTGGCATGCTCAAGAAGCATGGATCCTTTGTTGTTGAGCTTCGGTAGTACTGTTTGTGCCGTGATGTGTTGGCCCAAAAATTTCTTCAAACAAGAGACATGAAATACAGGATGAACTCGTGAGTTGGGTGGAAGCTTGAGCTTGTATGCAACTGCACCTATCTTTTGGAGAAATTTGTAGGGTCCATACAACTTAGGGACAAGCTTTTGACTTCCTTTGAGTTTCAAGGAAGTCTGTTTGTATGGTTGTAAGTGGAAAACACCCATATCCCCTAGTTGAAAGTTGTGCATTGAGCGATGCTAATCTGCCTGTTTCATATAGTTTTGCGCCGTATGGAGATTTTCCCGAAGTGTGCAGAGAATTTTGTCTTGTTGGCTGAGGGCGGTGTTGATGGCCTGAGCTGGAGAACTTCTAGGAGTGTAAGGGAGGAGAGGAGAGTGTAATGCATCCTTTTTGTGGACAAGTAAAACCGGGAAGGAATAGGGGCTAGTGCTAGGGCGAATTACTCCTGCCTTGAAAAGTTCCTGAACGAGCTTTTCAATTTCTGTCTTTTGTTAAAAAGGATACCTGTAGGGCCGAATGTTTGAAGGAGCATTTCCTGGGAAGAACTAGATACGATGATCTTTTAGGCGTGAAGGGGGCAAACCATTGGGCTTGGCAAAGACAGGAGCATGTTTGTCCAAAATGGCTTGTAACTCTGCAAGGGTGCTGGAAGAGGTAGGTGGATTCAGTTGGATAGAAAACAATTGAGCAATGACCCTGTGTGATCCTTTCTTTAAAAGCTTTTACATATGATGGGAACTAATTATACTAGTGGAACCTGGAGAAAGACCTTTTCTGGTGTGATTTCTCCCATTATCAGAGAATTGCATCCATAGTTTAGAGAAATCGCATAGGATGGGTCAAAGTGTGCACAACCATTGAGCTCTGAAAACGACATAATATCCACCCACAGGTAGGACAAACATGTCGGAGCGAAGATTATAATCTCCCATCGCAATGCGGACATTGCGATAGTTCCCTTACAAGGCAATGTACCACCATTAGCAATCATAACTTCAAAGCTAGAGCAAGGATAAACAAAACAATCTACTTGTTTGGCCAGCCGTGGATCAATAAAGTTGTGTATTACTTGAAGCATTTAAAATGGTGAGAGGAATCTTTTTGAAATAACTTTTTAGCCTCATGATCTGAGGTGTGGCGACTCTTGCGAGGGCCTGAAGCGAGATCTCCAGTTGAGAATCTTGAGGAGGGAATTCGTCCAACGATGAATCTTCTTCTTGGACTTGGTGGGCATCTTCATAGTTGTGTGATTCGGGAGGTGATTAAACATCTAGAAGGTACAATTTTTGTTCCATGCATTGATGCCCTTTAGTGAACTTATCATCACAATTATAGCATAGGCCTTTCTCTCTGCGCTCTTGCATTTCTGCTTCTGGAAGACATTTGATTGGGGCTGACTTTGGGGGAGGCACTGTGTGAGCACGTTAAGTGACTGGATTTTTGAATGAAGTGAAACCTGAAGGTCGGCATTATGTTGTGATTTTGTACTCTGCTAATTGTCCAAGCCCAATGCTTCCATCATGGAATTGGGTTTAAACATTTTGACTTCTGAGCGTATTGCCTCCCAAAGCGCACTTATGAAATAACTCTTGGGAAAGTCATCTGAGAAGCCTTCCCACAGGCTGATCCCGTTTGTTGGAGTTTAGTGAGCATGCCTTTGAAGTCATCATAAAGTACTCGTGCCAAACCACTCTAGAATGAGAGATGCGAACCGCGTGCGGTTTGGTTCATCACGAGCATTTAAATACCAACAATACCATTGTAGGGCTTCTTGTTCCAAGTGAAAAGAAGCAACGGGGACCTTGTTCACACAACAGGCACTGTGGAGATTGAAGAATTTATCTGCCCTGTATATCCATCCAGTTGGTTCTGTCCCATTGTAGCGAGCAAAATCCAGTTTGGGGCCACGTGGCATATTTGGCAATGAGAAACTGTGTTATGAAGTGGACTCAGTATGGAGCTTCTTAGTGAGGACGACATTTTGTTGATTTAGTCCTTCCATCATTTGTGTGAGCTCAAACATTTGTGCCTTAAAGGCGATGATTTCTTCCTCTATGTTTTTTGTGCCTGCACGGGTGACAACCATGACCAAGAGGGGTTCTAGGGGTCCCATAAAGGTTGGTTAGAGTTATATGTTAAATTGATCGGCTTGACAAGACGATTACAATGATATAGTTGCTTCAAAAACCGATTTTTATTTTGGAGGCCAAGTCCGGGGGGGATAAAAATAGTAAATTGTATGTGTTTTTTTTCAAATAAATTAAGTTGGTGTCAGAATGATCACCATAGCTTGAAACTCAAAATGGTGGGGGTGCTCGACAAGTGGGAGAAAATACATTTGTACTCTTTTTAATTATTATTACTATAGTCAAGTTTTCAAGTCGGGAAAGCAATCGGGTGTTCAATTCAGAAAAATAAGTCAGGTTTGTAAGTCGGGAAAACAAATCAAGTTTTCGAGTGGGGAAGTCAAGTCGGAAAAATAAGTCAGGGAAACATGTCGGGAGAACAAGTCAGATTTTCAAAATTGCGAAACAAGATAGAATTCCGCCACACCTGTCACTACATTTCCTAGAGGTTTGGAAAAAAATCGTTATAGTTGAAGTTGTCTACAGTTGAAGTAGTCTTGGAAAGAGCTCTAATACTAGATGTAATGAACCTCCTATGACAGATTAAGCCGAACAACACAATACAGTACAAATTAGTTTATTAAACAAAAAAGATGAAAATCACATTACCTGATATTAGGCCATTTCGAGGGGGCAGCCTCCTTTGAGCAAACTCAATGCAATAATATTCATGGATGCAATTCTTGGCCTAGGCATTCTTTAATATACTAGTTCTATTCTAGAAACTACTACCACCCATGCATGTGGGATTATACTTAATAGCTCATGAGGCGACTTACAAAGCATGCACGTCCGTAGCATCTATTACATTAATAATGCAAAGAGAAAGGTAAGACATAGGGTCTTAATTGTAGTTTAGTAGGGTCATAAGTCTCGTGTGAGACACCCCTTATAGAGTCCTTTAGTGCTTTATATTTGGGAGTTAAGACTTTACGTTAATGCAATGTTGGTATTAATGTTTGTCATTCGTTACTTGTTTATGATTGTGTAATGTGTGTTAGTGGTTTGGATTGTTGGGTCTTTTATGCAAACCATTTTAGGGTAAATTTATCAAAGTTGTATGAAGCAATGTAAAATCTAATTGCGTATTTACCATCCGTACAAGTTTCTTCTTGAATTAATAAAGTGAAGTTGCTTTGCCTTCTATTTGCTTGTGTTGGAAGTCAAAACATAATTGGTATCAAAGCAAGTGCTTTTACAAGTCAGTAAACACATGAGCAAAAAAGACAACCACTTAGTTTTGTTTTAGCGTATCCATAAGAACGACATAACAAGAGCAAGATGGTTGATGCCTAGAAACAATTCTCAGAGGCATCCTCTTACCTCATGAAATCTTATCTAGGACACCCTCGAGGAGCAACACACCAAACTCTTTGGAAAATTCCATGAATTCGTGATGCAACCTTGTCCAACAATGTCCCATTCTATGCAGCATGTGAATCCACCATTTTAGCATCAGTGCCCTTTCAAAGTTCAAGTTAATCTCAAGATTCAAGTGTTTGAAGTTTATATTGATGTCATATCATCGGATGGTTGGATTTGTCTTTTTGAGGTCTACTTCTTAATCAACCGTGTCATCAACTCCAAAAAAGTCATCTTTGCAATGCAAAAAAAATCCATTTCCGTGTCACGTTAGTGGGAAACCTATGACAGACATTGTGAAAAAAGAGTACTAGCCCAGTGGGAGTTGGGAGTTAGTTCCTTTGTGCTATGTAGAAGAAACACTATCCTCACAAAACACTACAAGGATGAAGAAATATTTTCCACACCCAAATACTACAAGGATGAGTACACAAAGTTCTAGCACCCGTGCCATCGTAAGGAGTAGTTGGCTAATGCCTACAAGTTTCAGGATTACACAGAGTGTTTGTGTGAAGATGAACAAAGCCACACAAGGTGCTGAAGTACTTCAACTGATTCTTATCTTATATATGCGCGAAGATGGAGTTCCTAACCTCCATCATATAAGGGAAATAATATGGTAATGCTGCCATGATCAAGGCTAAGGCATAGATGAAGCAAAAGTTTTTGTTGTCATCTTTTATTGCATGTAAACATCAAGCCCATACCCAAAACACCATCTAACTCTCCTGTGTAAAACTAGAACATATCATGCAAAGGAGAGCAACAAAAATCAACTGCATAACCTCAAAAAGCTCTACCACCTTGAATAGTAGATAAAGGGAAGAAGAAACAAGATGACAAGTGGTGCCATTGACACCGCCCAAGCTCACACAATGATTTTGAATGTCACGCACAACAATCCTTGATTGTGCAATCTACATGAGTTCCCATAGAAGCAAAAGACATGGATCCCAAAGAAACTTGTATGAGCACCAACGTTGTTTCCTTAAGTACCTTAGAGGAACAAAAACACGTTTATCACACTATGTGTTTGGTTAATGTTTAACATGTCATCATCAATAATGGTAGTGTAATGGACAATTGTGTGAGATGCATTCCACTGCCTAAGTTGTGCTACTTAAGCATATCCCTTGCAATTTTCTTAGGGATGGTACAACAAGAGAAATATTTTCAGGTTCAGTTCCAATGAACGTTCAAGTACACAGTCGAGCTTGTGGAAGACATTGTCACTAGTGATGTCGCACCATAAAAAGTATGAGACATTCTACGTGGAAGACTGCATGTGTTTAATCATGATGGTACACATCATGCTAAGCCACAATAACAAGCTGTCCATGTTCAAGGCTCCATCTTCAATATTTTCGAGTCAACTTTGAAAACCAAAATCACATTAGTCTCTACCAAACAATGTCGCAATCTCGTGTCACACATGCAAAAGTTCGTGCTACTTATTCTTCTTCCTAAAAATACTTGCGCACCTGAGCAAGCACACATTTGCTATTTGCCATGCAATGTTCACGACAACATGAAGACATACTTGAAGAATCAAAAGGCTTTTGCACAATGCCTAATAAAGTATTAGATCAATTTGGTTCTTGGATTACCTCTTATGAATAGTCTAGTGCACCACAAGTCTATTTGTGAGAATGATGAAGTCCGACACCAAATCCAGGAGCTCCTTGATCAATGCATGATTAGGGAAAGTTATTTTTCTTGTGGTGGCACAATAGTCTTTATACCAAAGAAAAATGGCTCATGGTGCTTGTGCATTTACTAACACACACTGAACAAGATAATCATGAAGAATCGATATCCGTTGCTACACATTAAAGACCTCCTAGATCAGCACCAAAGCGCACAACACTTCACCAAGATTGATTTGAAGACATGTTACCATCGGGGTCAAGTCCATTTAGAGGATGTTTGGAAGACATCTCTCAAATCAAAGGAAGGATTTGTATGAATGTTTGCTTATATCTTTCAATTTGACCAATACGCCAACAACATTCATGAGCTTGATGAATGCTATACTTAGGTCCTTCACTAACTACTTTACCGACGTCTATGTGGATGACATGCTCATCTTCAACAAGACATGGGAGGAGCATGCCTTGCGTGTCCTAGACACATGAACAAACACAATTCTCAAGCCAACTCAAGCAAGTGTACATTTATTGCCTCTAAAATTCAGTATTTGGGATAAATTATGGACCGTGCAAGCATTCATGTAGATCCAAAGAAGTTACAAAGTGAATCCAAGGTTTCTCAACTCCAGACAATCTCATAGAGCTTAGATGTTTTCTTAGACATGCAAACTTGTATTACAAGTTTATCCGTAGGTTTTAGTACATATCTTGGTTTGACCAATACGCCGTCGAACATTTATGTGCCTGGTGAATGACATACTTAGGTCCTTCACCAACTCCTTCGTCATCATCTATTTTGATGACGTATCGTCAACAAGACTTGGGACAAGCATGTCTCATGCGATCAAGACACATTGCCCAAACACAATTTTAAAGCAAACTTAAATAAGTGTACAATAGGTGCTACAAAAATTCAGCATTTGGGCTACATCATGGACTGTGCAAGCATTCATGTACATCTAAAGAAGATTGAAATGATCCAAAATTTTCCAACTACATGCAATCTCATAGAGCTTAGTGATTTTTTTGGTATTGCAAACTTGTACGATAGGTTTGTCTCTAGATTTTCACACATATCTTGGTTTCTCAGCCAGATCATGTGTGTCGAATCTCACTCCATTGGACAACTATACAACACACTTTGAGGAGCTCAAGCAATGCCTTTGTGCCTCACCTGTCAGGGCCATGCTTGAAATTGTCCTTCCTTTTGAGACTAAGATTGACACATGTAGCTATGCACTTGATGTGGTATTCACACAACATGGACATTTCGTCGCTTATCACCAAAAGACATACATCCCCACAATTCAATGTTGTTAGGAAAGAGGGGACAAATAATAAACACAAATTAGATATCCACCATAAATATGTCAAGGATTATAGTTTATGATTGCACATCATATCAGAAAAAATTAAACTATAGATTACATGAATAACAGTGAAAGTAACTAGCCCATAACACATAATAATGAACACAAGATTTAAGTTGCAAAACCTTTCGCTAAAAAACCCATTGAAAATATCACTTATATTTATTGAGAATTGAATTTCACCCAACGCTCCCACTATTTCTACAAATCCCCAACAATTACATCTTGCTGCCATAACTCAGTTATATGAGGTCTTGGGCCGCTTGCGTACTATTGTTGGGCTTTCTGACTTCATCAGGAGTACCATTGGGGTCAAACAAGACTGCCACCTCTCTCCTACTCCGTTAGGTATTTAGATTGATGAGCGGGAGGAGTTTCTCAGGGATTATATTAAGGACGGAGATGACTGTCTTCTTCACCAGATTTTGATCTACATCCTTCTTTTCACAGACGATGTGGTTCTTTTGGTTTCTTCTGCAGAGGGGTTACAAAGGCAACTGGATGCCGCAACCCTCTTCTTTGATCATAGACAGCTGACAGTTAACCTTGGTAAAACCAAGGTTATGATTTTCAATGACCTAAAGACCTCGGATTTCCATTTCTTCTACAGGGGGAGGAGTTGGAGATCACCAACTCCGACACTTATCTAGGAGTTATCTTCTCTGGACCTTGTTTTAGTTTACATCCGGCTATTCAACCCCGCATCAGCAAGGGGTATGGCTCCCTAGCAATCCTTGAGAGACAGTGCTTCCGTCATCACTTCCAAGACACATTGTCCAAGATGTCCCTCTCTGACTCTATTGTGAGGTCCACGGTTCTCTATGGTTTTGAGGTTTGGGGTCCCTCCCTTCTCGAGTTGGATTGGGCAGTTATTGAGTGAGTTCAGATCCTTATGCTTAGACGGATCATCAGGTGTAAGGAAACTATTCCCCACAATATCATCCTTGTCGAGTTTGGGGCTCATCCTTTCAAACTGGAGGTCATCTTTGGTCTCGTCTCACTCTTGCACCGCATTTAGAGACTGTCAGATTCTTCGACAGGCAGAGATAGGTATATCTATCTTGCCCACCGTTCTTCAGAGGCCATTGCTCTATCTGACCATAACAACTGTGCTTGGTGCTGGTATGTCGGGGTTTCCGTCTCCTGGGATCCCTCGGGTCAACTTGGATCGTCTCCGCCCATTGAGCTACTTCATGGATGCTCCCACACACCTTATGTCGAGTAAGCTGGACCTACACATAATCATCAGGGACAACATCTACAAACAGTTTATCCAGATCACTTGGGCCAACCCCCGAGGTGAGCTATGTCTGAAAATGGCCTTCTACGCCAATCACTTCCTTGAGATCAACAATTGATTGATCACTCGTCCCACCTATATTTCCCGCAATTGGATGCATGCTATTCACATATCTCTGGGTCAGTTCAGAGTTGGTTCCCACAGGCTTTGAGTTGAGAGCGATCACCAGTTGGACCGGTCCAAGAGGATTTGCCAACTTTGCTCTGTCTAGGAGATTGAGACAAAGGAACACTTCATTTTCAGGTGCCCCCATCTACTATGAGATTAGAGGGAGGTTTCACTGTCTTTTTCGTGAAGCCCAACTTTCATGAGGTTCTTCAGATATTATGATCGGAGGTGTCTCACCCTCTATTTAGAGGAAGCTTTTAAGCTTTGCGACGGGATCCTCCATCTCCCTTCAAGGGAGACTACTATTCGGCAGATCACCTCCTACTTTGTTGTGCTCCCCCGGTGAGAGGGGCATCAAGCGGGGGTTCCACATTCGAGAACCCCAAACTAGATCTGTCAGGACCAGGGGGCTACTTCCCAGACTAGAGGCATCCGGACTCGGACTCGGCCAAGAGCCCCACCCCCCCCCCCATAAACAACATTTTATGAGGCCTAATCAATCAGAGAGCTAGACTTTCCACAGGGCGTATTTGTTCCAGGCTTCTTCCAGCTCCTGACACTAGACATCAGCATATCACCAGATATTTCTAGCCAACTTCAGATGACAGTTGAGAGGGGTGGTGTTGAGGATCCTCCCTCCACCCCCTCTCCTTATTTGTACACTCTCTTTTTCTGCATTTTCCCACTCCTTCGGGCTAGAGCTTCTTCTCTTTTTTTTCTTGTTGTTTTCTGGGACCTTTTTGGGTTAACTTACTGCTTCTTCATTGCATTGTATGGTACAATCCCATTGACCTACTTTGTGGCCATTTGTTGGACATTTAATATAATTATCTTATCTTATCTTATCTTATCTTATTACAAACTATAAACAACATTCGCTTAATGCAGAGTACTAGCTCGAATATTTCGCATTCATGTTTCTTAATTCCGCTTGCATATAGCTCGCATCATTCATTATCATTTCTCATAACAATCTCAAAATCAGTTCACCTTGTTTCATACAAGGTGAGTGATCGGTTTTACCACTTCACCCGCTTATAATTACAATTGTAATTATCAGCCGCCTTACACTGGTTGACATGGGGATCAACTTATGTTCTAAATGTAAGTTTTAAACCAAATCCTTTTAACAGTCTTTAACAGGTTTTTAATTAAGTGGTTTCCCACTTAATATCACAAACGCCAACACCCCATCCTGCCTCACCCCCAACCCCCCTATGACCGCTCCTTAATATTAAGTAGGGAAACATGCCAAATCACCTTTTCATACCAAAAAAACTTACAATCCATAAATCATCAAATGTGATTTAGGCTAGCATGTAAAAGTAAACACATAAAAATTGTTTCAAAACACATGCCAAATCACCTTTTTTATACAAAAGGAATTATGAATCCATAAACATCAAAGTAATTTAGGCAACATGCAAACAATAAAAATTGTTCCCAAAACACATGCAACTCATTTTTATACAAAAAGAAACAATCCATAAATCATAAAGATGATTAAGGCTTACAAACAAAGTCTTTGTTCAGCGGATTTTAAAAAAGTTGTCATTACACAACTTTAGTGTTCTGTGGGTTTTGAGAAAAACATGTGGTTACAAAGCTTTAGTGTTTCATGGATTTTGAAAAATCTATGGTACAAGGCTTAATGTTCTGCAGATTTTAAAAATCAGTCGGACACAAAGTTTAGTGTTTGCGAACGGTACAAAACTTTGGCTTTTGATTTTAAAACATGCCGCAGTACAAAACTTTTAGTGTTTCATAGGATTTGGAAAAGCCATAATACACTGGATAGTCTCTACGATAAATCAGAAACTAAACAAAATTCTCAAGATACAAGTGATAGAGTATGAACTCTTACATAAGATTATAGAGTCTTTTATAAAACAAGAATCTCCCATATCTAATGCTTTGTTGGGTATTATAAGTAAACTCACATAATGTGATTATTTACTTAAACAAAATGGAAATAGTATTAGAAGTTTACAATGAACTCGTTAAGATGTGGCATTAACATGCTCATTCCCCCTCAAGGGCAAACTCTGAAAGGCCATATGCTCATCTGATTCTGAGGTGGAGATCAATGTCATCCACATGATCATTTGAGCCAAATTTTGAAAGGCCTAACATGACATGAAATTTGAAGAAATTTGCAGCACACAATTGCTTTGTAAAAATATCTCCTACTTGATCTTCAGAGGAACAAACCTTGAGATCAATGTCACCATTTAGAACTTTCTCCTGAATAAAGTGCATATGTATTTCAATATGCTTTTTCCTTTGATGCATGAACTTGGATTGTTTGCAAGAGCAATGCAACTTTGACTGTCACATAGAAGAAGAGTATTTTCTTTTACACCCATATGAAGTTCATCCAACAGCCTTTTTCAGCCACATAGCTTCCTTTGTTGACTTCCATAGCACTTATATACTCTGCTTCAGTAGAAGAGATAGATATTGTTGGTTGCTTTCTTGTTACTCCAAGTGATTGCACTTACACCCAACTTGAAAACATATCCAGAAGTAGATTTTCTATCCACAATATCACTAACATAGTTAGAATCACAATAACCAAATAAATTTGCATCATTACTAGAAGAATAATACAAACCATAATTGATTTTACCTTTGATATACCTTAAAATCCTTTTTGTCATTTTTCCAATGGTCCTCATAAGGATCTTGCATGAATCTAAAAACAATTCCAACTACATAGGATATATCAGGCCTAGTGATAGTTAAATAAATCAAACTACCAACAAGTTGTCTATATAAAGTAGGATTAAATTTATCACAAACAGGTGTTGGATCTAATTTAACACCAACTTCCATAGGAATAGTGATCAAGTTTACAATCAATCATGTTAAATATTTTAAGAAGAAACTAGAAGCATATTGTGTTTGAGATGCAACAATAGATTTGTGATCTTGAACAAATAACCATGCCTAAAAAATGATTCAACAATCCTAAATCAGTCATTTCAAAATGTTGTCTTAATTTCTCTTTGATTTTAAGAATTAGATTCTTATCACTACTAGTAATCAAGAGATCATAACATATAATACAATAATGATAATATGACTATTTTCAAATTTTACAAACAAATCATTATCAACAAAACAATTTTTGAAACTAAGATCTTGAAAAAAGCTATTTATCTTAGCATACCAAGCTCTAGGAGCTTGTTTAAGACCATATAAAGATTTTTTAAGTTTACAACAAATAATTCCTTACCAGGTTCTTCAAACCCTTTAGGTTATGCATGTAAATTTCTTCTTTCAAATCACCATTTAAGAAAGCATTCTTAACATCTATTTGGTGAATCTCCCATCCATGTTGAGCAACTAAGAGCTAGAAGAATTCTAACAGTGCTCATTTTGGAAACATGAGAAAAGGTTTCAACATAGTCTAACTAGGTTTCTGAGTAAACCCTCTAGCTACTAATATTGCCTTGAACTTGTCTATCTTACCAACATAGTTGTACTTGATTTTATACAACCATCTAGGTATCCTACAATGCTTCTTTTAAAAGGAAGAGGGATTAGTTCCCAAGTTTTATTCTTGATTAGAGCATTGTATTCAACTTTTCATAGCTTCAATCCACCTTTCATCTAGGATATGATTCTTCAAAGGATTGAGGTTCAACCTCATACAAAGTTGACAATGCATGATTAAGAATGTTGGTTGCAACGGGTCATTTTTCTTAGATTATTAGCCTGAGAGTTAGAAACCATATTTTGAGCCCATTTAGGAATTCTAGAATGAGACACAAATTGTGAAGACTCCCCTCAATATCCACATCCATCATATCTGAAGAAGGATGCTCATCCTCTTGGAATTATGTTTCCATATTATCTAGAGAAGGGTTATTAATCTCTAGGGTTTCAGACTCATGAGAGACAGATGAGGGAAGAGAGGAAGAATCACAAAATGGTTTCTCAAGAACATGAACATTCCTATTTTCTATGATCTCATGTTTGGATGGATTATATACTCTTATTAATCCTTTTGTGCAACCACCATACCCAACAAAGATGCAAGAGTAGGAGGTAGGATCAAGTTTTTGTCTTTTGACTTTAGGAATGAGAAGGAAACATGACTACCAAATATCTTTAAATGAGAGATATCAAGTTTTTGTTTGGTCCATACTTCATGAGGTGTAGTTTGATGTAAGATTTATTAGGAACCCTATTTAGAATGTGGACAACATAGTGTTCATGGCTTCAGCCCATAGAAAATTAGGCATATTAGAAGCACATGAAGCATGGTCCTAGCCATTTCTATTATGGTTTTATTCTTCCTTTCAACTATGTCATTTTGTTGTGGGGAATATGAAGTTGTTAACTCTCTCTTTGAATTCCACAAGACACAAAACTCATCAAACTTCTTATTCATACCTCACCTCCATTATCAATTCTTATTCTTTTAATTTTCATACTAGCCACATTTTTAACTAGGGCTTTAAACTCTTGAAACTTAGACAGAACATCAGAACTTTCTCTTAATGTAATAAGACCAAGTCATTCTAGAAAATTCATCAATGAAAATTACAACATACAAGGCTCCACCAAGAGAGGGAAATTCCAAAGGACCTCTTACATCACTATGGATTAACTCAAGAAAGTTAGAGGAATTATATTCATGATGTTTATGAAATGGTTCAACATGTTGCTTACCACGCAAATAACTTTCACAAGATCATGGTCTGATTTCATCTTAGAGAGACTTATCAAAAGGTTAAGATGTGACATTTCATACAAACTCTTAAATTTCACATGCCCCAAGCCTTTCATGCCACATTTGAATATCATTACAAGAAGAAGAAAGAATTACAGTTTAAGACACAAATCCATCAAAGATATACAAACCATTTTTCTGGATACCAACAGTAAAAACATTACCAAGCTCATTCTTCACATACCATTTATTTTTCAATAACACAACTTTATAGTTTTTTCTAGTTAATTGTGAACAAGATAAAAGTTTCTTCTTTAAGTTAGAACAAATAAAACATTTCTAATAGTTCCATTTTATAACTTAACATTTCCACAAATTTCAGACCTAATGACAGAATTATCACCTAGATATATATCTTCATGACATTCCACAACTGAATATGAATATATGTCATGTGCCTAGAGGCACCACTATCTAGGATCCATTCATTGTCATTAGAGGATGAGAGAGAAGTATAAAGAGCAATAGTTTTCTCGGCATTATTAGCTTAGTTTTTAGCATGATTCTAATTTTTATTCTTCTTTTTATGGTTGAAGTTCATACTTGTAAAATTTTTATTTAATTATTTGAATTAGAATAACACTCAACTTGATTTATGAACAAATTTATTACACTTAGAACAAGAGCCATCAAACTTAACTTTAAAATTTTGATTATTCAAGTTAATTCTAAACTTAGATTTAAAGTTTGATTTTTGATTAACATTGTTGTTATTATGATTTTTGTAAGAAAATTGATTTTGAGAGAACAATTCTTGAGACACATTCTCTTTTTAATCAAAGATTCTCCATTACTCTTTCTTCATGAATTAGGAGAGAAAACAAAGTATCCAAATCAAGCAATAAGATTCATTTTGATACTTTGAATTCAACATAGAGATAAAATTTCTAAATTTTTCATGTATGTTGATTTGAATAATAAAATACAACTTATCTTGAAATAATTCATAGTTACAACTCATATAATTGCTTGAATATTGTTAATTTTAGATAAGTAATTAACTATCTTATCATCTCCTTTCATTGGAGTTGTAAACAAATCCATAAAAAGCTTAATTATCTTAGAAAGGTGATTACCTTCATGCATAGTTTGCAATTGATTCCATGCATCAACTTGAGACTCCATGTGTCCTATGAGCAACAAGAATTCATCTTTAATGCTTTGCAATAGGATTTCCATGTCCTCTTAGGATTTTTAGGAGAAGGAACAAAGCTTTCAGGGTTAGCTTGTCTCCTCAGCAGGTCATTTTTCAACACCACTAACTAAATCCCATAGATTTCTTGCCATAAAGATGACTTTCATCCTAACTCTCTAAATTCTATAATTAGTTCTATTTAAAAATTAATATTTATCCATGGATAAATTATATTAACTACTCATACTTCAAAAAACTTAGCAAATTAGAGAAAATTAGTGTTATGTGGTTAGTTGTAGAGATCCGCGATTAGAGATCTGCGAAACGTAGATTTTTGCAAAATGAAGGCTACAAAGATTTTATGGATTTAACAAAACACAATATTTCCATAGAATGAATTGTAACTCATTAAACAATCTCAAAAAAGGTACGAGAATCAAGAAGGGATGTTGTAAAACAAAAAGAGAGCAACATGAGAAGCCATGAAGCAAGAGGCAAAAAGATAAAAAATTTAAAGTTTGGAATTCGTGGAAAAAAGGAAACAATGTTCTGTAGGTTTTTTAAAAAAATTATTATTCATTAAGGAAAAATCCTTGTGAAACACAAAAACGTTAAGGTAAATTCCATGAAACAAAGGAATTTCATAAAACAAGAAACAAAAAGAAAATTTTTTGATAATCCAAGGAAGGTACACGGAACAAAGGAATGCAAAAAAAGTCGTGAAATAAAGACAAAATGTTGTGGAGTGAAGAAAATTCCAAGCAAAAAGGTTTGCTGGAACAAAGGAAAGTGGAAAAGGCATAATCCAAAACAAATACATAATGTTTTGAAGTGAAGAAAATTCTGTGTAAAAAGGTAAACTACTGCAAAACAAGTAGAAAGTCACACAAGACTATAAAACGTAGAGGAAGGTAAAAAATGACCAAAAAACACAATTCTAATTACTTAGAAGGCTTTAGAAGATAGGAACAACCACAAAATTGATTTAGATCTTCCACAATTATTTACAAAACTTAAATTCAATTTATTTCACAGAGAATTGGAGTTTTGCACCTATAGAGTCTTTGAAAAAGCCGTGAAGCAAAAAAACTTAAGGTTTTGTGGGATTTTGAAATATTTCAAGCAATTTTTTCAAACCGATCTACAAATGAATTTTCCCCTACAAAATAAATTTATCCTACACAACCAAAAACTCCTTTCTCTAATACCATGTTAGGAAAGTGGGGATAAATAATAAACAAAGATTTTTATATCCACCATAAATATGCTAATAATTATAGTGTATGATTGTACAACAAATTAGAAAGAATTAAACCATAGATTGCATGAATAACATTGAAAATGTAAAGGGCCCATAACACATAATAATGAACACTAAATACAATATTTAAGTGGGAAAACCTTTTGGTAAAATAACCCACTAAAAATATCACTTATTTTTATTGAGAATTGAATTTCACCCTAGAACTCCCACTATTTCCATAGATCCCCAACAATTACACTTTATGAATGGTATTACAAACTGTAAACAACATTTTCTCAATGCAAGAGTACTAGCTCACATATTTCACATTCATGTTTCTTGATTTTTCTTACATATAGCTCGCATCATTCATCATCATTGCTCATAACAATCTCAAATGAGATCACCTTGTTTTATACAAGGCATGTGATCAGTTTTACCTCTACACTCTATAATTCAAATTTTGAATTATCAGTCACCTTACACTGGTCACCATGGAGATCCCCCCTTATGTTTTAAACATAAGTTATAAGCCAAAGTTATTAGTATTTGGCGGGTTTTTTAATAATTGGTTTCCCACTTAATATTACAAACCCCAACAAAAACGTCGCTACATCTTGTGTAAGGAGACAATCATTCACATAGATAGAATATAAATGACTCGTTTTTTGTGTACATAGAGGAATTTGGAGAATGTACGTCATATGGAGTGGATGACATAATTCCAATAACTCCATCTAGTGATCAAGGACAAAGAGATAAAAAACGAGGAAACAAGGACAAGAAGATAAAAGGACAAATATGCCTGCTTTAGTCTCACTCCAACTTAGACAACCCATCACGGTGGCTTGACATACACGACCTAAACTTCTCTCATTGGGTATCTCTGTACTTAGTAGACTCCAACTTCGTATAGAACCCGCGTTGGTGTAGGGTTAACAGGTCAACAACGTCTCATCTGGGAGGTGCACATGTGCAAAAGACAAATCTTGCATTCCTTGTTGCATCTCCAAGTCCACGAACAAAAAAGCTAGGATCGTCGATACTTTTTTTGATTCCATTTAGGCATTTTAAATCTATCAATATGGATTTCATGAGTGGATTACATACAACAAAGTACCATAGTGACTCTGTGTTTGTTGTAATGGTTAGGTGCGCAAAGATGGCTATTGTGGTTACTTGTAAGAAGAGGATCAATGCACAAGATATTATGTGCTCATTCTTTTTTCATGTCGGTGTCTAATTAGTACCCACAAATTTTGAGTCACTTTTAACATTCCTTGTGGGAGATGGTGGATACACGATTGGACTGGTCGTCAACATTTCATCCTTAGGACAAATGGACAAATTGAAGTTGTCAACCACACACTTGTCCATTTGTTGTGTATGTACAATAATGCACACCTGCACACTCGGGATGACAATTTTCTTTATATTTTAGAGTTCCTTCACAACTCTACAGGGCATAATGCGTTACATATATGTCTTGGGTTCTAAACATCAACACCTATAATCATCTCCTATCGTGTGCCATCCAATATGGAGTTGCGCACAACGGGGAAGGGAAGTGAACTAAGTGTAGAATTTTTCATGCGAACAACAAAAGTATGAAAAGTGCCATGATGCACATCATGTAGCTATTGATTTCAAGGTGGTTAATAAAGTTTGGTTGCATTTGTAGAAGAAATGCCTTAAGGATTTTCATAGAAAGTCAAGTTCTCTACGTTATGGTCCATACACCATTGAGCTTCTATCTTGGGAGAACTCATTTGTCCTTGATTTGCTACAATACTTGGGTTTGCATCCAATATTGAGTGTGGAACTCCTTAAGCCATACTCTCTACATTTGTCAAAACCAACAACTCAACATCCTTTAGACCTTAGCTCACTTGCACTTGCAGGCAAGGATAAAGGCACAAGAATGCACAATAAGTTGGAGTGTAGACACCTAAATCTGACTACGCAATTTTAATCCTAAAATTGCACTATTTATCATCTTTTTCCCGTCACTTCATTATAATTAGTGATTTCCCGCTAATTAGCTAACATTCCCCCTTCATTTTTGGTAATTTCATTATAATTAGTGACTAACGTTTGCCCCTCTTTGATGTGGTATAGCACAAGTGATGCCACTTCAAATATAGTAGACAGTTAAATTTTTGCAAGGGTAGAAGAAAAATTAGTAGGATGGAAGATGCCCCTTTGAGTGTCGATGGGGGTGATAGTAGAGGTTGATTGATGCTCGAACAGAAGAAGAACATGATCACAACAGAAGAATAAGACATTGTAGTGACTAAGAGTCAAACTGGGCCTGGTCGGCCATTGTTCGATTGAATTGATTTTGAAACATGGATCCCAGGCCTCTTCGTGTAGAAGAAACAAGGGAGAGGGGGGCAAATGATAGAAAGTAAAATTTAAGAATGGGAAGATAAGATAGATGGGGAATAGGAAGATCATGACGTAGCTAATGTACCATTTGGCTCAGAAAGTATCTATTTATTTGATATAAACATACAACAAAAGCGTAGAATGATATGAAAAGCCCATAATACCAATTTTTGTTTCATTGTTAAAGGTCTGACTCAAAGCAAAATACACAAAGCAATGCTGTACGAGAAAGTAAACAATCAGATCAACAAACAAAAAAACACAAACAAACATACTCAAACAAACAAAGTTCAAGAAAGTTGTACCAATGTTTTTGTTATCCAACTCCAGTTCCCAAATGTTCGAGTTATACGACAAGGTTTAAAATGATGCCCCAAGCAAGGATACATGCAAGGGAATAAATATAGGACATAAGTCCTATGAAAAAGCAACGTGCACTATGAAAACTGCCCCAAGCAACGATATATGTAAGGAAAAAGATAGACATAGCAAGCAAACCAACTTTGTTAATAAAGGAAGATCAAGATGATCCGCATGTTGTGCGTTAGAACAAGAAAGCACTAAAGTAAAATGTTTTGTAAAATAGTTTTTGATTTTTAGGATTTTGTGTTTTGTGAATGTTTTGGATTTTGATGTTTTTACCAATGTTTTTAGATTTTAAAGGTTTTACCAATGTTTTTGGATCTTGAAGGTTTTACCTATGTTTTGGATTTTTCAAAGATTTTCTAAATTTTTTATGGTTTTGGAAAGTTTTCAGAAGCTATATACATGAAAATGAAGATGCAAAGATGCCCCCAGCGAGGGGTGAGAATATGTAAGGGAGAATCTTGCGCATATATACAAGAGTAGGATCAGCCGGATCAAGGGCCATGAAGGATAAGCTTAAAATGATTATGAACTCAAGCCAATGAAGAGCTAGGAAGGAACAAGAATGCCCCCCAGTGCAAGTTGGCCAAGAAAACACATGATCGAAAGAAGTAAAAGATTGTTTTATTGAAATAAGGGACAAAGTTTCCCTCAAAACATGGTAAAAAGGCAATCATATACACATGGATGTTCGAAACGAAGTTGAAGAGCAACAAATGTTATGAAAGGATATGGAAAATGTAGGTAGAAGACTCATGATGAAAAAGTGATGAGCCAAAGGCACAAATCGTGAGACAAGACAGATTAAAGCAAGAGTTTGATTAAGGTTCAAACAACACCTGGTAACATACTAATCCTGTTGCTCATCGAGATCCGGTGTGTGCATGTGGAAAATTAATTACTTCTTGAAGTGAAGATTTGATAGGCAACAAGTGAAGAGAAACTAGTCAATGTGTAGGAATGATTTATATTGATAGGTGATTTGTGAATGAAGAGTAGAAGGAGAGCTATACATTGCTCTGTTGCCAACCAAGCGTCCATAGCCCTGAGGGAGATGTATTTGATTCTAGTTACAACATTGTTGTACTGCTAGCCAGATGTCCATAGCCTCGATAGAGATATTGGAAATACCCCAAGAGAGAGTTATATATTGACTTGCTTTTGATTTTTTTCTTTTCTGAAAAGAATTTCAACTCTCTCAATTGTTTCGATAAGGTGTTAAGAACCACCAATGGCTTGATGGAAAGAGGTGGAAGTGATTGCGAAGACGACATTGGCTAGTGTCAATAATTACCCCCCAAAAGGTCTTCACAACAAGTTTATTAAAATATGTGATAGGGATAGGATCTCTAAGAGGTCATTCGTTCTTTAATTTACCAAGGTGAGGAAATACCGAGGTCAAATGGATACCATTAGAGATCAAATGTCGCACAATGAGTGGGAATAAACCAACCAAAAGATCACCGAAGGGATGAAAATGGTGGATGATTTTCCAAAGGAATATGAAGAAAGGAAGGAAAGAAACATCCATGTGTAATGCAATACCTTATTGCAATGTTTGATCTTTGTACCTTTGATTTTTTTGTAATGTTTTAGGTTTTCCTCATTTTTTGATTTTGATTTTTATTAAGATGTTTGACGGTTTTGTGAAGGGAAAGCCGTGAAGGGGAGAAGATGCAATATGGATAGATAGGAGAAAAAAGATCCATGATAGGGTAGGAAGAATTTGATAGGATGGATAGGAAAGTTAGGACAAACAATGTCACTTTATGTGATAGGATCCAACAATAATGTTTGCGATTTCTTTGCTGAGGGAGACTAGGAGATTTTTCTTAACAAGAGTGATATTATCCCCAATTTCGATGATCGTAGCGAGAACATACTCGATAAGTGACTGCTACTTATCGTGCAACATGAATTTTGTATATGGTAGCTTGAGTTCTCTATCCATAGAGTTTTGCACTTTTTGCCATACTTGATGGTTCCGTTGGTGTGAATTCTTGAATTGCGTTTGATTTTTAAATGCCATATGTAAAAATAAAAAAATAAAAATAGACAAAGGCACAAGAATGTAAAATAAGTTGGAGTGGTAAAGTAATGGCAATACTATGGTTAGACTAAGTGATAAGACCTTTAGCAACTTCAAGTTTAGTTTCCTTAGCTGATCGAAGATGTGTTGGTGACCATCACTTGTAAAGAAAGGGCTAATGATTTGAGCGTAACTGTGTGAATTTGTGCTTGTCTAATATGTCTTGTGTACCCCGAATAGTTTACATGTCTTCACGATGCCTAGCGATATTTGTGGAGGTTCTACACATGTTTTTTGCACTCACGTAGTGTCTAGCAACACATTGCACAAGTCTCGGATGCTGCACATGTCCCTCTAGAACTCAATGGCCACATGGACACTCCATGCCATGTTGAGCAACACTTCCATAGCTCATGCAATGTTAGGTGCACTTCCATAGCTTCCAAGAAAGGATAAAGGCACAAAAATGCGTCCCTGGCAAGGTACACATAACGTGTTTGGAGTGGTAAAGAAATGACAATACCATGGTTAGACTAAGTGATAAAACCTTTAGCAACTTTAAGTTTAGTTTCCTTAGGCGACTGAAGATGTGATGGTGGCCATCGCTCGTAAAGAAAGGGCTAATGATCTGAGCTTAACTGTGTTTGTTTGTGCTTGTCTAACAAGTCTCGTGCACCTCGAATAGTTTACATGTCTTCACGATGCCTCACGATATTCATGGAGGTTTGACACACCTTTTTGTGCTTGTGTAGTGCCAAGCAACACATCACACAGATCTTGGATGTTGCACAAGTCCCTTGGAACTCAGTGGCCACATAGACAGTCCATGCCATGTTTTCAACACTTCTGTAGCTCATGCAATGTTAGGTGCACTTCCATAGTTTGCACCATGTCAGGGTATCTATTGGCATACCATGTGCTCGGGAGTCTAACTGTCACACCAACAAGAAGGCAAATTATCAATTGTTGTAGAAGTGAAACGATTTTGTAACTATTCTCTTTTGTAAGTGCTTTCGCGTAATGATATATTTTAAGCCATTTGACCCTATTGATAGCTACACATGCATGCTTTGAGCATTTATTATCAAATGGTCATCTGTTTGCAACCAACTCTAGGAAAATTAGCTAGAAAATGTTTTCTCCTTTTTGATCACATGAATCTTCATTTACAGACTTGGTGCACATCGTACGCATTTGTACCATACCTTATTCTTTCTCGTTGAATAGAAGTAGCATTATTTTGCTCCATTCCGCATTTGAATGTGTTATGGTTTACTGTTAAACTTTCCATTGCTTATTCTATAACCCAATGATTTATTAGCTTTGTTATTGGGTTGTCCTCCATGCCATCACTTTTGGCCCCATGGTGCAGACCACTCTCATTAATAGATCTGAGAGCACCTACGGGTTGCTCATGGTGGATCATGCGACCCTTTAAAGGATTGGTAGTTAGTGATGGAGCCTGTGATAATCAAAGCTATGATCATGACCCATTGACCATATATGGACTCTTATAGTGAGGTTAGGCATCTTAGGGACAAACAACAATAATGATAATATCAACTAAATCAGATCAACAAGTATCTCAAAGGTATAACAAACAAGTTGAGTAATTTGGGGAAATCTAATGGGATGAAGGATAAAGTAGAGGAGAAGACAAAAGAAGTTCAATCATAGGAATAAGGCAAGTCAGATTTGAGTGGTTGATCAAATTTTCTCAATACAACTGAGATTGTCATATGCAAGTTTGGTTGAAAGGGGATCCTCTCACTTGGCCAATTAAATGGAGCAATTGTTAAAAAGCTATTCCATTCCACAAGGATAAGGTAAGATGGGAGATTTTTAACATGGAAATTGAACAATATGTTTGGTGCACATAATGCAGAACAAGCCACTTATTGCTGCTAGAGACAATTTTGCAAATCTAGTATTATCCTCTTACGGGGTAGATCATCATGCTACATTCTCAGCCAACCAGTGAATCATCAACAATTATGTCCAACATGTGACTATGTTGCGAAACTATTGAGGCTTATCTTGTGGGTGGATGATATTTCTAAGGAGCCCATTCTGAATCCATTTGTTAGAGGGTTAAAGGGTGTAACTACTCAACACGAAGTCAAGCTCTTCAAACCAACAAATCTTAATAATGCTAGCATTGTGAACAGGGAGGTGGAAGCGAAAAAATCAGGAACTTTCCATGGGTTGTGAAGTTTATTTCCACCGAGGACAACATGCTAGCCATTTTCAGCTAAAAGGTCCTTCAGAGCAAAGATTTTTTTCTCTACAACACTTGCAATCAACAAGACTTTGTCTCCAACAAGTTGGTGAAAAGAGAGAAAAAGGGTCACCCATGGATGCAAATGCGCTGAAAAAAATTATTCTTAAAAGATTGTGCAAAAGACTGAGAGGAATATGAACCTTTAGAAGAAGAAGAGGCAATGATGTAGGATACAATTTTAAATCGAAATGCAACCATTTCTTTCTACACTCTAGTACTTTTTGCAACAACCTAAACCCTCAAGGTAGTAGAGTATGTCAAGAATGAAAAGGTGGTACTCATCAATTCTCATATCATAGTTTCATGTGATTGCAAATTTTATGCCAACTCAATTTCTTCAAATATGAAGCCCTGTAATTTGACGAGATGATTATGGATGATGTTATAGTCAAGTGTTAAGCCGGAAGGTCTAGTTGACTATGGGGAACTATCATCTTACAAACAATATGTTGCCCATTCACACGGGAGTAGGTGATGTGATTTTGGACTTGCAATGGATGAGATCTCTTGGAACAATATGAATTTTGAATATGTATTTATTAGGTTCACCATAAATGGTGGTTATCAGCTTAGGGGTAGGAGGACCCTTGTAAGTAATTAGCTCCTATTACAGGGAAAAATTGTTTAAGACATCAAATCATAGCTCATCGTTGTGCCATAGAAACACAATTCACTCTTGAAGTTCAACTTCTTGAGTTAAAAGGACATCGTTGATAAGCATGCCAAAGTATTTCAAGATATGCCTATAGGTCTTCCTTCCTAGTAAGAGTTCATGACCACGTTATTAACCTCAATCAGGTTGGTCAACCACTTAGTATCAAGCTCTACCATTATACATGTCTACAAGAGTGAGATTGAGAAGCTTGATGGGGAGTGTTGGAGGCGTGCATCATCTGACCAAGTCAAAGTGACAACTTTATTTTGGTCGTCATGGTTCACAAGAATGATAATGTTTTGCAAACGTGTCTGAACTTTTGGGAGCTTAACAAATTCACTATCAAAGATAAGTTTTCTATTCATGTTATTTATGATATATTCAATGAATTCCATGGGTTTATGCATTTGCATTAAATTAGATCTTAAATTAGGGTACTAACAACTTAGAATTAAGGATGAAGATATGACCGAAACTCCCTGCACTCATGAGAGCTACTACGACGATCACCTGGTGATGTCGTTTGGCCTCATTAATTCCTTGTCCACATTCCAATGTTTGACGAATTCTGCTTTTAGACCTTAGGAAATTTGTATTGGTCTTTTTCGATGATACTTTGATTTACAACAAAACTTAGGAGGAGCATTTGAGGCCTATGGGCAAGGTTCTACAAATTTTGGAGGACCAACAACTATATGCAAAACCATCCAAGCGTGCTTTTGGAGTTAAGGAAATGGAACATCTGTCATATAGTTTCTCATGAAGTGGTTAAAGCAAATCTTGCCAAAATTAAGGCTATTGTGGAATAACATACTCCTATATCACTTACGAGTTTGAAAGGGTTCTTGGGTGTCATAGAGAGTATTACCGTAAATTTGTGAAGAACTATTCGAGAGCATCTGTTCCTTTCATTGTATTGCTTAAGAAGGATCCATTTAGATAATTGGAGGGGGCATCTTAAGCATTTCATTAGATGAAAATGACAATGTGCACCACGCTTGTATCGGCCACACTAGATCTCCATCGACCTTTTGTGTTAGAATATGCTTTAGGTTATGGTATTAGTTTTGTTTTGATGCAGTGAGGTAGACCTCTAGCTTTTGAGGTTTAACTCAAATGAAAGAATGTAGTCAATGCGTGGGGGATGTTTGGACATCCCCCCCACGTTTCCTCGTCCCCAGGACGTTTCCCAATATTTTCAAACGTCCCCAGGATGTTTCCCAACAAAAAAAAAGGGAAACGTGGGGGACATGTTTCCCCCATGTCCCCAGGATGTCCGGGACGTCCCGAACATGTCAAATTTGGGGGGGACGCATCCCCAGGTAACTATGCAACAAAGTGTTTAGTGTATCCTTCAAGACAATGCCCATTATAGAAAACAAATTGACGCTACAAGTCGGCCAACATAGGAAAAAGACATTTTCAAGGAGGAGATAAGGCCTTACATCAACTAAAATCATAAGTATGTGTTTGCGACTTGTTAACAATGTCAACAAGTGTGTTGTGTGTGTAAAAGATGATCTACACTAGCACACGAAACATATCCAGAACACCAATAGCCTTGCAACATAAAGTGTAGAAGGTTTCATTCATCAATTAGGGATGAAATTGATCCACTTTTGACAAATGATAAAACAAGTCGTTTAAAATAACCGGCAAATACAAAATTATTGGTTTGAAGTAAGCTATTCTTTTGCTCGTGTTAAGGAAAAGGTAAAGTAATTCTATAGATTGATCAAATATTGGATGCTGGATCTTTCCTGGGTACCTCTAACAATCATGAATGGCACTTTGTACTCTCAAGAGGGGTAGCTTGTTAAGGAGAGGTGTGCGTTTTGGATAGAACAAAGTTTATCAAGTCCGATTGAGGGATTGAGGGATTGCGTTTTGGATAGAACAAAGTTTATCATGTGTTTGTTTCAATAAGACACAAAGTACTTGTGTGTAATCTCTGTAATATTGTCATAAATGTAGTAAAGTCTAAGTTTTGGTTCAAGTCTGAGAGTGTTGTGTTTCAAAGAATGCGTCTTTTAGAGAGTATTGAATCTAGGCTACAGGGAAAGGTTGACATTAACTTGGTCTTGTATTATCCATCTTGTATCATTTGGTATCAGACTAGGTTCTGCCCTACACGTTCCAATTGAGTATATTGTAGGTTATGAAAGAGTTTTGCATTGTTAGGGATAGAAATGGAATACATAGGAGTATCTCTTGGAAGAGGAGGAATAACACTTTAGGTTAATGAATGATCCAAATTCCTTAGTTGGGAAGGAGATAGGAAGGATATAGAATATAGAGTTTATCAAGTCCGGTCGAGGGATTGTGTTGCCCTGGGGTTCTCTTCTTTGTGTTTTTTAAAAAGATAAACACACAAAGTACTTGTTTGTGTAATCTCAATAATATTGTCATTAATGTAGTAAAGTTTTAGTTTTGGTTCAAGTTTGAGAGCCTCATGTTTGAGAGAATGTGACTATTGGAGAGTATTGAGTTTAGGTTGGGGGAAAGGTTGCCATGAACTTGGCCTATATTACCCACTGTGCATCATTTGGTATCAGAATAGGTTGTGTTCTACTTAGTTGAGTGTGTGAGGTTCCTGTTAGGTCTATTGCAGGTTGTGAGAGTTTTGTATTGTAAGGAATAGAAATGGAATATAGAGGAGCGCCTCTGAGAAGAGGATGAAGAGCTTAGAGTTGCAAATTTGGCAAATATTTTAAGAGGAATTCCAGCCAGGTTGGATGATATGGAGATTGTGCAATATAGAGGAGTTGTAGCAAATATGAGAAGAAGAAGCAACACCAAAAGTTCAACTTGAAAAATTGGCTGATGAACTAGAGGGTATATTCTTGAAGGTCATTGCCAAGATGGGAGGCAAGCCAAGGTTGGAGATCCTTGGCTACTCTTGAGGTTTGTGCCCTGAGGATCTCATTGAATAGTTCGTGGAGTTGGACAAATATTTTGACTGTGAGCAATTAGATATCCAAAAGAGTAATGTTTTCCTGCAAAATGTTGAAGGGACATGCATCCTTATGATGGGATCATGTGCAATTAGAAAGTTTTAACCAAAAAAAAAAAAAAAAAAAAAGAAAATCCAGACTTGGGATAGGATAATTGCAAACTTGAAAAGTAATTTCTTACCAATACTACTTGGGGATATGCCCCATACCCCCAAGTACCTTTGTCACCCCCCAATTTCCCAACCATTGAAGATGATCGACACCAGCTCAAGAGACATCTCAAAAACTCCGACACCCCAAGAACATCAAATGTAGAAGATTTCAAATAATAGTCTAGGATCAAATTAACCTCTTACGATAGGTGCTAAAATAGGTGGTTGTTTTTTTTTTTATTAAGGGCAAATAGTTTTGAAGGGACTATACCCTGTATACAAAAGGGCTCAAAAGCTAGATAGTAAAGATGAAAGTAGCAGCCCAGAGAAGGGCAGAAAAGTCAACCAAGGAAGGCTCAACAGCCAAATATTACAATATAGGAGAAAAAAGGATCTAGACGTACAAAGATCCAGAGAAAAGAAGGCAAGAACAAAAAGGAACCAAAAGAGAAACAACATAAGGAGCCCCGCCACAAAACAGCTCCAGAACCCCCCGATGACAGCCACATCACAGCCAAAAAACAACATCACTACAACCCTTTACTTGATGGCTCTGTCAATTTTGGTCTTGATAGCCTGCAGTGACATGAAGAAGGCAATGGCAGTGGCCTGAGAGGGGTCTTGTAAATCAGCTTGGGCAATTGCAATGTCCCTTTTCTCTTTAGGGCCCCATATATCCTCATTAATCCCACTTAAACTGCAAACACTGTGGACATGTTGCTCAATGAAATTGTAGATGCTTTTGAGGGCAGACAATATGCAGTCATTTCGGCTTTTAGCATTCCCCAATCTGCCATCTAGGAATTGTAGTTTCTTGAAGATTTCACCAATAACCCCCTCATCCTCCTCACTTTGAAGGATCCTTTTGCCCTTAGCTCTTTCCATGTTTTTTATAGCCCCTTTGAGCTCTTGAAGCTCCTTTTCTAATTTGTCCACCCTATCCAACAAATCCTCCTCTTTGGGCTCCTCCACCGGCCTGCTGATATGCAGAAGGCTTTCAGCTAGTTCTAAATCCTTGTGGCTCCTTAGGACTCATTGGGAAGCAGGGATTTTGGCTTTGAGGCTCTTACTTTTTTTTGCTGGAGGTCGCATCTTCATTCTTTCTTTTTAGCAGGGGGTAGTGGGAGCAGTGTGGGCAGGTGTAGGTATGGAGGAGGGAGGTGGGATAGGATTCACAGGAGGGCAGTTGGAGAAATGGCGGTGAATCAAGAGGATAAGGCCCTGGTGCAAAGGGACAGCCCTAGAGTGGCTTTGAACTTCCCTTATGTATTTCTCCAAAGAGTTAATCAGATAATGAGGAAAGCTGATAATGTTATTTCTACGAAAATGATTCAGAAAAATCAGATGTTTTTGAGGTATAGTCACATATCTTCCTTCAAGGGTAACATACCTTACCACCATTTTGGCTAGTTCAGCAAACGGTTCAGGGATCGACTCCACCTTGAGGCCAGCAGTCACGAACTCAAGATTCTCTCCCTCTTCCAGAAATTTCTTGGTTTCAACCTCCCTGTCTACCGTCTTATTGAAGAATTTTGTGCCTTCCAGGCTGAGGCCCGTGATCTGAGCTATGAGCTCTTCTGTATTATTCAACGTTTATATAATTGCCATGACGATCGTGATGGTTTCACACATGCTTGTTAGCAGTAAGAGACAATTTCGCCTGTGTAGAAGGAAAAAGTAAACTTATTGTCGAGAACGATGAAATGTTAGATGACGAGTGTTTTTTTTATGATGCACCCTCGATTGTTAGAGGTACTTAGGAATCATCCAGGTTCCTCATTTGGGAGTAAATATTAGTTGGAAAGGAGCAAGAGAGAGGAGAGCCTTCATGAAGCTTGCCAGGGAAAGATGTTGTCCCATATAGAATAGAGTGTGTATCAATTCCAATTGAAGGATTGTGTTGTACTAGGGTTCTCACTGTTATGTGTGTTTTATTAAGACAAGCAAAGTTCTTGTGTATGTGTAATCTCTATAATAGTGTCATAATGTAATGAAATTACTTAAATAGATCTGAATATCAGCAGCAATATCACAGCAAAGAACACCAAAATGTAGATACATGATCACAATATGCAACCTCTAAACCATACAATAGGACTCAAGTGCTCAATATGTTGATATATCCTAGTCTCTGACTCCTATATGTATCCTACTACACTATGCAAAGCATCAAGGCCGACCCCATTAAGCATATGAAAGCATAAATAAATCTGATATGACATGATAAGAGATTATGTATGCAACCTCTAAACCATACAATAGGACTCAAATTTTCAATATGTTGATATATCCTAGTCTCTGACTCCTATATATATATCCTACTACACTATGCAAAGCATCAAGGCCGACCCATTAAGCATATGAAAGCATAAATAAATCTGATATGACATGATAAGAGATTATGTTAGCCACATGTCAGCTATCCATATCCCGATACATGACCTGGGGTTAAGGGCGAAGCATGCCCCTCCCCTTCAAAGCAACATTGTACCCAATGTTGGTAATCTCTGGATGTTGCTATCAGAATGCTTCATCTTCCCAGGTTGCATCTTCAAGGTCCAAATTCTTCCATTTGATAAGATACTCGGTGATGACCCTTGTCCTCAATTTCTTAGTACATGTCTGTAGAATTCCTTCAGGCTCCAAGATGATGCGTCCCTCCTCATCAAGCTTTGGTAACACTGACTGAGAAGACACCTTCTGCCCAATGACCTTTCATGAAGCAAGAAACATGGGAAATTGAATGTATTTTAGTTGACTGAGGAAGCTCCAATTCATATGTCGCACTACCATTTTTTTATAAAAATTAATAAGGGCCATAGTATTTGGTTGAATGTTTATTATATTTTTCTGTTATTTCAAATACAGTTGCTCATATGGTTTTTAACCATATAAAAAAAAGTCTCCAAAATTAAAATATTCACTCAATAGTGATGTTGATCAACTTGTTGCTTCATGTGGTTGTATGTCATTACCAAGTTCTCTTTAAGGATAGAGATAAACTATTATTGGTGTTGACTATTTTATTTTCATCTGCGCTTACTTTAGGTTGGACCCTTATGTTGGAAGTGAGAGATAGTAGATGGTAACTATATAATTTTAAGAATGGGGACATTTTGGATGAAGTATGAAATGAATTGTTATACCAGCATTCCACAAGTGTTATCCACTTAACCCTATCTCTACTGCTTATTTTAAGCAAAGCATCATAGATATCCCTCTCAAACATTTGTTGAACTGCCTCATTATTTCCCAATTTATTAGGGATGATTTGAAGAACTATGAGCCGATTGAGTACTTAAACATGAGAATAAATCAGTTCTAAAATTTTCTAATAAATATAGGACCTTGATCATTGACTATAATCTTAGAGTCTTCCATGTAGCTTCTAAACTGGTGTCCATAAATTATATGACAATCGTACTACGTGTATATGGATGTGACAAGGAAAAAAAGTTATCATATTTGATGATTCTATCCAAAAGCACTATAATTACACTAAACACTTCTAATTTTGGAAATCATCTAATGAAATTCATGGAAACCTTTGTCCATCATTTCACTAGGAATATATAGAGGTTGCAAAAGTCCCATAAAGACTTAATAGTTTCACACTTGCTACAATTACACACCAATACATTATACCATAAATTTATTGACGTCACCGTTCAAACCTTCTTAAAACAAATATTTCTTAACTTTGTGATAAATTCTTCAGGAATCCAGAATGGCCACCTATTGGAGAAGCATGGAGCTATGAAGATAACTTGAATTTTTAAAGGTAGTGTATTTACATAAGTATAATCAGTTCCTTGTACCATAATACATCCCCTTTCCATGCAATGTTTTTTGAAATTCTCAGATATTGTTGGAGACTTTAAATGATAGTGTAGGTCTCTGTGTCATTATTCCATTATAGTATTGTTTGATCTGCCCAATCTACATATAATATGAACATGGCATATAGTAAGGCTTTTTTGGACTCATCTCTTCATGAGATAGTTCAACAAATACCACTTTTTCTTTCCCTTTTTTGTAAATAATCTCACATTCATATCGCAACATATTAGTGGCCCAATTTTATTGTTCCTCATATGATAGTATTTTCTCTAAGATGTATTTCAAGTTGTTATGATCTATCTTTACCTTGAAATGACAACACATGAGATACAATATCCATTGTTTGATTACATGAATAATATCCATCATTTCCTTATCATAAGTTGGTATTGCTAGGTTATTACCTTTGACTTGATGACTCTCAAACGTAATGGAGTGACCCTCTAACATAATTACTGCAACTGTGCCATAGGTTTTGGAAAAAAATCAGGGTGGCTAGAGGAGTGGTACACATAGCCTTCTTCAGTGATTCAAATTCCCGAGTTTATTCCTCATTCGAATGAATATATTATTTATTTAGTAATATTGTGATTGGTGTTGTAATTCTAGAATAATTATTCACAAAATTGACAATAATAACCCATGGAATCACTAAGAATCCCCTCAGTTTTCTTAGGGTTTTAGGAATCTTCTAATCCATCATGGGTTGAATCTTATGATGATCTAATTTTGCACCCTCATAAAACATGATATTACCTAAGTAATTCTGACCTCCCTTACCCCAAGAGATCATAGTTCGAATGGATTAATATACATTTTTTGTTGTTCCAGAGTGTCCAATACCTTATTAACATGATGTAAATGTTATCTCCCAAGTCTTGCAGTAGATTAATATATCATCAAAGAATACCAGGACAAAATTCTACAAAAATGGATCGAAAGATTGAATTTATCAAACTCTGGAAAGTAGATGGTGTATTTTTAAGGCCAAAAAGGCATTACTAGAAATTCATAGTGGCCCTCATGTGTTCCTAAATGTTGTTTTATGAATATATTCATTCACAAACTTATGATTTGATGGTAACATGATCAAATATCTAATTTTGTAAAATAAATAACACCATGTAATTCATCTAACAAATCCTCAATGATAGAAATAGGATACTTATCTTTCATTATGTGCATTTATTGAGCTCTATGTAGTCTAGAAAACATGTGTCCAAGCTTCATCCTTCTTTCTTAACATCACCACTAGAGGAGATTAAGTCACTATGGACTATGGTGAATAATACCTACTTCTAAAATCTCTTGTACCATCTTTTCAATCTCAATCTTCCATAGATAAGGGTACTATAAGGTTGAATGTTGGGTGGTTGTCTTCCTGGTACTAGCTAAATAGCATGATCATGATCTCTTTTGGGAGGTAACCCTTTTGGCATATCCCCAAAAACAAACTAAGTGCTTATTAATAATTTCTTATAGATTTGATGGTATAGCTCCTTTTTGATGGTTGAGATTCTAGTGAAAATAGTTGTGCCACAAACCCATCAGTACACCTTCTTAAGAAACTTCTGCATTTGATGAGAACTTTTCCAATTGCAGGAGTTTTTCCTTGCATCCCTCATAACTCAAAAGTCCTCCCTTAGAATGGAACCACATGAACAATTCCTAGAAGTTCATCTCAATGATTCCCAATGTAGTAAGCCATTGGACCCCTAACACAATGTCCACACCCCCATTGAAATGGCATACATGGGACCATTCTAGCAGGTAATCTCCCATGGATAACTTAATCTTATGGCATTTTCCTGAAAAACTAACTTGTACCACCATCTACCACCATGACCTAAAACTCTGGGGCTAGATAAACAAAGCAATTTAAGCACAAAACCAACTTATGATTGATGAAGTTGTGAGTACTTCTAGAGTCAATCAATATTGTCACCCTTTGTTTCTTCACAAACCTAACTACCTTAAGGGTTTGTGGGGTACTAATGCCATAAATTGCATGGCAAGATATAGTTGGTTGAGATTCCTTAGTCACAATCTCAGGAAACCTCTTCCTCTTCATCAGATTCTTCACACCTTCTTCTTCCTCATTTGGTCCCTCAATGTAGAATAATTTCTTCTCAGCACATTTATGTCCTTTACTCCATTTATTATCACAACTATAACATAGCCCTTTTACTCATTTCTCTTCAATTTTTTGTGGAGTCAACTCGGATAGGTTGAGGGAATGATGGTACTGAGGTGTTACGATCTCTAATGGTAGTGAAGTTATTCCTCTTCATGGAAAGATAATTTTTCCTTTACCCTACGTTTCATGATAATAGAATCAAAAACAATGAGTGGATCAAACATTCATACCTCATGTTGGATGTGATCCTTGAGACCACCCAGGAACAAATCCATTCAGATTGTCATATATGTAATTGTATCCACACACATGACAAGCTTTATAAATACCGAATATAATCCTTTACTAACCCTATTTGTCATATCTTTGTCCAATTGGCTAAAGTAGTTCTTGACCACACTACTACTATAGTGTGTTTGCAGCTCCTTTGTAAAAACTAACCAAGTGACATTAAGAGCCTTCTTCTTCTTTTGAGTGCACAACCAACGATACCAAGTGAATTTTCATGGTTCCATATAAAGGATGCCATTACCACCTTCTTCCCATTTGGGACTTGATGCAGATCAAAAAAATTCTCCATTTGGTTGATCAAGTGATCGGATCGTTCCCATTGAAATTGTGCATTTCTACTTTTGGAATAATGTTATGCCACTGGCTAGAAGATCCACTAGGTTGTGCAAAGGATCCTCCTTGGTTGGTGTGATTTGGATATGGGTGTACATTTCTTGAGGAACCCATGTGACTTGAATGGGAATTCATGCCAATCTTCATGCTTGAAAGAGTGCTCATCATCTCCTTTCTCATTGATTCAAACCCTATATGCATTTCACCCTTCACTGATGCTTCCTTGGTTGAGGTGTATTGAAATATTACCTCCTAATTGCTTGAAGGTTATCTTCCATTTTACCTTTCATGTGTTTGAAGATCATGGTGGAAGTCCTCCTTACTCACCATATTATTAACCCTTTCTTGAAGTTGGTTAAATACCTCTTGATACTCCAGAAGTTGAAGATTCCAAATCCATATCTTCCTTATTTGGAGTCATTCTTAGAGTGGCTTGACCCTTCCCTTGGCCTCTAGTTGATCTCCTTTGTATCATGATGTAGGGTTTGGGTCTTGGGATACAAGGATTAGGGTAGGAATTCAGTGGTTTGGGGTTTTATATGGTTATTGGCCAAATAAAGAGAAACACTAAAGAACAAGCCCTAACTAATTTTTGGAAAGCTTTCAAAAATATAAGAAACTTAGAAAAAATCCCAAAATAGCAGCCTATGGAGAAATTTTATGAAAAACCCTAAAATGGCTATTACTTGTGCAAAAATAAGTCAAAGATCTTGAAATTTGGGGAGCAACTTACTTGAATGATTTTGCCACTTCAGTTAAAAATTGCAGAAAAATTCACCACCATTTTGAAGATATAGCTGAATCTTCAAAATTAGGGTTTTCGACCCAATTCTGGCCAAATCGACGCTCTGATACCACTTGTAATGAATTACTTAGATATATCTTGAATATCAGCATACAATATAACACCAAATAACACCAAAATATAGATAAATGATCACAATATGCAAGTATAATGACTTAGCCACTTCGAGGGGGAAACCTCCAAACCATACAATAAGACCAAGTGCTCAATATGATGATAATATACTACTCTCTAACTTATATATATATATCCTATATATATATATGCAAAGCACCAATGTTGACCCATTAAGCATATGAAAGCATAAATAAATATGATATGACATGATAAGAGATTATGTTAGCCACAGGTTGGCTATCCATATCCCAATATATGACCTAAGGTTTAGGGCATAACACATAAACGCAATTTTGTTTGAGTTTTGGTTCCAAGTTTGAGAGTGTTGTGTTGGAGAGATTGTGCTAATTGAAGTGTTTATTCTAGGCTGCGGCTAAAGGTTGACATTAACTTGGTACCTCTTATCTGTCCTACATCAAAATCTTACAAGCAATTATCTATCAACTAACCAAAAGAAAAAAGTTGGCATGGAAATCCTACATTCCCTTTAAGGTCCTTCATAAAAGCAGTAGTGTGGTCTATGAGCTAGCCCCAAATTCAAGGGTAGATCTAGGCTTCAATGTTTCTTATTTAATGGAAATTTTTGGTGACAAGATTGCGATTTTAATCGAGCCTACTTGTGGTGAATTAAGAAAGAAATGTGATCTTAGAGCTGAAAGGAGTCTTATAGTAGAGGATGAAGTAGTTGTGCAACACGAAAAATCCCATCGGGTGGGGTAATGTCATAGAGGAAGATGTTACTTGGGAGTATGAATGCTTTATGTTGAAACACCTGCACTTTGCAAGTCATCGAGGGCAAGGGTTTTCCAAAGTGGGGGCATGTTACAACCTCGAACCCTTTGGATCTTACAGGGTTAATGAGTGGCACACATGACCAATGACCATTGACTAAATTATATGTTACTATCTAGATTTATAATTTCTAGGTAGCTGACTAAGGTTGCCCCAACCTAATGCTAGCTATACATAGGTGCAAGGTAGTCATTTGTTACAACCTTGACCCTTTGTATGTTATTGGGTTAGGGAGTAGTTGAACTATGGCACACATAACCAATGACCATAGATTAAACTATATGTTAGTTTCTAAATTTATAATTTGTAGGTAGTTTACCTGGGTTTTCCCTGACCTAATGTTAGCTATACACAGGTGGTAGGTTTTTAATCATCAAATTATTTGTTCTTCCCTTAAAGCATTTGGAAGGTTGCCCCTTCAAGGTGGCTTTGGTGTCATTCTTTACATTGACCACTTGTCATATGCTATTATTTATTTCAGATATGAGATTAATGTATTTCATGTATTTGATTGCAATATTAAGATTTAATATGCCAAGTTTTCTTCGTTCTGCTATTGATACCATGCAATTTTCATGTGCATGCCATTGGACATCATGTTATGTTGTTATGTTGGCAACATTTGGCTATAATATTTGTGTATGCACCATTATGGAATATAATAAGGCCATTCTAAACAGCTCTCTTCATTGTAGGTTTTTGAAGATGGATTTTTTTAATCTTTGCAACTGTTTTCAAGATTATGGTTTGGAGATTCATATCGCAGATAGAATATTTTTGGTATGTTTTTTGGATTTACTATGTAGAGAGTTTTAATGCCGACGTTTCGAGTCCTATATTGAACCCATCAGTAGGGAGAAGAAGCTTAAGCCTAATATATCTCAATGATAGTCGTATATTGTTGATTGGTTGACCCAAGGTAGGCACACATGCATCTGGTATATTATCAAATCTCGTGGTATCAATGCTTCTGAAGTTGAAGTACTTTGGGATGTAACACCAATGGAAGTTTGTGATTTTTTACTCGAGCTATCTTTCACGTGGAAGTGCCATGGTTTGTTGGAGCTGAAGCCTTAAACCATCATCGTCACTTAGGGAGTTGAGTGCTATAGAACTAAAGAGATGACCACTACTACCAAAATTTCTATAAAATGCCAATCAATGTGGCAAGTCGATTGTACAAACCAAGAAGATTATATAATCAAAGAAGGTTGTTTTCCCATTGATTGAGCCCTGAGAAGAAATGAAGAGATTTCCCAGCACTTGAAAACATTCAAACAATGTAGTCGGGCCAGGTGGAATGGGTTGTAGTAGGGTACATTGACATTCAAAATAGCCACAAGAATGTTGTTGTTACGAAAGATCATGCATGAGAACAATACATTTTCTAGATTATCCTTCAAGGCATTTTGTCCATTACATAAAACAAAATGATGCTACAAGCTGACTAACCTAGGACAAAGACATTTTGAAGGAGGACATTAGGTCTTCATATAGTTCCAAACTTGCAATAGGAGCATTTGGGTCCATGCCCAATCTTAGATCAACCAAAAACGTACATAGTGTTTGTGACTTGTTGACAATGTCGGCAAGTGTTGCATGTGTTGAAGATGATCTACATTACCTCAAGACTTTGGATATGATGGTTGTGAAGTTGAAAGGTAAGTTTTTACCTTCTGATTATCAGACGAGTTTATTCAAGAAGCTGTAGAATTTGAGGCAAAAAGACAATAGTGTAAAGGATTACATGACAGAGTTTAACAGGCTCATGATTTAGGCTAGTCATGTTAAAGATAATGAAGAAGATCTCAAGGTATGTGAGTGGTAATCACATTTCCATAGAAAGTGAGTTTGGAACAATCAAGTTGTGTTTGGTAGAAGAAGCATATCAATGTGCTTTTAAAGCTGAAGAGCAGTAGTCAAGGAGACAACCTAACTCACCAAGAGGTAGAGACAATTTCTCTAGAGGAAGAGGTCAAGAAAACACTAGAAGAGGATGCCATACTCATGAAGGAGTAGCAAGCACTTCTCACAATTACAGTTTTGGAGTGTCTACAAGCACAACAAAATAACAGTAGGAGAAATGAGACAAGCAATCAATTTGCATAAGCGGATGAAGAAAGCATTATATCAACAATTCACATGGAAGAACCAAAACTTAGGGAAGCTCTCATGATGAAGAGAGTGTTGATAAAACCAACCAAGGAGGAGAATGAACTTGTGTAAAGGACGAATCTTTTCCAAACCATTTGCTAATCTGGAGTTAAGTGCTGCAAGGTCGTTGTCGATAGTGGTAGCACGGAAAATTGTGTCAAACGAGATGGTAGATAAGCTTGATCCGTACAAAATACCTTGGTTGCAAAGAGAAGATCAAATTCTGGTTAGTGAACAATGGTTGGTTAATTTCCCAATTGGGATATTGTTTTGTCTGTCATTATGCCCATGGATGTGTGTCATGTGTTGTTGGGTATACCACGATGATTTGATACAAAGGTCCTACATATGACAGAAGAGGAAATACCTACACACTTGGGAAGTATGGAAATAAGTATACATTGAGCCCATTGAAAGATAAAAGGGAAGAAGTGGACATCAGTCTTGAAAAACAATTTTTGAAATAGATAAAGGAGAAAGCATATTTTGCTTTCATTCTTAAACCTATACAAGTTGAAACAATGGATGGAGTGAGTGAAATTTCTAAGGATTTGCCAGATAGATTGCCACCCATGAGGAGCATTAGCCATCACATAGGTCTGTTTTTTAGATCTAGTTCGCCAAAGAAGGCAACATATATATGTTGACACACATGAAGATTTGTTGGGAGCATATAGATTGACACATATGGAGAAGGGTTTTATAAGAGAAAGCTTGAGCACATGTGCAGTTCCAGCAGTGTTAGCACCAAATGAAGATGGAGAATAGTGCATGTGCATGGATTCTAGAGCCATCAAGAAGATTTTAGTTGAGTATAGATTTCGGTTGCTCGATGGATTGTTTAAGAAGACTAAGGTACTTCACAAAGGTTGGTTTGAAGATTTGGTATCACCAAATCTGAATTGGGGAAGGGTATGAGCGGAAGACAGCATTCAAAAGAAAGAATGGTTTGTATGAATAGCTAGTTATGCCATTTGGGTGGACAAATGCAGCAAGCAAATTCACGAGACTCGTGAATGAAGTGTTGAAGCCATATCTTGGTAAGTTCTTATTGTGTATTTGGATGTCATCTTGATTTTTAGCAAGACAAAAGAGGAGTTCCTAATGCATTTGAGCCAAGTGTTTCAAAAGTTGAAAGAAGAAAAGTTGCTGGTCATCTTGAAAAGGTGCAATTTTATGAATGAAGAGTTGGTTTATTTATGTTTTGTATGCAAGATTCAGAATGGATTTGGAAAAGGTAAAACCATTGTGTCATGGCCATCAATCACCAAAGAGCCTATTTGAAGCAAGACGTTTCATGGATTAGCCAGTTTTTATCGAAAGTTCATTAGAAACTTAAGTGGAATATGTGCACCAATTACGAAAACAATGAGAGGTGATAGAAAAGAATTCACGTGGATTGTGGCAGCTGAACACACCTTTCAGATTTTGAAGGTCGTCGAAGAGCCCATGTTAGCATTGTTGGATTTCAATCCTCATGGACTACCTGATTTTTCATATCTATGACATACTTCCGTTCTTTGTTTTCAATGGATGTCAAATCATTTTTCCACTTTTGATCAACTTTGGTTGTGATCAACCAACCACATCCCAATACTGCATCATAAGTTTTCTTTTTCAATGAGATGTCTACAAAATTTAACAAAAGGGTTGGGTTCTAATAATATCCTTTAGACTCATTAGTTCACCAAATTTGCGGTAATGCCCTGTTGATTTGCTTCCCAAGACTCTTCCAAGTCTCCTTTGGAAGAACATTCACACATTAACCATTATCAACAATGTTGTTTTTCAATTTTTTGCCTAGAACTTCCATGTGCACCACTAGTTGCTGTCATGCTAGGTTCATGTCAAGAGCATAAGATTGATCACTTGGTCACTTGACAATGGGGATTCGACTATGAGTTCATTGTTTTGTTTTTTGCTCTCCCTATCTCTTGACATGAGGTGCACCATTGTATGCTTTGTGTATGGGGTAATGTCATACATATGGTAGTAGTGAGCATTCTCGAGTTTTGGAATGCTTGCCACAAGTCACCTATTGTCACAAGTATAGTGGTCTACAAGACCTATTATATAAAACCTTTATTGGACTCCAGTCTTCTTGTCTTTGCACTTATATGTTCATTCGATTGAAGTTATTCAACCATGGCCCACTCAACTTCTATTCTTGATTTGGCTAGCCTTTCCTTCTCTGTATATAGGTTAGGGTAATTGGCTTTCTTCACATTTGCTTTAATAATTGCCCTAACTTGCTCGCCCTTAGCTACATCAATCATATTGACATTATTTTGCTTTGGAAAATTTCCATCATTATGGTTCTCATGCTCACACCAACTACAAAAAAGTCGAATGTCATTTTGTTTTGTGCAATCCATTGCAAAATAGCCTCACTCATTGCACTCACAATACTATAATTGGTTATCCTTAGGAGTTGTACTAAATCTGACTCTTGCCACCACCATTAGTCTGTCTTCAAAAGTTCCTTGGCAGCGTGGGTGGTGTTGATGGCTCTCCTTTTGTGAACAATATTTGGCTGTTCTTATTTCGTAAATTGTATAGGCAGCCATTGACTAATGTCCCAGAAGTCAACAAATCTCGAAACAAAAATCTGTACCTTCGTTCTTACTATTCCCTTAAGTAAATCATCCAGAGCATGTCTTTTCTCAAGGCTCACATTGATCCCTGTTCATTGTCATCACGTGATTTAGGGTCATCTTCTTCGTGTTCTTTTGAACAAGACGATGTCTTTTTCTCGCATTCAATATTCATGCCTTAGTTGTATTCATCTTTATAAGATGCGGGTGGAACTACCTTCATTGTCCTACGCAATAAGGATACCAACCCTTCAATGAGCCGTTACTTCTTCAAGTTGTTATAAAGTTCCTTTTCAAGTTTACCGAATAGTTCTTTAAGCCTTTTGTTAATAGGCATGCACATACGTGTGTTTACTTTGCTAATTGGTTTTAACGACAATATCATATTCATCCCTGAAGAGTTTGAATTCCTTCTCGAAGGCTTTCTCAAGTGTTTTCCATATTGCTTTCTTTAAGCTTGGTGCATCTACATACTTGTCAGTAGCCATTCTTGAAGGGTGGTTGGGAAACATCTTAACCACATGCGTTCATATGTATGTCCTTTGGTAGTCTAGATGGTGATGCACGTTTTGCAATGTAGTACGAGATTGTCCGATTTGTCACTGGTAGACTTTGGCAACTTCTGCTTTTCTAGAGATGACAGTGATGGGCTAACCATGGCTTTGGTGTGGTTTTTAGAATACAAGTTTCCTTGAAGAAGGTTGGCACCAGATGTTCCTTTGCTCTGTTAGCACTTTGAGACACATCCCTATGCTTTACCCTTCCTTTAGCAGGGACCTATGGACTATCTTACATCCAAACTTTCACTTGATTCCCTTGCAGTATCCTTTGACCCAAACTAGTTGGGAAGGTCCAGACTTTCTTCCTTTGAACACTTTCTTGCTCTACAAGGGGCTATGGCAATCTTTACCCACTCATTATTGCGAGTGGCGTAGCGTCCACCAATTACAGATGAACCCTTTTACGGTTTCGGCTGAGGCTCTAGGAATGACTTTTCATGCATTGGCATTGGCCTTCGCTTTAGCTTCCGCTTCACACTTTATTTGATGGATTTTAGAAATGGCTCCCTGTCACAGACTTCAAAGTTGATCCACCAATTGGGTTGACCATTTGACTTCTTGGTCCCCTGCCTCGCACTATGTCTCTCACCTGCCTTTTCTTTGGAGTCAGTATCATGAATTGTTGCTTGTGCGCATTTTTTTTCTTCTTCATGAACTCTTTGTGCTGTTGTAATGTCTTTTGTCGTTGCGTTTCATGCTTATGTTCAGTATATAGATCAAAATAATATGGGTGCCTCATCATGGTTCTCTGCTCTTTGAACCGACTTTAACTTGACCTGACATTCTTTAAGGCAACGATGCCAAAATGTATTATAGATAATGTCTATTGAGATAATAAAATATCAATAACAGTGTACACAAAATGGTAATTGTATAACATACCATGGTAGAGCAAAGCTTCTGAACAATAACAACTTTTATTCTTAAAAGATAAGTCTCGATACAGTTCACACAATACAAGGAGGATGTGTTATAAGTGCCCTTTCCCTGACGTACATCCTTCTGTATATATGACAAGAAGACACAATGGTTCTCTGCTCTTTGAACCGACTTTAACTTGATCTCACATTCTTTAAGGCAACGATGCCAAAATGTAGTATAGATAATGTCTATTGGTAATTGTATAACATACCATGGTAGAGCAAAGCTTCTGAACAATAACAACTTTTATTCTTAAAAGATAAGTCTCGATACAGTTCACACAATACAAAGAGGATGCGGTATAAGTGCCCTTTCCTTGACGTATATCCTTCTGTATATATGACAAGAAGACCCAATGGGTTGTCAGTTGACACAACCGTCAGCAACGAAACATAAAATATTAGTCATTACAAAACTACTCAAGGCCGATGAAATCATTAACCACAAGATTTATGTTGATAATCAAGATTATACTAATATGATGGTCTACAATGTTGTGCCTCACCTACTTTATCTAGGGATCATTTGTGGGTGACATAAAATGCTCAAAATTGGCTTATGCTAGGGGATTATGAAGAATGCATGGTCAACGAAGAGGTGGGCTAGTCATGGAAAAGATAAATACCTACAAACACGTGGTGTGTACACATTAAAAAATTAATATGAGCTTACTTGTGCATCCTACTAATTGGCAAAAGGGCTTGCACATTTTATACATTATAAAATAATGTATATCTTCATCTGTCCAATCCATTAATCAACGGGAGGGCCCCAAGTTATATGGAGATTTGTCGAAGCAGCGTTGTAGGTCTTGCACGGATCACAAGACCCAAAATTTGTTGTGAGGCTGCATGTATGGCCTAAATGTTAGGACAAGAATAATGGAATGACGATGAACAATAATTTGGTGCAAACTAAACTTGTATTCACATTAATTCAAATGAAGAAAGATTACAAACATATATAGTCAAATGATGTACAATAATACTACATCCCCCCTTGATCTGCAGGGGTTATGAGACGAAGCACACCTCTAAACTTTTCAAAATTTTCTCTTCCAAGCGCTTTTGTCAAAATGTTTGCTGGCTGCTCCACCGGAGGCAATGTAGCAATTTTTCACTGCCATCTTTCACATAATGCCGAATTAACTGGAATTTTGTGTTGATATACTTGGTTCAGTCATGAAAAATTGGATTCTTCGCCGTGTGAATTACTGATGTGTTGTCAACCACGAGTGGTGTTGACAAAACTGTTCTTACAAATCTGAAAGAATTCTTATGCGGCACAAAAATTTCTGTAGTTTCCTCAGAAGCTTCCATGTATTTTGCTTGTGCTAAAGAAATTGCCAACACTGATTACTTTGTTGACTTCCAACCGATCACTATTGTTCCCAAATTTATTAGAAATCCCGAGGTGGATTTTCCATCTTCAAAATCACCAGCATAGTTAGAATCTGAATATCCAACCAGTTTGATGTCTCCTGCCCTGAGTATTTGAACTGAAAATTTTGTGTTCTTTTTAGATATCGAAGAACTCTTTTGTTGCTACCCAATGACTTTCTTTATGTTGCATGAATATATGATGAACACCAACAACAAAAGAAATATTTGGTCTAGGTGTGGTCACATATTTCAGACTTCCAATGAGTTATATGTATCTAGTGGCCTCGACCATATCTGTGGTATATTCTAATGCCAAATTTCTTATTTTGTGCCATGTTCCTATTGGAAGGTTTACAAAGGCTTTCCAAACTTGCTCAGAATTTCGCCAATATATTTTTGTTGAGTGATGAAGATATACTTTGATTTTTGAATTACTTCAATACCCAAGCAAATAGTAATGAAGATAACCCAAATATGTCATTTCAAACGTTTCATCAACTCTACTTTGATTTTTGCAGTGTATTCCTCATTATTTCCTATGATGAGCAGATCATCCACATATATTACAAGAAATACAACTTTTTAAAATTGTTTAGACAAAAGGAGTTGCCTTTAAACTTGAAACGCTTGAAGTTTATGTTTAGAAGGTGCTTCGTGAGTTCTTCATACCATGCTCTTAGGACTTGTTTCAATCCATACAATGAATTTTCTAGTTTGCACCCATCTGGCTTAGTCATGTACACTGTTTCTTTGAGATCATTCACAAATGCAATTTTATACATCCATTTGATGAACTTTTCATCTGTTTTGTGCTGCCAAAGCCAAAAAAGTTCGAATTGTAGTCTTTTTTGTTGTATGTTCAAAGTTTTCGTTGTAGTCAGTTTTTTCCTTTTGGGTATATCCCTTTGGGACAAGCCTTGCTTTATGTTTATCAAGCGAGCCATTGGCCCTTGTATTTGTTACAGAAGACCCACTTGCAACCAATTGGTTTAAAGTAGATTGCAGGATCAAGCAATTTACAAGTTTCATTTTTCACCAATGCATCATACTCATCTTTCATTAATTTTCCCCAGGACTTACACTTTACAACTTGTTTGAAAGAGGTTGGTTCTAAGTCAAACACAACATTAAGTTCTTTTGGAGAGTCATTCAAGGTGAGCTTTTCAATCTTAGTGCAATCCGAGTGGTAGTTCTCCCAACTTCATCAAGATTAATGTCTTTCAATGTTGGTGTTGCCCATTGAGGCATCTTCTTATGTGGTTTCAGTTTCTCATTTTCTTTGTTCGAAGCTCCTTTAGTTTTTGACCTTTGTTCTTATGGCCCTTGTTAATTTTCAAAGGAAGTTACATTTTATCTTCTTAAGGAGGAGCTTCATTCTCTGTTATAAGAGACAAGACAAAATCAAATGATTCCCAATTGCATGTGCCCCCCTCATTGTTTGGAATTTCCAAATTACTCTCCTTGAAGACATCAAATTATATCAAACTTTGCATATTTGTCAAGTTGACTCAATTGCCAATCAATGCCAGTTGTGTCCTTCGTAGTTTCACAAAAGACATGTATGCCTTGGAGGTTATGGAGTATCTTAAGAGGATGCATTTGCGACTGTTATGGTCCAACTTATTCCATTTCTCCTTAGGAATCAATGCATGACAAGTGGATCAAAAATCCAAAGATGTCGCACTGAAGGAAGATGATCACACCATATTTCATATGGAGTCTTCAGTTGAAGGGTTGATGATGGAGATCTATTGTATATGTAAACTATTGTTTGGTGATTTGATCTGCTTTTAGCCCAAAATTTTAGATACACAACTTTTAAATATAGCATTGCATATACCATATTCATCATGTTTTTGTTCATCCTCTCAACTAATCCAATTTTGTTAAGGAGTGTGAGGAACTATGAGATGGTGTATGAGATCAGTTTTTAATCCTATTTTGATGAAGATGGGATTGAAATGCTATATCAAAGTGAATTCACTATCATTTTTAATCCTAAGATGACCCAATACAATATTGAGCTTCATTTGTCCACTATTGGTTGAAAACTTTTGAAATAATTTTGAATGTCGTCTAATTTTTGTTTGATAAAATATATCCATGTCAATATTACTATAGTAGTTGATGAAAAACATAAAATACTTGTGACCACCAAAAAAGATAATTGAAATATATAACAAGTACGAGTGAACCAAATACAATTTTCTATCGGCTTTAAACTATTCCGACTTGGGAAAAGGTCCTCCAACATGTTTACCCAAAATATAAGGCTTCACGGTTTTTTTATTATTTAAGGCAGGGCAGTAAAACCTATGGAACCCCACTTATTTTGTAATATGTGGGAATTTTGTCATAGGTGGTATATTCCCAAATGCTTGCATGCAATAACATACTTACAAACCTTATTTTTCTAATCAATGACGATGAGTCAAATTCGTTGATACTAATGGTTCACCCTCGATGTTTTATTAAATTTGCCTTCCCTCAAATTCAGTCGATATAAATATGCATTGTCACTTGGTCCTTTTGATACTGAATTCCCCACTATCCAGAAGAATGGAGTGCTCTTGTTGAGGAATGAGCACCGAAGGACTATAAGTTTCATTTTAACTAAGGAAGTTTTATGACATTTTTAATAATCAAATATGGAAAGCCTTAGACACTTTATTCCGAATTTTATCCTTTCCATTTGGTTCACATACTTGATCTATCTGCCAAGTATATAAGAACACAACTTTCCTGATGGATCTCCACAAAGAAGTACATTTCAAAAATTCATATGTTGATTGTCACCGAGTATCTAGGTACCTAAGCACCAAACCATGTCATACTCTCTAAGACATTTTTTTCTTCATTTGAGTTGGAATGAACATATTCATGTTGTGAATTGGGCCGAGTCTAGTTATTTGGTATTCTTGTTTTCGTCATTATTATTCTTTTCGTTTTGTTTGCTATAGGATTCAGTTTTCTCCCATGAATTCTTGTATTCATGAGCCTAATTTCTTAATACTTCTTCCACAACATTTGTAGATACAAGTTTTATCTATCATTTTGCTTTTCAGTTTGTTTCACTCATTGTTCTTTCTATTTTTTCCTCCCCATCCCTTATTCTTCCCTTCTGCCCTTATCAATATTTTCATAATTTTTAGAATATGACAAGGATCTTATTGGAGGAAGAATAAGCCTCTTGATGGTTATAGCAAATGATTACTCCCATTTAGTCAGTATTTTCTGTCCAAAAGCCTTTTCTCTGTCAGGCATCTTTTCTTCCAATTGGTTAAAGGTTTGAGTCTACAACTGATTGCTTATTTGTAAATACTCTAAATAGGTTAAATATGTTAAAAGGAGGTATTTTATAAATGTTGCCATGTATATATCAATTCGTATACTAGATGGAATCAACATCATGCTATGATAGACAATACATATTCTATAAGCTATTGAATTATCACCTCACCTTTTTTCAATCTCAATATTGAATAAATTCAATTGTAACTATATGAACTCCAACTCTAAGTGATAATTATACAAGTTCTTTCAATTCGTTAAGTTCTTCCCATGAAGTAATGAACACCTTGAATATGATGGAAAAATTATCCATCAAATGATGCCCTTATCAAGGATAATGCTTTCAAATTGTTTTGTTTGCTAGGCTTGATTTTTTTTGCATCCATTGGTTCTACTGGCTGTACTTTACCGTTGCAATTGTCAAACCACAAATCATGGAAGATAAGATTTTCCTCTTATTTTTTAGACCATTCTAGACTAGCCATTTGAATTTTCTTATTAACTAGTGTTGTGCTAAAAATTGATTTTATTGAGTTCATTTTGTAACAAAGTGAGAGGTGGATAGGTTTCTTATCACTCCAAAAAAGTCACTTTTTTTATATACAACCAAATAGATATACCAAATCTCTCAATATGCTTGCTCTTTCTATATATCTGTCGGTGTGTGGAAGAAGCTCGCCACTTTGATATGCTATCGATACGTGGAAGAAGCTTGTCATTTTTATATACCATTGATACGTAAGGAGACGTTAAAGCACATAAGAACAAAATGGTATGTGGTACATAGTACATGAAAAGATTCACTTTATCAATGACACCTGCTTAGCAAGAAAACCTTGTACGTATTCATAACTTACCTATATACCTGGCATTCCTTACTCAAAGGATTGAAGTCTAGTTTTGCCTTATTTCACCCTGGTGATTTGTAAGGATGATGCTACAGACATCGTAGTTGCAGCTATATAAGGTTATAAATGCAATAGTTTAATGACAACGACATTACTCTTAAGCGTGAACAAAAAATACCGTTGATACCAAATGCTGCAAATTGTTTGTTTTTGCACAATTTGATTTGTTTTTCAAAATTTACTTGATTTTTTTTTTTTTGTTTTCAATTGGTTTGCCAAAAAAGAAAAAGACGTTTTATAAATTTTAAATAAGTCAAAAAAGATATTCCTCCTGTTTTTATTTTAAAATTACTAATTAACCTCCACTATAAAATATTGTGCCCTTTTAAAAAAACATTCGAAGAAAAAGATAAATTTTTGAAATGGAAACCTAGTTTTCTATTTTTGTCACTTGAAGTGGAAGTCGGGCCTGTAATATCCCGTTGAAGTTGGTGGAGATAAGATAATTTTATTAATGTCCAACAAATGACCACAAAAGTAGGTCAATGGGACCACCGAAACACAAGGAGAAGACGAGAAGGAAGCAACAAGTGTCGAGAGTCCAGAAAAGAAGAAGAGGATGATGGTGTGGGGGGGAGCGAAAGAAGGAGCAACACCCCCAACAACATCACCTAACATTCAAGACTGGCTGGAAGTAACTCGCGATCCGTTGATGTCCACTAACTGAATCTGTGGAATGGCCTGAAAGCCGATGTCCAAGAGGAAGACAGTGCCTTTGCGTAAACCTGGTGGATCTTTGTTTATGTGGGGGGAGCCCGAGACGCTCCTGAGGCAGGGAACCTTTGGTGAAGGAAGTGGAGCTCTGAGTCTTGATAGATCTGAACTGGGGGTCCACACTCATGTCAAGATGCCGCTTGGTGCCCCTCCCCCGGGGAGAGCACCCAAAAGAATGAGGTGATCTGTTTAGTATCCATCCGTCTGGGAGGAGGGTGAAGGATCCTGACCCGAAGCCCGAGGGCCTCTTGCAGATAAAGAACAAGACATCTCTGATCATGGTATCTGAAGAAAGTTGTGAAGGAAGAACACTCACAAACAGGCAATGGAATCTCCCCTTAATCTCGTAGTAAACAAGACACCCGAAAATGAAGTGTTCTTTAGTTTCAACCTCTTGGAGAGAGCAAAGCAGACAAGTCCGCTTCGAGCGGTCTAACTGATGGTCAGTCTCCACACCGAGTCGATGTGAGCCCACTTAGAACTGACCAAGAGAGATATGAAGGAGCTGTAACCAATGTCGGGATATGTACATGGGTCTGATACTAAGCTCGTCGCGGATCTCAAGAAAGTGTGCAACGTAGAAGGACATCTTCAGACGTAACCCCCAAAGGATTGGTCCAAGTGTGCTGAATGAACTTTCTGTAGATATCATCTCTGATAATTTTGTGGTGGTCCTATTAGTTTGGGAGGAGATGGGTAGGGGCATCCAGGGAGTAATTGAAAGGTGGGAGGCGGTCTAACTGGATGTCGATGGACCCAAGAAGGCGTGAAACACAAGCATCCCAGTAGCGAGATCAGCCACTATGATCTGAGGAGGCAATAGCTTTAGAGGAGCAGTAGGCAAGGTAGATATACCTGTTCCTGTCTACAGAAGAATCAGATAAGCCTCGGATGCGGTGCAACATCAACACAAGGTTGAAGATAGTCTCCAATCTAAAAGGGCGAGCCCTAAACTCAACAAGAATAATGTTACGAGGAACGGTCTCTTTGCACCTGATGATACGCCTGAGCATGAGGATATGGACATGCTCAATAGTAGCCCAATCTGAGTCCAAAAGGGAGGGACCCCAAATTTCCGAATCGTACAAAACTGTGGGCCTAACAAGGAAGGCAGAGAGATACATCTCGGAAAGGATGTCTTGAAAGCGATGGTGGAAGCACCGTCTCTCAAAAATCACCAAAGAACCATACCCCTTATTAACTCGGGGTTGGAGAGCAGGAGGAAGTCTAAAACGTTGTCCAGAGAATAAAATCCCCATGTATGTATAAGAACAAGTGACCTCAATCTCCTCTCCCCGATAGAAGTGGAGGTCCGAAGTCTTCAGACAATTGAAAACCATAACTTTGGTTTTCTCAAGATTCATTGTCAACTGCACGTGATCACAAAAGAGAGCTAAGGCATCCAGCTGCCTCTGGAGTCCCTCTGCAGAGGAAGCAAGGAGAACTACGTCATCTACAAAGAGGAGGATGTAGATCAAAAAATGGTGCAAAAGACAACCATCCCCCTCTTGGATGTGATCCCTGAGAAAATCCTGAAGCTCATCAAAGTAGATACCAAACAAGGTAGGAGAGAGGGGGCAGCCATGTTTGACTCCAATTGTGCTCCTGATGAAGTTGGACAAGCCTGCAGAGATGCGAAGGCGGCCCAGGACCTCCTCATATAAGCGCATAATGGTTGTAAGAAGAGTCTCAGAGATATTGATATCTATGAGTCTGCGGAAAAGAGCTTCCTGTGGTACCTAATCAAAAGCTTTTCGAAAATCCACAAAACAACATAAAAACTCTGTAGGAGTGGTGACGAGCCTCCTCGATAATAGCCCGAAGAGTGAGAATGTGATCAATGGTTTGGTAGGTCGGTTGGAAACCCACCTACCTCCTAGCTCTGCAATGGTACTGATCGAGGAACTCAGAAAGCTGTAAATGAAGACTTGTGGCGTAGAGCTTGGAGAATGTGTGGCCCACCATGATAGTCATGTTATTGTTGGGGTCAGAAGTAGGCCCTGACTTGTGGATGTGGTGGGATCAAAACTCTGGGAAACCTGTATATACTACCTGATTGAAGAGGTCCGTAAGGTAACTGAGGAGCGTCTTCTGCCCTTGTTTGAAAAGTTCCGCTTGGAAACCTTCCTCATCCCCTGCTTTGCTGCAACTCATAGCTAGAATGGCATTCCTCATGTTGGAGTGGGTGAAAATATGGCAATATGAGGGAGCGGAAACAACCTGGATCCGAGGCTAGCCAGAGATGTCGTAAAGAGTGGAGGTGTTAGTAAACATAGAGTTGGGATCTGTATGCAATGGAAAGTTGCAAAAGCTATGGGATGAGGTTAAAGAACGTCAAGCTTTGACTAAACTCAACCATGCACCATAAGAGATAAACAGAAAACTATCTATGCATATGTAAATTGAAACTAACATTCAAACCCTAGCATATATACTACTCTCTGCTCCATGAAAGCTTAATGAAAGTGAACCTAGTTAGATTCTAAGCAATCAAATTGTGTGTTATTTACTCCCAAAAATAGTGAAGAGATCTCTCCAAGTTGGCTACATGGCCAAGATTTAGATATTCCCTTACTAACTATATTTGGAGTGAATGGATGCAAGATGGAGGAGCTCTTAACAATGGAGTATGGCCAAGATCCAAATGTTTTATAGCTTGGCTAATGCAAATGAGGTCTAATGCCAATATCTCCAAATGTGAGAGAGAAGGACTTGTGAGTGAAGTTGTGAGTTTGAAAGGGAGGGGTGACCCTTCTATTTATAGATTTTGGTTTGTAAGAGTTTGGAATTTGGGTGCATGTGGGACTAAAGGAGAAACACTTTATGATTAGGAGTTGATAAACATGTTTTAGGCTTAGTTAAGCTTGGTTTCGGCTAGTTAACTAGGGTTTAGGCTAGTTAAACTTGATTAGCAAGTGATTAGAGACTCACTGAGAGTTGGGAGGGGCCTGGATAACCAATTTTGACTGATAGATAGCCTACGAAGCCAATAGAAGTGGTCTAGAGAGAACTAGGGAGGTTCTGAATGGTCGTAAGGAGGAATGTTTAGCTAATAAGAGAGATATTAGCCAAATAAGCTGATTATAGGAGGAATACGACTGAGAAGGTGTCATGAATGGGCATCCGAGAATGGAGCGAAGAAGTTGATTAACGAAGTGTTGTCAATTGAATGGATTGGAGGAAATGCTAAGTGTAAGCATATTTTAGGTGTCTACAAGATCTAAGTCCAGGGGTAAAGGCGAATGACGGGGAAGAATGGTGCGCCTGAAATGCTTGGAGGAGTGGATAAGTGACAGATGAAGCTCTCGATGTCTATGAGAAATAAAGGTACGTTTCTTATGACGAAGGAGACGACAACAGGATGATTTCAAGGAAGGGAAGGAGGGAAGGGAGTGCAAGAAGGCAAAACGGAGTTTCTGATGAAAAGGCTTTGCATTCCTCGTCAATCCATTTGTTCTTAGGACAGGTACCACGATGTAGGGTGGAAAGGGTGACGTGGGGAAAGGAGCTCGTGGCTGCCTCACTGATAGCACACGAGAGGGTGTAAAACATCTGGTTAGAGGTACGAGAGGCAAAATGGGAAATGGGGGGGAGAAGCAGACAAAGGTGAAGGGAGAAAGTGTCGGGATTCCCTTTGTCAAATTTCCAAATGGTACGTGGGGGATGAGGGGAGGGGTTGAGGTCATGGGGGGGGGGGATGACCTGAAGGGAAAGGAGAGGGTCGCATGATCAGCAAGAGGGATGGGGGAGGTACATAAGTGGTGGATGTAGGGAATCAAGTCTGGAGTAGCCATGACGTAATCAACCACACTGGCCCCACTGCCAAAAGGTCTGCAGGTATCGTACCGGGAGTCAGGAAAACGAGGAATGCCATTCAGAATCAGTAAGTCATGGATTCCCTCAACTGAAGAAGATGTCGACTGTATGATGTTAGGGGCCCCGTCGTGTCCTCTGAATCTCGCTGGAAGCCAACAACTCTGGATCCACCTCAAAAGTGCAAAGCACATCATCGGTCCCGTCGTGCCTCGGAACCTGAAGACTTCTGATATGTGCATTGAAGTCCACCAGATTGATGACCTCTCCAGACCCCGAGAACTGGGAGATACCAGCATAAAGGTCAAAGAAGGGGTCACCGTCTGGGCCGCTATGAATAGCAAATGAGGAGGAAGCTGGAGGGAAATAGCAGACTGCAATGAAGATGTCCCTGAGGTGGGAGGAATTATGTTTGATCCGTATCCATAGAAAATGGGCAAACTCATCCTCAGCAACTTGGGAAAAACACGTGCAATGGCGGGCGGCAATGAGGAGTGGCATTTGAGGAGGTGAGCGTGGATCTTCAGCAGACAGTGCTTCACACCAAACAATAAATTCCCAAAAAAGTATTCAAGCCCATATGCAATGGCCACTGAAACAGATTGCTGGCATAGGATTGAGCAAAGGGTGCTGATGACAGTTATTTCCGCACACAATTCCAACTCTTCAAAGTTGGCAGACTGAAGGAGATAACCTGTGCTGAAGGATGGCTGTGCGCTTGGCTGGAAAAACCATGTTGGAGACAATAAGCTTTCAAACAGTGATGCTGCGGATCTGTGCAGGGTCGGCCATTCAGTCAGGCTTTCCGTAAAAACAGAATTTTAAATATATTTCAGACCATCAGGCTGTACAGTTTTATTTAAGAAAATGATTTGCAGCTTATGGAGGAGTAATAGAGTATGAAAATTGAATGGCGAAGCTTGTGCTTTGATACCAATGTCAGGCCAGGAGTAATGGAATGACAATGAGCAACAATCTGGTGCAAATAAAAATTGTATTCACATTAATTCGAATGAAAAAAGATTACAAACATATATTGCTAAAGGATGGCTATTCATTCACTTTCCAAGAAGACTCTTTTACATTCCACTGAGAACTATTCATCTAGCACTACAAGACAAACACTCTCCTACATACTACTAGCACTACAAGACAAAAGCTCTCCTACATACTACGCCTAGGATTAATCAATATTATGTACAATATTATTACACTAAAACATATAATATTGATTCACATTTAAGTGTTGTTTCATCAATTGAATGAAATGCCTCTACTTTGTCTGTGTGCCTGTTGTTGGGCGCCAGAAGTAAAAAAGCAGTTTACTTTTATATTTAAATATGATTATCAATACTTTTGCCAAAGTCCTTCATGATGACTTGCATTTGAAGGAAACTTCGACAGAGTTTATCTAGATGAGATTTGGTAATTGTCTTCCTGTGAAAATTTTGATTCTAAAAAGTATCAACACTTAACTTTGTTTTGATCAGTTTCAAATATGCTTACAAGTAGATTGATGATTTAAGTTGGCAATTTGATTATGAAAAGAGAGAGTGAGTGCTGCTTATTTCTGCGGACATGTGGGAACATTGCTACTTGTTGCTACATCATAAAATCATTGCGAGACAACATCCAAAAACCATTGTGAGACAAGAAAAGTTAGTAAGGCACTACATGCACTAAAAGTTGTGTCCATCCGAAAACATGACTTTAGGGGTGCAACACTGTTTCACATTTAAGCATTTTTTGTATCAGTTATATGAAACACCTATACCGTTGTTTGTGTGCATGGCTGGCGTCCACCACCAGAAGTAAAAAGGAGGTTTGCTTTTAAAATTTTTTTATGTAAATATGATTATCAATACCTTTTCCGAAGCCCTTCTAGATAAAAGTGTGACTTTAGGGGTCCAATATTGTTTCACATTTAAGTGTTTTTGCATCAATTATATGAAACACGTACCATTTCTGTGTGCATGTTGTTGGCTGCCAGAAGTAAAAAGACAGTTTAAGTTTTTAAGTAAATATGATTTTTTATACTGCTGCCAAAGCCCTTCTGGAAACTTGCATTTGAAGGACAACCTTTAACATGGGTTACCCAGAAGAGCTTTGGTAAAAGTCTTCCTGTGAAAATCTTGATTCTATAAAATATCAATACTTAATATTTTTTTGTCATCTTCAAGTATGCTTGCAAGTAGGGTTGATGGATGTAAGGGAACTTGGCAATTTGTTGTACATTATGAGGAGCATATTATATTATGATGCCTGTAGTGCCTTGTGAAACTTCCTTGTCTTAATATATATATATATATATATATATATATATATATATATATATATATATATATATATATATAGGGATGTTGCTAGTCGTTGCTAAAACCATTTTAAGACAAGGAAGTTTCGTAAGGCACTACAGGCACTAACAGCTTTGTCAATCCGAAAGCATTTTATGTATTAATGTCGTCGCTTATTAGGATGTTTGCGCACTTTGGGGGTTCCCTTAGAGGTGTATGTGCACATTGTGATTATTGCCAATGTAAATGTTCTAAACATTACAAGTTTGTTCTAGTAGAAAATTTCATTACATTATAATATGATATATCTATCTATATAAAATTTGGGCCTGGGTACTGGTGACAATAGATGCAAATCAGTTTTATATCTTTAATATGCAAACCTGTACTAGTTAATCTTTGATCTCTTTTGGAATTTTTGTTGCTTTTTACTGTTTCTTGATTCTGACATTATTATATATGTTCTTGTAGGGATGCTGAGCCTCCATCTGTTGCTTGTAAGTTCCATGTGTTTATTGGCATCTCTCAAATCAGGCATCTGATTCCTGATGAAAAGTATTTTGTAGCATCCTATGTTGTGTACATGGTTACTTGAATTCCGCTGCTTTAATAGCTGTAGTGGTAATTCTATGTTGGCAATGATTATCTTTAACTAGCAATCAACTGTTTTCTCTGCAGATCCTGATCTGATAGTGAATGTTTTGTATGGTGAGCATTCGAGTGCTTCAACTGGGTCTCATTTATGCCCGTATCTTGCTGTCCATGGTGTTTCTCAGACACGACAAATGCCGGTCTCCATCAATAATGTGGGGTCCTCTAATCCCTCTGGTGACATAGGATCCCATCATCGGAATGGAGCATCGGCGACTGGTGACACATATGGCACCCATGCATTTTCTGCACCTGAAGCACATCCTCGTAATTGGCATGCTTCTAATGCATTTCCTAGTAACAGTAGTGTGCCCAGTGCTGAGGACCCAGCCTTACCTACTTTGCTGTCACATGATAGGCTTGGATTACCCAGGATGGACTCCGATCGCCTCCAAAGAACAGGGTCTTCTTTGCCTTCTGGTTATGCCGTTCGTGGGTATGTTTTTTGTATTGGTTAGAAGTAATTTTTATTTTTGTGATTCGGAAGATGTATTTTTAAATTTTTTGTTAGTTATAGCAGGTATGAAGAACAATATATATTTGTCCATTAAGCATAGGAATTATTTTTTTAATATTTCTTTGGGATTCAGCTGCTTAGTTTCGAGTCAATCTACATTGACCCATATTTCACGAGAAGTGGATCACAAGAACCCATTTCTCATGAGCATGGATGATCTGCTGGGCACTAATCACATCTAGGCAACACTCCTAAGTGGTGAAACACCACAACTTCCCAGGAGGTCACCCATCTCTGTCTCAAGGGTGCTTAACAATCTTAGGAGCATCAAGTAGATGCAATGAGTGCCAAGTGGACCATTCGTGGCCAGTAGAGAATGAAATACAGGTCAATGTAGACTGACTCAAAATTACACAGCTGAATCCTGAACAATCATATTACACAATGATGCACTGCAGAAACACCACTTGTATAATTATAAAAATTATTTGTTATACCTTTTGCAGGTTTTATCCTCGTGCAATCCATGGCAGACGACCCCCTCCTTCAATGACAAATGAATTTGTTCATTCTCATAGTCATATCCAGGGGCCTGGAGGGGGACAGCTTTATCATCCACCATCTTCTACATCTTCCATGTATAGTGGTTTGATAGGCCACGGTAGAAGATCACGGCCAAGGGATCCACTGGTTTCATCAAGGAGAGTAATTCAAAATATATCAGCAGAGCAAGCACGAGTCCAAGGGTCTTTGGCCTACCCCATGAACAGGAATCAAGAGACAGATAGTATGGGTTGGCATCAAAATAACCCTTTTTATGGATGGCAGAGAGAAGGATTTCCCCCGCCCCCCTGGGTCCCTGTTGATCAAGATTCACAGAGGTGGGGTTGGTTTCATCCTGGCCAAAACTCTCAGAATATGGCAACTGAATCTACAAATATAAATTATCATCGTCACAGTTATTTTAGTGCAGATGGAGGTACACAAGGGCGACCTGGTATCTCATCAGAGAATCCTTATCAACGCCATGCTTGCCCAAGATTCCCCCCTTCATTGCCATGAAAGTATGTCGTGTTTATTTGTACTGGAAGCCAGCAAGTAAATAATGTCATTCCAGCATTATACTATTTTTTGATATTTTCCTTTACATTGTTTAACTCTGTATATTTTTTCAACTCTGGGATTCAAAATGACAGTTAATCATTTTAATCTTGGATTGAATTGGAGAATATCACTGCATTGGCTTGAAAAGCTTGGGAATATGTCGACTTTCATTTTGTAAATTCTCTCCTGGAAAATTACTTTGGTAGAATAGACTTGCTCCGCAAATTTGAGAGTAGATTTAAAATTTTTAAGTTATGGTAACACTTTCCTACAAAAACAAAGCTGGAAATGCAGAGTATCAAAAACCAATTGATTTAAATGCTAGTTTTCTGGCTTAAATGAATATTCAATAACTAAAGCTGGAGCTTGTTATGGGGTTTTACACTGTTATACTTAACACTCTGCTATCTGGTTTCTGCTCTGAGTAGGCAATTATTTTTTTCTAAGAATGGCACCGTGTTTCAATACAACGTAAGAGGGTTTATGGATATGTTACATCTTTTACCCGCATGTAGATTAAAAAAATTAAGATAATATTGGCAAATCTTGCTTGCATTTCAAGTTTTTGAAGGATTAAAGGTTAAATTATCAAATTAATACTTGTTATTTTATAATCTGTACCTCTTCTTGTTGTCAGTCATAGACATTTATGATAATATTATGTTTCAAGATGATTCCTTATTTACCAGGTTAAACATAATTTTACTGTCAGTTTGATTTGTTTCATACTTTCCTGTTTTTGCTTCTTTTTGATGTATAAGATGTGCTTGCTTCTTTATCCTGGTATTGGTATAAAAGCCCTTCACTAATCCAAAAAGAAGGCCAAAGAAACCCTTGAAATGCCAAGAACGCCTAAAAAGTTTTCAATTTAGCCGTATTGGTGGGAGCTGGGATGTTGACATTAAATTAAATTTAGGCTTGATGTATATCCAAGTGTTGTTTCTTGCAGCCTTTATTACATTGTCTGTAGAGAAGTTGAATTTCAGATTTAGCTTGGGATTCGAACAAGGATAAATATTCGATTCCGATATAATTCCTCCTTTTGATAAGCCAATTCTTTTGGATACCAAGCCAACTATATCCTTAACCCTGGATTTCCAGACATAGTTATTTCTGCTCCCTATAGACATGTTGTTTGTGTTTTGAATATGGCTCACGGCAAGCTTACCCTCCAACCACCGCTCAAATTTAGGACATTTTGAGTTGATATAAAACTTAAAAAAGTGTTACCCGTTTCTCGTCGCTAGACAACACATATTCAACTTTGTAAAAACTCATCCCTTAATGCTTGGTCTCCTTGTGATTGCATAGAGCTTGATTAGCAAATTATTATTTTCCCATGGAAAGGCTGGCCTCGCCTTTTATGATTGAATCCAAAACTTCCATGGGTTAGGTGTGGAGAGGGATTATAGTCTGAATTCGCATGGGACGCGATTACGACCTCATCCCTTATTTTACTTGGTATTCCTTGGGATTTGTGTCTTGGTGGATGGCTACACAACATCTTTTACAACATCATACACACCACTGGACCACAACCCATTTGATCTTTTTAGATGATGTTTCTATAAAATGCAAGAATTTTTTCTTGATTTTTTGTTTTCGGGCCCATGTAGCATCTATGACAGGAGCATGTTTTGTTATGATATAGGTATGTGCTTAATCTACTTCTAAAATCATCTTATCAACCTATGTCGTACTATTGGGGTATTCTAGATCACACATCCTATTACTGTTATAGATCAAACATTCTTAACATTTGAGTTTCCCCATAGTGAGGGTTGCTTAAGCTATTGGCCCATTTGCAAAACATTAATCCAATATTATGTATGAACACTTCAATTTTTTTAATAGTTCACTAGGCATGATACTCTCTGAAGGTTTTGTAAATGGGGGTGGCAAGCTTAAGTGGTTTAGGTTGTGAGGATGGTTAAGCACATTTGATATGGATTAGTATTGGGGTGAGTGACATTGTAAATTCTAGTGCTTCACTTCCAAGAGTGTCATGTAGATGCAATGAATGCTAAGTGGACTATTCAAGCTCATGAAAAGTGGTTGTGAAGGTTAACTTTATATTTAATAAAGTTGATTCATGTGAACTATATTGCATGATGATGTAGTGTGGAAACATCAAATTTTAAAAAAATGGAAGAGCTGGGTATATCCACAATGAATGGTGCATGTGACAAAATACTTGATATGTTTTACAAATGGGATAGAATTCTAAGTGGCCACAATTGCAAGAATACTCCATGGTTAAGTGCACTTGATATGGAAAAGCATGGGATGGGTGACCTCTCGAGAAGTTTTTGATGCTTTAGCCATATAAGCATGACCTCAATGTAGTGATTTCCAAGGTGACCATTTACTATCATAAGATAGGTGGTGGTGAATGATAACTCTTGAAAGATGTATTATGAAGATTGGTTTAGTGTTAACATGCAATTGATGCACTACAGAAACATCAAATGTGCAAAGGTGAAAGAGGTGGGGAGCTACACATTGTGGTTCATATAGTTGAATTTTTGTTTAGGGTTTTGTAAATGCGGCAGCATGCGAAGTGGATTTGATTGTGGGAAAATTCTGTGGATAAACACTCTTGCCTCTTTTGAAAAGTCCCTATTGAGAATCAGCTACATACAATGAGTGTTGAACAAACAATTCAAGCTCACAAGAGATGGGTTTGAGTGAACCACTAATGTAATATGAGTCATATGTTTATCAATTGATTTTTCTGAAAAAGATATTACATAATTATATCTTCACAACGTATATCAGAAGGTTAATTATTGTATATTGTATTGTATAATTAAATAGGAAAAGTTGGGATTATTTATTTGAGCAAAAGGGCTTGAAAGAGTCGAGATGATTCTTTACATTCTTTACATTGTGCACAAATGTGTTATCCCAAAAATATATATTTTAATTGCTTGTGTCTATGAAATATTGATAAATGATTTGGAATGAGAGAACAATTTCCTAGGTATATTTTTAGTTATAATTAAAAACTTGCAATGTTGTCTTCAGTTGCAAAGAAAAACGATATTATGCAATATTAAAATTAATAGGACAATAATATATGACGACGACAACTTTTAAGGGTCTTTAGGTTAAATGGGTTTGTAGGATAGATTAAATTGCATACCCTATTACATTCTTTTGTTCCCCAACGTCTTTTGCTTGGTTCTCTAGGAACTTTGACCCCTTCCTTCTAGATATTGTACAATTTAATGTTAATTTTATTTCAATATACAAAGTATTATAACTCTTCAAAAGTGAGTGTCAATATTTCAATTGCCCTTATTATTGCAATTCTTATTTTTCACCACATTCATTTGCCCCATCACGTTGTTATAATGGTTTACACAAGAAAAGAATTGACTTATTTAACCATTCATATACACATGGATGAAATAAAAATGACACTGAAAATGTTTTAATAATATGATTTTTTATATTTGAACATGGTGGAAATGAAGATAGGTGAACTTGTTTTTCACGTTATTAAGGGTATAACAATTTAAATGAAAATGGTATTCGTCTTCAACTTTGTTACTATCACAAATTTTATAATTTCGCTTGCTCCAATAATTTTTAGTCTGATCGAACTAGAACTTTCATTATGTAAGAGGTTAATAAAGTCATAATAGTTGAACTTCCCTGTATTAGGCAATTTTATTAACATATGCTATCTTTGAACTTTATGGGGTTGTAAGATATGATTTTATTAACATTATTGATTAGATTTGAATATGGTGGAAATGAAAATAAGATTATTAGTATTCATGTTAGAGGTGATATAAATAATATGTTATTGCTTAAGTTGTGAAAAAAATTGTTTATACTTTAGGTGTCTAATCATGTCTTTAGGTTTCATAGAAGTACAACTTACATTATGCAATTTTGTTTATATTCTTGGTGTCTAATCATGTCTTTAGGTTCCTTTGAAGTACAACTTGCTTCAATGAGAACCTTATTATATGGAGTATTTTATTTTTATTTTTGAAGTTACAGTTTATAAAATGCTTTTAGATTCACCTAATTTTATTTCAAGTATCACGATAGATGTCACAAGCCTAAACTTGGCAACCACATATAATGAATAAAGAGATTTAAACGTTGAAAATGATTTTTTTTTTCTTATACCAATATGAAAATTTAACATTTGTACATGAATGTTCAAGACCATAATAAGCTTTCCACCCATCAATGATTCTCTTATTCATGCTTTGTGTCCAATTTAAATGGCAAATGAATATGATGTCGAGTCTTTTCAAAGATATTATTGTTATACAAATAAGAGGATTAGAGGTTTTATAGATTTAATCATTGTTACCTTGGTTTTGTCAAGTTCAAATTCTCACAAAATTGTGGGAGAACGTTGAGCTGCTTGTGGAGATTCCCAAGAGTTTTTGCGAGAGCAATATAAAAAAATTATGACTTTAAAATATTGAATGTTGTTTGTTAATCATACAATATGTTAACCATATATGCACGAGTCCTGATTTTTTTTCTATCGGAGAAGCGCCATGGATCTACTGGTTCAAAGAATGCACGGGAGTGAATGAATGCGAGACGTGAATTGTTCCAAGACAAAACAAAGCAAGCATACAAGATTGCAAATTATGAAAATACAAGAGAGATAATTGCAATAACGTAGAAATAACTCCAACTCAATACGATAAAAATAGAATCACAACAATCTCCACCTAGAATAGTGGTAACCTCCATACCCAAAAATAGCCAGTCAACAGACAAGTGGCCAAGGGTAGTAAATATCACTAATTAAAACAATGTGATTTAGTGTACACCTAAGCAAACATATCCCATAAGTGTAGGGAAACTCCAAGTGAGGTGGAATATCCCAAGTATGATAAAAAAAATCAAGTGAGGAAAATAAATCCCTCTACTAATATTTTCTATCACTACTTGGTTTTGCTATTTGATATTTAAAAATTAAATACTAAAATATATATCAAGATGAAATGGCATCGAATTTGCACGTTCTGCATTTAACATGTTTTTTAGTGTACTAAATATCAATATGAATTCACAAGTCCAACTTAGATGTGAGCTTAGTGCCATGAGGTGGAAACATAATAATGAAGACATCAACATAATAACAATGAAGACATCAAGACAATCTAACTAAGTTTGGAATTTATCATAAAGCTTAATAATGTAGAACAACATTATTTCTAAATAGATACACTTTTATAGGTCTTACATTGTCATTTAACTTATAGGAAGTTAAACACCATTATCATATATTTTTGAAGTCCAAAAACATGATACAATTTTTTTTATATAACTATGATGCTTAAGGAACTTCACCTTATTTGAAAAGGTGTTTAACACGAAAGGATATTTACAACAAACTCTCCTTTAGACTTATGTTTTATCATTTCAAAATTGATTTGAATATGACTTAATGTAACTATTTTTATGATTTATTTTATTCCACCCACTATTTATTTTTACTTTAAAATATATTTTCTTCTTAAAAACAATGTAATCCGATGAATGATATATAAAATGAAATAACTGACAAATACTCTTCATAAAATCAATAGAAAATTCTAATTTGAAACACACATTTTTGTTTGAATCTCGTTCCTCCTCTTATATTAGAAGATTCTCTCTTAATTGTACATGTTTAAAAACTATTAAATATACTATTCTTTAAATATGGGTATTAATTATGTGGTTTTTAATCCCGAGCTAGAGTCCTTCATACAATACGACTGTATTTATATCATTTTTACGACATACATGTTATGGAGACTTGACCTACTTTGATAACATCTATATTAATCAATAAAATCTCATGATTATTCATATTTGATGGAAGGATGGTGCTTTTTTGTGCTTGTAAAGACATTCAATCAAATATGGAAAGATCGTGTGGATGCAATAGTTTTATTATGGGGGAATATTTTCATTTAAATTTAGTTGGTCTAGGCAATTTTTTCATTTGATTCATTCTTTGAAAATAAATTTAATGGTAAGATTTGAAAAGTCAGGGGAAAAATATTTTGATTGTTGAGTTTACAAAAATATCAATCATTATTATTAAATGAAAAAAAATTAAATTTTATGGCCAAATTTTTAGCTTTGTCAATGGAAAAAGAGGCGAGGAGGTGAAAAATCTAGTGCGGTGGATTACATTCATTGTTCCTTTCTTCTAGGGCTAAATACTTTAAGATACATGTGCCAAATAATTTCCCTTATCTTCTAATTATTATAAAAATATAATTAAAAATAATTATCATGAAAATCATCTTAAGATAAACACAAATAAAATTCCAACAAAAAATCTAAATTAGTCCTACACATCTTCTATCTTAAATATTAATTTTGTGTAAAAAGGGTCTTTTTAGGGTATATGCTATAAATAAAGGGGTCCATGCATACACAAAGAATGTGTGCAACTAAAAAGTATATTCAAATTCTCTATGTTCTTTTGTAATATCACCTTTTCTCCAAGGTCTGGGATCAACATGGGAATCCATAATAATCATGGTGGTGTGACTAGCAAGGAGTGAGTTTTGCAGTATCAATGAGATGAGTTAATATTTGAGAAGATTTTTAGAGTTAATTAATTGAGGAGTAAAGGAAACTCTGCAATGTCTAAGAGTTTCATTATTCACAGGTTCTTTAGTCCCACATGCATGGAGATAGACTTAATACAGAAAAACACATACAATACAATGTGGAGAAATAAATGAATGAAGTGCTCAATAATTAACATATAGATGCATATAATTTTAAATGAAGTTACTTGATTAACATGGAGAGTCAATTAGAATTTTAGACATCTCCACGTGGCATGATTTCAGGTTATTGGATTGACCAAGTTACGAGGTATAAGGTGTAGACACGTGGTCTAATGACGATATCTCTATTCACGAGCCAATGACATGGGCAAGTAGAGGAACTTATGTGAAAGATGATGTTAGCGTGTCAACATTCCAGAAACTCCAACTGACAAGTGGCAATGACTGTGTTTTTGTAAGCTGAGAGATTAGAGTACATGTTTCCATTCGGTAAAATCCTTGAGACTGGGGTTAATCCAATTTCACCATTCACTGTGTAAGAAGTGTCTTAATGAAATGTGGACTAGTAGAAATACAACTATGTGTTTAATCAAATAAAATGTGAAATTGGAGGACTCAACATATGTACCAATTAAAGACGGTTGCACACGCTCTTTTCTATCAATACAAAGTATCTAGAGATAATTCTCATAACGGTTATTAGATTAAATCATAATTATTTATTGAGATACAAATTTTTACAAGCATATATAGGAACAAAGTGTTTCCATTAATATTTGATATATGTGTATATAAAAATCACGAATCATAGTTGTAAAATGCAAATGATAGTGGTGAATAATCATTCAAACAAAAAATTATATTAATATAGAGAAGATCCTAGTTTATAGAGAACAAATACAATTTTCCTTGAGATAATAATTAGCAGAACGAAGAATCGAAACAATTATTTCATTTATTCCTTTTATTTCTCTTGAGCAAGGAGGGTTTGTGAGTGCGAAACAAATTTTGGATGACATAATAATGACCCACAAGATTATGCATACCCTGAAGAAGGAGAAAAATGAGGGATGTTATTGAAATTAGATATTGAAAAAGGCCTATGAAAAAGTTAAGTGGAGCTTCCCTAGAAAGGTGTTGTTAGTATTTGGGTTTTATGAAGAATGAATTTCTTAGGTGCTACGATTGTGTAATTGGAGTATTTTTTTTCTATTGTGATTAATGGAATCCAAGTGGGTTTCTTTCAAAACTCAAGAAGAATTAGACAAGGAGATCCCTTATCTCTTTATCTCTTTATAATTATGGTTGAATCCTTGGGCAAGCTTCTTATAATATTGAGTGAAATCAATGAAATTCAAAGGTTCAATGCTTTTTCTATGGATGAAGCTAACACTCATCTATAATTTATGGATGATCTCCTCTTTCTTGGACAATATGAGATGAAAATGTGTGCATCATCTCTGCATGTAATGGGCTCATGTTATGGCTTGAGGTAACCTAAAGGTTGAGGAATGACATTGAAATGTTGTGCACATGAAGTCAAGAGGTGTTCTTTAGGTGCTATAAGGTCTTCAACATATTTTGAAGTTGGTTTAGATGCTAAGAGTGAGAAAGGAAACAACTCTCAAGAAGAATAAATCAATCATTTAACAGGATGACTTTATCATACCATCTGTAGCAGGTGAAAAGGTGTTCCCCAAGCATGATATGAGTTGACTTAGGTCATATGTTGTGTCTCATCCATTGAGTTATGATTTAGATGTGTAACAAGTTTTTTATGCATCATAGAGGTTGTATGGAGAAGTGTGGAACATTTTCAAGTCTATCAAGGTCTGTAAAGACAACAAGTGAGTTTCTCAATAGTTAGGTAGTGTTGCTAAGGTTGAGTATGGATACCCTGGGTGTGTAGAAGTGTTTCTAATAGAGATATAAGGTATGAAAGGTCACCCAACCTAGGATAATGAGTTGAAGCTTGATAAGAGGTATGTGTGATATGATATAATACATCAAAGGTCAAAGGTACGACTCTGAGTTATATTTCTTGAAGTGATAATAGTGTTGAAATTGAAAGAATGTCTTATTGTTGAATGTGTGTGTGAAGATCATGATTTTTTTGCATAAATGCATGAGTTGAGGAGGATTGTAAGTGTTCAATACCTTTAGGAGATGAAGCTAAAGGAGTCGTAGCTCTTGTATAGTAGTTCAAGTTGCATTTTGAAAGGGTACTATGGTTGTTAAACACTATAACAGTGGGCTACAGATCTAAGAAGACTTCTTGGAGCAGGGGGATCTTGTTTTGACCCTTAAGATGTGTATAAGGTGGCAAGAAGACTTATATGGCAGAGCTATTGAAGTGTCACAGGTATACTCAGAGGGGGAGCTTGGCATGAGATCAATTAGTTGTGGTATCATGGAAAGAGATAGAAAATAGTAAAATGTTCCTTCAAGGTTGTGATGAATGCTCTAATCCATCTCTATGGCATGAATGAAAGGTATGTGCTTGAAATCTTATTTTTTCAGTTATATTGTGATAATATATTCAGAGGGGGAGATATAAGGTGTTGATTCATGATGTATGTGAGCTTTTAGATAAAGGTTTGGTTGAGCTAAAATGGTTTGAAAAGATGCTTTAGGAATCTCAGCCCTAAAATTTGTTTGCAACCATTCTATGATAGATATAAGCATGTTTGTGAGTATCATCAATTGAGATGAATCAAGGACAAGGTAAGATTTTTTTATGATGATTCATGGTCAGAATGATTGTTGGCATGAGTATCTGCTTCTTCTCAGGGGGAGCTACAGTGCTTCGATGATGAGAAAGAGGTAAAAAATAGTGTTAAATAAGGAAACACAAGTCTATGTGCTCAAATGATGAGTTTGGTTGATGTTTCCAACCAAGAGGTGATTCAAATAGGATGAATAAGATAGATATCATGATATACATGTATGCTTTGTCATTAATGTAAAAAGGAGGAGAAGAACTAGGTGGTTTTCCATCAATGACAAAGGGGAGATTGTTGGCATGAGTGAGCTAGGTTATTGTCATTGATGTAGAAGCTCATTAATGACAAAGAGGATGATAGAAGATTCTTGGTATGATGGTGACATGGAAAAACAAGTTGTAGCATGATGGAAAGAATGGAAACAATGAGAATGGACTTGCCTAACAGGCCTAATCAGGTGACCTAGTTAGCCTAGATAATGGTACATGGAGAACAAAGTTGCATGATGGATTGAGAAGCTTGGTAGAGGCATGTAGAGAATTATTGGATAGTTTTGAGACACTGATGTGATTCTCAGAGTGTAGGTACATGTTTGGACATGGTTTACATGTGTTCATCTAGACCTAGTCTAGGTGCTTGGAGGCCAAATGGAGCATGAGAGCGAGGTGTAAAGATATGTGAGCTCATATAAGCATGCAGTGGTATGAGACATGTTGTCTCGAGTGTGTTAGGTCCTTTTGGAGGGCTTGGAATCAAAGGTATGGTGTTTATCTACTTGGTCTAGGTCTAAACTAGACCTAATCCTAGTGTTTGGAGGCCTAATAAGGCATGATAGTCACTTGTAGATGAGTGTGAGCCCTTGGAAACACTCATGAAGGTATGTAAGGCCCATGTTCATCATGCAGAGGAATTTTTTTGTGGTTTTGAGAATATATTTTGTGTTAGTTTACTTGGTTGTGGCCTAGAATATGCAAAACCCCAAGGCCTAGTCATCTAAGTCAAAGTTATGGTGAAGATACAAAGCTATTTATGACTAAGTGAGCATTGTATATGTTAACATAGGGTGTCATGGTGTTGTGAGAAAAAAAATTAGGTTTTCATGATGAAAGATTTTGCAAGATATGGTGTTTTGAGGAAAATAGGGTTCTAGAAAGCACGTTTTCCAGCTCGATATGAGATAAATTTTCTTGGGTGACATGGGCCCCTAATCCTTTCAGGGATGTTGAAGAATGGAACTAAGAATTTCCTAGAGTTGGAAGGAGGTTAAATGAGGGTCTATTCGTTATGAACGATTGTTAAGATGGTAAGAAGGTCAAAACCCTCCAAAAACCCTAGTTTGCTAGCGATGGAAGACATCTTGTTGGTTTGGGCCCAAAATGGATTGGATCATCAAATATGATGATGATGGAGAGGAATATCCAACTTTCAGATGGTGGTGGTTTCAGATCATGACTCTTAGTGGAGCCCACTCAAAAACCTTAGTTTCTAGGAAAGAAGGTTTTACTCTCAGGTTTTCCATTAGACCATATGAATAATTTAGTGTTATGAGATCTATGGGAGATATGATACATGTTTGAATTAATTTAAAATATGGTGAGGTGATTTGATGACATGCACATATCAAAATATGTTGACTGGTTTTTGGGCCAAAAAAGACAGTTTTAACAATCTTGATGAATGGAAGTGCTTGAGCACTTATGGGCATGATGATGAAGTCTTATGATCTTGTAGGTTTTTTACACATCCCATGTGACATGTTTCATGTTTTTTTGAGCTCTGAAATTCAGTTATGAGGTGTCATGAAGAAGGTCACAAGTTTACCTAGTTTGACTAGTTCATGACAACACTGCTTTGGTGAGAAGATTGAAGTAGAAGATCAATGGTTTGGCTTAGTTGATGATTGATATCAATTGAAGAGTGAAGAGGGATGAATTTGGTTCCTATTAAATGCATTTATGTATTTTTAATGTGACAAAAGGGTGTAAACATGTTGAGTTTCCAAAACCACTTCCTGGGAAATTCAGTTTGTTGAAGACGAGAATTGGTTTCATTTGCTTTTATGGATGTTTCATGAAGTATAACCCTGATTATATGTGTTCTAAATGTCATTGTATTTCCAATGAGTTATTACATGGAATATTTGAGTTTATTTGGTGTGATATTATACTTTATTGTTGGTAACTGGTTCCTGAAGGTGCCTAATTTGAGTAGGAAACAATCCTACTTGAGAATGATATGAAGAAAATGAATGATGAAAAGGTTCTTGATCAGGTTGATGGATTTGATATGGTATTTTTTTACATGTTTTAATCCTTTAGAGGCTTAAAAAAGCAGGGTGAGTTCTTGGAGTCCTTGATGAGCTTGGTGGAGAAGGATTTAGGCTTTTTTAGCTTAGTTGTGCAATTTTGAGTGTCTTGATGCATTGCTGACTCATATGGGTGCTTCATGATGATTTATATGATGTTGTAGATTTTTTTTTTATTTGGTATGACCAACCTTAAGGTTCATGTCTGATCTATTTATGTTTAGAAGAATAGTCATGTATAAAAGTGCATGTAAGCGTTCATTTTGAACTAGTGTTGTGAGAGGGAAAATGTGCGAGCTAGGTGAGAGAGTGAAAGAGTTTTTAAGGGAATCAAGATAGAGATGAGAGAGTGTGTGAATGTCTGAAGAGTGATGAAGAGATAGTTGTAAAGGGTACTTTTCCAAATTAGTCAATGATTGAAAAAGTTTGAGCGAAGTAGGAGAAGGTGAATTTGAAGAGGGTTTGAAGGTGTATGAGTTGAATCTTTGATCACTATCAGTTATGTGAGCAACATATCATTAGTGGTCAGTCATTTTAGGTGGTTGAGTTGGTGTTTGATCACCTTACAGGGGATGTAGCCTCTTTTTGGGGTAGGTGCCTCACTAAACTAGGGGTTGGTGCTCCTTGTAAGGTTGGTGCTCTACTAAACTAGGGGTTGGTGCTCCTTATGAAGTTGGTGCTTTACTAAATTCTTTTGATTTGTGTAATATAATCAAAATTTTAGTGGGTTTTTCTTTCCCTTGAGGGTTTCCCACGTACATCTTGTGTTCTTGTGTACCATCTCATGGTCATGTTCTTGTGCATGGTTGTTATATGTTGTTAAGCTCACATTTAATGCATGGTTGAATGTTAAATGATTTATGAAAGTTAATTTTAATTTATTGATGGTTTTGAAGGAATGATCCACCCCGCCCCCTTGCAATCCATTGTGCATCCAACATTATGGGTTTAAGCCCCCAAAAAATTAGATTGTTTTATTTTTATGGTCACCGACCATAACAAAGGGGTGGAAAAGTTATTGTTTTATTTTGTTTGATTAAAAGGTCATCGACATCATCATTGGCTTAGAAATACATTGGAATGTAAATTTTCATAGGTAGTTATTGACCTAGTATTAAACTGGTCATTGACCACCATGCAAACTTATGGAAATTTGTTTGATTTATTTAAGTCTTCGAGCCGAATGTTCACCATGTATTAGTTGGAGGGAAAATGGAATGGAGAGAGCTATCTATGCCACTACCTAACACTGCTAAAATTAAATGACATTTAATTCCTTGAGAAATAGGAAAATTATCAGAGAAGCTTAAGCATGCAATGAAGATTTTTTTTTTAACTATTATGTTTGTTGTTCGAACTCTCCCTTTTGGAGATGTGCATGAAGGATTGAGGAGCTTGGATTTTTTGTTGGAGATTTTAATAGGATTACCAGTAAAAATATGTTGTTATTTTGGGAGCAATGGCATTTAAATTAGGAGATATGTTTGAGGCCTGTGTTGGTTTGATTTTTGGTTATCTCGGCGAGGAAAACTAAGGAAAAGTTACAGAAAATACTAATGATTGCAGGCATGAAATTTCTAAGTTACCTTCTTGTTGTTACATTACAAAATAATATAATGTTATGGGGTTTTCCTTACCTGGTTTAATATGGATTCGTTTTTTCTTTAAGAATTTTGTCAAAAATCTTGAAAGAAAACGTTGCTCAAATGAATTTTCTTAAAATACTGTAAACGGATTCATCCTTGTGTGTTTCATTCCAGGTTTTCATAGAATATTTTATTCATGACTGCATGCTCCCGATTAGTTGCATTAAGGGTGGTGGTATTTGGTTGCTGGAAGTGGATATTTAGTTTGAATAACTTTACAAACTTATTTTTGTTTGAAGAGGTCGATTTTCTAAGTTGATTTTGAAACTAGAGTTTTATAAGTGAAAGGAAACACAAAGGCTATATTTTTTATATTATTATTGGGTTGCAAAATTGTTGGAGTGTATATAATGTATCTAGAATAAAATTTTCTCTTTTTTCCTAAAAATGTCTTTTGTTGAATTAAGATTTTAGAAATCTAGATTATTATTAATGCATGATAAAAAGTGTTTATCTGAAATATTGCTCTCGGTTAGAAAGGGAATATTTGTGACTTGCTTGCTGAAATGGGTTTTGTTATTAAGTACATTCACCTACTCCATTTCGGGTTTTCATTAATATGTGTTTGAATCAACTCGATATGATCTCACTAACTGAAGTTATAAAGATAATGAATAGAGGTAAAGTTTCTTTCATTAACTGTTAAGGATATGAAACTACTTTGTCAATTGATTTGTAACTCCATGTCAAAGGTTAGACCCTTGCGGAAATTCTTGTGCATTTAAGTCTTGATTAGTCAATATTTTTCCTTCTTCATCACGGGGCTTGCACTAAATTAATAAGTCTCATCTCGATAATGCGCTCATTAGCAAGTTATAAAGAAAAGAGTTTAAGAAACTCTTCTTCATTGATTGTTATGTTTTTGAAACCTCCTTTACTTTGATTGGTAGCTTTGGGTCAAGATATGCCCTTGTCGAAATTCTATGCATTTAAGTTTTGATTAGTGAATAATTTCCTTCTTCATCACGGGCTTGCACTAAATTAATAATTCTCAACTCGATACAAGCTCATTGGTGAGTTATAAAGAAAATATTTTGAGTAACTATTCTTCATTGACTGTAATGTCCCATGAGAATCCTTGGTAGCTTTGGGTCAAGATATACTCTTGTGAGAATTATGTGCATGTAAGTTATGTTTTGATAATTTGAGGATTGATGGCTCCTCCCCTTTTAAGAGAATCAAAGTGATTGGACTGATAATTCATTAAGTTTTAGTTTCATTAATTTATTAGATCATGAAGGAAACTCTTATCTTATAATGCATTCTTGAAAGGATTTTGATTGGGAAATAATATTGGTTGAAGTTGTTATGATGCTGAAATTGTCATTGTACCCTTTTTATATTAATGTCAGGAAGGAGTGATGATGATTGTTGTATGAAATCTAGTTGAACAATAAGGATTGTTAGTATAATACCTTGAAAAAGATATCATGTTTTCTTCTTTCCTTTATTCTTTTTGGCTAATAAGGCAAGATATTATGAGGCTATGCAAGGTAAATGATTGTTAAAGGTCATTATGATTTATTTGCTTTTATGAAACAAATTTAGTTGAGAAATACTGATAATGTTTTATTGTGATAATAAGACATGATTCAAGTTTGTATTAACAAGCCTTATTGATAATTGCTTGTTGTTGCATTTTTGGTTTGTTGGAAACATAGGATACATCATTTTGGACCACTTCATTGATTAAGGATGTAAATGCTCATAAGATGCTTTGTGAAGCTATAAGTTGTTCCATAGGATAACCTTATCATATTCATTTAGTTCATAAGTATAACAACATGAATGTGAGTGAATAATTCATATCAATTCGTAGAACTAATCATGTATACATTTTCTCTCTCCTACAACATGCATGATGGAGTAATTATTACAAAATGACATAATGGATTGGATACACATGGTTCTTCATGTGATGATTATATTAATTTGTTTCAGATATTAGTATGAATTATATTTGTAATTTATTAACATGTAAAAGTATTATTTCATAGGTAGAATGAAGGAACATTGGTCTATTGTACTTTATGATTATCCATTGATAATAATTTTATCAACCTTAGTGATGATAATTTTATCAACATGTACTATCTTTATTAAATATTGAATAAATAATTTTTGATCCAATTATTATGATTGCGGAAGGATGAATGAGTTATACTTCTAATTTGTAGTAGAGTATGTTTAATAATGTTAAAGTTATATTGTGGATATTATATCTATATAATGACGTCATTATGAATGATTACATATGTTTATATATGTCATTATATGATGATGAAATCAACATGAAAAAACAAGGAAAATGTAATATTGTACTTACATAATATAAGTATGTTAAGATAATATATATATTTTTCATTAGTTCACCATGTAAAAACAAATATGATAATTATCAATTCATAAGTTATAACAAAGAGGAACAAATTGATGTCCTTTAATAGTGGTAAACATACGTGTTCATGATAATGTCTATTCGTTATGAAAAACGTAACCGTTTCTAAAGAACCTTAGTGGATAAACCAATTACGTCGTTAGTAAACGAAGTATAAAAGGAACATTGTAACAATTATAGGTAATTAAATTAAGTGTACTAATATGATTAAGTGACTATGAATGATCATAAGTACTATTTCTCTTATCGTTATGAATTAGTTTATCTTTATGCTTAACTAAGTTAATTCATTCATCGTTGGTTGACATAGTTATACCTTACGATAGTGTGGTACGATGGTACTTATAATAGACGATGACTCGATGAGTTGTTGTACCCCTCTGTTTTAAAACATATAACATAATGAAATTTGGAATAACTTATCCCTAGGATGAAAGCATAATGAAATAAAAATGAAGTGAAGATATTTTGAAACAACATTCACGTCATTTGAATCTTGTCCATGCCAGCTTCAGATGGCTACAAGGAGGATAACAATCTCGTATTGACACAAGTCATTATGTGAGTATTGCCTTTTCCGTAGGGGATCCTAAGATGGGACTGACACGATCCATTCGATTTGAATATCGAGTCATGATCCTTCTAGCTTCAAAACTGAAATTTAAATCTTAAAAAATGAAATTAGATTCTGATAACTATATTGAGACGATTATGCGGTGAAGGGAAGACATGTTTCGTAGGCTAATGTATAGTCTCGAAATTGGATTATTAGTGCAATGTCGGAAAACTATGGCCATAATAGTGCGAATGACTAATTGTATTGTCTGTTCACCATTGCTTCTTATCATCAATGTCTTGAGTCGGATGGAGGTTACTTAAGTGACTTTCTGGTTGACACTAAGAAGATGTGTGGGTTCTAAGAACCCATAAAAAGGTGTAACCAAAAGTATACAATGTATACAAACTTGGGTAGAGTGATTAAGGGGGATTGGAAAAGATCTAGGACCCTTATAGTTGCACATGGTTAATGTATGTTGTCAAGATGGATTCTGGAATACTAATAATGTTGGAATTACTTGATAAGTAATAATGATATTCATTACAACATAAAAGGAACTTAAGGGTTTGGTTTAAAAAAATTCCCTTTAGTTTGGATGAATCATAACATGGGTGTTACACCCTTTCTGATGAGAAGATAATGTCTTCCCTTATTCTTCATCTTTTTTATAAAGTGCCTCTTCTTGGCTACATCAAACTCACAAACGTTTCAAATCAGATGTTCTGATTTGAAAAGTTAAGTGTTGTCATAAAATGTGGTAAGATGGAGGAAGTGCTCTCAAAATGATGGGCACAAGAGCATCATCAAAAAACCTCCTCTCCCATGAATAGAAATGAAGCCCTCAATGTTGCAACTGATCCATAGGATAATTATGAGGAAACAATTTCCCTAAACCTCCCAAAATCACCATAGTGCGGAAGTTGACTCCAAGAGTTTTTTTGTCAACTACAAGAATGCGAAAAACATAGCCTATATGTGAAAGTTGTGGTTGGTCAACCTCTAGGATGAGACATGGTCAACTGGTAAGTCACATTAAAAAAAGTGGGAAAAATGCGAATTAGGCGAAGGTGATAAGTTCGGGTTGATGTTTTTGGCCTTCGGTCTTTGACATTTGATTTTAGTCATCTTCATCAACGATCGAAAAAAAAATTGCCATGTGGTGGGTCCTCAAGCCACCACGTGGCCTGCCACCCACAATGCCACTAGGGTGGTGAGTTGAACCAACTCAACAGGCGAGTTACCCGGATAGCTACTCAACCAAGCCAAGGAGCGAGCTGAGACTGAGTTATGGGACAAGTTAAGGGTGAGTTATATCCACACCCCAACAAGTTGCGCAAGCGAGTTGCCTGAACGAGCTAACTCAGTGAGCTAATGGGCGAGCTAGGATATATTTATCGGTGAGAAAAGTGGATTGCATAGTTGAAGCCACGTCTTAATAGCTTGGGGATAAGGCTTATAAAGGCTATCCATACCCCTATCCATACGAATGTGGGATAAACCCACAAACCCCCACTTGACGGGATAAACACCAATGACTGGGTGGACACGCGTCAACCCCCTCACAGAGGACACATGGATGATGAAACGAATGGGGTCGATAGGTGGTAGGTGAATGCGATGGTGACAACAAAGGGGGAAGCGATGTGGATGTGTGGCAGGGTCGCAAGTGATGTGGATGCGGATGGATGGGTTGGGCGTAGACGTGACAAGGTGGGACTCCACACAGAGCAGCCAAGTTGATCATAGTGGCTGGTAAAACAATGCAAAGATGGGGACAGGGGATTCGACCTCGTAACCTCCCCCTATTTGTAAGGCCCAACCAACCCGCCCAGCTCGGTGGGTTGGCAATGATCTCGACAATATGCCATTTAAACACATAAAGTGAGCTGAAGCCCACTGTATAAAGGTTTCACCCCCCTCCATTCAAAACAACAAGATCTCCAATCCTAAGGAGCTTGAGGAGTCTACATGAGTTAAGGGAGATTTGAAGAAACCTATTTATAAGTAATAATTGAGGGAGACAAGTCCTAAATTATTTAGGAAAATTTTGTAAAAATTGGGGAGAAATTATAAACTCACCCATAGGGCCCATAGAGCCACTACCTTCATAGTGAGAGCGCCTGGAAATCCGACTTGGAGCCGAAGGGCATTGTCGCTTTAAAGTAGACTACGGGAGATCAGATCTGCTGCATAAGATGGGGTATTCCTTCTCAGTGGTCGTGAAGGAGATTCTTGTTCTTCTATCAGGTTTATTATAGCTTCAATTATGATTTTGTACTAGAGTTATAATTAAGTAGTGGATAATAAATCGGTTCAACTAGTTTGCGAACCTGGAGACGTAGGCATTCTACCGAACTCCTTATCAACCTTTTTGCAGTTGTGGTTATTATTTTTCTATGCATTTGATTTAAAAGTTGATTTTATCCGGTTAACTTCGGAAAAATAATAACCCGATAAAATAAAATTTTAAATCAAATGCATAGAAAAATAATAACCACAGTTGCTAAGAAATCCCCCACTTTCTTGTTCGGATTGAATTTAGTTATCAACTCCTCATCAAAATACCGTGTAATGAAAATGTTGTGAAATTGATTACATATCTCGAACGAATGCCATTATAAGCATTGCATTCTATAATAAAGTGTTTTTCTGATTCCACTACTCCATCCAAACAAAAAACATAGAGTCTCTCTTCCCATTTTTCTTTAGGCCTTTTTCATCTACCTATTTCGCATCTAAGCCGATGGGAGTTAGTCCTTAGTTGAGCTATGAGAATCTTAGTTCTCCAAGGGAGGAGGGCCCTTATGTAGGCCTTTTGTTGATGATCACAAGTGTAGTTAAATTCTTCAAGGTAGCATCTATTTTTTCTTCCTGTTTTATCCCACGTAGCTTTGTGGACCTTATCTATTACAAATACTTATATTTCTTTATTGAATTTGGGCCATGCATTCCATTCAATATTCCATCTTTAGGGATTATGTTGAACTCGGATCTGAATGTCTTCACAACTTTGCAAAGTAATTATTTTTTATGTTGCGGATGTTTTGACCACTATCAAGGTTTTATTACCACCCGCTTTGTGATATTGGTCTTCCAAACATTCTCTTCGCAGGTCATTTTCATATGCAAATGTAGGGTCATTTAGTATGGCCACTTATCAATAGGGAGAGGATTGGTTGGCTCTATTGCTTTTGTTTTGATTGAAAGTTCGTTCAAACCTTTGCAAAACACCAGAGTTCGGTCTTCAACAAATGCAATGAAACCCTTCAACATGTAATTTGGTGGAGAAGGATCAGTGATATGCCTTTCCATCTTGATCTAGTCACCTTCTCATCTCGGTAGATAGCTCGTTGTAAAGCAAATTTGCACACAACCGCCTCCAACTTTAGCAGAACTGCTAACTGTACTAGTTAGTAAGTCTTTCTCTAAATTTAGAGGTAAAACCCCTACTTGGGGAAAATATATTTTTTCTTTTTTTTTTCCTGATTTTTTGAACCAGAATGCAAAAAATTTACCTGGTGTAGGAGGCACCAATGCAAATTTTTTTTTGCTTTACTTTCACCCGAAAGATGAACTAGAGGTTGTGGGGATGTAGGGTGGATCCAAGAAACTGCTAGAGTTCTCCAAGACCTCTCACACTTCTGAAACCTCTCTACAACCTCTTCTACTTGTACGAGATCCTCAATTCCAAACTCTAATACCAAATGTTGAGGACATGAGGAAACAAAGAGGCACCCTGTGTGTATTTTACTGATTCTAAAAAGTAGACTACAGGAATATTGGAGTGTTGCAATATTTATAGGTATTGGACAACAAAAAATTAACAATCATGGTTATAACAAATTCCAAAATACATCCGGAAAGCATAAAAAAAATGTAATACAAAAAATATATGGTTTGAACCATATAACTATAAAACTAATATAAAACCACCTAATTACCTAAGTAACCAACCGGTTACCAAGGTAAGAACTAAATAACCACAGTAACAAATAATTAACTATGGTAAAATAGTAAAATGGTAGCTACAATGCATAATTACTATAGTAAACTGAGTTTTACCTAACAATTGACAAGTTGCAAACTTCAGATTGCGTGTTTTCCATCCCTAGGCAAGGCCGCACAGTTTGGTTAGGATGTTATATACAATCCTGGACGACTTTTACAATCTTGTACCAATATGTCATCCAACTTTGTTTTCGATTTCATATTCTTTGTTGGATTTTTTAATCCATCTGGGTTGACTTTCTTAGATAAATCACCTACAAAACCTTATATAAGCAAGCAAACACTACCTCGTTTGCTAACCTGGAAACCTTACGTCACTACATTGAGACACTCACTTCCAACACTTGAAAAAGGCATCAAAGGCTCCCTAAATATTACAATAACACATCTACAACCATTAGGGTAGAAATCACTATTAGTTTGAAGTTTCTTACTAGGTCAAGGAGTCATCCCATCTCATCTACAAGCAATCAAACATCCCTTCTCTAAGTATTTTTGCAAGAACCAAACTCAACTCAAGCATTTTCAAAAAGATTTTTCGAATCTAGTTGTATTCATGTAGATATCACATAATAAGAGGAGAATGATGTGTGGTTTGAGGCCTCTTCGGAGTAGTGCCAATGTCGGCGGTGCATAAGGGTACCCACAACCCAACTAATGTCTTTCTTCCAGGGTCTCCCACCTATGGTTAAGGTTTGAGACCTCACTCAAGATGTTTAGAGAGCTTCATTGCATGATCACAAATTAGTGTTTGACAATGACTGATAATTTTAGGTAGGTGAGCATTTCAAGAAGATGCAGAAACATAATCTAAAAAGGTACAAGACCATACATAAGGGTCAAATATTACATGGTACGGTGATGGCAAGTGTATGGTTTCGTACCAAGTCAATTTCTAGTCATGGTTCCAAAAATGAAGCATCATTAATCCCATATCTCCCTGTTCCGACATTCTACACACCCAAAACTTCACATAATCATATATAATCAGCTGATTGCATTCATTCCATTGTCTTTTCAAGTTTATATCTTGTTTAATACATTAGTTGCAAGTATTAATGCTTTGTTATGATATTAGTAATTAATGTTGGAAGTTAATTAATCAGAATGACCTCCTGTAGCTAACCCTTACATCCTTTAGTGTAGACATTTCACTAATCTTAGACTTCACATAATCTAACTAAGGTGTAAATAAAATACAATTAGAAGGTGTAAATCAATACCCCACAATCCTTCCCAACATACTCTTAGCCAATGCCAAAATGGGAGCTTTAGAGTAGGGTATGTACATACATCAAATTATAATAGAAAGGGGATTTTTGTTAAATGTCATATTATCAAATTCCCTTATAGATATCTATGTAAAATGTGCGAGCATATACAAGGCACATGATATGCACAAAATACCTCAAAAGACCTGAAAATAATGTGGTTTCATGGATTGTTATAATCACATGATATGCACAAAATGGTGTTCTTGACAAGGCTTTACAAATTTTCGAAGCAATGCTTCAAAGCAATGTGGTTTCATGGACTGTGATGATTATAGGATATGCACAAAATAGTTTTGTTGAAAAGGCCTTAGAAAATTTAAGCGGATGTAATTGGCAGGGTGTAAAACCAGACTCCACAACCTTTTCCACCATGCTCCCAACCGATGCCAAATTGAGAGCCTTACAACATGGAGTGTGCATCCATAAAAGTATAATGGAAAGGGGATTCTCATCAGATGTTTTCGTTCTAAATTCTCTTGTAGAGATTTATTGAAAATGTGGAGGTATACATAAGGCACGAGAATTGTTTGATAAAATGCCTAAAAAATATGTGAACCCATACATTACAATTACACGCAAAATGGATTTTGCGATGATGCTCTCAAACTTTTTAAACAAATAGAGCACACCCTAACCATGTAAGCTTTGGTTGTGTTTTAATAGAATGCAACCATACAAGTTTAGTGGTGAAGGTTGTAAATACTTCAATAGCACAAGTAACTCCTGGTGCATCATGCCTATAATTGATCATTATGTGTACATGGTTGACATTATTGATTGTATGAACTATCTCGAGGAAAATCTAATAGAAGAGAGGATGATGAATGAATATGCAACCCCCTATACTCTTAATATGCCATTTTTACTCTACCCTGCAATTTAGATCCGTTGTATTCATAACATTCAGTCACTAGTATTCAACATAATGTTTCCAGTAAACATGTCTTTGACCTTTAGGGGATGCAATGAACGCTCTGATAGAAAAATCATAGGTTCAAATTTTATTATTATGCGTATCTCCCATGACGGGCACCCTTCTCCAAAAGTGATAAGACGACTCAGAGTTCCTTAAAATAACACTCCAACGAGGGGTGCACTCTTTCCTACTAAATCAATCAATTATCCACAAGCAAAATAAAGAAAATTAAAATTAATTAAAAAAAAGATGGTCAAAAAAACAAGTGTAGCACTCCCTTTGATTTAAAATCTTGTAGATGACAACCTTGTGATATTTTATTATCAATGTAACTATTACACCTCTTTTTGATATTGTACACTTGATTATGAAGGATTTAGGAACCCGCTTTATTAATGTACTTAATGTTAAAGATGATGAAAACAAAGGCTATAAAAAAAGACATTTGAATATTACATCATTCACCCCTAGATTGACATGTAATAATTCTTTATAAACGTATATAATAATTTTTTTTGTCTTGGAAAACTTATGACAAGGAAATTTTGTATTCAATGTACGTAATTGATGGGATAGTTTTCTATTTGTGGATCTTAATTGTTTGATTGGTCTACTAACAAGTGCTCCACCGACCAAGTCCAATCCAACAAAGTTTCCAACCCTACATCTCTTTTCCCTTTAAAATAGTCCAAATGACCTCATTATAAATAGCATATCACATCATACGACCTCCTTTTCAACAATGTCCCCTCATTATCAAACTTAGCATTTATTTGGCTACAAAATATGGTTAAACAAATTAAAATAGATTGTACAAAATCTTGACATATAGATTTAGAAGAAAGCTACATGAAAGAGGCATAGGTACTCACAAGAAACCAAAGGGGAGTGACAAGACCTAACAAATTAGATGTATTGGCATAGATCCTTGGATGTATTATAGTGAAGATAGTTGACATTTAATTGAATGCATATTATATAAATATAAACTATTAGGTATGTCATAATATATTTATTTGAAAATATTGGTAGATAAGTAATTAATAATTGTAATATTTTTATATTGAAATGTGTTTTTATCATGGTAATTAATGGTATAATAGAGTGAGTTGTTCATTTTTGATGTTCACCTATTCTTATGTGGATGTGGCAGTTCATCCTTAAATTTGACATCCATTTAACTGTCACATAGATAATTGAACTTTTAAATTGATGTCTGTCCCCACCATTTTAATTTTGCTTAAAGAATTTAATCAAAATATTGTAATATCTTTTCCATATGATAAAGTTTGGAGCCCTTTTCTTGAGAAGTATTTTCTCATGCCTATCACAATTATATACTTACAATGATGTCAATTTCACAAATCAACAAAAAAATGATAGAGAAAAGAATTATTAATATGTAATAACTCTAAAATAAGATCCTTGAGATTGATATATCTCGACGTTTTCTACATAGATATATTTAAGATATATATACTAAGTTTAATTAAGAAATTATTCATTGTGACAAATACTATAATTTAAATATGTTAATATATCCGACTCATAAAAACTATTTTCGAAAACTCTATTATATAGTCAAGATATTACAATATTTAAATTCTCTTTCCCAAAAAAAAAAAAAAAAAAATTAAGTAAAACTCAAATTTAAAATTAAAATTATTATATAACAATCAAATGAAATATCATAATTAACTATTTATCTACAAATATCAAAGTACCCCCCATCACGACTCCCATTCACTATTGTCCAACACCTATCAATAAATTTAATTAAATACAAATAAGTACAATAAAAAAGGCAGCCCAAAAAAAATAAAAAAAATAAAAGCCAGCTGAACACAACTAGGTATAGGTAGAAAATGAGTAGATTGAAATAATGAGTTCCAGGAAGGAAATGATTCTTGTTTGAGGTCAAAGCTCATTTATCTCCTCGCCCACTAACCAACAATCAAGTGTGACAGCATACGCGGTGAATTTTTGTTCCTTCTTAAATAATTGAGAATAAAGATATTACAAAACACACATCATACTAATGATGTCCCTGTCCCTCTATATTCTAAGCACAAATATTATTATAATAATAATTTTATTTATGTTCATCAATTTGTTTTTTTGTGAAAATGGTTTTACATCTAAAATATAATGCATCTGTCAATCATAAAATAGATTTTAATTCCATGAAAGAATATTGTTTAAGTAGTAAGAATTTATAAGAATGAGTTTAAAGGGGCATTTGATTATTTGTTAATTCAATAAAAGTTATAAGAAACAGATAGTATAGAGAAGATTCACATAACAAGGTGAACAAAATCCATAGAAAGTGGAATAAATGGAGTTTTCTCCCCAAAACAATAATATTACTCTTGTGGGATTGTTATGGCAATTATTTACACATGCAAAATATAATTTGAGCACTATTAGACTGCCACTTTCAGGGATATGAAAACTTCATTTGCTTTTCCAAAATTCCATACAAACTTATGAGAAATTGACAGCTTTCCTTGAATCCCTCATAAAACAACAAACACCTTACAATCAGGGATGAATTTAAGAATGAACCTTTCAAATTTTTAATGATATCATAGCATATCCTAAATGAGGGGTATAATTACATTAGCTAATCTTTGGAAAAATCCCCAAAAGGTGTAAATTGACTGGTTATTCCATTAGCTCTTTCAAACAAACTTTTAATTATCTATCGAATTAAATATAATATTTGTGTGGTTAGATCCCATATAATGGCATCACATCCCTTTTGGAGTGTTTCTTCTTAAAGTGGCATGTTTCTCTAGCTCACTCTTTAAAAGTTCAGTGTGCGCAAAAGCAACAAAAGAATATTTTGTTCTTTTTATGAAGAGGCATCAAAATAATCTCTTCCAGCTTTGAAGAACAAATATGTGTTCTAACAAGAACTAAAAAAGGTGTCGAGTGCAAGTCCAAGCAGAACAAAGGCTAAATTTGATAGTTGTATAATTGTATTTATATTTTTGTTGCAAAATACATTCAATAATATTTAATAAATAAACTTTATCAAAAAAATCATGATGGATTCCATAAAAGTGTTTTTTACAATCTATACAAATGGGATAAAACAAGGGCATCATGCACCAAGATCCTACAGGTGTTGGAGTATACAAAAGTTTAAAGGATGTTAAACTAAGCATGACAGGAGGATAACAGACATTGAACTGTCACTTGTTGTTGAGGAACAAGTTTTCTATTTTCTAGAAGTTCTAGAAAAAATAGTTATTTCTTCACTAGTAAGACACGAAATATTGTAGAATTGAAAATTGTTTTAACGTTTTTTTTCGTTGGTTTTTTAGATTTCTGGTTTTTATTATATATAAAATCTATGATTAGATTGTTTGAACTTTAAGAATAGAACTATAGATGAGCGTTGAGTCCATAACTATTATGTTGAACAACATCAATTAGAGGTAGTATAAGCCAATTCTACTACACTTTTCAATCTTTTTTGGATGAATCGATAATTTTTAAGGTTGGATCAAATGAGAAGACAGTTAGAGACTCGCACATCAATTCACATATCTAATTAGGTTTCTATAAAGTAATACACTCACAAAAAAAACCAACCTGTAAAATTGTGTAACCATTAGCAGTGAGCCAATACCACTAACGATGTTTGCAGCTCGACGTTGATGTTATCAACAATCATTTTTTGTCATCTCATCCCACTTTTGGAATTCATCTTTTAAGCACATTCAACTTTCCAAGTTAGCCATAAAGTATGTTTTACTAAGATAATGATCCATGCACACTTTTTCCATTCTCCCTCTCCACATCTCAATGTATATGTTTTCCTTTTTAAATTATGAAATTATCATATTTACATTACAATCTAATTAGGGACTTGTCCTATTAAGTTTGTGCACTTGTGTATAAATTAGACAAAAATAATCTTGCAAGCCCTGCAACATGTTTGTATCTATTCATGTAGGATAAAAGATGACATAAGACAATGGAAGGCCAATGGTCATGTTCTTTGGAATTACTCTCTATCTTGTTGGTCAATGGGTTCTCGGATGGAGAAGTTGAAGTATTTAAAAGGATCCTTGATTCCTCAAGTTTAGCCTCTCTTGGTTGGTAGGGAATTAGAAGACTCCTAGTAGCACACATAGTAGAGCAACATAACATTGAGACAAAGCTTGAGAGAAGCCAAATACACTAAATGTCTTTCCCTTGCATTCATTAATTGAAGAAATCAATAAATTCAATATTGTTAGGTGTTTCTATTAGTGTTATATGATTGCACATGTATCTTGTTTCACTTCTGCATTTTTAAGCTTATATTGATGGTCAAGCGCTTTGACCCCAATGCTACATATATGGATTTCCATTAGCTCATGTAGATACCTACATTAGTGATGTTGATAAAAATAAGATCTTTTGAGAAAAAACTTAACAGGTTAAGACTTGATTTCGAAATATGACTAATTCTCTAACATTGGTGGTATCATATATGTAAATAATATGTTTATCTCCTTGAAATTGATGCATAACTTGAATTTTTGTGTGTTTGTTTTTAGTTTTAAATTACAAAATAAGCATATTTTCAATGAATTCATGATTCTCCCCATCTCCAATTTTGCATCTTGTTTTTGTTGTATTGGGTGAATGTGTATGAGAAAATGAAGTATAAAGAATAAAATACAGGAATGATTTTTTTTTATTTGAGAGAAGTCTTAATGAGTATCTAAAAGAAGCTTTTCTTATATAACTTGATGTTTTTATTTCCTCTACATTAAGATAGTATTTGAATATAAATTAGGATATGGGGGTAGGCCTCTATGAGAATCATGAAGAGAACGATAGGATGGGCTAAAGGATTTTACATCTCAATCATATTGTAGTTCAACTAAATGGAGGAAATTTGCACTTTATGGCACAATTTCATAATGATGCATTTTCCCCTAAAAGGATAGGTGATGTACATTTTTTGGGAGCCTAGAGTACCTTTTCTTGGAATTTGTTTTCTTCTTTCCTTTTTACATTCATTTTTTGTTGCAAACCTTGTTATTTGAAAGTAAGCATGACTCTAGATATCTATGTTATATATGCAATGTATAATTTTTTTTTATATTCAAACATTATAGATTTACTCGTGAGTATTAAGGTGATATATTTCATACTTCTTTATATATTATTCTATATGACTACTATGTGGAACTAAAAGGGTGTGAATGAGCATAATTCACTTAATCACATTTTCCTTACATTTACAAATGCATTAATGTGCCTCAACACCCTTCTAGTACTATATGATAGAAAATAAGTTTAAGGAGTGGATAAGATCTTCTTGCATTCATTTTATTTCATCTACAATTTCAATTTTTATTGGTTGTATATGTCGTAATGAATTGGGTAGTGTCAATGTATGCCCTTGTTTTTTAATCTTAATTTTGTATTAATAAGATGTAATGTGGGGAACAATGTTATGTGTGATAGAAACTAGAAATAAATATGCAAGACTCAAAATTGATCATCAAATTAATTTTAAAAGTTGCAATGTATATAGACATTGAATAATTGTAGTACAATGAGTTACAACATGTAATCAGTCATGATGAAACTCCAAGAATGAAGGAGATAACTAAAATGAACTAGTTAACTGAACAAGTAACTAAACACCTAATTGAACACTTGATTGAACTGACACAACAAATATCTATGAGTAATAACTAGGTACAACAACACTCTAAAAGGTGCATTATCATCCAAATAATTATATAATAAAATGCTAAATTAACTACTAAAATACTAATTTTATCACCCCCCCTTAATTTTCCATTGATCACATTGACTGGAGAGGAACTTTATGATTTACTTTACACATAAGTTCTTTCCATGAAAAATTTTGCAGGCAGTTCAGTTGGTGAAGAAAAGAGGAGCTATAAGAGGTACTCACGAATGGCTAGTTTTCTAGAATACATAGTCCTCCACAAATGCTACATGATCCTTTTTTTGGGTTAGCATCTCCTTTTAAAATATTGACTACCATATCTCCCTCTATCAACCCTAATTAAACTTTTGCTCGAGTTTAGAGTTGAATAATAAATAAAACTAGTTTTAAGTAGATTTGGACACTATGTATTACATACTACAGAAAACTAAATTATTTACAAGAATGGCAAACCAATATATCAATTGAAATTATAAAAGAGGTAAATGAATCATAGGTGTTGTAAAGTAAATGTTCCTTAAGAGGTCGTATGAGATCTCAACAAAATATTTATTGCATCTCTCTATCAATGTGTAGATATAATAATAAGTTCATGTTTTATTTAAAATGCAATATGTAGTTAGATACAGGTTCAGTCTCACCTTGATATAAAGATGGTAAACACTCATATGTGGCCCTAGGGCCTTTATTGCAACTAAAGTGATCTAGGAAAACATCTTCAAGTTTTAGAAAGGTAGTTAGAGATTTGCTAGGAAGGTGAGTAAACCAATACATAGCCTCTCTTGTGAGACTCTTGGGAAAATATTTGAGAAACAATTTGTCACTGTTATGTGAATCTATAAGTTCTCTAAAATGCATAAGATGTAGATAAGGATTTGAGGTACCATCAAACAATTAGAATGAAGGCATGACAAAATTCCTAGGAATTTGAATATTTTACACCAAATAGGATTTCCATAAATAGTATTGGAATCAATGCTAGCATAGTAAGCTTTTCTTTCTAGGGTTAAAGTATGAACTTTACATTGTGAATTTCCTACTGCATGCATAAGAGAGGACCTATTGAGGAGGTATAACATATACATCTAGAGGCTCATTTAAGGTTTCTACCTTACCATTAATAGTGGCTATAGGAACATTATTTCATTTAAAGGCAATGTGGGGTAAGATGTTATTAGGTGGAAGTTGAGGCTCTATGGGCTTGATCACACACTCATGTTCTAAAGGAGTATTATTTTTATCTACAAGAACAACATTCACACTAGGAGAGGAAACTAAAATATGTGTATCATATGCAACTAAATAAGAAACAACATGTTCATTTTTCTTAACAATTCCATCATTATGCACACTAGCATCTACAAGTAGTGGAGGAGAAGTAAAAAATAACATCATTGCATTTGGTTTCAAAAGGAAAAGTAGAAACATAAGTTGTATCATCCATTGTATGCATAATCTAAATGGAATCATTTGTATCATTATTGCATTCAAAATTATTAGTAGAAACATTATTGGTGCAAGGAAGATCATTTCTTTCACATTCAATGGCAAGAGTAGAAACAAAAGTAGAACTATGTATATGCAAAACAAATAAGTTTATATCAAAGTCATTAGTTTTTCATTCAAGAGGAGTGGGAGAGACACAAAGGTGTTTCTTGATTTCATACACATGAAAAGAAGAATCATCATGTGTGTCATCACTAGGGCATTCACTATGAAAAAATTCTAGATCATTATCATATGTATAAGGAACACCATCAATCATTGAAAGAATAGAAGGAATATTGTCCTCACACAAGCTAGAAACACTCTCACCATCACTAGAGTATACAAGATTTGTGACTGTAGGAAAGACATTTGCAGGTGGAGGGGAAGGTGGGTTTTCACCATGATTGTCCCAACCAGATACATTACTCTCACCTAGGACCGCTATCACTTTTGATATTCGGAGGGGCACATAAAATGCCATGGTGTTAGCTATGACTTTAGCTTCTTCAAAGGTAAGGGGAGGAAGACTACTACATATTGGAGAAAAATGGGGTGGTCTGTCTTGAAATAGAAGAGGATTGAAATTTTGATCATAATTGTGGACTATATCATACTTATCAACATATTGATGGGGGGTTGTCAATCCTCTTCATTTGAGTAATATCAATCCAAGGCTGGTGTCCATGGGAATATGCAATACATGGGAAAGAGATTGTTGGTAAATGGTCTCTTCTACCAAACTCCAAACTTACAGGAATATAAAAGTACACTCACACTTGTAGCAATGTAAAAGTACACTCACATTTGTAGGAATTGAAAAGCACTCTCACATTAATAGGAATTGAAAAGGACACTCCCACTTACAAGAGTTGAAAATAACTCTGGCTAGAAATTAAAGAACACACTTAATCTAAATCACATGTGCAAGAAATTAAAGAAAACTTGCAAGAAAGTAAATATTTGAATTGAAAAGAAATGATAAACACATAAAACACTTGCATGTTCAAAACAAACTATATAAAGCCCGTTTGGTTTAGCCTATTGGTGGGGAATGTGTGGTATATTTGGGAGGTCTTGGGATCAAATCCCTAGGCTGACCACCTCTATAGCTCATCATTTCTTGGCTAGGCAGTGCCGGATGGGTCAGCTGCTTCGGTGGCAGAGGTGGCTCTCGGCATGGTGCCAAGCCGACTTAGTGATTTATGTGACAAAGGTTGGGGGCAGGCATGAAACCTTTGTTCAATGTGACGAGGCATGTCATGGCACTACCACGAGAGGGAAGCATACCACTTTTATCCCATTCAATTTACCCTAGCAGTGGGGAATGTGTGTTATATGTGGGAGGTCTCGGGGTCATATCCTTATGCTGGCCACCTCTATAGCTTGTCATTACTCACTTAGGAAGTTTTGGGTAGATCAGCTGCTTCGGTGGTAGAGGTGGCTCTTAGCGTGGTGCCAAGCCGACTTAGTGTTCAATGTGACAAAGGTTGGGGGAAGTTATGAAACGTGTGTTAAATGTAATGAGGTATGTCCTATCACTGCCACGAGAGGGAACCATACAACTTTATCCAATGGGTAGTGGTGTAATGGTTCTTGGGTCTCTTAGTAATTGGGAGGTCCTAGGTTCAAATATTGGCTCCGTGTTAAGGCGGCATACTACTGACGGTTTGGATACCTTAGTGATAGGGTACCACAATAATGTGGTTTAATCTGTGGGCTAGCCAAGAGCTTAAAATTCCATCCTTAGATGGTTCCACGACCGGTGTGGGCTGGTGATGCCACAAAGGGCTAGGGCCCTCTCCCTAGGCAACCTCAGCAAAAACAACAAATTATATAACAAAGAATTTTTTTACATGATACAAACAAAAATAAAATAGTTATCACAACAAAAGGATAATCATATAATGACAGAGGTAAACAAAAACGCATTGACCCATATTCCTTGGAATGAGTGACCAACTCATTCCTCGGAAGAGGATTTTAATCAACACCGATTCACAAGCTTGATGCCAAAAAATTCAAAATGAATTATTTAGAATAAGGGAGAGGTTACATCCAGTGGTTTGGGAGGTTGCATTTATAATTCCATGCTTTCAACGAACTCCTTATTTTGGGGAATACATCCCAGTTTTAGAATTATTTCAATCTTATCAACTAAGAACTCAATCTATCAATAAATAACATCAATCTCCAAAAAATATGGAAAGAGATTATCAAAACTAAATTAACTAATGTTTTGACTCTCATTTTATTGTTGAGAATCAAAATAAATATTGATTCCCCCATATTTTATACAAGTGTGTCAAATAGTAAAAGACTTATGGAAATATCTATTTTTATAGTGATTTCTAAAAACAAATAGTAATGCATCTTGAACCTCTCTTGGAGTTAGAGAAAATAATTCTAAAACTGTTATGCTCATCTTTGCAGTTCGGATATCCATCTCTAGAGATGATTAGCACTTCTCCAGAGCTAATCAAGACATCTCTGGAGCTGATCAGGGCATCTCTAGAGCTGATCAAGACATCTTCAAAGATGATCATGGCATCTTTGAAGCTAACCAAGACATCTCCAGAGCTATTGTAGTGTTGAAATAACAAAATTTGGAGCTGATGTGGGAGGCGTTAGAGATCCTCTAGGGCTGGTTGTAGCTAATAGCTCAAAATCATTTATTTGACAATTATAGCTCAGTATAGACTACATATGCACAAATTAACATCCTTTTTCCACAAAACAATAAAAATATTTAACAAAAAATAACAATTTTTTTAAAAGAAATAACCATGATATATATATATATATATATATATAAAATCTATTTTATTCTAAATAAACTATAAGTTCATAAATTACAATTAAATCCACTCGTTTGTAATTTATGCAAGGAAAAAGAATGCCACATTTTGTATATGATGGGCCATTTTTGGGGCTCATCACATATGAAGAGGGGAACACATCTTGCATTAAAAAAGTGGTATGGACTTGGTTAGAGGGATGATAACCATTATGTTTTTGCATGGCATGAAATCAAGCCATAATCATACAAAGAACAAGGAATATGCTCAGAAAGATCACACACATGCCCCAAGGCAGCCCTAAGGTTCAGAAAACAACATGCCTAATACAAAGGAGCTAGAAAAATCATAGATTAGGTGAAGGGTTTGATCAAAAGCTAGTTCACCAAAATGTATCAACCCTAATTAAAATTTTGATTAAGTTTAGAGTTGAATAAAAAATATAATTGGATTTAAGTAGATTCAGACACTATGTATTACATACTACATAGATATACAATCATCTACATATTTATAATGAAAACCAAACTATTTAGAAGCATGCAAAATTGATATATCAATTGAAATTGCAAGAGAGGTAAAAGTAATGACTTAGTTAATATCACAGATGCTTTAGACTATGTCACCACCAGAATTGGGAACTATGAAATATATTGGATGAACCTTGATCAAGTGATCTTCAAAAATACTCCTTGGTGTAGGACCATACAAAAAAGTCAAGATCGTATGTACGGTTTTGACCTTCCCTATTTTCTTGGACCATAAACTCCTCAAAGTCTAATTTTTCTAGGTTATCATTATGTGTGTTTCACACTTTTGTATGTTTGGATCCACCTCTAAACCTAGATTCTGCACACGTACCTAAAAAATAAACCCTAGTTATCCTATAACACACTCAAATAATCATTAGATCTAAAAATAAAGATGTAAGATGATTGAGTCGGAATTACCTCGACGGTCACTCTGCATGTAAGTCACTGAGTATTGCACTACATTTCAAACTCAATGTAGTTCTTCTAGTGCTTTCTGTTGATGTGCATGAAACTAACACTTGAATTAGTTTTCCCCCTGTAACTCAACACTAATAACGGGCTATGATACGTTATCCCAATAGAAATCCTTGTGTGCAAATGATGAAATCATATTTATGCCCTCCTCTGATGTGTATGCAATATGCAAATTGTCTCTTGCTTCCTTAGTTCAGTACATGGCAGATAGATAGATGACTCTTAGATGATAAATGCTTAAATTAACCTTATATATATAGGAGTTCTTAACTTGAATTTTGAACCTTAGTGGCATGAAAGGCCAACCCATAACATAAGAAATGTACTAGAAAAAGAGTAATAAGCCAACTCAAAAGATAAAAATTAGATAAAAACAAAGGTGTTCAAGACCGTACATCTAGGTTAGGACCGTATGTATGGTCCTGAGCCATCTGTATGATTTTGGACTAACACAATGGGATTAAATTTGAGAATGACTTGACCAAGGATCCCTATAACTTGACATAAAATGATGATATAATAGTGGAATATTGATAAAAGACTAATCAAACCAAGTGAAAAAGACAAAAGAATAAGGGGTTATGCCACTGATTTAACAAAAATAGGATTTTATGATAAACCCTAATTACAGAGTCATAACAAAATAAATGTGCAATGAAGTACAAAATTGACCTAAGCAATAAGCAAGATAAAATTGAAAACCCTAAGTGTGAGAGAGAGGAAAGGAGACTTAGTTGATTCAAAATAATCTTGTAGGTGTGTACAGCTAGAAAAATGACAACACATAAGTGTAAACTATCACAACCCAGCTCAGAAAAATGTAGAAGTGTCAGGATGAATTGGACTGGTGTGCCTGGAACAGGTTAGGGGCACTTAGGCATTGTATACCCATGTTGGCCACGCGTGATTGCAAAAATGGCCAGGAAATCAGTTTCTTCTATATCGCTTCAATGTCGTTGGACTTCACTCTTTGTTGCCTATGTATTGTTGTATGATTTTCGAGCTTACTTATAACGTTCAAAAAAAAAAACCTCTTGCAAAACCCCAAAACACATCAAATCCTAAAAATAAAAATATGCAAATGGGGAGTTAGAATGACCCCAACGGTCACCCAACTGAGTGAACTTATGATCCGAGTGTTGCACTACATTTCAAACTCCATGTAGTTTTGTGTGTGTGTGTGTGGAATCATTCCCTAAGTGGCTCTTGTGCCAGACGCACTTAAATAGTGAAAAATAGCTAGATGTAGAAGATGTAAATAGATGCGTGCATGGAAAAATGAACTTCCCCTACTATGAAGTGTATGTAAATTTATGTAGTCCCTTTTCCCTTGAATGAATGCTAGATGAATGCTTGAATGCTCTTGTAATGATATTTGAATGCAACCTTAGGTGGTGATAGTAAATGCTTAGAGCTTGGTCCTTTATTATGGTCACATAGATTTATATTTATATGATTCCCTTGTTTGAATTTCGTAATTAACCACTAAAAGGCCGACCCATAAGAAAACAAGATGCCCAAATATAAGAAGATTCCTAGAAAAGGCGAGAAAGATACAAATAGGTCGGGGCACCCAGAAGGATGAGTGACCCTGGGCACTGGAGTCCTGGCTGGGCATTACTATCCAAACTCAGAAAAGCTGAAGTATCGAAAGTCAGACTGGGAAATTGGGTATGTGAGGCCAAGAGGAAAACCATACAGAAAGAAAAGAAGCCAAAGAAAGTGGTCAAATATTACATTTCTCACTTAGGAATCATATGAATAGTAGTATGTGACTCGGACCTAGAAATGTACCCAAAGTGTGTGATTTAGTGTCTACATTTTCCCCCGCTTTATTTTTTTGAGTGAATACTTGATAACATAAAGTAGTGAGAAGATGTGTACTTGATAATCACGTAGATAGATGGTAAAAAATGTTCCAAGGAGACAAGAAAAAGCGTGGAGCAATAAAAATGAAGAGTACTTGATAATCATTGTCATGTTGGTAGTTTAGTTTTATTTTCCCTAAGTGCTTTGCACATGTTTTGTTGCTTGGGGATCTTGTTGCACATGTTCCATGTTTTCAGAGGATGTTGTTGTAAAATTAAGTCCAAAGCGTTAACGATAAATTACCATCAAGTGAAGGATTCAAATGCAGAGAAACTAAATCGATCAGATGAATTCATGCCCAATGGATGCCTAAGGCTACTGATCATCCATCTAGCAGGAAGATGACCCTTGTGAGTTGCCAAAAATGCTGCGTAATTTTGCATCCCTTGAAAAATTTGAGCAACTTGCACAAGTATTAGACTTGGTAAATATTCAAATGAAAATTTGAAGAAACTGTAGAGGCTTTGAGCATGTTGCAGATGGAGGAAAATTACCGTAGAGGATCTACATAGAACCGTAGTTTCAAGAAAGTTTCGCGGAATGAAGAAAAGACTCTACAGGTGAATATTCAAAGCCACACTACTATAAATAGTTTCGTGGGCTAAGATATCAATGATAGGAGGGCCGTGGATCACAAGGAAGCAAGTCACATCATTAGAGAAAGCCGCATAAGGTTTTCTAAATCAGCGTAGACCTACGGTGCCGCGACACAAAGGAATGATCCATGGATATCAAATAGCCACGCAAGACTAAGTGGAGAAGTCGCGTAATAAAGTAAAATGAAGATTCTTCGCGGAAATTAAAAATCGTCCAGTCTTCAATTCAATTATCAAATATTTGCAAATTCAATAATATTTTGTTTTTCTCTTTGCAATCAAATCTGATTTCATGAGTCAAGTCAAGGCAAATGGGCAAGAGTCAAGGAAACTTCTCCAACATGCAAAAAGTGTAGTTCCAGGAGGCACAAAAACCAACATTAAATATAGTATGGGTGCTCATTTGAAGAAGGTGTGTAGCGATGGATAAACAAAGTGGCACCCAATTCTCTACGAGAAATAAATGAAGATGGTTGGGATTGACTGAGGAATTCAAATTTCCCTATAATTTCTTCTCTTTCTCCCTTCCATGATTTTTCTATATATTTTAGAGCAATGCACACTCTTACAGGTTGGATACTCTTAGAATTGGGCATCTTGTAATATAAGGCTTCTCTCTTGTGTTGCCTGTATGTCCTAAGGGTCGCATGCCTTGAATCTTGATTATGTGAATGCTTGCATCTTCCTCTCACAATTGTAATAGTCTGTGCACAATTTCAGGAAATAAAATTTAATCTTGTGGCTTGTTCTGCCCTTGTTCTTATTTTATTGCACTCCTTGCCTTTCTTTCATTCGTAGGTGTGTTGTATGTTTCATTTGTTGAATCTTTGTCTATTGTGTATCATGAAAGTGGATTCTGGGATTGATTTTGATCTGTGTCTCATATCTGGTACTCTTAATTATCATTTCCTTCCTTTCCCCTCATCTAAATTTATTCATCCCCTTATTTTATGGTGTTATCACCTTTGTAGATTAGGATTTTCTGTTTATGCATCTCCTTCTCACTCTTGTCCCTTGGAAAGTTAGAGTAGAGCTAAATAGTTGTATTTCAATTCTTAGGAGTATTTTAGCATTAGGTGTAAGTAGAGGAAGTAAACCTTCTCTGGAGGTCTGTCTCAGTTCGAGTCGCACAACTTGGAGACAATCCCATGTTGTCTCAAGCCTCAAATTATGGTAATTTGGGACGTTGCACATTTGAGCTCTAACAGTTTTGGCACGCTCGATGGGACATTGAAATCAATATTTCCAATTTTATCAAGTTTTGGTGTGTATCTTAATGAAAGCCTAGCCTTTGGAGGCTCTACAGTAACACATATGGTGACTACATTCAAAATATCAACTGGTTTCAACAGTACTAGTGACCCAAACATGTTCCTAATTTATGAGAAGGATCCAAACAAGGTCTAGAACAAGACAAGAAGGCATATTTGAGTATTTGCAGTTATCTCTAGACAGACAGAGAAGAGGAAGATAGATTCAAAGATCTCCATCTCCTCCAAATCGATCTCTCTCCACACCTTCACCTAATAGACCCTTCATGTAGTCCACTAGAGTTCTTAGACCCATCAAAATGGCTCATCAACAATAGCCACCACCTCAAAATCCATTTATAAACTTCACAGGAAGTAACCAGCTTGCCTTGAATGCCCAAAATCCTATCCTAGTAGCATCTTTAAAGAACATTCCATGTTTTACTGGAGAAAATCACACTACTCCAATTGACCACATTTAGGATATTGCGAATGTCTGTGTTATCCACGAAATTGCTAAAATAGACGTGGCAGTAAATTTTTTAGCTTCATCACTTAAAAGGAAAGGCTTTGCAATGGTTTATAAGCTTAACAAATTGCTCAATTAGGAATTGGAACGAGTTGTGCACAACCTTGTACAATGAATTTGGGGAAAAAGCTGATAACTTGTCTCTTTTGAAGCACTTGGCCACAATCAAGAGAACACCTAATGAACAAATAGTGGATTTCAACTTCATATTCCAAAGAACTTGGAACATAATTCCAGTTCTTTTCAAATCTACAACTGACAGTTCATTTCGTTACTTTTTAAAAATCTCTTAACTCTAACATATCTGTTATGGTGCAATCTATGAGAGGTGTAACTCTACCAGTGGCTTATGCATTGGCCATTAGGGCTTAATTTTTTTAAATTCAAGATGGAAAATTAGCTCCCATGCCACCTATGCCATTATCCCTTGAATTTCGACAAGTCGCGCAACCTTCCATTGCTCCCATTCCCCAACCAAACCCGCAACCCATTGCTTCCACATCATAAACCCCCACACAAGAAAATGAAGATGAGGAAATGAAATATCTATTTAGAAACTTGACGAACAAAGTTATATCCCTAGAAAAACAACAATTACAATCATACATAAATTATCAAAATCAAGGGAAATCCTTAAATCAGGGATATCAACCATATAGAAACCAACAATCTAATCAAAGATATGCAAAAAACCATAAAAATAATAGATTTTAAGGTCAAAGTGCTCCTCTTCCAATGACAATAATTCCTCCTCCACAAGCACTCCCAACCCCTAGTTCTAGTCAAGACTTGGTTCCAGTACAAAATAATATGGCACAAGAAACAGAGTGGTGTTTTCCATGTAATCTACCTCATAGCCAACTTGGTTGTGAAAGGGAAATGCATCTCCAAGCCTAATGATTCAAAGTGCTTCCAGTTAACAAGAACCATTTATTGAAGCACCAAATCATGGTGTTGAAGAAATTCAACAAGCTGCACCCGATTCTGACCTCATGTTTTTTGGAGCTGAGGATTTCCATGCACTCAATCAAGTGTCTAGCGGTTCTGGTAAACCTCAGATGCATGTTGTTGATAACATGCGGAACAAGAAAAGAATGTTGGAAGCTCAGGTTGTAAATCCAGAGGATCAAGGTAATGTCGTTGATAAAGGAAAATACATTGGAGGAATTAAGGAAAATCCATAAACTGATTCAGAAACAAAAGGGCACAAGAAACTGGGAAATGAAGTAAAAAATGTGTCAAAACAACCTGCGGTTCCTGATGGTCTTGCCATGGAAAAGGAGGTTTTTGTTCAAGTAAATTCACATGTTCAAACAATGTCGAAACAAAAGAAAGAAAGTAGTATGTCACAAATGTAGAAATTCGTGGGTCTCCTGTTCAACATAGTCGAGCAAATGAAGAAGACTAATGTCAATTTCTCAATGTGGGATGCACTTTCCATTCCATCTCAGCGAGATCTTATGTGTGATGCCCTCAAGCAACTGCCTCCAACGGATCTAGTAATACAAAAGACTCATGTCGCAGTTCAGTTCATGACTACAGTTGTATTAATAGATAATCTATTGTTAGTGAGCTTGCATGCTTTTTGTATTTATCATGTAAGTGCACATGGCTATTCTTAGCATGTAGCCTATTTTTGGAAGGTGCATGGGAGGTGAAGAGAAATTTCCCAATACCTATGAATATGTATTGATTTGTACGGTTTAGCGATCCCATGTTGTAGTAGTTTTATGTTACGATTTTTTGAGCGTGCATGTTTTATGATGATAGTATTATGTATGTATGAAGCTTCTGTGTTTTACAAAAATTAATATAATGGATTTTTTTGGCTAGATATTGATTATTGACACATTCGTTAATAGTTCATTCATGGAAAAGTTAATCTTGATTCTGGTACGAGTTAATCTTGTTTATGATTGAGATCTAGATCTAGTTTATACACTGCAATATACTTAATTATATGTTATGGATCTAGAATATTTATATGATCATGCTGACTTCTTGAGCAAGTTTCCAGAAAGAGGGACCTGGTACCCTTGCATGCTTCGGGTGAGCGCTCATTTCAAGTTGAGTGATGTGTTAGCGTGCCTTGGGCTGTTGTGGGTAAAAAATAAGCTACAATATTTTTTGACTCTTCAAGATATGGAAATGGATGACACCATTTCTATTGCTTATGACTTTTTTTTAGTCTCCACCATTACTTTGGGACTGGTCACCTATCAGTGTGAAAATAAAAATAGGTCCCTTCCCCTTTGCCGCCTGGATATGATAGAAGAAGATTCTTATAACATTAGTGTCCTTTAGTGTGATGATGATGACACCATTCTTTCCCATAGGGGGTAGAAGATTCTTATATTCATAAGACTTTACCTTCTAACACACCTAATCTTATCAATGAATCCACCATCGATGTCAATATCGGGACTCCTCAGGAGCCTCACATTCTCAAGGTGGGCCAATCTCTTGATCCGCATGAGATTTAATCATTCAATTTCTTCCTCTCCTATCATAGCAAGAAATTTGCATGGTCATATTCAGACATATCAGGTCTTGACCTTTCTATTGTCGTCCACAATATCGTCACCTATCCCAATGCTAAACCGATAAAGCAACATGCACCCTCGCATTGCCCTCCTTATTAAATAAGATTTACAGTGCCTTCTTTCCACTAATTTGATCATCCCCAATGGCTATCCTTAATGGGTTTCTAACATTGTTCCTATCTCCAAAGCATCAGGAAATCTTTGTATATGTACCAATTTTTTGAGATCTTGATCTTTCCTACCCTAAGGATGAATTCCCTCTTCTAAACATTGATCAACTTGCAGATCTTACCGTAGATCATGAGATGCTTTCTCTCATGGATGGTTTTTCTAGTTATAATCAAATTCTCATCGCACCAGAATATAAACATAAGACTTCCTTCATCACCCCTTGGGGGAACTTTTTCTATCGCATCATGTCTTTTGATTTAAAGAATGTCAACGCTACTTATCAATGGGCCATGACTTATATCTTTCACGATCTCATCCACAAAAGTATAGAAGACTAAGTTGATGATCTTTTAGGCAAATCTAAACATCGACGTGACCATCTTTTCATTCTCGAAATCCTTTGTGAGTGCCTTATTAATTTTTTTCTTCATCTCAATCCAACCAAGTGTGTATTTGGATTCTTAACTGGAAATATCCTTGGGTTTATCATTTCTATTTGGGGCATTGAAGTTGACCCCGCAAAAAATAAGGCAATTATCGAAATGCCTCCTCCTTGAAATCATAAGCAACTTCGCAGCCTTCAAGGCAGCCTCTAATCTGCCAGCCATTTCATCTCATAAATTTTAGTTCGATGTCAACCCTTTCATCACCTTATTCGTAAGGACATAGAATTCAATTGGGATCATGATTTCCATAAGGATTTTTATGATGTTAAACAATATCTCCTATCTCCACCTAGTCTTACACCTCCATGCAACGGGGAGCCATTTTAATTGTACATTTTTGCTACTAATCATTCCTCGGAGCTATATTAGCCCATTGTGATGACCAAGGTCATGAATAGGTTGTTTATTACATCAGTTGCACTCTTCATGAATGTGAGACTTGATACATGGAAGCTGAAAAGTCGTGTTACGCTCTTTTATTTTCTACTTCAAAGCTTCGGCACTACCTCCTTAATCATAAGATGCATGTCGTTACTAGTTTTCATTTTCTTAAAATAATGCATTCCAAGTTGTATCATAATGATCGTATCACTTGCTGGTTCAAGCTCATGGTTGGGTTCAAGCTCATGGTTGAGTTCATTTCTCAAAAATCTATTAAGGGTCAGGCTATTGCCGACCAATTATCAGAAGCCCATCTTCCTAGTACGTAACCTCCTCATGAGCATTTTCTGAATGAATCCATTAACCAATTTCATCATGGATATAACACTCTTAAATTCACTCTCTTCTTTGATGGCTCTAAGTATCAGCAAGGGGGAGGCACTAGCTTTGTACTCATTCCTCCTTGGGAAACTCCTATTCCCCTTGCATATAAAATCAATTTTGAGTGTACAAACAACATGGCCAAGTATGAGGCCCTCATCATGGTTCTTGAAACTGTTGTCTTTTTAGGTGTCCAAATTTTTGACATCTACGGGGATTCCGAGCTTATAATCAAACAAGTCACACATGAGTATCAATGTAAAAATGATACTCTTCAAAAATATCACGACATTGTTCATCTTTTTCTTGAAGATTTAGATTCCTACACCATCCTAGTTGTTCCCTGGTTGACCAATCGTTTCATTGATACGATGACATCCCTCGCAACTCTCATCCCATGGACAACAGAGGATTCCAAGCTTCCTGTCATCATTTATTGTCATGATTGACCTTTCCATGAATTACCCTAGGTTAATCTTATTGAATCTAATTCATCAAACCTTTAGTATCCTCAAATATTTGATTATATATCCTAATCCATTATTCCTCCTGATCTATCTAAAAATGCTAAGATGTATTTTCTTCAGCGCACTCACCACTATGTGATCCTTGTTGGCATACTTTATAAACACAGATTTGACGGTGTTCTTCTCCAATGTCTTAAATCCCATGAAGCCTCTTGAGCCATCTAGGAAGTCCATGACGGTATTTGTGGTGGAAACTTTAGTTGCTTAGCCGTTGTTAAATATGTTCTCCGTCTTTGCTATTATTGGCCTTCCCTCAATCATGATTGCTATGAGTATGTTAAGAAATGTGAAAAATGTCAACAACACTCCAATCTTATTCACATTCCTAGCCAAGCTTTGCAACCGGCCTAGGACCTTTGACCTTTTTCACAATGGGGTCTTGATCTTATTGGCCTTATTAATCCTCGTTCTTTATAGCAACATCATTCTATCCAACCGAATATTTCACTAAATGGGTGGAAGTAATCCCGCTCACCTCAACTAAATCTAACCTAATCATTAATTTTATTTATCAACACATTATTTATCGCTTTGGTGTTCCCCACAAACTTGCTACGAAAAATGGGAAGTCCTTTAAAAACAAAGATCTCAAGAAAATATGTAACACATTCAACATCCAACTCAGATTATATTCTCCATATTTTCCTCAAGTTAACGACCAAGAGGAAGCTACCAATAAAACCCTTCAAAACATTCTTGCCAAAACTATTGATCAAACAGGTCGGAATTGGCATCTCCATCTTCCTTTTTCCCTTTGGGATTATTACACTAGCATTCATACCTCGACGAGGGCTACGCCTTTTTCTCTTGTTTACGATTCCAAATCCATCCTTCCCCTTTAAGTTCAAATCCCCTCTTTGTGCGTGTCCCTTCACAACTTCATCTCTGATGAAGACTGTCGTCAAGCACATCTAACACAACTCGAGTTGTTAGACGAATGTTGCCTCCTCTCTCTTGAACACCACCATGTTTATCAGGAGGGCATTAAGCATGCTTACGATAAACACCTTAAGGAATGTGAATTTAATGTCGGTGACCTCATCCTCAAAGAAAAGAAGAATTTCACTACTCTAGAAAGGATCCAACGTGGAAAATTTTCCCCTAACTAGATTGATTCATACATTATCACACATAAGTATGGGTCAGGATCCTATCGATGGCCTCCCTTGATGGTAAACCAGAGGTGGAACCTCTTAACACATTGTATTTGTGACCATCCTATTGTTAGCATATTTACCAATGTGCCCTTAGTTATGTCTTTAGATTATTCTTCCATCTTAGCCTCTTCCATCTCTCATTGTGATGATTTGGAATTATGTGGTCTTTCGTCACTTCCTAGATGTGACCTTAAGTATGGGCACCATGGCTCTTCCCGTAGCATGTTACTTATGGATAGGTTCTCCCTATTTGGTGAGAATTCACTGATCATTACATCCATCACCCTCTTATTCACCTATTGGAACCATGCAAAGGGTTCAAGGGCGTCTCTTGGACACTTATATTCCCCTCCTAGGTGGTCTACTTAGCTATTCCCAGTTCTCTCCCATGTAAGTTCAAAATTCATTGATGCTCTTTTCAAAATCAAAGTCATTAAAAATATATTGATCCCTCGAAGGACAATTGTTCATGCAAAAAAAAAAAAAAAGAAGAAAAAAGAGAAAAAACATGCAAATCAAAATCAAATTCAAAAACAAATCAAAGAAATAGATCGATCCCTTAAAGGATGACTATCATAGATTACTCTTTCCATCTATATTATTTATAAAGTAGACCATACCCTCTAAGGATGGATACTCTTATATGAAATTTGAAGGCTTCCCGAATTGATCAACCTTCCATTTTATTAGCATCCTAAGAAAGCTTCCCAAATTGATCAACTTTTTTCTAATAGACTTCCCACATTGATCAGTTTTATCTTTCCCCTTCCCATAGTTGGGGCATAGTTTAAGGGAACACCACTTTTGGGAGAACCCTCTTTCCTTTGTATAAGGACGTATCAAACCCCTTTTGTCATGTTAACATTAGGTTTATGAGCTCATCCCATCCATTGTTTTCTTATGATATTTGATATAACTAACTATCATTGCTTATATGCTAGCATTTGTTTTACTCGCATGTGCCTTGTGTCACTTAGATTCCTCTCTTGGTTACCTCCAATGTGATTGGAGGCATATTTTCCTCACATGTTCCTTGATATGACGTAGAGACGTTTATATCTATAAGTCACTATCGTTAAGGTTGTGCCTTATCTTACTCTCTTTCTCATCCTAAGACCCACTAGGCCATACATATTTCCACTTTGGGATACTCTTCTTAACCATTCATTTCTTTAAGTCCATATTCATGGCCATACTCATCTTTCCCTCTAGGAATTTCTATTGTGACATTCAAATTATCCCTTTTTTGGGCATACATTCTTTTTCCAAAGTCCACATTCGTGGCCATATTCTATATTCTCCCTTTAGGGCATTTTGTTTCCATATTCCGAATATTCTCCTCATTTTGAATTCCACTTTTGTGGCCTTATTCACTCTTCCTGTGGGAGTTTTCTTTCACATTCCTATTCAACTTGTACACAAATCCCGTCTCGTGGCCATACTTTTTCACCTTGGGGTATTTCTAATTAATCATTTATCTTTTGTCGCCATATTGTACTTCCCTTGTTTCACCGCCCTTTTTTTCATTTCACCTTTGAGACCATATTTGTGCTCTCCTTGGGGCACCTTTATTTTCATCCTTGTGGATGTATATATTTCACTCGATTCCTCATGTACAAAGAATTTTGAATACCTTTTACATTTAGTTGCACATAATTTGATTACTTACCTATGACTCATTGGTCATCTCAACTTGCATCCATACTGTAGTGATCTTCACCCACTCACTAGTCCATAGAATGTTGTATCCCATCTCCGTTGAGACTGCAATTGTCCTCTAGCGATGTGATATTGGAATCACTTCCATATTTTTCATTATTATTACAATCCTTTTTTCCTGGGGCATCTTGCCTTGGTTATTCTTTCACCCATCCATCTTCACTCACCCGCTCTTCATCATCTACATTTTTCAAACGTGTCATCGATTTCCCTTAATGACATCGATCCCCCATTTGAGGGGGATCTTATCATCAATCATTTTTATCCTCATCCAACTCTCATTGTTTTTGTCTCATAGCTTACTATATCAAACCACTCAACAAAAAGGGCTAAAATGTAAGCACCTAAATTTGGTATCTATACCTTTAACCGCCCGCATGTGCATATTTATTTAATCCACCCCCCTTATTTAATTAAATTCCCACTTTAATAATTATCGAATTTAATTCACATTAATTAATTAAGCTTCAATTAATTAATTAATTAATTAATCCACATCCTTTGCTTCCCTTGCCCTTATGGACTTTCTATTTCCCATTTCTACGCTTTTTCTAACCTATCTGTACTTCCAACTCACCTGCACCTCATCCCTAAACCTCCTCATCCCGCCTAATTCTTTAAAGAATTTAATCCCATCCTTAAAAACATGGAATCACACCAAAAGCATAAAAATCCTCCCATTGGGGAAACTTTCCTCGAAGTCGACAACGACCTAGCCCAGTCGTCATCGACCCTATAAAGCTAAGTGCTTTCTTTCCATTTAGGAAGCAGATGCATGCGAACTCCCAAGCTTCCTTGTGACCTACAAACAATCTCTTATGCATGAGAATTCTTAAAGTAATTACAGTCTTTTCAGACCTCCTTGGAACATTCTTGCATCAATCATGATCAACCTTTGTGAGATTGCTATCATTTTGTATTGATTTAATAAACTTTTATATATTATCGTTGTTGTTCTTATATCTAACCTTTTACAGGAGAGAATATCATCCACGACAATGCTCGTAAAATTTCCATCAATTTCCCTTTTCATATCCATACTTTACAAGTTTGCTCTTCTGGATTTCCTTTTCCTCAGCTTTATCCAACTCTGTCATAGTCGTCGGTCCGACCCTCACAAGTCATCTTCAACTCAACATTTTTACAGATTTTGCTTTTTTGCTTCGAGAACCTTATCCCATCTATGCATGAGCTCTATGCATTTCTGTGATTATTGCAATCCTCATCCAGTTTCTCTGTTGCATTAAAAATCAGCCTATCTGTACCCCAATCACCATCGACTAGGGTCCTAGTTCTCAATCCTTGTTTTTCTATCATTTTCCTGGTGTATTTTCCTTCATATCCCCTCTGCAAGTTTTATTCAAGCATATACCAGCCTCTGTTACATCTAGATAACATCCAAATTTTGCAAAGTCTGCATATTCATCTTACACTCCAGATCTTCACTCCCAGGTCGTCGTCGACCTGCTTCTGCACAGTCTGGGTCGACGTCGACCCAGACCATGTATTACTTTATTTACTTTTAATCAGATCATATCAATATTCAAATCCATCATATTTAATTTCAAAATCTATATTCTTTCAGTTTCTACATATTATCATTCTACCTTTTCGTTTATATTGCTTTGTTTAATAACGAGGGTTGAAATCCGCGAAAGGAATTCCAAAGCTTCTTGGAGCCAACATTGTCTGAGAAGCCCCCACATAAATCTATTTAATCAATATCATTTTCAGTCTATCTACAGGTCTTCTTCATTCTGATTTGTAGTAGCAAGGATCCATCATCTATCTTGCACCCGTATTTGTCACATCACATCCGAGGTAACATAAACCCTCCAACATTTCTGAGTTTGCTAGTTTCTTTAGTAGCTAGTGCATTAACTTCATTAAGAACGAGAAACTTGGTAAACAAGTGCATCATCAGGTAATGAGCACATTGTGAAAAAATAGATGCACGAAAGATGTATCGTGAATGTGTATAGTGTGCAGTGTATGTGATGTGTGATAGAAGTTGTGAGAAAGAGATTCCATGAATGTGCAATGTGTGAAAGGTGTAGTGTGTGAGGTTCATGTATGTAGTACTCCCTCAACAATCAAGTGTGAATTGAAGCATGAGATTGCATTATAGGGTAATGACAATACAAGAATATATCAAGATATGTTATATGTGCGCAAAAAACTATATGTGAAGAAATACAAGACACCGGATAATGCTAGAAGGGGGGCAAGAGTAAGCACAATTCCCCCTAAGTGTAAGATGATAAGAATGATCAAGTAACGTCATCTAAAAGATCATCATTATCATGGTAAAAACCAAATGGAGATGCATCAAAGACCTGGTAAGCAATAATATGTGGTTGATTAAGGAATCATTGTGTTGTAGATTGTACATGCCCATTTCGTCAGTGAAACGTGTCGGTGGACATCCATGTTCATACCAACAAGTGAGATTTTGCGAATAACAAAGAAATGAATAATTAAAAATAAAAATAGGGTCAAAGGGCACAGGGAATGAGATGCTAATATGATCAGGATCTAGAGTACCATCAATGTAGTCAAGCCAAGAATGCCCAAGAGTAAGTGGAGAAGTGCAAGAAGAGCATACAATAAACATTGAAAGATGAAAGACGTGAAGATCATAAGCGGCCGTGATACGAAAATAGCCATGATATAGATTTGGAGAATGAGGTGGAAGCAATAGATCATTAAGTGTATATCTGAGCTGAGCCAAGCCATCATATGTGAAAATAGTTTTAGAGAAAGTGGGATCAAATGAAATGTGATGCCAATAAGATTTATTTATGAAAAGTGTGCATGTGAAAGGAGGGAGTGCATACGTAGGTTACTCATGAGAAGATAAAGAAGGTGGTATGATGTCCAGTGTATGGACAAGCCCCCGATAAAGTACCATAGCATTAGTGGAAGGAGGGGACGAGACTAAAGTGGATGGACACAACATATAATGTACAAATAGTTCCTTCGAGTGGAGGCAAGTTGTCTGGATAATGCTCAGGTTGTGGATCAGCAACACGATGTACATTAATAGAAGTTGAAATAAGTAATGTAGTATTGGGATCTAGATTGCAATATTAGAATGGGATACTATTAGCGGGAACTACATATTCCAAGCCCTCATATAAGAATTTAACACATCGGTGAACTGTAGAAGACACTGCTTGCATTCTGTGAAGCTATGGACTACTAAGTAGGAAATTATATGGAAGTGGGATATTAATGACTAATAATACTACCGGAATTGTTTTTGGGCCAACCATGATGGGAAAAGTAACAATGCCTATTCAGGGATGCATAGTAGAATCACATTCTCGAATAGAAAGAGATGTTAGGTTAAGATTAGCTACGAAAAGGCTGATAGCCTTAATGAATGATAAATGAAAAAGATTGAGCTCAGATCCATTATCAACTAAAGCTCACTTGACACCTAATTTTTTGATGCATACTCATATACACAGAGGAGGATCATTGTCATAGATAGAGAGATCGTCGACTATAGTGGATGGAAAAGTAATCTGTTGAGAAAAGTCATATATAAATCTCTTATAAACAATGTTCGGATGAGTAGTAGAAGGAATACGAGTAGTAGCCAAGATATTAATGATTTTAATGCAACAATCTGGATTGGCTATCAAGAAATCATGAATAGAAATATCCATGATGAGAGGATACTAAGATAGAAGCAAGAAGTGATGAAATGAGGAACCAAGAGTGTTCGAATGACGTGTTCACCAAATGATTTTAAAAAAATAAGACTTTATGCTAAACCCTAATTGCAGAGTCACAGTGAAATAAATGTGCAATGAAGTACAAAATTGACCTAAGCAATAAGCAAGATAAAATTAAAAACCCTAAGTGCAAGAGAGAGGAACGAAGACTTAGTTGATTCGTAATAATCTTGGAGGTCTGTAGAGCTAAAAAAATGACAACAAAGAAGTGCAGACTGTCGTAACCCAACCTAGAAAAATGTAGAAGTGTCGGGATAAGCTAGACTAGGGCACTTGGAATAGGTCAGGGGTGTTTGTGCATTGTAGACCCCTGCTGGGAGCTCATGACTGTGAAAATGAATGGAAAGTGGTTTCTTCTGTGTCACTTCTATGTCGTTGGACTTTGCTCTTTGTCTCATATATTTCATAGTATGATTGTCGAGCTTGCTTGTAACCTGCAAAACAAAAGACCTTTTGCAAAACCCCAAAACACATCAAATCCTTAAAAAGAAAAAGATGTAAATGGGGAGTCGGATTGACCCCAACGGTCACTTAGCTGAGTGAACTTATGATGCAAACGCTGCACTACATTGCAGAGTCCATGTATTTCAATGTGTGTGTAGAATCGTGCCCTAGGTGGCTCTTGTGCCACACGCACTTAAATAATGAGCAATAGCTAGATGTAGAAGATGTAAATAGATGTGTGCATGGAAAAATGAGCTTCCCCTCCTATGAAGTGTATGCAGAAGAATGCAATCCCCTGTCCCTTGAATGGATGCTAGATGAATGCTTGAATGCTCTTGTAATGGCCTTTGAATGCAACCTTAGGTGGTGATAGTAAATTCTTAGATCTTAGTCCTTTATTATGGTCACATAGCTTTATATTTATATGATCCCCTTGTTTTAATTTCGTAATTAACCACTAAAAGGCCGTCCCATAAGAAAAAAAGATGCCTAATGGCTATAAGAGGCCTAAAAGAGGCAAGCAAGATACAAAGAGGTCAGGGGCGCCCAGAAGGACTGGGGCAACTAGGAGCTGGTGTCGAAACTCAGAAAATCTGAAGTATCAAAAGTCAGACTAGGTAATAGGGTGTGTAAGGCCAAGAGGAAAACCAAAAAGAAAGCAAAGAAGCCAAAGACAGTAGTTAATTAATACTTTTCTTGCTTAGTAATCATATGAATAGTAGTATGTGACTAGGACCTAGAAATGTACCCAAAGTGCATGATTTAGTGTCTACAACCACTAGATCAAGATTCAAGGTTCAAAAATCATGTATATGCAAGTGTAATAAAAATATGATGTAATGATGATTTTGCGCAAATTTTCGACGTCTGTGTGTGCATGAGTTGTTTTTAAACTAATGCTAATACAAGTAAAGGACTAACACCTAAATACCCTTAATTAGCAAAGAGTTAAAAAACACTACTAAGCACCCACCATGATAAGAATTAAAACAAGGGTTAGATGCTAAACATTCATCAATATGCAAAACTTTGAAACTAATAATGTTTAAACATCCCAAAATCCTCTATTCTCTAACAAAAAATAAATGAAGGGACCGCATGTAGGCTCCATGGCTATCAAAATTGGTTGTCTTTGGGTATTCCAAGAACCTAGGAATGAGGGCTTGTCAAATTTGGGCTACAAGACCCTTTTGACACCTCCCCATATGACCTAAGCACTTAGGAAAGAGGCTTAACTCTTCAAGATGATGAACTCTCAAGAAAACAAAAGGCAAGCTCTTAGTCTATTTTGCTATATGCTTTGCATTTGCTTTCTCAAGAAGTTTAGGTGTAGGTATAAAGGTAGAAAGAGGGCTCCTTATATAGCCCAATGGATAAAGGAAACACTTCATCCCTTTGCATGTGGGATAAAGGTAAAACATGATTAGGAATGGATAAGGTTTCTTTATAAAAGGTAACCTTACTTTAGAAGGGTTTAATTTATGCTTAGCAAGTCATGGGAGTTGGGGGTGTTTTAATTAATCAAAGGTGATTAACTAATAGGTAGATGTAAGCTTATAGAAGCTACTTAGAAGAATATTAGTACAATTTAGGCTATTAGAAGGGGATTAAATCAATTAAATATTGATTTATTAGTTAAATGGAAGGGAAAACTAATTAATTAATAATAATTAATTAGTCTAGATAGAAGGGGTGAATAATTAACAGAAGGTCGTTAATCAGGATGTTAGTTGGATAGGTGACTTAATCAATTAGCATATTGTAATTAATTAATGACAATAAGAGGGAATATGAGTGCTTTTTGACGATATGTCGTCAATTTGCTGAGAAAGGAGATAATTAGCGCAATTTAAGTATTTAAATTGACTCGTGTGTAATTATGGGTGTCTACATTTGCCCCTCTTTGGGGTGGCATAAGTGACGCCACTTCAAAGATAGTAGACAGAAGAGAAATTTTGAAGGGATAGAAGAAAAATTAGTAGGAGGGAGAGATGCCCCCTCGAGTGTCGATGGGGTGATGAAGGAAGACGATCGATGATCGAAAAAGGTGAGAGATAGATAGAAGAATGGGAAGGGGGCAGGATGCCCCGGTAAGATGGAAGATTAGGGGTGAGAGGAAAGTGATGTAGAAGAAATATGGAGGAGGGGAGAGAAGAGTCTTAGCCTCTAGCCACTGTGTATTGGAACAATTTCTTGTCATCATATTTCCATAAGATCTACGTCATCGGTCCTTATGAAAAATATAAGCATACGACAAAGGTAGAATGACATGAAAAGCCATACTACGAACAATTTTCTATTGCTGAAAATACCAACTCCATGCAACATACAACAATGCAATGCAATACGAGAAGGAAACAAGCTCATTTAACAGGGAAAACAAGTACAAACGCACATATCCAACCCAACAATGGTGAAGACAGTTGTACAAATGTTTTGTTATCAAGCTGAAGAGATCCACATGTTTTGTGATTGAAGACAAGGGTTAAAAATGATGCCCCAAGCAAGGATATATGCAAGGGGAAATGACAATGGACACTTGGTCCAAGGAAAAAGTGTTGTGCGCAACGAAACAACACCAGGCAACAAACGTGCCCCAGAGTACAGATGAAGCAAGCAGCTAGCTTTGTGAATGGTTGTGAATCTGGTGATCCGCGAGTCATATTAATCGGGGAAGATGTGAAACAAACTAGTAGGATATGGAGAAAATACCATGCACAAGACACAAGTTTCAGCCGTAATAAGCAAGTTACCATTTTTGTAGGTTTTTTACTTTTTAGGATTTTGTGAAAAAATTTTCCCTATTTTTGGATTTTTGACGTATATATATATTGTTTTTATTTTCTGTTTTCTAAAATGCGGCATGGACAATAGAAGAAAATAGAAGAAATAGAATGAAGGGCCTAGGCGCAACAAAAAGTGCCCTAGGTGGAAGAAAGAAGAAAACAAGTGACAAATAATGTCCTTGCTTAGTGGAAAAATTAATAAAATAATTATTTTTGAAAAATAATTATTTACGAGAGTGAATAAGAAGAAAAATCACCTAGGAGCAATAAAATTTCCCTAGGGGGAAGAAAGGGGTATTGGACAGCAAAAAATGCCCCAATATGGTGAAAATAAGAGAAAAATAATTATTTAATAAAAATAATTATTCCACGGTGAACAGAGGAGAAAACGGGTCGAAACGGGCCTCCAGGCCTTCACGATGGTGAAAAACAAGTTAGTATACCCCACCTAGGGGGGTAAAATCATCGCGACCAATTCATTTCTACCGAGCCCTATTGAGTTTTTATACTGTGAGGCTCTGACAACGACGAGGACAATGGTGATTGCACAAGACCGAGTGAGGTGAGTAGACGCAGTATGAGGGTACCAGTAGCACGCAAACGACGGCCCCTTCATGAGTATCGAAACTTTTCTCGTTAATTTTGTCATTAATGCCTTAATTTTAGTAATTAGGGCTAGGAGGTCACGCATTGACGTATGCATGTGCAGGCACAGGTGTCGAGTCGGGGGTGCAGGCATCACCTTGGGGGCACACGCACTACAACACACACATGCACGTGCAGGTACAAAGTTACACACACCCACGCACACGCGCACACACTACACATGTGCACGCATGTGCACACACAAAAAGGGGGTGCACATGTAAAAAAGTAGGGCACACACATGAAAGGAAGGGTGCACACACGTGGGGGTACATACGCGCGCAAGTGTAGGCATAGAAATGATGGAACAAGCGCCAAATATGTGGATGCACACGCCCAAAAGGGCGCGCAGGTGCCTGAATGGTGGCGTAAGCACCAGAAGACAAACACGCGCACGTGCACACGCCAAAAAGGAGGCGCACATGCCCAAAAGGGCGCGTAGACATTCCAGGCCAATGGAGGATAGATAAGAAAAAATGCTAAAAGATGACACTTAGAAGAAATTTTAGGATTTTTGGGTTAACCCTAAAATGATAAATAGATTTTTAGAAGAAATGTTAGTAACTGACGAGTGATTTGATATTTTACAGAGACAGGTCTACCAGTATTGCAGACATGGGAGAGCATCACACCCGGATAGAGGAGGTAGAGGGGAGCATGCGTCGGTGAGACCAAGCGAGCTATGTCTATACTTCTCGAGGCAGTGGGGCTAGGCCCCATGTCTTAGATGCCTCATCCATCACTTTGGACCATGGCCTATTGACTGCACTAGCCGAGTGATGGCATAGCGAGAGCCAGTGCTTCAGATTTCCTACAGGGAGATGACTGTGACCCTAGAGGACGTATGGTAGATTCTCTGAGTGCCAATCATGGGCACTTTGATTGAGTACAGCTCTGATGTAGGGCTGATTAGAGCAGCATGTAGTGATCTGTTTGATATAGATGACATACCACATGACGGTATGACCATATCCTTACACGAGTGCATTTCTGACCCTACACTGCATCGGGGGCCTCTTTACATTATGTCTCTTATCAGTGGGTTTTTGCTCACTGATAAGACAGGGACATTCATTCCCGAGAGGGTTATTACCATTGGTACATGGTATTTTCAGTGGCGAGTGATATTGTTGGGGACAGTGTATACTAGCCCACTTATACTGAGATTTGAATTTGATTACCTACCACGGTCAGAAGACTGTGGGGCTAGCTTCTTTATTACAGATTTGGTCATGGGACCATATTGCAATCGGACACCCTGTGGGCACTTTACGTGTTCTGAGACCTAGAGGATCCATCTTACATGGCATGGGTATCAGTAGGTGGCGATGCATGAGGCCACCTAGGCAAACCTATTCAGATATAGGCAGAGAGTTTGATGAGCTGCCCGAGATAGATATTATATGGAGACCCTTACATGACATATCCAGTGGCCAGAGGATGCCACAGAGCTCAGTGTGTGCTCAGTAGAGCACTTTATCATCGGTAGTCACAGCTACATTATAGAGTTGTATAGAGTTGACAGGTGCCAGTGGCAGCTTGGCATAGTATAGGGGGTCCCACAGCCTAATATATGGTATGCCCACAGAGATTCAGAGAGGCATATCATGGGGCCTCGCATACCGGTGGCCCAAGCTAGGGCGAGCTTTTCACAGGTGGTCCCACAGGCATGGGACCCAGCATGATAGGTCAGGGACCCAGGGACGACAGTAAATTACACGGCATGGTATGCCACTGTGTTACCTTGGCATCTTACTATCCCAGAGGAGGCCTGGGCAGCAGGCATTCGTCCACCTATAGAGATTTGGCATGGTTTGAGTGAGAGAGAGAGAGCAGTGGGTCCTGATCCAGAGGATCCATTTGATGGCCTTCTGCATGATGAGCAGGGTGCCCCACAGGCATAGGACCAAGGCCACAGGGCCCAGTACAGGTACCAGTGTAGATTCTGAGAGTCAAGGTCCTTGAGCAGGGCCAATCATCGAGAGCACCTCAGGGACTAGTCTCAGTGGCACAGCCAGTGGCACAGATAGCCACATTACAGCAGTAACTACAACAGGCTTTAGCCGAGAGAGACATGGCTAGAGTAGAGAGAGATGAGGCCCGAGGCTGGTGTGTGACAACGACAGCTGAGCACGATCAGGCTCGGACCCAGATTGTGACATTATTATCAGAGTGAGATCAGGCTCGGGCCCAGGCTAGTCCTAAGAGGTGATAGTGTTGTGCTCTTCCAGCAGATTCAATAGATGGCTACTCAGATGGCCCAAGTTACAGGCTTACACTAACAGACACAGGCTCAGCTGCAGCCTATGATATTAGAGTGAGACAGGCTTCAGGCAGAGCGAGTAGTGGGCCAGGCCGAGCTGGCTCGAGCCACAACAGAGATAGCATCCTACTGACGCATGGAGGGTACCACAGTGACTGCCCGGACACATAGAGATTTGGCTACAGCAGAGGGGCAAGGGCCTCATACTACAGATCATTTATACTTTGAGGTAGTGCCTCCTGAGCGACGGATCCATCTTATAGTCAGCAGTCCAGTAGGGGCACCAGATCGGAGAGGCCTCATGCCTCAGTGGAGCAGCCATGACCAGAGAGAGCTAGCGATGCTCATGCCATGTGACCTCCATGAGATAGGCCAGCCACACCTTCAGAAGGGAGTTAGCCCTAATTTTTGTATATCCATGCCTTCTTTATGAAGGCTATGAGCAGATTTTTGTATATTCATTTTGTATTTGTATAACAACACATTTTGAAGGATTTTATTATATTATATGCCTCTGATGAAGGCATTTTTTGATGTACTGTCGTGATGTGTATCCATTTTTTATACAGATATACCACACATGTATGATTTGATGACATGCCTTGATGACATGATCATATGTGTATATGAGATGGATTATACATTTATTTTGGATTTCATCATATGGATAGATAGATGTGCTCATGATGTTTTGCATTCTGATTTGATTTGACATGTATATGTATCATGATCTTGGTGATGTATCACATGTGTTTTGATTTCTAGATGATGTGATCTTGTAGAATATATCAAATGTTGTTTTGTTTTATTTGATGTGCCATACTTAGTGGATGGGATGATATGATGATAAGGGTGCATGGGGGGGATAGATTTTGATATTTGTGATCCCTCTTGCCCCCATTTGATGATACGATATGTGATGATTAGCTTAGCATTCATGTATGATGTATACTTAGATTTTTCTTGATATATGATGTATAGATGATGTTAGATGTGATGATATGATGGTAATGTGATGTTGTGATAACAAAACAATGCACATGCAATAAACACATTCAAATGCTAACAAAGAACACAATGAATTAACATAATAATGCACCATATTCACTAGCATGCAAAAACCATCACCTCAATATGCACAAGAAGAATAAATCTAATCTAAGCAAGAAAAGATGAATTCTAACAAAGTATGCCCAAACAACAAAACAACCTAAAAGCAAAAACATGAAGCAACTATACAAGCAACAAGCAAAGCAAGAAACAAGACAATGCAAGTAAATGTAAGTAAATGTTTTTGTAAGTTTGTTTTCATGCAACAATTTTCTATTGTTTTGGATTTTTTGAAACAATTTTCTATTGTTTTTGGTGTTTTGAAACAATTTTCTATTGTTTTTTTGGCATTTTTGTGAAACAATTTTCTATTGTTTTTGTGTTTTTGAATATTTTCAATGTTTTTGCAGTTTTTGAGAAACAATTTTCTATTATTTTTGTGGTTTTCTAATGGTTTTCCAGAGTTATGTACAGGTAACCAAGAAAGCGTGGATGCCCCCAGCATTAGATGGGGAATATACAAGGGCAGAGGCCACACATGTATGAACAAGAAGGTGAAGTCGTTGAATTGCCCCCAACATAAGATGGGAAATAGTGAAAGACCATGCCCCTCACAGATGAATAAAAGAAGACAAAGATCCAGATCAAGGCTTGACAGATTGGGCTCACAGGGAATCTCGAAGGCAGAACTAGGGCTAGGCCAAGTAAAAGTACCCTCTAGATGTAAGATGCTTGTGAACAACGAATCCTCCTAAGGTGCTGAAAACTAGTTTTCACCCAAGGACCTATCCAAAGTGCCACAATTGCGTGGTTTTCACTTGTGGATGACCTGTTTTCTCTTTTTCTTTTTTCTCTCTTCAATTTTTTTGTATTTTTGATCATTTTACCATGTTTTTTTGAGTTTTTTTGCTTTTTTTTTTGCGCCATGTTTAAGCATAGAACCACTTAAGATGCATGGCATTCATGGGCTCACAGAGCTCATCACCATTGGGGTGAGTAAGTTTGTATGCCCCTATGTTGTATTTGGCCACAATAATGTAGGGTCCTAACCAATGTGGTTCGAACTTTCCTTTATTTTCTCGTTCCACTCTTGTGTTGAACTGATTCTCCTTCATGACTAAATCACCAACCTCAAACTGACGAGGTATGATTCTCTTGTTGTAGTTTCTGGAGACTTTGTTCTGATACACTTTGAGGTGATTAAGAGTGTGGATGTGCTTCTCATCTAGGAGCTCTAATTCAGCCAGTCTTGCTACCTGGTAATCCTCATCTTTATCCAAATAGTCCCTAAGAGAGATTCTCAGGGAAGGAAGTTCAATTTCTAATGGGATGATGGATTTTGTCCCAAATACTAGAGAATATGGTGTCGCACCCATAGGAGTGCGAATGGAGGTTCTGTAAGCCCAAAGAGCTTGGGTGGATTTGCAAGTGCCAATTACGACCTATTTTTGCTGACCATCTTCTCCATTATTCTCACCAAAGTCTTGTTTTTGGCTTCGGCCTATCCATTACCTTGGGGGTAATATGGTGTAGACCATTTTAACTAGATTTGGAACCGTTGACAAAGACCTTTTACAGTTTTATTCTTAAATGACTTCCCATTATCTGTAATAATGGCCGCAGGAATGTCATATCGACAAATGATATGATTCATGATAAATTTGGAAATTTGAGCTCCTGTTACATAGGTTAAAGGGACAACCTCCACCCACTTTGTAAAGTATTTCAGTAGCCGTGATGATGTGGGTATGACCATCAGATGAGGTAGGAGTAAGTTTCCCTATCAAGTCAAGTCCCCATTTAGAAAATGGCCATGGGGTAGTGATAGGTTGCAATGGTTGTGATGGAGCATGGATGAAGTTTCCATACTTCTGGCAAAGTACACACTTTTTGACATAATTGCAACAATCAGTTTCCATGGTAGGCCAATAGTAGCCTACTCTCAACAATTTCTTGGCCAAAACCATTCCATTTGTATGTGCTCCACACACCCCTTCATGTACTTCTTTGATCACTTGGATCGACTCCGTCATATCAAGACAACGTAATAGATTCCCATCGTAGCCATGACGATAAAGTGTACCTCCTAAAAGGGTGTAACGGGATATTTGGTGAATCAGGCTTTGTTTTTCAGAATGGGAGATATCGGGAGGGAACATGTTGTCCTTGAGATAGGTAAAAGATGGGTTCATACCATGGGGAATTGGGACCAACAACATCACAAGCCAGAAAAGATTCTGGCATGTCATACATGGGCTGGCACAAATTTTCTACAAAGAACGACATGTCATTATTCCCTGGCGGAATATGAAGCATAGAACCCACTGTCACCATAGCATCTGTCAATCTATTCTGCACTCTTGGGATTTGTTCAAATGTAATGCACACAAAGTACTCCTTTAGAGTTTCTACCAACATTTTTGTAAGGTATGAGCTTGTCATCCTTAACCTTGTATTCATCATTAACCTGTTTGATAATTAACTGAGAATCACCCACAACCTTGACATGATGAATGTTCCACTTGATAGCTAGCTTCATCCCTGTGATAAGTGCCTCATACTCTGCAATATTGTTTGTGCAAGGAAAGCCTAGGCAAAAATCCTATGGTATAGGGTTGCCAGAAGGAGTAATAAGGACTACCCCTGCACCTGAACCATGAAAAGTAAAGGACCCATCAAAATGTATCTGCCACACAACAGATTCTTCAATGTAGAGCAAGGAGGCATCTGGCAGATCCAGATTCAAAGGTTCAGTGCCTTGCAAAGGTGCTTCTGCTAGCTGGTCAGTGAGTACTTGTCCTTTAACCGACTTCTGATGCACAAATTCTATGTCAAACTCACTTAGTAGAATGATCCAATTAGCCATTCTACCTGTGAGGGCTGGTTTAGATAACAAGTACTTGAGTGGGTCAACTTTGGATATTAGCTTGGTTTTGGTATTCAATAGATAATGGTGAAGTTTTTGAAAAGTAAAAACAACAGCCAAGCAAGATTTTTCAATTTGAGGATAGTTGAGCTCATAGGTGATGAGAGTGCCACTGAGATAATACACCACTTTTTCCTTATGACCAAGGTCGTATTGGGCGAGCAGCGCACCAATAGCAAATTACGTAGCAGAGATATAGAGAAAGAGTGGTTCTCCAGGAGTTGGAGGCATGAGGACAGGTGGATTAGCCAAGTATTGTTTAAGCAAAGCAAAGGCTTGTTGTTGCTCTGGTCCCCAGATGAAGGTGACATCCTTTTTAAGCAAGTGGGTGAATGAGTGGCACTTATCTGCAAGCTAGGAGATGAAGCGGCGAATAGCCTAGATTTTCCCCTGTAAGCTACATAGTTGCTTAATATTCTTAGGTGGAGGCATTTCAGTAATAGCAGACACTTTAGCAGGGTCTACCTCAATTCCTCTTCTTGATACAATGAAGCCCAACAGTTTTCCTGATAGCACACCAAATACACACTTCTTTGGATTCAACCTGACCTTGTACTCTCGTAGGTGCTCAAAGATATGCCGCAAAATGACAGGGTGATCCTCTCTTGTCTTAGAATTTCTGAGGATGTCATCCACATAGTCCTCCATGATATCATGAATCATATCATGAAAAATTACTATCATTTCCCGTTGATAAGTAGCTCCTACATTTTTGAGACCAAATGGCATCACCTGATAACAGAAGGTACCCCAAGGAGTCGTGAAAGCCATTTTGTGTTGATCTTCTTCAGCTATCTTGATTTGGTTGTATCCTAAAAATCCATCCATGAGAGATAACATCTCGTATCCTGCTGTTGAATCGACAATCATGTCAATATTTGGTAGCGGAAAATCATCTTTAGGGAAAGCCTTATTAATGTCTCTAAAATCCGTGTAAATTCTAATACCGACAGGATTTTTCTGGACAGGGACGATGTTGGATATCCATTCAGAATAATCAATAGGCTGGATGAATCCTGCCACAAGCAATCTTTCTAATTCTTCTTTAACCAGTAAGGCTACCCTTGGGTGCATCTTTCTGAGCTTCTGTTTGATAGGCTTAACATCTGCGTGCACAACTAGGTTGTGCATGACCAAAGTTGGATCTAAGCCTGACATGTCTTTGTAAGACCATGCGAACACGTCTATAAACTCTCGTAGCAGCATAGTGAATGTCTTTTGTTCTCTAGCCGAGAGTGATGCTCCCAATTTTACTATCTTTGGGTCCTTCTTCTGTACCAATATTCACATCAATGGTTTCCTCAACTAGTAATTTTGACAAGTCCTCCATACACGTAGGATCGGGAGGAAGGTTGAGATCTTCATCCAAGGATGTCTCCATGATATTTTCATCCTTGGCATGGTCACTTTGTTTGTCCTTTGATTTTTTTACTTGTTTGTCAGCCAGTGCCTCAAAGAGGTTTTCACTATGCGACTTGGACTTTGATTTTTGCCGAGGCTTTACGTTGGAACTTTTTCCCTCACTTTTTCTTAAGTTTTGTTGACCATGAAGCTCAGCCTCCTCACCGAAGTAGGCATAGGTATCCAAGTCAATAAAGAAACCCTTCTTGTGGTCTCCAATGGGAATTGTATCCCGAATGCCCATGAACTCTGTGATAGCTTCATCATTCTCGAATAAATCTAGCGACATGTGACATTGTTGGTCCCATTCAACAAGGGAAGGGTAAACAAGGTCAAGGGTTGGTTCCATAGGGGTTATGGTTAGGACATCATTGTTCATGAATAGGTTTGTGGAGGCAAGATCCTCATATTGGCTATAATGGGAATCTGTATCACTGTCTAGATAGTCAGAGCTATCCTCACATTCAGAACAAGTAGCATCTTGATCATTGGGGTGTGCTCCATAAGGGTGAATCCCAATGCCGTATCTTTCTATTTTAAAATGCGGAAGAGGCACTGGTTCTCTCTGTCCTTGTTCATTTCTTCCACATCCTAGGCCCTTGTAGCCCATGGAGTACATCATTTTACTAGATTTCTCGTATTCAGGGTTTGATAACAGGATGGCTGAGTATCCTCTGGGACCCAAGTTGTAGGTGGATCTAGCAATTTTTCCTCAGCCAACAAGCCTCCAGGTAAGAATGACCCAATAGTGTGTTCATTTCTAGGTCTTCTGAAGTGATAGTTGGGTCGACCTCTAGTCTTGGGTGACAATGAGAGGTCTGAAACCAAGAGGGCTTGTTGTACATTATATTCTCCACAGCCATATTCAAGGATTTTCATCTCCCATGAATCAAAAGGAGAGGTTGATGTAGACACACCATGGGCGCAAGAACTGAGAGAATCTGAATCTATCTAGGATTCCATGGCCTCAGATTGGAGAGGGACAACTATATCAGTGGAGGGACATGCATATGTGCCCTTTCGTGTAAAATCTATTGAGAGCTCTATAGTGAGTGAAGGGCTCTGAATCTCCTTGTATTGTAATGGTGTGTCCCTCATGCTTCAATTTAATGCACTGATGAAATGTCGATGGCATGACCTGCATGGCATGAATCCATGGTCGGCCTAGAAGCATATTATATGGAAGTTCCAAGTCCAGGACATGAAACTTTGTTGATGGAAAGTGGGACCCACCTCCATGGGCAACATGATTGTGCCCGCTGAACTCCCTTTCCGCATTTTTCGTATGCGGTGATAGTGATGATATTGGACTCAAGATCTACCTCAGTATGTCCTAATTGTTTAACCAACTTGAGTGTGTAAATGTTCAACCCTGATCTGTTGTCCACAAGCACTCGTTTGATCTTCCTGCGGGTGACAACTACCTCAATATATAAAGGAATATTATGTGTTGGATTCTCAGTAGGGATCTCCCTATGGTTGAAGGAAATATGTTCATTTGGTACGATGTTTGCCACTGCGGCTTGCAGATGTGTAGGATCAACCTCTAATGGCACTCCTGACCCCTGAAGAGTTTGGTATAGAATGTCTTTGTGTACATTGGATATCTTAAGAAGATCTAAGATCGAAATCTTAGCAGATGTCTTCTCAAGTTGCTCTAAGAGGTTATATTTACCAGTTTGTGGGGTTGATGGAGAAGGTTCTGGAATCACGAGGCGGGCACGCCTTGTTACCGCGGTGCAGTCCTTTCCCTTGATTCAGATGGTGTTGACATGGTCAGTAGGAGAGTGAATACATCCAATAAGTGAATCATAATGATTGTTGTCTTTTTTGGTGTACAAGTAATTCACTGCTTTATAACCTTGGGATGACTCTCCCTGATCCGGCTTTGACTTTTCTGATTTATCATGATTGGGGAATGGCTCTTTATATATCCCCATTTTCTCATTAGGTGTCTGCATTTTTCCTGGGTTGTCCACCTCTATCTCCCCATTGTTCAATGAGGTCTTGGATATAATGGTGGAGTCACAGACATTTTTCTATCTTATGTCCTTTGACATGATGCATTTCACAATATTCATGCTCCTTGTACCATGAAGGTTTTGGAGCATTTCATCAAATGGTTGTGTCGTAGGATATGTCATCATGTGGGCCGCATCCAATTGTTTTAGTATAACTGACAAAGGTTCATTAAGAGAGGTGAACGTTCTTCACTTTGGTGGTGGTTGAATTGGTCCTTTGGTCAATTTAAAAGGTTGACTAGTTTGGACCATTTGTACACATTTGGAATCAGTGATCCCGTCTCCCACCACATTTTTGTTTTTGTTAAAAACCTTCGGCTTCTCCATGGGTTTAACATTTTGATTATCTCTAGATTGGGACTTGAGAGTTCCTTTTGCAATGAGAGATTTCTCTATTTGAACCCCTTTTTCAATGACCTCCTCAAAAGTGTGAACACAATGCATTTGGAGGTGGAAGGCTATGTCTGGGTTTAGGTTGGGAACGAAAATACTAACCAGCTATTTTTCAGGGAAAGCGCAAGGGAAGTGGCTAGCTATCCCTCTCCACCATTGGAGGAAGCTGGTGAAAGTCTCATTAGGGCATTTCTTGGCACCACATAAATCTGCCATGGTGACATCACTCTCTATGTTGTATGAGAAGTGACGCACAAACCTTTCTGCCAATTCTGGCCAAGTGAAAATTGATCCCCGAGGTAAACGTGTAAACCACTCCAAGGCTTGACCTCCTAGACTCTTGGGAAAAAGTCTTATGAGATAATTGTCACTATAAGACACCTCTTGACATGCCATATAGAAATATTTGACATGATCCCGTGGATCTCCCTTCCCTTTATATTTGTCAAATTTTGGCATATCAAATTTCTTAGGAAAGGGTTGAAGGGTCATAGTCTTGTCAAAAGGATAGGGGCATAATTCTTCATATTGATACTTTCTAATGCTCCCTATATTTCTCTCTTAGAGGCTTACAAGTGTTTCTTTCATAGACTGTACCTCTTGTGTGAGAAATTGTTCTCTAGTGGGAGAAGCGGGGATATATACTCGATGATACCCTGTATCATCTTCTCCTTGGTTTTCTCTATGGAGTTCATTGATCTTAACCTTAGGCCTTGACTTTTGAACATTTTTTCTTGCTTCCTTCTGTACATGGGAGGTTAGCAAAGCTAATTGTCAGCTTAGGTTACTAATCTATTGTTGAATTGTGGTTTCTTCTTCTAAAGGTTCCTCCTCTTCCTCGTATTGTGGAGGTTCTTCACCATTCTCATGTCCTGTCATGTTTTTACGTGGCACTTTGATAAAGGGTATTCTATGTCCCACTATCTTATTATTTCCTGCATGTTGGAGGTAGAAGCATGTCCATGCATCAAAATATCCTCCATATTGATAAGGGGTCATTCTTCCTCATTAGCGTTATTCACAGGTGGGATTGTTTCATTTTTAGTGGGCAATTTGGCCCCTAATTCTATGACCCGTGCTAGCACTCTATCTTTATTTCTGAAAAGAAACTCATCTAATAAAGTAGGGTCAAAGTTGAATTCTACATGTGGAGATTCCAATTCATTACCACTATGATCGACCATATCTTCTATCTCTTTTTCCACAAAAAACAGAGGCCCTAGATCATGTCCAATAAAGGGGTTTGACCCTTGTCTATTAGAGGCTTCCCAAGCTTGCACTTGTTGTTCCTCGTATGTTTGTTTCTTGAGTCCTAATCATGTTTTAGGAGCCATGATTTGTGATAGTTTCACTAGGGTAAGTTGTAAATGTGTTCAAAACTTTGTGACCACACCTAAGTGAAATGCAAGATAAATTGTCAAGAATATGAATGAATAACAATGTGAGAATACCAATGTGATAGAGTGATAAATCACCAGTGACACAAATGTTTGGTATCTAAGCCTATCCAATGAATACTTCCTAGACTACGTCTCAAAAAGTAGTTTAGTGTCGCAAGATAATTAACAAGATGTTCTCACTTATGCCAAGTTCAAGAGAATGAACAAGACGTAAGTAAATACAAAAAGTTAATGTGACCTCCTAACAAGATATACTAAAAGTGAGCTCAAATCTTGATTAAGACCTATATCCCAAAAAGTGCCAATTACAATTTGTGAGTGACACAACAATATCACCAAGATATGTTAACCAAACTTTGCGAGAAAGTAAGGTATTGATATCAAGATGCTATTGATATAACACGCACAAGTGGTAACACCTAGCACTCTTCAAAATCAAGGTAATAATAGAATCAAACCAAAAGCTCAAAGTATAGCTAGGAATAGTTAAAATGTGTGCAGCGTAACCTTACAATATAGATATTTATGTCGAGTTTACAAGAAACAAGACGTAAATATCAAAATTGTAGTGATACGATACAAACAAGGTAACCCTTCTAAGGAAGTTCAAGATGATGAACCATGCCTAACTACAATGACGATCTTGACATGGGTATCAAGATCACAATGGCCACCAATGATATGAATACGTCTCCGCACACTTTAGATGTTTAACTTACCCAGCCGCAAACATGGATGGGCGTAAACAGACAAAAAAGTGGCAGAAACAATCGATTGGTAACACAGAGGTAGTCACCCTTCTTCTGATCAACAAAGTGTCAAAAGAATGTGAAGGAAGAAAATCAAAATGGGGATGAAAAATGTTGGCTTCACTTCGGCAGAGTTTCACCTCACCCTAAGGCAAGTAAAAACTAAGTGAAAGTAACGCGTCACACGTTTCACAATGAAAAGATGGTTCACAACTCAACACTATTTTAGAATGGTCAAAGTGGGCTCCTGGCCAAAGTATATTTTCCTAGGTGGTTCTCTCATCCTAGGTGTTACAAAAATTATCCACGAGTGGGACGATTTACCCAAATAGTCCCGACTATCTTGGGAGTATCTCGACTTTTCCCCCTTCAAGCACAGTGGGTAATAAATGCATCCATCGTGTACTTAAAAGGGTCGCGTAGGGACAACTTGTAACTCTATCTCACAAAGGAATCACTAGTCAGATAGGTAGTGTGGAGCACTTCCCATTTCATCCACAAGGTTCCCTCTTGCGTGGACTACTTTGGGGTTCCTGGAACCACCCCCATTGTTGTAGCTTAAGGCGTTATGCCAAAGGGGTTATGTTCCAGTTGAGCGGAGAGGGACGTACCCTTTTCCGAAACCTACAATACAGTGTTTTGAATATGTTGTTCTTTTTATCTTGTTTAATTAGGTGTGGTTTTCTTGAACACCTTTTGGCAACCTGTATAACAACTGTATTAGTAGTTTTTGACTTCATTTGATTCCTCCTTTCTTTGACAAGCGAGGTATTTTGGTCCTGTATGACGATTTTTAGTAGTTTTCCATCAAAAGAGAAAACACCATTTCTGATTCTCCAGATCGTCCAAGGACGCAAGAGAAGAGCATACGTGATGTTTCCAAAATCCAAAAAGATATCAAATGGAAAAACACTTTAATTCAAATACACCAAGTTAACCAATTCCAACTCAAATATTCCTAACAACCTCAAAGCATCAAAAGGACTTAAGAATCATTTCTGATTCCCAAGATCACCCCAAGGGACGTGAGGGAAGAGCATACGTGATCTTATTCCTATAAGTAAACACGCAAAGTCTTATCTAATCAAGTAAAAACATGTAAAAATAGCCTGCAAAAACAAGTATGTGATTAGATAAAACCTGCAAGAATGTTAGCACCTCAACACATTAATTTCAAGAAAACAAAAGGACACCTGTATGCCCCTGTTTTGGCATCTATGTGCAGGTTAGGGTGGATACGCCACTCTGTGTTTTTCTGATTTACAGTGCACCTACACCACCCGAGAGGCATGTGCGCCACCAAAAATACATGTGCGCTACTCTGTGTGATTTTGGCTTACCATGTACCTACGCCACCCGAGAGGCGTGTGTGCCACAAAAAGAACGTATGCGCTACCTTTCAATAAAAATAGGTGGAAATTCAGACAGTGCCACCATGCTTGCCACCAGAAAAGCGTGTGCGCCACCGCTTTGTAAAATAGTCTCAGATTCTGACAGAATGCCTACGCCACCAGAAATGTGTCTGCGCCACTAAAACAGTGTGTGCACTCGGGTTAGGGTGTATGTGCCGATCTGACAGGTTTTGATTTGTAGTGAAGGTATAATACAAAATGACATCTGTGCCTAGGTTAGTGCATCTGCACGCTGGTTAGGGTATGTGTGTTGGGGTTAGTGCGTATGTGCCAGGATCGATAAATAGAGAACTAGGTTTTGACAAGTGCACCTGCGCCACCCGAGAGGTGCCTGCACCACCAAAAATGTGCCTGCGCTCCTAAAAGTGTGCCTGCGCCACCCCTGCAACCAAAATATGGCAAAAAACACAAGAAAGCTCACAATACTTCAAATTTTGACAAGTTAGTTTTAAAATGGCAACAACCCATTAAAATGATGGCTATGAACAAGAACTTACACATATAAAATTAGTAAAAATTCCAAGAAAATGGACATTAATTACTACATGTGCATATCAAAAGTTAGCCAAAACAATGAAATTTAAACTAAAATGCTAAGGGACTAGGTCCCACCGGGCATGCCAAATGTGTGCATGTGTTGTTTTTAAAACTAATGCTAATATAAGTAAAGACTAACACCTAAATAGCCTTAATTAGCAAAAATTAAACAAACTACTTAGCACCATCATGATAAGAATTAAACAAGGGTTAGATGCTAACATTCATCAATATACAAAACTTTGAAACTAACAATGTTAAGCATCTAAAATCCTCTATTCTCTAACAACAAATAAATGAATGGACCTAATTAGGCTCCATGGCTATAAAAAATGGTTGTCTTTGGGTATTCCAAGAACCTAGGAATGAGGGCTTGTCAAAGTTGGGCTACAAGACCCTTTTGACACCTCCCATATGACCTAAGCACTTAGGAAAGAGGCTTAACTCTTCAAGATGATGAACTCTCAAGAAAACAAAAGGCAAGCTCTTAGTCTATTTTGCTATATGCTTTGCATTTGCTTTCTCAAGAAGTTTAGGTGTAGGTATAAAGGTAGAAGGAGGGATCCTTATATAGCCCAATGGATAAAGGAAACACTTCATCCCTTTGCATGTGGGATAAAGGTAAAACATGATTAGGAATGGATAAGGTTGCTTTATAAAAGGTAACCTTACTTTAGAAGGGTTTAATTTATACTTAGCAAGTCATGGGAGTTGGGGGGTGTTTTAATTAATCAAAGGTGATTAACTAATAGGTAGATGTAAGCTTATAGAAGCTAATTAGAGGAATATTAGTACGATTTAGGCTATTAGAAGGGGATTAAATCAATTAAATATTGATTTATTGGTTAAATGGAAGGGAAAGCTAATTAATTAATAATAATTAATTAGTCTAGATAGAAGGGGTGAATAATTAACAGAAGGTCGTTAATCAGGATGTTAGTTGGATAGGTGACTTAATCAATTAGCGTATTGTAATTAATTAATGACAATAAGAGGGAATATGAGTGCTTTTGATGATATGTCGTCAATTTGCAAGAAAGGAGATAATTAGCGCAATTTAAGTATTTAAATTGCTTGGGCATAATTATGGGGGATCTTCACCAATTTTCCCATTATTATACTTGACATTTTCATTATTTTCTTCAATCATCACAGGTCTTTCTTATGAATTTTTTGTGTGAGAGACTACAGACGGTTGACTCGAAGCACTTGTCTTGCCAAACTGAACATCCCCCGATGATGAATGTTTTTTTGGTCTTTGGATCAATTAACTTTTATCCCATTGAATCTTCGCTATATCTTGTAAAGATGTAGGTAGTTGACTTCACATAAAACTTTTTCCTTTTCATATAGAATTTGCTTCAAAAAACTCGAAGATGAGCAATTGATGGTTTCTTTCTCGACCATCGCTTCTTGTGGAGTCATGTCGTCGAGAGGAATTATGGATTTCCTATTCAACAAATATATTATTGTCTTCGTTGCTTCTTCCTTATAAGAGTTATCCAACCCTCCAGCCTCTATCATACACCATACTATTTCCATGATTGTGTGGTTTCAATATTTTACAACATTATTTTGTTGTATAATTAATTGATGACATATTCCGTGTTCTTTCGAGTATGTTGTGAATGTGCACTATTGGTGAATTCTCCCCCTTCATTGGTAGATGACTTTGATATGACACCTGATTCATTTCTCCACAAAAGAAATCTTGGAATGCTTGATCTTTTTGTTTTAAGCAGATATATCCACATTTTCCGTGAAGAATTGTCAAATAGCTAAAAATCTTGATAACCAAAATATCGATATAAACCAAGTCTAGCTTGTCTTTAGCTCTATACAAATTGTAGGGAAATAGTTTCCCGATGTTACTAGACAAGTGGTGCATATATACTTGTGGCAAGCCTTAACCATTTGCTTATGCTCGAGATTTTCCAGGTACCCGAAAGTGATGTCCTCGGTGCCGCAACTTTGAAAAGTTGGTGTCCTTAGCAATGAGTTGGGGTTCCCACGCATGTGGACTGCTGCTAAGCACAACTGGAAATTGACATGATGTGGGCCATAATTTATGATTTTATCTTTATTTACCAGTAAGGTAGTATAGTTGTTTTAATAGATATTAATAAATATATGTAGCTTGGCAGAGGTAAGGGGAGCTCGATGTGGGTCGAGTTATGTTGCATTCTCTTGGCCTATGTAAAAGTGCGAGCTATGGATTAGAGTACGTACATCTATCAAAGTATTGTGGAAAGCAGAATTGTGTTTGATATTATTATAGTTAAAAGTTTTGATAAACATATAAGCAAATTTTGGAATAATGCTTAAAGGAGGAGAACTGTTTTGACACAATGCCTAAAAGAAATATGATATCCTCGATTCTGATGATTGTAGGATACGTTGAAAATGGTGTTATAGATAAGGCTTTAAGGATTTTCAAAGAAATGGAGCACTTATTATTTACATGATTTTCATGGCAATCTAAAGTTTCCATTAAAAAAAAAAATGAATTAACACCTGACATAGAATGTTAGTTTGTTGTACAGATTGAGAAATACTTTTTGGTAAAAATTTAACTTAATTTAATAGTTTAGATTTTGCATGACTCTACCCAAAACTGACTTGAATTAAAACATAAATTATGTGCAGATCTTACAAATGTACCCAAAAATGATTAATGATAATTAGGATAGGGAGTGTCTAATATGTAGTCTCTTTGATATACTTATCACTTTCGTAAATAATGAACACAAACTAATGTTTCAAGTCACTAATCATGAAATATAATTGCACTATCCCATCTCCATGGCACATAGAAAGTAACTTATCACGACTAATCAATGGCCACTACACCACATAATCAAATGGTCAAATGGCTTCTTATGACAAAAAATAAAAACCCTTCTTGTACTTCCTATATGTTGTGAGGTATGTGGAAGATAAAGTGTGTATGTAGTGCTATTAAAGCCCTGGGTGTTGGAGCAACTCCCCTTCACTTCATACATAACAATGATCCTAACTTATCCAATAGCGACAACTTTTTGAGTTAAAAAACTGTCAAAAACACAATTTCAAACTTAAAAGAGTTTTACATAAAACAATAGCTTCAACCCTTAGCACCCCACTACATTCGCCAATTTTTGATCAACCAAGATAACAATAGCTTCAACCCTTAGCACCCCACTACATTTACCAATTTTTGATCAACCAAGATCCATAAAGAGCAAGGTGAGAGAATAAGATTGATTATTCCTAGTAGACCACTAATAAATCGGGCTTGAAACTCAAAATTTGTAAAAAACGTAAAATTGTATTGATTTGATTTGTATACATGTATGTTGTTCAAGATAAAACTATGATAGCTCTGATATCATGTTAAATTTCTAAACAGGTTCTAGGATTGTTGCACTGCCACACACACACACTATATTAAAGAATCTTATGAGAATTTAATATATCAGTATTACAAAACTCACTCTCCACATAACTACCTCACAAATATTCCTCTATTATCTTATATAGATAAGAAAAAGGTTAGGGCTAGGTTTGGAGAGTAGATTACTTGTATAAGAAGGCTTCTTTTAAATTGATTTTAGAGAAAAAAATCTATTCATTTTCAAATTCAATTGCTTAGTTAATACTTTTCTCTATTAATACGCATGCCTATCCATATACTTATATTACAAATAAATAATAAAAATACATCTTAAACTATACAAGATATTAAATACACTAACAAAAATGTTGGCAATCTCGTTAAAAAAGTCTCAGTTGCCCTTAATCAAAGTACCAAAATAAATTGGATAGTGAAAGCCCCGGGTGTATATACAAATAGTCATACCCCTCAAATCTTATAATAGTTAGGCACTTGAATATAAAGTAGTCTTCCATCACTACCTTGTACTAGGAACATGGAAATTGACATATCATCTTGTCTTAAATATTTTAAGGCCATTCTAAATATTTTAGATATCAATCTATATGTAATTGCATCCACACATGGTTGTTAGTTTTTTGAAAATTGTATTGTTTGTACATATAAGTAAATATTATTTTGGAAACTATGTGATTTCAAGCACATTTTAGTATTCATTTTTATTGTGAGCCTTCATTTTTACACTATGACATAGTTCATTTTTTCAAAAATGCTTTTCATTCTTTAAAAGCATATCAAAGTTTTTTTTAACTATTGTAAAGGAATTATAAACTTACCCTTAATAGTGATAAAACCACATAATTAATAGTTAATTCTAAAAAGAATCACATATTATAATATTATAAAGTAATAATATTTTAGAGGATGTCCAAAAATAAATATATTCTTGGATATGGACATCAATAGACATTCAAATTACAACATTGATGTTGGAAAGAGAATTATTGATAGCTAGAAAGATTATTAATGTATTAAAAACCCATACCCATGTGGAAATATTTAGATCTAAAAGGGTTTTAAGATCAACAATTTTAATATAAAATATAATACTTCATAACACATTCTCTTGATTAAATCTAAGTTTAATAGTCTACAAATATAAGCCATTCAATTTGAATAACATAGTCCTTGTGAGCACTTCTCATATGAATAACAAGCATCACAAACTGAAGAAGGGATATATTAAAGACATTTTGAGGCAATGACTTGATATTGGAATGTAAAAGTTGACAACTTAATCAATGGTGTTACTATATTGAGTCTTATATCTCTTTGAGGTTCCAAGAAAATTCTAGAATGACAATGAAAAATTGAATTAAAAAAGCCTAAAAATACAAAGTTTTATATAAAGGATAACTTTGTATTTTTCCACTATTGTGATTTTAAAAATAAAAATAAGGGGCTTATGACTTATGTAGTGAAACTCGTTGGATTAAGCAAAAACATCTTAAGGCAATTATACTACTAATGAAGTTGAGGATGAACACAATTTCCTTTTAATTTTCCATGCTCTCAACAAAGCGAGGGTAACTTCACATTGTTTCATAACTCAACTACCCTTCATGACCTCTTAGCTCACAAGAATCAAAATAATTTGGGTACCTTCATTTCTACCATATTTAAGTACAAAAATGACATTATTAAAGATATCTAGTCTCATTTATGTTTCATCTCCATGTTTATGAATGACTCTTACCTTACATTTCTTTTTCCATTTTCTATTTTTATAAAGATCACAAAGATAGAGAACAATTGAGCTTTATTATCATTATTATCACCATTATGATTGTCATCATCATCTTTGTTATTATCTTCTTCCTCCTACCTATAATCATCACCACCATTATCATTAATTAGATTAAAAAAACATTTATATTAATTATAATAATTTTAAAATATAAAACAAATAAAATATAAAATAATATTTAATATTGATAATAGTTATAAAATAAAAAGATTTAACTAACTCAATTAAAAGTTCTTATTTTAATTCTTTAAAAAACATGCATGTGAACCTAAGTTTACTTGAGATTAATTTTGTTCTTTGGAAAACACAAAATTTTACCTTGAGCAAACATTCATCCCACCTTTTTTGTTCTTTAAAAATGTTTTGATTTTTTGTTCTTTAGAAACACGCATTCAATACTTTTATTTTATTTTTAAAACATATGTACTTTAAAATTATTATTTTTAAAAGTATATATAATAAATTTTCCTTCATTTAAAGCATGCACAATGTTTTTCCTTTTTTGAAAATATTAATACATTACATATTGGAAAACACGCCTTCTTAAATTTTATTATTTTTTATTTCTTCTTAAAAAATTTATATCTATTTTTTTATCTTTTAAAAACATACACCTTAAAATTGAATATAATATTATTCTTTGTACTTACTTATTTGTTCTTTCAAAATATACATAATGCACTCTAAATTTGATTTAGACATTAATTCTATATTAATTTATAAGTTAAGTTTTCTAAGAGAGTCCAAGTCCAATTAATTTCTAAGATAAATTCGTTAGAAAGGTTAAATTGAAACCAAACTCCTTTTTAACAAGAATCCATTTCATCTAAGAGTCATCATTATAAAGCAGAAAGCTATTGACACAGTTATTACTAATTTTTTAAAATAAAAAATCATTTAAGAAATTGAACCCATGTTTGAAGGGTGTTGATTAATTCCAAATTGTTTGGAACAAATAGGCATCCCAAATAGGGGTGCAAATTGCAATGCAATCTTTCTCTGTACCTCTAAAAGTGGGTTTCAAAGTTTTTTATTTATACGCAATTAAATTACCATTAATATTCCAAGAGACAATAGGGCATGGGCAGGGGAGTACTACTAGAAGTAGAAAGTCGGTCGCAAGTGCACTTTCACTGAGTCATTAAACCACTCTCATCTTGCCCAGATTTTACTGACAACTTTTACGCGTCAAAGCCCCGCAAATTATTGAGGAGTTGCACTCGCACGGGTCATCCGTGATCCTGCGGCCCGGAAAAAGATTTCCCTGCCGCCGGCAGTCTGCAGCAGAAAAAATCCAGGAATTCTGTCGGGAATTAAATACATTGGAATTTGGGGCTGCGAATCCGTGAAGCTGCCAGGCTTGAGCCTGCGCCTGCGCCTGCGCCTGCGCCTGCGGGTGCTCCGTCAGACGTTGGGTTTGTTGACCCATAAAGTGGGGCCCGGGCAGGATGACCGGCTGGTACCCGTAAGAGCAAACAACACCTGCCCCGCGGGGACGGCCAATCGGCGATGACGACAAATTACAATGAATAATAATAATATGTTTACGTTGTACGCGTACATCCCGATGCGTCTGCATTTCGTCACGCTTTTCTGCTTTTCTTTTTCTCCGTATCATTCACAGTTCACATAACTTAACGGCAACACCAGACTCCTCGCCGCCGTCAGATTTTGTCGTTAGTTATACATTTGACGCGTAATTAACGCGACGTCAAAAATGGCGGTCGAAATTGGAAATAAATTTAAGCAGATTATTATATGAAAGCAAAAGTTGGGGGATTTTACTCGTGTGTAATCCATTATCCCTTATGCACCCCTTCTCGTTCCGCATCTTTATATTATTTTAAATATTTAAAGCTCATGTTAAAGGTGCGTATTGTATTTGGTTGGATCTAAAACTATATTAAGCATTAATAAAATTTGGCAAATTTTAGTTATTAATCTAAACTAGCAATCGCGCGAGATGTAGATGCCATAACGGATCAGAGCGTGTATTGTTTCATATTGTGGGTTGTATTTGCATCGAGAGTGGAAAACAATGCAGGTGGGAAATGTATTAGTAATTCTATGTAGATGTATTAGGGGTTGATTAGTGAGGATCATGTATATACGAGTGTATGAATGAACTAAAATGAATATCTGTTAAGTGATGGTTACAAATATCTAAACGAGAAGCACCATATTTAAAACCATTAGTTGTGTAATGCAAGAAGTAACAAATACATTGCTTTTTTCAATTTACATTGTCAACTATTTACTTTGTCAATCAAAGTAACATGGATTGTACATAGTCGAGCCTATATTCATTCAGTCTCACTTCTACTTGCATATGAAAGTTAATTTATAGAAAGGTAAATTCAAAAACAGTAGACAAATGGCTTTGTTCTAAGGTTTTGCAAGTCATCTCTCCATAGCCTTTAGCGTCTCTACAAACCGATCAAAACCTGCAGTCATCAACACATATATGTGAAGTAAAGTATGGTGTAATTTATTGTTTTTAAAATAAAAAAATTGCAGTTGTTACCAGTTTTGTTTTTTAGAAAGAATACTTACGTGCATGAGAGCAGAAGAAGAGGAATGGGGAACGACATTATGAATGAATATGGTGGGATGAGGGGGGAAAAGGGTAGGTGTGGTTTTATGTCACGGAGCAACGAACTAAAGATTTTGTAGTTGTGTTTCCTCCTCCTTTCTTTTGAGGAGGTGTCAAAAAAGGGACATTTTGGTGTAGCCTTCGAAATAGAAGAATGCACAGGTCTTGTAAGGAGGGGACTCTGGACATTGTGGTGAATGTAAGCCTTGGTCGTTCTGAAAAATCTATATCCATAGTGGCTTTATGTAAAGTAAGGCCTTGTGATTTGTGGATTGTAAGTGCCTAGATCATTTTTAAAGGAAGTTGTCTGTGGTTTCCTCTTGAGATTGGGGATTGTTAGTGCAAATCTATAGCACCCCCTAAATGACCTTCAGATCTGCAGTCCAGAATTGGGTCATTTAGTGTGATTGCACAACATTGAGTTTTCTCCAATGTGTGGGACCTTATAAGGCAAGAAAACTCTCCAAAGAAAGCTGGTTCTTACCCCTCTGTTTAGGTGTATGCATGAATTTTGCAGAGGTTCAATGTTAAATCCTACTCTAGATTCCAAGGAGACAGAGTTAAAAGATGCAAAAGGGGGAAACAAAACTAAGCTAAAACGGTGATACACCAAAGGAGTGATGAACTTTTATTTTGCAAATAACACAAATCATAAGAATGTAACACAAAACATGCACAGATTGCCAAGATATAACGAAGGATCAGAAGACAATAATAACACATGAAGGGATTGAAAAAATCAGTCACAGAGCATGTATTATCATTCCCAGTTTTTAATACGATGCATTACAATGGCAAGGAGGCAAAAATATGTGTTGCAGCCTGTATGAGAGGTCTGAAACTCCATGAATCCACTTTCTAAGGAGGAAAGGGGAGACTGCAAGAGAAAAAACGTCCAACAAAACAAAGGATCGAATCCTTTCCATTTATAGCTGAAGCAAGGAGAGAGAAAACAGAGGAGGAAACAAATCAGATCTTCTAATTCAACAATCCGCCATTAATTCCTTTGAAATCAGACTGCAAACTCGTCGAATCGACTCCTCTGCTTCTGTTTTTGTGTGTTGGAGAAAAAATAATGAGTTTGGTGAAACACGGCTTTGAAAACAATATGATCTCGGATTAATGGCGTGAGAAGACGCTTTAGGGTTTTTCCCTCATCAAATCGAGTTGATTCTTCATCCTTGGCGTGTGGGAGAAGGCAACCATGGCAGATTGAGCAAAAACTGACCCATTCGAAGCAATCTGGTTCGCATTAAAGGCATGAAAGATGTTTTTGGATTTTTCTTCCTCGAAACCTGCAAAAAATGATGTTTTTATGCCTCCAATGCATAGAGGAGATCAAGATCTTTCCAACGAGTCTGATTTTGCCCAAATCTGATCTCTGGATCAAAAGATATGCCCATATGAAGATTTAGGGCAAAATCAGGGCATAAATTCAAGCACAAATTTCGAGGCATGAATTAGGTAAAAAATGGTGGAAAATCATATTTGAAAACGGGTCTAGGGGGGTCAAACTTTACTTTTTGCACTTTTGGAAAAATTTCCCAAAAATCTCTACGGGTTCGCCACTCCGAGACATGTGGCGCTTCCCAATTCGTTGATGGGATTGCGGGCTCAAACTTTGCCTTTTGCCCTTTGATTTCAAATTGGGAAAATTTCCCAAAAAACATCTGCACCCTGCTCTCTAAGACACATGTCGGCTTCTGGTTCGGCGCGGAGGTGCGGCCCAAATTTTTCCCTTCTCCTTCGCGGGCTCACGGGCCGATTTGGACTTTTGAGCACTTAGCCAAAGAGGCTAAGTGTCAACAATTTCTCCACGTCTCCGCCAACTTGCTTCATTCCCCTCTGCGGGCTCGCAGGGCTGCTTGTGACTTTGCGCCTTTTAGCCAAAAGGGCTAAGTGCCAAATTTCTCTCTGCGCCTCCGCTCCGCCTTGACACATGGCACTTTCTAATTGGTTGTGGGTCTGCCTAGGGAAAATTTTCCTTGTAAACTCCGTCGAGCCATAACTCAAAAATTACAAGGAGTTAGGAGGACTTCTTTACCTTTCTGGAAAGGGGAAGAAAAATCCTATCAGATGAAGCCATCTCCAGGAAAATTTGGGGTGCTTTAAAGTTGCAAAAATCTGCCTGCAGCAAAAGGAAGGAAGAATGAAGGCAAGTTAACCAAACACAAGCATGGGCTTATTTTGGATAACAGGGATATGGGGACATGGGTGGGGAAATGTGGATTCCAGGGAGAGCTATTGTATTTGTTAAAGGCAATTACAAACAAAAAGCATAAGACTTGGAGGGGACAAAGATGTGGTGTAGACAATGTCGGCGATAGTGCCAATGGATCCGTTCACAAGGCCATCTTTAACCCACAAATTTGCAGTGAGCATAACCTTTTGTTGTTTACAGAGGAGAATATTTGGTTCCAGTTGCTCTTCATCATGTTCCTTTGAATAGTTGAGCCCGGTGTGCTCAGCATTGGAGCAGTGAGGGATTTTAGAATGTTGAGGTTGCGTTGTTCTATGAGGTCATTTCTTGTGAACAAATGTGGAACTAGAAGGAAAGGTGCAATGTCATTGCTAGATATTCAGGAGTCTATTAGTTGGATAAGTGTTTTCTAGTCTTATAGGAGTGGGATTCCATCTATGATACTTAGTAGTAGCTTCCTAAAGGAAATCTGGGCATCATTTGAACCTTGTTGCCTAAAGATTGTAGTAAGTGCGACACATGTTGTGAAGCTACACCAAAGGTTTGTTCCGTAGGAGTGACTGACATAGAGTGATACACCATTGATAGGGGGTAGTTGGCCAAGGTCACAAACGAAAATGATGGATTTGTTACCAAAAGCGGTCAATTTGAAGTGAGGGAATGCCTCATGACGACGGAAGTCAATTTTTGCAAGGAGTGTGGGCCCTATGAAGCTCATCTCGTCAATGAGAATGTTATGAACATGTTGCATAGATTCTTAGAGAGTGGAAAGCGACATGCCTTTGAGCGGTTTTTATTTCCTTTATTGGAATGCGCAATGCGACGTGTATTGCTGATGTAGAAATGTTGAATGCAACCACTCTTGAAGGTTGCAAGGACTAGGTGAGGAGATGGTTTTTGCAGGCATGCAAAGGAAAATGTAGAGCATATATTGTTTATGAGAAAATATTTACATGTGCATGCAATACCTTGTATAATCATTTTTAGAGGGGGGAAAATTAATTCGTTGCTTGTAATGGTTGAGTATAGTATTAAGTCCACCATTAGCAATGTTCTCCTTATAGCCTCCGACTTGTCTTTGTGACGAACGGTCGAGCAAGGAGAAATGGCCATCACAACACCAATTAAGTCCACCATTGAGCGTGTAGGGATGGATGATATATCTTTTATCTCTTTGAAATGGAAGTGATGGAGAGGAACATCGTTTTGTAGTTCAATTATAGGAGTGACAGTAGATGAGGGAAGAAAAAAAATTTCATAAGCACGATTTGCTTTACACACTCTGCCATTAGATATATTGTATAGGCCTACATTTCTATTTGTGCATAGAATTTGTTTGCAACCTCATTGAAAGAAATGATCCTTATCTCTTTACCCTTGTTGTCCACGAAATCAAACGCGAAAATGACGCCACTACCCCTTGTATTTCAATACTCTCTAAGAGTTGTTTTAGCAAGAGCCCTGCCTTCTATAGTCCATGCCCTTGAAGTTGTAGTCAAAGCAGAAATGTCTGTCTGGTTCTTTTCATTGTTTGCAATAGTGGATCTATCGCAGGCATATGTGTTTGGAGACAGCTGGGTGTGTGTAGGGGGCATTGATTCACATATTGTTTTCTTTCCCTCATAAAATGTGTTCAGGAACGGGAATAGGTGTTCCTTGCTTTGGCCAAGTGGAGACAATGTTGTCCATGTCACTAATAATAACTGTCCTACAACACAGAGAAAGAATAATTGACATTAGAAAGTCGGAAGAATCAGAGGTGGCCCGGATGTCTTGGGAATTTGAAAAGAGCACACTTCGATCAGTAAATTTATGGAAATAACATAAGAAATTTTAGCTCCAAGTTCCAACATGGCCCATCTACAATGAGAAATAAACCTCCAATTTTTGGGTGATCACGCTTCATTCCTTGACATCAGCAGTACTCAAGCCGGAAATGGAAAACATGTTAATACATGTTTTAAAGGCATTTCACAATCATTAGGCTCATTGCAACCCAATTTTTTAATTGCATGCATTTGTTTGTATGGGGATGTGATGTCAATTCATAACAAAAACAAAATGGGATAACATTTTGTTTGATTAATATCATCAAAGGTTGTATATAGTACTGATTTCCCTAAATAATCCCAAACAATGTTCAAGCAACAAAAGCGTAGAAAATTCCATTGATTAAGAAGGTACAAAATAGTACATGTAAGGCAAGTTGAGGAACCAACTCAAAAAAAATTGTTGTTGAATCCACTTTACAATGAGTACTTATTGGTCCATAAAAAGAAATAGAAATAACTTTCACACTTCAAAGAGGTGCAGATCCTGTTCTACAACTGCTCCTTTAGGGAATTGGAAATAAAAAAACCCCACAGATAATAATTGCTCAATAATTTACTTGTACTGAGCATAAGGGTTATAGTTAATGTTTGAACTTGTAGGGTTTTCTTGAGCATATTACATATAACTTTGGAGATGACCTTATAAACTATGTTGCACAGAGATACGGGTCTGAAATCTTCTGGTTTACTGCCTTTTTTATACTTAAGGGATGAATGCAACGAAGGTAGTGCTCTGAAATGATATTTAGGAAATGGGTAGAAGTCATGAAATGTCGTAGAACTCATGGGAAGCTGAAAAAAACATCCTTAAGGTCCAAACGAAGGAAAAAAGAAGTTTGAGGAAGCAGCTTGATAAATCCCGTTGTGAGGAAGATAAGAGGAAAGAATCAATAATTGTATATCTCCTACATTTCCTTATAGTTAATGTTTGATCCTGTGATCGTTTCCTCTGGCCAAACCTATAAACGAGTATGCATAGAAAGTGGTTTAGTGAAGGTCACTATACATGCCCAAAAACACAACAAACGTTGTCATATCTTTCTGTCACTCCTAATTACCGTGTCAAGGGCTTGATTGCCAGTTGGTTGGAGGAAAATGGAATCAAAGTTCTAGAACCACGTCATCCACCTTCATTGCCTCTCATATACTAGAGATGGGAGTAGTCAAATTCCATGAAAAGTGCTGCTGATGGTCGTCTGAAAAGAGTCAAGGTAGGATTGTCAGAAGATGACCATGTTGCAGGCTTTGACGAGGGGAATGCTAGAAGGATATCACCTCCCACTTTTGCTCCTAACAAGTTCTCTGAGTCCAGAGTTATGCCAATAAATGGTGAATTGAAATAAATCCCATTGTATAGACCCTTCTATGACTTGCAATATAGTTGACTATCAAAATCTTGAAGAAAATAGTTGTGAAAAGTATGAAAGATTGCTTGCAAACCTTAAATCACCATGTCTGGAACTATAGTGTGCAGTTGCGGAGGAGGTTGGATTCTTGTGGAAGGATGATAATGAGGCTCACTCTTACACAGGTGCCAATAATTTTATTCCTGCTCTCGTGAATTTTCTTGCGGTCTGCTGTAGATGTATTAGATACCAAGGCATAAAAAGTAGGAGCATTGGGCTCTTCTCAATATGATTTTGAACAACAATAGGTAGACAATTTCAATCCGACATGTTGAAGCATTTTCTAATGGAACCATTTTTATCAATTTTTTGTTTGAATATTTTCATAGGTCTCACAACTATTTTCTCATGTTATTCTTGAAATTTGTATTTTGTAGGAATAAGGCATCAGTTCTATCTTCAGGTGTAGTGCCATTGTTGTTGGATCTTCTTGATTCAAAGTTTTTCAAGCACAGTTAAAGCAACACTTTCAGTTTTGTTACTGTTGTCCAGTTGGATGACAATAAAGCTAGCATTGGTTCCTTGGGAACAATTCCTTGTCTCATTTTAGCACTAAGTTTAGATTCTTACCAGTGTAGACGAGATGCTCTAAAAAACATTACATTAATTATCCACAAATACAGAAAATCGGTCCAGAATGGTGTCAACAGGAGCTGTGTCTAAAATTGTTTATTTTCTTGGTGTTTTTGAAATTGATTGCACATAAATATGCATTAGCATTTTGTATAATATCTCTGCTATTGAAAGGGGAAGAATAGTGATTGCAGATACAGATGGTTGTATTGTGGCCATAACAGAGCTACTTGATACATGCACCCCTGAAGAACAAGAACAAGCAGTGGCTACCCTCTTGTTGCTATGCACTAAGAGCTTTGACCATTGTACCAGTCCAAAACAATTGGCCGAACATTGAGTTTCAACTTTCTTCTGGAAGTCCAAGTCCTTTGCTTTGTACCAGTGTTAGCATATAATGTTGGTCTAGGCAGAAGCTAGTTTCATTATGGTGCAACATGAAATATGTCTGGGTCAGCTTCTTTACCTAATGGATTCATTAATATGTTGGTTGTACCATTAAGAGAGAGATCAATATTTGTCGCAGAAACAATAGGTTTTGAATCATCATGCAGGTGGATGATTATTGACTTTTGTTCAATCATTTCAATCAGAAAACCAAAAAAAGCAGAGTCCCTGACGATTGTGGGCTTGTATACAGATAAAAACAGAGGCATATATCAGTTTGGTTAAGACATTTATCTCCTTTTCCTGTAAACTTTTGTAATATACAATGAACGTAGTTTTGTCCCCCGTGTCTTACACTCTCATGCAACATCTCATTCTACAATTTATCCACCAAAATAATGATATAGGTCTTGACCTGGTAAATGCAACATCTTAATCTTCTGATTAGGTCCCAATTTTTGATTTGAGGTGTGTAGATTCGTTCAAGATAACACTATTTTTCTAATTAAACTCCTTCACTGAGGTAGCATAAACAATATCCTTTTGGTTGCTATAAAGGCACATGTAATTCTCTTTGACTCTGATTCATCAATTTTTTAGAAATACAAATTCTTCAGAACCAATAGTGTAGGGGTGTGCAATAACAAAAGGTTCCATAACAGACAATGTCTACTCAAGTGTCACCTCTTTCATATCTTCTGTAGGAGCTTTAAGTACTGTTCACACATGTAATTGTAGAGATGGTTTTGGCAGGGAATACTTTTAAATTTCCCTCTACATCACCTTTGAACTTCTAAGCCAAAGCTCTGAGTCAGAAAACAAGTTGAATGAATACAAAAGGATATAGATAGTACAAGCTCTTGACATGAAATCTAGAAAGGAAGGGCAGAAGAACCGAGTGTTGAAAATGTTGCACTTAACAATGGGATTCAGAAGTTGAGAAAAAGTTTGGAAGAGATGCAGGGAATGCATAACAATGTAGTGGAAGAAAAAGAATTGCTTATGGAGGAGGTTTGAGTCGCTGCATGCAGAGTTAACAAAAAGGTGTAATGAGTTTGATGGAAACAAGTTAAAATTTTTGCAATGAGAATGAGAAGCAGAGAGCAGTGATTGACTCATTGGAGAAGGATAAAGGTTTCCTTGAGAGTGAAAAATCTTTTGTCTGTATGGATGCTTGAAGAGGCAAACCAAAGATTTGAGGAATATCAAGATTTTTTTTTTTCAGAATAACAGGAGAGTGTTACACTTAGAGGATTGTGTTTCAAACTTACATACAAATTTAGCAGCGGCAAGTTCAGTAAATGATATCTTAACATCTGAGTTAAATAAGATCAAAGAAGACACCAATAAACACCTGGAAGAACTCTATCAAATGTTACCAAATGTGATCAGCTACATCCCTACAATAGTAAAAGAAAACAGAGATAAGATGGAGATCATCACCATTAACAATGTTTATTTATTTTATTTGCAATCCAACAGGGTAAGGTACATTAACTATAATACTAATGCAAGACAAAACAATAGTTTACTCATGTCTGGTCAGTCTAGCTGGATGAATTAATTATTACAGACAACATGATTACCTATATATCAATGCCTTAAAGATCAGATAGGAACTCATAATTCCATAAGCGAAATAAATGTAGCAACATAACCAAGCAAGATAAACGAATGAAATACAGTGAAGGGGGTATGCATATTTTTCTTAAGCCCATTCAATATAGACTATTACAAACCTTCACGATTAGCATTGGTTGCACAATTTTACAATTAATTTCTAGCTACTAATAATAGAATTTGAAATTTCATAATTTATGCAGTCCTTTTTTGGGTACTTCATTATTTTGTCTTTTTGCTCAGATTTCCTTCTAGATTTTTCTCTACCTTAAGTAATTGCTATTGTAAATAGATGTATCTTTAAGTTGATGTGGTCACTGGTAGATGTTAATGTAATTTCCTTATTTATTTCTTTTAAAGGTCCATACTCTACTGATGTTGGCTCGAGTACAAATAATTTTGAAAATGAATGAAAAAGGCCAAACTGGTATAAAATGACGATGCAAGATGTAAAAGCAGATGAATTTGTGGCAATGGAGAGGAAAAAGGCAGGGATAACGCTTATTTTCTGTTTACTATCTCAGTTTGGATGGATTCCAAAGTACCAAGTAAAAAGCATACAATCTAGAAACCTAATAAAATCATTATATGTATTATGCCCAATATCTATCTTTCAAAACCTGAATATGCTATTGATTCGTTAAAGAAATTCATATACTTAATTTAAATTCTCAAAAGACTCCTGTCAGAGTTGTTGTTCAGGAATATGAAGATTCAAAAAGGGTAAATGAGAGATAAAAGAAAGATTATGACAATATATGATCAAAAAGTGTTGATCATTAGGCACACATTGGCAAGATCTACAAAACATTATATCCAACGCATACCCATTTGGGTGCTGAATCAAATGAGCTAAAACAAATACATAAAAAAAGACAACAAAATTTTAAATTCTGAAAAATCAAGATGGTGTTCTCGACTAAGTGTAATCAAAAAAATCAAATACCCACTTGGGTGCAATTTCTAAAAAAACATACCATAATAAAAACACCCATTTGATCTCTAAAACAACAAATACGGAAAGGGAGAACAAGTATTCCTGAAATAAATTACAGAAGTAAACAAACAAAAATTCCCCAAAAACCTAAATGGAAAAATCTAAAAAAACATTATATCCAACGCATACCCATTTGGTACTGAATCAAATGATGTAAAACAAATAAATAAAATAAACAACAAAATTTTAAATCCAAAAAAATCACATGTATACCTATTAAAATGGTATTCTCGACTAGGCTTAAAATGATTTTCAAAGAAATGAATCTGCCCAGGTGTAATATCAAGACATGCAATGGTAACAACATATACATAGGATGGGTTTGTAGAAAAGGCCTTCAAAGTAGCTAAGTAAATGTAATTAACAGGTTCAAATCCAAACACCACAAGATTTTTCAGCATCCTTCTAAGCTGTGGAAAATGTAGGAAAAAAAACAAAAAAAATAGCAGACCTAATTAAATTCAGGTTGTACAAGTAGGCATGCCTCCCACGCTATCCCTGGGAAAAAATCAAAATTGAGATTTCCTTAGATAATAATAATAATAATAATAATGGTTTTTACAGTCCACGATGCCGGGCGGCTTGTTTTTGGGTCTACAAGCGGCTTATAGCATATGGGACTACCTTGTACTCACATGCGGGAGGCAACTAACTTTGCTACAAACAAGGCGTACATACCCTACCCCCTGCAGGATTTGAACTTGTGACCTCTATTTCAAGAGCACATGTTTTTCACCATTAGGCCAACTCAGGTGTACAAAATATACAAAACAGATATCCGATGTGGCTTTGCGATACAAAATATACACGCGTCTGCATCGATTAGAATAAACCACAAAATTAAAACATTAAAAATTGATGCAAAAACCGGGTCATCTGACTTCAATGAAAACGAAAAATGGAATCACAGGGGTCGAAAATCTGACAATTATCAGAGACATTAGGGCATGCTTCACATAATAACGCCTTACGATGTAATTATTATTTTTTTAAATTTTTTTGGGGGAACTAATAAAAATAAGTATTAGGTTACAATGGTTATAATAAAAAACTCACATACACATCTTGAAAAGTGAAAACCCTCAAACAAAAAAAAGACGCAACACAACATAAAATAAAATAGAAATAATAACACTTAAAAATAAATCTCAATCATGTTTTTATTGGACCTCCCACAATCTCTTGAACGAGTCAAGAGCCCACTAAAGTTAAAAGTGAACATACTAGGATCCCCGGTAAACAAATCAAGGAGTTTAACATGGGACTCAATTGAACCCTTAATCTGATAACCCTACATTGCGGAAATAATTTTCTTCAAGGGTTCTAGGGATTCCAAAGTCTTATTTCCCTTAAGGTCATCCTCCCACGAATCTAGAACCGCAAAAGAGTTGGTGCTTAGATTAACAAATGGAATAATGACATTCACGTCGTTTTCGACCTTATCTACCCACGTTAGTTCATGCTTAGAGTTATACTTGCCTTTTTTTCTAATAAATTGGTTTTTCCTTCTTATCATTAGCAAAAACATCCATCTCTTTATTAATGGGTGGTGGGAGTCATGAGCCAAATGTCAATGGTTGTGTCACCACAAACGCCAAAAAGGGATGTTTTCATAATCTAGTGGTTGTTCAAACAAATCTCCCTTAGAGGATTTTAACCATACTCTTTTAGGAAGAGGCTTGCTCACATACATTTGAACACAAATTTTGGCATGAGCAATGTGTTTTTTTATCACGAGTTTCAGAAGAAATACACATCATATGTCCAATGGAGTTTCTAATCCCTCACAAAATGGCTTCCACTCATAAGTGAGATGGAAGGTTAAAGAGTCTTAACCAAATTTGAGCTACTATTGGATCTTCTTGGAAGAACTCAAAACTAGGGCTCCATTGATCCAAAAACGTAAGTTGAAAATTCCAACTCAAAACGTTCACAAGGACCCCAAAAAAAAGAATCAACTTTACGGAATTAAATTTACTTAATCCTACATATCGACTCACTTTCTGAAGTGGGTTACGGATACTGAAATTTATTACATTCAATCCATTCTTCCGGTTTAATAATGAAAATTCTTAATCAAATATATATATTTTATTTGATCAAAAACTTCATGAAAATCATAAAAGGACTCCCAAGACAACATAAATTGATTACAGAGTTCAGCAATTACCTACGTCTCCGGGTTCGTTCAGAACTGATTTAAAACCAATGAAATAATTACAAGTTTAGAAATCTTTCCAAGTTACAAATAAAGGAACAATAATCACAATTAAAATGAAATAGAATTTCGAAAGACAAGAGCGACAATGCTCGACTTCCACCTTACCGATTCACTGACGATTAAAATAAAGCTCCCTTTGGCAATGGTCTAAGACTCCTTTTGTTTGCTTGCTTTCAGTGAATCAGTCACCTATTAACAAATAATAATAGGTTTTTGCAACTATCACCTAACAAATAATAGGCCAAAATGCAAAATATTACAAATAATGCCTTAAACAATATTTAAGGAGTTTTTTTAAAAAAATAGCTAAGAAGCTATTTTATACTACACAATAATGCCTTTGCTAAAGCTAGAAAAGCTTGGGCTTTTGTGTATTTGATTACAATGGAGAGGGGCATTTATATAGGCCTGCTAGGCCACTTTTATTGGATAAATACCATATCCGCAAGGCTATTTTTAGCCTTCTCCTTGTGGCGCAATGGTCGGGCCTTATTATTTTTGGCTGAGGGGTGTGAGGTTTGAATCCCCTTAGCCCTTAAGTCGCAGCCAATCTTCTATAAAGGGTGGTATTCCCATCTCTTATCCCGATCCACTCACTAACCGAGTCGGTCGAGCCGTTGCGTTCATTGGAGGGAGGTCGTGGGGTCGAGTAGCACCCCTATCTCCTTTGCCAATGCCATCGCTTTATATTTGGGTGGGGTTAATCCCACATTGACTGGGACTATGGTGGGTCAATGGTTTATGTGGAAACTGCCTTGCCTCCTTATACATGGTTTTGGCCACATCCTGAGCTCCTTTTGTTTGGCCACATAATGTGGCGGGCTTTACATGGTTTGAATGCCCATGTGGGCCGAGCTAGGTTAATCCTCCGAGTTGACTGTGGAATCCGCCGAGTTGTATGTCGAGCTAATTAATATAGAATCCTTGCTCGAACATTGTGGTAGCATTGCCAAACATAGTAATTTGGAAAATAATATGGTGAATAATTACAAAGTAATATAGAATTCAACCATAGAAATATCATAATATTCCAATAACGAGATATGGAAAAATATAAAGTGAACCTATCATCATAGTCCACTTGTCGAACCTCGATAGACATGTCAGACGAACTCGATCTCGTGGTGGCAAGCCACATGGTGGCTTGAGGACCCACCATGTCAGTGTTAATAATATCATCCTCATGGCAGCAGGGTCCCCTTCTGATATAAAATTGGATCCCACCGGGTACAGACTCCATACCCTGCCTTTTACGACCTTTCATCATTTATCATGATCCTGGGAGATTATCCTCCACATTGATCTCATGATCCTCCATGATGTCATGAATAGCCCCAATCTACCAAAGCACATAGGTCTTTGTTCAAATATATTATCTTTGTTATCTTTGGTTGAAAACATAACAATGAAGAACCCTCATGAGGCAAGGCGAACATCAATTGTCCCTTTCACCTTCCATTGTTGTGCTACCCAAGTTTGTGATTTTTTATTCACGAGGACCTCAACCTACAAACTTATACAATTAAACCCCAATTTGTTAGGTAGTCAGTTCTTCTTCAGCCTCATTTAGTTCGAAGGTGATAATCAAATCTTCTTTGGCCACTTTAATATACCTTGATTTCATCCAAAAATATTTATTTATTGTATTATTGGCATGGGATCCGAGATCTACTAATATTCTATTTCTTTGAGATTGCTAGTTATTCGAAGCTGGACACAGAATGATCATCTAAGAGAGAGAAGCCATAATTACCTCAAAAATAAAAAATCAAGTGAGGGAATGAAAAACAATGAAGAGGCACTAGAGTTTTGTGGTGGCGGTTGCAACTGTAATCGATCTCATGTGGCCAATTGTGCCACCACCTGTACCTACGCTTACTATGCCTCTTACATAGAGGTAAAACTGATTGATTTTAGATCAGGATTCTAAACAGAGTAATTCAATTGGTTGGTAGTGTTATTGATTTAATAACACTAAATGAATTACATTTTAAGCATGTTGTACTAATAATATTTAATCAATAAATAGATTAATCATATAAAATGTACAAAGGGATAAGAAGTGTATATCTTGTGTTGAATATTGGAGAATGTTTTTCATACAAATTTGAATTTAGGAATGTGTACAAATTATTATCAGTATAGTTGCCTTAAAATTTGGATTGGATTAGAGAAGGTTGTTATGCGTAGAAAAATGTTCTTGATAAAGTGTTTGCAAATTGAATTTGGATGTAGCGACCCCTCCTCTAATTCCCAGAAAATACGACTGATTTTTTCTATCAAAAAATGAGTGCTACTTATACTTTCATACCCGTAGGTGATTTCACCTCATAACTTGATTATGGGCTTGATGTAAATACATCATTAACCGATCTCCCTATTTTATTGATGTACAAACCACGTACAATTGTACTAGATATGATCTTTTCAAATTATTTGACATAATAACTCAACAATGATATCTTTTTATACAACACGTGTACTAATTCATTCTTTTCATTTATTTCTCTAGCTAGTTTCATATCAAGTCTTGCATAATGATATTTATGATTTAGTTCTTCTACAAATGTTATACCATTCATCTAACATATAACGTGTCACAACATTACAATTTACAAGTTCTTCAATGAAGGGAAAACCCTACTAATATCCTTAATTAGGATATGACAAAATACAAGGTCATACCCAATTAAAATTAAAATGACAACTTAGTCTAATTGATTTATTGCTCATTTTATACCAGCATTATACGTATGCTTATTAGACTTCAGATTAGTTTAATTTGTAGTCATTGTTTTAATTTACAAGTTATAAGCACATTCCTTAGTACCTACTACCAAATGCATGACTTAATTGCGCCTTCCATATTAGAAGATTGAAGAAACTATCAGGCATATAAGTTATCCATCTCCTTCCTACCTATACAAATTAGAAGAAGCTCCATTCAACTTGATTAACTAAAATGTGGAATATATTCTAAATTAATCTAATATTAAGAACACTAGTAACAGATAAATGTATAAAGAACATGACCCAAGCAATCTAAGTTATGAAAATATAAAACCCTATAGTGCAAGGAGGGTTAGATAGAGCTTAGCAAATTTAACGAAGGTGCTGAAATGTGTCGTAATGTGAACTAGGCAAACAAGAGGAGGAAACGATCACACAAAAGCTTGATAAAGCACAAACTCGAGCTCTTTGGTTGAATTGGGGCGCCTGGAGAGGGACATGGGCGCCCTGGTCTGAGATATGGACACCCTAATATTTGGAAATAGCCTAAAACCATTCTCTAAGGTGTCGTTAGATGTTTGCCTATGTTCTTTTTTTATCGCTCTAACTTTGCAAAACTACGTCAGATGTCATTTTCATAACTACAATAGGGAATCACTTGCAAAACCCCAAGACGAGCATCAAATCCCTAAAAAATAAATATGCATATGAAGGGGTCAGACTGTCCTCAACATCCATAATGGTGGACTTACTAACTGAGCATTGCACTACATCTTAGACCCGATGTAGTTCTATGTGTGTGTGTAATCATGCCCTAGGTGCTATTGTGCCAGTCACACTTTGTGAAAGTAGCGATCAATAACTATGTGTATGAATAAAATTGTAGATGGAACAGAATAAACTTCCCTCTTATGCAATGTGATGCAAATGAACCAGCCTTGTGCCTTATGATGGAGCTAGATGGATGCAAATAAGGCCTTTGATGGATGCAACCTTAGGTTATGATAGTAGTGCTTAGTGCTTGGTCCCTCATTATGGTCTCATAACTTTATATCTATATGGTTCTTTTGTTATAATTTCCTAATTAACCCTGAAAAGGCCGACCACTAAAAACATGGAAAGCCCAAATGGCTAGAAAGTGCCCAAAAAGTGGTGGGAAAGTGTAAAAAAGTCGTAGGGAGCCCCGAATGGGACCAGTGCGCCTGGGGCACCCCAGTACGGGGTTGGGTGCCCCAGTAAGAGGTAGAATGATGCCAAATGAAAAAAACAAACTGGGAAAGTATGTGATGAAGGTCGACAGTGGCGAAAGAAAGAAAAGTTAAATGGCCAAAGGACATGGGTTAATTAATACTTTCTTCACTCAAAAACCATATGAATAGTAGTATGAGACTAAGACTAAATAATGCCTTAAGTGTGTGATTTTGTGTCTACATTTTCCCCCACTTTTTGTTGGTGAGCAAAACACTCGGCAACATAAAGTAGATAGAGATGCGTACCTGATGTCCATGTAGAGTGATGTAGAAAGCCTACTGAAGGACTAGAAAAAGTGTGGAGTGACAAAAAGATGAAGCATGGAGACTGTTAGTGCGAAATCACAGCACCCCCAAATGAGTTATGGATCTGATTTTCTAAGGCAGGGTCATTTGGTGTGATTTGCATAACATTGGATCATTCCCCAAGTTGTGGGACTTGCAAATGGGAATGATCCTCCAGAGAAGGTTGGTTCCTCTTCCTAATCTACCTGCCACAAGCTATTCTAGTGTAGGAAAGCTAATCTAATCCTAATCTAACTTCCAAGGAGACAAGGAGAGAAAGAAAACTAGAAAAAAAAAGAGCCTACACTAAAACAACGATACACCAAAGAAGGAAAATGTTGATCATCTATCAAAACTACCATGGAAACAAAGAGAGGAGAGCAATGGTGAGGATGGACAAGTGCATCACAGACCATAGATGGACTTCACACAGAAAATGTTCCAAAATCCCTAAAAACATATCTCCAAAACCTACAAATGACATTCAAACATGCACATATGCCCTGCAATAATGAGAGGCAAGAAGAAACAACCAAAAATGAGCAAAGGATGGACAAATGCATCACAAAAACATGTTTTTATTGCTCCAGATTTACACAGTGCACCATTTCACGGGTAAGAGGCAAAAAATGCCATTACAGAGCAGGGGAGGAGGTTCAAACTCCATTTTCAACCCTAGGGAAGAAATAGAAGGGGGAGGCAGAGAAGAAGAATGAACAACCTCTAACTAACGTCTTGAAAATGTGCTTCTGTTACATTATATAGCAAAATGCGAGAAGGAAAGGGAAAAAATGCGGGATTTTCTCCAACCACTTTTCAAAATACGTTTTAATTCTTCATCTATTGATGGGCTCGATGAAAAAGCTCATATTTCCATGTATCTACTTCACAGACCAAAGAAAATGACCCATACTTCATTAAATCTGGTAGTTGGGAACTGGTTTTGTCTTTTCCTGTGCCAAAACGCGCTTTCCAATTTCCTCCCATAAATCTTTCACAAAAATGCAAAATTGATGATTCCATGATAAAGAGAATCTCCAGATCTTTCCATTGGTACCAAGATTGTCGAAAATGGAGCTCTGGATCAAAAGATATGGCTCTTTGAGTTTTTCCTTTACGTTTTCTACAAAAACAACTTGGGCAAAATTTGAACTTTTCTCCTGCAAATCCGTCTTGGCAAATTTTAACTCAAAACTCCGTCGAGTCATAACTTGAAAAATACAAGGAGTTAGAAGGATTTCTGTACCTTTCTGGAAAGGTGGAGAAATTCTCTATCTGATGAAGCATTTTCCAGAAACCTTTGAATGCTTTGAATGTCTGAAATCTAGTCTGAATCACAAAAGGTAGTAAGTTAACCCAAAAATAAGGGGAGCTTATTTTGGTTAGCAGAGACTAAAGATGCAAAAGAGCAAAAAATGATGAGAGTGAACCTAGGGCGGAAACACGTGTGTATATGCTGATGTGCGTGATGTACCTGCATGTTAATATGAGGTATGTGTTTCCACAAAATATCATCATCATTGTTGTTTATGCCATTGTTGTTGTTGTTGACTGCTTGCTTCTCATATAGTCAGACTTGCAAAGAGAAGAGGATCAAGTAGTCAAATACACATGTATATATGTGTAAAAACGCATGTATGTAGAAATGAAAAGACAAAAATAGAAATATGAAAAAGGTAAAAGGAACATGTGCACCTGATCCGTGATGAGAAAAAGGGGTGAAGAAAGGATATCCTGTACTGTGAGTTTTTTGGGTGGTCTCATGCCACTTTGGTCGAAGAAGTGTTGGGGGGTTTTATTTGCGTGTAATCACTAATCCCTTATACACCCCTTCTCTTTCCTAATTTTTATATTATTTTAAGTATTTAAAGCTCATGTTAAAGGTGATTATTTAATTTGGTTGGATCTAAAACTATATTAAACATTAATAAAATTTCACTTATTTTAGTTATTACTCTTTTTTAAAAAATAGTTTTTTTTTGAACCCATTTATATATTTTATTATTTAAAAAATAGTATTAGGTTACAATGGTTATGATAAAAAGGTGATTTACACATCTTGAAAAGTGAAAACCCCCCAACAAAACATGATGGAACACAAGCATAAAATAAAATAGAAATAATAACAATAAAAAAAACCTCAATCCTTCTTTAAGGGATGTAGAATGGGCTTGGACCTCCCACAATCTCTTGAAGGAGTCAACAGATCACTAATGCTAAAAGTGACTCGGCAAACAATCAAGGAATTAAACACGAGACTTAATTGAACCCTTAATATGATAACCCTGCATCGTAAAAACAATTTTCTTCAAGTGTTTTAGGGATTCCAAAGTATTATTTCCCTTAAGCTCATCCTCCCACGAATCTAGAACCAAAAAAGAGTTGGTGCTTATATTAACACATGAATTTATGACATTCATGTTGTTTTCAATCTTATCTGCCTGTGTTAGTTCATGCTTAGAGTTCTACTTTCCTTTTTTGCCAATAAATTGGTTTTTCCTTCTTATCATTAGAAAAAGCATCCATCTCTTTTTTATGGGTGGGGGGTATTGAGCCAAATGTTTGTGGTTGTGTCACCAAAACACCAAAAGTATATGTTTTCATAATCTAATGGTTGTTCAAAAAAATCTCCCTTAGAGGACTTTAACCATACTCTTCTAGGAGGAGGCTTGCTCATATACATTTAAACTCAAATTTTAGCACGAGAAATGTTTTTTTTTTCTAAATATGAGTTTCAAAAGAAATACACATCATCTCTCCAATGGAGTTTCTAATCCCCGGAAAAATGGCTTCCACTCATAAGTGATATGGAAGGTTAAAGAGTCTTACCCAAATTGGAGCTACTATTGGATCTTCTTGGAAGAACTCAAAACCAGGGCTCTGTGATGTCATGAATAACTCCAATCTACCAAAACACATAAGTCTTTGTTCAAATTTATTAGCTTTGTCCTCTTTGGTTGAAAAAATAGCAATGAAGAATCCTGAGCCAAGGCGAAGATCAATCGTCCCTTTCAACTTCAATTGTTGTGTTACCCAAGCTTACAATTTTTTATTCACGGGGACCTCAACCTACAAACTTGTACAATTAAACCTCAAATTTTAAAGTAGTCAGTTCTTCTTCAACCTCATTTAGTTCAAAGGCGATAATCAAATCTTCTTTATCCACTTTAATAAACCTTGATTTCATCCAAGAATCTTTATTTCTTGTATTATTGGCATGGGATCCAAGCTCTAATAATATTCTATTTCTTTGAGATTGCTAGTTATTTGAAGTTGGACATAGAATGATCATCTAAGAGAGAGAAGCCATAATTACCTAAAAAATAGAAAAACAAGTGAGGGAATGAAAAAAAAACGAAGAGGTCTTAGAGTTTTATGGCAACGGCTGCAATTGCAGTCAATTGCGACCAAATTTTCCTCTACCTGTACCTATACTTAATATGCCTCTTAGATAGAGGTAAAACTGATTGATTTTAGAAGAGGATTCTAAAAAGAGTAATTCAATTGGTTGATGGTGTTATTGGTTTAATAACACTAAATGAATTACATTTTAATTAAGCATGTTGTACTAATAATATTTAATCAATAAATAGATTAATCATATAAAATGTACAAAGGGATAAGAAGTGTATATCTTAAGTTGAATATTGGAGAATATTTTTTGTCCAAATTTGAATTTAGGAACATGTACCAATTAGTATCAATATAATTGCCTTCAAATTTGAATTGGATTAGACAAGGTTTCCATGAGTAGAAAAAATGTTCTTGATAAAGTGTTTGCAAATTGAATTTTGATGTAGCGACCCGTCCTCCAATTCCCAGAAAATATGACTAATTTTTTTTATCAGAAGATGAGTGTTACTTATCCTTTCATATCCACAGTTAATTTTGCATCATAACTTGGTTATGGGCTTGATGTAAATACATCATTAACTGCCTGCTATTTTGTTAATGTACAAACCATGTACAATTGTACTAGATATGATATTTTTGAATTATTTGACATAATAACTCAACAATGATATATTTTTATACCGCAGGTGTACTAATTCAATTAATTTATTCTTTTCATTTATTTCTCCATCTAGTTTTATATTAAGTCTTGCATGATGATATTTATGCTTTAGTTCTTCTACAAAGGTTCTACCATTCATCTACCATATAAAGTGTCACAACATTACAGTTTACAAGTTCTTCAAGGAAGGGAAAACCCCACTAATATCCTTAATCAAGATATTACAAATTACAAGGTGATACCCAATTACAATTAAAATAATAACTTAGTCTAATTGATTCACTGCTCATTTTATACCAACATTATGCATATGTTTATTAGAATTTGGCTTAGTTTTATTTGGAGTCATTGATCTAAGTTACAAGTTAGAAGAACATCCCTTAGTACCTACTACCAAACTCACGACTCAATTGTGCCTTCCATATTAGAAGATTGGAGAAACTATCATGCATGTGAGTTATGAATCTCCTTCATATCTATATAAATAAGAAGAAGCTCCATTCAAATCATTTATAGACAATATTGGTCTTGTCATGCTTAGAATGCTATTGCCCATAAATTTTATTCATCGTCCTATTGAATTTGTTTAACAGTTTATCAATATTTCCTCAAACATTTATCCCTTAGTAATTACTCGAATGAAACCAAAATGTAGTATTCAAGTTACATCCACTCAACCATAATAAGTCTTTTCTTCCTAATGATATCATCAAATGGATAAATATGAAAAAATTATATGTAAGGCCATCTCTTTGCATACAGTTCATAACCAATAGATCATATACAAATTATTTTCTTTTGTTCCTTCAAACTTAAGTCTCTAACCTTCCAATTAAGGATTTATATTATTTATATCTACTTATTTTTATATTTTATTAATAATTTGCATAGCCTTTATATTTGGAGCAGAGCATAGTATAATTGTAGCAAGAGAAGTTGTCTAATCAAATACTAGTCTTGCTTAATAAGCTCCTTCAACGTTTAGGACTATTATCAAGGGAGAGTCAGCCATAATTGCTAAAATAACACATTACATGCTCAACACTTATAGTACTTGTTCCTATCAGTTCTATGGTCTTTCCTTATGAATGATTGACCAATTATTTTTTCTTATAAGGCTTATTACATCCTCTATTGAAATTTACAAGACAATTATTCATTTAATATTTCTTTAGAGTTATAAACTATAGAAAGAACATTCTGTCAACGAATGGGTTTTCAACCTATTATTGTACCTTATCTTGCTACATGTTCCAACATTATTCCATCTTAATTAAATTAAGCTCTTCATGTGATGAGAAATTCATACATTGATAACTTTTCTATCTCATTAGCATCTACATCAAACATCTTGCTTACGAAATTCAAATTGCTTAATAAAATATATATAGTTTCCCATTCTTGTCTTGATTATATAAAAATTAACATACTATCCTAAACATAAGCATCTCATCTTTAAGATAACTGTTGAGAATCATTCATATTTCTACGAAACAAAACAATCATATGGTTTCATTTCTCATCATAGAGGCTTAAGTAATTCCTTGTAATACTTGCCTTACGGTCTTAATACTCTTTTACAGTTTACACATACCAGTAGATCAAATGATAGAAACAACTTCTGGGTTATGAATCCTCATTTTATTAAATTAGAAACTTAAGTTTGAACATCTAATTAATGATATGGGAATATCATATTATGCCTCTACTAGGAGACCAAGTCCTATTCTAGTTGCAAGCCAATCTAAGGTCTTGCTAGATTACAAAATCAAGTACAAAACTTATAATCACAAGGTAAACATTATACTATACTATCAATAATAAAATAATATAGATTGAAAAGATTATACTATACTAACATTATTTCCATGGAGTAGTTCAATGCACTAAAAACAAGTCCACATTAGAGTGACAAGTTATGCATTAAATACCCTAATTGGTCTTGCTACATTATCGATAATAAAATAATATAGATTAAAAAGATTATATTATACTAACATTATTTCCATGGAGTAGTTCAATGCACTAAAAATAAGTCCACATTAGAGTGACAAGTTATGCATTAAATACCCTAATTGGTTCAAATGAAATCTAAGTTTAACTATGATAACTTTTATTTGTGATCAACAATTTTGAGTGGAACATAGAATGGAAAGTGATTGATTCATCAATGAAATTAACAAAACTAACACTATGTTTTCATTTAGGCTATCTCATTTTGGGTTTGAGACGATCATCCCACAAACTCAGTGTATGTCAAACCCTAAAAGAGACTAGAAACAACCAATACATTCGGTAAATATACTAATCAGTAGTCCCAAAATGGGATCACCTATACACAATAATAAGAACCAATGCCAAAATGTATGAAATGAAACATCAAATACTTCTTAACCACAAAACCTGATTCTTATTTATATCTTATTTTATGAAAGTACATATCAAAATTAAATGGATACAATTCCTTTTTAGATTCATGAACATTATATTTAATCCTATATCACTGCAGCAAGAATTTTTCAAGGTAAATTAGTAAACACCTTTTCTTCCATCTTTCTAACATGTACTTGCAATAGATTTTGGGCCAACTTAAAGAAATAGCATGAATTCCATTCCTTCACAATGAGCAACAATTAACAATAAATCATGCATAACATGTTACCAACAAGATAAGAGGAAGTGTACAAATATTTTACCCATTTCACCATATTCCAGACAAGAGACAAGGATTGAAATAAAAAGTTGTTTCATGTAGCCAAATATTCCATCACAAAAGTTTAAGAGAGATAAATTATAACCCTTTGCTGATTATTTCAACATATTGTCATCATGGTAATGTTTACCAAAATTGTAGTTTACAAGAGAGAGACACAAATATTTTACAAATAATTCCACACAACCCCTTCATGGCCAAGTCAGAGCTCCTCACAGGAAAACCATCACATAACGCCATAACGACTAATCCCCAAAATTTAAACATAGAAAACAAAAAATCTTAGTTGTTTACCCATATATAACTGTGTATGCCCTATGCATATAAAGATATATACCAAAAACACATATTTGTAAATCATTCAAATTAAAATCATGAGTAAATAAACACACACACACACACACACACACACACACACACACACACACACACACACACACACACACACACACACACACACACACACACACACACACACACACACACACACACACACACACATATGCTAACCAAGAAAGAATTCACATGCATCATTTACCATTAACTATTGTATAGTGTAAAGAAAAGGAAAACATGAATGCCAACAAAAATGGTGCATTTCCTTCAAACTTCCTTTTCTGCCATAAAAAATCACGCCAACAAGGATATTTATTCTTTCATATTTGCTCTCAAATTTTCCCTACATAGGGATTTTATAAATTTCTCCAAATCTCAGTTGAAACACATGCAACAAGGAAATAACCAATAATAGCCACAACTAGCTCCACCACAGACCACACTTCTCCAATGCAAATATCCATCACAAATTTTTAAGCAACTTCCATTACCAGCTAGGGTTTCTACAAAAATACATGTGAGAGCTTCCATCCAACCCCAAAACTCCCAAATGATTATGCTCACGAGTCAAATGTACCAATATAACTGTATTTCAAACATTTACAAACTCTTTTCTATATTTTGATTAGGTCTGTGACCCTCGCTTCCATTGGAGGCATTAAAATCAAATAAAAATCATTTTATAAACAAATTCAAATACCTATAATGCATTTTTAATAATTATGTTCCTAATCACACTGGTTCATATGTCGACCACTCAAACTAATAATAATAATATTCCATAATTCCTTTAAATTGAGCAAAACCCCTTAAATTCAATCCGATAATCATTACTTAATACCCTTTTCATAATAAGGTTCTCAATACAATTATCATGTCCAAATCACATACAACTCATGAGGAATGAAACATGTTTCAATTTTAATTGCCAAGTCAACAAACTATCAAACCTTTTCAAAAAATTCCATAACTATGTTAATACTTTTCATAATGTTACCAAGGAAACCAAACAATAATATTACTTTAATGCCTAAGTTAATAAACATAGAACACCATTTTTTGTTTAAGGTCAAAGACCACAATATTTTTAACAATAGATATTACTATATCTTATATACACTATAACATGACAACCTGATGTTTACATGCCTTCATGCAAAGTTGACAATGTTATAGCTACAACAACAATGCTAATTGTTGTGTTTCTTGTTTATAATTTATAGGTGAACCAACCAATAATAATAACGGAATGCACACTATATCAGGTTACCACACTACCTTTTTAAAAGCTTAGGCAGTCTAACTATAAGCTAGTGTCAATGTTGGAAGTTTAGGAAACACATATTTATATATGATATTATAAAAATAATAATATTACAAGATAAAAGGTCAATGAAAAAACCATTTATCCTTCCGCACAATAACTCCCCATGGTTACATATATCTCTTCTTAGCACATAGTTGCTAAAAGGTAATATAACTATTGACAAGTTCAAGGTATCTTTGATAATGAATTTAACATAGTCTATACATTTGATAATATCTTATTTCAGTAACAGGTAGATGAGACCTTGAAGGTTAACTATATACACCAATATCAACTATTCACCTTCATATTTCTCGAGAGAATAATGCCATAATAAGTAATGCTACAATAATTTAATGGACGCTGCTGGTGCGAGTAAAGACTCTTAACAATTAATCAAACTTTATTAAGTAAAACATACACCAATATTTAATTATTTATTCACTCGATATCAATTTTACTAATCAAATCAAGCCTATTGACGACTTACATAGACTTCAAATTTGGGGCTCTGAAAATGGGATGTGACATTTTAATTTTTTAGTTTTTTGGTATGCTTATGTTATTTGATTCCATGTTCTAATTTATGCATTATGATGTCCACATGTTTCCCTGTAAAAATTTAAAACTTTATAACCTACAACATCAAGGAAAACAAGTTAAGGGTCTACCTCAAGGTTTTGGTAACTAGTGTCCATTAACTACTTCTCTAATTGTCATACCCTTTGTAGTAAATTATTGAAATTCTAGGTACCTTATAACAACAAAATATGTCTCTTGATCCAAGAGCATTTGGGTCCATGATAAATCTTGATCATCCAAAAATAATTAGAGCAATATCAATTGTGTAACCCTAAAATGGTTAAAGGAGTCTCTAATTGGTGTTTACTCACACAAAATGTGAAGCTTTGTGCATACTTTAAGAAATGTGTGTTTTATGATATTTTTTATTGAGTACTCAATCAATGAAGTCTTATGCAACTTTATGATTCTCCATTATATGTGATTTCACACACAATTCCTTGGATATGTGCAAATATGTGAAGCCACACAATGCCTCAAGTTTATGCAATCTATTGTGAGAGTTTACAAACCTAGCTCATGTGACATTATGTAAGTTTGGCATGCAAGTTATGTTTTATGAAGTTCTTATGAACTTCTATAAGGTTTGGCCATGTCCTACACAACCTTGTAAGGATTTGAGTACACAAAATATAGTATTTTATGGTGTACCATAATCAACAAGGTTGACATGCATCACCTCATATATTCTATTCACTTAATAGTCCCATTTGTCCACACAAAGTGAATGATAATGCCCATGTGTAAAAAATTTAGAGCCACCAATAAGATAACAATCACATCCAAAATTCCATTTTCATTGATGGATGAATTGTTTGAGTGAAATAGGGTACTTTATAAAGATTTACTTGATGATTTGTTATCACCCAATCAAATCATATAAAGTGATAAATGGAATACTGCATTCAAAACCAAGGATGGTTTGTATGAGTTAATTGTTATGCTAATTAGATATACAAGTGTATCAATTACATTCATGGGGCTCATGAATGAAGTGTTGAAACCTTTTCTTGGTAATTTTTCATTATGATTTTAAATAGGACAAGGAAAAATACTTCTTGTACTTAAGAGAATCATTGCAATGATTAAAATATGAGATGTTTCTAGTCAACTTGAAGAAATACACCTTCTTGAGGGAGTTGGTTTACTTGGCATTTTTTAATTTTCCGAAATAGGTTGAAGATGGAGCGAAAGAAGATGAGAGCCATTGTTGAGTGGCCACAACCTAAAAGTATGTTTGAATCTTGAAGCTTCCATAGTTTAGAAAGTATTTATAGGAAGTTCATTAGAAACTTTAGGGCTATATACACATCTATCATATAGATGACAGGAGGCCATATAAGTAGTTCATATAAACAACACAAACATAACATGAATTCTACAATTTGAAGAATAATTTGGTTGAACAATCAGTGTTAACACTGCCTTATATCAACAAGGTATTTCATGTTGATTGTGAAGCAACTATAGGAGTTTTTTTTATTCAAGAAAATAAGCCCATTTCTAGAATTTAATTAGAAATATATTGACAAGAGGAGAAAATTTTCTATTTATGATCAATAGTGTTATGCCATAGTACAATATATCAAGAAGTTGAGGCTTTACTTATTTCTCAAGGATTTTGTGGTATATAATGACCCTCAAACACTAATTCATCAATTTTCAAGGCAAGTTAAATCAAATGCATATGAAGCGGTTTGAATTTATGTAAAGTTATTCATTTGTGTTGAAGAATAGGATTGGTAGTTCAAATAGAGTTGCATATGTGTTGAGTAGATTATATGTCTCGTTGAGGTAGTTAATTTGATTTTGTGAAGGAATTATATAAGGAAGATGAGGGTTTTAGAGACACGTGGAAATCATGCCAAAATGCCTTGAATTTGGAAAAAACATCATGGTTGGATTATTATTACAAGAAGGTTGGTTTTTCAAAGGAAGCTAATTGTGTAGATCTCGATATATTGTGTGAGATAACTTAAAAAATTATAAGAACAATGGTGGATTAGTTGGTCATTTTGGAATTGAAAAAATATTGGTATCATTGAATGAGATTTATCATTATCCTAAGACGGGTATGGATGTAAATAAATACATGTAGGGATGTAGAATTTTCTAGTTGGAAAAAGGGAAGAGCCAAAACATAATCTTGTCTCAACCACTAGTTATCGAAGTGTTGTAACAACCACTGCCTAGATTCTAGTTATACCATAGAATACATCAACATGTAATTTGTTTTAGGATTTCCTAGAATGCAAAATTCCACGAATCTATTTTTTGTTGTAGATATATTATTTAAATGGCTCATTTTTTGCATGTTGGATGACTAATGATGATAAACATGTAGTTAATTTGTTTTTCAGGGAAGTTTGCAGGTTGCATGGATTTCTAAAGAGAATATTATTTGATTAAGATCCCATTTTTTTGAGAATTTCTAGTGGACATTGTGGAAGAATCAAGATACCAAGTTATAGTTCAACTTAACATACTGTCCCCAAATATATGGATAAATATAACTTGTCACTTGTAACGTTCCCGCCCCATGGGCGGGTGACCATAAAAACATGTCTTAAATTTTTTTGACATACATTAATAAAAAGGGACTCCGTGATCAACCTTCATCCAAGGAAAGAAAACGATACTACCATTTGACTACACCTACTTAACATTCATTCACATTGAGAGGCATACAATGTCAATATTAGCTTACATTTATTCAAAGTCCATTTTAACTTAAATACAAAATAAGTATCTCATTAATTGGTATAGTTTTCCTCTATATGAGACATGTGAACTAAATGCATAATCACCAAATATTAATTTTGAGTGAGTTCTCATTTATTTAATCAACCATTAACACATAAATCAATTCATTTAATTCTAAGAAAGTGAATATGTAAACCTAAGAAAGTGAATATGTAATTCTAATTCAATACCACCATGCATAAAAATTAACATACTTTGAGCATTTATTTTTTCAATCAAGTTCACTTATTTATTCATTTAGTTATCTATTTTCAATATTAAAATTAACAAAATCCATCACACAAATTTGATCCACATGATATCTCTTCGTAATTAGTGTTTTACTAAAATAGATTCAACATCCATATCACATACACATTTTTTCAATTACAACTTACTTATCCATTTGACACAAATTGCCTTCAAAAAAACCATCCTTCATATATACTACAACCTTAAGAACTATTTGTAGTTCATATAATGCATAAATAAAATTTCATTAATAAGGTTTACAACTTCATTCTCCTAAATTTTACATAAATCTAATTAGTAATACAATGATATAATTTTTAGCATAAAAAACCATGACATAAGTTGTAGAGAACTATTGTTTTGTCCAATAAGAGTGAGAGAAAGAGCATCATCGGAGAAATTTTACTCCAACCACGAGCCATACGGATCCCTAAAAACCTCTCGATACTTGAGAGTGGCCCTTCCATTCATGAGAAGGAAGATGTGGTAATCAACGAGGAAAGAGAGAGTTTTATGTGTAAGTTACCGGATCAACTGATAAACATCTACGTGGAAAGAATAATATACATCATAAACTAATAACCTAATGATTTTTCTTTTCTCCAAAATCCTATGAATATCAGTAAGTACCCCCAATCCCTGAAATCCATATGAATGCTAGAGCATGTATAATTCAAGAGGGTAGCCTATGTGTCAATCCATGACCTACCCTGTGTTCTCTCTCAACATTCATCATGTGTGATTCTATGCACCAAGTTATCTATCACCTCTTGTGCTATCACACTCCTTATACTTAGCACATCTCTCAATATACTCTTTTCTCAACTAGAAATATTACAAAAATAATCTCTACCTTAATGCTGATATTTTGGACAACAAGAAATTAAACTCAAACAACACCCTAATTCCAGATGTCCCATACCACCTATTCACTTAATGATATTTGGGTTTTAATCCTAACTTTTTTACTTAGAATAAATTAATTACAAATCTTATGGAGGATGCAAGAAAGCTCATCCTTACTAGGAATCCCAAACCACCTAAGTGGAAAAATTAATTTCATGATACTAACATCATCATATAATATAACAACAATATTAACATATAATTTTCATAACTATGCTTGAATATCCCAATAGGTTAAGGGTTTCCTTTTCTTCAATTTCATGAATCACCTTGCTCACGGTTTAACATACTCTCTAGACACACTTGAAGATATCAAATTTCTTGAATGACCATTCTACTTGTGGTTTTCCAAAGTTGTTATACATTTTCATTGCCTTCTCTCTCATTAATAGTATAAGCCCTAAACATATTGATTTATAAATTCCTCACGGATTAATTTAATAATGTTGTGTTACTTATTTGAATACAAATTATAAAAGATGTTTTAGTATTACAAACACACATTGTATTAAGGTCCCTATATAGTTTACAATGCACTTAACTTATGATAGAATAGAATATTATCATCAATTCACACTAGTAACTATAGGTATGTTAGCTATACTCTATAGGGATGGGTTACTCATAGGTTTGCTTTATTGTATAATCTTATATCATTATAGTTATCTTTCATGAGAACCCACCTTATTTTAAATAAATAACCACCTGTTCACTTAATGGTTTAATATTTATGGTGGGAAATCAAGAACTTACATTATATTACATTACATTTCCCTTGGAGGGAACTAAAACTGGGTCACCCCCATAAGAGTAACATGCTCTCACCAACATGCTTTTGCATTTCTTGTCACATGCAAGTGATGAGTAATTGTTGTACATAGTGGTAAGGAAAAATTTCTCAACCTAAGTACATAACTTTTATCTATGTACAATTTTGATTTCAACTGTAATAATATGCATTTATGATTTGGAACCATGTGGCCCATCTTAAGAATGTACATGTCTACCTTTCAGTGGGTTAGAATTCTATTTGAGTCATGGAAACACTAAATTCATCATCGAGGATGTAGATGGATGTTTATAGCTGTAGCATTATCAATTTTTAGGCTCTTTATATTACGTTTCAGTAGTTTTCAATTGTGTTAAGGACATATGAAACTAAAGGTTTGTTGTGAAAATTTGTACTAGAAATAGACTGAGAAAATTACAGGTCGTATTGGTGTCAGAGTGGTTATTTTATGTGGTGTGTGTAGGTTTTTGCTAATATGATAAGGGATTTGTGTATTTTCTTCCGCAGTTCAGTTCCATATTTGGTTTTAGCAAGGATTTTTAGTGCCATGCTTGGTTCTATAGTTGATCCATAATTTCTTTTAACATTCCAATAGATAATCCATGGACACAAATATTTATGCAAAATAATTTAACATGGCTAGAAATAATGGCTATTGACACCGTACATTCAAATAGAAATTTCAGAAAATAAAAAACCTTAAGGAATTATGGAACTAGAAAATAAGTTTGAATGCTCACTATCACAAAGGATCAATAATTACACTAGAGAAACATAATAAATGGAAAAACAAACACTCAAATGGAAACCTCTTATTTTTATAAAGTTATTTTTTTACAAGAATATGTTTCTCAATTTTGGAGTTCTTTCCTTCTCTCATCCACTAATGATTTCTTACAACACAACTGTTCTTTTAATTTTGTTTACTCCAGATAATCACCTCTCCTAATTCCCCATGTCCCTCTTTCCTTCCTTTTCTATGTACAACCCCTTTAATTTCCACATCCCATCCTTAAACTCACCCCCTCATTTTCCTCTCATACGCTGCGTCCTTTCTCCTACTCCCTGCTTATGCCTATGGTACGTGTCCTCCCCCTCAACATCACTCCCCTCAACAATGTATATCATCATTTCCAACCTCCATGTTGTATCTCCTCCTTTGGTTTCCATGCCATCTTCCATCAACGCCACTTTCCCCTCTCCATCTCCGTATAAACTTCTCGTTCCTTGGTTATAACTCCAAGTTTTAATCCCTTTTAATTTGTTTTTCCCCTCCACTAAAGAAAGTTAGAAATCCACTCAAATTCCAGGTGTGATGTTTTAGTGGGGGTGCCAATGTATATATTAATTTATAAGAATAGGGAGATTCTATGATAAATTTAAGTGGTGGTTTGAAATATAAATCTAATTCATATATTTAATATTATTTATAAAATATATGGATTTAATCTCACAATTCAAAAATATGCTAAAATGTAATTTTAGAACGCCATTATTTTTATCTCTTTTTTAATGTGAATAAGCTCATATCCATTTACTGAACCAATGTTTATATTTGTAGAGATAATGCTAATTATGGTGACATATTTAATCTTTCCATTTTAGAAGGTCATAGAAATGAAGTATTATAATGAATCCTTGATATAAAAAATGTCAATATCATATTCACAAGCACACTATCATTGTAGATTTATAATAGTTCTCCCATATTTCATGTGTAGCAACATATCGCTAATCATAATGAGAATGCACACCGATATTATATTGTCACTTTGTACTCCAAAAATATTATCACACAACACATCACTCTAAAGTAAAATTGAAATAATGAAAAGGTTTTATTGACCAACTTATGGTTTGACCCAATTTGGAGCACCATCATACACATGTAACTCTCTCTTTTGATACCCATTACTACATATTTTTCTCTCTCTTTGATGATGCCCTTTCTCATTTCCTGAGAATTCCTACACATGCAAAAACTAAAATACTCAGTGCATTATATGATCAAAAAAATAAATCAACTTTCTATAAATCAGAAATGACATGTTAGTATTAACAATAGTCTATAATTGTAAGTCAACATTTAATAACCATATAACAATTAATTAATTTATGAAAATAATAGTTTTTTATCCAAAACATATTGAAATTATAAACAAGAAAAAACAATCTTTACTAACATATTGTTTCTATGGTAGTCACCCTAACCAATTTTCAAATAAATATCAAAATAATAAACGACTAGTTTTGGGATGTGACATCCTTCCCCTCTAAGAGAAAACATTGTCTCAATGATTATTTTTTGGAAGCACAACCACTGAGGGCGGGTGAATTAGTGGGAAATAATTTTTTCATTCATTTAGACATTCATATCCATCAACCATTCAATTAAACTTAGCCATTAAATATGCATTATTAAGAAACATAACTATTAGATGAGTAAGTGAGAACACAAGAACACATTAAAACCTTATATATAAGTGGGAAACCACAAAGGGGAATTAAAAACACTGAAACAAATATTTATGATAATAATGAATAAAATTTAGTTGAGCTCCAACCCAACAAGGAGCACCAATCCCTAGGTTTAGTGAGGCACTAACCCTACAAGGAGTACCAACCCCTTGATTTAGTAGAGAACCAACCCTACAAGGAGCACCAACCCCTAGATGACTTGACACCAAATAAATCCACCTGATTTGGTTGTCACCTATAGAATGTTGTAGTAACAAATGATGATGACGCCTATGAAGCTCTCTTTCTTCTCTCTTTCTCAAAACTACCTTATAGGATTCTTCACTCAAGTACTTATTCTACAAGTTGATTAGGTCATATGACCTTGAACACCATAGATTTACAATTTTTATCCCTTATAAAATATTATCTACCCTATCTTGATGGTCACAAAGACCTCATACACCTATAGAGTATTCCCTCTTTCTCACACTTTCTCATCCTCTCTCAACCACAAAATAAGTCACTAACAACTTTATTTTATACATGAATCATGATCATAACTCATCTAGGTATTCCATAATAGGAAAAATTCACCTAAATAAACATAATAACATCATAAAATATCATTCATAAGGCCAATTAGGTCAGAAATAACATCTAGAACCTTCTTATCCTCCATTAGGACCTAACTAGGCCTAATACCCTAGAACTGTCGTCTCGCCAAACTTAGCCTTCTTGAATCAACATGACCTTAAAAAAATAAAAATACCCCTTAGAAATTTTGTATAATTAAATTATAAACCTCCAAAAAAAAATTATACCTCTGCATCATCATCTCATGCAATGATACCACCTTTAGGAACATCTTTCCTCACTATGTATATGACTTACAAAACCAGTCCTCAAAGATTGAAGCCAAACTAACATCAAATCACCTTAACCAAAAATATATGAATGGAAATATCATGACCTCAAGGTCAACACCAACTCATATAGATACCATAACTTAGACTAAAACACCATCAAAACACCTATGTTACCAGGACCACCAAAATTGTCCAAAACTACCCTAGAACCAATCTTGCAAAATAGACTTTCACTGAAAGAGGGTTTAAAACCCGCAAACGAGGATCACGAGGGAAAACATGCACATCAACGGACATGCAAATGATAGCGTGAAGAGATCTCGGGAGGAGCGAGCATCAACCAAATATGCATGCAAAGATTTGAAACACGGGCAGAACCTGGTTAAGCCATCAAACTCTCCCCTATCTCATAGATCAAATGGGGTGTACATATAGGATGTGCTAAGTAACCCCCGGTGCTGCAATCATGAAAACTCGAGTAGAGAGGGTGAGTTACATTCCTAGAATAGAAGTGTAACTCCCAATGACGCATATGACACACTGACACGTTGACAGACTGACGCGTAAGAGAATTTTATAATGACCCCTAAATGACACGTGGACCTATGATCTCACCTAAGTGAGATGACTCACCTAATGATGTGGAAAATAATACACACCAACACCCCTAATTCATCGTAACTTAAGATGAGGTTGTAATTCAAAAATGAGAAATGGGTCCTGGCACAAAGCCTGATGAGGTACCCACGTACAAGAAAAAGGTCCCAAGCAATGAAGGAAAACCCAGTGGGAAAAACATCCACCACAAGAGAACAAAACACACTCTTTTATCTAAGAAAGATGCCAAATATGGGTCCCAACCATAGATGAGCCTGAAAAGGTACCCATGTACATAGAGGAAATCTCTTGGAAAGAAGAAGAAGAGATAAGAAGAGGGAGATGAGAGGAATGCAGAAGATGTCATGGATGAATCTGAACTCTGAAGCTCTAGGAAGTCTCCCAGAAGAATGTTGATGACGAGATCCTCTGCCTCTAGACTGAAGAAGAGCCACCCAAAATGAACTGTGTGCCTGCCCTTAGGAAGGACATAAATGACGTGCTGGAGGTCTGCCCACTCCACAAAGGAAACTGAAGGTAGCAACACGAAGAACTCTGAGTTTGGTGCACAAAAGTGTGACATAGGTCTAGCGAGTGAGTGCCAAGGAACCAAAGGTGATGCCACGTGCATAGAACTATTAGAGTGAAAAATAGGAACACCCGCAGAAAGGATGTCTAAGTGATGTGAAGGGAACAAAATATCCTCCACAACAAAAAAGGGATCCACAGCTATGGGTGGATCAATGAAGGTATCTGGAAATGTGGAAGTGACATGATTCCCGAAAGGGGCACTCACAACAACAAAGATGATGAAATCCTTTGAAACACCCGTAGATGGATGAGGGACCTGTAGTGCATCACAAGTGTACTCTGTGAAAAGATGACTAAGGTCAGGTAGATACTCATCCCAATGAGGGGGCTCAAAAAATAGAAGAGCGATGTTAGATAGGTATGAGTCATCCAATGAAGGTAGAGGAGTGAAGTGGGCCTCGCACATTGGAAGTGGAAAGGAGGATGGTGTAATTATGGTATGAGACTGAGTATGAGATTGCTCGATATTTGATGAGATGGGAGGGGTGACAACAATGTCTGGAATAGTGAGAGAAGAGGAGAGAAGTCCTCTGTAATGCTCTCTGCATCAGAACTGGGTGCACAATCCTCATCATCAGAAGTAGAACCAAATGATCCCGTGTCAGTGTAAATGTCATCACATGAAGAAATAGAGGAGACAACTGAATCAACAATAGTAACAATGGCGACAGTATGTGAAGGGTCTCCATAGAGGGATTGAAGAATGCTCTAGACATGGTGAGGTGGATCTGAGTTTCCCACATGAAACTAGGTATATTGAGAGACATGCATCATCATGTGACCAAAGACATGGTCATAAGTGTCAAGGAAGTCCTCCAGATGACGATGATCAGTGGGTGCAGGAATTGGCCCAAGCAAGAAAGGTAAAAGACCCTCGTGGGCGAAGTAACGTTCCATGGAAGCACGCTAAGCTGAATAGTTTCCTCTCCCGGTGAGAAGTGGCAAAGGCTATAAGGTGATCCTATGACACTTAAGTCTAGAAAGAGAACTCTCCATGATGCGGAATCAAAAGTGCAAGGTGCACAAAAGCAAGACGTCAGACTCAGCCGATAATGTGTCTACGTGTGAAAACCTAAGAGTACTAGTCAACCCCCCAGAATGTGGCACTTTATAAAGTAGTGCATTTACAAAAATGACAATGCCATCACGTAAAGTGTGAGAAATCATGCAAATTTTACCAAGGAAGTGCTAAAAAATGAGCTGCGAGTCAAAAGTTATGGCATTATTGTGATTCCCACAACTGATGGAAAAAGCCAATAGGCCCTGCAAATGGATTAAAAAAGTGCTAAAAATGAGTGCAAAGGGTATCATGTGACTGCTCGTTGGAAATGGCATCAAATTTTAGCAAGGGTTTGTTTTTCTTGTGAGGGGGGATTAGCCTCCTGCCAACCTCAGACCTCACCCTCCGTCTTCGACACGCGTAGGAAGGGATTTAATTACAAGCAAAATAGAGCCCAAAATGCCATAAATAATGTTTTTGCCTCAAAAAATCAAAAAATAGGGATTGTTTTTACCTCCAAAAAATTCTAAAAGGGATTGATGGGGGCCCATGTTGTCAAGCCATGTGGATGCACGAAGTTGAGGTGTTGTAGGTCGAGTTGATGAAAACAATCCCGTTGTCTGAGTTGGCAATGAGTTGTTTGAAGGTGGGTTCAACATTGGTGATTTAGTTGGAAGACCATGTGTCTAAGTCAATGTAGACAAGCAGGAGCATTCACATGTTGGGTGAGTGGAAGAAACCGCTAGAGATGTCAGATTCCAACGTAGGGCTCCAAACAACCATTGAGCAGAGTGAAATGGCCATGCAAAGGCATGGCAGGAGTAAATTCCACAGGAGTATAATGGTTACCGGGGTCATTGAGTGGCCAAGCAGTCAGTGAGATTTTGGGGACAAGTGGAATGAACCAGCTATAGGAGGAACGTGAGACCAAGAGCAGAGCTTGAGAACCAAACTAGATGGAGCCGAATGTGAACGCACGAGCAGAAGGTGGGATTCAAGGCCAGGAAAATGTAAAAAGAGCTCATACAACAGACTGGAGGAGCTATGAGCATAGTAACAGAACTCAGTCAACTATATAGCAAATGGTGAATAGTATTTGAAATGGATCGAGCTAGGAGTGGATAGCCCAAGGCATGCCATGAGTCACGTTCAATGTAGATCCATAGCCATAAGCTTGAACATACCATGCATAGATGAGTGCAATACGTGGAGAAGGCCAAAGCGGAAGTCTCACAGCGAAGTACAAGGAGCACAATCAGTCCAAGTCTAAGGTAAAACGGGGTAAAGAATCCAAAGTAAATGTTGAACCCAAGGCAATGCAAAAATCATAGACCGAGCCAAGAAGGAGTGCAGGGTGAGTTAGTCAATAAGCTGGGGCTGAGCTGGTCCTTAATGGCCAAAACTCAAAAAACCAACACACACAACTCAAGTCTGCACCTTGAAACACAATACACCTCATGAAAACACCTCCTAAATCACATGCAAACCCAGAGAACTGAGCGTTTGAAGACACTAAACCAAAAAACACTAGAAACTCGAACAACAACCCAAATGGAGGTATAAAGGCCCATGTAATCAATGCAAGAAGAGCACAGTTGGAATTTCTATTACGACACCCACACGAGAATCTAAATATTACGCTGGAAGCTGGAAAATGCACGAGCAATGCCAAAGAGTGCATGGATCCATAAGATCCTCTATGATACCATGTCGGAGGAATGACGAAGATCTGGAGGGAATTCGTGAGCATCAACACATTGCACTCAACCGCGGAAATTTTGTAGCTTCAAGATCGAAGCAAGAAATCACCGCGGAATTACCAGTGTCACTACCTCCTAATTCCATTGGGCCTAATTGGGTGTATACGTGGTGGTCCCATAGCTCACGTGGTTGCATCTGACTTCATCGTGCAGAGGTGTGTTGGTGTAGTAGTTGATTAACACGATGAGATCCCTCTCCACCATCAGTTCGAGCTTTTGGTGTGACGACAAGTCGTGCATCTCTGATACCAGATACTTCCTCCTAATGTTGTTGGGCTTGATTGGGTGTATACCCATCTCCATCATGTAGGAGGGTATTGGCATAGCAACTGATTAACATGATGAGATCCCTCTCCACCATCAGTTTGAGCTTGTGGTGTGACGGTAAGTCGTGCAGCTCTGATACCATGAAAGAGGGTTTAAAACTTGTAAGCAATGATCATGAGGGACGATGTGCACATCAACAAACGTGTGAACGGTAGTGTGAAGAGATCTCGGGAGGAGCAAGCATCAACCAAATGTGCATGCAAAGATTTGAAACATGGGTAAAACCTGGTTAAGCCATAAAACTCTCCCCTATCTCATAGATCAAATGGGGTGTACATATAGGAGGTGCTGAGTAACCCCCAGTGCTGCAATCATGACAACTCAAGTAGAGAGGGCAAGTTACATTCCTAGAATAGAAGTGTAACTCCCAATGACGCACTGACGCACTGACGCGCTGAAAGACCGATGCGTAAGAGAATCTCATAATGACCCCTAAATGACACGTGAACCTACGATCTCACCTAAGTGAGATGACTCACCTAATGACGTGGAAAATAATACACACAAACATCCACATACCTCATAAGGGATAAAAAATGATCTGAAACCACTCTAAAAATGGATTACATATTCCAGAATTCCTTAAACACCAATTTATTCAACAAGTATAATGCATAACTTGGGAGAAAACACAACTTAAAAAACTTGTAGATTATTGTGGGGTACACACACTGTTAAAACACCTAACTACCACCCAAAGAAAGATGGAGGAGTCATATACAACCTCCAATCACTAAAAAAGGTCAACCAATCCATTCTAGGTTAGTTTTAACAATATCTCTTCCATTGCTACCTAACTAGGGTTTTATGAGGGTTTTAGACCATCTTAGCTTCTTAACAATTGTTCATAAAGCTTTGCCTCTTAATCTCTAAACCAATTCCTAGAAAATCATCTTAGGAACCTTATGCGATTACCATGAAGATATTAGCCTCCTATTAAGACTTCACATGTTCCAAAGAGCACAAGAAATTCCATTTTGAGCTCTGTTTCTCACTTCTAAGAACTTGGTAAGGGAAAAATTACTCTTCTTACTCATACTTACAAACCAACAATTGAAACTTGGACCACACCTCAAAAAAAACCTACTACACCTTATAAAAATCTCACATTTCCATTTCCATGCTGAAATATGACTTGTTCGCCTCATTAGGTCACCTATGTCTTAAGAATAAGTCTAGTGCAGACCTATAAATCATGCCTAATCCCTATACCTACACTCTGAGACACTTGTGATTGTCTCTAAACCTCATCCAAATTATCCCCATGCTATCACCATGCTTATCCAACTCATACATTCTTGTATTCTATCATGACATACCTCATCCTACTGTTTAGGCCTTAAAACCAATCATTTTAAACATGCTTGCACTAACCATACTAAATTTCTCATGACATCATCACTCTTGCATGCCTACAAGATCCTTCAACACACTTTATGACATCACTACAACTTCTATTAATCATTCCTATAATCCAAGATCTACTCAAGATACCTCAAGACATCATGTCATCTCATCAAGCAACTCAACTCAACACATGACACTACCAATCAACCTTCATGTCTCTTACTCCTTTTGACATCAATGACACCAAAAACATTAATGAAAACATCACTCTCATCATCTCACTTTGACATCAATGACAACACAATTCCAAAAATCTCCCCCTTTGTCATTGGTAGAAAACCCATTGATGGTAAACACAAATAGATCATTCTCCCCCTAAGGTACTCATATGTGGTATCAACTCATTCTCCCACTTTTGAAATTAATGAAAAAGACCTACAACTTCTTCTTCTGACATCACATTAGGCTCACCACTTGGTTGGAAACATCAAACAATCTTAACAAGGTCCATTTTAACTTCTTCTTCTCTTTTTTTGACAACATTATATCAACATAGCCCCCCTTAGGAGATCCATATCTTCAAAGAAATAATATGAATCATCCTTGATTAAGCACCACATGACAACTTACTAATACCAATAGCTAAATAACACACTTTTACTGATACCTTTTTTATGTAGATAACCTAAACTCATCATACATCTTATGAATGTCTTGACTTCATACTTGCCTTCATAGAACCTACTTACCCTCCTTGAGCTAAGAACAAACTTGATTGACTCCCCCTGAATCCTTTACACCTTCAAGACTTGATATAGCATAAGTAGAACTGCCAAGCTCCCCTTGAATAATACACTCATTCAAGACAATCAATCCAAAACAACTTACCAACTACACAATCACACTATCCTCATGTCTTCCAAGGCTTCTTGATACCAATAATCTTGCTTATGGAGCTAATGAAACAACTTCTCAACTCCCCTTGACTTCTAGACATCTTAATGACAACAAGATACCAACTTGAGACTTGATAAACTTCACAAACTTTCCCATGATGCAACTAATACCAACCTTTTCAAAATAGTACAAGAGAACTCTTCCTTTGTCTTTAAATACTTTAACAACTATATAATTAGGCTAACATATGAAAAATTGAACCAAGAAAGTTTTACATACCTTGTTTAGGGATGTCAAACTCCTCCATGAAACCAATCACTCTTTTAATTGTATTCTTTACATTAGGCCTCATATTGATTTTCATGTCTGATTTCAAAGTTCAAAACTATATACCTAGATTTGATTGTTCTATTCTCAAGTCTTCAACATGCTATATACTATTCCATGGATCCATTGTGATCTTTATACCAAGCTTAGCCTTGTTAACTCTATGACCAAAAAACCATATTGGTATTACACTTGATCTTCAACTTTCACAGGCCCAAAAAGGTCACACATCATTACTTCAAGATAAAAACATGTATATCTCATTCTTTAAGATGATTAAACTCTTCTTGTAAGCCTTCATACTTATTTGATGCTCTTCTCAAGGAACTATAATACTATGAAAAGACTGAATATATCATGTAAATGATTTCACAACATACCTTTGTCATGCAACTTATATGTATGATCAAGTAATCAACTCTCTCAACATATTTTACCACATGTTGGGTCACCATTATTTTATTTGAGGCTCATAGATCACTCAAACCTTCATGAAAATTCTAGATGTGACAATATAGTCCTCAAGACTTGGTTTTAAGGTCAAGTATTCTTACCAGAATTCTCAAATAGTCTATCTCTATCCCCCAACCTTCATACTTATATTGCCTATAATATTGTAAATCCTCCAAGACACCATTGATTCTTCAAATGAATGAATCTTCATAAATAAACCTAAATCAAGCCTTAAAGCACCATCTTTTCTCATTCTTCACGACTGTACCTTCAAATATAAAATAACACACAGATACATACCTTGTGATCATCTTCTACTATCCTTCTCAGGTGCCACAAGTGTTCATTCACATTCTTAAAGCTTATAACTACATCATGTATTAATGATTGAAAATTTTCTTGATTGTACACTTAGTCCTTCTTATAGTTGTACCAGGTTTACAACATGATACCTTTTTTCAAACTATTTTAATAAGAAAACCCAGATTTTTCCTTCAAGCTCAGAATTCTCTACATATAGCTACCTTTTTAGTCTTTCTTGATTCCTTGTAACCACAAATTTGTCAACTAACCTTCCAACATGATTCTAAGACTACTTCAATGACCAAATATAACACATATCTAGATCAAGCACTCTAAGTCACTAACATACCTCCATAGAAATGAAAGGTATTCATAGACCTTCAAAACATTGACTAGACATCAAATGCATACCTTATGGCACATCTTCATTACATTTATTCAATTTCCCCTAACTATGTGATTCTTCTGATTGATAAATGCCTCTAAGAATATTATTAGAGTAATTCCAAACCATGGGGATATAAAACAACATATTAAGCAGATTCCAAGACCTCCTTGGCACCTGTGGCTTGTCTTCTTCAATCTTCTTCTAATCATCAATTTGTGTGCATTCATAACTTGCTCCAACATCTAATTTTTTCTTAGATGGATTGCCCTAATTTATTCTTGGTTCCCATACGTTATTCTTCCTACTCTACTATACTTTAGGAGCCTACAACTTCTTGATTTTCCTTGAGGGAACAAGAAAACAAATTTTTTGTAATATGACCAATATGATGACAATTATAACAAAAAACTTCACTCTTACCTCTTAGTTGGTGAGAACTGAAACTTCTTCCATGGTTACATGAATCCTCATTTTTGAAGGGAATTTTACCACATTCGTTTTCTCTATGAAAAAATTCATTACAAGAATAAGAATAACCATTTAAAAAATTTTCATACCTCATTGCATTATATTGTCTAATAGGGTTAGATCTCTTTTTGTCCATGCTAACATATTCCTTTCTTTGAAAAGCATCTTATTGACTTGTGTCATCATCCTTCATGTTCTTCTGACAAACATTGTTGTTTCATTTTCTCTTCATGATGTATCTAATGAATCCAAGACATGTCTTTTCACTAGTTGCCTTCTGATTATCCAAAAGATCATATATATCCTTGGAAAATTTCTCTAACTTTTGAAATGATCTTATATTACTAGTTACTTCAATCACTTCTTCCTTTAGGAATTCAATTTCTCTCTCATACCTGATGCACTCTTCCTCCTTATACTTTAGGTTTTCATCTACAATATCCACTTGACTTTCTAACTCATAGATGTATATCCAATGTCTCTCTTCAAGAAGATGAATATTTTATTCATAATCCTTAACCCGTGCCTTTAGTTTCTTATTCTTCTTCTTTGCATGATTCAAATCTTCTTGGAAACACATCAACTCATTTTAAAAGTTAGATCCTAACTCTTCTTCTTTTGAATCCACACATAAACCTCCATATATGGAAGCTTCTCTTTTAGGGATCCTATCTCCTTTGACTATAAACATGGTTTCATTGCCAACATCATCATTATCAAAATCAGAATCACTAGATTGAATACTTACCTTAGATGAGATGTAATCCTCCTTGGAATACAAACTTCTCTTGGAATTCTTCTTGTCTTCAGACTTTCTAAATTTCTTCTTATTCTTATCATACCTGTGTGACCTCTTATCATCATCATGATATTCATCACACTCTTCACCCTTATGCTTATGAGGGCACTTGTTTTTAAAATGTCCAATCTCACCACAGTTGAAACACTTGAAGGGAAAATTACCCTTATACTTACATGAGCCTATTTTCAACTTTATAGAAAACATAATAATAAATTCATCATCATCATTATTAGAAACATCATCATCCAATATCTTCTCACCTTTTGAATTACTTTCAACTTTGAAGGTTACTTCCTTCTTGGGAGGTTTATCAACACATATCCTCATATCATAAGCAGTCAAGATACCATGGAGTTCATCCATAAACAGAGTACTCAGATCCTTATCTTCTTCTATAGCTGAGACTTTAAGATCAAATTTAGGAGTGAGAGATCTCAACACTTTGTATACCACAAAATATTCTTTCAATTCTTCTCCTAATACTCTAATGTGATTTAATCTAAGTTGAATTAAACCTTAATTTCAAAGTAACTATTGTAATAAATGATATTCAAGTAATTAAGTACAGTAAGGTGTAAGGAATAAGCATTTAACAATGAAAATCCCTAAGTAAATGAGAGCGGAAGAGGACTTAGCTTATTTTGTGTAACATGGGAGTGATATGGAATGAGTATCTGATTGGAAAAATGTTGCAATGACTCGATGAAGATTCAAACATATAGAAATGTACAATTCAGAAGCGCCCACGAGAGGATAGGAGCGTCCTGAGAATTAGTGACTGATCTAGGTGTTATTTTCTATTAGATGCTCAAATTTTGAATTTTTTTGGGACTGAAGGTATTCAATCCAATATTCATTTTTTCACTATGACTTCACTATTAGGGTTTCGATCACACTTATAACCTGTAAAACAATTGTATTCCTACACATGTCTATAAACCACATCAAATCTAATAATAAAATTGCTGAATGTGGATTCAGATTGACCTTGATGGTCACCCGAAGAGTGAAATTATGACTGAGAACTACACTACATCTCATAATCCATGTATTTCTCTATGCTTGTGTGTGTAATGATGCCCTAGGTTTCCATTGTGCAAGTTACATAATGATAATGGGATAGATATAGATTGTTCCAAGTATGAAAAATGTGTGTGATGGAATATAATGAAATCCCCTCCTATGCTTAGTATGCCTTGTCCCTTGTCCCTTGTATGGATGTGCTAGATGTATTCCTTGTAATTATCTTGTTCCTTTGTGCAAGATTAGGTGATGTAAGATAATTCTCATGTTGTTTTCTCTCCTATTTGAGTAACTAAGTATATACATGAATACCTTGTTTGAATCTCATAATTGAGAATTGAAAGGACGAACCAAAGTGTTAAAAGATGCCCAAGAGGTGAAAATGACCCAAAAGAGTAAGAAGGAAAAGAGGGACAAGAGCTCCTAGAAGGGACATGAGCACATGTGTGCTTCTGTCCTAGTTGGGTTCTAGTGTTCGAGGCCATCAAAAGGTAAATCAATCAAGTGTTGGCAGAGCTGTGAGGTGTATAAATTCAAAAGGATCCTTAGTAAAGCTCAAATTCAGTAAAAGTGCAAGAGATAAAGAAGCCAAGAGACCAAAAGGAGTTTTCAACAACTAGTTTTATTGCTTAGGAATCATGTATACATTGGTATGATTTAGGACCTAGAAATGTACCCAAGTGGATAGATTTTGTGTCTAAATCTACCCCCACTTTATGATATTGAGTGAATACTCAATAACATAAAGTAGATATAAGGTATGTACCTTGTAGACTAGAGAGGAGTGTAGCTGATAGCGTATTGAGTGCATAAGTATCCATGTGAAGTGTGAAGTGATTGGAATGTGAAGTATGCCAACTAGGAAAGGGAGGAAGACCCTGGGGGTGAATAGAATGTGTAGTAGTGTGCTACTAGATCTTGTGCTTATTGATGGTGAGCCACTTCTTGCTAATTTTAAAGACATACCTGCAAAATAAGAGAAAGAGAGTAGTCAAAGTCCTATATATGAAAAATGTATGTATAAGTAAGTATAGAGTGTGGCAAAAGTAATATCAAAGGAAAGAGTGCACCTGATGTATGAGAGAGTATAAGATAAAAAAATTTCATGTCTTGGAGATATTAGATGGGGTTAGGAGTGATAAATTCCTAACCAATTTCTCATTTATTTATCATTCAATAGCTCCAATCGATTTTATCCCTTCTATTATCAGCCTATATAATTTCATAGCAATCACTGGTGATTCACCAAAATCGCTGACGATTATTGTTAAAAATGTATTTTGACCCCTAACCTTACCTTTTAGACATCTAGATCACATAATTTACTATTGTAAGGCCCCTCAAAGTGTATGTCCAGTCATACCAAGCTCATTTGATCCATCTTTAGCACTTTATCAATTATATAAATCAAATATATCATCTTGCTCACCTTTGTGAGTGCACATCTATCTACATCCTTACTTTTTTGAGCCATTTTATGATCCCTAGACTCCCCATGGATTGGGTATCACCAGCAGACCATCATATATCCATGGAACACGTCAGTTCCATTTCCTTTGCATTGTTGGTTATATTGTCTGTTTTATCAATTTATCTTATCATTATCAGAATTATTTCTTGAACACAGATTGACATCCTTGCAAGGAAATCCATTGACTTCTGGGGATTGGAATTTGCTAGGAAATCCTCCATATATCTATCTAATCCCATATTCTTCTTAGTGTCTGTGATCTGTAGGTTCCTTCATTAGTGAAAGAAGGAAGAAGCTTTCATCCATCCGCTTTAGCATTCGTATCTATGGGTATCGGTAAACCCTACGTCTTCTAATGTTGGTTTTTATTTTATTGTTTCACTACATTAATTTCTATAGAAAAGTTAAAAAAGATATGAACACAACCATAAGAAAACAATGATCAATAATAACATAGGGCATAACCCACAAACAATGACAAACAATAGTAATAAGAAGTAATAGATAACCATGGTTGTATAGAGTCCTGCAAGGAACATAATACACATGAATCACCCATTAGCATGTTAGAAAGATAAATAGTATGTCAAAGCATGTATAGATCTATGGAAATTAAGTGACAGTGATAAAGAGTAGTAAATATTGTAACAATAGGACCTGTGATGTGTAGTAGAAGAGTAAGAGAGGTAGATTCCCCCAGGAACCTCAATGGGACTAGTAAAGATCGATGTCGAGCATCATGCATCATGTGAGAATCTGTAGAAGTATTTTATTGACCTCAAGATACCATGTGAACATGCATGTGTGTATATAAAAATATGATGACATACTAAGAATTTGTGTAGCACAAGAAATAAAGTGTAACATGTAAATATTATAAGCTAACAAGAGTAAATACATCCAATATATGTAGATGTAGTGCGAATGTGATGGTGTGCTATGATATTCAAGATGTGTAGATGAGAGGAGACATGTTTCCCCCTAGTGGATGTGTGCAACAAGAGGTTCATCTAGGAATTATGCCCTCAAAATTCAAATATGAACCGTAGAACAAGAGCGAGTCATTAGGTAATGAAGGTAAAGTATGTGTACTGTAGGTGTGCCAATGCTCAGAAAGTTAGACATGTGATTTAAAAAATATGGAATTTGTAAAACCCTAATTATAGAGTCACATAAATAAATGAAATGTTAAAGTACAGATCTAACCCAAGTAATAAGTTAGATAAAAATGAAACACTATGTGTAAGAGAGTGAATAGAAGACTTATATGATTTCACACTTGATCTCAAAATGTACTGGAATGAAAGAATGATGAACATGAGGAGAACACACATAGAAAATACTGTAACTGTTGGAATACGCTGAACCAGGGTGTCTGGAATGGGTTAGGGGCGCCTAGGCACTTGAGACCTCTGCTGGGTGCCTATGACTACAAAAATGGCCAGAAAATAATTCTCCTTGTGTTGCAAGATGGTCACTCACCTTTTTTGTATCTCACCTGTGTGTCACTGGATGATCGCTTTATTCACCTGTAACTTGCAAAGAGAGAGAGATAACCTACAAAACCCCAAAACACATCAAATCCTAAAAATAAAAATATGTAAATGGGGAGTTGGGATGACCCCAACGATCACCCAATAGAGTGAACTTATGACTGAATGCTACACCACATCTCAGACTCCATTTATTTCGATGTGAAGTGTGTGTGAAATCTAGGTAGCTCTTGTGCAAGATGCACTTGATAATGAGCAATAGTTAGATGTAGTAATGTAAGTAGATGTAGCAATAGTTAGATGTATTCAGAAAATGTAGTCCTTTGTCCTTTGAGTGAGTGCTAGATGGATTCTTTGATTCTCTTAGAATGCCTTTGGATGTAACCTTAGGTGGTGATAGTATATGCTTATAGCTTGGTCCTTTATTATGGTCATATAACTTTTTATTTATATGATTCCCTTGTTTGAATTTCATAATTGACAACTAAAAGTTTGACCCTTAAGAAAACAAGATGCCCAAAAGATAAAAGAGGCCTAAAAGAGGTGAGTAAGATATGAAGAGGTCAGGGTCGGCTAGAGGGGAGGAGGGATCCTAGGCGCTAGAATCTTGGTTGGGCCCTGGTGTCTAGAGTTAAAAAAGATAAAGAAACAAAGATCAGACTAGACTGTGGGATGTGTAAGACCAAAGAGGACATAAGAAATATAGAAAATAGGCCAAAGATAGATGTTGTTTACTAGTTTTATCACTTGGGAATCATATGAATAGTAGTATGTAATTAGGACCTAGAAATGTACCCAAGTGCGTGATTTAGTTTCTACATTTTCCCTCACTTTACGTTTTTGAGTGAATAATCAATAACATAAAGTAGATAAGATATGCATACCTGATAACCATGTAGATTGATATCAAAAGCGTGGCGAGGAGACAAGAAAAAGTGTGGAGTGATAAAAATGAAGTGTGGAAGCTAAGGAAGAGTAAGTAACCCTAGAGGTGAAGCATATGTGTTGTGCCATGTTTGTACATGTTGTTGTTGTCATGCTTTGCTGATGTGGGGCTGTTTCTTATTATGTATTAAGGAAGGACCTATAAAATAAGAGAGAAAGATTAGTCAAAGTCATGTGTTATGAAAACTATGTGAAAAACATGTAAAAGTATGTAAATATGTGAAAAAGTAGTTTAAAGAACATGTGCACCTGATCTGTAACGAGTGAAAAGGATAAAAAGTTTCCTGAAAAGATGTAGGAGAGCGAGTTGTTTGGGTGATATCACGTCAAAAATGAGTTTTTGGGGTGTTCTTATGCCATAACAAGTTCTGTGGGTGATCTCATGCCAAGTGAGAGTTTTTTGAGCTATCTCACGCCACAAAAGAAGAGTGTTGGAGAGAAAGGCATAAAGTTATTCTCCATCCCCGACTGCTTCTTGAAATTTATACACCATTGCATATGGTGTGATATTTCTTTATTCATGTTTGATCCAAGTAGAAAAAGAAGATAGAATGCATTATGATTGTTGGAGAACTGTGCCTGTACTATGCAAACTGTTATGTAAACTTTTGAAAATAGTTTTGATATGAGAAAATGATTGTGGCTACCCCTTGTTATAGGCACCCATGAATGGTTAGGAGATCCCAGGTGCTCATATCTGTATCTGGGCACTGGTGTCTATGCTAAACTGAGGACCCATCAGAATTTGTGCCATTTATATGTTGTAACTATGTTCTATTCCTATACTATGTAGGCATGTAATGAAGCTATGATATTTTATATGGGGTGACTGATTCACCTAATGTATGCCCCCCTTCCTTTGGGGTGCATGAGACGTCATTAGGAGGATACGGCTCAAAGGAGAGGATTAGATGCTGATCTGAAACTGATGCCATGTAGGGGGAGGGAATGTGCATGGTAGAAACAAAGGCAAATGCAAACAAAGTGGTTGGAAACATGTGTTAGTGCAATCAAGACAAATATGTAAATAACAGAAAATGTGTAATCTAATAAGTAAGAATATAATGTAGAATGCAAAAAGTGGGTTTCAATTATGGGACATCTCTCACAATGTCGGAAGACAATCAGGGCCAAAGAGGCCAAAATAATACAAGCAATGATCAAGAAAGACATACAGAAAAACTTGCAAACAATGACATACATTGGAAAATAATTACAAACAAAAGGAAGAAAATTAGTAGACAACCATGGTGGCAAATAGCTCTTGCAAGACAAATGCTGCACATGAAGCACCCATTAGCATATTAGAAAGATAAAAAGTATGTCAAATCATGTTTGTTCCGATATGGAATATTGTGCTAGGAAGAATATGAAGTATTACAAAATGAAATAATAACACCTATAGTGTGTATGAAAATAGATGCCCCTAGGAGCCTTTGTGGGACTGGTAAGAGGTACAATTCCAAGCATCAATGCTATGTGTAAGGATCTGTAAGAAGTCTACATTCAGAGCTAGAGAACAAGTGAACGCACATTTGTATATGATAAAGATAATGACATACGAAGTATCTTTCTAACATGAAAACAAAGTGTACATGTAAATAGTATAAATAAGCAAGAGTATGTGCAAAAAATATATGCCATATGTTGGGAATGAGTGAGATGGAATGATATGTAATGTGAATGTGATAGGAAAAACATTCCCCCAGAGCATATGTGGATGAATATGATATTAGGTTCATTTATAAAAGACCCCTAGACAATCAAGAATGAACTATATAACCAGAGTGCATCACCGAGAAATGGTTTGAAAATGTGCGCTTGATAAATAGATGAATGGAGCATAGAGTATGAAGAGTGAATGTGGTGATGTTCATTTCAGATTTAGACCCTCAAAAATTGAGTATGAACCATGGAACTAGAGTGTGTCATATGGAAATGGTTTGAAAATGTGCACTAGATAAATATATCAATGAAGCATAGAGTGTAAAGAGTGAATATAGTTAGGTTCATTTTAGATTTAGACCCTCAAAATTTGATTATAAAGCATGGAACTAGAGTGTGTCATAGGGTAGTGTGATGTGTAAGAATTTGATGCCGGAGAGATGTGTCATGAATGCACAGAGTGTGAAATGTGCAGTGTGTATGATGTGAGGTTCATGGATGTATTATGCCCTCAACAGTCAAGTGTAAACCTTGGCACAAGAGTGCATCATAGGATAATGACGATACAAGCTATGTGTATTAAGTTGTGTAAGATGAATGATAAAGAATAGATGTGAAGCACAGAGTGTAGTAGTATAAATACGAGACACCTAATAGTGTTAAGAGGGGGGAGAATAAACGTGATTCCCCCCAATTGTGCCAATGATGGAGATCTATGTGGTGATGCGAGAGATACCATGCCATTATGGGAGATCATTATCTGTGTCGTGATAAGAGAGAGATCCAACATAATGGTATGTAGAAGAAACAATAGTACCATGCCATGGTGGCAGAGTTTTAAATGTCTCTTGGCCAACAGTATAAGGAGTAGTTTCTTTGACAAAAATGACTGGCTGGAGCTTATGTGGGATTGATGACACTGCAAGAGAATTAATAAGAGAAGAGGGTGGACTGATTTTGAGAGGCGGTTGCATAGTTGGACTTAGTAATGCTGTAGATGAATTGAGAGGAGGAGACGTGAGATTGATTTTGAGAGGAAATTTCTTAGTTTGAGTGGACTACATATGTAGCACTTGAGTGACGGAAGAAGAAACATTAGAAGTAATGGTAGGATGCTCATTAGACATAGATGAATCATATTTATGAACCTAAAGAGATGTAGTAATTAGAGATGAACATGGAGGAGCATTTTTTTGTAGCAAATGAAATGAGATCATAATTATTAAGGTGGCCAATTTTTCTCTTAAGATCATAGAAATCATTTTCATTATGTCTATTAATTTGATGATAATTACAATATTGATGACCTTGATATTTTGCAATCCTATAAGGAGGATAACAATGAGTAGATGGCAAGCTGATCAATTGATAAGTGAAGAGCTGTAGAAGAATATATTGTTGCTTAATATTGAGATAAAAATTTAGAGGCGATGGGAGAGGTAAGACTCAGGGTTCACTGATATGAGCACATGTAGAAGACATAAAACGAGGGTGAGAAGAATAACTAGAGTGATCCTGAGAAGCATCCTTAAGATTTTGGATTTTAGATTTAAGGGATGTAATCATGGATTTCATAGCCTAAAATTTATCTTGAAATAAATAATGTAAATCTTGAATGGATTTGAAAATACATTAATTGGAATTAGAACCAAGAGAGTCATCAAAAAGACAATCAAAGATAACACTGACTTGAGCAGGTGGTGTATCAAGCGGGAGGCAAATAGAGTTATGTATGTTTAGAGAGCATATTTACAAGATGGGTGCATTTTAAGTAATTGATATAAGGGGATTTGAGGAACTTTAAAAGCCATGAAAGAAGAAAAATGAGGATCCAAGAGTATTCAGATGAGATGGGTTCACCAAATGATTTAACAACTATGGAATTTTATAAAACCCTAAATACAAAGTCACATGTGATAAATAAGACACTAAAGTATATATATGACCCAAGAAATAAGCTAAATAAAAATGAAACCCTAGGTGTAAGATAGGAAATAGAAGACTTAGTTGATTTCACACTTGATCCTGAAGTGTACTAGATTGAAAGATTGATGAACATGAGGAGGTGACTGTTGCAACCACACCCAAAAAATTTATAACTGGTAGAATAAGCTGGACCAAGGTGTCTAGAATGGGTCAGGGGCACTTAGGCACTGGATACCTCTATTGGGTGCCCATGACTACGAAAATGGTCAAAAAATGATTCTCCCTATGTCGTAAGATGGTCACTCACCTTCGTTATTTCTCACATGTGTATCGCTGGATGATTATTGTATTCTCATGTAACCTGTAAAGAGAGAGATAGCCTGCAAAACCCAAAAACACATCATATCCTAAAAAGAAAATGATATAAATGGGGAGCGGACTGACCCCGGGGGTCACCTAAAAGAGTGAACCTATGAATAAGCACTGTACTACATCTCATACTCCATGTATAGTTATTTGTGAAGTGTGTGTAAAATCATGCCCTAGGTAGCTCTTGTGTAAGATGCACTTGATAATGAGAAATAATTATATGTAGCAATGTAAGTAGATGTGTGGATGGAAAAATTAACTTCCCCTCCTATGCATGTATGCATAAAATATGTAGTCCCTTGTCCCTTGAGTGAGTGCTAGATGGATGCCTTAATGCTCTTAGGATGCCTTTGGATGCAACCATAGGCGGTGATACTAGATGCTTAGATCCTGGTCCTTTATTATGGTCACAAAGCTTTATATTTATATGATTCCCTTGTTTGAATTTTGTAATTGACAACTAAAAGGCTAACCCATAAGAAAACAAGATGTCCAAAAGATAAAAGAGACCCAAAAGAAGTGAGTAAGATACAAAAATGTCATGGGCACCTAGAGGGGACGAGGACGTCTGAGCGTTGGCGTCCTAACTAGGTGTTGGTTTCCATGGTCAAGAAAGATAAAGAAAAGAAGATCATACTGTGCTATGGGATGTGTAAGACATAAGAAAGATAGAAAAGAGGCCTAAAGATAAATGTAATTTACTAGTTTTCTGACTTAGGAATCACATGAATAATAGTATGTGATTAGGACCTAGAAATGTACCCAAAGTGCGTGAATTAGTGTTTACAACATGAAGCACAAAACATGAGAGATAGAGAGTGAGTCACCAGGATGTGGTAAGTGAGGTTCATTTAGGAATGGTGCCCTCAAAACTCATGTATAAATTGTAGAACAAGAGTGCGTCATCAGGTAATGAAGGTAAAGTATGTGTACCATAGGTGTGAAAATGCTCGGAAAGGTAGACATAAAGTATGAAGTGTGAGAGATATAGAGAATTCACCGAGATGTGATGAGTGAGGGGGGAAGTCAAAATCACCCCATGTGTGTATATCAGGAATGGTTGGAAAATATATGTGATCATTGTAAGAAAGAATATCCAGAGTATGTATAACGAATGAAAGGATGTATATCATATATACATAAAGTAGTATGTGTAGGAAGGATACATGAGAAGAAAAGAATTTATGGCATGAAATAGGAGTGGAAAGGGGAGCCATAAGCATAGATATATGTTACAAGGTTTCCTCATAATGTCGATAAGATAAAGTGTGCTAGAAAGATTGACTTGAAGTGTAAAGAGAAATTAAGGTATAAGTGTGTATGTGAGTAGTATGGATAGGAAATTTCTGATCAGAATGCACGACTATGGGGGGAGGAAATTTCGATGCCCTAAGTGTTGGAGTGATGGAGATCTATTTAATGATGGGAGAGATACCATGCCATGGTAGCGGATGTGGAAATGTGTCAGGAGTATCAGTATTGGTGTTAGGAGGATGAAATTCACCAAAGTAAGTTATAGTATTAAGAACATATGTAAAACACATTTCGTGATGGTAAGGGGGACAATCATAAGTTACCATGTATTATAATAAATCATCATTATTAAGGAATGTATCTAACGTAGGACAAGTGGGAGAAACATGATCACCAATAAGCTCAGGGCATAATAGAGGAAGATTATGAGTATGTGAAGTAGTGTAAACCCGAGGAGAAGATGTGGTGGGAATAAAAGGAGCAAGTGGAGGGAGATATTCGATGCCAAGTTTGGTGGATTGTGTGAGAATGGAAAGAAGCTCCGTGACTCCCTTTCCATATTTTCTTAATCTGGTTCCAGTGAAACCGTAATGAAGCATATACTGACACCTAGGACCATACTTTGTGAAATTAGGAGGATATGTGGCCAAAGTAAGGGCTTCATGTGAATGATTAATAATGTTGCAAAAGGAAAATAGGGAGGGATCTACTAAGCACTCATAGTACTCACCATGGTATATGAATTTAATATGTGTATGAAGGGTTAAAGGGACCTCATGCATGAAATAGATCTAAGGCCAACTGAGAAGAATATTACAATTAATATTATTAGGCATGGCATGGCACATGACAGGAAAAGTGCATGGCCCAAAAATAATGGGAAGTGTGATTGTACCCAAGACCATTTTAGAAATATTATCTAAGATGTGAATAGAAATAGATGAGGGAGTTAAGGAGGATTCAAAAAGGCCAAGTTTTTGAAGGAATGATAGATTACAAATGTTAAGACCGGATCCATCATCAACTAAAAATAATTTAACCCCTATTTATTGATGCGAGCTTGAATATAAAGGGGTGGATCATTATCTAAAGTAGATTGAGGAGAAATTTCAACAGATGTAAAGGTAAATATGCTCTTCATTAAAATATAATGTTGTAGTGAATCTATGATAAACATATTTCAAAGAAGTATTAGGATGATAAATATGCTCCGACTTCACTATTAGGGTTATGATCACACATGCAACCTGTAAAAAAAATTTCTACCTGCACATGTCCACAAACCACATCAAATCTAATAAAAAATACACATAATGTGAATTCAGACTGACTCCGATGGTCACCTGAAGAATGGACTTATGAAAAAGTGTTGTACTACATCTCAAAATCCATGTAGTTCTATGTGCTTGTGTGTGTAATGATGCCCTAGGTTTCCCTTGTGAAAGTTGCATGATGATAGCATGATGAATCTAGATTGTTCCAGGTATGTATAATGTGTGTGATCAAATATAATGAACTCCCCTCCTATGTTGTGTATACAGATAGATGAAACCCTTGTCCCTTGTATGTATGTGCTAGATGTATGCCTTGTAATGCTTTTGTGCCTTTATGAAAGGTTAGGTGATGATAGATAATGCGTATGATGTTTTCCCCTATTTGAGAGCAATAAATAATTATATATATGATTCCTTTGTTTAAATTTCATAATTTACAACTGAAATGCCAACCCAAAGTGTTAAAAGATGCCCAAGAGGTGAAAATGACCCAAAAGAGTAAGAAGAATAAAAAGACAGACATAAGCCCATGGGTGCTTATTTCCTAGCTAGTAGCTAGTGTTTAAGGCCATCAAAAGGTAAATTAGTCAAGTTCTGGTAGAGATGTGGGGTGTGTAAAGCCAAAAAGATGCTCAATCAAGCTCAGAAACAGTAAAAGTGTAAGAGATAAAGAAAACAAGAGGCCAAAAGGAGTTGTCAACCACTAGTTTTATTGCTTAAGAATCATGTATATATTATTATGATTTAGGACCTAGAAATGTACCCAATTGTATAGATTTGGTGTCTACATAATGGTATTGACCACTTGATCTACTTTGAGAAGATACACAACAATGGTTTCATCTTCCTTCATCTTCAAACTTTCAAATTAATTCCTATAGGTCTAGAGCTTTTCCAACTTCAGCTTAGTAAACAAATTTTAGCTTATCCTACATAGCCTTAGCAATAACACATTGCATTACCTTGAAAAACTATGACTTTGCCAAACCACAAAAAATGGCATTCATCTGTTTAGAATTTTCATTACTTCACTTCTTACCTACTATATCAGTGGGAGGATTTCGAGAAATAGTGTACCCATTTACAACTAACTGCCAAATATCACATCCTGAGGACATAATGCGTGTCCTCATCTTGATGCTCCAAAAATCATAATTTTTCCCATTAAACATAGGAGCTTTGGTAATAGAGGAACCACTTAGCTGACTCGTAATATCTGTGCTTTAAAAAATCACCTCAAGCTTGTTAAGCTTCTGATAAATTTTTTTGGAAGCACAACCACTGGGGGGTTGAATAACTGGGAAATAAAACTTTCATTCATTTAGACATTCATATATGTCAACCATTCAATTCAACTTAAGCATTAAGAATGCATTCTTAAGAAACATAACCTTTAGATGTGTAAATGAGAACACAAGAACACATAAACACCAGATATAAGTGGGAAAACCTCAGGGGGAATAAAACCCACTAAAAAAGTTTTACTATAAAAATGAATCAAATTTAGTTGAGCACCAACCCAATAAGGAGCACTAACCCCTAGGTTTAGTGAGGAACTAACCCTACAAGGAGCACCAACCCCTAGATTTAGTAGAGCACCAACCCTACAAGGATAACTAACCCCTAGATAACTCAACACAAACTAAAGTCATCTTGCACCAAAAACTAATGATGACACCTGTGAAGCTCTCTTTCTTCTCTTTTCAAAACTACCTTATAGGATTCTTCACTCAAGTACTTCTTCTACAAGCTAATTAGGTCATGTGAACTTGAAAACCATATCTCGCCACTTGTTAGCAATTCATAAAATCTTCTTAGACCTATCTTGATGGTCACACAGACATCCTACACCTCTAGAGACTATCCTCTTGTTCGCACTTTCTCATCCTCTCTCAATTACAAAATAAGTCAGTAACAACTTTCTTTTATACACGAGTCATCATCACAACTCATCTAGGTCGGCCATCATATAAAAAATTAAATTAAAAAGCATAATAACATTGTAAAAATATCATTCATAAGGCCACTTAGGTTGACAATAACATCTAGAACCTTCAAATCCTCCATCAGGACCTAACTAGGCCTTATACCCTAGAACTGCCCTCTCACCAAACGTAGCCTTCTTGAGCCAACATGACATTCACCAAATAATAAGTACCACTTAGACATGTTTATAAGTCCATTAACAACATCCAACAAGGTTTTACACCTTTGTACCATTATCTCATGCAATGACACCACATTTGGGATCATCTATCCTCACTAGGTATATTACCTACAAAACTGGTCCTCAAAGATTAAAGCCAAACTAACATCAAATCACCTCAAACATGAAAGTGTGATATATGAATAGAAATATCATGACCTCAGGGTCATCACCAACTCCATTAGACACCACAACTCAAACTGAATTAGCATCAAAACTCCTCTGCAACGAAGAACCAAAATTGTCCAAAACTACCCCAAAACTAGTCTTGTAAAATAGACTTCCACAAAACTCCTAAGATGACTTCCATACTTCCTCAAAAACCAATTTATTCAATAGGTCTAGTGTACAACTTAGGAGAAAACACTTCTTCAAAAACTTGTAGATTACTATAGGGTCCACACGTCATCAAGACACCTAACTACCACCTGGAGAAAGATGGAGGAGTCCTCTATAACCTCCAATCACTAACCAAGGATAACCAATCCATTCTAGGTAACTATGAACAAGACCTATTCCATCGCTGCCTAACTAGGGTTTTAGACCACCTTATCTTCTTAACGATTGTTCATAAATATGTTCCCCTTAATATCTATACTAATGCTTGGAACACCATTTTAGGACCCTTCCCAAACTACCATGAAGAGATAAACCTCCCATGCAAACTTAACACGTGTCAATGAGCACAAGAAAGACCATTTTGAGCTCTATTTCTCACATATAAGAAATCGGTAAGGGAAAAAAATTAATTTTCTTTCTCATAGTTACAAACCAACACCTAAAACTTGGACAAGACCTAAAAAAAACCTATTCCACCTTCTAAAAATATCACATTTCCATTTCCATGTTGAAATTTGACTTTTTCACCTCATTAGGTCACCTATGGTTTAAGAATAAGTCTAGTGCAAACCTAAATATCATGCCTAAACCATATACATTCACTCTAAAAAAATTATGAGTTACTCTACACCTCATCCACATGCTCCCCATGCTCTCACCATGCTTATCAATCTCATACATGTGTGTACTCTATCATGACATACCTCATTCTACTATCTAGGACTCAAAACCAAGAATCTTAAACATGCTTACACCAACCATACCGACTTTATCGTGACTTCATCACTCTTGCACACCTAAAATATCCTTCAACACACTTCATGACATCACTACAAATTCTCTGCATCATTCCTACAAGCCTAAACCTACTCAAGATACGTCAAGAAATCATGTCATCTCATCGAGCAACTCAACTCAAAACATGACACTACCAATAAACATTAATGTCTCTTACTCCTTTTGACATAAATGACACCACAAACATTAATGAAAACATAACTCTCATCATCTTAGTTTGACATCAATGATAATGCAATTCCAACATTATTAATACTATAAAAGTAAAGGAACTAATTAAACAAATGCATGTATGCACTATGGAATTATTCATAATCCTCCTAGGTAGCTCTCTCTTCTGAATATTGGTCCAATGGACCTTGAATTGAGACAATTCCCTATTTTACAAGAAAATCTTGCAAACCTCAACAACCTATAAGGGTTTGACAAGAAGAACTCCAAGATCCTCTACATGTAAATATTTCCAATGAATAACATAAAACACATCAACATGATATATCTTTAATAAATACATGAATTTTTGTGTACAACTAAGATAGAGATGTAGATAATGCAAGTCTATATGCCACTAGGTTGAAAAATTTGAGAAAATCGAATGAACAAACATAGAGAGGTTCTAGTTTGGAAGAATTCCCAAACTTGATAGAACTCTTCTTTAATCTAAATTTGAAAAACACCTTATCACCAATTGCGAACTCTCTAGGAGTCTATTTTCTATCTGCATAACTTTTCTATCTGTCTGTTGTCTCAAATAAGCGCTGCCTAATCAAATTTACCTAATTTTCCATGTCCCTAAGCATCTCAGGGCCTATAACCATGCTATCTTAAACACAGCCCCAACAGACAGGTGTTCAACATTTTATTCCATATAGAGCCTCAAAAGTGGCTACACCTAATGTTGAATGGTGCGAGTTGTAGGAAAACTCAACCAATGGAAATTAATCTTCCCATTTGTATTTTTGATCTATATAATACATCTTAAGCATATCTTATAGAACTTGATTCACCATTTTTGTTTCACCATTGGTCTCTGGGTGATAAGTAGTGTTGAAATTCAATTTGTTTCCTAATGCAAAGTGTAATGTTTTCCAAAACCTTGACATCATATGGCTATCTCTATAAGAGATAACATTCTCTTGCATTCCATGCAACCGTAAAACCTCTTATACAAACCTCTTCACAAATACTAGTGAATTATATTTCAAATCCCCTAGAATGAAATGCAATACTTTGGCGAGTTTATCCATGACCCCCAATATAAAGTCATACTTTTTCTTAGACATTGGAAGTCCATCAAACATACTTATGACTTTCCATTTCCTTTTGGGAGGTTTATGTGGGTATAACAACCTAGTGGGATGTACATGTTCAAGTTTCACTCGCTGAAACTCCAAACATCTTGAAACAAAATTTGTAACATCCCTTTTAACCCCCAACCAAAAACACAACATCTTGAGATCAACCAACATATTTGTCACTTTAGGGTGACCTAAATAATGAGTATTGTGTACCTCCTCCAATGCTAGGGTTCTCAATCAATAAAAGTCAAGTACATATATTCTGTCATTGAATTAAATAATCCCATCTCTATCAAATTGATAACCCTCATATCTACGATCCCAGTTATCAGTCTCCAATGTAGTTTTGACCTTCCCGTAAAAGGTATATGAAGACAACTTACTCAATTTTTTTTGTTTTAAACTGGTCCACATCGAGGCCATGTCCACAATGTGTCATATTTTTCTAATGACATATGCAACTCTGTTTTCCTTACCCTAAATATAGTTTATATAAAAATCATATTCACTTAAAAATTCTAACCAACGCCACTACCATGTATTTAAGTTATGTTGAGTGAAGATATAATGCGATCTTGAATGATCAATCTTGAGAAAAAAGGCTTACCCAAAAGGTAATGCCTCTACATCTATAAAGTAGGTACTATTCTTGTAAGTTCACGATCATGTGGGGCATAATTCAAATCCCCTTGCTTAATTTTTCATGAATTATAAGCCACTACCTGATTATCTTGCATTAAAATTCCTCGAAACCCCTCACTCGATACATCTGTGATAACTATAAACTCTCCATTAGGATATGCAACCTTCAATATTGGTGCAGTAGTCAAATTTTTCTTTAGGAATTGAAAATATTTTTCACATTTTTCTATCCATAGAAACTTATTCCTTTATTTTGCAACGAGGTAATAGGATTTCAAATTCTAGAGAATACCTCAACGAATTTCCTGTAATATATTGCATGTCCCATAAAACTATGTAGCTCATGTACATTTTTAGGTGTTGTCTATTCTATGATTACATTTATCTTAGATGGATCAACTGCAATTCTATATGATGATACAAGATGACCCAAATAAAGCACTTTTCTCTAGAAGAAATTACATTTAAAAAATTTGGCATCTAATTTATGTTGTCTCAACCTTTGTAACACTAGCTGTAAATGATGAATGTGCTCCTCTTCTGTTCATGAGCAAATCAATACATCATCTAGAAAAACTAGCACAAACCCATATAGATAGTCTATAAACACACTATTCATTAAATTCATGAAGGTTGCAACGGTGTGTTCGTGAGTCCAAAAGGGAGACCAATGAACTCATATGGCCATAACTTGTGCAAAAAGTCATCTTACGTATGTCACCTTCCTTTATTCTCAACTGATGGTACTAGATCTCAAACCAACCTTAGAAAATATTTTATCTCCTTACATTTGATAAAAAATACCATCAATGTGTGGTAAAGGGTACATGTTCTTAATTATTTCCTTATTCAACATTATGCAATCAATGCAAAGGATAAGGTTTCTATCTTTCTTTTTCACAAAAATAATAGGTGATCCCTGTGGAAAGACACTACAGTAGATCAATCCCTTGGATAAAAAATCTTAAAATTGTAATTTTAATTCAAACAACTATGTTGTGGTCATTTGATAAGGTTCTTTTGATTTAGGTTTATGCCCTAAAATTAAGTGTATAAAGAAATCAAACTCCCTACGAGGAGGACGTTCTGGTAATGTTTTTTGAAATATATCACTAAAATCTCAAAGAAAAGGGTAGTCATCTAATGTAGGTTCTCTTTCCTCACCCACATTATCAATATGAATTTCATACATCATAAAACCCTTCTTTCGCGACTTATTCAACTAGATAGTATAGATTTCCCTTAACTTAGTAGCCTTCTAAATCCCTATGAAACTTTGATTCTTACCAATATCATCTCATCTTGTCACAATTTTTCTCAAAATAATCCACCTTAGAACAATGTTAGCATAACCAATTCATCCCTAGAATGAAATCATAGGATCCTAAGGTTGCAATATATAATTTCACGTCAATTGTGAAACCCAGTAGCTCTAATTTAGCTGCGAATATACATTTATCTACTCTCTTTTCCATCTAATTTCCATATTGCACTGACAACGTTTTATTCATATAGTTATCCTACTTATAGATATTTCTTAAAAATTCTAGTGTAAAAAAACATTAAGTAGCTCAAGTGTCAATTAGAATAGAAACAAAATCACCAAAAAGTTTACCTGAAACTTCTACTAGAGTGGTTTGAGAATTGGCTTGGCAATTATTAACTGCATGGTGAATGTGTTGTTGACTACAAGATTGTGAAGGAAGTCCTCTAGTAGTGTTTTATGGAACAATTATCCCCTCCACACTTATAAAATCATATAACTGGACCTTTTCTCCACTGAAACTTCTCTCCTATACTCTTATTCTTCCCATTATCACCATTCCCACTTGGTCGGTTCCTCTGATTATTTCCTGGCTTGGTTGAATTACTAAACTTATTCGGTTTCCAAGTATGTTATCTTGTAAAATTGATAAGGGCAATTTTGTAGGTAAATATACCAAAAATTCCATTTTGGCCCCCCATTGAGGTCCCTTAATGTTTGGAATGGCACAAAATCCCTTTCTAGAAAATCTAGTTTTTAGAACTTGGTCATTTTCAACCTCTTTGGGTTGGGTGCAGTTTTCATTCGCGTTACATCAACCAAAAATACGCCCCTCTATCCCTTTGGCGCATTCTAGGGAGTGTCAAAACTCTAAATGTTGTGCCTTTCAAAAGCGTGCCAAGGTCCATGTGCCATCTTGTTCACACTCCAAATGTTGCACCTCTCTAAAATGCGCTGTGGGCACTAAAAATGTGGCGTCGACACTCTTAAAGCTGCACCATGGTGCAAATCCCTTCGTGTCAACATCCACTTAAGTGCGCCATAGAAAAATTTGGTGGCACATTTATTACATCTTTTGCTATAAATAGGCGCATTCGACCAGTCATTTTCACAATTCAAAAACCATGAAAAGTTATTCCTCTGTTCTTGTCAGCGTTCCTGTCAGCCCCGCGTGCTGCCATTTGTTGCGTTCATGGACCCCACATCATCCCCTTTATCATTATATATTCCTGGTAAGTGACCCTTTCCCTTCTTGTGGATTTTTTGTTGTTTTTATGATTGGTTTAGGTGATTAGGATTGTTAACAATAAACAATGAACCTAAGAAGATAACACAATCCCAACACATCTTGCAAAAACCCACCTACAAGCCATTTTTAACTCTCCTTCTAGATCTACAAATTTGGAAGGCTCTGCCTTAGAATGGACCCCTGCCCCTTTTCTCCTCTGTCCCCTGCTTTGCGAAGGTTAACCCTTGCTATCAAAATCTGAGCAGAGAGTTAAAAACCACAAGTAAAGAGAATCAGCCTGCTGTCTTCCAAATGACGTAATTTTCATACATGCTGCATCAAAAACAGTCGCGCCAAGGCGCACTATGAACTCGTGCAACATAAGCCTTTCCCGTGCCTTGTAAAAGACCAAAAATTCCTAAGGCACAGGTGTAAGCACACCTACAGTAGCAACAACACTTCATTCTATGCAAGCCCTTCCCACGCCGCGCAAAGCTTAACGCCTTGGCGCACCTCACCTTGGTGTTACATCTTCTGCATCTACGCCTTGGTGCACCATAATACTCTGTAACACCAACCATATATGTTTCCCACTAAAAGTATTCCAATGGCGCAAGTGCACATCCCTTGACACCAAAATCTGAATGTTGTGTCTAGCCTTTCCACGCCCCGCACCCCTTATGGCGCTGATTTTTCCCATGCAACATTTTCCCAAAGCACGCCTTGCTTTCCTAAGTCCCTATAGCCTACAGTAAAGTTGTGCCTTGCACCCAGAGGCTCATAAATTGCTAACTTCTAATTTTGTAAGCTTTGATGGATGACTTAACAGCTAACATGGCTCTTCTGTGATGGACTTCCCTGATTCCTCTTGCAAATCAACAGCTGAACTCAGATCCACACATGTATTCATCGAGTAAAAATCCAACTAAGTCCAAGGGTAAAGCCAAGCTAACATAGATAGAAATGAAATATAAATACCAAAGGGTCAGGATGCCTGAGTCTCTTGTAGAGTGTGATCTTGATATCAGAGATTCAGAACTCAGGCACATTGACATGGAGGACTTCTAGGCCAGAACCAATAAGTTCATTGGCAGCCCATGGATGGATAAATTGGTTAGTAGTGGTCTGCACTTTACTGCAGGGCTCCCAGTGAGCACAATCAACAATGAGCTCATGATGTGGGTGGGCCGTTGTTACAATAAGGACACAAGATGTGTCGAAAATGAGAAGGGTGAGGTGATAATCAAACTCACGGCCCAAAATTTTTAGATCATGTTGGGTATCCCTCACCACTGACATTTTGTAGCTGTGAGCTAGGAGGACTGCATGAAGACATGGATTGAAAACAAAGAAAAATGTATGCAGTTAATAAATGAGGTGTACCTCAAAAATAAGAAGGTGACAAGCAGGTGGCCATGAGTCATTCATCGCAGTGATTTTTCAGAGGAGCTGAGTGACACAATCACCTTCCTGAGTAGGGTGTTTGGGCTCCCCAATTCATAGAGATTGGGATCATAAGGATTCCTTTCAAATCCATGACTTATGAGATGCTTATCAATTTTGATGTACCATGCCCGGGGTGCCTGTTTTAGGCCATATAGAGATTTTATGGTCTGCATACCATCATCTCTTTTCCTGGTATTACATAACCCTCTGGCCGAGTCATATAGACTTCTTCTTGCAAATCTTCATTAAGAAAGGCACTTTTCACATCCACTTGGTGGACTTTCCAACCAAATTATGCAGCTAGAGAAAAGATCATCCTGATTGTCTTGATCTTGGCTGTGGGAGAAAATGTCTCCTCATAATCAATGCCTTCTTGTTGTGCATACCCGTTTGCTACAAGCCTTGCTTTATACTTTTCAATAGTCCCATATAATTTGTACTTAGTCTTGAATATCCATCTGCATCCAATGGGTTTCTTCCCTGATGGAAGGTCGACAAGTTACCATGTGCTGTTCTTCATCACTAAATGATACTCTAGATCCATGGCATCTTTCTAAGATTTTGATTTTAGGGCTTCCTGAACTATAGATGGCTCAACTATTTCAACAAATCTGCTCATTAGGGCATAATTGACCTCTTCATGAGCTTGACTGCGAGTTCTAGGTCCAGGATTGGATGATGTGTTAGGTGCTTCATCCAAATTTGCATCTCTTATTAATTGAGTATACCATTTAGGTAACTTCTTAGCTGTTCCATTGGCTTGTGGTGGATCCAAGTTTTCACCATCATCCAATTCATCACTGTCATCTTCAGTGGGAACATCAAATTTTGTCTTCACAAGAGGTGTATTCTGCATGTTTGTTGAGTCGTTGAGTGGAGCATCTACTTGTTTCTTCTCAAAGAACTCAACATCCCTACTTGTGTATACTTTCTTTGCTTTTAGATCTCATAATTTTTACCCATGTGCTTCTTCACTGTATCCAATGAATATCAGTTTCTTAGCTTTCATATCCAACTTGTTCCTGTTCTTCTTGGGTATGTGCATGCTAGATTTGTACCCAAATACTCTTAGGTGTGCAATTGATGGTTTCCGATTTGACCATGCTTCTTGAGGTGTTAGTCCTTCAAGAGCTACTATGGGCACTCTATTCAACAAATAGACTGCAGTTCTTATAGCTTCTGCCCAAAATGTATTTGTTAAACCTGAGTCGTCAATCATACATTGCAGCATTTCCATGATAGTACGATTCCTTCTCTCAACTATACCATTCTACTGTGGTGTGTGAGTAGGAGGAATTTGTTGATGAATCCCATGAGCTAGTAAGTCTTGAACTCATTGCTTGTGAATTCCCCCCCTTGATCTGAGCAGAGAGTTTTGATCTTATGACCAAATTCATTCTCAACAAGTGCTTTGAACTTCTAAAATGTCTCAAAGGCTTGACTCATGTCTCTTAGACAATATATCCACATCTTTCTTGAGTAGTCATCAACACAAAATATGAAGTATTGACATCCAGAATGACTTGGTTGCATGGGCCCGCAAAGATCGGTGTGCACCAAATCAAGATTTCCCTTAGCTCTATATGTGTTCTTCTAGAAGGGTACTCTGTGTTGCTTTCCAGCTAGGCAATTGTGACACTTGTTAGTGTTGTGCTTGAGTGTAGGAAATCCTTTCACCATGTTGCCCTTTTGAAGTGTTTGGAGATAGCCAAAACTGATGTGACCATATCTGCGATGCCATAGTTCTGCAGAGTGTGTGTCTTTGTCCACCAGAGCTTGATCATCCTTTTAGAAAAAATCAAGTTGGAACATGCGTCCCACATTGGAGGATCTTGCTACAATCTTGGAACCTCTTGACTTATCTCTTATCAAGCACACTTTTTCTCCATTATTACTGTCAAAATCCAACTTCAAGTTGTGATCAAGGAGTTGACTAACTGATAACAAATTCTTGGTCAACCCAGGTACATACAATACATCTGTGATTTTGTAGTCATGCTTTCCAAGAGGTAGTGAAATGTTTCCAATCCCCTTGACACTGTATGATGAGTCATCACCTAATGACACATGGTTCTTGTTAGGTGAGTCACGTAGTGTGTAGAACCAATCTTTGCGTCTAGTCATGTGTCGAGTTGCACCCAAGTCAACATACCAAATATCTTGTGTGGACTTTGTTTCTTCATCAAATTAAGCAGAATACATGTGGTGTCCTTCATTTGAATCATCCTCATGTTTGAAAATGTACCCTTGTTGTTTGGGTTTTCTTTGCTAATTACCATTTTTCTGCCCTTGATTGTTGTTGTTGTTGGACTTTCCTTGATTTGAATTGTTGTTACCCTATTGGTTGTTGGGTTTTGAATTGCTTGATGAACCCTTTTTGTAGGAATTGTAACAACAATATTTGATGTCATTTCCCCCTCTATTGCAAATGGGACACTTCTTGGTGTTGTCTCTTTGAATTTGGTCCCTTAGTTGACTCTGATTTTCTTGGGACTTCTTATGATTGGACTGAAATTTCCCCTTTCTTTTATGGTTGGAAGATAGTGCTTTCTCATCTTCATGATATTTGTTGTTCATTGCCTCTTCTTATTGGAGTAGATTGACCAACTTCTCAAAGGTGATTGTGTGTTCACTCATATTGATAGTTTTCACAAAGATTATGTAGGAAGGAGGATGTGCTCGCAACACAATTAGTACGAGGTCCTCATCACTTATCTCTTTTTCCAATGCTAGTACAGATGCCCTCAAAGTAACAACTCATATAAAAAAAGATTCAACCTTCTCATTGTGCTTGAACTTGAGAGTATGTAGTTGTGATAGTAGGTTGAGGATGGCATTCTTGTTCTTTGCCTCATAGATTGTGCTCAACTTATCCCATGCATGCTTGGATGATGTGGCATCTCTAATTTGGGGTTGCACATTGTCCGTGACGCCAAACAAGATGATCAACTTGGCCTTTTGATTGGCCCTGTCAAATTGAACTTGTTGTCTTCCATTATCAAGTGATCTTGTTATTGTTCCATCTACAACTGTCCATAGGTATTCATACTCAAGTAACATCTTGATCTTCAGTTTCCATGCAACATAGTTGTCTCCTCTAAGCAGTTGTGAATCTGACAAGAAGAAATTTGGTGCTTGTGCACCCATGTCTGCAATCTGAATTTATGAAACTATGAATTTATGAAAAAGGGTAAGACTCTTATCAGTCCAAGTTTATGGTCTCCCTCTCAATATACCGTCAGGCCGATATACCAAACCTTTCTATTTACGCTCCCTTTCGATATACCCATCGGTACGTGGAAGAAGATCACCCTTTTAATATACTTGTTAGTACAGAAAGAGGTGTTAACGTACGTGAAAGAATTTAGTACGTGGTACGTAGACAATATGGAGAGGGGTTTGTGCAAGCACAAACAGATGGAGAGGGCTCAAATGTGTGTGCATTGTGTCCTTATTACTCCCCGTCAATTTTATAGGGTTGATGCCCAGACGACGTTTAGGTAGTTGTGTTAGGTGTTAAGTGCAGTACTAGTCTTGACAGCATCACTCGTAAGAACTTCCCAGAGGCACCTTATATACCGAATGCTGCTATGAGATCAAAGATCTCGTGTGATAGAACCAAACATAAAATAAAAAAATGTTTTCACCAAACAAACAATTTGAATATTATTATAACCTTTTCTCATAAACCATGATTTGGGTTTTTCTAAAATTTTGACAGTAGCATCATATAATATTTTTATTGAAACCCACAAAATTTTATAAGAATCAAAATCTTTTTTTTTTAAGATCTTACCAATTTACCAACTAGATCTGATTTTTTTTTCATAAAAAATGACCCGACTTGCACAGATTTTTCGTCACATGTAGAGGCCGAATATGAAAAATTGTGTAAAATGCAAAGTTGTACACCTCCTTATCTTTCCAGCAAAAAAGAAACGACATGTCAATCTGACATTGTATGAAAAATTTACGTCCTTTTTTTTGAGAGTAATCTGCTGGAATTTTGTTGACGGGAATGCTTCAACCTTTACTCCCGAATTCTTCACACCTCCACTTTCAGATCTGATTTTTTTTTTCACTCTTTTTTTTTTCAACCACAAATCCTTAGATATTTTTTTTTTTAAGATCTCCAAATCTTAAATATTCCGCCAATATATTGGATGCCAATGACTAATAATAATAATAAAAAAATTTACCTTCCAAATAAGTGGATAAGTCAAATTTTAGCTGAGGGATGCTTGGAAGGAATGGAGGTTGCGGAATGCTTCAATGGCTCTCCTTTGACACAGATCTTCTTCTCAAATGGATCCTCTCCAATAGTGCTCCTCTTAAACTTTTCTTGGATAGAACTTGCTCTGATACTAAATGATAACAATGGTATAGCTCTGATACTAAATGATAAAATAGAATTAGATTGCAATGACCAAAGAGAGATGGAAGCCTCATAAATATTATTGATCATGAAATCAGATTACATAACAATGCAAGAGCTGTAATATTTATAGATATTAGACAACCTCATATGGATAGACATGACACCCTATCAGGTACCAACTACAAGATGATAAGACCCATCTCATATGCACATTTAATTACTACTAATACCAATATTGAATGTTATCCAACATAACAATATTGAATGCAAGTCACTAGACTAGAGTGCACATCTTGCACATTATTAAATAAAAGACAATGCAATAAATATGTCTATGCTAAATTATGCTAATAGTATTAGCAGCCACACTTTGAGAAGGTGTTTGATTTATACCACAACAATCCTCAACCTGCCAATTGACAAGTGTGGTCTCATTTGGAGGTTCCTCTTGCTGAGATGCTCCCTACCACTGATTTCCTTCTTGGCTTTCCTCTTGTTCCATGTCAGTTATTGTCACCATAAGATCTTGATTCAAAGCACCATTGAAACACATTGATTGGTTATGAGGTTAATTACATGGAAAACACCAGTCATATTCTTGAGCCATGTTATTTTGCATTGGTACCAAGGCTCTAAATGTGGATGCAACATTAGGATTGTAGGGTTGAAATAGCCTATTAGCAGTAGGATTTACTTTGTTTTGATTTGTAGTTTGAATTGTGGCCTATTAGGCTGATATGGAGGCCTATTAGGTTGGGTTTGAGGCTAATATGACCTAAAACTTTGAGCTTGCTACCTCTTAAGTGTCACCAACTCATTACCCAAATTTTGCAGTTGCTTCAATACTTCTTGGAGCTCATTTGAGGTACTAGAAGATGAGGTGGAAGCTTCAGTCGAATTTTGATTTTTTGGAGTAGGAATAGGAGCTAGTGTGGGTGTTTGACTAATGCTTGGAGCTCCTAGTTCTTGATATAGAGGCATAGGTGGCCCAGGTGCAAGTTTACCAACTTGAATCTAGCAATTTTTAGCTCTAATAGCAATGTTGTAGGCTGCGGATAAAGTTGTACCTCCCATAGACTGTATCATCATGAAAATATCAGAATTTAAAGCTTTAAGGAAGTTTAGAAAAGCAACTTCAGCTATTGGTCTTACGGCCAATGGAATCCTATCCCATGTACACTGAAATCTGAAGTTGAAATTAGTCAATTGTTCATTAGGAGCCCTCTTGATTGTTGTCAATTGTTCCAATAGAGAAAAATTATCCCCCTTTTCTCCAAAATGATTGTGGAGAGCTGTGCACAAATGGTACCAATTCTAGATAGACCTTGCTGTTAGACTTTTGAACCACTACAAAGCTTTACCGTTAAAGGAGGATACTAGCAACTTGACAACAATGTCCATTTCAAAAATTTCATGAATTACATAAACATTCACAATGTCTTGGATGTGGTCAACCAGAGTTGTCTTGTTCTCTCCAGTGAAATATGGAATGTTCTTCAATGCTAAAACTGTAACTAGATTTTGTACATTGAGAGAAAGTGGGCTGCTACTAGTGAAGTTGACATAAGGATTGAGTTGTGCCATCTTGATTGGTTGAAGAACTATAGTTGATTGAATTAAAGGTCTTCCAGGTGGAGGGGTTGATAAGGTTATATTAAGTGGAGATGGAGACCTTTGAGATCTTCTTCCCCTTCTTGCTCTTTCTGGGGATAAGTGTAGATAGATAAATAGTCCCTCTTCTCTAGTTCTTGATCTAGTCTAGATTCTTCTCATGAATTTACCAAGCTTGGACTGCTAAAACCAGTGGATTCTACCTCTCTTGGAGTCACCAGATGTGCAATTTCAGAGCTTCTTACAAGCTACAAACTTTCAACAAGTGCACATCAACCTTGCTATGATTAAAATAAAGACCTCTCGAGTCCCACTAGGTTTGCCATAACTATTATCACCGAATCACAACACCCTATGGTTTTCATAAGTGTGTGTTCTTGAGCTCATGGTGTGATTGGATAACATGGGTACTATCTCCAAGTTATGGGACTTGCTACTTGAGATAGACCTCCACAGAAAGCTAGTTATTGCTCCTAAATTACCTACCACAATCTACTCCAATGCAGGAAAAACTATCTATCCTAATCTAACTTTCCAAGGGATTAAGGAGAGAGAGTATATGAAAACAAATCCTACACTAAAGTAGTGATACACTAGAAAAGGAGAGTGTGAGAATAGTCTCCCAATGTGTGGAAAATGGAAGTAAAGTGCATACTAGAAGGGGTGATAACAGCTCTCCATAATCTAGTAAATGCATTCACAACAATATTCCATACATGAAAAATGAAATGAATCCTTACAAGAGTGTGAATAGACACAATACATTTGCAATGAGTTTGAAAGGTGCAAGAAGAATGCAAACAAACATAACAAGGGAAGATACATCCATAAATTTGCATCTATTGCTTCATAAGTATGCACAGTTCAATTCATTACAAGAAAAGGGCTTGGATCACCATGCAAGGAGTCCAGTACAAGGGCCTGTAGCACATTGGTTTCACAAAAAAAATTTGACAGATTTTTTCTAATCAAAACTATCCTCTCTTTACAATGAGCCATATACTCTAATTTATAGAAATTTGAGAAGAAAGAGAGAGAGGGAAAAAAGGAAATCCTGAAATATGTCCTTCAACCACTTGTAATATTTAGTAAATGAAGTGAAATGATATTTTGTTTCTTGTAAAAGGCTCCCCATACTATCCCATGACTTGCAGCAGTGAGAAATTTCAGCCCATGCTCCATTGAATGCATCCCAATTACCAAATAAAACGCTATTTTGAACCTGGGCACATTTTCTAAAAAATCTCCATCAATTCTTCATCAAATTTAGGATTTCTTGATTTTTGTGCATTGGGATCAGAAACATGATTCCAACAGTACTAATTTTGTGCATTTTCATTGAGAAATGAAAAAGTTATGGCCTTTTGAGTGCGGGCAGCTATTTTGGGTCTTCCAGGCATTTCTGTCATTTGACGAGACTGGGTTTTTAATTAAATCTAGCTGAAGATGTTTCTTAATTTTTATATATCTACCCTTATCAAAATTAATAAATCCATTTTTTTTGAAGTAGAGGACATCGTGCTCATTCTGAAAAGTCAATTTTTGTGAAAATCAGAGCTCGGGGTCAAAAGTTATGGTTGTTTGAAGTTCAGGGTCTGATTTGCATTGTTTTCCTTTGTATGCGGGCATATCGGCTATTTCAGGTCCTTATATCCTTGCTTTCCTGGAAAAAAATCTCCACTCCACTCGCAAGCCTCCTTCTATATAAAAATTGGCAAAATCAGGTCCTCAGCGAACTCGTGTCTAGTGTTTCCCGTCGTTGATCGAGCCGTTGACTGCCGCTCCGCCCGCATCCCTTTGATCCCCCTTAAAAAATCAGACAAGTCGAGGTTTTGGGTCCCAACTGTCCCATGTGTACCTGTGCGGCCTGGACCACTTCGACCCAAGTTTTCCACACAACAAAGGAATGCAGCCATTTTGGCTCTGCGTGGACCAAATATACCAATGTCCCGTGGACCACGTGGACCAAATATACTCGAATTTTCCATTTTGAACTACTTGTGGTGATTTCAGGTTTTCAGGTTTTGGATGTCCCACGCGTAACTATTCAGCATGGGCTCCAAAAACTTGATTTTGCTGATTTCTTTGTAAATTGGCCATTTCGGCCATGTGGGTCCAGGATGTCCCGTGTGTACCTATACGGCCTGGACCGATTTGACCTGACTTTGCCGCAATACACTCGTACATGCCAATTTTTTTGCATTTTTAAAATTTTCCTAACTCAGATTTTTTCCCTGGATGGGGTTGTTTGAAAAGAGCCAAAGCGACCCCCAAAACCTGATTTTTTTGCCTTTACCATCTCTGCCTGCTCAAGCCTGAAGAAATGATGCGGGTTATCAAAATTATCTTGACGGGTGGATTTTGGATAACATTTCTATCTCTAAGGCTACCCTATTCTACCAAAAATGATGAGAAAAAGGGAGATGGAGAGAAGAGAAAAATAAAAAGGAGGGTGAAACACTATAATGTTTTGAGGATATTAGGATTGTTGGGATCACACTGATGAAGCATGGAAGCCACACAAACCATACACTAAATACAAATGACAATATCAAAGAAAAACCATTTCATATAAGGGTTTGAGCTGAATTGTGACAAGATAAAGAAGGGTCAGCAAATGGCTCCACAAAAAAATCTTGAATACAACTGGTTAAACATGATCTATGACTTGTAAATAGACACAAAACTACATGAAGGAATGAAGATTAAATTGTTAAACTAAGGATACATGAGTATCACTAAGATAAACCCAATTTAAAACAAAATATGCACTAAATGCAGACTGTAGAAAGGTAAAAACAACTCTTTTATCACTCTAAGAGGTGGAATAAGAAAAAGGAAACACTCATGACCCTTAATTTCTCACCTAGAAAAATGAAATGCTCATGAAGAGGTAAAGATTATTTTTTACAATGTGTTATGGAGTTTTTATAGAAAATTTGAGAAAGGAAGAAGAAAAATATCATACATGCAAGTATGCCTTCTGAAAATAGGAAAAAACACGTTCTCCCTAATTTTGTGCTCTTCTGCACATGAAAATCATGCGTTCTTCTTTTTCTAGTCCTGAAAATAGTCTTCATGCTTTGCTTTTATCAAATATGTGCTAAAAAAGAGGTGCTCATAGAAATAGATTTTTTTTCCCTTTGCTTTGCATGCTTTGTTCTATTATTACGACTTCTGGATAGTGAAACCAACCATATTTGTATGCTTTTTTATTTTTTTTAACTTTTCCTGAATCATTTGTGCTAAAAATAGAATTATGTGTTTTGAGAAAAGTAAAACAAGCATTTCGTGATTTGTCTCTAGGTCATGTGAACACTTATTTTATTTCCCTTTGTTTCGCAGATTTTCACACATATTGTGTGTTCTTTTGTCACATCGCCTCCACGATGCATTCTACTTGTACCTTTTCATTAATTTCCACTTTGCGTGGTTGTGCACACCTTTGTTATGAGGACTTCGTATCCTTCTGACACACGATTCTTCTTTCTTTTTTCTGTAGCTTGGCATTCGGATCTTTGTCTATCGCTTGTTGTGTGAGATTTCCTTCCTTGTTCCACTAATTTTATGTTACCTTCACAGATGTATTTAAATGTCACGTAGCTTCTCTCTATCGCATGGATTTAAGCTAGGAATTATTTTCACTTTACACACTGACTTTCGCACTATCACTTGCATGACATGGTATCTCTTCTATCACTTTTCACGGATTTTCGTGGATTGATTCCTCTATGTCATAGAAATATTTTCCTTTGTACAAATTTGTACATGGAATGTATGTATCACATGGCTCTTACTCTCTTTCTATCGCTGATGCATGCAAATTCACATGTGGGTCTCGTTTTCTATTTCCGTGGATTCATGCAACTATTTTTATTTATCATGCGAATCTTCCTCTTATTACATGGATGTGTTTACTTCATTGAGCCACATCCTTCTGCTATTTTATTCACTAATGTGCGTAGATTTTTCCCCCTATATTCTATGGACCTTTGCGTGGCTCTACGCATGGGTTTCATTTCTTGTGGCACACGGGTTTATCTTCATTTGTTAAAGCATGCCATACACTATTTCTTCTATAGTTTAACCTTTTACCCCCAATGCAACCTGAATAATTTATTTGAGTAATTATGGAAGATTATTTGGATAACACAAACTATAGTAACATGATAACTAAAGGTGTAACATATAGTAGTATAAGCAAAGAAGAATGCATCCAATCAAGATCTAAGTTAATGTTTTTAGATTTTTGATTGAAAATATGTAAAATAAAACTATCTAAAAGGGAGGAATAAGGATGCCCCTAGTTTGTGTGCGCAAATTGAGTGTGAATAAAACCCCAACAGTCAAGTATGAATCAAGAACAAGAGTGCGTCATCGGGTGGTGTGGGAGGAATTAAGATGCCCCCAAGTGTGAATGCAAAAATGATATATGTGAGATCATCGAGAATATCATCTAAACCTGGAAAAAATCCAAAAGGGGGTTGGGTGAGATCCATGATATGTGAAGCATTTGAGTTTTCCGTTGAAAAAACCTAAGAGATGAAGATCATACATGCCCATAGCCTATTCTTCATCAGTGAATGGTGTATAAGGGCACTTGAGTGCATTCCATCATGACACATTAGGAGAGTAATTAGAGAATGAATCATTATAAATAATAATACACTTTTAAGTAATTGGAAAAGTGAGAAGAGTATTATGCCAATCAATAGTACTACCAATTAGGGTTCATTTTAAGACACCTCTATAAAATTGTAGGTGGAAAATACCTGGCGAATATCCCCGGAACCAGTTTCAGTGAAAGGTGAATTTGATAGTATTCCAAAACAAAAATTTCACCTGGTTTTTCATGGCTCCATCATTGACGTGCGACAACAAGACGTCAATAATCACTCCTGACGCGCGTCAATGGAACATCAATGGTCTTGACTGATGCGCATCACTGGCTCCTATTGACGTGCATCACTGGACCCAATTGACATGCGTCAGTGGCTCCTATTGACGCGCGTCACTTGTTCCTATTGACGCGCGTCACTGGCTCCTATTGACACGCGTCACTGGCTCCTATTGACGCGTGTCACTGGATTTTCATTGACGTGTGTCACTAGATCTTATTGATGCACATCACTAGATCCTATTGATGTGCGTCACTGGTTTCTTTTGACGCGCGTCACTGGTTTCTTTATCGACGCAAGACAACTATGGATGCTAGTTGACGCGCGTCACTGGATTTATTGACGCGCAACAATTGGATACATTGACGCGCGTCAGCTAGGACTATTGTCGCACGTCAGCTAAGACCATTGACGCGTGTCAATTAAAGCCATTGATGCCTGATTTAGCCTATAAATACCCTTCAACCGGTCATTTTCTCATTTTCACCTTCCCGCTCTTGAATTTTTGCAGGTCTCAATCGTTGTCAAAGACGCAAGTACAACTATAATGTTGACTTCACATGCTTCCCAACTGCAAGTTCAGGAAAAAAATCAAGAGAATCCAATTCAATCGATTTCTAAGATCAACTACAGGAATCCCTTATGCCCTCACATCCATACTGTTTTAAAGATGTCTTCAGAATATAAAGATTTGATGGATGCGTGTGAATTTACAGGGCTCGTTAATATGCCCCATTTCGAAACAGATCTAGATATTTTGAATTACCTTCTGTCATCCTACAATTCAGAGGATGGCATTTTTTATGTGACTCTGAACGATGGCCGAATGTTCCAATTCAGTATCGAAGCAAATGACATCCATCGGTTTACGGGCCTTCCGTTCAAAAATTTACCAATTGTTACAACCAAGGAAACACTCCTGGAAGAAGACAAGAAATTTCTCGAATCAAACGTTCGGTTTCCATGTTGATTATAAGTATAATTCGTTTTAATTCATATTTTTTATTCTGATATAATTTATTGTTATAAATTTATAGTAATTTTCACTGTTTCACATTTGCAGCCCATGTGGATACACAATCAATTGCACACCACTTTCTTGCTGCAGTTATTTCATTTTTTCAATCCAGAATTGTTTTGCAGGGTCGCCAAACAGATATACCAAATTGGGCCATTACATACATTGTTGCCACTATCTCAAAACAAAAATTTGATTGGTGCACATATCTATCCAAAAAAATAAGAACTGACCTAACAAATTCAAAACTTTCAGAAAAACCTTTCATTTATTCAACAAACTATCTCCTCGGCCTTTATTATGAGGCACTTTTAAATTTAAAAGATAAAAAAATTCCTACTTACACTGATGAGGAGTTGATGAAGTTGTCAATTCCATTTGAAGAATAACATGTATAAACTATTTAGTTTGTAATTATATTTCAATTTTCAACATTACAGTGCACAGTTATTAAAACTTAAATTTTAATGTTTTGCAGAGAAGATTTATTGAAGCCCTTCCTCGAAAAAAGGCGTTATCGAGAGGAAGAGGCCAACAACACACTGAGGCTTCGGGGGACTCCCAATCTGAAATGGAAGCTCACTCCTCTCCAAACCCTCAATAGTTTGAACTCGTTAAACGCCGGAGAAGTAATACCTTCTCATATATTATTTACAAATTCCAAAGTTGCATATTTATTTTTCAATTTAAATTTTAACCAAATGAATTGACGACATTTAATATTGATGAATTGCAGGGACTTTGGAACATACACTTGTTTCACAAACTCAACCTCTTCCCCAACTCACTCCATACAGTCGCATGCATTAATATCTTCTGAACAGACACTGAGTACAACTCCTACAAGGTCACCCGTAGCACCGAGAAAAACAACCCCTCGACAACAAGGTACAACTTTTCGATAGTATGTTTAATTTCATAGTTTCTGAATTTATGAATTGTTTTCCTATTTTTCATTTTTTTCTTGTACTTTTCAGCACATGTCAGTCCTGATCAAACTGCGGCACCGACACCCACTCAACCAATAATTTTTAAAATGCCAACCAGAGGAATAGTGAAAAAGAACATTGGTAAACGCATGCCTTTTTCTCCGGCCCCCTAGTGGGACACTAAACATTGCCTCCTCCTTTCGAATTCCAACTCTCTCACTTGGTGGCTTGTCCAGTGCAATGGGCATATCTGTTTTGAACAATATAAATTTAGATGAAGATTATTTGGGCATTGATAGCAATGACCCAACTGGTTTTTTCAATACCCGCGAGATGATTCAAGGCCAACAGGTATACTTCAAATTTCAATTTAAATATGCTTTACAATTTTGAATTACATTTCGATTTAAATTTATTTATCTAAATCTTGATTAATTTTTTCACAAACAGGATCAGCCCACCTAAAGGCAGAAACAAGTAGTAGTTGATCTTGTTGAAAGCCCCCATACTTCTCCAACAAGATCGTCTTCATCAGATTCAGATAGTGAACAGCTGCTACCTTTTCCTTTGGAGAACTTCGTTGTTATGATTGTCAATCCCATGTCAGTGAGTTTATTCTTCATCATATCAATCATCTTATAGAATGGGAGAGAAGGGCTAAAGTTCTTATAAATGAGATTATTAGTCGTTATGAAAATTATTGGCAACGGGATAGTTTATACGCTGCAGTCCATAATCAACCTGCGAAGATGGATTCCTTACTTACCCAAGTAAGAAGTGGGACTGTCACGTATAACAAAAACTATAAAGATGACATTTTAGATAAGTCATTAAACAAATTGGAAAATATTAGTGCTGAGGCCCAGGAATATTTTAACAAATGGTCCAAGGACAAGGATTTGGTAGCAATAAAAAATGCCGAAAGAGATAGAGCGGTTGTAAGTACTATTACATTCAAACAATCATTCTTGTTAATTTGAAATTTTTATTTTTTACTAATATTATGAATTGACATTAATCTTTTTGTGTAGTTGAAATATGAAAATTTTAAGAGTCAGGTGAAGGTTTTGCAAGTTCACTTGGAAACAACAAAGAATAGTTTATCCGCAGCAAAAAATTTGAAGCAAAATATTGTTTTGGTTAAAAAACAAAACAATACACTAGAGCGGATAATTAAAGAGCATGGTTTCAACCCTGACATATTATTCAAAGCTAAAGTAGCAGCTGATCCAAATTTGTTATCGGATGGAGATGCGGCATAAGTCAAGAAGAAAGAATTTTAAAAAATCTGGACAGTGCTGCGGAAGATCTTATAAGTTCAGGGGTTATTTCTAGTGTTGGAGAAAGAGGTACAGCCACAATGGAAGAAGCCGTTGGGGAAGAGAGCAGAGGAGTAGAATTGGATAAATAAAAAGAGGGTTTTGAAAACTAGAAACTTTTATTATTGAGGAAACTTTAAATATTGAATTTGAAAACTTCTACTATTGAGTATGTACTATGGTATTTTAATTTAATTATATGGATTTATATACAATCTTTAATGTTAATTGCATTAGATGGTGATTATCATGAATTATATGTAGGTTTCTTGTTTACTTGCATTGTCATGAATTGTATGTGGACGTAGATGATGAATGATGATAATTGATAATTAATGATAGATGATGATGAAAAGACGATGAATGACGATAATGATATGATATATATGGACGATGATCAATTTAATGTGGACGTAGATTTATCATCAAGCATAGTATTTCTTCTTCTCTAGACTTTTGAACTTGTTTTAAGATAATTATTCTCTATACTTGTAACGATATGATCATAAATGTCATTAGAATGGATATAGATGATAAATAAATGGAATGTGTTATAATGGATATAGATGACATTTAATGATTAGAATGGATATAGATGACATTAGAACGAATAGAATTGTAATGATATGATTATGAATTATTTTTAAAAAATGGAATTTTTTTAATAAATTTAAATTAGATAAATAATTGTGTTAATAATAATTGTAGTGTCAGGACTCAGGATATGATAATGATATGGTGATGATATGATATATATGGATGATGAGGAATTTTATGTGGACTTATATTTAAAATTGTATAATGCATTGTTTATTCCCCACAGTTAAAAAAATATATCAAAGGATTTTACACATATAAAAAATAAATTAAATATAATTTTAAGAAATCAAGAAAGAATCATCACTGGTAAGAAAATTAAACCATAATTGCAAATATGATAGGGTTTAGCTTACCTCTTGTGTATTAGATTGCTGTGAAATCATCAAGGGTAACGTGCTAGATCTTTGTTTTACCTGACATTGTAGATAGAGGGGTGAGTTGCCTGACATTGTCAGTCCTGAGAAGTGCCAGCAACATCTTTAAATATATAGACCAACAATATCTTTAAATAAATGTAAATATATAGAATTAGACCTGTAACATATTTAATGATAACAAGAGCTGAAAAAATGTAAAGTAACAAACAATAAGATTATGTTGAAGAAGATACCTATTTAAAATTGAAATCATCACCAGTAATGTGCTAGATCTTTGTCTTAAAAAAATTCAACACAAAAAAATGGATTACTAGATAGATGGGTGAGTTGCTTGACATTGTCAGTCCCGAGAAGTAACAGCTTCCTCGAATAGATGTCAACCCACGTTTCAAAAAATAAAAAGATTGTATTTGACTAAATGTAAATACATAGACCTATAACATTTTTAATGATAACCAGAGCTGAAAAAAATGAATAGTAACAAAACAATAAGATTAAGGGGAAAAAGATACCTCCTTAAAGTTGAAATCATCACTACCACTGGTAATGAGCTAGATCTGTGTTTTAAAAAAACCCAACATGAGAAATGGATTAGTAGATAGATGGGTGAATTGCCTGACATTTTTAGTATATAGACCTGTAACATCTTTAATGATAAAGATAAAAGATAGATAAATAAGATACTCTATTTAAAGTTGAAACAATCCATTATCAATAGCTTCATCAAACTCGATGTTGTCTTCTGTAGAATGTGACGAAGAGCCAGTTACACTCTCAAGGTTGGGAATATTTGTACTTGTAGCTGTATTATTCACACCTCTTCTTTTGCAAAGGGAATTCTAGTGCGCAATTGCTCTGTCGAACGGAAAGGTTTCGATGGAGTATCAAGAAACATAACACCTCATGCAACTTTCCAGATTTTTATGCAACCTGTTTCTCAGTTTTGATTTTATAAATGAAAATGCACTGAAAACCCTTTCATCCTCCACGGACCCCAAAATCATTGTTTGGCATAACTCATATAATCTGAAATATTCACTGATATCTTCTTGTAAGATATAAACTTTGATAGATTCCTCGCCACAACCTTGTAATAACACCACTTTCAGAAGGTTGATCTAAATTCTTATATTGGTTCCTCATTGTTGTTGCAAAATTTGTTGACTAAAACATTTAATAAATCAGCATTCACTATACCTTTGATTTCCATACCCTTGAGCTCTAACGTCTTTGTAAATTTTTCCATTATTGTACCCATTGATTTATGGAAATGCTTTCTGACAAAGTTCTGCACGACCACCTTAAGTATTCCAAAAATTAGGATTCATCACACCCATGGCTTCCAGAATTTTATCTTTACAGAAACGTTCCCTAATTTTTGATGACAAGGTTTCTGAAAAAAATTTAAGCTTTATTCTTGTTTCAACTATAACAGACTCAAACAAATTACGTGTCATGGGAACATCTTCTTGTTCCGATCCTATAATATCTTTACGTTTTTGCAAAATGTGCATTGGTATTTCCCTCCCATTAACAGTGATGCAGAGGTGATCATGGATATTAAATCACAAAAAGGTGTTAGGATTTTTAAGATCTAATAAATCTTTCCAATTTTCAAAAACAGGTGCATCAAAAACTATCCTGGGAACAGTACAATATATCAAGACTTTGACATACCATTTTTCTCATCCGTATAAAATCCCACAATATAGATTAATCTTCCCTGTGCATGCTTCATCAGTGTATTGATCTCATTTAACATTGGAAGAATACCAACCAATGTAAGAAATTTCTCCAAATCAGTTAAACGGAACAACAAGTCCCTTGCGCCTATCAACTTCATGACGAGTATTTTTGCATGAAACCAACCAATGAAGGATACTCCTCACGGACTCTGCATGCAGGTTCATATAAAGAGATCCATCTAGTCTCCACATCCTTCAGAAGTTTTTTTGCCATCTGTAATTCCAATTGCAAATTTTTGGAACTCGAGAAAATGATTTGGGATGCTTGACATATAGGCATGAAGTTCTCTTATAAGGGCTTCTAATTTAGCAACATTTTCATGGCTGCTTACCATTTTATACGCTAAAATTCATTCTGTGAGCCATACAGTGAATTGGTAGCATATATGGGGCCACTATTGTTTGTAATCTAACACAGAGCCCTGTTCGCTGACCCTGCATGACAGATGCACCATCTACTCCAATGCATACCAACTTCGTAGCAATTTCATAATCAGTCATTTCAGCAACATCTTTCAAATGAGAAACAACTATTTTATATAGGTTTTTGGCATTGCAATTTTCAACCATTTTCATAACAACCAACAGATGAGGTGTCCTTATATGATTTTCTAAAGTATAGATGTCGATACATACCCATGCGGTGTTGTCGACTGCTGTCACTTCATCAATTGAAAGAGAGATAAAGTTTGCTTTTTTTACATTCTCTTTCAAATCTTCCTTCTCTATCATCGAGAGGAATTTTTCCATTTCCCATCCACTACTTTCAAACCAATGAGACTGAGGTACATTAAGAATTCCGTTAAATTGATACAAAACTTTAAAATCAAGGAAATCCAAAATCACTCTTCCTTTTTTTAGTATTTGAAAAAGAGTAGAGAATTGTATGAATTTTGCATGTAGATTTGTTTCTTTCATCTTACTAATATGCGATGTGATCGTTCCTCCCTTTTCCAATAGATGTCTGTGTTTTTTCTGCTCTACCTCATATTCCGCTGCGTATCTAACATGCATGCATTATTTTTCAGTTTTCCACCTATGTGTTTTGACTTTCTGGCCATCCGCCCCCGTTACAGTTAAATATTGTTTTCCACAATGTTTTTCTATAGTGTCCATCTTCAGTTGCATTTTTTGTTGCTTTCCCAATTTCCACGTACATATTGTACATGCACACTCAGATGGGATCTCTTCAAAATTAGATGATTGTAAAGGTTCAAGAAACAAAAATTTAGCTGCCCAATCAAACTTGTATGTCCTACCAATGGTCCACATATTCTTGTTCGTTTTCAATGCTTTACTTTTTTGAGTAGAATTTTGAGCAATATCACAATCACCTGGTTTCCTCTTTCTTGGACCAGAGTTTGATTTTGATTTCTGTCTTCCATTTTGCTGAGTGTTTGTATCTGTGATATCTAGCTGCACTTCTGGTTGCACCCCAACAGGAACAATATCTTCAAGATCTGGCATATTATCGTAGGTTTCATTTTTTTGACTTTGATACTGTGCAGAATGCATGTCCACCTCAATAATACCTTCCACATAGTCAGTATTCTGATTCTTTTTGGTGGCATCTATATGATTGGTATTTACAATCTCTGTATTCGTAGAGTTTCCAAAATACTTGAAGAGTGATTTCTGAGATTTCTTACTTACTTTTAGGTTATTCATATTCTTTGAGCTGGCACCTTCCATTATTCTGAAAAGAGTCTTGCATTAGAAAAAGAACCAAGTAGCGACTCTGTCTAGTGTCTGAGGTCTTGTCACGTGTCCCCTATCTAAGGTCTTTGTCACGTGTCAACTCTGCACTTGTCACGTGTCAACAACCCATTTCCTGTCACGCATCCACTGTCTGAATATACTGTCACGCATCAACACTGCCCTTGCCACGCGTCAAATTCTTTTCCCAAGTCACGCGTCAACACTTCCTTTGTCGCGCGTCAACAATGACCTTATCACGTGTCAACACTGCATTTGTCGCGCGCTAACAATCACAGGCTAACAGTAATTTGAATCTCTGGTGCGTAAGGGTATGCAAGTTCAAATTTCACAGTATTGGTAATTTGTTAAGCTACTTGAGGTATACTACCCGACGAATCAACTAGGTTTTTATAGGAGATGTTTTCAAATGAAGGCAAAGCCGACCCCCCAAAAAAAATATACTATATATTTTAGGCGAACAGGACACCGACCCACTCTGAATAATTCACCTTTTCAAATTTTCCTAAAATGAAATTTTCGCCATATTACGAATATTCGCCGCTAAAATTATCCGTGCTACCAATTGAATAGAACCAAATATGTTTGAGAGTAAGGGGATAGGGACGAGGGTCAAATGCAACCCAAACTTTCATGTGGAAGACACATGGTCCTGGAGCTGTGAGGAGGAAGATACAGCCTTGATATAAAGGGTAAGGCACAAGAAAAGGGATGATATCAATAGGAGTAAAGTCCAATTGGGTGAGGCTTTCATATGTGTAAACATTTGCAAAGAAAGTAGGATCATAAGGAACATGCTGCCAATACTTGTGATCAATGTATAATGTAAAAGTAAAGTAATCAAAATGAGGAAATGCTATATGAGAGGAAGTGATAGTAACATGATGAGTGATACTACTGGATGAGGAAGGTACCACAGGGGAGAAACAGGCTCTAGTGCATGTACGATATTAGAAGAAGGAATCATAGTAGTAGTGATGGGTTGAGTGATAGAATATTTTACTTGATATTCATTAGGACTAGTAGTAATATAGTGAGTATGAAAGAGATACTCATAAAAATCTATGGGAGTGAAATCTAAATCATGTAATGTATCATCATTAAGCTCTACAATATCAATGAATAATCATAAAAATCATTAATCTCAACATGGAATTATTGTTAATACTTTTCTAGAGGTTTGGATATAGAAGTAGAAGGGGTATGGGAGGATATGACAGGATAAAGAGATCGGTAGTGTGAGTTAGAAGAGAGAAAGTGACAAAAGTTGGAGGAATGGGAGTAAGATTGTTATACTCCCCAACATCGTATGCATCAAGATGGTGTAAGGGAATAGGTTCAACCAAGTGAATGATAATAGAGGTGCCAAAGTCCATGCAACAATATTTGAATGGTTCAGGATCAATGGTAATGGTATACGCATAACCATACAAGATAAACTTGACACACACTGATGGAAAATAGAAGGAACAACTTGCATAACATGGATCAAAGGTAAAAAGGCTAGAAAATTTTATCCTGTCCTGAATCTAGAAACTCTGCTGCCAACTCAAAAGTGCTGCTATAGTAGACTCTTTGGTCTCTTCCTCTGCAACCCTCTCACTTCAATTTTTTTTATGATCCTTGACCTGTGGGTTATGGACCCACCACGCTTCCGCTGTGCCACTTTTATATCCGAAGAATACCTCCATGCCTCTGCAGTGTGGTACTTGGCTTCCAGATATTTGACAACAAGGATAGTCTTTGACTCTATAACATAGTTCCTGGCTCCTAGTTGATTCTGTAGAATCCAAAATGGTTTGAAGGAACTCCATGTTACTTAGAGCTAAGAGTGATCTGATGTCGATGATGGAAAATGAATTTTCAGGTACCATCCTGCTATAGGGTCATAAGAGAATCTACATAGAATGAAGTTACGACCTGATGTCACTTCCCTTTCAAGAATTCAATGCCTCCAATGCACGATGTTAATCCTCTTTCAAGACATCAAGCCTCTAATGCACGATGCTACTATGATGATCAACTATCATTCTACTGCACGGTCATAATGCCTCTACACAGAATGATGATCCGAGTTTATTTCTCATGAGCTCAAAAATGGTGACTCCAACCCCACTACACGACTGTGGCCTCTACATGGTACAAAGCCTCTTGTTGACGATGACTATCAAGTACCATTATACTACATGGTCGCAATGCCTCTACATAGAATGATGATCCAACCTGTTGTCGGATGCCAACAATGTTCAACTACCATTCTGCTGCATGGTTACAATGCCTCTACACAAAATTAAATTACAAGTTGATCCTTTGAGAGCTTCTATTGTTGACAAACTAATATCAGGTACCATTCTTCTAGATTCCCATGATGGCCTCTTCACAAAATGAAGTTCTGACCCGATGTCAACGCCAATGGTGATTCAACTACCATTCTATTGCATGGTCACAATGCCTCTACACAGAATGAAGTTCTGAGCTGATACTTGTGAGCTCAACTGTCTGCACATGTGGTTGACAGATCTCTAAGCTTAATATGAGTTAAATCCTATATCCAAGCTGTTACAGGTACTCACAAACTGATTAGGAGATATGTTTGGAGTATTAATCAATTTTTCTAAGAAAATCCACTAAGTATGGTAAACCTTTCTCTCAACATTTTCTCACAAAATCTGCTCTCTAAACAAATACTGTATACTATTCATCAATCTAAATTATGCAATATATAATTAAATTTTTTTACTTACCCATTTTAAAGGACTTTCATTTTTAGGTATTACCTGGTCATGGGTTGAATTATTAACTGATGGTGGATTATAAACCCCTTTTTCCTTTGCAATAGGCCTCCATTCCATCTTTTGCTTGCCATTACTCTGATGGCAAGTTTGATGCATTTTCTAGCAATTTTCCACCCGGTGCCCACTCCTCTGGAAATGAGCACAAAAATTTCTCTTAATATCCTTCTTCTAGGACAAGGAACTCTTTCTGCCATTTCTCGACTCTGCATGACGAGATTGGTCTTTTTGATTTGACTTTTTCTTGACGAACGACATCAAATTCTTCATTAATGTCCTTCTCTTCCAACATTTGGCCACATAATGATTATGCAATCCAAAAAAAGTACATGGAAAGGAATTCCACATTTTCTGAAAATCATAACCATACTTCTTAAGTTGGAAAAGTGGATCATAAGTTTCACTGTGCTTATGATTATGGTAAGAAACTGGAGGTCGAATCTCATTACCTCTTCGCTGATTTTTATTACCACATCCTTCCTGTGATGATCAAGCACACGTTTCCTTCTTAGAATATTTTTACAGGACTAGTGGGGTATTCTCTTTTTCTTTCGGAAGCTTGTCTCCCATCAGCGTTCTTGGAGCATTCTCCAATATTTATTCCCGCACTAGGAAAACCCAAACCTACAAAATGAGGATGATCCTTGACTTGTATTGGGTTAGCAATGCATTGGCCATTTTTACTAAGGCCTCTTCCATCAAATACCATTTTAACTAACAATTTGGATCTAACACCTCTAGTATGCTTTTCAAATGAACCAAAGACATCAATACCTAAATTCGAAACTGAAAGGGAGGAAGAAGATTCATGTGGTGAACAACTTACAATGCAATCATCTTCCATGATCTTTGTATATGAATTTGAATCTATTTCCTTATTCTAGTCACCACATTGAAACCTTTCCAAGAGTTCATTCTTGGTTTGCAATTCTGATTTCAAACGAGCATTCTTCTCTTCCAAGGAGTAATACATTGATCGCAAGAGATATTTCTCTTCTTGGATCTGGTGATTATAAGCTTCAACCTCATCAAAATTTTCCTATTCAGACATCTTGCCCATGGTGCACTTGTACCCTGTTCACACAAACTGAACCAACTACACTAACTTGAAGCAATCAATCTGTTAATTAGATTTACTGAAAGTAAATATGGAGCTAAACCAGCTCTGATACCAACTTGATCTGAAAATGATCAAGTTTTTATCTACCTAATCTCAGACCCCTATAAGCTTTTAATATTTTCCGATAAGTTTATCATTTTAAGTAATCAATTTAAATATAATGAAAGAATGTAATGAAAATTGCACACGATTGATTACAGAGTTTGACAATGGCCTACGTCTCCGGTTTCTTTCAAACCGTTCCACTAGTAAAAATTTCTAAGTACAATGTTATTTCTTACAATAAAATCTAATGGAATTTCCACTTGCATAGTATTATGTCATTCCTTAGAAGAACTTCTGATGACCAGTCGAATCGTTCTCCACCTTACTGATGCACAACTTCCTTCAGAACTTGATTGGCCTTCCCAATGCTATCAATGCGTCCTTCGACATTCCGGTCGATAGTCCAGGCATCGTAAGTGAAAAATATTGTGGCTCAATGGGCCTATTGGGTAGTTTTATAAATACTCCCAATTAAAAATATTTCATCTACTATTGTTTAAAAATAATAGGCCAATAAACAACATTTGCCTATAGTAATTTATAGGATTTTAATATAGTGCAGAAAACTATATTAAAACTACCCTAATACAATTTTCCACAAATCCCACAATTAATATTAGAAATAATAAGTTTCCGTGTTTCAGTGTGTTTTACAATGCAAGGAGTGCCCTATTTATACCCAAATGGGCCCTAAAATAGTGCTACATTATTTATCTAAATGATATTATTAACCTAACCCGTAACATTATGGATGGGTTTATAATCCCATAGGGAGCGACATGCATATTTAGGTGGGTTAAATCCCACATTAGGTGGATATTTGTTAAATGGGATAAAATCCCATCCCACATATACATGGGTTTAAACTTCCCACCTTTCTCTCATGTGGGTTATCCCTAATATTATGGGAAATCAATATTCTTTAGCCTTTTAAGGCTTTGACCAACCCTACGTGATTTTTTTCTTACTAATTTATTTTTTTATAAAAAGATTCTAAACCTTTTTACATGGGTAAATCATAAACCCAAATTGCATGTGCCAAAATCCACGTGCAGTTCTTCTGGTATGCCATGTGTCACCATATTATTCATCCACTTGGCACATCCTCTGTTCATTGACCATCAATTGACCGAACTTTGATCGGTCATAACTTTTGCATACGGAATCAAATTTGGTCCATTCAAAGTGCATCAGAAAGGTTTTGGTGAGATCTACCCAATGGTTTTGAATTCATATGATTTCAAAATCATTCATTTTTTATTGACTAACGTTGACCAGCTGTTGACCAATCTTTGACCAAACACCATTTGCACATGCGGATTCCGTTTTCGACGTTCAAATAGTCGACGAAAAGAAATTGAAATGATCTTCTACATTGACACAATTTAGGGATGTTTAGGGAAGTTTTGATATCAAAAATGACCCCCTGATCACAAAATGAGTGATTTGTGAGTGCTTTTGAATGTTCTCCAAATGTGAGTGCAAATGATATGAACACAATGGTTTTGGCTTGGAAATTTAACAGAGTTATTGTACTGTGAATGAAAGAGGGTTTAATAGAGAGTAGGCCTAAATTTTATAGAGGCAGGAGTAGTATAAAATTGGTTACAAGTGGGTGAATGCACATGCTAAAAATAACATTGGAGGAGGTTGCAGTAATTCTGAGGCATTTAGGGGCAGTGATGGAATTAATTGTATAAATTACATCCAGAAAGGTGGTTGTACATGTAATTCAATTTTCCCCACCTTTCTAGGATTCTAGAAGTGCAGTTAAATAGTATGAGGATGTGGAGTCCAAGTGCAGTCCAAGTGGCTGTTGACTAGGATGTGCACACACTTACTAATTAATTAATCATTTAATTAATAAATGATAATTAACTTATATAAAAGGTGTACTAGGGGTACACAAGATTAATTAAATTAATCCAAAGGGTGCAATGTGTATGAATTAATGAATTTAATGAATTAATCACAAATGGGTGAATAATAGGGTGTATTAGGATATCACACCGGGATAAGATGGAAATAAGTGTGTAATTTTGAGGTGTCTACATTTTCCCCCTATTTAAAGTGCTATTGCGAAGTAATAATGCTTTAAAGATAGTAGATGCTTGAAGATCAATGAGTGGAAAATTGTAAAGCATTAGGATGCCCCAACAAGAAATGAAGCATTACGATGCTCTAACAAGTAGGAAGAAGTGAAGCATTTGGATGCCCAACAAATAGAATGGTAAAGGAATTCCCCATCAAGCGGGTGGATGATGTAGCAAGGCAGTGGACAACTTCTTGATAGGAAGGAAAATAAGGGATTAGAATAAGGATGGGAAAAGGACCATGCTTGTAGCATGAGATTCATTTGGAGAATAATTTTAGAGAAACCTTATTTTTGCTGTTGCACAATAGAGTAGTCACCATGATTATAAAAGAATCAAGATGGTTAACCCAAATGCGGGTAAATAAACACACACAACAAAATAAGATAAAATCAGAAAACAAAACCAATATACAGAGTAGGTTTAGGCATTAGGGTTATAAAGGAACCAAGATGTAATCACACTACTTGCAAGTGGTCCAAAAAGGTAAACATCAACAATGCAACACAAAGTCAAAAAATAAAACAATTAGCTATGCCCCCAATGCATGCCCTAATGATGATTAAGTAGAGGTAAATGCTCCCAAGTGGGAATAGGATCATACTGGAAGAGTGGAGTTAAAGAGACTCCTTATGATACTCTTGTTCAATCTGTTGTGCAAATGATTGAAAATGAATTGCCCCAAGAAAAGTTATATCGCGAAGGAAAAATAATTATGTGACTTTCCCCAAGCAGAGTTAGCATATCATGCAAAGGGAAGAAAGTGATAGTTGTAAGATCAGAATGATCACTAGGGTAATAGATAAAGGTATGTCGTTTATCAAGATTGTATTGAGATGTTGATAGATTCACTTGAAGGGTTTTTTAATTATAGGATTTCTTTGATAAGTGAATGTTTGTTCAAATTTTGTAATTTTGTAATTTTTTTTTGGATTTTTAAGATATTTGATTTTGTTTAAATTTTTGAAAGTTTTGAACACCGTTTTCAAACAAATGCAAAAAACATGAATATGCACCAAAAATGAAAACACAACACATGCAAGTGACAATAAAGCGCAAAAGAAACATTAAAAACAAACCCAATATGAATAGGAAGGAACCAGACCAAAGTTATATGTGAATTAAGATGTAAATAAATTTCCTGTAATTGGTCTATAGTAAAAGAAAACAAAGTACAAAAAAATAATAAACTGAAAGAAGTAGAAACATCGTCACGATGTTGAAAAATGACAACAGTACAACACGACATGTAAAAACAACATCTAAAGATACTCCAAATGTGTTCTGCATTGAAGAACTAGAAAGATTTGAGTACCCCCAAGCAATAAGTTAGAACACGAGAGGATTGGATAGGTCCAAAGAGTGGAATGATACTTAGATACTCCGAAAGATGCTCTTATCGGATCCCATTGAAGGTTGATATGTATTGGATTAAAATGTAAAATCCAAATGTGCCCCAAGTAAAGTTGTATTGTGAAAGGTTAAATGATTACCTCGAGCATAGATATACACCACGAACAATAAATATGATTGTCGAAAGATGATCTAGAATTATCATGAGGAGTGCCATCAAAAGGAGAAATTGTTGAATTGTGTTACATAGTTACTGAAATTTGGTCAAAAATTATCTAAATGTTTTTATTATGATAGTTTTAAACTATTTTGGAGTTTTGAACAATCTTGTATTATTTTTGTATTTTAAAACTCGGTTGAAGGGTGCACTTCTTGAAATCATGTGTAAATAATTAGAAGCATTGCATTCCATTGGTGGAAATTTAGATGATAAGATGATAGGATGTTTCACTCGTCTCGTGGCTCCATGAAAATAGGAAGATGTGAGGGCTCATCAGCTTGAGTCAAAAAGGACATGAAAATGAGGTGAATATTGATATGGAAGTGAAGATAATGGATGCGGCGAAAAAAAGTGTGACAACGATCCATTTGAGAAAAATGAACCTCATCTCCAGTCAAGATTATTTGACTGATTACATGATGATTCCACTTTATAGGTTTTGACTCAACTTAGATCCATTTATGGCCTACTGATTGGAAAAATCTGGGTGAAGGAATTGTTGTCTCTCTTTTAACATGTGCAGCTAAATTAATTATGAGAAATTTTTTGATTAAGCATTGTGATTAAGATTTATAAAGGCTTTATTTATTAATTGTTTTTTATTTTTGTGAAGGAATCCTTACATGTTGCCCCATACCACCAGTAAAAGGAAAGGGCTCAACAACAAAGAAAAAATGTAGGTGAGTAAGGGCTTTCTCCATTCCTAGTCTCAGAATGCCCGTAAGAAGTATGGCCTTATCACCAAAGACTGTGAAGGACGAAAGGTGTAATGATTTTATAGTTTATTTTTTATATTTTTAGATTCATTTAATTTTACTTGTATGTTGATAGTGTGCTTTTTGGGAAGCAACATTATTTCCCCAAGTCTCAACCTCATGAAACAAGTAAGACAAAAGGGTTCAACACCGTAGATTGAGATTGGCGGTCAAAAGGATAGAGTAAAGAAGTTTAGTGCTTTAAGTTAAATAGAGAGATTATTTGAAAGGAGGAGTTACCATCAATAAGATTCAAGATAAAATCGTAGGTGAAAAGATATCTAAAATGGTAGAAACCATAAAAAATATGAGACACACAATGCCCAAAAGGAACAAAGGTTAACCCATGTCGTAAATAGGTGAAGAAGGAAAATAAATGATAATGGTATGATTAAGGTATTTTCCAATAGATTGAATGCATAACATTGTTTGTACACAATTTGTCATTTTCGATTGGAAAACAATGCTCTAATACGGAGTTTTGTTCTGTTTTTAAGTTTTTTGAATGTTGGTGGATGAGGATTTGAAATGTAATTGTCAAGAAAGAGGTCCATGTTTATTTAAGTTGAATGGTCCTGAGATACGAGAATTGTGTGAAAAAATTTCAAGCCAATAGGGGGAATCAAAATATTTGATTAGTCTTGAAATACGAGACTCGGGAAGATGTGATTCAATTCAAAGGAGTGAATCCAAAGATTCAATAAGTCCTACAGTATGAGACTTGGGTTGAAGTGAGCCAAGTCAAAGGAGTGAATCCAAATATTTGATAATTCCTGAAGTACTAGACTTGGGTGGATAGGTTCCGATTCAAGTAATGCACTATTAGATAAGTCTTCGATGAGATCAAGAGACATATGCGATGTTAGAAGAAGATTATCGATGTGGGGAATACGTTGAGACACATATTCACATATGAATGAAAGAGCGTGAGAAAAGAAGGGCCGACCTCTAGATGTACACCCGAGGCTCCTTATAGGCTGTAGAGAGGAGATATTCAATGTTTCTCTTAGGTCGTGAATTAGTTGATTTGATGAAAGATTTGTAATTAAAACTTGAAATAGTTACAGAAGGATACTCCCGGGTATACGTACCTCATAGAGTGTAATCATGTAGATGTATTCACAGGTAGGAATCATCATTGATGAGATTCCTGCAAGATTGGTCATTTGAGGTGTAATCGACATAGAAGGTTGCATTGTTGAGAGTGTCCCAACTTGTTGTTCTTGTATTTCAACAACAAGACTAGAGATTTGAGGCATTGGAGATGGAATGGGAAGAATGGAATTAAGATCAATTGAACTTGATGATGAACCCTCTTCTGTAATTTTGAGGGTTAAAAGAGAGTCTTGAATAAAATTCAAGCTCTCATTAGGTGTTAGAAGATTATGGTCTGAAACAGGTTCAATGTCTGTTAGGACTATAGGAAGAAAATCTATAAAAGGAATAGATTAGTTTAAAGAGGTAGATACTTAACCTATGTCATGATATCATTGAATGTCAGTATGAATATAAGTGGGTATAACAATCAAATATTAATTAACATTAGAAGTTTACGTGTCATTAATCACGATAGCTTTGTCATCGAGCTCGATAGATATGGTTTCAGTGTCAATTAAGTCTTGGAAATAATGATGAAGATGTGTACAGTTATCAGTAGAATGACCATGCATATGATGGTATTCACAATATTCAAATGCATTGTACGATGTAATATTGGGTTATCCATTAGAAATGGGTCTCGTAGGTGGATACTCAATTATGTTAGCCTTTACTAATTGTTGAAAGGCACAGGATAGACTCTCTCTGAGAGGTGTAAATTGAAATTCGCTGGTACATAGAGTAGTATCATCAATACATGATATGATGGATTTATAATCAATGTTGTTTGTAGATTCACCATGTTCGTGAGATTTTCCATTTGTATCATGGTCAGGAGGTAGATCTCCAACCACTATGTATCTATTATCAATAAGGTCTTCGATGTAGTTTCAAAGTTATTTGTATTTATCCGTTTGCTGACCATCTATGCGATGAAAATCAGAATATGTGTCAGTTGTTTTAAATTGCTCGAAATAGATTCCCCTAAATATGTATATTGTCTTTGATTGTAGTCACAAAGAGGATAAAAATTCTCTCTTTTTGAGATAGTGATAGATGGTTTGGAATTAATTTGTGTTAATGGATTGTTCTATAAGTTTTTCACATTGTGATTATCCATGACACCACCATTGAAAATGTTATGGTTACGGTTGATGTGGATGTTCCTAGGTTTATCGTGAGAAGTGATAGGGTTGTTGTTGTTATGAATATGATTTTTCCCATTGTTCTTATAATGAGGCTTGATCAAGCCTTTGGAAATGAGTTATTTTTCAATTTGAGTTCCCTTTTCAATAACTTCCTAAACACTGTTGAGGTAGTGCATTTGCATGTGAAAGGACAACTCATTATTAAGGTTAGGGATGAAGATGCTAACCATATCTTTCTTAGGGATCGAACATAGGAACCAACTTGTGATTCCTCACAAATGTGGTAAGAATCATTTAAAGCTCTCATTTTGTCATCGTTTGGAATTACACAAATCCATCATGGTTATTTTAGATTCAAGGTTAAATGAGAAGTGTTTGACGAACTTCTCAGAGAGGTCAACGAAGGTAGAGATAGATCCCTTTGGCAGGTATAAGAACTAGTCCAAAGCTTTTCCATATAGACTTCGTGGAAAGAGATGCATTAAGAAGACATCACTATAGGCCACCTCTTGAAAATCCATGTAGAATTCCTTGATATGATCTCTAGGATCATTTTTTCCCTTGTACTTTTTGAATTTGGGCATCTTGAAAGAGCGTGGGAAGGGTATGCGTAATATTTCCATGTTGAAAGGGTATGGACATAATTCATCGAAATTGAATTGTGTGCATTGATTTTGCATACCTGAAATGGTTTCCCTCATCATTTACCACTCTCGAGAAAATGGTGAATTAGTTTATGGGAAGAATGGTGATTTATCATTCGTATGTTTTTTTGTTCTCATTATTGGTCTTAGAATGATTTTTGAGTTTATCTTCACTTTTATTCGTGTGTTCAATACCTTTGGTATCATTATTAGTCATTGCTGTAACACCCCAAACTGTTGTTACTTTCTCCAGAGCATTCAAGTATTGATAAATTATTTCTTATGTATAAGGACATGTTCCTTTGGTTTTGGGAAGTCATGCTTGATATGGATTGTATCCTCTTTGCTCTTGAAGATCTTTGACTGAGCCAGAAAATGCTTGGACTCTTTTGTTTCTTTCATTCTTGCACTTGAGTTAAACCTGATTTCTAGATGAATAGTGAATTTATCCACCTTTATGAATCAGCCTTAGATCAGTTGCGTTGATCCAAAGAATGTTTTAAGTTTATTTAGGATGAACAAAATTTATTGACCTTACGAAAGTTACAAGGTCTGATTGATTTTTGAATGATCAATTCCGGAGTTTAACTCAGACTGATCATGATAAATGGAATGTGGTTCCAGATATCGTAACATCAGGAAAGGCCTGGACCTTAAGCCAGGTAAGATGTTTATGTTTATTGATGCCAAATAGAATCCTTTATAGGAATGTTTTATCTAGTATGGACTCTAACACTGATTGGTCCTATTTTGGGGACCTAGCCTAGATTCGTTAAGGTTAATAGTCTTAACCTAAACTATAACCTATTGGTTAAAATAATTGCTAATCTAACCTAGCCCTAAACTATGAGCTTAATGCTCCTAAGGGTTAACTACACCTATCACTATGGAAGTGAGACTAATGTCTTACCCTATGATCTAACCTAAGTTTCTAACCTATCTTAACTAATGATAAGAAGGAAGGGAGACCTAAAGAAGGGTCGCGAGTCATGGGCGGCGGTTTCCATGGAATTTAAGAGGGGGATAAGGATGAAGGACTTGGAATGCTGCCAGGTTTGGTGGAGGATAAAAATGGCTAGTATAACTTGACGTGGCAGCATTACCAAGGATGGGAATGTTTGTTTGTTTTCATGTGGTGATCACCAACTTTGGCAGTTAGTGGCAATGGAAAATAGGCAGGAGGATCGAAGTAAATGCAATTAATGAACTTTGGTTCCCAAGCGTTGATTTCTTGGGAAGGCATGCAAGTGGAATATTGTTTGGTTATTTGGCTTTCCATGTATTTCATTTTTCGCTCTGCTTGAGCACTGGTTCTTCGAACCAGCCGTCTACTCTGTGTTGCATGGCAACTTTGTAACACCTTGATTTTGTAAGTTATCTTGGTGAATATTTTTCATACTGTTATAGCTGCTGAAATGAAAGCAAACATGTTAAGATATATTCTGATCTTAAAGGAATGTGTTGCTAACTTGGATTCTTGCATGCTGTAATTTATTGCATAGGACAGCAGTTATTGTTGCTTGTGTGTTTACTGAGGTGACGACAAATTGTCATATACTTGCTAAACTCTCTTTGCTGATTGACAGCACACCTTGAATCAATTCCATTGATACAAAGTATGTTGTGGTATTCTTGTGATTGCTTTGTCAATTTACTCTTGAAACGAACCGGAGGTTGATATAAATGTGCAGCGCCTGATTGTAGGTATGAGCAGCTGGCACGTAAATGCCAACGACAAAGGTTCGATTATTGAACCCGGTACTGTCGAACTTAAGACCTCGTGAGGCAGGAAATGTCTGGACACGGGTGGCTTTGGCATGTGAAACAAAGGAAGAAATGCCCTGCACAACATTGACATGAGTGTCAGTTGAGAGACTGGATTAGAGGTTGATTAATGTTAGTGGTTAGAAGGAATTAAATCCTAAGCTAATCCTAAGTTCTAACATACATCCTAAACTACTATCCTAAGTGGATTTTTAAATTAAAAAAAAAGAAAAAGAAAGGGAAATAAACCTAAGTCCTATTAACCTAAAACTAAACTATGACCTAGGTTGAATACTAATAAACATCCTAAACTAATCCTAACCTAAAGGGGACGCGCAAACCCTTGGAGGGAGAGGATAAGGATGAAGGGGTATTCAATGGCATTAAATGGGGAGTCCCTACGTGGACAATGTTAGTTTGGCAGGAACAGGTAAATGGCAGAGGTAGCTAGATGGCCATGCACTAAATTTGGTTTTTCATGCAAATTTGAACTTGGGGGTTCGCCAACCCAAGTTGGCAGTTGAGTGGGAAATTAGGAAAAAGGTAGAGCCTTTAATGCATTAAATTCTCTTGGTCCTCGCGACCAGCTCACCTTGGAAGGCGTAGGAGGGAAATGTTGATTTTTTATTGTGTCGATTTGGATTTGGTGAAGTTGCTCTGCATTTGGTTTTTTTGTTTGGTTCAGTCGAACCAGTTTCTTTGGGTTTATCACTATTCTTTGGAAAATTGGAGGCTGTTGCTGAGCTTGAAGAGGAAAGAATTGTTGCAAAGCTCATGCTGTTGCCGAGGAAGGAAATATCTTCAGAAAACGTAGTTTTCTTCGAGTTTTGGAAAAGAAATTGCAGGCATGTTAAGCCCTTCTCTTTAAAAATACTTGCTTTGTTTAAACGTCTCATTAAAACAACCCTGCTCTTGGGTTTTGTGTTTATGTGATTGTTGTTGTGTTGATACGATTTGGATTTCGTTGATTCTTGCTGCCATTTTTGGAAATTATAGGTAAAATCATCTTTGGTTGTTGTGTTTAACTGTCTTTGCATTTCTTTGAATGGAATACCTCCATGTTGTGCTGGTTGTTGACGTTAAATGGAAACTCGAAATGGGTTTTTCTCTGTAAAATGTTATATGGGAACTGTGTAGGAAGTGTGGGTTGTTTTATTGCTGTGCGATTGTTCTTTGGTCATATGAGCTTTTGTGATAAGATTGTATAGGTTGTGCGAGCGACTTGATGTCGTTTCTATACTAAAGTTTTCTTAAAAGAAATAAGACCTTTCTTTTTTCTTTCTGCTGTTTCGGGATTAAAAGGGAATAGCATTTCTTTTTGAACTTTAAGGGATGGGTTTTAGAGTTTTATCTGAGCAATGTGAGCTCAGTTAGAAGGATATGCTAGTAATACAATTGTTGCTGTGCTTCTTCTTTTATGTAAATGGACGAATACGATTTTGAGTATTCGTGAAAGCTAGAAAAGAAATTATTTTCTCTTCTGAACATATGAATGATTACAGTCCTTCTTGTTGTGATGAAAGGTTGGTTGTGTTGTGTTGTATGGAAATGACTTGATCATACGTCTCGGACTGTAGTCATGAAAACGAGCTTGACTTGTATTCTGTGCATTAAATAAATCATGTTGATTCTTTCTGAAGGGATTAGATGATTTGTGGTGTTTCATTGATGCTGTTCGACCTTTTAGTTCTGACTGTCTTTGTGAAAACACATTTTACTTGGATTGCTGTACAAAGAAGGAAATGCTTGGGAAGTTGTCTTGCTGTTGGACCTGTTTTGATTATACTTTGTTGTGCATCGAATATTCTATGCGGGTTTTTAATAATAAGGGTATTATTGGATGAAAAAATCATATTTTTGAGTTCTGTACATTATTGTGAATAGAAAAATGGATTCGGGTAGAATCATTAATTGGTAAGGAATTATTCTTCTGTCTGCTGTTTTGATTTGGTAAAATTAGTAGTCAGCTGATTATTGAACTTTACCAGTTCAGTTGGTAGAGAGGACAGTGGCATTTAAATTGTTTCTGAGTGCTGAGTTTTCTGTACAAATGAAATAATTGAATGTTTCTTATGGTCTCTGATTTTTCACAGTTATTTAGAAGAAATGAAACCGGCATGAATAATTCTTAGCGAGTTGAAAAAAATGGTTGTTTTCTTATTTGAATAGTTAAAGAACGAATTCTTCTCTTTAGCTATCTGAGTTCTGGAAATAGCATTGAAGTTTTATTGTGCATTATGATTGGACTTGCTGTAGGTAACATCAATGAATAAATTTTATTTTGAACGGAATGCGTTCATAGAATTAGAAAATCACGTGAATAATTGATTGCATGATTGTATAAATGTTTATCTGGTTTACCATACAGTGAAAGAATTATGGTTTCTTCTAGTATGGTAAATATATAGTATGCATCCTTGTACTATTTGATCTATGATAAATACGACGATGTACTAACCTGTTTTGGATATGCATATGAGCCTGATTTAAATGAAGTATTGATAAGGACGATAAATTCTTCCTTGTTTTCATTTAAAGCTGATTATGAATGAAATTACTCTTGTTGCCGGAAAGTGAATTCCAAATGGATTTTGTAAGTTTCACTCTGAACTGTTATCTTGATTTGTGTCTCGTTTGGATTCCATTTTTTAGGACAGTCATGAGGAAGGAGATAGTAATGTGGATGAATGACTTGGAAAATGATCTTTTCTTCTTTCATACAGTTGAAAATTTGTAATCGTTATTAATGAATTTTGTAGTGCTTAGATATGAGCAACTATATGCATTGCTGTTCGCTTTCTCGTCTGTACGTGATTGCTTGGAATCTAATGTGATGCATGAATTGAAAGGAAAGTAATGGATTTACGTTTCAGTTAGTTTTACCCTTTGCATTTATTATTAATGAAAGGTGTGGAAAGGATAACAGTATGTTATATCAACAGTATGCTACTTGTATTCCTAACTTTACAAATATTGTAATTTGAAACTTGCAATGGTTATGTGGAAAATGGGACAGCAGTTCTTTGGCTGATTGTGATGGTATTTTGATGGTTCAGTTGTTATGTTGATCATTCTTTGGTGCCTATCTCTTGATTGATGTCTTACTGTCGTTTCATAAAAGCAGGGTTCTTTTATTGAGACAGTTAATTGAAGCACCTTATTTTAATGATAAGTGATTAATATGCTCAGTTCATTGAACTGACCCGTGCAAGTAATTTTGCAGATGGAATTTGATTAGAATGAAGACATGGCTGTTTTCTGATGCTTCTTGATTGGTTGAAGATGAATTGTACTTGTTTAATTTTATTCCTCTTTGAGGAATTGTAAAAAGAAGAAAGTATATTCTTCTATCTATGAGTTGTAATGATGATTTATGTAAACAATGCCCTTTCAGTTGGATTGGCAAATGTATGGATTATGAAATAGATGATGAATACAAATACAAGTGTGATATTTTAATGACTATATCAGTTGATATTGTTGGTTAAATCGGAAATATAATGATTTTCTTGATTTGGATTTATTTAATTGTCCTAGGATGGACGTTAAAAAGAATAGATATCTATTCTTACCTTAATGCAACTTTTAAGTTGAAATATGCACTTAGTTCATACTTGGGTAAAGATGAATTTTTAATTGACATTAAAAAGGATTAGGAAGAATATGAATCCATAACTGATAGGTATTCAGGATTAGCTTGGAAGCTAAGGAATATCAATTAACTTCGGAGTAATTGAACTTCGCTTTCAAACTCCATTAATGACCTCGTATGTTAAATTCAAAATAAAGGATATGGGATAAGTATATCCATAACAAATGGACCTTAGCTGTGTAAGGTTAAGGAAAATAAATGAATACATTTATTGGGAATTAGACCTCGTTTAAATGACGTCTAATAAGCTAGAATTCTGAATTTAGTTATAGTTGGGAAAAATCTTGGTTAAGTTTAATAGGTTAAACTTATCACGTCCGTCGGTAACGGGCTGCTTAATCCAATGATGAAGAAGAGAACCAAGTAGAGAAATGCAGCCCTTCGGTATGAAGGAGAAGATGCATAGCAAGCCAAAGGACGGATTTAATCTCTCTTAACTATATACAACTATAACGGGAACGAGGATAAAGGGATCAACATGGTTGCTGAAAGTTGATTTTAAAATATTAAGATCATATCCAAATCACTTGAGCAGGATGTGTACTCTCGATGGGAGGATTCCATAGGACATTGACATATGCCAGCTACAGCAAGGTGTCTTCATGAAGACGGGGTCTTCATGACGACACAATGTTATGGCTAACATATTACAATGCCCTCCCGAATTAAAACATCAAGATTACATAGGCTGAATGTGAAGTTCTTGGCAAGGGATAGGAGTATGATCACGTATACGGAGTGACCCCGGGATACTAAAGATAACTAGACACACGGAGTCGTGGGGAAAGACACTGTATGTCTGCGTATCTTTAGTTATCGGGGGTTCCTTCCTATATTTGTTCATCTTACTAGTTGGAAATTGGAATTTTAAAACTGACCTTAAACTGAGAGGACTGGTAGGAACCAGGAAAGACCATTCTAGATAACAGGTGAAGTGAAGTGAAGGATGTATTCCATTGATGTGTATCACATCCAGGAATATGATCATGCAAAGCATGTGAAAATCTTTGGCCAAAGTATCGCAAGTGCTGGTTGCGTTGTCCTTATCACTTAATTTAGGATGCAGGATGTCAGATGAATATCAGTAACAGATATTCAGATAGGTTTCTTAAATGGATCACTTTGATAACCGGAAACGGTTAAGAGAACTGGTATATATAATATTCTATGCATAAACGAACATGAAGGATCGGTTGTTGCCGAGTCATGAAATGAAGGATCGATGAAACTCTGAGCCATGAAAATGGAAGATCGGCAGTTCCTCGAGTCATTTATAGCAGCATATAGAATCTGTTATAAGATTGAATGGCATTGAATGTGTGTTCCATATTGTAAATATGCAGACATGGAACATTAGTTTTTAAAAAGAAATTGTGTGTTCCAAACTATGTTGTTTGGGTAGAGAACAATTATTAAAACTTGAACGTGTGTTTGAATTTTATAATTCATAACAGAAAACGTTATCAAAATTTTGTTTTCCCTTGTTCTAGTATCTTAAATGGGGATGTTACAAACTTTGAGAGTTTCTAGCTTCCTTCTCTATCGGGGAAAGTATATAAGGCATGGAGGTAACAATTTATTGTTGTTTAATCTTTCGTGGAAGAAGAAGAGAAGGTGCGAGCACATTCAGTGGTCTTCTTCGAATTTTTAAGCGACACTATCAGGCATGATAGGCCCTAACTTTTAAAAATCTTGCTTTCCTTTAAATGCTTTCATTAGAACAACTCTATTCAGATGATTTTTAGTACAGTTGGTTTAACTGGGTAGCAATGTATTGGGTTTCTCTTTTTCTTGATGATTTGGGAATCTCTGGTTAAAAGTAGATCCTTATGAAATCTACTTCTTTTATCTTCTCACCTTGCTGTGAAAACTATATGGGTATCGTCTTCTGTAGATGCATTTTATGTCTCTTTGTTCGACTGAGGTAATGAGTTTCCAAACTGTACCATGTTAGACGTTGTGCTTGATGATTTCGTGTTTGAAGAATGACACGAAAAGAATTGTTGTGTCTGATTTGGTTGGTTTATTGATTGTTTCTTAGTTGTATGAGCTATTTTATTACTTGACAGATTTAGGTGAATATAAAGTTGGATTGTGATGAAACTGTTAGTTCCTTCTATAAAGCTCGACTGGTTTAAGTCGCATGCATAAGAATTATGTTGAATACTAAGCCTGTACCTTTGTTGAATAGGGTCTGGATGTTTCTATGATTATGGGTTCTGTAAGTAATGAAATATTTAGTGTAGCTATTTTCTTTACGATTTTTACTTAGATATTGGAACATGGTTGTGACCCAGTGAAAATTTACTTGATGAACTCTGATCCCTAACAATTTGTGGGTGATCTTAGGTCTACACGAATGGAAATTAGTTTTTATATTAGAATATGAATGACTGTGTTGATGTTTCCTATAGTGACCTTGAAATCTATCATTAGAATCCATCTATTAACACTGGAAGTGATATTTGTTTGGTATCCTTAAACACAATAACAAACTATCTAGTGTAATGGCTGGAAATAGGTAGTGTAACCTATTGGTAAGTAATGATAGCAGTTACCCTAACTCATAGTCTAAAATGATTCGAGTCTTGGGTGAAGGGTAGACTGTTTTATTTAGATCAGGATTGTGGACTGATTTTTGAATGTATATGTATTTCGTTTATAACAACCTATGGCTTTTATTAATGTGCCATTGCAAGACCCTAGGGATCTAAGGGTGACCTTTTAAATAGTTCTACTAGATTGGAGCTAATGGTAAACTTAGGTGTTTATTTTCTTGCTTTCTCTTCTTCCCTAATTGAATTCAAGATTGATTGTATATGCATTACTCCTGGGAAGTTGGTATAGTCCTGAACTTGTTTGGAATGGAGATTTGAATGCCTCTGTTTCTTTCTCTTAGTTGTAAATTATATGTTGATATAGGATTTTTGGAATACAAAAGTATTCTCTCCCTTTCTGGATATTATGAGTGCTCCCTTCTTTTGTATCTCCATGAGATCTCTATGATATGGGGATAATATGAATAGTCTGTTAAATTATGGGGAGAGAGTGGTAAGTGCTGAGTGTTGACTGAAGTCTCCTTTCCTTATCTATAGTTATATTATTACCCTGTTTGAGTTATTCAGTTACCTACTTGTATAAAAGTAGTATTGTAGTAGAAGTTTGTATACTTATCAATGTCATTGAAATAATGCAATGAGTATAAAGGAAATCCATCAGTTGAACTTGCTAGAGGCTATAATCTATCTTTTCTTTAATTGTTAAATGCACATCTATTGGATACACATACTGGTAAGAATTCATTCTTGAATGGAGTAATTTTATTAGGATTGATACTGTTGTCGGTTTTCGGATGGATGGATATTTTAGATTCATTTTGTTTCTTCTTAGTCTCTAATATAAGATGAATCATCCGGAAAGATTAAAGTTGATATGGTAGTTATAATATGAAGTTATGTTATAAAGTCATGTATGACAGAAGGATAATTAGTGTGATTCATGATTATAGATTCGATGAAATGATTTCATTTAAACAGATTGTTTAATGGAAACAATTGGTGGAATGCAATTGTTTTAAGAATTGGAGCTTATCATGCTCAGTTCACTGAACTGACCCGTGCTAGAAATTTTTACAGATGGTCATCGTAAGTGGTAAAGGCACGCAGATATGATATGATGCTCAGAATGTTTAATCTAATTTTTATGATGAATTACGACAGGATCTCTCTAATTGTACTATAGGAAGAAAGTTGCTCTTTTGTTGATGTTATTGTATTAAAATATGCCTTAGTGCATAAATTATAATGGTATAGGTTGAGATTAAAAGAAATGGAGAAATTTTTTCTTACATGGCTATGTTCTTATTTGTTGAGTTGATCTTCTCACGTCTGGATGAATAAGAGTGCATTTTTATTATTATACACCATGGGATCTAAATGGATTCCCTAAGTAAGCGTTGTAAAAATTATGTGACTGATTACTCCATGTTTGCTAGTAATTCTTTTATATTATGAATATGGATAATTTGAAAATTAGTTCACTGCATTTCTATGGAAGTTGGGGTTGATTTATGCCCTAACAAGTAGCTATAACTTGATGAGCTTTATACTAATCCTTAATAATGTTATAAGTCAAAGCAATGTAATGGATGGATTAAATTCACCATGTCTTATTTGCAATAAGTCTAATACATTCAGTCTTCAAGGTTGATAAGAACCCTTACGGGTTAGTTATCTTCCTTATGAGAGAACTTAGGGCTATTGCCCTATTATGAGGAAATAAGATTTTTAGGGACCGATGGACACCTTGACGAGGTCACAAATCTTATTAAACTTATCTCTGTGAAAATTGAACTTAATTACGTAAGGCAACTCAAAGGTGTGAAATTCTGGGTTGGGATAAGACTACCTAGTTAGGAGGGCCTTTAATTCAAATTCAACTCAATATAAGTAACTTCGTGAAGTTATTTGAATCTTTTTGAGGCAGTATTGTAGGATGTTAACACATGACAACTGCAAGGTTGTACCTTCGAGAAGATTAGGATCTTCTCGAGGATACAACAATGCATGTGACTTATGGCAACACCCTTCTGCATTGATCATTAAGATTTACACCTGAAACTCGAATAAGATTTTCCTTTGGGACTGGTTAGGACCATAGACATGTTACGAGGCAGCCCTTTTAGATTCGGGGTACCTTGACACACGGGGTTAACAGTGGGTGACCCAGTATGTCAGCTTACCCCTAGTCTTCAAGAGCATCCTTATAACGTGTGTTATGATATTAACCCGTTCCTAAGTGAAAACTTGGGACAGGGGAGACTTACAGAAGTTAGTATAAGACGTTCTATATAACATCAGAGTGGGGTGATGGATGTATTCCAAATTGACGAGTATGCCGTCAAGGAATATGAGACATGAACAATATGTTTCAAATCTTTGGCCAAAGTATCGCAAGTTGCTGATTGCGTTGTCCTATGTCACCTAGTCTAAGGGACGTGATGCCGATGAATGATGGTAAAAATTATTCAGATAGGTTCCTTGGACAGAGCATTCTGAAATCCTAGATTAGGGAAGAGAACCGCAAGAGTGAAGTGTTCGGATGAAAATTCCAACTCTAATATACACATGAATAGATCGGTAGTTCATCGAGTCATGGAATGAATAGATCGGTGGTACACTGAGTCATTGTAGCTGTATATGGTTATCTGTTATAAGAATGATTGTTATGATCTGTGAGTTCTAAATTATGTATTTAGAACTAGAAAGCACTTTTCAAAAAAAAAAAAATCTTGTTCTAATGCTCTAAAATGAGGATGTTACAATTGCTAAGGATAAATGAGCCAATTTTTTTGCCATTTCATTTATTTGATCAAGCAAGGCTTGGTTTGGATTAGAGGGCGAAACATTAGATTTTCCTTTATCATCAAAATTTTTTTTGCTTGGCATTTTTTCATTATATTTATTTGACTTAGGTGGTGGACCTTTAGGGGATTTAGGTTTTCCCTTTAAGGAATTCAATGCATCCTTATCAAATTTTGAGGGAAATATTGTTCCCATTCCAAGGAGATGAAGAAGGAATTGGTCCTTATTTTGTCATAAAGTGGCATCGATAGAAAGGTTTTTAAGTTTTTCTTCGTCCTCTTCATCCGAGATGATATGGAAAGGATTTATTTCCTCCAATCACAAAGGACTATAGTCATGATGTCATGTTCCCACCATTGTTGAAAGAGGGGAATAATGAGAAGAAGTCTGATAGAAAACTCAACCCTTAGCAAAGTGAGGTCTAAGATGGAAGAGGGAAGAAGATGAAAAATATCAACCCTTAGCGAAATGAGTGCTAAGAGGGAGAATAAAAAATGGTTAGTTGATTGCCTAACTCTAAAAAAATGAGAGTTAAGAGCAAAGGGACTAAACGAGGTTAGATGTGATAAACTCTATAACAAAAATAAATGTTTAAGAGATAAGAGACTTGACAAGGAGAACACGATCAACTCTTAACAAATGAGTGATAAGAGTGACAACAAGATGTGAAAATTTTAACTCCTAATACTATGAGTCTTAAGAGAAACAACAAAGGGGGAATTCACAATACTTAGAAAAATGAGTGATTCTAAGGTAGAAGGTAGACTAAAATGTTAGTTTAGAAGACTATTAGAAAAATGGGTGCTAAGAAAGATGAAGGAGATTGAATGACTTCATGACCCTTTACAAAATTGAACGTAAAGTGGGAAAAATGAAAGAAGTTAGCATGATAAACTTGTGACAATGTAAGTGTGAAAAGAAGAGACTTAAAACATGATGGATGATGCTTAAATCTTAATGAAAATGTGTTAAGAAGGAGACACAACAAATGAGAGTGGACATCCATAGAACGATAAAGTGAATGTTGTCAGAATAAGTGAATAAAAGATGATGAAAATGTCTAAATCTCGCAAGAAAAATGGAGATAAAAGACAAAGGGGGAATGATTGATTAGTGATCTCAAATCAAAGCAAAGTTGATGCTTTAAAGTGAGAAGTGAAGAAATAGCGACAAATTCGACAATAAAACAAGATAATTGCGAAGTATGACAACATAAGATGATATTAGATGTGAAAATGGAAGACATCGCAACTCAACAAAGTAGATATAAAAGGTGACAAAGTAAGAGGGATGGAAGAGAGAGTGAAGGATGTTGTCAATTTAACAAATTTAATGTGCAATGTGACGATGTAAGAATGTGGAATGCTTAGAGTTCAACAAGATAACATGAAACTTAAGACTTATGAAAATGAAAGATCAATGTGATCAAGAGGGTGCTTGACTGTGATGAATCAATGTAAAGACGTAGTAAAAAAGAATGAGAGTACTCAAGTGCGGATATGGATGTCCATAACCCAATATTTAGACACGTTGAAAATATGACAAGGTGGATGAGAGAGAAAAATTTGAATGATGAAATTGAAGCACAAGTGTGTAACACGTGAGAAAAATTATGCAGTGAAAGTTTTGACCTTTACCTTAGATTGGCTTGGATAAGGTGTGGTTTCCTAGGAGGATCTCTCAACTAGGTGTCAACAGTATACATGAGAGAGCATGATGCTATTGCTAGGTGATGGCTTTACTTTACCCCCTTTCAAACCCTAAGCAAAAATATTTCTCATAATGAATCTTACTGGGGTCACCACTAAGGATATTCGTGACTTTAACTCACAAGGATTTATTATTCAGGTAGGAGAAAAGGTTTCTGTTTCATCCACCAGTTCCCTCAAGGTGTGGACTACTTTGGGGTTCCTAGGAGCATCTCTCTTGTTTTCTTAAGGCTTATGCTAAAGGAGGTTTCTCCTCATTAAAAGCATAAAGGTTTACCCTTATCTGAACTTGCATATACAATGTGTTGAATGTGATGTTTTTTCTTATCTTTAAACTTAATGTGGTTTGGTTGTACATCATTTGACAACCTACAATTAGTAGTTTTTAAGTGTTTAATCCACCTTCATGAGAGTGAGTCCTGCAAGAAAGGATTCGAATTTTTTTTCTGGAAGGAGGTACAAGAATTGACAATAGAAGTGAACCCATGTTTATAATTTCCAAGGTCACATAGAAAACATGAGGAAAGACCATACATGTGGGTTGAATTTGATTAAGTGAAATATGTTAATTCCCCAAAAACAAAAAAAGAGAAATGAGCACGTTTATGATTCCCAAGAACTCTTAGAAAAGCACAAGGGAAGAGCATACATGTGATCGCATCTTGGTTAGTTTTACTAAAAACAAAACAAGAACAAAGGAAAAACATGCAAAACACACTAAAAAGTGTTAGTAAAAAAATGTGTTAGTAAAAAAATGTTAAGTATGGAAAATCTATAGCAATGAAAGATAAAAAACAATTCTGCAAACCTTCCAGTAACCTTTCAGTGCAAACCTCAATAGGAGAGCTTTTGAAGCTGTATAACCTTGAAAAATGAGAGATTTGTGAGCGCTCTTGAATGACCTCCAAATGTGAGTGAAAATGCTACAAACATAGTGTTTTTGGCTTGGAAATTTAACAGAGTGATTGTATTGTGAATCTAATAGGGTTTAATAAAGAGTATGCATGCATTTTATAGAGATAGGAGTAGTTGAAAATTAGTTACAAGTGGGTGAATGCACATGATAAATATAGCATTGGAGGAGGTTGCAGTAGTTCCGCGGCATTTAGGAGTAGTCATGGAATTAATTGTAGAAGTTGCATCCAGAAAGATGGTCATATGTGAGATTCAATTTCACCCACCTTTCTAGGATTCTAGAAGTGTAGTTAACTATGATTGATATGTAGGTCTATCTTCCTATCCACGCCTACCTCCTCTTTGATGACATAGTCATCCTCAAAAATTTGGAAATTCTCATGGAGGTTCACCTCCTTCATGTCAACATTTTATAATTTTCTCTCCCATGCCTCCCCATTTATGTATTTATCTAGAAATTACATCTTAGGGATGCCTACATATGGTTCTCTTAGTGGCGTTTTCTCCTCTTTATTTTCAAGAATGAACATGTCATGTCTGTGCATTATTTTCAATAGGTGGTTTGGGGTTGTTAGTGTTTCCTTCCACTTCGCCATTGATGGAGGATAAACTATAATATTGACATCTAAGGGTTCCATTGTTTTCATATTTGAGCTTCACTTCTCGTCAATGGTGAAATAGTTGACTTAAAGAAAAACATTATATTTTCTCCCCCCCAACTTCTCCAAACTTCACTAAACCACCTTCCTTAGAATACCCTCACTCTGATATATGAAATACAACTAGTTTCTTTTTTATTTGAACTTAAACATGCATGGTATGGGAAATATCCTTTACATGGATCACCTAGTTCTATCCTTTGTTACTGTATTCTCTTCAAGATTGAATGTACACAATGAATGAATTTTCCCTTTGGGGGGTATTTAATGTGTTTGGGTGGCACATCCTATCAGCATATCAATATTTTACATCTAAAATTTGACCAAGGAATTTTGTTGATTATTTTTAACACTAGAGGCATTATATTTGTTTTATTCATGTCTCTCTCCTCTATATCTGACATCAACATCTAGACATGATTTCTTGCCTTGCTATCATTTTAGGTTTGTGCACATTCCTCCTTACATGCAACATTTTTTTCACACCATGCCTTATCAAGTCAATTGTTGATGCCTTCTTCACCTCTTATCCCCTTTCTCAAGCACACGTGGTCCTCCAATGTGCTTTTATTATTACTCTTTTTGAGAAATATATTCTTAGTCACATTATTTTGCTTTAGTTTTTCTCTTTCTTCCATATAGTGCCACATGTTATTTTGGACATGAAAAACATTTCTTAGGGCGTTGACCATTATTTGATGGTTCTTTTATATATATGCACTTCATTATTTCCAAGTGCTTTGTCTTAGTCATGCATCATAATAGGAATTCTCTACTGAACTTAGTTAAAAATTATTAATCTAACTAGAAATTTATATTATATTTATTCTTAATGTGTGTATCATGCCTCTACAAGCTTTCAAATTTTCATTAAAAAATATAAATAGAAAAAGTAAAGAACTAAGGAAATATATTTGGGTTGGCCCATAGAGCCTTTATTACTTTATTGTTATAATTATTACTTTGCTAGGATTGGTGGAGCTTCAACCTACTACTATTGAATTTTCCAAGTAGTAGCTCTCCATCAAGTGCAGGCATCTTACACATGCCACTATCTAAATTTTTATGGATTATGTAGGGCCATAAACACTTAACTTGTAGCTTTCCTGGATGTATGGAATAATGTGAATCATAGAGTAGGATGTATGTCTCCTCTCTCAACACCTTTGTCTTGATATGCTTATCATGCCTAATTTTTTGTTTTATCTTCTCTATCCCTTAGTTGTAGCATGTGAGAAACTTCTTCTTATCCAATTCCATTAACACATCTAACCATCGATTCATGAATGATCTGTCATCCAATTTATTTATACATGATATGCGGAGTGAAGGTACTAAAAAAACTAGGGGTAGTATATTCATTTACAAACACCAATTGGAATGGTGTAAAATTCAGGAGCCTCTTATATGTAGTTATATAGGCCCAAAGTATGATAGAAAATATATCATCCCAATCCTTGTGACCTACGTCATAAATATTTTTAAAAATGTTTCCTGGATTTTTGTTAAAGTCCTTAACAGTTCCATTCATCTTGGGATGATAAAATGTGGTCTTCTAATGGACTATCATGAATTCTTCAAAAAGGACATTTATTATCTCTACGAGGAAGAGAAATTTACCTGATAGTCATGGAAGCATGAATTGGTTTAATGTTTCTTACAACAAATCCATTTGACCTAGGATTGTTGGAGCATCATGCATGGAGACATTGAAATTTGTTTTTGTCACTTTCTCCATGATATCAAATGGTTTTGGTGATGAATTATTAAATTATAATCAATCCAATCTCTCTTTTATTTTTTAACTATGGGATGGTAATATTTTAACTACAATTTATTAGTAAGGGATGCATATTGTGTATCTATGATGCTTTAGCTGGAATTTCCCTTGATATTGAATGTCATCTCTTTTTATTAGGTGTCATTTGGTATTTGTATACTTTTGCCTCTTATTCTAAGAGTCTCTTCTTGACTCTTGTATTATAACTAGATTTTACTTGGGATTTATGTAGATTCTCTTTAGTCTCATTTTTTGCACATAAATCTCCCTCTTGATCTTATTAGGTATGTTTAGTAACCATTTCTTGTTATTACCAATCCTAATAGAGAAATTGTTCCCATAAAAAATAATTTAGTTCAATGTATGAGATGGTGTTATCCTCATACACAACCTCATAAGTTCAACACTTTCCCAAATGGAACATTAGGTCAAACATTGATAGTTTAAAATTCTTAGGTGTGTCCAACCAAGTTTTGGAAATTCCAAAATTGTTAAAGAAAGATTAGTATTTTGGAAAGAGTGATATTTTTGTGCAACATATGAGACTGAAGATAATATACATAAACCCCAAGTGTAATCAAGTTATAATACAAGAGCTAATAATATACTCTTATAATTAGAGGCTCCAACATCTAAATAGAAAATGATACCTAATCAAAAGGGAGAACACTCAAATTCAAGGGATATTATTGGTAAAGTGTTAGATATACCCAATACATAACCCTTGCTAAATAAATTGTAGTCAAATTTGTACCATCCCATAATGAAAAAACCAAAGAGAGGTTGGACTGCTTATAATTTGTAAAATTCATCATTAACACAATTAGATATCATGTATAAAGTGAAGAATTTTTTTTTCAATGTATCCATGTGGGATTATCTATCATTCCTATGTCAAATAGTTATATATCAAGAAACATTAAAATAATTCAAGTTTCCATTAGGTAAATTGATCTTCCTCATAGATATTATTTGCATCCTTCTGGAATAATTAATGATAATCCATAACAAGACCACTCCCTATTATCCCCGTGTTAAAGGAACCTTTGATACCTTCAATAAAAACATGGGAAACACTTTAACAAATATTGATGATGTAGGACACAAGGATTGGGATGACCGAGTTTCTTTCATACGTTGGGTCTACATAAATGTATTCATTTTTGCCCTTAACACAAAATAAATTAACCCCATGCACGCCGGCCTGTTACCCAACAAAAGTTGGGCGCTCACCCGAGGCACACGTGGGTGTCGAGTCTCTCTTTTATGTGAGTTTAGTGGGAAACATCATTTATGATTTGTGTTTAAAATAATTTCAAATGGATTTAGGACATACAAGAACCATAGAGCTGAGGACAACCTCTAGACCCTTGCAGTCATTTTAGACAGAGTACTTAACAAAATCTATAACATGTATCATAACAGAAAGAAGCATACAAGCATCCATACTTAGCATAAAAGGAAAGAGAACTAATGAGAGAGAAGTATGCATCATAATCATTGATATTCATGTATATACAACAGGTAACCTCATTACATCCATGGAGCCATTACAGAGTGTCACAGAGAAGTAGACCTCAGTCATGCATTGAAACTGGACTTATGTAAATAAGCTACCAAAAAGAAAATTATTACAATCCCCATGCCCAATACATCCTTTCTTGAATGCAATTACCCATTAAAAGAGTTCTTACAGTATTTCTGCAGAGCTCCACCCACACTCTAAGTCTCTTTGTTTACTCTGCAGGCACTTGTATTTATAGCTTTTCTAGACTACCAACTCATCCTTCAGTGCCCTCAGATCCGATGCCAAGTGTCTGAATGTGGTCCTTGGTGTGAGCATACTCCTCTAGGCATGAGCTTCCCACTTTATCCCATGATGTGCTTCTAGAAGATTCTACCGCATGCATGCTCCTTCTTGTGCCAACTTGTCACAGGCTGGCATCTTATCCATGCACAGTCAGGTCATGCTTTTCATGTGTTCTACCCCAAACATATAATTTTTCTAAGTCCTGAACCCTTGGTTCTGTTCGCGTGCATTGTGCGTGCCACGGGCTTCCTTAAACCCTTTTCTAAAACCTTGCCTTGCACGCTTTGTCCTTGTGCACCTTTCTTTAACTGGGACCTTGTGCTCCTACACGCCTTTTGTACTTAGTCAATATTCTAGGGGCCCAACACCACCCCACACTACGCATGTTCTCCATCCGCGGGAACACTTCCCTTAGTGAGAGAAAGAATATAAATACGCTTATGCCTAGGAAAAAGAGAAGGGGATGAAAGAATGGGGAAAGAAGAAAGAATGGGAGAGTGAAAGAATTACTACAATAGACTGGGAAAATCCTTTTGTAAGTTGGCCTTCAATTTATTATAGGCATCGACTTCATCCTACGCTCTTTGATAGAGGTCACCGACCAGGGCGCTTACCTCCCCAAAATTTAGTCCATCTCCTTGCATGCTCATAGTATCTGTGATTTCCTCCAACTCCTTGCATATATCCTCCAACACGTCCATCCTTCATGTGATACATGGATATATATCCTTCAACTGGTTTTTTATTGAAACCTTTAAGGTTTCAATGGCCTCTGATTTCTTCTCAACCTCGGCAAGGATTTTGTCTCTCTCCACCCTATTCCCCTTATTTTTGTCCTGGAACTCCTTGAGTTCCGCTTCATGAGTGGTGACCAAGGTGCCTGCCACTTTGTCTCTATCAGTGCAATTGTCATATGCGGGCTCAATGGTACGGGAAGCAACCCTTACATCAGCAAGCACTTTGCTGTACTCTGCGACAAGTGCTACGTTCTTCAACTTGTCTTCCTTCTCTAGGCGCGTAACCACTTCCTCTACAGACTCCAAGGCTTGCGGCTATCTTTCCATGGTGAGGACCCTTGTTAAATCCTCCAGGCATCCCAAAGAAGATCCATACTTTTGTGTCGGTGATGCCAGGTCTGGATGCTTTAATAGTATGGCCCCATTGATGGATTCTACTTTCTTGTACACAACGCTCACCTTGGCCTTTTCATCCTTCAATTCCAAATGCCACTGGGCACTGATTAACTTTTCATGGCTCAGCTCCTTGGTTAATGTGGCCATCTCTTCCTCTTTATCCTTTAGCTCCCCTTCCAGATCCCTGATCCTATCATTTCACCAGAAGATTCTAGCTTCTAACTCAATGGAGACTTTGTTAAGTGCGTTACTCAGTTATTCATCCGAGAGCTGCTGGGCATCCATCATTGGGTTATCTTCTCCTAGTCCTTGTAATGTTACTTTTTCCCCTTGGCTTACCTCAAACTCTGGTTTATCAAGGTGGGACTCAATTACCTAAGAGATCATCTTCCTCGTCCGTGGGTAGGTAGCCTTCTTGTCGAAATATGACATGCATAAAAGATCCTCAGCTGGAAGTGTACTTTGGAACCACACGTAAAACACCTTCTTGGGGTCATCAATATAACCCATCTCTGGTGTCCCCCCTTATGTGCACCTTCCTCCTGTGTGCGTACCCTTGGGTATACTTATAGTGAAAATCGGGCCTCTAGTGTTTCCATGTTCCTCTTCCACGCTCTCCTTCTCCTTGTTCAACACTAGCTCAGCATTGTGCTCCACCTTGTCCTCCACCAGGTTCTCAATGTCCCTTATCTCCTCTTCTTCTACCACCTTGGCTATTTTCTCTTGTGATGAGCTTGGAACCTCTTGCCTCTGCGCGCTAGCCTCTTCATCTTTTCCCATGTCCTAGGTGCTTCCTCCTACCTGAATATCCTTACGCCGCAAAAAATGGAACCCTTTTTCTTCTTCTCCACCTTCCTCCTCTGAATCATGTATATTGAAAACATGTGGCCCTTGATCTTTCCCGGGGTCCTCTTCCCCACTTACTTCTTCCTCACTACCATCCTTTTCTCCTATGTACTTGCCCATACTTCTAGCTTATTTCGAGGTGGTCTCCTCTTCTAACCTCTACTTTTTCCTAACCAGAGATTCCAGTGTAGGTGACTTTGTTTCTTCTTCTGATGACTCCCTATCTGATGGTTCTTCTGGTTCTAGAGTCTTTTCTCTGATTACGACCTTTTTCTTGTGCCAAACGTGTTGGTTCTGGCACTTGTCCTAAGGAAACCTATTTCCTATGTCTCCACCACACTTGGGATTTTCTTTTCTGGTTCTTTTTCCTCCCATTTGGGTGTGGGTATTTTCCTCCCAGTTGGATCCTGAGGTATAGATACCTTGTTCTCTAGGTATGTATCCTTCTCTAACTTGGGCCTTATGGGAATGTAAACGTGCGTCACAGATCCTCCTGCAATGGGAAGAGTCATGGGCCTTGTCATTTGTACTTCATATGACACGTACCACTCTATGTACTCACACTTGCTAGGGTAGACCAACCCTTTATGTAATTCCATGTGGTCTTTGTCCAAACTACCAAGGTCCAACTTAAACTTCTTAGACTCCTTGAACCTGTTTACTCCCGCTTGGAAGTGCTGAGCTGTGAAGGCAAAGGGGAGCTTGCACCATGGGCTCCATGATTCATCTATCAAATTGAATCTACCCAGGTAGTAATGCTGGTACATAGAAAATTCTACCTCTCCCCTAGTGGCCAGTTGGAAGTTTTTTCAGGAATTCTCCATTCTGCCTCGAACACGTTCTTTAAGCGCATGTACCACTTTTCCAAGTGCGCCTTGTGCACTGTTGTCATAGTGTCACAAGTGTACTTCTCAAATATTTTGGTAGGTGAGGGGTCTTCATCAGGGTACTCCCATACGAACTTATCTGATGTATCCGGTAACCCTATCTCTGAGAACATGATGGTCAACAACACATTTCCAAAAAGTATCCTGTCACCTTCCTTCACGTAGTTAATAATTTCATTTGCGATGAATGCAGACAAATTATAGATGGTGCACTCTGAAATCTTTCTAAAAATGTTTAACCATGGCTTACTGACTTTAGTCCATCTCTCCTAGCCATTTAGCTTTGACACTAAGTGCGTGGTCATCTTCATTACTGGATCCTTGATGTCTGTGATATCATAATACCTTGACCCCTTTTTTCAAGCAAGAGTGGTGATAGTTTCCTTAATCTCTTCCTTATATGTCAAATCATCTTCCAACCCATCTCCTTCATAAGCAAGGCCTGTGAATTGTGAAATAAGCTGAGGAGTTATGCGCATCTTGCGCCCTGCAAAGTGGAAATAGTCCTTGTGCACGCACGACATCAGCCACTGATACAATCACTCAGGTTTCCCAAATTAGGGAAAGTCAAAGAGTTTTAGTAACCCTACCTTCTCCAATTTGACCTTTACGTCATCATTATCTATGTGCAAACCTTCTGGCATCCTCTTGTTTGTTGGGCACACTAAATCTAGCGCGAACTCCTTTTCAATTTTGCTTGTCCAATGATTATAATCATTTATAGACATATCCCTAAGATGGGACTCCCACTCCTTCCCCAACAACACTCCATCTGGGTACTACATTTCTGCATACCATTCCTCATTTGTGCTTGCTTCAATTTCTTGTTGCTTTCCCTTGCCCTTTCCTTTGTCCTTCTTGGGTGTACTAGCTAGTTTCTTGGGTGCCATTTTCTAGGTCTTCTACCCACTTCAATCACTTCTGTTACTTTATTCTTCTATTCTCTCCAACCCTAGATCTCAAACTTGTGAATAAAATTACTTACACTCGTGCCCTAGTTCTTCAAACCCTACCTGGGATACTCCCTTCACAAGATGATGTCTTCTCACACTTTCTCCCACGCCTGTGAAATCCCTTCCTCCTGGTTCACAAATCCAAACTAGTTACTCACGCTTCAATCCTTTCAAAATTTTCTTCACATGGATCAGTTTTTTGGAAGCCCTAGTTTGCAAAGGTGCAAAAAGCACTTCATTCTCTTATACACTAAGTGAAAAATGAAGTGTCATGACCCCCTTATGTATAGTTTTTCCCTTTTTGAGCATTAAGTGCTACTTCACCTACCATCGTACTTTCTTCATTTAATGTGGATTTTTCAAACAAAGCCTAACTTAACCACTTTCCCTCACGCGCCCAACATGCGTAGAAAGTCCTCTAACCTTCTGGTACGCAACCAATCCAACCTGACAGGAGACTCTTACGTGCGCAAAACTAGCTCTGAAGGCACTTCTTCTGTCTTGATTTTTTCTCTCACCTACCTTGTGTTGTTTAATGTGCTTTCTCCTCCTTTGTACATGGGATATATACGTAGCTTTCTCTTGGCACCAACCATCCTTTTTCTATCTTTTTCTCTCCATACACCTCTTTCAACCAGGCCATTCAACTGGGATTTTTAATACAAACTTCCTTGGCACTTTAACCATGTGCTCCTTCACATTACTCCACCCCACACTTAAAATGATGCACAGTCCTCTGCGCACTCAAAAATTCTCAAAAAGTAGTAATAAGGTTACCGGCGCCCAAGGCACAAAACAAAACAACAACGCGAAAGGGAAACACAAGAAAATAAATGCATAAAGGAAAATTCTAAACTAACTGGCAAAACTACCTTATTTACAAACACTAAGAAGAATTATTTATAGTAGGGCTTCATCCTACTCCCATTGAAGTGTCTAGGAAACTTCATCCTATCTAACACTTGTAACTGGCACGTGCCTAAATCAAGGATGTACGAGATTGTGTAAGGACCCAACCAATGGAATTTCAACTTCCCAGGATGGCGTAGATAATTAGAATCATATAGTAAAACCATCTACCAAACCTCAAACTTCTTGTTTCTAATGTGGCAATCATGCCAAGCTTTCTGCTTTACTTTCTCTATTTTTTGGCTCCACTTGGTGAGTGATCATCTCTCATCCAATTTCATTAACTCCTTAATTCTTTCTTCCAGTGTTTGCTCATTAGCCAACCCTCCTGTGCATGCTATTCATAGAGAAGGTAACATGAATTCAACCGGCAGAACAAATTTTGTGCCAAACACCAACTGGAACGGTGTGGCTTTGTTCAGCCTTTTATACATTGTCTTATAAGCCCACAATACTATTGATACTTTGTCATCCCAATCTTGTCTTCCAACATCACAAATCTTGGTCAAGGTATGACTCAGTATTTTTTTGAATGCTTTCGCGGTTCTATTTGCTTGTGGGTGATAGGGCCTAGTTCTTGTGATGAGCCACCATGAACTCTGCTAACAGGATCCTCACGGTCTCATTCAAGAAATGCGTACCCCTATTGCTGGTCAAACTCAATGGACATCCATACCTTGTGATAATGTTATCCCATAAGAACCTTTTTGTTGTGGCTGTTGTGCAATCTTTAGTTGGGGCTGCCTCTTTCCACTTGGTCAAATAATCCATGCAAGTGATGACATAGCGTGACCCAGTCCTACGTGTCGCCGATGCGATAGGGCCTACAAAGTCTATTGCCCACTTTACAAAAGGTTATGTGCTAGGGATAGGGTGTAAAGGCATTTCATCTCTCTTTCCTGATTTGCTAATGCACTGACAATGGTCACACACTTTACAATCCTTATAATCCTTGGGTTTCCCACCACAAACTTGCCATTAATATCTTATGCACGGTTGCATCACCTGCATAAGGCCCACCTGCACTTCCTCTGTGTGCTTCCTCCATGATGGAAAGGTGCTCATGCTCTAATACACACCTATGCAAAACTTCTTCATGTCCCAAATTGTATAAGTCTCCACTGATTAACATGTAGGGAGTGGTGCATATGGCTAACTGCTTTTTCTCTAATGCCTTAATTCCTTCCGATGCCACACCTTCCTTTAAAAATAATGCAATATCTTCTAAATCCGAGGGCGCACGTAACAACCTAAATAGTTTCACATCTAGAATTGTCTCCTCAATACTCTGCGCGTCCTCCCCTGAATCAATTCTTGACAGATGATCAGGTCCACAATTGCTTTTCCTAGGCTTCACTACAATGGTGAACTCAAACTCTTGAAACAACAACACCCACCGACATATGCACCCTTGTAGAACATGCTTTTTCACCAAATACTTTAATGCCATGTGGTTGGGGTAAAATACAAAGGGTGTTGCTAGCAAATACTATCTAAAATTGAAAATCACGTAGATCATTCACAATGCCTCGTGCTCAGTTGTGGTGTAGTTCTAATTTGTTGGTGTCAGCTTCCTGCTTGAAAACACAAAGGATGATCAACAATTCCTTCACCTGGCTGTGCAAGCACTGCTCCAATAATGGTCCTTGAGGCATCTACATGGACATGAAAGGGCTTGTGCTAAGAGGGAAAACGTAATATAGGCATGGTGACAAGCCTATCTTTTAACGTATTAAATGCCCTCTACTACACCTCTCCCCAATGAAAGGAACTTTTATGTCTGACCATCTCCTCTAAAGGCATGATGATCCTAGCATACCCTTTGATGAATTTCCTGTAATAACCCATATGCCCAAGGAATCCACGCATTGCGCTCTGGCTAGTAGGCTCCCCTAACCCCACATTAACTTTAACTTTAGTAGGATCTACTAGTAAGCCGTCCCTACATATGATATGCCCCAATAAATTCACAAAGGGTGTAGCAAACACACACTTCTTAATGTTGAAGGATATCCTCAACTACCTACACCTCTCAAACATTAACCTTAAATTATCACAATGGTCTTTAACTAGACCATACATTGTCCAATCATCCAAAAAGACTTGAAGAAACTTATGGATGAAGTCCTAGAATGCTTGCACCACTATGTGTGAAAAAAATAGCATGCACATTCTTCAACTAAAAGAGCATGACCGTGTATGCAAAACTTCCCCACTCAGTGGTGAAAGTTGTTTTCTATTGGTCCTCCTTTGCAATCCGGACTTGGTGGTACCCCGAAAATCCATTCGTGAAGGAATAGATTTCATGCCCAGCGACTCCTTCCAAAATTTCTTCGGTGAAGGGGGTCAGAAAGGAATCAATCATACAAATTGCATTCAGCTCCCTATAATCCACACAGATCCTAATCTACCCATCCTTCTTGATGTTGATTACCATCAGACTTATCCATTTCGATTCCTCCACTTATTCAATGATCCCAGAAGCTATCATTTTTTCTATCTCCTCCTTAACCTTCACACGCAAATTGGGATTCATTTGGTAGGGCCTCTTCTTAACCAGGCATGCACCGTCCTTCAGTTTTATCTTCATCTCCTGCAAGGAATGGTGAACGCCTTTGAGCTCATGGTACATGCGCGGGAATAAATCCTCAAATTCACACAACAGATCAATGATCTTAGAGACTTCCTTCTGTGACCAGTAATCTCCAATAATAGCTTCCTTAGGTTCTTCTCCTGAACTGATGTCAACCTTCTTTGTCTTTAAGGGCTCATGTTAGGTGCACACACAAGTATCAGTATTGTCCACTACCTTGCACGTCCACACAGAATGGCTAACATCCAAGCTTTCTAATTCCTCTCCATCAATCACATACACCAACTTTCCTTTCTCCTTTTCTAAGCACACAAGCTCAAGATGTAACTCTTTTATTTCCTCTACTTCTTCTTCAAAGCGTGCCCCCAAACTTGTTCCACCCAGTAACTCCAACAACCTATCTTCCACCATGGAACTATCCCCCAAGGTAAGGCACTTGATACCCTACAAGGTCTTATCAACTAATGGCTCAGTACTCCAATGCTCAAAGGTTTGAATAAGGTCAGCTGCTAGCTCTTTCCAGTTCCTTGTCTGGTGGCATGTCTCTGAATGAATGTACCATGTGCGTGTGCAACCCTGTAGTGTAGAATAAAACTTATGCACCCAGAGGGATGGTGGAAAAGCTTCCATGCCTTCTCTCCATACCCGTTCACACTCCTAGATATGGAAAGAGGCAGGCTCCTTCCCATGGTAGTCCTTGATGGCGGTGGGCACGTTGCTCCTAGAGAATCTGAAAAAGAGAGAAATTCTTACTTCATGCCATTCCAAAAGGCTCTCTTGATGTGTAGCCCACCACCGTGCTGCTATGTCAAGCAGGACATAACTTAGCATCCCTCTCTGTTCCTTCTCATCCTTCCACTGGGCTTCCACCTCATGTAGAAAGATCTCAGAGAAGGCTCCTTCTGAACACTTGGATAGATCTTTTCCTCCTAGGCGCTGAACTATGCATGCCTTTGTTACCTTGGTCACCAACCCTCTCAACTACTATCCCATCAATTCATAAGTTCCCTGTGCCCAATTGTCACATGCTAGAATGATGGTATCACTTACTGACTGAGCATCCTCAAACTAGATAACTCCGTTATTATGATGTATTATCTCTGGGTCCCTGATTGAGCACACATATATCCTATCCAAAACTTCTTCCCCCAAAGGTTCAATATAGGCTGTTGACTTCCCATCAGCCAGGGGTATAATGACCCACTCGTCATTTTTTTCAAATCTGATGTACCCTTTTTTGAACCGAAGGTCCGCATTGTTCTTGTAACACCATGGGCACCCAAGTAGCACTGGGAAATTTTCTACCTCGACGAGCGCTAAGACTTTGAAGTCCTCAGTAAACTTAGCTCCTTGGATAGTAATATTTGCATCCTTTAAAACACTGATGGGCATCACCTTATTATTTTTTTCCATATACAACACATTTGAAGATGGCTATAATGCAGGTCTTCCCATCTAATGCCATGCATCAAAGTTAGAATATTAACCTCCGTGCCAGTGTCAATGAGGATATTACTAAAGAGCCATCCATCTACAACTACATTCAATGTGATCTCCTTGTCATAGTCAAGGCTGTGAGGGGGAAGGTTTACGTGTAAGACCTGCCTCTCATGCTCTCTTCTGGGGGGGTGGTACCTTCTCTCTCAACCATGATCCTAACAAGGGAATCATATTCTCTTTCCTTAGAATTTTACACACCTCATTGACCTCATCCAAGTCATCCTTTGGTGCCTCGACTCTCCTTCCTTGTTCCTCCCTCCTTGATTGCTCCTTTAGACACTAGATTTCCCCTTGTAAACTATGAATGACATCCATAGTGTCTCGATACAACTCCTTCTAATGCACAGGGTATAGATACTTCCTATGAACTACTTCCTCCCTTGAAACCAGGTTCTTCTGTCTTGGTATATCTCTTGCACACACGGCTTCTACCCTTTTTATTACCAAGATAGGCTCCAAACCTGTATCCCATGTTACCCGAGGCATCTAATGGGTGTTTTCCTTCTTAATACTAAACATTATAGCGCCCTTGTCTCAGTGCTGCTGATTCATGTGCTCAAAAAATTCCAGGGCACTCCTCATACTTATGCTTCTTTCCACACCACGAGCATGTGCAATAGGTCCAGGACATTCATGTTTGTAATGATCTGTAGATCCACAGTTGAAACAGGTTCCATGTGGGAACTCAGTCCTTCCTCCTCCATAGTGTACCACGACCTTCTCTAAAACCTCTTCCATGCACACCTCCATCTGTGCACTCCTCATAACAACAATCATCACCCTTGGAACTACTAGAAATGGTGGTCTAGTGCACCCCATGATCAATGGCCTCATGGATTTGATCAATGTAGGCCTATATTCCTTAAAGTAACTAGCATGGGGGGTTATAGAGGTACAAATCCTTGTAGTAAAAAGATACATTCTTCTAGATTTTGTGTTGCAGCAAGGGGAACTTACTCACATCATGGTCCCCATGAAAAATTTCACAGATCTATTATCATGGCGCATACTATCCTCTGGGGGAAATTATGCTTAATGTGCCCCTCTACTTCACAATCTATGTACCATAAACCAGTGTGAGTCTATATGGGCTAAGGTCACTGTACAACTTTTCAACTAATGCTTGGCCATAACAACAATCTGAGCCTCCAGGAATGGGCTAATGCTAGTATCAACTCTACTAATAACCTTAGCACATGTGAGTAGCTTCCAATGCCTCGCACGGGTTTGTAAAATTTTTACCCAGATAAGGACCTTCTAAAAGGAGTGATCTACCCTCCAAAAAACCACTAAGCATGCTGTGAAGGGTGAATATCACTATGATAGTTTAGACAAGAGAGTTTTAAATCACACATCATACTCCTGCACAATCTCTACCATTCCTTGTTGAAAATCCTTCAAAGCGCTGAAGCTCTTCTGCTCAAACTCAGGAATGTAGAATCTCTCTTAAAGTGCGCTTGCCAAGATGGGGTCACACAGACTTCTCAGGTTCCATGTCCTCTACATGAACCTCAAATCCTTCCATTCTAGGGTTGTGAACCCTCTGCCTGCCATACATCCATCACACCTGTAACCTCGCGTTGTCTAGCAATCTCCCTTTCACATGCTTCACCATACTTGAGTCATCTCTCCTCCCTTTCCTACTTCTCCATCACAACATCTGCCATCTTCCTCCACCCTAGCTTCCTTTCCCAACACTTAGAATGGTTTAACCATCAATTGGGAATGCCTCTAAACTCATGGTAACCATAAATATATTCATATCTAGAGGGATAACACGTAGAAATGATCCTCTGGGCTCCTGTAAAAATTCAAACTTAGCAACCTCCATACAAGAATATGTGGAAATGGCGTACTCCAAAGTGTAGCTAGCCAATACTCCTTTCTACCAATGATCCACAGCACGGGTGCACATTATATCTGCATCCTACAGCCTCTGGTATTATTCTTGGGTCAACACATGCGATCCATAATGCCAACTTGATCTAGATGCATAGGTTGACAGCCATTCATACAGTTCCACTGGGAAGCAACAGAAAAACTTCTCATACAGATCTTGGTAGAGTTTTTCTTCTACCCATCTATGTGCATTAAAATCAAGTCCAGTGCTGAATCTTTGAGTAAATTCATCCTCCGTGCTCTTAAACCATGATTCAAAACTTTAAAAAGTTAACTACTCTGTCTTTACTCACTACACAAATCATGATGAATACTAATTCCCACTACAAATTCAAAAAGAGGTCCCAACAACGGAACCATGATGTAGTCATTTTTACCCTTAACAAAAAATAAAGGAACCCCATGCATGCGTTGGCCTATCACCCAGCGAAATCTGGGTGCTCACCCGAGGCTTGTGCATGGATTCCAAGTCTCTCTTTTATGTGATTTTAGTGGGAAACATCATCTAGGATTTGCATTCAAGAGAATTTCAAATGGGTTTTAAGACACACAAGAACAATAGAGCTGAGGACGACATCTAGATCCTTGCAGTCATCCCATACATAGTACTTAACAGATTATATAACTTGTATCATAAAAGAAAGAAGCATACAAGAATCCATACTTAGCATAAAATGAAAGAGAACTCATGAGAGAGATGTATGCATCAGAATCATTGATATTCATGTATATATAATAGGTAACCTCATTACATCCATGGAGCCATTACAGAGTGTCACAGAGAAGCAGACCGTAGTCATGCATTGTAACTAGACTTATGTAACTAAACTACCAAAAATAAAATTATTACAATCCCCATGCCCAATACATCCTTTCCTGAATGCAATTACCCATTAAAAGAGTTCTTGCAATATTTCTGCAGAGCTCTGCCTACACTCTAAGTCTCTTTTTTTATTCTATAGGTGCTTATATTTATAGATTTTCTAGACTGCCAACTCATCCTTCAGTGCCCTCAAATCCGATGCCAAGTGTCTGAATGTGGTCCTCCATGTGAGCATGCTCCTCTAGGCCTGAGATTCCCACTTTATCCCATGATGTTCTTCTAGAATATTCTACTGCAGGCATGCTCCTTCCTAGGCCAACTTGTCATCAGGCTGGCATCTTATCCACATGCAGTCGGGTCATGCTTTTCACATGTTCTGCCCTAAACATCCAATTTGTCTAAGTCCCAAACCCTTGGTTCTATCTGTGTGTGTCGCACGTGCCACGAGCTTCCTTAAACCCTTTTCTAAAACCCTTCCTTGGGTGCTTTGTCCTTGCACACCTTTCTTGAACTGGGACCTTGTGCACCTACGCACCTTTTGTACTTAGTCAATATTCTTGGGGCCCAACAATAACCACATATAAGAGGCTCACAAAATTTACACCATTCTAATTGGTGTGTGTAAAAGAAGTGATAGTACACCTAGTTTTTTAGTACCTTCACTCCACATTGTCCGTATATGGAAATTAAATGAAAAATCATCCATGAATAAAAGGTTATATTCATTACTAAAATTGGATGAGAAGAGGTTTCTCATGTACTAAATTGAAGGGATATAGAAGAGAAGACAAATTTTTTAGAATGATAATAATATCAAGACTAAGGTGTTGAGAGAGACGACACATACATCCTTCTCTATGATTCATAATATGTGGCACTACATCATCTACAATATTTTAGATAGTGGTGAATGTAAGTTGCATGCACTTGATGGAGAGATAATAATTTGACACTTCAATGGTATAATTTTGAAGCCCTACAAATCCTATCCAAGTAATAATTGTAACAATAAAGACTCTATGGGTAAACCAAAAAATATTTCCTTAGTTCTTTGATTTATGTATTTCTATTGTTTTTCATGAAATTTTGAAAGCTTGTAGATGTATGATACATGAATTAAGGCATGAAGATAATATAATTTTTTAGATTCATTAATTTTTTACAAATTTCATTAGAGAACACCTATTATGAGGAATGAAAAAGGAAAAGAACTAGGAATGCATGAAGTGCATGTAGAATAAATAACCATAAACAATGGCCAATTCCCCGAGAAATATAAGTCTCATACAAAAAAATGTGACACCATACAAAGTAAAGAGAAAAATCAAAGCACAAGAGCACAAATAAGAAGATATGGCCCAAAAAAGGGTAAGAATAAAGGATTGGTCGAGGACCACACATGCTTTAGAAAGAGTATGAAAGGTGAAGAAGACATCAAAATTTAACTTGAGAAGGTAGGGTCTAAATGAAAGATGCATGCAAGGAGGAATGTGCATCACCAAGAAATTCTAGCAAGAAAAGCAATTATGCTTAGATGTTAGTGTCACCTATAGAGGAGAGATGTGGGAAAATAAAAATAATGTTTGTAGTGTTAAAATTGTTCAAAAAAACTCCCTAGTCAACTTTTTAGATGCGAAATGATGACGTGGTGGAAATATGTGCCATCCAAACACATTAAATACCCCTCAATGGGAAAATCCTTTTATTGTGAACATTCAAGCTTGAAGAGAGTAGAGTAATAGAAGAGAGAACCAAGTGAACTATGTAAATGATATTTCCCATACCATGCATGCTTAAGCTCAAATAAAATAGAAACTAGTTGCAATCCATATATTATGGTGAGGGGAATCTACAGAAAGTGGTCTAGTGAAGTTTGGATAAGTTGGAGGGGAATAACTACATTTTTTGTGTTTAGATGAACTAGTCCACCATTGATAAGAAATGAAGCTCAAATATCAAAATAAAATAACCCCTAGCCATTAAGATTACTGTGTATCCTCCATACATGGATAAGTGGAAGGAAACACTTATTGGCTTGGCCTAAGCCACCTAAAGAAATGAATGTGTAGACATGACACATTTGTACTAAAAGAGAAAGAGGAGAAAGTATCAACAGGAGAACCATAAGTAGTCTTCACTAAGATTTCATTTATAAATAAATACATAGTTGGGGAAACCTACAAGAGTAAGATATACAAGATTGAGATGAAGGAGGTCAACCACTATGACAATTTCAAAAGTTTAGAGGATGAATATTTCATCAAATATAAGGTAGGTGTGGATGGTAAGATAGAGCTATATATCAAGAGGTACTTGGAGCTATAAAACCTTAAAATTCCTCAAATATTTGTGATACTTTATTTTGCAAAATACACTACCCTAGTGTAGCTTATCCTCTCACATATTTGTGGGAGTTGAATATAATTTATAAGGAGGTGTAAGAATATTTTAGAAAAATTAATCCATAGATTAATAGGGATCTCCAATGAAAGAAATAGATGAAATTGTTACCATTGATAACCTTGATATGATGTTAATGAAATGAATGATAAGAATATCATTTCAAGCTATGAAGATCCCAGCTGATCATATCACAACACATTTGATAAGCTGAAAGAAATTCATGAAAAATAATTTTAAAAAATAATTTGCAAACAAAGAGCAGTAATATCATATATTATTATGGAACTCTCTTGAGTACAATGAGAACAGAACTTTCTTATATAGGTGAGGAAGATCAATCTAAGAACCAGAAAAGGCCATATATAAATCCATAAATCAAGGAAATAACTAGTCATCACAGAACTAGTCAAGACCATAGATTTAGGAAATAACTAGTCATAAAAACTAGATATTATCTTCCTAATATCTTAATAAGATAAAATAAATATCCACACATAAATGGGTGAGGATAAATAAAAGATAAGGTAAATCAAGTACCTAGGAGAAAATGAGCTAAGGTAAATACCCACTCTAACACCCCCCTTAAGTGAAGCTAGGAGCTAAAAATAAAAGTGGCGTATCCATAGTATGAGTCCCAGAAACTAGGCATAATGAAGTACCAATGTAAAATAACTGGGAAAAAGGGACACCACAAGGTACCTAAAACCTACTGCAAGGCATCTCAAGAACCTCATCTCAAAAAATGCGTACAATGCTGAATAAATTTAGTGTGTACTATGGTTTGAATCCACTACTCAATCAAAAAAATAAAAACCAACTGACACTGAGCTTCACTAGAATAGCTCCATGTAAGGAGAATGTCAATGGAGCGATGTCGAAAATGAAAAAAAAAACAAACATAATTTAATCAAATATTACAAATAGGTGTGTGACGATATAAGAACAATAACTAAGGAAATAAGGAAAGGACACAAGATCCAAATAAATATAAGTGCCACAATCCAAGAAAAGCCAAGGTAACAAGGAAATGACACAAAACCCAAAGAAGCAAGATCAACACCACACCCTTTCATACTGTTAAATGGGTGGAGTGATGCTAGAAATCTCAGAGTTGTAAAAGCAACTACTCAAACATTGAAAAAATAACACTGGGCTTCACTAAAATAACTCCACCACAAGATAAACTATCAACATGCCAAAAAAATGTCAAAAATACAGATATAAAATCTCTCAATAAAAAATATAGATACACTATACCTGATAAATAAAAATGCTTAAAACAAGGAGCATTACAATGCATAAGGTATAGAAAGAGGAACAAGAGGCCGAATGGTAGAGGAACCATGCCTATAGATTTCTCTCAACGAATGCCTATTTCACTTCCACGAGTGATTAGATATCCACCCAAAATCAACACGGATGGATGATGAAGATGTCTGCATATGACTTAGTGAAAAATGCACAATGGGTTCATTAAAAGGAACATCAGAATGTGTGTCAGGTAGATAATGTCTGACAACCAAAATATCAAGTTTCTCAATCCTACATGAAGGTGCATAACTCATTTATAGCTCATGATACTCAGAAAGAGTTGAGAAATAAAAAATAGGAGCTCTCTCAATGTGTGATCCTAATGAAGTACCTGCTTGAAAACCAATGCCATAGCAAGAATTCCACTTAATATGTGGAATATGGGAAAAAATACCCTATGAATGTCTGCCAATACCTCTGCTAGTGAAACCCATAGAACGGAGCATGCAAGAACCGAATAAAGTGGTATGCTTCTAAAAATAGCCATGCATGTGAACTGAAGTACGATACACATAACGTGTTACTACAATAGGAACAAATGTGGAAGAACATGCAGTAACATGCCTAATAGGCTTAGGAACATCAAGAGTAGGAGCAAGAGCAGGAGCAGGCATATCAAGGTCAGTGGGTATAGGAGAAATAATTGCAAGTGGAATAGGAGCATGGATATGATTTTCCACAATGTGAGGGCGATGTTGTAAGTGATAAATTGTCTACTTTAGGGAGTGTACTAGTGTATCCTTCTCATAAATGAAGTTATTAAGAAGAGAGTTTTGATTTTTAAGTGATATATTTTATTCTAAAAATTTGACCATATCCTCCCAAAGTCTGCACAGTTTGGAGAAAATTATATCATTCTTATAATCTATGATAGATACAATAATGCAACACCCAAAATTTTAGGATTTCGAGCTCAACTGTAATTACATCCACAAGTGATTAAAACACCCCCTAAAATTTGACACTTTATAATTGAGTGCGTGTAAATATTAAAATGATTAAAAGTACATTTTTTCATTTGAAATATGTATATAAACATGTCACCCATACGGAGATCTAAAAAATACACAATTTCAAAAAAAAATCACTTTAATTTGAGCTACAGATCAAAAGTTATGAGCTCTAGAAATATCCACACATAAGTGAGTGAGGATGAATAAAATAAAAGGTAAATAAAGTACCTAGGTAAACATGAGCTAAGGTAAATACCTACTCTAACATGAACGAAATGATAAGAAAATTGTTCCAAGCTGTGAATATATCAGATGATCATAACACACCACATTTGATAAGATGAAAGAAGATCACCAGAATAACTTTACAAAAGAATTTGCAAACAAAGAGTGGTAATATAATATATTATTATGGAACTCTCTTGAGTACAATGAGAATGGGCCTTGTTTATATAGGCAAGGAAGATCAATCTAAGAACCAGTCAAGGCCATAGATCAAGCCATAAATCAAGGAAAGAACTAGTCATCCAAGAACTAGTCAAGACCATATATTTAGGAAAAAAATAGTCATAACAACTAGATAATATCTTCCTAATATATGAATAAGATAAAAGAAATATCCAAAAATAAGTGAGTGAGGATAAATAAAAGACAAGGTAAATAAATTACCTAGGTGAACATGAGCTAAGGAAAATACCTGCTCTAAAAATTAAACTATCAAAGGGGAAAGTATGAAATTGCTATTTCTGATATCTTAGATCCTCAAACAAGGATCTTCATGCACTTGTTGAGCTCAAAGATCTTTCACTTTGGTGGATGGGAGAACATGAACCAATTTTTTTTATATTTGTTTACACAAGATTGACATGTAAAAGCTTAAGTATAACCTTGTGCAATTTATCACGAATAAAATCATTGAAAGTTCACAAGTGGGTCATCAAAGGATAATGGACTCTGTAAGGAATAAGAAGAAGATAATCTAAGAACATTGGCCAAATAAGATGAAGAATAAAGAAACAAAAAAAATTGTATTGACCTGAGAGGGTCTAACATCATCAAAGGGTATATAAGGACTGAGGATGAAGTCCACGTAGAAGAGGAATCATGGCATAAGGGGAAGTATGTCACTTTTAAGACCCCCTCACCAAAAAGAACATGAGATGATGTGGGTTTTATACCAAAAGTGGATGGACATGAGTGAATTTTTCATGTGAAATTACATGCACTTGTCTAAAGCCTCTAGTTTTACAAGGAAGAAGGTCTCTTTCTAGAATGAAGGGTTTGTTAATGATCCTTAATTTGAGAATTTTGACATGACACTAGAAGAAATTAGTTCGAGAAAAGCATTAGGTGACAATTCCATCACCTAAATAAATGCACACCAAGTGAAGAGAAGGCATCGACTTCCTTAACAAATTTCACAATAGAGGTGTCTTGACAAGACTTGAAGAAAAAGTATATTGTGAAAAATAATGTGGATGTGTTGGTCTGAAAATCTGTCAGGTGGATAGGTTTATCGATAGACAAGCCAACAATTTGCAAGGCATAGCCCCTCTTTGAGTTAGCAAAGTGAAACTGGTTTATTGTTATTCTACTAGCAGGAATCTGTGCAAGTCTCAGAATATTCTGCGTTCGGGGTTTTAGGATCTCATCCTAGTAGAGGTGTTTCCAACTGTAAGGAGAAAAGGAAGAAACAAAACAGGGAGATATGAAAGATCTGAAAGGATAAAAGAAATGAATTCCAAAGTAGAAAGGTCAGAGGGTCTATGTTTTGGGCTGGTAGTAAACAGAGCCGAACTTACTCGCATAGACAAACAAAGCAACACTGATGAATAAATGACAATAAAGCATAAGTAGATTCAACAGAACAAACATACAAATCTAACATAAGAAAGCTCTGATGTATAACACAGGTATTCAACACAAAGTCTAAATATTGTATTAATATTTCCTTCTATTACAAAAATCTCAAAGTCTTTTCTTCTTACTTCTATTTTTCATCTGAAAAGTATCCACACCAAATACAACAAGTATTCAAGTATTTATAGAAGAAGAGAAGGAAAGAAGGCAAAAGCAAACCAACCACTAATTACAATATATCTAAAAGTCATTTGTTGACTTTCGGCAACTTAGTGCATGACATCATCCCATGGTGCAACATGGATGATGTCATCGTTTGTGCCAACATACTCTTAGATATTCACAAAAATAAGATCGAGAGGAAGGAGACTATTTGTTGTCATCTCGCGGCCGAAAGGGAGTGTCTTGCTTCTACTGTTGCTTAGGAGAAGTGATGTTAAACTAGGTCCGATATTCCATGAACTTGCTGATCATGGGCTGAAGTTGATCTTGAGCAGGATCCTTGTAGTGATCACTGATAACTTTGCAAGTTTCATGTTCATCTACGAGCCTTTCTGGGAGCTTAGAATATTCATTTCCCGCCTCTATCAGGTACCCTATAAAGTCACGATAGGCCAGAAGGTTGTTGATGCATTCGGTGTCGAAAGTGGGTTCTGGCCCTAACCCTTGCGACAAGATCTCCTTAAAGATCCGAATAGTTTGGTCTTCTTTCCTCAGGACGAAAGGAGTGAGTAGGCCTGGGGACATTCTCAAGATGATTTGCTCCATCTGGTGCATAGCCTCCAAGGCTTCCTCTTTGAATTTATCTATCTTTTCGAGGACAAACTCCAACTGATCGACCTATTAGTCCAAAGTAGAAAGGATTTTGTTGGGCGCTCTGGGGTGATTGAAGATGCCGAAATTGACCAGATCTTCGACTGAACAGTCAAGCATTTTCTGGAAGGTCTCATGCTGCAGCCTAGCATGGTCCAACTCTTCAGAGATGGGTTCCACAATCTCCTGGAGTGCCTTGTTCACCTGATTGATGTTCTGATACAACTCGGTGAACTTGACCATTACTCCCTCACTTTCCTTGAGGATTTGGTCTCTCCAGGTAGATACTGCCATACATTTCTCACCAATTTTGGCGTATTCATTTATCTTATCCTGGCTCAGGGGCTCAAGAGTTTCGGTGGCAGTTGTAGGAGGCACACTTCCCATTTTCTATAAGGCTTGGAGAAGATGTTTATTTTGCTCCTTTAATAGCCTCTTTTCTTCCTTTGCTTCCTGGAGCTTCTTACAAAGGGCATCGATTGCAGATAGGGCCTCTCCTTGAAGCCTTTCTGAAGACATTCCCATTGTGACTTGGGTCACTATATAATCTGTCGGAGATAGATCCTTTTTATCCTTTAAAGGATTAGGATATGCAATCTCCATTACTCTCTCTCCTGATGCACTCTGAGAGAAGCAGGTTATAGGTTTTTGCTTCTTAGCCCCCTTTGCTGGGATGACAGATAAGTCCATCGGTGCGATAGGAACTTTCCTAGGGTTCATTTTAAGACACCCCTATAAAATTGAAGGTGGAAAATACCTGGCGAATATCCCCGTAACCACTTTCAGCGAAAGGCGAATTTGACAGTATTGAAAAAATTTTTTTTCGCCTGGTTTTACAAGGTACCATGAGTGACGCGCGACAACACTAGTTGGTAACGACGCACGACATTTGCGCGACAATAGTTAGTACTGACGCACGACACTGGCGCGACAATAGATAATATTGACGCGCGACTTTTTCACCACTGTAGCCAGACGCGCGTCAGCGCAGACAATTGTCGCGCGACATTGTTCTACACCGACGCGCGACATCGACCACTATTGACGCGCGACATCAACATCTATTGACGTGCGACAGCTGCCACTATTGACGCACGACATCATCTAAGACAGACGCGTGGCACTGGAATTAAATGACGCGCGACACTGTAATTAAATGACGCGTGACACTAAATTGAATGACGCGCGACATTATAATTAAATTGACGCGCGACAACATACCTTATTGACGCGCGACACCGTGTGTAAATGACGCGCGACACTACATTCAATTGACGCGCGACAAAGCGTATAGATGACGCGTGACACTACATTCAATTGACGCGCGACAAAGGAAATAGATGACGCGCGACACTACATTCAATTGACGCGCGACAAAGGGAATAGATGACGCGCGACACTACATTCAATTGACGCGCGACAAAGGTGCTACATGACGCGTGACAAAGGGTCTAGATGACGCGCGACAACAGAATGAGATGACGCGCGACAACAGAATGAGATGACGCGCGTCAATTGAGGACATTGACGCCCTATTTAGGTTATAAGTAGCCATGTGCCGCTCATTTTCTCGTTTTCGTTTTCCCGTTCTCGAATTTTTGCAGGTCTAAATCTTTGACAAAGACGCTATTGGAACTACAATGTCGACTTCACATGCTTCCCAATTGCAAGTTCAGGAAGAAATTCAGGCCAATCCAACTCAATCTCTTTCGAAGATAACCTACAGGAATCCCTTATGCCCTCACATCCATACGGCTTTAAAGATGTCTTCAGAATATTCAGCTATAATGGAAGCGTGTGAGTTTACAGGGCTCGTTAATATGCCACATTTCGAAACAGATCCGGATATTTTGAATTACCTTCTGTCATGCTACAATTCAGAGGACGGTATATTTTATGTTACTCTGAACGATGGCCAAATGTTCCAATTCACTATTGAACCAAATGACATACATCGGTTTACGGGCCTTCCTAACAAAAATTTACCAACTGTGACAACCAAGGCAACACTCACGGAAGATGACAAGAAATTTCTCGAATCATCGTACGGTTTCCATTTTGATTGTAAGTATAATTCATTTTAATTCATATTTTTTAATCTGTTTTTTAGTCTGATACAATTCTGTTATAAATTTATACTAATTTGCACTGTTTCGTATTTGCAGCCCATGTCAATAAATCCAGGCGTGGTGTAGATACACAATCAATTGCACATCACTTTTTGGCTGCACTTATTTCGTTTTTTCAAGCCAGAATTGTTTTGCAGGGTCGCCAAACAGATATACCAAATTGGGCCATTGCATACATTTGTGCCACTATCACAAAACGAAAATTCGATTGGTGCACATTTCTATCGAAAAAAATAAGAACTGACATAGCAAATTCAAGAGTCTCAGATAAACCCTACATTTATTCAACAAACTATCTCCTCGGCTTCTACTATGAGGCACTTTTAAATTTAAAACATAAACAAATTCCTACTTGCTCTGATGAGGCTTTGAAGAAATTCTCAGTTCCATTTGCAGAACAGCAGGTATAAACTATTTAGTTTGTAATTGTATTACTATTTTCTACATTACAGTGCACATTTATTAAATCTTAAATTTTAATGTTTTGCAGAGAAGATATCTTGAAGCCATTCCCAAAAAAAAAAAGATGTCAAGAGGAAGAGGCCAACTACACGCAGAGGCTTCGGGGGACTCCCAATCTGAAATGGAAGCTCACTCCTCTCCAAACCCTCAACAGTTTGAACTCGTTAAACGCCAGAGAAGTAATACATTCTCATATATAATTTACAAATTCCAAAGTTGCAGATTTTTGTTCAATTTAAATTTAACCAAATGATTTAACATTTGATATTGATGAATTGCAGGGATTTTGGAACCTTCTTCCCCAACTCACTCCATACATTTGCATGCATTGATATCTTCTGAACAGCCACAGAATACAACTCCTACAAGGCCGCCCGTAGCACCGAGAAAAACACCCCCTCGACAACAAGGTACAACTTTCTATAGGACATTTAGTTTCATAGTTTTGACTTTTGAATTGTTGTAACATTTTTCTTTTTTTCTTGTACTTTACAGCGCATGTCATTCATGATCAAACGACTGCCGCGACACCAACTCAACCATTAATTTTTAAAATGCCAACCAGAGGAACAGTGAAAAAGACCATTGGTAAACGCATGACTTTTGCTTTCCGCCCCCAGTGGGACACTAAACCTTGACTCCTCGTTTCGTATACCAACTCTCTCACTTGGTGGCTTGCCCAGTGCAACGGGCATATCTGGTTTTTGACACAATATAAATTTAGATGAAGATTATTTGGGCATTGATAGCAATGACCCAACTGGTTTTTTTCGATACCCGCGAGATGATTCAAGGCCAGCAGGTATACTTAAAATTTCAATTTTAATATGCTATACAATTTTAAATTACATTCTGATTTAAATTTTTTTATCTAAATCTTGATTTATTTTTTCGGAAACAGGATCAGCCCACCCAAGACAGAAAAATAGCAGTTGATCTTAGTCAAAGCCCCCACACTTCTCCAGCAAGATCGTCTGCATCAGAATCAGATAGTGAAGAGTTTCCACCTTATCCTTTGGAGAACTTAATTGGTAATGATTGTCAATCCCATGTCAGTGAGTTATTGTTCCTCATATCGAAGAGCTTATAGAATGGGAGAAAAGGGCCAAAGTTCTTATCAATGAGATTATTAGTCGTTATGAAAATTATTGGCAACGGGACAGTTTATACGCTGCAGTCCAAAATCAGCCTGCGAAGATGGATTCCTTACTTACCCAAGCAAGAAGTGGGACTGTCACGTTTAACAACAAATATAAAGACGACATTTTAGATAAGGTACTAAACAGATTGGAAAATATTAGTGCCGAGGCCCAGGCATATTTTAACAAATGGTCAAAGGACAAGGATTTGGTATCAATCGCAAATGCCGAAAGAGATAGAGCGGTTGTAAGTACTATTACATTCAAACAATCGTTTTTGTTAATTTGAAATTTTGAATTTACATTAATATTTTGAATTGACATTACTCTTTTGGTGCAGTTGAAATATGAAAATTTGAAGAGTCAGGCGAAGGTTTTGCAAGTTCACTTGGAAACAGCAAAGAACAACTTATCCGCTGCAAAAAATATATGAAGCAAAATATTGTTTTGGTTAACAACAAAACAATACACTAAAGCGGATAATTAAAGAGCATGGTCTTGACCCTGACATCTTGTTCAAAGAAAAAGCAGCTGCTGATCCAAATTTGCTGTCGCACGGAGATGCAACAAATCAAGAGGAAAGAATTTTAAAAAATCTGGACAGTGCTGCAGAAGATCTCATATGTTCAGGGGGTTATTTCTGGTGTTGGGGAAAGAGGTGCAGCTAGAGTGGTAGAAGCCGTTGGGGAAGAGAGTACAGTAGAAGTTTCTAAAGAAAAAGAGGCTTCTCAAAATTAGAAACTGTTATTATTGACTAAACTCCTACTATTGCGTATGTAATATGTTATTTGAATTTAATTATATGGTGATTAGATGGTGATTATCATGAATTATGTATGTTTCTTGTTTACTTGCATTGTCATGAATTGTATGTGGACGTAGATGATGAATGATGATAATGATAGATGATGATGAAGATGATGAATGATGAAGAATTGATAATCAATGATAGATGCTGATAAAATATGATGATCAATTTAATTTCTTTAATTATCTTGAAAATTATGGCTTTGGGAAAAAATAGCAACTAAATTTTGAAACAGATCTTTACTGTTTAAAGAGATTCACCTCTATATTAGTGCATAATCTTAAACTAGAGAGGTTGTTTGATGTAGAGGCTGTAAGAATTAGAGCTTGGGAAATAATGAAGACAATGGTTTAAAAAGATATGGTTTTGCTATCATGGATATTGTTTTGTGTAGAGGCTATGGAGGCTGGATTAATCAAAGATGGAATAACCATGTGATTAAAAGATAGGTCAAGCTCGAAACAGAACTTTGAAGTTTAATGTAAACATACATATAAGGTTTTTATCATGAAGATTATTCTGTCTTTGAGTCTATAAGTTGATATAATTTTGAGTGTATATATTTCTTATAATTTAGATAGAGGTTTTTTTAATGAATGATTGATGAAATGCAATCAATCTATTTGAATCTCTATTCTTCTAGCTACAATCTTTTATTTTATCTTCTGAATAATCCCATTACGTGGACACCATTGAGATGAAGTATGCATCTATAATTCACTCAACTTAATAGTTTAATATTTTAATAAATTAAATATAATTCTAAGAAATAAAAGAGAATCATCACTGGAAAGAAATTAAACATAATTGCAAATAAGATAGGGTTTAACTTACCTCTTGCAGTGAAATCATCAAGGGTAATTTGCTAGATCTTTGTTTTACCTGACATTGTAGACAGAGGGGTCCTGAGAAGTCCCAGTCCCTAGTAACATCTTTAAATATATAGATCAACAATATCTTTAAACAATAAGATGATGTTGTAGAAGATACCTATTTAAAATTGAAATCATCACAAAAAATAGATTAGTAGATAGATGGGTGAGTTGCCTGACATTGTCAGTCCCGAGAAATAACAGCTTCCTCGGACGGATGTCAACCCACGTTTTCAAAAAAAAAATAATATATTGTATTTAACCATTTGTAACAAACACAAAAAATTATCACTGCCACTAGTAATGAGCTAAATCTGTGTTTCAAAAAAACCAACACGAGAAATGGATTAGATTATAGATGGGTGAATTGCCATGGTTTACCATGCCAAATTTAATAAGATTTAACAACCTTTCTGTTAGCATCTAAGAAAAAATACAGTGCCGACTCCAGATAAATTATAGAAGTTAAATTTGTATAGGATTCTCTTCGGGACTGCTCTTGAAGTGTTTGAATTAAATATATCTTTTTTTCAAATTTTTCAATAAGGTTGTTTACATATCGTATTAGTTACAAGAATTAACTTGAAATATATGATCCTTTAGTAGATTCCTGCTCCCATCATGTTTTGTTTTCCTTTTCTGAAGATACAATGTTCAACTGTATGTTTGAAGACAATTTTCTGAAGCTCCGCCATTTCTATGCCTTGAATTGATTAATCATGATCTTCTTGAAGTACATTCATAAAATCAAGTCTCAAATATTGAAAAAAAAAATTTACAGCTCAATTATACATCAAGCTCAACAAGTAACATGTCTAAAATCAATCAGACATCAAGTACACACCAATCAGTGTCTCAATTGGCTGCATTGCAAACATGAAGGCTTCATCACTCCTTACGCGCGTCAGAGGAACGTCAATTGTTTCAATCGACGCACGACACTGGTATCTATTGACGCGCGTCACTGGGATCTATTCACTTGATCTATTGACGCGCGTCAATAGTCACGCGCGTCAATAGAAGCCATTGACGCGCGTCAATGGCTGCTATTGACGCGACTTCTATTGCGCGCGTCAATATTGACGCGTCAATGGCCTCATTGCAGTTGCCTCATTGACGCGCGTCATAGATACAATTGACGCGCGTCAATGCTTCTATTGACGCGCGTCAATGGACACTGCAGTTGAGCGCGTCAATGGTTCTTGACGCGCGTCAATGGCTTCTATTGACGCGCGTCAATGGCTTCTAATTGAGCGCGTCAATGGCTTCTATGACGCGCGTCAATGGCTTCTTATTGACGCGCGTCATGGCTTCTATCGACGCGCGTCAATGGCTTCTATCGACGCGCGTCAATGGCTTCTATCGACGCGCGTCAATGGCTTCTATTCGACGCGCGTCAATGGCTTCTATTACGACGCGCGTCAATGGCTTCTATTGACGCGCGTCAATGGCTTCTATTGACGCGCGTCAATGGCTTCTATTGACGCGCGTCAATGGCTTCTATTGACGCGCGTCAATGCCTTCTATTGACGCGCGTCAGTACTTAGTAATGTCGCGCGTCATCTTGGACATTTGACGCGCGTCTATTGATGCGTTTGACGCGCCGATTTAGCCTATAAATACCCTTCTACCGGTCATTTTGTCGTTTTCACCTTCGGCTCTTGAATTTCTACAGGTCTCAATGCTTCCCAACTGCTTCCCAATTCAATCGATGTTTCTTATGCCCTCACATCCATACTGTTTTAAAGATGTCTTCGACTCTTCAGTAGATAAATATTTAATGGATGCGTGTGATTTTACAGGGCTCGTTAATATGTCCCATTTCGAAACAGATCCGGATATTTTGAATTACGTTCTGTCATCCTATAGTTCAGAGGACGGCATTTTTTATGTGACTCTGAACCGCTGCCGAATTTTTCGATTCAGTATAGAAGCAAATGAAATTCATCGGTTTACAGGCCTTCCGTTCAAAAATTTACCAATTGTTACAACTAAGGCAACACTCGTGGAAGAAAAGAATTTTCTCTCGAATCAACGTTTGGTTTCCATGTTGATTGTAAGTATAATTCGTTTTAATTCGTATTTTTTATTCTGATACAATTTGCTGTTATAAATTTTATAGTAATTTTCACTGTTTCGCATATATCCAGGCGTGGTGTCTAATATGTAGCATTTCTGAGTACATGTAATTTTTTTGCAATGCTAGTGTCTAAGATTAGCTTTGTAACTTTGTTTGACCTGATGAGTGCAGTGGAAAAGTTTAAAAAAAAAAAGATCTTAAGAAAACTGATGGAACCAAGAAGGGGAAATTAAATGATGTTCCCAAACTTGATGCAAATCAAGCAGTAGGGAAGAATTCTGATCAATGTACTTTAATATTAACGGAGGGTGACTCAGCCAAGGCACTTGTAGTCGCTGTAAGTGTTTTGTGCCATGAATCAGGGAAATGTGAATATTGAATTTGGTAGTACTGTGACATGTTTCGACATCACTTTCCAATTTAATTTTTTGTTATTTTAGTTATCTTTATGCTATCAGGTGGCAGGAATATCTATTTTTTGGAAGCTACCACTCACCAACAAATGGAGAATAAAGAGATATTAAATAGAAAAAAAATCCTTGGTCTACAGGAAGATAAAATATATGACAGCATTAAATCTTTAAGATATGGCCATCTGATGATAATGACAGACCAGGTACATGATCTTTGTATAGCAGTGTTTAGTTTCTTTAAATGTTCCCCCTGTATATTTGGTTTGTTTTGAGACTTTTTTGTATTTGTTTTCCAAGCCTCCAGATGTTTTGTATCTCCATGTCTAATGTCGGCACATGTTAATGTATTATGTAGGCAACTCACAAAAATGGAAATGTGTTATCTTTCTACACAATTCCTGAGTATGAAGCTTGGAGAGACTCATTGAGTGGATCGATAACCAGCTGGACCGTATAGTACAAAGTAATGCTAGTTTGTTTTCCTCTTTATATGTTTTCGAGTTCTGGTTTTGTTCGCTTGCCGATTAGGTATCACTTGTTGCTTGGACCATACAGGGTTTGGGCACAAGTACCTCTAAAGAGTGCAAGGGGTATTTCATAGATCTGGACAAGCACAAAAAAGATTGTGTGGGTTGATGAGAAAGATGGAGATGCTGGGGGGGGGGGGGGGGGGTCCTCATATCAATCAGCTTCTCCAATCAATCAGCTTCTCCAATCAATCAGCTTCTCCAATCAATCAGGTTCTCCAATCAATTAGGTATCACTTGTTGCTTGGACCATACAGGGTTTGGGCACAAGTACCTCTAAAGAGTGCAAGGGGTATTTCATAGATCTGGACAAAGCAAAAAAAGATTGTGTGGGTTGATGAGAAAGATGGAGATGCTTCCTCATATCAATCAGCTTCTCCAATCAATCAGCTTCTCCAATCAATCAGGTTCTCCAATCAATTAGGTATCACTTGTTGCTTGGACCTTGGACCATACAGGGTTTGGGGCACAAGTACCTCTAAAGAGTGCAAAGGGGTATTTCATAGATCTGGACAAGCACAAAAAAAAGATTGTGTGGGTTGATGAGAAAGATGGAGATGCTTTCCTCATATCAATCAGCTTCTCCAATCAATCAGCTTCTCCAATCAATCAGGTTCTCCAATCAATTAGGTATCACTTGTTGCTTGGACCATACAGGGTTTGGGCACAAGTACCTCTAAAGAGGGCAAAGGAGTATTTCATAGATCTGGACAAGCACAAAAAAGATTGTGTGGGTTGATGAGAAAGATGGAGATGCTTCCTCATATCAATCTGGTTCTTATCAATGAGATTATTAGTCGTTATGAAAATTATTGGCAACGGGATAGTTTATACACTGCAGCTGATCCAAATTTTCTGTCGCATGGAGATTTCTGGTGTTGGGGAAAGAGGTACAGCCACAGTGGAAGAAAGCCGTTGGGAAATAGTGCAGAGTAGAATTGGATAAAGAAAAGAGGGTTTTGAAAACTAGAAACTTCTACTATTGAATATGTACTATGGTTTTTTTGAATATAATTATATGGATTTACATACAATCTTTAATTTTAATTGCATTAGATTGTGATTATCATGTATTATAGATATGTTTCTTGTTTATTTGCATTGTCATGAATTGTATGTGGACGTAGATGATGAATGATGATAATTGATAAGTGTGCCAGCAACATCTTTAAATATATAGACCAACAATATCTTTATATAAATGTTAATATAAGGTAACGATAACAAGAGCTGAAAAAATATAAGGTAACAAACAATAAGATTATGTTGAAGAAGATACCTATTTAAAATTGAAATCATCACCTGTAACGTGCTAGATCTTTGTCTTAAAAACTTCAACACAAAAAAATTGATTAGTAGATAGATGGGTGAGTTGCCTGACATTGTCAGTCCCGAGAAGTAACAGCTTCCTCGGACGGATGTCAACCCACGTTTTCAAAAAATAAAAATATTGTATTTATCTAAATGTAAATACATACACCTATAACATCTTTAATTATAACCAGAGCTGAAAAAATGAATAGTAGAAAGATATATCTTTGTTTAACCTATATCTTTAATTATAACCTATCACTGCCACTGGTAATGAGATATATCTTTGTTTTATTCTCTTTCTAACTTACGATCAAACTAGATTGAACTTGATCAAGACTAGAAAAAAGTAGCCTCACACAATCTAGTATATGGACCTGTATACATCTTTAATGGGAAGCAATCAAGGATGGAGAATAACACTAGATACCTACTTAAAGTCCCCAACACTTCTTCATGTCATGGCAATAAGATTTACCAAAAAAACTCGCATGTTGGCATCTGTAGAATTTCCCGAAGAGACAATCACCCTCTGGCATGAGATTACCCAAAAAACTTGTTCTTCTAACTAGTATTTCCAGGACATTTTCTACCTCTTTTTATCTCATCGCGGAATTCCAGTGTGCACATTGTTCCTTTTACTACTTTTTCACATTTTTACATACTTTTTAACAGAGTTTTCTTAACACATGACTTTGACTACTCTTTTGCTCTTATTTTGTAGTTCCTTCATTAATACACAACAAGTAATGCAACATCACATCATCAAGCACAACTGATTTAACAACAATAGGTACAACACGATTACAATTCATTAGTAGTTTCACCCCTAGGGTCACTTGCCTGACATTCCTTAGTATATCCACGTTTAACATCTTTAATCACTTCACATTGTTTCTTATCTCTTCAGAAGATGCTTTCATTATCGATCTGAAACAGTCCATTATCAGGTATGCATCTCTTATCTACTTCGATGTTATCAAGTATTCACTCAAAAAAATAAAGTGACGCAGAGCCAATGTAGACACTAAAGGTCACGAATACTTTGGTACATTTATAGGTCCTAATCATATACACACTATTCATATGATTCGCTAAGTGAGATTCCAGTGCGCAATTGACTACTGTCATTTGGAAAGGTTTCTTGGGATTTCTTGTTATCTTTCTGAGAAACTTACACACCCTACATGCAACTTTCCATCGATGTTTGTCCAATTTGTTTCATCATTTATTGACTCTAGACACTAGCGCCCATCCACTGACGCTAGCACCTAGGTGCCCTCGTCCTTCTAGGTGCCCCAAACATCATTGTCTGGCATAACTCATACTCGCCTCTTTTAGGACTCTTTGATATCTTCTTGGGAATCTTGTTTTCTTGATAAGGTTCATCGCTTTTCAGCCTTGTCAATTAGCAAAACTTTCAAACAAGAGAATCATATAAATACTTATATTGGTTCCTCATTGTTGATGCATAAAAAGGTTGACTGAATCTCTAAGCATCTACTATCATCACCTAAGGTTACATCCAAAAGGAATTTCTAAGAGCATAAAATCATCCATATAAGCTCTCAAGTCAAGGGATAAGGGACTGTTCCATTTTCTGCATACCCATTCATTTGAGGGAAGTTCATTACTGACAAAGTCTGCACGGCAATCTATCTACATTGCTACAATCTAGTTATTTCATCACTATGAATTGCATATTGCACAATTTTGTCTTCCTAGGGCACCATTCCCTACACACACACAAGAACTACATGGAGTTCTGAAATCTAGTGTGACAGCTTTAGTCATAAGTCTCAACTCCATCACAGTGACTCAAACGGGGTTACGTATGACTCCCCATTTGAACATCTTTTTATTTTTAGGATTTGATGTGTTATCTTGGGGTCTTTGTAGGATATGCACTGGTATTTCCCTGCACATTATAGGCATATTCTACATATGTGATCGTGTGACATTACAAGTGCTAAAAAAAAAAGTGTTAGCGACATCTATTCAGATCATAAGAAAATTCAATTTTTGATGTTTTACACAGACATAAAGGTGCATCAACAGAGGTCTCTAGTGCTTAGGCACCCTTGCCCTAGTATCAGGCACCCATGTCATACCAAAATATCCTGATAGCTCGTAAAGTTATTGTGCACAGTTGTAGATCAATCTGCCCTCCTGCTTGCTTCATCAGTCTATCTGATCTCCTTCAACACTTTGGAAGATTTATTGTGACCAATGTAAGCTAAGTCTTCTATTCCATCTCTAAGCGGAACTTACAGTTCCCTTGCCCTATCAACTTCATTACGCTATATGTGCTTGTATCCAGATCTATACTTTAGCATACTCCTCATTTACTCTGCATGCTGACTCATACAAAGAGATCTAGGTTTTAGTCTTAACATTCTTCAGAAGTTTTTTAAAATCTGTAGAGTCTCCATAGATGTCAAATAATTTGGAACACCAAGAATAACGCTTTGGGCTGCTTGACCCATAGGCATGAGAGCTCTCTGTATTCAGGTCATGTAATGTTAGTAACATTTTCAAAATTGCTTACCATTTTATAGGATAGATTTATTCTGTGAGTCCCCAAGGAGTGTATTGATAGCATGATACTAGGGCCACTGTTGTTGGTAATCTGAACACATATGCCATGTTCGGTGCAGATCTGCATGGATAGATGCACCATCTGCTCCAACGTGTGCCAACTTCATAGGCCCTCTTTGATAATCAGTCATACCAGCAAAATCTGGTTTAAATGAGAAACAACTATTCTGTACCAGGTTTTCAGCAATCTGTACAAGTCTTCAACAATATTCATAACATTCGGGGGTTGAGGATCTCATCCCAGTATGAAGTATTTCCAACTGTATAGAAGAAGGATACAGGAACAAGGTGGGGAGATAGAAAAGATCTGAAGGGAGAAAAGAAATGAATTCCAAAGCAGAAAGGTCAGAGGGTGCTATGTTTTGGGTTGGTAGTAAACAGAGCTGAACTTACTCTATCATAGACGAGGCAAAGTGCCATTTCTGATGAACTACTCTCGGACCAATAAGAGTAGAAGTAGATTCAACAGAACGTTAAATTGATACAGATCCTTGAACATCGAGGAAAGGTCTGACATTGTAAAACACTTTTTTAAGTATTTGAAAAAGAGTAGAGAACTGTATAAATATTGCTATGTAGATTAGTTTGTTTCATATTACAAATATGCGATGTGATCGTTCAAAGCCTTTTCCAACAGATGTACTGTCTATTTTTCATGCTAAAATGCCTCATCCACCCCGCTGAATATCTGACAAGTATTCAAGTCCTTTATCAGAAGAAGACCTAAGTGTTTTGATTTTCAAAAGCAAACCAACCACCTAATTACTGTTAAATATCTACAAAAATATCTACAAAATATTTCTAAAAGTGTCCAGCTTCAGTTGCACTTTTTGTTGCTTTCCCAACTTGGTGGATGTACATCATTGTACATGGTGCATTCACATGGATGATGTCATCAGAATTACGCCAATGATACTCTTAGACAGGTTACAATAAATGAAGAAGATTTAGCTGCCCAAGGAGACTATTCGTCATCGTCCTGCGCAATGGTCGACATAGGGAGTGTCCTGCTTTCAATGCTGTTGCTTGGGAGAAGTAGAATGTTGAACTGGGCCCGATATTCGCAATGAACTTGTTGATCATGGGCTGAAGTTGGATCCTAAGCAGTTTGATCCTTGTGGCGATTGCTGATAACTTCACAAGTTTGCTGAGTGTTTGTATCTGTGATATCTAGCTGCACTTCTGGTTGCACCCCAACAGGAACAATATCTTCAAGATCTGGCATATTATCGTAGGTTTCATTTGTTTGACTGTGATACTGTGCAGAATGCATGTCCACCTCAATAATACCTTCCACACAGTCAGTATTCTGATTGTTTTTGGTGGGATGTATATGATTGGTATTTACACTATCTGTACCCGCAGAGTTTCCAAAATACTTGAAGAGTGATTTCTGAGATTTCTTACTTACTTTTAGGTTATTCGTATTCTTTGAGCTGGGCACCTTCCATTATTCTGAAAAGAGTCCTGCGTCAGCAAAAGAACCAAGAAGCGACTCTGTCCAGTCTCTGAGGTCTTGTCGCGCGTGAACTGTCTGAGGTCGCGCGTCAACAATACCCGAGTCAACCCTTTCTCAGTCGCGCGTCCACCCTTCCTCTGTCGCGCGTCACTTCGTAGCCCAAGTCGCGCGTCAGTATAGCTCTTGTCGCGCGTCCGTACAGCTCGGGTCGCGTGTCAGTACATATCTTGTCGCGCGTCAGTTCAGCTCTTGTCGCGCGTCAGTACAGCTCTTGTCGCGCGTCAGTACAGCTCTTGTCGCGCGTCAGTACAGATCTTGTCGCGCGTTAATATTGCCCTTGTCGCGCGTCAACACTGCATTTGTCGCGCGTCAACTGTAATATGAATCTCTGGTGCTCAAGGGTATGCGAGTTCAAATTTCACAGTATTGGTAATTTGGTAAGCTACTTGAGGTATACTACCCGGCGAATCACATAGGTTTTTGCATAGGAGATGTTTTCAAATGAAGGCGAAGCCGACCCCCCAAAAAAAATATACTATATATTTTAGGCGAACAGGACACCGACCCCACTCCGAAAAATTCGCCTTTTCAAATTTTCATAAAATGAAATTTTCGCCATATTACGAATATTCGCCGCTAAAATTATCCCTGAACTTTCCTCTTTTGCTGGCTCAGATGCTGGGAGATCCATGCTAGACTTATGGGAGTGGGACTAGAAGTGGAAGAGGGGGGTAGCTGTAGTAGTGGAGGGAAAGTGCGTAGAGACACTTGGTGGTGGCATTGAGAGGGAGGCTGAGAAAGTGCTCACAGGGGGAAGGGACAATGTAGGGGAGGAAGATGTGGGAAAGGAAGGGAGATGAGAGATGAGAGAAGAAATGGTGAGGGACAACTCCGCGAGAGAAGAGAAGATGGATGACGAGGAGGGGGGAACCGTAGAAGATGGGGGAGAGGATACGACCAAAAGAATGGTCGTTTGAGTCACGCGAGGAGGAGAAGGAGGAGAGGGAGAAGGAATAGAAGGGACTTTAATGGTTATAGTAGTGGTGACACCCTGAGTGGATGTGCCCGTCAAAACACCTTCCGCCGCTTCTTTGTCTCGGGAAGCCAAAGTTATAACTTGTTCTTGTACAGTGGAAGGAGGAATTTCAGGAGCTTTTTCTTGAGCAGTGCTCGATTCACCTTCCTTATCCTTACCTTTGACCTTTGGCAGGTGCTTTGGCCTGACAGGTGCGTTGCCCAATGGTGACGTAGTGAAATCTACCCCCAGGTAGATGAGGCCATTCATCCTGGACTAGTGCTCTATCCTTCGTAGTGTCTCCTTGATCCTTTCTTCAATGGTCTGGGGAACTTTTTCTCTATCGATTGTAAAAAATGGCCAATTGTCCCCATCTGTATCCAAATATACCTGATCAACTTCTTGATCAGTAGTTTGATAACCTTTTGGGACGATGGCCATGCCATACTAAATAATCTCTGTCAGGGCCAGGCGAGAGTGATCCTTCCTTCTAAGTTTGACCTCATGATACAGGTCGATATAGATGTCCTCGATCTGTGGAAGGTGGATAGGATCGAGTTTTTCCTTGGGAAGGAAATTCCTTGGATCAAAAGTGGGCCTCGCTAGGAAGTTGTGCTTCAGATTGAGCAGTTCTAGCTCGATAACCATTTCCCAGGCTTTGTGGTGAGAGACACATGTGTATCTACCCACTGTAAGGGGGAAAGGAGTTCCACCCTTCTTTCTCTTCAGGCACTTCTCGTGGTATGTTACGAGCTGTCTGGATAGCTCCAACAGGATCAGCTTGGGACCAGTATACCTCGGCAATTTAGTGTGCTCCCCTAAGAAGTTAGCTGCCCTGAGATAGGTGAAGGTGGGAAACTGTGTAAACAAGGCCCCCCACTTCTCTGTTGCTGTGAAAATTCTCTTGGTCGTTCAACCATGAGTCATGTTGGGCCTCAAAAGGAAGACGATGCCATAAAAGAAAGCATTGTTGATTTTAGTGAACTGCGGGATGTTGTTCTCCAGTTTCAGCTCTGGGTAGTACTCATATATTCTCACCTAGGGCCAAACCCCGCATCGGTTCAGTGTCAGATAATCCCTTTCCAAGGGTGTAGTGTAAACTACATAGGAGTTCATGTAGAACCTCCCTGTTGTGGTGAGTTGTTGGAGCTGCTCGGATATAGTACTGCTTATTATCTCCACCCACTCGAAGCGTTGATCAGGTACGTTCTTGTTCATGGTCTCCAGGTACCTGAGCATCCACTTATGAAAGTAATGGGTGTAAGAAAGCCCAAATACTCTACTTAGGAACATGATGGTAGCACTTAGTTCCTCAGAGAAATCGCTACGGTGAATAACCTGTGGCCATCTGGTTACCACCTTCTTGTTCTTTAAATACACTTCATTCATCAGCTGCATGCACTGGTCTTCATTATCCTCCCATGCCTTAACGCAGTCCTCTTGGCTTACGGCCACGAAATGCCGATGATGAGGGATGCCAAGCATGATTTCGAAGTGTCGGGCAGTCAGGTTGATTATGACCTCACCCTTTTCATTCTCAACACATCTTGTGTCTTTGTTGTAACAACGGGCCACCACCATCATGAATTCGTTGTTTACTGCACTGACGGGGATCCCCCTAGCAAAATGCAGCCCGCTGCCTACCAGTTTGTCCATCCAAGGACTTCCTGTGACTCTTCTGGTTCTGGCCCAGAAATCTTCCATGTCGATGTGACTGAGCTCAAAGTCCCTTATATCCAGGTCACATTCTTCCTGGGACTCGGTCATTCTAACCCTCTATTACTTGTACTTCATCTCTTCCTCTACAAGCTTAGCTTTGCCATTTGATTTGGTTGGTCTCTTGCTTGATGTAGACATATGTGGATCTAAGTTCAGTTGCTGATCTGTAAGAAGAAGAAGCGAAACCCAACGCAGAAGAGCCATGTTAGCTGTTAGATCTTCCATTAGAGTATTACAGAATGAGGAGTTAACAATTTAAAGGCCTCAGGGCGCAGGCGCATGAACACTGCAGGCTGTAGGTTTAATAGTATGGCACACAGAAGGAGGGTGTTACACGGAACAAATTAGTGCCAAAGGGTGCAGGGCGCAAGGATGCTACACATGACATTTTTGTTATTGTAAGAAGAAGTGCACCTGCGCCATTCATATGCGTTTTATGCTAGGTGCAAATAGTTTTCATGTTGCATGGGGATAGGACGCGCCAATGGCATATATATTTTTCATGTTGCATGGAACTTTGGTGTGCCGAAGGGCACAGGGTTGATGTGTATAACATAGGCTTTATGTGCGCAAAAGGGGAACTTGGTGCGGCACAGGGAAGGCTTGCATGACATTGTGCTACTGTAAGAGGGGATGCACCTGCGCCGTTTATGCAGTTTTATACTTGGCACGAGTAATGTTGGTGTTGCATGGGGGCAGGGTGCACCAATGGCACAAATATTTGCCATATAACATGGAAGTTTGGTGCGCCAAAGGGCACAGGGTTATTGGGTGTTGTAAGCAAGAAAAGTGTGCTTTCTTGGCGCGACTGTATTTTATGCAGCAGGAATGGCGAATGCGCCAAGAGGAAAATGCAGTCTAAATACAAACTTCCAAGTTTTATTTCTTTCCCTGATGGGTTTGCATGTGTTTTAAGCCTTTTTCTTCGGGGATTTAGAGGGTGAAGGGGGCACAATGAAGAGATCTAGGTTGGTTTTTTTAGGCAGATCCCCTTTTTGACAGCAGATCTGGAAAGAGGGTAGAGAAAGCTTTGGGAGGGAAAAACAATAGGAGGGGTTTATGGGTTTCTTATATTCATTCATCCCTCCTTCAACAACCAACAACAAAAACTAAAACACGAGAGTAACAAGGACCACTTACCTAGAATATATAGAATGTGAGAGACGAAGCGGGGTCCACAAATGCGACACGAGGACAACAAGTGTGCTGACATGTGCAGAGGAATAAAATTAATCATGTGTTTTCAATTATGAAAGTGACAGGGCAGGTGCGCCTATATATAGGCAAAGGTGCAATAAATGCACCAACCACTTTTTCAAGAGGCACACCAAAACATGTGTCGACATGTAAAACGGTGCACTCTTTGGCACGGATAAACATGTGTCATCACGGGGATACTTGCGCCTTTGGCACAATTTTAAGACTGTCAACACTCCATTCCTTGCGCCCTTTGGCGCACCAAAACACGGCGTAACAATTTATGTGTTAACATGAAGGCGCATGCACCTTGGCACATGCAAGAATGGCACATCACGGGAAGGCACACCAAAACATGTGTCAACACGTAAAACGATGCACCAAAGGAAATGAAGGGGGCACATATTTACTCTGTGTTACACAGATAAAAGGTGCGCCCAGCCAAAAAGGGACCAATATGGCTAAGTTCGGAGAACTAGATTTCCTGGAAAGGGACTTTGCAACATTCTGAACGCAGAGGGGTCCATGACGAGGGACCCGAAATTTTTTTTGGTATGGTTACCTATAAAATTTCCCTCGTCAATTTTACAGGATAACAGGATGATCTATTTTTTAGTAGATACTTATGATAAAAAAAATTTCAAGAAAAAAAGGAGTAATGTATTCATTTTTTATGCCCTTATAAAAATAGTCTAATCCCATGCACGTCGGCCTATCATCCAGCGGGTGCTGGAAGATCAACCAAGGTATGCGCGGGTGTCGAGCCCCTCCTTTATGTGAGTCTTGTGAGAATACATTTCTTGATGAAAAAAAATAGATGCAAAAAGGTAAAGAACCATACATTCATTCTGAGAGCTTTAAGATGAGTTATTATATCATTATACCTAGTTCGGTAATAGGAGAAACATCAAATGAATAACATATCTGATTCATACCATAAAGGAAATGCACTAGGGTTTACACCCATGAACAATGCATATTTTGAAAAAAAGCATATATTTCATATTGATCATAGTTCAACAACCATATGACATTCACCAAGGTCATACCAGGCCAATGTATCAATGCAGATAAGACTCATGCATCAAAAGTCCTAACTATGCTTCCCATAGTACAAAGATATTTTCATAGACCCATCCCTCTAGACAAGATATTACTCCTACATTCCTCTAAATGAGAACCCCAACTCTCTAGAACCTTTTTATTATTCCTGCAGAGATTCACCTTTCATTCTCTCTATTCACTCTCTCTTCCTTGATAGCGTGTCTCTTTTTTTACTTGAAAATATCTATATATAGTTGTATCACCCACCACCATGCCTTTCTAGATTAACAGATACTTAGGAAATAAGGGATAAAATATACAAAACAATCCCTAACAAAATCGCAATAGTAGAAACTAATATGTAGAAAATATTACAGATCTCAAATAAAAGTGTAGAATAAAAATAACACAACACAAAGAGAAAATATTTAACATGGTTCACCCAATTTGGGCTACGTCCACCAAGAATCACTTGCTCAGATTTTATTACAAGCCACTGCTCTCTCAATACAATACCAAAAATGCTTAAAAAACTCTACAGAATTCACACCTAAATTCTGACACATCTGTAATGTTACATAAACCCTACCATATGCACAAAACCACATAAGTAGAAAAATTATTTAGTAGTTTTACAAAACCATGGGCCAAAACCATCCAATAAATTGATGGGTAAAAAAATCCCTCCCATATGAGAAAAACACTTTTCCGGTATATCAAACACATTTTTCGAGGCCAAAAAAATTTCTCAGGGGCTGCGCCCCAAACCCTGATGAGACAACTGTGGAAAATGTACAGTACTCTTAGTGTAAAGTATTTAACATTTTCACACATGAAAATAGGCTCCAAAACCTAACACAGATTGGTTGCCAAGTGTCAGGGTGGTCCTGTAATGGAGCATGCTTATTCTCATCCGAGCTCTCCACTCTCTACAATGATGTCTTTCTAGATCCATCCATCACATGGAATATTCCTTTCTTGACCACCAAGTTTCCAAGCTGACACCTTATCCACTCCACATGCTTAGTCAGGTCATGCTTCTCTCATGTGCTCCCTAGAACGATGAATATGGCTAAGTCCTGAAACCATTTGCTTTGCTTTGCACGTATGCCGTGGATTCTAATAAACCCTTATAAAACCCTAGTCATGTGTGCCTTTACCCCACACATCCTTCTTCATATTGGTCCCGCACACCCATGCACCTTCTTGTACTTAGCTAATATTCTGAGGCCGAACATCACCCCACACTAAGCTTGTTCTTTGTCCTCGGGAACACCTCTTCTTTAAAGAATAAAGAATGGAGGGACTTTGAAAGGTTGGAATAAATAATAAAGGAATAAGAATGAGGAATGAATGAATTAAAGAATGGGGGGAATGAATAATAATTTGTTTATTGTTAAAGGAGGAGTGTGAAATCCTTCCTTATATCTGTCTCAAGCTTCTCCCAGAAATCTACCTCACTCTGTGCTTATTGACAGAGGTCACCTACTAGGGCACTCACCTCCTCAAAACTTATCTCATCCCCTTTGGAACTCATTGTATCAGAAATCCCTTCTAGTTATTTTCCAAAATCATCAAGCACATCCATCCTTCGGGTGATCTAGGGGTATAATTCCTTCAACCGGTTTTTGATTGAGCCCCACAAGGTCTCGATGGCTTCTGATTTCTTCTCTAACTCGGCCAAAATATTATCCTGCTCTTCTTTGTTCCTCTTATTCTTCTCCTAAAAACTCCTTGAGTTCTACTTCATGTGTAAAAACTAGAATGCTTGCTACCCTATTTATGTCATTGCAACATCCATGTTCTCAAGAAGCCAAGTAGGCAGTTTGGGAAAATGTGAACTAAATAGATAACTTTGGTTGTTGAACCAATTTTTTGAATGTATTGGCATGGTGTGATTCCCTTAAACATGTTGAGAAGGTTCCCTAAATCCATTTTACCATTTGAAGGGAACTCCAAATTTGTAAGTTATAGAGATATCTTGAGTTGACAAGAAAAAAAAACCTACTAGTTAACTGTGGATGCATTGAGAATATTGAACTAATTGTTTGGTTGAGTGAGTCAAGATCCTATTTGCTCTACATCAAGAATAAGGAAAAAAATGGTAAACCCACGTGATACTTCAAAATATGCATAACTTTCAGAAAGGTGTGGAACAAGATGCAAACAAGGTAGGTCAGTTAGCCATGTCAGACTCAACAAGCACAAGTGGAACCTTCTCATGTTTCATGAGTTCAGCAATCCACCAACATGGATGACATGAGAAAAATGGACAGTGTAATCATAAAATTTAGAGGTATAGGGTGCAAATGGAATAGTTTCATGGTTTTATAACTTCCCCACAAAATCACATTCCCCGTATAAATAAATTGGGTAAATTGGCTCCACGAAGCACTAATAGAATTTTTATTTAGTTCCTCAAATCATTTAAACATTTGATTCACCACACAAAGGGAAAATATTATTAAATAAACTTGTTAGGGCCCATGAGGAGTAGATCCACAATTCCTTGGATTCCCTAAAACTTTGCCTAAGCCAACTGGATCTAGTTCTCAAGCCATAACTTCTAACTTAGAGATCCAAACTGCATAAAATTTATGGTGTTGGAACCGTCTCGTTAAGGGAGTCATTTTGGAATTAAGAAACACAAGAAATGACGTATTTTTGGGGGTCAAAATGTAAACACGAGTTCTATAGGAGAAAAGTACAGTTTTAATATTACAGGCACACAAATCACTTTAAACACAAAAATTTATTGCATCATGGTTCCCATATCATGTCTTGATGATCAAATGACATGGAGGGATGACTCTTGTTAGGTTCCCATGTGTGTTTTCTGAATTTGTTTAGTGGATAAACTTGAATTTGGCATGCCCTCTCTCTTTTTATCATACTTATCTCCACTTTCTCTATATATTTCTAAAAATCTATCATTTTTTAGGGTTGGACATTTTATTTTGCAGGTTTGTCATGCCAAAATGTTGTTTCAGGTAGATATGGGTTACATACCTCCATTTTGGATTATGTAATGTATTTTTGTGCCTTCTACTTCAGGTAATGGATTGTACATACTTTTATGGAAATTAAATAATGTTTTGTGGTTATTTATCTAACATAACCTATATTTCATTGCATTTTTGCCTCTCCATTCTTGTTGTGGAATGTTGTGCATGTATTTCTCCTTTTCATGTTCCATTTTTCTGTGTTTTTTGTGAGAAATGGAGGATTTCATATAGTTTTAGTCTATGACATACTTGTTTTACCTCTCCTTCTACATTTTACCTCATTTTCCCCTCATGGAGAGTGTTCATCCCCCTTTTCTTGATGTTATCACCTCTTTCTTAGATTAGGATTTCATTTCCATACATATATCTGAGTCATGTCCCTTTCAATGATTAGTTTAGGCTTAATTTAGTTGTATTTTGAAGTTGTAGAAGTAGTATTATCATTATGACAGGTAGAGGAACTAAAATTATCTAGAGGTTTGTCTCAACATTGCAAGGTACCACACTTGGAGATAATCCCATGTTACCCAAAAGTATGGATTTTCCATGATCAAATATTATGGTGTTATTTTTGTGTGATAATAGTTCTCGCATGCCAGGTGGGACTAGTTTGATGATATTTACACCATTATGTCATAAAGTTTGATCTATTTTTGTGATATTTCATCCTTTGGAGGGTTTAAATAAGCACATATGGTGACTCCATTGTTCAAGAAACCCATTCTCTGATTCTGCAAATGACTCCCTTCATAGTTCCACTCATTTTCATGTTTCCATTTACCTCATGGATCTCCAAAGAGATATTTTATCCTCTTATTTGAGTTTGATCCCACTTCATTTGTAACAGTGGGATGATATTCCCAAAACAACCCTAAAAAAATTTCCTCTTTTATATGGAAATGGAGATCCATCTCCTATTGATCACATGAAATACACAGTAAACCATGATGTCATTCACAACATTAGAGGAAAGAACATTTACCTTGGAATTATTGTTTCATCATTCAGAGGTACAGTAAGAGAATGGTACAATGGTAAATCTCCTTATTCCATTTCCAAAAGTGATTAGTTGGGAGAACAACTACACAACCAATTCAAAGAGAATAAAGATGTCATTTCTCTCATGGAACACCTCAACAAAATACATTGACATTCAATTCAGGTCATCTCATTTTTAAACATCGATTTCTCAAAGACATGGCTCACTATTCCTCAAGAATTAAAAACCCTACCTCAGTATTTGAGATCCTTGGATGATGATTTAGTTGTATTGATCCAAATTTTAGGAGGAAATGCTCTTCCTCAGGATTTTTCCATTGCATTGCAAGATGAGAAGATTCTTATTAAAGATGGACAAAGGAAGCCCATCCCATTTCTTCCATTCTTCCCTCATCTTCTCAAATTATCTATAACTCTTATGTAATTAAATAAAGATGCATTGTCTCATTCCAAAAATAGGAATATCCTTTGCTTCATAGTCCTTTTGATGCTCTACAATCTCATCATGCCCAAAAAATATCCTATGATTTGAAATATTCCCTCCCATCTCCACCCAAGGCAATTCACAATCTTCCTAAACCCAGTCATAATGTTCTCAAGTGTTATATTGTTACACATGTTACCCCAATGCTCTACCCAATCCTCACTAAACCAAGTTATCCTATAAGATAGGTAGATCATGATTTTTTTCTAATTTTATGGAGAGAAGGAGAAACCTTTGCAAAACGCCTAATAGTAAATTATTGTGTAAAACCAAATAACTGAGTTTGAAAGTTCAAATCAGAAAATGAGGATGTTTATTTTAGAGGATAATTTGGCTTCTCCATATGATCAAATCATATCTCTTGATCCCAAAGCATATATGCTTGAGAATGTAATTAATCAGTAGTTCCTTGATATTTTTACTGTATCATCTCAAACTAAAATTTCCCAAAATGATAGCTTCATGAGAGTTAAGGATTGGTAGGAGTCAAATTGGGAAGATGAGTAGGTTCAAGTTGTACAAATAGAGGATTTGAATGTAAAAAAATAGGCATTTTTGATAGATAATCAAATCGGAGTTAAAGGGGGAGAGAGTGTTTTTAAAGACTAGTGTCACCCAAAAAATGAGGAAGAAAGGATTCTGAGTGAGAAAGATTTCTTGATTGAATGTAATGACCTTTAATGTTCTGAATTGTTTAGAACTTGATTTAATTTTGGAGGATTATAGTGATACACCAAGAGCATCATTAGTTTTTGCAATGGATTAGCAAGAACTTCATGAGGAGGAGGATGAGTTTGAATTATCAAACTTTATTGGATAAGGAAGAAGAAAATGAGAAACCCATTACCAAATCAGAAATCATAAAGGAGGTTGAGTTGTATGGAGCATAAAAAATATCACAAGGCATATTTCAAATATGATTCTTCATGAGGTGGATGGTGCATTTGAACTCTCATAGTTTTTATTTAAATAAGAAAATCAGCATGCTAGTGTGGAGAGGGATGAAAACCCAAAATGAACAAGGATGTTTATGTAAGAGTAAGTAGAACAAAGTACAATTCATCATGAAAACATATATTATTATGTGTCGACACAAAATATATGCACTTGGGTACATTTCTAGGTCATAGAGCACACTAATATATACATGATTCCTAAGCAACAAAAATAGTGGTTGACAACGTCTTTTGGGCCTTTTGCTTTGTCTCTTATACTTTTATTGGCCTTACACATCTTACAACCCTATCGGTACTTCACTGATTTATATTTTCCTCAGACACTAGCACCCATTTAGGAAAAAAGCACCCAGATGCTCCTATCCCTTGTAGGAACTCCAAACCTTTTTTTCCTCTTCTTACTCTTTTGGGACCCTTTTTACTTTTGGTCATATTTTACAACTTTCGGTTGGTGTTTCAGTTGTCAATTACAAAATTCAAACAAGGAAATAATATATATACATAGTTATAGATCTCAAAGAAGGGGTCAAGCACTAAACTTTATCTACTATCACCTAAGCTTGTAGTCAAAGGCACAAGACCACTTCAGAGGCATTCATCTAGCACACTCATACAAGGGAAAAGGGTTACATCACTCTACATACATAACAAAGAAGGGGGAAGTTCACTTTATTCCATCTCACATATTTACATACTTGGAGAAATCTATATCTAGTTTGCTATCATAGTGCAACTTGTACAAGGGAAACCTAGGGCATAATTACACACACATACACACAGAACTACATGGATTTTGAAATGTAGTGTAGTACTCGGTACTAAGTTCACTCTTTGGGTGACCACCAGGGTCATTTGGACTCAACATTCTACATATTTTTTATTAAATTTGATGTGGTTTGTGGAAATGTATATGTATATAATTTTTTTTTTTTCAGGTTATAGGTACAATCAACGATCTAGGACAAAAACAAGATAGAAAAAAGGAAAATAACAAAAAATATCCTCCTGGACAAAAAAGGACATAACCTACACACCTAACTGGACACTAGCACCCAGATGAGTCACTAACACCCAGACGCTCCTTTCCTCATGTGGGTGATTCTTTCTTACACATCTCTGAGTCACAGAACCTCCAGTGAGCCTTGAAGGCACTACTTACAATTTTTTTCAATAGTTATCCTGTCCAGATCATCTCCAAATTGTGTGAAATCAACTAAGTCACACTCTCTTTCTCTTGCTTAAGGTTTCATATTATTGCATGATAGTTTCTCTTCCATTTATTGTATATGATCACTTGTATATCATTAATTACAATAAATTTACTATGAAATTAATATTTAATTACATTTATATTAAATTATTTGGTGAACCTGCACTCGAACCCTACCTTTTCCCCAAGTCCTTTTTATGCTCATCATCTGTACTGGTATTTTTGGCCCTCTTACGAATATTGAGCTTCCATTATCTACCCATAGGTTATCTAAATCAATGGCTGAATCTGATCATTCCTTTATCAACTCAACCAACATTTCTCTTGAAAACATTGAAGTTTCTGATAGTGAACACTCATATGATGAAGACACTAATGTTGATCAAGAGAAACTTGAAAAACTCACTAATTTCTATTCCACTTTACGTGACCACCACATGCATATTCCACATGTCCTCAATTATTTACTCACTTCGAAGAGATATAGAGATGCTACCACTCTCCCTCTCCTAGTTTCCTCCTCAGCTACCATGGTATTTACCTCACCTTTAACCATTCCCATTTCTATACTTACCACAAATCCTCTTCTCTCTCCTAATACTTCCCATACACATCTTGGATCCTTTTTGGGCACTCATGGCCTAAAATCCTTATACAATGACTTGTAATCCTAAATTCTCCAATTGCAACTAACTACTTCACATTCCTCTCCATCTCTAAACTCCTCACTTGTACTGCATATCCCTTTTATATGCACCATTTCTTCTTAATTGCTACATCATAACTTTTTTGCACCTAAACTTCCCACCTTCAACGGCCATAAAAACCCTAAGGAGAACCTGCGTTCATTCCATGTTGCATGTCTAGACTATGTTAATGACCATAAATTGTTGGCAAAATTATTTCCTCGCATTTTAACGCACTATGCTATGTGTTGGTTTTGCGATCTACCTATCCATTGGGTAACTTCATTTATAGCTCTAGCTGATGTATTTATCACCCATTTTTCTATCAATATCGGCACCAAGATATCCTACACTCAATTATCTAAGATCAAACAAGGATCCAATGAGCACCTTGCAGATTATGTCTTGCGATATAAGAGCAACCTTGCTAAAATGACTAATGTCCTTGCTGACTCCGAATTGCAAGATCTTATTCATTCAAAGTCTTTTACCTCCCCTCCAAGAGATTGTTATCTTCTGAGACCTCTCCTTATTTCAATCAGTTATGCCATACACTCAAATTACGTGAAACCAAATTCCTATCCATGGGAAAACTCAAGTATTATGACAATTCCATCTACTTCCTCTTCTAGTCAAGTTCCACTCCAAATCAGCATTCAAGCCATCTCCTAATCCTACTGATGCTCAACCCACTGGTCAATGTCATTGTTTCTACCTACAATGCTTCAATTACAACCCACTAGGAGAACCTTTACTAATCTTCCTTGTACACCTCTGCTTCCTATTACCATAACTCACTGAAAGTAATCTCGATTACTCTCCCTCCACCACTCAACCTAGATCCTTCTCACCCACGTGGCAGTAACTACGATGAAAATGCACAATGTGATTACCACTCGATGCAATGTCCATTCTACTAATAATTGTTTTAAGCTTAGGCATATCATTCAATGATCTTATCGATAATAATGCAATCGAGCTCCCAACACCATAATATTATTAAACCGTTCAATGATAATTAAAATCTTAAAATATTTAATGACCCCTTACTAAAGCATGAAAAAAAAAATATTGATTCATCTTCTAACCATACATATCATGCTTTTCCTCCTCCTTCATCAGGTTCGTTTGATTTCTTCATTGCTACTCTAGACATACCACCACTAGTTATCACCTTCTCAGATCATGATCACCATGCTACATTTTCCTCTGATTCAATGCATATTAATTCTTCTATCGGTACTTATAGTATTCAATAATAATTTGGTCTATCCCTTGGCCCTTACAAATGCATGCTCTATCAACACTTCTACTAGCTATCAATTGTCCCAACCTCACTTAATCACTTTTCTAGTCCCTAATTCTTATGGTCATGTCATCCTTCCAATCATTTTCGGGCCCCTTACCATATTTACACCATTCCTCATTACATCTAAAATACAGGGTTGTGACATTGTCTTAGGTCTTCCTTGGCTCTGCATCTACCCAAGGTATTCCTATCCATGCTTCACCTTTGTCTAAATTTCATCCATAAAAAAGGTTGTCACCATTAAAGGTATCCCACTAATGCACACCATTTCCTTAACCCACTCTTGAATCTATTTTTTCACGAGTCACGACATATTGTCCTCCTACATGGCTCAAGTTGAGCTTTATCCCTACACATACTTCCCCTCATTAGTACACGACCTCCATCACGACCTCTGTCGTCCTCACCCCTCCAGTAGTCTACCTCACTGGCCTAATTCCCCTGCTCGGGGAAAACGCATTTCTCTTGATGTTCTACACCCGCTTCACCACATCGGTCTCCTTTACATACACATGTAGGTATTATCCTACATACACCTGGTCACCGATCATCATCACATGCACTAGATCTTTCTCGAATACCAATTGTCACTTTGAAATGCACCTTGCTCTTTGCAATCATCAAATAACTATCCATCACTTGCACACTTGGGGAACATGGACACCATCCTTAGGCTCTCCATCACCTGTATGTTGGAGTGAATCTCTTTATTTTTTATTCCTAGTTCACTTTCTACATGCAACACGCTAAACTAATGCTATCACGATATAGGCTAACTCTAGCATCTACTCTCAATTGACATGGGACAACAGGGAGTATTACGTGAAAGAAGACACTCCATTTTCATGGGGTCATACTCAGCTATTGAGGGTCCAAGTTCTTAAATGAACCTCGCATCAGGCTACATTTGGATGCTCACAGATGCTTTAAAGATGCATCTTTTATACACATGCTCACATCTCTGCTACAATGTACAATCATTTCCCAATTAAGATGCACTCTTAAAAGGGTTCTGGAATGGTTGTATACTTGACTATTGAGGGACAACAATTCCTATACCATGAACTTCATTGCATGCAAACTCACTTGGGGAACATAATCTATGGATCCTCTACACATCTGACACATCGCAACACATTGCATCACAGGCATGTCCGTCGCATTTACACACCTTGGTTACATTTACTCTTGTTAGCTTAGAATCTACTTACATATTATCACTTTGTTTAGAGTATGCACTAGGTAGATACTGTAGATATGTAAAACATCAATTCCTTCTATATACACCATGCGCTAGTTTAATTGGTATATTGATGTGAATGCAGGAATTTTATAGGTTCACACACGATGCATGATGTTCTGACACTTCTCTGTACCATTCCCCATTGAGGCTCCTAGGAAACATCTATTGTTACTAATATTATACTCTACATATCACAAATGTTATCACTACATTATTTACTATTTTTCATTACTGTCACTTTACTCTTCGAGAGATAAATAATGATCAGAAAAGCTTTGACATACTATTTGGATCTATCTAACATGCTAACAAAAGACTTCATGTGTAGATATTTGGCCTAAAGGATTACATACAACCATGTGTTATCTGATACATTTTGATTGTTATTATTTGTCTCAAAGATAAGTTATGCATGGGCTCAAAATAGCCCTATGTTTTTGCTTTGTATGCATTGTTTTGCTTGATGGCTACTTTGAACCTTTCCTGCATTGCTCTTGATGACATTGTGAATCCATGTCCCATGTATGAAACCCATTCCTTTTTGCATTCCATCTTATCTTCCTAAAGTAGCTTATTACTAAAATAAATGATACCAAATTATAGATTTTGGTGAGAGCTTTACAACGAGACTCAATTTTTACTAACACTTGTTACTAGCACATCAAAAGTTATGGCCTTCTAAAGTTCCTATGGTTTCTGTAGCATGCATAGTCTCTTACCCCCTGCAGGTATCCAGCTTCAAATTAGATGCATAAATTGAGATATCGGACGTGTCTGTCTCGCTTGGACCTCATTCTTCTACAGTTTCATTCGTATGCATTTTCTCAAATGAGGGTGGGAATCTATTCTCCTGAATAAATCACCAGCTACACTAGTCCAAAACTCCAGAAAGACACATATACAGTAAAAAAATCAACACAAGCGTCATGCAATTACAAATTGGCCGAGAATTAGACTGTGGTGATGCAAGAACATTCAGAGCACTCCTTAGGACAAATTTTGGTGTTGTCAATAGTAATTGAATGGTGTTCACTAGGTGTCTTAGGAGGTCCTAGAAGTCATTAATGGACATTATAAGTTCATGTCATGTTGTCTAAGTGGAGTCTAGGTTTCAAAAATTTAAATGTTATGTTCCCTCCAAAAGAGTTATTTTGTATTTCTTGTGTGTTTAAGCCATTATGGGCTTGTTTAAGAAGTGTTGGTGGTTATGTGTGGTTTTTAAGGTCAAATGTGAAATCCAAGCCAATGGAAAAAACCCACGTACCTTTCTCTCTTTAGTTGGCTGACCACTACAAACTGTAAACGAATGAAATATCTCAACGAATTCACTAATTTTCTTGACTGAGTTTTGTGAAATGTGAACCAATAAAATTTTTTCAATGAACTCTATGGTGTTATTTTTTAGTTTGATCTCTAGATCTATAAGATTCCGAAACGTAGCTTTGACCTCATTGACCTACAACAGACCCAAAAACTTGTAAATGAGAGCTCATTCTGTAGGATTAGGTCCGCCAGAGTTAGAAAAATGAAGAGAGTACCAAAATAGTGCAATGTAGCCCTGCCTAATCCATTGATACACTGACAAGTAGCCCCTATTTTTCCTATTAAAATTTATGGGAGATTAAATGTCACATAGTTTTCATAAAACCTACAAATGATTTAAACTTTCTCCACATGGATTTTTTGAATGCTAATAACCGGTCCTTTTGAAAGGAATAATTTGATGGTTGTTTGATCATGTTTTTCTCTTCAAAATGGATAAGTCCATTTTAAAAGAGTGATTTGTACTCTATCATTATGAAGTTTCTACCTTAGATGTTTTTAACTAAACCTTAGTAATTATACTCCTCAGATTGTGAAAAACATTCATAAGTCATTCCCAGGAACTCATTCTTCCATTCAAAGTCTGTAAGCCATTCCAAAATATATATCAAGATGAGAAACAAAATTTTTGAGTTTCCTTCCTGTATGTGTGCAAGAAATGGAAACAATACCAATTAAGGGCCCCTCACTTTTTGCAATCGTCAGATAGTTTTCCACCACTTTCAAACTTGGGGGGTATGCACTATCCTCCCCCCTTCATCACCATTTGATTTATCTATTTGTGTACTCTTATTTCAATTGCTAAATCTCATGCTCTATTCTTCATAGTCACAACTTTCTAGCATCTATTCGCAGTACACTTATTATACTATCATTACCTGATGACACACTCTAGTTCTACATTTCATACTTGGCTGTTGAGGATCAAATTCTCTAATGAACCTCACACCCCTTACTCCTATCTTTTTCTTTATACATTCAATGCTCCACAATGAATCTTTTCATTCTCACATCACTTCTGGTATACACACTTTACCATCATTACTTGATGACACACTCTTGTTCTATGGTTCATACTTGACTATTGAGGGATTATTTCTAAATGAAGCTCATCTCACACACATCCGATGTGGAAAAATGTTTATCCTCTCATCTAAACATTTTACATATAATATAAAACCACACACTTGCACAACATTTTCATATCTTGGTTACATTTACTCATGTTAGTTTATACTACTTACATGTTACACTCTGGTTTCTATGCTAATTAGATATTTAGTATGTATTTATATTTTTATATATACACATCTGCATTCACTTGGTATCTTAAGGTGAATGTAGGAACTTTCATAGATTCATACATGATTCATGATACTTGGAACAACTCTTTACTAGTCCCCATCGAGGCTCTTGGGAACATCTACCTTTCTTACTCTTATACTCTGCACATCACAAGTTATATTGTTATATTATTTACTACTTCTCATCACTGTTACTTTATTTTTTATTGATCTATACATGCTTTTACAAACTATTTATCTCTCTAACATGCTAATAGGTTCTTCATGTGTAACATTTTCATTATAGGATTCAATATAACCATGATTATATGTAACCTTTTACTTACTACTTACTATTATTTGCTACTGTTTGTGGGCTATGCCCTATTTCTTGTTTGATAATTTTTTTCTTATGACCGCTTCTGCCTTGATTATCTTTTGTTATTGTGAGAAATGTCCCATGTATACAGCCTAATTTTTCATGATACATCTTGTCTTTATAGTTACTTGTTATATTTTTTTGTCTTTCATTGTAGCTATCATTACACTAAAACTTGTTTCCTAGCCCATATTCTTTATATTTTAATTGGTTTCCACCATGCACATCCCCTACCCTGATAGGTATCCAATATCAGAAATGCATATCGGTATCTTGTCCTCTCATTTGGGCTGCCTTCTCTTACTTTTTTTGCATGCACACCAAACAATGGGGCATCATTCAGGTGAGAAAATCACCCTTACAATAGCACATAGTTACATATCAGAGCATAAAAGTACAAATTTGGAAACAAAAAATAGTAACAAAATGGCCCATAATCAAACTTCGGTCACAAACAAAAAGTGAACACTAGCACCCAAATCATACAGTGGTAGTGGGCACTTATGTCCCACCTAGGTGCTTGTGTCCTGGGGGTGAAAAAAATTAGTTTCTCATTTCACCATAGTTTTCACCAGTTTCCATTACAGTTCTACAGTAGCAGTCACTTGACTATAATCACATAATTCAGTTTACATTCAGTTATAAATAGTTACAATCAGTTACATACACGGATGTGCCATCTGCAGTGTAACTTATTTGGGAATAATCATGGATGGAGAGAAAAACCAAACCTCTCTCCCCAACACTCTTCTCTTTGTGTGAGATCTCCCAAAAACTCACCTTTGGCATGAGATAGCCCAAAAAACTTGTCCTTGGCATAAAATCACCTAAAAAATCACTCTTGGCATGAGATCAGCCAAAAACCTCACCTTTCAATAACAAATCCAACAACATCTCCAAGAAAAACATGATAATTTTCTATCTTTTAATCTCTTATACATTAGGTGCACACTTTCCTTTTACACACTCTTACACTTTTACTTACTTATACACACGTTACTTTGATTTTTCATATACAGAAATTTGACTACTCATTTTCTCTTCTTTTATAGGCCCATCCTTATACTCAATAAGAAGCAACTCACATCAGTGAGCACAAAATCTGATAACACACTAATACACATACACTTCACCCCTAGGGTCAACTTTCATTTTCTAGTTTCCACACTTTAGTTGTCCACACGACATGCAATTGACTACTCTCTTTTCTATAGGATCACAAGGTACACATCTTCTATCTACTTTATGTTATCGAGTATTACTCAACAACGTAAAATGGGGACAAAATGTAGACAAAAAATCTATACACTTGGATACATTTCTAGTTCCTACAACATACTAATATATACATGATTCCTAAGAAAGAAAACTAGTGGTTGAAAATGTATTTTGGGCATTTTGATTTGTCTCTTAAAGTTTTATTTTCCTTACACATCCTATAACCCTATCGATACTTAACTAATTTATATTTTATGGCCTCAGACACTAGCACCCATTTAGGATAAAAGCACCCAGGTGATCTTATCCCTTATGGGTGCTTTTGACCTTCTTTGTCATCTTCTTACTCTTTTGTGCCCCTTTTTTACTTTTGGTCATATTTTACAACTTTTTTTTGGTCTTTCAGTTGTTAATTATGAAATTAAAACAATGAAATCATATCTATACATAGTTATAGCTCTTAAATAAAGGGAAAAGCACTAAGCAATATCTACTATAACCTAAGATTGTATTTAAAGGAATTCACATAACACACTCATACAAGGGAGCAGGACTACATCACTCTATATAAACAACATAGTAGGGGGAAGTTAACTTTATTCTATCTCACACATTTGCATGTTTGGAGAAATCTAAATCTAGCCCGCTATCATAGTGTAACTTGCACAAGGGCAACCTAGGGCATCATTACACACACATACGCATAGAAGTACATGGAGTTTGAAATGTAGTGACATGCTCATTACTAAGTTCACTCTTTGGGTGACCATTGGGGTCAGTCTGAATCCACATTTTGTATCTTTTTTATTAGATTTGATGTGCTTTGTGGACATGTGTAGGTAGACAATTGTATTATGTGTTACATATACAATCGATGATCTAGGAGTGAAACTAGAGTGACAAAAATAAACTAACATCAAAGCTCCTCTTGCATAGAAAAGGAAATATCCTAACCACCTGATTGGATACTAGCACCTAGATCAATTACTAGCACCCGAGAACTCCTGTCCTCATGTGGGAGCTTCTATCCTATACATCTCCGAGTCCTAGAACCTCTAGTGATCCTTGACGACACTTATTATAGTCTATTTAAATAGTTCTCCTACCCAGATCATCTCTAAATTATGTGAAATTAACTAAGTCACCTTCTCTCTTTCTCTTGCTTTGGGTTTCATAATATTTCATGCTTGTTTCTTGTCCATTTATTGTATATTATCACTTGTATATTGTTAAGTACGATAAAATTACTTTGAAATTAATATTTAATTACATTTATATTAAATCATGATGAAATTTTGCATGATGACCCCGTTCATGGGGATGAGATTACAAAATACAGGAAAATCATAATGATTAGTCCATCAATTCAAAGGAATATCTTCCCAATAAGATACTTGTCTAATTTAGAGCAAAAATCAAAGTTTCCACCAATCATGCTCATTTTAGATTATGATGAATATCATCAAAGCATCAAATTTCAGCTATAACACCTCCAAAAACAAAATGCAGAGAAACTTGAGGAGGTATTCTTTCTCTTTTCCATCTGATACTTTGAGAAATGTGAATGGAAATTGGTTTCAAGATAGATTTATTCTCTCATTGGAGAGCATGTTTGTTGTAAAACTAATCACATGGTCCAATTTTTTAAGGAGGGGAAGTTATTTCTCCCAAAACATTATTGGTTTTGTTTGACTTCCTTTACATTTAGTTAGACTAAGTATATTAGGTTTGTTTATTATAATTCAAGTGCATTGTGCACACTTAACATGTTTCCTCTTGGAACATGTATGGTTTTCATGTTTTTACATAGTTTGTAGTGGCCCATGTCAATGTTGCACAGATTATTTCAAGGAGGTTACATGTCATAAATAAGATAGGTAGAGTAGCTTTTAGTTTATATAATTCCATCTCCAAAAGATCAACTTCAATCTGTGTTAAGTACACATGGATTTAGGAGATAGAGTTTAAAGGCTTAAGATCAATTTTATTCAAGATTATGATTGGTTCCATGCGCAATGGATGCTTCAAGGTTGCTAGAATCCATCATCTAGCATGAAAATGTCCCTTGGAGGTTGCCAAAATCTTGTTCCAAATTACACCCCCTGTCAATTTTAGAAAACTTATCAAAATTTAAGACTTAGAAAAATTCAAACTAAAGAAATCTATGAAACATTATCCTAGTGTTCCGCAGGATTACGTGAACATAGTGTTCTATGGGATTGCATGAACATAGTGCTACATGGGTTCTCCTAACTTGTAGAATAAAGGGGGTAGTTGCAGTATTTCACAAACCCTCAAAAGTCCATGTAATAAAGGAATCAAAGTCTTAGAAGTTAGATAAATTTTGGCTTTCGAGAAGTCGTGATGCACAGGGGAAACACGCCAAGATTATCCACGAAGAAAAATTTACAAGTTTGAAGCAACCAAAGTATAAATACATAAAACAATAACTCAGTGTTCCATTGGATTCTCATGAAACAATGTTAAGCAGAATTGGGAAGGTCGCAGAACGAAGGAAACATGGTTTCAGGGTTATTAAAGCCAAAAAATGTTGAAATGCTACCAAACAAAGAAATTTTCCATGAAACAAAGTAATTTAGATTCAAATTCATAGAGATGTTCAAAGCCCGTGTAACATAAAGAAGCCATGAAATTCCATGGAAGGAAGGAATCAGAAGATTCATGGTGGAAGCCACAGAACAAGGTGCTAGTCTTCCATGTGTATCAAGGGACATGAAAATGCCACATAACAAAGATAATTACCATGGAACAAATTAACAAATGGTAAACCCACAGAAGCCTTCAAGATCCACATAATGATCATAAAGCCATAGAATAAGAGGTAAGTAAGGTAGGTTAGTTAACCATGCCAGGACTTATAAGCATAAATGGAACATTCTTATGTTCCACAGGTCACCAATCTTCTGAAATGACCAATGGGAGAATGAGGGACAATATAATCAGTGAAAGCATAGGTATAGGGCAATTGGAATAGTTCTGTGGTTCTATCACTTCCCCACAAACCTACATTCCCTGCACAAAGCAATCCGGTAAATCTGCCCAGCGAACACCATCAAAAGTTTTCTCTAGTACCTTCATTCTCCTAACCATCTGATTCACTGTGAAAAGGGAAAAAACAATTAAATCTACTTTTAGGGCCGATAAGGAACAATTCCACCATTCCTTAGATTCCCCACTACTCTTCCTGGTCTGACTATATTTGTTTATTGGGCAATAAATTCTAACTCAAAGCTCCAAATTACATAAAATTAGTGGCGTTGGAACTGTATCGTTGAGGTCTTAATTTTATATCAAAAAACATAAGAAATGATGGTGTTTGGGGGTAAAAAATGCAAGCACGAGTTTTGTAGGAGAAAAGTGTATTTTTAAAATTTCATGCACGTAAATCACTTCAACCAACATAATTTATTGCATCATAACACCCATACCCTATCTTGAAGATCAAATGACATGGAGGGATGGCTCTTTCCAAGTTCCTATTTGTGTTTGCAGATATTTATTACATTTTTTGGTGGTTGAATTCAAATTTGGCATGCCCTCTCTTTCCCTTCTCTTTCTCGCCAACTTTCTCTATATATTTGTAAAAAATATCTCATTTATAAGGGTTGGACATCTTAATTTGTAGGGGCATCATGCAATTTTTTTTCCAAGTAGATATGTGTTACAAACCTATATTTTGGGCTTCTACAATGTGTTCTTGTGCCTTCTACTTCAGATGTAATGGACTATGCATACTTTTAAGGCAATAAAATCATGTTTTATGGTTATTTCTCTACCCTAACATGTATTTCATTGCTTTCTTACCTCTCCATTATTGTTGTGGTATGTTGTGCATGTATTTATCCTTTGCAGGTTCCATTTTTTTGTGTTTTAAGTGAGAAATTGAGGATTTCATGCAGTTTTGGTTTGTGTCACACTTTTCTGACCTCTCCTTATGTATTTTCTATCATTTTTCCCTCATGAAGATTGTTTATCCCTCTTTTCTTGGTTTCATCACCTATTTATTATCTAAGTATTTCATTTACATGCATCTCTCTAACTATTGTCCCTATGAATGATTAGTTTAGGCTTAGTTTAGTTACATTTTGAAGATGTAGGAGAAGTGTTAGCATTAGGATAGGTAGAGGAACCAACCTTCTCTAGAGGTTTGTTCCAATATTGCAAGGTCCCACACTTGGATACAATCCCTTGTTACCCAAAAGTATGGATTTTCCATGATCAAATCTTAGGGTGTTACTTTTGTGTGATAACAAATCTCATTTAGACTAACCTTCCCTAGGTTCAAAGTACTACATAGACTAGCACTAAATATTAGGACCCTCTCACCTTTTGAATCAAATCCCATTGTTTGGAACTCATATGTACCTCACCCAAACATCTTGGTCATTTTATATCAGCACTCTTTGATATGAACATGGCTTTTCCACCCATTTTGGGGTAGTATCCTACCTTGCATGGTTTGGAATAGAGAATCATGCTTCAATGTTAATATTTTAATATTTCTATTTATCTCTCCATTGAGTGTTCCTCATGTATTATATTTCCTCTTTATTTTATGATCCTCAATGATCTTCCATTTCATATATATGACCCTCCCCATTTTATATCAGTTAATATTTTCCACACAATAGTCAAAATATCCCTCATAGTTGAAGGTTATCCCTATCTTTTGGTCATCTTAAACCTTCTTCATTTTCTCTATTTACCTCCTAACCTCCATCTCACATGTTTTTGACCTCTTGACCTTAAGGTTTCCCCCAAAGCCGATTCCATCGCCCATGGGTGATGGTGTCATTTTTAGATTTTCCATAAATGATGTCATCACCCATGAGTGATGACATTGGGTATATATGCTTCACCTTATTTTTGATAAAACACCAAAAAACAATTAATTTTTTCATATATGAAGGCACTTATGGCTCATATGTTTTTATAGATTTCACATCTACTTGTTGATTTGGTCTTAGAGATTACCTTTTTGCATTTTTGTCATTATAGATATTTAGGAATAGAGATCTTCTTGTCAATATTTCCTCTTATCCATCCATAGTGATTCTCTCTATGTTTTTATCTCTAGGGACTATTATGAATCAAAACTCACAAATTCACTATAGATAAGTATTTCTAACCCTTATAGTCTTTTATATTGCACATGTATGTTGTATGTTGTTTATTCATTATAATGAACTATATTAAATGTATATTTACTTTGTTATATTACATTGTATTATTATATTATTATCATTGGTTGTATCCACCAATTTTGTTACTCTTATCCAAAATCCTATTAGGATACCTATCTTTATCTTAGATATAGGCATTAGAAACCTATAGTTATCTAAGGGTTAGGGTCATTATCCTCTATATTTATGACACTAGAGATATTTGAGCATATTTGTATCTATAGAATGTATTCAGACATAGATTGGATTCCTAAATTTAAGAACCCATCTAGGAACCTATAGTTTTCCCATCATACACAATTCAAAGTGGAGGTTTTGGATTCTTAATGTTAGCTCCTATGGAAAAATAGATAGTCTAATGAGTAACTAATTTATAAAAACCATCATCCTAAGGGTCATTATTGTCACACAAAGATGGATTAATAGAGGACTTAGTGGAATCACCAAACCTATACTCCATATTTAAGTATGAATTCCTTAGGAAGGCTTGTTGGAAATGTTTTTCCAATGGGATTGACAATGTAGGGAACTTTCACTAGGGCCAATGGTGTCTGAAGAATTTAGTTGTGGAGGTAAGTGAATTTAGAATAGGATAAGGAATGATGGTGTATGAAGATATTAGTTGTGAAAACAATGGAATAAGGTTTTGTATAGGGGATAATGACATAGAAAAAGTAGGAAAATTTAGTAAAGAGAGAAAATATAACCTAAATTAGGGTAGAGTAATATTAATGTTAGGTTCACCAAAGTGTGTGATGATAAAAATATAGGTTCCCAACTAGGTTTTCAAATGTAGGGATCCAATCTAATTCCAGACACATGATGTAGGTACAAAGGTACTCAAGGAGTGTCACTGTCATTATTCTAGAGGATAATGACCCTAAACCTAGGATATTATAGGTTCTTAGGCATATATCTACGATAAATATAAGTATCCACCTATGAGTCATAATAAGAGTAATCAAGGTATGGATAAATACATGGGGTATAATATAATAAGACAATACAACAAATCTACTCTAGTCAATATCAATGAATGACCAACAAACAACATACATTGAAAGATAAAAGACTAAAGAGGGTTATAAATACTTGTGTGTATCTTCTGTGTGACTATTGATGCATAATCTCCCTATAGAAAATAACACAAAGAGAGAATAAATATGGGTGGAGAAGGGAAATATCAACAAGGATATCTCTAGTCGTAACTCACTATGGTGACCCAAATACACAAAGCTAATCTCAAAGACTCCAATTCCAATAAGTATGTAAAAAATAGTGCAAAAATATGCAAGCTAAAGTGCCTTCATGTATGCTAAAAGTGATTATTTTCTATTAGTTTATCAAAAATAGTCAGAGTATATACCTAATGTCATCACTCACAGGTTATGGCATCAACCATATAAAATCCAAAAATAACAATATATTACACATGATGCTAGATCATCCTTGGGGGAAACCCTAAATTCAAGAGGTTAAAAACATGTGAGATGGAGGATAGAATGTAAATAGAGACAAGTCACGAAGGTCTATGGTGAAAAGAAGCATGGATAATAGCATGTAATATGCATAAACAAGTAGACATAATGAGACAAGTGGAAATGATGGGTGTAATGTGTGAATGAAGGGGGAAAATGAAGTAAAGTAGGGTAACAAAGGAATAATAGAATCATATTTCAAAATTTGTTTCCTATCCCACATGACCAAGTCTGATCACACCCCAATCTTGATAGGCCCCTTAAGGAACTCGCTCAGGAGGAAGATGCATTAGCATTCCCTACACAAAAGAAACATTTAGCAAGCATAAAAATATTGTGTATACATCATGTGTATAATGTACAACCTACTCTTAATACATACAATCATAAACTTGATTATCTCATTGGTACAATTATTTATTTTCCTCTTAGTCCTCTCATTATATTGTTTGATAGAAGTTCCAAGTACAACATGCACAATATTACCTTACTAACTTCTTTAGGCTATACTAAGAAACATATATAATTCAACATGTAAAATATTGTAATAAAGTTGTTTGACACATTTTTATCCCACTTGCAGTGGCATCTTCTACTATGGCTGCACCTTTTTAGGTTACTCATACTCTTGGATATGTGGCATTCTTTTAGGATGCCCTTAGATTCAAAAATAAGGGATATTCTTTCTATTCTTCATCAAAGTTAACAGTTTCCCTTACGAGGCCCCATTTACCATTATTTTTTCTAATGTAGCAATAGTTTCTATAGTCATAAATATTAATCCTATTCACATTATATCTACAAATCCAATCTTACATAACCATTATCCTAAGTATCATCCCATAGAAAATCAACCCCCTAAGCATGTTCCATAGACTCAAATTAAAGTGACACATCCTACTGTTATTGTGCATGATATTCTATTACAATCTAAGCCTCATACACCTATGAGTGCCTCTCCTCACCCTCTTTATCATGTCGTAGGGTGGTAATTTTTTAAATTTTTTATAAAATAAAAAACAAAGAAAACATAAAAAAACATTTAAATATTTAAAAATAATATAAAATAAAGACATGTGCATGATTTGATTTACTAATTTTTCTACTTTACATATGTTGTTGCTAACATGGTTTGATAGATGACATATTGTATATTTTATACACATCGAAATTTTGAGGTATTTCAACATGATACAAGATACATAGGACTCTACATGATCATATATGTTGTACTTACCCATTACCTAATGGATTTGATAATCTAGGGGTATCCTCTACGCTATTGATTGCTATTGGTTCATCTATTACACAGTGATATTTCACATCCTTGTTATGATTATATTATATGTTGCGATATATTCTACTTATCTTGAATTTTTATACTTGCACATGTGGTCTATGTGGGACTATTATATATTCTTCTTTGTGCTTATTGGATAATTTTTATTTTTATCATTAAACATTGGATTACTTATTTTCTTGTCATGTGTGTGTAACTCTAGCCTTGTGTGTGTGTGTGTGTGTGTGTGTGTGTGTGTGTGTGTGTGTGTGTGTGTGTGTGTGTGTGTGTGTGTGTGTGTGTGTGTGTGTGTGTGTGTGTGTGTGTGTGTGTGTGTGTGTGTGTGTGTGTGTGTGTGTGTGTGTGTGTGTGTGTGTGTGTGTGTGTGTGTGTGTGTGTGTGTGTGTGTGTGTGTGACACTATTTTCCCCCTTGTTTGTGGCCTTATTTACCTTTGATTATGTGACCAAATCAAGGATTATTAGGTAGATTTAGTTTCTTTCCTAGATAAGTGAGTTAAAATTGAACATTTTTGTGGCTGACATTTTAGCTTCATATGGGCTTATATTTAGAAGGGCTAGTCACATGTGGATATCCCAGTGAAAGGTTTTAAAAGGATATCGGAACTAGATTAAAGGTTAAATACACATGAAAAATTGAAGATATCAGGGTAGATATTATCTTTAAAGAAACATACAAATTGAACATACAAATTGAAGAAACATACAAATCAAACATACCTAAAATTTTCCAAGATGTCTCCAACAAATCGAACCCTTGAATTTGATAGCAGTTAATAATTATGCAAAACTCATCATAAATTAGGTGAACATTCATTACCAATTCAATAATGGTCATTTAATACATTACAAGAACTAAGTATGGGATAATATGAAAGCCTTTGATGCTTTTTCCATTTATGTTGTGCTTATGGAGAATAATGATAGGGTTGGTGCATTGGAAATAGTGTGTCCTTTCTCATACTACATCTTGAATTAAAAGAAGATAAATACATGATTGAGGAGGTATGTTTTTTATTGTTCTAGATAATTTAAAGAATTAAAAGGTATTCGAGAAAATATCTTGACCAAGGAAAATCTCAGAATTTCCTAAACCTTGAAGATCTCCCTTTTGGCTCCATATTCTGGAATAATTTGGTCAAGACAAGGAGGGCCCTAGACAAAGGATGCAATTGGAATTTGGGAAATGGTAAAGACATTCTCTTATGGGAAGATAACTGGGCTGATTTCCAGAGTCTTAAGAACAACAACTCCTGGGAACAGCTGTAGACACCAAAATTGGGTTCCAATCCTTCAATCCCTTTCCAATTAATTAATCAACACATGCCTAACCATGGCCCCTTCTACACATTAGTATTAATTTAATTACCTTTATTAAATTCAATTCCACCTCACATATCCACCTTACCTATCCACCTCACCTTTGACCCATTCCCTGAACCTAACCACCTAACCCTAGGCCTTAACCATTTAACCACTTGCCATAATTAGTCATGACTATTTCTAAAACTTAATCAAGACTTATTCTTTACCTCATAATTAATACTAACTACTTCCTTAGTCTAAATTCAACCACTACAAGCACAAATAAAGCATTCTTACTTGCAACCATAATCAAAACTCATGAGAAAAAGTAAGGAATCAACTATTTTTTAGTAAAAAATAACTAACTTTCCTAAATCGACATCAGTTTTCCCTCAGTCAATGCTAGTTACGGAGACATCGTGGGTTCCATTAATTAGTGAATTCCAACTCATTCACTAGCTTTTGAATTTGGTTTTCCTGGATCTTGTAACATTGCATACTGAATCTAAAGCTTTCTAATGATCTTGTGACATACCAGATGCCCTTACAACATTCAGAAACCACACCATTCATCAACAGATTGATCTAGAGCTCCAGTGCACTCAAAGGGGAAGCACCATTCCCTCATGTTGCTGCATTTGTTCAAGACCACCTTCTTCTGTAACCATCATCACCTCCTTCTATTCATCTCCATTTCACAAGTACATTCCTTATTTTTTATTGGTGTTGATAGATTAGTTATTTACTTTTTTTATATCTCGTTTCACCACTCATCATACCTTGATCACTCCTACGACAACTCTATCTGACCATTTTCCCCCAGAACCTTCATACCTTGCCCAAAAATCCCTCTTATCATCTCTGAGTCTCTTTAGAAATCCCACAACCTCACCCAAGTCTTCCCAACTCTTTTTGTAATCATAGAGAGCTCCCAGCAACCCATTTTTTAATATTTATTCCTAATTTCCCCTATTGACATCGGTCACCTAACCGATACTGGTCTTTGTGACTAGTAATTTCCTCCAAACCCGCAAGCTAATAACTCACTCCAAATAACTCAGAACCTCACCAAATCCATCACAGACCTCCTTTACAGCCTCTGTCATACCTATAAACCTAGATTACCTTACCAGCCTTTCAAATTTAATCATAATGTTTCCTGTTAGATTAAATTTTCTTAATGTGTTTATATGAGATGCCCAAATCATATCAACTACAGTATGATTTCTTTATTTATGCTCTTTCCTTGCATTAAATTTTTTACAACAGTGGATTGACATCATCTTTAGGAAGTATCACACATTCTCGGTCTAGCACATGCTAGGTAGTCCACTACATATATTGTTTAACTCTCTCTTGTGTTCTTGTGTTCTTGTGTTCTATTTCAGGTCATTCCTCCTAAACAAAGGGAATCTCTCCACAATCATCTTGGTCAACATTCTACGTGTGCACAACCTATCTTCAACTATCATAGGTATTCCTCCTCACCATTACCTATTATGTGTTTTATCTCTACTTTACGATGGAACATTTTGGCACACCTGGTGGGACCCTCTCGTGGGTTCTTTGCATTGTTCATATAGGGTGTGTTTGTGTATTTCTTTCTTTCTTGAAAAGATCACACTAAATCTCTCCTTGGAAATCTTCTTTCCTTTCTATTTGTTTAAGATAAATTTGTCCTTTGGTGCTTAAAAAGAACACTTCTTCTTTTCTCTATGTAATAGATTTAGTGAAAGAGCAATTACTCTTCCTATTCTCCTTTTTCTACATCGAATATAATTTTCAATTTTGGTTTTAAATATGTGCATTTCATCCTTTGAGTGTTACATTAGATCACATAGATTTAATTAGCAATCACACGGTGGAGGTCATGACCACTTGGTGATTGGATTTAGATTAAGCGATAGTTCACATTTGTGCACACACTCCTAGGCCAAATCACTAAAATAATTTACACATTTCTTAAAAATTTCCCTTCCAAGAAGAATCAAACAAGGATTTAACAACCCATTGATGGTGGGCACCGCACTGGATGTTCTAGCGAGTTTGTCATATTAAAGCTCTGGACCACATGTATTGAAAGGTATACCTGGCCAAACTTTATCCAAAAATAACTTAAAATCATCCATAGATTGATTATAGGGTACCTTCATTATCCAAAAAATATATTTCTATTCATAGTCCATTTTAAAAAGGCATAAGCCACTAAACATTAAAATATGATACCTAGGATTTACTGTGTTTTGCTAGTTTTTTCTTGATTGAATTGCATTTTAAGTTGTGAGAATGATTCATCACTTTTTCTTCTCTTTCACACTCCACCATGACATAGCTGGTGTATTCTAGTTCTTTCTGAGTGTGATAGGACATCTTTTTTCTATACATATCTTCTGGGTTGGATTTTATTTTGACTTAATTCACTCCAAATTCCAAATTTTTATTTATTTTCTCAAAAATCTCAGTAACCAGCATCGATTCTAGCAACCGTCATTGATTTCATTCATCATACCGGTACTAGTGACCCAATCAGAATCAGTCTACTCTGTGTTTTCAATTATTCTTATAAAAACCAACATTCTTCTTAAATATTCACTTTTTGTAACTTTCTATGTTATCATATCTCACAATATACTTATTCCTGAGTCTATGTCACAATTAACAGATCTTAGTTTAACTCTTGTTTTTCACCCTTATTCTCTAGATTTCCAAATTTCTTGGTTATCCACAGTAACTGACATTGGTCCAATCCACCGACATCTGGTCATTCTTACCAAATTGGCACCAGTGACCCATGACTGGTATTGGTCTCTATGTTTTTTATTTTTATCAGAAACAACAACCTATTTCTATCCTCTATATTCTTCTTGTCTTCTGTTTTTGTGTTTCTGTAGCATTTTCAGAGCTCAAACCACTTAGTTTTCCATTATTCACATCAGTTTTGACTTGCCAAACAAGCCAACACCCTAGTTTTTCACACCATCCATTAGCTGTTACCTCCCAACTCTTCACCACCTTCTATTTATTCACTCATGGACCCCACTACTTATATCAATATACCCACAAGTTGCCAAGGAATTCACAAACATTCCTTGATCATAATATTATAGCCTTACTAGTATTACCTCACACATTCTTACACCCTCGACTCATAAGGTCAGCCCATTTTTAGAACGCACTACCTCCATTTCTCCCTCTCTTTCACCCCCACTTCCATATCGACCAACACACACCAGTGTAGCATTATTCACTCTTCCCATCTCACAACCCATGTTATTTCTCATATCATCCCTACATATTCGATATCTATCTCACCTATGACATCGATCACATCTTTAGAATATATTTCACTCGTTTGACGTCTACCATCACCATCATCTACATCTCTTAGTGTAGGGATATCCACATCATCAACACCTCATGTACCCATTTCTTCTTAGCCACTAGTGGCTTCGGCATCTCATACCCCCTTCCATAAACCTAGTCCTTTCCATACCCCAAAATTTTCCACCTATTGTTGCGAGGGACTTCACTCAAGTTCCTCCCACCTGTACCCTACCTCAATAACCACATTCTCATCGCCTCTACTTCTTATTCAAGGTACATGCCTTCAAAATATATTCCCTCTTACATACCCCCCACCTATACCCTACCTCAAAAAGTTCTCGTCACCTCTGCTTCTTATTCAAGGTACCATGCCTTCAAAATAGTATGTCCCTCTTACATACCCCCATTGTAGTTTACTTCATTCAACACCCCTTACACTAGTGTGTCGTCTACAAATTATCTACCTCAATCAAATCGTACAAATGGATCTTATAAAGATGATGATGGATAAGATGCATACCCTCGAAGCATATGTTTCTGGATCTTGCAATACCTTGACTTACAGATGAAATCTATAATGAGCCTATTCATACTATCTATACCCATTCACCCTTATCCCATGTACATTGGGAGATACCTAAGTTCAATCCATTTAATAGCAAGGAATATCCTGCAATAACAATTGTGATCTTTCAAACACATCTATCTATTTGATCGCTCATGATAATGCCTTGCTCCATAGGACTTTTCCCATGTCCTTTTCAGGAACTACCTCTAGATTGGTATAGTGCTTTACCTAAGTACTCGAATATTTTCCTTCAATCAGTTAGCCCAAGACCTTCCTTGACCTCTTCTCCATCAATATCTATAAGAAGGTCTCTATGAATTATTTATACTCTATTCGTCAATATGATGATGAGTCTATCATTTAATTTTTTACACGTTGATGGGGTCTCATTAATTAGCTTGCCTTTCAACTTCCACAAATTGAGTTGATAGAGTTGTTCACTAGGGCTTGTGCTCAAGCACATTTCCCCAACTCTTCAGGTATAAACATTCTAAATGTTTGATGAGGCATTCATCATGGCTTGGAAGCTAGAAATCAATGTTCTTGGAAGAGAATAAAATTTAAGTTATGCAACAAGAATCACTTCTATTTAAATCATAATGACTCCCCCTTCTTCTTCTAAACCGCAAAATAATCATTCAAATAATTATTCTAAGGAAAAAGGATCCTCCAACATGGTGGTCTTGAAATCTGACCCTTCTCATCCTGTCAAACCAACCAAAATCTCCTTCTAATTTGTCCCATGTTCAAAATTTCCAATACAAGTACGAACATAATACATTATACCCCCATAAGAGAACCTTACTCCTATGTATTGGAAATGTTGTTAAAAGTGGGAGCCAATCACTCTTCCACCTGTAAAACCACATACTAGTTTTGACCCTTCTCATCCTATACATGCATGGTATAAGGAGAATGAATACTGTAACTAGCACTGCGTTAGGGGGCATAGTGATGGAAATTGTAAAACATTCAAGAACATTTTCCATAGGAAATGTTAGATAATGGAGATCTCATCCTAGACAACTCTAATGCGCTTGTAAATCAAAACCTTCATGTCTTTAAGAAACCTTTTCCTAACCATACCCCTTCATCAAATCAGGCTCGGTGATACCTCTAGCAATGACACCAATGTTCATGAGGTCCATATGTCATCTTTGACACAGTACCTAGTCCCTTCTACTCAGTTGCCTTCCCATCCCATCTATTGACGAAATTCTTATGTGAGACTCGTCTACCCATCGGAGGATCCTATTTCACCAAATTCTTCTACCCATAGAGGAACCTACCCCACCCACTGTTTTACCCACCAAGCATCCTACCTCACCTACTCCTTCATCTACAAAAGAGCCTACCCCACTTATCCCTCTACCTATCGAGGAGCCCGCACATTACCCATGCTTCTACCCATGAAAGAGCCTATCTTATCCTCTTTTCTACCTAAGGAAGAGTTTACACCACCTAGCACTTGCCCCCTCCTCAACCCACAGAGGATCCAATTTTATATCTCTCTTCATGTCAGTGATGCGTCTCCTAGGGTCTTCCAAGATGCTATTAACCTTCTTGCATCATTTCTACCTATAGAGTCAGAAGCCAAAAACTTCCCTGTCTTATAGACCTCAAAAAATCTTCACACAGGATTACCGCCAAGTCATCGCCATATTCTTCTACCTCTACACCATTCTCTCATTTTTAGTGAATCACTCAAATTAGATTATGTTGACTCACACCATGCTCTGGGGGCACCTTCGGCTATCTAGTTATCCACCCTAATGAAGATGTTATCTCCATGGATAATTCGACTGATCTATCCTAAAATATTCAAGGTAACTAAATTTCTCACATCTGATCTGGTTGTATTAGCCTTTCCTTCTTCATCGGCACCTTTACCCCAACCTTCACCTACACCCCAACCTTCACCTACACCCAAACCTTTATCTGCACCTAAGCCTTCACCTACACCTAAACCTACCACTACAATAAGGGTCATGTTGCCAATACCTAGTCTAGTCCATCTCACTTATGAAGCTACATTTGAAGACCTCTTCACAAACAACCACCAATTCTATTCCCGTGCACGTAAGAGAAAGAACCAACTTCCTAAACCTCACACCACAGTTTCTCCCATGCCTTCTTATTCACCTTCGCCTCTTCCATCAATCTTAGGCCCACATCCATCGACCTTGCTTAAGCTACCTCCTACCCCAAGGAAAACTTCAAAGAGAAACAAACCATACCCTTACCTTGAATCTACTATTTTACCCATGTCTTCTTCATAACCCACACCTCTACCTTGTCTCATTTACCACTACATATTCTGCATTACCATACAACCATGCCAATCTTACCCACACCTCTATTGTCACCTTGGTTGACTCACACGCCTACACCTTCTGGATCCCCTTATTCTTCATTCCCTACCCTAATGGCTTTACCCAAGAAGGTGCAACCCAAACCAAAAACCACACTACCTATCAAAAGGGTAGTTAAACTGACCCATCCCCCAACTCCACTTCCTTCATGAAAATCATCCACATTCCTTCATCCAAACCAACACTGATTTCTCATGGCGATCCATTAGCAAGATCCTATTCTAACATCCTCACTAGGTTGTTAGAAACCATCCGCTATCACATTTGCTACCCATCAAACCTTATGACCTGCATTCAAGCCCAAACTAGAAGGGTTTGACAAAACTAAAATTTGTGCATATCATCACTCACCAGGGAATTATTTCACAAGGTGTAAGGCCCTAAAAAACATTTTCCTTTAACTTTACACTTCATATGGTCTCGTCAATGAAGATGACCTATAAAAGGAGACTTACATTCATCCTTCACCTACCGCCACCAAACCTCATCCTATATCTATTCAATGCCCTTCATCTCCACCTCCAAAACCCTCTTTTCCTCCTCTAATCTTTGAAATCAAGATGGTTCAAGTAACCACTCGATCACATAAAGACAAAGGAAAAGAGAATACTATTAACCCATCCATTACACCTCTACCCACCATTCCATCTTCACCTGCCCCCAAGGTAACCATCCATCGGTGGGCATATCCTGTTTCTAACAAATTCACACATCGTACTATGATCAAACAACTTCATCAATATCCTTTGTAGGACTTGATTAAAACCTACGAATCTCCTTGTCAGGCCCTCATTGAGGTATTGCAATCTATTGAGGTTCCACCAAATTATCCGACACCTATGGCTGTCATATTTACCCCTCATCATGTGGCCTCCCTAACCATTCCAGCTAAAAATTCTACACCCATTTCCTCTCCTTGGGTTTTTACTCTTAGTTTTGATGTTTCTTAAATTTCCCCTCTACAATCAGATGATCTTGATTCCACTCTCTTTATCAATTCCTACATCAATGATACTTGTGTTCGATGTGTTATGATTAATGGAGGTGCTAGCATCAATATCGTTCCTTCCCATGCATATAAAAAATTGCGCATAATCACCTATTGCATGCATAAAAACCTAGTTATGATGTGTTATTTCAATGACTCCTTGACTTCTACCTTTTGCACCATCATCCTCCACATCCACGTGGGTCCCAAAACTAGTCGCAAACTATTCTATGTTCTGGAGGGGGAATTCAATATAATTTACTGCTTGGCTTACCCTGGATTCACATTACGAGGTGGGTCACTTCAACCATTCACCACTGTGTAAAATTTTAGTATGAAGGGAACCCCTACACCATTAAGGAGGATCCTTCCTCTTTAGAAACCTGCAACATGATTTATTGACCAAATGATGTCCTTGTTCCAGTTAAGGTATCTACTACCCCTAATGCCTCATCTACCACTTCTATACTACATCTTCCACTACCTCATCTACCACTTCTATCACTACATATTCCATAGTAAACCCATATATCCCCTCGATTTCTGTAACCTCCATAGCTAGCCCATCTACCAACACACATATTTCATAGTGAACTAATACCTCACCTTCCGAGGCTTCGAGTAGCTCATCCATTCCTGTTACTCAAGTCCTGAACCTCTAATCCCTTGGTAGGTTTTTTTCAACTCTTTTCCTTGGGGGAATGCCACTTTTACAACATAGACACCTTACTTACTACTCAGGAGTATGGAAGCCTTCACCAACACCCACATTATGACCATCGTGTAGGAGAGGTTTTTCCATTAGGATACCCCTACCTTCACACCAACCTGACATATGGGGGACTAAATAATTATTCTTATTCTCCTGAACCACCTACATAAACCCAAACTTTCTCATCTAATTTCCCATACATCACCAATCGCCACTTCTGCCCACTCTTTTCTTCATCAATGTGCATGGAAGGGATTTGGATTTGGTCTTTATGAGAAGGGTCATCACATACTTATACCTTACACCACCCAAAAACACAAGGACCATTATAGACTTGATTTTTCTTTGTAGCCTCCTCCTAATAAGGCTTGCACTACAGTCATCAAAGACAAAAATCCATCTTCACCTTCCCCTCCTATTGCGCTACCTTCAGTCATGGAGTCCATGGATCCATAATCCATCCCTCCTAATTTTTTTTTTTGTAAAGACCATTTCCTTGGTACCACTGAATTATCATTGTGATGGAGAGGCATCCTCTTCCCTTCCTCTTCTTTATCCTAACATGTTATATGACAACACATCTTCTATCAATGTCATTCAATGTTAGGATGATGATTCTATTCTCACCTACTTAGGTGGAAATGATTATTACATTCACTGGTCATTACCTTCCGAGACACAAACCATGCTGAATGAATTCACCAGAGATATCAAAATTCACACTCAAGATGACCCTCACTTTCCAAAGATAGGCCAATCTTTAGATTCTAACACATGAAGATTTGGCCTCTTTCCTTCGAGATCATAACAATGCTACATAAACTGTGTGATAACTTTGGCATTGAACTCAGTTTCTCTTCACTCTATTACCCACAAAAAAATGGCCAAGCCGAATCTTCCAACAAAACCATCAATAAAATTCTCATGAAATTCATTTATGACACTGGTACGGTTTGGCACACGTACATTCCTTTCACCTTATGGGATTATTGTACAAGTATTTGTACCTCTACCAACACCATACCTCTTTCTTTGGTCTACGATATAGAGGTTGTCTTACCTCTTGAAGTCTAAATTCCATCTCTTCATATATCACTCAAAGATATGCTCTCTAACAAATATTTCCACTAAGAACATTTAACAAAACTTGAGATACTAGATGAACACTGTCTAAACACTCTAGACCCCCTTCAAATCTACCAAAAATGTGTCAAGCGTGCCTATGAAAAATGTGTTCATTAATGAACCTTCATGATTAGCAATTTTGTTCTCAAGGAAAACCAACATGTAACCAAACTTGAGAAAAGTAAACGAGGAAAGTTTGCCCCTAATTGGCTTGGACCATATATTGTCACCCATGCTTATGGATCATGCACTTATCATTTATCTTTTATTGAAGGTAAACCCAAACCTGAGCCCCTTAATGTTTTACATCTTTGATCATTCTATTGTTGAATAAAGTACTACATCACTTTATGTCAATTATATTCTTGTTCCCTGAGCAAACTTTCCTTTCACCTACCCCTTTTAAGGACCAATGAATCAAACAGAATTGTGTGATTATCCGTCACCCTTTCAGCCTTGTCTTAAATATGAGTACCATGGCTCCACTCATGGATACTTTTCATCCTTTTCAGGATGGAATCTCATGGTCATTAATCACTTGAAACCTCTCTTGCATAGCTAAACTCTTTCATGCTATGGTTCTGCCTTCATAAAAGAGGTCTATACTCCTTTATAATCTTTTCCATGGCTTCAAGTCCAAAAATACACAATATATGGGATAACAAAAAATCTACTCCTTGAGTCAAAATTCTTGAAAATAGATGATTCTTGCAAAAAGGACATCTATCTTTCTCTCTTGTGTTTCTATAAGTATATTGCTCCCTCAAAGGACAACTATAAAAATCAAACCACCTATTGGAATTAGCCTATTTAAAAAGAAGACTAATATATACTTGTAAAAAATAAAATTATTTTGGAGTTTCCCGCATCGATTAGCTTCAGGAAGACCTCAAGGAGAACCTATTAATCCCAATATAGACTTCCAACATTGATTAGTCTATACATATAAAAAGAAAAAAAAATAAAAACTCAATAAAAATACAAAATTTTGGTAATGGAATTTCCTATTCTGGTTTTAGGTATCTTGCAAAAGGGGCATGATGTCCCACAACAAGGTTATGCTTAAAAACCCACTCCACCCTACTTTCATTCTATTTACTCCTATCTAATAAAGGGACATGGTGTGTATTCTACACATTGTGATCACACAACTTATTTCAACTCTAAGACCCATTGCTAATGCAATGTGTCTAGGGACTTGTGTTCATTAAGTCTCAGGTTATGAAACCTATGGTCATTTCCATATATGGGCATGTCACCTCTTTTATTTTCTTATTTGTTTACTTACTGTTTCTTCAAAAAGGACAAGACTATTGAAATGGACTCAATCATAACACCTTCATCTATGCCTACGCTTAATTCACCTTACCTATTACCTATTCAACTTTTGACCTTTCCTATTTTCAAACATACCTTACCTAACCAACTTATTCTAGCATACCTACCCATCTTACCTACCCAACCTACCTACTCAACTTACCTAATCCAATATCATTCTTCCTTGGTTTAAGGGAGAACTACATCGTCTTGAGGCCCCTTTTGCAAGGGCTATGTAGGCAGCACTCCGAGGGCATGAGGCCCTCGAAGGTTAGCTTGGCCATTCTTTTCCCCCACCTTTTTTCCCCCATAACCAACATCCTAGTTAGGTTTCCATAATATAAATAACTTGGAAATTAAACCAAACCATTCTTACGTTTAATTTCCATAAAATCAATAACTTGGAAATTTCATTAAACCATGCCTAAACATCTAATTTCCATAACATCAATACATTGGAAATCCAAATCAAACCACACCTACGCATCTAGTTTCCATGACAAAAATATAATGGAAATGTAAACAACTCATCACTACATTCACCAAACCATGCCTAATGATTGGAATTTCCATAAAACCAATAACTTAGAAATTTCAACCAAACCATGCTTGTGATTAATTTCCATGAAATCAAATAACTTGGAAATTTTAACCAAACCATGCCTACAACTAGTTTCCATCATACCAATAAAATGGAAATTAAACCAAACCATGAGTCATAATCATAAATCAGCAAACCATGCCTAATCATCTAGTTTCCATGACATCAATATAATGGAAATGAAATCAAATTATACAACCATAACATCAACGATGCCTATATCTAGTTTCCATGATAACAATATAATGGAAATACAATCAAACATATCATATGTAAATATCATCATCAACTATATAACTAGAATGTCTTTATATCAATACATTGTATATACAAATATAAATACAAGTATCTCAATAGCTCTCATAGACATCTCGCCACTTCGGCATGCTGACTGGTATAGTCAAAAATAAAAAATAACAAACATCTCCATATCCTCTCTAAGAGGGCCCAACACCTCTGTTGTTCTCTCGTATCTCCTGTCCTAGCCTCAGTCTCCATGAACTAGTCACCTCTCGATGGCACTACCTATGTGATTGGTGGCTACCTAAACTGCTGGTACTACGGGTCTATGAACTGGACCTCTCATTGGCTTCTTGTTGTCCTTTCTAATTGGAATATGAAACAAAAAGAACACCACTCTCTGTAAGAATATCCTCATAGTACCTATCCTCAGTCACCATCGCCATATACCTATCCATAGAAATCCCCTGTGGTGGTGTCATAGGTATAACACCTACTTGTAAACTCTATCATGGTGCCTATGCCTATACGATAGGACCTTATCCCATTGTTGGTACCTGGTCACCCGAGTCTACACTCCTACAACCTGCCCCCATCCCCTGGTGGTGCCTAGGCCTGTGCTAGCTGTTCCTATAGGGTAGTCAACTGTGCTTATGCCCAAGCTAGTTTTCACTACAAATCTTTCACCTACCCTTATAACTAGTCCCTCTATACTATAATAGTGGCCAAATTAGGCTATCATGGCCTTGGTGGTGCTACCTGTGGTTGTGTTATCTACCACCTCCTATAATTTTCAGTGGTGCCTACATCATCAATCCTCGTATCAATAGCCTAATCCTCCTACCTTGTTGATTTGTTGGATGTGGTGGAGATAAAGGTATCTTGATGTCATCCCTGCAATAATGTGGAAATGATGGAGGCACATCCTACTGAAGCCCAAACTTGCATCTGACTCAGTCAACCAAAATCATCTCATGCTCCTTGGGACGTTGTCCTTGTATCCATCTAACCATCTATAACCCTTCCAACTCCTCTTCCATGCCCCCATATGAAGGTAAATCAACATAAGTCCGCCATAAAATATCTAGTCTTGATAGGCCCTCTAACAGCCACATGTAATATGTCACATCTTGTGAGGTCACATCTTCTCGTTCATGTGCCCCTATCTAGACTCATCTCCTGAACCCTACTCTGTAAACACCTCTATACTAGTCCTATCATTGTAATATGGGAGGAGGCATGCATATTATGTTGTTGTAAGCCCAACAATGAAGAATATAGGTGCAATATACACCGAACCACTGATATGTTATAGCCCATCCCTATAAAAACCAATATGTTAGAGCCCATGTGAAACAAACTCCTCAATCATATCCTCCAAAACTCCCATCAATGCCCATGGAAATCTACCACCCTATGAATCTGGGATATCATAACATCTAATTACCACCATCATCAACACTAATAATTTGGTCTCATGTGGGTGTGCAACGTACATATCCCCATAGCTGATGCTAGCACTATGATAGGAAAAAGATCCTATGGCCTCTCCAAACAATGTAACCATCAGATCAAATTCCTTATCTGAAGAAATCTGATATAATGGCTCCCTAACAATCGGTAGCCTTGAGATGTAGTAGACATTATCTAGAGTGATTTTCATCTCACCAGTAGGTAGGTGGAATGTGATGGTTGCTGAATCCCATCTATTGATGAGAGCGACCATCATGCTATGATCCCGGCCAATACGCCTATATTGCCTAATGGTGACTAGCCCAACATCCCTCATATGATCCCACTTGTCCTCAGTAACATTTGGTCTAATCTGCACCAAAATATTTGGTAGCCTATCTCTCATGGTCAACTATTGTCTCACCTACATCACCACCATTCAAACATTTTAATCAATTAGTCCTTTTGATCATTTATTTTTACCCATACCCTCCTATTCATACCTACCTTAACCCTAACTCAAAGCCAACTATTCTTACCTAATTTCACCCTAACCCACTCATCCATACTGAAATTACCCTTACCCACCTACTCATACCTATCTTAACCCTAACTCAAACCCACCTATTCCTCCCTAACCTCACTACACCGTCACCCATCCTTCCCTTAACATTTTAACCATCCCAAATTCCCTTTTTTAGCCTAATCTAATTTTCACAGTGACCGACATTGGTCACCTTGATAGATACCGGTCCCCCTTTAGCCCCGTTGACATTGGCTAGCTTAGTGACGTCGACCGATACCCAACCTGTGTCGGTCACTAGTTCGGCCTTAGGGCTAAACCCCCATGTCCCCATTTTCAAAAATTTAATTTAAAAACCTAAAATAACTACCCACACCACCCCCAATACCTTCTAAATTCATTTTCCCACCTAATTAAACTAGTTTCAGCCCTCCCCATACCCATTTTCACCCAATTTTAACCACTTTTCAAATCAAAAGTCAAAATAACAAATTTTTCATTTTGCTACCTTAGTTTTAACCAAAATAAAAAATGGAGCTCAAATCCTACCTCTACTCTACTCCGTCTCCATGGTGGGATGTCTATTCTCTGCATGGGAGGTCCTGCACCCTCTCCTACCTCTGCCATTACTGAATCAAACTCTCATCTATCAACCAATCAAATCGCTCATGTAGATCTCGTGGGCCCACCAACACCACTCCTATCAAATGCTAATAACTCACCAACTCGACATCCTACATCTCCTTGTCGTCTATCTCACAAAAAGACCTCTCCTACCATTTTCCAACTTTAGAAATGCAAAAATGAAACCTTTTTCAAGTGGGTTTACCATTTTAATCCGAAATTTACCTAGCCAACGTCGGTCTGGTCGTGCCCTAGGTGACTGATGTTAGTTACCCTTACCAATATTGGTTCACCTTGAACTAGTATCAGTCACCTTGCCTAATCAATTCTACCTAATTTGCCCAAAATTTTGATACAAGATGCCATTTTCTTGCTGCCACTTCCTTAACCTAGCTTGACAAGTTCACATAATTGCATTATCACCTACCCCCAATCTCAGTGTACTTTGGGGTATATATTTATCTACACCTCATCCTTACCCACGACCTTACCTATATACCCACACCAACCTCACTTATTTGACACTAGAATTTGCTTATTCATTGTACCTTGCGACAACATTACTCATGTAATTTAGCCTACTAACCTTACCTTTTCTGTTACCGTGATGTTTATCTTGACCATACCAAACCTCTTAGTGCTTTGGATTCCACCTAATGCCCATTCCTGTACCTAGCCTTGTGTTTCAAAATTGTATCCTATATATTGGATACCTAGACCACATCAACCTTGTTTGGATAAACTACTGACCTTTGACAATGTAGAGTTTGTGAGCTCTTCAGCCTAACGCCTTATCACATTCTACACGTGTGCATGGATTTTAATTCCATAACCTATTACCCACACCAATATTACCATTGCCTATACCCATACCTTACCTCCTTTTTCATCACCTACTACTTTATCAAACCCATCACCGATTCAGCCTCTCCCTTCTTCAGTTGATGGTTTGAGCGAGATCAACTCCACCCACACCTGTGGCAACTTCACCTCTACCCTTACTTGGGGTAACCACTTCCTGTTTTTGTTGGTGTTTCTTACCAATATAAGATACACAACAAAAAGGGGCAAATGAAGACACCAAAATTGGGTCACAATCCTTCTAGTCCCTTTCCAATTAATTAATCAACACACGCGCTTAACCATGGCACCTTCCACACATTAGTATTAATTTTATTACCTTTATTAAAGTTAATTCCACCTCACATCTCTACCTTACCTATCCACCTCACCTTTTATCCATTCCCTAACCCTAACCACCTAACTTTAGGCCTTAACCATTTAATCACTTTCCATAATTAGTCATGACTATTTCTAAAACCTAACCGAGACTTAGTCTTTACCTCGTAATTAATATAAACTACTTCTTTAGTCTAAATTCGACCAGTTTAAGCATAAATCAATCATTCCTACCTGCAACCATAATCAAATCTCATGAGAAAAAGTAAGGAATCAACTATTTTTAGTAAAAAAAAGCCAACTTTCCTTAACAGAGGCCACTTTTCCCTCAGCCGGTGCTAGTTATGGAACTGTCATTGGTTTCGTTAATTAACCAATTCCAACTCATTCACTAGGTTCTAAATTTGGTTTTCCTACCTCTTGCTACCTTATATACTGACTCTCAAGCTTTCCAGTGATCTTACGACATACTAGAGGCCCTTCAAGCATTCAAACACCACATTATTAATCAACAATTTGATACAGAGCTCCAATGCACTCACTAGGAAGCATTGTGCCCTGTTGTTACTGCATTCATTTGGGACCACCTTCTTCTACAACCATCATCACCTCCTTCTATTCATCTCCATTTCACAAGTAATTACATTCCTCCTTTGTCATTGGTGTTGATAGATTAGTTATTTATTAGCTATTTGTTTATTCTACCATGTACCATACTAGGATCTCTCCCATTGCACCTCCACCCAAAAATCTACCATTTACCATTCATACCTTTCCCAAACACTTATCTTATTACCAATGAGTCCTCATACAAATCCCATTACCTTATCTAAGCTCCCCTTTACTATCTATGCAATCACAGAGAGAGCCAAATATCCTTTTTAAAAATATTTTCATCACATTTCCCCTACTGACACTAGTCACCCAATGGGCATTGGTTCATTACCAGTACTGACATCGGTTTCCTAATCAATACTGGTCTCTGTGACTGGTAATTTCCTCCAAACCAAAAACCTAATTTACCTATCCAAAACATCTCTAAACTTCCTAGAACCTCACCCATACCTCTGTAACACTCTCTGTCATACCTGAAGACCTTGAATCATCAACCAATTTCTCTAGATTTAGTCTTATATGCGTTTATTAGACTAGATTTGATTTACTATTATTGTGTAGGATACCTAAACTCTACAAATACAATAGGTGTCTTTATTCTATGTTCTTTATTAACATTAACTTGTTTTTAAAATTTCCCTTCAAAACTATTTGCCCTTAATAAAAAAAAACTTGTTTTAAAATGTGGAATGAATTACCCTTCTTCCTAGATCTAGCTTCCACTAGGCAATCCACTAGCCAATATTTTTAATCCTATTTTTTGGTCTTCTGTTCTATTTCAAGTCGTTCCTCCTAACCAAAGAGAAACTCTTCACAATCAGATTGGTGAACATTCAATGCGTGCACACCTTCTTCGACTAGAATAGGTATTCCTCCCCACCCTTTACCTATTATCTGTTTTATCTCTACTTTTTGGTGAAACAATAGCTTAAAGATAGCCTCACAACAAATGTTAGACATAAATCCAGTGGTTATATATGTCGTGTCAATGGGAAATTCCAATGGAAGAACCTGCATACTAAAGTTCCTTGCTATGAATCTCTTCTTGCTGAAATCCAAAGGATTATTAGTCATACCCCAATAAGTGAGATTCAAGATAAAGATGAGTTAATCTGGGTCAAGTAATTTGATGGCAAATACTTGGTTAATATTAGGTATCAATTGTTTACATGTGAAATTCCTTTCCACTTTGACTGGAGTAAAATATGGTTCAAAGAGCTCACTCCTAAAATTAATTATTTCCTATAGATTGTGTTAAACAAAAGCATTCTCTCCAGTGAAAACCTCACTAAGAGAGGATCTATTATCCATAATAGATGTGGTCATTATATAAAGGAGACCGAGATAATTCACCACCTTTTCCTACATTGTATTACTGCTTCTAGTTTGTGGGATTTTATTTTTTCCAGATTTGGTATTATCTGGACTTTTCCAAATGAATTTGTTCTTTCCTGGGAGCAATGGAAACATCCCTTTAAGCATATCTTTCTTAGGATCCCCATGCCATTTGGAGAATATGGAAGGACATAAACTTTATCATTTTCATAAATATTAAGAAATCTAGCTAGAGGATTTTAAGTGAGATCGCTATTGAAGTCAAGGAGAACATTATGAATTCAAACCCCCTAAGAATTAAAAATTTCCTGAGGAAAGACTCTTGAGTAAATGGAATATTGAAATTTAGAAGGTTCAAGTTAAATCTCCAAGAATTGATAGATCTATGGTCTAATAGATCCCTCCCCCTGAAGGTTAGTACAAGCTTAATTTTTATGGGGCCTCTAAGGGAAACACAAGAGCTGCAGGAGGGGGAGTCTTAATAAAAAACCACCTTGGCCATGTCTTTTTGCTTATGTTGGCCTCATGGGCATCCAATTTAATCATTATGTCGAGGCTTTCGCTGCTCTTATGGGTATCAGGGCTGCTAGAGATCACACAATTAATAAATTAATTATTGAGGAGGATTCCATTAATATGATTAACAATCTTAAAGGCACCCATATCCTAAGTTGGACCATCAAATATTTCATCAATGAGGCCTTAAACATTTGTAAAGATTCTTATAATGTAAACATTATTCACATGTACTGGGAGGGAAATCGTGATGCTGATTACCTAGCTAATGTGGGGGTTGTCACTAATCATCTCACTTTATGGAGGGACTGTAATGAAATATCACAAGCCATAAGGACAATCGTTTTACAAGATGTTAAAGACAGTTGTACATACCATCAATACATGCCAATAGAAAAAGCTTAAGAGAAGTCATTATTTAGAGTACTTCACAAAAAGGAATAAAAGTACTCTCAAATGGTCCATTTGTTTTCATCTCTTTCATTTTATATTTGGCATTTGAGTTGTTGGGAAGCCCAACTTTGGTGGTTTGAAGACTGTGTGCGATCTTTTTTTTTTATCTCTTTCTATCATGGGCTACCCTCCCTACCATGTAGAACCTATCTGTGATCCCTCATGGAATCAAAATGAAGTTCAATGAAGAGATATCGACATTGATGGGTTTACAACCTTCGTGGAGAGGATAAAATTTCACGACAAACACATTTTCATCACATTTTCCTAGCATTGGAAATACAGGGTTATCTCTTATAAAGGTAAAGAATTATCCATCATTAAGGACCTAATTTAATTTCTTACTAGGTTGGGAATTAATGGGATTATTTTTTATAGAAATAAATTTGATAAGGAAGCAGAAGAGAAGAATTTTTTTGAAGGGGAGGAAAAAATCAAGATTGGGAAAACGGGTCTGCTTTGTTCTTCCATTCCCTCACCCTTTGATGAAGTTGTTAATATGGTAGTTAGCTAGATTACTTTGGAGGGTTGTTTCTCTAATTTTGATCTCTGCCATATGTTCCTTTTGAATCACTTCCTCCGTACCCCCAGGGTAAGTCTCTCCTATTACATCCTATATTCCATGGAAAAATATATTATAGATGTTTAGGATCACCTTAGAGGCCTCCCTCTTCACCAAGGGGTCATCTTCATTCTGAACCAGTATTTCCATGATATGGTATCTATTCCCCCCTCTCATCCTTTATCCCCCCTCCACCTTAGAAAAATAGGGTTAGTACCAAGAACCTGAGCTTCTGCTCTTGTTCTCCAACATTGCCTCCGGCTAAGCGAGTTATTTGCAACAATGAAAAGGGGAAATATATTTTTGTTTCCGAAAGCCTTCTCAAAATTTGTCAAGAAATTTAGGAACCCCAAGCCATCAATGATTTGATGGCTTAGCTCAAGTTGTAGGTTGATGCTATTAAAGGGCTTAGTGAGGACATCGAATTCATTCTCAATGAAGGATGCAAATAAGATTCAAATTATACAACTGTCTCTATACTAGAGGAAACTTTTGAGGATCTAGTCAAGAAGCAATAGGTCATGGAGGCCAAAATACAACAAATTATCAACAAGAAGATTGATCAATTCTCCATGCATAAGGCCATGTTAAACTTCATTCAGGTATAGGGTAAGGAAATTTGTGACATCAGTGGCATCTCTAAAGAAGTTTGGAAGGATGGAAAGGTTAAGAAGAAAGCCTTGGAAATGAGCAGCCAAGACCCTACACAAAAAAAAAATATCAAACAAGTTTATGAAGTAGTTGTCTTGAGGTCAATTTTATGATTGGCTCTGTTTTGTCTTAGCACTATTTTTTTGCGGTGTTAAAATTGTTTTTTTTTTTTGTTTTTCAGGCTATTTTTGTACTGTTTCTTGCTTCCTTTCTGACATTTTTTCCATGGCTTTCTCTTCATTTTAATTTCTAGCTCTCTTATTCTTTTATCTGGAAATTACATTTTCTCATCTGGGTATTGATCCTCTTTTATACCTCGGGCTATATTCCCCTTTAAAACCATTTATCAATAATAAAAAATGATCATTATATTATATCATTACTGGAAAAAATAGATAATTTTAGTAGGTTATACTTTGAGGTAAGTAACTTCAATTTTTTTGAATCTAGTTTTTACACATGGGAGTAGTCAACAATAAAGAAGTGGTGCAGATAAAATTCAATTATATTCCCAAAGTACCGATTTACCTATAGTATTTTCTTTAAAAATTGATCACTTAATTAAGGGGAACTATCATGATGCATCTAAATCATCTATGGACATGGAATAAGTAAATATTGGAACTAAAGAGAAAAAAAATTTGGTGAACTTTAGAAAGGGTCTTTAACATGAAAAAATGAGAAGGATCATAACATTACTAAACAAATATTCAAATTTCTTATCTTGGACATATGTTGACTTGAAATATTTTAGGACTAAGTAGATACAACATAACATCACACTTAAGCCAGATATTCCCCCTATATATAGAAATAATGACATTAAAATATCAAGATTACCAATACCATTCTAGAAGAATTATAAAATATATTATATGCAAATATTATCTTTCCAATCCATCATTCAATGTGGATTGCCAACATTTTTCTAGTGTGCAAAATGAATGGGGAGATACACATTTATGTGTATTTTCAAAATCTAAACCAAACATACCTAAAGGATAATTATAATTTACCAATAATGGATCAGGTACTTCAAGTAGTAATGGTTTCAAAGATACTTTCAATGCTAAATGGTTTTTCCAAGTATAGCTAAGAAGAGGTGAATAAAGAAGATCAACACAAGACTACATTTACCACTTAGTGGGGAAATGTTTCATACCATAGAATGCATGTTGGTTTGATTAAAGCCAAATATAAATTCTGAAGGGTATGTTTCGTGTTCTATGATTTAAAAAATAAAATAATTGTTGTTTATCTTGACGACCAGACTTACAAACACCCTAAATCACTCACCTATTCCCAATATTTTCCTAGTTGAATCCCTAGTTCGTCCCTTTATGACTGATTGATTAAATTGATTAATCATACACATTGTACCCCTTTAAATTAATTAAATTAATCCCTAAAACCCATTTTTAAAGTTTAATTATCATTTATTAATTAATTAAGTGTGCACATTATAACAACCACTTTGAACCCCACATGGAATCCACTTCCTCATCCTAGTCAACTCCACATGGACTCCACTTAACCAATCTAGTCAACCAAAATTTTAGAATCCTAGAAAGGTGGGGGAAATTGAATTTCACATGCAACCACCTTTCCGGATGTAACTTCTGTTAATTAATTCAATTACTACCCCTAAATGACATTGATTCTTCCTACAACTATTCGGTCCCTCAATTTCTATTTTTAACATGTGAATTCAACCATGTTTAACCAGCTTCCAACAACTCTTGCCTCTATAAAATGAAAGCTCATACTCTTACAAATCCTCTTGGATTCAAGCACACTTTCTCTGTCAATTTTGGTATCTACATATTGGAATCTCCAAAAATCTGTTAATGGCATGGTCATAGTACACGTTTGGAGGTTTTTTAGAAGATCACCCACAATCAGTTTCTAACAAGGTTACACAGATTCAAAGCTCACATAACCTTACTCGAGGTTTCTTGGAAGGCTACAGGGTGGTTTTTTGTGTTTAGTTTATCTTCAATTTATAATTAGATTTTCAAAGTCTAAATTTTTGTACGCTCGGTGGGACTCACACCCCCATTTTCCTTCATTTCCACTTCATCTATTTTTCACCTTGTAATGCAGTTTTTTAATTTGCACTAACATTTTATTTTGTGTGATTAGTATTGTGTTCTTCTATTTTTAGGATGCATTCTGAGAGGTTTTGATAGTAGGTCTTCAATTAAAATTTCACAAAAATAAAACTTTTGTTGTTGATTATTAATTTTTTTGTGGGTTAAGTTCAAACATTAAATCTACAATAAAAATCAGAACAAAAAAAATTCACATTTAGGTGTTTTCCCATCAAATTTAACAAGTTACAACTAGATTTGGTGGGGGTTTTGTATTTTTGTAGGGGTTTATTTTATTTTATTTTTTTCTTCTTTCTATCAAAACTTATAAAATCAAGCAAAAAAATCAATCAAATTTTATTAAATAATATAAAAAAAAATTATAATTTTTTTTATTAAACTCCTATGCCCTACTCCTTCCCTACCGCCACCCCTCCCTTTGCATCTCAACAAGCTACCTCACCAACCTCATTCCCCCCAACTCCCCCAACACTACCCTCCTCTTCTGTTCCATCCCCTTCCCGACCCTCAACTCAAAACTTACATCATTATTATCCTATCGGTTAGAGAGGTGAGGAAAACTTCAGCTCCTAAGCCGTTCTTACTTCTAGCCCCGTCAAAATATAAGATCCATATTGGGGGGTTGCCAAAGGAGCTTGTCCCTAGTGTTCCACCCTCACTTTTTACCTTTGGGATTGTGGGGTTTTCTTCAGAAATGATGTAAGTGCCAAGTCTGGTTGAATCGAAGTTTCCAAATGGATCTCTAGGGGAAAGATTAGATAGATGGTCACCCTCCTGGGGTTCTCCTCCCTCTATACATATCTCTTCTTCTCTTTTGATCATAGCATGGGAAGCCTCAAAACCAAAAGGTACTTGATATGTTATATGTTCCTTGGAGAGTGGTTCAGACAAGACCTTCATCTTGGACCCATACTTGGTGCATAAGATTAAGTGGAACCAATCTAAAGACATGTACCCGTATATTTTAGCTGTGAAGTCTCAGGATAGGCAAAGCCCGAAGATCAGTGGGATATTAACAACCATGATATCTTGGTGAATAATTATATTTGGATAGGAATAGAGTTGCAATGGGAGTCCCTTGATAATTCCTATAGTTAGCACAAACTTCCCATCTAGTTACATAACCCCCTTCTTCAAGGGCTCATACTGGACTCCTAAAGCATCTGCTATTACCTGAGGCATGAGAGTAGTACTTGCACCGGAATCTATCATGGAATTATGTAGTAACTTATTTCCTATAATAATACTAAAAAAGAATGGGTTGGGCCTTGGTTTTACTCACTTCTTCCTTTTGATTTAGCAATATGGCTTATGAAGGCACCCATGCATCTTTGACTTGTCCTTTCATGGGACCCACCATGGTTGCTTTCTCCTCCAATCTTAACGCCCCTTAGAGTAACTCCTTCTTCTCAGGAATGCTTAAGAGATCCCATAAGGATGCGTTGGCCGGTGCCTTTTTCAGCTGTTGGACTACATTGATGGGTCCAACCAACGATGGTTTAAGAGGTGGCAAATGCTTCATCCTCTCCTTCTCAAGGTGATGGACCTCTTTCTCCTATATAGTTTGTTGGGGGACTTATTTCACCTTTGGCAATGACACACTTATAATAATCAGAGGATATTTATATACATTATTGACCGAACTGGAAGATGGTGTGTCTGATTCAATGATCCTTTTCTTGAATTGAGTATTGTAGTTGAAATGCATAGGTTTTGGAATAGATGCCTCATTTATAAAAACTAACTCCTCCCCCTCTACCTAGGAGAAAATGGCATGCTCTAGTGTAATCTCGGCCTCTTGTTCTAAAGACATTCCTTGCATTTGGGTAGTGAAAGCAACACTTTGGGCTCCCTCAGATTGGTGAGGTCCAATTGCACATGTGTCATAACCCTCTCTTGCTTGTTTCTCAACTATCCTTAGCTACAAGTTCCCTTGGGGAAAGTATTTTGGCATATGAGGATTATTGCAAGGGCAACACCAGGCGTTAGGTTCCTCGACTAGATGATTTTGTCTGGGGATGATCTCTCTACTACTATTTGGGGGAGTGATTCAAAGTGGCATGGGTACAGGGACTATTTGATTCAATGGCTAAGCAGTTGGTGGCCTATGAGCATTCTTGTATGTAGACAGGTAAGCGGGTTGGCTACTTTGGACATTCTGATAATTTTTCTTTGGATAAGTGGCCTGATTTCTCTTAAGGTTTACTATCTTATTTGAGAGACTTCTCAGGATGTTTCTCATCTCGTCCATATCAGGAAATGGAGATGAGGTGGTAGTGGTAGGAGTGGGAGTTGAAAATGCTAGGGGATAATTTTATAAATAAGTAGGGCTTGAGGTTGAACTCTAGGCTTCTACTTGTGGAAGAGGGGCTATCTCAGTATTTATGGGAAAAATAGTTCTGGGAGGAAGATTCCCTATGTCTATTAGATTGTTCTCAGCTTGGACCGCAAGGCTATAGGCTTGTGGAAGATATTCCCCTCTTACTGACTAAATCATTACTACAATATCTGAATTTAAGGATTTTAAGTAGAAAATAATTGCCATACCTTCAGGTGGTCTAGCCAAGACTAGAATCCTTTACCAAGTTTTGTGGAATTGGGTGTTGAAATCTGTCATCAACTCTTGCCAACTCTTTTTCATACCAATTAATTACTGTAGGAGTGATGATCGGTCTCATTTTTTGCTAAACCTTACTACAAATTGTGTTCCCAACTGGTCTCAAGTACTGATAGTGTTAGGGGTCAAATCTGGGTACCATTCCAAGGCCCTCCCCTTGAAAGAGGTGGCCAATAATTGTAAGGCAACATCTTGCTCCCTTATATAATGTACCACACATATCTCTGCTACGTCTTGAAGATGTTCCTAGGGGGTTTTGAAGTCTTCACCATTGAACTTGGGAAATGCTTTCAATGCATTGGCTGGAATAGGATTCCATACCACCGGGGGTGTGGGAAAAATGAGTAGGCTTCCTTGATCCCATGAAACAAATGGTCTCGGAAATGGAGGCTAAAGGTGCGCCATATTGATAGGTTTGAGGGTCCTTGTTGAGTGAGCAAAGGGCCTACCTAGTAGAGGGGTTGAGAGAGTCTGGTCTGGGGGGGATGGAGACCTCTGAACCTATCTTCCTCTTCTGTGTCATGGAGGGGATAACTGAAAATATTCAATGAGACCTTCTTCCCGCACTCTTGATCTCGTTCGCATTCGCTGATAAATCTTGGGTGCTGCTTTAACCTATAGGAAAGATTAATGTCCCATCGGGCATGCCATGAAAAATGTTGATGATGATATTTGTATATGAACCATCAGAGTCATAAGAAACCTTAGGTTGTTGAGATGTGCACCCTAAGGTGACCTCCAGGTTTTAAAGAAGATGGATCTTCTCTAGTTTTTAGAAGTAGGTTTAGAAAAAAGCATGTAAATGAATGAAATAAATAGGCAATGTGCCAAATTTAAAAGAGAAATGACGGAATATCTTAGATCTTTATTAAGAATAGGTGAAGGGATAAATAGCATGATCTACTAATATGATAACGTAAATATCTGAGGAACTGAAAATATTAATAATAAATGAAACAAGGAAATTCTAAGGGCGTCAAACACGATGAATTTTCTGACTCATTTAGAACTACCTTTCATAAAAGAAATGAAAGTTTAGAACATATGAAAATCCATTTTGCACAAAATAAGAACTCTTTATTCATATAGAGAAAGGGTACATAAGGCCCATAAAAGAACATATTACATTTCTCTTTTACGACAGAGACTTACTAAGGATAAACTCTTACAAAATATGCAGAACTCTTTTATTTTCTCTCTTCTTTTCTCTAGCTCAGAATTCCCTCCCTTTGTTTTATATTCTTGTTTCTCACCTCCTTTTATAGGAAACATTTTTCCCTCTGTCACTTTCAGCTACCACCCTTTTCTTTCAATTCTAATAAGGCCTTGCACTTATCCTTCTAGCTCCTGCCCCTAGTATTTTAAATGCAATGCCGCCACTTTCTTCCCTATTAATTCGGATGTTCGAACTTCATGGTTTTGGAATAAATATTTCTTCCCTTTATAGAAATCCATGCATCTACTCCCTTCTTAGTATTGCCACTGAGTCCTTGTCTGATTAGACTCCTCATTCGAGCCACGTGGAGGGCTCACGCTCACTTAGGGTCTTCCTTCCTTTTGGGCTATATCAAACATGCATTTTATAGACATGTGGAGTGTCTACGTGATTTTGAGAACTCTCTTGAATGCTCAAAGTTTGGCATGCACCTATGAGACATGTGGAGACCGCCGCAAGAATTTCATACTTAGTCGTTGCTAGCTTTTGATCAACTGAGGGCATCTAGAGTCTGAGGACAAAATACTTAACAAAAGAGTCATAACAAAATAATATAATTAGTTACACATTTGTGTTTCACTTTTTTCATTCACAATTTCTCTCTCATCCATCTTGTCTCTTTGTAAGCGTGTCTAGGTATTGGGTTGTAGAAATCCATATCCAAACTTGAGCACTTTCATTCTTCTTCATCTAAGTCTTGACATCGTGATACTTGATTTATCACATTCAAGCACCCTCTTGATCACCTTAATCTCTCATTGTCGTAAGCATTAAGTTTAAATTATGTTGTTGAACTTTGAGGATTCCACATTCTTACATTGTCATACTTCACGTTAACCTTGTTGAATTGATGGCATCTTTTATATATCTCTTCCATCATCTTACATTGTCACATTTCACATTCACTTTGTGGACTTTTCAAAATTTTCAGTATCTTTCTCCCATCATCTCACATCATATTTTGCAATCACTTTATTACATTGTCAACGTACTCATTATTTCTTCACTTCTCTCTTCAAAAAATTAATTTTTCTTTAATTTGAGATCATTAATCAATCACATTCCCCTCATCTCTTATCTCTACTTTTATGAGATTCAAACCTTTTTCATTGTCATTTCTTCACTCCTTGTGACAACATTCACTTTATCATTCTTTTCGTATTCCCATTTCGTTGTTGTGTATCCTTTTATAACACACTTTTGTTAAGAGTTGACATCTTTTATCATCTTCTTAAGTCTCTCATTTTAACACACACCTTATTAAAAGTCAAGAAAACTCATCATATTTTCCTAAGTCTATTCCCTTAACACATTTTCATTAAGAATTGAGCATCTTTCATTATGTTTTAAGTCTCCTCTTGTCCCACTTAGTTTTTTGCAAGTTGAGCACACTAACTTCTTTCTCCCCTTCCCTCTTTACATTCACTTTGTAAAGGGTCGCAAATCCTTTTTGTATCTCTTCATATTTATTAACACTCATTTTTTAAGGATCATTTAAACTAACATTTTGATCCCTCTTCCACTTTAACATCACTCATTTTGTTAAGTGTTGCTAAGTCCGCATTTTACACCACTCTTATCACTCTTTTTTATTAATATTCGATCACATTCACTTTGTTAAATATCTTCCACCTTAGCATCACTCATTTTGTTAATTGTTGTAAAGTCACCCTTTTCATTCCTCTTAACACTCATTTTGTGAGTATTTAACCTTTTTACACCTCTTCGTCACTCTTATCACTCATTTTGATTAATAGTTGACTGTGTTCACCTTGCCATGTCTCTTCTCCCTTAACATTCATTTTTTTTAATGAGTAGAGCACATCTAACATCTTTTAGTCCCTTTCCTCTTAACTCTCTTTTTGTTAAGAGTCAGGAAATAAACTAACCCTTTTTTGTCTATTCCGTCTTAGTAATCATTTTTCTAGGGTCAAGATTTTTCATTTTCTTCCCTCTTCCATCTTAGCATTCAATTTTCTAAGGATCAAGTGTTCCATCACACTTCTTCTCATTCCTCCCCTCTTTGAAACAATGATGGGAACATGAGATTATAATTATACCCCTTTCAAATGGAAGGAAGGAAATCCTTTCCATATCAGATCTGATGAAGAGGTTGAATAACAACTTAAATATCTTTCCATAAATGCCACGTTGCTTAAAAAGAAAGACCAATTCCTTCTTTATATCCTTACAATGGAAGTAATATTTCCCTTAGATATTGATGAGGATGAATTTAAGACTTAAAAGGAAAACCTAAATCCCAAAGGGGTCTACCACTTGACTCAAATAAACATGAAAAATAAAGGAGAAAGTAAAACATATACCCATAATAAAGTAAAATCTAATGCTTTTTCCTCTAATTCCAACAAGCCTTGCTTGATCAAATTAATGTAATGGAAATTTTTTTGGCTCCCCTATCCTCTAAAGTCACTAACAACAATACTAAAGGTATCAAATACACGAATAAAAGTGGTGATGCCTTCAAAACTCATTCTGAGACCAATAACAAGAAATACAATCATAAGAATGATAAGTCACATTTATCCCAAAAGCCAATTCACCATTTTCTCAAGAGTGGAAAATGATGAAAGACGATATTTTGGGAATGCAAAAGCAACGCAAATAGTTCAATTTTGATTAATTGTATCCATACCCTTTCGACATGGATATCATATGCATATCCTTCCCACACTCTTTCGAGACTCTCAAATTTCACAAATACAAGGGAAAAACTGATCTTAGAGATCATGTCAAATAATTTTTCATGGCATGCCTACAAGTGGCTTATAATGATATCTTTCTCTTGCACCTCTTTCCTAAAAGTTTAGGAGGAAAATATTTGGAATGCTTCTTACTCCTTCCAAAGAGATATATCTTTACATTTGTGAACCTTTCAGAGAATTTCGTCAAACACTTCTCTGTCAACCTTGATTCTGAAATAACCATGACGGATTTTTGCAATGCCAAATAGTGAAAAAACGAGATATTTTCACATTTTTTACAATGATGGTGAGGAATCGTAAGTCGATTCCCATGTTCAATCCCTGAAAAATAGATGGTTAACATCTTCATCCCTAACCCTAATGACAAGTTTTCATTTCACATGTAGATGCACTACCTCAATAGTTTTGAGGAAGTTATTGAAAAAGGAACTCAAATTGAAAAACCCCTCATTTCTAAAGGTTTGATCAAGCCTCATTATAAATACAATGGGCATAATCATAATCGTCACTACAACAAAAATAATCCTATCACTTCTCATGATAACTATAGCTGCATCAAACACAACCATAATGTCGTCAATGATGGTGTCACGGATAATCTCAATGTGCACAACTTACAGAATAACCAATTAAAACATATTAAGTCTAAACCATCTGTCACTATTATGAAAAGAGAAACTTTTCCTCCTCCTCATGATTACAATTGAAGATAATATATGTCTTTGGGGGAATATCTTTTAAGTTTTTTTAAAATAACTAGCAAGTGCTAATATGGTTACTTACCCTATTATGTAACCCTTCCCTGGAGGAGAACCTAAACGAGGTTTGTATAGACCTAACACATATTGTGATTTCCATCTCATAGATGGTCATCAAAAAGAAAAATGCAAAAAAAATCACAACTACAACCAAGGCCTCATTGACAATGGAGAAATAGTGGCTGGAGACCTACTACCTCGCCATGATACAAAGGGAAAATCTCACAAACATGGTGAATCCTAGAACAACATTTATTTTAAATCCATCATTTCCTATGACAACACTACTTCGGGCACCATTGAATGTCACTATACACCTCTTAGAGAGAGTCTATGTAGTTCCTTTCAACATTTAGTAAAGGCTAACATGATTGAATATCCACCTATGAAATCCTTTTCTAATGGGGAACTTAATCCTATGTTGTACAATGCATCCAAATATTTTGAATACCATCACATGAATGGTCATTCCAATTATAATTATACACCTCTTCATCATTATGTTCAAGAATTAAATGACGACATAACCATCTCTATAGATCTCGATGATAAATCTCTTGTAACTGATGACATGTCAACTTCCAAAACTTTAAACAAAGAGTTGACTATTGTCCCAACTTCTATTCATACTAACATTAAAAAAGATCATGAAAAAGATCAAGTATCTATCCCTTCAAACCAATCTATCTCTTCTACATATTTTCTTCCTATAGTCCCAACATACATTGAACTTGTTTTGGAAAACAATCTTCTAACACCTTGCGAGAGATTTACTGTTCTTCAAGAATCTCTTTCAACCCTTGACATAACAAAAGAGGGTGCTTCATTAAACACCATTGAGCTTAATTATATTCTTTCCATTTTGTTTCCTACGCATAAAATCTCTAGACTTGTTATCAAACCACAACCACAACAAGCTTGGACACTTGCGACAATGCAACCTTTTCTATCCATTATACCTCATACAATCAATCTTGTCAGCATCTGATTAATGATTATTCCTACCTATCAAGACATATACATGAGTAAATTCTTCGAGGTGTGTATACCTAGGAATATCCTTATACAACCTTTTCAAGCTTTAATTACAAATATTTTTTCAAATCAACTAATTCTCAACCTACAAGAAGAAACATTGATTATTTCCTCTCTGCAAAATCTAAAGAACCCTAGATGTGCATCTAGAGATCAATCCTTCTGTCTTTGTACTCTTTCATTAATAGATGAATATGAATCTCAACATATTCCTCTCATCAAAAATATTCTTCTAACATCACATAGGTCTTTTGATCTTGTCAAATACTTATCTAATCACACATACTTTGATTTGGTTCCCATCCACCCAAGTCTCATATTTCGGGACTCATTGAATCCTTTGATTCAATATTTGACTTGGATCCTATCCTCCTAAGTCTCATACTTTAGGACTCATTGAATGCTTTGATTCAATATTTAGACTTGGAACTTCTCTACCCAAGTCTGATATTGTAGGACTTATCAAATCTTCATATTTCCTCCTTTGACTTGAACCTTTTCTACCCAAGTCTCGTATTGCAAGACTTATCAAATATTTATATTTGCTCCTTTGACTTGGACCTTATTCTCAAAAGTCTCGTATTTTAGGACTTATTGAATATTGTGATTCCCCCTCTTGACTTGGATTTCATCTGTGCAAGTCTCACATTTCAGGGCCATTCAAATTTAATAAACATGGACCTTTCTTGATGAGTATATTTCAAATCCTAATCCTCCAACATTCATAAAACTTAAAAAGCATAAAAATAAAATAAAACTATGTATTAAAGCATTGTTTACAAATCAAAAAAGGAAAATTACATATAAATAATGTTAAGCATTCCATCTATTGGAAGATATCTTAATCATACCATTATCATATATTCACATTCTTCACCTATTACTACAAAGGTTAACCTTGTTCCTATTGTGCATTGTGTGTCTCATCTTTGTTATGCTTTTTACCATTTCAGATATGTTTACCCATGGTTTTGTCTTCAAGCTTACTAATTGTAACTCCTCCTTACAAATAATATCTCTCTTTAATAGAAAGCTCAAACTTCTTTACCCGATCCTTTTTTTTGACCACCCATCTCAATATACAGTGTTGAACCCTTGCATCCTACTAGTCTCATGAGGTAGAAATTTAGGGGTAGAATATTCCTTCCCAATAAGAAAACTATCAACATGAAAGACAAATTCAATCAATCTAAAAATATAAAATTATAAAATCAGTACACTTTTTATCCTTCACAGTCTTTAGTGATAAGCCCATACTTCTCACTAGTAGTATGACACTAGGAATGGAGGAAGCCCTTAACGACCTACATTTGTCTTCGGTATTGAGCCCTTGTATCTTACTAGTCACACAAGGTGACATGTGGGGGGTCCTTCAAATAAATAAATCAACAATTAATAAATAAATCCTTTATGAAATCTTAATCAAAGTGCTTAGTAAAAAACATCCCAAGAAGTAATTTAGCGTCTCACGTTGAAGAGAGGTCAAATAATTCTTTCAAATGGATCTTGTCAATTAGTAGGCCATCTATGGATCTAATTCAAGTCAAAACCTATAAAGTGGAATCATCTTAGAATTGGTCAAATAATATTGACTAGAGATTAGTTACATTTTTCTCATATAGATCATTATTACACCTTATGTCTTTGCATCCATCATCTTTACTTTCATATAACTAATCATCTCATTTTCACGTCCCTTTTAGTTCTTGTTGATGAGCCCTCACATCTTCCTAGTAGTGTGGACTCATGAGTGGAGTGAAACACCCTATCATATTCTCATCTACATTTTTACCAATGGAATGGAATGCTTCGAATTATTTGCACCTACTTTCAAGCAATGCACCTATTTTACTGAGTTTTAAAATACCAAAAAACATTCAAGAAATATTTCACAAAACTAAAAAACATTCAAAAATGTCTCATAAAATTACAAATACAATACAAAATTGTCCAAAAATAAAAAAAACAATATAAAATTTTTTAAAACTCCAAAAATACTATAAAGTTGTCAAAATCAAAACATTCAAATAATGTTTGACCAAATTTTAGCAACTGGATAACATGACTCAACAATTACGCCATTTGACGGTGCTCCTCTTGATCATTCCAGATCATATTTCAACAATCAGTTTTCTTTCGTATGGAGTATATCTATGATTGAGGAAATCATTTAACCTTTCGCAATATAACTTTGCTTTAGGAACATTTAGATTTTACATTTTAACCCAAATACATATCAAACTTTAATGGGATATGACAATAGTATCTAAGTATCACTATGCTCTTTAGCCCAATCCAATCCTCTCACATTATAAGCTATCACTCGAGGGAATTTAAATATTAGTTCTTTAATGTGAAACACATTCGGAGTGTCGTTAGATGTCATTATGACACATTGTGTTGTACTGTTGCAATTTATCAACATCATGATGATGTTTTTTCTTCTTTTCATTTGTTATTTTTTTGTACTTTTTTTACCTTTAATTTAGACCAGTTATAGGAAATTTATTCACATCTTAGTTCACATATAAATTTGGTGTGGTTCATTCCTGTTCATATTGGGTTTGTTTTCAATGTTTGTTTCATGTTTTTTTTGTTGCTTGTACATGTTGTATTTTCCTCCTAGTTTATTTATACCATGGAATGTTTTCCTTTTTTCTGTGTATTCATGTTTGTCTGCATTTCTTTGCATTTTTATTTCAAAATTTCTCAAATATCGCAAAAAATCAAAAATTAAAATTTTTTCAAACAAACATTCTATATGTATGTTAAACTTGTTATGTTATTGAAATGAAAATAACACTTAGTAGTTCCAAATAGCAAAGTTAATCTAAAAATAACATCATGATAATATATCAAAGGAATAACTATTCTAATGCATAAACATGAATGAACATCTAATGTTGAACCATTCCTACTCCTATAAATGTATGATTGTTATCAAATTATGAACATATTTAGATCATAAGCAATCAATTTTGTGTGTTGTCTCTAGATGATGAAATGATCTCACTAAAATGGAAACAAACCCATGTTTAGATCTTCTTTTACTACTCAAATATGAGAGAATGGATGCAAAGATGAAGTATCTATTCCAACAATGGAGAAGGCTATTTTCATAAGCTAATAAATTTCACTAGCAAAAGTGTGGTATAGGTATGAAAGAAGGTAGGAGGGTCCTTTATATAGATTTCCAATTTGGGAGAAACTTGCAAACTAGTGCATGTGGGATAAAGGATAAAGGAGAATTAGAAAGGATAAACTTGATTAGAAATAATCGATTAGAATTAGTAACTCATAGGAGTTGAACATGATTTAATTAATCAACTAGGATTAACTAATAAGCCAAGATAAACTTAGAAATCTATTTGGAGGTGATTTAGGAGGAAATAGGTAGAATTTAGATGATTTAAGAGGGGGATTTAACCAATAAGAGGGTTTATTGATTAAATCTAAGGTTAAAAATGATTAATTAACTAATAATAGTTAATTAATTGATTAGAGGAGGATTATAACTAACGAAGTGTTATTAATTAGCATCCGGAATGGGAGAAAAAAATAGTTAATTAACGAAGTGTCGTTTATTGACCGAAATAGAGGGGAACATTAGTTAATTAGCGAGAAATAACTAATTATAAAAGAAATGATGAGAAAGAGGATATCTAGTACAATTTTACTATTAAAACTACATAGGTAGATTTTAGGTGTCTACATTTGCCCCTCTTTGGGGCGACGTAAGTGACAACACTTAAAAGATAGTAGAAAATTATAAAAAATTAAATTTTGATTGGAATGGAAGAAAAAATAGTAGAATGAATGATGCCCCCTTGAGTTTCGATGGATTAATGAAATAGGTGGATCAACGATCGAAAAGATGAAAGAAATGGATAGAAGAAATAAGGAGGGGGAGGGGGAATAAATATAATCCCTATTTCCCCAACTGAGTTTGAAGGAAAATTTTGATAGAAGAAAATGATAATGAAGAAGAGTGGAGATGAAGAGAATGGAGATAGATTTTATCTAGCTTAACTCAAGAGGAACTTTGTTTCATCATTTTTCTCTATGATCTACATCATCATCTCTTTATTCTAATATAAGCATACAACAAAAGTATAAAATAACATGAAAATATATAATACTAACATTTTTTCATTTCTAAAATACTAACTCAAGGAAACATACATAAAGTAATGCTAGATGAGAAAGTAAACAAGAAAACCAATAAGGAAACAAGTACAAACAAACGTACTCAAACAAACAACATTTAAGACAGTTACACCAATGTTTTTATTATCGAGATTCAATTATGAAATGTTTGAGTTAATGACAAGGGTTAAACATGGCACCCCAAACAAGGATACATGTGCAGTGAATATATTGAGGACATAGGGGTCCTATGAAAAATTAATCATGCTTTATGAAATTGTACAAAGTAACTCGTTGTACAAGGGAGTACAGACATAACAAGTAAACCAACTTTTGTTAATGGAGGTAGATCAAAATAATCCACGAGTCATGTGCAAGAACAAATGAGGACCAAAGAAAGATGTTTTGTAGGATAAATTTCAATGTTTGAGGACATTGTGTCCTATAAATGATTCAGCTACATGAATGCTTTTTACCATTTTTTTAGATATTTTGAATTTTACCAATATTTTGGGATTTTTTGAATTTTTACAAATGTAGACACCAAATTTGGGTCACACTCCCTTTGGTACCCTTTAATTAATTAACATAACACATTTAACTAATCATGACCCCTTCACCCCATATTAATATTCATCCTCATATTATTAATTAATTTTAATTATTTTAATTAAGTTAATTTCATCCTCACACCTCCACCTCATCATGGCACCTCACCTTGGACCCATTCTAGGGGCATTTAACTCATAGTGACCAAGTCATCACTCCTAGTGCTGAGTCACTACTTGACCTAACTAACTAAGAATTCTTCTTAAACCTAACTGGACTTATTCTAAGATCTTCCTACCTTCTATCACGTGAAATATACTTCCCTAAGTAGACCCAACAATCAAAATTATGCCAAAATAGTAAAGATCGGGCTATTTTTGGTAACTTGGACTATTTCACCCTAACTGACATTAGTTTATGCTCGACTAACATCGGTCACCTAAACCACCATCAGTTCCTTTATATAGAATTTTACAACCCTTTACTTGAGTTGGTCATTTAGTTATTGGATAATTATTGCATTCAAGTGTGAATCTTCAAGCCCTCTTGCATCCAGATGACAAACACACACAACCACTGTGCAATACAAGCAGTTGGTTCTCCTTGTAGAGCATTGGAATACTCACGGGAGCACACAAGTTGTACTGTCACGAAACTAGACTTAAAAACCTCTTCTCCAATTAACCATCAACCATCTCAACTCACAGGATCTAAAAAATACCAAATAAGTATTGTGATTTTAATCATTCATGCTTATTCCATTGTATATTTCTTGATTCTTTCATTATTTTATTTCTTTCGTTACCGGTACATCTTCTTCTTCTCACCAACCAATTATTCAACCACCCCAAGCCTTTTCACCCTTCTAAACCTCCTTCTTAGTATCCCTGAGTATTCTCAACCATATTACAACCCAAACCACACTACCTTCATTCTTTGTGTAATCACAGGGAGCCTAAAAACAAATTTTTAATAGTTCATTACCTATTTCCCCTACCAATGTCATTTCCTTGACTGTCTTCGGTTTAGTCCCCATACTCAAATCAGTCACTAGACAAATATCGGTCTCTGTGTCATTTTATATACTTAGACCAGTAAGCTTCCCACTCACCCAAAACCAACCCAGATCTCAACCAATCATCCCCAGACCTTGGACATACCTGTCTGACATGAACAAACCCAATTCTAATTAGATTTAGTGTTATTTTGATATCTAGTGTAAAGTCTAATGTATTGTGTGTATGAGAAACCTAAATCATTACATTGCAATAGGAATTATTTATTTTACTTTCTTATTCACATTGAATTGTTGTTAAATAGTGGATTGACAACCTCTCTAGGAAGCACTACGCTTCCTAGATCTAGCATACGTTAAGCAATCCACTGACATGTTATTTAATACTCTTTTGTGGTCTTTCTTTGCATATACAAGTAGTCCTTCATAGAGAAAAAATATTTCTCTATGATCAGCTTAGATAATGTCAACAACGTGCTCATTCTACCTTCCACCTTCGCCTCACAGGTATTCCTCCTCAACCATTTAACTTCTATCGGTTTCATCCTAGAAAGTGTAAAATGTATTGGTGAAACATTTTGGCACACCCGGTGAGAAACATTTGGGGTTATTTACATTATTCCTTCTTAGGGAATCATTGTGTGTTTATTTCTTTTTAAAATAAATTTCACATTAAAATCTTCTCCCTGGGAAGCATTCTTCTTCTCCTACTTATCTCAGTAAAACTTGTATTTTGGATTAAAAAGAACACTTCTTTTTATTCTGTATTGGATTATTGAAATACATACTCTTGCCTATTCATTATTTCTCTCATAAAATTTGATTGTGGATTTGGGTTTTAAAATCTTTACATCTCATTGTTGTATGGTGCATTCTAGCTCATCTAAATCATGGGAAACCTATAGACTAGAAGTCATGCCTAGCTGATGGTTGAAAAACTGAACTGTAGTTCACATTTTACACACTCTTTATACCAAATCACTAAAAAAAACTACACATTTCTTAAGCAACATCTTTCCCAAAATAACTTTTCAACGATCACACGATTAGAGGATTGACAATGGGCTCTAGCTAGTTTTTTGGCTAGTTATCGTATTAGGGAAGGATCCTCCACGCCAAAACTTACTTGAAACCAACCATAATTTTCAATTTCCATAGGGCACCTTCGGTAACCAAAAACTCTATTCTATTCATAAGTCAGTCCTAAATGGCATAAGCCACAACATAAAATCTACATCATAGGATTTCGTGTTTGCTAGCGTTTTCTTGATTTGTGTTTTAAGGTGTGAGTTTGTTTTCTTCATTTTTTTCTCTCCTTACATACTCCACAATCATAGTTGTTGTATTTTGAATTTTTCTGAGTGTGTTAGGAATGATCATTTCCATACTCAGTCTTTGAGTTGGTCATTTTATTTGACCTAAATCACCAAAAATTCACTTTTTCCATTTTTCATAGATTTCACAGTAACCGGTTTCGGTCCAACGACCGCCATAGGTTTCATCATCTCACCACCATCAGATCACTGACTGCCATTAGTGTTATTTATTTTGGTAATTTCTACCAAAGTAGCAATCAATCTATATTTCTGTTCTTTTTGTGACTTCCTCTGTCACTTTACTATATCTCTAAGTCCTTGATATCACCTTCAGAGTCCAATTATACTTTTTCTTCATCATTTATTTCTAGATTTACAAATATTTCATTTCTCCATAGTAATTGACATCATTCTAGTCTCTGTGTTTTAATTTTCTAATCAGAACAAAGATCAAATCACACATTTTAAACCCATTCTTATCCATTTATTCTATGTTTATGTATTATCAACAAAGCTTAGAATACCTATTCTATCGTCAGTCACATGGTTTTGGCTCGTTAACATGATAACTCTCTCATGTTTCACACTAGCATTCAGCTGCTTCCACCTAGCCCATCACATCCTTCCATCTCATCACCTATGGATCCCAATCAGGCTCTTATCATACCCACTGGTGATGAGGAGTTCATGAGACTCCTTGACCATAACCCTTCCACTCTGTAGTACTATCTCACTCATTCATCTACCCGCGATGCATCAGGGAAGCTTGTATATGGCATGCATGTGTCCATTCCTCCTACAATCACACCCACTTCTATGTAAACTACCACTAGATTAGCTTTACTCTCTTCCACCTTACCACCTATGGTTTCCCAGTTTGACCCTACATCATCGATATTTGCTGGACCTACGACATGTGTCATGCCTTTGATGTCTGTCGCTCCTACAATGTTAACCATGCCTTTATCAAAAGCCTTGAGTGTAGGTCTATCTCCACTCACCACCTCTTATATACCTATTGCATCTTAACCACCATCGGTGTCAACATCCCATACTCCCTTCCAAAACGTTTTCCTCTCCATCTCATTGTTTCTTCCTCTGATTGCTATGAGAGTCTTTACATCCATCCCGCCTACCTACAGCTATCACCAATAACCCCTTATTTCATTGACCACTTATTCAGGGTAATTTCCCTCTACATATATTCTGATCTATGTTCCTTCCTCACATTTTTTTACTCAGCACCAACACATACTAGGATTACACCCACTTCATACCCGCATTACCTACCCACTTTTACTGAGGGGTGTGCCCCGTCATCATAACCTACTAATGATCTTATCAAAATGATGATGGACAAGATGCAGACATTAGAAGAATTTACATCCAACTCACGTAACTCTTTGACATATGGTAGGATTTGAAATGAGCCCATTCACCCTTCCATTCCGATTCATCCATACCCTTCCCATCCGGAAATTTCCTAAATTCAACCGATTCAACAATAAAGAAGACCCGCAAAAACACTTGTGGTATTTTAAACATGTGTGTTATCTGATCACTCATGATGATGCTTTAATCTTACGAACATTCCCAATGTCCTTGATAGGACCAGCTTTAGATTGGTATAGTACTCTACCTAGGCATTCCATATTTTCATTTAATCAGGTAGCTTAGGGTTTTCTAGACCAATTTTCTATAAACATTGGCAAGAAAGTTACCATGACTGACTTATACTTGACATGCCAATATGAGAATGAATCTATCATATATTTTTTCACTCATTGGTAGAGCTTGATCAATAAACTCACATTCATTCTACCTCAAACCAAGTTGATAGATTTGTTCACCAGAGCTTGTGCTAGAAACATTTTTCCAACTCTCCAAGTTCAAACCTTCTGCACATTTGACGAGGTGTTCACCATGGCATGAAAACTTGAAATTTGTGACATTGAAGAGAAGAAGATACAATTACATAACAAGAACCCTACGTCTAAATCAAATGATAGCTCTTCTTCTTCCAAATTACAAAATAATTATTCTAAAGCAAAAGGATATGCCAACACAATTGTTTTGATATATGGCCCTTCTCATCTATCCAACCAATCAAAGCCTTCTTCCAATATTTATCCTATTAAGGATGTTTAGTTCAAATGGGAGAAAGTAAAATATACTCCCATAGGAGAACAATACTTTTCAATTTTAGAAAAAATTCTAAAAGCTAGAGCAGTCACTCTTCCACCCATCAAACCACATACTAGTTTTGAACCCTCTCGTCCTGTGCCTGTGTGGTAAAAAGAAAATTATTACTACAACTATCATTGTGTTAGAGGTCATAATGATGGTAATTGTTTAAATTTCAAAAATATCATCCACAAAATGTTAGATAATGGAGATCTTATCTTGGATAATCCCAATGCACTGGTCAATCATAACCTTCACATATTCAAGAATCCGTTCCCAAATCACACCCCATCGTCTAAAAAAATGGAAAAACCTAGACCAATGACAGTAACATTCATGATGTTCATGTTGTTTTTGACATCATACCAGCTCTTCCTACTCAATTTTACCCTACTCCATCTATTAAGGAGATTCTTGCACGAGATCCTTCATCCACGGAGGGACATATTTCATCTACTCCTTTACCCACATAGGATTCTCCCTTATCTTCTCCTTCATCCATGGAAGAGTCCACCATATCTATCGATACAGTTTCCCCACTCACCTCTCAACCTAAAAAACAACCTGCAACATTTACTCTTCTACCCATGGGAGATTCATGCTTTCCCTCTTCTTTTCCAAAAGATGAAATTACATCACCCAAATTTCCATCTCTCCTACCCACAAGGGATCCTTTAGTAGTTTCCCTTCCTATTGGTGAAAATTATCCATTGGATTTCAAGTATCATGTTGATTTTATCTCCTTGTCTCATAGACATTCTTTATAGGGATTACTACTAAATCAACATCATCCCCTCCTACATCTATGTCATTCTCACCTTTGGCTGACCACTTGGATTATGTTGACAATTCCATGCTTTAGGGACATCTTTGACTTCCTGTCTCAACTCAAATGCAGATGTTGTCTATTGAAACTTCCACGATATATCCAAAGGTGTTTCAAATAACCAAATCCACCATGGCCATGCTAGTTATAGTTACACCTTCTTCATCACCCTCACCCACACCTAAGCCTTTATTAACAACCAAACTTTTTCCTATGCCTAAAACCTTACCTGCACCTATACCTTCCTCTGCGTCCACACCCATTACCACATTAGGAGTCATGCCAACATCAAGTCTAATCCATCCTCATGTCAAACTATATTTAGCCACATCCTCAAAAGTTATCACAAAGAATATTCCCCCCTAAGAGGAAGACCTAACCCCTTAGGCCACATACACCGGTTTCACCCACTACCCCTCTGTCACCTTCACCACTTTCATCTATCGTAGGCCCCCACCCATCAACCTTGGTTAGGCAGCCTCCTACCTAGAGTAAACCACAAGCACAACATCCCACCTTGTCACGATCCTTTATTACACCCAAAGTACCTACATAGCTTATTCCTTCACTGTCACCTACATCATTTCTACCTCATATACCTACACCACTTCCAGTATACTCATCATTACCTATGTTATTCCCTTCTCCTCGACTAGTACCTTCCACATTTCCTCTTACTACAACCTTCACCACACCTCCATTATCACCTTGGCTAACTTGTCCCCTTCCACCACTTGCTTCCCTTCTATATCACACACTTCTTCTTCACCTTTACCCAACAAGGTATAACCAAATCCCAAGAACCTAGTACCATTCAAAGATGTAGTGAAATCTACACCACCTCCAACAATGCGTTCACCTGCTACATCTTTAACCAAGAAGGTGCAATCCAAATCTTAAACCATACTATCTACAAAACAAGTGGTCACAATTACTCAACCTCTGATTCCACCTCCAGTGATGACTCTCCCACCAAAGTCACCCACACTTACTTCATATTGTGATCCATTGATAAGGTCTTACACAAACATCTTAGCTAGCCTTTTGGAAACCTCTGTCATCATATTGCCACCGCTTAGACCTTACGACCCACTCAAACCTAAACCAAAAAGGTTTGATGATACCAAAATTTGTGCTTGCAATCATGTGTCAGGGCATGATGTGGAGAACTATAAGGCTCTTAAGACTATTCTTCTTGAACTATGTCCTCTCAAAGAAAACTTTGACAATGATGATCTTTTAGATGAGGACCATATTTCACCTGCACCTATCACCACACATCCTCATCCCTTACCTATTCAAAGACCTTCATCTCCTTGTCCACTACCATTTTATCCTCTTCCAACATTTGAGATCAATATGGTCTATATAAGAGAGCTAGCCAAACCTCCTCCAAAATGCCATTGTGTTGTATTATTTTCATAAAACTAGTATATTCCCTCACCATATTTTTTCTCATCTTGTCGCTACACCTATCATTACTCAATTTCTCCTTTATGGAAGATCAATATAGTTCAAATTTCCTCTCGATCCTAGAAGGACAAAGGAAAGGAGAAAATAACCAACTCATCCACTACACTTTTACCCAATATTCCATCTACACCTGCACCAAAAATCACCATCCGTGGACCCGCATACCCTATTTCTAACAGGGTTTCCCATCATACAATGCCTAATAAAATAAATTATATCATCTAACAAATGTCTTTGTACGACCTCATCCAAACCTCTGAGTCTCATCATCAGGCCCTCATTAAGGTCCTGCAATCTATTGAGGTTATACCTAATGTACCTATACCTTTTGCATCCATTATCACTCCTCACCATGTTGTCACTCTCACCATTTCGTCCCCTTCCTCTACTCCCACGACCACTCATCAAATAGTCGCTCTCTGTTTCTCTGACAATGAGATTATACCTCTCTAAGTAGATGATCCTGACACAACCCTATTTATTTCCATCTACATTGATAATATATGTGTCTAACACGTTATGATCAATGAAGGTGTCAGTATCAACATAATTTCCTCCCATGCATACAACCAAATGTGTATCCCTACCAATTGCATGCATAATAACCTAGTTATGTTGCATTCATTTAATGATTTCATGACTTCCACCCTCGACATCATCATTCTCCACATTTGCGTGGGCCCGTGTACCATTCCTGAATTATTATATGTCTTAAAGGGGGGATTCTAGTTATATGTATTGATTGGTTGACCTTGGATTCACGTAATGGGTTTTGTTCCTTCAACCTTACATCGTTGTTAAAAATTTGAACATGAAGGGCACAACTATACCATTCCATCCAACCATTCACCTTTCAAGACCTGTAACATGTTGTATTGACCCAATAATGTCCTTATACTAGTTAAGGCATCTACCACCACTACCACTTCTTCTTCAGCCGCAACCTCATCCACGACTTCTGCCGCTACATCTTCCATAACTAACTCCTCTATTCCCAATGTTGTTACAACTTCTGCAGCTGACCCATCAGCCAACCCATCTAATCCTCAAAAATCCAAAGCTTCTTATTCCAAGTTTTCTAGTGATTCATCCATTCCTTCTACCCACATAATAGCTACTGATCCCTTAAAAAGTGTTTTTCAACACCTCACTCTGGGGGAGTACCACCTTTATAACATTGATGCATTCCTTACTCCTCAAGAGTATGGTAACATCCCTGTTATAATCACCACGTGGGTGAAGTTTTCCCCTATGGTCCTCCCCACCTTCGCACCAACTTAATAGATGGGGGACTTGATGCTTCTACCTAATTGCCTAAGCTACCTTCCCAAACTCGACCATTTTCCTTCGACCTTCAATCTCTCACCAACAGCCACTTCATCCACATCTTCCTCCATCATTGTGCTTGTGAGGGCTTTGGCTTTGGTTTCTATGAATAAGGCTGCCATACAATCATTCCTTTCACCACTCATAAACATAAAGAATGTAGTGGTATTGGATTTACCGAACCACTTTCCGAGAAGGTTTGAGTCAAACTCATTGAGGATGATAAATACTTCCCACCCCATTCACCTACCTCACCACATTCACCTATAGATTCTATGGATCCAAAATCCATTCCTCCTTAAAAAAATTGTGAACATTGTTTCCCTAGGACCTCTGACTTATCATCATGATGGTGAGGCTCCCTCTATTCTTCCCTTTCTGTATCCTAACATGATCAATGATGATACACCTTCTATTAACATCATTCAATTTCAAGAAAATGAGTCTATTATCACCTACCTTGGTGTGGAAGATTCTTATATTCAACAGTTGTTACCTTTTGAGATACAAACCATGTTGAATGAATCAAAAATCAAAATCAACATTCACACTCAGGATGACCCGCACATTCTAAAAATAGGCCAATATTTAGATGTTGCTAAATATGAAGCTTTCACTTCTTTCCTCCAGGATCATAGCAATGATTTTACTTGGTCCTTCACTGATATGCCTGGAATTGAACCAAACATTGTGGTCCACAATATCATAACCATTCGTGATGCCAAACCCATGAAATAAAAGCTACAAAAAATGCATCCTCACATTTCCCCTATTTTCAAAGGAGAACTCCAATGCCTTCTTTCAATTTCCTTCATCCTAGCCATTGATTATCCCCAATGGATCTCTAACATCATTCCTGTCACAAAAGTAATAGGAAGACTCCACATTTGCATGGATTTATGTGACCTTAACCTAGCTTGCCCCAAAGATGAATTTCCTCTAGCTAGGATTAACCAACTAGTTGATCTCACTTCCGCCCATGAGATCCTATCACTCATAGACAATTTCTCAGGTTATAACAAAATATTACTCACCTTAGAAGATCAACACAAAACCACCTTCATCACTCCTTAGGGGAACTTCTGCTATCATGTCATGACCTTTTGCCTTAAAAATGTTGGTGCTACATATAAGTAGGCTATGGCTTATATCTTTCATGACATCATTCATAGCATATTAGAAGATTACGTTGACGATCTTCTTGCCAAATATAAACATCGGGCCAAAAAAAATTTCATCCTTAAGGTTGTCTTTAACCATCTCATCAAATACTATGTTTTCCTTCAACCTAATAAATGTATCTTCATTGTTCTCTTTGGAAATATCCTTCGTTTTATCTTTTCTTTAAGTGGCATAGAAATTGATCCCACTAAAATCAAGGTTTTTCTCGAGTTTCCTCCAACTACTAACCCTCATCAAATTCGTAGTTTGCAAGGAAAGTTGCAATCTATTCATCACTTTATTTCTTATATTTCCAGCCATTGCCATCCATTTCATCATCTTATCAATATGGATGTCTCCTTCAAATGGGATAATGAATGCCACAAAGCTTTCGACGCCTTAAAACAATACCTTCTCTAACAACCAGTGATCATTCCACCTAAGTATGACCACCCATTTTACCTTTACATTTATGCTACTAATCATTCACTGGGTGTCATGCTTGCTCATCATGATGAGAAACAAAGTGAGAAAAAGATTTATTATATAATTCCTACGCTTTTATACTACAAAACTAGATATACTCACGCCAAAAAAATCTTCCTAGCCTTAGTATTTGTCGCCACTAAACTTTTCCATCACCTAATTAACCACAAAACCTTCGTTGTCACCAATACTAACCCCTTACATTACATGTACACTAAGCCCTACCAACATCAACTTGATGCATGTTGGCTCAAGCTTCTTGCAGACTTAGATCTCAAATTCATCTATCAAAATTTTTTCAAAGGACAAACCATTACTGACCAACTCGTAGATGTTCCTCTCTCTTGAAACCAATCTTATAACTTCAACTTTCTTGATGAATCCATCACTACCCTCTCCCTGGATGATACCATTTACTAGATGACCTTTTTCTTTGATGGTTCCAAATGTCAGCGTGGTGGTGGTACTATATTTATCCTCATTCCTCTTGATGATGATCCTATGCCATTATCTTTCAAACTAGATTTTTATTGTACTAACAATATCGCTGAATATGAAGCACTCATGTTAGGTCTTTAAACCGCCATAACCTTAGATGTTAAATCAATTAATATCTTTGGTGAATCTCAACTGGTTGTGAACCAAGTTAATGGTATATACCAGTGTCATAAAAAGTTACTTCAAAAGTATAAACATCATGTATACATGCTTTTGACTACCTTTGACCATTATGAACTTCAAACCACCCCGTGTTCCACTAACAAATTTGTGGACACCATGACTTGTCTTTCTTATCAAATCCCCACTTCTCCCTCTGAATAAAAAATATTTGTCATGGTAAAAAGGTTTCAATCACCTTATTATCTATTCTGAGATGTTAACCTTATAGGAACCATTGAAATTGACCCACGTGACCTTTGGTGTAATTAGTTTATTGACTACATTTCCCTTTTAATTCTACCTCCAGATCTTACTCGCAACAGAAAAAAAATCCTTCCTAAAAAGTGTCTCTTGTTATGTCATCATGGGTGGTCTTCTCTATAAATGCGGCTTTGATAGTATCCTCTTATGATGCCTTACAATTTCTAAAATTACACATACCATCAAGGAAGTTCATGACCAGATTTGTGTGGGTCACTTCAATGACTTAGCTATTGCTAAGCACATCCTTTGCCTTGGCTATTACTCACCAACCCTAAACCACGGTTTTTGTGACTATGTCAAGCATTGTGTGAAGTGTCAGCAACATGCTAATATTCATCACACTCATAGTAATGCCTTACATGTTGCATGAGACCTTTATCCTTTCTCTTAATGGGGTTTGGATCTTTTCAGAGAGATCAACCCTCATTCTTCCCAATGTCATCAATGGATTACTACCGCTACCAAATATTACACTAAATGGGTAGAATCCATACCTCTTATTTCTACAAAAGTTGAGAAAATATATGAATTCATTAACCATCACATCATTTGTCACTTTGGTGTTCCTCACCACCTCATCACTGATAATGGAAAACAATTCAAAAAAAAAAAAACCTATGGAAACTATGTGATGCCTTCAACATTCAACTCAGTTTTTTTTCAGATTATTATCCTCAAATAAATGGCCAAGTTGAATCGACTAAAAAAACCTTAAATAAATTTCTTATGAAAGTGGTTGACGATACTGGTAAGGATTGGTACACACACATTACTTTTCCCTTATGAGCTTATTGCTATATTATTCACACCTCAACCGCTACCACACCTTTCTCTTTGGTCTATGGTATAGAGGTTGTCTTTCATCTCAAAGTCCAAATTCCATTTCTTCATATCTCACTCAAAGATATGCTTAACAATGATGATTTTCACCACGACCATTTGGAAAAAATTCATTTATTAGATGAACGTCATCTAAATGATTTTGATCACCTCCATATCTACCAAAAATGTATTAAACATGCCTATGATAAACATTTCCATGAATGCACCTTCAAGTTCAGTGACCTCATCCTAAAGGAAAATCAACATGTAACAAAAGCGAATAAAAGTAAACGAGGCAAGTTCACTCCTAATTGGCTTGGACCCTTTATTGTTATTCATGCCTATAGATCAAGTGCTTATTATTTATCTTCACTCAAAGGTAAAACCCAAACCTCATGCAGCCTAGAATTTACAGTAAATGACCCAGGCACACTGTCACATCACTCATCCAGAGCTAAGAGCTAACCCAAAGCACGAAAAGGAACAAGGTCACTCTTTAGAGTTATTTGTATAGAATGTTAGCATGATGGTGCATATAGATATCCAGGTTCATTATCAATAGTAAACAACACACAGTGCATAAAGTAAATCTAGATCTTAGATTTTATGGAATATGAACTAAATAATGACTATAACAAGATTTACCATACAATAACTAGATTCAGTCATGTTCAATACCATTATCCATCCAATATTGTCCATTCCATTACTACTATAAAAAAAATAGAAGCTTTATACACTGTAATAGTATCTCAATGAGTCATGTGCGCAGTAAAACTAGAAACATAACTCTACCATAGTTTTTCCACACTAACCCGTGCAAATCAATTCATATATAAGGGTGGGGACTTTTCCTTTACCTCCCATGCACTTCTAAAAATAGGTCACATGCTAATATTAGCCACACACCTTTGCAATAATATGCAAACATGCAAGTGCTCTAAAAATAGACTTCCTTTAGTTAACTCTAAGTAGAAATCCTATTATTAGCTCAAACAATGCATGACGCTTAGCTGCCACTTGTTCCCAAAATACCATTGGATGGACCGAAAGTCTTTATGTCTTTGTGTTCTCCACACACTATCTCTAAAAATAACCCTTATCCACAAAACGGATAAGTCCTAAATTCAAAGTGTTCTGGCACGTGCACATTATGCTATTATTCCGCACCCTCAAATGTGCCTTGCTCTAATGCGTGCATCCTTTATGTGCCTTAACTGTAGAGTAATATATTATCTGCTCAACATTACCCAACACTAAAGTACATTATCACCCCGACAATGGAAATTCCTTCTTAGGTCTCCAACAATAAAGAATAAGGAATGAAATAATAAATGAAGCACTGTACAAAATAATGATGTTTACTCTGCAGTACTATCTTCCTTAGGTATGACTAACTCTGGATATTCATTTTTGAGTTGAGCCTCTACAGTCTACTAGTTAATTAGTGTGCTTCCTGTCTTCTCTAGGATATCTATTATGATGGTGTCCATTTCATCCTGAGTGATCTTTTCCTTCTCATTTTACAGTACTTGGACAACATGCACCATACTTGAGACCATTCCCTTCATGGAGTCCATTTTCTACACTATAAGTTTCCCAAGTTCATTGATCCTATCTTTGTGTGGATCTTAGGTTGATGTAAGGTCCTCGTGATTTTGTATTACTAGGGATAACCTCTCTACGTGCCCAAGTGTTTCATCCTTCATTTCCTTCAGTAATTCATTATCCTTTTATGTAGTCCTAATTCTTATTATGGTGTCCGATGATGCACACATGTTCAAAGATTGATCTTCTTTCTTCAACTCATCTTTCAATGTTTGGAGCAAGGCCTCAAAAATTGAAATTTTCCTAGCAATGGTAGTCCTTACTCTTTCTGTTTCTTCCATAGGATATTTTAGTGCAGCCATAACAACAGACACTTCATTCAAGATCAGACCCACCAGAGTGTGCAAATAATGCATTGCAGAGGGAAAATTTTGAGGAACTTTAGGGTCCAAATGAGGCCTTACCTTAAGAATATGATCACCGATTTCCTCAACCATGCTAAAAAATGCCTCATTCTTTGCCTCTTCTCGTTCCTTCTATGATTTTAAGTGCTTTATTTATGTAGTCTTATCCTTATTATCTTCAAGATTATATGGTCCTTCACTCAAAGATTAATAGTTTTCTAGGAAAATCACAATATTTGAAAGAGGATCAAAGGTTGCTTTTGATTCTCAAAATCATCCAAGGATGTAAGAGAACAGCATACACAACAATTAACCAACTAAATAGTAAAGGAAAAATTCAAAATCAATGAAGCATAGAAATGCTTTGCAAATAGATTATTCACTTAAGAAAAAATGAAAGATTACGCTTCCAAATTAAGTAAATGTTATAAAATGAAGCCTAAAGCTGCTTTTGTTTCTCAAGATCACCTACAGGTACAAGAGAACATCATACACAAACTTTAGCCTAAATTAAACAAAGCATGAAAACATTACATTCATTAAAGCTTGACAACATGTTAGAAATCTGATTAAAAATGTGAAAACTTGTAAAACAACAACAAACATAAAAAATCAGAATCTTAAACCTCAAAAACCAAACAAAAAATTAACACAGAGTTCTAGCGCAATCCTATATAACAATAATGCATGAGTTTTGGCAGTAGCGCAAGGAAGCTTGCACTAACGCAAGGGTAATGACAAAAATTTAGTTATGTGATGGACATACAAAATAATGTAGTGCTAGCGCATGCATAGAGTCAGTAGCACAATCTTAGAAGTAGTAATGCGAGTCTAAAACAAATGAGAAAAATTCAAGCCAACAGTAACGTAGGATGAAAGGTGTTAGTATAAGCCTAGAAGCACTAACGCAAGCCTAATAGTGGTAACACATAGGTTTTGGAAGTAGCACAAGCCTTCTTCCTACTAGTGCAAGGAACCTTTATAACATCAAAACATTGGATTTGACAAAGATAATGTAAAAAAAGCTCAAATATTTTCCAATTTGCTTCAAATTTGGAAACACCTCGCCTCCTTTTTTCCTACAAAGAGAACTAACACCAAACAAAATTAACTAATCTAGTTAAGAAACTCAAGATTTTTCTACAAATGTTAAAAAGAGGGTTAATAAACAAAATTAAAACTAATCTACTTAAACTTGAAATTAATGCAAAAGAAAATTGAGTAAGTCCCACTGGGCATGCCAAATATATGTATGATAAACTTATTATACTATTGAAATGAAACTAACACCTAGTAGTTCCAAATAGCAAAGTTAATCTACCATTAACATCATGGTAAGAGATTAAAGGAAATCATTATTCCAATACATAAACATGAATTAACTATTATCCAAAATGAGCCCTTGTTTATTTTGGCTAACTTGCCTTCATTCTTGCCTTCCTTGTGCTTCAAATTCAATTTTCACACATTGCAAGCACTCAAAATATTCTGGAAATGGCTTCATCATATAGGATTTTTCTTCCCCTTTCTAGAAAGGTAAAGAAGTCATCCTAACTCCTTGTATTTTTTGAGTTATGGCTCGGCAGATTTTGGAGGGGAAATTTTCCCTGGCTAGGCCCGCGGAGGTAAGGAGGAAATTGTATCAGGGAGTCGCAGGCCGGCGGAGCGGAGAAGGAAATTTTTCCAAGGAAATTCACTGGTTGGTGGAGGCACGGAGAGAAATTTGACACTTAGCTCCTTTTGGGGTTAAAAGGCACAAAGTCAAAATCTGGCCCGCAAGCCTGTAAAGGAGAATGAAGAAAAATTGGTTAAGGCCTCGCACCAATCGAAGAGCGCCACATGTCAAAGTCTACGTCGGTAGCGCCAAGGTAGGGGTCAAAGGAAAGTTGAAGATTTTGGATTTTTGGTGTAAAACCTTAAATGCCTGAATTGAACCCACGGTCCCATCAACCAATAGGATGGCACCACGTGTCCATATCAGCAATGGAGCAATGAGGCCACAGAGAATTTTGGGAAAATTTCCCAATTTTGTGAAAAGGAGAAAAATGTTGTTTTGAAGCTGTGGATCAACTAGAGGGCACCACATGTCATCAGAGTGGCAGACTGGTGGGGATTTTGGGAAAATTTTCCAATTTCGCAAAAAAGGGAAAAAGTTCAAGTTTTGGCCCACCAACCTGATTTTTGCCCTAATTTTGCCGTAAATCTTACAAAGGCCATATCTTTTGATCTAGAGCTTGGATTTTCACGTTTTTGGTATCAATGGAAAGCTATTGGAATTATCCATATTATGGACACTTCATTTATAAATTTTGATGGATTTTTATGGGAGAAAAATGTCTCTGGCATGGGAACAAATGAAGAACCGACCCCCAACCACCAAAATTGATGAAGTATAGCACTCGTTTCTTCTCCAGCATTGCTAAATGCATCACAAAATAGATTTGTGAGGGCACCCTTGCTGTTTTAATGAATCTTGTCAGTAATTGGAGATTTCAAATCGAATTGCCCATGTTTTCTCATTTTCTTCATTTTGTTCCAGCAATAAAAGCCAGTTTTGGCTCGTTTGTAAAAAAGTTTTTCATTCTTTTTCTCTTCCTCTCCCTTCTTTTCTTCCCCAGGGTCGAAAATGGAGTTTGAACCTCCTCCCCTTCTCTGTAATGTCATTTTTGTATCTTACTCGTGAAATAATGCACTATGCAAATTATGAGCAATAAAAAACGTGTTTTTATGATGCATTTGTCTGTCCTTGGCTCGTTTTCTTTGTTTTTTTCCTTACCTCTATTCATTATAGGGTATTTGTGCATGTTTGGATGTTCATTGCAGGTTTTTGAGCTGTGTTCATGGAGTTTTGGAACATTTTCTATGTGAAATCCATCTTTGGTTTGTGATGCACTTGTCTATCCTCTCCATTACTCACCTCTCTTTGTTTCCATGGTAGTTTTGATAGATGATCAACATTTTCCTTCTCTAGTGTATCACCGTTTTAGTGTAGGCTCTATTTTTCCTTGTTTTCTTCCTCTCCTTATCTCCTTGGAAGTTAGATTAGGTTAGATTAGCTTGCCTACACTGGAATAGCTTGTGGCAGATAGTTTATGAAGAGGAACCGACCTTCTCTAGAGAGCTTTTCCCATTTACAAAGTCCCACACTTTGGGAAAGCTCAATGTTGTGCAATCACACCAAATGACATTTCCTTAGAAAAGAAGATCGATAACTCATTTGGGGGTGCTGTGATTTTGTACTAACAATTTTGGCATGCCCGGTGGGACACTGAGGCTAGATATTTCATCTTCTCTTAGTGTCTCAACAAAAACAACAAATCTTACACCACCATGCACTACTAACAGTTTTAGCACACCTGGTGGGACCTTAGATGTCTTACACTTTGTTTTTTGTAGGTTGATGTGTTCTTGTGAAGATTTTAGCCTTTGGAGGAAATTACAAACACATCTGGTGACTCCATATGGTCAACAACTCATCTCTGAAGTTGCAGACCTTCCTTTTCATCCATTTCCATTCCTTTTTCATTCATTCTTCTTTCCATCCCTTTCACTCTTTTCCATTCCGTGAAGTTATGTAATCATGAATTCATTTCCATCATGGAATTAACATTTACAACAGCCATACATTCCATCTCCAATATGCTTTACAACTCCTCCAAATCAACATTTTGAACAAATTCAAAATCATCATGCTTACCCATATGAGCAACACCAAAATCAGTTTGGTTATGAAACATATCAAGAGAAAGGGTATGCATGCAATGATAACAGTCAAATGCAAGGTGCTGGTCTATTAGAGAAGATCCAAAAAAAGGAGATTTGCATGGTGCAATCTAGGGCTCAAGCTCAAATGGAGGCTTTCAGAGTTGGTTGTAGGGCACCTTGTCCATGGGTTGGCCCTCTTCCAAGACACTACAACCCTCAGGAGAAGATGGACTTCATGATTGGGATGTTGCCCCAACTTACACAATGGATAGTGAAGATAGAGGCCTATAAATTTGGTTCTGAGAAACCTTGTCAATGGGTACGTTCTACACTGTCATCTAGTTTTTCTCTTTCCATTCCTCAAGCAGCACCATCTCAATTTGGGATTCAATTTCCAAGCTTCCCATTGAATGCTTCCCCAAGTGTTGATTTCATTTCTCCATCCCCTAGTCTTCCACCTCATCTCAATTCTTCTATCATTTTCCCTTCCAAACAATCATTCCCTCCACAAGAGCTAAAACAAATACCTCCCCCTCCACCACAAATAATAGAAAAACTTTTTGAATCCCAACCCATCACTCCTCTTGTGTTCCCAAATCCATGTTAGGAAGATGAAAATTAGAAAATCAGTCATGAAGGACAACAAGAGGAAGAACCAAGAAAAGAAGGAATGATTAAGAGCTTAGTAAGATTGGCTCTTATATATGGGATTGAGAAAATTCCTTTGCTGGTGAAGTCTACAGAGGAGGCCAAAGATGAAGAGTCAATGGTGGTTAGGAATGATTTTGTAGCAACATAAGAAGAGTAAAAAGAAGAAGCATACTAGTAATCAGTTTACTCAGAATGTAGTGTCCATGTTGGCACTCTGTTTGAAGAAAATTCTGGTCCAATTCAAGTTGCATAATCAGCCATGGAAAGGAGCTCTAAAGAAGATCTTGTAGTGCCAACTTGTCCTCTAGAGTAGTAGATTGAAGAGTTTGATTTGACAAACTTCATGCTAGAGGAAGAGGTAATTCAAGAGCAAGATTATATTCAAGTAGTAGAGGAAGGAGAATCTTCTCTAAATCTAAAAGAAGAGGAGCACATTCTAGCTTTGGAGGAGAAAAATGCAGGTCCAAGAGCTTTGAACTCAAAATAGGCTATAGAAGAAGCTTCAGTTATTCCTTCTACTTAATTCTCTTCAAGCTATAATGTTGAAGAAGAGTTTGATATTTCAAACTTCATCTTTGAGAATGAAGATAACCATGGTGATCAAGTTACAGATCAAAAGAACACCATGGAAGAGGTTGAGCATTTGCAGCAGGACAATAAGGAGGCAGTTTATCTGTCAGATTTGGAGGACTGTTTTGATGGAGAGGAACTAGTTGAAATCACATTGTTTTCTCCTTCATCATCCATCTTCTAAACACAAGAACCTGCTACCATGAAGGAGAGCATTCATTTGCAGTAGCCTACATTTTATAGCAGCTCTTTGGAATCAAGGTTGGAAGATATTAATCTTCCATGTTCTTCACCGGAAGATGAAGGAAAAGAGTAGAAAAGTTCAACCATTCCTTCCACACATCCACCCAAGAAGGTCCACAAGAAGACTCCATTTTTGGAGTTGAATTTTAGAGCTATGGGCATATCAAACGGATCAAACCTTTCCTAATAAGGTACTTAGATTCATTGGAACTAAGGAAGAAGATAAAACCAGTCATGCTTGCTTCTAAGCATGAGGATGAGCTATAAATACCCAAGGATCAGATGCCATACCTCTTCAAATCAAATGCAGAGCAACTAAAAGAGGTATCTAATTTGTTTTCAGTTGACACCTTACTAATTTTGGTAGAAGACCAGCTTCTTGTTGATTTTCCACTCATCCAACCAGACATGTTCAGTGCCAAATCATTTGAATGGCTGCCCATTTTGAAGAAAGGAAGCTATTTTCCACAACCAGTTGTAGGGTTTGTTTAGCCCACATTTTCTTCTAGTTAGAGTAGAGTAGGTAGGTTTGTTTTTCAGCAAAATAAGTGCTTGTGCAAACTATGCATATCCCACTTGGGGTATGTACGATTTACAATTTTGTACATATTTTTTTGGTGTTGTTTTGGTTGCTCTTACATAGTGCATTCAGTGGCTTTTGGTGAGGATCAACTCCAAGTTTTAGTGGGTTTCCAAATGGCTCAGAGATTAGATTTTCATAGTTCATATTAGAGTTGGTTATGAAGCTTGAATCCATGCCCAATGGATGCAACAAAGGCCACTGGTTATTCATCTAGTAGGCAGATGACCCCTCTGAGTCACTAAATTGTTATCCAAAATGAGCCCCTGCTTATTTTGGCTAACTTGCCTTCATTATTGCCTTCATTGTGCTTCAACTTAATTTTTCACACATTGTAAGCACTCAAAAGATTCTAGAAATGGTTTCATCATATAGGATTTTTCTTTCCCTTTCCAGAAAGGTAAAGAAGTCATCCTAACTCCCTATATTTTTGAGTTATGGCTTGATAGAGTTTGGAGGGGAAATTTTCCCTAGGCAGGCCCACGAAGGTAAGGAGGAAATTGTGCTAGGAAGTCTCAGGCCGGATGAGCAGAGAAGGAAATTTTTCCAAGGAAATTGGCGGGTTGGTGGAGGCACGAAGAGAAATTTGACATTTAGCCCCTTTTGGTGTTAAAAGGCACAAAGTCAAAATCTAGCCCGCAAGCCCATAAAGGAAAATGCAGAAAAATTGGTTAAGGCACTACACCAATTGGAGAGGGCCACGTGTCAACGTCTACGTTGGCAGTGCCAAGGTGAGGATCAGAGGAAAGTTGAAGATTTTGAATTTTTGGTGTAAAAAATTAAAGGCCTGAAGAACCCGCGGTCCCATCGACTAATAGGATGGCACCACGTGTCCACACCAGCAGTGGAGCGGCGGGGCCATGGAAAATTTTAGGAAAAATTCCCAATTTTGTGAAAAGGAGAAAAATGTCGTTTTGAAGCCATGGATCAATCAGAGGGCACCATGTGTCATTGGAGTGGTAGACTAGTGGAGGATTTTGGGAAAATTTTCCAATTTCACAAAAAATGGAAAAAGTTCAAGTTTTGGCCTGCCGACCCGATTTTTGCCCTAATTTTTCCGTTTTTTTTGCCCTAAATATTTCGAAGGCCATATATTTCGATCTAAAGCTTAGATTTTTGCATTTTTGGTATCAATTGAAAGATGTTAGAATTCTCCACATGATGGAAACTTCAATTTTAAATTTTGATGGAGTTTTACAAGAGAAAAATGGGAAATGTCTCTGGCATGGGAAAAAATACATAATTGAACCCCAACCACCAAAATTGATGAAGTATGGTGCTCGTTTCTTCTCCAACATGGCCAAATGCATAGAAAAATGGATTTTTGAGGGTTCCCTTTTTTTTTAATGAATCTTGTTGTTGGTTGGAGATGTCAAATCGATTTTCCCGCGTTTTCTTATTTTCTTCATTCTATTCGAGCAATAAAAGCTAGTTTTGGCTCATTTGTAAAAAGGTTGTTCATCCTTCTTCTCTGCCTCTCTCTTCTTTTCTTCCCGAGGGTTGAAAATGGAGTTTGAACCTCCTCCCCTACTATGTAATGGCATTTTTGCCTCTTACTTGTGGAATAATGCATTGTGTAAATTCTGAGCAATAAAAAATGTGTTTTTATGATGCATTTGTCCATCCTTGGCTCGTTTTCTTTGTTTTTTTTCTTACCTCTCTTAATTATAGGGTATTTGTGCATGTTTGGATGTTCATTGCAGGTTTTTGAGCTATGTTCATGGAGTTTTGGAACATTTTCTGTGTGAAATCCATCTTTGGTCTGTGATGCACTTGTCCATCCTCCTCCATTACTCACCTCTCTTTATTTCCATGGCAGTTTTGATGGATGATCAACATTTTCCTTTTCTAATGTTTCACCATTTTAGTGTAGGCTCTATTTTTCCTTGTTTTCTTCCTCTCCTTATCTCCTTGGAAGTTAGATTAGGTTAGATTAGCTTGCCTACACTGGAATAGCTTGTGGTAGGTAGTTTATGAAGAGGAACCAACCTTCTTTGGAGAGCTTTCCCCATTTGCAAAGGTCCCATACTTTGGGAAAGCTCAATGTTGTGCAATCACACCAAATGAAATTGTCTTAGAAAAGAAGATCCATAACTCATTTGGGGGTATTGTGATTTTGCACTAACATCAACATCTAATGTTAAACCAGTCCTACTCTTGTCAATGTATGATCAATATAAAATTATGAACCTATTTAGATCATAAACAATCAATTTTGTGTGTTGTCTCTAAATGATGAAATGATCTAACTAAAATGGTAATACATCCATGTTTATATATTCCTTTCCAACTAAAATATAAGAGAATGTATTCAAATATGAAGTAGCTATTCCAACAATGGAGAAGGCTCTTACCATAAGCTTATAAACTTCACTATCAAAAGTGTGGTGTAGGTGTGAAAGAAGGTAGGAGGATCCTTTATATAGCTTTTGTTGGGTCCCAAAATATTGGCCAAGTATAAGAAGGTGCGTGGGCATGCGGGATCTATTTAAAGAAGGGCACACATGGTTGATGGCGTGTAGAGAAGGGTTCTAGTAGGATTTTGAAGAACACACGGTGCGCGTGCGCAATTCAACCAATGATGCAGCCTAGAATTTAGTAAGATAAGCCCAATAATACCCTAGACAAGTTGTCACATCACTCAGCCTAGACTGAGAGCTCGCCCAAAGTGCGCAACTATACCAGGTCCCTCTTTAGGGTTGTTATTGCAGGATGTTAGCATGATGAAGACTTAACACATGCAGTTCCATTACTAACACATAATTCTATAGAGCATGTCAGATCTATATCTAAGGGAGAATATAATTAAGTATTAACCATAATGAAACCAAGAACATACTAGATTCAAATACACACAGAACTAACACTTAGATTCAACCAATATCCTCCATTATATTAAATGCAATAAGCATACAAAATCTTCATTACAATAACAATAGTATGCACGTCACAGATTGAGCAGCATAATCTCACTATGTATGCACACCTATATCTCTCAATCTTCCCTCTAACCATCCATAACCTCTCTCTCTAATATATAGTTTAATACATACTTATATGGGTGGGGACTTTCCCTTCACCACTTATCTAATCCTAAAATAGGTCACATGCTATTATTATCCACATGCCATTACAAAAACAACCACACATGCAAGTGTGCTAACAATAGACTACTACAGGTTAACTGACAGTAGTGGATCTATTTCTAGCCTATGTCCATGTAAAGTGCTTCATAGCTAATTTTCCAAAAATAGCCTATGCGTGATCTGTAAGTCTCCAATTAGTTTGAGTGCTCCACACGCTATCTCAAAAAATAGATCCTTGTCGTGAAAAGAGATAAGTCTCGAACATGTTTCTCTTCATCGCACATGAGCCTTTCTGATAAGTCTGTGCCTTTGAATGCACTCCGCACTCCCGTGTGAACCTTCTATATTTTATTTACTAAGTGCTAGGGTTTGACTGATCAATAGTGGTGTAGGTGTGAAAGAAGGTAGGAGGCACTTTTATATATCTTTTATTGGGCCCCAAAATATTGGCCAAGTACAAGAAGGTGCATGGACACACGAGACCTGTTTGAAGAAGGGAATGCAGGGTTGAAGGTGCGCAGGGAAGGGGTCTAACAGGTTTTTACAGAACACATAGTGTGCACGTGTAAGTTAAGATAGGTTTTCAACTTAGCCATATTTGATGTCCCATGCAACACATGAGAAAAGTGTGACCCTTCTAGCATGCAGAGTGGATAAGGTGCCATTCTAGTGACTGTAGGATCAAAAAGGAAATATTCCATACATATGATGGAAGGTTCTGGAAGAGTATCATTGCACAAAGTGGAGAGCTCGGATCAAAGGAGGCATGCTCCATTTGAGGACCACTTGGAAACTTGGTAGCCGATATGTTACCTTAGAAGGCATGGCGGTGGAGGTAGGAAAGCTATATATTGAGGTGCGTGGATGGTAGAAAGGGAAATGAGTATGCAAGATAGAGATTGGTTAGTGTGGTAGACTAGTGGAAGAGAGGAGAAGGTCTACAACAATATAATGAAGAATTCTATGGGTTAGAATTAGAGAAAATATAGGAGTGATGCATATTTATAGGGATGGGTCTGCATTCTTCCTTGTAATTTGATGAACAGAGTGTAGCTCTGACGCATGACTTAGATATGCATTGTTATATTATGGTCTATTATAACTCCAAGGGGTGTAATGTGGATTATTGAACATGTTAATGTAAATGGAAGGCTCTGTTTTAAGGCATATATGTGTTCATGAGTATAATCTTTATGCATTTCCTTTGTGAATGAATCATTTCCATATGTTGTTATTTCTCTTTTTTGGATGTAATGAGATGACAACTCGTTCTAGATTCTCATAATTATGAATGGTTCTTTTCTATTCACTTGCACTTGAAAACTTGTCATAAGATGATACATTCTCACAAGACTCATATAAAGGAGAGAATTGATGCCCACGCATGCCTTGAGTGAGCGCTCAACACCCATTGGGTGATAGGTTGACACACAAGGGATTATACTTTTGGTCTAAGGGATAAAAATGACTACATATTTTCAATTTGGGAGAAGCTTGCAAACTAGTGCATGAGGGACAAAGGAGAATTAGAAGGGATAAGCTTGAATAGAAAAAATTGATTAGAATTAGCAACTCATGGGAGTTATAGATTATTTAATTAAATAATAGGCCAAATACACTTAGAAAGCTATTTGGAGGTGATTTAGGAGGAAATGGGTAGAATTTAGATGATTTAAGAGGAGGATTTAACCAATATGAGGGTTTATTGATTAAATAAAAGATTAAAAAGGACTAATTAACTAATAAAAGTTAATTAATTGATTAGAGGTGGATTATAGCTAACAAAGTTTTGTTAATTGGCATCCGGAATGGGGAAAGCTAATTAATTAATGAAGTTTTGTTAATTAACCTAAATGGAGGGGAACATTAGTTAATTAGCGATAAATGACTAATTATAAAAAAAATGACAAGAAAGAGGATAATTAGTACAATTTTAGTATTAAAACTACGTAGGTGAGTTTTAGGTGCCTACACATTCACTTATCACAGAAATCCTACAATTGGAAAACCCTTGAAGTGAATCTTTCAATATTTCAACACAATCTTGGTAAAGTCATACTTTTATCTACTACCTTAGTGATCTTTCCAATCTTACAACTATCAATTTCTTCCCTTTACATGATAGGATAACTCTGCTTGGGGAAAGTCACAAAATTGTTCTTCCCTTGCGATGTAACTTGGCCTGGGGTAATTTATTTTCAATCATTTTCACAACGGATCTAACAAGAGTTTCATAAGGAATAATTTTACTCTGCTCTTCTAGTATTATCCTATTCCCCCTTTGGGATCATTTGCATCTACTTAGTCATCATTGTGGCACACATTAGGGGCATAACTAATTGTCTTCTTTTTTGACTTTGTATTACATTTTTGATGTTTAATTTTTTGACCACTTGCAAGTAGTGTGATCACATCTTGGTTCCTTGATAATCTTTATTCCTGCACATAATCTGTATATGGGTTTTTTTTCCTTTTTATCTTTTCTTTTTTAGGTGTGTTTGTGTATGCAAATCTAAGTTAACCATCTTTATTCTTTCGTAATCATGGTGACAACTCTATTGTTTAATAGCAAAAATAAGGTTTCTCTAAAATTTCCCTCCAAATGATGCTCATGTTACAAGCACCAACCTTCCCATCCTTGTTCAAATCCCGTGTCTTTTTCCTATTGAACTATTGTCCACTACCTTTTTGCGTCATCTATCTACTTGAGGGGTCATTCCTCTACCATTCTATTGATTGGGGCATCCAAATGCTTCACATCTTTCTGCTTGTTACTCTACATACATATATTATTTGTAAAGAACTATTACTTCACAATAACACTTTAAAGAGGGGAAAATGTAGAAACCATAAATCACTCACCTATTCCCAGTATTGTCCTAGATCATTCTCTAGTTCATCCATTTGTGATTGATTAGTTAAATATATTAATCATACACAGTGTACCCCTTTGGATTAATTAAATTAATCCCTAATACACCTTTTTCTAGTTTAATTATCATTTATTAATTAATTAAGTTTACAAATTATAACAACCAATTTGGATCCCATATGGATTCCACTTCACCAATATAGTAAACCACACTTCTAGAATCCTAGAAAGGTGGGGGAAATTGAATTATACATACAACCAGCTTTCCAGATGCAACTTGTGTTAATTAATTTAATTACCACCCCTAAATGGAATTCATTCTTCCCAGTATTGTTCAATCCCCTCAAATACTATTTTTAGCATGTGCACTCAACCATGTTTAACCAAATTCCAACAAATTTTCCTCTATAAAATGCAGGTTCATCCTCTTACAAATCCTCATGGGTTTGAACAAAATTACTCTGTCAAAATTTCTCTAATATCTGCATATTAGGAGCTCTTAAACTCTATTTGTATCATGGTTACATTCCACATTCTGAGATCATTTTCAAGAGCACCCATAATCAATTTCTAATATGGTTACACAGCTTTAAATCTCACACAACCTTACTGGAGGTTGCTTAGAAGGCTATAGGGAGGTTGGTTGTGTTTAGTCTATCTTCCATTTATGCTTAGTTTTTCATAGTCTACATGGCTATATTCTTAAGAAAAAGGGAGGATCTTGTGAACATCTACCCCCTTTTCACCCCTAGGTGATTGACTGTGCATCAATTAAATTATCATTACCTATCATGATCATTTATCCTAAGTATCATGTAATTTACAGTTGTAAACACCCATTTACCTATGTAAAAAATCATTTAACCTCCCCTAACCACCAAAAACAACCCTAACCTATTCTCCCATACTTATCCCAACCCCCTAACCTCTTACAACCCGAATCCCCAACCTCCCACCACTTCCCAACCACCTAATATCCCATATGGCTAGGGTTTTAACCATTTTCCATTCTTCCTCTTGTCGGTTTTAAAATCTACAGTAAAATTGATAGTGATCAGTGTAGATGATGTCAATTCAATTTAGCCAACCTCGGTCTCCCTTCTCTAGTTAGAAAAAATTTGTGAGTGAGGATGAATTTTTGTACCCCTAGACAACTTCACGATGCTTAGGATCACCAGTGCATTGTTGTCAAATCCTTTAAGAGTTCATTCAAGGCATCAGATAGTATTTTGGGAGCTTCATCTCCTTCAACTTATTCATCAAGGTTAGTACCCCTTGTCCATCATTTTATCATTCTATATATATATATAAACACATTCACCTAACCATGACCCTTATACCCCACATGAATATTAATTTAATTATTTACAATTAAATTAATACCCATCCTCACCCCATTATTAATTTACTTACTTTAATTAAATGGATGCACACCTCACCTAGACACCTCACCATAGACCTATTCATATCATGTTTCCATAAATGAATAATACTTCGTTCAACCCTAAAAATAAAATCCTATTATTCCTCTAACTACCTTCCCTCTCATAAAAACATAACGTCCATTCTGATCCGTAGATAAATGAACAAACCTGACCCAAATGATGTGAGATCTCCCATTTTTAGTAAACCTAGGGAATCTTGCCTTAACCGATGCTGGTCATCTTGAAACCAATGCCGATCAACCAGGAACCATTATCGGTTACCATTTATTCACCTTGGCAACCTTGTTTTTGGGTTGACACATTTTGAGATCAAAGAGATGAGAAGAGAATTACATGCAAGCAGAACTAAAGACTTTTCCTACCTATAGACATCCATAGGCAACACCAGGATATATCTAGAGGTATTGCACTCACGGTGACATTCTAGGAAGTATCACTACGGAACCAAGCTCCATCCCACTAGCAAATACTCACCACCCCATAGCCATTGGACCTGCAATAACAGTAAGTACACTTTTTACATGCATCATCTATTTCTACTTCAGTTTATTGGGTTCCTCTATTGTTATCAATTTCTTACTTGTATTCTCCTTTCCCCTAGCATTTACTTTCCGGTAAACCTAACCATTCCTCCACCCACACCATAAAACCACCTATACGCAACCTCTACATATTTATGAGTGTTCTTAAGATCCCCATATACCTCGTTATACCCTTTGGCATCTCTTCTTGACCTCAGCTCAAACCCCACTAAATTTTTTTATTGAATCTTATCAGCCCGCCTCTACCGACACCGGTTACCCATTACCGTCATCGGTTCTAGCTAACTGTGATCGATCATACCTGACAGATTTCGATCTCTTTATTTTCTAATATTGTGTAAACCAGAAACCACCCACCTATCAAGACAACCCAAACACCTCACCCAACCCTTCTAAGACCTTGTTTGTGACCTGCAAACCACCTAAACAACCTGTAACCTTACCTGAAGACCTTGACCTGCATAGTTTTAATATTTAATTGGATTGACGTTGGTAGTGATTTGAGGTACCCAAATTAGAATACTAGCACTAGATTCATTTATGTATGCATTTGAGTTACTTCATAATTTGTTTTATAAAATATTGGATTGACAACCTTCTAGGAAGTATCACACTTCTTGGATCTAGTACAAGTTAGGCATTCCACTGTCATGTATTGTTTAACTCTTCTTTATTGGTCTTGTTTTCTATTTTAGGTAGTTCCTCCTAGCCAAAATTAAGCTCTCACAGTTAGCATCGGATCGAGAAGTCAGAACACACTCATCAACCTCCAACAAACCAACATAACATGTATTCCTCCTTGGCCCTTACCCTTATCTATTTCGTCACATTTTGAAAACGTAAAGAAAATGGTGAAACATTTTGGCATGCCCAATGGGACCCATTCGGGGTTCCTTGCATTTTCTTCATTGTTAGATAAAATCATGTGTTTGTTTCCCTTCAAAAATCTTACGCATTAATTTCTCTCCTCTGGAATCACTCTTCCTTTTTTAATTGTCTAAAATCAATCATGTTTTTGGTGCTTTAAAAAGAACACATTCTTCTTTCTCTTTGCATGACATTAGTGAAGGAGCATGTTCCTACATATTCACCATTTGCTTCATCAAACCTAATTTGTCAATTTGGCCTTAAAATCAGTTTCATTTCATCCTTGTATGCTGCATTTAGCTCACATTAAAATGAGGGCAACCTATATGTTATAAGTCATGCCTAGTTTATGGTTGACGTAAAGAACCGTAGAAAATAATCTCTTTCTTCTTCTACCAAATTCCACAAAATATGAATATACACATTTTCTTAAATGACATCTTACCTGGGAATGCTTTTCAATGATCACATGATTAGAGGATTGGCAGGTACTCCCCAAATGGTTATCTTTGTCTAGTCACTTATGAGAGAGCACCCTCCCACCCACCATAACATAACCTAAAACCTCAAATTTTAGATATCCTTCTTCATAGGATGCCTTCCCAACCAAAAATTCTATTCTGGATTCACATGGTCAGTTCTAAATAGCATAAGCTAAACAAACATAAAAAAATCACTCTTAGGATCATGTTTTTCTTAGTTTTCCTTCTTGACTTGTGTTTTGAGGTGTGAGACTATGAATCTACATTATTCTTCTTCTTTACATACTCCACCATCATAGTTGGAGTATTATGAATTTGTTTGAGTGTGCCAGGACCCCATAGTTCATTCTCAGATTCTTGAGTTTGACTCTTCACTTGATTTAAATTCACAAAATCCAATTTATTCACTACTCTTTCATTTCATAGTAACCAGTGTCGGTCCAACGACCATCATCGGTTCACATCTTACCATTGTCAGTTAATCCTAACCAGTGTTGGCTTCTGGCTTTCTAGTTATTTTTTCTGGAATATCCTTCATCACTCCTTCTGTTATGTTTTTGGCCCTCAGGGCATCATCCTATTCCCCTTGTTGATATTTCTATCATACACAGTTTCCCCATTACACATTAATAAGTCTTATTTCACTTGTTGAAACTGATATTTTTCTACACTAATCGACATCAGTTTCTATAATCAACATCGATTCCCCATTAACCGTCACCGGTCATGCTGACTAATGTTGGTGTCTGGTTTGGTTTTTAAAATTAAAACCTTGACTAAATTCACCCTCCTAGCCTCATTTTTTCTCTGTTCCTACTATTTTCTTTGTCATTTACAGAATATAGTCTTTCCAAGTTAACACTTACTCACATGGTGTTGACTCACAGCCAAACTAATGCTCTTATATTCCACACTAGTCGTTAGCTACTCCCACCTAATCCTTCACCACCTTCTTTCCTGTCACCCATGGATCCAACCCTTCCTACCACCATTTCTACAGGAGATGAGGATTTTGCATGACTCCTCGATTAGAATCCCGTAGCTTTATAATTCTACCTTTCCCACTCTTCCACACGAGATACTTGAGATCAATTAATAAATGGAATGCCTGTATCCATCTCTCCTGCCCTTATCCCCACTTTTGCATTAGCCCCTACTAGTTTGGTGTTACCTTCATCTGCTTTACCCCCAGTAGTTTCACAGCTAGGCCCCACACCCACTATGATCACTGCATCTGTAACATCAGTCATACCCGTAGTATCTATTGTTCCTTCGTTGACCACCTAGACCATAACCCCATCCACACCCATTATCTCACAGATACCAATTGCAACACAATCAAATGTGGTGTCAATGACCCCTACCTCGTTCCAAAATATTTTCCTCTCCATCCCACATTTTCTTCCCTCAATCGCTACTAGAGTCAATGTGACTTCCCCACCTACATAAACATATTATCAACAACTCCCTATCTCGTCTGGCATTTATTCTGGATATATGCCATCTATGTCGGTCCCCTATTCTCAAACTTCCTATATGGCATCACCATACACTAGAATGCCACCCACATCACATGTTTAGTACCAGCCCTCTTACACCATAGGAGGTGCCCTTTCATCATAACCTACCAGTGACCTCATCAAATTAATGATGGAAAGGATGCATACACTAGAAGCATCAGTTTCCAGCTCATGTAATTCTCTCACCTATGATGAAATCTATAATTATCTCATTCATCTATCCATTCCTATTCGCCCATACCTTGTATATTAGGAAATGCCAAAATTCAACTACTTTAATAGTAAAGAAGATCCGCATCAACATTTGCGGTCTTTAAAACATGGGTACTACTTGATCGCACATGATGATGATTTACTCTTATGGACCTTCTCGATGTCCTTAACAGGACCTGCATTAGACTGGTACAGTGGACTACCAAGACATTCCATCTACTCATTTAATCAATTAGCCCAAGCCTTCTTAAACCACTTCTCAATAAAAATTGTTAAGAAAGTCACCATGACTAATCTTTACTCCACACAACAGTATGACAACGAGTCTATCGCTGACTTTTTCACTCATTGGCACAACCTAATTAATCAAATCACATTTCAGTCACCTAAAACTGAGCTCATAGAGTTGTTTACTTGAGCTTGCACTAGACACATCTCACCAACCCTGCAGGTGCATACCTTCTGAACCTTTGATGAGGCAATCACCATGGCACAAAAATTTGAGATTCATAATATCAAAGAGAAGAAAATTCAGCTATGTAACAAGAACACCTCATTCAAATCAAATGATGCTTCTTTATCTTCGAAACCTCATAACAACTATTCGAAACCCAAAGGATCTACCAACACCATAGTTCTCAATGTTATACCATCTCACCCATCAAACTAAGACAAACCTTCTTCTAATCTCTCTCCCATCCAAGCTTTCTAGTTCAGACTAGAATGGAAAATGTATACCCCAATAGGGGAACCTTATTCTTCTATTTTGTAAAATATTATTAAGGTTGGTTTCATTACCCTTCCACCTATAAAACCACACACTAGTTTTGACCCAAATCACCCAATGCCCAAATGTTATAAAGAACATGACTTTTACACCTATCATCATGTCAAAGGTCATAGCGATGGTAACTACATCAACTTCAATAATATCATCCAAGAAATGTTAGACAATGGAGATCTAGTCTTGGATAACCCAAATTCACCCACTAACCAAAACCTACATATCTTCAAAAAACCATTCCCTAATCACAATCCATCTTCCAACAAAATTGGTGACACTTCAACCAATGATAGTAATGTCCGGGAGGTCCACGCTATTTTTGATGACATAATGTTATCCCCGTTTTGAGTTCACGACAAAACGATCGGATAACCCCTACAAAATTTTTGAAGTGATTTTGCATTATGGCCTCTCTTAAAGAGAATCGGGTTTTCGGGTGTTACCAACAGTTTGACATAAGTTTTAACATGCTTTATGTCTTGTATCTTCCGAAACCCGAAACCTACCTCATATTGTGAAATTCGGGTTTTCGGACATCCAACGCATCGGAACATACCTAAGTTAAAACCTGCTTTGTGTCGTCTGACTTCCGAAACCCGAAACTCGCCTTGTATTGAGACAATCCTTTGTATTCAGGTTTTCGGAACCCCAAAGCATCGGAACATCCATGATCCAAAACATGTTTTATGCTCCATGCTTTCCGATTCCCGAAGTCCGCTCAATTCTTTGTATTCGGGTTTTCGGGGTTATGTAGCATCTAAGCACCTCATGCTTTATGCATCATGTTTTCCGAAACCTGAAACCTGAATTGCACTAAATCTCCTCGTGTCGGGTTTTCGGACCCCCTCCAACATGCTGACATGACATTCATGCCGAGTGGTCGGTGAGTTGGCACGTGCCAAGCTGAAGTGTATTAATTGCCATTTTCTTATAAATACGTGGATTTCCACGTCATTCTTACCATTCATATTTTTAATTCGTGGATTATTCGCGCATGCTCTTCCATTTTCAAAACCTGCAAACTCGCATTGCCTGATTGGATCGTTTGTTTTCGATCTTACATTTTTCGAATTGAAGGTATTTTTCTTTCCTTCTTTATTCTTGATTTTTATGGATTGATTGCGCGTATTTTCTTCCCAATTTCTTGCCAATTGTTGAAGGTTTTCTTTCCTTCTTCTTTCTGTGTTGTTTTGGAAAGGGTTTTGGGTTTTTAGGGTTTTTCTTCTGAACTATCAATTGGTGTTGTTTCTTCCAAATTCTAATTATATGCATGATGCATGGGTAACAAAAAAGAAAAATGAAGTTGTATATTTGGAATTCAAGAAAGACTCTATTTTTGCTTCTCGAATTTTGAAGACTGTTTTTCAGATTCAAAGGTCCGAAGTATATTGGAAGCAAGTGTCGGGGTTCCTCAAAGTTCCGACGTCAAAAGTGGGTGCCGGGTTTCCTCCCGTTTCCGCCATTGACAGTGAGTGCCGGGTATCTCCGAGTTTCCGTCATCAAAAGCAAGTGTCCGGCTTTGCCAAAGTTCAGACATATCAAACTTGTCGGGTTCTCAGGGTTTTTCTGACATCCTCTTCATGTTCCTGTCGGACTTTTCTATTCTTCCAGCGTATTCAGTCAATCGGGATTTTCAGTTTAGACAACATCTCCTAAGTTTCAAGCCTTTCTCCCTCCAACATTCTTCATGTCGGACCCTGGTCCATCTCACGAGAAGGCCGAGAAGTCTAGCAGGATGAAGTATAAGTTCAAGAAGCCAGAATCCCCATCATACATCGATTGCAATTATGATATCAAGGACACTGAACTTGGCAATATAGATATGGATGACTTCTGGAATAGGGTGAAGAGTTCCTCTCAAACCCCATGGATGAAAGCTATAGCTGACAGTGGCTTGCCCCTTGCAGCAGGCTTTCCCATATCCGCCCAATGTCCAGAATTGGTTTTGGCTTGTGCATCTAGTTACGACTCGCCTTCCTCGTTCCGTGAGGAATCAAGCTGGTGAGGTAGTCATCAAAATAGATGGAGCTTATTTTGATGATCTCCTGAAACTACCTAATTTCGAGGAGTATGGGGACCTAAACATCAAGTCGGCTCAGAAGGTCTGGGACAGTAACCAGGAAAACTGCATTAAGGATGTCAACAAGAAGTTCCTGGTCAAGGCTAAACCAGCAGTATCTAGATTTCCAAGGACTATCCCTAGATGTGATTTCATACAAGAAATCAATGATATTATCACCTTGCTGAGCCGAGTGTTTGGTTTGCCTGAATCAAATTTATTTCATGGATGGATGTATCAGTTTATGGTAATCATCAAAAAGAATCAGCAAGGGATTGACTGGGGGACCCTTATCAGTGATGAAATTGATTCTCAGATGACGATGGTCTTATCAACCGGAAAGTTTTATATGTTTTCATATGTGGCTTATGCAGCGGCCGGGATGAGGAACTATCCCAGACTGGATACTAAGGGAAGCAGAACGACAAAACCAGTTTATAAATATTTCCCTCAATTGACCAAGAAGGGGTCCAAAGAGCATTCTAGAAGGGTAAATGATGCCTTTTTCTACGAGAATATCTACCGGCTGAACCCAGAGCTAAGAAAGACAAGAGTCTCAGACGAGGCTTGGACTAAAGTATCTAAATGGGGGTGTATCTTCTTGGAATTCAAGAAGTTTACATATCTTCGAACAGTCATATACTCAGGAGAGCCTTTCTGTCTGCCTCGCTATCCAGGGGATAGATTGATATTGATAGAATTGGTCAGACAGCTGTTGGATTTTCACAAATTCCAACAAAGCAAGCATAAGGCTGCAGTATCCTTCCCAATTTCTATTGGGAGATATACTTGCTCGACAGTGGCAAAGGCCAAAAATGTTGAATGTGAACTTCAGGAAAAATTAAAGAAGCATATGAAGTCCTGGGATGGTTTTGACATCCGAGGAGTGCTTAGAGCCTATGGAGCCCAACATCTGCACAGGCCCGACATTGAGGATATATGGTTTGATCTGCGTAACGAAGTTGCGGTTCGCAGAAAAGATAATAGTAGGTTGACTATTAATGAGATTCAGACCGCTGGAGCTTTCTCATTTACCAGATGGCATGACTGACAATGAAAGTGTGTTGGATATGTCCTATGATGGACTTAATGAAGATTGATACGTTTTTCCACCTATTGATTGGTCGGCCAGCGAAAAATCCTCTATCACAGATAGGTCGGCTCTCATTCTTGCTCGCACCAAAAAATGGCTCTCCTCTTGGGGCATGAATTTTAAAGATGACAAGTTTCCCAAGTTGGCTGCTTCGGAGGTGGGGTCCTCCCAAAAGAAAAAGGGCAAAGAATCTCCTGGGGGCCTATAAAAATCAGTATTCCCAAGAAGAGGAAAGAAAGACAAATCTCTTCAATTGTTTCTCCAGCTGAAATGGTGGTTGTGCCAGAATCACCAACACCACTAGAAATAGGAGAAATTAATTTGGAAGAAGGAGGAAGCCAGATTCTGTCTTCACCATTTGCTGATTGCTCAACGGGAGAGACCTTATCTCTTGCATTCAAGGCTTTGGAATCTGAATCTGCACCTCCTCCCTCACAGCCACTTCTACCTCCTCATTCTCCATCCACTTCTGCAACCATGGCCAGTATTTTCTCTGGGCTTTCACCCCTCTCTGCTGGAACCCAAGTGATCACCAGTACGCCCCAACCTGTACCTCTCATTGTTGCATCTACTACCACGTTGGCTACTATTCCCCCTCCAATAGTAGAATCTTCTCCCCTTGAGAGTAGAATACCATTTACTACAACATTGGTAATTTCCTCTGATACACCACAATGGCTACTCGAGTAAACTCCAAGGAAGAGGAAAGTAATTGTACCCCTACTAGCCTTTGATTTCAGCTCACTCAAGGCTTCTACTGCGAAATCAGCCAAGAAACCCAAAACAGTTTCAAGGGTTTTGGTAGATGCTTGAGGAAATAAGTTCGTAGAAATTACCACTCCCTCAGCTGACAAAACTAGAGATGATATAACTGCTGCTGATTATCAGATAACCAAGGTGGCTCTAGGGAAAGTGACAGCAGAAGGAGCGCAACAAGATGCACGGGCTTCCATAGACGTGCTGTGCCAAAAATTGAAACAAACAAAGGACAGTAGAAATGAGCTTAAGGAAAAAGTGGAACAGTTGACAGAGGTTTTGATTAAACTCTCAACACCCCTGGAATCCATACCATCTTCTTCTGTATCTGTCCTTGTGTTGTGAAATATATCTTATTTAAGACAATGTTCTTATGTTCATGATCTTAAAGCCATTCTTTGCATAGAATCTCAGTGTTTATAATTATCTCGGACATTACATCTGTGATCTAAAACTCGTATGATTATTTCGTGCTCTGTGTTTACTCGAAAGAAAATACGTTTCTCCCATTTCCTTTCTACCATGCTTCTTTCACTGTAACAGTTTCTAACCTATTTCATTTACGAAAGCAATATTATTGAATCGTGTGAATGTGGATTTCGGGATTTCATCCCAACCCCCAATGGTTAGATTAGTGTGAATATTGTATATATTATTTACTGTGTTTTAGATTAGCAATAAACAGGCAGCCTCACCTGTCTTTGAGGAGGGATTTAATCCCATGTACTGTGGTTGAACCTCATATTTTGGTTTGACAAAATATCCAACCAACAGTTTTTGGCGACTCCGCTCTGGGGGACATATGGATCAATAGTATAAAGTTTATCCTCTCGGTGTCTGGCGACTCCATATCTGCCTTATTTTTAATAAGATCTCCTTTCAGTTCAAGCTGGATAGGAAGATCTTCACTCGGTCTCGCCGAGCTCAGGGTGAAATTGATCCACTCTTTGAGTTACTGCAACAGCACAATTTCAGCCTTTCTCCCAACAGCGTTGTTTCTAACCGAACTAGAAGTTCTTCACCTATTCAGAGGAAAACCAGATCCCTGAAGAATGGGAAGCATCTGTAACTTGTCGTGCACTACTCTTGTCTGATACTCGGATCCCTGTACGCACTCTTTTCAGATGGATGGCGGTTCAAACCTGTGCCTTGGGGTGCAGTTATTGGTCCTCTTTCCTTGACTCCTCCATTGAATGAGTTACCATGTGGATCTCGTAAAAATATTCCCAAGTTCAATGGAGATGGGAAGCAGCATCCTGATGAGCATATTGCATCTTTCTTTGTTGCATGCGGTGTCCTCGCGAGTGGCCCACGAAGATGTCACCGTCTGACTCTTCGTTGAAACGTTGCAGGGTGTAGCAGCCGAATGGTTTTATCACCTTCCAAATGCATGCATCCCAAACTGGGCTACCATGCAGATACTAAGTTTGAAGCACGTTTCAAACCTGCTGAAGATTCCCATGCTTTGTTATCTCAGCTCACGCATATGAAGAAGGAATCGCATGAACCTATGCACGAATTCGTAGCAAAGTTCAACAAGCTGATCTGGAAGATTCTAGAAATAGCTGTACCTACTCTGGAGAATCAAAAATGCTTCTTCATCAATGCCCAACCTCCTGATATAAGCTTTTTATTAAGAAGGTCGGTTATCCCAGATTTGGCTACTGCTCAGTCAACAGCTACTGAAATAGAGGATGATGTCATCCTCTGGCCGGAAGGATCAAGAAAGACATACCCAAACTCAAAAATCAAGGTTCTTCTCAAGGTAACACAGATCCTATGTTTCAAAAAATGGCTAATGATTTGATTGCTTTAAAGAAGCAAATGTCCCAGCAGGTGAACAATGTTCCATATCAGGATTATACCTAGGCAGAATTTCAATAATAACAATGGTGCACCTGTCAGAGATAGGCCCACGGTTAACTCCTGCTCAACCGGAGACTAGCAATTGAAGCTCCTTCCCGTCAATGCAGCAGTGGAAATACTTGATGAAGAAGATGAACCAGAAGAACAAGAATCCCATGAGGCTTTCGAAGCTTCAGGATATGCTGATGAGTCTTATGATGAGTCAGCTGGCGACTCCAGCATTGGGTATTTGGAATATGATGAAGATGAAATGTGCACCAGATGGTCAGTCATTTGCTGTCTTCACTCAGTCCCAATCTCAGAACCCCAGAAAACCTCTTCAAAGCACTAAGGAAAAGAATAAGGAACCTCCTGTATCCATAGTTAAGAGGGGTACCCCTATTTCGGCACAAAATGAAAGAGATGTTACCAGAAAGGCAGCTGCTCCTTATTCTCCTTCTCCTAAGATCAGTGCCCCGGCACAAGCTCATGTAAATAGAACTGAACCTACCATCATTCCTTCTTATACTGCTTTTGATATTGTTGATCATGCAAAGAGAACCAAAATTCAAATGTCAGAAGCAGAATACCTTCAGTCAAATCCTGAACAGTTTGAAAAGCTAGCCAAGTTTATCAGAAGTAAAGCGGCTATTCCATCACCTTCAAAAGGTCTCCTTCCAAATCCTACTCAACCCACACCTCAGAATAATCTGACCTCTGCTTCTTCCTCAGGAAAGATTGAACCTTTTTATTTGTCTTTACTTATAAATGGGTTTAAACTCAGCAATTGCATCATCGACTCAGGGGCCTCTGATAATGTTATGCCCGCAAAAGTGGCCCATGCCCTTGGAATTACTTTGACTAAGTCATATGGATGGTGCTATTCTATGGAAACTAAACAAGTCCCTTTGATAGGTCAAATCAAAGATGCACAGTTTGCATTTGTTGCCTTTCCTGAGAAGAGAGTGAAAATGACTATTCTGGTTGCTGACATTCCTGCAGCTTACGGTATCCTCTTGGGTAGAGGATTTTGTAAAGACGTCGGAGGAGAAATTAGTATGGATTGGACCAAAGCCAAGATTCCAGTAAAGGGGTTCAACAGGTTCTTCATCTTGAACCGCAGGCAAAGTATTTGGTGACCAAATCAGATGATCCTAAGGCTCAGATTCTTTTCGAAGATGCTAGCTTCAGGAATTATTTCATGACTTCCAAGATACCAATTGTAGATGTTGAAGAGGAAGATCCCAATGCTATTTGGACGCTCGAATTTGATGATAGCTACTCAACCTCTGGATTAGGCGCTGGTGTTGTTCTCATATCTCCTAGCTCCGAGATTTTCCCATCAGCTTACAAGTTGCAGTTTGATAATACTAATAACACGGCCGAATATGAAGCCTTGTTATTAGGATTAGAATTGGCCAGACAGAAGGGAATTAGGAATCTCAAGGTTCAGGGGGATGTGGAGCTGATTGTTAATCAGGTCAGGGGTATATATCAGGTAAAAAATGATCGGTTGAAACATTACCGTAATAAAGTGTGGGATAGTATAGAATGCTCTGATGCATTTTCTATTAAGGCAGTTTTGAGAGATTATAATAACAAGGCTGATTCTTTGGCCGTGTCTACATCTCTTCTTCTTCCTCATCCTCATTTCAAGCAAGATACATACTCTATTGAGATTTTATATCGTCCCAGTATCCCAGATAATGCAACTCATTGGCAAGAGTTCAATGATGATCAACAGGTGTTGGCTTTCCTAGAAAAGGCTGACAATTTCAGTGAGTTATATTTTGAAGGTTCAGAATCAGCCTTCCGTGAAACTATTTCAGATCCATATCAGGAGGTTGATGGAGAATATATCCAGCTGAAAGGCAATAAGATACCCAAAGGTTTGGTTTCTTTGGAGGGCTTGTTTGACAAGCATGATCACTTTATCCAAAACAAAAGGCAAGTTGAAGGAGTTTCTTCCTCTGAAGTAGATCAAATCAATCTAGGTTCATCTGATCAACCTCAGATGTTGAATATCGGTAAATGTTGTTCTCCTGAAGAGAAGGTAAAATTCACTTCACTTTTGAAGAAATACATCGATGTGATGGCCTGGTCTTATGCGGATTTGAAATCTTTCAAGCCCAAAGACGTACAACACAGTATCCCTTTGAAACCTGATGTGAAGCCATATAGACAGAAGCAAAGACATTACAATCCGAAGATTTCAGGGACTATCCTGGTAGAAATTCAGAAGATGTTAGATGCTAGAATTATTTTCCCAATCCATCACTCCACTTGGATTGCTAACATTGTTCCTGTCAGGAAGAAGAATGGCGAGATCCGGATTTGTGTTGACTTCCGGAACTTAAATCAGTCCTCGCTGAAGGATAACTATCCCTTGACTATCATGGACCAAGTATTACAAATTGTTACTGGATCGGAAATGTTATCCATGCTCGACGGATTTTCGGGATATAATCAAGTCGAGGTAACCACAGAAGATCAACACAAGATAGCTTTCACGACCCCATGGGGTACCTTTGCTTACAGGAGGATGCCATTCGGCTTGATCAACGCCGGAAGCTACTTTTCAGAGAGCTATGGACCTGGCATTCAGAGATCTGATGGGCAAGGTCATAGTCGTGTATTTGGATGACTTGACTGTCTTTTCTAAAAAATGGAGTGATCATTATGATCATTTAGAACAAGTACTTCTAAGATGCAGACGTCACGGGATTTTGTTGAATCCTAAGAAGTCCATGTTCGGGGTGACAGAAGGAAAGCTGTTGGGTCATATTGTGACTAAAGAAGGAACTAAAATTGACCCAGAGAGGGTAAAGGCTATTCAGAGCCTTACCTTGCCCACAAGTAAAACAGGAGTTCGTTCTTTCTTCGGAAAGGTTAATTTCTTGAGAAGATTTTGTACCTGATTTTGCTAACAAGACCAAGGATATCCTTGGAATGATGAAAGGAAAAGTTCCATTTCAGATGGAATGCAGAAGGGAAGCTGGCATTCGAAGAAATCAAAAAGGTAGTTGCTTGCGCTCTTGTCTTAGTATGTCCAGACTTCAAGAAAGATTTCATCATGTACAGCTATGCCTCTTCCCACACAGTGTCGGCCATCCTGATGCAAGAAAATGAAGAAGGCATCGAAGCTCCTATCACGTTCATGAGTTGTCCCGTTGAAGGAACACGAGTTGAAGATGTTGCAGATTGAAAAACATGCTTGTGCGGTGGTATGAGTAGTAAAGCATTTCAGGTACTATGTGCTGAATTCCCATACTCTCGTTCTCGTTCCTGATACTGCTGTTAAATCCATTCTGACTCAACAAGAGCTGGGAAGCCAATGAGGTACTTGGATAGCTAAGGTTCAGGAGTACGACTTGGACATCAAACCTACCAAGTTGGTACGAGGAAGGGGCCTGTGTCAATTGATTACAGAAAATCATGCCAAAGCAGAGTATGAAAAGACTCAAGACTCCTCTTCAGAGCTTCCCATGGTGCTGTTTGTAAGTATGACCGATGAATGGTATACGGACATTGCTTTCTTCCTAACTTATGGTGAATGCCCTCCGCATTTAAATTAGAAGGAGAAGAGGACCGTCAAGCTGAGATCTATGAGATACCTTTTGTGGAACAATTCAATATACAAGAAAGGTATAGATGGTGTTTTCTTGCGTTGTGTTGATAAATCACAACAGGAAAAGTTATTAGAATCCTTTCATAGCCTAGCATGCGGAGGGACATTTTTCGTCCTCTGTAACAGCGTATAAGATCTTACAGGCTAGGTATTATTGGCCTACTCTTTTCCGGGACTCAGCAGAATGGGTGTCTAAATGTGAAGCTTGTCAACATTTCGTTTGGTCGTCCCAAGCTAGCAGCTCTTCCTCTGAAACCTGTAGTGATTGAATAACCTTTTCACCAATGGGGGATTGATTTTATCGGAACATTGAATCTTGCTTCCAGTGCCGGACACAACTATGTGCTTACCGCTACAGATTATTTTACCAAGTGGGTAGAAGCTTGTACCAATCAAGCAAGCGACTTCTGAAGCTGTTTGTAAGTTCCTGAAAGAAAATATAATCGTCAGATTCGGTGTTCCTCATAAGATTGTAGAGGATAATGCTTCTAACTTCTCGTCACATGAGTTGACAGAATTTTGCTATGGATTCGGCATTACTCTGGCTCACTCATCTGACTATTATCCCCAGGGCAATGGGCAAGCTGAGTCAAGCAAAAAGAATCTGGTTACTATAATCAGGAAACTAGTAGAAGAAAATCAGAGGACATGGCACAAAGCATTGTATGATGCGTTGTGGGGCTGATCAGATCAATCCAAAGCGAGCCATAGGGATGTCTCCTTTCCAATTGCTATACATGATTGATGCTGAAATTCCTATCTCAGTAGAATTGCCGGCCTTGCAGTTGGCGAAAGCGGTTGAAGATGTAGCTTTTTAGAATTCTATCGAAAATAGGGTTATGTACCTAACCAGGCTAGAAGAAGAGCGAATCAAGGTGGTTGATCATATATCAGATCATCAGAGAAGGGTGAAGTAGATTTTTGATAAAAAGTCAAAGCAGCGCAACTTCCAGATTGGAGACCTGGTGTTGCTTTGGGATAAAAGGAGAGAACAGAAAGGAATGCATGGAAAGTTTGATTCTTTATGAAAAGGAACTTTCAAGATCCATGAATTGAATGGTGAAAATAGTTTCCTTCTATCATATCTGGATGGAGGGTTACTCCCTTTTCCTTTCAGTGGACAACATCTAAAGCTGTTCCACCATTAATGCAAGATGCTCTCTTGCATTGTACATATTTTGCTTTTTGTTGTGTGTTTGCTTTTAGTTCTTTCTTTCTTTCTTTCTTCATTTTGTGTTGTTTTGGTTTTCTTCTTGACCCCGTAGCCTAATGAATAAGACCACAGATTCTAAGTTCTCCTCCTTTGGTATTACAAAGAAAGTTCCCAACTGGAGCCAGCTGTTATCCCCGTTTTGAGTTCACGACAAAATGATCGGATAACCCCTACGAAATTTTCGAAGTTGATTTTGCATTATGGCCTCTTTTAAAGAGAATCGGGTTTTTGGGTGTTTACCAACAGTTTTGACATAAGTTTTAACATGCTTTATGTCTTGTATCTTCCGAAACCTGAAACCTACCTCATATTGTGATAATTCGGGTTTTCGGACATCCAACGCATCGGAACATACCTAAGTTAAAACCTGCTTTGTGTCATCTGACTTCCGAAACCCGAAACCCGCCTTGTATTGAGAAAATCCGTTGTATTCGAGTTTTCGGAACCCCAAAGCATCGGAACATCCATGATCCAAAACATGTTTTATGCTCCATGCTTTCCGATTCCCGAAGTCCGCTCAATCCTTTGTATTCGGGTTTTCGGGGCTATGTAGCATCTAAGCACCTCATGCTTTATGCATCATGTTTTCCGAAACCCGAAACCCGAATTGCACTAAATCTCCTCGTGTCGGGTTTTCGGACCCCTCCAACATGCTGACATGGCATTCATGCCGAGTGGTCGGTGAGTTGGCACGTGCCGAGTTGAAGTGTATTAATTGCCATTTTCTTATAAATACGTGGATTTCCACGTCATTCTTACCATTCATATTTTTAATTCGTGGATTATTCGCGCATGCTCTTCCGTTTTCAAAACCCAAAAACTCATCTTCGCCCGATTGGATCGTCTATGTTTTCGATCTTACATTTCTCGAATTGAAGGTATTGTTCTTTCCTTCTTTATTCTTGGTTTTTATGGATCGATTGCGCGTATTTTCTTCCCAATTTCTTGCCAGGTTGTTGAAGGTTTTCTTTCCTTCTTCTTTCTGAGTTGTTTTGGAAAGGGTTTTAGGTTTTTAGGGTTTTTCTCTTCTGAACTATCAATTGGTGCTGTTTCTTCCAAATTCTAATTATATGCATGATACATGGGGTAACAAAAAAGAAAAATGAAGTTGTATGTTTGGAATTCAAGAAAGACTCTGTTTTTGCTTCTCGGTTTTTGAAGACTGTTTTGCAGATTCAAAGGTCCGAAGTATATTGAAGTGTCAGGGTTTCTCAACGTGACCTCGCAAGTTCCGGGTTTCCTTTTCCTCAAAGTTCTCCGAGTTTCCGTCATCAAGTGCAAGTGTCGGGTTTCCTCCCGTTTCCGCCATTGACAGTGAGTGCCGGGTATCTCCGAGTTTCCGTCATCAAAAGCAAGTGCCGGGTTTCTTTTCTGCCAAAGTTCTCCGACATCAAAAGCAAGTATCAAAAGTTCCAACATATCAAACTCGTCGGGTTCTCAGGGTTTTCCGATATCCACTTCTAAGTTCCTGTCGGACTTTCCTATTCTTCCGGCGTATTCAGTCAATCGGGATTTTCAGTGTGGACAACATCTCCTGAGTTTCAAGCCTTTCTCCCTCCAACATTCTTCATGTCGGACCCTGGTCCATCTCACGAGAAGGCCGAGAAGTCTAGCAGAATGAAGTACAAGTTCAAGAAGCCAGAATCCCCATCATACATTGATTGCAATTATGATATCAGGGACACTGAACTTGGAAATATAGATATGGATGACTTCTGGAATAGGGTGAAGAGTTCTTCTCAAACCCCATGGATGAAAGCTATAGCTGACAGTGGCTTGCCCCTTGCAGCAGGTTTTCCCATGTCCGCCCAATGTCCAGAATTTGTTTTGGCTTGTGCATCTAGTTATGACTCGGCTTCTCGTTCCGTGAAGAGCCAGGCTGGTGAGGTAGTGATCAGGCTAGATGGAGCTTATTTTGATGATCTCCTAAAACTACCTAATTTTGAAGAGTATGGGGACCTAAACATCAAGTCGGCTCAGAAGGCCTGGGACAGTAATCAGGAAGGACTGCATTAAGGATGTCAACAAGAAGTTCCTGATCAAGGCTAAACCAGCAGTATCTAGATTTCCAAGGACTATCCCCAGATGTGATTTCATACAAGAAATCAATGATATTATCACCCTGCTGAGCCGGGTTTTTGGTTTGCCTGAATCAAATGTATTTCACGGATGGATGTATCAGTTTATGGTCATCATCAAGAAGAATCAGCAAGGGATTGACTGGGGGACCCTTATCAGCAATGAAATTGATTCTCAGATGACTACGGTCCTTATCAACTGGAAAGTTTTATATGTTTTCATATGTGGCTTATGCAGCAGCCGGGATGAGGAACTATCCCGGGCTGGATACTAAGGGAAGCAGAACGACAAACCTAGTTTATAAATATTTCCCTCAATTGACCAAGAAGGGGTCCAAAGAGCATTTTAGAAGGGTAAATGATGCCTTTTTCTACGAGAATATCTGCCGGCTGAACCCAGAGCTAAGAAAGACAAGAGTCTCAGACGAGGCTTGGACTGAAGTATCTAAATGGGGGTGTATCTTCTTGGCAATTCAAGAAGTTTACATATCTTCGAATAGTCATGTACTCGGGAGAGCCTTTTCGTCTGCCTCGCTATCCAGGGGATAGATTGATATTGATAGAATTGGTCAGACAGCTGTTGGATTTTCACAAATTCCAACAAAGCAAGCATAAGGCAGCAGTATCCTTCCCAATTTCTATTGGGAGATATACTTGCTCGACAGTGGCAAAGGCCAAAAATGTTGAATGTGAACTTCAGGAAAAATTAAAGAAGCATATGAAGTCCCGGATGGTTTTGACATCCGAGGAGTGCTTAGAGCCTATGGAGCCCAACATCTGCACAGGCCCGACATTGAGGATATATGGGTTGATCTACGTAACGAAGTTGCGGTTCGCAGAAAAGATAATAGTAGGTTGACTATTAATGAGATTCAGACGCTGGAGCTTTCTGATTTGCCAGATGGCACGACTGACAATGAAAGTGTGTTGGATATGTCCTATGATGGACTTAATGAAGATCGATACGTTTTTCCACCTATTGATTGTTCAGCCCAGCGAAAAATCCTCTATTACAGATAGGTCGGCTCTGATTCTTTCTCGCACCAAAGCATGGCTCTCCTCTTGGGGAATGAATTTTAAAGATGAAAAGTTTTCAAAGTTGGCTGTTTTAGAGGCGGGGCCCTCCAAAAAGGAAAAGGACAGAGAAATCTTCTAAGGCGCCTATAAAGGTCAAGATTGTCAAAAAGAGGAAAGAAAGAGAAATCTCTTCAATTGTCTCTCCTGCTAGAAACGGTGAATGTGCCAGAATCACCAACACCACCAGAAATAGGAGAAATTAATTTGGAAGAAGGAGGAAGCTAGCTTCTGTCTTCACCATTTGCTGATTGCTCAACTGGGAGAGACCTTATCTCTTGCATTCAAGGCTTTGGAGTCTGAATATGTGACCTCCTCCCTCACAGCCACTTCTACCTCCTCATTCTCCATCTACTTCTGCAACCATGGCCAGTATTTTCTCTGGGATTTCACCCCTCTCCGCTGGAACCCAAGTGATCATCAGCATGCCCCCTCCTGTGCCTCTCTTTATTAGCATCTACTACCACATTGGCTAACTATTCCTCCTCCAATAGTAGAATCTTCTCCTCTTGAGAGTAGAATACCAGTTGCTACAACATTGTGAAACTTCCTCTGATACACCGTAATGGTTACTCGAGCAAACTCTGAGGAAGAGGAAGGTGATTCTGCCCCTACCAGCTTTTGATTTCAGCTCACTTAAGGCTCCTACTGCGAAAGTCGGCCAGGAAGCCCAAAACAGTTTCAAGGGTTTTGGTGGATGCTTCAGGAGATAAGTTCGCAGAGATTACCACTCCCTCAGCTGACAAAACTAGAGAGGATATAACAGCTGCTGATTATCAGGTAACCAGGCTGGCTCTAGGGAAAGTAACAGCAGAAGGGGCGCAATAAGATGCACGGGATTCTATAAACATCCTGTGCCAAAAGTTGAAAGAAACAAAGGACAACAGAGATGAACTTAAGGAGAAAAGTGGAGCAGTTGACAGAGGTTTTGCTTAAATTCTCAAAACCCCTTGAATCCATACTACCTTCTTTTGTATCCTGCCGGATTCGATTTCTCATCAATGCCTACAATTGAGAAGATTGCTAAAAAAAGGAATGGTGGTCGATGAATGGGTCCAAAGGTTGCTCTAACAGGGGGAGGAAGTAATACAAGACGTGTTGTGAAAGTTCATAAATCTATGGGAGAGCCATTCAGAAAGATGGAGAAAAGATGGATGAGGAGATTCACTGAAGAAATTGGACAACTTGATTTGACTTATGAAGCTCTCCAAGTGCTAAAGCAAATACCAGCACATCTCTTGGTTGAAGAAGGCATTCTCCCACATACAGAGATAAACATTTCCATCTGACCAAGGCCATCAGGTTCAGAGTAAGGATTCTCAACGAAGCCTGCAGCAAGTTAAGAGAATCAAGGGATAAATTGATCGATGGGAAAAGTGATCTGGAAAAAGAATTGATGAAGATTTGTCCAAAGGTGTCAGTTGGGAACTCAGGTATCCTATCAGCAGATCATCTCTTCAAACAAATCTAAGAGTGTATTCAGCATGAACCTGTACACGGATTTGACATTGAATTCATTAGTCAGTTTGTAAGGATAGAACATACGTTGGAGGCCTTAAGAAAACTCAGCAAAGGATTGAAGAAACTTCCCGGCACTGCCAGCGATGTTCATGAAACATACGAAATTTGGAATGATCATTCCACTACACCTGATGAGAACATGAAATGCAAGGTATAATTCGGAAAGTTCCAGGAATTTCAGAGCAAACAGTCTCAGCAGGAGGAAGAAAAAGAGGAAGAGAGAAAAAGATGATGATTCGGATTAAGTCCCAATGTGTCATGTCACTTCAATCTTGAAATTGACATGTCTTTTTCATTTCCGTTTTCGTCATATTTTTAATTCATGTTTTGACTTGATCTCCTGCGTGAGAGTCATGCAAAATTGAACTCCAGTTAAAATGCTACTTTTTAGGATCTTTCATGTTTTATCTCTAGTTCCTTTTGTTATAAATAAGGGATGCCTGTGCATTCTAAAGGGTCGAGATTTTTTGGAATATTGAGGGGATATTGGAAAGAATAAAAACTTTGTGTTTTCATTCAATCATTTTGAAGAATAGAAATTAATATCGTTTTACAGACTTTGTGTTGTGGAATATATCTTACTTAAGACAGTGTTCTTATGTTCATGATCTTAAAGCTATTCTTTGCATAGCATCTTAGTGTTTCTGATTATTTCGGACATTATATTTGTGATCTAAAACTCGTATGATTATTTCGTGCTCTTTTTTTACTCGAAAGAAAATATTTTTCTCCCATTTATTTTCTATTGTGCTTCTTTCATTGTAACAGTTTCTAATCCTAGTTCATTCAAGAAAGTAATACCCTTGAATCGTGTGAATGTGGATTTCGGGATTTCATTCCAACCCCCCAATGGTTAAATTAGTGTGAATACTGTATATATTGTTTACCGTGTTTTAGATTAGCAATAAACAGGCAGTCTCACCTGTCTTTGAGGAGGGATTTAATCCCATTTACTATGGTTGAACCTCATATTTTGTATTTGACAAAATATCCAACCAACAGGTGGTTTGCATATAACTCAGCTTTTGGGTTCTGCTATCCATTGGGTCCCCATGTTCCTTCCATAGATGAAATATTATCCTGAACTCCCCTATCTACATAGGAACCTATTTCATCTACTCCTCCACCCATAGAGGAACCCCCTTAATTTTCTCCTTCACCTGTGGAAGAGCCCATAATTAGCACTTTGCCTCTGGCCCCTCAAATTACCGAGCAGTGGTCAGTAGCACCTCTCCTACTCATATGGGACACTACTCCATTCCCTACACCATCACAAGGAGAGTCCACCTTGTCTAGCTCATCATCTTCTCTACCCATAGAGGATCCTGTACAAATACCATTTCCTTTAGATGACCATTCTCCATCAGACCTCCAAGATCCTGTTGATCTGCTTTCGTCTCTCTTACCCACAGATTCTAAAGCTAGCCATTTCCCTATTTCTCAAACACATTTTATGGGGATCGCTACTTGATCCACATCAGCCCCACCTACAGTAGTACCATTTTCACGCTTGGCCGATCACCTGGACTATGTTGATAGAGCCTTACTTTGGGGACATTTTTTACTTCCTGCTTCAACCCAAATACAACTACCACTCACCAACACCTCCACAATCTATCTAAAAGTGTTTCAAGCGACCAAACCAAACACAACCATGGCTATTGGAACACCTTCCATGTCATTAGCCACATCCCAACATACACCTATACCCTAACACCTGCCCATGCCTATATCATCTCCCTTACCTAAACCCATCACTACCTTAGGGGTTGTGCCAACATCGAACCTTACTCACCCACCCATCAAAATAGATTTAGCCATATCTTCCCAAACCAACACTAAACTTATTCCAGCCCCTAAAAGGAATACCTAACCTCCTAGGCCTCATACACCAACTTCACCTACCACACCATTGTCACCTTCACCTCTTCCGTCCATCCTAGGACCTCACCCCTCAACCCTGGCTAAGAAACCTTCTTCCACCGGAAAACAAAGATTGCAATAGCTCACCTCATCATCACAGCTCTCTAATATACCCAAGTGATTCACATAACCCCCACCATCACCCATGACCTTCTTAACACCCATAACACTAGTACCTTCCATAAATTCTTCACTACCCATGACACTCTCTTCCCTTCCACTCACATCTTCTCCCCAACCTTTACCAACCATCTTCACCGCAACACAGTTGCCCCCGTGGGTAAACCATCCTCTTCCACCATCTTCTTTTCCTTCTACATTCCATACTCTCATGTTACCTTTGCCCAAGAAGGTGTAACCCAAAGCTAAGAATCCACTACCCTCCAATAAGGTAGTCAAACCAACCAAAACTTCCATCACCAGCTCTTCTACCCCACCTTTACCCAAACAAATGCCCATAAAACCTAAGACCATTCCACATACCAAACTTGTGGACCAACCCATTTTACCTCATGTAAAGACTCTTCCTCCACAATCAGCCACACCTATACCTAAACCCACACTCACCTCCCATTGCGATCAATTAGCGAGATCCTATGGTAAGATTTTAACCAATCTCTTAGAGACTTCTATCATCACATTACCACCGCTTAGACCTTACGATCCTCTTAAACCCAAACCAAAAGGTTTTGATGAGACCAAGATTTGTGCCTATCATCGTGTGTCAGGACATGATGTTGAAAATTGTAAGGCCTTGAAAACCGTTCTTATCCAACTTTTCCCTCCTGAACACAATTTCAATGATGATGATCTTCTAGATGAGGAACCCATTCCACCTTCGCCAATCTCCCCAAATATTCTTCCATTACCTGCTCAACGACCAATATATCCACTCCCGAAACTCTTTTATCTACCCCCAAAATTTAAAATTAACATGGTTAGTATTACCACCCGTGCTCAGAATGACAAGGGAAAAGAAAAGGAAACTAGCCCATCAACCAACCCTATACCCAACATACCATCTACACCCATGCCCAAGTCACCATTTGAGGTCCTATGTATCCTATTTCTAATTGGATCACACATCACACAATGCTAAAACAAATGCACCATTCCTCCCTCAAAATGCCTTTATATGACCTCATCCAAACCTCTGAGTCACATCGTCAAGCCATCATGAAGGTCCTGCAATATATTGAGGTTTTACCAAATGACCCCACGCTCATAGCCTCTGTCATTACCCCTCATCATGTAGCCTCTCTCACTAAGTCATCAACTTCCTCTACACCTCAGCCTACTCACCAAGTAGCCTCCCTCAGTTTTTCATACAAAGAGATCACCCCCTTCTAGTCTGAGGACCCTGATACCGCTATTTTCATCTCCATCTTTATTGATAATATACACATACGAAATGTTATGACTGATGGTGGTGTTATTATTAACATCATCTCCTCCCATGTGTATAACCAAATGCACATACCTACCAATTACATGCATGGTAACCCCATTATGTTGTGCTCCTTCAATGACGCTATGATCTCTACCTTGGGTACCATCATTCTCCATGTCTGCGTGGGTCCCCGCAGTATCCTTGAACTCTTCTATGTCCTAGAAGGGGAGTTCTAGTATAATTTGTTGCTTGGCCGACCTTGGATCCATGCCATGGGTTGTGTCACTTCAAGTTTACACTTCTGCCTCAAATTTGAACATGAAGGACATAATTACACCATTCCAACCATACCACAAATATCATAATCTCTCTCTCTCTCTCTCTATATATATATATCATCAAAATCTGTGTGTCTATACAATGTATACCCCAATTTTGAATCCATACAAATATCTCAAATACATCCTCACTATCTTCGGCATGCAGGCCAGTGTATATATATAAAAAAATCAATATAATGACCATCTTCAGTGACTAATCGTCTACCCACCTAATATCCTCTAGGCCAGTCTCACCTTCCCCTCCTCTACTCTTGTGCAACATCCCACTAGCATCTCCCCACCCACCATGGGCATTGTTCTAACCCATGATGGTCCCTCACCTGGAGTTCGCCTTCATAAACTAGTAGCCTCATTTTGCTCCTATATATGGGATCATCGGTCCCCTGTACTATCTACATAGTGAGTGCAGGACTTGGTCCTCTCACTCAAAGCCTTCTGTGCTCTATACTTAGCATAGGATGGGACATCTATCCCTATGGCCATCAAGTGGTCGTAATAATATCATGCCTCACTGAAGGAACCCCTAAACCTAGCCATTGGTACGTTTTGTGAAGGTGTTATTGGTCTTAGCCCCTATCTCGGTCTCTGAGGAACCTGTCCCGCTACTACCTATAATAAGGGACCATGTCCCTATGCCTCTACCTATACCAAGGTACCCTATCCTGCATCCAAAACTAGTCCTTAGCCTACATCCAATAAACCATAACATTATTAAACCTTGACCATACCTATATTCACCCTTGACCCCCCACCTATAACTATTACCCTACCTATTTTCATTCAAAAATACCTTCCTATCTCACCCACCCACTTTTACTCATCTCCTGGCCCATTTTTCTCTCAATGCTGACCGACATCAGTTCTTCTTAGCCAACACTAATCTCCCAAAACTGGTATTGGTCACCTCACCTGTGACTGATGCTGCCTACTTCCCACTAACGTTGGCTAACTCTCGACCGACGTCGGTCACTGTCACGGCAAAAATTCATGAAACCCTCCCATATTTCTCTCAAAATTCCCCATTTCTCCATCACTACCCACCCATTTGTACCCAAACCCCCCCACAACCCCTCCCCAACACTCATTCACCTAACTACACCTTCCTCCATTCCTATTTCACCCATTTTCTTCCCAAATTCAAATTTAATTTCCCCCCAAAAACCCATTTTACCCTAACCCAATTTCTATAAACAAATCTACCTAACAAATGAGGAATGGAATTTTATCTTACCTCGTCTCAGTGTCATCTACATGGTGGAATGACTAGCCATTGCATTGGGGGCCCACCCAACCCCTCTCCTACCTGTGCCAAGGCAAAATCTACCTCGAATCTCTCCACCAATCACCTCGGTCAGCCCAATATCATGGACCCATCTACCTAAGATCCTCTCACCAACCAGATCTCCCCACCTCACCTCGGTACAGCCCTATGTACTTCTCTCACGATAAAGCACAGCTCGTTCAATGTTATGTCATTTTCCAAAATTCAAAAGCGTATAAATGAATCCATATTATATGGATTTTTCCTTTTTATACACCCACGTTGACTTGAATAGCATCAGTTCTACCTATACCGACATCGGTCATGTTCCCTAGTACACCATGTTTGGTTCTACCTAAAGTGACATCGGTCATGTGCCCTTTAAAACTGTGGTTGGTTTACCTCACCTGTCACCGATTAAGAATTACTGGCATCGGTTACTTGCCATACTCTTGTCAATACCATTTCCCCATTTCTGACCCAACTTAACCAACGCAACCACCGTTTGACCTTACCCACTCTTATCGTAACCTACCTCCAAGCCTACATTACCTATACATGTCCTTAATTACGTTTAGGGACTTTTTATTACCTACATGTACCTCGGCCTTACCCATGTCATGACCTATACTACCTTGACACTTGGAACCACTTTTTAATGACCTATGAACCTCCATGTGCTCGATTATACCTTGCGATGTTGTTACCCGTGTGGTTTGACCTATTGACCGTACCTTGCCTATTATCATGTGTCGTTTATCCTGACCCAACTTTTTGTGTACCGGAACATACCTAAACGTTCCTGCAACTGACCTGTGATGTGCTTCCACACCATAATCCTATACCTTGGATACCGGAATCACCTTAACCTTGTTTGGATAAACCTATCGACCTTAGACGATGTAGAGTTTGCAATGGTCTTCAACCTAGTACAATGCCACAATTTCCATACGTGTGTGTGCATGTTGAACTATCAATACCTTTAACGCTAGCCCATTTACCTATGATTACCTTATTGGACCTTTTACCCCATTACCCCCATTGTCCACCATTCCTCTTCATTTTCACACCTCCTTACTTTTATCAAACCACTCATCGACTTTGGTCGCTCTACCTCATTGGTTCTTAGTTTAAGGGGGGTTACCTTCACCCACGCTTGGGCCAACATCACCATGTTACTTACACTTGACACAACAATTTCCTATTTTTAAGTTAGTGTCGCTTACCAATACAAGCCACTTTATTAAAATGGGTAAAATGTAGATATTTCCAAAATTGTCTAGGTCTCTTAACAACTTGCCTCTGTTTTACCCAAGGTTAGAGTAACCAACTTAAACATGGTCACCTAGACCATGACCCTAATACACAATTTTCATTACACTATTAATGCCTTACGGTTATTTGTAATGTGGGTCAAATTAATAGGGCCCAAGTCCTTAATCTTCCCTCACAACCTACAATCTTCAATTACTAGTCATAGTATATTACTCACCAACCCTGTCACAAGCATTAGTAATTTGGATCTATCTTCAAGCTCATTGGATGCTTTACCTGGCACCTATGACACCTCACTTCTGTGATACCCTTTTTTTTTCATGTCTCTTAGGATTACAACCTTTCAAAACAGACTTTGTTTAACCCTAAAAATAAAAGCCTATTATTCACTCTAACTACCTTGGTGCTCACAAAGTAAGCTTTTTACGTCGCATTCTGATCCAAGGATAGCTTGAATGAGCCTATCACTTCTAGCACCTGAATGTGAGATCTACCATTACTTCCTTGATTCTACTTAGGGATTTCCCACCTTTATCTCACTCAAGGACTATGTCATCCCGAAGTTCTATGACTCAAAATTCAACTAGGAAGCTTCCTCAATTACTAAGTCTTCTTCCTCTTGATAACTCTGTCAACTTTGCCTTCTCCAAATTATGAGATCACAGGAGACCAGTCAAGAAGAACTACATTTTTGCATAGAGTAAAGCCTTTTCGTGCCTACAGACTTCTAGGACTAGTTAATATGCAGGATCTTGATCATAGAGTTTCATTGCACATCACCTTGATTCCCATTCCAGGAAGAATCACTTTGGCACCAGTTGATCTTCTCAATCCCACGAATTTTATCATCTTGATTCACTGACTTGTGACTATATTGTCCTACAAATAACTCAAGGTATAAGTACTCCTTTTACCTCCATAATTTCTATTTCCAATGCCTAGGAAAATACTTTACAGAGATTTCTCCCAGTGATGTTCATCAAGATCCCACTTGTATTAATCCTTTAAAGAAAAACAATATTACTGTCCAGTAAGATCCGAGTTCAGGGTTTTTCCTCTCTGACATTATGAGCCTGAAAGGCTAACCGAGGAGTTAATGGTATTTATCTACTATTCAACCACTTCCAAGCTCACTCACTGCTCTAGATTTCACAAGGCCATTGTAGGTACGTATGTAAACTATGAAGGTCTCACTTGTCAACTCATGAATATTCCTTTAATTCTCTTGGTAATCTCATTTCTCCATACTTTTTCCTTGCTAATAACAGGTGTCTCAGTTCTAGGGTTTTATAGAAAATGAGGTTTTCTCTCTTCAAGGAAGTCACTTTGAAGGTTCCTCTGATCGGCCCCTTCCAAGTAGTTACATTATCCTATTTACCTAATCCACTTTGTTTAGGCTTTTCTTGTCTTACTAAATATTCTCACTTGGTGAAATGAGGACACATCCTTTCATCTGCTTGATACTAACTGGGCATCTTGACACACTGAGTGCCGGTGCAGGTATCTGGATACAAACAAATTTATTTTAGTTTTTTGGTCTTTTCAGAAGTCATATAACAGATTGCAAGAACCACATTATAGCATTACCTGTTACACGCTTCGGTAGGTCTCAATAGTGGCTCTTCACAAACTCAACCCCATTATATCTTTAATTTCTAGTTATGCTCCAAACTGTCCTACTACAGATTTTCAACTCTAGAGCGCATTGTTTTTGCTTAGAGATGATATTTAAAATACATATAACTACATGCAGAATCGTAATGGAAGAATAAACACATATCTCAGTCTAGAATCATTTTTTATTGTAGTATTGCAATTGTCTACTTGTCCATCAACTTGATCATGAAAACATTACACTTTGGGATTTCAAATGTAACACTCTTAGTTTGCAAACTAGAAAACATAGCTTCAAAACCTAGAGTTTTCAAGGTAATCTACCTTCACATCATTCAAATTCACATACAATGTTAACCACAGTTAAACATAATTTGGTTTTTTATACTCTATTCCTAGGTCATTTTCCTACTTGAATTTAGGAGACAACAGGATAAGCTGACTCATTGTTCATGGTGACTATCTTGTGCACAATTTGAACTTGGTGGCTGGGATACCTGGCTAAGTACCTTAACCCCCTTATGACATTGTGGTTTGACTCCTAAAGCTCCTATTACAACTTTAACACGCTAGAAATGACCTCAAAATGCTTATAAATTCCTAATAACCAATCACAAAAATGGTCCTCACTAATCTTGAACTTGTATTTTGGAGGGAAAAGTAAAAGATTCAAAATTTGAAAATTCCAAGCTCTGAACTAGTAAACCTTAGATTAGGATTTCGCTAGCACCCTTACAGTAACCCTACAAAATTCACCTCAAAGCCAAAATTGATGAAGATCATGTCACATTCTATAGAGATGGAGATGATGCTCCTACATCAAGGTCTAAATGTGAAATGAACCATCTACATCTTCCCCTTTACTGTTACGCTCCATGCTTCATGTTCTATTTCATGGTTATAACCTGAGCACATAGTCTTGTTCACAAAACATCTGACAACATAACTGACCATTTCAAACTCATCGTTTTATAAATTATATTCTTGATTGTTGAGGGGTCTATTCTATGTATAAATGAACAATACATCTCACCTGCAATACACACACATCATAACTCTAGTGGCACACTGTCCTAATAAATCACATTCACATCTGCATTCCCATATCCATCTAGTCTATTCTATACAACAGCAATGTTGCATATCTTCAAAGAGATTATGAATATTAAACTCTTGTCTTTCTTATACTCACATGCACACTTTGATTACTATGGGTGTAGTCATATAATCTACAGTATGTCATTGATTTTCTGTCTACTATACAACCGTGTCCTAGCTTCAATTGGTCTTTGGTTGTGAAGTGTAGACTTATCTATAGATCTTTACAAGCTTATTCATTGATGTTTGGCATTAGTACCTCTTAGTAGTCCCATATCATTGAGGCTCCTAGTCGTGACATCTACATTTCAGCATTGTCTCATCACATTACAGGTGTTATCATTTCATTATATGATACTTTTCACTTTCACCTAACATACTACGTTAGGATCCTCATCCTCACATATATACACATCTTGACATACTTTTTATCTTTCTAACATGTTAGTCGGATAGCTTCTAATGCCCCCCAACATTTAGCTCTTATAAGCTTGATACTCATTTGCCACCATGGGTAGTTTGATACTTTGCTTGTTACTATTTTCCATTGTTTTACATCCTGCTATGTCAGATTTATGTGGTCATGTCCATCTCATCATTAATGCCTTGTCATGAATACATTGTTTGTATGTTTTTGGTCTCTTCAGCCCTGATTGTCTTACGACAAATGTGAGTTACCGCTCCCATGTTTACAAATCCCATTTCATTATATACCTCGAATTTTTTTAGCCACTCATCAACACCTCTATGTTAATCCATTAATAGTATGTTTGTCAACTTTTTCTACCTAACATCCATGTTTCTAGCCCTTCTCATTGTTTGCATGTGCCATTGGTTTCCCACTGATGCACATGTCCCTTCCCCATGCACTGGATCAGTATATTCAGACCAGCTTAACATAAGTTTCACATCTCTATTTAGGTGACACAATCATATTGATGTCGCCCATGTACCCTAACATCAAGGGGGGCATATAAATTGGGTGAATTAGTCAACCAAATCCACATACATATAATCAACAAATTTCTATCAGCATTCAGATCCCGCACAGGCAGGAACAAAGCAATCATAAAATGATCCTTTTCAAAAATTGATGAACTAGATCTCTAGTACTTGAAGTTGCCTCAATGGGTCAACACAAACACCCTAGTGCCCAGATATAGACACTAGCATTAAATGGGAACCTCTTGATCTTTCCTTGGTGCCTATAACTAGGGGAAGTTATAGTTAACTTTCTCAGATCAACACAATTTTTAGAAGTTCACATAGCAGTTTTCACAGTACATGCACAGTCCATCAACAATATATCATAAGCCTGTCTACCATTATCTCCTTAATTGTTAGTATGCAAAATCACAGCACCCCCGAATGGCCCAGGTGTGGAGTGGGGAATTCGGTGTGATTGTATAACATGGGACCATCTCTCAAGCTGTGGGACTCATAAAACTTGAGATGGACCTCCAGAGAAAGTCGGTTCTTACCTCCTAATCTACCTGCCACAAGCTACTCCAGTGCATGCATGAACCTATCCTATCCTAATCTAACCATTCCAAGGGGATAGAGAGAGAGGGTGAAAGAGCCTGCACTAAGCGGTGATACACCAGAAAAGGAAGTGGTTGAATCATAGACCTGACCATGCCTGAAGTAGAGAGAGGTGAGCAGAGGAGAGGGTGGACAGAATGCACTACATGGTCCAGAGATAGATTTCACATAGAACACCACTTCAAAACCCATTAAACACATATTCCCAGGACCTGACAACAAACATCAGAATATGCACAGTATACCCTACAATGACGAGAGGTAAGGAGAGACAATAAAATAAGCCAAGGATGGACAGATGCATCACAAAACAGATTTTATTACTCCAAAATGTTCACAAAGCTACATCATAAGTGGAAAAGACAAAAGAGAAATTCCATTATAGATGCCATGAAAGGAGGCTTAGACTTCCACATACTACCCTAAGGAAGAAAGAGAGAGAGAGGCAGAGGAGAAACAATGACCAACCCTTTGAATATGCCCCTTCATTACAATATATAGGAAGAATAAGAGAGAGAAGAGTGAAGAATTAGAATCCTTCTTCAACCACCCTAGAGATATGTATTGAATCCTGCTTTGAAAGCTCAACCACTAGCAATCAATGCCTTTCTCAAATCCACCTACAATCTATCAATTCTGTTTCCCTATGTCTACTTAGTGTCCCCAGGAAAAAGAACGACAGGTTAAATCGAATCCAGATCTAGTAGTTAAAGAAATCATGCTTCTGTATTAATGGCCTAGAAGACATTTTCCCATTCTTTACCCACCAAATTCTATTAAGAATTATATTTTATGTTTCCATGGTGTAGAGGGTGTCAAGACATTTCCAAAAAGTTCTTCTCCCGCCCAAATCTAAGTTTCCAGTCAAAAGATATGGTTGTTTGAAGATTTGGATCGTGGGAGCACAATATTTAAAGAGTTTATCCAAACAGGGTCCACGTGGCGACCTCGCACATCTTGAAGATTTATTCGCTTCCTTATGTTATTGAAATCACACTAGAATAACACGTGGCAGATTCTGTGATCTCCTATAGCTCCTTTTTATTTTTCCTTAGTCTCCTTTGCTTGGTGGGGCCAAAAGTCTGACCTTGGACATGTGGAGGCTTGGTGATTGTTTGGAAACCCACCCCAAATGTTACTTTTGAAGTAGCATCATACTGAAACCTTGCTCCCCCCACTAGACTTGCCTCTGCTTTGACTTTTTAACCCCCGAATTTGTCTCTTTTTTGGACCTAGGACACATGGCGAGCCCGCGCTCATTTCGGGACTACCTCCATACTTTCCTTTTGAAATCACTCCAATGAGACACATGGAGGCTTCCGCTGGTTCTCTATACTTAGTCATTTTGGGCTCACTCTCCTTTTTGGTCCCTGGACACATGGAGGATTGGCAAATGTTTGAGTCTCCACTTTTGGATTTAACCTTTGAAGATGTGTCGTTGAGACAGTTGGCAACTTCCACTGATTCTTCCATACTTAGCCAATTTTGGCTCGCTCTAAATTGTTTGTGAAGCCTGAAACCTTTGATTCTTTCTCCATTTCTCTCATTTGAGCCTTTGGTTTTATTTGACACTATTTTCTCCTTCCCTAACCCTACTACTCCATTATAGAGCATGCCTATAACTTGTCTGTTGGATTTGAAGCATGGGCTCGTACGCCGGAACTGTCCCTTAAAATTATTTCTACACGGGGTCGTGGGTGATCCAATTTTGCTGGGGGGAAAATTTTGAGATAACAATTTGGTGACTCATAGGGGAATCTCTCTACTAGATGAAAATATTAGTATCCTTGTCATATCCATTGGGCACAGAGTCGTGGGTGGTGATCCAATGTTGATCCTGTTCTTTTGGAACAGGACCTTTTGGGGCCCGATTTTAGTTGCTCTGTATTTTTTCTATTAGAAAACAAGAAACTGTTACCGGAAACTATGAGTCTCTCTATCATGAAGACTGAAGTGAATGGCCTCTGCACCTCCATAGCAATACGAACAAAACTTATGTACAAAGAAAAAAATCATACATGCCTCAAATTAGACATGCAGAGTGTGCACAACAATTGTTCTACTAAAATCAAACCTAAACCTACTCTTACACTAACTAGAGAGAATAGGGACTCAAACAAATCCTACAACTGACAGGGACAAATAGCTTCCCTTTCTCAAGAGGGGTATCCATGCAAATGATTTGACATTAAATATGGCTTCTTGTATGAGTGAAAAAATGACAATAATCTGGTCCTCCACCCAAATCATCAAGGTATCAACATCAACCAAAAAAACCTCCTCAATCTGATTGGCATTAGACTCCTAGAGGTGTTGATGATGATCCTTGGTACTTTTATACTCAGCCTCATGCCCTGAAGTAGGCATGACTGGTTTTGGATTCTCCCTTGGCTCTAATGAAGCCAAAAACCTGATTGGACACGGTCTGATCCTTTAGATGTGCCCATTACTCTGAACTTAAAGTCCAAAAATAGAGTCCTCATGCTGACCTTCCTAAGTGGATGGTGTGAGAGAGATGATGACATCCTCTTGCTCTTTCCCTTCCTTCTATTGTGAAGAACATGGAAGACTATGATCCTCCAACCTTGGTTTCAAAGGGCTGTTGTGAAAATGTATGTTGTTGTCCTTGAATGTTCTCCTTCATTTAAGCAGGCTCATATGTTTGGAAGGTGTGGGTGATATAGGAGTAAACTATGTAATTTCCTTAGGCTCCTCTCTATCAAAGTAATCCTCTAAGTTAGAAAGATAATCTATCTCCTTGTTGTCATATTGCATGTGGTTGACCTTCTCCATGGTGTTCTCCTGATTTGAAACTTTCTCACCATGGTCCCCCTCATCTTCAAACATAAATTTTGAAAGCTCAAACTCTTCTTCAACATTAGGGTTTGAAGGGGAGGAAGTGGGAGGAAGAACTAAAGGTTCTTCTATAACCTGCTCCACACTTGGAGCCTTTAAAACTGTATGGTCCTCTTCCTCTTCTGCAAACTCAGCCTCAGCCACCACTATTTCTTTAATCTTGACCTCCTTTGTTGGCTTAACCATCAAGGGAATATTTGTAAACCAAAAATTTAGCATCCTAACTCTTCAGATTGTCTGTCATTTCTTTTATGTTGGGTTCCTCTTCTTGCTGCCCCTGGCTGGTTGTTTGATTTTCATCTCCCTAACATGGATTTGGGGATGCAAGAGTGATAGGTTGGGATTCAACCAATTTTGTTGTTATTTTTGGTGGAGAGGGAAGTGGAACTTATTGTTTCTTTGGAGGGAAGGATTTCTTGAAAGGGAAAAGGGTAGAAGAATTAAGATGAGATGGAAGACTAGGAGATGGAGAAGGGAAATCAACACTTGGGTAGAAGATGGGAAGCTTGGAAATTATAGCTTGTGTTGAGATGGTGTTGCTTGAGAAAGAGAAAAAATAAAGCTATGAGATGGTGGACTTACCCATTCATAAGGTTGTCTTGTATTCAACTCATAAGCCTCAATCTCCTCATTCCATTATGCAAGTTGAGGAAACATTTCACCCATGAAGTTAAGCTTCTCTTGCCTCTTTCCTCTCATCGTTACATAGAACATTGAATCAATTCAACCACCTTGAGATATGAATTGAATCCTAATTTGAAATCTCAACCACTATCAATCAATTCCCCTCTCAAATCTCCCTATAATCTCTCGATTTTGGTTCCCTATGTCTATTTGGCGTGTTAAGGAAGAAGAACGATGGATCAAATCAAATTGAATTTGGTCGTTAAAGAAATCAGATTTTTTATTAATGTTTTGGAAGATTTTTTCCCATTTTTTACCCACTAAAGCCTATTAAGAATTATTTTTTATTTTTCCATGGTGTAGAAGGTGTCAAGAAGTTTCCAAAAAGTCTTCTCCCGCCCAAATCTGAGTTTCCAGTCAAAATATATGGTTGTTTGAAGATTTAGATCACGAGAGCACAATATTTAAAGAGTTTATCCATACAGGGTCCATGTGGTAGCCTCGTGCATCTTGAAGATTCAACCCCTTCCTTATGCTCTCAAAATTGTGCTAGAATGACACGTGGCTACTTCCGTGAGCTCTTTTGTATTTTTCCTAGGTCTCCTTTGCTTGGCGCAGCCAAAAGTATAACCCTGGACATGTGGAGGATTGACGCTTGCTTGGAAACCCACCCCAAATTTTAATTTTGCAGTAGCTCCATGCTGACACTTAGCTCCCTCCGCTAGCATGCCTCTGTTTTGACTATTTAACCCCTGACTCTATCTATTTTTTGGACCTAGGACACATGGTGAGCCCGTGCTTGTTTGGGGACTGCATCCAGACTTTCCTTTTGAAATCACGCTAATGAGACACATGGAGGCTTCCACTGGTTCTCTATACTTAGTCATTTTTTTCCCACTCTCCTTTTTGGTCCATGGACACATGGAAGCTTGGCACTTGTTTCAGTCTTCACTTTTGGATTTAACATTTGAAGATGTTTCGTTGAGACACTTGGAAGCTTCCGCTTATTCTTCTATACTTAGCCAATTTTGGCTCGCTTTGAATCATTTGTGAAGCCCTGATCCCTTGAGTCTTTATTTGTTTCTCTTCTTTAAGCCTCTAGTTTTCTTTGACAATTTTTTCTCCTTCCCCGACCCTGCTACTCCATTGTAGAGCCTACCTGTAACTTGTCTATTGGATTTGAAGCATGATCTTGTACGACGGAACTGTCCCTTGAATTTCTTTTAGCACAGGGTTGTGGGTGGTCCAATTTTATCAAGGGGCAAAAATTGAGATAACAGTTACCTCATCGTACATGATTAGGACCTTATGTTAAGGAAATTTCTTATATCTTTAGCATGTCTCACATAAGATTGATATAACATCATACCACAATACTCATCATTTTCCTTCGTAAAACTTTAAAAATTGTTCTTGGAACACTTCTTGATTAATATTTCCCATAAAGTTACCATTTCTGACCTTTACGCCATTAAGCAGTTTGAAGACAAATCTATTATAGACTTCATCACGCACTAGTGTGAGATCATTAATCAAATATCCTTCTCATTTCCAAAAACCAAACTATCGTTTAGTCATGCACTAAACATATATCATCAATATTACAAATCTAATCTTTCCAAACATTTGATGAAGCATTCAGCATGGCTTGCAAACAAGATTTTTACACCCTTGAAGATGGTAGGATCAGACTTAGATAAATGAAACCTAAACCAAAGTCCTCAATTAAACTATCCTCTAATAGTGAAAAATCTAAAGGATCAACCAATGTTGTTGTTGTAAAAGCCACATCCAAAGGATGTTTGGACTCCAAACACACCCAACTCCTACGTAATTATACACTAATCGGATAATCATCTAGTGTGGTTTTCAAAAATCTCCTAACCACATGTATGATTACCGTTCCTCCTATCCATCCCATTGACGTTTCAGTTTGAAAACCCTCTTGGTATCGAGAAAATTATTATTGTAAATACCATTTGGGTTCACGGTCATGAGATCAAAATGTATTTCTCATTCAAAAACATTCTCCAATACCTTATCGACAAGGGGGAATTACAACTCAATAATCCAAACACACTGTCAAATCAAAATATAGATGTCTTTAAACAACCATTTCCCAACCACACTCCATCTACCATCCAACCTCAATACAATTTCATCCATTGACATCACACCATCAACACTATAAAATATCTATCAACAATATATTTAACATATATTGTTTCTAGTATAAAGGCATCATCTGAGTCATTTATGTCATCAAAATCCATTGTTCCTATCACAAAAACACCATCTGAATCATCTAAACTTTCTACATCTAGTGTTTTTATCACAAAAATTCTCAACACTAGATCAATCATCCCCTCCAGTTTTATTATCTACAAAATCACAAAACCTTCAAAATACACCACATCTATTTCAAAACCACCCATGGCCTCTTTAAAATCCTTAGAAAATAAACCCATCGTCAAAATTTCCAAGATCTCTTTCGATGACTATTTCACCTAACATCATTTGTAAAATATTAACAAGACCACCATATCACAAACATACCATCCATCTAGGAAAACAAAAAATGTATCACAAAATATCCAAACCACATCATCACACCATACAAATCCCTTTCCTTCCTTCTTAGGCCCCCACCCTTTATCCAAAATTAAAATTATTTTCATAGAATCTAAGGTCATCCCTCAACTTCCACCCAAATGTATTGCACATAAAATAGTCTCATCCATTCAACTTACTAACCCGTCAGACAAAACATAATTTTCCTTGACATTAGCTCCTACGGGGTACTACAAAAAGACCCTTAAAAGGCTCATTTATTAATCCATCATAACCTTACCTCTATCCAAGTCACCTATAACTCAAGGGTGGAAACCCTCTTGGTATAATTTTGAAGTGTTCTATAAATATCCTTGTACTTCAAGACACTCTACCAAGGACTACAAATCCCTCCATGTTACCATTCAGAGCCTTGATAACAAAGGGCCCCTCCCTGTAGACATAAAATATCCAAATCAACACAAAAAATATCATCTAACCCATAATAATATACTCCCTGAATAATCATTTAATTCCTCATTCATGCCTAATAAAAGTGAGGCCTCTTCTAATAGGTCCCCACTCCATCAGATCGATGTAGCCTGGATAAATATCAGAGCCCGTGTATAATATACCAAAGATTCATATCAAAATAGGTCCAAGGTCTCCTTCCCTCTTACACCGGTGTACCTAATACACTATCCTTTGTTATGGCTAAGGTGTTTGTCCTTATTGCTCCACATATGTAATCCACATCCTCTATACAAAATTCCATTATAAATAAAACTCCATTAAGAACCCATAAAAATTTCTCTCTACGAACTTATCTAAACCTCACCTCAATATCGTAAGTGATGATTGAGGTTCTTCAATCCATATCAGTACCATCTAATGATCCATAACCATTCAAAAACCTAGTCGGCACCCTCAAAATGTCTACTACTATTGCGTTTGATGATTCTGAGATCCTATCTTTACAACTTGAAGACCATGACCTTCCTCTATTTGTCACATCCCAAATTGATGATACCCTCATTAAGAGAGTTATGATCGACAACAATGCAAGAATCAACATTATATCATGACATGATTTCAACTAACTTCAATTACCTAATACCATTTTTGTTTAGTTGCCTACAATGTTAAGATCCTTTAGCAATGCTATTGCACCTATGTTAGGCATGGGCATTCTTCCTATTAAAGTAGGAATCAAATGTCTTCACAAGATCTTTTACTTTATAAAAGGAGAGTATCAATATAATATTATGTTAGGATGACCTTGGATACACAATGTGCAATGTATTCTTTTCAATGTACACTATTTTCTTGAATATGAGCATGAAGTTAAAACCTTCACATTTCTAGTAGAGACAAATCCTTTCAAGGCATGTCATATAACCTACCAGAAAAATATGTACTCATTCCTAAAATGAATTTAGGCTCCTTTGATCAAGCATATTATAGTTCCTCCATATCTACATATAATCTACCAAATGACACCTCCTTTAAGGATGTCATGCAACAAATCTCGTTGGGGGAGTATCATCTCCTCACTCTTAATTCATTCCCTACACAACCCATTTATGAACCCAACATTAGAGATATCATCTCCTTCGTCCCCCCTCATATCAAAACTAATCTCTTCTATGAACGTATCGATCATCCTTCCCGATACCATGACAGTCAACACCATGCTAAACCCTTCACGTGTAGTTTTTCATTCTTATACAATCAAGCCTTTGCACAAATGTACCTTTATCACTATGCCTGGAAAGGTTTTGGTTTAGGACATTATCAACAATTAATACATGATTTAATTGTTGATGAGTCTTGTAAGCCTCACAAAAATTATGTGTCAGGATTTAACAAACCATGCACAGAGACCCTCATAAACACCACATCTGATTTCATAACAAAAATAGAGTTACCCTCTTCATCATATCACTCTATTGACATGGACAATGTCATTTCCATCCCATATTACTTTTTTAGTCAATATAATTACCTTATGACCACTTACTTATTAGAATAACACTGGCATTAAGACTATCCCGACTAATGTTACCCTGAAATGATAGAAGAAGACTCCCTATCATTGATATTCTCTAATGACATAATGACCAATCCATATTATCCTACATGAGCACAGAGTATCACTATCTCCAAAATAACTCACCACCAGACACATCGACACTTCTTAATGAATCTACCATCGACATCAACATAGAAACCATGTGGTACCCTCACATAGTGAAGGTTGGTAAATCCTTCAATCCATAAGAATTGAGAGAGTCCATGGCTTTCCTCTCAAGACACAAGCAATACTTTACATGGTCATATAGAGACATGTCAGGTGTTGACCCTAACATCATCATTTAGGACATCATCACATATCTTAACCTAAATCATGTCAAATAAAAACAACATAGGATGCATCCTTACTTATCCCTCCTTGTACAAGAAGAATTACAACATCTTTTTTATTCCAATTTCATATTTCCCATTCATTATGCACAGTAAGTCTCTAACATCTTACTAGTAACCAAAACCTCATGTAAGTTACACATTTTAATGGACTTCAAACATATAATTCTCTCATGTTCTAAATATGATTTTTCCAATCCCTAACATCAATCATCTTGTTGATCTCGCCGATGGCCACGAAATGCTATCTCTTATGGATGGCTTCTTTTGCTACAATCAAATACTTTTCACAATAGATGATCAACATAAACATCCTTCATCACTCCTTGGGGAATTTATGCTACCGTGCCATACTCTTTGGAATGAAAAATGCAAGAGCCACATATCAACACGTAATGAAATACATCTTCCATGATATTATTCAGAAGACTGTGGAAGATTATGTCGAAGACCTCTTAGGGAAATCTAAGTAAGGCAAGGATCACCTTTTATTTATTGACATCATCTTCTCTTGTCTCATCAATAATTTTGTCACCTTAACTAGGCCAAATGTGTATTTGATGTCCTCATTGGAAAAATCTTAGGTTTCATCATTTATATCAGGGGTATAGAAGTTGACCCCGCCAAAATAAAATCCTTGATTGAGATGCCTCCTCCTTCCAATATTAAACTACTCCATAGGCTTCAATGTCAAATCCATTCAATTCATCATTTCATCTCACAACTTTTGGATCTTTTCCATCCTTTCCACCATCTCCTTTGAAAAGACGTCCACATCAAATGGGATCATGATTGTGAAAATGCCTTTGAAGACCTCAAAATATCTCTAATGGTCTCCAATGCTTACACCTCCATGTGAGGGCAAGCCCTTATATCTATACATATCCCCTACTTACCATGCTTTGTGTGTTAGATTATCTCATCATGATGAGAAAGGTCGTGAACAGTTTGTCTATTACATAATTTACACCCTTCATGACTACAAAAATCATTACACCAAAGAAGAAAGGTTTTTTTGTTCCTTGTACTTCACGACTTCTAAGCTTTGCTATTATATTCTTAATCATAAAATATATTTTGTCACCATCTCCAATCCTCTCAAAGCCATGCATTATAATCCATATCATATTGAATCTATCACTCGGTTACTCATGTTCATGACATTTGATCTAAAATTCATCTCACATAATTTTATTAAGGGTAAATTCATCCCCTACCAACTTAAAGAATCTCCCCTTTTCGACAATTAATTGTCACACAAACAATTTCCTGATGAATCCATCAACACTATCAATCAAGAATACACCACTATCAAAATGACATTTTTCTTTGACAGATCTAAGTTTCAACAAGAGGGAGGTCCTGGTATTGTTCTCATACCTCCCTAGGTGACTCTTATCCCTCTATCCTTCAAATTAGACTTTAAATTTACTAATAATATGGCCAAATACAAATATCTTATCATGGGTATCCAAACTGATATTATGTTTGTTGTTTGAATCCTAGATATTTATGACAACTCTCACATCATCATCAACCAAATAAAATTAATCTATCAATGCAAGAATGAAACTCTATAAAAATAGAAAACAATTGTTGAATTCCTCTTATAATCCTTTTATCGTTACACCATCCAAACAATTATACGGTATTCTAATAAGTCTGTGGATACCATGGCATCCTTAACATCACTCATTCCACTATCAACTAACGATTTCAAATTATTTGTGGTTGTACATATACTTGATTAACAATCTCACACCAATGAACTTCCCTCTATTAATCTCATCGAAGAAAATCCAACAGACCTTTGATAAACTCAAAACTATGACTATCTATCATAATAAAAAACTACCATCTCATTTATCAAAAAATTCTAAAAAATAATTTCTTCAATGCATTACCTGATATGTCATCGTAGGTGGTGTTCTCTACAAATGTGGATTTGGCAACCTCTTGTTGTGTCGTCTCAAATCTCACGAGTCTACTAAAGTTATCTAAGAATTCCACGACAACATATGTAGTGGACATTTAATTGGTTTAGTTGTGGCTAAACATTTCCTATGGATGGGCTATTACTGGCCCACCCTTAATCAATATTGTTATGCATATGTTAAGAAATGTGACAAATTCCAATAGCATTATAGTCTAACTCACATACTAATTCAAGCTTTATAACCTACTTAGGATATATGCCCCTTCTCACAATGGGCACTCGACCTCATTTCTCTCATCAATCCTCATTTGTCACAACGACATCATTCTATCATCACAACCACTAAATACTTTACTAAATGGGTGGAGGATATTCCACTGGTATCAAATAAAGCAAATAAAATCATTGAATTCATCTACTAACACATCATATGTCACTTTGGAATCCCCCATAAAATCATCACTAATAATGAAAAATATTTTAAAAACAAAGATAAAAAATTATGTGCCACATTCAACATCAAACTAAGATTTTGATCACCTTCAAACAAACAGGCAAGCTAAAGCTTCTAATAAGACACTCAACAAGATTATCATGAAAACCATCGATCAAGCAAGTAGGAATTGGGACCTCTAATTATTGTTCACTCTTTGGTCTTATCAAACTAGCATCTGTACTCCTAAATGTGCTATGCCCTTTCCCTAGTCTATGGATCTGAGGCAGTCTTACCCCTTGAAGTCTAAATTCCCTCTCTTTACGTATCCCTCAGAGAATTTTTATATGATGAGGATTATCGTCAAAATTTTTTAACACAAATTAAGTTGTTAGACAAGTGTCGCCTAATAACCCTCAAACATCATCATGTCTATCAAGAACGTATCAAATGTGCATATAACAATCATGTCAAATAACTTTACTTTAACATTGGTGATATTTTCCTCAAATAAAATCAAAATATCACTACTCTAAAAAGGAGTAAATTTGGAAAGTTTTCCCCGATCTGGATCATTCTGTATATCATTTCTCATAAATATGGTTCAGGAACCTATCATTTGGCCTCCCTTGATGGTAAACCTGAAAAGGAAACCTTTGAATGCTTTACACTTGTGGACTTTATACTGTTAACATATCTATTTCCATGACATTAGTTACATCCAAGATATTATTCCATCACTAGCCTATCATTCACTATAGTAATTATTCGAAAGCATGTAGTCTACCATTAGTACTCTATATATCATGACATAAAATATGAGCACCATAGATTTGTTCATTGCATCTCTCACATGGAAAATTTCCATTTTAGTAGGAACCCTAGAATCATTACTCTCATCTTCCCTTTTTCTATCTTATGAAAACATGTTATGGGGCACACATGTGTAGTTTGTACACACACCTTTTCCCATCCTCAAAATGATCTACTAGGCCTACCTCTAGCATAAAAATAAAAATTCTATGGATGAATGTTATAATAATATAGACTAATCCTTCAAAGGACATTTATTAAACATATTGTGAAAAATATTTTGATTCCTCAAAGGACAACTATCAATCAAAAATAGAGACTGATCCCATGAAGGATGACTATCACAAAAATCAAAGTCAAAAATCATAGACCACTCCCTTAAAGGATGGCTACCTATATCATTATAAAAATTCTTCCCACATTGATCAACCTCAAAAATTCAAAAACATTCTAGAAAAGGATTCCCACATCAATCATCATTTAAAAATTCAAAAACATCCTAATAAATCTTCCCGCATCGATCATTTTTCCTGTCAAATTAAACTTCCCACATTGATCAATTTACATCAATAAAAATATTCAAAAGGGGAACCTACAAATTTGGGGCATGAACCTACAAAGCATTCAAAAGGGGAACCTACGCTCTTGTAAAACTATATATGTCAACCCTTCCCATGTTCAAGGAAGGCATACAAACTCAATTTCATATGTATCCAAGGTCCTACATGTGACTAAAAATTGTTTGTTATGTGTTAACATTTTTTACAAGACCTCAAGTGCATTGTCATCATTATACATTTTACCATTAGGTTACATATATCAAATATAGTCTAAAGAAAATGATTCACATTTTATTCCCAACCATGATAAAAATTCATTTTGAAATACATATCAAGACCATCATATTTAAGTAGAATCTTATCAACATTAAAATTAACATATCAGATATCAAATCAACATCCATACATCTAATACTCTTCACACCTGACATCACATCAAATATATCTACTCTTACATCAAAATCAATATATGATATATAAAAATTAACATTTATAAATCAAAACAATCATTACATCTAAACATTTATACATTACATCATGAATATCAACATCAAAATAACTCATTCAACACATGAATCCCAAAAAAATCATATGTATAATGTCTATACAAAATTCCTTCAAAAGAGGCTCATATAAAAAATCATCTATAATTTGAATCCTGTAAAAAAACCACATACTATGTGGTAAACAAAAAATATGATACATGATCACCATCTTGTCCTCCTGTGGCACTTGCATATCACCTTGGAACTCTCTATGGTTGTGTGACACTCTTTGTGCTCTCCAATGTAGCTTATTGGGCTAATCAATGCTCAGTTGGTTTGTGCTCCGCATAACAAGGAACACCAAGGAGGTGCTCTATAACCAAGTGATTGGAATATCTCATCTCATCTCCAAACACCCTATACTACTCAATAGTCTCAAAACCAAGAGGCCCCATATACCCTTCTATCACTGGCACGCCTCCTGTAGGTACCACTACCTAACCTCAGCTAGGACCTGCTCCCTTGGATGCACTACTAGTTTCCTCCGATGTCATACTTACCTATTCATACTTCTACTACAACACCTCCCAATTTTAGTGATACCTGTCTCATTCCTTCATATATGTATCTCGTTTTACGTGGATCTGAACTATTTTTTGTTGTATCCCTTCACACTCCTAGCAAGCAGTGTCACACTTGACTACCAATATATCTCTCTCCACCTATAAAACATCACGCGCTACCTGCAGTCAAGCCAACACATCTCCATTGTCTCCCTCCTCATGTTCCTCTACACCATGATACCGCCAACTACCAACCCTATCTCCAAAAGTAACTAACTATTGTGCTCACCAAGCCATGAAACCCTCATCCACCCCCATAACATCCTCCTCCATATCCCCAGGCTCTCTAGCCTCCTCAACTGGACCTGCCTCATCTACTAATGGCATGGATAAATCACTCTTAGAATCATCATGCCGATATATTTTCGGCTCACCTAGAATTTATTGAGGGAATCCAAATTGTCGCCACACACGGGGAAACTATACAGCCTCTATCAGATTTAGTCTCCACCGCTGCACCCACATGACCCTCCTCAACCCTTCTAATTGTGCATCCATCCTTGGCCATGTAGGGTACCTCACACAAGGTCTCCACACTACGTCATCTATGGATAAGCTTCATAATTTGACATCATATTAAGTTTGGTCTTACTCAACCCCATCATCTCCCAACTAATCAAAATGTCATCTCAAAAACCCCACCATATAATCGATTGGATCAATTTCCCTCCATGGTATCCCTAGTGGCCTCAAGAAAACAATGTGCTCATAGGATCAACAGTGCAACAAAAACCCCACATCCAATCTAAACCTTTGTCCTCTAAAAAATATCCAAAGCTCATGGTAAACCTCATCCAAAAATTCACGAGCCTAGGAATATATTGTCTTGTGCTCCATGATATTTGCAACGACACCCAAAAGTGTCCATGGGAACCTGCCACCCCCTCAATTTGGTAGTGCATAATATGATATCACTAACATAATAATTGACATCAACTAATTACCCAAAAAATCTACGTCATAATAGGACTTAATATGGAATCCCCCTGCTGTATACCATATCTCACAAGCATCATCTCCATATAACCATCTCATCGTATCAAGGAAGACCTCTTGAGTGATTGGTACCAACTACTAACCCAGGGTAGGTAGGATGAGGATCTTGTACACATCCTCCAGCATAATGATCATCTTACCAGTTGGGAACTATAATGTCCTAGTGCTTGGATCTCACCTATCAATGAATCCTATCATCAACCTTGAGTCCTAAGGAATCCACCAGTAGTGGTGAAATCCTCCTAATCTAACAACAACCACATAATCCTACTTTGCATCAGTCATATCAAATCAGATACTGTCAAACATAATTAGAACCCTATCCTAGAGATAGATAGTCTCCCTCGCGTGCAAAACAGAAAAATAAAACATTGGTTAACAACCTTTATCCAAAACTACACTAATCCTTGTCTACTACTAATCAACGATGATTGCATCAACACAATTGTTGAAAACCTTCCTAATCATACTATTAGTGCTGATCTGGCATTCCCGCCCCAAATTTTTAAAACAAATAAAAAGAAACAAACAAAATTCAGAAATGTTGACACATAATCATGCACATATTAGTAGTTTAATATACCATCAAGTATGTTGTTATATTCATGGATCTTAAGTAATAGAAGTATTCACTAGTGAAACAATCATTTTTCATATACTTGTCTTGATTGTTTCTATTACCTTTCTCTCTCACATTTTTCATTACTAAACCCAATTCTGGTCTAGACACATGAATCTCTGTCTATCACCATTTTCAAATTTTTCATCATTTAACCCTAGACACTAGCACCCATTCTAGATGGTGGTGCCCAAGCGCTCTTATCTATTCTTGGTATTCCTAGCCTATTTGATATTTTCACTTATTTTGATATTTTTTGTTGACCTTTTTAGTTTTCTTATCCTTATCCCAAGGTCATAGTCAGCATGTCATGTCACTAGTGTCAAAATTCAAACAAAAGATCCATATATATACACAACATACACTCTATTATAAGGGTGGGAAATTCTAAGGGGAAATCACAATACATACTATCATTATCATCAAAGGGACTCAATTTTTGTACTACATACTCTGCATACACTACATAGCAAGGGGAAGTTTTGAATTCCATCTCACACATTTTCATTTTATCTATCCACAACACATTATCTTAGAATCATTGGTTTGAGGGAAACCTAAGGACACTATTTTAAAAACAAGCACAAAGAACTTCATAGAGTCTGGAATGTAATGTAATGCTCGGTCATAAGTTAACTCTTTAGGTGACCACTGCGGTCAGTCTGACTTCACATATTGCATATTTCATTCCAATTTTATGTGTTTGTGATATTTTATAGGTAACTATGTTTTTTTAGGATACAAGTACCTATTGGTCTTCAAACTTGCACCCGTGTCTCAGATATGGAAGATCTGAGATATTTGAGATCACAATGGAACCGTATCTAATTTATGGGACCTTACGCACTTGAGACATATCTCCAGAGAAGGTTGGTTCCTCTATCTATTTCTACTGCTACTGCTACTCCTAGTGCTGAAATGGGAAACTAAGCTAATAAATGCCAAGGGACTAGGGAAAGAAGGATAACATGAAAATAAATTACACTAAAAGGAAATAACACCAGAGAAAGAGGGTTGAAAACTATCTATACTGAGTGGGAATGAAAAGGGAATGTGTGAAAGGAGGCAAGGTACGAGTAGCACAACTAAAAACACATTTACTAGATCATTCTCATGGTACACAACTAAATGAGTAACTGCAAGGGATGTGAAGTGACACAACAAGCATGCAATGAAAAATAAAAGGTGAGAAGAAGGAATGCAAACACATTAGGAAAGAGAATAGTCACAAAATGATGCTTCTATTACTTCCAGAAATGCACATAGCTATTACAATGGTAAAAGAAGCTGATATCCACATGCATGAGAAAGATCTAGAGGTCTGCAACTCAAAATGTAGAAAATATGAAGTCCTTAGAAAAATGCATAAGGATACAGAGTATCCAATGTTAATAATGAGCCCAGATCTTACATTTATAGATGAATCCATGGAAGAAGAAAAGAAGGATGGAAAATCATAATTTGAAATGCAACCGCCAAAAAGAAGCATTTAATGCCTGTAAATCCACCTACAAATATGTCAAATGCACTTCCCTAGGAAAAGTAAAGAGGTTGGATCATATCAAATCAGGTGGTTAGAGAAATAATCTCTACTCATCAATTCTCAAAAAGACATTTTTCCATTTCTCACCTACTAAATCCTATAATAATTTTAATTTGAATGTCTAGTATTGTAGCCTATGTCAGCAGTTATCTGAAAAGTCGAGGCAAACGCAAATTGGAGCTCTGAAGAAAAAGTTATGGCTATCATAAGTTTTTCATAGTCATTGGCACATTCAAAACACATGGCACACGTGAATCAGATGAAATAATGGCCAACTATGTAATTTTTTTGTCATTTCTGCCTCATGTCACTCATTGATTTGTTGTAAGGATCTAGGGCCATGTTGGCGCGCTTTGACTGGTTGCACGTGGTACACTCAAGCATGTCACTAGATGACATGGAAAAAAATGGTGTAGAGGAGGGCACAAAGGTATGTTCGTGGAAGAATGAGGCATGGGGAGAAGGAAGGAGTAAGGAGTGCGCGACACGCATAAGGGGATGAGGTAAACTGATGAGCAGAGAACACATTATCAAGGTGTAACCATTACAAGATGATGTGTGGGTGCACATGAGGGCCAAGGACTTAGCTGATTGAAGCATGTGCAAGGTGCACACGTAGGGTAAACGACTTCCAAGAAGAAGGTGAATGCGCAGAAGACGTGCGTAAGGGGAAGATGGAACAAAGAGGAAAAGGAAAGGAATGGGAAGAAGGGGAAGCACATAATGGCGCATGACAGGAAAATAAAGGGAATGTGCCAAGGGAACTTAAGCACGTGACACGTATATCTTTAATGAATATCTCAAAGCCAAAAGATGTATACAAGTTATCCAAATAACTAGGAGAGTTATTTGGATAACAATTTTGGTGACTTTCAGGGCCATCTTCCTGCTAGATGAAGGAGATCAGTAGCCTGAAGCATTTATTGGGCATGGAGTCTACTATGTAATCATTTGAAGAACTACCCCTGAAGTCACTTGAAGGATCATTCTTGACTCGATTTTGAATCCTATAAGCTATTAAAAATGTCGGAATCCTGGAAGTAAAAGAAGAGCACGCGCGGGAAGCACGCGAAAGGAAAGAACTATGTACAAACAAATAATGTGCTGCACGATGCACTTAGAGGAATTGAAACTACTCTAATATATACAAAATGATGCAACAAACTTAATGGAAGGGTTTGAGATAGATCCATTTACTGGGATTTACAGCACACCTCCATCAAGATGAATTAACTCAAAAGAGTTATCTTCTTTGCATGAATTGATGATACATGGGCCACTCCAAAGTGCATCAAACTTTGAATGGCATGCCTTGTTTAGCTCTGTCAACATCCCATTTTATAACTAAGTCCCCAACTTTGAAATCTTGGGGCCTAGCCTTTCTGTCAAACCATTTCTTTTTTGCTTGTTGATGTTGTTCTAGCTTGATCATGGCAGAGTTTCTTGATTCTTCAAGATTGACTTGCTCTGTCATTCTAATTTCTCTCTGGTCTACACCTTCAAATTCCATCTGCTGGGACAGTGCCAATGAATTCAATTCCAACATCAAAGGAAGGGTAGCCTCTTTTTCATAGACAAGATTGTAAGGTGAAGTTCCTATTTCCTTTTTAACTGTAATTCTATCTTCCCAGAGCATGCACAAGACCTTTGTATGCCATTTTCTTTGGTTGATGTTCATTGTGCACTTCATGATCCTGATCAAGTTTTATCATTTGTTGACTTTACCAAACCATTTCCTTAGGGGTAATAGTTGGAATAAGTCTTCAAGATAGATGCCTAAATTTAGATCCCAATTAGTGATTTTGGTCCAAGGAAGGCTTTTGCATTATCATAGATAATGGTTTGAGGAATGCCAAACCTTGTGACTATGCCCTCAAGAAAGTCAAGGATGACTAACTCAGTTGATTCCTTGAGTGTGAAAACTTCTGTCCATCTGGTGAAATAGTCTATAGCTTTCAACACCCACTTGTGTTTAATGCACTTGAAGGTAGGATTGATCATGCCTATGAAGTCAAGACCCCATTGTGTGAAAAGGCTGATCCACTTGAATTGGTCAGAGGGAAAGCTGTGCCAATTTTTTCTTTCCTACAAAGAAATCACATTCCTTGCATTTTGTGACCCATTTGTGTACATTTGCAAATAGGGTAGGCTAGAAGATTCCTTGCCATTATGATCTTTATTATTATAGTTTTGGCATAAAAGTGTCCACCAAAGAATCCATCATGAAATTATGCTAACACTTTTTCATTTTGCACCCATTGATACATCTTAACAACATGCCATCAAGATTTTTCCTAAAGAGAAGTCCATCAATCAAAACATAAGGGATAGATTGTAACCTTAGATGTCTTCTCTTTTCCTTGTTCAAACCAGGAGGGTATATGCCCTCAGAAAGGAATGCGATCATGTCCCTTATCTAGTCACGCATGCCAGGATCTATATTCTTCTCAAGTTCCATGTGCAGGAGACCTTCATCCAGAAATAATGAAGTCTCATATTCATTCTACTTATCTTCAACAATCTTTCTTGCAAAGCATGCTACCTCTTACCAAAAATTTTGGCTTTGATATTCACATCATATTCCATGATTTTGGTCACCCATCGTGCTCTCTTTCACTGATATCTACTCCCATGATGAAGTCTCTAAAAGAAGAGTGGGAGGCTAACACCTTAATATGATTTGTGGCAAGCATAATTTTGAATTTCTTGAGCACGTGCACATGATGGCGAAGACCTACTTCTCTATGTGACTGTATCTTAATTTGTAATCCTTCAGCTTCTGGCTGAAGAAAGCCACTGGTTTTTCCAGTCCTTGTTCATTTTCTTGTGTTAGGACAAGCAACAACACTAGTATTAGTGCCATAAGCATAAAGGATGAAATCCTTGGAATAATCCAAGTTGATGAGTGTTGGCATGCAAGAAATTTCTTGCTTGATTTTGCTGAAGATTTCTCTTCCTTCTGATGTCCATCTGAAGGCTATTCCCTTCTTGAGCATCAGGGTGATGGGTCGAATTAGTCCTACAAAGTTAGGGATAAAGTGCCTAACAAAATTTATCTTACCGAGGAAGGACTGTAGGGATTTTTTGTGCATTGACAAGGAAAGAGCCAGGATGGCTGAAACGCGCTCATGATCAATTGTGATGCCATCCTTTGAAACCATATGTCCCAAGAGCTTTCCCTGTGCCACAACAAAATTTCACTTCTTGGGGTTAAGAGACACCCCATACTTTTTTGCATCTCTTAAAGACTTTCTCCAGGTGCACCATATGATCTGCGCTCTACTTTGAGAAGATTGTTATGTCATCAAGGTAAACCAAGATGAACTCATTGATGTAACCTTTGAAGGCAATATCCATGGTGCACTGAAATATTGCACCTATGTTTGACAGACCAAAGGGAATCTTTGATATGCATATGTTCCCCACTTGGTTGTAAACACCATTTTGAATTGATCCTCTTCCTTGACCAGAATCTGATTGAAACCTGAATACCCATCTAATATTGAGAATCTTTGCATGTCAGACAAAAGTCTATAAAATATGCTCCATTGAAGGCAAAGGATAATGATCCTTCAAAGATTCCTTATTCAAATCTCTGAAATCAACACAGAGTCTGATTTCACCATTCTTCTTGTTCACTGGAACTAGATTTGTGACCCAAGTAGAGTACTTTATGGGAAAAATAATTTTGGCCTCAATGAGTTTAGATAACTCCTTTATCATGAGGGGCTCTATCTTTGGATTGAAGTGGTCGTTGCTTCTATCTGATGGGCTTGATACCAAGGTCAAGTTCAATAGAGTGTTGAGCAATCACTTGGATCAAAACCTTTGAGGTCTTCATACTCCCATGAGAAGATATCACTGTATTTTTGACATAGAGAGATGAAGGTCCTAATCATCATTATGCACAAGTCTTGTTGAGAAGAAACTCATTTCCACACGTGTAATAGTGAGTGGGAGTAGTCTTCTTATGCAACATGCATATACTTTTCTTCACCCTTGAACTCATCATCAGGGCTAAACATTTTTCTAAGGTGACCAGCCCTTTAGGCAACTTATTTGTCTTCAACTGTATTACTTGGTCACCATAGTTGTCATGCAAGTCAGCTTGTATGCTTGATGAGAACTCAGCTTCATTTTGAATGAACTGGATGATCTGTGTGTCACTGTCAAACACTTGTCCAGTTGGTATTGTTTTCTGGAATGGATGGCCTGATCACCATCTTAATGTGCTGAGTGTTTCCTTTGACAAATTCCTCAGAAGGAGAGAACTGCAAACTGAGTGTGGCCATTTGATTACCTTCCTTGTTCATTTTATGTGGCACCACCTATAGGTTTAGAGCATCAAATCTCTCAAGGAGGTCCCAAACTCTTATGTTTATAATTTTTGAGAAGCTTATTATTTTGCTAAGCACTTGTTGGTAACCTGGTGGATAACCAACTCTGTATCCCCAAATATTTGTAGCACCTTAATATTCTTCTTTTCAGTAATCAGTAGAAATCAGTAGATGAACCAGCGCCTCATATTCTGCCACATTATTAGAATAGGTAAACTCTATCCTATGCGTGAAGAATAATTTCTCATCCCTAGGGGAAATGAGAACCACTCTTGCTCCTGTGTCATTTTTGCTTCTGGAACCATCAGAAATATAACTTCCATAGACTAGGTTCAACTTGATCTTTCTTGAGCGCGTGGCGGCACATAGTTTCTTCTTCAAAATTACAGTAAGTACCAAGCCTTAGTTTCATAAGCATTCCACTTCTTCATCATATAGGATAAAATTTATGGTGTCTCTCTACCCACTCATCAAGTACTAGATTAGGAATAGAAGGTGGGAAGAGGATGCTCTTTAGGAACTAAAGCTTGTTCTTGGATTAAATAGTTGGCTTGGAGAGGGGATGGGACATATGAATCTACATGATAGGAAAATATTGGCTCGACTTGTATGGTAAACCAAGCACCATACCTTGTCTTGAGTAACATATGAGACCAATTAGAAGACAAGTAACTACTTAGAGTAGTGTATTCTACCTTAGCTCATGTTCACCTAGGTACTTTATTTAGGTTTATTGTCATTTATCCTCACCCACTTATGTGTGTGGATATGTTAAACTTTTATATTATTTAGGATCAACTCAGGAGATCCTTGATCTAGTTGTTAGGTATAGTTCTTTCCTTGAGTCTATGGTAGTTGACTAGGATCCTTGATGTCTAGGGGCTCTACCTAAGATCTATGGTCTTGACTATCTTCTTTGGCATGACTAGTTATTAGCCTTGATTCTATGGCTTGATCTACGACCTTAAATGGTTCTTAGATTGTTATTCCTATGCCTATTTAAGAAAGGCCCATTCTTAATGTATTGCATTGAGTTCCATAATAACCTTATATGATACTTGCTACTCATTTGTTTGCAAAGGTTTTATAGTAAAGTTATTCTGGCGAATTACTTTCATGGTTGGATCAGATCATGGTGTTTGATTAGCATCTATGTTCTTGGCTTGGTACGATAGATTATCGTTCCTTTCAAACAGAATGGCTTGGAGAGGGGATGGGACATTGAATCTACATGGTAGGAAAATATTGTCTCAGCTTGTATGGTAAACCAATGCACCATACCTTGTCTTGAGCTAACATATGAGACCAATTAGAAGACAAGTAACCACCCACTTTTTTAGTAAATTCTCTTGATAGACATAGGCCAAATAAAGGAGGTAAGTCAATGATATATACATCTTGAGTTATGGTGAGACTTAGACATGCATGAAGGGTCAACTCAATATCTTTGATCAGGGATCATTTTAAGACCCCCTTTGAAAATTTAGTTTAGAATGGGTGAGTGATTCTCCAAAATTGGCTACTCGAATCAATGGCAAATTTCTAAAAAATGTTTCGTGGGTAAAGGTGATTTGGTCAGGGTACAATTTTCTTAGATGAGTGTACAATGATAAGAAACATTGGCAAAATACATGCATAAGTTAATCTTAACATATAAATAGTAGGTGAATTCACCCATATAAATGACTTATCGGTGGAAATTTTAGGTGATCATTGGGTGGGAGATGACTGCTGAAAATTAGCCATTTCCAATTTCCAAAGATCCCCAATATTCGCGAGTTTACAAAAGCTTCACTTCACTAAAATTTTCTTCTTTGAGAGGCACTTGTTGAAGGCTGACAAGCTGAGCCATCATTCTAGGATCATGTAGGCTAGAGGGTGCATACTCATTACCATGACCTAGTGACATCATCTGATCTTCTTGAGGTATAACAGAGGTACTAGTGCACCAGTCTACTCATGCGCCAAATTGTTAACTGGAACAAGATGTTTGTCTATGATCAAGGTACTATATAGAGAGGGCATGGGAGGAACAACTTGTAAGGGCAGACCTGTAATTAGTATTTCTTCTCCTTTTCTTGGTCAGGTTTTGATATTTAGTTTCGCATGACTTCTGTATGGCTTAATCAATGGCAAGAGTTGTGCCAAAGCTATGCATGCAATTAGAATCTCGCTGAGATAGGAATAGTCATGGCATCTTACATTGTGAAATGATATGGATTTGTCTTCTATCAATTTCTAGTCCACAATGCCTTTAATGGAAGATCCTGATTACTTGTTATGCATTTGGGGAGTACGATGTAGACTCCTTTCTTGACTGCTCAGATGTTCAAGAAGGGTCTTTAGCTGAAGCTGAGGCTTGACCTTCCAAAGGAGGAGGCACTTATCACCACTTCTAGAGAAGCTTTGCATGGGCATATATTGTGTAGGACTTGAGAAATTTTACTACTAGATGCCCAGCTACATAAGACTATTTTTTCTAGTCTTACTTCAATATTATGGAAGTTGTTGAAGGTCCTGCATGCTATGAATCGAGCATTCTCTTCTTGTATCTAGTGTTTTCCACAACTTTGGATAATGCAGTCTACTTGTATCTTCCGTAGCTTGGTTGATAACATAAAAATTCCTTGACACCAAAGAACATCAAGCTTTAATCAGGAGGAACCTCTAGCCCTTCTTGGTTATGAATTTTAGGTGCACTTGTTAAAGGCTCACAGGTTCAAGCATTATGGATCATATAAGCTTGTGCATGCACAACATTGGCATAGTGATATTGACTATGAGATATATTGCAAGGGAAGCACCACTCTGAATATTGCACCAAATTTTTCTACACTTGAATGATTTCTTGACTTGTACTAGGTATTGGAAGAGAGGGCACGAGAGGAATGACTTACAAGGGAAGATGTGCATTAGCATTCCATCTGTCATTCTGTTGGCCAGGCGTGTATCTTTGGTTTCCATATTGATTCCACCAAGACTGATTTTTTTGTCTATGCACCTGATTAGAATCACCTATATAGGCTTACGCCTGTTTCCTATATAGGCTTACGCCTGTTTCTTTTCTAATGATATGAATTTGTTTTGATAAATATTTTTATCATAGCCTGTAATTCTTTGTCCTCCTTTTATTGTGTTGGGGAGTAGGATGTAGATGCAAATGGTTTGTGTGCTTTGTTCAGGGATAGGAATAGGGGCCACAGAAGGTTGAGGCACTTGTGACATTTCTAGGAACAAGGGCATATGTGGTTTAGCAGCTATCTTTCCCACCTAAATAGGACTATTTTCTGCCCTTACTGTAATATTATAAGCAACTGGTAAGGTCCTACCTCCCATGGATTTAATCATGAATGATATATCATTATCCACCACCTTTAAATAATACAAAAAACATGCTGGGACGTAGGTCTTAACACAAGAGGCATTATTTCCCAAAGTCTTCTAAAATTTGATGTTGAAATCGGTCATCTGTTCGTTAGGCACCCTACTTTTTTTTGTCAATTATTCCACCAAAGATAGGTTATCTGACTTTTCTTCAAATTAATTGCAAAGAGTTTTTCCCATCTCATCCCAGGTGGAATGGATCCAATTCTTAAGCCTCGGTACCATTAAAGCACTTTAAGCCTCAGTACCATTAAAGCACTTTACCTTTGAGAGAGGCTACAAGTAGCCTTACTAATACATCATCATGTGTGATCAAATAGAGTGAACACAAGTTTTCTACATCCTGAATATGCTCCTGAGGGGTGACTTTTATTCTCACCAGTGAAGTATGGAATACTTTTGAGTGCACCATTCGGCATATCATGTTGCTATGGTCAAAATAAGGGGACTTCCTCTGGTGAAGTTAGCAATATTCCTTAATAGAGGAGGTGGTTGATGCACCATAGCAGAGTGCACTGGTTGTTTTTTGTGAGGTGGAGTTGAATGGGGTGCGGCGTGTTGGAGATAGAGATGTGCCCATGGGCCTTTTAAAACAAACTCTTCTTGGGGATAGCTAGAGGTACTCAAAATAATCTTCAACTACTGCACTTCTTCTTGTATGCACTCTTCGAATGAAAGGCGCTCAAGGCTACTAAAACAGAGATCTACAATTTTTGGGAGTCGCCAGATGTGTTGAAATGAGCCTCTAAAGGCTGAAATAATAAGTCCATACACTAGAACCTTAGCAATATGAAATTTAAGATTTCATTTCTTATCCCACCAGGCATGCTATAAATTTTTTTTTCATCAAACTTACACCCCTGTCTCATATCTAGAAAATCTGATTTGTTTGGGATCACAATGGAACCCATCTCCAAGTTATGGGACCTTAGGAACTTGAGACAGATCTTCAGAGAAGGTTGGTTCCTCTATCTATTTCTATTTCTACTACTACTCCTAGTGTTGAAAGGGGAAACTAAGATAATAAATGCCAAGGGACCGAGGATAGAAGAATAACATGAAAATAAATTACACTAAAAGGTGATAGCACCAGAGAAAGAGGGTTGAACAATATTTGTTCTAAGTGGGAATGAAAAGGGAACGCATGACAGGAGGCTAGCAATGAGAAACACAGCTGAAAACACATTTACCAAATCATTCTCATGGAACAAAACTAATGAGGAACTACAAGGGACATAAAGTGGCAAAATAAGCACGTAATGCAAAAGAAAAGGCAAGAAGAACAAATTCAAACATGTTAGGATAGAGAATAGTCACAAAATGATGCTTTTATTACTTCCAGAAATACACAGAGCTATTAGAATGGTGAAAGAGGTCGATATCCACATGCATGAGCCAGATCTAGAGGTATGCAACTCAAAATGCAGAAAATATGAAGTCCTTAAAAAAATGTGTAAGGATCTAGAGTATCCAATGTTATTAATGAGCCCATCTCTTACATTTATAGATGAATCCATGGAAGAAGAAGAGAAGGAGGGAAAATCTGAATTTGAAATATAACCACCAACAAGAAGCATTGAATGCATGCAAATCTACCTGGAAATTTATTAAATGCACTTCCCCAAGCCTGTTTGGTATGTTGAAGAAGGAAGGAGGGTGAATTAAATTGGGGTGGTTCGAGTAATCAGATCTATTTCATTAATACTCAGAAATAATTTTTCCCATTTCTCACCTACCAAGTCCGCCAAAATTTGAATTTAAATGTCAAACACTGTGGATGATGTCAGCAGCTCTCTGACAAGTCCAAGAGCACGTTGATTAAATATCTATAGAAAAATATACGGCTATCAGAGGATGTTAGAGCCGTCTAACCATGTAAGACACGTGGCATGTGCAAATTGGCTGAAAGGATGGAAAACTATGAATTTTTTTATCATTTCTGCCATGTGTCACTCACTGATTTATTGTAACAATTCATCACCTTGTTAATGCACTTTGACTGGTTGTGTGTGGCACACTCAAGCATGTAAAAAGATGACCTGACATAGAATGGTGCAAATGAGGGCATGAGGGAAGGGTGCATGGAAGAAAATAGAGGAATGCATAGAGGAACACATACATAACGTGCATGGGGTAAGCGACAAGCTATTGAGAAGAGAATGCATGGTCAAAGCGCAACCATTACAAGATGATGTGTAGGCACGCACGAGGTTCAGGAGAATTATCTGATTGAAGCACATGTAAGGAGCGTACACAGTGTGAATGGCTTACAGGAAGAAGGTGAATGCGCAGAAAGATGCGTGCAAGAGGAATATAGATTAAAGAGGAAAATTAAAGGAAGGGAAGAAGGGGAAGTGTACAAGGGCGCATGAGGAAAAGAAGGGAATTTTCCAAGGGAACTTGAGCACACACAATATTGTAATGAAGAACTCCAAACCAGAAGATGTATACAAGTTTTCCAAATATCTAGGAGATTTATTTGGATGACAGTACTCTTAGTGATCAAAGTGTGATATACAGGTGATCAAAAATGAATAAGTACAAAACCGTAATGATACAGGAAAAATAATATTCTGAGTATTTGCATAGTCACCGACGCCTAAAAGTTGTATTTTGTGCCCAGGTGCCTCACCCCAGCCCAAGCACCTATTTCCATCTTTCTCTGTAAGTCCCAAAATTAATACTATTAATTCATAACACTTTGTCCATCCCTTTCATGAGTTGTTCTAGCTCAAATATGTTCCAGGATAAGTTTAAATCATATAAGTTTCCTATCTCTCCTATTTTCTTACAAGATTGCATCATTATAGTGCTTAGTATTTTTATTCTATTGTATTTTTATCATATTAGTGAATATAAAATTACATTTAATATTTTAATTTTTATTAAATCATTTGGTGAACTCCTTTCCCTAGGATCCCCAAAACCATCATGGATATAAATGGATCCTCTTCTCCAAAGAATACTATGGAACCTATTAGTGTGAAACCTATCCTTGATGATGATGTACAAGTTGAACTTAGTGATCTTTATCTCCATGCTCACTATGATTCACAAATTCTCCAACAACTTCTTGCTTACAAAAACACCATTCCCACTAGCTTTCACAACTCTAGCATTTGCATAGTTTCACCCGACAAAAACTTCGTTTCATGTTTTTTATTTTCTTCTTTTGTCACCCACGCTACTTCAGCTTATTTTAATCTTATTCTAGCACATAATAATACTATTATATATTTTATGCTTACTCTTTCTTGTGATATTGTAGATACAAATAATGTTACTTCTAGTGTTGAAAAAAATACATGTGCATGATGTTATTTCTACTAGTAGTCAAGATGAATGCAAAGTTGTATGTCTTACTCTTCCTACTTCTGAAAATATTTCCAATGACTGTAATGATCAAACTCATGTTACTTATCTAAATTTTGATGATACACTTGATGAACTACTTGCATATGAAAATATGTTTGATAATAATGTAGGTTAACCATGAATTGGTTAGTAATGATATTCTTTCTCTTCTGACTACTTAATGTAAATTTAGTACTCCTATTTTTGAGGTCCTTGCACATGATGATTCTAATCCTAATACTAGTACACCTCTTATCATATCTTCTGATTCCACTTCTAGCATTTCTATTGATATTCCATGTTCTTCTCCTCCTCTTCCACCTCTTTCTTTTTCTTCTTCTTCTACAAATGCTATTCATATTGATTCTACTATTCCTACTAGTACACCTCTTACTATTTATTCTTCATCTACATCTATCATTCACATACATCCTTCATGTTCTTCTTCTCCTTCCACATATGGTCCTTCTTCTCACATTCCCTTGATTACTAAAAATGGAAAACTTTAACTTCTAAATGTGCCTCTCGCTTCTTCTACCATCCCCACACATGATATTTTATCTCTCATGCATGTTGTCGGTAATTTGCAAGCTCAATTCCATACTTGCACTCTCAAAAGAAAATCCTACTATGCTTCCATTGATAATAATTCTTTGCATGACAATCCAATACCTAAAAAATCACAATTCATCTTTCCCTAAGTATTTCATCATGCCTTCATTTACATGTTTTTATGGAATGTTCAACCCATATTTTCATCTCAAGCATTATCATACAACAATGGCCTCTTATTCTAATGACCACTTGCTCCTTAAAGCTTTTCATCATAGTATTTTTTATCATGTTCTTCAATGGTACACTCATCTTCCATATGGATCTATTAACACTTACTATAGTATAGAGAATGATTTTCTAAGCCATTTTATGGCTGACAATGGTCCCAAGGTTACATATGAACACTTACTTTTGTTGCATCAAGGAAAGAACAAACCAATTATAGATTACATTTTATGTTCTAATTCTTTTATGCATCAATTATTATTTGAGCCCATTGATTTAGAAAAGTAATTTATCTTTTGTCATGGCTTGATTCTTACATTGAAATAAAAATTATTATATGATACATGTGCATATTTTACGCTTTTTTGCTCTAAAGTTATAGATCTAGAACAAGATTTAATTATTGCACAAGTTATATCAGCCCCCTCTACTTCTTCTACTACTACTATTGCTTGTTCTACTACTTTTTCTCCTCTTCTATCTGTTAAGCATCCTCCATGGTCACCATCTCTTCCTCCATGTAGGTATATTCCTTCACCTCCACCACATTAGCATACACCTGAGACTTCCCCACCTCCTCTATGTCAACAATTACACTTTCCATATGTTGTTAAACCCTGTGATGTCTTACGTACTTTTATTGATAAGCTCCTAATCCAATTGCCTTCTAATCAACATCATCCTCTACATCACTTGCATCACCAATACGAGGTGTCATTTACTTTGGCTCTCTCTTGTGAGCACTCTCTTTCTCCAATTCTACATAAATGTGATTCAAATACCATTCACTTGTTGCCTCCACCCACTTCTAATTTTTTCATTTTTCCATCTCCTAAGATCATTATACATCCACACCCTTCATCTAGTTCCTCCTTTGCTACATCATCTTCCCTTCCTCACAGTGCAGCTACATCCCATTGGATTCCTAAGCTGTCAGAATTTGTGCCTCTTACCACTACACCTCCCATGATCGATTCTATTTCATCTAACATTCAGTTCATATCTTACACTTATGTTGTTTCTACTTCACATGTTTCCACCATCCCTTAGAGGCCTCTCCATATTTTTAGGTGACCTCTATATGATCACCTCATTACCCGATGATGAACTCGTGTTCTTAAGGTTATTACATGATTGCTGATGGATTTGTTACAAAAATGAACCTCATTATCACAGTGGGGAGCATCACTTTTATCCCCCCCACCTTTTATTCATTCATCACATGCTATTATCAAACGTTCTCTTACATATTCTCATTATACATCTATGAATATATCATTATTCTAATCTCTTATACTATATACATCACTACTCTATCACATTACATCCTATACATACATTCTTTTAATTACATCATTCTACTACTCATTCACATACAAATCATTATCCGTTCACTACTTCCTATTATATCCTTATCATGATATGTTTCAAACATTCAACAATCAAGAAAACCATTTCATATGCATACAACATCTAGCAAATCAAAATACACATAACAACCATCACATCATATATCAGTGCAAGTGCATAACACATATGTGATCCACTACACATGTTTATATATATATATATATATAATCATTGTTACAAAATAAAATCGCTGGGTGGCAAGCCCCTAGGCATCACTACATCCATATAAGTCATATATAATCCTTATTTTCCCTATATACAATCATAGGATCTCTAGAACTAGATGATTCACTGCTTAATATATGTCACTGGTCACGGCCCCTATAGCTCTTTACTTTCACTGTAGTATGTCCACCTTGGCCGTCTGCTCCACGAATCGACCTTATAGCTCCACATATCTTGAAAATACACCCCGAGCTAGGGACCCTCCTCTTACATCTTGTCTTTTCCACTCTTTCTATGCATGATTCTCATCATGCTCACTTAATAACATAGTACATTTGGTTTCCTCTATAGCCAACAACTCAAACAAATTGGCATGTTTTCCTGTAATCATACCCACTCATTCTAGCATACCACCTCCCACTAGTACATTCAGTGACACGTTTCACATCAACATGTGTATCGATGAATCAACAATCAATGACTAATAGGAATCACCTACAACCATGTAGCATCACATTAGGCACTACACATTTACGATATACAACTACCAAGTAACAATTAACAAATAGTAATAACCAATACTTATTCTCTACTAGTTACACTTCTAGGCCATCTCCATTAAGGACATGAGCCTACCCCTCCACTCCTCCTACTTCCATCTCAACTACTCCATCTATGAAAACCAAAAATAATAACACCCATCAGTGTGTTTCCTACCACTCATGATAGGCCTGGGTGCACCCCACATCATCAACTTGTATCAACTCCATGGAAGCTTCTACCTCATCAGGACTAAGATGTGCTAACTACAATCCTATCAATCCTAGCCTCACTCCTAGCCTCACTCCTATCCACCTCAATTATCTTATATCTCTCACCCATACATATGGCTTTAGGGGCACATCTTGAGCCATATAAAAATTTCTAGATACATGCTCCACCTAGAATAACTCTATCACCCAAGGAAATTGTCCCTTTAACCACATGGTTCATTGAATGCACCAAAACTCTACTCCATCCTCCAACCAACCACCATAGTCATCATATGGCCTCCATATGATGGCCTCTGGCCCCATCCGATCAAGAATCGACCTATAGGTGGTCATGTCCAATCTCTTACTATGGGTACCTACCCACCTTGCTGTTAAAAGATCAAACCTCACCCAATCAACCCATGGTCCACTGAGTGGCCTCAATAGCGCAAGGTTCTCATATGCCCATACATGTAACAAAGTGGTGCCTCCTAGTGTACCCCCCTAATCTTCCTGTACAAATCTATACAAATCTCATTACAATTGCATCAACATACATTGTGCCTAGGTGTATCTCATCACATACTCCTCTATACGATGAAAAATATCATGAATCTTATAAAATATACCAACTCCACCACCCTTTACTACCACCGATGATGCTAGAATCACTAAAATACAATTTCGTAACCGCGGAACACCATATCTCACTATAGCATCTAGATTGATATTGTTCTCTGTCTATACTTGTGTCATAGTAAAATATCATCTCACTGCCCTCATCCGACTCTGGGCATACACTATACTCATAACTTGCACTCTCTCTCTCCTACAATTGGCAGTCACAATATCCAATAAATATCCTCGACAATCATTGTCATCTCCCCAGTAGGAAACCAAAATGTACATGTATTAGCACACCATCTCTCACGCAAGGAAGTCAACATAGGCATATTATTGGGTTCTCCCCCAATCTAGATATGTGTCAAAGGCTGGCACAGTCTAACATATCCCACTCGGCATCAGATAACCCCAAAGTAAATAAAGTGCTCAAATAACAACCACCAAAGAACTCTCTCGAGTGTATATCCCTCTACAATATAACAAACACAATTAAATTATTACATTAGTACATCATACATGCTACAAAATAGATCATCAAAGTACTCATATTGATCAAAATACAACTATTTCACATCATACTACCAAAGCCCTGCCCTGGGATGCCAACACCTGAGAGCAGGTCATGGATGCATAGAAATAGGTCTCTAATGCCTGGAACTAGGTGCTAGTGTCCCAAAGGACATCAACACCTTGGCTGCTCCTGCTTAGGTTAGAAATGCAAAAAATTATAATAATGCAAATTTTCCAAAAATTGGCAAAAAACAAGCATATTTCACATAATTTTCTAAAAATATTCATATTTTCCAACTCATTAGTCATCTACAAAGCTACAATCACCTTTACTCTCTCAAATCTCATCAAACTAGATGATCTAATTTGTTGCATCCTCACATCTCAGAGATCTAATTTTCACTCACACACGATACAAATGAAATAAATATTCACTTTTCACCATTACTATATATAGAAACCTTCAATTTTCTATATACTATAGTTACTAATAACAATCATTTTTCCAACTAATACACGTCAGATAGTTTATCTCATATCTTGAGTCTTGTTACTCTCTTTTCTTCCCATTTACGTCATTCAGATCGATACTTAGAGAACCACAATATACATGTTACATAATGTTATATTCCACTCTGGCACACCTACTCATCAATATACATACATTATTACAATTTTGTTGTTGATCAAAGAATACTTGTCAAAGATCACATAAGGAGTCCGCGTGGGATAGAAGGCCCAGAACGAAGGGCGCGGAAGGATAGGAAGGACCCGCGCGTAGAAGGCAAGTTCAGATTTCAGGACTTAGCCGATTTTGAGCATGAAGATCTATTTTTGGAATATGGCATGTGGAACATATCAACGATGCAGAGATGTGTGTACCATGCATTTTCTATATTTGGAGAAGTGGTTCGAAGCATTTATGCATGGAGACAAGCTGAGAATAGAGTTGATACTTCAGTTAACTGTAAGAGAACTATAGATAGCACACTTGCATGTGTGGCAATGATTGAAAACAATGTGTGGCTATCAATAGTATGCGGCCTATTTTTGGAATAGATAAGCAGTGAAGGGAAAGTCCCCACCATATATATATGATGTTAGATACATAATAGAGAGAGAAAGATGTATCTATGTGTAACAGAGAATATACTCATATGACTGAATCAATGTATCAGTTCCATATGCGCATTGGTATAGATTGACAATACTGTAAGGAGCTTCTGTATTTAGTAATAAATGGAAGATATTGGCTGAATCTAAGTTTCATTATGTGTGTAGTTGAATAGTGCATGTTATTAATTTAATCATGATTACTGTTTAAGCTTGTTCTTTCATAGATATGTGGGTGGCATGCATTATAGAATGGTGGATTAGTTATGAATCTCTATGTTTCTTCCTTCATCACGTTAACATCTTGTTACAGCAACCCTAAAGAGGGACCCGGTACCTTTGCACACTTCAGGTGAGTGCTCAGTCTAGGCTGAGTGATGTGCTAGCATGACTAGGGTGTTATCTGGTAAATTCTATGTTGCATCACTTATCTATACTATCTATTGTTCACTCTTATTTTTACTTTCAGCTCAGTTATTATCTCTTCACCCCTCACCCTTTAGCCAAAATGGGAGGCATAAAATCAAGATCATCCCATAATCCCTATTAGGTTATAATACATTAAATCAACACTCCTATCATATTACTATTACAACTTTCTCTCGTCTCATTTGAACAAAGGTACAATCATTCTATTCAACAATCAATATCTTCTACTATTTCAAATCTATCTCCCAAAATGACCTAATATGGGGAAAAGCATAGAAAAAACCTCTCTGTGAGTAATCTTCTAAGTACAAAAATCTCAAATCAATCTTCTATCATTTATCAAACAAATCAATTGGTATAACATATCATACTTTAGTATTTCTTCCAGATTACCTAACTTAGTATCTACATCACAACACATTTACTATCACTACCAAATGACCTAACTTGGGAGTCAATTTACATTACTAACACTTCTATATGAACTAAAATAGAATCCATCTAGAATTACACAAATCAGGATGCCCATGGGAGTGGGGGCAATGAGACGTCATTGCTTTTCCTCCTATATGGTTTCCTTAATATGATACAACATGGAACTAAACACGGAACTAAATTTGGTCTTTATCCATCAGCAGTGGTTGGACCTTTTATGCATGTATTCATAGATGGAGATTAAAAATAGACCTCTCTCCCCAACACTCTTCCATTGGGGGAAGGATGCCCAATTCCTCCCATTTTCAAATATACAAAATTAGGTTGGGAATTGATCACTCCCGTCCTCTTCAATCTCTATTGACAATAATCACAATCTCCAAAATCTACAAATAATATTAATGATTCTCCAAGTGCTCCTTAAAACATTTTTCTATCTCTTTTTATGCCACATGAGTGAACACATTGGTCCATGGTTCGACATGCTACAATTTCTTACATTCTACGCACACTTTTACAATTCGGCTTCTCCAGACTTCTCACAAGTATGTTCATTTTCTTCCTTTATACTACTTGAATTTCATTCAAATATCATAAAGGGTGGATAATGTAGACACAAAATCATGCACATATTATTATTCTACTATACCACCAAGTATGTTATTATATGCATGGATCTTAAGTAATAAAAGTATTCAATGGTGAAACACACTTGTGTTCATTTGCTTATCCTTATTGTTTCCATTGTCTTTCTCTCTCGCATTTGTCATTTCTACACCTAGTTCTAGTCAGGTCACAAGGGTCCTTATCTATCATTATTTTCACATTTTTCATCATTTATCCTTAGACACTAGCGCACATTCTAAACAGTAGCACCGAGGGGCTCCTGTCCATTCTAGGCGCTCCTATCCTCTTTGTTCTTTTCATTTATTTTGACATGTTTGGTGGGCCTTTTTAGTTTATTTTATCCTTATCCCAAGGTCATAGTCAGCGTGTCATGTCACTAGTGTTGAGATTCAAACAATATATCCATATATATACACAACATTCACTCTATTATAAGAGCATGAAATTCTAAGGGGAAATCACATCTACATATAATCATTATCATCAAAGGGACTGCATTTTTGGGCTACATGCACTACATAGGAAGCGGAAGTGTTGAATTCCATCTCACACATTTACATTTTATCTAGCAATAGCCCACTATTTTTTCATCATTGGTATGATGGAAACATAAGGGCACTATTTCATATACAAGAACAAAGAACTACATATATTTTGTAATGTAGTGCAGTGCTCGATAATAAGTTTACTCTTCAGGTGACTGGCAAGGTCAACTCGACTTCATATATTTCATATTTTATTTCAATTGCATGTATTTGTGAGCTTGTTCAGGTAGCTAGGGTTTATTTTGTAGGTTACATGTACCCTCAATGATAAAAGTGTGACATAAAAGTGATCAATAGTGAATAAGTGTGAAACCCTAGTGAAATAGGAAAAAGCATATTCTAAGCATTTGCGCAGTCACTAACACCCAGAAGTGGTCTTTAGTGCCTAGGATTCCTCACCCCAGCCTAGGTGCTCATGTCCATCTCTGTTTGTAAGTCCTAAAATTAATATTAAGCATTTTCGACACTCCTAGTGTGTTCATCAGTTTTTCCAGTTTAGATATGATCCAGGATAAGTATAAATCATATAAGTTTCCTATCTCTCCTATTTTCTTACAAGGTTACATCATTAGAGTGCTTAGTGTTTGTATTCTATTTTATTTTCTCATATTAGTGATTCTAAAATTATATTTAATATTTCAATTTTAATTAAATTAAAAAAAAAAACATAAAATCAAATTTACTTACCCCTCTCTTGGTCCTCTACCTCTTCCCATCATTTCCGCTAGCTTTCATCTCTCCAAAAAACTCAAAAATCACAATTCAAAGCTTTTAAATCAAATTTAAACATGTCACAAATGAAATATTTTTTTCACCTCTTGGCTTATATATTTTCTATTTTCAAAATCATTAGTGACCATTAATCACCACTAATTTTCTTCCAAACACCGATGATCCATAATCACCATCAATTTTATACCGTTTTATACAAACACATCAATTGTTCTCACCTATACCTCTCTTATCACATCAAAAATTTATCAAAACCTTCATTCCTTTGCTTTGACTCTTAGAAAACTATCAAAAACTTTCTTTTTGAAACATATATCAAAACTCAAACACCTTTTGGATGCTACCTTTGACGCTTTGGTTCCACAGCTAAACACATCCTCATGATAGCGCTACCTTTAGACCCTCTCCAACTGGTGGTATTTCCACAACACATGTTTTTAGGTGGTCCATGGTATATGTCCCCTACCAATTGATTCTAATACTACCACCATCTCTCCTCCATCTTGGTCAGTACAGACTACAACGACAAACTCAGAGCATCTTAAAGAAAACTCTATACAATAATCAAATCTCTTCAATCCAATGACCAATGTAGTCGATTATTTGCTTGAGGGGGGAATAATATCACAATATCCTTATAACAGAATTAGGGCATCATCACACTAGTTTTTGTCTCACAATATTTACCTATAAGAAGATCAACAAAAAGGGCTAAATATAGACACCTCCTTTTCACCCCTAGGTGACTGACTGCACATCAATTAAATTATCATTACCTATCATTATCATTTATCCTAAGTATCATGTAATTTATTATTTGAAACCCCCATTTAACCTCCCCTAACCACTCATAACAACCCTAACCTATTCTATCATACTTATTCCAACCCCCTAACCTCTTATAACCTGAATCCCCAACTTCCCACCATTTCCTAATAACCTAATATCCTATATGGAAAGTTATTATAACCATTTTCCATTCTTCCTCTTGTTGGTTTAAACCTTTGTGGTAAAATCAATGGCGATCTGTAATCATCACCACCTCTATCTCCCTTCTCCAGTTAGTCAAAATTTGTGAGTGATGATGAATAGTTGCACCTCCATACAACTTCACAACGCTAAGGATCACCAATACATTTCTACAAAAGCCTTCAAGAGTTCATTTAGGGAATCATATAGTATTTTGAGGTATTCATCACCTTCATCTTATCCATAAAGGTTAGTACCCATTGTCCATCATTTTATCATTCTATTTTCCATTATTTTTAGTTTATACATTGTCATATTTATCATCTCTTGTTCCTTTTTAAGTTATATCTCTCATTTTCTTAAGTTATTCCAACTTTTAGAAACATGCAATATATACAAGGATCATCATTGACCCCTGATCATTGTCGATCGGTCCTTTAGCTTCCTAAACAATCCCAAACCTATATTTTTATAACCCTATAGGCTTCTATATTCCTTGCATCCTATCTCTATATTGTCAAACCTCTCTTTAATTTTATTAATATATGTTTTATCAATCTTTTTATTAAAGAAAACATTTTCTACCTGATTGTCATCAATCCCAATTACCACCGATCGATCTCTATAGCCCTTTGTCTTATCTTTTGGTATTACAAACTCATCCTCATAGATGTTTTTGAGTCTCACATACTCCTAGAATATTCATAGTTTTCCATTGCAGTATCAATTTCCTTCTTGCATTCATTATTGTTTGTTTTATACGTATTTTATCAAATAAAACATTTTTCCTTTGATCTTTGTTGATCCCTCTCATTTATAAACATTTTAATAAATATTATATTTTTATCACTCTTATTTTGATCTAATAAATTGTCTCCAAGAATGGTTCTTTTGTAGATGACTAATCCATGTCAATCTTATCCCATCACTAGCATTTATGACCTTCCAATCATACAGTAAAAGTTTGTATAAGAGTTGTTAGTGTAGAATCACAACACCCCTGAATAGCCTTGTATCTGAGTGGGGCATTCAGTGTCATTGCACAACAAGGGACCATCTCTCAAGTTGTGGGACTTATAAAAATTGAGATGGACCTCAGGAGAAAGTTGGTTCTTGCTTCCTAATCTCCCTGCCACAAGCTACTTTCGAGTGCAGGTAGAATCTAGCCTAATCCTAATCTAACTATTCTAAGGATACAAAGAGAGAGAGAGAGACAGAGAGAGAGTGAGAGATAGAGAGAGAGAGAGAGGGTACAAGAGTTTACAGTAAGCGGTGATACACCAGAAAAGGAAGGGGCATAGATACTCTGATCGAGGGAGAATGGAACAAGGAAAAGGGTACTGATGGAGGTCAGACAGAAGTGACATAGGCCCAGATCCAAATCTGCCATCAAAACTCCACGAAGCACGACATATTACACCTGCAAACGTGAAATACATACACGGGGAGGAAACAAGAGATAATAGAGGCACAAAGAAAACAACAAAACAATGCCAAGGGTTGAAATATGCCATGAAACAAGATTTTATTGCTCTATAAGGTGCACAGAGTGCAGACTATTACATGGGTGCTTAGAGGCACAAATACGCTCTCCAGGCATAGGAGAAGGCTTACAACTCAAATGGAGTTGGGAAACAACTTTGACAGAGTTTCCTCACATCCCAGAATGTCTCTCCCTTCTCAAATGAGAAGTGTTACAATATATAGATGCGATGAAAATCGGAGGGAAAGGAGAAACTCGAATCTTGCTCTTAAAAGTCTAACCACCAACCATCAATTCCCACCTACAAATCTACCCACAATCCATCGAGTTGAGTTGACACTCTATGTCTATTTGGCGTGTTGAAGAAGGAAGAACAACGAATCGAATCAAATCAGATCTGGTAGTTGAAGCAATTAGATTTTGCATTAATGGCATGAAAGAAATTTTCCCATATTTCACCCACCTAACCTCATCAAAATTAAAGTTTCAGGTTTCCATGGCGTAGACGAGGTCGAGACCTTTCCAACGGTGCCAAATTTGTTGGATTTTAGGAACTGGATCAAAAGATATGTCCATTTGAATGTTTGAGTCAGGTCTATACAAAAATGGTGAAAACTAGTTAGTAGAATGGGGTCCACGGGCCCGAAACTCACTTTGTGCCTTTTGGCACCAAAAATACAAAATGTGAAAAATTACCTTGCAGCCCTATAATTCACTTTGCCAAAAAACCATCTTCGGGCCCGAAACTCCACATTTTCCATTTGGGTGAAAAAGTCCTCCCTAGGGCCCACCTTCCCACATATGCAATTTAGGCTTGACACGTGGCTCCTTGGGCATTAGTGGAGGTGTAGGTTCATTTTTATACTTTACACACTTTTGAGCCAAAAATTTCAAATTACCTCTGACAACCCGCCTTCCCACCTTGACTTGGAACATGGCCACTATGTAGAGCTGGCACTAGTTTGGGGACCGCTTCTGGATTTTTCTTTTGAAGAATGCGCCGAAGAGACATGTGGCACCTTCTTTGGATTTCTCTCTTCCTTTGTATTTTGGCTAAGTCCCTTTTGCTTGGCGGGGGCCATAATTCTGACACTGGACACATGGAGGCTTCACGCTTGTTTGGAAACTCACTCTAAATTTTAGTTTTGAAGTAGCATCGTATTGACACTTGGCTCCTTCCACTGGCCTACCTCTGCTTTGACTATTCAACCCCTGACTTTTTCCCTTTTTGGACCTAGGACATGTGGTGAGCCTGCGCTTGTTTGGGGACTCCACTCCGGATCACACCTTTGAATTTAGCGTTGATGTCAATACATGTGGCGTCTTCCACTGGCACTTTTATACTTAGCCATTTTGAAGCCTGATCTATTCCACCTTTTGAATTTTCAGTGTTGAATCTGCCCCTCTTTAGACACAAGTGGGGGCCAGGTCGCTCATTTTGAGTCTCTGGATCTTTGGCCTTCAACACCTTTAAGGTGCACCGTTTGGACACGTGGTAACTTCCACTAGGCCTCTGACTTTTCAATTGCCGATTCGAGCCCTTTTGTCCCACTTTTTATCTTTGGACTACAGTGGTAAGCCTACTGCTCATTTGGGAACTACTCTTTGAATGCATCTTTTTGGAATTGCACCGAGCTAGCACATGGCACCTTCCATGAGTCTGTTTATACTTGGGCAGTTTCAGCCTTGAGTTGAATTGTATGTGAAGTCTGAAACTTTGAGCCCCTTGATTCAATCTTCTACTTTCGAGCTCTGCTATCTTGATGCTTTGGCCCCATTTACCGACTTCTCCTCTTACTTAGCCAATTTGGGCCCACTTTGAATAATTTTTGAAGCCTGAATACTCCGATCCTTTTTTCGTTTCTCTTCTTGAGACTCCTCTGAGCTTCCTTGACATTGTTTCACCCATTTTGAGCCCCTTGATTTCTCCATTTCTGAGCCTATCTGCAACCTGACTCATTAGATTTGAAATGTGGGCTCGTACGATGGAACCAACCTTTAGATTTCTTCCTGTGCAAGGTCGTGTTTGATCAATTTTGTCGGGGGAAAATTGAGATAACAATTTGGCATGACTCACGGGGACATCTACCTGCTAGATGAAGAGACCAGTAGCCTAAAGCATCCATTGGGCATGGAGTCAAGAATGATAGCCTAATATTGATCCTTTTTTCTTTGAAACTTCTCCTCGATTGCTTGCATCCTGCTAACCCTGAACTCACCCCACTGGGGATTTTCCTGTTCCCAAGAATGGACTGTCTCGAATCCTGATTTTAGTTGCTCTTTATTTGTGTTTTATTTGAAACTAGAAACTGTTACAGGAAACTATGGGTCTCCTATTGTGAAAACTAAAAGGCCTGGCCTTTGCACTTCTGGAGCAATACAAACAAAACTTATGTACAAAGACAAAAATCATACATGCCTCAAATGAGACATGCAGAGTGTGCATAAGCACTTCTTCTGCTGAAAACAAAATCTACTCCTACTCCTATACTAACCTAGACAAAATAAAATCTTAAACAAATCCTACCACAAGACAGGGAGAAATAGCTTCCCTTCCTCAAAAGGGGCAGCCATGTAAATGGTTTGATGTTCAATATGAGCTTGCTTGTATGAGTGAAAAACTAACAAAGGGTTCGATCCTCCACCCAAATCATCAAGGTATCAACATTGAATGGAAAATACCTCCTCAATTTTCTCTTCATTTGCATTGGACTCCTAGAGGTATTGCATGGTGACCCTTGGTGCTTTGATACTCATCCTCATGCCCTTAAGTAGGCATGACTGGTTTTGGCTTCTCCCTTGGCTCTAATGAAGCCAAGTACCTGATAGGGCAACGGTCTGGTCCTTTGAATGTGCCCATTGCTCTAAATTTCAACTCCAAGAATGGAGTCTTCTTATTGACCTTCCTGGATGGATCGTATGAGAGGGATGATGACATCATACTCTTGCCTTTTTCCTTCCTTCTCCTATGAAGAACATGGAAGACTCATATCTTCCAACCTTAGTTCCAGAGAACTATTATGAAGTGCAGGTTGTTGTCTTTGAATGCTCTCCTTCATGGCAGTAGACTCATGTGCTTGGAAGGTGGACATGATGGAGGAGAAAATGATGTGATCTCCATGGGGCTCCTCTCCATCAAAGAAATCCTCCAAGTCAAATAGATAATCTACCTCCTTGTTGTCCTGTTGCATGTGCTCTAACCTCCTCCATGGTGTCCTCCTGATCTATAACTTGCTCACCATGTTTCCCTTTATCCTCAAACATGAAGTTTGAAAGTTCAAACATCTTCTTCAACATTAGAGCCTGAAGGGGATGAAGTGGGAGGAAGAACTGAAGGTTATTCTATGGCCTGCTCCACACTTGGAGCCTTTGAAACTACATGGTCTTCCTCCATCATGGGTTCATCAATCAAATCAGACACTTAAAATGAAAGCAAAAAATATTCAATGATGCTTTCTTCATTTGAGTGGCTTCAACTCTGACTTGTTGTCTCCTAGCTGCTCCTCTTCAATGGGACTTGGAGTTGATTGTTTCTCCTCTTTAACTAGTTGTCTAGCTTGGATTAGATCAGCATCCTCCTCAGACAAAGTGCCATTAGGGACACTGCACTCAGAGAAAATAGAATGTTGATCTCCTTCTTGTTATTGTTCTTTCTTCTACTACAAACTCATCCTCAGCCACCACTGGCTCCTTCAACTCTGACCTCCCCTATATTGGCTTAACCATCAAGGGGATCTTTGTAAACCCAAATTTAGTAGCCCAACTCTTCAGATTTTTTGTCATGTTTTTTCTGTTGGGTTCCTCTTCTTGTTGTTCTCCTTGACTGGATTCTTCAGTCTCTTCCCAACATGGACTTGGGAAAGCAAGAGGAGTGATAGGTTGGGGTTCAACCAGATTTGCAATTTTTGTTGGTGGGGGGGAGAGTGGGACTTCTTGTTTGTTTTGGATGGGAATGACTGTTTGGGAAGGGAAAAGGGGAGAAGAATTGAAATGGGATGGAAGATCAGGAGATGGAGAAGAGAAATCAACACTTGGGGCAGCAACTGAGGGGCTTGACTCTTGATCATACTGAAATGATAAAGTTTGAGAAAGAGGAAAATGAAGGACTAGGAGGTGGATTAGACTTACCCATTGAAAAGGTTTTCTTGTGTCTAACTCATAAGCCTTAATCTCCTCAATCCACTTGTGTAAGTTGAGGCAGCACTTCAACCATGAAGTCAAACTTCTCCTGAGGGCTACAATGTCTTGGAAAAGGGCCTCCCCATGGAAAAGGTTCCCTGAAACCAATCCTAAATTGCCTTTATCTGTGTTGCATACCCTAGACTGCACCATGTTAGCCTCCATCCCTTGGATCTTCTCTAAGCAAACCAACATTCTCCATATAGTTGTCACCATTATATGTGTCCCCTTGTTCTTGATAAGCTCCATGGCCAAACTGACTTTGACCCTGCTCATATGGGTAAGCATAATGGTTCTTGGATCTGATCATAATGCTGATCTAGAGGAGTTGGGAAATACATTTTCTACAAGTGTGAGTTCCATGAATGGAATGAAGTCATGTTTGCACAAACTTCATGGACTGGGAGAAAATGAAAGATATGGAAAGAGAACATGAATGAAATGGATTAAAATGGATGGAAAAGGTCTGTAACTCAAAGAATTGGGTTATTGACCAGATGGAGTCACCAGATGTGCTTTGCATATGCCTCAAAAGGTTGAATCTCACTAAAAACACATCGGTCGCACTTGATGAAATGAAGTGAAGACTTCTTGGTCCCACCGGGTGTTCCAAAACTATTAGTGTGGTCACACGGTGGCTTATGATTTTCTGTTGTAATGAGACACCTTGTAAAGATGAGAAATCTAACCTCAGTGTCCCACCAGGCGTGCTAAAATTATTAGTACAGAATCACATCACCCCCCAAATGGACTTATATCTGAGTGGGGCATTCAGTGTGATTGCCCAACATGGGACCATCTCTCAAGCTGTGGGACTTGCAAAACTTGAGATGGACCTCTGGAGAAAGTCGGTTCTTGCTTCCTAATCTACCTACCATAAGCTACTTCAGTGTAGGTAGAATCTAACCTAATCCTAATCTAACTATTCATTATAAGGGGAGAGAAAGAGAGAGAGGGTGAAAGAGCCTACACTAAGCGGTGATACACCAAAAAAGGAAGTGGCAGAGATACTCTGTTGAGGGAGAATGGAATAGGGAAAAGGGGACTGAGGGAGGTCAGGACAGAAGTGACACAGACCCCAAATCCAAATCCATAATCAAAACTCCATGAAGCATGACATCTTACACCTGCAAACGTGAAATACATACACAAGGAGAAAACATGAGATAAAGAGGCACAAAGAAAACATAAAAACAATGCCAAGGGTTGAAAGATGCCACAAAACAAGATTTTATTGCTCTATAAGGTGCACAGACTATTACATGGGTGCTCAGAGGAAAAAATACACTCTCCAAGTGCATAAGAGAAGGATTACAACTCAAATGGAGTCAGGACAATTTTGTAAGATTTTCCCCACATCCCAGAATGTCTCTTCCTTCTCAAATGAGAAGTGTTACAATATATAGGTGATGAAAACCAGAGGGAGAGAGGAGAGAATCAATGACTCTTGATCTTAAAATACAACCACCAACCATCAATGTCTGCCTACGAATCCACCCACAATTTGTCGATTCTGGTTCGCTCTATGTCTATTCGGTGTGTTGAAGAAGGAAGAATGGTGGATTGAATCAAATCAGATCTGGTAGTTGAAGCAATCAAATTCTGTATTAATGGCCTGAAAGATATGTTTTCCCATTTTCATCCACCTAACCTTGTCAAAATTAAAGTTTTGGGATCCCATGGTGTAGATGAGGTCGAGACCTTTCCAACGGTGCCAAATTTGTTGAATTTCAGGCACTGGATCGAAAGATATGTCCATTTGAATGTTTGAGTGGGGTCTGTATAAAAAATGGCAAAAACCAGATTTAGCAGAATGGGTCCACGGGCCCAAAACTCACTTTGCACCCTTTGGCACCAAAAATACAAAATTCCAAAATTACCTCATAGCCCCATAATTCACTTTGCTAAAAAATTATCTTTAGGCCTGAAACTCTGCATTTTCCATTTGGGTGAAAAGTCCCCCCAGGCCTGCCTTCCCACTTGCAATTTAGGCTTAACATGTGGATACTTAGGCATCAACAGAGGTGTAGTTCATTTTCATACTTTATTCCCTTCAAGCCAAAAGGTTCAAATTGCCTCCAACGGCCTGTCTTCCCGCTTTGACTTGGAACATGGCCACGTGTAGAGCTGACGCTAGTTTGGGGACTGCTTTTGGATTTTTTTTTTAAAGTTACGTCAAAGAGACATGTGGCACCTTCTGTGGCTTGCTCTATTTCCTTATGTTTTGGATAAGTCTTTTTTCTTTGTGGAGCCATAAGTCTGACCCTAGACACGTGGAGGCTTCATGATTTTTTGAAAACCTGCTCCAAATTTTACTTTTAAAGTAGTTTCATGCTAACACTTGGCTCCTTCCACTGCCCTACCTCTTCTTTGAATATTAAGACCCCAACTCTATTCCTTTTTGGACCTGTGACACATGGCAAGCCTGCGCTCATTTGAGTCTCCACTTTGGATCACACCTTTGAATTTGTGCTTATGCAACATGTGGCGCCATCTGCTAGGTCTCTATACTTAGCTAAATTGAGTCGATGCCTTTCTTGGACCTAGGACACATGGAGGCCTAGCACTCATTTGAGTCTCCAGATTTGGCCTCGACCCTTGAAGGTGTGCCATTTCGACACATGGTAGCTTCCACTAGACTGTTACTGTTGATGCGAAATCACAGCACCCCTGAGACTCTGTAACTCGATGGGTTGCAGATTCTCAGTATGATTGCATAACATGGAGCTTTTCCCAAGTGTGGGACCTTGCGAAATCGGAAAAGCTCTCCAGATGAAGGCCAGTTCCTATTCCTCTGTTCAGATGCACACGTAAAAAATGCAGAGGGTCTACTCAAAACCTAATCTAATTTTCCAAAGAGACAGGGGTAAGAAAATGTAGAAAATAAAACCTAAACTAACAGAGGTGATGCACCGAGGAATGAAGAACACCTGTCTTGCCAATAAACACAGACCATAAAAATGTAATGCAAGATCATGCACAGATAACCAGATTTGCAATGAAAGATCAAGAAGATGCAAATAAACACTGAGAGGGTTGATAATCATCCACAGACATGCATTAATTTGCTCCAAAGATTGATACAACACACTGCAAAATGCCAAGAGGCAAAGCTGCATTACAGTTTTAAATGGGACGTTTTAACTCCACAGATTCACCTGCCAAAGAGAAGAAGGGAGGGGCAAAACAAGAATGTCCAACCTTTAGAAAGAAGCCCCTCCTTACAATTTATAGGAAGAATGAGAGAGAGAAGAGAGGGGAAAGTCCAAATCTACCCCAACCACCTCAGGTTGTATTTAATTCATCTCATTATGGTGGTAGGTGAGGACCATATCGAACCCCAAAAGTGGCAAACTGTATTTTGCATTTTTAAGAACTTGTTCCCACCCCAATTAAATATATCCAGTAGTAGTTAGGTAGAGGAAGCCGTAGGATTTCCGAAAAGTCCAACCTTGTGTGAATCAGAGCTCCCAGTCAAAAGTTATGGCCATCTGAATATCTGGGTCAGGGTCTGCTTCCTGTTAGCGCTCAGAATGTTGCGCCTCCTGAAGGTGCGCCTTGGCGCATCCATATGCATGTTGACAATCCTTTTCGTGCGCCAAAGGTGCAAATATGTTTGTGTCGACAACCCTTTTTTTGCACCAAAGGCGCATTCATTTGCATGTCAACACTCTTTTCTGTGCGCCAAAGGCGCAAATATGTTTGTGTCGACACATGTTTACGTGTGCCACTTTACCTGCGCCAAGGGCACAACTTTTTCCGTGTCAACATTCCTTTCTATGCGCCAAGGGCGTGTCTATTTTTATGTTGACATCTTCTTCTGTGCGCCAAGGGCACATTTACATTTGTGTCGACATCCTCTTATGCGCGCCAAGGCGCAACTTTTTCCCCTGTTGACACTCATTGTTATGCGCCATTTCCGTGCGCCGAGGGCGCATCCTTTACATTGTCGACATCCATTTCTGTGTGCCACTTTCCTGTGCCTTGGTGCATACATTCTAATGTTGACACTCATTTTTATGTGTCATTTTGTGTGCCTTGGTCATGTAAGGCATTTGAGCTTCTTTGATTTCTCCATTCTCCTGCTTGTCTATATCTACTCGGGGGGAAGATATATACAACAGTTACTTTTCAATTTCAGATTTGGGCCCTCTCTATCCCACTTTTTAACTTTGGACTATGTGGCGAGCCAACACTCATTTGGGAGCTACTCTTTGGATTCATCTTTTGGAAGTACGCTGAGCTTACACATGGCACCTTTCGCCAGTCCATTTATACTTGGGTGGTTCCAGCCTTGAGTTGAATCGTATGTGAATTCTGAAACTTTGATCCCTTTGATTCAATATTCTACTGTCGAGCTATGATCTCTCTTAATGCCATTCGGCCCCATTTTTTGACCCTGTTCCTCCATAATTATCCAATTTGGGCTCACTCTGAATCATTTGTGAAGCCAAAATACTCTGAGCCTTTCCCCATATCTCTCCTAAGAGCCTCTAGCCTCCTTGACATTGTTTCCCCCTTTTGAGCCCTTGGTTTCTCCATTTCTGAGTCTGCCTGCAACCTGACTATTGGATTCAAAAAATGGGCTCATACGACAAAACCAGCCTTTAGATTTCTTCCTGTGCGGGGTCATGTTTTATTAATTTTTTCAGAGGGGAAAATTGAGATAATAGGAGCAGTTCGACATCTTCCAAAAACTCACCTAGTACGCCATTACATTTTCACCAAACTTCAAGGACATTTAATATTAGTCTGAGATCCTCCAATAAATACAAGAATCAACCGAGTATTTATGGTATGATTAATTCAAAGACTTTGATCTCATCACCACCCTAGCCTAGGCCACTTATGAAGTAGAACATGGTCTTACTATCCATCTTGAATTAATTTTTTCATCATTTATCTACTTTATCAGTGTCAAAATAACTTAATTGTATTAAAAGAAAGTTGAAACCCTTTAAGGAAGTCCCTTTGAATTCCTGGGATTAGCCTTTATCGAGCCACATGTTATCATATTTATCTAATATCTTATGTTTAGCTATCTTTACTTACAAGTATTCTCACTTGGTGCAAGGAGGAGACTCTTTCATTCCTTTAACATCTCATCATCTTGACATTGTGACTGTTGACACAGGTATTGCTAAACCCTGCTTATTTGATTTTTTAGTCTTTTTAGCATTAATAGCACTAACCGTAAAACACCTTAAACAAAAGTTTCTAAAAATACGTTGGATGGATATGATTTATTTAAATCCTAAGAAATATATGTTCGGTATAACCAAATACAATTTTCTCATTCATATCATGATGAAATAAGGAAAAACAATTGACTTTGAATGGGTTAATGCCATGTTCATGTATAAATTAGTATGCTATTGAAAAGAAGGTAAAATATATATAACTTCAAATAATCAATCTAATCTACACTAAACCATCATGATAAGAGATAAACAAGAGTAACTTCTATCATCATATGAAACTAGATTAAATCTAAACTAGCATGTATATGTTACTCTCTACTCTTTAGATCAATTTAGCAATCAAAGGGTTTAATTATTTGTTTACTTCACCAGGATGAATGAATCTCTTTAAAATGGCTACAAGGCCAATTTTAGCTCTTTCGTTACTAACTTATGAAGAAATGGATGCTATTACAATAGAGGAAGGTAATCTTAAGATCAAATGTCTTATTAGCTAAAGCTAATACAAACGGAATCCTAGATTTCTTAGACTTGTTTTGGTTTTTTGTTGTGTAAAGTTGTAAGTCTTGAATGGGAAGGCCTAGCCTTGTATTTAGAGTTTTCTCTTTGGAATAATTTGAAATTTGGGTACACGTAGGTCTAAAGGTAAGCCAAAATCACTTTATGATTAGGAGTGGTAAACATGCTTTGGACTAGTCAACCTAGCTTTAGGCTAATTAAAATTGATTAGCAAGTGATTAGAGACTCATTAAGAGTTGAGGGGAGTCTGATAACCAAATGTGATTGATAGATAGCCTAGGAAGCCTATAGAATTGACCTAGAGGGAAATAGGAAGATGTTTAGCTAATAAAATGGGGTTTATTAACCAAATGGGTTGAATATAGAAGGAATACAACCAAGAAGGTGTCATAAATGGGCATATGAGAATGGAGTAAAGAGTAGCTAATTCACAAAGTGTCATCAATCAACTGAATCAGAAGAGACATTAGGCGTGAGTAGATTTTAGGTGTCTACATTTTCCCCTCTTTTGGGTGGCACAAGTGATGTCACTTCAAATATAGTAGACAAGCATAAAAAAGTAAAACTTTTGAAGTGATAAGACGAAAATTAATAGAATGAAGTATGCCACCTCAAGTGTCGATGGGATGATAAAAGAGGTTGATTGATGATCGAAAAATGAAGGAAATAGATAGAAGATGAAGGAAAGAAAGGGAATATAGGAGAAAATGAGGATGACGAAGGGGGAATGATCCAACATCAATCCAGTGCCTTGTAAACAAATTATTTTTCATCATATTTCTAATGACCTTCATCATCAGTTCTTATTAAAAAATAATGAACAAAAGTGTAGTATGACATGAAAATTCATATACGAACAAATTTACATTTCTAAAAACACCACCTCCATATAACATAAAAAATGTAATGAAATACGAGAAAGTAAAAGATGCCTGACTCTATGCAACATACATAATGCAATGAAATACGAGAAAGTAAACAAGCTAACCTAACAAAGAAACAAAATGTAATTTTTTTGTCATCAAACTTTATTTCCGAATTGTGTGAATTAACGACAAGGACAGATGATGGTGCCTCAAGTAAGGATACATGCAAGAGGACAAACGGAGGACACTTGGGTCTAATGTAAAATCAATCATGCACTGTGACATAGTACCAAGCAACTCGTTGAGCCCCAAAGTATAGAAATATTAAGCAAACCAACTTTGTTAATGAAGGTAGATCTAGATGATCCACAAGTCACGCATATGAACAAGAGAGAACCAAAGTATGCCCCTTGAGTGTCGATGGGGTGATAAAAGATGTTGATTGATGATTGAAAAATGAAGGAAAGAAAGGGAATATAGGAGAAAATGAGGATGACGAAGGGGGAATTATCTAGCATCAATCAAGTGCCTTGTAAACAAATTACTTTTCATCATATTACTAATGATCTTCATCATCAATCCTTATTAAAAAATAATGAACAAAAGTGTAGTATGACATGAAAATTCATATACAAACAAATTTCCATTTCTAAAAACATCACCTCCATATGACATAAAAAATTTAATGAAATACGAGAAAGTAAAAGATTCCTGACTCTATGAAACATACATAATGCAATGAAATACGAGAAAGTAAACAAGCTAACCTAACAAAGAAACAAAATGTAATTTTTTTGTCATCAAACTTTATTTCTGACCTGTGTGAATTAACGACAAGGGTAGATGATGGTGCCTCAAGTAAGGATACATGCAAGAGGACAAACGGAGGACACTTGGGTCTGATGTAAAATCAATCATGTACTGTGACATAGTACCAAGTAACTCGTTGAGCCCCAAAGTATAGAAATATTAAGCAAACCAACTTTGTTAATGAAGGTAGATCCAGATGATCCACAAGTCGTGCATATGAATAGGAGAGAACCAAAGTATGCCCCTTAAGTGTCGATGGGGTGATAAAAGAGGTTGATTAATGATTGAAAAATGAAGGAAATAGATAGAAGATGAAGGAAAGAAAGGGAATATAGGAGAAAATGTGGATGATGAAGGGGGAATTATCCAACATCAATCCAGTGCCTTGTAAACAAATTACTTTTCATCATATTACTAATGATCTTCATCATCAATCCTTATTAAAAAATAATGAACAAAAGTGTAGGATGACATGAAAATTCATATATGAACAAATTTCCATTTCTAAAAACACCACCTCCATATAACATAAAAAATGTAATGCAATACGAGAAAGTAAAAGATGAATGACTCTATGCAACATACCTAATGCAATGAAATATGAGAAAGTAAACAAGCTAACCTAACAAAGAAACAAAATGTAATTTTTTTGTCATCAAACTTTATTTCCGACCTGTGTGAATTAACAACAAGAGTAGATGATGGTGCCTCAAGTAAGGATACATGCAAGAGGACAAACGGAGGACACTTGGGTCTGATGTAAAATCAATCATGCACTGTGACATAGTACCAAGTAACTCATTGTGCCCCAAAGTATAGAAATATTAAGGAAACCAACTTTGTTAATGAAGGTAGATCTAGATGATCCACAAGTCACGCATATGAATAGGAGAGAACCAAATTGTGACATTTTGTAGGACAATATTAGATTTTTATAAGTTTTTTGAAACATATTTGAATGTTTTGATTATTCTAACATATTTGAATGTTTTTGGTAATTTGAAAGTTTTCTGAAGCTATGTATAGGAACATGAAGGAAACGTAGATTCCCCTAGTGATAGATGGGATGTACAAGGGAAGAATGCCACATGTATGCAAAAGAAAGTGAAGATGTGAAAGTTGCCCCAGTGATAGAGGGGGATATTTAAAGGTAAGATCTTCATGTGCATAAGGGGGGTTAAGGAAAATATGGATAGGTTCAACATGATGATGAACGTAAACCAATGAAGTGTTGGGAAGCAACAAGGATGCCCTTAGCGTAATCTGGCCAAGAACCAATTATAGAGAGAAGTAGAAGATTTATTTATTAAAATAAGGGAAAAATTCCCTCAAACACGATAAAAAGGATATCCTATACACAAGGATGTTCTGAACAAAGTAGAAGAATAGTGAAGGTTACAAAATGATATGGACAATGAAGCTACATGATTTAATGATGAAAAGGTAACTATCCAAAGGCACAAATCGTGAGACAAGATATGTACTAAAGCATGACACTTGGTAACATATTAATCATGTTTTCTCATAGAGATCCAGTGTGTGCATGTGGAAATTAATTAATTCTTGGAGGGAAGACTTGATAGATAACAAGTGAAGACACCCTAGCCAATGTGTATGAATTATTTATGTTGAAAGGTGATTTGTGAATGAAGGGTGGAAGGAGTGCCATACATTTCTCTACTGCCATCCAGGCATTCATAGCCCTCAAGGAGATGCATTTTATTCTAATCGCAACATTTCTCTCTACCAATTAGGCATCCATAGCCATAGAAGAGATATTGGAAATGCCCCAAGAGAGAGTTATATACTAATTTTCTTTTTCTTTTAGCTATGCACTTTTTGATTTGATTTATTCTTTTACTTTCTAAAATTTATTTTAGCTCTCTTGATTTGACAAGGGGTTAAGAACCACTGATGACACGATGGCAGGAGACAGAAGTTCTTGTGATTATGGCATTGGTTAGTGTCAGCAAATATATCCAAAATTTATTCGCAACAAGTTTATTACATGTTGATTGTGAGAGGATATCTAAGAGGTTAGTCATTATTTAATTTACCAAGGTGATGAAATACCAAGGTCAAATAGATACCATAGAGATAAATGTCACAAAATTTGTGTGAATGAGCTAACCAAAATATTATCGAAGAGATGAAAATGGTGGATAAATTACATAGGAATCAAATGAAAGAGAAGAAAGAACATCCATGTGTATGTAATAACTGATTGCATTGTTTAAGCTTTATATCATTGATCTTTTTTTTGTAATGTTTTCTCATTTTTGAATTTAGTCTTTTATTTTATTTTTAAATTTTTAATGGTTTTAGGAGGTGAGGACCAACAATGTCATTCTACATGATAATATCCAACAATTATGTTCACGATTTCCTTGATAAGGAAGACAAGGCGTGTTTGCTTATCGAGAGTCATATTATCCCCAATCTCGATGACCATGGTGAGCTTGCACTCAACAAATGACTGTAATTTATCTTGAAATATAGATTTTGTATGTGGGAGATTGAGTTCCCTATCCATAGGTTTATGCACTTTGTGTCATACTTGATTGTTTCATTGGTGTGCATTCTTGAATCACATTTGATTTACAAATTTGAGATTGTTCGAGTTGTTGGGAGATTTGGAGCTCTTTGGAGTTTTGATCTTAGCTTGATAATGAACATGTTTGGGTTTCTTATAAGTGACTATGTGACATGTCTGATCCCGAGAAGTGGGAGAAGAAAGTGGACGTTTATGATTGATGATAGGAATGGTAGAGATGGTGGTGGGATTTCCCCCAATTATTGATAGAAGAATGATATGACGATTCAAGAGGATACGGTCCAATAATTTAAGAGGTTTGGCTACCAGGAGTTGAACAATAGATAAAATATGGAAGGCTACTTGGAGGTGAACCAAAAATAGAAGATAAAGGGGGTTTGCAATGGCGTGGCCAAAGTATAGAAGACGAAGGACAACCTGAAGGTGTCCTATAAATAGAAGAGGATGAAGAGCTACTAGGATGTGGCCCAAGAATAGAAGATAAAGAACTACTTGGAGGTGTCCCATTGATAGAAGAAGATGAATGGTTACTAGGACGTGGACCAAGAATAAGAGATGAAGGACTACCTAGAGGTGTTCCATCAATAGAAGAAGATGAAGGGATACCAAGAGGTGACCCAAGGTAATATTTTGATTCAGGAATCATGATGTGTAAATAATGATTGGGCAATGAGAAGCTGGGACAAGGTTCTATGCTAAACTTAGGTAGCTCATTAAGAAATGAGGAATGTGAAGACAGAAGAATAAGAGGTGGATCAAGCTACATTATCTGAGGCTCTTCCTCTATTTTTTGATAAAAGGAATCAACCTCTTCCCCATAATACGTGAATGTATCGAGGTCTAAATATAATCCTTGCTCATAATTTTCTAGAGGATTATATTTGTGTGCCCTTATAAATGTCTTGATTTCTCCTTCATTCTGAAAGAAATCAATCAGTATGGGTTGTTGATCAACCTTAGGGGTTTGATTGGAAGAAAGAGATCTAACAAATGTAGAATATTTAGAAGATGTTTAATGGTGGGAATACTTTACTTACTATGTCCATAAAGGAATTTGATAGTGTGTCAAAATATATCTTAGCCCATCATTTCTTGTGAATTATTCGACATGTACACAAACATTGATCTTTAGAAGATCGATAAGGATATGATAAGACATGGTTGAAAGGGATCAAGGGCTAAAGAGGGATTGGATCCTGATTGATAGAGGAAGATGACTCAAGAGACAAAGTAGACATGGAGCTATATGTCTTGTGAGTAGAAGAATATTAAATGGACTTACCTCTATGATGATATAGTGTCAGTAAACTAGTAGGATTGAGTCTAAAGTCCATAAATTGTGACGTATGAGTCAACTTGGAATATTGTCTAGAATAACTTTGACTCACATGAATCTTTAAAGGAGGAAGAATTCATTGAGGTGACTGATGAAAGAGGTTCTACGAAGAAAGGGATGACCATGGCTTAGGATTTGTATTAGATGATTCTGTTTCATCTTTTTTTAGATTGTTTCTTTGAAATGTTGACAAAACAGATAGGGTAACGCGTGTAGGAGGAATAATTGTTTAAATGTCAGTTGATCGGTTGTTACATGTGTATAAATTATGAATCCATAGCTAACCATGAGAACTTCCTTTTGGCTAGGAGGAACTACCTGTAATGAAAACAAGACCACCAGTTAAACAATATGGGCAGTGAACTGCCTAGTGTAAGCTAGATCTGGGAAGTATCATACTTCCTAGATGGCTGTCAGTCCATTGTTTTAAACAAATTAATGTTGTAAACAAACTAAATCCTATTGTTATTTTTAAATTATTTAGGCATCTCACTTAAAACATAATAAGAAAATGGATCTAATCTAACAGTCTAAGCTAGAATAGAATCCACATGTCAAATGGTTGGTTCTGGGTTCTACAGGTCTGATAAAGGTCTTGGGTAAGTCACAGGTGAGTGAGGGTGAGGTAAAATTAGGTGGGTAGGTCTTTGTTTAAGGATGTGTGGGAAAACACAGAGACCGGCGTCGGTCAGGGGTGACTGGTAGCGGTTAGGTATAACCGACACTAGTTACTATGAGATTTGGAAATGTCACATAACAAGGTTTTGGTCTCCTTTGTGATTGCACAAAGGATTTTGGTTGATCGAGATGAAGTATTGGGTGACTAGAATAGGCCTTTGTGAGGTTTTAATGGGTCTATGGAGGTGAAAATGTTGGAGAAGGTCAATATGGGGAGAAAGATAAACAATGGGTAGTAAAATAATGGTGAAATGAAACAAACCAGAGAAGTATGACATTATACTTACTTGGATTTCCTCCATGAAGGTCTGTGTATGAAGGATAGAGGTGCTGATGATGGGTTTGTAGGCTGCAAGTGATCACCAACTGAAGAAAATCTTCTACATGTGCTACATGTATGCTCCTCTTTGCTTGGCTAGATCAGATCGTGGCCAGGATGGCTGTGCAGGAGAAGATGCTCAATCTCCTTCCTTTGGTGTGAGTTTTCGCTGGAATTGGCTCTCTGAAGATGTGTTAGCTCTCTGAGATGTGTTCTTCCTTGTCAACTTTCTTGCTTCCAACTTCCAACTTCCAAGTTCTAACCTTCAACTTTGAGAATAATGTTGTTTTTGGTTAAAAGGGGTAACCAACGGCTGTTCGTCTTAACCGGTGATGGTGTCGATCAAGGCAGGATTTCCTAGGTTTACTAAACTTAGGGAGATCCTCCTAATTTTCTCGGATCTCATGTCGTTATCCCACGGATTATACTCGAAGCCTCTTGTGAGCATGTGGAAATGTGGTTAGAGGGAATGTAGGCATTGATTTTTAGGGTTTGGGTAAGTCTTAATTAGTTATGGGAACTTGCTAAGAATAGGTCTTAGGTTGAGTTGGCTTGGTGAGGTGTCTAAGTGAACTGTATGTGTAAATATTATTTAAATAATAAATATAGTGATGATAATGAATTAGTTTAATAAAATTAATTAAATTAATATTAATGGGGTGAAGGGGGTCATGACTAGGTGAATGTGATGAAGGTATTTATTTGTCGATGGACCAAAGGGGAGTGTGACCTAATTTTGGTGTCTACATTTTTTCCCTTTTTGTTGCATAGCTTGTATTGGAAAGTGATGCTAATAAAAATAAGGTGTGGTTACCCCATGTGAGGGTGAAGGTGATCCCCCTCAAACTAGGAACTATCGAGGTAGCAAGCTGAAGCGGTGAGTGGTTTGATAAAAGGTAAATGTGAAGAAAAGGCAAGTGGGTACAGGAAAAAGGGAGTGAAATGTCTACTCGGGAAATCTAGGTAATGGGTCAAGTTCAAAGGTAGCAACAGTCAAACAAACACACATGTATAAATTGCAGCACGCTATCGGGTGTAAGAGCAAGCAAACTTTACATCATCTCAGGTCGATAGGTTTATCCAAACAAGGTTGAAGTGAATCTAGTATCCAAGGTATAGGATAAAGTCAGGAAGCACAATGTAGATTAGGTGAAGGAACATTTAGGTATGTTCCGGTACACCAAAGGTAGGGTAAGGATAAACAGTCATGAAAATAAGCTAGGTAAGGTCATTAGGTCAAACAATACAGGTAACAATGCCATAAGGTATAGAGAACACATGATGTTAAAGGTCACTAGCAAAGGTCTAGGTCCAAATATCTAGGTTGTGGCATGGGTAAGGCGGAGGTAAGGGTAAAATAAGGAGTCCCCAAAGGAGGATAAATGGAGGTAGGAAGGGACGAGATCAGGAAAGGTAAGCTAATGGGTTGGGTAAAGGTATGGGGTAAAATGGAAAAGTAAAGGCAATGTGTAAGTAGGGGTGACCAACGGCGCTCATGGATAAACAACATTAGTACAGGAAAACCAACGATGGTTATGTAGGGCATGAGACCGATGCCAGTCGAGGGGAACCGACGTCGGTTAGGTCGGGTTTGGTATAAAAACATAAAAATATGTGTTTGGATTATTCACTTGTGATTTTTGAAGTGAAGAAAAGACAAGAAAGAGAAATGTGAGAAAAGCATATGAAGGAAACGGGATAGTGAATTGGCATGGTGATTTGATGGTGGTTGGGTTAGTGAGTAGCGGGTCCATGAGATTGTAGCAAGGGATTCGATTAGTTGGATGGTGCAGGTAGATATTCAGTGATGGCAGAGGCTAGAGAGGGATCGGGTGGACCACCGACATAGCGGCAAGACATGCCACCGAGACGGAAGCAACGCGATGAGGTAAACACCTAAGTTTTTAATGTTAATTAGATAGATTAGGAGTTGGGAGTATTGTTATTTGTAGGGTTTTGTGGGTAGTTGTATGTTGTGGGTGGTAAAAAAGTTAAATCAGGTATGGGGGGAAAAATTGTCAAAAAAGAGGGGGGGAGGGGTAGGAAATTAAATAGGTGGGGTGGGTAGGGGTGTTATGGTAGTGTAGGTCAATGTAGGTGATGAAAATGGATAAGTGGGAGGGTTTTTAGAAAAAAGAGGGGTTTGGGAAGTCGTGGATTATTCCATGATAGTGACCGCTGTCGGTTAAGCTTGGTCGACATCGATCGGGTATAACCGGGATCGGTCACCTAACAGGTGATCGATGCCGATTACGTGGTAACCATGGTCGGTAAAGATGAACTGGTATTGGTCACCAAATAGGTGACCGATGCTAGTTTAAGGGTGACCGAGGTCAGTTAGGAGGAACCGGCACCGGTCGGGATTTTAGGCAAAAGGGGCCAAAAAATGATGTAGGTTAGGTGGTTGGAATGGGTGAGGTAAAATAGGGTGGTAGGTAATGATAAGTGATCAATAAGGTCATGGTAAAGGTAGACTAATGGTGTGCTTTGATTAGATGTAGGGTCGATTGCAGTTGCATATGTGAGACAGGGTTCTGCCACTATTGGTGACATTGCGCGGCCTAGCGAGCCCGTTGGAGCTATAGCACGTGGAGGTAGTGGGCTTGAGTGGTATTCAACGCTACTAACATGCTGTTTGGAAGCCTAGTTGTATGGTTATGCTCATTGATCAATGGGACTCCGTGACCAACACGTTCCACCTCCGACAGGTGACATGACCATCACCCTAGAGGACATGTTCTAGATTCTAAGGTTACCCATATTGGGGTCCCAGGTGTATTATATCTCCTCTAAGGCCTCAGAGGAGATGATCAGGATTGTATTTGGTGAGGGGGCGGAGGAATTGAGTTTCCATAGTGCCAGTTTGAGCTATGGTGATATGTACCTAGCCCATCCAGATGAGACAAGGCTAGTAGTTTTATTGATGGAGGCAGTGTGCTAATATGCACTACCTGATGTAGAGGGTTGAAGCTTTCCCAGATCACTGATGGGGGTGCTCCATTATATGATGGTGCACGAGACATGGTTTTCCTAGGCACTAGCATTTTTGGTGCAGCTTTACAAAGAGCTTTAGGTGTATGGGCAGCTGCACAGGTTTAGCCTGTGTTGTACATTTATACTACACTACTGGGCCTACGAGCACATAGTCTATGTTTGACCTATAGGGATTCCCCAAGAAGATGCATTCCCATTGAGATGCGTGTGGTTAGGATATAGGAGATGGGGTGTCAGTTGGAGGTGAGCGGAGGTTAGATAAGCCAACATATGATGTGGCCCATTTCCAGCAGTTGTTGGAGGGGTTGTCAATAGTGGACATTATCTGGAGGCCTTATGTGGGATTCCGCTCATATAGGCACATGCATAAGGAGCTAGCTAAGCTCTAGCTAGAGAGGTGGATTCAGGGTCACTGTGCTAAGGAGGATGAGATGATCCTGGTCGACAGGGTCCAACGACAGTTCAGGCTTGTACAGGATATTCCTCCGCCCTTCCCATGGTACTAGAGAGATGATGTGGAGAGGCATCTCCCTCCACCACAGCCTACAGTGCTGACAGGAGAGGAGTAGCCAGTGGATGGGTGAATTGATGATTCTGAATGCACATATAGGTAGAGCCAGTGGTGGGTGGCTCAGTTATAAGCCATACCACCGAGACCCAGACAATTAGACTTAGCTACCGTGATAGTGCAGAGAGACGCCCTACAGGGGCATGCAGTGACGTTGATCACATGGATAGGTATTTTGTAGACACATCTGGAGGGTTCAGAGGTAGAGGTCACAGAGCTATGGGTATAGGTGGCCAGTCTACAGGACTAGATGGTAGAGGGAGAGGGTGGAGGATACAGAGGAGATGGAGACAGAGATGGTCAGGTGGCAGCCTTACAGGCTCAAGTGGCAGGATGGCAGGGCCATTGAGCCACATCCCAGGCATAGATTGGGGTCTTAAAGGCCCAGACATAGGCATAGGGGCAAGGGGCACCACCATAGCTATAGGGGCAAGGGCCACCACCATAGGTGCAGGGAGATGGTCCCAGTTCACAGGATGGTGTAGGGAAGATACAGGGGTTGAGACCTATGGGACCACCCTAGACCATCCCTATATCCAGGTTACGAGATGTCCTAGGTGAGGCATGATACTATCAGGACCAGCTCATGGCAGCCAGGATAGACTTCCTCTCTTATGGAGAATATAGAGTGCAATAGGTGTCTAGTGAGAGGATGAGATCCTGCACACATAGTGTGGAGAGCATGGGAGGGTAGAAAGCTCTGAGGCCTGATCAAAGAGAGGCCACCAGTGCATGGAAACTAGAGTGAGGTGATGTGCTAGCATGGGCATAGTAGACCAAGGGTGTAGGTGACACGGAGATGGAGGACATCCAGCAAGATGTCTGATATGCAGCCTCCCTATTTTTAATGTATACTAGTGTTTATTGGTGATATATATGCCATCCTGCGTGCCGTAGATTTTTGAATTTTTTATCACATACTGGCCTGCGTGCTGAAGATGGTGAGGATGTATGAGTGATTTTTGTATATTTTGAGCATATACTGGCCTGCATGCTGAAGATTTTTTTGTACGGATTCATTCTTTTGTATATATGAGACCGGCCTGCGTGCCGATGACATTGTGTATTGTATATCAGCCTGTGTGCTGACATTTTTGAGATGATGGCCATGATGAGATAGGCATGTATTTTGAGACACACATTTATTGATTTATACGATGAGATTCATGGTATTTGGTGATGTGTTAATATGTTTATGAGATATTAGATGTATGGCTTGTATTAGATGAGATATACTTTTGTTGTTTTGATTATGGAAATTAGGTGAGTTAGGCATGATGGAGTCGGGTCAGTTTAGGCATGGATCGAGGCAGGTTATAGGCATGGATCAAGTCAAGTTATAGGCATGGATCAAGTTTGGTTATAGGCATGGTTCAGTTAGGTTATAGGTATGGATCGAGTTAGGTTTGGTTAGGCATGGATTGAGTCAGGTTTGGTTAGGCATGGATCGAGTCAGGTTGGTTTATGCATGATGGAGTCAGGTTAGTTTAGGTATGGATGAGTTAGGTTGGTTTAGGCATGATTCATTATGGTTTGCAATGAATGATACTATGGGTCATATGTGAAATGTTTTATAATCTATGCATAGTGATGATAGAGAGATGGTAGGTGTAATAAATGTATGCTATGGTAAAAAACTTGTTATGTATGTGGCTTTATTTCCAATTTTGTTAGAAAAGGGGAACTAAGTGAAATATAGGGTAAATGGCGAGTTGCATGGTGATGAATTTTTTAGGATAGAGAATGGCTGAGCTAACCTCCAAGGGCCACATGCCCTCGGAGTACTTCCTACATAGTCCTAGCGAAAAGGGACCTTAGGCCGATGTAGTTCTCCCATGAGCTAGGGAAGAATATGAGAATGATTTGGTAGGTTTTTGGGCATATTGTGGGTTTAGGTTTAACAGGTGTGGGTATATTATAGGTAAAAGTGTGCAGGTAGAATGTAGACACCTGATTGGGTAGGATCATACTGAGTAGATCATATCGTGAAGGGGGTGATGAACACAAGATCCGAAAGGCATTGCACGATTAATTGTTCTTCAATGAAAGTAGTCATAGAATCACCAAATGTTGAAATTTCAAGATGTCCCTTGAGACAATTTAGGAAATGAGAGTGGAAATGGTAAGGTGGATGAAAGGTAGTTGACTATATATGTTTGGAGTGACAGGTCTTTTAAGCAAGATGTCCGAGGTCGCAATGGGCAAGTCCATGACTAAAAAGTGTTTTTGTTTTGATAGACTGATCGATGCGGGAAGTCTATATGGGATAAATAATATGGTACTCCTTGAGGTCTTCATGAAGCTAATCGATGCGGGAAGCTTTGATATCTCTCATTTTTTTTTGAAAGCTTCACATAGTTGTCCCTTGAGGGAGCAGTCTATTTATAGTAGCAATTTGGTCGAGGAGAAGATGTCCTTTTGAGGGAGTCATATTTTTTATTAGAAGTTTGAATTAAGGAGTTTGGTCCCATTGGAGGTCTTTGAAATCATGGATAAGACCAAGGTGAAGGATAGGACTCTTGTTCAAAAGGTGAGGTGGAATGACCATGGGATCTCATTTAAAGGTAGATGAAAAGTACCCATGAGAATCATGCTATGTGTAGTGTTGTGGCACACATATTCAAGAGAAGATAACAAGTGATGAGTACTCACATGATTCTCATTTAATCGTTAGGGAGGTGTATGGAGTGAAATAGTGCTCAAGGGATGAGCATGGAGAGATACAAAAGGTGAGGTAGGACAATGAGTCAACAATAGATTGGTTGAAGATGTAATGCATTAAGGGGCTCAGGTTCGGATTTACCCTTAAGTGAGGACAAATGATAGGCACCTGATCCATAGGTATGAGTTACGATGTATGGTCCAAGCTAATTAGGAGTGAATTTTCCCCATATAGTTTTTTTTTCTTTGGTTACATGTTGATTTTCTTTAAAGACAAGGTCACCGACTTGGAAGGTTCGTTCATGAACATGTTTACAATAAGCACGTTTAATACGTTGTTGGTAAACTTGAAGATGATCTAGAGTGTTAAGATGACATTTATCTAATAACTCTAGTTGTGCTAAGTGGTCTTGATGAAATTCATCATCAGTAAGCATGTCATGGAGAGAAATGAGGAGTGAGGGGATCTGGACTTCGAGAGACAGAACAGCCTATGTACCGTAGACCAGTGAAAAGGGTGTAGCCGTAGTGGAAGTGTGAATACTAGTGCGGTATGCCCATAGGGAAAAAGGAATGTGTGTATGGCAATCCTTTCTAGTATCATCAACCACTTTCATGAGAATTTTTTTGAGGGTTTTGTTATTGGATTCAGCTTGGCCATTGGTTTGTGGGTAATAAGGTGATGAGAAACTAAGTTGAATGCTGAAGGCGTCGTAAAGTTTTTACGATTTTTTGTTCTTGAATTGTTTTCCATTGTCAGTGATGAGGCGATGAGGGACACCAAAGTGGAAAATGATGTGATGGTTAATGAACTCACATATTTTCTTGGCTTTCATGGAGATGAGTGGTACGGCTTCCACCCATTTTTTGTAGTATTCAGTAGTAGTTATGATCCATTGATGGCATTGGGAAGAATGAGGATTGATTTCTCCAAACAAGATCCAAACCCCAATGGGAGAAGGGCCAAAGGTCACGAGTGACCTGTAAGGCATGATTGGGTGTATGACCAAGGTTGGAATGTTGTTGAAATTTCACACAGTGTTTGACATAGCCACAACAATCATGGTTAAGGGTCAGCAAGTAATAGCCTAGGCAAATAATACGCTTAGGAACAACAAGGCCACTAAAGTGACCTCCACATATGCCATCATGAACTTCCTTAATGGTATACGGAATTTTAGAACTTGTGAGGCATCATAAGAGAATACCATCAAAGCTGCACTTATAGAGGAGTCCTCCTAGGATAACGAAACTAGAGACCTTTTTAAGGAATCTGCGTTGTCTATTACGGGTGAGATCAGGAGGTAAGATGGAGAAGGAAAGGTAGTCAGAGTATTGTTTATACCAAAGGTCACTCGGGTCAGAGGTGTCAGTTCCGATTGAGTAAACATCGTGAGGTAAATAATAAGATGAATGGAGGCATTGTACAGTGACAAATATTTTGGAATTGGCAAGGGAAGCGGGTATTTGGGAAGCTAAGCAGGCCATGGTATCTACAAATTTTTTAGTTGAATGTGGGATGGTTTAAAGGGTGTAACGATCAAAGGTGGTCAAAAGTATGTCTACATGATGTTTATACTTTTGAATTATCTTGTTACAACATTGGTACATACTGTTGACTTTCTTTATGACCAATTTTGAATCACCAAAGATGTGGATTGATTTGACATCTAGGGCATAGGCGGCCTGGAGACCTAGTATGAGTGCTTCATACTCGAAAATATTATTGGTGCATTCAAAGTATAGTTTGAAAGACAAAGGCATGGGTTCTCCATCTAGAGGAACAAGGATAACACCAGCCCCACCCCCACACTGGCACTTGGAACCATTGAATAACATTGGAATTTGATAAGGGGGTTTGTCCATGGAAAGGGTAGCAATGGATTCATCGGGAAATTCAAAATTAGAGGGTTGGTCTCCGGAAATAGGTGCATTAGCCATTTGGTTGGTGATAGCCTAGCCCTTAATGGAATTTTGGTGAATTAATTCGAGGTCAAGATTAGCTAGAAGCATAAGCGATCATGTGGCACGGTGATTTTGATAAGGTTTGGCGTACATGAAGTGTAAAGGATCAGTGTTGGTCATGACATAGGTTTTGTGGTTGAGTAGGTACTGGTGGAGTTTGGTGGCAATAAAAACTAAGGCTAAGAAAAGCTTTTCTGGATGGTTGTATCAGGTTTCATAGTCCAAAAGAGTATGGCTTATGTAATAAACCACCTGCTCCCTATGTTGTTCATCGTGATGAGCGAGCATGGCTCCCAAGGAATGATCAGTAGCTGATATGTATAGGTAAAAAGGTTGATCGTCTTTAGGTGGAATGAGTACGAGTAGTTAGAGATGGTATTGTTTTAGGGCCTTAAAATATTTGTGACAGTCATCATCCCATTTAAAGGAGACATCCTTCCTAAGTAGATGATGAAATGGTTGACACCGATCAGATAATTGTGAAATGAAACGAAAAATGGATTACAATTTACCTTGTAAGTGACAAAATTGTTTAAGGTTAGTGGGTGGAGGCATTTCCAGAATGGCCTTGAATTTGGCAGGGTCAACTTCTATACCACGGAGGGAAAAAATAAATCCTAAGAGCTTTCTTGAGAGATCTGCAAAGACGCACTTTTTAGGTTGAAGGCGAACGTAATATTTAATGAGGCGGTCAAACATGGATTTTAGGACAGCGAGGTGCTTAGCACGATGTTTAGATTTGGCCAAGAGATCATCCACGTAATCTTCCAATATGCGATGCATGATATCATGGAAGATGTAAGTCATAGCATGCTGATATATAGCACCAGCATTTTTAAGGCCAAAAGGCATGACTTGATAGCAAAAGGTTCCCCAAGGGGTAATGAATGCGGTCTTGTGCTGATCTTCAGGGACAAGAAAAATTTGGTTATAACCTAATAAACCATCCATGAGTGAGAGCATCTCCTGACCAGAGATGAGGTCAACCAATTGATCAATACCGGGCAAGGAAAAGTCATCTTTTGGGTAGGTGAGGTTGAGGTCACGGAAGTCTGTGAAAACGCGGAGTCCCCATGTTGCTTTAGTAACAAGGAAAATGTTAGAAATCCAATGAGGATAATCAATGGGTAAGATGAAGGAAACGGAAAGAAGGCGTTGAAGTTATTCTTTGACGATAAGAGTAATGTAAGGGTGCATTTTCCTCAGCTTTTGTTTGATAGGTTTGGCACCGGGAATGGTTACGATATTTTGGACCATTATAGTGGTGTCAATACCATGCATGTTTGTGTAAGACCAAGCAAAAGTGTGGTTATGATCTCGGAGAAAAGAAGTGATGGCTTCTTGTTTAGTAGCATCTAAAGATTGTCTGATCTTTAGCATGTGCAGGTCATCCTAAGTATGAATGTTGATCTCGATAGTCGATTCATTCAACATGGTTTGTGTCTCAGATGGTAATGATTGATGAATATATGAGTCTTCTGCACCAAGGTAGGTAAGTATGGATTCCTCATCCTGAAATTGAACGACGTTAATGGTAGGTGTGTCATCATTGATCATCTTAGGATATAGGAATGGGAGAGTGGAAAGGGCCTCACATTCACATTGATAACTCAAAGGCCCCAAGGAAATGGTGTTTATGAAAAAAAAAAGTTAGGAGGGATATATTTGGGATCCATTGACTCTATCGGTGAGGGTGGTGATGAAGTTGGAGAAGGGCTAGGGTCTGCAATGAGTTCAATGCAGACATTTTTGGTAGGAGGTTCAGGGAAGCTGATACCACTCCGATCATTATGTTTGTGGGTGGTACATGGAATAACGGTATGGCAGCCTTGCTCGTAAAAGTGAAAACCAAAACCCTTCCACGCACAACAGTGTAGGAAGGTGTGGGTGAAAAGGAAATTGGTAAGTGATTAGAAGTCAGCGGAAAATGGGCAAGGTTGTGATGGTGGCTCAGGTGTGTAAGTGGTGGCTATAGGTGAGACTAGTATGAAGATGAGGAGGACCATAAAGGATGTATTCTCCTATACGGTGATCATAGTGAGGGTGTTGGTGAAGGCTCCCATACTCATGCGGAGTAAGGAATGTGTTGACATTATATAGGAGGTACTCCCCCAGAGTGAGGCATTGAAAAACACCTTCCAAGGGATCAATGATTGGTATGTGGGTAGCTAGTATGGATGATGTGTTGGAGATTGATGCGGAGGTGGAGTTAATGGATTGGGAAGCTAATGGGTCAGTCGAGCAGGTTATAGCGGGTGGTAGAAATTGAGGAGGTATGTGTGGTGAAAGTAGCGGCTGTACTAGTAGGTGGAGGTGTAGGTGAAGTGGTATTGGTTGTGGAAGTAGATGGCTTGACAGGTATGAGCACATCGTTGGGTTGGTAAATCATGTTGCATGTTTTGAAAGGAGATGGGTCAGCTGGAATGGTATAATTGTGTCCTTCATGTTCAAACTTTACACAATGATGCAAAGTGGAAGGAATGTAACCCATGACATGGATCCAAGGTCTACCAAGCAAAAATTTATATTGGAATTCCCCCTCCAAAACATAAAACAATTCTAGAATAGTGCGGGGGCCCGCGCGAATGTACAGGATGACAGTGCCTAGTGTGGAGGTGATAGCATCGTTGAATGAACGCAACATGACTGGATGTTTGTGAATGTAATTTTTAGGTATGCACATTTGAGCAAATGCATGGGATGAAATGATGTTAATGCTATCACCTCCATCAATCATCACATGGTGAACCCATATGTCATCAATGTGGACAGAGGTGAAGAGGGTTGGGTTTGGGTCATCATTTTGGTATGGCGCGATCTCTTCCTCTAAGAAGCTAAGGGAGGTCACTTAGTGAACAAGGTGAGGTGAGGATGAAGGTGGTAATTTGGTGAGAGAGGTTATATGATGGGGTGAGATAATGGAGGCTACGGGTGTAGGGTCATTGGGTAAAACCTCAATAGATTAAAGAACCTTCATGAGGGCTTGACAATGGGATTCTAAGGTTTGGATGAGGTCGTATAAGGACATTTTGAGGGGATATTTGTGTAGTTGTTTGAGCATGGTGCGAGGTGTGATGCCATCAAAAATGGGGTATGTGAGGTCGTGGATAGTTATCTTAGGTATGGGTGTAGATGGTATGTTGGGTATAGGATTGGTTGGTGGGTCAGCTGCCTTTTCTTTACCCTTCTGCACACGTGTAGTGACATGTACCATATTGATTTAAGGGAAGTTTGAAAATGAAGAAGGTGGAGGGTGAGTGATATAATGACATGAAGTGAAAAAACCTACTGGAGGAGAGAATCCTTGTGAGGTCAGTTGAGCACAATGACATTTAGGTGGTGGCGTGAAAGGTTCTCTAATGTGAACCATGTTAATTTCAAATTTTGGGTGTGGTTCTAGGAGCTGTGAGGGTGGAAGTTGTGGTTGTTGAGTGGGTAGTGTGGGAATGGGTGTAGGTGAAGTAGGATCCTCATCAAGAAGGTCATCGTCATCAAAGTTGGTTTCTGGTGAACACAATTGGTTAAGGATGGTTTATCAAGGCCTTGCAGTTCTCCGCATCATGCCCTAACACACGATGGTATGCACAAATTTTGGTATCATGAAACCCTTTTGGCCTGGGTTTGAGGGGGTCGTAAGGTTAGAGTGGTGGTAATGTGATAACAGAAGTCTCGAGGAGGCTGGTTAAAATTTTAGCATAAGACCCTGCTAGTGGATCACAATGGGAAGTGAATGTGGGTTTGGGTGTAGGTGTGGTTTCTTATCTGGGAACTATTTTTGGAAGATTAGGAATGGGTCAAGCGATGGGTTTAGGTGTCGGTGTGGTTTGAGGTATTTGTCATGTTTTTTTGGGTAGGGGTACAGTAGATGGATGGGTAGGGGGGTGTGGGGTTGTTTTGACTACCTTGTCGTGGGGTAGTGGGGTCTTGTTTTTGAGTTGCACCTTCTTGGGTAAAGGTGATGTGGGTGTACGAGGTCTAGAGGGAAAGAATATGGAGGAAGAGGGTGAGTTACCCATGGGGATAACATGGGTGCTATAAAGGTAGATGACATAGGTTATACTTGGGGTGTGAGGGACAAAGACTGAATTGTAGTGGGTAGTGAAGCAATAGCTGAAGGGATTGGAGGTATTGGTGGTAAAGAGACTGTAGGTGTGGGTATGAGTGTTGTTGTGTGCTTGGGTAGGTTAGAGGTTTGTGAGGAAGGAATGGGTTGTTGTGTTATTGGTTTATGGATGGGTGAAGGGTGCTTGACAATGTTAGGAAGCTGATGTCTGAAGGTGTATGGGATAAGTGCGGGTGTGATTGGTACAGTCAGGGTATGAGGTCAATGAGTTTGTTTCTTTAGTTTGGGAGTCGGAGTAGGTGTGGTTTTGACATTGGAGGATGTAGTTAAATCCAGTTTAATAGGTGGATGAGTAAGGCTTGTGGTCAGGGTGACCCCTAAAGCTGTAATAGGTTTAGTGGAGGTAAATGTTGTGGGTATGGGTAAGGGTGTGGTGTGAGTCTTAATAGGTATCGTGGAAGGGGTTGTGACAGCAGTGGTTGTAGTTGGTTTGATGGGTGGAAATGTGTTTTGTTAGATAGTGGAGGTGTCATCAAGGGATTGTTGTATCTATGTTGAGATAGGGAGTAAGAGATGCCCCCATAATAAATACCTATCCACATAATCTAAGTGATCGGCCAAATGTGAGAACGGCACGTCTGTGGGTCAAGTTGGTGAGGAACTAATGGGAATTCCTGTAAAATGCATCTTAGAGATGGGGAATGGGCTAGCTTCAGCTTCCATGGGTAAGAGAACTGAAATTAGGTCTGTTGGATGTTGGGTAGCTGATGGAGAATGATCGCCAAGAGGCAAAGGTATCTCCACTAGGTCTATGATGGGTGGAAGAGATGATGGGAGTTCTTCTATAAGTGGAGGAATAGATAGGTCCTCCTCTATGGGTAGAGGAGGTAATGGGTGCTCCTTTGTGGATGGAGGAGTAATGGGTGCTCCTCTATGGGTGGAGGAGGTAATGGGAGCTCCTCTATGGGTGGAGGAGGTATGGTAGGTAAAGGTTCTCTAAGTGGAGAAGCTAGGGGTGAGATGGTCTCAATGTTAGTAGAAGACTCCTCTGTAGGTGATGAAGGAGATGAAAGGTGTTCTTCTATTGGTGAAGGAACGGTGGAGGTTGGTTCCAATGTGGAAGGAGGATTTTGGGCTAGGATTTCCTCTATGGAAGGGATGTGAGGAAATTGAGAGGTGAAAGGTACCTCATTAAAGATTACGTGAACCTCACGGGTATGGGTATCATAAGTGGATGTCTCACCGGTTTGATTGGATGAAGGGGCATGATTGGGGAATGGTTTTTTGAAGATTTGTATATTTTAGTTGGGGGTGGCATTGGGATTATCCATAGTAAACTCACCTTTCTCTAGCATTTCTTTGAAAATATTCTTGAAAGTGATGCAGTTGCCGTCACTATGACTCTTCACTCAGTGATAGTCACAAAAATCATGCTCTTTATACCATGTGGGCATGGGGCAAGCAGGGTTAAAACTAGTGTGTGGTTTTATGGGTGGAAGGGTGATGGCTCCAATTTTAATAAGCTTTTCTAAGATAGAAGAATAAGGTTCCCCTATTAGGGTATATTTTCACTGCTCTTGTCTGAATTAAAAATCCTAGATAGGTGATAGATTAGATGCAGGTGTAGCCTAATTGGACGGATGAGTTGGGCCAACCTAGAGTACCACTGCGTTAGCAGTACCTTTAGCCTTTGAATAATTGGTTAGTCGTTTAGAAGAAGAAGAGGTTTTATTCGAATTGAATGCCAAATTATTTTTTCATAATTGGATTTTCTTCTCTTCGATGGTTCGAATCTCTAACTTTCGTGCCATAGTGAATGCCTCATCGAATGTTCAGAAAGTTTGGACCTACAAGGTCAGGGAGATATGATTGGCACAAGATCGTGTGAAGAGCTTGATGAGTTCAATTTGTGACAATTGGAAGGTAAGTTGATTGATTAGGTTGTGCCAGCGAGTAAAAAAATATATGATAGATTCGTCCTCGTACTGACGTGTGGAATATAGATCGGTCAAGGTAACCTTCTTGGCGATATTGATAGAGAAATGATCCAAGAAAGCTTGTTCTACCTGATTGAATGAAAATATAGTGTGCTTGGGTAACCCACTATACCAATCTAATGCAGGTCCAGTGAGGGACATGGGAAAATTTCTCAAAAGCAAGGCATCATCATGAGCAATCAGATAACACCCGTGTTTGAACGAGCACAAATGTTGTTATGGGTCTTCCTTGTTATTAAAGCGGTTGAATTTAGGCATTTCCCAATGCAGAGGGTATGAATGTACAGGAATGAATGGGTGAATAGGCTCATTGTAAATCTCATCATAGGTGAGAGTGTTGTAGGAGTTGGAAACCGATGCCTCCAGTGTCTGCATCTTATCCAACATCAATGTAATTAGGTCATTGGTGGGTTGTGATGATTAGATGCCTCCTATACCATGAGGAGGTTGATTTTGGGCATATAATGGGGGTGGCATTCCAATGTATGGGGCTTCCATGTAAGGTTGTAGAGAAGAAGGAAAGGAAATAGGGGGTATGTACCTAGAATGAATGATAGATGAAATAGGTGGTTGTTGGTAGTATGTATATGGGGGTGTAAGGGTTGTGGTAACCCTAGTGGCAATAGGGGCTAATGATTGTGGAATGGAAATAACCACATTCTAAAATGGGGTAGGAGTCACCGACACTAGAGGTGGGAATGTAGCTACAGGTATGTGTGAGACATTAGGGATGGATGAGGTTTTGTTTGGGGTAGTCATCAAGGGTATGGTGGATGTAATGGGTGCCACCGAAATAACAGATGCAGTAGTTATGGCGGGTATAAAACCTAACTGCGAAACGACTGGGGGTAAGGTTGATGCAAGTCACAGAGCCAAATGGAGCTGATACGAAAATGGGTGCGAGAGTCGGGGGGATAGATATGGGCATGATGTATATCAACTAACCCGAGGCATCTCGAGTGGACGAGTGGGAGAGGTAAAACTGTAAGGCAGCAGGGTTCTGGTCAAGGATTCATGCGAACTCCTCATCTCTAGTAGCAATATTAGTATGCTGGATATGATCCATGGCTGGTGATAAAATAGAAGGTGGGGAGGGACTAGGTGGGAGCGGTTGGCAACTGGCATGGAATACGAGGGCGTTCACTTGTCTTCAGGTAAACACCATGTGAACCAGTATTGATCAGGTATGGCTGCTTCTCTGTAAAAAATATATAGAGAACAACATGAATAGGTGAATTTGGTGATAAAAAATGGATGAAGTAACAAATGGTGGGTGGAATATGAAACAGGATAACCGATGCTGGTTAGGGAAAATCAACATCGGTCAGGGGTAACCACTGCCGGTCACTGTAGAAAATGGATAGTGAGTAAACAGTGAGGAAAAAGGAAAAATCTGACAAGTATGCCAAATCTAGGGATGTGTAAAATGTCAATGGAAAAATTGATAATGATAGAGACTGTGGAAAGTGGAAGAAAGTGAAGTGAAAATGTCCTTTTGAGTAGGTTAGAAAAAGGACCTAGAACTGAGGTCAGTATGGTATAACCGATGCCGGTCAGAGGTAACCGATGATGGTTACTATGAAATTGAAACAGTGATGAAAGAAAGTGGTTGTGAATTAAAATCTGATGTAGAATCAGACCCAAAATTCTTGAAATTATGATGATATGGCCTAGGCACACTTAGGTGAAGCCAGAATACACCAGCTATGATAAGGAGCGTGTAAGGATGAGTAAAAAAAAGTGATGAACGTGACCTTTCACCTCAAAACATAAGCCAAGTAGAAACACTAAGTAAATGCGGTCTTAGGAGTTCCCTTTCTATTATGTTTGTTTAGATTATGTTATTTAGGGACTGACCCATGAATTGTGAAATAGAGTTTTTGGTGAGGATGGCTTCCTACAAAGAAGGGGATCTAAAGGGTGAGGTTTTAGGTATGTTATGGTGGGGGCAGGCTTTGCTCTGAAGTATGACTCGACAGAGCAGCAAGATAGGTGCCCACTATGCCATGATCATGTGATCACCTACAAATTCTTCCAGGTAAGATGTTGTTTAAGAATGTATGTATTTGAATTTTTGTATGGTTTGGTAAGACTCAGAGAAAGGGAAAAGGATAGAAGTGCTTTTCTATGATTCGTTTGTCAACCATCAGCTAGTCATGACCTCCAGCATATAGGCTGCCCTCATTTAATGTGAGCTAATGTAATAAATCAGAATGGAATGCGATTGTTTTTAAACCTAAATCAAAAATGTGAAATTGGATGACACAATAAGATGAAGAGGAAATGCAAAAAAAAACATGAAGAAATGATTCTTTTTAATTACACCAAAATAAAAGTTTCCTTTAGAGAAAATAGAAAGGAGATGTGGATTACCAAGAAAGAAAATTAGTGTGTATGCTTTTATAAGGGAAAAAAACACACAATTTTTTACCAGGAATGAATGAAATGCAAGGAACCCCTGATGGGTCCCACCGGGCGTGCCAAAATGTTTCACCTTTTCTTAGATTGTTTCTTTCAAGTGTTGACAAAACAGATATTGTAACAGACATAGGAGGAATACCTGTTCAAATTTCGGTTGATGGGTTGTTACGCGCGTATGAATTCTGAATCCATAGTTGACTATGAGAACTTCCTTTTGGCTAGGAGGAACTACCTGTAATGAAAACAAGACCACCAAAAGGAATTAAACAATATGGGCAGTGAACTGCCTAGCATAAGCTAGATCCAGGAAGTATGATACTTCCTAGATGGTTGTCAGTCCACTGTTTTAAACAATTTAATGTTGTAAACAAAGTAAATCCTATTGTTATTTTAAAATGATTCAGGTATCTCACTTAAAACACAATAAGAAAATATATCTAATCTAACAGTCTAAGCTAGAATAAAATCCATAGGTCAAATGGTTGGTTCTGGGTTCTATAGGTCTGATAAAGGTCTTGGGTAAGTCACAGGTGAGTGAGGGTGACGTAAAACTAGGTGGGTAGGTCTCTGTTTAAGGCTGTGTGGGCAAACATAGAGACTGGCGTCAGTCAGGGGTCACTGACAGTGGTTAGGTATAACCGGTGTCGGTTACTGTGAGATCTGGAAATGTCACATAATAGGGTTTTGGTTGGTTGAGATTAAGTATTGGGTGACTAGAATAGGCCTTTGCGAGGTTTTAATGGGTCTATGGAGATGCAAATGTTGGAGAAGGTCAATATGTGGAGAAAGATAAACAATGGGTAATAAAATAATGGTGAAATAAAACAAACTGGAAAAGTATGACGTTATACTTACTTGGATTTTGTCCCTGAAGGTATGTGTATAAAGTATGGAGGTGTTGATGATGGGTTTGTAGGCTGAAAGTGATCACCAACTGAAGAAAATCTTTTGCATGGGCTGCATGCATGCTCCTTTTTGCTTGGATAGATCAAATCATGGTCAAGATGGCTGTGCAGGAGAAAATGCTCAATCTCCTTCCTTGAGTGTGAGTTTTCACTATAATTGGCTCTCTGAAGATACATTATCTCTCTTAGATGTGTTCCTCATAAACTTTCTTTCTTCCAACTTCCAAGTTCCAAGTTCCAACCTTCAACTTTGAGAATAAGGTTGTTTTGGGTTAAAAGGGGTAACTGACGGCAGTCTGTCTTAACCGACGACGGTTAGGGATAATCAACGTCGGTCAAGGTGGGATTTCCTAGGTTTACTAAACTTAGGGGTATCCTCCTAATTTTCTCGGATCTCATGTCATTATCCCATGGATTATACTCGAAGCTTCTTGTGAGCATGCGGAAATGTGGTTAGAGGGAATGTAGGCATTGATCTTTAGGGTTTTGGTAAGTCTTAGTTAGTTATGGGAACTTTCTAAGAATAGGTCTTAGGTTGAGTTGGCTTGGTGAGGTGTCTAAGTGAACTTTATGTGTAGATATTATTTAAATAATAAATATAGTGAGGATAATGATTTAAATTAATATTAGTGGGGTGTAGGGGTCATGACTAGGTGAATGTGATGAAGGTATTTATTTGTTGATGGACCAAAGGGGAGCGTGACCTAATTTTGGTGTCTACAGATTCATTGGAAGAATTAAGAGTTACACGAATCTTTAAAGGAGGAAGAAGTTATTGAGGTGAATTATAAATGAGGTCATACGAAGGAAGGGAGGACTGTGACTTACAAGGTTATTTAGATGAATCTAAATAGTAGTTTAGATCAGACTCATCGGAAGATGGAGAGGAGTATGAATAATAGTTTGGATCTAAATCAAAAGAAAAGTGGGGTAAATCCAAATAATAATTTGGATCAAAAGTGTCCAAACCATACCAATGACTATGAGATGAAGGTGGGGAATGGGGTACCCGAACGGCCCTTCTAGCACGAAGAACCAAATGAGGTTTAGTCGTAATGTTCATCTTTTTATGTGAAGGCCTAAACCTAGGTTCTCTATTATAAGTGTGAGGAACCACACGATAGTCATCCATTGTTGGCATCATTTAGGTACAAATTGTAGACACCAAATTTGTGTCTTACGACACCCTGTACCCCGCATCCCATTTCATAACCTAACCTCATCACCTAAACCTTACACAATTATTTATTAATTACCTTATAATTAATAAATCGACATCGCCATACCTGCCACCTCATGTCGCCACCTCATCATGACCTAGTCTTAACCCTAAACTAACCTAATTAAGACCTATAACTTGGTCTAATTCTACACCTATGACTAATTACTCCTCATCCGCACCTAAAACCAACTTCATAATGACTTGACCAAGCCCGCAACCAATCCCTCGGAAGAAAAGGAGGGAAAGCTGGCTATTTCACCAAAAATAGCCTACTTTGACCTGACCGATACCGGTTCCTACTCAACCGCCGTAGGTTGCTTAACCGTCATCGGTTCCCTGTAAATGACCACTTCCAACCAAAAACAAAGGATCGGATTTTCATTGGATCAAAAAAGGAGGAGAAATCATTGAAAGGATCCAGATTTTGCTTGGCCGAGCAGGGGGACAAGTGAAGAAACAGGAAGAGTTTGCAGAGAAGAACATCAAGCCCAAGACTGCAACTGAATAACCAGAGCCCAGTAACACTCATTCGAGCATCAGAAGAGGAGATAACTCATCTTGGATTGTCAGATCATCCAACTTGGATCCTATCTTCATCATTACAGTCTTGAAACCTGCATCTACATCAGGGACGAGTAAGTAGTGTTTTATATGTTTCTAAGCACCATTTTCTTGAGCCTGTTGATTAATAGTAATCATAAGTTTATTCCTAGATCTACTACCAGCAACATACTGCACTTAACCTTCACCCATACATCCTGATATTGCCCAGAAGGCCATTTTACCACACTCTGAGTCTTCCCTATCCTCCCATCATTCCCCTCAGCCATCCCCCAATCTTAATAACCCCACAATCACCTTGCAACCAACCTCTATCCAGAAGCACTTAGATTGCTGACACTACTGGTATCGTTTATCCCCTACCGGCAGCGGTTCTCTAACCGTGGTCAGTTACCCAGTGACCGGCGTCGGTCACTGTGACTTATACCCCGAAACCTTTTTCTCGCCTATTTGCCACCTAACAACCTCAGATCCAGTCTGGTTTATCCCTATAACTCAACCTGAACGTATCAACGACCAGTAACCGAACAAACAATGTGACGCTTTATTATTGATAATTTAGCTTCTATTACTTTGTAACGAGATACCTAAATCGTGATTTTGCAATAGCTTTCTTTGTTATCATTTGTGTTAATTCGTATTAAAAGGGGAATTGACCACCTTCGAAAGGAAGTTTTATATTTCTTGGGCCTAAGGCAGCTCCCTCATTTATTGTCTGATTAAAATCTGGTGGTCATGTATTCTTACTTACAGGTAGTCCTTCCAAGACAAAAAGGAGTTCTTCGCAGTCGATCTGATCTCTCTCTATGGTACGCGCACACCATCTCAACATTCAACAGGTATTCCTCCTAGCCCTAAACCTTATCTGTTTCTCAAAGGAATGATAGGATAGAAGCAAGTCTATTCTACAAAGCCGAAACATTCCGTGCGAAACATTTTGGCACACCCGGTGGGACCCATTTCGGGTTTCTGTTTCTCTTGCTTGTTTTCATTTTAGGAAGCATACTTGCTATTGCTATTTTTGTTATATTTAGTAAAGAATTTGTCTTTCTTTCCTAGTTTCATATTAGTGAAAGTCATCTTATTTGCTTCATTGAATATCATTTTCGATTTGGGTTTTAAAACATGTGCATTACATTCTTGCTTGATGTTTTCAATTCTATTGAACATAGACTAAGTGACAGGTCGTACACGTGGGGGTGATTTCCACGGTATTGACAGGAAATTAATATTACTTTCACTTCACAACACATACCAAATCACTTCATAATTAACACAACAGCTCAAAACATCCCCCCTTTTCCACGGTATTCCTCCGCCCAATTGAGGTAACCTTATAAGCCAAAACAAACTTGACATTCCCCCTAAGTCTTTTGTTTATGATGGACAACATTCCGCGTCTAAAGGCATAAGCCCACAATAATTAAAATTAACCCTAGGGTTAGTCTCTGGATTTGTGTGTGCATCTTGCTTGTTTTCAGTTATGTTTTCTTTGTTATACACTATCTTCTGTGATCACCTTAGAACAATTTGATAAATGTACTAAGCATTTTTAACAATCAAATCAGCAGCTTCTTATATTTTCTTATACCAGTCTTATTACACCGACATCGGTTAACTGACCGACGTTGGCTATAGTCTAACTGACATCGGTTATCAGATCGATATCGGTTACTGTCTTTTACAGTTTCTGACAAACCAGCAACCTACCAATTTCACCATTCTGAGTCTGTTTCTGTTCCTGATAGATTGAAACCCTACTGTGTAATCCTGTCCATGGTTGTTATCACTCGAAAGCAAGCCGCCGCCATGGTTTCACATGCTTTCTCTGTGCCTTTGCCTGAATCACCCCCTTCACATTCTATAGGGAACCCTACGGACACCAGTGAGATCCCCAAAATTCCTGTAGGAGATAAGGAATTTGCCAAATTTCTGGATGCTAATCCTAGCACTGTACAATACTATTTGTCTCATGCCCCTAATCGTATGCCCGATGGTCAACTCCTTGTTGGCATGCCTATTAGTATAGCTGCTCATTTAGCTCCCACTCTGCCTGATAACACTGCCTTGCTTCCTGCATCTTTAGCCCCGTCTCCTAATCCGACGGCTTCAGAGGTTCATACGACACAAATTAGCTTTCCTTTAGTTAATCTTGGACCCCACATATCATTACCGCCGACTGCTCCTACCTCATCTCTCTTGCAGACTGCTCCGTTCATGACTTGCTCTCTGCCACCTATCCACATGAGCTTTCCTTCTCAAGCTCCGCCTACCTTTTCATTCCCATACACGTATCCTGTGACCTCAACATCTTATATGGGACATCCCTATTCGGTCGCCTCAACATATTCATCCTCCATAATTTATCAGCATTTAACCCCACCATTTTCTAGCGGTGGCCCTTGGCCCAATTTACCTCCGTTTACCACAACCACACCATCATCTCATCCAACTACTGATTTAACTAAACAAATGATGGACAAAATGCAAAATCTGGAGGCTTCTGTTTCAGGAAGTCGTAACGCCTTGACATACAAGCAAGTTTGTCGGGAGCCCATCCACCCTTCAGTCCCCCTTCATTCATATCCTCCTCAAGGGGAATTACCAAAGTTTACCCGTTTTAACAGTAATGAGGACCCTCAACAACACTTGCGATCATTTAGACATGCCTGCTATTTGATTGCTCACGACGACACTTTACTACTCCGCACCTTTCCCATGTCCTTATCAGGACCCGCCTTGGAGTGGTATAGTGCTTTAACCCAGCACTCAATCTTCTCTTTTAACCAGCTAGCCCAATCTTTCTTGGATCATTTCTCCATTAACATTGCCAAGAAATTATCTATCACCGACCTCTATGCCATCCAACAATTTGAAGACGAATCTATCGCAGATTTCGTTGGACGATGGCGGGGCCTTATCAACCAACTTACGTATGCCTTGCCTCAGACCGAACTTACCGAACTGTTTACGCGGGCCTGCGCTAAGCACATCTCTCCTACCCTCCAAATTCAAACTTTCCGTACATTTGACGAGGCCTTTACTATGGCTCGAAAACTAGAGATTCGAGCCTTAGAGGAAGAGAAATTACGGTTGCGCAACAAAAACCCCACTTTCCAAACCCAAGATTCCACCAACAAACCTAACACCACCAATCCTCACCCATTGACTGCTTCGAAATCAAAAGGGGCCGTGCACACAGTGATGGTCAAATCCCAACCACCATCTAATACCCCACCAAAAACCACCTATAAGTATAAAGCAAAGCCCATCAACTACACTCCCTTGGGAGAAACATATGGTGTGATATTGGAAAAATTGCTTAAAGCAGGAGCCATTTCCTTACCTCCTATTAAACCTCACTCCGGGTTTGATTCCACTCGTGCCATACCTTCTTGGTACAAAGAAAATGACTTCTGTAACTTCCACCGCGTGAAGGGACACAGTCATGAGAACTGCAAGATGTTGAAAAACATAGTGCAGGAAATGGTTGATGCGGGGGATATAGCCCTCGATAATCCTAACACCCCTGCTAACCGAAATTTGAAAATATTCAACAAACCATTCCCGAATCATTCTTCTAACAGTAATCTAAACCAAGATATCTTAGCCGAGGAGAGTTTTCATGAGATCCATGCAGTCTTCGATTCCCAGCCAAAGACCTCTATCGAACAAATTCTGAATCAAACCTCTTCACTAACACAGGAAACCGAACCCCTTTCCTCGTCATCAAGACAAACTGAAATCCTTACCGTTCCTTTACCCATCAAGGAATTAACCGCCCAGAGTTCCCTTCTCACAAATTAGCCTTCTTACACCACATCCTTGCAAGACTGTGAGCAGATGTTATATAATTTATCTATTTCCCAAGCGTCTCCTTCTACCATTCTTGTTGTACAAGAGGAAGGCTCACCACTTCTTTTGTCATCCTTAGATGAGAAGCCTCTTGAACCAACATCACCACATTCTTTAAACATGACAGATCCTCTCAAACACGCCCTCCTACCTATTAGTCCTTCATCACCTAAATCTTTTCAACAACCGGTTGACCTCTTAACACCCATTGATACAGTGCCTCATATACCCCTTGTATCACACCCACAGTGGACTGGAATCACAACCCACCTTTCTTCCATACAAAAGTTCCTATTCACACGTGAGGACTGTCATTCCCCAGAAGATAGACAGGTCCTATGGGAATGTTTGAGTACGCCATATTCTACTCAAATGCAAATGACCGATCCTGATGCCTCTACCATATACCTGAAGTGTTTACAGAAGCTTAAAATGCCTATGTCCTCATCTTCACCCCCTCATCTCTACCAAATACCTCATCCACTTCTATTAACCTAACCAAATTTTCCCCTACGCTTGGGACCTCACCCATACCTAGTCTAACACACCCACCTAAGTGGCTTGATTTATCTAAAAATAAAGTCGTCCATCCCATTAGGAGACAGACTCAATCTCCTCAATCTATGCCGCTAACACAACTAAAACCCTCGTCGTCACACCTACCTTCCATATTGGGACCCCATCCCTCTACCTATCCATCCCTCTACCTTACATCAATATATCATACCTCCTGCATTTTCTTTAAAGTGACCTACGCCTTCTGCACCCATACAGAAATCCAAGGGTATAGCAACACCGTCCCACCACGTATCCTATCCACCTATCAACCCTAAACAAATTTCATCATCAAAAGATTTGTTTTCTGTCACTCCTAATTTCTCCGTGGTTGTTTTCTGATACCACAACATTTGTGGCCTCATCATCCAACCTAGCTTCTACGTCAAAGAAGCCACGTTTAGTTAAAACCCATTATCAAAACTCCTTGGCTAAACCACCACCCATACAAACCAACCATACCACGTCATCACCAGAATCGACCCAGTCAATAGCCTCCTCTTCCTCTGACTTTGACCCACACAAAGGGTCTTACACCAAAATCCTTGCTATGTTGGTAGAGAATGCGACCATTTCCCTACCCCCACTTAGACCTTATGATCCATCTAAATCTCAACCTATAGGTTACGATGAGTCTAAAATATGTGCTTACCACCGCACACTAGGACATGACGTAGAGGGATGCAAAGTGTTGAAAGCCATACTTCGTCAATCACCTCTCTCAGATAGAAAAGTTAAGAAAGACAACTTACGAAGAGAGAGACCTTTAGCTTCAATTCCCTCTCCTATACCACTTGTCCCCACCTCACCAAGATCTATCATTATTACAGCCCCACCTCTCGAAAACCATGACCTATCCCTACCATCTTCCTCCTCTCGTATTCACGAGATCAATATGATTAGTGTTGCTACTCGAGGGCAAAAAAAACAATGGGAAAGTGAAAGAAAGCACACCTACGGCATCTCTTTCTCCATCCACCATCCCGATGGCACCGCCACCTAAAGTGGTTATTCACGGACCCACCTATCCCATCTCTAATGGCATAGCCCACCGAACTATGATCAAACAGCTTCAACAATCGCCTGTAAAAATGACATTGTATGATCTCATTCAGACTTCTGAATCTCATCGACAAGCTCTCGTTGAAATCCTTCAAGGGATAGAGGTTTTACCTAATGAAACCTTGCCTGTTACCTCTATTCTAACACCCAATCACGTTGCTTCGCTCACCAAACAATCTATCTCCCCAACCACTTCTGTCTCTGTACAGCAAACCGCTACTGTCAGTTTCTCCGAAGATGAAATTATCGACTTTGGTGTTGAAGATCCTGACCCTACTCTTTTCATCTCAACGTACGTTCGGGATATTCAGGTACATCGTGTTATGATTGACGGGGGTGCTAGCCTAAACATCATCTCTTCAAAAGCCTTCCAACAAATGAATATCCCTTCTAGTTGCATGTGTGCCAACCCCATCATGTTGCGATCATTCAATGATGCTATTACTTCTACTTTAGGCACCGTGATCCTTAACATTCGTGTAGGACCACGTACTCTACCCGAACTCTTCTACATCCTTGAGGGAGAGTTCCAATACAATATGTTGTTAGGCCACCCTTGGATCCGGGCTATGGGATGCGTTCCCTCCACTTTACATAGATGCATAAAATTTGAGTACGAGGGGAAGTCCTACACTGTAAAAGCTGATCCTCCCCCCTTCAAAACTTGCAATATGTTGTACCACCCTAATGATGTGCTTGTACCAGTTAAGACACCCGTTCATCCAACCCAGCCATCCACTTCCAACGCACCTACACCTTCAACCAATGAAACCGCCATTACAAATATTACTTCCTTTCCCACAGATAACATCCCAACCTCCAACCCCTTAGTAGATGTTTTTCAACGCCTTATGCTGAGGTAGTACCGCCTATATAACGTTAGCTCTTTCCATACCCCGCAGGAATACGGACAGTTACATGCACATCCCACCTACGACCGTCGCGTGGGGGAGGTAATATGTTACGGACCACCCCATTTCCACACCAACCTAACATATGGGGGTGTTGACGCATCCTCCGTTACCCCTGAACCTACTCTTGGTGTGGTTCCCTTCCAATCCGATTTTCAATACTTGACAAATTTTTGTTTCGCCCTCACCTTCTTGACTCGCTGTGCTTATAAAGGCTTTGGTTTTGGTCTTTATGAACAAGGCCGACATACACTCATTCCCATGACTACATGCAAACACAATGATCGCAGTGGTCTCGGTTTTCCTGAAACACCTACACCGGAGAAACCTCGTGTCAGTTGTATCATGGAAGATGATGACGTCACCTCTACCAAACCATCATCACCCACTTTGCCATCATCACCCACAGAGTCGATAGACCCTGAATCTATCCCTCCTAACTTTTTTTTCATAAATGCTATCTTCATAGGTCCTCTCACTTATCAACGCGATAATGAGGACCCATATTCTCTTCCCCTTCTGTATCCAGACATGATCGAAGAGGATTCGCCTTCGATTAATGTTGTTGAGTGCCAGGATGACGACTCCATCCTCACTTACCTTGGGGCGGATGACTCCTATATTCAACACGCCTTACCGTCTGAAACTCAAACCATGTAATGAGTCGACTATAGAAATCAACATCCACACAGAGGAGGATCCTCACATTGTGAAGATTGGACAATCCCTTAACTCATCAGAACAAGCCACCTTTACTACCTTTCTCCGTACCCACAAACAAGCTTTCACTTGGTCCTACGCTGACATGCCAGGAATTGATCCTACCATTTCCGTCCATAACATCACCCTAAACCCAGATTCCAAACCAGTCAAACAAAAACTAAGAAAAATGCATCCACGCATTGCCCTCTTGGTCAAAGAAGAGCTTCAACGACTTATTTTTGTTTCCTTCATCTTGCCTATTGACTATCCTCAATGGATTTCTAACATCATACCTGTCACTAAAGTGACGGGGGGACTTCGGATATGCATGGATTTTTGAGACCTTAACCTCGCTTGCCCCAAGGATGACTTCCCCCTCCCAAGTATTGATCAACTTGTTGATCTCACTGCGGGCCATGAAATGCTTTCTCTCATGGATGGCTTTTCGGGATACAATCAAATTTTGGTAGCCCCGACCGATCAACATAAAACTACCTTCATAACTCCTTGGGGAACCTTCTGTTATCGTGTCATGCCATTTGGCCTTAAGAATGCTGTTGTGACCTATCAGTGGGCTATGACTTACATTTTTCATGACATTATGCACACTATCCTTGAGGATTATGTCGATGATCTTCTTAGCAAATCTAAACATCGCAGTGAACATCTCGATGTTTTAACCATTATTTTCGATCACCTGTTACAATATTCAGTCCGGCTTCAACCAAGGAAATGTGTCTTTGGTGTTCTTTCAGGAAAAATTCTTGGCTTTATCATCTCTTTGCGTGGCATTGAGGTTGATCCATCTAAAGTAAAAGCTATCCTAGAAATGCCCCCACCCAAAAACCTCAAACAATTGCATAGCTTGCAGGGTAAACTGCAATCCATCCGGCGTTTCATCTCCCAACTCTTGGATCGATGTCAACCTTTCCATCACCTTCTTAAAAAGGACATTGCCTTTCAATGGAGTGAAGAGTGTCACCAAGCCTTTGAAGCTCTCAAAGCCTATCTCTTGCAGCCACCCGTGCTTATTCCACCTCAGGATGATTGCCCTTTCTACCTTTACCTTTCTGCCACTGACCATGCTATAGGAGTCATGCTCGCACATCGGGACTCAACACGTCGAGAACAAGTTGTTTATTATATAAGTCGTACTCTCATGGATTACGAGACTAGGTATACACATGTAGAAAAATTGTGCCTAGCCCTATCATTCGTAGCCACCAAACTCCGACATTACCTCCTGAATCACAAAACTTTTGTCATCACCAACACGGACCCCATTCATTATATGTATGCCAAACCACATCTAAACCAACGCATCGCCCGATGGCTTATGCTCCTCGCTGACCTCGACCTTGAGTTTGTACAATAGAAGTCAATCAAAGGACAAACTATTGCGGACCAACTTGTGGAGGCCCCTTTACCTGGGGAACAATTCACCAATTTTAATTTCCCCAACGAACTCATCGCCACTCTTTCACTCAGGGAAGAGTCATATCAAATGACCCTCTTCTTCGATGGATCCAAATTCCAGTGCGGTGGAGGAGCCGGCATTGTTCTCATCCCTCTTGACACTGAACCTATGCCTCTTTCATTCTGGCTCGATTTCCCCTGCACTAATAATACTGCAGAATATGAGGCCCTTGTTCTGGGTCTCCAGGTTGCGTTACACTTAGGTGTCAAATCTATTAATATTTTTGGCGACTCTCAATTGGTAGTCAATCAAGTTATGGGCATCTACCAATGTAAGAATGAGGAACTTCAAAAGTACAAACATTACGTGGATTCACTTTTGACCTTATTTACTCGTTATTCTATCCAGACCATTCCCCGCTCCACTAACAAATTTGTGAATACTATAGCTTGCTTAGCCTCGCAAATTCCTACCTCACCAACTGACTCTGACATATTCGTCTTGGTCCAACAACTTTTTACCCCATCCTACTCATCCCCGATTGTTTGTATGATAAATAATGTGTCTGCTAATTCACAGGATACCTGGTACCACCAATTTCATGACTACCTTACAACCTCTGTTCTCCCACCTGACCTTACTAGTAATGGAAAACGTGCTTTTCTTAAAAGTGTTTCTCGTTATGTCGTCATGGGGGGACTCCTCTATAAACGTGGCTTTGATGGCATCCTCCTTCGATGTCTAACCGGCACGAAGGTCACTGTACGTACCCAAAATTGTAAGGTACTGTACCGCCAGAATAGTGTAACAAGTGCCCCAATGATGATACAGGTCTCCTCGCAAGGTGTTCGGGATCCAGAAAAGCCCTCAGAGTATGTGTTAACATCCCGCATGCCCCGCTTAGCCCCCACGCCCTTTATTTTCCCCTTTTTTCCTCTTTCCTTGGCCTCTTGACCTTCAGTGATGAAACCGCCACCCTGTAGGGCGGCGGTCTCATGACCGCCGCCCTTCTCAGAGCAGCGGTCCTGTGCGCGTTTTCCAGAACACTCTTTTTACGTGACTCACGTGAAATATCACGTTTCACCAGCTTTTCTTTGCTGACTTGAGCATGCATTAATGTTTTTGGTCCCCTGGAACAGTGTTTTTCCTTTGTTTATTGTTTAGGAGTTCAATTTGGTTTTGGTTCTTGGATGCTTGAATTCCTATAAATGCATGGTTTGTGTACATACAAATGGTCTGATTTTGGTGAAGATTTTGGCGAAGAATTTAGTCTGGAGTTTTTGGTCTGAAGCTTGGCTGGATTTGGAAGTTTGATCTTTGCTCTCATTCCCTCATTTTAGTGTTTTAGTTAGTTAGCTTGTTTAGAAGCCATAGCTTGAATTCACTTGCATCTTTTGTTAAATTGCTCAGCTGTTGGTAAGCCACAGATCCATCTTGTGCAGGCAGTGCTGTTGTTCCACCCAATCCGGATAGAAGCTTGCCTCTGAATTCCTCTTTGCTGTAGATTTGTTTTACTGTGACTTAGAGTTCTTAGTTCAATTCATTATATACCTGGTTAGTATTATTCAGCTGTTGGTAAGCCACATATCCAACTTGTGCAAGCAGTGTCTTTATTTTGGAATAGAATAACTTAGGAAGCCATTAAAGTTACAGGTTTTGCTCTTCATATAGGATAGTTGCAGGTTTTGGTCGCTTCACGTTGCATGACTCGCAGTAAAATCCCGCTAGGAATCGCATAAGCCAAGCTCTGTACTCTTGCGCTATCCCTCTCCTACTCGCATTCTCGGTCTGCATTCTGAGTTGTCCTTGTCCCAAAATCTACTCCTATCGGTGCTAGCATTACACGCTTTTCTGGATCCAAGTGAACACGAAAGAACGAGAATATCATATTGAGGGGACGAGATCACATACACCATCGGATTCACCACTGTTCTGCGGAATCCAGGTTTTACATTTCAAAGTTCTATCAAATAGAGTAGTTAATCTCTTTATTTCATTTCATTCTATTCTCGACATTGCCAAGGAAGCTGTGGGGATTGATAGTTTCTAAGAAACTATGATTCACTCCTCACTTCTGAGGTAGGATCGAGAATCTTGCAGGTAGATTAGACAGGCTATTTTATTTAGAATAATTCTACAAATCGCACAGGCAAATAACCACACTCGGTTATCTTGTCTGTTTTAATTATTGTTTAGTTATTATTTCTAGATATGCTTAAAATAGTTTTCTTCCCTTAAAATTGTTAAATATTTCATAGAAGAATAAAAGTTATATGCAGTTAGATTTATTTCACGTAATTAGAATTTGCTTCATTACAGTTAGTTTTTCCTTTTATGACAATTACGGGACCTCAAGAGCCCAGGGAATATATATTTGAGCCAATCATGCCTCAACCAAACCTCGTCACAGCGATAGTTGACATAGACCAAAATCTCAGGATACAAGTATTCCGAACAACCACAGATTTACAACTGATCAGTTCACAGTTAAGAGGATTAAACATAGAAGACGACCAATCACATGCATTTTGGTCAAGTCAGCCAAACTACAAATTACTCTAGAAAACATCCACATGACTGTAGAGGGGCTCGAAAGAGAACAAACATTCGGGTGCGATCCTCTAGTTCCACAGCCAGACACTGGAGACACCCTCGTAGATATAGATACCAGCTTAAGAATACAGGTTGCGAGAACGTCTGTAAGGTATTCTAAGAAGATTGCACAACTATTGGTTCTAAACATAGAAGCTGAGAAAGCATACGATTACTGGATACTAGGGATTAGAACTTAATCTTGCGTATGACCATAATAGGACCGCAACAACCAAGAGTCTACGGTTGTGATCCACATATCCCACAGCCCAACGAATCCACAAGTCAGTTAGATATAGATACTGGCCTATGCACACTAGTATTTCAGTCCACCCCACTTCCACCTATCATCATTGAACAACTGTCCTTACTAGATATAGCGGCTAACGAAGCTAGGGAATTCTGGACTAGGCCAGAAAATCATCCATAGAATCGATTGTATTCATCATCCACTATATGACCTTATCAGGAGATATACACGAAACAATCCCAGGTCATTTTCCACGTATTCCACAACCCATAGATTGAATCACGCCAGAGCTCGATATCGATTGGAGCCTTCAAGCAGTCATCCTCGCTGATCGATATATCACACCAGTCCAAGTTAGAAGGGCCTTCTTTGCCTTAGATTCACAAATTCCACTAGTGTGTGTCGAAGACATTAGACTGCCTAACTAGTTTGTCTGCATATTCCATCCCCACCGGCTATCTCGGCACGACCTCGAGAGGTCGGGTATGCGGAAGAGTCACTTGTAGATTCTCACGCTTGCCTGTCACTTTTCCGACGTACAGTCACCTATACCATCCAACAAGTCCACAACAGTATTTGTGGTGGACATTTTAGTGGCCTTATCGTGGTTAAACGAATCCTTCACCTAGGTTATTATTGGCCTACTCTTAATAACGACTGCTACTAATATGTTAAGCGTTGTGTTATGTGTCAACAACATGCCAACCTTCAACATACTCCTAGCCATCTGCTACAAGTCGCACGAGATCTTTGGCTTTTCTCACAATGGGGTTTAGACCTTATTGGTGAGATCCACCCACCCTCTTCACAACGTCACCATTGGATAATCACAGCAACCGAATATTACACAAAATGGGTGGAGGCCATTCCACTCATTTCAATCAAAAAAGAAAAAAAATTCGAATTCGTTAACCATCACATTATCTGTCGTTTTGGTATTCCTCATCGCCTAATAACAGATAATGGTAAATCTTTTAAAAATAAGTTGTTACAAGACCTTTGTGACAACTTTGGTATCAAAATTAGTTTCTCATCACCTTACTATCCACAAGCCAACGGTCAAGCTGAATCTTCTAATAAAACCCTAACCAAAATCCTCATGAAAGTTGTCAATGAGTCCGGAAGAAATTGGCACGATCACATTCCCTTTGCCCTTTGGGCTTATCGTACTAGCATTCGTACCTCCACTAATGCCACACCATTTTCTTTGGTATATGGTACCGAGGTTGTCTTGCCTCTCGAAGTATAAATACCCTCCCTTAGAATATCTCTTCAGGATATTCTCACCAATGATGATTTCTGCCAAGAGCGGTTAGCCTAATTAGAGCTTCTTGAGGAGCGTCGTCTTACGGCTCTTGATCACCTTCAAATCTACCAAAAACTCATCAAGCGTGCTTATAATAAATGACTTCATGAGCGTACCTTTAAGGTTGGTGATCTTGTCCTCAAAGAGAATCAACATGTAACCAAACTAGAAAAGAGCAAACGTGGAAAATTTGCTCCTAATTGGATTGGGCCTTACATTATCACTCACACTTATGGATCAGGCACTTATCGTTTAGCTTCGCTTAATGGTAAACCTAAGCCTGAGCCCCTTAATGTGTCGCATCTTCGACCATTCTACTATTGAAATTAGTGTTATATCACTACTTATCTCCCTTACGCTCGTCCCTTGAGCTCATTTACCACCGCATACACTTTGTTTCTTACATCTCAAAATCCAATCAAGCTCACATGGTTTGATTATCACCTCCCCTTAAAAGATGCCTTCCCCTTTTTAGTCTATTCCATGACTTCAAAGTATCAAAATGACACATTCTTAATTAAAACACTTATAAGATTTTCTTGAGTCAAACTTCCTACAAAAACTAGATGCTTTATGCCCAATGGACATCTAGACCTCTAAATTATACAATAGACTACTCCCTTGAAGGACAGCTATATGCCAAACTATTGCTACTATTATATATAGACTGCTCCCCCAAAGGACAACTATGCACTAAAATCACATCTGCTACTATAAATAGACTACTCCCTTGAAGGACAGCTATACACAGTCAGCCTTTATCAGAAGCTTCTCACATTGATCAGCTTCGTGAAGACCTCAAGAATAGTATGATTAATATCCCTTGTAGACTTCCTGCACCGATCAGTCTATATTCAGTAAAATAAAAGCCACATTCAAAATAACTTTTGAGTCATGGACTTGTCTATTTAGGGTAGGTTCTCTTTCGTCAGAATGCTCACTTTGTAACAAGTTCTTCGTACCTCAGCTATACCATCCACCTCACCTCACCATTTGTTTAAACTCAATGGACGTGACGTATATCTGATATATTATGATCATACAACTCTTTTACCTATTGAATTCTCGTCTATGCACGGTACCTAGGGGTTCAAGCTCATCCTGCATTAATATGTGGTTTGTTTAGCTCTTTTCAACTACGGAGTAACTTTTTCCTCTTTGACTCAAATCTAGGATTATGTGTTAATCTTAATCAGGATATGGTTCCCTACCACTTGGGTAGGCTAACTTTCGCTTCACTTCTACCTATTCCAAAATCACCAATTCATTACCAACACCAGCAACATTACCCTACCAATATCAATATCAATATTTTTACCAACCAACAAATTGCCTAACCATACCTAAATTGCCTGAATTCACCTCTCCCTGGTCTTAAGGGAGAACTACATTGGTCTAAGGCCCCTCCTTGATTTGTGCAATGGGCTATGTAGGCAGCCTTCGGAGACATGGGGTCTCCCAAGGTTAGCTCGACCATCCCCTACCATACCCTATCATGTGTTGTCAATATAAATATTTTTTGTGTATTTTTATTTTCCAACATCCCTCTTTATCCTTTTAAAAAAAAAAAAAAACAACATTTAAAACACAACCATTCTTATTATTATCATCACTCAAAACCACATACATCTTTAGTTTTATTTTAGATGTTAAACAAATGCATCTTCTCTATCATCGACTCGCAGGCCGACATCCTTATTTATTCTTATATTCCTATAAAGTTCACTCAGACCCTTGCACCTCCTCCCGAATCAGGTGGTGATCGTGATCGGCGATGCCCCTCAGTGGGCCTCTCCATCCTCAACGGTGCCATTTCCATTGGTTCCTCCCATTGATCCGCCAACATCTCCTGTAACATACGAATACGTCCTCTCGCGTGGAGGAATCTTGCCTCCAGTCTCTCCACTCGTAACTGTGAAGCCTCTAACAATCCCATTGTCTCATTCACCTGTATTTGAAGCTGGCAAGCCAAATCCTACAGATGATCTCTCTCTGCTGTAATCATAGCTATGTCAGGGCACTCACGTGCACCTCGTAGCTCTGCTACCCACCATACTCTATATGCCTCTGTCGTTCCCGCATCCATAACCCTACGATCGGCTGCTATCTCTTCTGGCCCTTCTGGAGGTGTAGGCCGGGGAGGTGAGAATGCTGCCTCGGCGTCAATCCTCATGTATGGTCTATATGTCATAGGAATATCCTGAACGAACCCAAATTGTCACCAGCACGTGATCTAGAGGAATCCTCTCATACTCACCCAGCCTATGCCCTGCGATCCACCTCAATCGCTCTACACCCCTCAACTCCTCAGCTATATGCTTTGTCACCATATAATTACCGTACGGCCTCCAACAAATATCTGCAATCGTCACCATCTCCCATACCTGTCTATAATACTAGATGTCATCTATCACGGCCTGGGATATCGCTTCTTGTTCTGTTTGGACCCATCATTTGAATCCCAACCTTTACACTCCTAGCCTCTCCCGACTCAATGGGTCGGCCTATTGGACGCACACAAACAATATGCTCATACGCCCAACAATGTAATAAGTACAAACAATCCAGTGTCATCCTGTGTTTTCACTTGCAGGCCCATAAACCCCTATATAACTCTGCTAGATATGTGGGTGCCCATGCAAATGTCACGCTCATTTCTATCATTTCCCAAATAACACTCATCAATGCTTTGGGAAATCTTCCACCTTCCACCCTCGGCAATGCATAATACCCCACCGCTATCATTAATAGCACGGCCAACCTTGTTTCCTCAGGGGTGTGTTGCATACATTGTACCATATGTAAATGATAAACCTTGCTGTGTCAAATCTCGTGCAGCTAACCCAAATACTGCTGTTATCACTGCCTACCCCACGCTGGGCAACGCCTGATACACTGTTTTTCCTATCATTGGGAGTCTCAAAATACGGAACACATCTTCCAACGTCACTGTCATCTCCCCTGTTGGCAGATAGAAGGTATTCTTTTCTGGATTCCATCTCTTAATCAATGCCTCTAACATAGCATGGTTATGCGCAATTCTTGAATAATAACGGATTCCACTTAACCCCAATCGATTTATCAATGCCCATTCAGCTGGTGTTACATCCGCTCGGATTCGTGACAACAACGCTAGCACAGTATCATTCATCCTTAACCTTGCTTCTGCCTGCATACATCAAAATGACACATAATTATTCAAAAGAACAAATCTCTACGGGTTTTTTTCTAAAAATCTGGAAACCCTTACAGTGACCGATAGTGGTTATGCATAACCGATACCGATTACTTATAAATGATACCGGGTCACTGTTAAAAATATACCTACCTTGCTTAAAACATACACCTTCGATATTTATGAAGCCCGTTTACTCCTATTTCTACCTAAAAACCTACGTGATCATCTTGTTTACCTACCCCATAACACTCACCCTATCCCCAACCCTTGTCTATTACCTTTTCTTTCTCATCTTTACCCACTTACACTTCTCTCATCCTATTCACAAGACATGCAAGAATCAGGTTACAACCAAACAGTTTACCTCTCGGGATGTAGCAGCTTGGGGCAGAACATGTCTTCCCCCTCGTCCCTGCCTACTGGATGCTTCTCCTTGTTCAGCCATGTTCACCACCCTCTTCAAATATAACTTGTCTTTCCACCTTCTGAATCTCAGCCCACGCTCACTTCACCTGTCTCTTTCCTCCTTATCACTTAAATTCTTTCATGCAATTACCTGTAGCAGTTGTCAAATAGCGTCGCATTCGCATATTTAACTTGTTGCATGACTCTAAAAATAAGAATGCTAAAAATAAGAACTTAAGTTGCCAACCCAGCAATTCTATTTTTAGGAAAATAATTCTTTCATAACCGATATCGGTTAGATGACCGATATCGGTCATATAGCTACCGACATCGGTTACATAACCGATATCAGTCATGTCCCCCCTGTTGCTTAAACCTAAGCCTTTTTTTTCATTTTTACAAATTTTTGTGGCGCCCGTCCCTTTTTCCTGCATGAACAACACCATTATCCATATTTTTCATTAAATCCATATCTCATCACAATTTCATCAACATCATCTATCTATCTTACAAAAACAACCAAGCCATCAACAAACGATATTAAAAACCATCAATCTATACACCATTTGAATCCAAATCAACAACTACAAACATTCAATATTCACAAACCAGCGACAAAACATACAACATTTCATAACACAACATGTTAATTAAACTCATCATCTATATACATACATACATCCCATCAACAAAAGACATCAACAACATTAATATATAACACCATGTAAATCAAACTCATCATACATTAAATATCACAAACCATTTTCAAAACACTTAACACATTTTTACGCACAACATGTGGGTCAAATCATCATATCTATATATATACAAAGTTTCAAATATACAATGTGCCCTGCATCGGGGGCCTCTGTGATCTCATAATACAACAAATCTAGCACGCAGGCCGTGATAACTGTCAATAATCTCGACTCGGCTCGCAGGCCGGTCTCTCATATCAAAAACATACTCGGCTCGCAGGCCGGTATCAACTATACAACCCGTACTCGGCTCGCAGGCCGGGTATATACAATAAATGAATGAATGAATAAATGAATACATAATATCTAGGCATGCAGGCCTCTATAAACATAGCCGGTTTGCAGACCGGTGCCCATATCCAATGAACTAATACAAAAATATGCAAGGACCCCTCAGCTCTCTCCACTGCCCTCTGCCTGTCTGCCTGCTGGTCCCTGTGCTGCCTCTCGCCTCCTGCCTGTCACAGACCCACCGGTTGTGGCTGCACCTCCCTGAGATCTCTGGCTCCGAGAGGTCTCTGCTCTATGTGCTGCATAAGGCTGATAATCAGCCACAGTACCATCAAGAATATCCTAATAGTACCAGGCCTCCGCTCTAGCCTCCATATAACGATCTCGAGCCACCGTAGGTGCTGGGGGTGGTCCCCTGACACCTAATACCAGTGCCCCCTGTGCCTGTGCTGGTGCCGCTGGTGGTGCTTGTGGCTAGGGCGGTACCTATACCTATGTCGGTGCCGCTGGTGGTGCCCGCTGGTGGTGCCTGCGCCTGTGCCTGTACCTGAGCCTCGGCTAGCTGCCCATGTAAGACACCTATCTATGCCTGTGCAACAGCAAGCTGCCCCTGTAATAGTTGTATCTGGCCCCTGAGCTGATCCCTCTCTGCTATCACCCGCTGCCAAGTCTGGCTGTGCGGGCTGTGCTCTCCTCGTAGCTCTCTCTCCGGCCCACCAAACCAAAAATGCTCCTGTGCAGCCGGCATCATCTACGGTATCATCTGCAGGCCTCTCAGCAACCCAATCTGGGTCCACGGGCTGTGGTGCAGGCAGTGGAGCCTCTACATCATCCCTCCGGTACTGAGGGAAGCGAGGTGGCTCATCCTTTTGTAGCCCCATCTGCCTGCGTACCCTCTCCAAGGGGTATCCTCTCATACTCCTCGGGCATCCGTCCTGCAATCCAGAACGTATACTGGATCCATCTGAGCTGTGATCGGGCTCCTCCAAGGGGGTGATGACCTCTATACAGTCTCCATACAATATCTACTGTTGTCAGGCCCCTCTAACATATGTCTATAATAAGTGACATCCCGCCCTGCAAGCACTGCTCATGGCTAGCCCATGACCCCCAACCACCTCTGAAAGCCGTATCTATAGATGACCTGTGGCCCTGGCTGCTGGGGCAGCCCTACTGGTTTAATGCATATGATATGCTCATATGCCCAACAGTGTAGTAAAAAACGTCGAGCAAATCCTGAATCACCTCATCCGGTGATAGCCCCACAGCTCTCGGTATAACTGCACCAGGTATACTGGTGCCCAAGCATAACATGTGTGATCCTCCACCATCTCATGTAGTACCCCCATAAGCGCCCGTGGAAAGCGGCCTCCCTCTGAGTCTGGGAGGGCGAAGCAGGTGATCCCGATCATCATCAGCACAGCAAGCCGTGGTCTCATGGCGGTGGGCTCGGTACATATCCCCATACGTGATACTCACGCTGTGATATGTTAGTAGCACAGCTGCATCCCTGAATACGTGTAAGATGCTGTCCATGGCTGTCTCAGCGTCAACTTGAAAGACTGCCTCTCCATCAATCGGTAATCGAAGGATGCGATACACATCCTCCAATGTGATGGTCATCTCTCCAGTCAGGAGATGGAACACATTGGTCGCCGGATCCCATCTCTCGATGAGGGCGACCATCAAACTGTGATCCCTGTCAATCGCTCTGTATCGCTGGACTCCACCGAGTCCCACCTCGTGCATGATACCCCACTGCGCTGCGGACACGTGTGGCCACATCCATCTCAACAGTGGGGGCATCCTGTCCCGCATCGTCAGCTGCTGACGTGCCTGCAAAACAAACTCACTACATTAGCCCTACTCTTTATCACAACATCTACTAATACCCTCTACACCCACCTATCTTACCCTCAAAACCTGTACGATATCCCCCTCCCTCTTCACACCCAAACAACAACCTAAACCATACCAAAACACTCAAACAATACCAAAACACCCCCACCACAACCCAAAACCATACCAACACACCCCAAACAATACCACAACACCCATACAAACAACCCAAAAAAAAAAAACGAAATACCCCAACACCCAAACAACAACCAAAAATTCAAACCAACAACAAAATAAGGACCGATACCGGTCACTTATGACTGACACCGGTCCTCTTCACCGACGCCGGTCGCTATACAACCGACACCGGTCACTCACAAAACTCTGTCCACCAAAAAATTTTCATGACCAATGCCGGTCGCTTAGCGACCGACATCGGTCGCTGTAAAATTCCCTAGCCGAACCCCGCGCGGCCCCCCCCCCAAATCCATTTTTTCCTATTTCTCCCTCTATACCCGCCCAAACACCCTAAAAACCTACCCACCCAGCCGCCTTGGCCTATTTAACCTATCTACCCTCTCCTTTTTTTAAATCATTTCCATTTATTAATTATTTTATCAAAATCTAACATTCCTACCCAAAACCCAAATACAGCATAATATACTCAAATCCACACAAGGAGGGGTTTCAAACCTACCGGTACGACGACACGTCGTCGTGGTGGGATGGGTGGTGGTGGTCCAGCTTGTCTAGCACCTCCTGCTCCTCCTGGTTGTGCCATGGCTCTAACTCCCCTCTGCTGGGTCCTCCACCAATTAACTGTTGCCTCCTACTCACTTGGGCCCACTACTCACTCACTCCTCCACTCAAATAGCACCACCTCAACCAACAAATGCTCCAATCTCAATAATCCACCTCAGACAACTCAAATCGGTTTTCAAATTGCAAATGTGACAATGACAGGCCGTATTTTTCTTTTTATAGGTTTTTGACCTATAACCGATATCGGTTTTATTATGCCCTAAGGAACTGGTATCGGTCCCCTAACTGATATCGGTCATCAGATAATCGACATCGGTTTTATTCCAACTTTTCCCCCAATTTCTGCCCCTATTTCCTAATTGCCCTTTCTCACAAACATCGCCTATATCAACCTTTGCCGCAACCCAACAATTTGGCCCGACCCAAGGCCTCACCCCAACCATTTGGCCCGACCCAAGGCCACAAACCAACAATTTGGCCCGACCCAAGGCCTCACTCCAACCATTTGGCCCGACCCAAGGCCACAACCCAATAACTTGGCCCGACCCATGGCCCTCACTCATCAATCAGCCCGACCCAAGGCCGTAACCAACCAATTTGGCCTGACCCAAGGCCTCACCCCAACCACTTTGGCCCGACCCAAGGCCCGACAACCCAACAACCATTTGGCCCGACCCAAGGCCTCACACCCAACCATTTGGCCCGACCCAAGGCCACAACCCAACAACTTGGCCCAACCCACGGCCCTCACTCATCAATCAGCCCGACCCAAGGCCGTACCACTTAAATACCTCACCCAACATCAACAACATACACTTTTATCCACCCATCATGTAACTTTTGTTCACTCAAGCTCACCTGTTCATGTTTTATCATGATTAGGGTCCTTGACTTGATCTGTCGACCAACTTTGCCTAGACTTAGACCGTGACGTTTATCTCAATCAAACCAACCATTTGGTACTGCTGAACATGCCCAAACGTTCCTGTACCTTACCCGTTATATACCCTGGAGCTACTTCCTATGCCTTGGATACTAGGATTATATCACCCTTGTTTGGCTAAACTATCGACCTTTGCCTATGCATTGCTGGTTTGCTTGTCAAATCATGTACCCTAGTCGCACTAATGCATTTCCATGTGCGTCTGCTTCTTTGGACCTACCTCACCACCTCACCATCATCTCCACACCATTTACCATTTATCAACCCTATCCCTGCTTTCACGCTATCTCAATCTGTGATAGATTTGAGGGGGATTACCTATACCCTTAACAGGGGAAACCACTTCATATTATTGTCCGTGCAGCTTTACAAAACAAACTACACGACAATAAGGGGCTAATGTAGACACCAAATTTGTGTCTTACGACCCCTTGTGACCCGCATCTCATTTCGCAACCTAACCTCACCACCTAAACCTTACACAATTATTTATTAATTATCTTATAATTAATAAATCCACATCGCCTTACCTGCCACCTCATTTTGCCACCTCATCATGACCTAGGCCTAACCCTAAACTAATCTAATTAAGACCTATAACTTGGTCTACATCCACACCCATGACTAATGACCCCTTTCTCGCACCCAAAACCGACCTTCTAGTCACTTGACCAAGCCCGCAACTAATCCCTCGGGAGAAAAGGAGGGAAAGTTGGCTATTTTACTAAAAATAGCCCACTTTGACCTGACCGATACCGGTTCCTACTCAATCGCCGTCGGTTACATAACCACCATCGGTTCCCCGTAAATGACCACTTCCAACCAAAAACAAAGGATCGGATTTTCATTTGATCGAAAAAGAAAGAGAAATCATTGAGAGAATCCGGATTTGCTGGGGCCGAGCAGAGACAAGTGAAGAAACAAGAAGAGTTTGCAGAGAAGGACATCAAGCCCAAGACTGCAACTGAATAACCAGAGCCCAGTAACACTCATCCGAGCATCAAAAGAGGAGATAACTCATCTTGGATTGTCAGATCATCCAACTTGGGTCCTATCTTCATCACCATAGTCTTGAAATCTACATCTGCACCAGGGACGAGTAAGTAGTGTTTTATATGTTTCTAAGCACCATTTTCTTGAGCCTGTTGATTAATAGTAATCATAAGTTTATTCCTAGGTCTACTACCAGCAACATAATGCACTTAACCTTCACCCATACATCTTGATATTGCCCAGAAGGCCATTTTATCACACTCTGAGTCTTCCCTGTCCTCCTATTATTCCCCTCAGCCATCCACCAATCTTAATAATCCCACAATCACCCTGCAACCAACCTCTACCCAGAAGCACCTAGATTACTGACCCTACCGATGTCAATCATCCCCTACCGGTAGCGGTTATCTAACCGCGGTCGGTTACCCAGTGACCGGCGTCGGTCACTGGTGATTTATACCCCGAAACCTTTTTCTCACCTATTTGCCACCTAACAACCTCAGATCCAGTCTGGTTTATCCCTATAACTCAACCTGAACGTATCAACGACCAGTAACCGAACAAACAACGTGACACTTTTTATTGATAATTTAGCTTCTATTGCTTTGTAACGAGATACCTAAATCATGATTTTGCAATAGCTTTCTTTGTTATCATTTGTGTTAATTCGTATTAAAAGGGGAACTGACCACCTTCGAAAGGAAGTTTTATATTTCCTGGGCCTAAGTCAGCTCTCTCATTTATTGTATAATTAAAATCTGGTGGTCCTGTATTCTTACTTGCAGGTAGTCTTTCCAAGACAAAAAGGAGTTCTTCGCAGTCGATCTGATCTTTCTCTACGGTACGCGCACACCATCTCAACATTCAACAGGTATTCCTCCTAGCCCTAACCCTTATCTGTTTCTCAAAGGAATGATAGGATAGAAGAAAGTCTATTCTGCAGAGCCGAAACATTCCGTGTGAAACACAAATGTCTATACCTAGATAGTGTGGTGGAACTCCTTTAAAGGGAAGGAAGTGACATATTGATTCAGGGAATAATAATGACATCCAACTAGACATTTGGTAGATAGGGGGATGTTGGTGTGATTCTCCAAAGAATATCTAAGGAATACATACATTGTAATGACATTCTTTCGATAATCTAACAATATTATCCTAGAATACGTTTATGAGTTCATTAAAACACAAGGAAAAATCATACAAGTCTATGAGTAAACCCATCAACCAATCTAAGATTTACACATTTTGTTTCTATGGTAGTTCAACACTAGATAATCAACTCAATGTTAATATTTATGTCAAGTTCAATATGAACGAGGTGTAAGTATTATCAAAGGGGTAGACGTGACTCCCAATCAAAGGATACCACTACAATTTTATCAACCAATAAGGCCTTAATGTCAAAGGGTGAGGATTACAAATGTAAGCTACGTAACCACACCAATTGGACACGTTAATCAAGTGTTGTAAAGAAGTGAGATATTAGTGCCAATATGGTATCAAAACTATGCATACAAAGTAAGCAGAACTCTTCAATATTTTTGAAAATGTTTGAAATCAATCTAAATCAAAGTATACTAAGGATGTGCTAAAATGTGGGCAGCGCAACACCACAATGCAAACACTTACATCACATTTATGAGAAAAATGATGTAAGTATCTTAATTTTATTGAGGAGATGCAAACAAGGTAGCATGTCTAAGAGGATCAAATGATGAACCAAGCCTAACTACGATGATGATCTTAAAATCAAGATCAAGTGGCTATCAAGATGTAAGAAACATACCCACACACTTTAAATGTTTAACAACTTAGCCGCAAACATCGACGAGCGTAAACGAATATAAAAGTGGTGAACACAAGCTATTGATAACACTCGTAAAACATGTCTTCCCTTATCTCAAATGGGCAACAAGAATGTAAAGGAGTATACCAAGTGGTGGTGAAACAAGCTAGTATAACTTCGGCAGAGTTTCGCCTTGTCTAATAACAAGTGAAAAACTAAGGAAAAGTAACACGTTATAATTTTTGTGATGAATATCACTAAGCTCTAACTTTGATTGACTCTCCCCTTGTTTGGAAAACAAGGTTTTGGCTCCAAAATAAGTTAATGCTTCATGAGGGCTCTTGACTCGATGTTTTGGACTAGAATAAGTTGTCCTCTTGAAGAAATGGATTTCCTATTAGATCTCTCAACTAGGTAATACAAACACACAATGCGAGATCGATTTTTCAAGGAGTTACCCTTGAATTATCTCGGATTTAATTTAACCCCTTTGAATACAATGAGCATAAACGTGTTCTCTTGTATCCTCACTGAGGTCACAATATACTTTATATTTTTGCTCTAAATCACAAAATTCTTTCTAGTAAAGTGGGTAAAGTGAGGTGTTTCCCATTTTTTCCACAAGGTTACTCAGTTGTGGCCTATTTAAGGTTCCTAGAATCACCCTCATTGTTGTAGCTTTTATGCCGAAGGGGTTATGTTCTAGTTAAGTGGATAGGAACGTACCCTTTTCCAAACCTTCATATACAATATTTTGAATATGGTGTTTTTAAAAAAAAATTAGACTTAGTGAGGTTTTTCACACCGATGAATACCTACAACACACGTGTGATTAGAAAATGTTTCGCTTCTCCTTTGTTTGGCAAGCAATTAGGTCCTACAAATCAAGAGTTATAGTTTAATAAGATTCACAATATAATATAATGAGGATTAAGTGTTGTTTTTTATTCTCAAGATCATCTAAGGATGTAAGAGAAGAGCATACACAACAAAAAAATCCAACTAAATAACAATGAAAAACTTGTAAATCAAAGAAACTACTATAATGTGTTGCAAATCAAATACATGGCCAAAATGAAAGTTTATTCCCTTAAGCATAAAAAATGACTAATGAAGTTTCTGACTTACTCTAATGTTAGAAATATAAGGTTTAGAGTTGCTTTTAATTCTCAACATCACACAAGGTGCAAGAGAAGAGCATACACAACCCTATCCCAAACTTATAAAAAACATGAAAACAAAATCATTCATAAAACCCTAAGAAAATGTGTTAGAAAATGACTAGTTTTCTAAAAAATGAAAACCCTAAATTTTTAAATAAATATTTTTTTCCCAACAAAAATGACCTATAATGGGCTCCCTTGTAAACCCTAGCAATTCCACCTCCCTAATCTCATCATCTGGTGCATGTGGCTATGAATCGCCTTTGGCTAAGAAAGCATATCATTCTTTCTGGAATGATCTCATCTATTGTCGTGAATATTTCTTTTTGTGATTTTATGTGCAGAACAACGCATTTTTTGTGGAGAAGCATGACATATTTAGGAGAAAAATATTCATTTTTAGTGGTGCAGGGTTGTCTAGGTATTCATTGTGACCAATATATTCTCATGGCAACAAAGAGGATTATGCATCTTGGTCTGAGTATGGAGAAGGGATTTGGTCTAGGGAATTTTCCATTTCAAAGGCTCATATGTTTCATCCTAGAGAGACCATTGATGGCTCTATTGTAGTAAAATAAATGTGGGAATATATAGGCTCTTTAGATGCCATGTTTAATGCACTTACACATGCTTCCCCCAGCCGATTGCTAACAGTGCAGATCATATCCAAATTTTAGTCCATATTCTTGTCGGTAATACTCTACACCTACAGCTCCATCAGTTTGCCAATGGGTTGGATTTGAGAAGTACTCTTGCCCAAAAATTAGGCTATAAGCTTGGCTCTTTTGACCTTATTTTTTTGGGAAAATCACTAATGGATAATTTTCCTCTCTTCTCCTATGGGATAGCTAGAAATTCCTTGGTTTTTGTGACTAGTTTTATTTTGGGAGAGTCTAAGAATCGCATCTTTGTCTCTTTCAAGGAGGAACTATTTAATAACACCTCTTCCTCCAAATTCCATACATCACCTTCTCTGACCCCCCATGCTTACAGTTTTTACCAAGCCGTTGAAACCTCGGTCTTAGAAATCAAGGATGAAGAATATTTAAACCTATTGCAAGACATTAAATAAAAAGCTCTAATTTACAGATTTAATGAAGTTTGGCCATTGTTGAATGTAGTTATCTATTGGATTCATACCACATGGACTAAAAATTATAAATATTTCCTCTGTGCCTAGGGTTTCTTCATTGGCTATTTCAATGAGTAGCATGATTACCAGTGTTCCATGGATGAGGGCCCTTGGTTCCAAGGTTTGGTGGGACTTTTCACCTCCCCATGGTTTCCATATTTTCACCCAAATACCTTCTCCATCACACAGGTACATGTATAGTTAAGGTTTGAAAACCTACCCCTTCATTTTATCTCTTCTTTGAAGGATATAGGAAATCTCCTTGGGTGGTTCATTAAGATCGATGTCTAGAGGTTATAGAGTGTCCTATATACTTTTTTTAGGATTTGTGTTGAAGTCGATATCAGTAAGGGATTGTTGGACAAGATGACCCTTAAAATGGGTAACACTAGCTTTTCCTAGATTTTAGAATATGAAAATACTACTTTTAGATGTAGAAATTATAGAACACAGGGTCATCTCTATGCTACCTGCCCCCAAAAGAAACCCTAGGCTCCACATAGAAAAGGAGCAATCCTCAAGCATTGGATCACTCTAGATTTAGAAGAAGAATATTTTTCATAGGACAAAGACAATGCTGACTTAGAAGACCAAACAGTTCCAGCTATAGCTCCCTCAGTTGCAGATATAGCCTCTGCTAATGTAAATATTTTCCATTCAACTGCAGGCCCTCCTGATTTAGCACCTTCTACAGAGGTTAGGCAGTCACTGGTTATTACTCCATCTTTGTCTATGGTATCAAAGAGGCTCGATGAATCTGATCACTCTAATTCATATAAGGATAGCATCCTCCCCCTTGCAGGAACCTTAGACCCTAGACCTAGCATAATATAACACTCACATTTCTGATATGTTTTCATAATAAAAATGGCATTTAGGGTGCTCAAATAAAGGGAAGAAGAGAAGGCATTCATTTCCCTTATTTCTCTCTTCCCCTCACTTTCCTATTACTCTCTTTCATGGGCTCATAGCCCCCCTGGGTTGCATATTCCCTTCTTCATTAGTCTTTCTTACCACTGCTACTGGGTGCAGCTGTTCTAGTAATGTTTCTTTTCTTTCTAGTTTGTTGTAACTAGTTCCTACTTTTGGAGAGTTGTTCCCCCTTTATTCTTTTCTAGTGCTTCTTTTCCTATTTTTGTTTTATTGGGGCTTATTTGATCCATTTTTTTCTTTTCTTTCAGGCATCTTCTCTTCTTTTCTTCATTGCTTTATTTGGCCTCTCAGGATCTTTGTATAAGGATGTGGGTCCTTTCAACACCTTCAAAAATTTACCTAATTCCAAAAAAAACCTAATTTTTTGGTAACTCTAAAATTAGATTTATGTTTCCATTGTGTAGTTCGCTTCAATACCATTCCAACGCAAAACCAGTGGAATCATTTCGAGGTTAGGAGCAAATGTTATGGCCTCTGGAAGATAGATTATGTACACAGTTCAACGTGTGTGTGCCCTTTTAAGCATGTGCATTCCCTTTTAAGTTTGTGTGTGTTTTCCCTTTTAAGCATGTGTGTCCCCTTTTAATCGTGTTCATGCACCTGTGTAAAAAAAAATAGTAAGAGTTATACTTGCGTGCCTAGAATGACATATGCATACCCTTTCCTGTAGGTGACTAAAAAACGTGAGATTTTCAAGAAAAATCTCAAAAAGGTCAAAAATTTGTCAATTTAGTTTAATTTTGGTAGCACTTCACCTCCTTTGAATCTACAAAGTGAAAAAAAACAAGAAAATCCTAGCTAAACTAGCTAAGAAACTTGATATTTATCTATAAATGCAAAAGAGGAAATCAATGTTTGAACCTAATATAAAATATTTGAAAATTCAATGGGAGTGTCCCACTGGGCGTGCCATATGTGTTCATGTATAAATTATTATGTTATTGAAAAGAAGTTTATATATATATATATATATAACTTCAAAGCATGAATCTAATCTACACTAAACCATCATGATAAGATCTAAACAAGAGAAACTTCTATCATCACATGAAACTAGATAAAATCTAAACTAACATGTATATGCTACTCTCTACTCTTTAGATCATTAATTAAGAATTGAACCTAAGAAAAACAATTTAGCAATCAAAGGGTTTAATTAGTTATTTACTTCACAAAGGTGAATGAATCTCACTAAAATAACTACAAGCCCAAGTTTAGCTCTTTCATTCCTAACCTATGAAGAAATTTATGCTACTACAATGGAGGAAGGTAAGCTTAAGATCAAATGTCTTATTAGCTAAAGCTAATACAAATGGAATCCTAGCTTTCTTTGACTTGTTTTGGTTTTGTGTTGTGTAAAGTTATAAGTCTTGAATGGGATGGCCTAGCCTTGTATTATAGTTTTTTGTTTGGAATAATTTTAACTTTGGGTGCATGTGGGACTAAAGGTAAGCCAAAATCACTTTATGATTAGGAGTGATAAACATTCTTTTGACTAGTTAAGCTTTGTTTATGCTAGATAAACTTGATTAGAAAGTGATAAGAGACTCATTGAGAATTGAGGGGAGTCTGATTAACCAGATGTGATTGATAAATAGCCTAAGAAGCCTATAGAAGTGATCCAGAGGGAAATAGGAAGATTTTTAGCTAATAAAAAGGGGTTTATTAACCAAATGGGTGTAATTAAGGAGGAATACGACCAATAAGGTGTCGTAAATGGGCATCCAAGAATGGAGCGAAGAGTAAGTAATTGATGAAGTGTCGTCAATCAACTTAATCAAAAGAGATGTTATGCATGAATAGACTTTAGGTGTTTACAAATGTTATTTAGAATCTCACCATTCCCAAAAGCAAGATTGGATTCACTTCATTTTTATAAGGGCAATTTTATTAAGGAGATGAGTTCTTAAATTGGCATAAACTACTTGACACGTTGCTATAATAATTAAAGTAAAGGCTACCTTCTAATGGAACACATAAGTGAAATAATATTTTGAAGGCATCAACTCTACCATCACCAAATCTCCCGCTTTGGTGCACCCATATTACATAAGGGATTTTATTAGTTATATTTATGCATGTGAGCATACTTTGTCATAAAGCAGAGTATAGAAGAATGATCAAAGGGATGATTCACCCATTTCTTTCAATAGTTGTTCCTAAAAAGGTTCAGGAAATCAAATACTCTCTAGTTGAGAAATATGCATATATCGTAGTCAAATTAGTTAAGCATTTTAGATATATATCCTAAATGCTCACACTATAGTGTTAGTTTAAAATTCAGTAGTGAACTCTATTCTGACACTTTATGAATTATGGTCATAAAAAGGGGCATGGATGCCAAATGTCAAAATAAAATCAAGAGATCAAACCTAACAATATTGTGTGTGGAAGGGTTTTATGTCATTTAATTATAAATAATAATCTAAAAACTAAACTAGATGAAAAATATGTAATGATGGGACTTCCCATAATATTTTTCTTAAGTAGCATCTAGGACTGGTATACTATTAATGTAAATTTCATCACTTATTGGTATTTTCCAAATCATTTGAGTCTAGAGGAAAAGAGAACTATCAAACTTCATGTTTTCAAGTACATGTTCTAGGTTAATGCCCCTTTTAAGAGGGTTATTCATGGATTTTTATCCGTTATGATGAAAAATATTTTACAAAATGATTGCTAGAACCATTTCATGATAAATTCTATGGATCACACTTTTCAACTTCAATCACCATACAAAATATCATTTGGGAAAGGTATCATTGTATTACGCTCTTTCAATGTTCTCATGAGTGTGTATCCAAGTGTGAATCATGCTGGAAATTCATCAAAAGGCCTAAATAGTAGTATTACCACTAAGGAATGTAATCATTTAGGAACCCTTTCAAATATTGGGTATTGATTTTATTGGTTTCCGCAATCCCACATCTCATTCTATTCATTCATGTGTGTTGAATGTAACAAATTACTTCACAAAATGGGTAGATGTTATCCCATTCAAGTATTCCACATCAGAATTGGTACATAATTTCATAAAGGAAAAAATAATCTTAAGATATGAGGTACTAGATAAAGTTGTAACTAATAGTACTTATGATTTATCTTCCAATGAGCTTACCAAATTATTCTCTGGATATAGTATATCCTTGGCACATTTTTCTAATTGGTATCCTCCTAGGAATCATCAAGATGAGCCTAACAATAAAAATATTGTAGCCATCATCCATAAGTTGGTAGAAGAAAATCAGTGTACTTGGCAGAAAAGGTAGTATGATTCTCTATGGGATGGCCACATAAATCCAAAAAAGATATTTCATTATCACTCTCTTTGATCTATTATATGGTGTCAATGTTGAGATCCCTATTTCCTTAGAATTACTAGCATTGAAGTTGGATAGAGTGATAAAAAATGTGACTTTTAGAGATTCCTTAGAGAAGAGTATTATGTGTCATAGTGAGTTGGAAGAGAAGAGAATCAGAGTAATTAACATAATTATTTAACGTCAAATGAAGGTCAAATAATTTTTTATAAAAAGGTGAAACCTAAATAATTCCAAGTTAGTGACATTATCATGGTATGACACAAGAGGAGAGAACCCAAGGGGATACACATAAAATTCAACTCACTTTGGAGGAGTTCATTTAAAGTTTAATTTATTTTTAGCCTTTATCTTATGGGATTTGATAGTACACATCTCCCATTTCCCCATAATGGAAAATACTTTAAGTACTACACAAATTAAATTATGGTTACCCCTGCATGTACATAGGTTAGTCATAGTTTCCTTTAAAATGTGTTTCCCTTTCCCATTGTTTGGTTGTGTTTCCCTTTTTCCTTGTGTTTGGGTGTGTTTCTATTTCTTTTTGTTTATGTTTATCTCTCTCCCTTGTGGGTTATTTAACCAAGATCATAGTACTATAATAATGCAACACTGACAATATTTTAAATCTTTATCCCAATGTACAAAGATAATTAAATATTATGAGGTTCATTCACACTATGTTTTCCTTCTAAGAAAACCCAAAGAATGTCCCCAGTTCGAGTGAAATGTTATCCCAAAAATTGAACCCAAGTGAAATTTTATGGTAACCATTCAATTTTGTCAAAATTGGTGTTCTAGATCATTAGCCATATTTAAAAATCCAATATAATGTTTGTGTTTGCATTTTCATTATTTGAAATATTTTTTAATTTTTGGTTCACCTCTACAAGCTTATAATATGCATACCAAGTTCCAATATATATTGTAGTATTTTTCTTTGTTAATTAATATTTTAGAGTTCTAGAGAACATTTACATTTAACTTAAGTGGAAATCGAGTTTTGATATTCACCATAGTATACCCACATTTCTTTGTCATAATTTCAAAGTTTTGGAAAAAATTTAAGCATAACTTACAATGTGTTCTCCATGTTCTAAACCCTAATTAACACTACATAGTGTTAATTAGACTTTCATACTTTCAATGCACAATTAAAAGTTACATGAAATATGTGATTGTAGTTTAAAATTTACATTTACTCTCTTCTCTTTCTAATCAAACAATCATACTTTTTATGCATGATTGCAAGTTACATGTAAAATTTAGCTTGACTTCTCATCTCCCTATCAATATTGTTATTAATTGCAATTTGACTTCCCACACATGTTATATTGCCACATTTAATATTATAATTATAAATTGGAGTTTTACTCATCATTTTCACACTTGACATTTGCAGCTCGAACATTTTTCTTTGAATCCTATTTTGTATAAACCTTTTATATTTTAAGGGAAACAATATTTTATATAACCATCTATTGTATCTGATGTAGGTTTACATATATTAGTTTTTACGCCCATCATTTTTGGATGAAAACCTAGGCAATATCATGGAATCCCATTTTTACCATTCTACGGACCTGAATACTCATTCAAAGATTGTAAAATGTTGGTGAAGTATCAGTTTAGCATGTCAAATTATGGTTTATGTTAAAATGCATAAACACTCAGTGGGAAGATTGAGAAGGGGAAAATTTTGGATATAGTTTATGATCACCCATATATATAATAATATTACTAGTTTCATATACAGTTCTAAATGATGTAGGTCAAAGAAAGTTTAAATTTAATTTATGGGGTGTGAGAATGAAAAACAAGAGTACATGTCGAATAAATTATCCCATTATATAATGGTTGAGATAATTATGGATATTAGTGTATACCTAGATTTGGATCACTTGCAAGGTGGATTATTTTATATTAAATATCCAAATCAATGCTACTAAAAATAATGGGCTTACACTACCATTAAAAAAGTGAAGGACAATTATGGGTTCTTTATTGAATAAAATGGGTATAAAACTTCCTGATCTGAATCTAAACTTACACACAAGCACACTTAGAGATATGTTAGTAGTTTTTGGTGGTTAGGTGACCTTCCTAGGTCATAACCCAAACCTTTTAAGGAAATAAAATAAATTTTATTGAAGTAAGATGATGAAATAATGCATGAAAGTGAAATAGTATACCTGACTAAGTCACAAACTAGTCACAGTTACGATTCATTGAAAATCACATGGAGATCACAAGTCAATTGCAATTGCGACTGACACCTGTGTTGGAATTTTTCTAAAACAATGATGCATCAAGTTGTGCCTATCCTTTTTTATCTATATTCATTTCTCTAAGACCTGCAAAACTGAAATATGTGGGTAAAGAAGTAAAAACTCAAGTATGGGCTCAAGTGAACAAATATTCATGGGGTTGGAATGATGGGGGTGAGTGGTGTTTTATAGTTTTTGAGTATAAAAGGGAATGGGACACATATGGGTGAAATGTGCATGGATTGGTGAGATGATAAGGATCCATAGTGCATTGGGTATGTAAATAGGTAGGTGGGATGGAAAAAATTAAATGTGAGTGGGTGAGGGATAGTAAATGAGTGGTGATGTGTCTTTTATCACCCTTTTTATGGGGTTTTATATTTTTTATTTGATTTTGTGGGATTTATTTGAATTTTTAGGGATTATTTTATTTTATAATATTTTTTATTTTTGAATAAGAAACATTATGCACAAGGTGTGTTTTCTATTTTTTACCTTTTTACCCTTTTGGGTTATGTGTTATAGCAGGCAGGATGCAGTACAAAATATGAAGACGATATGGGGTTTGTCTAAGCCTATGACAATGGTTAGTGAAGTTATGGGCTTAGACGGTTGATTGGATAAACAAGAACCTTTAAATATGATCAATGGGCCACTTCAACTGAAGGGATTGATAAGTTGATTTCACAAGGTGGATACTATTAACTCAATTGAATAAGATGATTATCAATTGGGTGCCATAAGATTTGATGAAAATGGTTTCGATATAATATCCTCCCTCAAGTGAAAATTTTTGGAGTCACAGATTTCCCCAACATAACATGGCTCATGTAGAGGCTAGAAGGTGATGGGAGTGTTAGGGTATGAGTCACTATATAAACTTAGTAATTTGGGGAGGAGCTAGCATGGCTGAAGGAAAAGGGAACGAGGCCGAGTCGTAGGGGTGACTCAGCTGGGAGAGGGTGAGGTCCAGGGAGAGTAGTGGTTGATGTCAAGTCATAGGGGTGACACGGTCAAGATGATGGGTATGGTGGGAAAGGGGTAGGAGTATGGGAACAATGAGGGTGATTCACTAGTATGACTCACCAGGGTAGGTTAGACACAGGCTGAGTTGGGGTGTTAGAGTATGGGGGAGGGAGGTGAGAGTGGGATAGGATTTTGGTTCAAGGCAAGGGTGGGAAGACTGTGATGCAAAGAGAGGTATTCACTCACGTGGCTCGGTTAAAATTGGGCACAAAAGGTCTGGACAACAAGAAAGAAGGTGATTTGGATGGTGTGGATGAGGCATTGAAGGGTGAGGGCTGAGTTTTGAGTGTTACTCGGAGGGGAGGTGAACAGTGAGGAGGTGAGTGGAGAATGACTTTACAGGCATAAAAAAGGGAGTGAGGTTTATTGAGAGGTGAGGAGGATTCAAAGGGTTATCATGAGTCAAAAGTGTGACTCGTGACATGGGGTTAGAATAAATTGAGTCATGAAAGTGACTTGGTGGAGTGGGTGAGTCAACGCTGAGTCACTAGTATGACTCAATGGGTTGGGACGGGAGTGATAAGCATGGGAAATAGGTGAATGGGGTTAGATTTGTGGCAATGGTGAGCTGTGAGGGAAATGGTAGGGGTGAGTTGCTAGTGTGACTCACCGAATGAGTTGAGAGGTGAGGAGAAAGGTGAGTGGGAAGGGGACGAATCGATAGGAGTAACCATGTGAAAAACTTCCTTGTAGTACAGTGGAGAGGGAAGGTGAGGGTGGAAGAGATGGTAGGGTAAAAGGATAAGGGGTGGGAGGTAGAAAGAGAAATGATTGCAATGCAAATGAAATGAAAAGTGACATATATGAAAAGGTTTGTGGGAGGTAGTAGATTCCCATGGGTGTTCATTCTAAATGAGGTGTCTAGTGTAAATATTAAAGTTACATGGTTACAATGATGGAGCATAAGAGGTGTGTACATGTATGTAATTTGTTTGCAACAAGAGTGTACTGTTTGAAACCATATTATTGGTGAACATGTTATGAACCAAAAGTCACAAGTCATGAGACAATACGTGAGCTAAAATAGGATCTCGAACAAGGTATAAACATCAAAAGGCAACACACTAGCCATATGTCACAATGAGATCTTGTGTGTGTGCATGAATGTTAATTGGTTCTTAAAGTGAAGACCCATAAGAAAAATAGTGAAAACACAAGCCAATGTGTAGGTGTGATTTAAATAGGTGAGTGGTGATTAATGGAATGGAAGGAAGTTGTAAGTCATTTATTTGTTTCCATCTAAATGCCCATATCCCTGATAGAGATATATTTGATTCTAGTTATAGCATTTCTCTACTGTCATCTAGGCATCCATAGCCTTGGTAGAGATACTGGAAAGACCCCTGAGAGAAAGTTCTCGATGTTTCTCTTTTATTTGCTTTTATCTTTTGAATTTGAAAATTTTCTTTTGATTTAAATTATCTTATTTATTTTTGACATGATGTTCAACTCTCCCATTTTTTTGATGGGTTTAGAACTACTATTGGCTTGATGGAGGGAATGGAATTGATTTTGGAGATGAAATTGGAAAACATCAACAAATAATGTTGTGGGCTATTCACCACAAGTTTTTGATTATGTAAGAATTCATATATATCTAAGAGTGCAATCATTCTTATTTCACCAAGTAAGGAGAGACCAAGTTCAATAAATTTTAGTAGAGACTATTGGCTCACAAAAGATGACAACAAGATAGTCAAGATTTGACTAAAAGATGTGAAACAACTAAATACGTGGAATGTGAATGAACTATAAATGAAATATGTATTAGTGAATCAATAATTAGACTGAACTATGAATGAATGGAGAAAATGTGGAAGAACATCCATGAGAAAGCATTTTTATTGCACTTTTTTAAATATATATATTTATATTAGATTTTAAAAGATGTTTATTTATTTTTGGAATTTGTGTGTGTTTGTGTCTATGTAAATAGTGATGGAACAAAATGTGTGGAGAGTTAGGGAATTGTTATAAAAAATAAGCCCCTTGCTTATTTTTTGGCTAACTCCCTTCATTCCTTCTTTCCTTGTGTCTCAGTCAGAATTTTTTATCTTTAAGGCACTCAAAACCTTTTGGAAATGGTTTCATTGGATAGAGGATCTTCTCAGCTTTCCAGAAAGGTAAAATTTTGCCTCTAACTCCTTGTATTTTTCAAGTTATGGCTCGGCGGAGTTTTGGAGGGAAATTTTCCCATGGGAGGTCCATCGGTAAATCAGAATGCACCACATCAATGGTGGAATGGCGGATGGGTGAGGGAAAATCAAAATTTTTTCCAAGTATTAGCGGGGCGCACAAAGAAATTTTTTGGCCTGAAGGCCCGCCAGCCAATAGGAAGAGGCGACATGTCCAAAGGCCCGTCAGAGTTTGGCTCAGCGGAGAGGAGTTGGAAACATTTCCAAGGTTGGTGTAAAAGAAATATCTCCACCCGAAGGCTTGCCAATGAATCACAACTTGCCATGTGTCGTCGGAGCATCGAGCGGTGGAGGCATGGAAGAAAAATTGCCCTTTGCCAAAATAGGGGAAAAAAATTGAATGAAATCCTGCCCACACCGGCCCACGCCAATCAGAGCATGCCATGTGTCCATGTGGCCAATGAAAACCTTAAGGCATGCTCGTAGAGGAGAAAGAGGCTGTTCAGGCCTGCGCCAATATGAACACGCCATGTGTCCTCAGAGCATCAGACTGGCGGAGAATTTTTGGAAAATTTTCCAAAGACCCAAAAGGTGTAAAAAGGCAGGGAGAAGGCCCGCAACCAATCAAAACTTTCCACATGGCACCGAAACTTCGGGTGGTGGAGCTTTTTGGGGAATTTTTCCCAAAGTCAAAAAGAGGGAAAATTTTGAATTTTCGGCCCACCAATTCAAATTTGACCTAATTTTTCCCTAAACCTTCATAAGGACATAACTTTTGATCTAAAGCTCAGATTTTCACGTTTTTGGTATCATTGGAAAGCTGGTGAAATTATATACATGATGGAGGGATAGATTTTGTGTTTTGGTGGGGTTTAGAGAGAGAAAATAAAAAATGCCTCTGGCACAAGGAGGAGAACAGAACTGACATTTCAACCACCATTTTTAATGAAGTATGGCCCGCATTCTCTCCCAACATGGTCAAAAACATCGAGAAATGGACTTTTGAGGGTGACCATGTTGTTTTAATGGAATTTTCTCAGTGGTTGAGACATCTCTTCATGTTTTCCCGTGTTTCTTCTTCCTGGGCTTGAATTTTCACCATTAAAAGCTAGTTTTGGATCATTTGTAAAGGGTTGGACATTTTTATGTTTTGCAGGCTCCCTCTTTCACCCTAGAAAGTGATTTTCTTGAATATCAGACCTCTTCTAAGACTGTAACATGTTTTCTACCTCTCTGCTGTTGTAATGCATGTATTTTTGACATTGGAAATGACAAAGCAAACTTTGTGAATGAGTTTCAATCCTTTGTTTGTGTTGTTTGCTTCATTTCTGATCTTTCATTACATTTTATCAATTTTTGCATTATGTTTTGTCACATTTCTGTGATCTATGTCAATTTTTAGAAGTAAAATGTTCACCACTCCTTTGTTGTATCACCTCATTAGGCTTAGTTTTATTTCTTTTGCAGTCTCTATCTCTGTCCCCTTGGAATTTAGAGTAGGATTTTGAGTTTAAACGTCTACAATTTTTTGTTATACATCTAATCAGAGGAGTTAAGGAACCTGCCTCTAATATGGAGATTCTTTTCCCATTTTTACAAGTCCCACACTTGGGGAAAAGATTCAACGTTGTGCATTCACACTGGATGTCCAAATATCAAACTAGAAATCTTATAAACATCCAGGGGTGTTGTGAATCTGCACTAACAGTTTTGGCACACCCGGTGGGAGCTTAGAGGTCTTCATCTTCATTGCAACAAAGTTGATGTGCATTTGTTCCAAGTTTCTTACTTGAAAAGAGCCTTGATCTGCACATCTGGTGGCTCCAAAGTGAAAAAATCAACTGGTTTCAGTAGTTATAGTCTAAAGATTCATGAGAAGAATCAACATAAGGTCAAAAGCCAGAGAAGAATAGTTGTCGGAGTATCTGCAGCTATCTCCTAGAAGAAGGCATAGAGGAAGGAGGATTCAAAGGTCTCCATCTCCACCAAACAGAACTCTATCAACTCCTCCACCTTCTAGACCTTTCACTCAATCAACAAGGGTTCTCAGGCCAATCAGAATGGCACAACAAAACCCTTATGTCAACTTTATTGGCAGTAGCCCACTTGCTCTCAATGAACAAAATCTAGTTCTAGTTGTAGCATTGAAGAACATTCCATATTTTACTAGAGAAAATCATACCACCCCTACTGATCATGTCAAAGACATTGCTAACATTTGTGCAATCCATGAGATTGTTGAGATGCAAATTGTTGTTAAATTGTTGGTGTCTTCATTCAAAAGGAAAGCCTTGCAATGGTTTAGAAGCCTTGGGGCTAGCTTTATCTAAAATTGGAATCAGTTATGCATAGCTCTCCATGAGAAGTTTGGAGAAAAAGGAGATAACTTATCTCTATTAGAAAAACTGACTACTATCAAGAGAGCTTCAAATGAGCAGCTAACAGACTTCAACTTCAGATTTAAAAGGACTTGGGATAGAATTCCAGTGGCAGTAAGGCCAACAGCTGAAGGTGCTTTCTTATACTATCTTAAAGCTTTTAATTCTGACATTTCTATGTTAATTCAATCCATGGGAGGTACAACTATACTTGCAGCTTATAGCATTGCCATTAGAGCTGAAAATTGTCTGATTCAAGATGGTAAGCCGGATCTTAGGCCTCCCATGTCTTTGTATCCAAATTTAGAAAACCCAAGCAATAGTCAAGCACCTACTATAGCTCCTATCCCCACTCCTAGAAATTAGAGTTCAAATGAAACTTCTACTTCATCCTCTAGTGCCTTAGATGAACTTCAAGAAGTCATGAAACAATTGCAAAATTTAGGCAATGAGCTGGTTACACTCAAGAGGCAGCAGGCCCAAAGTTTTAGACCTTATTATCAGCTTCAAGCTCAACCTAATAGGCAACCATATCAGCCTAATAGGCCACCTAATCCAACTAAAAATCAAAATCAAGTAAGGCCTCCTGCCAACAAACCATTTTAGCCCTATAACCCCAATGTTGCATCTGCCTCTAAAGCCTTAGTGTCAGTGAAAAATAATATAGCTCAAGAATATGAGTGGTGTTTCCCATGTAATGAACCTCACAACCAATCTATGTTCTTCAATGGTGCCTTGAACCAATCCTTGATGGTGACAACAACTGGCATAGAGAGTGAAGTGAGCCAGGAAACAAACCAACAACAAGGAACATCCCAGCAAAATGCAGCTCTAAATGAGACTACACTAGTGAATTGGCAGGCTAAGGATTTTTGTGGCATAAATCATGTAATGTCTCAGAGTGTAGTAGCCAATACAAGGTCAAAAAAGAGGAATATTGGTGAAGGGAAATCATTGGCTCCAGGTGATCCATAACCCTTCCATCACTCCACAAAGTGCTGACAAGTAAAATGCAATTCCAAATGTGCAAGGATAGCCCAAGCCATCCTCTAGACCAACTCAAATGCTAGTTGTTGCTGCCCATGTGCAAGAATAGAATGTGCAGGCCAAGGGGTAGCAAAGAAATGTTTCATTCCCATTCAGCATCATTGATCAGATGAAGAAGATAAATGTGAATATATCAATGTGGGAATCATTATCCATCGCAGGCCAAAGAGACCTACTACAAGCTGCCATGAAGAATTGGTCAACTTCAAATCAGCAAGTCCATATGCAAGAGAAGGTACTCACAAATGCTACTCAACCTGAAGCGAATCATGGAGGACAACAAGGTAAAGTTGTGAAGCCCCCTCCTTTCTATGTTTCATTGATCATAGGGGATAAACTAGTCCACAATTGCATGATTGATTTGGGGGCAAGTAGTTCTGTAATGCCCAAGAAAATAGCTGATCAGCTAGGCCTACAATATGAATTCATAGCCAAAGTGGTAGTGCAACTGGATGGGATAGCAGTAACAATAGTGGGAATAATTAAAGATTTGAGCCTTACTTTGCATGCATCCCCCAATGTTATTTTTTTGCAAAATGTGTCCACCACTCTTTTCCCTATGCTTGTCAAGGGATTTCACGGCTAAAATTGGGGGATACTTATCTGCTAATTAGTCACACATGTTGTTTAGAACCAGATATGGAACTAAGGCCACAATTAGATCTAAACCTATTGCAAACTTTCACATTGAGCCTCATACTCCAAGCCTAATCAATGTCAACTATTCATCATTTGATCAAGAGGATTATCCAAGCATAGATGAAGCTGATACAAAGGTTGGAAGAATCCTAGATTTAACTCTTGATGAATGGGCAAGCAAGGTACATGCATTTGATCCCTACCAAGAAATAGAAGAATTTGAGCTAGGAGTCTATTGCATACATGAAGAAAATCAACCTATTCCTAGCGTCACCAAGCCAGGCCATAAGGATGACAATGAGGTATGGAAACTATTATTTGATGGATCAAGAAGTAGATAAGGTATAGGAGGGGGAGCTACACTTGTTTCACCTCAAGACATTAATTACTATTCAGCCTTTAGATTTCAGTTTGCATGTTCTAACAACACTGTTGAATACGAAGCTCTAATACAAGGATTGCATTGGTCAATCAAAAGGGGTATAAAAAACTTACAAGTCTTTGGTGACAGTGAGCTGATTGTCAATCAAGTTAGAGGGCAGCATGCTTCCAAGAATGATCTGCTCAAGTGTTACAAAAATAGGGTGTGGGACCTCATTGAATATTTTGAAGGCTTTAACATCAATTCCATCCCTAGGAAAGAAAACCAAGCTGCTGGCAGGCTTGTAGCAGTTGGGGCAGCCTTTGATGTTGTTGAAATTATCAAGAAAGATAAAGAAAAACCAAGCATTCATGTGATTGTAAGGCCATCAGTGCTAGAAAACAATGTAAGTTGGCAAGTCTTTGAAAATGATCAACAAATCATCAATTTCTTGCAAGAAGAAGCTAAGTTCTCAGACAAAAATCAGGAAAAGTTAGAACAACAGTATGGTGATCAGGTGGTATAGCTGAGAACCAACAAACTGCCAAAGGGACTTGTCACTTTGGACTCCATTTTTAATCCTAATGATCAATTTAGGAAGGAAAAGGAAAATATCCAAGTCAAGGGAAAAGATTCGGTGCCCATCTTGGTGGGAGAAGGCAAATCACTTCAAATTGGCAAAGTGGCAGCCGAGCAAGAAAGGTATGAGTTTATGCAACTTTGTCAAGAGTTCCTTGATGTATTTTCTTGGAGCTATGAAGACTTGAAGGGTTTCAATCCCAAGCTAGCTCAACATACAATATAATTAGATCCAAGTGCTAAACCCATCAAGAAAAAGTAAAGCCCAGTCAATCCACACATGGAGCCTCTCATGAAGAAGGAATTGAATAAGTTAATAGAGGCAAGTATCATATTTCCTATCAAACATTCTAGCTGGGTTGCAAACTTGGTTCTAGTTAGAAAGAAGAGTGGAGAAATCAGATTGTGTGTAGACTTCAGAGATTTTAATAGAGCATCTCTCAAGGATCATTACCCACTTCCTTCTATGGAGTAGATTTTGTAAGTTGTTGTTGGCTCTGAAAGATTTTCATTGCTAGATGGTTATTCAGGGTACAATCAGATCATGGTCAAGGAGGATGATCAGTTCAAGACATCCCTTACAACCAAATGGGGGACTTATGCGTATAGAAAAATTCCATTTGGGATGTCCAATGATGGAGCTACCTTCCAAAGGGCAATGGATATGGCGTTCAAGGGATTGATCAACAAGATAGTGCTGAGTATATTTAGATGATATCACTATTTTTTCTAAAAGTATAGCATATCATCTCTTTCATTTGAGACAAGTGTTCCAAAGATGTAGAAGATTTGGGGTATCCTTGAATCCCAAAAAATGTTTTTTTCTAGCTCATGAAGGAAAGCTCCTTGGCCACATTGTTTCCAAAGAAGGATTAAAAATTGATCTAGAGAGGGTTGAAGCAATAAAATCCCTACCATTACCATGTCATAAGAAGGCCCTTCAAAGTTTCTTGGGAAGGATCAATTTTGTTTGGAGGTTTTTTCCAAATTTTGTAGCTCTTGTCAAGCCAATAACCATGATGTTGAAGAAAAGCATGGCTTTCAAATGGATAGCAGAAGGCAAGGCAAGTTTTGAGGCAATTAAAGAAGCCATTTCACAAGCTCTAACTCTCATTAATCCATATTTCTCCAAGGATTTCATCCTTTATGCATTTTGAGGTGATGACACAATCTCTGATAGTTTTAGTACAACAGAACAAAGAAAAGGCAGAGTAGCTAATTGCTTTCTTTAGCCAAATCCTAGAGGACTATGAGGTGAGGTATTATTTCATTGAGAAGCAAGTTCTTGCAGTGATTAGGAGCTTGAAGAAATTTAAGCATCTATTTTTAAAAAACAAGGTTCAACTGCTGGTTTCTCATGTGGGAGTTAAAGACTTCCTCCTCAACAAAGACCTAAATGAAAAACATGCAGGGTGGATTACTAGTGTCATGGAGTATGATATTGAGATCAAAGTCACCAAGCTGGTCAGAGGAAAAGGATTATGTGAACAACTAGTCTTGAGCAAATCAATGGAAGCATGCAATGAAAAGGATGTTGTTTTGGTGCTGCAAAACAACCAAGAGCAAGGTAATGTTCAAGAAGAGAATGATGGTGTCCTCAATCCTTGTTGGAACCAAGACATAATGCACTTCCTACATACAAGACTATGCCCTCTAGAGATGAAAAAAACCAAGAGAAGACACTTCATATTGCAGGCTATCCCATATGCACTTGTTGATGGTGTTTCGTTTTGAAAAGGGATGTAAATGGAGTGTTGATGAGATGCATTGGAACAAATCAGATTGATAGAACATTGGAAGAGTTCCATGGTGGGATAGTTGGAGGTCACTTTGCTCCAAGAGTGACAACCCTCAAGATCATGAAGGATGGCTATTATTGGCCCAAGGTATTCAGTGATTGTTATGCATGGATCAAGAGGTGCAAGAGTTTTGCACTTTCTTCATAGGCAAGGAGAGATTGGCTGCCCTTCCATTGCACCTAATTTTAGTTGACTCAACCATTCATGCAATGGGGTTTGGACTTCATTGGGGTCATTAACCCAAACTTAAGCCAAGGACACAAGTGGGTCCTAACAGCCACAGATTACTTCACCAAATGGACTGAGGTAGTGGCACTTAAGGAAGCAAATGAATCTAGCATTCTAGACTTCTATGAGGGGATAGTAACCAGGTTTGGTATACTTACCACCATAATATCAGATAATGCATTGGTATTCATAGGATCCAAGGTGACTAAATGGGCTATCAAAAATGGGATTTATCTGAGCACTTCATCAAATTATTACCCTCAAGGTAATGGCCAAGCTGAGTCTACAAACAAGAACCTGTTAAGGATCATCAAGAGGACTCTTGATGAAAATTAGAGGACTTAGCATACTAAACTGAAATCAGTCTTATGGGATGATAGGATCACTCCTAAAAGATCCACAGGTAATTCTCCATTCAAGCTTGTTTATGGAAGAGAAGCAATTTTGCCCATGTCACTTGAGTTGCCAACATTGGAACTCATGAATAAATTGGAATTTTTGGAGTTTGAATCCATGGAGGTTAGATATGTAGAATTGATAGAGCTCCAAGAGATTAGAGAGCATGCAGCCCAAGTAATGGAGAAGACTCAAGCCTTGATCACGAATACTTTTGATAGGAAAGCTAAGGCTAAAACCTTCCAAGTTAGAGATCTAGTATTGAAATGGGATGCAGATCGAGAAAAGCCAAGAAGACATTCAAAGTTTGATGCCATTTGGAGTGGCCCCTACATGGTCACAAAGTGTAAGAACAACAATGCCTTCCAATTGTCTACATTGGATGGTGAAGAACTACATATTTCAGTTAATGGAATCCATCTAAAGCATTTCTACTAGAAGGAAACTCTCTACCTTGTACATATTAGCTTAGGTTTTCATTCCTCCAAGTGCTTATGCACATTGTTTTGTTGTAGCCTATTTTTTACTTTCCCTAAGTGCTTTGGCACAAGCTTGCTATCCCAAACATGCAGTTTTGTAGGCCATGTTCTAGATCAAATGATGTTCCACTCTCTCATCTTCCTCCTTGTAATTTTCTAATCAGTTGAGAGCTCCAGGCAGAAATTTGATGACCCCATTCCCAATGGATTGCTATTAGGCAACTGGTATCTTCATCCAGCAGGCAGATGACCCCTTTGAGTCGGCAAAATTATTATCAAAAATAAGCCCCTTGCTTATTTTTTGGCTAACTCCCTTCATTCCTTATTTCCTTGTGTCTCAGTCAGAATTTTTTATCTTTTAGGCACTCAAAACCTTTTGGAAATGGTTTCATTGGATAGAGGATCTTCTCAGCTTTCCAGAAAGGTAAAATTTTACCTCTAACTCCTTGTATTTTTCAAGTTATGGCTCGGCAGAGTTTTGGTGGGAGATTTTGCCATGGGAGGTCTATCAGTAAATCAGAATGTGCCACGTCAGTGGTGGAATGGCAGATGGGCAAGGGAAAATCAAAAAAAATTCCAAATATTGGCAGGGTGCACAAAGAAAGTTTTTGGCCTGAAGGCCCGCCAACCAATAGGAAGAGGCGACGTGTCCAAAGGCCCGTCAGAGTTCGGCTCAATGGAGAGGAATTAAAAACATTTCCAAGGTTGGTGTAAAAGTAATATCTCCACCCGAAGTCCCTCCAATGAATCACAGCCTGCCACGTGTCCTCGGAGCGTCGGCAGGTGGAGGCGTGGAAGAAAAATTGTCCTTTGCCAAAATAGGGGGAAAATTTTGAATGAAAGCCCACCCGCACTGGCCCACACCAATCAAAGCATTCCATGTGTCCATGTGGCCAATGAAAACCTTAAGGTTGGCCCATAGAGGAGAAAGAGTTTGTTCAGGCCCACGCCAATCAAAACATGCCACGTGTCCTCGGACCATTGGACCGGCAAAGAATTTTTGGAAAATTTTCTAAAGACATTAAAAGGCGTAAAAAGGCAGGGAGAAGGCACGCAACCAATTAAAACTTGCCACATGGCACTGGAACTTCAGGTGGTGAAGCTTTTTGGGGAAATTTTCCCAAAGTCAAAAGAGAGAAAATTTCAAATTTTCGGCCCGCGAATTAAAATTTTCCCTAGTTTTTCCCTAAACCTTTAGAAGGACATAACTTTTGATCCAAAGCTTGGATTTTCATGTTCTTGGTATCATTGGAAAGTTGGTAAAATTATCTACATGATGGAGGGCTCAATTTTTTGTTTTGGTGGGGTTTGGAGAGAGAAAACAAAAAAACACTTCTGGCATAGGGAGGAGAACAGAATTGACATTTCAACCACCATTTTTAATGAAGTATGGCTCGCATTTTCTCCTAGCATGGTCAAAAACATCAAGAAATGGACTTTTGAGGGTGCCCATACTATTTTAATGGCATTTTCTTGGTGGTTGAGACATCCCTTCACATTTTCCCGTGTTTCTTCTTCCTGGGATCGAATTTTCACCATTAAAAGTCATTTTTGGCTCATTTGTAAAGGGTTGGACATTTTTTGTGTTTTGTAGGCTCCCTCTTTCACCATATAAAGTGATTTTGTGGAATATCAATCCTCTTCCAAGACTGTAACATGTTTTCTGCATCTCTGTTGTTGTAATGCATGTATTTTTGACATTGGAAATGATAATGCAAGCTATGTGAATGAGTTTCAATCCTTTATTTGTGTTGTTTGCTTCATTTCTGATCTTTCATTACATTTTATCAGTTTTTACATGATGTTTTGTCACATTTTTGTGATCTGTGTCAATTTTCAGAAGTAAAATGTTCACCACTCCTTTGGTGTATCACCTCATTAGTCTTAGTTTTATTTCTTTTGCAGTCTCTATCTCTGTCCCCTTGGAATTTAGAGTAGGATTTTGAGTTTAAACCTTTGTAATTTTCAAGTTATACATCTAATCAGAGGATTTGAGGAACCAGCCTCTAATATGGAGATTCTTTTCCCATTTTTACAAGTCCCACACTTGGGGAAAAGATTCAATGTTGTGCATTCACACTAGATGTCCAAATATCAAACTAGAAATCTGATAAACATCCAGGGGTGCTGTGAATCCACACTAATAGGAATATTTTGAATCAAGGCTAGATTAAGAGAAGAAGATTGTATAGAACATGTATAATGTGATAGTGAAGATAAATGAAAATCCCTTGAGTTCATGTAGGGACTAAATGAATAAGAGATGATATAAGGAAGTGAGTGATAGATGAGTTAGATAATGGGATTGGATTGTATGATGCGGTGGATGAGAGAAGAAATGATGCCAAATAAAATCCATATAATGGTGGTGCGTAGATGTTTTAAGTATGGGGATGAAGTAAACAATAAATATATCGAGTGTGGCGGATGTGTGGTAATGTCTAGAGGACGACGATATGCAAATAGCTCAATGGTAGAAGATGAAGTGCTATGAAGCACGATGCTAGTGATGATGTTAGGTGGACAAGGAGTGGAAAACATATATATGTCTGAAGGGAACGTGATATAATAAGGTGTGGTGATAGGATGATTGCATGGAATAAGAAGGGATGCATAAGGGTGGATGTCAAAAAAATGATAATATGGGAGAAAATTAAAATGATGTAAAAGTATAATTTAAGGTGAAGGAATATTTTGAGGTAAATTTATAAGAACAAATGGTCATGTGGGTGTAAAAGATGATGTGAAAAAATGAGGGGCTAATAATAAGAATGGTTCCTGAATGAGTGGTGATGGAGATAAGAATGTACACATGAAAGAATGCTCCAGAAGAGAAGTAATGAGAGAGCGTGTAGGTGACGTGTAAGGATTTCATGGAAGAATAAGTGGATGCAAACCACAAGGAATAGATGAAAAGTAAATGTGAATGAGCACAATAGATGGTGTAGGATGTAGTGGAGGCACAGGTAGCAAGAAGGGTACCTAAATTAGTGATGATGAAGGAAATAAGATGTCTACTGAAGATGGATCTGAAATAGATTAAGTGAGGAGTGAAGAAATATGTGATGTTCATTTTAGATTCAGACCGGTAGAAATCAAGTATGAACCATGGAACTAGAGTGCTTTTTTAATTCACGTCAGGTTCACCAAATGATTTAAAAATATATATGTTTATTAAACCCTAGTTTCATAGTAGCTGATGTAACTGTGATATACAGATTTTAAGTACAATATGATGCAAGAAAATAAGTAAGAAAATATGAAATTCTAAGAAAGAGATATAGAAAGAATGACTTAGTTGATTTATGCTTGATCTAGAAGTTCTTTGGACTAGGAAAAATACTCAACAAGAGGTGAACATTGTCATAAATGCTCATAATAAACTCAAGAATCCAGGTAAAGAGTTGGACATGGGCTCCCACAAAAGGACAAGGGCACCTAGGTGTTGGAGACTATTATTGTGTTCTCGTGACTACACAAATATTTGGAATCTGATATTTACTGTGTGGCACAAGTGTCACAAATAATCTATGTTGATTGCATGTGTGTCGCTCTTTCATCACCAAGGGTACTTGTAACCTAAAAAATAGATATCACCTGTAAAAACCCATAAACCACATCAAATTCAAAAAATAAAAATGGGGAATGGGGATTCAGAATATCCTCAATGGTCACCCCAAGAGTGAACTTACAACCAAGCACTGCAAAAATTCTCAAATTCCATGTAGTTCTTATGAGTGTGTGAAGAAATGATTCCCTAGGATTCCCTAGTGTAAGTTGCACCTAATACAGGGATAGCTAGAATGTAGCAATGTAGATAAAATGTGTGGATGGAATAATGAACTTCACCTTCCTTTTCTGTGTATGTAGAAATTTTAGTCCTTTTTCCCTTGAATGGATGTTAGATGGATGCTTTTAAGTGCTTTAAGTGCCTTTTGGATGCAAACTTAGGTGGTAATTGTAATGCTTAGTGTTTGGTCCTTGATTTCAGTCACATAACTATGTATTTATATGATTCCCTTGTTTTAATTTTGTAATTGAAAATTGGAAGGCCAACCCATAAGTGAAAAAGGTTCCCAAAAGATAAAAGAGGCCCAAAAGGAATGAGTAAGGTTGGAAAGGGTCAGTGGTGCCCAGAGGGGACAGGGTCACCTGGATGCTTCTGTCCTAGTTGGGCACTAGTGTCTGAAGCCATAAAAAATAAAGCAATAAAATTCTGACTGGGTTGTAGGGTGTGTAAGACCAAAGAGGAAACAATAAACAAATAAAAGAGGCCAAAGATAGTTGTCAATTACTATTTTTCTCACTTAAGAATCATATGAATTCTAGTATGCTATTAGGACCTAGAAATCTACCCAAGTGTGTGATTTAGTGTCTACATTTTCCCCCACTTTATGTTGTTGAGTGAATAATCAATAACATAAAGTAGATAAGAGATTCATACCTCATGATCATGTAGAGTGAGCGGCGAGTAGTGTGCCGAGTGGACAAGTGAAGTGTGGAATGATGCACAATGAAGTGTGAAGACTAGGAAAGGAAAGCAACCCTGGGGGTGTATGTGTACGTGTTGTGTTATACTTGTTTTTGTTGTAGCTTTTTGTAGTCACAAAATCATGCACTTTAGACATTTATTTATCCCGGTGTCACACTACTATTTAGAAGTTTCTTGAGTGAAGAAAGTACTAATTAACCCCCATCCTTTTAGGCATCTTTTTTATTTTATTTTGTAATTTGTAACCTATTACACCCATATACCCAGCCATTTTTCAGAAATTCCAAGTTTTTTATCCTTAGTTGGGGTGCCTTGGGGTGCCCATGGGCACCCTGGTCCCACCTAGGGGCACCCCAAACCTTTTAACACTTTCCTGCCACTTTTTGGGCCTATTCTAGCCATTTTTCATCTTTATCTTTCTTTTGGTTGGTCTTTTCAGGGTTAATTATGAAATTAGAGCAAGAGAACCCTATAAATATAAAATTATGAGACCATAATGAGGAACCTAGCATCATCTACTACTATCACTCTGTTGTTGCAAAATCACAGCACCCCTAGATGTTGATCAGGTTTCTAAGTTGATCTTCAGGCATCCAGTGTGATTGCACAACATTGAAACCTTTCTCCAACTGTGGGGCTTACAGAAATGAGAAAGGAATCTCCAGAGAAGGCTAGTTCCTACTCCTAAACCACCTTCCACAAGCTATTCCAGTGCAGGCAAGCTAATCTAATCCTAATCTAACCATGCCAAAGAGACAGAGAGAGAGAGAGAGAGAAAGGAAAAGAACAAAATCCTACACTAAAACGGTGATACACCAGAGAAGGAGAATGTTGGACATCTATCAAAATTGCCATGTAACAAAGAGAGGTGAGCAATGGGAAGGATGGATAGATGCATCACAGGCCCAAGGATAGATTTCACACAGAAAATTTCCCAAAACTCCATGAACACAACTCCAAACCTGCAATGAACATTCAAACATGCACAAATACCTGCAATGAAGAGAGGCAAGAGGAAAACAAGTGAAAAATGAGCAAGGATGGATAGATGCATCACAAAACACGTTTTTTTGTTGCTTCAGAAGTTTGCACAGAACATCATTTCATTAGTAAAAGGAAACAAACTCCATTACAGAGCAGGGAGGAGGTTTGAACTCCATTTTTAATCCTGGAGAAGGAAAAGAAGGGAGGGCAGAGCCGAACAGATGAACAACTTGTAATTATTATTTTGAAAGAAGCCCCTCTGTACAATATATAGGAAGAAAGAGAGAGGGAAGAGAGAGGAGATTTGAATATACCCCAACCACTCCCAGGTTGCATTTAACTCATTTCATTATGGCGGCGGGTGAGAATCCTGGCAAAATGGCAGACTGTCTAGCAGAAACGGTGAGCTGTCTGTTGTATTAAAGCTGGTCACTGAAACATCACTTCTGTCTATTATCACGCATCATATCTATTTCTTAACTTTCTCTCTCCACACCAAACCAAAATTCAAGATTGACCCTGGAAATGTGTAGAGAATTTCAATAGCTTTCCGTTGATATAAAGAACGTGTAAATTTGAGCTCTAGATCAAAAGTTATGGAGGTCTGAAGATTTAGGGCACAAAACAGGTGAAAACAGATTTTTAAATTTCTTCCCGCGCTCTACCACCTGGAGGACACGTGTCGTGATCTGATTGGATGTGTTATTCTCTCTCCTTCCCTGTCCCGTGGGTTTTCTTTGACTTTTTGATGACTTGGAACATTTTTTACTTTTCCTCCGCGCCCCCGCCACTTGGGACACGTGGCATGCATTGATTAGTCGACAGGGGGCACGAGGTAGACCTTTTCCTTTTAGCTTTTGGGTGAACTTCTAGCCAAATTCTAACTCCTCCCCGAGCTCCGCATTCCTGCTCCATAGGACACGCATCCTCTTTTGATTGGCTCGAGCTGACCCTTCAAAACTCGCCCTTTGACTTTTGGACTTTTATTCTTGTGATGTGTCATGATTTGGTTGGTTCTCAGCTTTTCGGCTATCCGCGCCTTCCACGTCCCTCTGTCCCACTTGTCCCAGTGCTACTTGGGACAAAAACTTCTGATTCACCTGATTCGGCTGGTTCGCATACATCTGTTCCAACTATCCTGGACTGTCTGGGACAAATTCTTCCGGTTCGCCCGATTCAGCTGGTTCACGTTCCCACGGCCCGAATGTCCCAAACTATTTTGCTCAGTAGTTAGTCGATTTTCTTCTTCTGCCGAACCGGATTTCCGCGTCCCACGCGTCCCGATGGTGCAGATGTTCCTTGTGCTCTATAGACTGCCTAGCGATCTTTCGGCCAATTCGCGCCTCGACGTCCCTCATGTCCCGACTGTTGCGAAGACTAGGACTTAGCCATTTTTCATGATTCTTTTTGGCCCAAGATTGTTCCTTTTGTAGCCTTTCACCTTTTCTCAGAACTTGCTCTTCTCAACCTAGGACTTGAATTTTCTGATGCATGTTATCAAAATTACCCTGGGGGGTGAATTTTGGATAACACACTCCTCTAAAGTTGCATCCATATATTGCATTGGCATCCACATAGCTCCATCATCAAGGAACAAGATAGGACATTTGCATCACACTTCATAGGGGGAGATATTCTATTATATTCCATGCACACATTCTATTACATTTTCTACATTTAATTATTGCTCGTTATTTCACAAAGTGCGACTGACACAAGATCACCTAAGGCACAACATGCACACACTCACTAGAACTACATCTAGGTCTAAAATATAGTTCAATGCTTAGTTAATAAGTCATTGTTGTTGCAGTTGAGGTCATTCTGACCCATTCATTTGCATATTTATTTTTTAGGGTTTTGATACTTAATTTTGGTATTTTTTAGGTTATTTCTTCCTCTTGGAATATTAGGAGCATTCGGCGTAGTATAGAAAAACTAATATGACAAGAAATGAAGGTTATCATTCATCTCTAAGACATGTGAAGACCAGTTCCAGACCTTTTTCCTAGATTAAGGTGCCTGTTTTTATTACTGGGGAACTTGTGGGTGCCCCAATCCTCTCCCAAGCACTCTAGTATAGTCACATCACCCAGATATGTCCTCTGCGGGACCCCGGCTTAGTCGCTCCTACTTCTTATTTATCCATCTACTTCTGGGACACCCATTCGACAAACATTTTTTATCAGCTGAGTTTTTTCCTCTTCGCTCTTACACATTAGGGTTTAGTATTTCATCTTACATATTTGCTTAGATCATTAAAATATGTCTTTGCTACATTTATTCACTTTAGTATAGTTTTTCGTAGCTTAGGTTAACTATTTATATACTACGTAGTTTAGTTCATTTTAGTTAATCACTTGTAGTTGTTACTTCTTGTAAGGATGAACCTATAAAAATAAGAGAAAACATGTATTCAAAGTATTGTATATGATAATTCAGATTAAAATGTGCATAAGTATGTAAAATTATGTAAAAGTGTGTAAAAGGAAAATGTGCACCTGATGTAAAAGAGTATAAAAGGATAGAAGTGTTTCCTGAAAATGTTGTGTAGAACGAGTTTTTGGGGAAATCTCACATCAAGTGTGAGTTTTTTTGGGAAATCTCATGCCAAGAGAATTTTTTTTGGGAAATCTCATGCCAAGTGCAAGTTTTTTGGGTGATCTCACACCAAGAGAAAGTGTTTGGGAGAGAGATCTAGTGTTACTCTCCTTCCATGAATATGCCTCGTAAGCACCACTTCAGATGATACATCCTAATTTAGTTTCAATTTATTTTGAATTAGTTCTGATTATAATGATTTGTTCCGATCGAAGGAGATTGTAGGAGAAAATTTGTATTCTGTTGCTGGAGGATTATGCCTATCCTATGAAAAATTGCTCTTTAAATTGGTTTAAATTGTGTTGATCTAAGAAACTGAATATATCTACTGCTAGGACATTAACACCTAGGAGAGGTCAGGAGTGCCCAGGCACTAGTGTTTGGATCTGGGCCATGGTGTATGTGTTGTGTTGAGGACCCAAGTCAGATTCTGGGTTATTTTGTAACTATGTTCTTGTTCTGATTTTGTGTTGTAGCTCTGAGATATTATATGGAGTGATTTGTTCACCCAATGTATTCCCCCCTCGTTTGGGGTGCATGCGACAAATGTAAGAGTATGTAGTCCAAATGAGAGGACTTAAAACTGATTTGATCTAAATTTGATACCTACATAGGGTAGGGGATGTGCATGGTAGCAACCAAGGCACATGCAAATAGTAGGCTCATAACATGTGTTAGTGTAAACAAAGCTAGTATGCATATAGAAGGTAGTGTAGAAATCTAGTGTGCAAACAAGAGATACCATGAAAACTAGGTTTTAAACATGGGACATTTCTCATAATTTCACAAAAAAATCAAGGTTGAAGTAGCCAAAAACATATAATGAGCATACAATACAAAGGGAATAGCCCACAAACAATAGCATACAATATAAAACAATGGCAAGAAAAGTGTAACGGAAAACCATGGTGGCATATAGTCTTGCAAGAAAAATGTTTCACATGAAGTGCCCATTAGCATGTTAGAAAGATAAAGAGTATGTCAAGATGTGTATGTATTAATCGAATAAGTAGTGTGCTAGTAATAATAAGAAGTAGTATATGATGAAATGATAGCACCTCTAATGTATGAGAAAGTAAATAACGCTAGAAGCCTCAGTGGGATTGGTGAGAGGTACAATTCCAAACATCATTGCGTTATGTAAGGACGTGTAAGATATTTGCATTCACTCTAAAATACCAAGTAAATGTGTATCTGTGTATATAGAAATATAATGAAATACTATATATATGGCTAACATAGTAAGCAAAGTGCAACATGTGAGTATAAACAATCAAGAGTAAGTGCATCCAAGATATGTGAATTTTGTGAGTGTTATGGAATGGTGTGCAATGTATGAATATGGTAGGAGTAGTGTGCCCCCCTAGTGGATGTGTATGTATAAGATGAGGCTCATTTATAAAATACCCCTCGACAGTCAAGAATGAACCATAGAAAAAGAGTGCGTCATTGGGAAATGGTTTAAGAATGTGTGCTAGAAAGATAGATAATGAATCACTAAGAGTGAAGAGTGAATAAGGTGAGGTTCATTTTAGATTTAGACCCTCGGTAGTTGAGTATGAACCATGGAACTAAAGTGTTTCATAGGGTAATGGTTTCAGAATATATGCTAAAAATATAGATAATGAATTATTGAGCATGAAGATTAAAGGATGTGAGGTTAATTTCAAATTTAGACCCTCAGCATTTGAGTATGAACCATGGAGCTAGAGTGCATCATAGGGTAATGGTTTGAGAATGTATGCTAGAAAGATAGATCATGAATTATTGAGTGGGAAGGTTTATTTCAGATGCAATCTCCTCTCAATGTCCTAATTTCCAACAATTAGTATCATATCCTAGTCCTATTGAAACAAATATAACATCTTATAGGACATCCTAGAGGCACAAACATGGGTAAACTAGCTAAATAATTTTTGAAAAGGAAGTATGATATTTTTCAGTCTTTGATTGATGGATTGAAGAAGGAAATCAAGCTCATGAAATCTAACTATGGTCAAGAACTAAAGGAGATGGAGTCATTTTTTGAGAGTGTGTCAAAATCTCTAAAATACGAGGAATATGCATTCCTTAAACAAGAAGGATTATTGATAATCTTGAAGGTTGAATTAGAAGAATATAATAACATGTTGAAGATGTATGGTAAACTTAAAAAGAGCTCTAGATGGAGTTATGGATAGACAAAGAGAAACAGGAGACAGAACATGACTAGGCTTTAAAGAAGAGGCTCTGAATAAGTGTGAGGATGACAAGGCCGGTCCAAGCATGTACAAATAGGCATGAAGCTTATCAAGGAGACAAGCATAAGAAGGCCCAAGTTAGCTAGGTAACCAAATGCATCCAGGTATGAAAGGAATTCCAATGCATAATTTTTTTTCTTGTCATAACTATGTACACAAAGCTAAGGAATGCATGAAGAAGAGTCATATATGACCAACCATGGAGAGATAGTAGAAGTGAGAAAGAAAAGAGCATAGTTCTGCTTTAATTTCCAAGAAAAAGGTCATATTGCTAAGTACTTCTTAGAAGAACCATCAAGTTAGTATTGGAAAGGAGTAGACTCAAGAGGCATGAACATGGTAGTGTGCTAAAATTATAACAAGTTTGGACACTATGCCAGGAAATGTCATGATCACAAGGATTCCAATCACAATTGGAATGAGATTCCACACCAAGTTAGAGGTAAGAGTAGAGTCATGTGCTATAATTGTTTATGATTTTGGGAAGTTTGCAAAGCATTACTAGCACAATGAACAATTTAAGAACAGATAGTAGGCATCATACTTTCAAAGGAAAAGTTTAAGAAACTTTCCAACATGAAGACCAATCCTAGAAGTGAGAAAAAGTTCAGATATGCCTAAAACAACCCATGAAAATAAGGAAGAAAAATAGATATACAAGGTTAACGAAGCAAACTCGGGAGTTGAAGAAGTAAATAATGATAATAAATATAACATGGGCTGATGATGTAGAGAAAGAGAAGTACAATAAATATATGATAGTGTTGAAAGAGTCTAGTAAAAACAAGACATCAGGAAGTGATGATAAATCCAAGAGGAAGGAATAAATTTCTAGTGTAAGTGATTTAGAGATCCTGCCTCAAGTTTGTACTAGAGAAATTTCATGAGATGCATCATGTAATGTCCACTCAGGAATTTAAGTAGAAAGTGATGATTTACGATGATGAGGTTGTCACACTAAATGAATGCATCTAAGAAGATTGGACAAGATCTCAAGGACAATAAGGGAAATAATTGAGTCATCATGTTTCGGTTAATGACTATATCCTATTTTGAGGTGATCTCAAAAGGTTGTGTGCCTTCTCTTGGAGTCTAGAAGGCATATATCAGCTGAAAGAAGCATTGGAGTGCTCTTAAGTTGGATCTCATCATGATTAGATGCCAATGAGAAATTATTCTCCATGATGATGCAAAGTGTACCACAAACTAAAGGTATGATTTTGAAAGAAAGTTACTCATCTTAAAGTATTGTTACAAATTGGATTCTGTTGTAAGGATCTTGTAAGTCATAGTTGTCTCAAATTCAAACAAAGCACAGTAGTCTCCATACTTGAAGTACTAGTGATAACTTGTCAAGGTCTTGCATTGTCTTGTCTAGTTAAGGTTGTAGGTATATGCAAAGAGAATATAGTCAATAGATTTTAAGGCCTAAAAAAAATCTATTTAGCCCTATGTTGTCAAGTTTGATTCATACTGACATTCATACAAGAGTCATTAGGTTGTTCTTAAATTACCAAAGGTCAGTGAAGAGTGTACATCCTTGAGGGATAATGTTTCATGATCTGTCAAAGAATTATGGGTGAGTCTAATTCTAAGTGTTTTGGATTTTAGACAAGATTAAGTGTGTGAGTTGTTATGTGAATTGCACAAAGCTATTGATAATAATGCTTTCTATGAGTGTGTATGTATGAAGATATGAATGGTTAGTGCCAAGTTGAGTTAAACAATGTTTATTCCTAATTAAGTGTCCTAGAACAAGTGTTGTATAAGAGTATGTGTGACAACAAATAAGAGGTTGTAATTGCTCTCAAGAAGAAATCAAATAAGTGACCAAGTCTTCAATATAGAGAAGCTCAAGCCATTATTCCAATCAGAGACCTAGTCATGGAGTCATTGTTAAGTCAGGTCCTCATGTCTCCTATTACTAGAAAGAAATCATTCAGTCATATTGAAGAGTGTTATATAAAAATGCATCTTAGGAATTTCCCATTAAGTGTACAGGTTGTTAAAGGATGACATAGTGTGTAAACTTTGTCGACTCTATGCTAAAAATGAGATTTTGGAAGAATAAGAGTTCTGAATTGTAAAAATAAACTGGAACAGTCAACATTGAGAAGAAATGAATTAGATATTGTACTGTGTTCATCTGAAATCTTATTCAAAGGTCCTTTTCCTCAATAATTATTGCAATGGAAATCATGTGTACTTAAGAAATTACAAGATGTCTATGCTCACTATTAATCCATCCTGTCTTCAAGACCCTAGGTTAGATTTTTATTGTAAAATGAGGTAAAATGAGTTCCATGTGGATGAAAAATCATGAAAATGGTCAACATATTACCTATGGAAGGTGACCATTAATAAGATAAAAAGTGGTCTATCAAGCATTATTTGAGGTGCACAGTTCATGGCATGCTCAGGGTCTACAAGTTGTTCTCAATTTAGAAATCATGTTGATAAGTTTCAGGTATTTTAATATATCTACAATAGGATTTAGTGATAACTCTCAACCAAGTATGATGAAGAACTTGTTAAAGAAAATCCCTATGGTGTAAAGATGGTCAGAGTCTAGACGTTTTACTTCATTGTAAGAAAGAGACATCAAGGTTGTCATGTCATCATCTACAAAAAACTGAAAATGAAGTACTCTTAAAGATGAAAATTATTCTAAGAATTTTTTTGAAGGTTTCTCTTAGAGATGAACAAACTACATGTCTTGCATAGAATCTTGAATGAAGGAGGCTCTTCTCATCAAATGTGAAGTATGTAGACTTAAAGATATTTCTTGGGTTATAAATATTAGTACGGGGGTATAGATGTATCATACTACAAGATTGCATGGTGTTTCATGGTGATAAAGTGACAAGAGGAAGCTTGTGAGAAAAGAGTCCAAGGTTTGTGTGAAGTTTAATAATGAATCTTTCATGGATTATGAGTTCGGTGTAAGTTGTAATGGGTCAAAATTAGTGACCTACAGGTCATAAATATGCATTTAGAAATAGAGAAGTTGATTGGAGTCTTAAATAATATATTCAAGTCATCAAGGGAGTCAAGATGATATGTTTTTCATGCCAAAATTACAAGGAGATAAATTTAAATGATAAATAATTCATTTTGAGGGTCCTGCTTGAATAACTATAAAAGTAAGGACGCGTGAGAGAGTATTTATAGTATGAATGAAAATCCATAATGATAATGATGAGTTTTAGTGTCATGGTAAATAGAGACCAAAAGGATCCTAGTAAACAAGCTACAAGATTGCATAGCATCCTACACTATAAAGTGGACAGAGCTTCATAGAAGGTTGTGGACAACAATGATGAAATACAGGACTTAAAAGCATTATTGGAACAAGTAAATGATTTTGAGAATCCAATAGGTTCATTGAGATGTCCTAGTAATCTGAAAATTCTAGTAAAAAAAAATATTGAAGACAAGATGGTAAAATTCAAGGTGGAGCAAGCTAGTTTTCTCATTTAGTGAATGGACAAGGAAAGGAAATAAAAAGAAGTGAAAAATTCCTTTAGGACTGGTTAGATATGATTTATCTATCCTTATGGCTTGAGTGTAAGGCAAGTTCTTGATTTCATGTAGCTTCAGATAAAGGAGGATAAAATGATCCTAGGGAGAGTTGCATGAGATTGTTTCATGATGAACATAGAATTCTATGGATGGCCAAAGTTGGGTTAAAAGGATCTAAAAATTTGATTTAGGGATCTAAGCTCCAAATAAAACATTCAACTAGCTTAAGCAAGAATTGAGCTTGTCTTTGAGCATGGTTTAGTGAGATTTCTAAACATGAAGAGAATAAGTTTATGGGGAACATTGAGAGTGATTTTTGGAGGAATTTGTGCATCTATTCAAGATATAACTAGAAAGGTAGTAAATTTAATCCAAGGGGAAGATTCATGCAGTAAGGTTATTCTTTGTAAATTATTAGTTGCATTTTGTTTATACTTTTGAATGTATGAACCTTTTTCATGTCAATGGGGAATAGACTACTGTTAGAAACAAGGTATGAATGCTTTGAATATGCTGGTGTGTTTTGTTTTCTATCAAGGTTTCCTATTTTGTTTCTATTCAATGAAAAAGGGGGAGATTTTTTTAACATGGGTATATTGGTGTTGTCATTGATGTTAGATGGAATTAATGGAAAAGTTGTGATTGGTGAAGTGAGGATCATTCAGAGGCCTAAAGTTTGATTGGTATTTCCTTCTAATTGATTAGTGAGGTTGGTACCCACTAGAGGCATGGATAAGATCAATGTGCTTTTCTTAGATGCCCCATAGGTCTGAAATGGTGTCTTAAGGATGTGAAATATCTTCTAGGTTGATCATTAGGTCAGGTGTTGCAAGTCACAGTTGGAACTAGCCCATATATGCCTAATTCTAGATCATAATGATATGTAAGAACTCAAATAAGGCCATGAAAATACTAGGTAAGAATTGTAGAAGCCTAGGAACACTACCTAAAGAATTTATGAACATATACAAGGCATACTTTAACTCTTGGAGGAAAATTTGAAGATTTCACTAAAATTGTCCTTGAGAACTAGCAGTGGAAACTTAGGAAAATGATATTTATATTAAACATATAGGATTATTTATGAGCAATAAATACATGAAGAATGTAGAGGGAGTTTTAATAATTCTCTAGGTCAATTTTCATTAAATTTTGAAGAGGATTGTTGAAGATATTCAAGTTTTTCCAATACCAGGTAAAGTGAGATGGGAAAAATATATGACATGTCTTCTTAGCACTCAAAAAAAATTATCACTCCTCCTTAAGATAAATCATAAGATTAATTTTTTGAAGATAACTCAAGTATTTAACTTTTGTAAAAATTTTGAGGACAAATGATTAAGGAACAAAAAATATTATCCATTTTTCTATCTGTGTTCTACTCTCTCCAAACCTCCTTCTGAAGTTATAGGAAATAAATTAAGTTATTGGTCATCAATTCACTTTTTAAAATTGTGAAAACCCCTTAAGAGTGTATAAGAAACCTCCTAGGTCAAAATGGTGGCATCCTTCTTCCTCATGGTTGATTGTGTCATATAGGTTTGACCCTTTGCAAATTTGGAGTTGATAAGTTTAATCTCCTGCTATAGAATAAGGTATTTGAGTTTTTCTTATGTGTCATGAATAACCTTGAGAAATTTCAATGTTTTTAGTGTTATTTCATTTGAACTTCCTTCTCTACCATTAAAAGGCTTCTCAAGCTAAATCTTTCATAATGCTTGAAGAAAGGTTTTGTGAGTATGCATGATGTTCAGATGAGAAATGAATGTGAGAATCTTCTACATGTCCAAGAAAACTAGTTGAATCTCATATTTTCTTTTACTAAGTGGTGTGAAGGTATAGTTTGCATTAGTCCTCAACTCCCTGTATAATTCTTGTTAAGAAGATTGAATTTTGTGTTTCCTTGTAAATTTCTCCCTACAACTCTACATTCAAAGTGTTATAGGTAGTGTATATGATATTATTGAAGTTATCCTTATATATATAGACATGTGAGTGAAGTGTTGATAAACAATTCCATAATCCAATATTGTTCTGAGTTGCTTTATGAAACACTGCACAGAGTCCCAAAATTACATGTTTTTCATCCCAATACTCTTTGAGTTGGTGATTTATCTTGACATGGTGAGTGAATCAAAGAAATTATATTATTATAAATATCCCTTAGTTTCTTTAAATAGAGGATTTCTTAGGAATTCCACTCTCTTCTTGAAGACAGGGTTTAGCATTTTGTAACAGTCAAGTAAGATTGTGATTTTATGCCTTAAACAATGAATGCATCTTGTCATCTAATGCAAATTAAAAATGGGATCTTGTAGTATGAAACCCTATTGAAGTTATAATAGAGTCACATATACATGAAAATGAGGAACAAAGAGGTGAAAACTCTCAAATGTATGACTAGGGTTTTAAGAATTAAACCCTAACTGTGTACAACGTTTGAAGATCAAACTAATCTAATCTAATAAGCATGATATCATACCAAAAATTGACATGGGGAGTTTTTAAAATTCACTATCATTCTTTAAATATTTCTTTAAAGGTGATATTGAATGAGAAATTATGTGATTTAGTTAAAACATTTAAGATGCAACTCTATTATAAAAAAAACAGTGTATATCTTGTTTCAATGCATGAATCAGAAGGAATATTTGATGTTTCATGTTGCCTTGACATTTTTTGGTGGTCTAAGAGATCTCAAATCCTTCTCCCAAGTTGTGAAAATCGTTGAAAACATTCTCCTTATAGTAAACCAAGTCATACAAGACTTTTTTCAGTTTCTCTATGATTGTATGTTGATGAAAACGAAGAAGAATTTCCAAAATGCCTCTTGCTCTGGACCTTTAATATTGATTTATTTGTTGATATAGAAAATTTTGTGACCATTTTTATTCTTGAATATTCATCTTGGTGTCAGTTCTTAAGCTTACGGATCCCTCTTACTTCAAAATTTTGATGTCTACCATCTTGCTCCTAATACTCTCATATAAACTCTTATGCTATTTGAAGAATGAATTGCAAATAAGGAAGGAGTTTTAAGGTTTTGGAGGATTTGAGAAGTTTTTGTAAAATTTTATATAATTAGAAACACTTAGAGGAGTTATTTTTTTGGATTCAATACAAAACCTACTCGTTGGAAGAATAAGAAAAGGACTGAAAACCGTTACAAAATAGAGAACACGGTTCTAAATGGAATAAGGGAAGTTTTGGAAGTTTTTAAGGGATCTTAAGAGACCTCATAATCCATCATTTTACGTGAAAATAATATTTAAAGAGCCTACAGTTATGAAGATAGAACCAAAACATGATATGTGTAATTATGATATCTTAAGAAAGTTACATTTGAAATCTATGCATCTTACCATGTACATGTTTTCATGTATGTAATGTGAAAATTCCTTGAATTTGAAGTAGAAAGGTCATGCATACATGTCTATTTTGTTTAAAATATCTCATTTGTTTAAGGAGTATGTTGAAGCTTTAAAGAGCTTGTTGATGTATATTGGAGATACATGAGTAAATTGTAAATATAGTTTGTTTTTGGGTGAAGAGTGTGAGATGAAATTGGCATAGAGAGGCATAATAGTATGAGAGGGTTATGCTCATGAATATGTGAACATGATTTAGTGAGAGAAAAAGAGTAGATAAGTGTCTTGAGATGGGAGTGAAGATGAGAATATTGTTGAAGAAATGAATAGTTGCTGATGAAGATAAGTCTCATAATAAATCAATAGTGCTATTTAAATGAAGAGGAATGTGCCTAAGAATGAGGTTTTGATAACCATGATATGCAGGATATTGAAACCATGAAATATAGGAGGACCAAGGTGAACAAGAAATTCCCTCATAACTGAAATATTGTAGAAGGTTGAACCCAAAAAAATTAGGCGCTTGGTTATGTGGTTCAATGAGTGAAATATTGATATCTAAGTGTGGGTGAAATGATCATTGTATAACAGTGCCTTCTAGATGATTAGGTGATCAAAATAGAGGTGAATTAGGAGGATAATTGAGAAGGAAAATGAGATGATCTATTGGTCACAATCTGTTGTGCGAGATAAGAATATTAGAGTGATCAAAACCTTGTAGAAGTCTAAGTAGTAGCTTAGCTAATGGGGAGTTGAAGCTTCCTTATAAGTTGAAGTTTATAGAAGTTCAGTAGGTCCTTGATTGAATTTGGTATTTGAAGCTTCCATGCAAGTGGAATCATGTTAAAGATCAATTAGTTTTCTTAGTTAAAGTTTGGAGTTGTAGCTCCATGTTGAGTTTATGTTCAGCTGTGAAATTGTTGTAATCTTTACAAGACATTCTTGTCCAAGTTAGTGCTTTGATTTCAGTGGGTTTTTCTCCCGTGAAGGGTTTCGCAGATTATATCATGTCTTTCTATGTTTACTCTCATGATTTGTTGTTTGTGAATGTTGTTTTGGCATTATTGTAACAAAGTAAGTGAATTGAATTATTTGTTAAAATTTTGAATAGAAACTTATTCACTCCCCCTTTCAGTGTCTTGATTTCCAATAAGGAAAATGTGCTTAATGTATTAAAATGATTATCTTCAATAATAACTTTGAGAACATGTACTATTGTTGTAAATTGTGAATAATAAGAAGAATGATTTGATCTACTGGTCACAATTTGTTGCGTGAGACAAAAAATTATCTGAGACAGAAAACCTTGTAGAAGTCTAAGTAGTGGCTTATCTGATGGGGAGTTGAAGCTTACAGAAGGTTAGTAGGTGCTTGAATGATATTTCGATTTGAAGCTTCCATACAAGTAAAATCTTGCTAAATATCAAGTAGTTGTTTTGTTAAATCTTAGATTTACAGCTCCATGTTGAGTTGATGCTTAAATGTGAGATCATTGTAATCTTTACAAGACATTCTTATCCAAGTTAGTGCTTTGATTTCAGTGGGTTTTTCTCCCGTGAAGGGTTTCGCAGATTATATCATGTCTTTCTATGTTTACTCTCATGATTTGTTGTTTGTGAATGTTGTTTTGGCATTATTGTAACAAAGTAAGTGAATTGAATTATTTGTTAAAATTTTGAATAGAAACTGATTCACTTCCCCTTTCAGTGTCTTGATTTCCAATAAGGAAAATGTGCTTAATGTATTAAAATGATTATCTTCGATAATAACTTTGAGAACATGTACTATTGTTGTAAATTGTGAATATGATGATTGTTGATCGGATTATATCATTATGTTTGAGACATTTTTGTACTGCTAATTAACGGTAAACTTTCCTTCTAAATTTTTATATAAAACTTAACTCAAATGTTGTAAGATTATGATATGACTAATGAATTTTTAATGAATATAGCAAGACAAATAAATAATGCAACATGCCACTTAACATGATATGTAAAAAGGTATACCTATTAAACATAGATGAGCAGGATGATATAAATCATTTTATATGTATGAAACAAAAAGAAACAAGTTGTTGTCTTTAAACAACAACTAGATACATATTTGAGATAAAGTATTATTGTTGTAAGACCACACCTAATTCCATTATACCTCGATGTGAAAATAGTTACAATGATATGGAAAAAATTACAAAGGTACACATGAAATATCATTGGTGTACACATCTGACTTAAGTAAACTAAAAGAGACTAAGTGACTATTAATGATCATAAGTGATGTTTATCTTATCATTATGAATTAACAATGAAGGGTGGGAGTCATGGAGTGACAATCTTGTCATAATATCCTTGTTCGTGTTAGCTAAGGATTACTACAGGGAGGGTATTAAATGCATAATGACGCAAGTCATTACGTGAGTGAAACCTTTCTTATAAGGATCCTAAGGTGGTACTGACAAGATTCATGGGACCTAATTATCGAGCCATGATACATGTAGCTTTTGAATTTAATAAAATTACTTATTGTAACAATTAACTAGAATGATTAACTGTGAACTTAATACTTAAACAATGGGAAAAATAATCTTGATAACTATGTTGAAACGAATGTGCAGTGAGTGTCAGGCAGGTTTTGAGTGGCTTATGTGCAATCACAAAACTAAGCTTGCTATTGTGATGATAAAAAATTATGGGCCACAATAGTTCAAATGAATGATTGTATTGTATGTTCACCATTTCTTTTTTCAATTATGTTTTGAGATGAAGTGAAGTACTTGCATGATTTACTAGATGACACTAAGAAGATGCACAGGAACTTTGAACCTTTAAAATGGTCTAACTAAAGGTATATAATGTATATTGGCTTGTAAGAGTGTTTAAGGGGGATCATGGATACATAGAACCCTTGCAGTTGCACATGGTTATCACAGGTTATCAAGATGGATTCTAGAATATTAATAATGTTGGATTACTTACTTTTGGTCTAAGTAATAATGTTAATCATTATAACATGAAAAGAATTAAGGGGTTTGTAAACCTAAATAGAATGTTGGATTTATATCTTGCATGCTAAAAATGAATGGAGGAATGAAAGGTAGTTTAATGTTTATATAAAAAAATCCTTAGTTGTTGAAGCATAACATTGGGTATTACATTTTGGTATCAGAGCGAGGTTGCAACTCTTAGACTTAATGGGTCCTTACGCTAACTAAATAGTTTACTTTGTTAACTAAATAAAATGGATATGTGAAGGACGTACCGTGGAAAAAAGAACTAGGACCAAATTATACTATAGGTTTCATGGTTAAGAAGTTAGATAAAATTCTAACAATCCTTCAAGATACTCAAACCTAGATAGTTACCTTTGAGCAATTGGTAATGAGTGGAAATGATCAATTAAGGTAAAATAACTTGAACTAATTGGTAACCATCAACAAGGAAAACACTTGATTAGTGAATTTTATTTGATGACAGGTTTTGGAGCTATAATCTAATATGAAATTAAACCCGAATTGGGTAGTACGAAGTAGATAGGTATGGGTTGTCTACTATGGAAGAAATTTTCAGAAAATCCAGTGGGCTAGAATAGAATCTGTAAGAAATTTCAACTCGTAAAGAGAAAAATTATAACAGAAGCGTCATCTCTTTCTCACTTGTAACTTTTAGGAAAAATAAGTGGAAAATATATGGCTAGTAAATGAGTATTGTTAGGATGAAACACAACAGTAACATATGTTATAATTTCCAGAAAGAAAGAGCATAACAATGTTGTGGTGGCTAATAACCAAGAAAAGGAACAAGTTATTCCTAGAAGTAGAAGGAAAAATAGGGTAAGTTAAGTAGGATTCCTATTGTTGTTCCAATTCGATATCAATATAATTGAGTTCTTTGTATCTAGTGATTAGTTGGGAACCGAATGAGAAATATGGTATTCATCATATGAAAAGAAAATTTGTTTAAACAATAGACCTACGTCTGTCAATACAACATTAACATTGTTTAACTTCATCACATAAATTGGATTTGTACGTAAGTTTATTTAGGGAATTATGAATTATTGATCAATATTGATTGTCTCGACGTAAGTCAAACGGTTTATCGTTTTGAAAGACAAGTGTTCTAATGAACTTTGTAGCTTGGGAAGACTTGGATGAAATAAAAATAGTGTTTTCCTTATTTTTTCAATGAAATATAACTTATTTTTGACTATCTATTATGTATACCAAATATTATTGTATATTATGAATGACTGTAATGACAAAATTATGTCATATTTCCTAACTGTGTGGTAATTATTACTAGCTGAAAGGTTGTTACAAACCAATAAATTTGAATATAGTAGACTGAAATATGGGAAAAGCTACAGGTTTTGGATGAAAATGTTGACTGATCTCCTTAGATGTCATATTAATCTGTGTTTGATAATTCTAATTGCTATTAATGAGTTAAATCATCGGGATGATGATTCATTAAGGGGGAAGTATGTCAAAACACGCTCTTCCATTTTGTTTTGCATTACAAAAATATTTTATGAAGTAATAATTATCCCACAAAAAGCAAGTTGATTGGTGTCGGTGTGAGGCCGTGTATGCCATTATACACGTACACATATTTTTCACAAGAAAATATATGCATGTATATAGGTGCATAGCCAACACTGCACCTACACTCCTCACCTTGCGACTGTTGATTAATTATTAAGTCACAACTCATTTTTTATTATACTTGTTATATGAGGTTACTTTACATTATTGTGTGTGATGATTTTGATGCATTGGTTTACTGCTTGGTTATTGTACTTGTTATTCACATTCTTGTGCATCTTTCTTGCAAAAAATAATGAGTTGTGATACATGATATATATGTACATAGCTAAAATGTATTATTTCAATTATTAGAAATAATAATAATTGATTAAAAGATACTAACTCTTTTGGCTTTATGACAACCATTGATCGTAAAGCAATATGATGGCTTTCAACAATTGATAGGTAAACTTCGGGATCGTTAAGGTAAAATTTTAAGGTTGGCTTTACGATCTTTTAATCAGTAAGATTATATTAATCATGATGGTATTTGATTATTATTTAATTCAGTTTTATTTGACTGTTCTAGTAAGATAGATCATAGCACATATAATGTTTCTATTTGATGAGCAGTTGATTTATTGTATTATGCGTTGGATCAAAACTCATTTGGTTTGATTCTTTCCTTTAACCGATCTTGCTCCATATTAAGTGATTATCGATCTAGAATGATCAAACTAGCATTTGACCATTGCAATGAGAATTTAATTTTTTTAAACTAATAAGGTATACTCCATTTGCATTGGGTAATAGAGTTGGAAAAATATTATGTGGATTGACATGTTATGGCTGAAGTTGATTTGTTTATACTCATTTGGTTGGGAAAATAAAATGATTAAATGGTGGAAGTTAAGTTGTTGGGCTATTATTGTGGGTAGTATTATGGTCTTAAAAACATATACCATTGACTTACTTTTTGTTTTGGTAAGACATATGGTCATCAACCATACTCATTGGCTTTTGAATAAGTGGATAACAATATGGACTTGGCCATATTCGAAATTGAAATTAATTTTTTAAATTAATTAGTTAGTCAGTTAATTGACCCATGCAAAGATAAAGGTTTATTTTTAGTTTATTTTATTTGACCAATAGATTAAGCCACCGCCATTTTTAGAGGGAAGATGGTAAATTTAAGTTTTCCACTACGTGGCATTTTTGCATGAATTATGAGAATTAAATTCCTCAAAAAAATAAGAAGCTTCTTCGGGAAGCTAAGCACATGCATGGTTGGGTTATTTTCACATTATTGTTTTTGTTGAAGATCTATTTTTGCAAGTTTTGCATGACGGTTTCAAGGGGGGTTATTTTGAAGATATTCTGAGTTATGATAAAGATCAAAGTATATATTGTTGGGTATCAAAAAGCATTCCTTTTAAATTGGTAGACATCTTTCTGGTATACGATGATTTGTTTACTTCGAAATTTCATGAAGATACGTGAAGGAAATGACAGAGATATTTTTATCAAAGGCATGGCTATTCTTCTCCCTTTCTTGTTGTTATGTTCTGGTTTGATGAAAATAAAAGGGTTTTACTTCCTTATCTAGGTCTACAGAGATTTGTCTTAAAATATATTTAAAATTGGGGGATTTAAATTTGGAATGAAACATTGGGTAAAATATCTTTGTTTTTGTTTTTCCTTTGTTAAATAATGAAATAAGGTTTCTAGAGTTGAGAGAGAGTTATGGGAATTCATTCTTAGATTATCAAGGAAATGCAAAATGTACATTTGAATCTATTAAATGGGGATTACTAGAAGTTACTTTTATGGTCAATATTTTTGGTGGTTATAATCTAGAGGTATAATTGTGACTAGAATAATAACCATCTATTATATATCGAGCCTTTTCTATAACAATGTTGAACAGATCAACTACGTATTTCTTCCTTTAATTTGATTATCGACTGCAGACAAACCAATGGTGTTAGTAATTTTTGAATTTTTTGTGGGTTTGTGGGAAGAAACAAGAAAAATATTTCTACTTTACCTAGTCCAAATTTGAATAAAGCATGTGTTTTGGGTTGAAATTTAAATGAAGGGTTGGTGTTTGATATACTATAGTGGAATTTGTCTCGAAGTTGTTAGTTACAGTTTTGCCAAGAGATCATGGTTAAAATCAAATATTGATTTTTTAAATATCCTTAAAAACTATCCTTAGTGCAAAAATTGGTGTTTTTAGGATAAGAATTACTCCAGTTTGGTTTTTGTGAAAATTCTTAGTTTATGAGCTAGAAGACACTTGATTCTTGTTAGAAGTTAAAAATGTTGTTTTGGATTTGTGTAAACTCATTTTCGATTCAATGTCTTCCTTCATATACCTTATTGTTGAAACTAGAATCCACATTGCTTGTTTTAGCCTTGATTAGTAATTAGTGTTGCTACAATGTTCATGTTAGCTAATTGTTTTAAACTCATGCCTTGAGGTAAAATGGAATTGTGGGGTTGAGTGAGGATAAGATAGAATAATGAGGCTGATTACATTTGAGTTCTTATTCTATTATTTTAATTATTCTTTTTGAAAATGTGATAAGTTACTTCAGGGCTGGGTAAGAATAAGGAATGGAGAAGGGACATTCAGATCTATTTGATTAAAATGATTAGATAGGAAATTATATTTTATTACATTTCTTAATATTGTCTTGATCAATTAAAAATGAAATAAGGATAAACATGAAGAATGATTTTATTGAGGACATAGTAGTTCCTTGCTAGATATCATTTCTTTGATATTATCATGACAGTAGGATATTGCATGTTAACTAAATTTTATGTTGCTTGGAAAACATAAACTCCATATAATAATCAATTTAATAATGATGATGTTGAAAATCGATTTGTGAAGTTATGAGTGTATTCATGGATATTCTTTTACGATCATTTAGATCATAACAAAACATCATGCATGTGAGGGCAATAATCATGTCAGTTCAAGGAAATGACCATGCATGACAATTTTTATAGCTTGTGGGACTGATTGGTATTGTTAAGTAACTAAAGATATAGATAATGCTTGAACCATCGTGCATTGATTATTAATATATTGATTTAAATGAATGTAATAAATATATTTTGTACGTGATTTTATGCGAAATAATCACTTCATAGTTGTTTAAGGTGATATACCTGATGTATTAAATAATTTTCTTCAATAATCAATTTGTGAAATGTATTAAGTATTGATTATAAAATAAATGATGATTTCTCAGATCAATATGATTGTATAGAGTGACATATTTGTATCAGTAACCTTTCATTGTTATTTGTTGTGTAGAAGAACTATTGTAAGTTGTTATGATTAATGAACCTGTAATGAAAATATTAAGACAAAAGAAGGAATGCAATATGACACTTAAAAGAGATAATTATAAGGATATACATGTTAATCATGGATAGACAAAATGATAAATGATAGTTTATATGTGTGAAACAATAAGAAACATGTTATTGTGTTTATAACAACATCAACATACACTTTTAAGTTAATGTATTATCGTTGTAAGTAACATACTAGATTCCATTATTTCCTAGTGTGAAAATAGTTACAACAATATAGGAAAAAGTACGAAGGCTCATCGTGATCTTAAGGAACAATATAGATGTACATAGTTGACCTTAAGTAAACTAAAATGACTAAGTGATTTTTAATGTTCATACGTGATGTTTATCTTATCATATTGAATTAAAAACGAAGAATATGAGTCATGGAGTGATAATCGTGTCACAAGGAAAACTTTGTCCATGCCAACTAATGATGGCTATGGGGAGGGTATCAAATGAGTAATGATGCAAGTCATTACGTGAGTGAAACATTTCCTGTAGGGATCCTAAGGTGGTACTGACAAGATACACGAGACCTGATTATCGAGCCATGATACATGTAGATTTTGAATTTAATCAAATTACTTATTGTAATGAATTAACTAAAATGATTAACTATGAACTTAATACTTAGACAATGAGAAGAAAAATCATGATAATTATGTGGAGATAGATGTGTGGTGATTGGAAGACAATATTTTGAGTGGCTTATGTGCAGTCACGAAACTAGGCTTGTTAGTGCAATGCCAAAAAATTGTTGCCACAATAGTGCAAAGGAATGATTGCATTGATTTGTTCACCATTTCTTCTTTCAGAAGTGTTTTAAGTTAGAAGTGAAGTACTTGCATGCCTTACTGGATGACACTAAAAAGATGCACATGATCTCTGAATCTTTAAAAAGGTATAACCAAAGGTATATAATGTATATCGTCTCGTATAGAGTGTTTAAGGGGGATTATGGAGATATAGAACCCTTGCAGTTATATATGGTTATCATAGGTTTTCCAGATGGATTCTAGAATATTAATAATGTTGTATTACTTAGTTTTGGTCTAAGTAATAATGATGATTCATTACGGCATATGAAAGGAATTAAGGGATTTTATAAATTTAAATAGACTATTGGATTTATCTATTGCGAGCTAAAAAGTACTGAATGCATAAAAGGTAATTTAATGTAAAAAAATATTTTATCTCCTTAATTTGTTGAAGTATAACATGGGTGTTACAGAATATCCTCAAGTGGTCTACTCAACATCCTTAGCCAAGATTATTGCAGCCCATCGATTGAAACAAGATCTGTAGTCACTTCACTCTATTAGCACTACCAGTGGCAATCTTTACATGGCATGCATCCCCAATAGACATGCAATGATTTAGTAGCTTACATAGATGTATCATATGTTTATGATTGTACATATGTGTATCAGATGATACCGAGAATTGTATACCAATATCACTTAAGCATATAAATTTTGAATGATATATATAATGTATTCTCTGCCTATTTATTAGGCACTATAAATTGCTAACCTTAGGTTACTCTACAATTACTCATGTAGGACCTCTAAAATAGTTCATGGAAATTTGGATTAGGTATTTTTATATGTTTAGTTTTCATGTAGGCTAAGTGTAGGCCATGTCCCACCATAATTAGAGGACAACTAAGGTACGTGGAGGAAAATTATCTAATTATATTGGGTTTTTGCAAGTCTGAAACCAAGAGTTGGGATGTACAGTAAGCTGCATATTATTGACCATATGTGTATCCTAATCTTCTGACTTGGAGGGGGAGAGATAACTATGGACACAATCATTTTACATCTCCAAGAAAGAGTTGGAGAATCTAGAACAGTTGTGATTAGAGTCTAATGGCTGCACAATTACGAGCCAAATGAATGGGCTATGTAGGAGCCATGAAAGTTCACACTATGAGCTCAATTTAGATACTGATTGTTACTATATGTGTTTGAATTCAGCTATGAAACGTAGCATGGATTGAATTGTTAGAGAAGCAGATCTGAAATTAATTCATTAGCCTGGTTGGAGAAGTATGGCATTAACTGGAGACGCTGTAGATTCTGACTGGAGATCATTCTTGCAGTGTACCATGGAGAATTGTAAAGAATGAGCACTAAGATATGTTTACAATTGTAGTTGGTACAAGTTTGAAAGAACTGGAAATAATGAAATTGTGCCTTTGAATCAGTTGCCTATTCATCTGTGAGCCAATTTGAGTTTCATATTAGGTTCTCTACATCATCCCCCCTGCAAGCTAGACTTGCTGGGTTGATTTTGAACTTTAAGAAAAAATATGGTATAGGACAAGCTTGTCAAGTGATAACTTCCATCATCATTAGCAAAGCCATCGGCAACTTTGAAATGTATTTACTGCAACTTTTAAGGCAGTCTAGGACAGCGGGTCGATTGAATGTGTAGCATAAACTAAGCTTCCCCATTGTTTTGGGTATGACCCTGATATGCTGTTCCAACTTCTCTTAGGTGGTCACTTGCAAGAAATCTGGGAAAAACTCGTCATTGAACCGAAATTTTAACTAGAAAACATGGAAATTACTTGCACGCTTCAAATTTGCTTGATAAGAGAAGAGATATTAAGGTATGCGTACTCGTAAACGAATCTCACGGTATGTTGGATCTCATGTCAGATAACTTGCAATCCTAAATAAAGATCCCAGCTAGAACAATGACTGATTTATTACCTATGTAACTAATATGAGTTTGAATAGGTTTTTTCAAATTGCATATCTTTTTTATTTTGTGTGTTTCACCTCATACTTAACAAGCCCTTGACATAAAGGAAGCCTTTCCATCTTGTATCAATGTTTTCAGAGCCAATATGGACCTACTAAACCAAATTACACAGTAGTTTCAACAACTCCTATTCTTTGGGTTACACAGTAAAACAATGATTTCAGGCCATTTTATCGTACAACTAGGCTAATTTGATAATAGGAAAAACTCAAAGTTCTCCTTCCAACACTCCTAGGGACATCGCAAAAAAAATTCCTATGTATCACTTGCCTTACCATCATTAACATCAAGCATGGACATAACTAAATGCACTTGGATAGAAGGTATTTTAATTAATAATCTAGGGGATCATTCATGATTCATTTAGGAACCCAAATGAGTTGCAATATTTATCAGAATATTGCACAAGACAATCATCAGGCCCTAAATAATAGACAAACTATTACAATATTAATTTGAATCGGGTTTGAGATATATGAATCCCATACAAGTTTGACTCAATCCAAATTGGAATATATCAAAGGTTTCTACCATTTACCTTGACAACTTGATACTAACCTATGATGAGTATGCATATTAATTTGACACATAAATCTATTCAGTACTGGATTCAGTTTGAAAACTTACTTTCTACAACTATCATTGCAAAGTCACCCATCTCAAATGATGTCTATACCTAGATCTTATAGCTGTGAAAGTATTCCAGTCACTCCAACCTTCCACATGGCATAAAAGTGATTCATCTCACTTAGGTGAGGTCACAGGTTTGACGTGTCATTTTAGGGTCATTGTGAGATTCCCTTACGCATCAGTGCGTCAGTTACATCCATTGAGAGTTACTTCCCATTCCTGACAATGTAACTCCCCTTATCTCCGCTTAAGAGGTCATCATTATGAAACTGGGGGTTACTCAAGAACCCTCTATGTGTATACCTTCACTCTTCCGATCTATGGATTAGTTTGATTTGATTTTGTAACTTAACTGAGGTTTTTCCCTCTTTTTCGAACGCGCCTCTTGCATGCACTTTCGGTTGATGCTTTCTCTTCTCAAGATCTCGATCATGCATTGTTCCGTTTGCACTTTTGTGGATGTTCACGTTATCCCTCATGATCCTCATGCTTCGCATTTTCATGCACTATTTCATGGTATCAAAGTGCACGTCATGTGGATCCATGTAAATATTCTGATGTTTTCATGTTTTCTTGGTTCTCCATTCGTGATAAATAGACTTCATGACAACATCTCTCATAATGGCCATTCCTTCAGTGTGTTACAGTGTATCGATTTGTAGGCTTCAAATCCTTGTTCATGTAGTTCTTGGTTCATGATTTCTGGTTTGTGCACAAAAACTAGGCCAATTTAGTGCCTTCACGAAGGTTTATGTGTCTTTCGGAGGAGTTGAAGATGTTCTACTGTAATTCAAGTTGTAATTTAGATTTTCCTAAGCAAGGGTTTTGAGATTTTCCTTTGTGCTTTCTAAAGCTTGTCTGAAGTGGCTAACTCAGCCCCAGCCCATTGAATGGGAACCGGCTCCAGCTCACCAAGCTCATAAACTCAACGATTCACTTGTGGCTCTGCTCACCATCTCAACTCGTTTTGAGGCTTTCGTGGTTTTTGAAGGTCACCAGCTTGGTTTTGACCATCTTTAACTACTCGATTTGGCTTGATCTCTGAGACTACCCTGACTCAATGCTCAACACTTAGTTCAACGTTCTATCCTAGGTGGTGTAAGCTGTCAAAAACAACCAAACTTCACTCACTTCCATTGTCGAGTGCCACCTTTGGTTTTACCTCTGCCATCATTCAACATTATTGAATGCATACCTTGATGGGTTGATCCTCTGTTACACTCAGCCCTTACCTTTCTCGATGTCTCCAGCTCCTTTTTTTCCTCCCCCGAGCTCTACATTCTGATCCTTCTTGTTTTTCATTGCAACCCTACCTTCCTCAGTTTTGGATGTTCATGTTTGCTCCTTGTATGCCTCACTCCTTCATGTTGGTTCATGTTCCACACCCGTTTTACCATGTTCAGCCTCTTGAAGCTTGCATTATCTTTTGTTTTGTTCACTCAATTTTGTACATCAGGATTCCCTTCTCAGTTGGACCATAAGTCATTCACTCACCCTCTGAGATGCATCGGCTTTGTTGATCTCGTGTTTCTAGATATTCCTGATTTAGTCATTTTGCTCCCTACCTCATTTTTTGACATGACCTCCACGCAGCACCCATTGTACCAAGTCTAACTTGACACAAATCTTTGCATCGTTCAACCCACCTCAAAATTACTCCTACTAATCCCTCTAACCTTAAACTCTCCATCTCCTCTCTAGATCCACGGGTCAACCTCTGTGCAACTTGGCACTTGCTTTCTGGCTCGTGCTCCAACCCCCGATGACCTAAATTAGCCTACCTCATATCCATCTCACCATGAGATCATGACATCCTTACTCATCATGATCCCACACCACTTTCCTCTTTGACAATGTCATTTCACTTGACTCACTGGCCCAGCTTCCAGCTCGCTGAGCCATCCACCTCCCCAACTTGTCCAACTCGTTGAGAAGCTCACTGAGCTAGTAGCCTCATTCTTTGAGCCCTCCGACCCCCCTTTCTCCCTCTTTATGGATTTTTTTTCCTTCTTCCCACCTTTTTATCATTTCCTAGCCAGTGTTAAGGTGGGAAAAATTAAAAAATCATTTTTGTGGGGGGTATTATTTTTTTGAGCTCCGCATTTAGGGTTAGTGGGCTTTCCGAACCACTTTTTCTGGCTCATTACATTGTAGTTCTCCTCTTCACCTGTGGCTAGTGGAAACGTCTGCCAAATCCTTATGACAAGAGAGCCTTCTATTTTACACCATGAGATGCTTTTTTCTCACATTAAGCAGTGTTTTTTACCCTTGTTTCTTTCCGCTCTTTTGTGCTTGATTGTGTGTGTTCCTCTACTTCCTACTAGGACTTCATTATGGCCTCCAATATCGTGTAAATTTTCACCTACTGTGAGGTGAGTGGTCAACTTTCCGATGTCACATGAATGCACCATATATAGGCATGCACTATTTTATAAAATTCCACAGACATGGGGTTATCATTTTTCTTCTCATGTGTCATATTGCTTACAGATGCATTATCGGTTGAGTCTGAAGTCTTACATTCTTACACCCTCTTCTTCTTGTGTACCTTGCACTTCTTTATTTTTCTTTTGCATCATGGAGGATGTTATTTCCATACTTGAGCATTGCAAGATTGTGTTACAGCCTCTGCCACTTCTTCTTGGGAGAGATAATTACACATCATGGCATGATTTTATGGAATGCTACTTCACCTAAGAGGATCTTACACACTTTTTACTTGGGCCAGTTCCTGCACCCATTGATTATAGTCATCTTGAGGACTTTCTCGACACTTGCAACCATGATTTTGGTCACCTAATGTTATTCATCACTAGTCCTCTCCACATTCACGTGGAAAAATTAGATCCTCCCCACCGCATCTAGGAGCATTTTTAAGTCTTTTTTTGGAGACCCTTCACATACTGACATTGTTGTTATTACTATTAATCCAGCTATCTCCTCTTCTTCTTTATTTGATAGTATTTTCGCTAACACATAATCACTTGGTTCTACTTCTACTGAGGAGGATTCTACTCCCATTTCTGATGTCGAGAGTACTATAGAGGATTTCTATCTTCCTTCTCTCACCTTTTCAAAGAGTGTTGACACTTCCCACATCTCAGTAGACATTGTGTAGTCTCCTTTTTAGCCTCATATAGTCATTACACCAGCCTCCTTTCCACTTCTAGTGTGTGAGGCCCTTTCCACTTCTCTACCTTCATTGGATGACTCATTCTTGTCTAATATCACTATTTTGTTTATCGATACCCTCATTGGGATGAGTATATTCCCAACCTTGGTCATATTTTTGCATAGTCAACTTGTGATACACTACAGGTTCCTCATCCTTCTTCAGGTGTTTTGGAGGAGATTATCACATCCATTATTGGGAGTTCCCCTTTTGGGATTCTTATCACTTCCATATTTTAGGAGATATTAATTGATCCACCCTTTCTTGTGGATCCCTTTTCTATTTTTGGGGTTGCGTTGCCTTCACATCACTTAGACATCCTTTTTTACAGGTGTTCCTCATCTTCACTCTAAAATTTATATGCACGTGGCATTACCTTTGGTTCCTTGGTGCTCTCTTTCCAGATCTATGTCACACTTCCAAGGACCACACTCAGAGTTCTTTGTGTTACTTCCTTTGTTTTCCTTTGTAGACTGGGTGGATTTCAATCACTTAATTTCTATCATTTTTAAGTGCAGGCACATAGTTTGGTGTGATTGGCTCTTCTTTATTCTAGAGTTAGAGGAATTTTTCATCGAAACTCTTCTAGAAGAGTTACAGAGTTCATATCTATCCATGGTTTCTTCTGTGTTCCTCTCTTGTCCCTCTTCTTCTCTCTTCTTCTTCTTTTTGAGAGATTTCCCTTTTATACGTGGGTACCTTATCAGGATTGTCAGTAGCTAGGACCCTTTTTTGGCATATTTCTTATATTAGAGAGTGTTTTTTTCTCTTATGGTGTATGTTTTTTCCACTGGGTTTTCTTCACTACTTGATTTCATTGTTTTACATGGGTACCTCATCAAGCTTCAGTGTCAGGACCCATTTCTTTTTTCTGACTTGCCACCTCATCCTAAGTTATGAAGAATGGGGGTGTTGGTGTGAGTCATTTTCCACATCATCAGGTGACTCATCTCACTTAGGTGAGGTCATAGGTATGTGTGTCATTTAGGGGTCATTATGAGATACCCTTACATGTCAGTGTGTCAATTGTGCCATTGGGAGTTACTTCCCATTATTTGACTGTAACTCCCCCTCTCCAATTAAGAGGTCATCATTACAACATTGGGGCTTACTCGGCACTCTCTATATGTACACCCCTTCATATCTATGAGATTAGAGTGGATTTTTTCATTAACGACATTCTACCCTTTTTTATCTTTGCATGCACTTTCAGTTGATGCTCGATGCTCGCTCTTCTCAATATCTTGTCACACTATCGTTTACACTTCTATGTATGTTCACATTGTCCCTCATGATCCTCTTACTTCACATTTGTGTGCACTCTTTCAGTAAAGAGGGAAGAAATATAACTAATAAGAGACTTCAACTCTAGTTTTCAATGCATATTGAGAAGGGTCACACCATTATACAGACTTAATGATGACTTTGACTTAGATATGTAATAAAATACACTAGATCACTTCACCTTTATATTTATCACATGATCTAATATTGCCAATATTACAACTACCTAGACAGATTCTATTACAATGGATAACTAGTTTTATCCCAAAGGTAAGGATACAAACACCATCCCACTAATGCTTCCCAAAACACTCCATGTCTAAATCATATCCCCACTATCAATCAGTTGCCTCTTCATCAAGCATTCCCAACATATCCTTGGTCCTTATAATTAATAGAACACAATTAGTTCATAAAACATCGAATAGATTTGAATGAGATAAATACAAAATAAGATGTAAATAATTAATTATTATTTTCTCAATATATAGAGACAAGTGGGGGAAATGAAAACTAGGGTAGAAACTATAGACACTCAAATTTGGAAATTTACTTTTTGACACTATTGGTTTTGACAATGCACTCTTACTAAGATAAATACACTCTTTATATCCACACTTAGTACATCCTAAGACCTATTGTCTAGCTAGCTTAGTTATACACATTGATATGCCAATATATTTTTATATTCCAATGCATAAAATCCATAGATAGATCCCAAAGGAAAAGATGAAAAATTCACTTTTCATGTTTCTTATCAAGGAAAAAAACATATAGTTTAGTTAGGAGTTTATATCCAGTTTGGACCTATTCGTATGGTTTTTCACCAACAAGTCCTCCATATTTGATTTTAGTTTCACATTATTTGATTGGTCCTTTACTCCCTTTGGGTCATTATTTCTTTGATAATTTACATTTAGAACCCTATATAAGAAATTTAACACTCTTTCATTTACACACATGGAAATCATATGACACTACATTGATACACTCACTTACTCTACTTACAAAAGCACCCAAGGCTCCCTAAATCTCGCCAAAGCTCATGTAAAATCCTCATGGTAGAAATAACTATAGGTAAAAAGCATCATAATAGGTCAAGAAGTCATCTCATCTCATTCGCAAACACTCAAAAATCCCTTCTCTAAATATTTTAGCAAGATCCAAACTCAATTCAATTATTTTTGAAGAAGATCAAGTTGTCAAACCATAGTTCATTGCATTTAGATATCCCATGATATGTGGAGAATGATGTGAAATTTAAGGCCTCTTTAGAGTATACAAACATTCACAATGTAAATGGGATCCCAAAACCCAACTAATGTTTATTTTCAGGGTCTCTCACCCGAGGTTAGGGTTTGAGGTCTCATTCAAGATGTTCAGAAGGCGTCACAACGTGAACAAAAGTTAGGTTTTGATAATGACGTACATTTACAAGAAGGTGATACTCCTAAAAAGATATGTCATCAAATTAAGATTATTTCCAAAACCACACAGTATTGTCAAGACTATATGGTCAATCTTAACGGAGTTATACATTCCTACTCTAGGTCGATTTACAGTCATAATTCCTAGAATTAAGCATCATCATGTTGGCATGCAAGTGCTTGTTGTGTTGTTATTTATGTAAAAGGGTCATTAATTATAAAGGAGGAGAATGAGAAGTGTAATATGTAGCATGCAGTGATGGTGAAATGGGAAATTAAGGTGTAACATGATGGCAAGACTAGAAAAGGTGAGACATGTTTGGTCTAATAGGCTTAATCACGAGGCCTAGTCAACAAGATGACTCGATAGGATGGAATTCAGACATGAGGTATCTTAAATAACATGTTCAAGGCATGGAAAGCATGAGGAGAGTGTGTTAAAGCACTCATACAGGTTTAGAGGTTGGTTTTAAGGTGAGAACATGGTTTGCAGGTGCTTATCTAGACCTAGTCTAGGTGCTTGGAGGCCTAATAAGGCATTATCATCAATTTCAAATCTATGTAAGACCATGAGGGCATGTAGATGAGTGAGATGTGATGTCTCAAGGTTTTCAGGTCATTTTGAATATGTTTCAAGTTGAGGTATCATGTTCTCTTACTCTATTTTGGTCCAAACATGCTTATTTCCTAGGACCTAGCTATGCAAGTCATGGTGGTTGAGAATATGGAGACATATTTATTATAAATTGAGCATTAAATAAGTTATTATAGGGTTTCCTAGTGTTGTGGGAAAAAATTTAGGGTTACATGAAGAACATTTTGAAAGATATGTTGATTTTAGTCCTACTGAGTCCAAGAATGCATGTTTTCTAGCTCAATATGAAATGTTTTCATGGTAACCTGTTCTCATTAGGGATTTTCAGGAATGGAACTAAGAATTTTTCATAATTTTAATGAGATCAAATGAGGACCTATCCTTTATGAAAAATTGTTAAGAAGGTATGGAGGACAAAAACTCTAGTTAAACCTTATTTCACTAGCGATGGAAGAAGTATTCTTTGTTTGAGACTAGAATGGATTAAATAATTTAATGTTATCCTTGGAGGATGGAGATTACTCTCACATATTTCATATGGTGGTGGTTTGAGTATATGAGTGTAGGTGGAGCCCACTCAAATATGCTAGTTTCCAAGAAAGATTGATTTTCTCTCACGTTTTCCATTTGACCTATGAAATAAATTTGTGTTATAAGTTATTGGGGAGATATTATAGATTTTTTGTGTTATTTAAAATCTTGGTGAAGTGATTTGATGGTCTCATAGGTCAAAACATAAAATCTGGTTTTTAGCACTAAAAGGCAGTTTTAGTAGCCATGAAGAATGAGTGATATTAGGAACTTGTGGACTTGGTGATGATGTTTTATGACCTTGGAGGTGTTTTAAAAATATCATATTATGTGTTTAATTAGTTTTTTGATCTCTGCAAGTCAGTTTTTGGGGCATGGTTGAGGTCACAAGTTGACCTAGTTGGACTAGTTCAGGACAACATTGTTTTCGTCTGAATATTAGTCTAGAAGACCAATATTTGAGATTGGTTACTTATTCCTATCTATTGGATAGTGAATAGGGATAAAATTTTATCTTATTCCATGAATTTATAGATATTTAAAGTGTCATAAAGGGTACAAGAAGGATAAGTTTGAAATTTTGGTTTCTGGGCAGTATGTGTTGCTTGAGAGGAGAAGTTGTTCTATTGGATTTTTTGGTTGAATCATGATATATAACATGATTATAAGTGTTCATTAGGTTAGTTTATTTCGACTGATTTTTTTCATGCCATTATTGAGATGTGTGGTGAGTTTTTTTTCTTCATCTTTAAAGACTGATCAGTTGGAGGTTCCTAGAATGAGTAGGAAACAGTCCTACTTAGTGGTGTTATGAAAGAAATGGAAGATGAAAAGTTTTGTGATATGATGGAGGATTTTTTGAGGGTGTTTTTCATATTTTTTAATCTTCTTGAGTCTTGACAAAGTAGGTTTTTGTGATTCGTGTTCATGGTGTGCTCAGTGAAAGATAAACTGGCCTTTTAGGCCTAGTTGAGAATTATGGTTTTCTTGGTGCATTACCGACCCATATGGGTCCTTGTTATGTTTTATATGATGTTGTAGGTCTAATTTTAAGTTTTAATGACCTAACTTATGGGTTACGTCTGACCTACTAATGTTTATGAAATTATTCATGTATTTAAGTGAATTTATTTGTTCATTTTGAAGTAGTTTTGTGGGAGGGGAAAAGTGCAAGATAATAGAGAGAGTGAAAGTGGTTTAAGGGAATAAAGATATATCTAAGATATAATATGAGGGTTTGAGGATAATTGAGAAGAAAAATAGAAAGAAAAATTGATCTAATCATCCCATGAAGAAGCAAGACTGAGCAAAGTAGGAGAGAGTGTTTTTTAAGAAGGTTTTGAGGTATGTGAGCTGAAATTGTGATCACTATCAGTTATACAAGAAAAATATATTTAGTGGTCTTAATATTTATATGGTTGAGTTTGTTCTTGATCACCTTATGGGGTTGTGTCCTTGTTGTAGATTTTGTGCCTTGCTAAATAGGCATTGGTGATCCTTATGGGGTTGGTGCCTCAATAAACAAATCTTGTGTGATGTGTCATGTTCATGAAAGTTTTTTTCTTTGAGTAATATATTGTTAATCTCATATTAATACATGGTTGAATGGTAAATGGCTTATGCAAGTTAAATTGAATTGGTTAAAGGTTTTGAAGGACTAATTCATGCCCTCCTCTCAATCCATTGTAATTCCAACAATTGTTATCATAGAAGGTATTTTTGAATAATTTTAATCACTTGAAGGATATCCTTTGAATCACTAAAATGGCAAGTGAGATGAGTGATACTTCTTCCATAAAATCTCCCTTGTTTGATGGAATAAATTATAAATTTTGGAGTCTTAGGATGAGAACTCATATCATGTGCTTAGGGTTTGACATTTGGCAATTTGTTTTAGATTGATATAAAATTCCTCATACTCCTCCAACAAGCACTGCAGATAAGAAGTTGAGTAGTGACAACTCCAGGGAAATGAATGCAATCATGTGTAGTCTATCTAAACCAAAACTTGTGAAGGTCATGCATTGCACATCAAAACAATTAATGTGGGATAAAATTCAAGTCATTTATGAAGTATATTACAAGGTAAGAATAGTTAAAATTCAAACTTTTAGAAATCATTTTGAAGGCTTAAAGATGAGTTAAGATGAATCCATTGTTGTATATTTTCTCAAAGTTGATAAGGTTATCAATAGTATGAGAAGATTAGGTGAATAAGTGATGGAAGAAGTTGTGGTACAAAAATTTTTAAGGTATCTAACTTCTAAGTTTGATCCTAAGGTGTCTGCTATTGAGGAAACTAAGGATTTAGAGGTCATGTTAATGGATGATTTACATGGGATCTTGACTACATATGATATGAGTATTATTGAATCTAAACCTATCAAGAAGGAGATTGATTTCAATGATAAGATGAAAACAAAAGATAAGAATACAAAGGATGATGGTTTTGCTCCTAAAATGTATGATGAAAAACTATTTGCAATGATTACTAGAAGATTGAAGGTTGGATCTAGTAAGTATAAAGGTAAACTTCCTTTTAAATGTTTCAATTGTGGTGAAATAGGTCATTTTGTTTTCAAGTGACCCAATAAGATCAATGATGAAAGTGATAATGAGCATTATGGAGATCAAGATAATAATAATCATAGGTTTGAAAATGGAAAAATTAAATTTAGAAAGTTTGATAAAAATAAAAAAAATCCAAGAATATTTTCTATTGAAAAAGTGAATGTTATTCATCTAAGGACAGCAGGTGTGATAATAGTTCTAAATATGACTTTGAATATGATCATGAAGAGGTCAGTGATGAGGTCTTGTTAATGTCCAAGGATTTTATGAGGTCTATGAGTGATAGTTTCATACTATTTGGTGACAACATGTAACCTGAGGGTGAAGAAGGAGATGAATTTGAAACTAAGATAATGTGTGTTCAGACTAAGTTGAAGCATGCTGAGAAGAATAATAAGAAATTGAATGCTCAAATCAAGGAGTATGAAGCAAAGATTCATGATCTAAAAAAGAAACATTAGGTTGTGATAGAAAATCTTGATCAAATGGTCAAAAGGTTGGAAATGTAGATGAGTTCTATGACTTTGTGCTTAGAATCCAAAGAAGAAGAGGTGATAATTCTAAAGGGACAAGTGTATGAGGTAGTTAATAGGGCTAAGACCATTCAGAAGTTTAAAAAAAGTTATAAATATCTTGATGATCTTATAGGAAATCAAATATCTACTGGGGACAAGATGGGATTGGGGTTCAAAGAAGACTTCAAAGGTAAAGAGGTGATGGAAGAAAAAATTGTTCTAAGCATGAAGACTGAAGAAGACTAGAAGGAAAGCAACTTTAAGGTAAATTCAAATTATTTTAAGCAACCAAGTGCATCAATGTATAATAAATCCTTCAATGGATATTGTTATACTTATAATGGCTTTGGACATTGGGAAAAGTAATGTAGGAGGCTTGTTAGATATAATCATCCATGGAGGGATATTAGGGATGAGTAATCAAGGAATGTTACTTGTTTAAATTGTCATGAAAAATTTCATACTGCTAGATACTTCCTATATGAGCCATCAAGTCAAAATTGGGAGAATGAAGCTACTAGAGGTAAGAGTGAAGTTGTATGTTTCAATTGTAATGAGGTTAGACATATAGCTATAAAAAAAATTTATGGTACTTCAGGGTAAATGATAATATTTCAAACTCCTAGAGTATTGAATAAGAGACCGGGAAAGTTTTTGGAGCCTAGAAGAAATAATGTTCCTCTTCCTAAAATATATAGTGAAGAAAATCAAGGAGATTCTCAGGGTGCAGACAAGAAGAAAGAAGGAAAAATTGTGTCTCAATTATCCAAGAGGGCTTGAGACCTCTTCAATGTGTTTTTCTAGACTCGTTATGTGGAGGATGTATCTACTAGGATTATTAGAGGTATTCACCATGCATATGAAGCATGGAGTTAAAGGAAATCATGAATGGTGTGAAATATGATTTTATAGTAGTTTATTCATGAATTCAAGGCACTGACATGGTGCAAAGATTTTAATTTTATGAAGTGTAAGTCAATCATTTTGTATGATGACTTAATTAGACCATTAGAGGCATAGTATGATAATGAATTCCAAGTATGTTTATGAGTTGACTGAGTATACAAGGTGTATTTTTTTTTCTTGATTCATGTTTGAAGTTTATCAAGATTGTTTATGCTTCATGGAAGTAGTATGAAGAAATTTCAGGACTGTGAAAACATGTTGGAAATCAGGACACTTATAGGGGTGAATTTGTGTCTATTCAAACTTTCAAAAACAATTCAATTCACTTAATTTGTGATAATAATCCAAAACCAACATTCACAAGCATTCAACATGAGAGTACATAGAGAGAGATAGGATTTAATGTGGGAAACCCTTCAAGGGAGAAAAACCCACTAAAATCAAAGAACTAAGTGAGACAAGAATGTCCTCTAAATATTACAATGATTTCATAGTTGAGCATCAACTCAACATGGATCTACAACTCTAAAATTTTAACCAAGCATCTACTTGATCTTTAGCAAGCTTCTACTTTCATGGAAGTTTCAACTCCCAAATTCAGTCAAGCACCCACTGAACTTCGGTAAGCTTCAACTTACAAGGAAGATTCAACTCCCTAATTGTTAAGTCACCTCTTACTCTTGTTTAATGTTTTGATCACTTTGAATTGGTTGTCTCACACAATATATTGTGACCACTAAATCATCTCATTATTCTCATTTCACCATCATAATTCACCTCTCTTCTGATCACCTAATTAGCTACAAAGTATTTTTATATAAGGATCATTTCATAAAAACTTTCATGTCATGCTCCACTCATTGAATCACCTTTATAAGTATCCACTCTTCATATGTTTAAGCTACTGCAACATATCAGTCATGAGGTCAATTTTTTTTATAACCTTAATCACCTTATTTTTCATAGCCTTAAGCTTCTTCAAAGAGTGATCATAGACCATTCATTCTCATACATCATCCCTTCTTCCTCAACTAGCTCTCACTCATGATCACAAGATCTGTCTTCATCAATTTTCCACCTATATTATCTTTAAATCACACATCTGATATCAAATCTTCAAGAATGATTTTGCACACAAAATCATTCTCTATTTCTTAGGATTATGATTCTCTCATACTCCTATTTATCTCTATGTTGATCTCATCTCACTTTCTTCACACAAGATCAGCTATTTCTCCTATACACTTCTCTATTTTCTACTTACATCATAAACCTTTTACAAGCATACCAAGGCCCTATATACATGAGAATGCACTTGCATATATATTTTGCACTTCAACTTTAACATAACTCTTCAACTAACTCATACAAGGAGATGAATAGGTATTCATATAAAACTACCTAAACATTATCATTATTACATCTAAAATTCATCAGTTATATCTTCATGATCTGTAGGGTCTTTCAATATTCTTTGAGGTCAAATGATGAGGTAAAAGGGATATTTAATTCCCTTACACTCTGCCATAACTTTCAATATTCCATTCAAACCTTTTTTCTTTATCTTTGTAACAGTTTCTTAGACTTAGTCAAGTTTCCACCGAATATATATTGTCTTGTAGCTTAAAAAAATACTTCTCCAAGTGTTAACAGTAAGGTGAAATGTTACAAGTGCCTCTAAATAATCCTTATAACCCAATAACATACCTCATTCTTTGTCATTGAGCTACAACCTTCATTTGAGCCTATGAGTGAATTCGGAGTAAGATACTAGTCATCATTTTTTTAAAAAGAAGGAGAAGTAGGCTTAAGAACACACATCAAGATGGAAATTTAGGTAAACTATGTTTACAAAGGTTTATATCAACAATGGGAAATTAGATATCTTCCAATAAAGAAAGTAGAGGAAGGATACTTTTACACACTCATATTCATATTCAACAAGTACTTGGGTCACAGTCATGAGTTTTCTTGACAAACTATAGTGAACAGATCTTCAAGAGGTATCTCAACTTGGAGAGGTTGATTTATGATAACTTTATCATCTATAACAATCAAGAGGACATATCATCAATAATCTTCTTCATGAAGTAGCTTTAAGGTAGCATATTTATTATTTTTCCAACATAGACTTGCACCATTAATAATTTTGTCGATACCAAAACATTCTCAATTAAACATGACTTCATAGGCATATTTCAAGAATGGAAAGCACATTGTCACAACTACCCAGGTCCATGCATTTCTTTATATCATATTAATGGGATCAAACTTTCTTGATCTTCAAAATTGTGCTCAAGTAGGGTTTTGGGATTCAAACCCTAGTCCACTATTTGAAGTCTTACAACACCTTATTCTTCACTTTTATGTCAATATGACTATATGATCACTTCAATAGGGGTTCTTACTAGAATCTCAAAGCCTTATTTTGCATGAAATGATAGGAGGACTTCATGATTTGAGGCTAAAGATGTTTACTCTCTTGACTATCACAAAATATAGACCCAGTCTTCAAGAATGACCATTTTATCTTGAGATCTTCAAATTAGGACTGTTAGAGAGGCTTAGAGAGGTTAGAGAGGCTTCAAGAAATAGAAGCCTCTATATTTATAGGTGGGGCATATGATTATAATTATACTTAGATTAGGTTAATAAAGTATGATTATATTTGAGGTTACATGGAAAGGCAAGATGTAGGTATATGAAGGGTAGGTGGGTAGGTAGATATAGGACTATTAAAGTCCTAGAGAATGTTAATGAAATATTAAAATAAGATAATATGGTATAATAAGGAATTAAAGTGATTAATGATAAAATAGGGTTAATTATTTAAAAGGATAAAATGATAAAGGGGTGAATATGATAAAATGGATAATAATAATTAATATTGTGATTAATTATTATATGGATGATGTTGGGATATTTGTGAGATAGGTTAATCATAATTAAACATGTCAACATTTTAGATGTCTACATTTTTCCCCTCTTTGAAGGGTTATTGCGTAACAATGACCATTCAAAGAAAAAAAATAGAAGATGTTAGGATGGTGATATGATGCCCCCTCAAGGGGTTAGGTGGGGAAGGAACGATTCGGGTAACCACTCAAAAAGAGGAGAGACCCAAGTTAGTAGATGGGAGAGGATTAAAGGATGAGAAGATTGAGGATTTAGAAGATTAGAAGATTGATTGAAGGGGTTTAATTAGAGGATGCCCTAGTCAATGATGTATGAAAAGGGTGAAGATTTAGGGTTGGTGTATTAGAAGATGCTATATTATAGGATTATAAGATGTTAGATTAGAGGATTAGAAGATAGGAGAGTGGATTGTTGATGACGATGTAGGATGAGAGGATTAGAAGATAGGAGAGAGGATTAAAGGATTAGGAGATTGATTGACGGGGTTAGATTATAGGATGACTCAATCGATGGATTGAGATTAAGGATATTGGATTTAGAGAATAGAAAGATTGTTGATGTTGATTAAGATATTGATGAGGATCTAGGATTAGAAGATTAGAAGTTAAGAGATAGGATTAGAGGGGTAAGAGGTTAGAATATTAGGAGATATTGGATTTTGAAGTAGAGGATGCCCCAATCAAGGGGTTAGGCTAGAAGGTTTGGGATTTAGATTTGAGGATGCTAGATATAACGATGGTATATGTTATTATGTGGGAGTTGAGGATGTTACATTTGAGGTTTGATTTACTTAATAGGAAGATAAGGTATATGTTGTTGGTTTTGGAGAATTAGAATATTTAGGATGTTTGGATGAGAGAATAAGTATTGGTTTTTGGATTTGTTAGGGTATCTTTACTAGTGTTCACATTATGTTTAATATAATTTGTAATGTGAATTTGTTTTAACAACTTCATGTATTTAGATTTTTATCTGTAGATTTGTTTAAACAAACTCGCATATATAGAAGAGTTGTTTAAACAACCTCCTTGATTATAGGAAAATAATTTCTTATATATGTGTAAGATCTCATATGGTGGATTCAATAGAATATTATCTATGTAGAACTATTTTTTTCTGTCATCTAGTATTAGAGTGAAGTTATGGTGATATGAAAAAAATTATAAGGAAAAAGCATTGCCTGGTTACCTTAGATCGTGCAAGGTGTATTTTTGAAGAAAATTTCATTGTGGCATTAGCATATACAAATTCATAGCCTTGAAGACCGCATTAGGAAAAAATATTGCATTGCATCCAAAGTAGGAATGAGTTGGGATCATATGAGAAAGCTACCATCCCAATTTATTAACTTGGCTTTATTTTGAGAATTTACTCAAAAGTCATATTTTGTCTCTCCTATTATCGTGTGTTTGAATGTTGCAAGGTGGTTGGAGGAAATTATCACAACTTTATCTCCTTGGCATAATTTAGGTATTGGAAATGTACTTGGAAAATAACAACATAATCTCATAGTGTATTGGTTCATATTATCTCCACTAATTCATCTCATTGTCATTCTATCGTGAATGTCATTACATGCATATGAATTTGTAGTCCATCTATATTGGATATTCATGCATTTTCTAGAGCTACGTAATTGCATTATATTTGGCATTATTTTATTTCATCCAAGTGTTTGTATCAAATATCCTCTATTACACTATTGCTTAATATATTTAGCAATCATGGGCGTCTGATCAATTTTGTTGGGACCATGTATCGATTTTGTGGATCGAGCATCATACCTTGTATATCTCTGCATGCAGTAGATATTTTTTCAGAATCATCTCATGCCAATATTTATTTTTTGTCTCCTTGCCACATGTCTCCCACGTTACACTCAGCCCACTCAGCACTAAAAAAATTTGCATGTGTGATCTACCGACTTACATTGGTACAGTTGTCTCAACATCTTCCTTGACTACATTGTTGCATAGTTTTCATGCTCCCTATATCAATTCATGTTGTTATGGAGATAAATGCATGCCAACTATGCATCAATTGTAATTCCAAGTCCGTATTATATGTCTAGATCTAAAGTGAAAGTCGTGGTCATTTGAAAAATAAAGTTTTTCAAAGGTTTAAGTCTCGGTTTAGTTGTTTGCGTTTTTATCAATATAGTTGTTAATCAATACCTGTATTGTCATTAACTTTATATGTTCTATAAAGTAATTAAATATTAATTTTTATGAGAGAGTTTATTTAGATTCATAGTGTCTTAAAGTATTTGTTTATCTGTTTTAGTGGTCAAAAACAATGAAGTATCAAGTTTCAATAGTTTAAGTCGTATTGTTATTTTGGTCAATTATAGTTGTCTTGTGGAGTCAAAAATTGTTGATATATATATATATATATATATATATATATATATATATATATATATTACGGATGCATTTTCGGTGTTACCCAACGTCTGAAAAATAAAGGATTTCACATTGTGGGGGAATAATAAACAATGTGTGAATTATAGAGCTTCATATCTAGATCCAGCCAAGTTAGCTACATCATTCATTAGAGGATGGAGGCAATGGATGAAGGAGGACAATCAGCGTCCTTGAGTTTTTCACTACCTGGGAGGCCACAAATTGCTTTAGTGGCATTTTTTTTATGTGTGATGAATAAGAATAGATGATCATCCCTATTCCTATGTGTTGTGCAGTTTCTATGTTTTCCCCATGCTAATAACAATGTGGATATTTGTACCATTGATACTATAGAAGGAAGTGTTCTTGATCAAATTGACCTGATGCTAGATGTGAATTGGTTAAACGGTCCCATTTCATGAATTCATCTAATAGGTTGATTGATCCTTGGATGATGTAGCTCCCACAGCCAATGTTGAGGATCGAGACCATGTACAGGCTACAGAGCAACATGTTGCTTGGTTGATGATGGTGTTCTTCCCATGTTCACACTAAGGAGTGGAATGTTATGGTACCTTTATTATTATTCACGTTATGTTTAATAGAATTTGTAATGTGAAGTTGTTTTAACAACTTCACATACTTAGTTTTTTATTTGTAGATATTTTTAAACAAATTCACGTACATAGAAGAGTTGTATAAACAACCTCCTTGATTATAGGAAAATACTTTCCTATATATGTGTAAGATCTCATATGGTGGATTCAATCGAATATTATCTTTGTAAAATTGTTCTTTCTCTATCAGGGTCAATTTGGATGATAGGATATTGATGAGGAGAGTATTGGGATGATGATTGATGAAGTGATGAGATAGAATGTTTGATTTTGATTGATGAGAGGATGTTATAAGATTCCCCAGCCAAGGGGTGAAGATTTTGGATGTTGGATGTGAGATGATAAGGTAGGTGTGGATATTTGATTGATTGATAAATGATTGATTGGATAGGAGGATGGGGAGGTTAGATAGTTAGTTAGATAATGATGAGGATTAGGTCTGGATGATGATAAGGCTAAATGATGATGATATAAGGGGGTGTGTTACCAAAAAGTTTCCATTGTTATCATCATTAGCAATGATATGGATGTGGCATAGAGAAAAATGCACCAAGGTATAAAGACCATGATGGTTGAATTGAAAAATTACCTTGTCCTCATATCATTAGATAGATTAATACAAAAGTTATCATTAGACCATGCAAAATAAAAAGAAACAAAGGGACCTCATATCATCTGACAAAATGTAAATGAAGACAAGTAAGAAAATACACACATTGTATTTTTGTATTTTTTTAATGTTTTAATTTTTATATTTTGGATTTTGTATGTTTAAATTATTTGATGTTGGATGTTGAGATTTTGGACGTGGGATGTTTAGATTATTTAATGTGGGACGTTAATATTTTGGATGTGTTATGGGGGGAGATGGTTAAGGATAGGCAAGATGAAAGGATTCGGCATGGGATAGCTCATGGGGGGATGGGAAGGGATATAAGGTGGGATGTGACTTTCTATTATAAGTCTCAAAGTGTGTTTGGGTAGGAAGAAAAGGAAGGATTGAGGGAAATTGGATAGGTTGGATAGGATAGGGATTGGTTGTTAGGTTATGATTAGATGGGATGTTGGATGGGAGATACATAGGATAAGGGATGTATATGATAAGATGGGGAGTATGGAAGATGATAAGATATGCCCCTAAGTGTAGGGGGGGTGGATTGATGGATACATGTGATGTTCCTCCAAGTGTAAAGTAGGATGGCGTGTGTGGATGGATGGATGAATGGATTCGATTTACCCCTAGGTGTAGGGTAGGATGGGAAGTGAGGGGTATCTAAAATGGATGATTCCCCTAGTGGATGCTAATAAAAAATCCCCTAGTTATGATTATGGCAATTGAAAAGGGAATGAAGAGGGTTTTGTTAACCTATAAAAATTACCTCTACAAAAAGGTGTTTTTGAAAAAAAAATGACAAATTCCTTGAACCTTCGGTAGATTTTTCTTGCCTGAAGGTGTTTTCAAAAATTTGAAGTTTTCTAAACTCTGGAGTCTGAATTTTTGGACTTCGAAGGTCTTTTTATTTCACGGTTCTTTGTTGATTACAAAATAAAAATTTTGTTTAGAGTTCCAAAGTCCAAAAACCTGAAGTTTAAAAATTTTGAAACTTCAGACTTTTGGGTTTCGGAGTTCTCCCTAACATTTTTCGTTATTTTTCGTTGTCAGTCTCCTAATTCTAAAACTCTAAATTTTTTAAATTTTGGTACTTCAGAATTTCAAGTTTCAAAGTCTCACATTACCTTCATGGATATTTTTTTTCCCGAAATTCCAAAGTTTGAAACTCTGAAGTTCCAAAATTTTGGAACTTTGGCCTTTTTTGATGTCCTCTTTTATCATTTTGATAAAAAAAATTGTATCATTGAAGAATTTTTTATGAAACTTTTAAAGAGGTAAGGGAATGGAGAGCCATCTATCTTCAATTCCCAACATTCACATACATCAGGATTTCAGGTTTTCTAGGTGCCCCTAGCAAATTATCAAGATGTCCTACCGATAAATGGGTCTTGCTAGAATTTGTTTGACAATTGTTGGATTACCATAAAATACAAAATAAACGGCATAAGGTGAGAGTCCAATTTCCTATTTCAATAGGAATATATACTTGTGCCAGTATTTACAAGGCAAAGATTGTGGATGGACAAATGTCTGAAGTTACCTTGCAAAATTTCCATCCCATAACTAACTTTGATGATTGGGGTAAGTTCAGTGAAACAGGATTAGCCAATTCTCATGTTACTCAATCAGAGGATATTTGGATTCACTTTCAGGATGAGATTATTATCAGATGACGAGAATATGAGAGGTTGACCTTAGATGAAGTTAAACAATTTGGTATTGCATATATTCTAAAAGGAATGAAGGATGGTGATGAAGTATTGGATTCAATTTAGAGGAACAATAATGTTGTTAATCAACCTTTTCCATGGATTGATTGGTACCAAGAAGAAAACTGAAATACTAAGGAAATGGTGTGTCCCATTCTACAAATGACATATGATTGGTTGGATATGTTGGGAATTTCACCCAAAGGATTAGATCAATATATAAAAATAGAATCCCAACAAACATTGTGTCTCCCTACACCCATGAAAGGTAAGAGGTCTACCAAAAAGGCCAATATAACTCCAAGGAAGATCTCATTTGTTGTTGGGAGTTTCTCTCTTTCAAAATTTCTCATTTTCAAGGTTATGTCCTCTACAACACAAGTATCTAAAGTTTTTAAAGTTAGTGATTCCCCAGTTGTATCACAAGATTTTCCACCCCCTCCTTCACTACCATTTTCACCATCTTTAGCTCCACTTTCTCCGTCATTATCCACTTCTCCTCTACTCATCTTTGCTTTTCCATTCCCATCCATGGCCCAAGTTTTTTCATCCCTTCCTATTCTCTCGGTAGGGGAAATGATTGGGTCTCTAGTTTCCACTCCATTTTCTCAGCAGTTTTCATTTCCTTCCATTTCCACTTCCAATCCTGTTGCATCCACTCCCAAGGCTATTCTCACTTCCACCCCATCTATCATAACCACCTACATTTCATTGTCAACGTATATTACCTGTGCCATGTTTTTTATCTATTATACCTTAATAGCTATATAGCCAAACCCCAAAGCAGAAGAAAAAGGTGCCAATTATAGATGTGATAGATTTGAGTGTGTTAGAACCTACTCCGAAGAGACAGGCCAAACAGACAAGGTTCATCTCTAATTTATCAATAAACCAATCAGGAGAAAGGTTCATGGAGGTAGCTACTCTCATTGAAGGGAAAACTAAAGAAACCATTACGACAGTAGATTATCATATCTCTATGTTTTCACTAAGAAAGGCAACAAATGAAGGCGCCATACAGGATGTTCAAGTGGCCCTTAGAAATTTGTTGGACAGGTATGAAAAAGATAAAGCTTCCAAAGATGAATTGAATTCAACAGTTGAACAACTTACTACTCTTTTAAGGAAAGTAACACAACCCAATCCAACTACTGTTCTTTCAACTATAACTGCTCTAACAATTTCTTCCATTTTGGATGATATTTCATATCATAAAATTGAGAAGATAGGTCAAAAGGGAAGATCAGTAGATAGATGGATAGAATGCATGCTTTAGGAAGCTAATCCTTTGATCAAAATAGTTATTGAATTGTATAATGATTTACAAACTGAAAGAACTTCTAATCACATAATAGATGAAGTCCTCTCTGAGGACAATAATAATTTGAATCTGAATTTGACTACATGGGGAGATATTAGAGATGTGGACCTAGATTTAATCCTCCAAGAAGGAGTAATTGATGATACTTCTAAATTGTTTGAGTTTCAAAACGCTATAGAATTTATATCCCAAGTATTGAATGATTTGATCAAGAAATTGGATGATAAACATGTGGAAATAATGGATGGTATAAATGATATTTTAGAAGAATTTGATAATATCAACTACAAGTTTTTCAATGAGAATATTTATGCTCTTTTAGTTGACCAAATTAAATCAAATTTCAAATATTTGGTTAAGAAGGAAGATTAAATGACTAAAAATTTCAATATCAATTCAATTTACAAGTTAGTCTCATGCCATAATTTCATAGGTCAGCTGAAGAAAGTAGTGAATAAGTTGAAAAGGTTTCCATCCAAAGTATTGAGGGAGATTGATATAGCAGACATGGTAAATCATTATACATGTGGACTAGAGGAGAAGGAGGTACATGGAATCATAAAATGTTTCATTGATTACAAACACTGGATGGCTATGTGGTAAGAAGTTCTAGGGGAAGACTTTTTGGTCTGAAAATCTGTCGGTTAGGCAAGCCGTGCAGAAATAGGCCAACCGTGTGCAGGGCATAGCCCCTCTTTGAGACAGCAAAGTGAAACTGGTTTATTGCTAATCTATCAAGCAGGAATCTATGCAAATCTACATTATTCTAACTTCAGGGGGTTTGGGATCTCATCCCAGTAGAGGTAGTTCCAGCTGTGAACAAAAAGGTAGGAGGGAAGGAACATAGGAGGGTAGATCTGAAGGAAGAAAAGAAATGAATTCCAAGATAGAAAGGTCAGAAGGTTTATGCTTTGGGCTGGTAGTAAACATAGCCAAACTTACTTGCATAAACACATAAAGCAATACTAATGAATAAATGACAATAGTATAAATGAATCCAATAGAATAAAAGCATAGATCTAACTCAAGAAATATCTAATGTGAATAACACACATATGGAGCACAAAGTCTAAATACGTGTATTAATATTTCTTATGTTCCAAGAAAGCGCAAAGTCTTTCTCTCTTCACTTCTCTTTTGATAAAAAAAATGTCCACCTTTAATACAACAAGTATTCAAGTATTTATAAAAGGAGAAGAGGGAAAAAGACAAAAGAAAACCAACCACTATTTACAAAATATCTTATAAGATATTTAGAAAATATCTAAAAAGTCAAAAGTTGACTTTGGGCAAATTTTTAGATGGCAACATCCCATGATGCAACATGGATGATGTCATCATAAATGCCAACAAGCTTTTTAAATATTTTACAAAAATGATCAAAGCATACACAAGAGGAGAAACTACTCCTCATCATCTCTTTGCTCAAATTTGGTGTCCTGTTTTTGATCAGGAGAGGCAATGTGACACTGCACTCGATATTCCATAAACTTGTTGATCATCACTTGAAGTTGAGCATAATATAGACCTTTGAAATGGTCGTCAATGACTTCGCAAGTTTCTTTCTCATTTTTGAGCTTGTCGGGTAACCCAGTGAACTCCTCGCATGCATCGATTAGGAATCCAATGAAATCACGACAAGCCAAGAGGTTATTGATTGAATCTCAATCGAAAGTGACCTCTGCTGCCAAACCTTGAGTGACTATACCCTTGAAATGCTGAAATGTATCATCTATTTCCCTCAAGGTGAACAATTCACTAAGCATCCCTAGAGACATAATTGTAACTATTTTCTCCATGTTGTATTGTGCATCCAAGGCTTCATCCTTGATTTTATCTATCCTCTCCAGGATATATTCCATTTGATCAACCCGATAATCTAATGCAATGAGAGCTTTATTATGTGCCCACGGGTGATCAATGACGCCAACCTTCAATAGGTCATCAGCTAAGTAGTTAGCCATTGCTTGGAATGTTTCATGTTGTAACCTGGTATTATCCAACTCCTCAGAGAGGGAACCTGCTACTGCTTGTAGCTCCTTATTTGCTTTATCTATATCCTGGTAGAGCACTATGAATTTCCTAATCATTTCCTCACTATCTCTAAGGATTCACTCAATCCAGGAGGATACTATTGTACCTTGTTCACCAATCTTAGCATATTCATTTATTTTATCCTGACTGAGAACTTGAATAGGTTCAGCGGCAGTTACTGGAGGAGCGTTTCCCATTTTCTGTAATTCTTGTAGGAGATGTTTGTTTTGTTCCTTGAGTATTCTCTTCTCCTCTTTTTCTTCTTGTATCTTCTTGCAGAGAGCATCTACTGCAGATAAGGCTTCTCCTTGTAGGATTTCAGATGAGGTTTCCATTGTGACTTGAGTCACTGTGAAGTCTATGGGAGACAGATCCTTCTTTTCATTCGTGGGGTTTGGATAAGCAATCTCCATGACTCTTTCCCCCTAAGTGCTTTTTGAAAAGTGAGTTATTGTTTTCTGCTTCTTGGGTCCTTTCTTATGAATAATGGAGAAGTCCATGGGTGTGATGGGAACCTTTCTCTTATGATGTCCCAGATGGTCAGAAATCTAGCTAGGACTTATGGGAGAGGAAGTAGAGGGAATAGAATAAGAAACAGGGGTGAAAGGGGAAGCAACTGTGGATTCCTCAGGAAATAATGTTAAAACACTTGGTGGTGGCATTGATAAGGAATCCAACGAACCGATTCTTGTGGGGCCTGGAGTTACTACAAGAGAAGAGAAGGACATGGAAATGGAAGGGATATACAATTAGATGGAGGGAATACTGGGTGACAGATCTACGAGAGAGGAGAAGATGGAAGAGGTGGGAGACATAAGGGAGGAAGGAAGGGGAGAAGACACATCCATAGGAATAGATGCTTAAACAACAAGAGGAGGGGAAGAAATGGAAGAAGGAATAATAGGTACCTCGGCGGTTGTAGTTGTGATAACATCCTGAGTGGATGTATCCGTTGGAACATATGTTGTCTCTTCTTCTTTACCTAGAGACTCCAAGTCGACCACTTACTTCTCAGAAGTAGAAGGAAGTCCGTCAGGAGCATCTTCATGTTTTCTTGATTCTCCCTCCTTGTCTTTTCCTTTTCCTTTTGGCACTTGGGCTGGTCTAGGAGGTTCTCTACCTAAAGGATAAGTAGTGAAATCTACTCCAAGGTAGGTGAGACCATTCTATTTGCACCAATGTTCGGTGCACTGCAACGTGTGCTTAACTCTTTCCTGAATGGTTTTGGGTGCCTTGGCTCTGTCGATCTCTGTGAATGGCCAATCATCACCATCTATGTCAAGGTAAACCTAATCAATTTCTTGATCAATCTCTTGGAATCCCTTTGGGACAATAGCAATGCCATAGTGGATGATCTCCTCCAGAGCCAGCTAGGAGTGATCCTTTCGCCTAATGTCTATCTCATGTGTCAAGTCGATCTAAATTTCCTTGATCTCAAGAACATGGATGGGATCAATTTTTTCCTTTGGGAGGTAACTTCGACAGTCGAAGGTCGGCCTTGCTACGAAGTTTTGCTTTATATTTAGTAACTAAAGCTCAGCATACATCTCCCATGCTTTGGCAAGGGTGGTGTAGGTGTATCGGCCAACTGTAAGGGGGAATGGAGTTCCTCCTTTCTTTCTCTTCATGCACTTCTCATGGTAAGTGATCAATTGCCTTGAAAACTCCAAGAGGATCAGCTTTGGCCCTACATACCTTGGAAGCTTCATTGGTTCACCCTCAAAATTCACCACTCTAAGATATGTGAATGTGGGGAATTGTGTGAACAATGCTCCCCATTTCTTCATGGCAACAATCACACTCAGGCTGGTCTAACCATGTCTCATGTTCAGCCTCAGTAAGCATATTACCTCATAGAAGAAGGCATCATTAATCTTGTAGAATTGGGATATGTTGGCCGTGAGCTTTTAGCTTTGGGTAGAATTCATATATTTTGACTTGGGGCCATAACCCATTTCGAGCTAAACCAGCGAAATCCCTTGTTGCCACAACAGCGTATACAACGTAGGAGTTCATGTAGAACTTCCCAGTTGTTAGAACTTGTTGGAGCTGCTGGGAGATGGTGTCATTGATGATTTCACCCCAGCCAAAATTTGATTAGGTGCATTCTTGCTCATGGTTTCCAGATACCTCAGCATCCATTTGTGGAAATGATGAGCATCAAGGAGCCCAAATACTCTATTTAAGAAGGTGATTGTATCACTCAACTCCTCATTGAAGTCACTATGATGGATGGTCTGTGGCCATCTGCTCACCAGCTTCTTGTTCTTTAGATAAATCACATTCATCATTTGCATGCATATATCCCCATTTTTGTCCCAGGCCTTCTTGCAGTCTTCTAGACTTATCTCTACATATTGCCTGTGGTGAAGAATGCCCAGGGTCAGTTCAAAGTGATGAGTTGTGAGGTCGATGATCGTCTTTTGCTCTTTGTCTTTGACACATCTATTGTCTTTGCTATAGCAATGGGCAACCAACATGATGAATTAATTATTTACGGCACTTACTGGCAGCCCTGCTGTAAAGTGTAATCCACTACCCACCAATTTTTTCATCCATGAACCACTGCTTTCCTGGTTGGTCCTCACCCAAAAGTCATCCATATCAATATGCCCTAGCTCAGAGTCTCTGATTTCGAGGTCACTCTCAGCATATGAGTCAGGCATCCTGACTCTTTGATACTTATACTTCATCTCTTGTTCCGACTACTTAGCTCTATATTTAGACTTTGTTGGTTTCTTGCTTGATGAAGACATGTGTGAGCTCGAGGATGGATGTTGTTGTTCTGCAAGAAGAATCAAGGAGGTCCAACATAGAAGATCCATTTCAATTGTCATGTTATCCATAATGAAAGCTTGTAGAATGAAGAATGAACAATTATAAGGCTTAGGGCGCAAGGCACAGGTTCATAGCATGCTGCAGAGGCTTAAAATTGTTGGGTGCACTTTTGAAGATGTCAACACGTAAAAAGGTGCGCCAGTGTTGATATGAAAAAATTTTTGCCAAGGTTATAAAGGGTCCACTTTTGAGAGGTGTCGTGTGAAAAAATGTAGCGCCAAAGGGTAAAGCGCAAGGTGCGTGTTTAGAACATACAACATGTCATGGTTATGTTAAGGGAATTACGCCTGTGCCTTAGGTAAAAACTGCTTTGACTGGGCATAGGAAAATTTTATGTTACATGCATTTTAAGTGTGCCATGGTGCTTCTTCGGAAGATGTTGCAAGGAAAATTAGTGCACCTAAGGGGTAGGTGCGGGGCGCGGGTTAGAAACACACAACATGCAAATGTTGATGTTGTTCAAAATGTGCCTGCGCTTCTCAAAAAGCTACTAAGTGTTCTTTAAGTTGGCGCGGAAAAATATTGTGTTACCTGGGCGTACAATGCACCAAGGTGCAACTGTGGGAGGTGTAACATGGAAAGACAGTGCCAAGGGTTTGATGATTTTTTGTGATTTCTTTTATTTCTTCTCTCTTTTGGTTTTGTCAAATGGCAAAGAGAGGCTTTCAACAAGATAGCAAGCAGGGAAATATGGCCTTTGGTTTCTTCAAAGGTAGAGGCACTCCAGATTTGTAGATCTGGAAGGAGAGGAAAAGGGGTATCCATTTGGTTATAGATTGTTAGGTTCCTCTTTTTAGATTTAATCTTTTTTATACATGCACTAAGCCTAACACAACCAAAAACAAAAACCACAACAACAAGGATGGCAGAAGCCACTTACCCAGATTTATAAAAGACGAAGGATGACGTTGGGGTCCACAAGCTTGAAAAATGGCACGTGGGGGGGACAAGGATGGCTGACAAGCGTAGAGAAAACACTTTTCACAATTTTTAATTCGTGAAAATGACAGGTGTCGGGTGCCTATTTATAAGAAAACTGGCATTTATTATTTCACCAAATTCTTTTGGCGTGACTTTTAGATCGTCGACACAATAAAAAGTGCACCTTAACACAACTTCAAGGACGTTGACACAATGATTCCAGTGCCTTAAGCATACATTTTATAATGTTAACATGATAATTTCAACACCAAAGATTAAAAGGGGTGCAACTTTCATGATGTCAACATGACATTTCCTGCACCGAGTTTGAAAAATACTTAGCACATGTTTTAAGATGTTGACACAATATTTCCAGAGCCAAAGGGCTTTTTAACGAGCGTACATTTTGGTATGTCGACATAACAATTTATGTGCCTTATATTTTATGAGTGGGTGCAGATTCCTTGATGTCGACATGAGAATTCTTGCACCTAGTTCAAAAAGGCACGTTTTTAAGAGTGTTAACACACCATTTTCTACGCCCAGTTAAAGAAGCTGAAAATGGCTAAGTTCTAAAAAAATTGATTTTCGAAAGGGGGTCTTGGGCCATTTTGAATGTTAACAGACTTTTTCAGGGGACCAAAATGAAATTTTTGGTATGGTTACCTGAAAATTGCCCTTGTCAATTTTGCAGGATAACAGCTGGCTCTTTTTGGGGACTATCTTTGAGTGAAACTCGAGGGTAGAGAATCCCAAATTTTCATGTGCCTATCCATTGGGTTACAGAGAATCAAAAACAAGGGTGACCAAAAAGGGAAAGAAAGGGAAGGGTAAGTACACGAAGTTGGTGGACAATTCCGTGGACATAAAAACCCGAAATAAAGGTACCGTGATCGTGGTTTTAAAACCGCGATCGTAGTCGTAAAACCGCGATCATGGTTCTTGAATTCTAGGTTCAGTAATTACCGAACCTAAAACCACGATCGCGGAACTCTGAGACAAAATTTAACAGCCCCGCGACTCGTTATTTTCCTCATTTTTCATTTCGAACTGCGACTTTTCCTAAACGTTTTTCACTCGCGCTTTCAATACTATCTCAAAATTTCTCATCAGACTTCTGGATAGCGATAGATTCAACCATGCCGCCAAGACGAGGAGGTAAGTCCCCGATTGTAATCATTTTTTTACATTTTAGGGGTTTTTTTCACATTTTCATGGGTTTTTTGAAATGTTTGTTTATGTATACAATTTTCTTGTTTTATCAGTTGGTCGGCAAGCTCGAAATCATGTAAACCATCAAAACATTCCTCAAAACCCACCGAACATTCCTTAAAACCCTCCGAACATTCCTCAAAACCCTCCTCCAAACATAGATCCACCTCCTGTGGCTCCTTCTGTCCCCACTAAGCCAGCAAGAACGCAAGATAATATCATTGGAAGAATCTAAGAAAATAAAATTGTCATTGAGAACCTAATTCAAACTATAAGACAAAATCATGCTACAAATCCATCCCGCATGACTTTAGCCAATACATTGCAAACATTGATTGGCAAAGTCGAGTCTGCAACCAACCAAATACATAGATGGAACACCTTTAGAAGTGACTGTAGGCGGTGGTATGCGGATAAACTATCCCATGCGGCCGTCAAAGACAAAAAAATTGGAAAAGACCTCATTTGTGCATTATTTACCGACCCTAGAACCAATGCCCCCCTGCAGTTACTTGCAAATGGTTCCCAATCCATTGGTGCCATGATGATAGAATCAAAAACAATTTTTGGGACCGATGGTGGATGGTTTTTGATTATCCACCATGCAACAACAATGAGGTTCCTCTTTATTTTTTGAAGAAATTATATTGTGAGTTCATGCTCAATGAGGTCCCGAATTATTTTGAATTTTCAGACTTTTTTGGTCGAGGAGGTGGCTCTGCACAGAGCAGACCTGGTGCACACGTAGGTCAACCTAGGATCCCCCATGCCCCAAAACCCCCACTACCTTCAGTTATCCCTCCTACAGTGAAGGAGGTTGTGGAGATTGATACATTGCATGCATTGAGGGAGCTCACTGACACTCTCACCCAGCATAGCACCCAGATTGCATCCGGTGATGTTGGTGGAGGCGTCAGTTCTAGTGCACCACACCACTGTGGATCATGTGGTGCTGTATGCACTGCAGGCAAGACATCATTTGCTGGTTCACAGGATTTCTTTTCTATAGATGAGATGCTGGGGAATGTTTTTGGAACTAGAGCCACTGATATTGGTCTTTCACAGGTAAATTTTAAATAAATTTAAATAATATATATATGTACAATAGTTTAATTCACATGTTTGAGATATATATATATATATATATATATATATATATATATATATTTGATTGTACGTCATGTACATACATGTAAAAAACTAATTTTTTATTTTATTTTAAATAGCAAGAGCCGGTGAAGGAAACATCCGGTGTCGACATGCTAGCTACTGCAGCTGGGCGTGTTTCAAACGTAAGTTTCAAGTTGTACAAACTTACATTTTTAATAAATCATTTAATTGCACTAGATTATTATTATAATTTGTTTCACGTGTATGTTGTACATGTATTAATATTTTTCTCTTTTATACACAGGAGCCTGGCGGGTCATCATCTGCTCAGGGAACTGAGGCTACTGGCACACCTCACATGAGTTTTACGCAGGTTAGTTAAAAATCTATTTACACTTTGTTTCTAATTCTTGGACCTCTGTACATGAGTTTCACTTTCTTATACTCAACCTATATATTATTTCTAGTAGGAAATGCCAATTCATTTGATATAACTAGCCATGTATGTAATCATATATTGGTTTTACATGTCTCGGAGTACCACCACACAAATAACTCCTAAAAAGTCAAGTAACTCCTATGAAACAAAGAACATATAAGCAAGATGAGTCATGATATATCTACATGAAATATTCTAAGAAATAAATAATTACAAGGAAAATCTATACCTACACGAAAACACCCTGAAGTGTAGCTTAGGTTGGTAAAAATGAGGGTCCTTGAAATAAGACCATATGAGCTACCCAAATTACAATGAAACTCTCCAAAAGTAGAGAACATGAGAAAAACCAATGGGAAAAACTCCTTTAATTTAGAGAAAAGAAGAAAGGATGGATAAAATGCTCCCTCAGAAGATGATGTTGATATAGACCACACCCTTAAAATAGATCATAAGTGAATAATATTTCTGTCGGTGAATGGTTTGGTCAAGATGTTTGCAATATAATCCAATGTCTAGCAATATATGAGATAAATGACCTATCCATGGATCAACTCCTTGATGAAATTCTGTGAATCTATATGTGTTTGGTCTGGTGATGTTAGATAAAAGTCCTTCAAATTTGAATGATGCTCTAATTGTCATAGAAGATGACTATGGGTTCCTTGATTAAATACAAAACTTTGTCAAAATCTTATGAAGATAGATGGCCTTCGTGCTAACATTTATAGATCCTATGTATTTAGCCTAAATAGAAGATAAAATAATAACATTTTTATTCTTTCTTGACTAACTAAATATTGATTTGTACATGTTTTTTGTATAGCTCTTAAGCAGATTTTAATACTGATTTGTACATTTTTTTGTATAGCTTATGACTGCTAGAGAGACTCCTCCATATATGCAGACTGTGGAGGCTGCTGTAGATACTACCTTAGCATCTGTAGATCCACTAACTAAGGTACACAATTTATTAAATTTGTTAAATTTTTGAGGTTCATTATTTCTTATTAAACTTAAATCTACAATATCAAATTTTGTAGGTATATATGTGAAATATTTAATTTGAAATATAATTATTTGTATTGTTCAACTTTGACGGGTGACTACTCGGACTCCGTGGCACCTAGAGAGGCCTCGTCTAATCCGGTACCTCAGTGTACGGACCCTCTACAATAGCCTCTCTCATTTTTTTCCTTCTCATTTCGGTGCTTTCGCTGTCCTACTATTTGTAAACGCACGAAATAGTGCAGTTGGAGCCAATAAAAGGTTGTCAAACGCTATATTTTGCAAACGGTGGGTCATGGCACCAAACCGACTATGCCGACACATCCAGGTGGCTAGGAGAATGCTAGAGGAGGTGGTGTTTTGGTGCGTGAAAGGGTCGTTGCTTCCGGGCTACTTCGTTCGGGCATAGTCCCTTAAGAGCCCTGAGACCAAAATATCATTCAACTTTGACGGGTGACTACTCAGACTCCGTGGCACCTAGAGAGGCCTCGTCTAATCTAACACCTCGGTGTACAAACCCTCTATAATAGCCTCTCTCATTTTTTTCCTTCTCATTTCGGTGCTCTCGCTGTCCTACTGTTTGCAAACGTGCGAAATAGTGCAATTGGAGCCAGTGTAAGGTTGTCAAACGCTATATTTTGCAAACAGTGGGTCATGGCACCAAACCGACTATGCCGGCACATCTAGGTGGCTAGGTGAACGTTAGAGGAGGTAGTTTTTTGGTGCGCGAAATGGTCGTTGCTTCCGGGCTACTTCGTTCGGGCGTAGTCCCTTAAGAGCCCTGAGACCAAAATATCGTTCAACTTTGACGGGTGACTACTCGGACTCGTGGCACCTCGAGAGGCCTCATCTGATCCAGGCACCTCAGCATATGGACCCTCTACAATAGCCTCTCTCATTTTTTTTCCTTCTCATTTCGGTGCTCTCGCTGTCCTAACTGTTTGTAAACGCGTGAAAATAGTGCAGTTGGAGCCAGTGTAAGGTTGTCAAACGCTATATTTTGTAAATGGTGGGTCCTGGCACCGAACCAACTATGCCGGCATGTCTGGGTGGCCAGGTGACTACTAGCGGAGGTGGTGTTTTGGTGCGCGAAAGGGTCGTTGCTTCCAGGCTACTTCGTTCAGGCTTAGTCCCTTAAGAGCCCTGAGACCAAAATATCGTTCAACTTCGACGGGTGACTACTCGGACTCCGTGGCACCTAGAGGAGTCATTTTCAAATTTTACAAAATTTACAACTTTTTCAAAATTTACAACATTTTTAAAATTTACAATATTTTCAAAATTTACAACTTTTTCAAAATTTACAAGTGACTTTTTCAAAATTTACAATTTTTTCAAACAATGTTCAAGCTTCTCTTAGCTTCGAGAATTTAAAATTCTCTACTAACAATGCCAACCACATGAAGGTGGAAGCTTTTCTGGCACCACTAACCTAAACATAAAATTGTTAGTCAAAGAAATTTAAGTTTCAAATCAAAACCATATACTATCTATATACATGACACACAAAATACACAAATTTAAAATAAAATATATTCAAACTTAAATCTAGATCTTTAAACTAAAAAAAGTATATATATATATATATAAATTGAAACTTGAAATTAAATATATACCAGACATGAGCATTGTAAATTCATTCCAATGAACCATCAGGATCGGATCTACTCTGAATAGCAGACAAGATTGCTTCATGATCTGACTCTCGAACCTTCCAAAGAATCTTGTTATTAGGTCTTCCTCGATATCTATACAACTGAATATTTGTCGCTAGAACTAGATGTGAATATAAGAGTATTTTCCTGTGTCTCAAAGTCTTCAAACACCCAAACAAAGGAGTTTTTTAATGGATACCGTCGAAGCCAAGTTCCAGTAACTACCACTGACCCTGTAGGATACTCAATCTCTTCCCCATCTATAATAGGAGAAGTCAACTTCTTTCTTTCCTCGATGCAACGACATAAGAAATAATCTGTTCCTTCTTCATTGTCTTCTGTCGCAATTACTGCAAACACATGTCCTACAAAAAAATAACCAAGGTTGAACAACTCAAATTTAAATTACATATTAAAATTTCAATGGACATAACTCAATACAAAAATTAAATAAATAACCATAAATACCTTGTCGCACCAAAATTGAAATTTCGTCAAAGTCCTTGGATGTTGTAACTTCATCTGCAGAAACAAGTTGTAATGCTTGTGGAGGTTGATAACTAGGAAGCGGAGTTAGAGGCCTACAAATCCATCCTTCCACCCATTCTTGTGAATCACACTCAGCAGTGACAAATTCGATACAAGATGCACAAAAACATGTCAACTTTCTTGTCCATACGGCCCACGAAGTAGCGTCTGAGCTACAAAATGAGTGCATATCACTGGACCCAGTGAGTGTCATACAATCCTCGTAGTTAGCAATATGTTTTTCCTCTATCAACCAAAAATATCTGCAAACTGTGGAATTTTCTTGAGAACCTCGGGCCATGTTGTCAGTACACCATTCCACTATGCTCTTTGCATCTTTTAATTTAGCACCATCTTTGTACTTCAACTCTTCTCTTGCAAGAGCTCTTTTCACACATGCCCCTGCACCGTCATGCTCTCCTTTTCCATGTCCAGCCTCAATGAAACTCCAAATATGTTGCACACCCATCTTGACATGCATTCTGCTCATCCAATAAAACATTCGTGCATTCTTAAACTGAGACGTGCAATTATCTGACCATATATAATGTTGTTTGAAGTGGATGTCCCTATCAGACAAGTTTCCATAAAATAACTGGAAACACCCTTGCACAAATTCAGTAGAATGAGTACGATCATCACTGATATAAAAGTGGTACTCTCTTAAAAAAAATTGATCATTCTCTGTACTGTCAGGAGAATGTAGAAATGCTATATGCACAAAAATGGCAACTTGTACTGAGTTGTAATATTGCGATTGAACCTCCATTTGTGGTTGCAATGTGTAATTCTCTGCAAAATCGACCACTGAAACAATAGTACCAATAGGAAATGTGTCTTTGCATAGCTTGAATTGTTCATCCAACCATCGAGCTCTATGTGTATGCCTCGCATACTCATAAACAATTTCATCCTTAAATTTTCTCATAAATTGAAAAATGGGCATTTGTTCTGTAACTAGCTCACACCGTTTCGACTCTTTTCCATCTTTCAACTGGTATGCAACTGATTTATATTTATCAAATTCAACTAAATTATGTCCTATTGTACCTTCAATTTGCTCATGGATGCAACTTTCCAATTTAGGTAATCCGCCGCATGTACTACAACTTCCATCTAAACAATCCTGACTATAAAAAAATTGTCCAACTTCTTTTTCACAAAATATAGTAGGAATGAAATCCCTAGAAGATATTGGTGGAACTTGAACACCACATTCAGATAACATAGTTTCAGAATGAAAATTAGAATGAATACGTAAAAATTTAGCATAATGCATCGCAAATTCAACATGTTGCCTACAACAACAAGTGGTGCGAGCATGGTTGATTTTCACATAGAATGGTTTCAACATTTCAAAAAAACGTTGACTAATTTTAATTTCCAGATTCTCTTGTTCAAACTTACGAAAAAATTGAGTTTGAGTCATATCTAAGAAATGCTTTGGATGTGGTTCACGATTAGTAGAACCAACTCTCCGTTTTATAACATCTCTTGTATTAGGTGAAACTCTAGTGTTATCATGCCAAAATTTAATAACAACTTCTCTTATAGCATCAGAATTATTTTTGTCCTTACGCGGTGCTCTAGCAGAAAATGCCCAAAAATCGACATTATTGAGTGATTGAAGGATATTACGTCTTTCAATTGCTTTCATTAGAGTTTTTCGATTAACTTGCAACATTCGACTTGTTTGCGTAATCAAACGTTGTTTTTTTATTGATTCACTTACAACACTAGTAGCAAGTACACGACGCACAATATTACTATCCCTAGTGCGTCTCTTGACACCAACAGTGTGATATGCATCATGAAGGTTTTCAACAATTGTAGAGGTTTGACCACGTATGTTAGATGTTGTCAATCCTAAGGTGTTTAATGTAGGTCTCATTTTAATCAATTTCATCAAACTAACCAACAACTGACATCTTTGGGAATCATTTAAAATTTCAAAATGATTATCCCAAATTTCAGTGGCTTTTCTTCTGATTTGTCGTTCAGAAAGTTTGTCAGACATTGGTTTCAAAATGTTTTCATCAATTTCAATAAAAAAAATTAGGTTTCTTATGTAAAATCCTAGGAGGTGTTTTTGTCAAATTTTGCTTGTCTACAGTTTCAACATGAATTTCCTTATTCACATTTTCATTGTCTCCTTCAATTTCAACATTTGCTACATCATGAGTATTTAATTCTTCTTCAACATTGACAGTAAAAACTTCTTCATCACGAGTATTTAATTCAACTTCAACATTGACAGTAGAAACATTACCTAGTTCTTCATTGCTTACAATAGTTGGGATTGAAGATGAACCTCTTCTAGATTCACGAAGTTTCCGCATTCGCTCAGCATTTTCAATTTTGTTGGCCTCTAATTCGTTTGGTGTTTTTTTACTTAATGACTTCCTTTTTTGACTTCGTTTTTTGTCTCCCATGATGTTTTGCTTCCGGTGATAAGAAAAACGTGCCTGGAAAAAGACAGAATTTCACAGTAATTCATACGGTAAGGTCAGAGAGTAAAAATCACATGGTAATTCAGACATTGGGATGTGTGTAAATATGATTTATGAACCGCGAGCGTGCTTTATAAACCGCGAGCGCGCTTTATAAAGCGCACTCGCGGTTTATAAAGCGTGCTCGCGGTATTGTTAAAAAAACCGCGATCGCGGATCTATCTGCCGAACCTAAGCCTCGGAAAATCTTTGTTTTTCCCCAACCAAAGCTATGGAAGGTCATTATGAAGTGCAAAAGGTCAAAAAACCTCAAATCTGCTCTTCCAAAGACTTGAACCATGCTAAAAAACTGAAAACATTTCACAAAAATGGTGCCATCACGTAGGGTAGACTCTTAGCTTTGTAGAAATATTGTTTTTAAAGTGAATAGAATAAGATAAATATCATTTTATAATTTCTTACTAACAATAGGTCTTTAAGACATTTTTTCCCGTGAATGTTCATGTCTACGTTTAAGACTGTAACTTTTGTTTCGCTTATCAAAATATGATAAAACTTATACCATCCCAAGCGTGGACAAATTCTATACACCTTAAAAAAAAAAAATTGATTTCGATATTTTTTGATATAGTTATGGCGGGCAAACGGAAAGCGCTCCATTTTCTAAATATTTTCAGACCACTTTCACGGAAAAAATCATTAAAAAAAAATATTGCTAAAAAAAATACAAAATAAAATCCATCCCAAGATAGACAACTACATCTAACGTTTCACCAAAGGAAAAAAAAAAAAAACAAGATTTGGTCATCCAAAATGCGGGCAAACGGACTACAATCTTATAAGTTTTTTCAAAAAAAAAAAACACTAAGTCATATAATTTTAAGTGTTTAATATAGCTAAACTTGTCCGTTTTTTACAAAAATTAGTATTTTAGAAACTAGATTCCGAATGCTACGATTCATATTTATATAAATTTTTCTAATTTAGAGTGCGTGTATAGCTAATAATCCCTACAAGTTGAGATTTCACTGTTTTTTGAAATATGACGTCCACGGATGACCCTATATTTGTCCATCAACTTCCTGCACTTACCCACACAACAAATAGAAGGCAAACACAATGAAAGCAAAACACACAACGAAAGAAAACTGTATAAAGAAGAGAGAAAGCTTACTTCCTAAAGATCTTCAGGTGCTGCCTGTTATAGGGAAGTAGGAGCTCGATTCCATCCAGATATGAGAGATAGAAACTATTCTCTCCATTGAGTTGCTTGATCTTGTATGGCCCTCTCTAAAGAGAGTCAAATTTCCCATGCATACCTTTCGGTTCTCTTCGTTTGTCCCACAGGAGAACAAGATCTCCCACTTGGAAATTTCTCTACTTGGTTTTCTTGTTGAACACCCTCTCAACTTGATTTTGATGTTTAGTGATCTTGTCAACCACTTTTACTCACTTTTCTTCAAGTTCGGTCAAGTACATAATCCTCTTTTCAAGAGAACTCTGTTAAAAGTTTCATCTTCAATTGCTCGAGCCAAGTGTAGAGTAGAAAGTTCTATGGAGATAGGGATTTCAGCATCGATCCCATACAACACCTAGAAAGGTGACATGTCGAGAGACCTCTTTAGAGTGATACGATCTGCCCACAAAGCATCATATAATGATTTGTGCCAGGACCGCTAGTTTTCATCAACTAGCTTCTGTATGATAGTCACCAGGTTCTTGTTGCTAGATTCTTCCTGACCATTTCCTTGAGAATAGTAATCAGAAGCATAAGCCAAGGTTATTCCGTATCCATAACAAAAACCAATTTCACTTCCTATGAAGAGAAGTTGGAAGCGTTATCAGCAACGATTTTGTGACGAATGCCAAATCTCATAATAATATTCTCCTTGATGAATTTTAAAAAAACTTTAGAAGTGGCATGCTTGACAGGTATGGCCTCCACCCATTTCATGAAGTAATCCATTACTGTTAGGATGTAACTATGTCCAGCACTCGATTAAGGATTAAGTGCTCTAATGAAATCAATTCCCCATTGTCTAAATGGTTCGTCAATGATGATGGGCCTGAGGGGAAATGTAGCCAGCTTTGGTTTTCCAATGAATTATTGGTAAAGTTCACATTTCTCTACCCAAGTGGTTGTATCTTGAAATAGCATCAGCCAATAGTATCTGGCCTGAATGATTTTATGTGCTATCACGAATGAGGAGAAGTGACCACTGTAGACTGAGTCATGAAAACTTTTCAACAATTTTACCTGTTGCGGCTTGTCAACACATCGTAGAAAAATGCCATCAATTCCACATTTCTACAATCCATCATCCCATATGACATATCTTATGGCTCTGAGCTTCACCATTCACTTTTCCTTAGTGATTAGGTGAGTTGAGAACTCACCATAGGTGAAAAATAACGTGATGTCAGAATACCATTCGTCATTGGTTGCTACAAACAAAACCATGGGAAAAGAATCCACTTTCTCCTGTTCATTTTGTTCTCCATCAACGTGAGCAGCTTTCTCCTTCAGGTACCTCTGAGTCTTTATTTTCAGCCATTCAGCTGACACAAGCCTTTACCTCTTACCAATTTGGTTGGTCTGATGTCTAGATCATATTCTTGGACCTTTGTGATCCAATTTCCTCGTAAGCTCTCTAACTTCTATTGAGTCAGGATAAACTTAACATTTGTGTCTGGAACTAGCACTACTGTATGAGAATTCAGAATGTAGTAACGGAAACTTTTGACTGCCATTTACCATGGTGAAGGCATGCTTTTCCAATTATGACATCTTCAGTTCATGAGGCTTAAGAGGTGATCTCATGAAATAAATCGGGGATTCAATATCCTCGGAGTTCTTTTGCATTAAGATAGCTGATACAGTATTGCACAGACACATAATTGTACATGATAAAGTTTTTGCTGAAGTCAGGACACACTAAAATAGAGCATGAGTGACGGAGGTTTTTATGTCTTTTAATGATGTCTTGTCTTCCTCACTCCATTGGAATGTTTGGGACCCTTTCATCATATTAGATATATGAAGAGTCTTCTCAGCAAAATCAGGGACAAAGCGTCTAAAAAAATTTACATTTCCCAAGAAAGAGTGAACACCAGTCTTGCTTGTAGGTAAATTAAGAATCTAAATAGCCTTGACCCTTTTGACATATATCTTAGTTCCTTCTCTGTTGACGACATATCCTAGCAGCTTTCCTTCGGTGACCCCAAAAACTGACTTCTTGGGATTTAGTGAAATTCCATGCTCTCGGCATCTGACCAAGATTTGTTCTAAATGATCACAGTGATCACTTCGTCTTTTGGAGAACACTGTCAGGTCATCTAGGTAAACTACGATGACCTTTCTGCATCATACCTTTGAATGTAAAGTCCATTTCTCGTTAGGAAGGTAGCACAGGCATTGATCAAACTGAATGGCATTATGCTGTAGGTGAAAGTACCCCAAGGAGTGGTGAATGCCATCTTGAACTGATCTTCAGGTGTGACTTGAATTTTATTGTAACCTGAAAAAGCATCAAGCATAGACAACATTTCTGAACCGGTTACAGCTTGTAGCACTTGATCCATTATTGGCAGTGGATAGTTATCCTTTGAGGATGACTGGTTCAAGTTACAAAATTCCACGCATATGCGTATCTCACCATTCTTCTTCTACACAGGAACAATATTTGCAACCTAGGTACTATGATGAATTGGAAAAATAATTCTTACATTCAACATTTTCTGAATTTCAGCCTGGATGATTCCTGAGATCTTGGGGTTGTAATGCCTTTTCTTTAGATGAAAAGGCTTGATGTCATCCTTGAGCGGAATGTCATGCTGAATGTCCTTTAGCTTGAAAGACTTTAGATCAGCATAAGACCATGCTAATACATCCATGTACTTTTTCAGCAACTTAACGAATTTTCACTTTTCCTCGGGCATACAACACTTCCCGATATTCACAAAATGAGGATGTTCCGCAATACCTAGATTGACGGATTTTAGTTTCCAAAGAAGAGGAAGGATCTTCAAGTGTCACTTTTTCTTTACAAAATGGTCATGATTATCAAATAATCGTTCTAAGGAAACCAAACCTTTCGGAATCTTATTTCCTTTGAGCTGAATCACTGTTTATTTTTCAGATTCATGTGCATGATTGGTGAGAGACTCACGACACGTAGAAGTTGATCCATCGAAATGAAGTTCTTTGAAATTGTCATCTTTCTCCAAAAAGGTGATAAGTTGGTTTTCATCATTGAACACTTGCCAGTGCTATGAATTATCTGGTACACTTGGGTGAAAAACCACCTCAATGGTATATGTATATGTTTTTAACCCTAGGTGAGGGAGCATGAGAGAGGCTGAAACGACCAATGAATCAACCATGTCATTTTGAGCTCGTGGAATTGCTTTGATTGAGAAAGCATCAAACTCTTCGATGTTATCCCATATTGCCATTGTGGTAGTGTTTGAGCCGGTCATTCTTTACTTGATATATCCCTTTTACCAAATGATTGACAATTAGCTCAGCATCACCTTGCACTCTTAGATTCTTGATTCCTTTCTCTTTTGCAGTGTGCATGCCAACTAATAAGGATTCATACTTGGCAATATTATTCAGTATTGAATAACTATAACTTGAAAGAAAAAGGGAAAATATCCTCTTTAGGAGATATTATAACAGCCCCAAACCACATCTACTACATTGTATAACTCCCATCAAACTGCAATGTCCATACTTTGTTGAGATCCTCTTTTTGGATGAGAACATCCACCTTATCTAAGTCGGTGGACAAGAAATACATTTCCCATCCATGATGATTTAGAAAAGAATCTGAGCCTTAGGGTCATCAGAGTTGTTGACTAGATATTTCTTTTGTGATTTTGGTTCCAACGTCTGCATCACTCCTTTGACAGGAATCCTAGCTTTGGACCAGTCCATATGAATTTCCCCACTAACTTCTTTACAGAAGCTCCTCCCTAGCAGTATAAAATATGCTACTAGAATATAATAGCTACAAGAATAGTCATTTTTACCCTTTTCTCAGGAAATGTTGTGAATGTAAACTGTGCATCCTTGATCTGACCAATCAATGGTACTTGTTTGGTTTCCATGGAGTAGCATCTGCCAAAAGGTTTGGTAGTGTGAGGCCCAAAGCATGGGCGACCTTTGCTGGCATAACATTGTCAGAAGCTCCAGAAGTCAATTATACAGTTTCTTTAGTTTATGACCATTGATCAGGAGAGACAGGTAAAAAGGTTCAATTTTCCCTGATGCGGAAGTCGAGGTAACATTTACGCGAGACGTAGGAGGTAGTGGGAAGAATTCCTTTTGGGGAAATGGGAGGAAGGACAGAAAACCTGACTTTGGATATACTTAGTTAATCTTAAGGCTTATGCTCTGGGTTGGTACTAAAGGTACTCAACTTTAGACATCTGGATCTTGGTCTTTTTGGTGTGATCAATTATATAAAATGTGACCAACGGTTGAAAGCTAATGAATGAATGAGCACCTTCATTTCACATTTGTAGGGGAGGATTACTGTCTTTATGGGATTGGAGGAAGGTTGATTTGGAGGAGAAACAGGAGAAAAATATTTCTTTATAAAAGGTTTAGTACAAGAGGTTGAGTAGGAAGGGGATTACCTCTTTTATCGTATCGTTGGGAGAAGAGAGGAAGAAGGAAAAGTCGAAAGACCAACCACTATTTACAAAATATCTTACAAAATATTTACAAAATATCTTACAAGATATTTACAAAATATCTAAAAAGGCAAAATTTGACTTTGGTCAAGTTTTTGGATGGCAACATCCCATGGTGCAACATGGATGATTTCATCGTAAATGCCATACATGCTTTTTAAATATTTTACAAAAATGATCAAAGCATACACAAGAGGAGAAACTACTCCTCATCATCTCTTTGCTCAAACTTGGTGACCTGCTTTTGATCAGGAGAGGTGACTGTGACACTACACTCAATATTCCATAAACTTGTTGATCATCACTTGAAGTTAAGCATGATATGGACCTTTGAAATGGTCATCAATGACTTCGCAAGTTTCTTTCTCATTTTTGAGCTTGTCAGGTAACCCAGTGAACTCCCCACATGCATCGATCAGGAAGCCAATGAAATCGCGAGAGGCCAAGAGGTTATTGATTGACTCTCAGTTGAAAGTGACCTCTAGTGCCAAAACTTGAGTGACTATAGCCTTGAAGCATGCTGAAATGTATCATCTGCTTCCCTCAAGGTGAACGATTCACTGAGCATCCCTGGAGACATCTTTGTAACTGTCTGCTCCATGTTGTATCGTGCATCCAAGGCTTCATCCTTGATTTTATCTATCCTCTCCAGGATATATTCCATTTGATCAACCTGGTAATCTAATGCAATGAGAGCTTTATTATGTGCCCACGGGTGATCGATGATGCCGACCTTCAATAGGTCATCATTTGAGTAGTTAGCCATTGCTTGGAATGTTTCATGTTGCAACTTAGAATTATCCAACTCCTCAAAGAGGGAACCTGCTACTACTTGTAGCTCCTTATTTTCTTGATCTATATCATGGTAGAGCACTGTGAATTTCCTAATCATTTCCTCACTGTCTCTGGAGGATTCACTCAATCCAGGAGGATATTGTTGTGCCTTGTTCACCAATCTTAGCATATTCATTTATTTTATCCTGACTGAGAACTTGAATAGGTTCAGCGGCAGTTACTGGAGGAGCATTTCCCATTTTTTGCAATGCTTGGAGGAGATGTTTGTTTTGTTCCTTGAGTATTCTCTTCTCCTCTTTTGCTTCTTGTAGCTTCTTGCAGAGAGCATCTACTAGTAGATAAGGCTTCTCCTTATAGGCTTTCAGATGAGGTTCCCATTGTGACTTGAGTCACTGTGAAGTTTGTGGGAGACAGATCCTTCTTTTCCTTGGTGGGGTCCGGAGTAAGCAATCTCCATGACTCTTTCCCCCTGAAGTGCTTTTTGAAAAGTGAGTTATTGTTTTCTTGCTTCTTGGGTCCCTTCTTCGGAATGATGGAGAATTCCATGGGTGCGATGGGAACCTTTCTCTTATGCTAGCCCAGATGGTCAGAAATCCATCTAGGACTTATGGGAGAGGGATTAGAGGGAATAGAAGAAGAAATAGGGGTGAAAGGGGAAGCAACTATGGATGCCTCAGGGAAGAATGTTGAAACACTTGGTGGTGGCATTGATAACGAATCCAATGCACCACTACGCTTGTGGGGCCTGGAGTTACTACAGGAGAAGAGAAGGACATGCAAATGGAAGGGATCTACAATTAGATGGAGGGAATACTAGGTGACAGATCCGCGAGAGAGGAGAAGATGGAAGAGGTGGGAGATGGAAGGGAGGAAGGAAGAGGAGAAGACACATCCATAGGAATAGATGCTTGAATGACAGGAGGAGGGGAAGAAATGGAAGAAGGGATGTTGGGTACCTCAGCGGTTGTAGTTTTGATAACATCCTGAGTGGATGTATCCATTGGAACTTTTGTTGTCTCTTCTTCTTTACCTGGAGACACCAGGTCAACTATTTTCTTCTCAGAAGTAGAAGGAAAGCCTTCAGGAGCTTATTCCTGTTTGCTTGATTCTCCCTCCTTGTCTTTTCCTTTTCTTTTTGGCACTTGGGCTGGTCTGGGAGGTGCTCTACCTAAAGGAGAAGTAGTGAAATCTACTCTGAGGTAGGTGAGACCATTATGTTTGCACCAATGTTTGGTGCACTGCAACGTGTGCTTAACTCTTTCCTGAATGGTTTTGGGCACCTTGGCTCTGAATGGCCAATCATCACCATTTATGTCAAGGTAAACCTGATCAATTTCTTGATCAGTCTCTTGGAATCCCTTTGGGACAATAGTGATGCCATAGTGGATGATCTCCTCCAAAACCAATTGGGAGTGATCCTTTCACCTAATGTCTATCTCATGTGTCAGGTCGATCTAAATTTCCTCGATATCGGGAACATGGATGGGATCAATTTTTTCCTTTAGGAGGTAACCTCGGCAATCAAAGTTCGGCCTTCCCAGGAAGTTGTGCTTTAGATTCAGCAACTCAAGCTCAACATACATCTCTCGTGCTTTGGCAAGGGTGGTGCAGGTGTATCGACCAACTGTAAGGGGGAATGGAGTTCTTCCTTTCTTTCTCTTCATGCACTTCTCATGGTAAGTGATTAGTTGCCTTGACAACTCCAAGAGGATCAGCTTTGGCCCCACATACCTTGGCAGCTTCGTTGGTTCACCCTCTTAACCACTCTGAGATATGTGAATGTGGGGAATTTCATGAACAATGCCCCCCATTTCTTCATGGCAGCAATCACACTCAAGCTGGTTTGACCGTGTCTCATGTTCAGCCTTAGTAAGTAGATTACCTCATAGAAGAAGGCATCATTAATCTTGGAGAACTAGGAGATGCTAGCCTTGAGCTTTAGCTCTGGGTAGAATTCATATATTTTGACCTAAGACCATACCCCATTTCAATCTAAGCTTGTGAAATCCCTTGCTTCTGTAGCAGCGTATACAACGTAGGAATTCATGTAGAACTTTACAGTTATTAGAACTTGTTGGAGCTGCTGGGAGATGGTGTCACTGATGATTTCACCCCAGCCAAAATTTTGATCAGGTGCATTCTTGCTCATGGTTTCCAGATACCTCATCATCCGTTTGTGGAAATGATGAGCATCAGGGAGCCCAAATACTCTATTTAAGAAGGTGATTGTATCACTCAACTCCTCATTGAAGTCACTACGGTGGATGGTCTGTGGCCATCTTCTCACTAGCTTCTTGGTTCTTTAGATAAATCACATTCATCATTTGCATGCATTTATCCTCATTGTCATCCCAGGCCTTCTTGCAGTCTTCTAGACTTATCTCTACATATTGCCTGTGGTGAGGAATGCCCAGGGTCAGTTCAAAGTGACGAGCTGTGAGGTCGATGATCATATTTTGCTCTTTTTATTCGACACATATATTGTCTTTGTTATATCAACGGGCAACCAACATGATGAATTCATTATTTACGACACTTACTGGCAGCCCTGCTGCAAAGTGCAATCCACTGCCTACCAATTTGTTCATCCACAGGCCACTGCTTGTCTGGTTTTTCCTCGGCCAAAATTCATCCATATCAATATGCCATAGCTCATATTCTCTGATGTCAAGGTTGCTCTCAACATATGAGTCAGGCACCCTGACTCTTTGATACTTATATTTCATCTCTTGTTCCAACTGCTTAGCTTTAGCTTTAGACTTTGTTGGTTTCTTGTTTGATGAAGACATGTGTGAGCTCGAGGATGGATGTTGTTGTTCTACAAGAAGAATCAAGGAGGTCCAACATAGAAGAGACATGTCAACCATCATGTTATCCATAATGAAAGCTTGCAGAATGAAGAATGAGCAATTATAAGGCTTAAGGCGCAAGGCGCAAGTTCATAGCATGTTGTAGAGGCTTAAAATTGTTGGGCGCACTTTTAAAGATGTCAACACGTAAAAAGGTGTGCCAATGTTGATATGAGAAAAATTTCACCAAGGTTATAAAGGGCGCACATTTTTGAGGTGTCACATGACAAAATGCAGTGCCAAAGGGTAAAGCGTAGGGCACGTGTTTACGACATGCAACATGTCATGTTGACATTAAGGGAATTGTGCCTGCGCCTTAGGAAAAAACTACTTTGACTGGGCACAGGAAAATTTTATGTTACATGTGTTTTAAGTGCGCCAGGGTGCTACTTTGAAAGATGTTGCAAGGAAAATTAGCTCACCTAAGGGTTAGGCACGGGGTGCAGGTTAGTAACACACAACATGTAGATGTTGATGTTGTTTAAGATGCGTGTGCGCTTCTAAAAAATCTGTTAAGTGTTTTTTAAGCTAGCGCGGAAAAATATTGTGTTACCGAGGCATACAGTGTGCCAAGGTGCGACTGTGGGAGGTGTAACATGGAAAGATAGTACGCCAAGGGTTTGATGATTTTTTTCACTTTCTTTTATTTCTCCTCTCTTTTGGTTTTGTCAAATGGCAAAGAGAGGGTTTCAACAAAATAGCAAGTTGGGAAATATGGCCTTTGGTTTCTTCAGAGGCAGGGGCCTTCCAGATTTACAGATCTGGAAAGAGAGGAAAAGGGGTTTCCAGTTGGTTATAGATTATTAGGTTCCTCTTTTTAGATTTAATCTTTTTTTATACAATCCCTAAGCCTAACATAACCAAAAAGAAAAACCACAACAACAAGGATGGCAGAAGCCACTTACCTGGCTTTATAAAATATGAATGATGACGTTGGGGTCCATAAGCTCAAAAAAAGGCACGCAAGGGGGACAAGGATGGTTGACAGGCACAGAGAAAACACTTTTCACAATTTTTAATTCATGAAAATGACAGGTGTCAAGCACCTATTTATAACAATACTAGCATTTATTATTTCACCAACTTCTTTTGGCGTGACTTTTAGAGTGTCGACACGATAAAAAGTGTGCCTTAACGCAACTTCACGGACGTTGACACAATGATTCCAGTGCCTTAAGTGCACATTTAATAATGTTAACATGATAATTTCAACGCCAAAGATTAAAAGGGGTGCAACTTTCATGATGTCGACATGATATTTCCTGCGCCGAGTTTGAAAAATACTTAGTGCATGTTTTAAGATGTTGACACAATATTTCCAACGTCAAAGGGATTTTTAAGGGGCACACATTTTGGTATGTTGACATAACAATTTTGTGCCTTAGATTTTATGAGTGAGTGCAGATTCCTTGATGTCAACACAAGAATTCTTGCACCTAGTTCAAAAAGGTGTGTTTTTGAGAGTGTTAACACACCATTTTTTGTGCCCAGTTAAAGAAGTTGAAAATGGCTAAGTTCTAAAAAAATTTATTTTCGAAAGGGAGTTTTAGACCATTTCGAACGTTAACAGACTTCTTAAGGGGACCAAAACAGAATCGTTGATATGGTTACCTAAAAATTGCCCTTGTCAATTTTGCAAGATAACAAAACTGAACAAGAGAGAGATGTTGTAGGTCCAAACTAATCTAGGTGGCCATTATTGGGACTATTCCAAACTCTAAATCAGTCAAAGTTCCAGGGTTGATTTAGTCAAACCTTTGCAACAACTTTACTATTTTTATGGGAGCTTGTTCCCTTGAACTTATTATACTCTATTTTTAGTAACTTGTTAGTTAAGGTTCAGCTATAATGGCTCAACATCTGGAACTTATAAATAGTTAAATGTATTAAGTTTGTGTAGACCTTTTAGATCATTTTAAAATTTACTCTTCAAGCTTGGAAGAGTGCTTAATATACTTTGATCCTTTCAGTTATATTCAAAACAATATTTTGTCATGAAAGGTCTAGTTTATTGTGTTAATCATTGATCAATTTATAGCTTGTGAATGTTTAATTCTTTGATATGATTGGTTAATTTGCCTTTATCCCAGTTATCTTATTTCAATCTATGTGAAAATTTATATAGTTACTTTGAATATCATTTGTGGAAAAGCTATTTCCTTTCTGTTACAAAGTTGCCTTATTATTTATAGTCATGGATAGAGGAAGATTGCAAGACATGTGCATATCATATATTGTTCTGAGGAGTTGATTGTGCATTTAAAATGGGTTTATTTGTTCAATATACTTAGTGTATCACCTTATTTTTCTTTTTTTTACCTCTGACTTTAAGCCCATAAGTTGAGTAGATTAGAGTTATTGTAAAATGTTTTAGCCGTGCATATTGATCTTAAATCAAGTGCTCCAAGTCTCAAAGGAAGTTGTCCTTCTCTAGAGATTCATCCAAAGGCGACAAGGTCCCACACCTTAGGGATGTTCCAATGTTTCACGGGGTCACTCAAAGATTCAATGGGTACATGATCCGCATGACAACATTTTTTGGCACGTAGGGTGGGACAAGAGTTGGTACTTCTCTTCATACTTGCATGAATCAAAGTACCTGGAAACTCCATATCTCTGTATTTCATATCTCAGTGTGTTAACATATGCAAAGAATTCAGACAAGAGCTTTTGTAAGACGAGAAGTAAATTATTAGCATATTTAGTTATCCTTGTCTCCTCCAAGAAGAAGAAGAGGCATTTCAACATCACTAGTTATAGCATCACCACATAGATGTCATTCAACTCCTCTTTATGGAAGATTCCCTCCACCTAGGAATAATCAGCCTCTCAATAGAATGGTGAGGAACCAAGTATTTCCTGCATTCAATACGGACAACCCTCTTCTATTAGCCCAACGGGATCCTATACCTACTACTGCTCTCAAAATTTTACCCTTTTACACAGGGGAAACTCATATTACTCATATGGAATATATTATTGATGTGGCCATAATTTCCATAGTACATAATGTTACAGAAGAAAACATTGCAGTCAGACTCTTATCTACTTCCTTCAAGAGAAAATCACTTCATTTGTTTCATGGGTTAGAGGATGGAACTATTACCACTTGGGATGAGTTTGGGGAGAAGCTCTATAAATAATTTGAAGACAAGAGCGACCAGTTGTCACTCTTGGAATGGCTCACTAACATAAAGAGAGCTCCCCAAGAATACATGAGTGATTTTAACTTCCAATTCCAAAGTACTTGGAATAGGATTCCAACATTCATAAATCCTTCTCCAAATAATGCATTCTTATACTATTTGTGAGCTTTGAAAAACGATGTAGCAGTTATGATCCAGTCTGTGGGAGGGACTACACTACCTAATGCCTATGAAGTTTCCATAAGAGTAGAGAATTCCTTGATTCAGTCTGGAAAGATAGCTCCATGACTGCCAATGTCATTGTCTTCGGATCTTACAAACATTCAGCCTACCATTGTTCCTATTCCAGCAGCTTCCAAGCAACTAGTTCAGCCTACCCCCGCCCCTTCAAATGATCTATTAGAAGCCAAGTCACTACTGTGAACTTCTGGGAATGAGCTCATTAGACTCAAGAGGCAACAATTTCAATATAATCATCCATACTAGTCACAAAATCAGTTGTATCAGGCTAACCATCCTCTTTTTCAAGGGAATAATCAGCCTCAAAATCAAACTACAGGTTAAGCTATGAATGTCAGGCCTCTAAACTTTAGGAATCCTCTTGTTGCTAACTCTTCCAGAGTCCTTGTACCTATCTGGAATAATCTAGTTCAAGACTACGAATGGTGTTATCCTTGTTCTCAACCCCATAATCAAAATCTTATCCCTAATGGATTTCTTAGCGAGGACCTTACGGTTCAAAGTGTATCTACCCCTCTAGAGCCAATAGAAAATTCATCTACATAGTAAAAAGCATATCAACCATAGGCACCTGAAGAAACCACTTTGCTAAATTGGAAAGAAAAATATTTTTGCGGGGTGAATATAGATTCCTCATCAGTGGAGGAAAACACTTGTTCTAAAAAGAGATAAAAGGAATCTCAACCTTCCAAATATAATCAAGCATCCACTTCATAGCCTCAACCACAAGCAGCGGTTGATAAAAATGCGGGAAATAAATTTCCAGAAACACATATTAGCCAAGCTATAAGGAAAGAAGGTTCTTCAGGCATCATGGTACCCAACAAGAACTTTCCAAAAGAGGATTCTAACGCCAAATAAATGTCAGCAAAGTAGGATAAGTTCCCTTCAGTATTGTAGAACAAATGAATAAGACCAACTTAAGTGTTCCTATGTGGGATGCTCTCAATTCCTTCTCAAAGAAAATTGTTGTGAGAGGCTCTAAACAGTTTTGGTACAATCGATGGATCATCAGGTCGTGGAGTAGCAACTGTTATGATTTTGTGTCAACCAAAAGGGAAAATTATTCCTAAGGTGAACAAACCACTACCATTCTATATTTCCCTGATCATTGGTGATCATTTGGTACATAATTACATGATTGATTATGGTGTCATTAGTTCAATTATGCCCATGCAAATTTCCACACATGTTAGGAATACAATATATACTAGTATCTAGAGGATTTGTTTAGTTGGATGGTACAGTAGTTTAGACCGTCAGAGTCATCAAAGGACTCTATCTTATTATCCATACATGTCCTAATTTTTCATTCACACTAGACATATCGGTCATCAATCTTCCTCCTCTCTTCACCATTTTCCTATCACAAGATTTCACTGCCAAGATGGGTAGTTACCTGTCATCTTATTGGTCACATATGTTCCTTAGGAATCAATATGGAACTAAAGTGACTATAAGGGTGGAACCAATTTTTCATAATCATGTGGATTTGTATACCGCTAGTCCTATAAATAGGAATCATACCATCCATGATTGAGAGGAAGAAGTTTTTTATCACAAACCAACCACTCTTGTGGAATAAGTCCCTAATATTGTGTTGGAAGAGGTAAGTGTAGATCATCAGTATGATCCTTATGTTGAGGTGTTAATAGAAAAAGAATTTGTTTTGTTTTTTTAGAAGATATGGGATTGGGTACATACTGCATTCATGAAGAAGGTACGATCATATCATAACTTGCCAAAACACAAAAAAAATCTAGAGGACTTTGGTAATTGTTCTTCAATGGCTCAAGGAGCAATAATGGATCTGGTGTTGGTTTCATGCTACTTTCTCCAAAAGGAGATAAGTACTTCTCAACTTTTTAGTTATAATTTAGTTGCACTAACAATGTTACTGAATAGGATGCCCTTGTGCAAGGAGTTCAACTAGCTCAAAAGAAGGGAATAAAAGCCCTGGCTATTTTTAGAGATAGTGAGTTAGTTTTTCATCAAGTGATGGCATGCTTTGTATCCAAAAATGATCTTTTAAGATCATACAAGAACTAAGTCTGGGATTTGATTGAATATTTTGAAGCTTTTGGGATCCATGTGGTTCGTAGAAATCAAAATCAAGATGTTGATAGGCTTGCTACAATTAGATCGCAATACGACATACCTGTTGATATCATGAAAGAAGGGTAGAAATATCTCAAAATGGTGGTTTGACTTGCAATCCCTGATAATGTGAGTAGCTGGAAAAGTATTCAATAGTAACAAACAAATTGTTCTATTTATACAAGAGGATGCAGAATTTTCTACGAAAGGTTAAGAAAAGTTACAAAAAGCATACGATGATCAAATCATACAATTGAAAAGAAACAAGCTACCAAAATCATAAGAATATTTTGAGGAAGTCAAGGTAGCAAATGAAAAAATTTTGAATATCGACAAAGTATGCACTCGAATAGAAAAAGAAGCTTCCATCAAACTTTTTCAAGAGTATCACGATATTTTTGCGTGGAGCTATAAATACCTACATGGTTTTGATCCAAGTCTAGCATAATATACCATCAAACTAGATCTTAATGCCAAACTATTTCATTAGAAACAGAGGCCAATTAATCCCAAAATTTAACCACTAATGAGAAAAGAGCTAACCAAAATCATCGATGCCTGTATAATTTTTCCTATCAAGCATTCCTCTTGGGTAGCCAATCTAGTCCATGTAATGAAGAAGAACGGAGAAATTCGACTATCCATGGATTTCAAGGATTTGAAGCTTGCCTCATTGAAACATCATTATCCTCTTCCATCAATGGATTAAATCCTTAAAATGGTAGGAGGAGCTCAAATATTTTCTTTTCTTGATGGATATTTGGGTTATAATTAAATTCTAGTCCAAGAATCTGATCAATTCAAAACGGCTTTCACTACCAAGTGAGGCACATATGCTTACAACAAGATTCCATTCATATTGTCCAATGTCGGGTCAACTTTCCAAAGAGCCATGGACATGGAATTTAAGGGACTAATCAACAATATCATCTTGGTTTACCTTTATGATAAATTATATACTCTAAACATGTAGAAGACCACATCACGCATCTAAGGATTTTCGAAGGTGTAAGGAATTTGGGGTTTCACTCAATCCTAAGAAATGTATTTTTGCAGTACATGAGGGGAATTTGTTGGGGAATTTTGTTTCTACTAATAGAATCTCTATTAATCCATCCAGAATACGTTCAATTTTATCCCTATCCCTTTCAATCCACAAAAAGGGACTCCAGAGTTTTCTTGGCACGATAAATTTTATACACACATTTATACCTCAATTAGCAACTTTTGTTAAACCATTTACAGCCATGTTGAAGAAAAATATGCCTTTCTCATGGACAAAGGAAGGGAAAGAGAGTTTTAAAGCCATTAGGATAGAAATTTCTCAAGCACCTACATTGGTGAATCCAAAATTTGACATGGATTTCATTCTCTATGCCTTTGCTGGTAAGGAAAGTGTTTCTGGAATTCTCACTGAGCAAAATAAGGAATCAATGGAACAACTAATTTGCCTTATTTATCCAATCCCTAAAATATTATGAGCTAAATTTATTAGGAAATAAGTGTTCATAGTTTTTCACCATTTTCTTTACATTATTGAGATGAAACAGATAAGGGTTATGGGCTGAGGAGGAATACATATTTATGTTAGTTGGTTGATGGTTGTTGTGCATGTTTTGACTTCTCAATCCAATACTGACTGTGAGAGCTTCCTTTTGGATGGGAGGAACTACCTGAAATAGAAAACAAGACCAAAAAAGAAGAGTTAAATAATATATGAAAGTGGACTGCCTAGCGTGTGCTAGATCTGGGAAGTGTGATACTCCCTAGATGGCTGTCAATCCACTATTTAAAACAACTTAATGCGAGAAATAAAAAAAGTCCTACTGTAGTTGATATGATTTAGGTACTTCATTCAAGCACAATAAGAAAATCTAACATACCAGGCTAGGCTATAGTCAGATCTGAAGGGTAGGTAGGTGTCAGGGTGTTGGAACTGATCAGGGTCAGGTTTTGGGTTATTTGGGTCACTTGGAAGAAGGTAGGTTGGCTCTGTTATTGGCACAGGTGTAAAACACAAAGACCAATGTTGGTCAGGTGTAACCAATGATGGTTTAGAAGGGACCATCGACGGTAATGGGTAACCGGTGTCAGTAGGGTCAGGGTGAAAGGAACTCAATGAGATATAATTGTAGAGATTGAACTGAAGCTAAACAGAGATGGAAGGGTGAATAGGGAGGTCTGTAAAAGGTCTCTAGTATACTCAGGGGTGTGTAGCAGGTGAGAATGGGTGACTTGGTGGTGTGGGTAGAGGAATGGACTAAGTCTACAAGTAGGTAGAAGATGGGAAATGAACATGTAAAGTATAAACTAATAACAGAAGTAACAAAGACTATTATACTGAAATAGACTATGCTAGTAGAAGATACACTTACTATGATGCAGGTTTGATGGCTGAATGGTGATAGTAATTGATCAAAAGAATGGTGTTTAGTGCCATGGTAGTGCTTCCTGGAATTCTTCATGAGTGTAATGCTTTTAGATCTGTCCTGGTGTTGGCTATGGATGTCTGTAGGTGTGAAAAGGCTCTGGTTCTGCTCGCATGCAGTTCTCTTCTCATCCCCTTGATCTTAGAATGTGCCAACCCAAAAACAAGGTTATTAAGGTGAATAAATGGTAACCAATGGTGGTTTCAGGTTGACCGGCGTCAGTTTAGGGATGATCGGCGTCGTTTAAGGTGGGATTCCCTAGGTTTACTAAAAATGGTAGATCTCACATCTTTTGGATCAGGTTCATTCCTTTTAGTCCGAGGATCTGAATGGACGTTACCTTTTTATGAGTGGGAAGGTGGTTAGAGGAATAATAGGCATTGATTTTTTAGGTTTGGACCAATTCTTATTCATTTATGGAAACATGCTATGAATAGGTCTATGGTGAGGTGTTTAGGTGAGGTGTCTATTCATTTAATTAAAGTAATTAAATTAATAATGGGGTGAGGATGGGTATTAATTTAATTATAAATAATTAAATTAATGTTAATGTGGGGTATAAGGGTCATGGTTAGGTGAATGTGTGTGAGTTGGTTATTTGAAAGGGGACCAAGGGGAGTGTGACCCAATTTTGGTGTCTACATTTTGCCCCTTTTTGTTGGGCAAGCTTGTATTGGTAGGCGACGTGACAAAAAAGAAGATTGGTTTTTTTGTCCCATGTGAATTTAGGTTGAGAAGGTGAATTTGGGTGCCCCAGATAGGGGCATGAGTGATCCCCCTCAAATTAGGCACCGATGATGAAGAATAGAGAGTCGGTGGGTGGTTTGAGAAAATAGGGTTAGGTGTGAAGAAGGTGAGGGTCGAGGGTATGGTGATTGTAAAAGGTAGGGTGGGTGATTAGGTAGAGAATTTAGACATATGCACATGTTGTGAAATGCCATGAGATACAAGGGTTTCTCAACATAAAAAATTTACGTTAGCTAGGGTCGTAAAGGTCATCCAAACAAGGGTTGTTGAGGTCCGGTATCCAGGGTAAAGGATACAGTCTGAGAACTCAACGAGGTAAGATGTAGGAATGTGTAGGTGTGGTTCCAGTACATCCAAAAGGTTAAAAGGTCAAGGTTTTATTTGGACAAGGGTCACAACCATAGGCAAGGTAAGGCTATTAGGCTGAGAAAAATAGGTACCATCATCGCAAGATGCAACGAGTGAGGACATGGGAATATCCACATAATCAACGGTTAGGTAGGTAGGTGTGGGTAGGGTAGGTGGAGGTAAAAATGGGTAATGGGTAGTGTCAATCAAACATATGCACACATGGAGATCACAACATGGTATCAGGTCAAAGAGATTTTAAACTCTACATCATCCAAGGTCGATCAGGTTATCCAAACAAGGGTTGTTGAGGCCCGGTATCTAGGGTAAAGGATACGGTCTAGAAACACAATAGGGTAAGATGTAAGAACTTGTAGGTGTGGTTTTGGTACATCCATAAGAGGTCAAAAGGTCAAGGTTTGTTTGGATAAGGTCATGGCCAAAGGCAAGGTATGGTTGGTAGGCTAACAACATGGTAACAACATCGCAAGGTAAAGCAAGTGTGCAAGGTCGATGGTCACATCACGGGAGGTCAGGTGTGGGTAAAAAGAAGGTGTGGCATAGGTAAGGCCATAAGAGGGGTAGAAATATGCCCCAACTGATGGTGACGTTGGGTGATAAATGATGAGGTTAGGAGGATGAGGTGGAGGGTCAGGTCAGCTTTGGGTTAGGTGAAAAAGGTTGCAAGCAAGTAGATAAGGTGCAATGGGTTGCCATGGGGTCAACATGGGTAACCAACACCGGTCATGTTTAACCAATGTCGATCTAGGGAAATTGACCATGGTATGCTAGGGCACATGACCAATGTTGGTCTAGGTAAAACCGACATTGGTCAAGTCAAGGAGAGGTTAAAAAAGGAAATTTCCACTTTTTGCAGAATCATTTGTAATTTTCCAAATAGGAGAAAATGACAGAGGAGAGAGGAAAAGGTGGAAATTGACCAAGTGAGCATGGAGAGTGAGTTAGGGAGCCTTGTAGTGGGTGATCGGTAGGTGATAGGTGGGTCCACGAGATCTGTTTGATCGATTCAGTTGGTTGGAGGTGAGGAGGTCAGTTGGTGATGGAAGAGGCAGGAGAGGGATCGGGGGGACCACCGGTGCAGTGGCCCAACGTGCCACCATGGAGACGGACAGCATGACAAGGTATGATTTAATCCCATTCCTTGTGTTATGAGGTAGATTGGTGTATAGAGGTTGGGTGAGGGAAAATGGGTTTTGGGGGGAAAAGTGAATTTTGAATTTGGGAAGAAAAATTGGGTGTAATAGGAATGGGGAAGGGTGGATTTAGGTAAATGAGGGATGGGGAGGGGTTGAGGGGGGTTTTAGGTAGGAATGGGTGGGTATTTAGGGAGAAATGGAGAAGTTTTGAGGGAAATAGGGGTTTGGTGTCATGGATTTTGACCACGAAAGTGACCAACGTCGGTCAAGGGTTGGCCGATGTCAGTTGGTGTGAGCTGGAAATGGTCACAGATGAGGTGACCAATGCCAGTTGTGGTAGACCATGGGCGGTCAAGAAAAACCTATGTCTGGTCATAATTTGAAGGAAAATGGGCTTACAATGAGTGGGATGGGTGGGTGAGGGAGGGAAGGAGATAGAAAGGTAGGGTTTCCTAAAAATAGCTTGGTTAAGGGGATGAATAGGTATGGTTAAGGTTTAATAATGTGATGGTTTGTTGGATGCATGGAGAGATCATCTAGCTTTGGATGCGAGATAGGGTACCACCCCTACTCATGGAGGTGTGAGGGAGCGCACGAAGTCAATGATTGGCACCATGTTGTAGAGGTCAGCCTGATTGGGGTCAGGTGCTACCGGCATGTAGTCTGGGAGCCAAGTTTGATGGTCACCTCATCGATAGATGGGACTCGGTGACCAATACATTCCATCTGCCGATGGGTGAGATCACAGTCACCCTGGAGGATGTGTACAGGATCCTGTGGTTATGGATAGTGGGGACACAGGTGTATTCAATCTCCTCAGAGAATCTAAGGAGTTGATGTTGACCATGTTTGGTGAGGGGTTGGAAGAGTTGAGGTTCCATAGCACCAGTATGAGCTACAGAGATATGTACCAGGCCCATCTGGAGGAGATAAGGCTAGTGGTGTTGCTGATGGAGGAAGTTTGTTGTTTTGCACTACCAGATGCAGAGGGTGGGAGATTTCCATGATCATTGATGGGGGTTCTTACATGATATGGTGGAGGACATGACTCATTTTTCATGGGTGCCCACATTCCTGGTGTAGTTATACAGAGAGCTATGGGCTTATGGGAAGCTACAGAGGTTCAGCCTGTGTTGCACTTTCTTACTACACTATTGGGTATATGAGCACATTGTGTGTGTGTGTGTGTCCAATTAGTATGCCCCGAAGCTGATGCATTTGAGCCAAGTTTGGTGTGGGTGGGTTACAGGTGATGGGTACCTACTATTGGAGAGCACCAAGTGGCTAGGGTGACTCATGATGTAGCCTATTACTGGTGTTTACTAGAGGGGTTGTCTGGCATGGACATCATTTGGAGGCCATATGTGGGTTTTCCATCATATAGGCAGATGGCCAATGAGCTAGATGGACTACAAATATTCCAATGGATAGAGGGGTGTCATGCTGGAGAGCATGAGATGATACCCATAGATAGGGTCAGATGGTAGTTTGGGTTGCCTCAGGATATACCCCCACCCTTCCCACACTATAGGAGGGATGACGTGGAGAGGCCTTTACCTCTACCACAACCGACAGTGCCAACATGGTAGAGGAGCAGGTGATAGACCATTGGATTGATGATGTTGGGGTTACTGATAGATATAGAAAGTGGTGGGAATACATTTACGAGTAGTACCACCGAGGCCAGGGTAGCTAGATTTAGCCACCATCATTGTTTAGAGGGATTCCCTATAGGGGTAGGTGGCTACCCTGATTACACAGTTAGGGATAGTGCAAGGACAGTTGATAGGGTCAGAGGCACAGGTGGCCACACAACTAGCCTAAAGGCCCAGGTAGCACAGGGATAAGTACCCGCACAGGGCAGAGATGGAGATGGGATACATGTAGCTGCCCTATAGGCGTAGGTTACAAGTTTGCAAGGCCAGTTGGCCACTGCATAGGCACATGTTGTGGCCCTCCAGGCCCAGGTATAAGCACAAGGTCAGAGGTTGATGGCACCACCACAGGCTCAGGGGCAATGGTCCCACTTTACAGGTAGGGGTGGGGCAAGGTCCTGCAATAGGTACAGGTTCAGAGGCCTGATGACACCACTGTAGACAATACTTATAGCCAGGTTGAGGGATGCCCTAGGTAAGGTGAGGTATTATCAGGATATTTTGATGGCCGCAAGGATAGATTTCTTATCCTATGGAGAGTATAAAGCACATCAAAAGGCCTTGAGTGAGAGGACCAGGTCACACACCCACTATGTGGAGAGAACAGGGGGGCATCGAGCCCCAGATAGAGTCAAGGTGAGGCTACCAATTCATAGAGGTCAGCCCCAGGTGAGGCAACAGAGATCAGGCCAAGACCTAGGGTGGGTGGTGAGATGTTAGTGGGATGTCATAGGGTAGTAGAGGAGGAGGAGATAGGTGAGATAGATATGGAGGATATCTAGCGGGGTGATTCCTGATAGTCGTATGTACCTCCTATTTTGTGTAGTTATTTATTTTTGATATATACCAGCTTGTGTCCCAAAGAGAGTGAGGATGTATATGAGAGTTTTGAGAGTTTGGATCATATACTAGCCTACGTGCCAAAGATGGTGAGGCTGTATATGAGAGTTTTGTATTTTTTATCATATATCAACCTGCATGTCCAAAGATGGTGAGGCTGTATATGAGAGGTTCTGAAAGATGCACATTATTTGGTATCGGTGTATATTGTATGGATACACATATTTGTATAATGAGATGGATGATTTGTTGATGATGTACTTGTGTTGGAAAATTTTTCTTGTTATGCATGGATGGAAGAAAAATAGGTGTGTTTAGGTATGGTGGAGTCAGGTCATAGGCATGGTTGAGTCAAGTTATGTTGAGTCAGGTTATAGGCATGGTTGAATCAGGTGGTAGGCATGGTTGAGTCAGGTGGTAGGCATGGTTGAGTCAGGTCATAGGCATGGTGGAGTTAGGTGTAGGCATGGTTGAGTCAGGTTATGTTTCAGGGAATGGTTGAGTTAGGTGGTAATCATGGTGGAGTCAGGTTCATAGGCATGGAGTCAGGTTATGTGTAGGCATGGTTGAGTTAGGTTATAGGCATGATGGAGTCAAGTTGTTTAGGTATGATTGAGTCAGGTTGATTTAGGCATGACTCAAGTTAGGCATGGTGGAGTCAAGTTGGTTTAGGTATGATTGAGTCAGGTTGGTTTAGGCAGGTCAGGTTATAGGCATGATGAGTCAAGTTGGTTTAGGTATGATTGAGTCAGGTTGGTTTAGGCATGAGGTAATGTCCAAGTTTTAGGTAACATGGGGGATAAATGGTGATGTATATACAGGTTATGGTTTTAATTTCCAAATATGTGCTATAGTGGAAATGTGAAAATGATAAATGAATGATTTGATGATGTAATAAAAATGTGTATTAATTCATCCTTGTTTGGTTTAATTTCTAGTTATTGATATAAAATGGAAACTAACTAGGGTAGAATGTGAATAGGAAAGTGAAAGGGGGAATTTGGTTAGGGTAAAGAGTGGTCAGCTAACCTCCAAGGGCCCCATGCCCTCAAAGTGTTTCCTACATAGTCCCAGGGAAAAGGTACCTTGGGCTGATGTAGTTCTCCCATAAGCTAGGGAAGATTACGATGAAGTAGAGGAATGGATTGGTAGGTGTTAGGCATGGTTGAATGTAGGTCATAGGCATGATTGAGTTTAGGTTGTAGGTATGGTTAAATTTTTTTAAATATAAATGTCAATGATGTGGTCCTGTATAGTATAATCAATAAGTAATGAGGAAGGTAAATGGTAAGAAGTGGCAACAGAGACGCTTAATTAATAAGAACCCTAATGAGTCTACTATACCTAAGATGGGCTCATGAATGTAAGACCCTAAAGGCATTACATAATGGACCATTCTAAGGGTGAAGACAGTCACATAATCACAAAATGTCACAGTTGCAGTAAGTCCCTTGAGTAAAGAGGAAATTAGGCTAAAAGGCAAAGAGGTTAGAATGGGCGGTTTAGTGTAACTTAGTGTATGAAAACATGTTTTTCTCATAAAGAAACCCAGGATCAAAAAAATAGGCAAGTCCATGAAGAAAATTTCATCATTTTCTTCATTATTTTTGGTTTTTAATAGACAGGTCGATGTGGGAAGTCTATGTGGGATGAGTATATTGTCTCCTTGAGGTCTTCATGAAGCTGATCGATGTGGGAAGCTTCAATATATTTTTATTATATTTGTGAAATGACTTGATATAGCTGTCCTTTAAGGGAGTAGTCTATTTATAGCGGTGGAATTAGAGTGAAGACATGTCCCTTTTGAGGGAGTCATATTTTGCTAGAAATTTGACTCAATGAGTTGCATCTCTTTTTGTTTTGGATGTTTAAGTCATGGAAAACACTATAGAGGAAGGGTAGGTTCTTATTTGGATGAAAAAACCATAGTACACAGGAGTTAACTATGAAAGGGGTGGTTTTGAGTGATGAACGACCATGGGATTCCATCCTAGAGAACACGAAAAGTATCCATGAGATTCATGCTATGAGTAGAGCCATGGTACGCATATTGAAGATAAGGCTGAAAGGTGACGGGTAATCACATGATTCTTGTTTAGTCGTGGATCCTCAAAAATGGGTAATATGGAAGGTGAACAACACTCAAGGGATGAGAGATCAACTGACAGAAAGTGATATAGGACTTAATGTCAACAATAAAATGGTCAAAGATGCAAGGCATTAAGGGGCTTAGGTTTGGGTTTACCTTCAAGTGAAGACAAATGATAAGCACCTAATCCATAGGCATGGGTAACGATATAGGGTCCGAGCCAATTAGGAGAAAATTTTCCCCATTTACTTTTCTCCTCTTTGGTTACATGTTTATTTTTCTTTAGGATGAGGTCGCTAACCTGAAAGGTTCATTTCATGAACACGTTTTCATAGGCACATTTGATACATTTTTTAGTAGATTTGGAGATGGTCAAGAGCATTGAGACGATGATTCATCTAATAACTCAAGTTGTGCCAAATGATCTTGGTGAAAGTCATCATCGTTGAGCATGTCTTGTAGTGAGATGCTGAGAGATGGAATCTAGACTTCGAGAGGTAAGACAACCTCGGTACTATAGACTAGAGAAAGGGGTGTGGCAACAGTCAAAGTGTGAATACTAGTGCGATAAGCCCACAAGGCGAAAGGAATGTGTGTATGCCAATCCTTCCCAGTATCATTGACTACCTTCATAAAAATTTTGTTCAAGGTTTTATTGGTCGATTCAGCTTGACCATTGGTTTGTGGGTAATAAGGTGATGAGAAACTGAGTTGGATGCCAAAAGTGTCACATAGTTTACGTAGGGTTTTGTTTTTGAATTGCTTTCCATTATCAGTGATGAGGCGGTGAGGAAAACCAAAGTGACAAATGATGTGATGGTTGATGAATTCACATATTTTCTTAGCTTTTGTAGAAATGAGGGGAATGGCCTCTACCCATTTAGTGTAATATTCAGTAGCAGGTTATGATCCATTGGTGGCATTGTGAAGAATGGGGGTTGATCTCACCGACAAGGTCTAAACCCCATTGAGAGAAAGTCCAAAGGTCTCGTGCGACCTATAAGGCATGACTAGGTGTGTGATGGAGATTAGCATGTTTCTGACATTTCATGCAACGTTTGACATAATCACAACAATCATGGTTTAGGGTTGGCCAATAATAGCCCAGGTGAAGAATGTGTTTTGCGATAGCTAAACCACTAAAGTGACCTCCACAAATTCCATCGTGGACTTCCTTAATGGTGTAGGGAATTTTAGAACTTGTAAGGCATCGTAAGAGAATGTCATCGAAGCCGCGCTTGTAAAGAAGACCACCCATGATGACATAACGGGAGACACTTTTAAGAAAGGCACGTTGTCCATTACTGAGTGAGATCGGTAGGTAGAATGGAAAGGGAAAGATAGTCTACATATTACTTATACCAAAGGTCACGTGGGTCAGGGGAAATGGTTCTGAAGGAGTATACCTCACAAGGTAAATAAGAGGGTGATTGTAGCCTTTGTATTATGACAAATATTTTAGAGTTAGCTGGTGAAGCAGGTATCTGAGAAGCCAAGCATAGGCCATGGTATCCACAAATTTATTGGTAGAACGTGGGGTGGTTTGAAGTGCGTAATAGTCAAAGGTGGTCAAAAGTATGTCTACGTGATGCTTATACTTTTGAATTATCTCATTACGACACTGGGTATATACCATTGACTTGGTTTATGACCAGCTGAGAATCACCAAAGATATTGATTTACTTAACATCTAAGGCATAAGCAGCCTAGGAGACCCAATACGAGTGCTTCGTATTCAGTAATATTGTTTGTACAATAAAAATCAAGTTTGAAAGATAAAGGCATAGGTTCACCATCAAGAGGAATGAGGATAACACCAGCCCCACCCCCACACTGACACTTGGAGCCATCGAAGAAGAGTGTCATTTGGTAAGCAGGTTCAATCTAGGGAGAGGGCAGCTATATACTCATCTCAGGAAATCAAAGTTAGATGGTTGATTCCAAGAAAATAGGTGCGTCAACCAATTGGTCAATGATAGCCTGGCCCTTTATGTAATTTTGATAAATGAATTTGAAGGTCAAGATCAGCAAGAATCATAAGCCACCATGTGCAACATATTGATGTTGATAGGGTTTTTGCGTACATATAGTATAGTGGGTTAGTATTAGTAATTTTGAAGGTTTTTTGGTTGAGTAGGTAATGGTAGAGTTTGGTGCTGATGAAAAACTAAGGATAGGCAAAGTTTTTCAAGCATGGGTATATCTAGTTTCATAGTCAATAAGGGTATGACTTATGTAATAAACTTCTTGCTCTTGGTGTTGTTCGTCAGCGATGAACAAGCATAGCACCTAAATAAGGGTCAGTGGTGGAAATATATAGGTAAAAGTAAGATGGTTCATCCTTAAGAGGAATGCAGCTCTGGTGGTTGAAGAAGATATTTTTTTATGGCCTCAAAGGCTTTATGGAATTCATCATCCCATTTGAATGAAGCATCTTTCTTGAGAAGATGATGAAATGGTTGGTAGTGATTGGAAATCTACGAGGTAAAACAATGAATGGATTGTAACTTACCTTATAGGCTTTGAATTTGATGGAGATTAGTGGGCGCAGAGGTATTTCCATAATAGTCTTGACTTTAGTAGGATCGAATTCTATGCCAGATAAAGAAACGATGAAACACATGAGTTTTCCGGAAAGTGCCGCAAAGATGCATTTCTTTGGTTAAAGACGCACACAATAGTTGATGAGATGGTAAATGATGACCTTAAGGATGGGAAAGTATTTATTTCAACCTTTATATTTGGCTAGAAGATCATCTACGCAATCATTCCACTATGTGATGCATGATGTCATAGAAGATGTAAGTCATGGCTTGATGATATGTTGGCACCATCATTTTTAAGGCCAAAAGGCATGACTCGATAGCAGAAATTCCCCCATGGGGGTGATGAAAGTATTCTTGTGTTGATCTTATAGAGCTAGTAATATTTTATTATCGCTTTGAAGAAACCATCCATGAGCGATAGAATTTCATGGCCAGTGGTGAGATCAACTAGTTGGTTGATGCCCGGTAGAGGAAAATGATCTTTGGGACAAGCTAGGTTGAGTTCATGGAATTATGTGCAAATGTGGAGTCCCCCTGTCGCCATTGTGACAAGAACGATATTAGAAATCCATTAGGGATAGTTCAATGGGTAAGATAAAGGAAACTGAGAGAAGGAACTGAAGCTCTTCTTTAACAAGAAGAGCAATGCGAGGATGAATTTTAACTGCATCTTTTGTTTGATGGGTTTAGCATCAAGAATGGTTACTGTTATATAATTTTTGGGTCAATACCGGGCATATCGGCATAGGAAAAGGGAAACACATTGCTATGGTCCTGAAGGAAAGTGGTGAAGGCTTCATGTTCAGTAACGTCTAAGGATTGGTCAATCTTTAAACTGTGTGATTCATCCTGAGTGTTAATGTTAATTTCGATGGTTGATTCGTTCAACATGGTTTGTGTCTCAGAAGGTAACGAGCGGTGAATATAAGAATCTTCTACACCTAGGTAAGTGAGAACAGATTCATCATCCTGACATTGAAAGACATTAATAGAAGGTGTATCATCATTGATCATGTCAGGATACTGTTGTAAATATCTTCCCCCCGGGTAGATATAGACAAGCAGAAGGAAATAGAAATCAAAAAAACTCAAATCCCTGACATTTATCACCTTGGTGCATGGAAATGGCACATGACAATGAGTTTCAACAGGGTAAAGGATGCGCCCTTGGCACACGGAAATGGCACATGACAATCAGTGTCGACAGGGTAAAGGATGCATCCTTGGCACACGGAAATCGCGCATGACAATGAGTGTCGATAGGGTAAAGGATGCGCCCTTGGCACACAGAAATGGCACATGACAATGAGTGTTGACAGGGTAAAGGATGCACCCTTGGCACACAGAAATGGCGCATGACAATGAGTGTCGACAGGGTAAAGGATGCGCCCTTGGCACACGGAAATGGCGCATGACAATGAGTGTCGACAGGGTAAAGGATGCGCCCTTGGCGCACGGAAATGGTGCATGACAATGAGTGTCGACAGGGTAAAGGATGCACCCTTGGTGCATGTAAGAGGATGTCGACACACACATGGATCTGCCAAGGCACACCTTCAGGAGGCGCAACATTTTGAGCGCTGACAGGAAGCAGACCCTGGCGCAGATATTCAGATGGCCATAACTTTTGACTGGGAGCTCAGATTCATGCAAGGTTGGAATTTTTGGAAAGCTTACAAGGTCCTCTGTCTAACTATGACTAGAAATATTTAATTGGGTGAGAAAAAATTCTTAAAAATTCAAAATACAGTTCGCCACTTTTGGGTTTGCTAGGGTTCTCACCTACCATCATTATGAGATGAGTTAAGTGCATTCTGGAGGTGGTTGGGACAGATTTCAAATTCCTCTCTTCTCCCTCTCTTTTTCCTCCTATAAATTGTAAGGAGGGGCTTCTTTCTAAAGGTTGGACATTTCTGTTTTGCCCCTCCCTTCTTCTCTTTGGCAGGTGAACTTGTGGAGTTAAAACCTCCAATTTGAAACTGTAATGCAACCTTGCCTCTTGGCATTTTGCAGTGTGTTGTATCAATCTTTGGAGAAAATTAATGCATTTCTGTGGATGAATCTCAACCCTCTCTGTATTCATTTGCATTCCCCTGATCTTTCACTGTGAATCTGGCTATCTGTGCATGATCTTGCATTACATTTTAATGGTCTGCGTTTATTGGCAAGACAGGTGTTCTTCATTCCTCGGTGCATCACCTTTGTAGTTTAGGTTTTATTTTCTTGCATTTTCTCAACCTTGTCTCCTTGGAAATTTAGATTAGGTTTTTTAGTGAACCCTCTACAAGTCATTTGTGTGCCACTGAACAGAGGAATAGGAACCGACCTTCATCCGGAGAGCTTTCCCGATTCACAAGGTCCCACACTTAGGAAAAGGTCCATGTTATGCAATCACATTGATAGTCTCAACCCATCGAGTTGCAGACATTCAAGGGTGTTGTGATTTTCCATCAATAGTTATGATATTGTGGACCACAATTTTTGGGTCAATATCAGGTATATCGGCACAAGACCAAGAAAATGTGTTGCTATGGTCCCAAAGGAAAGAGGTGAAGGCTTCCTGTTTAGTAGCATCTAAGGATTGGCCGATCTTTAGAATGTGTGGGTCATCCTAAGTTTTAAATTTGATTTTGATGGTCGGTTCTTTCAACATGTTTTGCATCTTAGAAGGTAATGATCAGTGAATGTAATATTATTTTGCACCCAGGTAAGTTAGAATGGATTCATTGTCCTGACATTGAACAACATTAATAGAAGGTGTATCATCATCGATCATGTCAGGATACATGAATGGGAGAGAAGAGAGAGCATCGTCATCACATTCATAGGTCAGAGGTCTCAAGGAAATGGTGTTTATGAAAAAAAAAGTTAGGGGGAATAGATTTGGGGTCTACGGACTCCATGTGTGAAGATGGTATTGTGGGTGAATGAGGTGAGGAATATGTTTCCATCCTAAATGAGGTCGAAGTGAACCTTCTTGGAAGGTGGTGCGGAATAAAATAATGCCATTACGATGATTGTGTTTACAAGAGGTATAAGAAATGACAGTATGGCGGCCTTATTCGTAAAAATCCAAAGCCAAATCCTTTCCATGTGCATCGATGGAGGAAAGTGTGAGTGAAGTGGTTGTTAGGGAGGGAGTGTAAGTTAGGATGAAAATGGTTGGGTGTGGGATGAAGGTTCGGGTTTATAGGTAGAAATATCAAGCCCCCCATATCTTAGATTAGTGTGAAGGTGGGGAGGGCCATAAGGAAAAACCTCACCTATGTAGATGTCATATATTGGGGTGCTGACACAGGTTCCCATACTCTTGCAGGGGTGAGGAAGGTGTCGATATTATATAGGTGGTATTCCCCCAGAGTGAGGCATTGAAAAACACCTTCTAATGGATCAATAGTTGATATGTGGGTAACATGGATAAATGAATTGCAAGAAGATGAGGAAATAGGTCAGCCAGTGGTAGAGGCCATAATTGTAGTAGGGATAACAAGATTATATGTGAGAGAGGTGGCGGTAGTCTTGGTGGATGGGATTATAGGTGAAGGTGAAGTAGGGATAGTGACAGATACATTGACTAGTACAAGCACATCATTGGGCTAGTATAGCATGTTACAGGTCTTGAAAGGTGATGGGTCGGTAGGGATCGTGTAATTTTGTCCCTTGTATTCAAATTTGAGGTAACATTGTAAATTTGAAGGGACACAACCCATGGCATGGATCCAATGATGGCCAAGCAATAGATTATACTGGAACTCCCCTTCTGGGACATAGAAAATTTATGGGACAATGCACGAACCCACGCAGACATAGAGAACGATGGTACCCAGGGTAGAGGTCACGGTTTCATTTAAGGAGTGCAGCATAACCAGGTTACCATGCATGTAATTGGTAGGTATTTGCATTTGGTTATATGCATGGGAGGATATGTAATATTAATACTAGTACCACCATCGATCATAATGCATCATATGCGTATATTATCGATAAAGATGGAGATGAAAAGAGTAGGGTCAGGGTTTTCAGACTGCAAGGGAGAAATTTCTTTAACTGAAAAGCTGAGGGCAGCAATTTGGTGAGTAGGTGGACGTGTAGAGGAAGGTGATGACCTAGTCAGAGATGCTACGTGGTGAGGGGTAATGATGGAGGCTACAGGCGTGGGGTCATTAGGTAAAACCTCAATAGATTTAAGGACCTCCATAAGGGCTTGACGATGTTACTCAAAGGTTTCGATGAGGTAATATAAAGACATTTTGAGGGAGGATTAGTGCAGTTGTTTTAGCATTGTGTAATGTGTGACCCAATCGGAAATAGGATATGCAGGACCTCAAATGGTGACTTTGGGTATGGGTGTGGATGGTATGTTGGGTACAGGTTTGGTTGATGGGATAGTTACCTTTTCCTTGCCTTTATCTTTCTAGGCATGGGTGGCAATGTTGATCATGTTGATCTCGAATCTTGGGGGCGGATCAAAGAGTTACGGGGGTGGTGATATTGGTCGCTGAGTGGGTAATGGAATAATATCTGGGGGAATTGTTGAAGGTGAAATGGGGTCCTCGTCAAGAAGATCTTCGCCATCAAAATTTTCTTTGGGAAGACATAATTAGACGAGGGAGTTTTTTAAACCCTTACAATTCTCTACATCATGTCCTGACACATGATGGTAGGTGCAAATTTTAGTTTCGTCAAACCCTTTTGGTTTGGGTTTTAGTGGGTCGTAAGGTCTAAGAGGTGGTAATGTGATGACAGAGGTTTTGAGGAGATTGGTTAAGATTTTGGCATAGGACCCTGCTAGTGGATTGCAATGGGAGGTGAGTGTCGGTTTGGGCACAGTTTGGCTGATTGTGAAGGAAGAGGCTTTATAGGAGGGGGAATGGGTTGGTCCACTAGTTTGATGTGTGGAGTGGTCTTAGGTCTTGGTTTCAGTTGCTTGGGTATGTGCATGGTAGAAGAGTTGGTGATGGAAGATTTGGTTGATTTAACTACCTTATATGAGGGTAATTGATGTTTAGCTTTAGGTTGCACCTTCTTGGGCAAAGGTGACATGGGGTTGTGGGATGTAGAAGGAAAAGTAGATGGTGGAAGAGGACGGGTTACCCACATGGGTAACCGTGGTGTAGTAGTGGTTTGTTGGTACCCAAATTTGTTCTCCTTTTCAGTCTGAGCAGCATCAAAGATATGGCATAAAGCTTGAAGACAGATGGATCATGGTGTGTGTCATTTTGTATCCAGGGACATGATCTAACTGGCACTTAGATTTTTGGAGAGATGGATAGCACTCAAATAGGACTTGATCTTGTCCTAACTATTTTAGGTTGTTCCTTTCAACCAAGGTAAGAGGACCTATTTTGTAACCCTCAAATGGTGAAGGAGATGAAGATATCCCTAAATTTTTATAAATAGTATGAAGGGTCCTTGGAAAATATGATCAACACTCTAAATCTGACTTTCACAAGTTGTCACTTCCAAATTATGGAGATACTTTCAATGCAAGGCAAGGGTTACTGAAGACATTTTGAAATCTTGATCTGTTCTATATACTTTAGCAAATGGATTTTGATCTTCTATGGGTATACATGTCAAAACAGGGGTAAAACAAGGTAGGATTAGTTATTTTTAATGATTTTTGGGTGGGAGTTTAGATAAGACAAACCAAGATCCGCCAGACTCTTTGAGGATTTCAACAAAATATGGAGAAACTTAACAGCAGAAAGTTTCAAAATGATTAATCATCCCTTCAACAAGGATATGTGCATCAAATGGAGGCCCAGATCTACACTTTTCGACACAATATTTGATCATTTATCACAAAATCTTGAGTTAGAATGAACCAATGAAGCATTTAGAAATCACTCTTTAATCATGACCTAAGGTGCACCCAAAGGTTTACAAACAATCTCTGAAGTCAAGGAAGGTATAGTGATTTTAAATGTGTTTATCTCTTTATCAGATGAAAGCTCTTCTGAATGTGAGAATGTAAATGCCACTAAACTATCAGAAGAAATGAGACTATTTATGATCAAGAGATATTTTAAACACAAGACTACAACATGAAACAAGAAACACAAATTTGAAATGCATTCTCAAATGTAAGCAGTCACATATTTTTCCCAAAGACAACACAGAATAACTCAAAAATGATCAAATTTATCAGCAGGGGAATGTTTTGAAAATAATCTTAGATAGTGTTAATGGCTATACATGTGTAACCAACTTAACATGATTTGAAATCTGATACAGAGAGAGTTACATGAGTTTCTCAAGTGGTCACTCAGAGAATGGGCTTCTTCCCAGATTTTCCCATGAAATTTTTAGTTTTCCAAGATTTTTTGAAACTCTTCCAACCCTTTACATGAAAAATTCATGTAATATATAGCATTCAATCTCCTTTGATCCTTCTTTCCCAAGAAAATAATATGTCAAAGGATCAAATTTGTTACAAAAATTCCTCATGATTCGCAGACAGGGATGTTTAATAGAACACGTCCAAAAAGTTACCAGTTGTCTCAAAAAGAGATGAATCATTACAAAATTCACATCATTAGCCATTGTGGAGGCATGTTTTTCATCTTCAAAGCATACAGAGCCCCTTCCTTTCATTATTTCATCCTTATCCCTCCAAAATTTGACTCTGTAACTTTTAGATCTGATATTTCACGTTTTAGACAAGATAGGGTAAATTTTCACTTCAAAAACATATCTGATCCTCAAATTGATCCTCAAAACCAAATGCATTGGTCCTTGTAGGCAAAAATGACATGAATTTGTCAAAAATTTTATGAAAATTGATGCAATAAATGCATCTCCAAACTTCCTAGAGCTCAAATGGCAGTCAAACTGAAAAATGCATAGTTACCATTGATCTTCCTTTATCCTTTAATCTAAGCCCTCCATGTGTCACAATGTGATTGTAAATGGGCTTGGGATCACTTTTTGACCACCCTTTGAAAATGAGCTTCACACGTGTCCTAATGTGGGTCCCAGCGGAATCGCGGCTTAATTCTACACATTTCCACTTTTTTGGAAAAAGGAAATTTTTCCAAATTATCTCCGCAGACCTGCACCTCTGATTCTATCCCTGACACATGGTGATTGATGATTCGTTGTGGGCTTGCATTCCTCCTTTTAATTTTATGTCTTTATGCCAAAAAATGGGGAAAAAATTCAATTTTGCCCCGAGGCCCAAAGTTTTGTCTCTGATGCAAACATGACACATGTCCACCTGTGATTCGCTGCGGAGTTCCGAATTGTTTTATGAATTTAATATTTTAACCAAATAAATTTAAAAAACTTCAAAAGAACCAGACCACCCACAATTTCGTCCTTTGCTCTGAAGCCACCACATGTTTCATTCTGATTTGTTGCGGGCCCTAGGCATTTTATTTTCACTTTAACTCTTTTTCAAAAATGCCTTAAGGCACAAAAAGACCCTCCACTCCTCCAATCAAAACATGCCACGTAAGCAACATTAGAACCAATCAAAGTAAAGCAGAGCCATGGGACCAAATTCACCCTTTTGCCGAAAAAGCAAAAATTAATAAGGTAAAACAATTTTCTGCCACCCCTCGACCAATTAGAACAAGCCATGTTGCCAATGAATGCTGAAGAAGAAATTGACAGGAAAATGATGCTCGTTTGGCTATCAAAACATAGAAAATGTCAGGGATGCCTTAGAATTTTATTTTTTCGCTAAGGATGACAAATTTCTCAAAATTGAACCAACTAAAACATGTTTTCAAATCATTTTTTATCATGGAATTGGATTTTCAATGGCATACAAGTGCAAATCGATCAATTTTAAACTTCCATGATTGGGCCAACAGGAAAAATGGCGAGCCCACAGATTTTGGAAAAAATAGGGCACAAAACAAGGCACACATGTAGATTTCTTTCAAATTAGGGCAAAACAACAAGTATGTGAACATTTCAAGGCATTCTACTGGAGGGAAAATTTGCAGATCACCAATTTGAGAGAAAAATGTTTTAGAGCATGCAGAATGAAGGAAAACTTTAGGGTAAAATGGTGTAAGCTCAAAAATGGCACCAACATGGTTGTTAGTAGAGATCGCGTGGAAGGTACGAGTAAAAGAAAGGAGAGTGTCATGGGTAGTGAAGAAGTTATGGAAGGTAGTGGTGGTATGGGTGGTAAGAAGGTCATGGGTGATGGCGAGGGTTGTGTGGATTGCTTTGGAATATTAAAGGATTGTGATGAGAAGGTTGGCTGATGTAATCTTGGTTTATCGATGGAAGGAGGTTGTTTGGCCAGGGTCGAGGGGTGAGGTCCAAGGATGGACAGAAGGGGTGAAGGTGACAATGGTGTGGTAGGCGAGGTTGGTGTATGAGTCCTAGGAGGTTGGGTTTTATTTTTAGGGACCGGAATAAGTTTAGTGTTGATTTGGGAAGATGTTTCTAAATCTAATTTTATGGGTGGGTGAGTAACATTCGATGTCGGCATGACCCTGAAGGTAGTGATGGGTTTAGGTAAGGGAGATGATATAGGCGTGGGTAGGTGTTTGGGTGTAGATGTATGTTGGGTTGTGGGAAAAGGTGTGTGATTGAAGATCATGTTTGACTCCACCATTGTAGGGGTTAATTGATTTATATATGTAACTCTCTCTTAATGAATATTATTATCCAGGATGAATTTTATATTGTGTGTTTTTATTATTGTGTTGAAGCATTATTTAGTAATATGTCTAGACCAAATTACGACTCTATCAACATAGTGTCTTGGATGATATTCTTGCCAGGTGATGTAAAATGGTACCATCGCTATAGACCTTTGGCACAATGATAGATTGAGTACCTATTCCTGTAAAATGTGTCCTTAAGACCACATAGGGAAATTGGGTGATTAGGGTCAGACTCATTGTGTGGTTTTATATGCTTAAAGAAGATTAGAAGGCACTAGCCATAATGGAGCTTTTCTGAAATAGAAGACTAATGTTCCCCTATTAGGAAATGGTGTACTTTTGCATGATCTCATGTGAACTAGAAAGCTTCAACAGGAGAGAGATCATCCAGATGAAGGCTAGAATATTTGTATAATGGTGGTGCAGATGGTCCACATGTATCTCTTATGAGAACTACAGGCACTACTGGCAGACTGCTCGGTAATTTGAGGTTTTGAAGGTAGAGTGCTAATTCTAAGTTCTTCCATGGGTGAAGAAGCATCATTTGGTTTAAATGCGATGTTCTTCCATGGGTGGAGGAGTAGCTGACATAATTTATTCTCTTCCAGGTAGCACGAATCTGGGCTAAGATTTCCATGTTTATGAAAGGAATGCATAGGGACAATTGGGATGGAAATGGTCTGTCCTCAAAAATGGCGTGGAGCTGAATGGATATGTGTCTAGCGTAAGCCCGAAGTGTCACCAATCTATGGGTTGGAATATTGAGGTATGATTAGGGAATGTGAGTCTTGAAGTTAATGTAAGTTTTGCGCCAGTGATCTACATAAAGTCAGTGATCCAAGAATCATCGTCATACTATTGTGTGGAGTGAAGATCAGTCTTGGATGATATTTCTTGACAGTGTTGATTCAATTACTATGGTCTAAGAAGGCTTGGGCTACTTGAGTAATACGTTGCAGAGGGAATGTTATTAGTAAACCACTGTACCAGGCTAATACAGGAGACCTGTTAGGTTCAAAACTAGTGTGAAGGTCTTATAGGAGGAAAGCATCATCATGACACCATCGATTAGGTAACACCCATGTTTCCAAAACAGAAGACATAATGTTCCCCTGTTGGGGTGTCTTTTCACTGTATCTCATTTGAAAACGGTTGAAAGATTGGATGAGAGAGAGAATAGAACAGGGCTTGGGGTGAATATGGATGGGATGAGATGAGGATCTAGCCTAAAGAACTACAACATTGGAAGATTATTTGGGTTTTGACATATGTTGATTCTAGAGGTGTGGTCTAAAGATGAAGAAGCTTGGGCTACTTAGTTTAAATGTGATGTAGATGGAACGTAGCTGAGTAGTCTTCTCTTCAATAGCAGTCTAATCTCCAGGGTCCTATTAGGGCCATCGGGAAATGTCTCGTCAAAGAGTACAAAAGGTATGCATCTACAGGGTTAATGAGATGTGTCTAGTGCAATCACCATGTTTGAACAGAATCGTATGAGTGTTAGCTTTGAGGTCTTCTTTATTATTGAAACTAGTTGAATTAGGCTGGCATTTCCAGCGAGAGTACAGGGTCATGGGCGAATATGGACTGGATCGTCATACTGATCGTGTGGATCAGTAAATATCATTCATGGTGAATTTCTCAACGATTTTGATTGAGATGTGGTCTAAGAAGGATTGGCCCTACTTGATTAAACAAGTAGATGGGATGTCTTAGGTAGTCCACTGTACCAGTCTAATGCATAGGTCTTGTCAGGGACATCTGGGGATGGTTCTATAAGAGTAAAGCGTCATCATGGGCGATGATCAAGTAACACCCATGTTTGACAGATTGCAAATGTTGCTTTGGGTCTTCTTTATTATTGAAACAGTTGAATTTTGGCATTTCCCAATGTATAGGGTATGGGCGAATATGGAATGGATGGATGAATGGGATCATCACAGATTTCATCATAGGTGAGAGAATTGCATGAGCTCAGAAAACCGATGCTTCCAATGTCTACATCCTTTCCATTATTAATTTAATGAGGTCATTGGTAGGCTTGTGATGGAAGAGATCCTCCTGTGGTGTAAGAGGGCTAGTACTGAACATGTGATGTGGGTGGCATTCTAGTGTATAGTCAGTGCCGAATAGGAAGGTTGAGAGTGGGGGATTGACATATGAAGGGCATATACCTAGAATAAATGACAGATGAGATAGGGGGTTGTTAATAGTATGCAAATATGTAGGTGGGATAATCAAAGTGACTCTAGTAGTGATTGGGGGGAAAAGACTGTGCGAGATGGAAAGGACAAGATTTTGGAACGGATTGGGGGTCACTAACGTCACGGGTAGTTGTGTTGCAATTGGTATCTGTGAGACAATTGGTGCAGATGGGGTTATGTTCCAGGTGTTCAATGAGGGGAACAATAAATGCTAAAGGTGTGAGATTGATACTGTAGATGCAACTGGTCATAATGGGTATGAGGACCCATCTGCAAAACCAATGGAGGTAAAAATAGATGCAGGTAATGCTAAACTAGTAGGGGCTGATGTAAAAATGGGGATAAGGGAAGGAGAGATGGATACATGTATGCCATATATCAACTAACCTGAGGAGTCCCCGCGTGGAAGAGTGGGAAAGGTAGAACTGTAAGGCCATGCGAGATTCTGATCGAGGAGTTGTGCAGAATTCCTCATCGCTTGCTGAAGCAATGGTGGTAGGCAGTGTTAGATCCATTGGTGATAAGTATAGAGGGTGGTGAAGGACTAGGCAGGGAGTGGTTAAGGAATAACATGGAATATAAGAGCGCATTAGCTTGGTTACGAGTCAAAAACATGTGAATTAATGTATATCATGTGATGCTGTATCCTACAAATGACACAAAAAGTAATAAGAATAAGAAAACTAGGTGTTTGTAAGTGGATTAGGGTAATCTATCAGTCGAGAATCAACTTGGGGTAATTGATGCTGGTTATGGGTGATTGATGATGGTTCAAGTGTAACCGAGGATCGGTTACTGTTAGAAAAATAACTATTTCAGCAAAAGGGGTAAAAATTGATGAATGTCAAATAGATAAGTTATATGATGACCATTTATGTAGAGTACAGAGAGTACAAAGACTTGGAGAAAAAACTCTAAATAGTGAAGAAGATGAGAATAGGTGTCCCTTGGGTAAGTCAACCAAAAGGATAGGGAACTTAACTGAAGATTAGGTAGAAATGATGATGATGAGGGTGTAAACTAACACTGATGAATAAACTGATGCCGGGTTATTGTGAAAATTTGAAAAATACAGAAAAATAGATTGTTGTGAACTAATATAAGATGAATGATCAACCCAAAAGGCTGGGAGATGATAGATATAATTTGGTTGTGACACACTCAAAATAATTTATAATAATCCAACTATGATTGTTGAGTGTACAAGGCAAAAGAATAAAAAATGGAGAAATGTATTCTCACACCTCAAAATGCACATCAATCAAATGCTAAAAAAACACATGTCCAACAAGTGATTTTAACGTGTTAAGCTTATGCTATTTAGAAGATTGACTTATGAATTTAGAGTACAGTTGTTGTTGAGAAAGGCTTCATATGAAGAAGGACATCTAAATGGAGAGGTTTTAGGCTATGTTATGGTGGGGCTGGGCCATCCTCTGAGGTAATGACTGGACAAAAGTAACCAACTGGGTGACTACTGTCAATCCATTGATTGTTTGATCATTAAAAAAGTCTTATGGGTGAGATGTTGTTTAAGGAGATGTGTAGTTTTTCAATTTTGCGTAGTTTGGTAGAAGAAGAAGAAAGAGAGTGCTTTTCTATGATTCTTTGTTTCAACCATTAACTAGGCATGACTTCCAACATATAGGTTTCCCTAATTTTAATGTGAGTTAAATACAACATAAAAAGATGAAATGCAATTTATTTTAAACCCAAATTGACAAAATACATTTGATGAAGAAAATGATGAATATGTAGGAACACGCTCTTTCACTACTTATGCGAAAGCAAGAAAGAAGAAATGGTTTGTTTTAAGTACTGGAAAAGTAGATGCTGTTTTAGACAAGTTATAAGAAGAGAGGATTACCAGGAAAATATATTTAGTGTGAATGCAATTATAAAGTAAACAAACACACCATATTTACCTAGGAATGAATAAAAATGCAAGGAACCCCGGAGTGGGTCCCACTGGGCAGTGCTAAAATGTTTCACCATTTTCTTTACATTATTGAGATGAAACAGATAAGGGTTATGGGTTGAGGAGGAATACTTGTTTATGTTGGCCAGTTGATGGTTGTTGCACGTGTTCTTGAATTCTTAATCCGATGATAACCGCGAGAGCTTCCTTTTGGCTAGAAGGAACTACCTGAAATAGAAAACAAAACCACAAAAGAGGAGTTAAATAAATATATGACAATGGATTGCCTAGCATGTGCTAGATCCGGGAAGTGTGATACTCCCTTGATGACTGTCAATCCACTGTTTAAAACAAATTAATGTGAGAAATAAACAAATTCATACTATAGTTGGTATGATTTAGGTATTTCATTTAAGCAGAACAAGTAAATCTAACATAATATGCTAAGCTATAGTTAGATCTAAAGGGTAGGTAGGTGTTCAGGGTGTTGGAAGTGGTCAAGTTCAGATTCTGGGTTGTTTGGGTCACTTGGTAGAAGGTAGGTTGGATCTGTTATTGGCATAGGTGTAAAACACAGAGACCGATGTTGGTCAGGTGTAACCGAAAATGGTTCAGAAGGGACCAGGTGATTGGTCATGGGTAATTGACATTGGATAGGGTCAGGGTGAAAGGAACTCAATGAGATCTGATTATGGGGATTAAACTCAAGCTAAACAGATATGGAAGGGTGGATAGGGGAGGTTTATAAAGGTCTTTTGGTATACTTAGAGGTGTATAGTAGGTGAGAATGGGTGATTTGGTGGTGTGGGTAGAGGAATGGCTGAGTCTACAAGCAGGTATGAGATGGGAAATGAACATGTAAAGTATAAACTGATAGTATAAATAACCAAGGTTTTTATACTAAAATAGACTATGCTTAGTAGAAGGTATACTTACTGTGATGTAGATTTGATGGCTGAATGGTGATAACAATTGATTAGAATAATGGTGCTTAGTGCCATGGTAGTTCTTCCTAGAATGTTTCTAAGGGTGCAATACCTATACTATCATTATTCCCTGGTGCTGGTTGTGGATGTCTGGGTGCATGCCAAAAATAATCTCTGGTTCTACTTGCCATGCATCTATCTTCTCATCTCTCTCCAATCTAAAAAATGTTCCAGCCCCCCAAAAACAAGGTTTCTAAAGTGAATAAATGATAATCGACAGTGGTTCTGGGCTGACCAACATTGGTTTAGGGATGAATGATGTTGGTTAAGGCATGGTTTCCATAGGTTTATTAAAAATGGCAATATCTCACATCTTTTGGATCAGATTTGTTCCTTTATCCACAGATCCGAGTGGACGTTATATTTTTATAAGTCAGGAAGGTGGGTTAGAGGAATAATATGTCTTGATTTTTAGGTTTGGACCAAGTATTATTCATTTATGGAAACATGCTATGAATAGGTCTATGGTGAAGTGTCTAGGTGAGGTGTGTCAGTGAGGTGTCTATTCATTTAATTAAAGTAATTAAATTAAAAATGTGGTGAGAATGGGTATTAATTTTACTATAAATAATTAAAATAATGTTACTGTGGGGGTGGAAGGGGCCATGGTTAGGTGAATATGTTTAAGTTGGTTATTTGAAAGGGGACCAAGGGGAGTGTGACCCAATTTTTGTATCTACACATAGTGTGAACATATGGTTTGAATATTAGTATTATTTAATATTTAAATAATACATGAGTGTGAAAATAGTTGTAATGCACAACTCATAGATAGGGGTATGAGAGATTCTTTAGGAGAGAATAATTTTTAAGAGATAGTAGGGATTTGATGAGCCATGACTCCTTTATTTAATGAGCTCATAGAGTTATTTATATGTAAATCATTCTCATGTATTATGATCCCGGACGAATTTTATACAGTATTTTATATTATGTGTTTTTATGATGTTATTATGTTAGATTATTTCTAATAATCTAGACCAAATTTATTAAAAGTATCCATTTGTTGAGAAACAAGTCTTTGTTGTTATTTGTACTTTGAAGAATTTCAGACATATGTTATCTAATAACCTAATTCATTTGATGGTGTCTCACCCCGGAGTTAAATACTTTGTGCTAAATAAATACATGAATGAGAAATGTGCTAGATGGGTTACTAAAGTTATGGAATATGATGTACACATTAAGGTCACTAAGCTTATTAGGGGTAAAGGCCTATGTCAACAATTGGCTACAAATTTGGAGACAAATGCTGAAAAGAATACAGTGCTCCTAAATGAACCTTATAAAAATGACCACATTGATTGGTTGTCAAAGATGAAAAAAATTCTCCTTTTAGGAGTATATCCTGCTAACATCGATAAAACTCAAAGACAAAGCTTCTGTCTTCAATCCGTTCCTTATGTTTTAGTGGATAATGTTCTCTTTCGTAGAGATTTAAATCATGTTCTACTTTGATGTATAGGACAAGGGTAGATGGACAGTATTTTGCAATAATTTCACAATGGTTTGTCTAGAGGGCATTACTCTGCAAGGACTACTACAGTAAAGATCATGAGGTCCAGTTACTATTGACCAAATTTATTCAAGGATACTCATTTCTGGGTAAGGAAATGCAAGGAATGTGTTTTTTTCACAGGAAAAAATAGATTGGCATCCCTTCTTCTTCACCAAATCCAGGTTGACCAACCTTTTGTTCAATGGGGATTGGATTTCATCGGAATGCTTAATGCTCCATCTAATGATGGACATAAATGGGTTCTCACTACAACTAACTATTTCACTCGTTGGATAGAAGTTGTGGCACTGAAATTAGGAAATGAAAATGTCATTTTTTATTTTCTGGAAGGGATAATGACACATTTTGGAATTCCATTTATAGTAATTTTAGACAACGTAATGGCCTTTCTTGGTTTGAAATTAACTGAATGGGCTGTCAAGAATGGGTTTTATCTCAAAACTTCATCGAATTACTACCCACAAGGGAATGGATTTACCAAGTCCAGTAACAAAAATCTCATATGGATCATCAAGCATACAATGGAAACTAATATAATAAGTTGGCACACTCAACTTTAAACGGCCCTGTGGGAAGACCAAATCACACCCAAAAGGGCTATTGGGAATTCACCTTTTATGCTAGTATATGGAAGGGAATAAAATCTCCCACTATCTCTAGAGCTTCCTTCTTTGAAATTAGCACATCAACTAGAACTCATGGAAAATGATTCAATGACAGTCAGGTACTCCAAACTAATGGAGCTAGAAGAAACAAGGAACAAAGCAATGAAGACCCTAGGACAACATCAATCTCAAGTTAAAAGATATTTCGACAAAAAGGCATCCAATAAGGAGTTCCATGAAGGATATTTGGTTCTCAAATGGGATGTTGATAGAGCCAAGTTGGGTATGCATGCTAAATTTGATTCCCTCTAGAACGGAGCATATATTATCACAAGTTATAAAGAAGAAAACTCATTTTTCTTATCAAGACTCAATGGAGAAGAATTTCCCATCCATGTGAATGGGATTTCTTGGTAACCAAATTTATTCTCCTTTTCAGTCTTAGTAGCATCAAAGATATGGCATGAAGCTTGAAGATAGATAGATGAAGATGTATGTCATTTTGTAGCTGGGGATGTGATCTAACTAGCAGATGGATAGCACTCAAATAGGAATTGATCTTGTCCTAACTATTTTAGGTTGTGCCTTTCAACCAAGGTAAGAGGACCTATTTTGTAACCCTCAAATGGTGAAGGAGATGAAGATATCCCTCAATTTGTGCAAATAGAATGAAGGGGCCTTAGTAAAATATGATCAACACTCCAAATCTGACTTTCACAAGTTGTCACTTCCAAATTATGGAGATACTTTTAATGCAAGGAAAGGGTTACTGAAGACATTTGAAATCCAGGTCTGTTCTGCATACTTTAGCAAATGGATTTTGATCTTCTAAGGGTATACAGGTCAAAACAGGGGTAAAACAGGGCCGGATTAGTTGTTTTGAATGATTTTTTGGGTGGGAGTTTAGATAATAGAAACCAAAGTGCGCCAGACTCTTTAAGGATTTCAGAAAAATATGGAGAAACTTAATAGTAGAAAGTATCAAAATGGTTAATCATCCCTTCAACCATGATATGTGCATAAAATGGAGGCCTAGATCTACACTTTTCCACACAATATTTGATCATCTATCACAAAATATTGAGTTAGAATGAACCAATTAAGCATTTAGAAATCACTATTTAATCATGGCCTAAGGTGCACCCAAAGATTTACAAACAATCTCTGAAATCAAGGAAAGTAAAGTGAGTTTAAATTTTTTAATCTCTTTATCAAATGAAAGCTCTTCTCAATGTGAGATTGAAAACTCCACTAAACTAATCACAAGAAATGAGACCATGTATGATAAAGAGAGATTTTAAACACAAGAATGCAACAGGAAACAAGAAACACAAATTTGAAATACATTCTGAATCATAAGTGCATGCAAATTTTTCCAAGAGACAACACAAAATAATACATAAATGATCAAATTTATTAGAAAGGGAATGTTTCAAGAACAATATCAGAGCTTGTTGATGGATTTACAACTAAAACCAACTCAACATGATACAAATCTGATGCAAAAAGGAATTACCAATGGTTCTCAGGTGGTTTTTCAGAGAATGGGCTTCTTCTTAGATTTTCCCGTGAAATTTTTCATTATCCAGGGATTTTTTAAACTCTTCCTTCCCTTTGCATGACAAATTCATGTAATATACAACTTTCAATCTCTTTCGATCCTTCTTTCCCAAGAAAAGAATATGCCAAAGGATCAAATTTGTTACAAAATTTCCTCATGATTCGCAGATAGGGACATTTAATAGAACACGTCCAAAAAGTTGCCAGTTGTCTCAAAAAGAGATGAATCATTACAAAATTTCCATCATTATCCATTGTGGAGGCAAGTTTTTCATCTTCAAAGCATGCAGATCCCCTTCCTTTCATTATTTCATCCTTATCCCTCCAAAATTTGACTCTGTAACTTTTGAATTTAATATTTCACATTTTTGGATACGTTAGGGAAAAAATTCATTTCAAAAACATCTCTGATCTTCAAATTGATCCTCAAAACAAATTTCATTGGTCTTTGCAGGCACAAACGACATGAATTTGCCAAAAATTTGATCAAAATCGATGCAAAAAATGCATTTCCACACTTCCTCGAGCTCAAATGGCGGTTAAACTGAAAAATTCACAATTACCATTGATCTTCCTTTATCCTTTAATCTGAGCACTCTACATGTCACAATTTGATTGCCAATGGGCTTAGGATCACTTTTTGACATGTTAACACTTTTGGAAAAATGTAAAAATTTGGCATTTGAAAATGAGCTTGGCACGTGTCCCAAAGTGGGCCCCATTGGAATCGTAGACTGATTCTACATGTTTCCACCTTTTTTTGGAAAAAGGAAATTTTTGCAAATTATCTCCACGGGCCTGCATCTCCAATTCTGTCCCTAATATGTGGCACAATATGACTAGATACGGAGTTGCGGCTCAATTCTAAACATTTTACCTCTTTTTGGAAAAAAGGAAAAGTTTAAAGGAAAAAGTGTTTTTCCTCCATGGATCCGCCCTCCCTCGAGACACGTGTCTTCATATGATTCGCTAAGGAGTAGCGCTTCTCATTTCATATGTTAACTCTTTTTCACAAAAGGAAATTGCATCTTCACCCCTCCACTATTTTGAATTTTCTAACTACCACGTGTCACCCTTTGATTGGCCTGGCAAACCCGCGGCCCTTCTCACAACTTTTGTTCCCTTTCACCAAAAAGCAAAAAATTTCTAAGTCTCCTACCAGCCTCCATTCCTACCTTTGATGCAAACGTGACACATGTCCACTTTTGATTCACTGTGGGCCCTAGGAATTTTTGTTACACTTTAGCTCTTTTTCTAAAATACCTTAAGGCAAAAAAAGACCCGCTCATCCATCTTCACTCTACCTACAACACGTGTACCTCCTTAGGGCCTGCGGAGATGTGGGGGCAACTTGTACATTTTTCCAAAATCACAAAACATTAAGCTTTTAGAAATCACCTGCTGATCCTTGTCCAATTCTAACAAGCCACGTAGGAGAAGAATTCTGAGCTAAAATTTGACAGGTAAAGGACACCCATATGACCATCGAAAAAAGGGTAAGTGCACCAAGTTGGGGGACAATTAAGTGGACATCAAATCCTGAATTTTACATTAAAAACAACAAAACATCAAATTTAGTCTTCCGCGGACTTGAACCATGCCAAAAAGTAAAAAATATGTCATAAAAATGGTACCATTACGTAGGGGAGACTATTAGCTTTGTAGAAATACTGATTTTAAAGTGAATGGAAGAGGATAAATATCATTTTATAATTTTTTACTAATAGTAGGTGTTTAAGACACTTTTTCCTGTGAATGTTTATGTCTACGTTTAAGACTGCAAAATTTGTTTCACTTATCAGAATGTGATAAAACTTATACCATCCCAACCATGGTGAAATTATATACATGTTAAAAAAGAAATTATTTGATTTCAATATTTTTTGATGAAGTTATGGCGGGAAAACAGAAAGTGCTCTGTTTTCTTTATTTTTTCATACCACTTTCACGGAAAAAAATCATAAAAAAAAAAATATTACTCAAAAAAATACAAAATAAAATCCATCCCAAGATAGATAGTGGCATATAACTTCTCACCAAAGGAAAAATATATATATCAATTTTTGGTCATCCAAATTGTGGGCAAATGGACTATAATCTTATCGGCATTTAAAAAAAAAATACCAAGTCATTGAATTTTGAGTGTTTAGTATATCTAATCTTGTCCATTTTTTACAAAAATTAGTATTTTAGAAACTAGATTCCGGATACTATGATTCATATTAATATCATTTTGTCTAATTTTGAGTGTATGTATTGCTAATAATCCCTACAAGTTGATATTATGTTGTTATTTGCAATATGATGTCCACGGATGACCCTATATTTGTCCATCAACTTCCTGCACTTACCCAAAAATAGAAATTTCCAGTGAATGCGAAAGAAGAAATTGATAGGAAAATGACACCCGTTTGACCGTCAAAACACAGAAAATGTCAGGGATACCCTAAAATTTGATTTTTTCACTAAGGACGACAAAATTCTCGAAATTGAACCAACTGAAACATGTTTATAAATCATTTTTATCATGGAATTGGATTTTCAATGGCATACAAGTGCAAATCGAACAATTTTAAACTTCCACAATTGGGCAAAAAGGAAAAATGATAGATCCAGTAGATTTTGGAAAAATTAGGGCACAAAACAGGGCACACATGAAGATTTCTTTCAAATTGGGACAAAACAACAAGTTTGTGAGCATTTCGAAGCATCCAAGAAAGAGGGGAAAATTTGCAGACCACTAATTTGAGAGAAAAATGTTTTAGAGCATGCAAAATAAAGAAAAATTTAGGGCAAAATAGTGCAAGCTCAAAAATGGCACCAACATTGGTTCCTGCTCAGGGATGGGCACTCCTGGTGAGTGCCATAAGAACAAAAGAACCAGACCAAGTGCCAAAAACAACCACTGGGAAACGGAGTCAAAAATGTAGGGTAGAAAAACCAGACCCAATTGACAAAAAATGGCTGCCAAGAACAGGGAAAATCACAAATTGAGAAAAATAGCAAAAACAGAGCCAAATAACAAAGACTATACACTATACAAGTGGTGCATACCTCAAATTTGGGGATTAATCTTAGAAATGCTTCAGATGCCTTCCATTAATAGGTAGTTCAAGCAATTCCCCATCTAAGTCCTTGAGAAAAAAGGTATTTTCACCAATTCTGATATCAATGGAGTAAGGGCCCATCCACAATGCATCAAATTTACCATGTTTACCCTTATCTTCATGCCTGCTATCCCACAAAAAAATGAGATCTCCAACATTAAAATCCCTAGGAGTGACCTTCTTTTCAAACAACCTCTTAAACTTCTCTCTAAATATGACATGCCTTTGGTGGGATGCTCTTCTTTCTTCATCCAACTCAATAATCTGATTAATCCTTGCTTCATATGGACTGACCTCTTGATCTTCAAGTTGTTGAACAAAATAAAATGAAGATAATTACAGATGTAAGGGTAGCAGAGCTTGAGTTCCATACACCAACTCAAATGGGCTCTTACCAGTAGCTCTTTTGGAAGTGATTCTATTAGCCCAAACTCCAAATTTCAGTTGTTCACCCCATTTTATCTTGTTCAACTCGAAGGTTCTCCTAATGATTTTCAACAAGTTCTTATTACTAGACTTAGCTTGTACATTTCCTTGAGGGTTATATTTTAAAGCATAAGTCAGATTGGTTCCATACTCCTTGCACATTACCATCAAGGGCTTAGCTCTGAAACACATGGCATTATCAGCAACAATCTTGATGGGTACACCAAATATGCATATGATATGATTCAAAAACAAGTCCAAAACAACTTGGTGTGTTACTTTCTTGGTGGGGATTGCTTCTACCCACTTGGTGAAGTAATCTGTGGCTACAAGGATCCGCTTATGTCCAACACTAGAAGGGTTTGAAATATCACCAATGAAGTCCATCCCCCATTGTTTCAAAGGATCCTCAATTGATACAGTTTGCAAAGGAAGGGAGCCTGAAACTTTCATTCTTTTAGAGAAACTCTGGCATCTTTCACATTTTCTAACCAACAGGGTTGCATATTTGAAGATAGTAGGCCACAAATAACCAACTCTCAAAATTTTGTGTGTTGTAATCCTTCTAAGAAAGTGTCCTCCACAAACTCCCCCATGGAAATAAACAACTATTTTGGGAGCTTCATCTTCAGTTATACATTTCAAGAAAACACCTTCAAGGTTCTTCTAAGCCAGCCCAAAGTTAGTGATGATGTATTTTTGAAAAGCCAACTTGAGGGCTCTTTTCTAATTTCTATTCAAATGATCAGGGAAGAATAGGTGTCTAAGGTAAAATATTACATCCTTGTACCACTTAGAGACTTACCAATTTCTCAAGAACATATGCCCTTTCTTCCTCTACTTAATTCACTTCCACAGTCTGCAAGTTGCTCTCATCCATGAGCTTAGCAAGACCTAATCCTCTTACGAACTTTTTGGTTTGGATATCCATGTCATATTCCTGCAGTTTGTTCACCCATTTACATCTTTTTCTTAAGATATCCATCTCTGATAATATTTATTTTACCATGGTGTGGGGAACATAAGCAACAACTTTTAAACTTAAGATATAAGGCCTGAAAACCTTTGTTTCTTTCACCAAGGAAAATGCTTGTTTTTCTATGATTGTGTACTTTAACTCAGTATCTTGTAAAGCCTTACTAAATAAGGCAATAGGCCTCTCAGTCCCATCTTCATCCTTTTGTAGTAAAACAGATGTAGTGGTATTTTTAGAAGTAAAGGAGAAGATTTGGAAAGGCTTCTTGTAATTTGGAGCTACCAAGATAGGTGCATGTTTTAATGCTTCTTTGATTCCTTCAAAATCCTAAATAGCAGCCTCCTCCCATTTGATAATTTGGTCTTTCTTTAACATGCATGTAATAGGAAGAGTCAATTCAGAAAAATTAGACACAAACCTTTTAATGAAATTGATCTACCCAAAGAAGGATTGGATGCCCTTCTTTGTTCTTGGAATTGGAACCTTGTTGATTGCTTCTACCCTCTCAGGGTCAATCATGACACCAGCCTTTGAAACAATATGACCAAGCAACTTGGCCTTTTGTAACCCAAAATGACACTTCTTTGGATTGAGATAAATGTCATATTCTCTACATATGATCAACATTCTTTCTAAGTGCTGCAAGTGATCTTTTCTTGCTCCTTGAAAACACAGTCACATCATCCTGATAAACTACAATGAAGTCATTTATGTAACCAAAAAAAGAAACATCCATTTCTCTTTGGAAGGTAGCTCTAGCATTCATGAGACCAAAAGGCATTCTTACATAGACATATGTTCCCCAAGGAGTGGTAAAGGTAGTTTTAAATCTTTCTTGACTCCTTGACAACAACTTGATTGTAGCCAGAGAAACCATCCAAGGTGGACAACAATTCAGATCTAGTCACTAACTACAGCATGTTTTCCATGTTTGGAAAAGGATAATTGTCTTTCAATGAAGCTCTATTTAAATTTATGAAGTCTACACAAATTTTGATATCTCCATTTTTCTTTCTGACTGGCACAAGGTTTGCAACCCAAGATGAATACCGTATGGGCTGAATGATCCCTCCCTCCTTCAGTTTCTTCAATTCATCTTGCATATTCATGGAGAGGAGTGGATTAATTGACCTCTAATTTTGTTTAAAGGGACTTGGAATTTGTTTCAAGAGGAATCTCATGCTGAAACAAGTCCTCTCTGTATGCTTTCAGCTCTGAATAAGACCAAGCAAGACAGTCCTGATATTTCTTCAATAGTTGAACATAGGACTATTTTTCTTCTTTGTTTAGATTTTTTCCCAACCAAAATTTTCTTGGTTTATCATTAGTGCCCAAGTTATTCTCTTCCACATCCCTTGAGGTAAACATGTTTCTATTGATGATGCAATCAACATTGTTAAAATTTGACTCAAGAGAAACCAACACTCTAGGAATGGTGTTAGTTTTCAATTGGATAATATCCTTTCCAAACAAATTCTCTCTTCCTTCAGTCACACATACCATTGGTTCCCAATCAATATTCTAATCTGTAAACTCACCTTGATTTTGTAAGAACCTTTGCACTTGACCATCATCATTAAACACTTGCCAATGCTTGATGTTGTCAGGGACAACTGGCCTAGTTAACACTTCAATATTGTACTCACAATAAGGTGAAATGGTGAAATTTCCAAATCTTGACCCCAACATCTACCAACTTGTCAGCAGCAGCATTGAAACTTCTATCATGATGCACAATGTTGAAGGAATCAAACATCTCAATTAGATCCCAAACTGCATGTTTGTACTGTTTCATCCATTGATTTTTTGTAGCATACAATTTTATTATTTGTTTGACAACTAGCTCTGAATCTCCTTTTTACAATGATGTCCTTGACACCATACTTCCATGCAATTCTTAGACCCAACAACAAGGCTTCATACTCAGCAATGTTGTTAGTACATTCAAAATTAAGCTTGAAGGAAAAAACAAACTCTTCCAAGCTAGGAGAAATTAGAATTATACCAGCACCATTTCAAAATTTGGAGCAAGCTCCATCAAATAGCGAAGGTCCAAGGGGAACCTACATGTTCAAGGCACTTTGACTGATCCATCTTATGCTCCTTACCATCAGCAAACCCAATAAAATTATCAACATCAACATCAACAAATAATACTTCATAAGAAGCATTGTTTGGATCCTCAATTAGATGTAACATCTTCTTTTCTCCATAGAGCTTGACAAGGCTGCCTTTAATGGGAATAGTGGAAAAAGTACATGTCCATTTGAGCAGTCCCACTAACACTTGCAACCCACTTTCTTGACAAAAGTATACCCCATTTGGTAGGGCAATCAACAATCACAACATCCAATTTTAAATTCCTCCCAGGATAAGATGCAAGTTGCACCACCAAACCCTTCACACAACCAACTACTGGCACTTCTCTTGAGTCCATGGTAGTACACTTTCCATAGGCTGTTGTCACTTTGATATCCAACTCATTCATGACTTCTAGAGGCATGACATTACATGATGCACCCAATCAAACATATTATGAAGTAGTCTATCCTTTATGATCAAAGTTGTAAACAATGCATCAACATTCAATTGGGAATCAACCAAGGATGTCCCCAAGTATACCTCAGGTGTTTCTCCAAGATCCTCTAATGCTGGTGGTGTTTCAAGGTCTGCAATGATTTGAGGAGTAATTTCAACAACGTTTACATTTCTTCTTGGGGTACTCTTCTCCTCTTTCAATCCCAAGTACTCAAATGTTCTCTTCTTGTGCTCAGGAATCCTAAGCAACTCAATGATTGGAACACTCACTTTGATTTGGCTCAATACCAAGGCTATGTCATATGGAACACTCTTTGGCAAGGCAACATTGGAATGGAGACAAGAATATTCATTAGATGGCATGGGATTCTTGGTAGTTTGGGCATGAGGAGGACTGTAATTTTTTCTTTGGACATCAGAGCTTTTGGCAGGTGTTTCCCTTCTAGGATCTTCATTGGGAATACTTGTAAGCAAGGGTGTTTTAGGTTTGGCTTGAGGTCTAACTCCCTTAACAACCTTTCTCCTAGTGTTATACTCTTTCTCTTGAGCCACAACAACATTCATTAACAATTGTCTATCTTCCTCCGAAGGGATACCACCATCATACTTCTTAATCATCAAAGCTCTTAAGTATTCAAAGTCATTGTTAGGAATTTCAAAAAATTGCACTACATCGACTTCAAGAGTATGAGAGGGAAGAAGGATTTGTACCCGTTTGATGCAATCCCAAAAGGTTGTAGTTGTCCTTGCACTTATTACCTCAGTTGATGTTGCTCCTTCTTGTGAGCCTGAAGAACATCCCACCATGTAGATATCATCATTAGTACCATCATCATTATTAGCTTCACCATCTTTCTGGTCCATTTCACATAGAGGATGGGGTAGAAAACACTTATCACACCAATCAATATCAGTAACTTCCTCAACATAAGCAACCCTAGCAGTTAGGGGATCAGGTAACACTCTTCCTTCACGTGCTTGAGGATGTCTATTTACAGACCCCATGGGTCCTTTCCCTCTATCATCAGATCTCTGATCACCCCTAGGATGATTGGAAAATCTGTCATGGTTTTTTGCTTTTTGCTGACCTTGTGAAGTCTACCCAATTCCCTTCTCTACCTTGATCTAACTTGTATGAGATTTCTTTGACAGCCCCTACCAAAATTTTCACAACCTCCTCCAAATCAGCACCCTTGCTAGCTTGAGGTTTTTCAGGGTTTATCAACTTTACACCATCTCTCTTGAGAGGTTTCCCAATGGCCTTAATTTTATTTTCAATCTGCAGTGCCATGGTGAAGGCCTTCCTCAAATTGGTAGGGTTCTTGTCTCTTAGGTAATAGGCTACCTTCTTATCAAATGCATCTACATATTTGATTAAACAAGATTGATCACAAGGCCTCAAATTAATAGGCAGTCTTCTCAAAGTTTTTTAAACCTTGTGTTGAATTCATGAATGATTCATTGGGGTTCTTCTTGATATTCTCAAATTCAGACAAGAGAAATCTAGGATCAAGTCTTGTCACCATATTGCAATCTGAATGCATTCTACATTTCAGTCCAAGAGTCAATAGAATTATCAGGAAGATCCTTGTACCAATCCCTTTCATCCTCTTCTAAAGTGTGGAATGAACAATTTAATGTACACATCCTCAAATCCAATTTCAAAATCCTCCATCATATTAATAAAGAGTTTCAAATGTTGATCACCTATTATGGCATTATTCCCTTGGAACTTTGGCAATCTACTTCTAACATCTTGAGGCACAACATTAGGATAACCATCCATTCCCCTAAAATTTATTGGGCCAAAGGTATTGACCACAAATGGAGGCCTAGGTGGAGGCTGAGCCATGTTGTCTGGTGGAGGTGATCCTGGGGGTGACACAAGCTGATGAGGAGTACGAGGTCTTTAGGGCTAAAGAATGTGGTTCACAAGATTGGTATTCTCTAGGTGTTTATTTTCTTTGAGAGTTTTACTAGAATTGAAACACACAGGTGTAGATTGAAGAAAGGAACTCACCAGGTACAGTAGAAGGACCTTCACTAGTTAAAGTAAACAAGTTTATGAGAATATTTATTTAATCACAATCATTGGAAGAAGAGTGATAATCCTCTATTAAAGGCTAATATCTCTCATCAATGGACATTCCTTTGCTTTATGTGTGACCTTCAACAACCTTCCAAACTTTTCTTTCCTCTAAAACTGTCTTTCCCAATTCTTGAAATAACTTTCTACTTGGGTCCCTCCTGAAGAGAGATATTCTTCATTCTAGGTTTGTCAGAGATTAGAAACACCAAAAACCAAATGACAGAAAGCTAAGACACTAGTATTTATCAAGATCAAAATAGCATGGAGTCACCACTAATGACTTTCACCCTAGTTGAGCAAATGCACTAGAATACTCTGTCAAATACCTATCAGCACTGAAAATCTTCCCAAACTTTAAAGATAAAATCTTCCTTTTGTTGAATCTATCAACCACAAATGCAAATGAAGTGCAACTACTGCTAGAAATTGATAAAATTACAGACAGAGTTTGAAACTTTTGCATACACCTTGCAAATCTAAGTATAGAATGATGCTTTAACAATATATTTACAGACATAACTTGTAAGAGACATTACCAGGGTTTGATATACATTCAAATATTTCAAATATGTATGCACATGGATTAGATTGAACTAATTCACCGAAAACAGTGCCACTCATGTTGACGAGCTCAAAAGAATATGAACTGGAAGCATATTAACAAATTAGTCTTGATATTGCATTCTTCATCCCCGACAATGACACCATTGGTGTTGATGGGCTCAAAAGAATATGAACTGGAAGTAGATTAACAAATTAGTCTAGATATTTCATTCTTCATCCCCAGTAATGGCACCACTGGTGTTTATGGGCTCAAAAAAATATGAACTGGAAGCAAATTAACAAATTAGTTTAGATATTGCATTCTTAATCCCTAACAGCAACACCACTGGTGTTGGTACCCAAATTTGTTCTCCTTTTCAGTTTGAGAAGCATCGTAGATATGGCATGAAGCTTGAAGACAAATATATCATGATGTATGTTGTTTTGTATCGGGGGATGTGATCTAACTGGCACTCAGATTTGTGGAGAGATGGATAACACTCAAATAGGACTTCATCTTGTCCTAACTATTTTAGGTTGTGCCTTTCAACCAAGGTAAGAGGACCTATTTTTTAACCCTCAAATGGTGAACGAGATGAAGATATCCCTCAATTTGTGAAAATGGTATGAAGGGGCCTTGGTAAAATATGATCAACACTCCAAATCTAACTTTCAAAAGTTATCACTTCCAGATTATGGAAATACTTTCAATGCAAGGAAATGGTTACTGAAGACATTTTGAAATCTTGATATGTTCTACACACTTTAGCAAATGGATTTTGATCTTCTGTGGGTATACAGGTCAAAATAGGGGTAAAACAGGGTAGGATTAGTTTTTTTGAATATTTTTGGGGTGGGAGTTTAGATAAGAAAAACTAAGGTGCGTCAGAATCCTTGAGGATTTAAGAAAAATATGGAGAAATTTAATAGTAGAAAGTATCAAAATGGTTAATCATCCCTTCAACCAGGATATGTGCATCAAATGGAGGCCCAAATCTACACTTTTCCACACAATATTTTATCATCTATCAGAAAATATTGAGTTAGAATGAACCAATGAAGCATTTAGCAATCACTATTTAATCATGACCTAAGGTTCACCCAAAGGTTTACAAACAATCTCTGAAATCAATGAAAGTAAAGTGATTTTAAATTTGTTTATCTCTTTATCAGATGAAATCTCTTCTAAATGTGAGATTGCAAATACCACTAAACTAATCACAAGAAATGAGACCATGTATGATCAAGAGAGATTTTAAACACAAGACTGTAACAGGAAATAAGAAACACAAATTTGAAATGCATTCCAAAACATAAGTGTATGCAAATTTTGCCAAGAGATAACACAAAATAATCTAGACATGATCAAATTTATCAGCAGGGGAATATTTTAAGAACAATCTCAGAGCTTGTTGATGGCTTTACAACTAAAACCAACTCAACATGATACAAATATGATGAAAAAAGGAATTAGAAATGGTTCTCAGGTGGTTTCTCAGAGAATGGGATTCTTCCCAGATTTTCCCATGAAATTTTTGGTTTTCCAGGGATTTTTTAAACTCTTCCAACCCTTTGCATGACAAATTAATGCAATATATAGCTTTCAATAACCTTCAAGCCTTCTTTCCCAAGAAAAGAATATGACAAAGGATCAAATTTGTTACAAAATTTCCTCAATGATTCGCAAACAGGGACGTTTAACAGAAGCACATCTAAAAAGTTACCAATTGTCTCAAAAAGAGATGAATCATTGAAAAATTTGCATCATTATCCATTATGGAGGCATGTTTTTCATCTTCAAAGCATGTAGACCCCCTTCCTTTCATTATTTCATCCTTATCCCTCCAAAATTTGGCTCTGCTAACTTTTGGATTTGATATTTCACCTTTTTGGATGGGTTAGGGCAAAAATTCATTTCAAAAACATCTCTAATCTTCAAATTGATCCTCAAAACCAATTGCATTGGTCCTTGCAGGCATAAATGACACGAATTTGTCCAGAAATTTTATCAAAATCGACGCAAAAAATGCATTTCCACACTTCCTGGAGCTCAAATGGTGGCCAAACTGAAAAATGCACAATTACCATTAATCTTCGTTTATCCTTTAATCTGAGCCCTCCACGTGTCACAATGTGATTAGCAATGGTCTTGGGATCACTTTTTGACATTTTAACACTTTTTGAAAAATGTAAAAATTTGACATTTTTCTCCACCCTTCCGCCCTTTGAAAATGAGCTTGACACATGTCCCAAAGTGGGCCCAATTGGAATCGCGGACTGATTCTACACATTTCCACCTTCTTTAGAAAAATAAAAAATTTGCAAATTATCTCCATGAGGCCCACATCTTTGATTCCATCCCTGACACGTGGTGCAATATGACTAGATACGGAGTTGCGGCTCAATTTTTAACATTTTACCTCTTTTTGGAAAAAAGGAAAATTTTATGTTTTTCCTCCGTGGCTCCGTCCTCCTTCAGGACACGTGTCCTTATATGATTGGCTGACAAGGCAGTGCTTCTCATTTCACATTTTAACTCCTTTTCACTATAGGAAAATTCTTCCACCGTTTCCTCCACATCTTCGTCACCTCTGCACTATTTTGACTTTTGTAACTGCTATGTGTCACCCTCTGATTAGCCTGGTAGACCCGTGGCCCTTCTCACAAATTTTGTTCCCTTTCATTAAATAGCAAAAAATTTCTAAGTCTCATGCTAGCCTCTATTCCCGCCTTTGATGCCAACATGACACGTGTCCATTTGTGATTCACTGTGGGCCCTAGGCATTTTCTTTGAACTTTAACTCTTTTTCCAAAATGCCTTAAGGCACAAAAAGACCAGCCCAACCACCTTCACTCTACTTGCAACACGTGTACCTCTGTCTGGGGCCTACGAAGCTGCGGGGGCAACTTCCACATTTTTCCAAAATCACTAAAACATTAACTTTTTAGAAATGACCTGCCGATCCTTGTCCAATTAAAACAAGCCACATAGGAGAAGATTTTTGAGCTAAAATTTGATGGGAAAAGGACGCCTGTATGAACGTCGAAAAACACAGAAATTTCCAATGAATGCTGAAGAAGAAATTAATGGGAAAATGTTGCCCATCTAACCATCAAAACATAGAAAATGCTAGGGATGCCCTAGAATTTGAATTTTCCACTAAGGACGACAAATTTCTCAAAATTGAACCAACTAAAACATGTTTTTAAATAATTTTTTATCATGGAATTGGATTTTCAATGGCATACAAGTGCCAATTGATCAATTTTAAACTTCCATGATCGGGTAAAAAGGAAAAACAACAAAGCCCATATATTTTGGAAAAATTAGGTCAAAAAATAGGGCACATATGCAAATTTCTTTCAAATTGGGGCAAAACAACAAGTTTGTGAGCATTTCAAAGCATCCAAGCAAGAGGGGAAAATTTGCAGACCACTAATTTGAGAGAAAAATGTTTCAGAGCACATAGAATGAAGGAAAAATTTAGGGCAAAACGATGCAAGCTCAAAAAAGGCACCAACAGGATTCATCTCAAATCTTTCTTTTTACAGCAGTTTTTACATTTGTATAATGTTTATTTTGTCATTTCCTCCAAGTGCTTCACACATTGTGTCATTTTATTTTCTGTTTCTCTTCATTTGGTGTGTGCTCTGGATATATTTTATTTTTAGGACTATGTTTCCCAATGGTTTGTATAAGGCTACTGGTTTAAGGCTTAGCACACAAGCATTCCTTGGATGTCGCCAAAAATGTTAACCTTTAAAAATTACCTCTACAAGAAGTTGTTTTCAAAAAAATTGACAAAATTCCTTAAACCTTCGGTAGAGTTTTTTTTCCTAAAGGTGTTTTCAAATTTTCAAAGTTTTCTAAACTCTGAAGTCCAATTTTTTAGACTTTGGAGGTCTTTTTATTTCAAGATTTTCTGTCGAATACAAAAAAAAAATTGTTTAGAGTTCCAAACTCTGAAAATCTGAAGTTCTGAAATTTCAAAACTTGGGACTTTCAAGTTTCAGAGTCTCACGTTACCTTTGGGGATATTTTCATTCCCGAAGTTCCGAAGTCCAAAACTCTAAAGTTCTTAAATTTTGGAACTTCTGCCTTTTGGAGTTTTGGACTTCATGTTTTGCATTGTAATGGTTGCTTCATCCTTTTAGAGTTTTGGGGGTTGTGATTTTGGAGCTTCCACAAAACATTTAATTTCCAACTACCCCCACATGTGTCAGATTCCGAGCATTAGTTCCAATGTTCCCTATATAAACTTGAAATTTCACTTGGATTTTGCTCTGACACCCTGATTTTATGACACCATTTTTGTACTTTCAAAGCATCAATTTTAAGGTAATTAGGTTATTTATTATTTTTGGTTATGATTAATCATGGATTTTTTATTTTTTCTTCTTTTCTTTCTTGGCTCAAAATCTCCTATCATTGATTTTTCATCTTTAAACATTTCGTCTGTTTATTTTCTCAACACTGTAAGCTTCAATTCATGCAGGCATCTAGTCTCATCAAATCCAAGGATTGTGTAAAAGTTACTTTCAGACCTCTAGAATATTTAACTTTCACTCTCTCAAAATTGTTCCTTTCAGTGATTTCAGAGTTTTAGAGGTTTTATTTTCAGAACTGTTAGGAGTTCGGAGTTTCAAAGGTCGAAGTTTTGCAGGTTCACTTTTTGGGGTTTTGGAACTGTGATATCTTCGGAGTTTAGGAGGTCAGATTTTTGTAGGTCCACTTTTCAGGGTTTTGAAACTACAAATTTTTCAGACTTTTGGAGGTTTTTACTTCAAAGTTGAAGCCTTTTTGGAGTTATTATTTTCAAACTTTCGGACTTCAATATTTTAGAATCTTTAAGGTTTCTTATAAAGTTTTCAAAGATGAATTGGATTCCAAATTCTGAATTCATGTCAACTTCCTCATCAAAGGGCAAGGGGAAAATGAAGTAAACATTCTAAGGAATTTCTCCTCACTCATGTCAATCTTCGGATTTGGGTAATATTAGAGATACTAATCTTGGATAAGTGGATAGGATAGATTTATGGTAAAGTTTAAAGGCCCCTAATAAGAAACCTTGGATGCATGCCATATTCAATAGTGGACGTGCTCTCGTTGTGGGTTTTCCTTCATCCATTCATTGCTCTAAGTTTATCTTAAATGTAGCAGCTCACTTTGATAAGGATTTTGAATCGATAAAGGACGACAGCAGAAATTTCGTGATTAGGTTGGACACCAATTTCTTTGAAGATTTATTTAAACTTTCAGATGTTGAAGGATATGCAATAATTTCACTAGAAGCCACAATTGAACATTGAGATAAAGAAACTGAACTATGTACAAAGGTCATGATGAAGAGTTACTTGACCAAGAATTTATCAAGCTTCCTAAAACATTGTTCCACTCAGACTTCATCCAGGAAGTAAATGATCTTATTATATTGTTGAGTAGAGTTTAAGATCTTGCTTTGGTGAGGGATTTTCAAGAATGGATGTTCCTTTATGTTGCTATTATTAAAAAGAATAGAGAGTTCATATGATGGGGGAAACATATCATCCGTTCAATTTGTTTTTCAGTTGAGCAATGTCTTGAATTTTAAAAACTTCTTCATGACTTCCTTCCTCATTTATGTTGCAATTTCCATGAGAGAATTCATTGGTTTGAATACAAAAGGTGTTAGAAGTGTGTCACAAATTTATCAATTTTATCCTCAAATTAGAATGGAAGAAGGAAACAAACATTTTCATAGGGTCAATGATGCCTTTTTTGTTTTCCTCCATTATAATTTTGATAAGAATTTGTATAATTGAATAATTTTTTATGAAGATTTTTAAGAGCTAAGGGAATAGGGAGCCATCTATCTTTAATTCCCAAAATTCACATACATCAGGATTCTAGATTTTCTAGGTGCCCCTAGCAAATTACCAAGATGTCCTACCAATAAATGGGTCTTGCTAGAATTGGTTCAACAATTGTTGGATTACCATAAAATTCAAAATAAATGACATAAGGAGGGAGTCCAGTTTCCTATTTCAATAAGAAGATATACTTGTTCCAATATTTACAAGGAAAATAATTTGGATGGAAAAATGTCTGAAGTTACCTTATGAACTTTCCATCCCATAACTAACTTTCATTACTGGGGTAAGTTCACTAAAATAGGATTGGCCAGTTCTCACATTCCTCAGTTGGAGGATATTTGGATTCACTGTCAAGATGAGATTATTATCAGACAATGATAATATGAGAGGTTGACCTTGGATGAAGTTAAACAATTTGGTATTGCAGATATTCTAGAAGGAATGAAGGACGATGATGAAGTATTGGATCTGATTTACAGGAACAATAATGTTTTTAATCAACCTTTACCATGGATTGATTGGTACTAAGAAGAGCATTGTAATACTAAGGAAATGGTAGGAGCCATTCTACAAAGGACATATGATTAGTTGGCTACCTTGTGAATTTCACCCAAAGGATTAGATCAATCTATAAGAATAGAATCCCAACCAACTTTAAGTCTCCCTACAGCCATGAAAGGTAAGAGGTCTACCTAAAATTCGAATATAACTCCAAGGAAGATCTCATTTGTTGTTGGGAGTTCCTCTCTTTCAAAATTTCCCATTGTCAAGGTTGTGTCCTCTATAACACAAGTATCAAAAGTTGTTGAAGTTAGTGATTCTCCAGTTTTGTCACAAGATTTTCCACCCCCTCCTTCACTACCATTGTCACCATCTTCAGCTCCACTTTCCTCATCATTATCCATTTCTCCTCTACTTATCTCTTATTTTCCATACCCATCCATGGCCCAATTTTCTTCATCCCTTATTTTTATCTCAGTACTGGAAATGATTGGGTCTCCAATTCCCACTCCATTTTCTCAGTATTTTTCATTTCCTTCCATTTCCACTTCCAATCTTGTTTCATCCACTCCCAAGGCTATTCTCATTTCCACCCCATCTATCATAACCACCTCCATTTCATTATCAAATGATATTACCAGTGCCATTGTTTTATCCAGTGGTCCAAGTGTTGAACTAACCATGTCACTTTCATCTGCACCTGAATGGCTATATTGCTAAACCCCAAAGCAGAAGAAAAAGGTGCCCCTTGTAGATGTGATAGATCTCAGTGTGTTGAAACCTACTACAAAGAGACAGGAAAAAAAGCCAAGGATCGTCTCTAATTTATCAATAAACTAGTTAGGAGAAAGTTATATGGAGGTACCTACTCTCGTTGAAGGGAAAACTAAAGAAACCACTACGACAACAGATTATCATATCCCTAGGTTTTCACTAGGAAAGGCAACAAATGAAGGTGCCAAATAGGATGTTCAAGTGGCCCTTGGAAATTTTTGGAGAAATATGAAAAATATAAAGCTTCCAAAGATGAATTGAGGTTAAAGTTTGAACAATTTACTACTCTTTTAAGGAAAGTAACATAACCCACTCCAACTACTAATCTTTCAACTACAAATGCTCTGATAGTTTCTTCCATTTTGGATGATATTTCATATCATGAAATTGATAAGATAGGTCTGAAGGGAAGATCACTAGACAAATGGATATAATGCATGCTTCAGGAAGCTAATCCATTGATCAAAATATTTGTTGAATTGTATAATGATTTATAAACTGAAAGAACTTCTATTCTCATGATAGATGAAGTCTTCTCTGAGGACAATAATAATTTGAATATGAATTTGACTACATGGGGAGAGATTGGAGATGTGGACCCAAATTTACTCCTCCAAGAAGGAGTAATTGATGATACTTCTAAATTGTTTGAGTTTCAAAATGTTATTGAATTTAGATCCCAGGTATTGCAAGATTTGATCAAGAAATTGGACGATAAATGTGTTGAAATAATGGATGGTCTAAATGATATTTTAGAATAATTTTATAATATCGACTACAAGTTTTTCAATGAGAATATTGATGCTCTTCTAGTTGAACAAATTAAATCAAATTTCAAATATTTTTTGAAGAATGATGACGAAGTGACTAAAAATTTCAATATCAATTAAATTTATAGGTTAGTCTCATGCCAAAATTTCATAAGTCAGCTAAAGAAAGTAGTGAATAAGTTGAAAAGGTTTCCATCCAAAGTTGCAATGGAGATTTATGCAACAAACATGGTAAATCATTATGCATATGGACTAGAGGATAAGGAGGTATAGGGAATCATCAAATGTTTTGTTGATTACAAACATTGGATGGCTATGTGGGAAGAAGATCAGGGGAAAACCGAATAAGAGAAAGATGTTACAGGTCCAAGCTAAGCTAGGCAGCCATGATTAGGATGGTTCCAAGCTTCGAATCAGTCAAAGTTACAGGGTTGACTTAGTCAAACCTTTGCAACAACTTTACTATTTTTATCGGAGCTTGTTCCCTTGAACTTATCATACTCTATTTTTAGTAACTTGTTAATTAAGGTTCAGCTGTAATGGATCAACCTCTAAAACACATAAATAGTTAAACTCATTAAGTTTATGTAGACCTTTTAGATCATTTGAAAATTTACTCTTCAAACTTGGAAGAGTGCTTCATATACTTTGATCCTTTCATTTATATTCAAAACAATAATTTTTCGTGAAAGGTTTGGTTTATTATGTTAATCATTGATCAATTTATAGCTTGTGAATGTTTAATTCCTTGATTTTATTGGTTAATCTGCCTTTATCCTAGTTATAATATTTCAATCTATGTGAAAATTGATATAGTTACTTTGAATATCATTTTTGGAAAAATTATTTCCTTTCTGTTACAAAGTTGCATTATTATTTATAGTCATGGATAGAGGAAGATTGCAAGACATGTGCATATCATATATTATTATGACAAGTTTATTGTGTATTTAAAGTGGTTCTATCTTCTCAATATACTTGGTACATCACCTTATTTTTCTTTTGTTTACCTCTGACTTTAAGCCCATAAGTTTAGTAGATTAGATTAATTGTAAAAAAAATTAGCCTTGCATATTGATCTTAAATCAAGTGCTCCAAGTCTCAAAGGAATCCGGCCTTCTCCGGAGATTCATCCCAAGGTGACAAGGTCCTACACCTTGGGTATGTTCCAATGTTGCACAGGGTCACTCAGAGATTCAATGGGTGCACGATCCACGTGACAAAATATTTGATCAAAAGGAAAGGATTATCGTCTTCCCATGAATTTTCAATCCAAGGGAAAAAGGATGTGGATGTCATGGATAGAAGGAAAATAACATTAGTGATGAACAAAATATGAACCTAACAGCACGTGTTGTAAGGTAAGATTTGAACTAAAAAAAAGTGTGACCAGGGTCTAAACAATAATTAGAAACTTGTGAGCCCAATGTCTTTGTGAGATCAAAGTGTGTGTGATTGTGAGAGTTAATTACCGCTTGAAGTGAAGACTTAATGGGTAGTATGTGAAGAAAAACTAGCCAATGTATAGGGATTGATTAATTCAAATATGTGGATTGAGGATGAATGGAAGGATAATCTGTGCATTCCTCCACTATCATCAAGGCATCCATAGCCTCGACAGAGATGAAACTGATTCTTATCACAACATTGCTCTACTACTAGCCATGTGTCCATATCCCTGGTAGAGTTTACTGGAAACACCCCTAGAGAGAGTCTTGAGGTGGATTTTATTTGATATTTCTAATTTTCATATGATTTTTTCATTTTTTATTTTTTTGTATAGTTTAGATTTTTTTATAAAGAGGTTCCACTCGCTTGATAACTCTCAATGGGTTAAGAATCACGGGTGGTTTGATGGGGGGATGGAGATGAGTGTGAATATGAAATTGGTTAGAGTGTAAAAATCTATGCCTAAGGGTCTTCACAACAAGTTTATTAAGTTTTTTAAAGTGCATGGATCTCTGGGAGGACAATTGTGCTGGAATGTTGGAGGTAATGATATACCAAGGTCACGTGGTTATAGTAGGTACTATTATCTTACAGCATTTCTGAGAAATATGATCTAGTGTTCAAATGAATAGATTGGAAGACAATATTAATGGATGTTTAGATGTAAATGGATGTATATGTTAGATGGTAGGAGGATAGGTGGGAAGGAAAGAAAAATTGTGTGCAAGCAATGAATTATGTGCTCAATTCATTTTTAGGTGCTTGGTATTTGTAGGGGGATTAAATGATTTGTGATTGGGTTGAATGGTTGGGATGGTATGATTAATAAGAGGAATGGTAAAATTAGGTTATGATGGAGTAGTGGGAGGGTCATTGTTAGTGTTAGGTTTATACCCTAAGCATAAATGACCTAGATTTTCATGAAGGGAGATGGGTTCGTGAATTCCTTGTTCATGGATGCCTAAGCATTTTCCTTGATGTTTCATATTAGTGAACATATTTTTCACTATATGGTATGAATTGGATGTGGAAGATGATGCCATGTGGTCATCATGAGACTGGGGGGTTGTATTTTTCTCATTCATTAAGATGTTAGACTTAACAAAGGATGGGAGGTGAGATTTGTTTTGGTTTTTGGTCAGTGTGGGATGTTTGGATGTATCATGAGATTTGGATGGTTAAAGATGTTTGTATTTCGAGTGGGGATTTGGATGGTGGGGTTATGGTTGGGGAGATAATTGGGATGGAAAGGTGGTGGATAAAGAGGTACAAGGATATGAATTCCTTAGTTAATGAGGTTTTGGACATATGACCTAAATTACATGCAATGATTGGTCAAATGTCCGTGGGTGCAATGGAAGTCACAATAGTAATGCTCCTGATACCAAGATGGTTTAGGAAGGTTTTGATCATGTTGAAGGTTTTTAGATGATGGAAGATGGTGGTCAAGGATTCCTCTAAAGGAGTGAAGTTATTTTGGATAAATGGTGTTGGGGGAGTAAGAAGTAAAGGTGGAGGATTGGGTAGATGATGAGATGTTTTGGTTGATTTGGATTTATGGAATGGATTAGATGGTTGTGGCTTAGAAGATTAAGGGGGTGGATTAGGCCTTGGGGCCAAAGTGGATGGTTTGGGCTTGGAGGTCGAACTAGATTTGGTGGATGTTGGATTGATTAGATTATTTAGTTTTAAGGTATAGGGTTTTGTCTTATGATTAGATTGTTTGGGATTAAAAAATTTAGATGAAGGGGATGGGTATATTTAGAGGAAGGATATGGGTGTAATATAGGGGTCACATTAGATCGAGGTGATGTTGGAGATGAATTAGATGAAGGTGGAATATGATCCTTATTATATTAGGTAGGAAATGGGTGGGGAGGATTGGATTTGTTAGGTTTGGGAGTTGGTGACTTAGGAGTCACTTTAAATGTTTTAGGATTGGGGGATGGGGGATTTGAAATAGGATTAGAGGATAGTATAGTGTTAGGTTTTGGTGATGAAGGGGGTAAGATAGGAGGAGAAGAGGATGAGGAAGGTGTAGGATCCATAATAGATGGTTTGGGATTAGAGGTAGGAGGGGATGAGGGTGACTTAGGAGTCACAATGGATGAGATAGTTTTGACATGATTAGGTTTAGGTGATTGAGGGGAAGGAATAGGCTTAGTGGTAGAATTTTATGGTAGATTAGGGGATGTGGGAATATCTAGGAAAAATTCCATAGGATCAGGTTGGGGTGATGAAGATGATGAGGGTGGAGGACTAAGATGAGATGTGGGGTATGAAAATGTTGGATGAATTTTTTGGGGTTGTTATAGATATGTGAATGGGACTCAATGATAGTTATGATGATTAGATTTAGGAGTTTAGGTTTTATATGGTGGTGGATTATTTTCATGATTTTTGATGAAACGAAGGTGTAAATCATGATGATTAATAGGGCATTTTGTTGTTTGGGTTTGGGATGGTTATGTGTGTTTTGGATTAGTGGCTAGAATAGCAAGAACATAAAGGAGGTCCTCTTGGTCTAAATCAAAGTTAATGAGGTCATAAAATTTGATGAAATTATCTTATGGGGATAGGGGTTTATGTTTATTAGGTTGGTTTCTAGATTGAGCTGATTTGGGTTCCTCAAAGAGGAATTCAATAGGGTGAGGGGTAGGGATCTTAGGAAGGGGAAGCTATGGATGGGGTTGGTTGGGATATGATGGTGTAGAAGGTGATTGAGGTTGATACATGATTAAAGATTGACTATTGTTTGATTGAGTTAGTGGATATTTTTTAGAATGTTGGGATCAATATGGGATGGTTGATTTGGATGGTGAGTAGTGCATTGATTGAGGTAGGATGTTAGATTTTAGATTTGTTTGTTAAGGTGTTGGATGGTGTGAAGAATTTCATGATCGAAGAAATATGGTTGACTTTGATGGGTGGGCGGGTGATGATATAGCTTGATTGATGGATTTAGAAAAGAGGTAGGGATTTGGATGTTGGTTTTGGGGAGGATGGGGATTGAGGGTCATGTTTTCGCCAAATCATTGTACCCTCTGAATGGCCAGAATGTGAACAGGAGGTTTAGTGTGATTGGGACACATGGGATCACCTCTCAAGCTGTGGGATTCAGGATCAAGGTGAACCTTTGGAGAAGGCCGGATTCCTCTTCCTAAACTAAGTGTTGTACTAATCCTAGTGTAATAAAATGGTTACATAGGCCTATGCCAACATTTCATGGGTTTTAGGGAAAGATATTTGTAGAAATGAAACTATACTAGGGATGGAAATGCACCAAATAAAGGGTGTTTCCAACCTCAGGAAGGGTTAATTTGAAGAGGGTGTGTGCACCACAAGTCAACTTCACCTACTACAACTTAGAGAGGGTACATAATACCACGGACTAAGAAACACACGTTCCCTTTGTTAAACTCAATCAGACCCAACAATCTATCAGTTTTCCAGTAAAGAAGGATGAACTTGAGAAGGGTGAATGGGCACCATAACTCAACTGCATGCAATACTCTACCACTTGATAAGCACAAAGCTACAAGAACATGCAATAGAAATGTGAACTTACACAGTGTACCTGCAAGCATGAGAAAAGGCACAAAGAAGTATAAAAGGATGAAAGTGATGGGTGTCATTATTCCCTTCATTTAATCAACTTCCTGTTGATGGCGTATTCAAACCAGGAATGTGTCTAAAGCTATATGCAACAAGAATAATCCTATCGATCTAGTAGTTGACTGTAGTTATTTTTGTATTTTCTGGGGGATGTTTTCAATGTCTTAAGGACTTCTTGGTAAAAACCTTAATTATATCATACTATGAAAATTTTGGCTAAAAGGAAACACACTGAAAGATTTTCTGAAAGGAAACACACTTTGCAAAATGGAAATAAACACACTTGCTTTTGGGAAATAAACACACTTTCTTTTGGAAATAAACACAATTTAGAGTGCTTAAAATGGTTGCAAGAAGAATAAGAATCTATCTAGACACCTGCAGGAATGAGTATAAAACAGAGTTTAACTAAAAGAATTAAAAGTGATACATAATTAATAGATCTAAAATATTTTCATAGGAAATATAAATACCAAATAGATGAATACTCTAGTCCTTAGGGGAGTGGGCCCTTGCTCCTCCTTGAATCAGGATTTAACAACTTGGAATTCTCTCAAACAAGAATGGCTATTTATTGATAAAACATTTGGTATTACAAAACATACTGGATCTATGTACGTCGATCTGTATTACTTATTCTATATTTATCTCTATCTTTTTTTATCTACTACAAGTCTTCTTATAAATACATTTACAATAATAGTTGTCTGTATGATTCTGATGAAATCGAATCATGCCCAAAATAGATGATGACTCGGATTGTGGCTGATCAGGCAGGTGTAAGATAACTATCCCTAGATCTGAGATCGTAAATCTTCTCATCCTTTCCTGATTGAAAGGGTTATTGATGCTAAATCACCGAATGTGGTTAGAATAGATAAACTTTCATCAGTTCCGGAACTTTAGAGAAGTTCCAAAACCATAGGAAATCATTAAAGATCAAAACCATGAGAGTTCCAAAGCTATACTCAGGAGTTCCGGAATTAAGTCTGAAAATTCCGGAACTAAATACTATAGTTCTGGAACTAAGTCTGAAAGTTCCGGAATTAGGTGACAAAACTTGTGAATGTGTAATGGAGTTTCAGAACTAGCTTGGAAGTTCCAGAACTAAGCTATATTGGAACAGATGCTACCAAAAACATGTTGAACGCTACATACTTCATTTCTTCAACCGATTAGACCTGTTTTATTATAAAACTAAATTTCCAACACACTTCATCAGGAATTTCAAAGATTTTAAACGTTAGAATCACAATCAATCAAAAGATGGACAATTACATCCTAACTCATATCAGATCAAATAAAAGTCGCAAAATGCTATCAAACTTTATAAAAAGGAGAGTAGAGATGAGATCATTTATTGTACATTTAATGGGAATATTCTTTTGGCCTCATCAGAAAGGACCGAGATTAGTCACAAAACACACACTTTTATTGCTTCAATAAACGTGCACAATGCATAATACATTCAAAAGAGGCAATGGTTGCCATTAGAGTATTAAAAATGAGGCTTGAAATTTCCCTCGACATATAAGGACAACTTGCAGAAGAGAGAGGACTCTTGAAGAATTGCACTTACCTAAGATGTCTAACTTTCCAACCTATCTGACCTATTCGAACCCTTTGGAATGATATTTCAACTTACATTTATAGAATAATATGTGAGAGAGAAGAGGAAAGGTCATAATTACATTCCTAAATTGAAGGCACATGATGTATTTATTACAGTTGGTTGAATCACTTTGAGAAGCTTCCATCATGTACCATTAATTCCTAGTTGACCTAGTTCTCCTTAATTAATTAAAATAATATTTAAATAATAATAATAATAAATATTATTATTAAAATATTTAAAAAAAATATTAAATTAATTAAAATTAAATGGTGTGACCCCTTGTTGACTGGTTTGTGTTGAAGGGGGGAATAGTGAGGAAAAGGCCGAAAAGAAGACCCAACTCGGTGGTTGGCTCGCTAAGTCAACTCACCGAGTTGGTCATGAGCTCCTTCTACATTTCCCGAGCTCGGCATGAGCTCGTTACAACCAATATTTGAGCTTCCTTTTCCATTGCATCAACTGAGCTCCTTCTTACACCTTAAGCATCTACCAACTCGATGAACCGAGCTTCCCTCCGTCAGGTATTAATTGAGCATTGAGCTCAACACCAAGTTCTACAAACTTGTTCCCATGAACTTGTCATCCCCTTAACCCTAACTTGGCCTTACCTCTAAATGACTCATCCATGTGTATGAAATTATCTCCAACACGCTACACAACGACTCCCTCACCCTGACTCGGTTTACTTTCCATTTAGCTACTCTGACCTAATAACCTACTCGTCTCATCTTGGTCTTAGCCGATGCCAACTCTTAGTTCTCTCTTTGTGTGGGATCTTGACTCGCCATCGTAATGTTGGCCCCCTCTACTGAACTCTGAGCTCAAATGAAGTGTCAAATTAATGCGTCTAATAACGAGACAAGCTCCTAGATTAAGTATTCAAGCCACCACAGAAAAATATTCAAACTCCATGCCTCGGGGAGGTATTAGACTATCACGATCTCTACCTTCTGTGTGAGCATTAGTTCGGTTTCATCAAACTATTTCATCATCTCCACAATCAAGCTATCAACTAAGCATGTTGGTGCCAATCCCGAGCTGAGTTGGTTCTTCCTTGTGAGCTCCCCAACCTTTGTAAAATAAATGTAAGATCATCGAGCTATCAACATAACCTATATCACAAATGTCGAGCTCTAGATTCTTCTACATTGAGCTCACACCAAGACCATCACCGATCTATCTCTTGTGTACTCAACACTGCCCACTAAGTTGAGCTCATGTTCTTTTCACCTCGGTAATGTTCACCTATTCCATTGAGCTAGCTATTGCTTTTCCATACCAAGTGGGCCTAGTGAGTTGACTTCAATGAGATGGTTAATGCATGTTAACTCTTTGAGCCCCCAAGAAACTTAAGTTCCACCTCACCATTTTATGAGAGAGCTCCAAGGAATCCTCCGTGATGACTCAATTCCTTCCATGCTCCATGAGCTTTCCTTCTGAAATGTCATTCATCGGTTTGGAAAATAGGTCTTCCTTTTCTGTGAACTTGTCAGTTACAATCCTTGTTTAGCGAGCACATCATTGACTCTCAAAGCATCGACATTATATAAAAAATTGACACAATAGATAAATGCCTCACAACACCACCATTCATTGAGCTCTTGTTCTTCTGTATTTGGTGGAGCTCGCATCTGGTGAAACCCAATCCATATGATTGAGTTATTCGTTGGCCATCTTGATTTTGTGAGCTATCCTAGCGCATGGAGCCATGAACTTGGCCTACCCATACCATGTCTATATTTGGAACTACATCAATCTTATCTCCACATCACCAAAGCTCAGCATGAGCTTGTTGTAACTAATCTTTGATACACCAAATTAAGCTCCTCTTGTGTGTGTGTAGCTCATGTCTTTTCTCTGTAAGTCCAAAGTGCTTCTTCTAATGAATATCTATCCATCGAGCCTTGTCATATTCTTCCTGGATTCTATTCCCTCTGACTTGGCAAGCTTTTTTATGTCATCATGTCAACTGTGATTCTAAGCTCAAAATGGATGAGATCTTGCCATCTATGAGTTCACATGCTATGTTTCAAATCAAATTTACTCCTTAGCACTACCATCAAGCTCCTCACATCCATTCTGCCCCTACCAAAACTACTAAGAATGAGTGATCTTCCTCTTGTCTTTGGGATCGAGTCGAGATTAACTCTCAGCTTAAGTCAAGCTTGCATTTAATATCATGTCATGCTTACCTTTGAGATCACGTAGATCTCACCTCTGAGCACACACCTATGAGTTCACACCCTATTGGCATAGAGATCTCCTCTGAGATATCCTCTAATCTTGTGTTGAGATCACCTTCAAGATTACAACAGATCTCACAACCATACTCGTGTTGAGCTCACCTCCCAACTCATGGTGAGCATGCACCGAGCTCACCTGGAAGTGTGATTTTTCATGACTCGCTCAAAACGAGCTTTCTGTCGGACCCAACCACCCTTCATCACTACAATTACTGAGTTCAAGCCCCTCCATTTGTAAATCATCATGCTTAAGACTATTTCCTACGACTCATCCTTTCACAAAAATATTACCACATCAATGCACCACTTTCTCCAACCGTATTCTAAGCTATGTGTCCCCTGAATTTATTAGATGACTGAGGTCTTATGCATAACTTTCCAGGTTTTCTACCAACTTCCCACTTAACTCGGCTTGGATGGTGCTAGAAGGAGGGATCAGCACACCTCGGCTACACTCGTATGAATCTCCATGTGTGGGGAATGCACCTTGGCCCGCCATCATTGGAACCCCACCTGGTGAATTACCCATAGATCTCTCATGTTTGGCACAACAAAACTCGGGACTTGAGAACCATCTATCCAACCATTAACGCAGTTGTAAGGATTATATTTCCCAAAGTCCCCACATTCTTGGAAAATTGTGTATTAAAACCTGACATGGAATCTTTGACCCGACTTGTCAATGTATTGGCAGAAATAAAAAAACTCTCCCTGTTTGATCGACCCGAGTTGAGTTCAATATGACATCTCAGTCTTCCCATTCCTATATGACTTGATAGTTAAAATGGACAAGCTAGCCAAAACATCTCACATCCAACACCTACGCAGAGCCACTTGAGTCACATATCCCTAATGATCGAGCTACTAAGTTAATCATTATTTGATCCGTGCGTATGAGTTACTATCTCCCTTTCCCTCAATCTAGAAAACTTTCTAATGAAAATCTTGAATGTCTCAATTCAAGCTCACCGATTTATCTCTTAGTGATCGAGTTATGTCCCAACAATCCGCTAAGTTATTCCTTAACTTAGAAATCTAAGCCAAGTTGTACATCAAGCTCTGTTTGCATTTGAGCTCGTTCTTTTTACATCGGTCTTTGATCAACTCACTTGAGCTCGTTTATGGTTAATTCACCAATATGTCCAAGACTCACCAAGCTCATTCTTTTCTCAACCAAGTTATGTTTGAATATCCTTCTTTCAACGTGTTATAATGTCCTTTGAAGGAATCATGAAGGTATAGAAGAACTCCCTAAAAAATTTATACACCAATTTTGACAATTTTAGCTTGTAGACCCTCGTTGTTCATTTTTACTCAAAGGGAAAAATTGGATAACATGTCAAAGGCCATTATTAGATAAGATGTGTGGGGGATTATATTTGGATTAGGATTGTTGATTAAGGATGATGATGGGATTAGGATTGGGACTGTGTGATTAAGGATAGTTAATTATGATGATGTTAGATTTGATTAAAATTTTAATGTGATAATATGGTTAAGGGTGTTCAAAAGCAAGCAACAAACATGTAACACACACCCTAACTATTCCAGTGGGATTGTAATCAAGATATATCCCGATTTTAATACCATACACTTATGGTGGTGCCATAATTGTCTCTCCACCTATGTGCTAACATGGGGTTGGCTAGTGAGCGATCTTAGGGAGTTTTGCCTCCTTACACTATAGTTTGATATGTAGCCAAAAGGGCTACCTAGACAAGGATTGTATGGGCTCACTAGTGACATCCTTGATATACCTTACGATACGTGGGGCATAATTTCATGTTGCAAGTATTTTTTATGATTCCTAGGTATTCAAACGTGGAAGCCCCTCACTTCACACCGCTCTTAAAACAAGAAAGTGCTTATCCAATAATGATAGTTGTTCTTGAGTTTATATACCCCGCCAGAATAGGGGGTGTATCTACGTGTGTGGAGATGACTCCCATAGTCACAATACCCCTGGGACTATGAAAAGTGCATGGATATCACTTCCACATGACGTTTCCCCTACAAAAGAAAAATGGGAAGGCTAGCCATTTTTTATCCTCAAGATCGTCCTAGGATGTGAGAGGAGAGCATGCAAGGTTTTGCCTTCAGGATGAACAAGCAACAAAGGAAAACACACAAGAAATATTATGTAAGAAAATAAATGCTAGATGATAAATATTAGTAATTTTATGATTGGATTTTCGAGAGGAGGCCCTACAAAATAAGGGTTAGTACTTTGATTTTTGAACATAGTATATTAGACCAAACGAGCTGTAAAACAAAAGGATTGGTATTTTTTCAAGCCTACAATCACAAGAAAGGTTATATGAATATAAAAATGGATGGAATATCCCATTTTTCTGAAATAAACCTATAAAAATGGAATGTTATACCTAAAAAAACCACCAAAAACACTTTAAAACAAGGTTAGATGATTAGTTGTAAGGAAAAACTATGATTCTGTAAAGGTGTTGATTGATAGGGCATATGCACAAAAGTATGAAAAAGGCTCGAAAGTATAGAAAAGGTTCCATTTTAGGGAATATATGCCATTCTATGTGCAAAAGTGTCAATGTATGAGAAAATACTGAAAACATGGTCAAAAATAGGAGAAAAATAGGTTTTTTGTGCTACAACAAAGGCATTGAAGTTTCTGCAAAGGCACAAAATTTTGTGCATATGTGCCACTTTAGGAAAAAGGTGACATTTCATGGAAAAGGTGAAATTTTGTGTACATAGGAACCATTTCATGAAAAAATATGGAAACTGGGTCAAAAATAGTCAAAAACAAGGGGAAATGCAATTTCGGAGTATCAAAGGCTAACAAAGGCACTTAAAATTTTGCATAGGCGCTGAAACTTTTTCACAGGTGCCAAATTTCATACATATGTGTTAAAATAGTAATAAGTGCCATTTTTAGTGCATAGGTGCCATTATGGGTTGCATAAGAGTCAATACATAGAGCAAAGGCGTTGTTTCCTGTTGGGGATGGAATCTAAGTTTGAAAGTTCAAATTTTGAAGGGGTAAATGGAGATGAAAGTTCTTGCAAATTTGATAGCCATTGAAAGGGATAAAAAAATATTATAAATGATGAAAATTGGGGGGTAAACCCCATGGTGGGCACCAAAATATAGATGTTAAAAATATTACTGAATTGAATGCAAGAAAACAGCTAAATTTCTTCCCTAATCTAATCTTCTCAAACAAAACCTCGGATAGAGCAATAGATGGAAAGGAGGAGAGAGAAAAATACCTGCACTTAGCTACAAATTGCACAAATATTTCTTTGATGTTTTGTATTTTCTCTTGATTTATTGTTGAATGCTCTTAGATTTCTTCATATTTTAGTGGAGTTACTTGGGAGCACCTCCTCTTGTTTGTTCTTAAATTGTTTGATTTTCAAAGATGGGTTGATTGTGTGATGATATATTGTAGATGAATGATGGATTGATTGAGTGATAAAAATGGTAGATCTTCGCTCTCGATTTCTAAGTTCATGATTTCATGGAGGATGATATTTCAATTTATAGCTAAGGAGTGGAGGATTCAATGGCTAAGATGAGGCCATGTTGCATTTTTGTTGGGCCTTTAAAATATCAACTAAGTACACCAAGGTACGTAGGCACGCAAGACATGTATTGGAGGATGGGCACACATGAAGAAAGTGTGTAAGGCCTAGAAGAAAAAGGGCATGCAAGATAAGGCACGTGGATAGTACCTAGGTTTCAGGACTTAGTTGTATTTGGCATCTCGAGAAGGACACAGGAAAGCAGGACGCGACCACGTGTGCGGAGTGAATAAGGTGTCAAACTAGCCACGTGGGGCCCATAAGAGGATTATGCTTAGTGATGGAGGCACACATGGGATACCATCATGTTAAAACATGCAGATCCCAAGCTAAAGAGCAGGCGCACCTAGGAAACCATCATGACAGAATGTGCAGAGCCCATACCTAACGGAACATGTCCCCATAGAAGGCCCATACAGACACCTGGAAGTAGATCTGAGGCCATAGAAGGAGGCATTGGCACTTCAGAATGCCTATATATGAGTGCCAGTAGAAGAGAGTGAGATGTTATGGGTGTGAGTGTGTGAGAGAACAGAGGGCAGAAAGAACTAGAACTATAACTATAACACGAGCTAGGATATAAGTTTTTTCTTTGTATTGGTGGAGGACATGATCCCTACTACAATGTATGACTTCGGTCTGATCAAGCTGTGGTATTCTAAGTGAATCCGTTGGTTGTAATGAGAATGAATGTAATGAGGTTGTAGACATAAATGAGCATGAGTATAGTTGATTTGATCCATATCTATGTTGTTTCATTTCTAATCATGGATGTTGTGTAATGGATGTAGATCTTATGTGTTTTCCTTTCTACTGTAGTTATCTGATAATTGCAAGACCTTTCTATTTGGGATGAACACATTTGTCTAGAGACCGCTCTGAGTCCTGTCATGAATTTATGTCTCATTTCCACCATTATTCATTAAGTTCCTGATCTAGATGATGATTTCCCACTTAACTCACATAAAAGAGAGACTCAGCGCCCATGAGTGCCTCAGGTGAGTGCCCAGTTCCCACTAGGTGATAGGTGAGTGTGCATGTGGTTCCCTTTTTCTTCATTGGGTATAAAAATGACTACATCTTGGTTTCATTTCTAGGACCTCTTTTTGAAGTTGTAGTGGGAAATGGCATGCATCTTGATCTGTATAATGAGTAATGAAAAAGTGTTTAACTTTGGAGAGTGTTGAATCATGGTTTAAGAGCACGAAGGATGAATTTTCTCAGAGATTCAGCACTGGGTCTGAGTTTAATGCACATAGATGGGTAGAAGAAAACCTCTACCATGAGTTATGTAAAACATTTTTTTTTGCTTCCCAGTATAATTGTACAAATAGCTCTCATCATATGCATCTACATCGAATTGGTGTTATAGATCACATGTGTGGATGCAAGAAGAATACCAGAAGTTGCAAGATGTAGATCTAACGTGGACCCATGCTGTGGATCATTGGTGGAGAGGTGTGTTGGCCAGCAACACTCTAGAGTATGTTATCTCTACATACTCTTGCCCAGAAATTACTGATTTTAAGTTTCTGTGAGAGCCCAGAGGATCATTTCTACATGTTATCCCTTTGCCAATGAAGATTTTACTTGTTACCTTGGGTTTAGAGGCATTCCCCATGGCTGACTAAACCATCCTAAGCATTGGGAAATGAAGCTAGGGTGGGGGAAGATGGTAGACCTTGCAGTGGCAAAAGAAAGGGAGGAGAGACGACTTGGGTATAGTGAAGCACATGAAAGGGAGATTGTTAGATGACGCAAAGTTGTAGGTGTGATGGATATGCGGAGGTAGACATTGCAGAAAGGAGTTAAGGTTCACACAGAGGATGTGAAACCTGATCAGTCTGTGCTACCCCATCTTGGCAAGCGTGTAAGAGAGACCCCTTCGGCTTTTGATGAGAGTTCATCATGTGGAGAGAGAAGAGCCATTGGTGCATATCTAAACCCACCTAGTGACCAAACCCTAGCTCTTGGCTTTCTATACCAAGGAAAGAATATTGTTGGCCAAGTTGGTATCAATGAGAGTGACCGAGTTGTACCCAAGAGGTATAATTTCTCATTCGAAACTTTTATGTCTACACATATTCTTATTTTTAGAGGGATTTTTGGATAAAGAGCAAGTGCACCAACCTTCAATCTCGTGTCTGGGAGCGGCGCAGGGTAAACTATTGGCAGTGTGGCATCATCTTAGATCATGGGCGTGTAGTTCAGTGGGACTATGGGGACCATTGGCACAACTACTGCAGCACATGGTGGATTTGGTGGATCAGGAGGAGCGGGAGCTAGTGGATGCGATGGATCTGGTGCATCGGGAGGAATAGGACCTGGTGGGCCTGGTGGATCTGGCAGTGGAGGAAATACCAGAGGGAACCAAGGCTCTGGCTCAGGAGGACAAGGACCTCAACAACCCCCTCAAGTTTTCATTGAGATGTCATTACATTTTCTAGATTACAAGGGAATTAAACATGTTGTAGAGCATGTTCACAAGTGTGAGCTACTATGGCACGCGAAAGGGATCACTAGCCCAAAATGAAAAGCAATTCATTTTGCAACAACGTTGCAAGGGCACGCACATAGCTAGTATAGGAAGTATGGCCCTCATCAAACAATGGTGGATTAAACTACTTTAAAGAATTCCTTCTTAGAATAATTCCACATTCCTGAGTTTAAACAAAAGAGCATCAACGCCTTGAAGGAGATTCAACAAGGAATGGCAGAGAGCATGCGGGAGTATGACACATGGTTTAAGACTCTCCTATCAAAATTGTCATATGACATTCACCCTTCACAGCATGCTCAATGGTTTTTTGGGGGGGTTGATAACACCCTTCAGAAGAGCTTTATCTCACAAAACTTTCACAGACCCGCACGAAGCGCTTGAGGTCTCCCTGCGTGCCGAGGCTGTTGGGAGTGTTGATACTAGTGTTAGCCCATTTTTGGAGGCTTAGATCGCTGTTATGGCTAAGCAGCTAGACAAGTAGTCTATGACCTCAGCACATGAGAATCGAAGTGGTTCATGGTGTACAGATTATGAAGTTGAGGGGTATGTCAAGGATAATTTCCCCTGGAGGACAGTACGCGTCATAGCAGTAGATTATGAGATTTGTCATGGAGACCATGATGTGAGTAAATATCCCTTATTGTAGCATGCGATGTGGAAGAATGTGTCCTGGTACTGTAAGATCTACACCTCTACAACCCATGATACCAAGGATAGTAGAATTATTGACCAGATCCATAAATTCATTGATCATGGGGTGTGCCAGACCAGCATTGCTAGTAGTTCTAAGGGTGATGATCGAAGTTATAAGGAGATCACAGATGGAGGCAGGCACGGAAGAGGGTTTTGTGGAGGATTACCATGGTCATGGTAACTGTGGGGGAGGAAGAATTGAATTCCTATGCGGAACCTGTTTTAATTGTGGATCTACCAACCACTACAAGCATGAGTGCCCATACTTATTGTAATGCTCATACTGCGGGAAGAAGTACAAGTATGAGGAGTGCCCTGAGTTGTTTGAACATATGAGTTAACAACACCAGAAAGACAAAAGGACTTAAAATGGTAATCATTAAGAAGGTATACATCCAATGGATGCCACGAGCAGTGTGCAATACAGGATTGGAACTTGTTTTGGTTACCACAAGAGTAGAGCTCATGCGCGTGGAGGGAAATGCCAAGGTAGCAAGAACCTAGTTTCAAGGGAAGAAGAGGCACATGGAAAGTACCCAGACCCCGTGCATCAAAAAGAGGTGTACCAAGACACCATGGACATGATTCGGAGTTTGCAAGGAGAAATCCAAGGTTTGAAGGAACAATCCAAGAGAGAAGAGTAAAAGAGGAGGATTGAGGTGCCAAAATATGACTTGGATGAGGTCAAGGAGGTATGTAAGATGCTAAGGCAAGAGAAATATTATTCCCTTGCTAGGAGCATGGTTGAGAGAGAAGGTACCACGCGTGGGAGAAGAGTGTGAGAGGAAAGTCCTGCATGTAAACCTTCCCCCTCACAACCTCGACTATGATAAGGAGATCACATTGAATACATTCGTGGATGGATGGTTCAATAGAAATATCCTCATCAACACAGGCGCAGAGGTCAATGCTCTCACTTTGGATGCTTGTCATCAGATGGGAAGGCCTACATTACAACCATCTTCAAATGTGTTGTATGTGGGAAAACAAAACAAAAGGAAATGCCCATCGGTTTTTTAAAGGATGCAACCTAACACCATTCAAGAAGATTTGTGAAATTGGGCAATAGACTTTGTAGGCCCTGTTTGCACCAGCAGCACATAGGATTGGATCACACTATGTGATCACTTGCATGGACTATTTGACAAGGTGGGCAGAGGCCACCCAAACTAAATACTTTACGGAAGCTACAGTAGCAAGATTTTTGTGGGAGAACATTATCACGAGGTATTGGATGCCCTTTGAGTCTAACCGGCGATAGGGGTACACATTTCTTGAATGAGACCATGAGGATCCTATTAGTAGATTTCATTCTGGCTCATCACAAAATAACTACTTCCTATCACCCTTAGGATAATGGAACTATTGAAGTATTTAACAAAATACTTATTCACACATTGACTAAGATCTCTGACGTCGGGAGACCAAGATTGGGATGACAAGATATCAGCTATATTATGGGCTTACATGACAACTTCTAAAATGTTGAACAAGGCCACACCATTCCAATTGGTGTTTGGCAAGGAAGTTGTCCTGCTGGTTGAATTCATGTTACCTTCTCTACGTATAGCGTGCGCAAGAGGGCTGGATGATGAGAAAGTGTTTGGAAGAAAAGAATTGATGAACTGATGAAGCTGGATGAGAGACGATCACTTGTCAGGGTGGAGACAAACAACATAGAAAGTAAAGAAGAAAGAATGTCATGATTGCCACATCAGAAACAAGAAGTTTGAGGTTGGGAAAATGGTCCTACTATATGATTCTAAGTTTTTGCACCATCCTGGAAATTTAAAAGTGCATTGGTTAGGTCCTTACACCATCTCATACATCCTATTGGTACCCATTTTGATCCTCTATCATTTTCCCATATTTCCCCTTTGTTATACATGCCCAAAAAATGTTTTTTCTTCAAACTTGGTGATCTGTATCCTATTGGTACCCATTTTGATCCTCTATCATTTTCCAATATTTCCCCTTTGTTATACATGCCCAAAAAATGTTTTTTCTTCAAACTTGCTGATCTTGTAAAACTTTGTTCTCCAGACTGAATGCTTTCAAAAGCTCATAAACTTATTATTTTGCCCCATTTTGAAGGAAAAATCCATGCATTGCCTTGTTTATGCCCTAATTTTTCAAAACCTGTGGGCTATGTCATGTTTTACCTTTTTCACGATCATGAAAAATCAAAATTTACCGATTCATACTTGTATGTATTCAAAAATTCAATCCCAAGGTCGAGAAATTGCTCAAAAATCATGTTTCATCTTATTCTATTTCAAAAAAGTTCCATCCTTGGTGAAAAAATTAGGTTCTGGGCACAACTGCAAAAAATTTGTGTTTTTTTACAGTCAGATGGGCATATTTTAGACGTCAAATTATTGCTGAGAAGTCGGAGGGTACGTGGCGGCATCTAATTAGTTGAGGAACAGTGAGGAAGTGTTATAACTTATCATTTTTTGCCTTTTTGGCGAATGAGGCATTTTTTGGCCTAGGGCTCTGCTTTTTCCAATTTTGCCAACGTGGCGTGTTTTGATTGGCTGAGGGATGGTGAGGCATTTTTTGGCCTAGGGCTCTGCTTTTTCCAATTTTTCCAACGTGGCATGTTTTGATTGGCTGAGGGATGGTGAGTGGTTGGATTTCCTTAGAGTTTTTAGACTTTATTTTACAAAAAAATTTAAGTCACAAGAAGGTCCGAAGCTCCACAACCAATCACAGGAGGACACGTGTCCTCAAAAGATTAAAAAGGGGGGATCGAGCTGATGGGGGACTTAGATTTTTTAGCTCTATTTTTCTAAGGTTAAAAAATGAGATGTAGCCCCTGCTCCAATCAGAGGAGGACACGTGGCAGAAATCAAGGACTGAGGGGATTGTGGACGGTGGAGGTATTTTGAAGTTTTTTGTCTTTGGAGGCAAAAAGGTTAAGGTAAACTTTTGAAGCACGGCCCCGTGGCCAATCATGGGGTGGACATGTGTCCATGAAAAGTTAGAGGGAAGTGCGGGCCAAAGAAGGAAATGGGGAATTTTTACCTTTTTAGAAAAAGGAATTAAGGCAAAAAATTGAGCCGCGGGCTCGCGAATGAGCCATAGGGAGACACGTGGAAAAGACAGAGCGGGTTAGCGGGGCCCGCGAATGAGCCATAGGGAGACACGTGGAAAAGACAGAGCGTGGTTAGCGGTGGTGGCAGAGGCAAAAGGGAAATTTTTCCCTTTTGCTAAAAGACTTGGAATGGAAAATTCGAGGCATGGCCCGTGTGACGAATCATCGAGTGACACATGGCAAGGGAGAAATTGGGTGTGTGGGCTCGCAGGGGGAAAAGGGCGAAAAATTTTCCAATTTTCCAAAAAAAGGTCAAAATGCGCAGAATTGAAGCGCGATCCCAATGGGGGTCCACCATGTGCCACATGTCATCACCAAAATTCAAGGGTAGAGGGGCGGAGAAAAAATTCTATTTTTTCCATTGTTTTCAAAAATGTCAAAAAGTCAAAAGGTGAGCCCGAATTGATTCCCAATCATATTTGGACACATGGAGGGCCCCAGATTGAAGGAAAAAGAGCAGATCAAGGGTGACTATACATTTTCATTTTTGGCTGCCATTTTTTGCTCCAAGAAGCTTGGAGATGCAAATATCATTTTTAATCGAACTTTTGATCGTTCCTTTGTGCCTGCAAGGATCAAACTTTTCCATGAATTCATGTGGTGCCTTGTAAAGATCAATGCATTAAGGGATTAATTACAAATTTGAGGTGTTTTTGAAACAAAGTTTTTCCCTAATCCATCCAAACACGTTAAATGTCAAAATTGAAATTTGCAGAGGTAGTTTTAAAGTGTGAAAAGGTGAAATGATGAGAGGAAAGGCATCTGCAATGCCTTGATGATGAAAAAACATGCCTCTAGGAAGGATAATGATCTGAATATTTGTAATAATTAAGTCTTTTTGAAACACCTGGCAACTCTCGTTGTAAATTTGTTAAATGCCATTTTCAGTTAATCATGAGAAATTGTTGTAACAAACTTCATCCCTTGGCATATGCTTTGCTTGGGAAAGAAGGCTCCAATGTGGGCTAGAGATATATAATTCATTTTTAAGAAATGCAAAATGGTCAGAGAAGTTGAAAATCACGAGAAAATTCTGAGAGAAAGCTCAATTTTTTCTGAGAAACCCACTAAAGAACCAGGTTAATTTCTTTTGTATTGGATCTTCATGTATGGCACTGAGTTGGTATGTGATTGGTTAAGTGTATAGCCATCACATAGCTCTAATATTGTTCATGAAACACTCCCCTGCTGATGAATGGGGACTAACAAGCTTTTGAGTTAATCTATGTTTTTCTGGGAAATATGATGTTTGTTATCATTTTAAATACCTACAAATAGTTTTGGGCATTGTTCTTGTTGCAATCTTGCATTGAAAGTCTTTAGAAATCACATAGAATCTCATCCTTATTGATAGTTTGGTGGCACTTGCGAGTTTTGTTTGTCAAAAGAGCTTTCATCTGGCATTGAAGCCATAAGCAGTTTGAAATTACTCCACCCTAGCTTCATTTGTTGATTGGGATTGCTTGTAAGCCTTTGGGGGTACCTTAGGCGTGGTTTTGATCAAGGATTTTTGTGTTTAATTGAGTTATTTACTTCAAGCTCTTGTGGTGAGTTCTCAAATACTGTGTGAAGAGTGCAACCTGGGCTTCCATTTATGCATCTTCTAGTTGAAAAGAACATCTTGATTATTTGAAGCATTTTATCTAATAGTCTTTCAAGTATTGTAGAGGCTGTCAAAGATTTGACATCTCTAAGTTTGTCTTGTCAATGCCCCACAAAAAAATCATTCTGCTGAATAACTAATCCTACCCATATTAACCCCTGCATTGCATTGTGTGTCAACAAAATAATCTAACCCTACCCATATTACCCCTACATTGCATTGTGTGTCAACAAAATAATCTAACCCATCTACAAAAATGCATAAAGTAAATCAGGATCATACAATGTCTTCAGTAGCCTCAGCCTTGTCTTGAAAGCATTTCCATAATTTTGTAGTGACAGCTCTGTTGAGTTTAAATAATGGAAAATTGATCATGTTTTCCCAAGGCCATTTCCATACAATATGCACAGTATAAGGATATCTCCACCTCCTTCACAAAAAAGAGGCTGACAATATAGTTTCTCTTACCTTGGTGTTGAAAGGCACAACCTAAAATTGTGAGGGTTAGATCAAATCCTTTCAAAGTGATATCCATCTCTCCACAAATCTAAGTGCTAAGTGCCAGTTAGATCACATCCCTGACTACAAAAAGACATATATCACGATCTATCTGCCTTCAAACTTCATCCTCATATTTTTTATGTTGCTCAGAACTGAAAAGGAGAACAAATTTAGGTACCAACAGCTCCTTGATTCAGGTGCATACAAGTTACAAGCGTTGGATGGGATGAGATTGCTAGGAAACTTCAATGGGAGTAGGGTTGAAGCCCTACTATAAATAAGTCTTATTGGTATTTATCAATAAGGCAGTAATGCCAGTTAGCTTATGATTTTCTCTAGATCAGTTTCCTTTCTTATGTTTCCCTTTCTCGTTGTTGTTTTGTGTTGTGCCTTGGGTGCTAGTAATCTCATTACTCTCTAGTGAATTTGTACATGCATAGAGGACCATGCATTAGTTTTAGTGTGGGGTGGAGTAAGGTGGAAGAAATTGAAGTGTGAAGCGTCAGGAAGGATTGAATTGAAAAGCCTGATTGAATGGCCCTATAAAACAAATGCATGTAAGGAAAATGTTAAAAAGGATGGTGGGTGTCAGGAAAATGTTACATTAAGGATCCACGTACAAGGGAAGAAGAATCGCATAAGCAACACGAGTTAGGCGAGAGAACAAAAACAAGGACAAAAGAAGTGCCTTCATCATGAGGTATGCGTGCACAAGATTATCATGTCTAGATGGTTCGGTTGTGCGCCAGAAGGTAGGATAATTTTCCATGCAAGGATGGGCACGTGAGTGAATGCACGAAAGTCAAGATTTTTTGAAAAAGCCACACTAAGTGCTAATGTATGGTGGTAGGTAAGGTAGCATTTAATGTTGCAAATCAAGAAAAATCTATAAATAAAGGGTTGAGGTATTTCATTTTCACTTTGCGAATAAGGAGAAGAAGCAATTTTGTATCTCTACAAACTAGGGCTTCCAGAGCTGATCCGTGCGAAGGAAAATCTGAGAGGTTGAAGCGTGAATAGCTAGTTTGGATTTACGACCCAAAAGGAAGGGATTTCACGTGTATAAGGGAAGTTGTGAGAAGGCACCATCTTATGAAAGGAGTATCCCCAGTTAGGGTTTGAAAAACTAGGGCATGGATTTAAGATATTTTCTTCACACGTTTGCAATCTAAGGGTGAAAGAAGTGGAAGATCAGAGTAATAGGAAGTGATTGAAGTAGTAAGAGGACCTAGACGATGGCACCCAAGAAACCAGTTAACACACCCAAGAAGGGAAAGGGCAAGGCCAAGGCCAAGAAATAAGAAACTGACATAAGTACAAATGAAGAGTGGTATGTAGAAATGCAGTACCTGGATGGAGTATTACTGGGAAAGGAGTGGGAGTCCCATCTAAGAAGCATGTCTTTGAATGACTAAAATCATCGAATAAGCACAATCAAGAAGGAGATGGTGCTGGAGTTAGTGCACCCAACAAATAAAAGGACAATAGAAGGTTTTCCCATCAACAACAATGATGTGAAGGTCAAGATGGAAAAGGAAGGGTTATTGCAACTCTTTAATTTCCCGTATTTTTGGGAATCCTAAGCACCTATATCAATGGTTGATGTTGCGTGTGCATGAAGACTACTTCCATTTTACAGGGCATAAGATGCGCATTACCCCTCAGCTCATTTCACAGTTCACAGGCCTCATATGTGAAGGAGACAGTTTAGAGGATGACTTAAGCAACAAAGAGGTAGTCAATGAAACTATCGCCGCCTATGCATACAAAAAGGGGTCAAGGTACTACGATATCTCAAATATCGAGGACTCGGTGATGAAGATGGCCACATATCTAGTGATAAAGTTAAATGGCCAGGAGAGATGGACCCAAGTCAATAAACCATGGTTTCATGTTTGCAAGAAAATTTCATAGGGCACCATCTATAATTTATCTGCATTTATCATGGAGGAGATTGTCAGTTGCGCAAAGGAAGGTGACAGAATCCTCTTCAGCAATGTCTTTCTCACCATAGTTTTTTTAGAGATTGGAGTCCTTGATGCAGAAAATAAGTTCATGTGGGAGTACCCTACTGAGAACCCTTCGCCAGCAAAGAGAGCAAGATCCTGGAGATGAAGAAGATGATAGTAGGGAGGATGAGCCTGAAAGAGAGCAAGAGCCACCTGTGTTCAACCTATATGACTTAGGAGAAGATAGTGGGGAAGAAGGAATAGGAGTTCGTGTTCTGTACGGTGCAAGAGTAGTCAGGGTGAAGAAGGCACCCAAGAAATGCCCATGAAAGGCAAATGAGGAGGTTAGCGTGAAGGAGAAGGAACCTATAAGCTTTACGGAGGAGTAAGTAACCGAGGCAGCAGAAAGAGAGGTGATAAAAATAATCGAGGCCTTGGTAGAACAAGAGTTGGAGCACAACACTGAGCTAGTATTGGAGGAAGGAAAAGAGGAGATCGATGAGAAAGAGTGAGCCAATATGGGAGGAGGTCCCAGTTGATTAAGGAGAAGAAAGGTAAGCTTCCCCAAAGGAACGCACTTGGGAAGGAGGATCCTTGATGCAGAACAGGGACAAGTCATGAACTATGTTGATTACCAGAAGAAAGTGTTACGCACACATTTCCAGTGCACCATACCCATGGAAAGGATCCTAGCCATGGGGTCATTTGATAAGAAGGGAACATACCCCAAGACAAGGAATATGCTCTCTTGGGCATTTGAGTCCCACATTGACAAGCCAAACTTCAAAGTATGTAGAGGGGAAATCATAACAGTACCAGAGTCTAAGGGAGCTAATCCCCTAGTAAATGCCCAGCAACTCTTGGATGAGCAGCTCTGTAATGTGCTCAACAAGGTCGTAATTGAGACTAAGGCTAGGCTCTTTGTGAGAAATGACAGCATAGGGGTTCTAGAGGAAAAGCTAGCAAAGAAGGAAGAGGAGCTGGCTGAGAGGACAAAGGCCTTGAAATAAGAAGAGTTGATCAATGCGCAGCTAAATCGCGAGGTAAAGGATAAAAAGGAGAAGGTGCAAGAAGTATACAAAAAGGTGGAGTCTATCAAGAGTGCCATCATATTGAAGCATCCATACCTATCATCACCCATGTAGAAGTACCGATCCACTCTTGAATGCTTAGAGGACCTGACGCGCATCCTTACCATGAAGAGACAACCATTGGCCCTGGAGTCCGCATAAGAAGTGGCAGCATGCCTGGAGAGAGAGGACAAGCTGAAAGTGGTAACGCTCATTTGCTGAGTATAGTGAGGTGCTCACGAATGTCAAGGCTTCTACCCAGTCTGCTGAGGCAACATATGATAATTGCATAGACTGGGATAGGGTGGAAAGCACATTGGTCGCCACTCACGAGGCAGAGCTAAATGACTTCTAGGAGAAGAATAAAGGGAATAGGGTGGAAAGAGACAAAATCCTCAGTGAGGTTGAAAGAAAATTTGAAGCCATTAAATCCTTAAGGGGCTTAATCAAAAACCGGTTAAAGGAACTGTACCCATAGATCACCAGGAGGATGGATGCACTTGAAGACCTAGGTAAAGAGATGGAGAAGGTTGTTGACACCTTGGGTGCCTAGGGAAAGGGACTAAGTTTTGAGGAGGTAAGCACCCTATTCGGTGACCTCTTTCGGAAATATCAGAGTGAGGTCGATGGCTAGAACATGTTGGAGGCCGACCTGCAGAGGGATTTTCCTAGCTTGCTAAGATAATGTCACCCTCCCCCATTCTTTCTTCTCTTCCCCAATTCCTTCATTCTTGTATTATTTTTGCAATATATTAGTCTACATCTTGGTTCCTTTGTCCAGTGAAGAATTTTTCCCATGGACGAAGAACAAGCATAGTGTGCGGTGATGGTGGGCCCCTAAAATATCGACTAAGTACATCAAGGTGCGTAGGCGCATAACACATGGATTGAAGGATGGGCACATAAGAAGAAAGTGTGCAAGGCCTAGTAGAAGAAGGGCGTGTAGGATAAGGCACACGGATAGTACCCAGGTTTCGGGACTTAGCCGTATTTGGTGTCTCGGGAAGGACACAATAAAGAAGAATCTGACCACAGATACGGAGCAAATAAGGTGTCAGACTAGCTGTGTGTGGCTGACAAAAGGAATATGCTTAGCGATGGAGGTGCACATGGGAGACCATCATGTCAAAACATGCAGAGCCCATGCTTAAGAGTAGACACACCTAGGAAACCATCATGGCAGAATGTGCAAAGCCCATAACTGAAGGAACATGTCCACATAGAAGGCCCATACAGACACTTGGTAGTAGATCTGAGGCTGCAGAAGGAGGCATTGGCACTTCAGAATGCCTATATATACGAGTTCCAATAGAAGAGAGGGCGTGCATGTGGTAGATAGAGCTACAGAGCAGAGGCTAGAAGAAGCTAGAAGTAGGACATGGGCTGGGTCATAAGTTTTTCTTTGTATGGATGAAGGACATGATCCCTATTGTGATGTATGACTTTGGTCTGATCAAGCTATGGTAGTCCAAATGGACCCATTTAATATAGTGAGAATGAATGTAATGAGGTCACAGACATAAATGAGCATGAGTATAGTTGATTCGATATATATCTATGTTGTTTCATTTCTGATCATGGATGTTGTGTAATGGATGTAGATCTTATGTATTTTCCGTTCTGATGTAAGTTATATGATAATTGCAAGTCCTTTCTATTTGGGATGAACACATTGTATCTAGAGACCTCTCTGAGTCCTATGATGAATGTATGTCTCATTTCCACCATTATTCATTAAGTTCCTTATCTAGATGATGATTTCCCACTTAACTCACATAAAAGAGAGACCTCAGAGCCTGCACATGCCTCGGGGTGAGTGCCCAGTTCCCACTGGGTGATAGGTCGGCGTGCATAGGATGTCCCTTGTTCTTTAGTGGGTATAAAAATGACTACAATTTTGATCAAGGGTGGATAATGCATGTAAGGATTAGAGGATTCTATAGTAGAAGACTCTAGAATTGAATTCAAAATTCATGGAGGGAAGAAGCTTCTATTGAATTAAAAATTCAATATAAGGAGAAGGTTAGAGAGGCTTCTAGAAATAGAAGCCTCTAGATTTAGAGGTGGAGCATGTGATTAGGATTAGAGTTGGATTAGGTTAATAAAGTATGATTAGATGTGAAGTTACATGGAAAGGATAGATGTAGGGATATGTAGGGTAGGTGGGTAGGTAGATATAGGAATATTAAATTCCTAGAAAATGTTAATGAAGGGTTAAAATAGGATAATAGGATATAATAAGAAATTAAATTGATTAATGATAAAATGGGATTAATGATTTAAAAGTATTTGGGATGAATGGTAAATGATGATAAAATAATAAAGGGGTAAATATGATAAAACAGATAATAGTAATTAATCTTGCGATTAATTATTATATGGATGATGTTCAGATATTTGTAGGGCAGGTTAATCGTAATTAACCATGTCAACATTTTAGATGTCTACAAATTTAACTTAGGAAATAAAGAATTGGAATGAATTTAATTATAAACTTCTAGTGTAATTCTGGTTTGAAAATTTGGCAAGATTTGATGTATGTATGTATGTATGTATGTATGTATGTATGTATGTATGTATGTATGTATGTATGTATGTATGTATGTATGTATGTATGTATGTATGTATGTATGTATGTATGTATGTATGTATGTATGTATGTATGTATGTATGTATGTATGTATGTATGTATGTATGTATGTATGTATGTATGTATGTATGTATGTATGTATGTATGTATGTATGTATGTATGTATGTATGTATGTATGTATGTATGTATGTATGTATGTATGTATGTATGTATGTATGTATGTATGTATGTATGTATGTATGTATGTATGTATGTATGTATGTATGTATGTATGTATGTATGTATGTATGTATGTATGTATGTATGTATGTATGTATATATATATATATATATATATATATATATGTATATATATATATATATATATATATATATATATATATATATATATATATATATATATATATATATATATATATATATATATATATATATATATATATATATATATATATGTATATATATATATATATATATATATATATATATATATATATATATATATATATATATATATATGTATATATATATATATATATATGTATATATATATATATATATATATATGTATATATATATATATATATATATATATATATATATATATATATATGTATATATATATATATATATATATATGTATATATATATATATATATATATATGTATATATATATATATGTATATATATATATATATATATATATATATATATATATATGTATATATATATATATATATATATATGTATATATATATATATATATATATATATATATATATATATATATATATATATATATATATATATATATATATATATATATATATATATATATATATATATGTATATACATATATCTACAATATGTATGTATGTATGTATGTATGTATGTATGTATGTATGTATGTATGTATGTATGTATGTATGTATGTATGTATGTATGTATGTATGTATGTATGTATGTATGTATGTATGTATGTATGTATGTATGTATGTATGTATGTATGTATGTATGTATGTATGTATGTATGTATGTATGTATGTATGTATGTATGTATGTATGTATGTATGTATGTATGTATGTATGTATGTATGTATGTATGTATGTATGTATGTATGTATGTATGTATGTATGTATGTATGTATGTATGTATGTATGTATGTATGTATGTATGTATGTATGTATGTATGTATGTATGTATGTATGTATGTATGTATGTATGTATGTATGTATGTATGTATGTATGTATGTATGTATGTATGTATGTATGTATGTATGTATGTATGTATGTATGTATGTATGTATGTATGTATGTATGTATGTATGTATGTATGTATGTATGTATGTATGTATGTATGTATGTATGTATGTATGTATGTATGTATGTATGTATGTATGTATGTATGTATGTATGTATGTATGTATGTATGTATGTATGTATGTATGTATGTATGTATGTATGTATGTATGTATGTATGTATGTATGTATGTATGTATATATATATATATATATATGTATATATATATATATATATATATATATATATATATATATATATATATATATATGTATATATATATATATATATGTATATATATATATATATATATATATATATATATATATATATATATATATATGTATATATAAAATTGGCAAGATCTTCTTGTTAGAATATAGAAATAGTCTCTCTTTGTTGTATATTTATGTTGGCTTTATAATTCAAAGAAAATCATCTTCTTTTTAATTGATTTATGTATACTTATTTGTTAGCATAATTGGGTTCAACAAATTATACACACACACACACACACACACACACACACACACACACACACACACACACACACACACACACACACACACACACACACACACACACACACACACACACACACACACACACACACAAGAGATAGTCAATTTTTGATTAATTCTGGTATACCCATATTCAAAAAAAAAATCAATAACTTATTTAGTTACAATGCCTTGTTACTAAATAAGTTATCCAAACTTGTGTGTGGATGTGTGTGTTTGAAGAATAATATCGTTTTACTAAGAAGATGAATATGGCAAAACTGTTTTTTGTTAAGGTAATGTTTTTGTTTTAGATAAATAAAAAAATGTAATGTGTGGGGAGGGTGGGATGATTGTCTTACCTTCCCCCACACTCTGATGTGTGAATATTGAGGGTAGCCCACAACTATGGCATGGGAAACATCCCTTCCCTTACTCTACATTGTTACCATGACCAACGATCGTCTGCCCCTACACAAGCCATTCGGCCTACTATATATGCAGCCACCCTTTTTCAGGCTTATCAACAGTGTATATATATATATATAATATATATATATATGTATATATATATAGTTCATATACATATATGTATCTACATACTATCTATCTCTCTCTCTATGTGTGTGTATATCTCTACTCATATATAATATATGTATGTATATGTATAGATTATACATATATTATGTATATACATAAAATACATGTATATACATATGTATATATATTTATATAAGATACTTATATTATAATATATATCTATATATCTATCTGTAATGTGTATATACATATATATACATATGTTGTAGTATGTAGTATGTAGGGTTATGTATATTGTGTTGTGTTGTGTGTGTGCGTTGTGTTGTGTGTGTGTGTATTTATATTATATATATGTATATTTTATATGTATATATCACATCTGTATATAGATATATATGTCTATGTATTTAAATATGTAATAATATGTATAGGTATATATATATCTATACATACAATATTATAACATATACATAGTATTATATCTATATATCTATAATACTATATTATATATGCCTAAAAAAATAAGTATATAAGAGTACCCATAATAATAATATTTAATCTTTATCTTGGCTCAGAATTATGAGCCATTAGAGAAAACAATAAAAAATTCAAAATAAATAATAAACTTGCCGATCCTTTGGGTTCAAACACGAAGCTTTGAATGAAAACCATTTATTTGAAACCCTAGTAAACCAAACAACATGTACAAATTTTAATGGAGTGGGTAATCCTCCCTAAAACTCTTCTTCCTTAATCTCTCCATGATTTCTTCCCTGCACATAAAAAGGAAAAAAACCAAAGAAAAGGAAAATAGGGCATCTGGGTGGAGGAGATGAGTAAAAATGAATAATAAGAATTAGGTTTGATATTTTATCCTCACAAGATATCAAATTTTATAGTTTTTGATCTAAGGGTGGAGATGTCTTAGATCATAGGGCTCAGATTTGATGTGCACAATGACTTAAGTCATTTGAGTGTACTTTTAAATGAATTAAATTAAATGTTACCTTGTTAATGGCTTAGGTTATGTTTTGTGTGGCCTTCATAGTATATGAATAAATTAACTTAATATTTTATTTAATTATGGGATAAATATGAGGGCCTGGGTCCATTTCGGAGACGAAATGGGACCCATGACCACTTTTATATTTTTGTCCTTTCCACAAACCTTTTATATGGTAGCAAAATCCTTTTACTTTACCACCATCATGATAGGTTTATTGTTGACACTTTTTAAAATAATCATAAATTGTTTAACTTTCAGAAGTGGTGTTACATCGACTCTCTGTCCCTTAAGTGTAAAAATGTGTCACTATAATACCATCACAAAAATTGTTCTAATCCTCCATATTGTTCGTGATTGCAGTTTGGTGTCGCTTTTCTATTTTTCGTGACTTAGTCTCATTTCATTCATTACGAGTAATCACAATCGCCGAAGAACTAAATAAATTTAAACAAAAAAATTTATTACCACATTTGTTATGTTTGTCTTTTTGTTTGGGATGGTTGGTTGTATTTTTTACCCTTTTGAAACTCACACTGAGCAAGGTGCAACAGAAAAAAACTAGATGGTATTTACTAGCTACCCCATTGCAACTAATTGTATTCCCAAGTTTCTACATTGAAGACAATTGTTATGTAATGTAAACATTTTTTGTGTTCTTATAGAGTTCTACAATGTTTATGGTTCACCATGCAAGAGCATATTTCAGACCATCCCTAGAACACATATTTTTTAACTTCCTGGTTATGATTAAAAGTATTTTTTAGTTTTACACTTTAACATTAAGGATGTTTTCACCTTGGTTGAAATTGTACTCATTCTAAGTATCATGAGAGTTTTATAAGACCCTATAATTACTTTCAATCATGATGTGGGGTGATCCTTATTTTCTTAGAAATTGTATCACATAATAAAGTATTGCAAGTAATCATATTTCACCATGTCAAAGCTATTTGGAACCAATGTGAAAAAGAAACCCACATTTAATTTTCATGCAACTCCATGTCTTAATCATCATTTTAACAACTTTAATTTGATGAATAGTTATCTAGATAAATTTTATGTTAAGGGAATATAATGTAAAATTACATTAAAAATTTTCTATGTAAAAATAATGGATAAAATTGGAGTTCATTTTATATCAGAAGAAGGTTCAAGGAAATTCAAACTTTTCGCAAGTTTGGTGTAAAGCTAGAATCCACAACCTTTTTCACATACTTGAATCCTGTGCAAAAATGAGAGTTTTGGTTCAAGGTATAGACATATATGGAAGTATAATGCATTTTTTTGTATAACATTATATTTATTTGCATACACAAATCACGAACTATTTGAAAAACTGACTCCAAGATATACAAACGTGTCATGGAATGTATTTGTTTAATTTATTTTATCAACCAAATTAATCAAGGATATGTGGTGCCATGGGATAATTTTTTAATAATGTGTTTTATTGACATTGAAATAAAATCAATAAATTATTTGAACTTGATGTCAATTATTTACATAGAAAATTTAAAAAAATAGTTTTTTAACTTACCTTTATTTTTACGCAACAAACACACTAGGTTGTTTGAGCTCCTTCTCCATATTTGCAAGAGTTAAAATGATAGGTGTAGTGAAAATGGCATCCACTTGGGATTAAATATGCAATGTGGGGCCACATGGTCAAAAGTAACATGACGTAAATACAACATAAAGGTGACATAATTTATGTTGCATTTGTGCCATATTTGTGGCACTATTATCACGTCTTATTTGTATTGGATATCCCTTAAATACTTAAAAACAATCTCAAACACGAATCGACATGAATTTAACCCCAATTTCGACATTTTAACACTATATGTAGTAGTGAAAATGGAATCTTGGAAAATGGAGGAGTAAGTGGAATTTGAGGTGGATAATTAAATTATTATATAACTAGCTAGTGTAGGATTTGATTAAATGGGAAATGATGTGATTAGATAATTAATAGTTATTAATTAGTTTAATTAATTATTCATGGGATTTTGTGGAGTTAAAATGTGATGGCTGGATTAAATTAATTGATGTGGTGGTGCTAGGATGTCTTTAATTAGACTAGTGGCAGATTTGAGGTGTTTACATTTACCACGCTAAAAGGGTGTTGCGATTAGCAATTCCTTTGCAAATAAATTAAACAAGGATATACCCCTAATGGCATGGCTGCTAGGAATATACATATAATTAGAAATTTTGATTAATGAGCCACTTTAATGAATTATGTGGAGGGATTGATAAATTGATTTCAAAAGATAAATGACACTTAGAAATGTTAATTGATGGGACACTTAAATGGATTTGTTGAAGGGATCAATAGCCTAATTGCACAAGATAGATGATACTTGGAAATGTTAATTGATGGGACACTTTAATGGATTATGTGAAGGGTTTGATAGGATAATTAAATAAGGTAGATGGCTAGCTAGTCAGTAAGATTGATTCATTGATGATTGAGGTGTTATGGAAGGGGGGAGTGAAGTGAAGAAGGATGAGAATGATGACATATGGGAGAATTATAATGACATTGGATATGCCAACAAGGATAAAAATTCATCAAATTATGATGATGATTGAGTGAGGGGTGAGGCAAGTGATGGGTGGTATTGTGAATGAGGTATTGACTATAGAGATGATAAGAGGGATAATATGGGAGTAGCATTATTCAAAGCCAATGATAAAAGAGAATGTACTTGAGGACGTGTAAAAATGGAGGTTGGCCATAAGTGTGGTGGTTGATTGGGATTGACTATTTAAATGGGTAGTAGAGTGATCAACTCAGAGTCAAGTAATTTTTGGAGAATGAAATAGAGTGATTCAGATAAGGGCTGAGTTTTTGTGTGGGTTGGAATGAATTTTAAGACTTGGAGGGAAAATGTGGAGGTATTTGAATGGGTCAAATGATGCTTTTAGATTTGGATTATTCTTAATATGTTTAATGATGGATTATGGTTTGATGATGCTCACAATGTTAGTGATGAGTTTATTTTTGATGATGTAAACTTAGTCATGTAGAATGATAGATGAATGTGCATGAAGGAATAAATGTTAGAGAGATGATATGTGCATGCTATATATCTACACAGAGGTATATTTATTTGAGAAATATAATTTTAATATAGTATATGACAAGAAAAACCATGATATAATGCGCCCCATGATGACATTGTTGTAATATGTTGAAAGAATTTTGACTTAAAAATAAAATAACAACATTGATCTAGATTGAAGTGCAACCCGGTAGACAACACACTAACAATGGTGTTTAATGTGCTATAACAATCAAGTTCACAATGAAATATCCATAAACTCGAATGACATTTATTACAATCCCAAATGAATACAAATTGGAAAACTCCATACAAGAGATGTATGCCTAGAGATCTATCTTTTTATTCAAAACAAGCTACTTTATAGCTATACAAGGAGAATATGAAAATAACTGATAAAAATAGAATATGAAGGGCTCTGGATGGGAACCAAAAGGTAATCCTACATGGATACCATCAGTATCCACCTTAGGTATGGATTCAAAAAGATAGAAGTGGAAAAATATGAAAATTTTCCTATTATTACTATTTTTTATTAGTACCCCTTGTTAGGGTCGTATCTCCTAGCCCATAGACCCGTTTTATGAACTAAAATAAGCATAGGAAAGAGAAAGAGAAAGAGAAAATATTGGCGTGGGCAGCTCTTTGTTTTCTTTTCTTTATCGTAAAAAATCCAGAAATGCTTTGGAGACCTTCAAAATTATAAATTACTAAAATATGCTGAAAAATTGCTAAACATAGACTTTCAAGACTTTCCAAAAATAGCTTTTTGGAAATATTGTTCTGGACCAAACACACATAGGAAACAAAAACAATAAAAAAATACACAGAAATTAAATAAAACATTTTTTTCCTGTTTAACATGAAACCCAACCTGTCAATGATAAAGATAACCACGATTTTCCTCGGCAACTAGGTATTCCAAAAATTGGATTGAGAATGATATTTCTTGAAAAATGACGATGATGATTTGTTACAATTTTCAAGAATCAACTTAGGGTATTCATAAAGACAATACAAGGGATTTTTGGTTATTTGTATTTTTCTAGTATTAACTAACTTTTATGATCCCGAGAGTTGTTCTTAGAGCAAAGTGTCATCTTGCCTCTCCATTGTGAAACTCGTGCAGCACATTCTCAATATTATTATTTTTGATGCATATCAATAGAACATCATTCACATATTTCCTAAATAGGATGCCATTAATAAGCATGAAGGGAATGGGTTTAAGTCTAAAATACCTCCTTTTGGCTTTGTCTAAACCTTGAAGGCATTGGTTTGTTTGGAGAAAGTTGACCACATCATGAGTCCAATGTTAAGAATTCTATGGTTTAGTGCTTATCATATGGTTTTATATTTATGCATTAGAAAATGTAAATGTTAGTCATACAAGTAAATAGAGTGAAAATTGGGTGAATAATAATTACGTGAAGTAATTATTATTAAGGTTATATAAGTTAGTGAAATAGTAAATAATAATTACTAGGGTAATTTTATATATATATATATATATATATATATATATATGTTAGTAATTTGTTATAAGTTGTTTTATATAAAACAACTATAACAAATATATTTGTTGAGTGAGATTCAATAACTCATGTTAATAGATTTAGGAGAAAAATGTGGAATGAGTAGTTTAAACTACATCCTAGAATATAGGAATAATATTCCTATATATATAGCTTGTATTGTAAAGTTGTAATTAACATAAATGAAAGATAATATTATGAGTTTTGTTTATTGTTTGTAAATTATATTTACTTCCAATGATATTTTTACAAATCCATTTAGATCATCCTCTACATCCAACAAGAAGTGGGTAAGGAATCGGTTGGTTATTTTTGATCATGTTGAAGCATAAGAATGGTTTCTTCATCACTTTTCTAGTATGAAACAAATTGTTTGCATAGTCCTTCACCTCTAACAAGTTTAATCACCTTGATATCCACATCATATTCCATTACTTTCATCTTGAGGTCTTCAGGTTTAGGGATGAACTTAATATTCCCTTTGTTGATATGGGGGATAAATATTTTAAGACTGGAAACCCTCCATATAAACATGATGAAGATCTGGTCCAACAGTGTCCCAAAGAGCCTTGTAAAATTCAAAGGGAAACCCATCATAACTAGGTGTCTTTTCATTGTCCATTTACATGGTTACTTCCTATAAATCCTCAATAGATAACAAGTGATCACATGCAATTATTTGTGTCGAAGAAACTTTTCTTGGCACAACAACCAAGCATTGTTTTAAGGCAACATTCCACTTAGGTGGAGGGGCTTGAAACAATTTCTTGAAGTGCTTAAAATTTTCCTAAAACATGAGTTGGGAATCCGTGAGCCAAGTTTTGCCATCACATATGGCTCTAATTTTTTGAAAGGAATGCTTGGATTTGATCATTTGAAATAATTCATTTGAAACTTGGTCATTGCAATAGGTCTTAAAAATCTAGATGACTGTAAGAAGGGTCTACCAGGAGGTGGAGTAAAAAGATTCATGTTTGGTGGAGATGGTGATCTTTAAATTGATTTACCTCTTCTCCTTCTCCTTAGCAATAGCTACAAGTAATAAAATGATCCCTCTTTTGTTGTTCTTGACCTAGTCTGAATTATTCTCATGAACTTGAGCACTAATACTGTTAAAACTAGTAAATATGGAGCTTAGATTCGCCAGATGTGCTACTAAAAATCCTCCGAAGGCTAAAATTTACCAAGATACACACCAAAACTTCACAAAATAGAAAGAAAATATTAGTTTTTCCCATCTGGCATGTAGGAACTGTTATCACCAAAAAATAGCACCCTCTGGTTTATCATGTATTGTGGATGAATAAACAGTGTTTTTGGGTAACATGGGATTGTCTCTAGAGTTGTGGGAATTTCTAATTGAGAAAAACCTCTAGAGAAGGTTGGTTCCTCTACCTAATCCTAATGCTAAACTACTCCTAAAATAAGGAAATGCATCTATATAATCCTATTCTATTAGTCCAAGGGACTAGGAGAAGAGAAAGATGCATGAAAATGTAAATCCTACACTAACAGAGGTGATAGTACCAAGAAGAGGGTGGAGAGACACTCTCAAATGAGGGAAAATGGAAGAGAAATGAGAAAAGAGATGACATTCATGAGTGACATAGTCCAAAACATTATTTAAACCACCATTTTTATGGAGCACAACATATTTAAACCCTACAAGGAGAATAAAATATGCATACAATACCTACAAATATAATAAAGAGATAAGAAAATGAAATAAAACACAAGCTAGGATAGATTAATAGCCATTGTTTCAACAGATTCGTAGTAGATTTATGAAACAGATAAGGGCAAATAGGTCAAGGAGGAATACATGTAGTCACGTGGTTGAAGGTTGAGTGCACGCATTTTGATTTCCAATCCAAACTGATTGTTTGATATTCCCTTTGGCTATGAGGAACTACCTATAATGCAAAGCAAGGCCACAAGATACAATCAATAGCAAAAGGTTAGCGGATTTCCTAGCATGAACTAGATCCAAGAAGTGTGATACTTCCTCGACATTTTTCAATCCACTGATATATATATATATATATATATATATATAAAATTCAATATAAAATAAATGAACATGAAAATAAGAGAATCTAATGCTAGTGTTCTGATTTAAGTTTCTCATATTACTATCAATGTTAATCCAATTAAATGCTTTAATAATTAAACTGGTGAAGGCTCCGGGTCAGGTTGTAGGTTGGGTAGGTGGCCTGAGGGTCACAAATAAGGTCTGGGTAAGATCTGGTGTAGCTTGGGTTGATTTTGGATGATTAGGAAGCTTGTTGGTTTAAGGTAGTTTACCAAGCACAGAGACCGACACCGGTCATGGTGTGGCCAATGTCAGTTCAGGATAACCAATATCAGTTACTATAGATAATGGAACAATGTTAAAAGTGGGTGTCTAATCTCTCTTTGTATCTACACAAAGAGTTGGGGAGGCATGTGGTGAGGTTTTAAGTGAGGCAACATCTTTTGGTAAGGTTTTGTGAGGTTTTAAGGATGTTAGGGATAGTTTGGTTGAAATTTGACAGGGGATACAGTAATCGACGTCGGTCTAGTGACCGATGCTGGGAATGAGGAAACTAACGACGGTTATGGTAACTGGTGTTGGTAGGGGCAATTTAGTGAAAGTTGATACAAGGTGATTTTGGGATTCTCTATGATTGCACAGAGAGTGAAGGGGGGGTTGGTTGGGTTCATAATAATGTGAGGAAGACTCATAAAGGTATAAAGGTTAGTTATGGAGAGTGAGAAGGTTTTGGGTGATTGGATAGGTAGATGGGTAGGAAAGTGAGGATGAAAGAATGCAGGAAAGAACCAGATCTAAAAATAAAAATAAAAATAACCTATTAAGTACAAAAATGATGCAAAATAAAATGAACATACTTATATTTGTAATCCTGGTTGAGTGGAGGAAGGTAATGGTTGATCCGTGAAGATCTTGGTGGTCAGTGTCATGGCGTTACTTCCTAGAGTGCTATTATGAATACCAATGCCTTTGGATCAGTGTCATGTGTTTGTTTGGGCCTATGATTGAGTGTATTCCTTTGTTTTGATGCTGAGAAAATCTCTGGTTCATGCTTGAATACAGATAGCTCTCTCAAAACTTGAAGTCACCAACTTGGGAAAAAGGTTGAAAAACTATATATATGGTAACCAATGATGGTTAGGGTGATTGATGTTGGTTGAGGGATAACCGGTGTCAGTTAAGGCGGGAAATCCTAGGATTACCAAAAGTAGAAGATCTTGGCTATTTTTGGCGTGTTCTGCTCGTCAGGTCAGGTCTCAAGTGATGGTTAGAACTTAGATAAGTGGGAGTGTTGTTGGAGAATGAATAGAACTTTAATTTTACGGTCAAACTAAGTCCTAGTTGGCTAAGATAAGTGGAGACTTAGTCTTAGTTAATTAATAGACTAAGAAAAAATTTGTGATGAGGTGTCTAGGTGATGTGGCTAGTTGAGGTGTAAATTAACTTAATTAAAGTGATTAAATTGATTAATAGTGTGAGGATGAACATTAATTAAATTGTAAGTAATTAAATTAATATGTAAGAAGGGTAAGGGTTCATGGTTAGGTGAATAGATTATGTTAATTAATTAAAAGGGACCAAGGGGAGTGTGACCCAAATTCGATGTCTAGATTTACCCCTTTTTTTCATGTATCTTGTATTGGTAAGTGATGCTGACAAAAATAGGAAGTGGTTGCCCCAAACATAGATGAGATTGGGGTTTCCCCAAGTTTTGGTAGAGGTGATTCCCCTCAAACCAGGAGATGATGAGTTGTTAGACGGAGTCAGTGAGTGGTTTGATAAATGGGTAAGTGATGAAAGTGAGAGTACGTGGGTTGTAGGGAATGGTATGGGCACTTTAGGTAATGGGTAAGGTTCATATCAGGTAATGGGTAATGGCAATAGAACGCATGCACATGTATAGATTGTGACACAGTACCAGGTGGAAGAGCATGCAAACTCTACGTCGTCCAAGGTCAATAGGTTTATCCAAACAAGGTTGAAGTGATTCAGGTATCTAAGGTACAGGATATGGTCTGGGAACACAACTTAGGTTAGGTGCAGGAATGTTTAGGTATGATCTAGTACACCAAAGGTTTGGTTGGGATAGATAGCACGGCAATAGGAAAGGTAAGGTCATGAGGCTAAACTACACAAGTAATGTCATCGCAAGGTATAACGAGTACACAAATTCCAATGTCACAAACGAAGGTTCAGGTCAGGGTATGTAGGTCATGGCACGGGTAAGGCCGGGGTATAGGTAAAGAACATGTCCCTAAATGTAATTAAGGAAGTGGATAGGTAATTGAGGCTTTTGTGTATGGTATAATAGGTGTTGGTAAGATCAAAAAGTGGTTGGGAAGTAATGTTTTTGGGCCAAAATGGGCAGAATTTGGGTCAAATTGTAATGGCAAATGACCAATGCCGGTTATGTTATAACCAATGTTGGTTCTAGGGCACGACATGACCGACGTTGGTCATGTCGATTTGGGTCTAAAAAATAAAAATCCATGTTTTGCGGATTCATTTTGACTTTGCCACTGTTTAGAAAATGAAAGAGGAGAAAGTGAGGTCTATAAACTAGGTGAATCATGCATAATTACGTTGAGGTCATGTAGGCATGATTGAGTTTTAGGTCATTTAGGTGTCGAAGGTATGGTCCTATATAGGATAATCAACAAGTAATAAAGAAGGTGATTGGTAAGAGGTGAGAAAAAAGCCACCGAATTGACAAGAACCATAACAAGTCTATCATCCCAAAGATGGTCTTATGAACATAAGACCCTAAAGGTGTTGCATGATTTACCATTCTAATGGGTGAATAAAGTCACATGATGAGAAAATGTCAAATTTTCAGCATGTCCCTTGAGTGGGCAGGAAATTAGGGTGAAAAGGCGATGAGGTGAAAATAGTTTGGTTTTAGTGTAAACTGGTGTGAGATAGCATGCCTATTTGGAAAGAGACCTAAGATCAAAATAGGCAAGTCCATGATGAAAAAGTTATAAGGCATCAAAGGGTTTGTGGCATTCATCATCCCATTTGAAAGAGACGTCATTTTTGAGGAGATGATGAAATGGGTGGCAGCAGTCGGAAAGTTACAAAATAAAATGATGAATAGATTACAACTTTCCTTACAAACTATGAAGTTGACGAAGGTTAGTAGGTGGAAGAATTTTGAGAATAGCCTTGATTTTAGTGGGGTCAACTTCTATGCCACGTAAAGAGATGATAAAACCAAGGAGATTACCAAAGAGAATGGAAAAGACACACTTCTTGGGTTGAAGGTGAACACAATATTTGATGAGACGATCGAAGATGACCTTAAGGACGGTAAGGTGTTCGGCCCAATGTTTGGATTTGGAAAGAATATTTTCAACGTAATATTTTAATATGTGATGCATAATGTCATGAAAGACATAATCCATAGCCCACTAATATGTGGCACTGGCATTTTTAAGGCCAAAAGGCATGACACAATAGCAAAAGGTTCCCCAAGGAGTGATGAAGGTGGTTTTGTGTTGATCTTCTGAGGTAAGTAATATTTGGTTATAACCAGAGAAATTGTCCATAAGTGGTAACATCTCATGGTCAGTGGTGAGATCAACTAGTCGGTAAATACTAGGTAGAGGAAATTCATCTTTGGGGAAAGCTAAGTTAAGGTCATAGAAATTCATGCGAATTAGGAGCCCCCCTGTCACCTTTGTGACAAGGAACAATATTAGAGATCCATTAAGGGTAATCAATGGGTAGGATGAAGGAAACCGAAAAAAGGCATTGGAGTTCTTCTTTGACAAGAAGGGAAATGCGAGGATGAATTTTCCACAGCTTCTGTTTGATGGGTTTGGCTTCAGGAATAGTGAAGATATTGTGGACCAAAATGTTTGGGTCAATACTAGGCATATCAGCATAGGACCAAGAAAAATTGTTTTTATGATCCCGAAGGAAAGAATTAAAATCTTCCTATTCAACAACATCAAAAGATTGGCCTATCTTTAGAATGTGTGGGTCATCCTGAGTGTTAATATTGATTTCAATGGCTGATTCATTTAACATGGTGTGTCTCAGAAGGTAATGACTGGTGGATATACGAATCTTCTACACCAAGGTAGGTGAGAATAGACTCGTCATCCTGACATTGAACGAAATTAATAGAAGGTGTATCATCATTGATCATGTCAGGATATAAGAAGGGAAGAGAAGAGGGAGCCACACCATCTCATTGATAAGTTAGAGATCCTAGAGAAATGGTGTTCATGAAAAAAAAGTTAGGAGGAATGGATTCTAGATCCATTGACTCCATAGGTGAAGGTGGTGAAGTTAGTGAATGGGGTGAAGAAGGTTTATCATCCTCCGTAAGTTTGACTTGGGCCTTCTTGGGAGATGGTTCAGCAAAGCCAATACCACTGCAGTCTTTATGTTTACGGGTGGTGCACGGGATGACAGTATGGCATCCTTGTTCATAGGAAATCAAAACCAAAACCCTTCCATGCACAATGATGGAGGAAGGTGTGGGAAAAGTAGCGGTTGGTGAGAGATTGAAGGTCAAATGAAAATGATCACATTTGGGAAGGCTATTCAGGAAAGTAGGTAGAAGTATCAAGTCCCCCATACGTAAAGTTGGTGCGAAGGTGGGGAGGACCATAAGGGAAAACCTCACCTATGCGGTGATCATAGCGAGGATGTTGGCTAAGGTTACCATACTCTTAAGGAGTAAGAAATGTGTCAATGTTGTACAGGAGGTACTCCCCTAGAGTGAGACGTTGAAAAATGCCTTCTAAGGGATCGGTAGTCAATATGTGGGTAGTAGAAATGGATGAATTACTAGGTGGAGAAGAAGAAAAATCATTGGTTAGTTGAGAGGTAGATGGGTTAATAGATGGGTTAGCTACAGAGGTTGTAGCTGCAGTGGGAATAAAGGAGTTAGGTATAGGACAGGTAGCAGAAACATTGGTGGATGTGGTCGTGGGTGAAAGAGAGGTGGTGGAGGTGGTAGATGTCTTGACTAGTATAAGGACATCATTAGGTCTATGAAACATATTACAAGTTTTGAATGATGAAGGGTCAGCTGGAATGGTATAGTTATGTCCTTCATGTTCAAATTTTACACAACAATGTTAGGTTGAAGGAACATAACCCATGACACAGATCCAAGGTCGGCCAAGCAATAGGTTGTACTGAAATTCCCCCTCTAAGATGTAGAATAATTCTAGAATGGTACAGGGGCCCACACAAATGTGGAGAATGATGGTGCCAAGGTTTGAAGTTATGGCATCATTGAATGAACACAACATAATGGTGTTATTATGCATGTAATTGGTAGGGATGCGCATTTGGTTGTATGCATGGGAGGAGATAATGTTGATGTTGGCATCACCATCGATCATAGTGTGTCGAATGTGTATATTATCAATTTAGAGTGGAAATGAAAAGGGTGGTATCAGGATCATCTGATTGGAGAGGTATAATCTCATTGTCAAAGAAAATGAGAGTGGCTACTTGATGAGTGGTAGTGAGTCCAGAGGAAGGGGATGAAGTGGTGAGAGAGGATACATGGTGAGGAGTGATCATGAATGCCACAGGAGTTAGGTCATTAGGTAAAACCTCAATAGATTACAAAAACTCCATGAGGGCCTGTCGGTGAGACTCAGAGGTTTAGACAAGGTCGTACAATGACATGTTGAGAGGAGATTGATGTAATTGTTTGATCATTGTATGATGGGTGACCCCATTAGAAATAGGGTATGTGGGTCCCAGAATGGTGATTCTTGGTACAGGTGTAGATGGTATATTGGGCAAAGGATTGGTGGATGGGCTAGTTGTTTTCTCCTTTCCTTTGTCTTTCTGAGAACAAGTGGTAATGTTAACCATATTAATATGGGGTGAGGGAGAATTTGAGTTGTGATAGGTGTAGCAACAGGATGTGTAATAGAATGAAGGACAATTTTTTGTGAAAGAAGTTGGGCACACTGACATTTTGGTGGGGTTTTGGCTAGCTCTCTTATGCAGACCATATGATCTCGAATGTTGGAGGTGAATAAAAAGGTTATGGAGGTGGAGATGAAGGTTGCTGAATAAGTAAGGGATGAGGGTGTGTGGTGATGGGTGAAGGTGGAATAGGGTCCTCATCTAAAATATCATCATCATTAAAGTTTTCTTCAAGAGAACATAGTTAGAGAAAAAGGGGTTTTAGAGCCTTAGATTTTTCTACATCATGCCCTGGCACATGATGATAGGCACAAATTTTGGTGTCGTCAAACCCTGCTGGTTTGGGTTTGAGTGGGACGTAAGGTCTAAGTTGTGTCAATGTGATGACATTGGTCTCTAAAAGGTATGTTAAGATGTTGGCGTACGACCCTGCCAATGGATCACAATGTGAGGTAAGTGTGGGTCTGGATGGAAGTGTGGGTGATTTTGATGGGAGAGGCACCATGGGAGGTGGAATTGGAGGTGGAATAGGTTTGACCACTGGTTTGGTAGGTAATATTATTTTGGGTTTTATTTGTACCTTCTTAGGTAAAGGCGTAGCATATGAACTAGTGATAGGTGTGGTAGGTTTGACTACCTCTTTGGAGGGTAGGTGGTTTTTCAAATTTGGTTGCACCTTCTTGGGTAAAGGTGAAGATGGTGTGCATGATATAGAAGGGAAGGTAGATGGCGGAAGGGGACAGGTTAGCCAAGGTGATAATGGAGGTGCGGTGAAGATTTTTGGAAGAGGCGAAGTGGAGGGTATTGGTTGAAGAGTGAGGAATACCATAGGTAGTGACGAGGCTACTAGAAGTGGTGCGAGTATAGGTGGTAAAAAGGTTATTGTTATCCAAAATGTGCCCCAGCTCATTTTTGTGGCTAACTCCTTGTGTTCTTACCTCTCTTGTGCCTCAGTCTCCATTTTTTTATTTTTAGGCACTCAAATCTTTTTGGAAGTGGCACCATTAGATAGAGCTCTCTCTCAGCTTTCCAAAAAGGTAAATTTTTCCTCCTAACTCCTCAAATTTTTCAAGTTATGGCTCGGCAGAGTTTTTGTGGGAAATTTTCCCCTTGGAAGCCCGCAGCCAATGAGAACGTGCCACATGTCAAGGAAGTGGCGGGGGTCGGAGGAGAACTTGACTTTTTTGCCAAGTGTTTTGGCGCAGGTTTCAAATGGAAAATTTTCTCTGTGGGACCCGCTGATGAATCAGGAGATGCCACGTGTCAGGGGAGAATTTTGGGAAAAAATGACTAAGTGTCCGCGCAAGCAAAATTTTGGAGGAGTGGCTCGGGCCAATAGGAACATGACAGTTGTCCAGAGGGGGGCAGGGGTTCGCAGCGCAGAAGAAAAAAAAGGAAAATTTTCTAAGTGTTGGCTGAGTTTTTCAGAGGGAAAATTTGAAGAAGGGCCCGTGCGCGAATGAACCTAGGACACGTCTCCTAGGGTCCAAGGGAAGTTCGGAAGACAGGAAGAAATTTTAAAAGTTTGGCAAAAATTTCGGCAAAAATTTCAAAGGCAAAGGATGAGCCCGCGCCCCCTGTCAGCCAGTCATACACTGACACGTGTCCCAGACCAGCGGGGCATGGGAGAAAAATTGAATTTTTTCCAAAAGTAAAAAATGCCAAATTTTCAAAGGGAAAAATGCACCCCTCTGGCCCGAAGCAATGAAAGAGTGCCATGTGTCCAAGTGGCAAAAATGTTAAGGAAGGGCCCGGAGAGAAAAATTTAAATGATGAGCCCATGGCAAATCACATCATCCACGTGGCATCCAAGTGGTGGAGTGTGAGGATTTTCGAAAAAAAAATTCCAAATGCAAAAAAAGAGGTAAATTTTGAAATTTTTTCCTGCCAATCCGTTTTGGGCTTGTTTTTGCCCTAAATCTTCAAACAGCCATAACTTTCGATCCAGAGCTCATATTTTCACGTTCTTCATATCAATGGAAAGCTGGTAAAATTCTCTACATGATTCCATGGTCAATTTTGAATTTTGGTTCAGTTTGGAGGGATAAAATTAAAAAACGCTTCTGGTATGCGCCCATGGACAGAACTGACATTTCAACAACCAATTTTAATGCGAAATGGGTCGCATTCTTCTCCAGTATGGTCAATAATGTCAGGGCATGGGTTTGTAAGGACCTCCATGCTATTTTTAATGCATTTTGGTCAATGAGGAATGGCTCCATGTTTTTTCACGTTTTCTCTCTCCTGGGCTCGACCCATGCACTGTAAAAGCCAGATTTGGCTCATTTTTCAAAGGAGGAACACCTTTTTGCACAGCAAGCTTCTGTTTTCACCTTCAACAAGTGATTTTGGAAGTATCAGACCTTCCAGGGATTGTAACAGGCTTTTCTACCTCTTTGGTGTTGGAATACAAGGATTTTGATGTTGAAAATCACAATGCAGACTCTGGGAATGCTTTCAGTCCTTTGTATGTGTTGTTTGCTTCATTTCAAACTCTTGATTACAGCTTATCAACCTATGCATGATGTTTTATGTTGTAATTTCTCATTTGTGTCAATTTTCATGAACAAGAAGTGCTCACCACTCCTTTGGTGTATCACCCTTATCAGTTTAGTTTCAATTTTTGCATTTATTATCCCTGCCTCCTTACAAATTAGGATAAAATTAGGATTTGAACCTCTGCAGTTGTGCAAATAATAGATCTAATCAGAGGATTTTAAGGAACCATCCTCTAATCTGGATATTCCTCTCTCATTTTTACAAGTCCCACACTTGGAGAGAGGTTTCAATGTTGTGCAATCACACTGGATGCCTAAAACATCAATTTAGAAACTTGATTTGCATCCAGGGGTGCTGCTGATTTACAACAACAATTATATGTGACGGAAAAGGTGTACGATGTGTAGGTAAGTTAGGTGTAAATGAGGCTTGTGATGAGGAGATGGGTTTTTATGTTTTTAGTTTAGCTTGGGTAAGAGGTTGTTTGGCCAAGGTGGATGGGTGAGGTCCTAGGATAGATGGAAGTGGTGAAGGTGAAAAAAGGGTAGTAAGTGAAATTGGTGTATATGGCCTACAAGATTGGGTCTTCCTTTTAGGTGGAGGAATGGCTTTTGTGTGGTCTTGTGAGGATGTGATTAAATCCAATTTCACATGAGGATGGACTAGGCTTGATATTGTCATGACACCCAATGTGGTAATGGTTCTAGATACGGGGGAAGGTATGGGTGATGAAAAAAGTTTAGGTGTTGGAAGAATTTCAATTATTGGTAAGGTTTTAGGTGAGGGTGAAGGTGATGAAGAAGAGGTCATTACGACTAGTATGGGCATGGTTGGTTTGGTTATCTGAAACACCTTTGGATAAATCATGTAGGTATCAACAGATGACATTTGTATTTGGGTTGAAAAGGTAGCCGAAGATGTCCCTAAAGCATGGAATTATCAACATAATCCAAGCGGTCAGCCAGGCATGAAAAATTCATTGTTGTAGGTGGAGATGATGTTGACTTAGTGGTAATCCCTATGAAAAAATGTCTGTGAGACAGGGAACTGGTTAGCTTCAAACTCTGTGGGTAAGAGAGCCGAGAGCAAACCAATAGGATCTTAGAAGGCTAATGGAGAATTTTCACCAGCAGGTAGTGGTTCTTATAAAGGATCTCTATGGGTAGGGGAGATGATGAGTGGGATGAGGTAGGTTCCTCTTTTGGTGGAGAGGAAGGTGAGCATGAATCTCCCATGGGTAAGAGAGTTAACATTGTGGGTTGTTCGTTCGGTTGAGAGATGTGTGGGAAATGACATTGGCTGATATTTTGAACTCCTCCATGGGTGAAGGGGTAGATAAGGGAGACTCCTCTATGGGTAAAGGAGTAGATGAAATAAGCTCCTCCATGGGTAAAGGAGCTCGTGTCAGAATTATCCTTGATAGAGGGGGTAGACGGAAGTTAAGGAAGGGATGGTACGAATTCAAAAATAGCACATGAACTTCATGGACATTACTGTCATTAGTCGAAGGTTTGCTAGTTTGGTTAGATGATGGGGTGTGATTAGGAAATGGATTCTTGAAGATATGCAAGTTCTAATTAGCCGGTGCATTCGAGTTGTCCAAGATGAGATCTCCATTATCTAACATTTCCTGGACAATGTTTTTGAAGGTTATACAATTACCATCGCTATGATCTTTAACATGATGATAGTTACAGTAATCATGTTCCTTGTACCATGTAGGCATAGGACGAGTGGGATCAAAACTAGTATGTGGTTTGATGGGTGGAAGAGCAATTGCTCTGGCTTTTAGAAGTTTTTCTAAAACTGAAGAATAGGGCTCTCCTATGGGAGTGTACTTTCATTGCTCCCGCCTGAACTGGAAAGCTTGAACGGGAGAAAGGTTGGAAGAAGGTTTTGATTGATTGGATGGGTGAGATGGGCTAGCTTTTAAGACTACCATGTTGGGATATCCTTTGTCTTTGGAATAATTTTTTGGGGGTTTGGAATAGGAAGAGGCATCATTTGACTTGAATGCAGCATTTTTGTTATGTAATTGAATTTTCTTCTCTTCTATGGCATGAATTTCAAGTTTTCTAGCCATGGTGAATGCCTTGTCAAATGTGTGAAAGGTTTGAACTTGAAGATTTGGTGAGATGTGTCTAGCACAAGCCCTGGTAAACAAATCTATAAGCTTGGTTTGAGGTAGTTAGAATGTGAGTTAGTTGATGAGGCTTCGCCAACGAGCAACAAAATCTATGATAGATTCATCTTCGTATTTCTGTGTTGAGTACAGGTCGGTCATGGTGACCTTCTTGACGATATTGATTGAAAAATGGTCTAGGAAGGCTTGAGCCACTTGGTTGAATGAGTAAATGGAATGTCTAGGTAAACCACTATACCAATCCAACACAGGTCTTTTCAAGGACATTGGGAATGTCAGCAAGAGTAGAGCATCATCATGAGTGATTAGATAACACCCATGTTTGAAAGACCGCAAGTGTTGTTGTGAGTCTTCTTTAATGTTGAACTACTTGAATTTTGGCATTTCCCAATGCATAGGGTATGGATGAATGGGAATAGATGGATGAATGGGCTCATTATAGATTTCATCATATGTTAAAGAGTTATGAGAGCCAGAAACTGATGCTTCTAATGTTTGCATCTTTTCCATCATCATTTTAATAAGGTCGTTGGTAGGTTGTGATGACTGGGCACCCCCTGTAGTATAAGGGGGTAGATGATGAATGTATGATGAGGACAGCATCCCAGTATATGGTGGTGTCGAGTATGAGAATTACGAGGGGGAATAGATGCAGGTGGAAAATATCCTGAATAGGTGATAGACGAGATAGGGGGTTGTTGGTGATATGTGTAAGTAGGTGGGGTGGATGTAACAAATCTTGTAGTGATTGGAGGTAAATATTGTGGGATGGAGAGGATAATGTTTTGGAATGGAGTATGGGTTGCCGACACCATGGGTGGTTACGATACAATAAGTATATATCAGGTGGTGGGTGTAACGGGGATATGCTCAAGGTGGCTGATGAAGGAATGGTTGACACCATGGGAGAAACTGATGTCAATGGTGTGACAGATGTTGTAGGTGCAGCAGATATAGATGTTATGGGGTCAAGTTGGGAAACCATAGGTGGTAAGGTGGAAGAAGGTAAGGCCGAGCTAGTAGTAGCTAATGCGGAAGTGGGGGTGAGGGTAGGGGGAATGGACATAGGCATTTCATATACCAGTTGTCCTGATGAATCCCAAGTAGATGAATGGGATAGATAGTATTGTAAGGCAATAGGATTTTGGTCAAGGAGTCTTTGCAAACTCCTCGTCACTGGTACTAATGATAATGGGTTGAGTATGATCCATAGGTGACAGGATGGAAGGTAGCGATGGGCTAGGTAGGAGTGGCTAAAGGCTAGCGTGGAACACAAGGGCATTGGCTTGGCTACGAGTCAAAACCATGTGAGTTAGTGTAGATCTAGTAATCTGATCTCTATAAATGACAGAAGAACAGAAGCAAAAGGAGAAAATATGTTCCAGGAGGTAAAATTGGTCGATGTTTTAATTAAAAATTAAAACACAGGAACCAATTGTGGTTGGGTTAATGGAATGACAGTGATAGAGGGTGACCGATGATGGTTAGGGTGACCAATACAGTTATTGTGTAATAATAAAAAGTTTGATAAATGTGGTAATAACTGATGAAAATGAGACAAATTTTGGATTTGACAGTGATTTCAAAGGTCCAAAGGTATGATGATGTATCTGAGAAACCCCAAAAAGAATGGAAATGTGATGAGTGTTGTTTTGGTGAAATAACCCAAAAAATCAGGAAACTGACAATGGTTAAGTAAACTAATGACGGTCAGATGTAAACCAGTGATGGTCACTGGACCGATGCCGGTCACTATGAAATTTGAAAAGATGAAGAAAAATGGGATTTAGTGACTTAGATCAGATAGAATACCAACCCAGAAACCTGAGTATGGTAATGATGAACCCTAACACACTCAGAAATAGTCAGAATACACCAACTATGATTGTGGAGTGTGAAAGGAAGAAAAGAAAAAATGAAGAATACGACCTCACAACTCAAAACACAAATCAAGAAAAAACTAAGAAACATGAAATCCTATTGGTGAATTTTATGTTTTAGCTTATGCTATTTAAGGACTGACTTGTGAATAGAACAGATTTTTTGGTTTAATAGAAGGTACCCTATGAAAATCCAAGAACTAAGGATGGTTTCAGGTAAAGTTTTGGTAGGGGCGGTCCTTTCTCTAAGATAATGACTAGGCAAAGAAACCAGCTGAGGCGTCCACTTTCAATCCTCTGATCGTGTGATCATTGACAACTTCTTCCAGGTAGGATGATGTTTAAGAAGATGTGTAAATTATTTAAGTGGTTTGGTATAGAGAGTGTGCAAAGTGAACTACGATTGAATTAGTCAACCATCAGTTGGGCATGACTTCCAGCGTATAGGTTGCCCTCAATTAATGTGAGCTACAATGTAACAAACCAGAATGAAATGCAAATGTTTTAAGCCCAAATCCACAATTACGTTTGATGTAGCAAATGGAGAACAGGAAGAGGAATGCTCTTTCACTAATGCAATGTAGTAGAAATAAAGATGTGTTCTTTTTAAAGCACCAAAAACATGATTTATTTTAGACAATAGAAAGAAGGAGAAGATTCCAGAGAAGAAAATTAATGTGAATACTTTTCAAAGGGAAATAAACACACAATTTTTACCTAGGAATGAACAAATGCAAAAGAACCCTTGATGGGTCCCACCGGGTGTGCCAAAATGTTTCACTGAATTCTTAGTAGATTAATGAAATAGATAAGGGTAAATAGGCCAAGGAGGAATACATGTTGTAATGTTGGTTGAAGGTTGTGCACGTGTTCTAATTTCCGATCCAAACTGATTGTGTGAGCTTCCTTTTGGCTAGGAGGAACTACATGAAATACAAAGCAAGACCACAAAACATAGTTAATAGCAAAAGGTTAGTGGATTTCCTAGCATGAGCTAGATCCAAGAAGTGTGATACTTCCTTGATGGTTGTCAATCCACTGATATATATAATTTATATATAAAATAAATGAACATGTAAATAAAATAATATTAATGACTAGTGTTCTAATGATGTTCTATTTAGGTATCTCAGATTACTATCAATGTCAATCCAATTAAATGCTTTAATAATTAAACTGATGAAGGTCCCATGGGTCAGGTTGCAGGTTGGGCAGGTGGTCTGAGGGTCACAGAGTAGGGTCTGGGTAAGATCTGGTGCATTTTGGGATTGATTTTGGGGTGATTGGGAAGCTTGCTGGTCTGAGGTAGTTTACCATTCACAGAGACCGACATCTGGTCAAGGTGACTGATGACTGATACCGGTTTCAGATGACCGATATTGATTTCTGTGGGGGAATGTTAAAATATTAGAAACATGTGTCTAGGCTCTCTCTTTGTCTGTACAAAGAGTTGGGAAGGCCTGTGGTGAGGTTATAGGTGAGGTATCAGGTTTTGGGGAAGTTAGTGGATAGTTTTGGGGTGTTAAATTTAGTGACACTCTGATAGGAGACATAGTAACTGACGTCGGTTGGTGACCAATGCCGTGAAGAGGAAACCGACGATGGTTAAAGTAACAATGTTGTCGTAGGGGAAATTTTGTGAAAGTTGATAAAATGTAATTTTGGGATTCTCTATGATTACATAGAGAGTGAAGGAGGGATGATTGGGTTCGTAATAATATGAGGAAGACTCAGAAAGGTATAAAGGATAGGTATGGAGAGCTAGAAGGTTGGGGGTGGTTGGATAGGTAGATGGGTAGGAAAATGGGGATGGAGGAATACATGGAAGAAAAATATATAATAACAAAAAGATAAAGAACCTATTAATTAAGTACTAAAAATGATGCAAAATCAAATGTAATTATTTGTATTTCCAAGCTTGGTTGGGTGAAGGATGGTGATGGTCAATCTTTGAAGAAGTTGGTGGTCAGTTCCAGGAAGTGCTTCCCAGAGTGCTACTGTGAATGCTAATATGCCTTCGGATCAGTCTTAGGTACTTGCTTGGGCCTCTGGCTGAATGTATTTTTCATTTTGATGCTGAGAAAATCTTGGTTCATGCTTGAATACAGATAGATCTCTCTAAAACTTGAAGTGACCAACCTAGGAAAAAGGTTGCAAAACTGTATATATGGTAACTACTGATGGTTAGGGTGATTGGCATCAGATTGAGGGTTAACCGGTGTTGGTTAAGGCAAGAAATCCTAGGTTTACCAAAAATAACAAATCTTGACTATTTTTGGCATGCTCTGTTTGTCAGTCCAGGGTCTCAAGTTATGGTTAGCGCTTAGATAAGTGGGGGTGTTATTGGAGAAGGAATAGGACTTTAATGTTAGGTTAGACTAAGTCCCAGTTGGTTAAGATAAGTAGAGAATCAAGTCTTAGTTAATTAATAGACTAAGAATAAGTCCACGTGGTGAGGTGTAAATTAAAATTTACTAATTAAAGTAATTAAATTAATAAATAATGTGAGGATGGGCATTAATTCAATTGTAAGTAATTAAATTAATATGAATGTGGGGTAAAGGGGTTGTGGTTAGGTTAAAATGTTATGTTAACTGATTAAAAGGGGAATAAGAAGAGTGTGACCCAAATTTGGTGTCTACACCAGGTTTCAGACTTTATTTTTTCCATGTGGCATTATGTACTACAAGCTTGTGAAACCTATGAAACTCCAATACCCTGAAGTTTGAATTGTAGACTTAAGGTTTAAGACTTTCCGCTCCTTTTTCGTGCTTCTTTTTACTGATTCCTCCAAAAAGGAGCTAATTCTTCAGCCTACCTGTGAATGGTTCTCACCTTTGAAGTTTGAATTTTGAACTTTGGAGCTTCTTAATTTCCCGAACTAGCTCAAAATCCTGAGCTCCTCTACAACATGTTTGGTCCTCTTCAACTTGTTCATGAAAATCTCGAAATGTGATCTCCCATGGCATAGAATTGATCCCTCATTTTTTCTATGTGAAGGTTTTGTTAGTACAATTTTGCCTAAGGTCGAAAAGTTTATATAACAATTTTAGTGACTCATGGGATCAACTACCTAGGATATGGTGAAAGATCAGTTACCTTGAAGTATCTATTGGGCATGGAGTTATATATGATACCCTGATATTGATCTTGCACATGAAAATCTCCTATTAAACTAATGAACTTGCTATGCTTCCTTCACCCTCAATTTTAGAAGGCAAGAATCACCCTGAATTGACCAAATTTGAGGCCTGTAACTAACAATACAAAATGATATTTGTGATAGTAAGAAAATATTAAGAAAATTCCAGTCTTGACCTAGAGTTCTTCACCTGTTCCTAAAATGGCCTATCCCAAAACCTGATTTTAGTTACTCTAGATTCATTTTCCTTTGAAATTAGCAATTATTTCCCATAAGTATGAACTTCTTCTTGTTAAAACATCCATTGGGAGGAACAATTAACTACATCAATGATACAACCTAGGAGAAACAAAACCTGTGATGAAGGCATTTAGGGAAATAGAAACTTAACCAACAACTTAAAACAATTGTGCATACAAGCCTAGAGGGATTAAAATCATAGGGTAATATTTACAATGGTCAAACCTTTCCTTTTTAAAAGGAATGTTTTTTTTGATATATCCCGTTCACTGAGATATCCAAATAGCTCAAATCTTTGTCCAAATCGTAGAAAATTGGAAGGCATTTGGCTATTTTTACATTCTGGGTGACCATGTCAAAATTGGTTCACTCCAAATGGCATCAAACATTGAAATGCATACTTGGTCTTTTCCCGATTACTGTATCCCATTTTAGAACTAGGTCCCTCTCTTGGAAGGTTCTTTCTTTTTCTTTCTTATCAAATGACCTTGATGAATAAGGCGTTGATATTTAGATCCATGGTTCGCATGACCTATCCTCTGATTTATTCCAATCTAGGCCATTAATTCTTGCAATACATAACCTTGCTATTAGTTAAAATTCTGACAACTCCAACTACCTCATGAGCTCCAATGTGGGTAGCTCCAATGATAGAGGTAGCAATTCTTTTCCATAGACCAACTTGTAGGGAAAGAAACTTGTTGACCTCTTTGGTGTTTGTTATCCAATGTTTTCCCTAGGAAAAAATTGGATGAACATGACCTTGCATGCTATAAAAATGGAGTTGATTATGTGGCAAGAGCTTACATTTCTAGGTTGGCCAAGGAAGAAATAAGTTGAGCAAATTATAGAGAAGATCATGAGCTCGAGCTATTTTGGATAATCAATAAGAAGTTTGAAGTCCAAAATTTTGGACTTCAGAGGTGGAGATTTTCAGAGATCTCGGCGAATGAAAATGTCTGAAACTCTGAAAGTCTGAAATTTCAGACTTTCGGGTTTATGAGATTTCGGAGTGAAAAAGAAGAAAAATGAAAGGAAAAATTCAAAAACCCAAAACTGTGAAAGTCTGAAATTTTGGACTTTCAGGTTTCAGGTATCTTGATGAAAGATAAAAGCCCTGAAATATGAAATTCTGAAAGTCTGAAATTTTGGACTTTAGCATTTCAGAGTTTCAAAGGTGCGGGATTCAGGGTTTTGGAAGTCTCTGTGATGAAATCGGAAAAATAAATGGATATGTCTGAAACCTGAAAGTATGAATCCTGAAAGGGTTCATATTTTAGAGGTCAACGCAGGTTTTGGGGTCAACGTGGTGGCATTTTTAGACTTCAAAGGTTCAAGTTTTTAGAATTCAGAGTCTTCAGTGAGAAAAAATGGAAAAAAGACAAGTCAATGTCTGAAATTCTGAATTCCAAAAGTCCACAATTTCAGAATTTCAGACTTTTGGGTTTCGGAATTTCAGAACTCTCAGGTCATTTTGAGTGATGAACAATGTTTTAACTTTCAAAAAGGAAATGTATGAAAGTATGAATTTTGGAATTTCAGAGGTTGTATGCATTTCAAACTTTCAGAGTTTCATAACTCCCAGCCTGCCATTTTCGTAGAATGACACCTCGACCTTCAGATGGCCATAACTTTTGACTAGGAGCTCGAATTTGAGAAATAGAGGAATTTTGGAAAGTTCTTAAAACTGAAAAGTAAAATTCACCATTTTTTTGAGGTGTCCCAGGTTTCTCACCTACCACAATAATAAAGTATGGGATTCCTTTCTTTCCCAACAAGGAACAATGCATGGAGGCATGGGTTTTACAGTAGAACCCATAATGGTTGCAGGTATATTGAATGCATTTTTGGGGTGGTTGAGGGAGGATTTCAAATTATTCTATCTCCTTATATCATTTTATTCCTATATATTGTAAGTACGGTAATTTTCTCAAAGGTTGGACATTTTGGCTTTACACCCTCTCTTCTTCTCTGAGCTACAAGTGAATTTGTGGAGTTCAAACCTCCCATTTCAAACTGCAATGTAAGTTTATGCCTCTCAACCATTATAATGGACTGTATTAAATTCTTGGAGAAATAAAAATAAGTCTGTGGATGATTCCAACCCTCTCTTATGTTCATTTTATCTTCCTGATCTCTCATTACAATCCTGGTTATCTGTGCATGGTGGTTGTATTAGATTTTTAATTGATTGTGTTCAATGGCAAAGCAAGTGTTCAACATTCCTTTGGGGCATCACCTTTGTTAGTTTAGGTTTATTTTTTTACATCTCCTTGACCCTATCTCCTTGGAAAGTTAGAGTAGGTTTTAGAGTAGATCTTCTACAGTATGAATGTGTGCGTCAGAACAGACGAATAAGAACCAACATTTATCCTGAGAGCTTTCTCGAACTCACATAAGTCCCACACTGTTGGAAAAGCTCCAATGCTATGCAATCACACTGAGAGTCTCAACCCATCAAGTTACAGAAATTTAGGGGTGCTGTGATTATGCATCAATAGTGTTATTTTGTAATCCCACAAGGCTAATTTCAGCTTGGTATGCCATGTTCTTTTATTTTCATCTAGATTCCTCCTGACGATCTTCAACAAGTTCTTGTTCTTGGACTCTAATTTTCTGTTACCCTATGGATAATAGTTAGAAGAGGTGCTCAAGTCTATGCCTTTATTAATAGCCCAATTAAAAAATTTTGTTCCAAGGAATGCTAAAGAATTATCATAAATGATTGTGGAGGGAACGCCAAACCTAGTCACTATGCCTTTGTAGAAGTCCAAAATGTTGGTCTCATTTTCCTCCTTCAGTGAAAATGACTCTGTCCATTTGGTGAAGTATTTTTTGGCTGTTAGGATCCACTTGTGGCCCAAGCTTGAATGTGGGTTGATCACTCCAATGAATTCCAAACCCCACTACATGAATGATTGATCCACTAAAATGGGATGGAGTGGGAGGGGTGCTAAAATTTCCTTAACTATAAAGAAGGCACCTTTTTTGCATTTCTTGACCTATGAATAACATTCATTAAAGAGATTAGGCTAATAGTAACAAGCCTTCATGATCATGATAGGTGTTACTCTTAGAGGAAAGTGACCTCTTGCTTCTCCCTCATGGAACTCATGCAACACTTTTCCTATCTGACCTATTTTGATGCACCTTAGGAGAATTCCATTCATATATTTCCTAAAGAAGATGCCATTGATAAGCATATATGGAATGGATTTAAGTTTTTAATGCCTTTTTTATTCTTGTTCAATCCTTTAGGGAACTGGTCTGTTTGGAGGATGTTTGTTACATCATGAGTCTAGCAATGAATAGGCAAGGCATCAGCTAGTTGTTCTTGGTCATCTTGAAGCACTAAAATGGTCTTTTAATTAGTTTGTTGGTCTGAAACCCACTACTCACATAGTTCCTTACCTCTAACAAAATTAGTTACTTTGATATCGATCTCATATTCCATCACCCTAGTTATCTAGCCAACTCTTTCTCATTCAGATACTTGTTCAAGAGGAAATATTTCACACCGGTATGTGAAACTAGTAGATGAATCTTGTTGTTGGACATTAGATGTCTGAACTTTTCAAGCTTCTTATGACAGCTAACACATTTTTCTCAATGAATGAATATCTCACTTCATCTCACTTCATAATCCTCAAGACTTTGGTTGAATAATGCAATAGGTTGTTCCAATCCTTCCTCATTCATCTGCACCAGTATGGTTGATATTGTTTTAGCACCTCCAAAAGAATACAGAATGAATTGTTTTGAGAAATATGGGTTAATAAGAGTTTGAGCCTGTGTGATAGCCTTCTTTATAGCTTCAAAGTTGTCCTTTCCTTCAGTTGTCCATTTGAAATCCATGCTCTTCTTTATCATCAACGTCAATGGCTTGAATAGGTTGGAAAATTTTGGAACAAACCTCCTGACAAAATTAATCCTTCCTTAGAAGCTTTGGAGTGCTTTCTTATGACTAGGAAATGGCAATGCAAGGATGTCATTAACTATTTATGTATCAATGTTTAACCCTTATTTATAGATAATATGGCCAAGGATTTTACATTCATGAGCTAGAAAGATACATTTCTTAGGATTGAGAGAAACTCCAAACTTCCTACATCTTTCAAATACATGTCTTATGTGGAGAATATGATCAGTTGCATTCTTGGAGAACACTATTATGTCATCAAGGTAGACAAGAACAATTTTGTTAATCATCCTATTGAATGCCATGTCTGTGGCTCTTTAAAAAATATCTCATACATTAGATAATCCAAATGGAATTTTCTTGTAGGCATGTGTTCCACGTTTTGTGGTAAAGACAGTCTTGAGTTGGTCTTCCTCCTTTACCATGATTTTATTGTACCCTAAGTATTCATCTAGGAGAGAAAACATTTTTTAACCGCTACCATTTATAAGATTTGTTCCATTGAAGGCAGTGGGTAATGATCCTTCAAATATGCCTTGTTTAAATCTCTGAAATCAACACACAGTATAATTTCTCCATTCCTTTTCCACACTAGGATTAGATTGGTAACCCAAGATAAGTGTTTACTAGGAAATTATGTTTTCTTCAATCAATTTGTTCAATTATTTCTTCATCAAGGGCTCAATATGTGGATTAATAGGCCTTTGTTTATATCTGACAGGCCTGGTAGTTGGATCTAACTCGATGGTGTGCTAAGCTAAATTAGGATCAAAACCTCTAAGTTCTTCATAGCTCCATGCAAAACATCAGCAAATTATTGGAAAAGTTCTACAAGATCATGTTTTTATTGTGAAGTTCTTACCTTGCCAATGTGAAGAAATTTTCCTTTACTAACTGATATGGGCTCTGAATCTTTGCCTTTGATTATTATGTTTGCTTTTTCTTTTCTGAATTGTATGCAGAAATAGAAGTCCCTTGTCCCTTGTGTGGAGCTAGATGGATGCTTGAATGCTCATAGAATGCTCTTGGAATGCAACCTTAGGTGATGATATTTAATTGTTATTGCTTAGTACCTTATTATGATCACATGGTTTTTTCCTTTAATGTTGTGTTTTCCTTACTACTGTGTGTATTCTCCCCTACTAGGAATTTCTTTTGTTATTGCACATGTCCTCTGAACAACTATGCATACACGCCATATTCTTATATGTGTTCCTATCTGATCAATTTTCTTAGACATCCCTTAGCTCTTGTTACTCATCCTTCCTCTGTGTTTCCAAAAACTCTCTCTTATTAATATCTTACTCTTCCCCCTTATCCCACATGGGTGTGGAGTTTAACTCACAAAAATTGTGCTTGTATAATTCCCTTGTCTCTGTGCCCTTTCTCTAGTTCAACTCTAAATTCCCATTTTAATATTTGTGTAGATTCCAATTAAAGGCCAAAACTCCAAGTTTTTTTTTTTAAATTCCCTCCCTCCCTCCAATCAGGAAGAAGGTGGCAATCAAGTTTTAAGTGAGAGCTTTCCCATGCATTTATATGAAGTAGTTTATTCTTATATCTTTTATATTTATATATATATATATATATATATATATATATATATATATATATATATATATATATATATATATTCATGTATATACCTTTTTCATCATGGATTAATTATTTTCTATAAGGCATTTATATGGGTAGTTCATGTATCTCTCATAGGAAGTCACTAAATTTAATGAGCTCGGATGTGGGACAAGACAATTAAGTTGTTAGTTTGGTTTGACACGATTTCAACTTAGGTGAGACTTGGCTACAATAATTTTAAATATATTAGTTATCATACTTAACCAAATATATCAGAGATATCATCCCTAAACCTTTTAAATCACCCTTGATTATTTCCCCTCTTTTTTACACTTGTAACAGCTTAGTCATAATAAGAAATACGAACATTAATATTGTAAACACTATTGAAACCTAGTCACATAATGACAATTAATTAATTGTGAAAATGTGTAAGTGATAATGTGACCTTTATAACGAGAGTGCAACTCTTTTTCTTGTCTTAATACATTCCAACAACTTGATCACACAAGTGATACATTCAACAAACTAAAATGTATGAAGGGTTTTATTGAATAACTTACTAATTGACCCATTTTTCAAAGCACTAATGTATACATGTAATTGTCCCATGATACCCATTATGACATATTTTATTTTCTCTCCAATGATGCCCTTTCTCATTTCTCATGAACTCATGCACATGTAAAAATAACAATACCTAGTGGAAACTACATGTCCAAATAATAAATCAACTTCCTATAAATCAAAAATAACATGTTTCTATCAAGAGTAATCCATAATTGTAATTCAACATTTAATAACCATATATTATTTGTTTAATTACTTAAATTAAATGCTATTCATCAAACATAACAAAATTTTAATCAATAAAATCAATCAATCAATAGCATGCCATCTCTATGGTGGCTACCACCATCTAGTTCTCTAAATGTATCAAAATAATAAATAATCAATTTTACGATGTGATAAGAATACCACATTAAACTCTTCTCATCAATCTTATGATTCCAGGCATCACATATCTTATTCAATCAACCAAATAGTCCTTTATTTATGAAATCAATCTATCGATCCCTTCACAAACTCGAGTTGAAGTGGTTCATTCATCACATTTCTGAATCATTGTCTATATAGACAACCATCTAAACCCATGTGCACATAAACCATTATTATAGGGTTGGATGACCCCCAACTCATCTTCATTTTTTGTGTTGTATCCTACCTATTACAACATGTGGCCCAAAAGGGGGCAAAATGTAGACACCAGAAAATACACCTTGTGCACAAGGTCTACCAAATAAAAAATACCAAAAAACATCATAAAATGATAATACCCTAAAAATCAAATAAAGCCATAAAAGAAAACAAAAAAATATAAAGTCCCACAAAATGGTGATAAAAGACACCTCATCATTAATTTACTCATCCTCACCTACTCACTTTTAATTTCATCCACTCTACCTAACCATTTGCACTATAGACCCTCAAAAAATATAAAATAACACTCACCCCCTCATTCCAGTGCCTTGACTCTTTGTGAAATTGAGCTCATATTATAGTATTTTTCTTCTTTGCTTGAATATTTTAGTATTGAAATTTATTAGAGAGGTGGACGTGGATCTCAAGAACTTATTACATCACATGACACTACTATTTTGGCAAAATTATAACACTAGTGTCAGTCATTCTTGTGACTAGATTGCGATCTCCTTGTGATTTTCGGTCAATCACAACTATGAATGGCTTGCAAATGAGTCAACTAAAAAAAAAGCTTTTTTTTTTCATTTTACTGCAATAAAATGTCTTTTATCACCTTAAAAGGGTTAGGGATTTGATTGAGGTAGATCCCTTAACCAGAAAAAATAACTAATATTTTTCTAAGTATTTTACATGCAAATTTATATTCATATCTTGGAATTTTATCCCACTTTATTCAGTTAAAGAACCTATAATTTTCCTCACATATTCAATGGCAAAAACGTAAGTCCATTTTATTTAGTACCGTTGATTTTAGATTTGATATTATGTCAACTAACACATCTTGTAGGGTGATCCAAATTTAGGCATACACAATTCTTTTGTAAAATGTATGGTCTATTACATAATCATCCAGTGTAAAAACATTGTATGTGTAATCTTGTTCGAGTCATGAGATTATAATTATTAATCAATTAAGGGATTAACTTATGGAAAGGTTGAATAGTTATGTTCGGGTCTATTATTGGGTCATTTGATCCTTTCATCTGAATTATGTAGAATTAGGAGTCTTAAGAAGTGGCATGCATGACTTTATAAGTAGTGTCAATTCCATTAGATTAGTAGTTCACATTTGGGGAAGTAAACTCAAAGCTTAAGGACATATTGGGATGTGGCATTAAGGATCATTATGAATAGAAAGTATGGAGAATTTGTGACACGAGAGGAGAAAATTGTTCACTAAATTATAATGATAGTAATGGTGTAAAAATAACTCTTCCTAAGAGTAAAGGTTGTATCAGTGGAAATCAGTCTAATATTTTTATTTCTCTAAATTCAAACATCCTAGAGATTTTTTTTCATTTAAATCTATGTTCATTTGTTATTTCTATTAAGACATGTTTTATTTAGGTTAATTATTGTACCATGCACATTCTGAGGGTTGTAGGGTTTGGGTTGTCCTTCATTGAACTCCCACACCCCATCCATGTCATAAGGACAAAGGTAGAACACATCCTAAGCCTATGGGAAATCAATTAACAAAGGAAAATTATACCATTAGTTAAGACAAAAGAAAAAGGAAATAGAAAGGAAAAATTGAATGTTGCAACTTTTGTAAAAAATCAAGTCATGATGAACATCAATGTTTCAAAAAAATGATGTTCTTGGAAGTGGAGATTAAAAAAATAGCTTCTTTCATCCAAAATAGTTGTTTCTCTTATGGATGTCATATTCAAGGGCCAAAAAGCACAATGCAAATCATGATTCTCTATTTCAAATTCTTGTGAACAGTAGCACAATAAAAAATTTATGTGGGAAACAAAACTCCTCTTAATGTTGAAGGTGAAGGTTCCATTGAGATTGTGAATGGTATGTTTGATAAATTTCTTTATGTTCTAACTGTATCTACAAACTTTGTATCCATTTATCAGACACTCATTTCAGAGGGGAAAAACTATTGAGTTTTCTAAAAACAATGTTTTTGTTACAAAAGATAAAGCCCAATATGTTATTATAGCTACTAACAAGGTTGATCATCAATCCAGATTGTACAAGTTTTATAGCTTTATGTTTAATCAACCTTCACAAGTCATATTTTTCCATACAAATTACTTAAGTGAAACTTGGCATGAGTGTTTTGGTCATCTTAACTATCACTTATTGCAAACTCTAACTAAATAAAACACAATTCTTAGGTTGTTAAAGGTGTCCTTCTCATATGTATTTTTTAGGGTGTATACTTGGCAAACAACATAGGGATCCATTTCCAAAAGGAAAAGCTTGAAGAGCAGATGAAAAATTCTAATTGGTCCATAGTGACCTCGTGCCATTTCCTTGTGTTTCTTTTTAGAAGCATAAATATGTGATTACCTTCATTGATGATTTCTCTCGTAAAACTTGGGTTTACTTTCTGAAAAATAAAAGTGAAGTATTTGAGCACTTTACAAAATTTAAGGTCCTTGCAGAGAATCTATCTGAGTGGAAAATATAGTGTATTATAATTGCAAATGGAGGAGGGTTTTTCAATACCTAGGCAATTACTTTTTATGACCAAGAATGCATTCAAATTTAACACAGTGTGATTTGCACCCCCCCAATAAAATGGTGTAGCAGAGCGTAAAAATTACACACTCGAGGATATGGTTAATTGTATACTAATTTCAAAATATTTTCCTCTGTAGTTTTGGGCAGAAGTTATTATGTGTGTAAAATAGTTTCAAATTTTCACATACCACTCAAAAAAACCTTATATGACAATAGAAAAAAATGGTTTGGTGTTAAGTTAGATGTTTATGACTTAAGGGTTTTTGGATGTAATGCATGGGAACACATCCCATATGAAAATTAAAAATTAATGCAAATGAAGTGTTTCCCTTGTATCTTTGTTTTTCATTTTTAATATGTGAAGGCATATATTCTAGTTCTAAGAACTAGTAAGATTATTTTTTGGCATGATGTGGTGTTTGATGAACAGTCTCAATCTTACTGATTAAACTAAAATGGAATATATTAGCATAATCTAAATGTTATAGAAGTAGTAAAAAAATAAGTAAATGTGATGTTGAAAGTACCCAAGCAATCTAAGAAATGAAATGTGAAACCCTAATGTGCATAGAGGGTTAGAAAGGCCTTAGTTGGTTTGTCAAGGTTGCGGAACTGTGTCGCATTGGAGACCGACTGGACAAGAGGAGGAAACCCTCATATAGGAGCTTGAGAAAGTGCATATCTGGACTATCTGGCATGATTGGGGTGCCTAGAGAAGGATAGGGGTGCATGGGGTGCCCTAGTCTGAGATTTGGGCACCTTGGTGTACAGAAATTTGACCAGGAAACCTCCTCTACGGTGTCACTGAATGATCACCTGTGTTCACTTCTTATCGTGTGAATGTCACTGATCTTTGTTGGATGTAACTACAAATTAGATATGGAGGAAACACCTACAAAACCCCAAGTAAAGCATCAAAACCCTAAAAAAATAAAGATGCATATGAAGGGTTCATATTTTCCTCAGCTTCCAAATGGATGGACTTATCACGGAGCGTTTCACTACATCTCAAACCCAATTTAGTTCTAGGTGTGTGTGTGAAAATCGTGCACTAGGTACTCTTGTTCCAATCACACTTTATGAGTAGTGACCAATAACTAGATGTAGAATGTAAGTAAATGGTGCATGGAATAGAATAAACTCCCCTCCTATGAAGTGTGATGCAAATGAACCAACCTTTTTCCCTTGTGATGGAGCTAGATGGATGCAATGGAGTAATAGAAGCCTTTGATGGATGCAACCTTAGGTGATGGTAGTAGTGCTTAGTGTTTGGTCCCTCATTATGGTCTGATAACTTTATATTTATATAGTTCTCTTGTTCTAATTTCATAATTAACCCGTAAAATTCCAACCACTAAAAATATAGAAAGATCAAACAGATAGAAAGTGCCCAAAAGGTGAAAGTGAAGTGTAGAGAGGATCAGGGCATCCCAGTCCTGGTTGGGTGCCCTGTTATGTTTGTGGAGCCTATTTTCATGTTAGAGTGTGGTACACCTTCTATGTGTTACACTCAGGTATTTTTACGGCGGGTCCCACTTGCCGGTAGCGGGTCAAGGGGGTTCCAGGGGGTGAAGCCCCCCCGATTGATGGGGGTTCAGGGGCAAAGCCCCTGAAGCAAATTTTCATGGGTGGTTTATTAACCCATGGGTAATGGTTAACTGTTATGGGCTGTTTTTGGGCCCATGATTTTTCGGTACCCATTTTTTTGATACCCACAGTTTTTTGCCCATGGTTTTGATACCCATGGTTTTTTGCCCATGGTTTTGATACCCACAGTTTTGTATCAAACTACTTAAGAAATTGTCTATTTATATGGTCTTATGCATATGATACATATACAAGTAAATGCATTGCAAATGTGCATTGAATTTGGGTGTGAATTCTGTAGATTTTGTTCAGCATAGCTCCAAACAGATCTGGGTATTGTATTGAGAGAGTGGAGGCTTGTAATAAAATTTGAGCAAGTGATTCTTGGTGGACGTAACCCAAATTGGGTGAACCACGTTAAATACTATCTTTCTGTGTTGTGTTATTTATTCTACACTTTTATTTGAGATCTGTAATATTTTCTTCATATTAGTTTCTACTTATTCCACATATTTTATCTCTTATTCCCTATCATGCACCAGTCAGCAATAGGGAAAACATAATATGAAAATACGGACTAGGCAAGTGTAGGTGCAAGATCGAAAGTAATGACAAAAAGTAAAGTAAAATGGCCAAATACATGGGTTAATTAGTACTCTTTTTCACTCAAGAACCATATGAATAGTAGTATAAAACTAGGACTATATAATTACCCAAAGTGCATGATTTAGTGTCTACACTTATGAACCATCACATACTCCTCCATTATTTTCTATCAAGATAGACATCACTTTTGAACATTATTATGATGGGCATGATAATTTTGAAAACTCCCATTTTGTGATTTCCTATCATTCATATGATGAGCGATAGGGGGAAAACTAATACCTCCACTGCCAAATCCAAATGAAATACCAAGTGTACTTATTCAACCTGCACACCCTCAACCAAAATGAGTATGCACAATATGAAATAAGGCTAGTGAATTTGCAATATATCCTAGAGATCTAAACAAGATGAGATCCTAGTGTTGGTATCATGTTGAACGACATTCTAAATGGCATGAAACTATGGTAAAAGAAATTTAGTATTTGAAAAATAACAACACTTGAGATTGGTTCCACTTCCAAAAGGATGAAAAATAATGAGGTGTAAGTTGGTGTATAAAACTAAATATGCAACCAATGTGTCCATTGCTAAGTACAAAGCCCAACTCGTAGAATTTTTTTCACATGTTGAATGTGTTAACTACCATGAAACCTTTTCTCCTTTAACAAAATCAACTCTATTTAGTTGGTACTCTCCTTAGATGCAACATAGGGATGGGAATTCTAATAGATGGATGTTAAAAGTGCCTTCTTGCATGGTGATTTGTAGAAATAAATCTATATGTCCCAACTTCCAAGGCCTGTTGACAATGATAACTCTAGTTGTGTGTGCTGATTGAAAAAGTCTTTTAAAAGCTTGAAACAGGGTCCTCGAGGTTAGTGTGAAAATATTGGCATGTTTCTTATCAATTCTTGTTTTATACGATGTTTTTCTAACCCTACAATATATACAAAGAAAGTATATGGAAAGCTCCACATTGTGGTTCTATATGTTGACAACTTAATTATCAAAATATCTTCCACAAATCACATTCATAATTTTAAATCTTGTTTGAAGAAGTAATTTTAGATGATTGGTTTGATTTTTTTACATACTTCACGGGTCTTCAAATTTCATACTCTGAAAAAGGTATTTTTTATCCATCAATTCAAGTATGCCCAAGCCATTCTCTATCACTTCAACATGAAAGAATGCAAGTCCATGCCGACTTATTTTCAATCAAGGGTCAAGATTTCTATTAGATGTTCTACTCCATGCAATGGGACACTCTACATGCAATTAGTTAGAAGCTTACTCTACTTGACTTGTACAAACTCTAATATTTATTTTGTTGTGAATCTTGTATGACGATATTATCATGAACCCCGTGAAAGATGTTGGCAAGCTAAAAAATGCATTTTTTCACATCTCTACGGTATTACAAATTGTGGGATTCAGTATATGCTAGATGACACGACTTCAATTTTCTGTTATGTTTACACCCTAACATCAATAATAATACATGCAATGGTTTTAAAAGATTTGGTTTCTTACTTATTATTAGGTGCAAGAATGTTACAAGTAGATTATTCTAAATAAATTAATCAACACTAATCATACAATCCAAAATATAGCCATTGATATAGTAAATTGTGATAAAGCGATGAAATGATAACATGAAATATAAGAAGGGATGCATGTTTAACTGTTAAAAAGGTACATAAGTGATTTTGGTATACAAACTAGATGAAAGGACTAATGTGAACTAGGAAATGTTTTGTTCTTTAGATTGTAGCAAAAACTCATCCTATACAGAATTATATAGCTCATGTTTAGGTGTAATACAGTCTATTCCATCTTCATATGGTTTCAAACTTGTAAATAATGGAGTTTGGTAACTTTAGGTGTCTATCCTTGGTTTGGAACTAAGCTTCACTATCTATTTCTAGGGTTCACACAACTTTTATGCCACCTATAATGACATGGAATAAAGATAAAACTCTAAATACATGCAACAAACTTTATAAAATGATTAGATAACAAAAGGAGAAATCCATGTTCATGTAAGGCTAGAATGAACCTAGTGTTCAAACCCTAGTAAACCAATCTAGGCATTATACTACATCCCATCAAGTGGGAGCAAGCCTCATGTAGTTCTCCCAGTGTTGGTGTAAATAGTGTATGTAATATAAGCTAACGTCATATTGTGCCCTTATGTCTCTTGACATAACAAGTATCTTGCATAACTTTGGGTAGAATATAGATATACCTAGTGTAGTAGTATTATAATGTGATGTGATTCATATGTTAAAATGATTCCCTTTTTCCCATAATACCTTTGACAATGTTTAGAGTGACTTTATCTTTCCAAGACATAGCTCCAAGACCTTTGAATGTTTAGTAATGGAGGAAACCAGACTCTTAAACATGGTTTGAGTGCTTCCAACCCATGTGGTGGCTACTCTAAAGGATGTGCCTCTATTTTTGGAAGGTTTAGGAGAGCTTTGAGTGTTTTAGAGTTGATGTTTTGTAATAGGAGTTCTTGAGAATGTTAAGTGAGTTCTTAAGTGAATTAGACTTTGTTATATAGGCTTTTGTAGGATAAGTATCACATTAAGGCTGACCTAAGGGATAGAAAATAACCCATAAATGAATTTCAAATTGAGTAAGGAGTTGTTGAAAGGTAGGAGATAAGACTATTATTTTAAAAAAATCTTAATCAGAGGACTGAGATTATATGTATATATCAGAAAAACATAAGATCTAGCATGTTATGCCAAGCAAGTACAAGTAACAAGGGGATAGGAGTGACTTAGCTAATAATGTGTTATTTGTGCATGTTTTGGGCTAGAATATTGATGGAACAAACTAGATCTTATTTATATGTGATTTGTATAAGAAACAGTGATATGAAAGTGTGTTGGAAAATACCAACAAGAAGAGGACAATAACGACCTGGGCAGTAGTGTCTAAACTAGGTGGTAGTTTCCAGGTGGTGGCTATAGGTATAGTTATTTTAGGGTCTATCAATGTCACCTTCACTTCACTTTGTGCTACTCTGACTTCATTGTAGGGTCTTCCTATCACACATGTACTTGTAAAAAAATCCTAACTACCTACCCAACGCTCAAACATAGATTAAATGGAATAAAATATGCATATAATTGAGTTAGACTAACCTTGGTGGTCATCCCAGTGTGCTTTTCATCAAGCACTACACTACATTTCAGAATCAATGTATTTATGGTGCATGTGTGATATAATTGTGTCCCTTGAAGCTATCTTTCTCTTGTGCTAATTGTACCAAGATATTGGGATATAACTATTTTTCGCCCAAGATAAATGTGTGTGATAGAATTCAAAATTTTCCCTTCTTGTGTAGTGAATAATGCAGCCCAAATGTAATCCTTAAGTGTTGCTCTTTTCCCAAGTAATATATGGAAATCAATATCCCAATTGCCTCATGGTGTGATTTCCCCTTAGAATATTAAGTCATGTATATATATGATTCCTTTACTTGGATTTCGTCATTAACAACCCTAAAATCTAACCCAAAGTGATAATAGAAGTTTAAGAAAATATAATGGTTGATGTGGAATTTTAAAAATAAGAGAAAAGGGTAAAAGGACATAAGTGCCCAAAGGAGATAGTAGCACTCATGTCCCTTACAACCAAACAATGATGGTACAGCCACTATGTCCAGAGTGTGGCTTGAACGACAAGAAAGGAATCTTGAGCCAGTGCCAGATCGACATGACAGCACCACTTCGTCAGACGAAGATGCTCCGGGTCCCTCTGTAATGTATGATAGTCCGTAGTTGTTTAGTGCGTCTACTTTTGTCGGCCATTACGGCAGGCCTGTTACCGTGTGTCAATAAAGTTGTTGATAAGATTCGATCTTATCTTTTCTTTTGGTCAGTGCGTGGTGGGCCCATGCTCTTTAATAATTGCACTCCCGTGAGTGCGTTGTACTCACATGTGTGTCGGTCAGTGGGAATCTTACTGGGTGCTTGTGTTACCAGTTTCCCCGTTTCCAGTTATACCGGTTCCAGGTGAAAAGCTTTGGAGAAGTCTATAAATAAGACTTGTTCCATTTCATTCAATACACCTTGGAGCTAAGACACTTGGAACGAGGGAAGGGAAAGACAAAGATCAGTTCAGTCTAGTTCAGTTCAGTCCAAGAGGTCGAAGATTCAGAGTATGTAATAAAGTTCTGAAGTTTGAATCTTGTAAGTCTATCATGTTTAATACTGTCCATGTCCTTATTACAGTTAATGGAGATCACAAGTTAATTATTATTGAAGATTTTTAGTTTTTTGAGGAATATTGTGAATGTGATGATACATTCGATGTTGTTGTGAGCATAATACATGAATTGTTTGGTGATGAGGAGATTGTAATTCTGTTCATGATTACTTTATAAGTTTGCTGTGTATGATGGTTTGTAAGAATTAGTATCAGAACTGTTGCAATATGCAGTATGTATTGTTTATATAGAAATGGTATCAGAGCAGTAAGTCTGTTTAGAATTGGTATCAGAGCAGTCTGTTTAGAATTGGTATCAGAGCCGAGCAAAAGATCTTAGGCCTTTATTCTAAATTTCAGAGCCGAAGCAAAAGATCTTAGGATTATTGTTCAGAGTTGAGTAAAGATTTGTGGAAGTTTGATCAGAGATTGATTTAAAGATTTACAGAATTGTTTTTGGTTTGAAGTCTGCCATCTGAGAAGACAAGTATATAGGACATCACAGGTTAATTGGCGAGGTCCCCGCAGAAGTAAGTCACCGTGTGTTAGGCGCAGCAAAAAGGGTAGAACCTGATATTTATTTAACCTTCACCTCACTTGCTTGCCAAGTACCAGTCTTAAAATGGCCGATAGTAATTCCCGAACTTCTTCTGTAGAAACTGAAGATCAGGATCTGATAAACCTTTCTGAGGTCTTTGCTGTTAATTCTGACATAGATATAGTCGATGAGTCTAGTCCTACACCAGAATGGAAATTGCCGAGAAAATCTTACAATGAAGTATATTCTAAGATTAGCAAATTTCATCTGTTAGCTTCTACTGTATTTAAAACTAGAGAGTCAGTGATACAGGTCTCCCAGACCAATAATGGAGAATATAATATACCCCTAATAGATAAGTCTGATGTTAAAAGTCTTAAAAAGCAGAATACCTACAAATTTGCTCATGTAGGTTGTGTACAAATAGGCATAACCCCGTTGTTCCGTAGAGGTCTTAATGCCTCCATTTTGTGTTGTCTCATGGATCTTAGATTCGACAACTTTAAAGATTCATTGTTAGCTGCAATACAGACAGGTCTTCACAATGGACCTATATCATTTGAAGTCTACCCTAATTACCCAGTGTCACTTACTAAGGATGACTTATTGCAAGACGTTCTTAAACTTCACCTCGCAACTACAGGTCTTAATATGAGATCTGGTTCATGTCCTCTTGCCATTCACTATAAGATCATCTATCGATTGGTTAATACCATGTACCCTGCCGTCAAGCACGGCGTGTCCAAAGGCAGCAGCGTGGTGACGCACGTAAATTTAGAAAGTCAGAAAATAGAGCCAGAGTTGATTTCATGGTCTGACATAAAGGTTCCAAAAGAATGGACCTTATCTAAGAAATTTATACAGTCCTCTAAGCCTAAACTTGAAAATGCTACAGCAGTCACAGAAAATAAGAATAATGTGACATTAAGTTTCAGGAGTAACTCTAGCATTGATCTGTCCAGAAAAGGTCTGTCCAGAAGTAATTCTGTGTCTTCTAATACATCATACTTCACAGTTGGTGAAAGTTCCAACACACAAAAGCCTACAGAGCAGAATAAAGAAAAGACATTTCTTTGTAGTCATAGCTCACTTGTGCATGATCCATCAACAGATTTTCTGTGGTGCTCTGACTGTGAGAAATTAGTTAACCAGAAATATGCTCCAGTTAATGGACCTACTATTAATATGGCATCTGTCAGTTCAAGTTCTTCTTTGCCAATAACAGATCAGCATGAATTGATCTCTCCTGATCAAACCCAGAAAGCAGTTTTCTGGTACCAGAGGACAGTCAATAAGGAAATTGAGCCTTCAGAGAGCTCAAAAATGCTCAATTGGACCAATAAAGCGGTCAAGGCAGTGCATGAAGAGGTTAGTTCAAATTCTGACAGACTTGCCTCTATAGAAAAAGTTTTAAAAGCCATTGAATTAAGGAAAAATGGTGATTCATCAGCTGCACTTAAAATATTGAATGATAGAATGGATACTTTAGAAAAATCAGTTAAGAGAGTAGAAACATTAGTACAACATAATCATAGAATTGTTTCTACTGAGCTTACAGAAGCTATTACACAAAAGATAACTGATTTAGTGCAACCACTAGTAGATCATACTATTAGCATAAAGAGTGTTGTTTCTACTCAGCTATTTCATACTCATGAGTTAGTTGAATCAAGTGTTTCACATCTGCATGATGACAATGAGCAAACTCATCACAAGTTAGATGAGATTCAAGAAAGTCTGACACTTGAGCTTCCCAAGATTCTTCCCAAAATACAGGAAGTCAATACTAAGGTAACCTTTCCTAAAGAAGGTGATTGGACGCGTGCAGCGTCTTGGTCTGATGTAACACAGTTAGCTAGTCCTTCTACTAAGAAATCCTATAAGGAAGTCCTGGAAGAATACAAACCATTGTTTTTCAAGGATAAGAATGTTAATATGCTCAGGATAGAAGGATCTCACATAGAAGACCCTCAGTATGAACCACCTGTGTTTGATGAACACATGGCAGAATCTGCAGCACCTGGACCAAGTCCTTTGCCTGGCATGACAAGGGTCCAAACCCTTCAGCCAAATTTCTATAAGCTGGAATGTAAAACAATTCCTGAGATCAAAGAAATTATACATGCTATGATTGGATGGGGTAACACCCAACTAGAATCATATGGAAGATCTCCTAGGAACATTGCAGCCACACTTGCCAATGGTTTTGTTGGCATTTTAAAAGAATGGTGGGATTTGCTTCCCAACAAAGAGATTATCCTACAAGCTGGCTACACAGGTCTTACAGCAGCAGTCATCAAAGAGTTCATTGGAAATATTGATGATGACAAGATGATGAACACAGCAATGTTTCTTCGTGCAAGGCTGTGTGATATGACAAGAGTAAAGGAATACCAATGTTTCATGCAGAAGCTATACTATAGCTCCGGAAATATTAATGATGAGACTATGCGTCTCAGATACATTGAGTCATTTCCTCCTTACTTTGCAACTCATTATAAGAAAGCCATGCATGGATTAAGAACAGCTAAGCTTAGTTTTGGTGCAATAAACCAGATAATTGACCAAACTAATGCCAAACTATGCAAAGATAAATGGGAGCGCAAGCAGGCGCTTAAGCATCAAAAATCCCTTGGTACTGTTTTTTGTGAACAGTATGCACTTGAACCATTTGGTTGTCCAGATCTGGAAATTTCTCCTCACAGGCGCAAATCTACTTGCCGAGATTGCTCTTTTTCAAAGGGGGAGGATGTCAGGTATAAAAAGAAAAAGAAACATAAACAGTATAAAAAATCCAGATTCAAAGATACATTTAGATAGCCCAAGAAAAAGTTCAAGTTTAGAAGATACAAGAATGTAGGTAAGCATAAAAGATTTAAGCCTACATGTTATATATGCAAAGGAGAGCACTATGCAAATAAGTGCCCTCAAAGAGATTCTGATAAAGGTAAAGCCAGAATAAATGCTTTAGCAGTAAGAGGCATTGATGAAGAAAATTATGCCTTAGTTTCTGATTCAGACAGTTTTTCATCAGATATCTCTTATGTTTCACTAGATGGAGAGCAATGTAATTTTGTGCAACAAGCATCAGAAGACAGTACAGATGATAGTGGATATAGTTTCATTCCTTCATTTGCTAATTTTACTGTCAATATGGTTTCTAACTTTGCACATCCAATGATTCCTCCTAGTGCAGAACTATTAAGAAAGCAGCTTGAATGCTTTCAGTCAGAATATGATAGCTATCCCCCATGGGACACTACCAGAAAAATGGCACTGAGCAAGAAGCTCAGGGATATGCAAGATAGATATATCAGACAGCAAGAGGCAGAGCAAAGCAAGTTGCAGGAACAAGCTGAAGCACAGTCTGATGAGCCATATGAAGCCTTTCCAGTCAGGCCGCCATTTCAACAAAGAATCAGGCAACGTCAAGTTCCTACCAGAGGAAGAACAGGACCATGGCGTGGTCAAGGAAGAGGTAATATACCTCAAAGACATTTTTCATTTCTTTTTCCTGAAGAGCAAGCACAATCATCTGCAGGACCTACACAACCAGATCCAGCCTCCATTGAAGTCTACAAGACTTGGAGAAAAAGCAGACTAGAGCTCTTGGAGAAAGTCATTGCTAAGGCAACAGAAGAATACACCAGGTTGCTAGCAGAAGAAGAAAAAGAGAAAAAAGATTCTGAAGAAAGCCTCGAAGATACCTACCAGCACATCGCAAGCCAAGGAAAAGAACATTCAGAGGTATGTACAATCAGTTGTACTCAGAATCCATTTATTGCTATCACCATTTGCATACCCAATATCAAGCCATATGTGCTAGATGCAATGGTTGATACTGGAGCAGAGATAAGTCTGCTCAGACAACATGCTATCCCTTTGGATTGTTGGGTTAAAACCCACACTAAGATAAGATTTGATAAAAGGGAAGTTGTCTACAACTTTATGGCCAAAGTTTTGATAAACATTGAAGGTATTTCCATGCAAATAGAGTTTTATCAGCATAACATGGAAAACTATGATTGCTTGTTAGGAGTAGATTTTCTGAAAGAATGCCATACTTTCAGCATATCAAAAGATCATATAATCTTGTTTAATCCTCCTATCAAAATTCCCAGAAGGTACTCCTTTCAAAGTATAGTACCTTTACCAGAGAAAAGCAAGACAGTAAACAATGTCTGGATTCATAAATCCATAGCCAACTACCAGGTAAGCATTGAGAAGTGGTAAATAAAATTAAGAAGTCTGTATGCAATGACAATCCTCATGCTTATAATCACAGGATGAAGCATTACTGTTCGCTAGAACTTCAGTTAGCCAAAGATCCTGAAGGAAAAGACATTGTGCCCAAATTCAAGGCACACCACAGAGGAATGCCTCCTTCAGAAAAGGAAAGAGTGCCATGAGGAGATTCAAAAACTCCTAAAAGCTGGTTTCATTCAAGAATCCAACTCCCATGGGCCTGCAATGCCTTTTATGTAAATAAAAGAAGCGAACAGATCCGGAACAAGAAGAGGACGTTTAGTGGTTGATTATAAACCATTGAACAGGTTTATCGTCCGCTGTCCAGCATCCAATCCCTGCCAAGGATGATCTTTTGAGCAGAATCAAAGGATCTAAAGTATATAGTAAGTTCGATCTCAAAGAGCGGGTTTTGGCAAGTATTTCCTGAAAGATGAAGATATGTTCAAGACAGCCTTCATCGTACCAGGCGGACAGTTCGAATGGAAGGTTCTTCCATTCGGCCTAAAAACAGCTCCCTCAATCTTCCAGAAAGAATTATGGACAAAATCTTCGGTGAGTTGGCCGACTTCCTTATCATATACATTGATGATATTCTTAATATTTTCTAAGGTCGCCCAAGGAGCATATAGAGCACCTAGCATAAAGTTCTATGAGGTAGTCTTTAAAAACGGTATTTGTCTCTCTCCTTCCAAAATTGATGTATTTAAGGGATGAGATAGATTTTCTTAGGGATCAAGAATCTAGCTCTGGTAATATTGAAATGCAGAAACATGTCATGTTAGCAAAATACAGAGCTTTCCAAATGAGATTCTGGAGAAGCAGCCAATTACAAAGCGTTTTCTAGGCTGCGTGAACTATGTTGCTGGATTTTACCAGAACATTGCTGCTGATAGAGTATCTCTTAAACAGGAGACTCAAGAAAGACTGCTCCTCCCTTGGAGCAATGATGATGACTGAGGCTGTTCATCAGAATCAAGAAGCAAAGTTCTTGAGCTTGCCTCCCATGTCATTACCAGGACTCAGGCACCAAGATAATCGAATGTGACGCCAGTGAGCAGTTTTGGGGTGCGGTCTTAAAAGAGAAAGATGATGAACGGTAAAGAACGGAGAAAAATATGAAGATATTCTTCTGGAGCATTCCAAGGCTTCAGAATTAAATTACCATTCATCTCATAAGGAGATTCTTGGCAGCTAAGAAAGGCCATTAAGGCCTTTCTTATTCTTTTGTCCAGAATGAAGTCCTTCATCCTTCAGATCAGATCTGAAGGACTTCATGAAAAGACTTAAGTGGAGGTGATCATAGCCAACAAGTCTGCATTCAACAGACTACAGCGCTGGAGTCTTGTGGTTCGACAACTTCGAATTTTCTGTCGAACCTATTGCAGAGAAAAGATCAATGCTCTTGCTGACTTTGCGAGCCGAGAGCTGAACTCCGCCAAAACTGATAAATGTCACCCAGATCAAACATGAGCAGTGCAAGGAACTGTATCTGGGACTACATCGTCATTCTAAAGCTCAGATAGATTCTTTGATACAGAATGATAATCAGATGTCCAGAGAAGCACAGACATTTCTACTTTCCAGAGACTATATCTCTGTTATGGAGTACACCATGTCTGAAGCAGAGTACAGGTTTTTTGACCCTGAAATCCCAGGCAGACAGTTCCATACAATCCAGGAACCCATGGTGAACTGTTGCCTACATTGGCAATGGAGATCCGCATACACTATGGAGCAGCCAGATCATCTTCCAGTCGAAGGCCTACGTCTCAGGCAGTTGATACCCAGAAAAGATACACTCTGGAGATTTGAATACTCCAGGTTGTGGACAGAGGAGCATCCTCTTCATTTCGATCTATGGAACAGAGCCCCTGCAGTCGAAGACAGGAAGTATCTCTCTAATCATTTTAAGTTTTTTCTACAGAAATACTTACCTACTAAATTGTCTAATTCTCCACTGCTAAATGTTCATCCTAACCTAGCTAGAAATGTTTTAATACTAAAGATAAAATAGGAAACATTGATCTGAGTAAAATATTGTGTGATGTCCAAAAGTGCAGGGATAATTCAGAAAAACAAAGGACATAAGTATGAAAATATAAAACAATGTCAAAGTAAATAAAAACAAGTGTTGTTAATGTCTAGTTTTCTTGTTTAGGAATCATGCATATAATGACATACTAGAGGCATGATGTAATAGTACTAAGTGCATAATTTCATGTCTACAGACCATAAAATTCAGCCCAGATCACAGTATGACCTGGTCCCATAATGTATGGTTTTGTACAAATAATTAATGATGACACAACAAGATTTTGGGAAATATGCATGGGAGTAAAGTTTTGATTTATATAATCGAGTTTGCATGAATGAATTCCAAATCAATATGTAGAGATTAATGAGCCATGTAGGAGAGATAAGGATGTGTTAATACAGCTTATAATATGAGCGTAAGTCATAGTATAAGAATAAAACCAAACATGTCATTGTCAAAAGATATATTACCAAATTTAAGTGTCTATAGGTTACACTTCAGGAGGAAGTAGGAAAGAATCATGTGTCCCTTTGAATTGAGCATTGTAGGTTGTTCAAACAATGATTAGGCAAGTGATCTAAATGATCATAAGTCAATATGAGGATATATCTATCATCTTGGGGTAGGGCTCATGACTTGGTCTTGTAAAAATCAAACCACCTTTTATTTGTGTACTACAAAGGCATGGTATAATGGAGTTTTCAATAAAGGAAGCGAGTCTTTCTGGATACGGAACATGCTTTCTAAATTTTAGTTTCCACAGCCCCAACCCATGACTATTTTTGTAATAATCAAATTGTTATTCACATCTCTCACAACCCATTTGAGTACCAACACACAAAACACATTGAGATGCACATGTGTTATATTCAGCAACTAATCCAAGATAAGGTTGTTGACGTAAAGTATTGTTGAAAAAAAAATAAGGTTGGTGACATTTTCACAAATTCCTTGTTTGAGGCCTAATTTTTTTAGCTCAGGAAAATTTTGAGAGTGAAGGAAGGTATTGTCCAAGGGGGGATATTTCACTATTCCCTTGTCCTTCCCTTCATTGAAGTACATCTTAAAGGGGGTTGTTAGCATATTTAATTAACCATACATTGTATTGTGTGATTAAGATGCACTTGCAATATGAAGTGTATATAATATGTGGATAATTCATCCATTGGTGCACACTGTATCCACTATATATTAATATGGTAAGAGTATCAACCAACTTGTTTACTTGATTGACTTCACTATTAATAGAAAATTACAAATTTGACTTGCAAGTAACTACTCTCTAATCCTAATTAGTAACCTCAACTTATTTTCATAAAAGTATGGAGAGCTAGTGTTAGTGACCACATTGTGGGAAGAGATTTATTTCTATTCATCACGAATTTAAACAAAATATGTTCATAATGAGCATTGTTGGTATTCATGTTACCCTTGGTGAATTTCTAGTTATGTCTTTACTTTAAACTTTCATTGATTAATCACATATACATGCTTGTGGGTGTTTATTTTATGGTTGTTCACAATGATTCTAGAGAGTACTTCATACTTTAATAATCTAATGGAAAAAGAATATCCTTCGTTATATTAATTAGAGGCTCCACGAAACTAAAAAACTAGCAATTACACTCAAGTGGTGCAACAAAGATACTGAAATGGTGGCGTAAAAGAAGTTAAAATCAAAGCACTGAAGGGAAAACAATACATGGAGACAAGGGGAGATGAAGAAGAGGATAAAGGGAGAATAATTGTAGACAAAAGCACTCCATTTATGGAATTTATTATTTCACAATGAAACATTAATTCCATAAGGGGGCATGGTAGATGGAAGGTGTAGCTAACCTTGAGCTTTCACAAGATGTGGCATTGTTTTGCACAACCCATAGTATAAACCCCAAGCCACTACATGAAATCTCCTGACACAATCTTCAGTCTTGAGGCAGATAGTTGCAGGGTGATTAGGGTCACTGGAATGACTATGTTCATGTTGAAAATATCTCTCAACATTCCCAACAAGTTTTTCATATGTTTATTATCGCCATCCATGATACTACATCTAATGTCAAAGGTAATGCTCACATGAATAAACATGCAGTAAATAATTTGAAAAGTTAGATATTGTGCCATTGCAAACTTAAATATCTATAATTGATACAAATGATTGCATGTAAGGGTAGAAACAAATTTGAGAATTCCAAATATAATAAATTATAGGTTGGATACATTGAAATAGAGATGACATGTACAAAGATTCAAAGGAAAAACATGTGCACACATATTCACTACCCTAAGAACTTAAAAAATTGTTTTAGACGAGTATTTCCCTGCAAGGCCTTACAAACCCATCAAGAACACAATTTTCCTTATAAACTTTGCATTCCATATGACCACATTTCTTTTAGGCATTTCATCAAATGGTTCACATGCCTTATCATTGCTTATGTATATTTGCACATATGTCTAATAGGGCACCTAATGTCTAATGTGGCATTGTTTTGCATGACCCATAGTATAAACCCCAGGCCACTACATGAAATCTCCTGACACAATCTTCAGTCTTGAGGCAGATAGTTGCAGGGTGATTGGGGTCGGTGGAATGACTATGTTCATGTTGAAAATCTCTCTCAACATTCCCAACAAGTTTTTCATGTGTCTATTATTGCCATCCATGATACTACATCTAATGTCAAAGGTAATGCTCACATGAATAAGCATGCAGTAAATAATTTGAAAAGTTAGATATTGTGCCATTGCAAACTTAAATATCGATAATTGATACAAATGATTGCATGTAAGGGTAGAAATGAATTTGAGAATTCCAAATATAATAAATTATAGGTTGGATACATTGAAATAGATATGACATGTACAAAGATTCAAAGGAAAAACATGTGCACACATATTCACTGCCCTAAGAACTTAAAAAATTGTTTTAGACGAGTATTTCCCTGCAAGGCCTTACAAACCCATCAAGAACACAATTTTCCTTATAAAATTTGCATTCCATATGACCACATTTCTTTTAGGCATTTCATCAAATGGTTCACATGCCTTATCATTTCTTATGTATATTTGCACATATGTCTAATAGGGCACCTAATGACTACACAACTAAAGAACCCCTTTCCATTATGCTTTAGAGAATGTCCATATCATATTGCAAAGCTCTTATTTGCCATGTTTTCTAATATGTTGTCAAATATTTTGGGGTTGGGCTTTAAGCCTTCCAATGGCATTTGCTTAAAATATTACATGGCCTTTTCAACAAACCCATTCTATGCATACATGCAATCATTGCAGTCCATGAGGCCATCTTTCTCCCAATCATTTTGTCAACTATAACATTAGATAGAAATTCACTTTTATTGTGCTTTGGTGGATGACCTTACCTTGTTGCAAAACTCTAACATGGCATGTGTTGGGAGTATGCTAACAAAAATAAACTGATTGAGTTAGAGACCTGTTAGTAACATATGGTGAAATAGCCCACATGCCCAATTTATATATCCAATATCTACTTTTTCGAAGTAAATATCAATAGCCTAATGCACATGTAACATGATATGATGAACTGTGAAATTATCAACAAAAAAACAACCCTTTATTCATCATGTTTTGTGAGGATAATTTGTGCATATTTTTTTACTATTGCAATCCATGAGTTCCTATCTGCTTCAGACATTTTATCAAAAAGTTAGAAGATATCCATGAGTACACCAATTGGTGTTGAATACTCAAGTGAGGGGCATATCATTAAAAATAGTGAGAGACTAGAATTCTTTGGGACATTTTCTATAGAATCATCTAAAAAATTGTAGGCTATGTAAGTGTTATCCAAAATAAGCCCCATGCTTATTTTTGGCTAACTCCTCCTCCTTTTTCTGGAACTTAAATGAATTTTTGGCATGCTTCAGGTACTCAAAATATTCTAGAAATGATTCCATTAGATAGGATTTTTCCTCACCTTTCCATAAAGGTAAAATTTTCCTCCTAACTCCTTATATTTCTCAAGTTATGGCTCAGCGGAGTTTTTGAGGGAAAATTTCCCTAGGAAGGCCTGCAACCAATAGGAATGTGCCACGTGGCAACGGAGCAGCGGGGCGTGGGGATTTTTGGGGAAATTTTCCCAAATTCAAAAAAGGGAAAATTTTAAAGTTTCTGCCCGCCAATCCATTTTTGCCCTATTTTTGCCCTAAATCTTCATAGGGCCATATCTTTTGATCCAGAGCTCAGATTTTCACGTTCTTTATATCATTGGAAAGCTGGTAAAATTATCTAACCAATGGAGAGTTAAATTTTGTATTTTTATGGATATTTGTAGGAGAAAAATGGAGAAATGTCCTTGGCATGCAAAAAACACAGAAATGGTTACCAACCACCAAATTTAATGAAGTATGAGTCGTTTTTGGATCTGCAGAGCAATGTACTTCGAAGAATGGGATTTTCCATGGGAACCCATCATTTTGTAGGATAATTAGAAGAATTTTTTGGTGGTTGGAGTTACAAATCAAATTTTCCCACATTTTTGCACTTTTCTTCATTCTACTTCGTGATAAAAGCCAGTTTTGGCTCATTTGTAAAGGTGGTTCATCTTTTCTGCTCTGCCCTCCCTTCTTTTCTTCCCTAGGGTTGAAAATGGAGTTAGAACCTCCTCCCATGCTCTGTAATGGCATTTTTTCCTTTTACCATTAAAATTATGTTCTGTGCAAACTTCTGGAGCAACAAAAATGTGTTTTGTGGTGCATCTGTCCATCCTTACTCATTTTTTTGCTTGTTTTCTTCTTGCCTCTCTTCATTGCAGGTATTTGTGTATGTTTGAATGTTCATTACAGGTTTGGAGCTGTGTTCATGGAGTTTTGGAACATTTTCTGTGTGAAATCTATCCTTAGGCCTGTGATGCACTTGTCCATCCTTCCCATTGCTCACCTCTTCTTGTTCCATGGCAGTTTTAATAGATGTTCAGCATTTTCCTTCTTTGGTGTATCACTGTTTTAGTGTAGGCTTTGTTTTTCCCTCTTTTCTCTCTCTGTCTCCTTGGCATAGTTAGATTAGGATTAGATTAGCTTACCTACACTGGAATAGCTTGTGGCAGGTAGTTTAGGAAGAGGAACCAACCTTCTCTGGAGGGCTTTCCCCATTTGCAAAGGTCTCACACTTCTAGACAGCTCAATTTTGTGAAATCACACTAAATGACGTAATTCTCATCTGCAGATTTGAAGGTCATTTAGGGGGTGCTGTGAATTTGCACTAACATTAAGTCGATATGTCAAGTTTTTATGTAAGTTGGTGGGCATTTCCCTATGTACGAGGACTTATTTTATCAAGAATAAATTATGTCTAAATTTATGATTAACAAAACATGTTATTCGATCACAAAAGTTTATTTCTTTTCCTATTTCCTTTGGGTGAATTATATGCAAGATAATTTTGATGGACACTTTTAATCACCCCATTATCAAGATAATCAATTGTGAAAACCTTAGCTCTTTTATGTTGATTAGTGTAGACACTAAATCACGCACTTGGGTACATGTCTAGGTCCTAAAAACATACTAGCATTCATATGATTCTTAAGTAAGAAAGCTAGTAATTGGAAATCTAACTTTGGCCTCTTTTATTTGTTTCTTGTTTTCTCTTTGGTCTTCCACACTCTACAGCCTAGTCAAAATTTTATTGATTTATCTTTTATGGCTTCAAACACCTGCACCCATCCAGGATAGAAGCACCCAAACGCCCTTATCCCCTCTGGGTGCCCCTAACCCATTTTCACCTTACTCGCTTCTTTTTGGGTCCCTTTTATCTTTTGGGCATCTTTTTTACTCATAGGTCGGCCTTCCAGTTGTCAATTACGAAATTAAAACAAGGGAATCATATAAATACATAATTATGTGACCAAAATCAAGGACCAAGCACTAAGCATTACTATTATCACCTAAGCTTGCATCTAAAAGGCACCTAAAGCACTTCAAGGCATCCATTCAAGGGATAAGGGACTGTATTTTCTTCATACACAACATAGGAAGGGGAAGTTCTTTATTCCATCCACACATCTTACTACATTGCTTCATTCTAGCTACAGCCCGCTATCAAGTTCAGTTGTACAAGGGCATCCTAGGGCACAATTTCTACTCATAATAACTACATGGAGTCTGAGATGTAGTGCAGTGCTCGGGTCGTAGGTTCACTCTTAGGGTGACCACCAGGGTCAGTCCTGTTGAACCATGGTCATTGGTGTTGCCATTGATGTCAAGTGACATTAATGGAAAATTTGTGAGTGGTAAAGTGAGGATTAGTCAAGGGCGTGAAGGTTAACTGGTAGTGCCTTCCCAATGGTGGTTAGTGCCTTCTCAATGATGGTTGGAGCTTGACTCATAGTGGTTTCAGGATGACTTTAGTGTGTTGTAGGCTTGTTCAATGTGGTAGAATCCCATTGGAGGTTTGGATATGCTTGGTGTGCTTGGCTCAGGGGTCCCATAAGTCAAAAATGATGTTTCTAGGATGTGCAAGAGCTTCACGGGGGGTTCATTAGCTAGGCAATATCCTAGCACGTGGGTTTATATTGAGGGTAATTAAAATTAATAAAATTTAAATTCAATATATTGGTAGACATGAGGGGTGAAAGGGTTTAATTTATTAATGTTTTGAATTAGGTATTGGGGGTAGGTTAGAGAGGTGGGCTAAAGGAAAGGGAGGTTTAATTTTAATATAAAACTAAAACATTTGAACCCTATATTTTTAAAATTAAATGCCTTGAAATTGCAAAAGGAGTGTGGTCATAAATTAAATTATAATCTCTTTTTTAATAAAGAAATCTAGATTCTTAACCAAGAGATAATAAGATGGTAGAAAACTAGGATTGAGTATGCTTTTCAACACAAGTGATATTGTTTTACCATCTTAATTATTTGAAGATTTATTGATAAATGGTTACAACTAACATATCTAAGGTGATTTGTAATTGGTCTTCAATGTCTTCAAACTATCTTTTGACAAGAAATGCATATTAAAAAAATGAGTGAGAAATATAATATATTTTTTATATAATATATTAGGGTAGAAATAAAAAGGGGTAAATAAAATTGTAATTGAAAAATGGGGAAGTAAGGTACATGGAAAACATAGGGGGGTATATTCATTCTAATAATATAATAGGAAGGTGTATTATCAATTGAATAATTAGAGGTAGAAACTAGAATTAAGGGTATTCTTTTATACCCTTTGAATGCAAGTGTTATACCGTACTTTTACAAAGTGAACCCCCCGTGAAGAGATTTTAGGGTGATCATCAGGTCATGTGGTGTAATTCACAGTTGAAACTAGATCATTTATGCCTAGTTCTAGAGCCAAATGAGGTGTATGGGAACAAATCCAGTCATGACAATACTATGTAAATATGGGAGGAGCCGAGGAACATCTCCTAGAGAATTTATGAGTAGTTACATGGCATACTTTAGCCTTTATAGGCACAATTTAGGTTTTCACTAATACTACCTTTGAGAACTAGCAGTGGATGCTTAAGAAAATGAGATTGTCTTGACTGTACAAGAATAATTATGAGAAACCAAGTGTAGTCATTTTTATGCCCTCTCAAAGAACAAGGAAATCCCATGCGCATTGGCCTATCACCCAGTGGGCGTTGGGGCGCTCACCCGAGGCACGTGTGGGTGCTAAGTCCCTCCTTTATGTGAGTTATGTGAGAATGCATTATTTATGATAGAAACTTAAGTGAACAGATTGGAAAGTAACCATACATTCATCTTAGAGCTCAAAACGACTCCTAGACCAATGTGTTCATTCGTATAAGAAAAGCATTATAGCACATAGATCTAAATCATAACAGAAAAGAAATGCACAAGGGGTTTACACCCACTCATATGAAATATATATGTAACCGATCCATACAAATGCAAGTAGAACTGGAACCACACATATATTCATGTTAAGCATGTTGATAACCACATTACATTAATTCAAGCAAACACAGATTCATATGATAATGCAGACCAATGTCATGCATTAGAATTGGATTTAGGCCCCTTCATAGTACAAAGAAAAATGTTCAAACATGTCCCCTTAATACAACATACTCCTATAGATCCTATAAACCCAAACCTATGGATCTCTCACGATATTCACGCATGGCTTCACCTCTTTTCTCCTTCTATTCTCAGTCTCTCCATTTGTTTTCTTTTTCTTCTACTGGGCGCTCATATATATAGCCTTGTCAAGCACCTTCATTGCCTTTTCTAAAGGTGTAGATCATTTGTCATTTGTCCAAGTGGTCCTCCATGGGAGTATGATTCTTTAGATGTGAGCTCTCCATCCTTTGCCATGATGACCTTCTGGAATCTTCTATCGCAAGGTATATTCCTTTTATGGGAACCAAGTTGTCAAGCTGGCAACTTATCCACTTCGCATGCACAATTGGGTCATGCTTTCCTCATTTTCAGCCTAAAATGCCAAATATGGCTAAGTCCCAAGATCTTTGCTCTACCTTACGTGCACGCCACTAGTTCTACTAAAACCCTCCTAAAACCATGTCCTACGCACTTTCTCCCTGCGCACCCTTCTTCAAAATAGGTCTTGTGAGCCCCACACGCCTCTCTTATACTTAGCCAATATATTAGGGGGCCCAACATCACTGCACACTACGCCTGTTCTCTACCCTCAAGAACACCTTCTCAAAGAATAAAGAATAATTGTCCTTGAATAGTTTGGAGAAAGAATGAAGGAATGAAGAATTCTTGGGAAGAATGAAAGAATGGGGAAAATATGATTATTTTATGCAAGAGGAGAGGGAAATCCTTCGTCAAGTCTGCCTCCAACTTATTCCAGGTATTGACCTCACTCTATGCCTATTGAAAGAGGTCACCAACTAAGGTGCTCACCTCTTCAAAGTTTAGCCCTTCCCCTTGGGTATTCATCGTTTCCATGATCCCCTCTAACTGTTTTCCGAAATCCTCGAGCACGTCTATCCTTCGAGTGATTTGGGGATACAACTCTTTCAGCCGGTTTTTGATTGAGCCCCGTAAGGTCTCAATAGCCTCTTATTTCTTCTCAACCTCGGATAGGATTTTGTCATGTTATGCCCTATTCCCCTTTTTTCTTCTCCTGGAACTCCTTGAGCTCTACTTCATGGGTGGCGACCAGAATGCTCACCACTCTACCTCTATCGGTGTAATTGTCATAAGCAGCCTCAGCAATTTGGGTGGTGGCCTTCACATCCATGAGGAATTTCTTGTACCGAGAAACAATTGCCAGAACCTTCACCTTTTCCTCCTTTTCTTTACACGTCGATGCCTCCTCTGCAGACTCCAAGGCTAGTGGTCATCTTTCCATTGTGAGGACATGGGTTAGGTCCTCTAGACACTCTAGGGTGGATCCATACTTCTGTATTGGTGGTGTTAGATCTAGATGCTTCAAGAAGATGGCATTTGTGATCATCTCTACTTTCTTGTAGACCTCACGCACCCTTGCCTTCTCTTATTTCAACTCACGCCTTAGTTGCGCGTTGATTAGCTCCTCCCACTTTAAGTCCTTGGTTCTTTTCTCCAACTCCGCTTCCTTCTTCTCCAGTTCTGCCTCTAGGAACTTCACCCTATCGTTCCTCCCTAAGAGTCTAGTCTCTACTTCCACCGAAACCTTGTTCAGTGCGTTACAAATTTTCTCGTCTGATAGCCGTTGAGTGTTTACCAAGGGGTTGTCACCTTTTGACTCTGGTACCTTCATTATTTCCCCTTGGCTTACTTTGAATTCTAGTTCATTGATGTGGGACTCAAATGCCCAAGAAAGAATTTTCCTCGTCTGAGGGGTATGTACCTTCCTCATCAAATGATGTCATAGCCAAGAGTTGCTCCATTGGTATGGTACTTTGAAAGCATGCGCGTAACACTTTGTTTGGATCATCAATATAGCCCATCATCTAAACCTATGATGCCTCTGCAATTTTTCTCCCTGTGCACGCGGCCTTAGGAAAGCTCACAACCAAACTAGAATCTCCTCCCATGCTGCCATATTCCTTTTCGATGCTTCCCTCTGCTTCCTTCATCACTAGGTCTGTGTTGTGTTCCATCTCTTTCTCTACTAGGTCTTCGATTATCTTGGCTACTTATTTCTATATGACCTCATCTACCTGTTCCTTAGTGAGGCTTGGGGTCCTTTGTTCTTTTGTAACTTCCTCATTTACTCCCTTGTCCTGAGTATCCTCTTCTTCCTCTTGACAAAGATGTACTCATTCGCTTCTTCCTCTCCTTCCTCCTCCGAGTCATGAGCCTCATAGATAGGATGGTCCTCGCCTCCTAGTTCATATTCATCATCATCATCTCTCTCACCTTTATAGGCCTCCAAGCTCTCTGTATCCTCTGAATCATCTTCTTATGTCACCTTCTGCTTCTTCCTAGCAGGAGATTCTGCTTCCTTCTCCTCCTCCTCTAGTGACTTCTCCTGGGTTATGGGTTCTTTGTGCTCTGGTGCTTCTTCCTCTAGACTCTTGGCTTTCACCGGGGGACTTCTTTCTCCATGTGTAAGTACTGGGGTTAGCACTTTTCTCCAGTGCACTTATCACTTCTGTAGCCTGAGCACTTGGGTGCTTTCTACATTTCTTCTCTTTCCCTCTTCTTTGGTGTGGGCTTCTTTCTTCTTATGGGGTACTTAGGGATGGATACATCATTTTCCAAGTATGTGCCCTTTTCAAAACAAATCCTAATGCAAAAGATATATCCTTGTTGCAGCCCTTACAGCGATGGGCAATGTCACTGGTTTCATCATTTGTATCTCGTGGGAGACATATCTCTCCACGTATGCACGCTTCTTGGGGTAAACTAACTTTCTACGCAGCTCCCTGTGGTCTTGATCGACCTCACTAAATTCGAACCTTAGTCTCTTGGCCTCTTTTGAATTTTTTCACCCCCGCTTGGAATTATTGCACGGTGAGAAGATAAGGGAAGCTTGCACCATGGGCTCATTGTTTCATCTGTTAACCTAAATTTTCCAATGCAGAAGTGTTGATATACCACGAATTATACTTCTCCTTGCACGTGCGTGGGAAAATACTCTGGAATCCTCCTTTCCACCCCGAACATGTCCTGTCATGCACTTATACCATTTCTCTAAGCGTGCCTTGTGAGTGGTTGTCATGGTCTCACAAGTATATTTTGTAAATTGTTTCGCTGAGCGAGGGATCCTCTTCTGGGTACTCCCAAACAAACCTTTCCAGCCCATTAGGAACTCTGATCTTTGAGAAGACAATTGTGAGGGATGACATTACCAAATAGTATCTTCTCTCCTTCTTGCGCGTTGTTAATGACTTCATCCATGATGAAAGTATACAAGTTGTAAATTATCCCCTCGGATATTTTTCAGCACACGTTCAGCCATGCCTTGTTCACTTGAGTCCATCTCTCTTATTCATTGAGCTTGGTTATCAAGCGCATGGCCATCCTCATCATGGGGTATGGGATCTCTTCGATGTCAAAGTATTGTGATCCTTTCTTATAGTCATATGTAGCAATTATTTCCTTAATGGCCTCCTTGTCACTTAGGTCATCATCAATGTTATCCCCTTCACAGATAAGGCCTATGAATTTGGAAATTAATTGGGGAGTTATGCGCATCTTGTGCCCCACAAAATAAAAATGGTCTTCATGAATGTTCGCCATTATCCACTGGTAGAGGTACTCATGTTTGTCGAAGTAAAGTAATTCATAAAGTTATAGTAACCCTTCCTTCTCCAATTTAACCTTTACTCTGTCACTGTAGATGGGCATGCCTTCTAGTGTCCTCTTGTTTGTTAGAAGAACCAACTCTAAAGCCAATTTTTTTCTGTCGTGCTGGTGTGGTGATTATAGTCACTTACAAACATCTTCCACAAATGAGATTCCCATTCTTTTCCTAGCAATACCCCTCTGGGTATTGCATCTGCGCGTACCATTCTTCATTTGTGCTGGTGATGGCAGTTGTTTGCTTCCCCTTACCCTTTCCCTTCTACTTCTTAGGTGAGATGGTTTCTTTCTTTGGTGTCATTCTTCTAGTTAGGTTATCACTTCAAGTGTCTTTTCCTTGTTCTACTCTACCACTTTATCCAACCCTAATGCACAACCTTTTGAAGAAATCCTCCTACACCGTGCCCTAGCCGCCAAACCCTAATTGGAACACTTCTTCCACAAGACAGCACTTCAACAACTTCCTCCATGCCTGTGTACTCCTTTCCTACTGGTTTGTGGATCTTCTCTAGTCACGTCCTCTCAAATATCTTAAATTTTTCTTCGCACAAATCACCTTTAGATGCCCTAGTTCGTGAGAGCTATTTTCTCTTTGTAAATGCAAGGTAAATAATGAAGTGCTCAACTTCTTATTTATAGCTTTTCCTTCTTTTTAGCATTAAATTTTATTTTACCTACCACCGTACTTAGTACTAAATGTGACTTTCTCCACCAAGCTGACCTTACATGCCTTCACTTACACGCCCAATCTTGTGCAAAAAACTTCTACAACCTTCTGGCGCGTAAACAATCCATCATAACATAAGAATCTTATGGGCATGTCAATAATACCGAAGGCACTTCTTCTACCCTTCACCTGATTTTTGGTCTCGCCTACCTCATATTGTTTTCGTGCTTCTTCCTCTATACGTGGTTTCTCTGAAGTCTTATCCTGACACCAACCTTTTTCATCTACCTCTTCTTCCATGTGCTTCCTTCATCCTTGTGTACTTTGTATCCATCAAGCGGGCAATTCACCGCAACTTCTACTGCTAGTTCAACTTATATTTCAGGCCTATACAATGCATTACTCCACCCCACACTAAAATAGATGTGTGGTCCTTTGTGCATGCACAACCTTCAAAAATAAATGTGGTTACCAGTGCCGAAGGCGCAAAACAAACAAAAGAACAAACGACAAGAAAGGGAAACACAAGAAAGGAAAATTACATAAAGGGAAACTTATACTAAATGGAAAAACTACCTTATTATAAACACCAAGAAGATTTATTTACAGCAGGTCTTCAACCTACTCCCATTGAAATTTCCTGGTAATCTCATTCCATCCAATGCTCTCAACTACCACATGCCTAAATTAAGGATGTCTGAGATGATATAGTGACCCAGCTAATGGACTTTCAGCTTTCTGGGATGGCGCAGAAACTTAGAATCATATAACAATATCATCTGCTCAATCTCAAATTGTTTGTTTCTGATGTGGTGATCATGCCATGATTTTTGTTTAGCCTTTTGACTCTGCCTGGCCATTGATCATCTCTCATCCAATTTCATCAATTTGTCAATCCTTTCCTCCAGCACTTGTTCATTGGCCAATCCTCCTACACACACTATACACAGAGAAGGTATCATAAATTTAACAAGTAAGACAGCCTCTGCACCAAACACCAATTGGAATGGTGTGGCTTTATTCAACCTCTTGTAGGTTTTCCTATACGCCCATAGAACTGTTGATACTTTTTCATCCCAATCTCATATACCAACATCACAAATTTTGGTCAAGGTATGACTCGGTATTTTATTAAATGCTTCAGCAGTTCCATTTGCTTGTAGATGGTAATGGGTAGTCTTATGATGAGCCACCATGAACTCTGCTAGCAGAATCTAGACGGTCTCATTTAGAAAATGCATACCTCTATCACTAGTTAAGCTCACCAGGAATACATACCGTGTAATAATATTTTCCCATAAAAACTTGGTTGTTGTAGCTGATGTACAATCCTTGGTAGGCGTTGCTTCTACCCATCTTGTCAAATAATTTGTGCAAGTGATTACATAGCATGACCCTATCCTACGTGCGGCTAGCAAAATGGGGCCTACAAAATCTATGCCCCACTTTTCAAATGGCTTTGTACTTGGAATACGGCACAAAGGCATTTCATCCCTACTCCCTGGTTTTTCAAGGAGCTGACAATGATCACATGCCTTGCAATACTCTTTGCAATCTTGATATAGGGTTTCCCACCATAACCCAACTTACAATATCTTACGCGTAGTGGCATCCCCTACATAGTGTCCACTTGCGCTTCCTCTATGTGCCTCCTCCATAATATATAGGCACTCATGTTCTAGCATGCACCGGTGCAAGACTTCATCACATCCTAGTTTGTACAAATCACAACTAACCAACATGTAGGGTGCAGCGCATATGGATAACTACTTCCTCTCTAATGCTTTCATCCCTTCTGACGCCATACCTATTTTGAGAAACACTACAATATCCTCTAAGTCTGAGGGCACGTACCATAACCTAAACAGTTGTGACATCTGGCATGGTTTCCTCAATGCTTTGCGCATCCTCTCTTGAGTCAATTCTAGACAAGTGATCGGGCCCAGAATTACTCTTTCCTGGCTTGACAACCACTGTGAACTCAAATTTTTGGAATAGCAGGACCCATCGACATATGCATCCTTATAGAACGGGATTATTTACCAAGTATTTTAATGTCATGTGGTCCGTGTAAAATACAAATGGTGTCGTCAGTAGATATTGCTTAAACTTGTGCAGCACATAGATCATGGATAGTGCTTAGCGCTCAGTAGTGGTGTAATTCTGTTCGGCTGATGTTAAATTTTTACTTGCAAAGCACAAAGGATGGTCAACAATCCCTTCACCAAGTTGTGTCTGTACTGCTCCAATGGTTGTACCAGAGGCATCCACATGAACATGGAAAGGTTTATCCCAAATGGGGAAATGAAGAATGGGTGTTGTGACAAGTCTATCCTTCAGAATGTTGAATGCCCTCTGTTGTGTCTCTCCCCAATGAAAGGCACTCTTGTGTCTAAGTAATTCCTCCAAGGGCACGACAATCTTGGCATATCCCTTGATGAACTTCCTATAGTAACCCGTATGCCCAAGGAATTTGCGCATGGCACTTTGGATCACTTATCATGGATTGTTTCACCCAACAAGTGAACTTGACAACTCTTATTGTAGAAGGATCTCGACCGAGATTTACACAACTCGGTGCAAAAAATAGCTTGGCGCTAGAGAAAATGGGCTTGGTCATGACCATTAGCTTGTCTCTTCCAAATGAGCCCGATCTCTCAAAAGTGGCTCAATCTACACACATAACAAATGGGCCCGGTTAATATGGGAACAACTCGGTCTTTAACTTACAGCTTGCCTACAATCAAACTAGCTCAATGTCGTCCCAAGGAGCTTAGTACAAATTCAGTGCTCTTATACCTACAAGATAACTCGATTTTGTATCAATACAACTCAGTCTTTGAAAGCAGCTTCGATGAGCTATCCCTCGAGCTAAAAGACTCTTCATTCAACATTTATACCTTCCTTAAATATTTCATGGAATTGTTAGATTTCTTAGGTACACTAAATCTCTATGGAGATGTCGGGGAACTGCCTAGATAAAACATCAGAGTTGTCATTCCTTTTGCAAGTAGATCCCTATCATTGAGGTAATGCAAGATTGACCGTTATCTAATTTCACAAGGGGAGTAAAATAGGATAACATGTACTTTGAGATCATATGCAGGGACAAATTTTATGTTGAATGAAGAGGTTTTTATTTTTCTTTTTTTAATAGAATTGTTTTGATTTTTAGGACACTTTAGTTACATTGCATACATTGTTTTGTTTTACACTTTACACTTTTTTTTAACTCACTAGTGAGAAACCAGATTTTTTTTAATATAAAAATTAAATTTATGTACATATGATTATCTACGCTTCTACATTTTTCAAGCATGTCTACTAAAACAGTTCCAACTAAGACGTCCTACAAAAATTCTCCATGATTTATACTTTTATGAATGTCCATAACCTTGATCCAAACTTCTATGTGATTATTACTAAAATTTGTCATATTTTACTTGAAATATAGTACAAATGTGTTATTATTGGTTGGATAAACTTGTATAAAAAGGTAGATCAGTGATATTTGTACATATAAAAATTAAATTTTTGTACCTATGATTTATTCTATATGGTTGATTTAACAAATACATAATATTTTTAAAACCCTAATTACAGAGTCACATATGATAAATAAAACACTAAAGTAAATATCTAACACAAGTAATAAGCTAATGAAAATTGAAGCCCTAGGTACAAGAGAGAGGATAAAATACTTAGTTGATATTCGTTTAATATCAAAGTGTGTTGGACTGGAGAACTGATAAACATGAGTAAATTGTAGCATCTACACCTGGAAAATTATGGAGCTGTTGGATATGCCTGGACTGGAGTGCCTAGACTAGGTCAAGGGCACCTAGGTGCTAAAGACTACTGTTTCACTCAGAATATTTCGGCTTCTGGGAATAGAGTTGCTTCTATCCTTTCATTCCTTTTAGAAATAGATAAGGTTAGGGCTAGGAGGAATACCTGTTGAACGTCGAGATGGTGTGCGCGTACCGTAGAGAAAGATCAGGTTGACTGCGAAGAACTCCTTTTTGTCTTGGAAGGACTACCTGCAAATAAGAACACAAGACCACAAGATTTTGATTAGACAATAAATGAGGGAACTGCCTTGGGCCCAGGAAATATAAAACTTCCTTTCGAAGGTGGTCAGTTCCCCTGCTAATATGAATTAACACAAAAGACTGTAAAATATCAAATAAATTGCTTCGTTGAGACGGGTAGGGGAAAGGCTGATTTCTGGTTTTGAGTCACAATAACCGATACCGGTTGCTGATAACCGATATCGGTATGGTCTAGGATCTGTAGGTTGGTTGTTTTGTGGGGTGGTCGTGTTGTAGGGTAACAGTGTTGTTGGTAAGGCTAGTATATGAGTGATATTAGGTAATGAGATGGTGAGAGGTAAATGAATGATAGTTAGATGCAATGACACGTTGGGTAGTGGATCTAGGAATGGATTTATGGGGACTGTGATTCAAAAAGTCTAAGAAACGTTATTAAAGAGGACATGCAAGGTGTAACTTACTGGTTATTGACGAAGATGCAGGTCCAGGAACTCTGATGACAAAGGCAGAACTCAAGTGGGATGGCTTGACACACAGAAGATGAGAGATCTCCCTCCCGATGATCAGCTGAGTATCACAGGTTTCTGGCTATTCCGTTGCAATCTTGGGCTTGATCTCCTTTTGCTGCAACTCTCCTTGTCTCTTCACTCGTCTCTGCTCGGCCAAGTGAAGATCCGAATGCTCTTGATCGCTCCCAATGATCTCTGTTGATTCAAAAATCCTTCGACCCTTGTTTCTGGTTAGGGGAGCCCATTTTACAGGGAACCGATGGCGGTTACGTAACCGACGGCGGTCGAGTAGGAACCGGCATCGGTAAGGAAAAAGTAGGCTATTTTTAGTAAAATAGCCCACCTTCCCTGCTTTTCTCCCGAGGGATTAGTTGCGGGCTTGGTCAAGTGACTAGAATGTCAGTTTTGGGTGCGAGAAAGGGGTCCTTAATCATGGGTGTAGGTGTAGACCAAGTTATAGGTCTTAATTAGGTTAGTTTAGGGTTAGGACTAGGTCACGATGAGGTGGCAAAATGAGGTGGCAGGTGAGGTGATGTGGATTTATCAATTACGAGGTAATTAATAAATAATTGTGTAAGGTTTAGGTGATGAGGTTAGGATACGAAATGAGATGCGGGTCACAAAGGGGTCGTAAGACACAAATTTGGTGTCTACATTAGCCCCTTATTGTCGTGTAGCTTGTTTTGTAAAGCTGCGCGGACAATAATATGAAGTGGTTTCTCCTGTTAAGGATATAGGTAATCCCCCTCAAATCTATCACAGATTGAGAGAACGGGAAATCAGGGATAGGGTTGATAAAGGGTGAATGGTGTAGAGAGGATGGTAAGATGGTGGGGTAGGTCCAAGGAAGCAGACGCATGTTGAAATGTAATAGTGCGACTAGGGTACATGATTTGACGAGCAAACCGGCAATGCATAGGCAAAGGTCGATAGTTTATCCAAACAAGGGTGATATAATCCTGGTATCCAAGGCATAGGAAGTAGCTCCAGGGTATATAACAGGTAAGGTACAGGAACATTTAGGCATGTTCAGCAGTACCAAATGGTTGGTTTGGTTGAGATAAACGTCACGGTCTAGGTCTAGGCAAAGTTGGTCGACAGATCAAGTCAAGGACCCTAATCATGCTAAAACACGAACAGGTGAGCTCGATGGAACAAAAAGCTACATGATGGGTGGATAAAAGTGTATGTTGTTGATGTTGGGCGAGGTATCGAAGTGGTACGGCCTTGGGTCGGGCCAAGTTGTTGGGTTGCGGCCTTGGGTCAGGCCGGAAGGGTAGAGTGAGGCCTTGGGTCGGGCCGGATGGGTAGGGTGAGGCCTTGGGTCGGGCCAAATGGGTAGGGTGAGGCCTTGGGTCGGGCCAAATGGGTAGGGCGAGGCCTTGGGTCGGGCCAAATGGTTGGGGCGAGGCCTTGGGTCGGGCCAAATGGTTAGGGCGAGGCCTTGGGTCGGCCAAATGGTTAGGGCGAGGCCTTGGGTCGGGCCAAATGGTTGGGGCGAGGCCTTGGGTCGGGCCAAATGGTTGGGGCGAGGCCTTGGGTCAGGCCAGATGGTTGGTTGCGGCCTTGGGTCGGGCCGGTGAAGTCAAAAACGGCTAAAGAGCAATGGAGCATATAGGCGATGTGGTAAAGAGGCAATGTGGTGGGAAAGGGAACGTAGTGAATAAGGGCAAAAAGTTGGGTAAAAAAGGACAAAACTGATATCGGTTATATATGACCGGTACCGGTTAGATAACCGACGCCGGTTCCTTAGGGCATGATTTGACCGGTATCGGTTCAATGTTAAAAACCTATAAAAAGAAAAATACGGCCGGTCATTGTCACTTTGTGAATTTGGAAATCAAATTAAGTTGTCTGAGGTGGAATATTGACATTGGTGTATTTATTGGCTGAGGTGGCACTAGTTGAGTGGAGAAGTGAGTTGATTGGCGGGCCCGAGTGAGGAGGAGGCAGTAGGTGATTGGCAGAGGACCCAGTAGAGGACATTTGGAGCCATGGCATAGCCAGGAGGAGCAGGAGGAGCTGGACCAGCTGGACCACCACCACCCATCCCACCACGACGACGTGTCGTCGTACCGGTAGGTTCAAAACCCTGCATTGTGTTCATTTGATTGCATTATGCTAAATTTGGGGTTTTGGGTAGGAATGTATGTTTTTGATGAAATAAGTAATAAATGGAAGTGATTTGAAAAAGGGAGAGGGTAGATAGGTTAAGTAAGCCAAGGCGGCTGGGTGGGTAGATTTTTAGGGTATTTGGGTGGGTAATTTGGAAAAAAATGAAAAAAATGTAGGTGGGGGGCCGCGCGGGGGTTCGGCTCCGGGAAATTACAGCGACCGGCATCGGTCGCAAAATTTAGGGACGGGGTGCTTTGTGTTTGGCCGGTGTCGGTCGGTAGTTGACCGGCGTCGGTGGGAAGAGGGCCGCGGTCGGTTATTGGGGACCGGTACCGGTCCGTAGTGGTTGTTAGGTTTTTTTTTTTTTTTTTTTGGATTAAGTTATTGTGTTGTGTTGAGTTTGTGGTGGTGAGTTTAGGTGTTGTTTGGGGTTGGGGTGGGGTGTTGTTTGGGTTGGGATGGGGTGTTTTGGGGTGGGTTGTTTTGGGTAGAAGAGGGAGGCGAATAGCGTAGAGAATAGGTGGGTAGAGGGGTGTGTTAGAGAGTCGTGGTGTGGCTAGGTGGAGAAGAAAAGGGGGTGTAGAGGGTTGTGGTGTTGTTGTTGTAAAGAGTAGAGCTAATGTTGTGGGTTGGTTTTGCAGGCACGTCAGCAGCTGACGATGCGGGACAGGATGCCCCCGCTGTTGGTGCGGATGCGACCACATGTATCCGCAGCACACTGGGCGATCATGCGCGAGGTGGGACTCGGCGGAGTCCAGCGATACAGAGCTATCGACAGAGATCATAGTTTGATGGTTGCCCTCATCGAGAGATGGGATCCGGCGACCAATGTGTTCCATCTCCCGACTGGAGAGATGACCATCACATTGGAGGATGTATATCGCATCCTTCGATTACCTATTGATGGAGAGGCCATTTTTCAGGTGGATGCAGAGACAGCCATGGACAACATCCTACAGGTTTTCGGGGATGCAGCTGCGCTAGTGACATATCACAGCGTGAGCATCGGGTATGGTGATATGTACCGTGCGCACCGACATGAGACACGGCTTGCCGTGTTGATGATGATCGGGATCACCTGCTTCGCCCTCCCGGACTCAGAGGGAGGCCGCTTTCCATGGGCATTGATGGGGGTGCTTCATGAGATGGTGGAGGAGCACACCTGTTATGCTTGGGCACCAGTATATCTGGTGCAGTTATACAGGGAGCTGTGGGGCTATCGCCGGATGAGGCGATTCGGGATTTGTTCGACATTTTTACTTCACTGTTGGGCATATGAGCACATCATATGCATCAGACCAGTAGGGTTACCCCAGCAGCCAGGGCCACAGGTCATATACAGATACGGCTTTCAGAGGTGGTTGGGGGTCGTGGGACAGCCACGAGCAGTGCTTGCAGGGCGGGACGTCGCCTATTACAGGCATTTATTAGAGGGCCTGACAGCGGTAGATATTGTATGGAGACCTTACAGAGGTCATCACCCGCACAGAGGAGCCCGAGTACAGTTACGCTTGATCCAGTACACTTTCTGGATAGCAGGACGGAGGCCGGGAGAGTACGAGAGGATACCCCTAGAGAGGGTACGCAGGCAGATGGGGCTGCGACAGGACGAGCCACCTCCCTTCCCTCAGTACAGGAGGGATGATGTAGAGGCCCCACTACCTGCACCACAGCCCGTGGATCCAGATTGGGTTGCTGAGAGGCCGGCAGATGACACTGTAGATGATGCTGGCTGTACGGGAGCATATATGGTTTGGTGGGCTGGTCAGAGAGCAGCGAGGATAGCACAGCCTGCACAGCCAGACTTGGCAGCGGTGATGGCAGAGCGAGATCAGCTCAGGGGTCAGGTGCAGCTATTACAGGGGCAGCTGGCTGCTGCACAGGCACAGATAGGTGTTTTACAGGGGCAGCTAGCCCAGGCTCAGGTACAGGGCATAGGCATAGGCACAGCGAGGCACAGGCACCACCACCAGCAGCGGCACAGCCACAGCCCCAGGCACAGGTACAGATACCACCACGGCCACAGGCACCACCAGCGGCACCATCACAGGCACAGGGGGCACTGGTAGTAGGAGTCCGGGGACCAGCCCCAGCACCTACGGTGGCACGGGACAGATATATGGAGGCGAGAGCGGAGGCCCGGTACTATCAAGATGTTCTTGATGGTACCGGAGCTGAGTATCAGCCATATGCAGCTTATAGAGCAGAGACCTCCCATAGTCAGAGATCGCAGGGAGGTGCAGCCACAGCCGGCGTGTCTGTTACAGGCAGGAGGCGAGAGGCACCACAGGGACCAGCAGGGAGAGGTGCTGAGGGCGGTGGGGAGAGCTGAGGGATCCCTGCATTGTTTTTGTATATGGACATGGGCACCGGTCTGCGCACCGGTTGTGTTGATAGAGGCCTGCGTGCCTACATTTATTCATTTATTCATTCATTTATTGTATACCGGCCTGCGAGCCGAGTACGGGTTGTATAGTTGATACCGGCCTGCGAGCCGAGTATATTTTTGATATGAGGGACCGGCCTGCGAGCCGAGTCGAGATTATTGACATTTATTGCGGCCTGCGTGCCGGCTTTGTTGTATTATGAGATCACAGAGGTCCCGATGCAGGGCATATTGTATATTGGAAACGTTGTATATGTGATATATAGATATGAGGATTTGACTCACATGCTGTGTTCAAAATGTTTTTAAGTATTTTGTCGATGGTTTGTGATATTTGATGTATGATAAGTTTAATTGACATGTTGATATATTGATGATGTTGATGTTTGTTGTTAATGGGATGCAGTCATGTTATATTATGAAATGTGGCATGTTTTGTTGCTGGTTTGGTGACATTGTTATATATGTATCTGATGAGTTGGATCGAAATTGAATGTATGTATTGATGGTTTTTTTTTTTTTTTTTGATATCCGTAGTTGATGACTTGTTTGTTTTGGTAATGTAGATAGATGATATGGATGAAATCGTAATGAGATGTGGATTGGATGGACAAATATGGATAATGGTGTTGTTATGCAGGAAAAGAGGCGGGCGCGATAAAAAATTAGGTAGAAAATGAAGAAAAGAACTATGTTTCAAAAAGGCAGGTGTGTAACCGATATCGGTTAGGTAACCGATGCCGGTAGTTAGTAGACCGATATCGGTTATGTAACCGATACCGGTTATTTAGGTATGAGCTTTTCTAAAAATAGAAAAGCTAGGGTGGCAACTTAAGTTCTAATTTTGAGAGCCATGCAAGAAGTTAAATACGCGAACGCGACGCTTTTTGACGACTGAGACAGGTAATTGCATGAGAGATTTGAGTGATAAGGAGAAAAGAGACAGGGAAAGTGAATGTGATCTGAGATTCAGAAGGCAGAAAGGTGAATTTGAAAAGGGTGGTGATCATGGCAGAATGAGGAGAAGCATCCAGCAGGTAGGGACGAGAGGGAAGACAAGTGCCACCTCAAGCTGCTGCAACTCAAGAGGTAAACGTTTTGGTTGTGATTTGATTACTGCATGTTTTGTGAATAAGATGGGGGAGAGTAGGTGGGTAGATATGAGAAAGAAAACATGATAACAAGGGTTATAAATGAGGTGAGTGTTACGTGGTAGGTAATCAAGGGTTTCGGGTATGTCTGTGTATACAGAGAGGGATAAACGAGCAATTTATTGTCGTAGGTGGTTGTTTAGGCAAGGTGTATGTAATTGACAGTGACCGATACCGGTTAGGGGAACCGGTATCGGTTACTGAACCGGTACCGGTTATTTATAACCGATACCGGTTACTGGAGGAATTTCCAGAATGTGAGAAAAAAAACCTTAGGGATTTGATGGATTGAATGGTTGTTTGTTGTTTTGATGTATGCAGGCAGAGGCAGGGTTGAGGATGAATGATAGTGTGCCAGCGCTGTTGTCACGAATCCGAGCGGATGTAACACCAGCGGAATGGACATTGATAAATCGTTTGGGGTTAAGTGGAATCCGCTATTATTCACGAATCGCACGTAACCATGCTATGTTGCAGGCGTTGATTGAAAGATGGAATCCAGAGAAGAATACGTTCTATCTGCCAACAGGGGAGATGACAGTAACATTGGAAGATGTGTTCCGTATTTTGAGACTCCCTATTACAGGAAAACCAGTATATCAGGCATTACCTAGCGCGGCGCGGGGAGCGATAACAGCAGTATTTGGTCCATACGCACGAGATTTGACACAGCGAGGTTTGACATTCACATATGGGATAATGTATGCAGCACACCCTGAGGAGACAAGGTTAGCAGTGATATTAATGATAGCGGTAGGGTATTATGCATTACCGAGGGCGGAAGGGGGAAGATTTCCAAAGGCATTGATGTGTGTTATTTGGGAGATGATAGAAAGGAACGTGACTTTTGCATGGGCACCTGCATATTTGGCGGAGTTATACAGGGGTTTATGGGCTTGTAGGTGAAATCACAGGACGACACTGGATTGTTCATACTTATTACACTGTTGGGCCTATGAGCACATTGTTTGTGTGTGACCAATAGGCCGACCCATCCAGTCAGGAGAGACCGGAGTACAGAGGTTGGGGTTCAGACGATGGGTCCAGACAGAACAAGAGGCAAGATCCCAGGCTGTGACGGGTGACATTGAGTATTACAGGCAGGTATGGGAGAGGGTGACGATTGCGGATATCTGTTGGAGGCCTTACGGGAACTATATGGTAACAGAGAACATAGCTGAGGAGTTGAGGGGTGTAGAGCGATTGAGGTGGATCGCGGGGCACAGGCCAGGTGAGTATGAGAGGATTCCTATAGATCGCGTGCGGCAACAATTTGGATTTGTGCAGGATATACCCCTGGCTTATAGACCATATATGAGGATCGATGCCGAGGCAGCATTCTCACCTCCCCGGCCAACACCTCCAGAAGGGCCAGAGGAGATAGCAGCCGATCGCAGGGTAATGGATGCAGGAACGACAGAGGCCTATAGGTTATGGTGGGTAGCAGAGCTGCGAGGTGTACGTGATCGTCCTGACATAGCTATGATTACAGCGGAGAGAGATCGTCTGCAGAGTTTAGTTCATCAGCTCCAAACGCAGGTGAATGAGGCAAGAGGATTGTTAGCGGTTGCGGAGTCACGGGCAGAGAGACTAGAGGCTGGATTCCTCCATGCGAGAGGGCGTATTCATATGTTACAGGAGAGATTGGCAGATCAGTGGGCGGTACCAATAGCCGCGGTACCTTTGAGGACAGAGAGGCCCGGCGAGAGGCGTCGACGATCACGATCATCTCCTGGGTTGGGATGAATCGTGAGGGTCTGAATAAATGTTAGCAAGGTATAAGAATAAATAAGGATGCCGACCTGCGTGTCGATGATAGAGAAGATGTATTTGTTTAACATCTAAATAAGACTGAATATGTATGTTGATTTGAGTTATGATAATAATAAGAATGTTTTCATTTTGACTGTTGGTGTTTTGAAAAAGGATAAAAGAGGAATGTGATTAAATAGAAATACACAAAAATATTTATATTTACCACACATGATAGGTTATGGTAGGGGATGGTCGAGCTAACCTTGGGAGACCCCATGTCTCCGAAGTGCTGCCTACATAGCCCATTGCACAAAGCAAGGAGGGGCCTCAGACCGATGTAGTTCTCCCTTAGGACCAGGGAGAGGTGAATTTAGGTATGGTTAGGCAATTTGTTGGTTGGTAAAAATGTTGATATTAATATTGGTAAGGTAAGGTTGATGGTGTTGGTAATGAATTGGTGATGTTGTAAAAGGTATAAGGGAAGCGAAAGTTAGCCTACCCAAGTAGTAGGGAACCATGTCCTGATTAAGATCAACACACAATCCTAGATGCGAGGCAAAGAGGAAAGAATGCTCCGTAGGTGAAAAGAACTAAACAAACCACATAATAACGTAGAATGAGCTTGAACCCCTAGGTACCTTGCATAGACGAGAAGTCGATAGGTGAAAAGAGTTGTATAATCACAATATATCGGGTGTACGTCACGTCCCTTGAGTTGAAACAAATGGTGAGGTGAGGTGGATGGTATAGCTGAGGTACGGAGAACTTATTACAAAGTGAGTGTTCTGACGAAAGAGAACCTACCCTAAATAGACAAGTCCATGACTCAAAAGTTCTTTTGAATGAGGCTTTTATTTTATTGAATTATAGACTGATCGATGCGGGAAGTCTACAAGGGATATTGATTGTATTATTCTTGAGGTCTTCACAAAGCTGATCAATGCGAGAAGCTTCTGAGAAAAGGCTGACTGTGCATAGCTGTCCTTCGAGGGAGCAGTCTATTTATAGTAACAGCTGTGATTTTAGTGCATAGCTGTCCTTCGGGGGAGCAGTCTATATATGATAGCAGCAATAGTTTGGCATATAGCTGTCCTTCGAGGGAGCAGTCTATATATAATTTAGATAGCTAGATGTTCTTTTGGCGTGAAGCATCTAGTTTGGTAGGAAGTTTGACTCAAGAAAATCCCATAAGAAGGTGTTATTTTAATACTTTGAAGTCATGGACTAGACTAAAAAGGGGAAGGCATCGTTAAGGTGAGGTGAGAATCAAACTATGTGAGCTTGATTTTTTATTATGGAGGTGTAGGAAACAAAGCGTATGTAGCGGTAAATGAGCTCAAGGGACGAGCAGTAGGTAGATAAGAAGTGATGTAACACTAAATTCAATAGTAGAATGGTCGAAGATGCAAGGCATTAAGGGGTTCAGGCTCAGGTTTACCATTAAGCGAAGCTAAACGATAAGTGCCTGATCCATAAGTGTGAGTGATTATGTAAGGCCCAATCCAATTAGGAGCAAATTTTCCACGTTTGCTCTTTTCTAGTTTGGTTACATGTTGATTCTCTTTGAGGACAAGATCACCAACCTTAAAGGTACGCTCATGAAGTCGCTTATCATAAGCACGCTTGATACGTTTTTGATAGATTTGAAGGTGATCGAGAGCTGTAAGACGACGTTCGTCAAGAAGCTCCAATTGGGCTAACCGCTCTTGGCGGAAATCATCGTTGGTGAGAATATCCTGAAGAGATATCCTGAGGGAGGGTATTTGTATTTCGAGAGGCAAGACGGCCTCGGTACCATATACCAAAGAAAAAGGTGTAGCACTAGTGGAGGTACGAATGCTAGTACGATAAGCCCAAAGGGCAAAGGGAATGTGATCGTGCCAATTTCTTCCGGACTCATTGACAACTTTCATGAGGATTTTGGTTAGGGTTTTATTAGAGGATTCGGCTTGTCCATTTGCTTGTGGATAGTAGGGTGATGAGAAGCTAAGTTTGATACCAAAGTTGTCACAAAGGTCTTGCAATAACTTATTTTTGAAAGATTTTCCATTATCTGTTATCAGGCGATGAGGAACACCAAAACGACAGATAATGTGGTGGTTAATGAACTCTACAATTTTTTCTTTTTTGGTTGAAATGAGTGGAATAGCCTCCACCCATTTTGTGTAATATTCGGTTGCTGTGATAATCCATCGGTGACGTTGCGAAGAGGACGGGTGAATCTCACCAATAAGGTCTAAACCCCATTGTGAGAAAGGCCAAAGATCTCGGGCGACCTGTAGGGGGTGGCTAGGAGTATGTTGAAGGTTGGCGTGTTGTTGACACATAACACAACGCTTAACATATTCGTAGCAATCGTTATTGAGAGTAGGCCAATAATAACCAAGGCGAAGGATTCGTTTGGCCATGGCAAGGCCGCTAAAATGCCCGCCACAAATACCGTCATGTACTTGTTGGATGGTATGGGTGACCTCCGCACCGGTGAGACATCGAAGGAGGATGCCATCAAAGCCACGTTTATAAAGGAGTCCCCCCATAACAACATAACGAGAAACGCGTTTAAGAAACGTGCGTTTGCCGGTACTAGTAAGGTCAGATGGGAGAACAGAGGTTGTAAGGTAGTCGTGGAATTGGTGATACCAAGTATCCTGTGAGTTAGCAGACACCGTATTTATCGTACAAACAACCGGGGCTGAATAAGATGGGGCAAAGAGTTGTTGGACCAAGACGAAAATATCAGAGTCAGTTGATGAAGCTGGAATTTGCGAGGCTAAGCAAGCCATAGTATCCGCAAATTTGTTAGTGGAGCGGGGAATGGTTTGGATAGAATAGTGAGTAAATAAGGCTAGAAGTGAATCCACGTAGTGTTTGTACTTTTGAAGTTCCTCATTTTTGCATTGGTAGATGCCCATAACTTGATTGACTACCAATTGAGAATCGCCAAAAATATTGATAGATTTGATACCTAAGTGTAACGCAACTTGGAGACCCAGAACAAGGGCTTCGTATTCCGCTGTATTATTAGTGCAAGGGAAATCGAGTCGGAATGAAAGAGGCATAGGCTCAGCGTCGAGAGGAATGAGAACAACGCCGGCTCCTCCACCGCGCTGGCATTTGGATCCATCGAAGAAGAGGGTCATTGGATACGACTCCTCCTTGAGGGAAAGAGTAGCGATGAGTTCGTCGGGGAATGTAAAATTGGTAAATTGTTCCCCTGGTAAAGGGGCTTCCACAAGTTGATCTGCGATGGTTTGTCCTTTGATTGATTTCTGGTGGACAAACTCAAGGTCGAGGTCGGTGAGGAGCATGAGCCATCTGGCGATGCGTTGGTTTAGATGAGGTTTGGCATACATGTAATGGATGGGGTCCGTGTTGGTGATGACGAAAGTTTTGTGATTCAGAAGGTAGTGTCGGAGTTTGGTAGCCACGAATGATAGGGCTAGGCATAACTTTTCTACATGTGTATACCTAGTCTCATAGTCCACCAAAGTACGACTTATATAATAAACGGCTTGTTCTCGATTCTCGGAGTCACGATGTGCAAGCATGGCCCCTACAGCGTGGTCAGTGGCGGAAAGGTAAAGGTAGAAAGGGCGGTCGTCCTGAGGTGGGATAAGCACGGGTGGATGCAAGAGATAAGTTTTGAGAGCTTCAAAGGCTAGGTGGCACTCTTCGCTCCATTGAAAATCAATGTCCTTTTTAAGAAGGTGATGGAAAGGTTGACATCGATCCGAGAGTTGGGAGATGAAACGTCGGATAGATTGGAGCTTACCTTGTAAACTACGCAATTGTTTGAGATTGGTAGGTGGGGGCATTTCTAGGATAGCTTTGACTTTAGATGGGTCGACCTCGATGCCACGCAAAGAGACGATAAAGCCAAGAAGTTTCCCCGAAAGGACACCAAAGACACATTTCTTTGGTTGAAGACGGACAGAATATTGTAACAGGTGATCAAAGATAATGGTTAAAACATCGAGATGTTCACTACGATGTTTAGATTTGCCAAGAAGATCGTCGACGTAATCTTCAAGGATAGTGTGCATAATGTCATGAAAAATGTAGGTCATAGCCCGCTGATAGGTTGCACCAGCATTCTTAAGGCCAAATGGCATTACACGGTAACAGAAGGTTCCCCAAGGAGTTATGAAGGTAGTTTTATGTTGATCGGCGGGGGCAACCAAAATTTGGTTATATCCCGAGAAGCCATCCATGAGAGAGAGCATCTCATGGCCTGCAGTGAGATCTACAAGTTGGTCAATGCTAGGTAGGGGGAAGTCATCCTTAGGGCAAGCGAGGTTAAGATCCCAGAAATCCGTGCATATCCGAAGTCCCCCCGTCGCTTTAGTGACAGGTACGATGTTAGAAATCCATTGAGGATAGTCAATAGGCAGAATGAAGGAAACAGAAAGGAGTCGTTGAAGCTCCTCTTTGACCAAGAGAGCAATGCATGGATGCATTTTTCTCAATTTCTGTTTAATTGGCTTGGAATCAGGTTTTAGTGTAATGTTATGGACAGCAATGTCAGGATCAATTCCTGGCATGTCAGCGTAGGACCAAGCGAAGGCTTGGTTGCGAGCACGGAGAAAGGTAGTAAAGGTGACTTGTTCTGATGTGTTAAGGGATTGTCCGATCTTCACAATGTGAGGATCCTCCTCCATGTGGATGTTGATTTCTATAGTAGATTCGTTCAGCATGGTTTGAGTTTCAGATGGTAAGGCGCGTTGAATATAAGAGTCATCCGCGCCAAGGTAAGTGAGGATGGAGTCATCATCCTGACACTCAACAACGTTAATTGAAGGTGAGTCCTCTTCAATCATGTCTGGATATAGAAGGGGAATAGAAGAGGGGTCCTCATTATCGCGTTGATAAGTGAGAGGACCTAGGAAGATAGCATTTATGAAAAAAAAAAGTTAGGAGGGATAGATTCGGGATCTATCGACTCTGTGGGTGACGAAGGCAAAATGGGTGATGATGGTTCGGTAGGGGTGACGTCGTTGTCTTCTAGAAGACAACTGACACGAGGTTCCTCCTGGTGTAAGTGTTCCCAGGAAATCCGAGACCACTGCGATCATTGTGTTTGCGTGTAGTCACGGGAATGAGTGTATGTCGGCCTTGTTCATAAAGACCAAAACCAAAGCCTTTCCAAGCACAGCGAGTCAAGAAGGTGAGGGCGAAACGACGATTTGTCAAGTATTGAAAATCGGATTGGAAGGGAACCACACCAAGAGGGGGTTCAGGGGTAATGGAGGATGCGTCAACACCCCCATACGTTAGGTTGGTGCGGCAATGGGGTGGTCCGTAAGAGATTACTTCCCCCACACGACGGTCATAGGTAGGATGTGCATGTACTTGTCCGTACTCCTGTGGGGTATGGAAAGAACTAACGTTATATAGGCGATACTCCCCCAGCGTAAGGCGTTGAAAAACATCTACTAAGGGGTCTGCGGTTGGGATGTTAGCTGCGGGAAGGGAAGTGGTTTTTGCGACGGTGGTTTCATCAGTTGAAGGCGTAGGTGCGGTTGAGGTGGATGGTTGAGGTACATTTGAAGAGGACGGTTGGGTTGAATGAATGGGTGTCTTGATTGGTACAAGCACATCGTTAGGGCGGTATAACATATTGCAGGTTTTAAAGGGGGGAGGATCAGCTTTTACGGTGTAGGACTTCCCCTCGTACTCAAATTTTATGCATCTATGTAATGTTGAGGGAACGCATCCCATAGCCCAGATCCAAGGGCGACCTAGCAATATGTTATATTGGAACTCTCCTTCAAGGACATAGAAGAGTTCGGGTAAAGTACGTGGTCCTACCCGAATGTTGAGGATCACGGTGCCTAAGGTAGAGGTAATAGCGTCATTGAATGACCGCAACATGATGGGATTGGCACACATGTAGCTAGAAGGGATATTCATTTGTTGGAAGGCTTTTGAAGAGATGATGTTTAGGCTAGCACCCCCGTCAATCATAACACGACGTACCCGAATGTCCCGGACGTAAGCTGAGATGAAAAGGGCAGGGTCAGGATCTTCTGTACCAAAGTCAACAATTTCATCTTCAGAGAAACTGACTGCCGCAGCTTGTTGTACAGAGACAGAAGTGGTTGGGGCAGTGGGTTGTTTGGTGAGAGAAGCAACGTGATTGGGTGTTAGAATGGAGGCAACAGGCAGGGTTTCATTAGGTAAGACCTCGATCCCTTGAAGAATTTCAACGAGAGCTTGTCGATGAGATTCAGAAGTCTGAATGAGATCATATAGTGTCATTTTTACGGGTGATTGGTGAAGCTGTTTGATCATGGCTCGATGGGCAACTCCATTAGAGACGGGGTAAGCGGGTCCACGAATAACCACTTTGGGTGGTGGTGCAATCGGGATGCTGGATGGAGAAAGAGAGGACGCATGTGTGCTTTCTTTCGCTTTCTCGTTGTTTTTCTGCGCTCGAGTAGCAACACTAATCATATTAATCTCGTAGACCTGAGATGAGGAAGATGGTTGGGATAAATCATGGTCTTCAAGAGGTGGGGTTGTAATAATGATAGATCTTGGTGAGGCGGGGACAGATGGTATAGTAGAGGGAATTGAAGCTAAAGGTCTCTCCCTTCGTAAGTTGTCTTTCTTAACCTTTCTATCTGGGAGAGGTGACTGACGAAGGATGGTTTTTAAAGCTTTGCATCCCTCCACATCATGTCCTGGGTGTGCGGTGATAAGCGCAGATTTTAGACTCATCATAACCTATAGGCCGAGGTTTAGACGGGTCATAAGGTCTAAGTGGGGGTAGGGAAATGGTCGCATTCTCCACCAACATAGCAAGGATTTTGGCGTAAGATCCTTTGAGTGGGTCAAAATCGGAGGAGGATGAGGGTATTGGTTGTGCGGGTTTTGGTAATGTTTGGGCGTGGTTGGTTCGTACGGGTGGTGGTTTAGCCGAGGGGTGTTGACACGTGGTTTTCACTAAACGTGGTTTCTTTGGCGCAGAAGCTATATTCAGCTGGTTAGATGATGAGGCTACAGATGACGTGGTAGCGGGAAACAACCACGGAGAAAGGGGAGTGACAGAAAATAAATCCTTTGATGATGGAGTTCGTTTAGGGTTGATGGGTGGACAGGATACGTGGGGTGACAATGTTGATATACCCTTTGATCTCTGTATAGGTGCAGAAGGCGTAGGTCGTTTTGAAGAAAACGCAGGAGGTATGATATATTGATGCAAGGTGGAGGGATGAGGTCCCAATATGGAAGGTAGGTGTGACGATGATGGTTTTGATTGTGATAGAGGCACGGATTGAGTTTGTCTCCTAGGTGGCGGGGCGGCTTTATTTTTGGATAAATCGAGTCGCTTAGGCGGGTGCGTTAGACTGGGCATTGGTGAGGTCCCAAGTGTAGGGGAAGATTTGGTTAGGTTAATAGAGGTGGATGGGCTACTTGGTATAGATACGGGGGGTGAGAATGAGGACATAGGCATTTTGAGTTTCTGTAAACACTTAGGGTATATGGTAGAGGTGTCCGGATCGGTCATCTGCATTTGAGTAGAATAGGGGGTACTCAAACGTTCCCATAGGATTCGTCTATCTTCTGGAGAATGACAGTCTTCAGGTGTGAATTGGAATTTTTGTACGGAAGAAAGGTGGGTTGTGATTCCAGTCCACTGTGGGTGTGATACAGGGGGTAGATGAGGTACTGTATCAATAGATATTAAGAGGTCGACCGGTTGTTGAAAAGATTTAGGCGATGAAGGACTAATAGGCAGGAGGGCATGTTTGAGAGGGTCTGTTATGGTTAAAGAATTTGGTGATGTTGGTGCAAGAGATTTCTCGTCTAAGGATGTCAAAAGGAGTGGCGAGCCTTCCTCTTGTGCAGCAAGAGTGGTAGAAGGGGACGTTTGGGAAATAGATAAATTAGATAACATCCGTTCGCAGTCTTGTAGGGATGTGGTGTAAGCAGACTCATCGATGAGAAGAGAAGTCTGGGCAGTTAACTCTTTTATGGGTAAAGGAATGATTTCGCTTTGGCTTGATGGTGGTGAAGGAGGTTCGGACTCCTGTGTTAGTGGAGAGGCTTGATTCAAAATTTTCTCGATAGAGGCTTTTGGCTGGGAGTCGAAGACTGCATGGATCTCATGAACACTCTCCTCGGCTAAGATATCCTGGTTTACGTTACTGTTGGACGAGTGATTTGGGAATGGTTTGTTGAAGATTTTCAAATTTCGGTTGGCAGGGGCATTAGGATTATCGAGGGTTATATCCCCTGCGTCAACCATTTCCTGCACTATGTTTTTCAACATCTTGCAGTTTTCATGACTATGTCCTTTTACGCGGTGAAAGTTACAGAAGTCATTTTCTTTGTACCAGGAAGGTATAGCGCGGGTAGAATCAAACCCGGAGTGGGGTTTAACAGGAGGCAAGGTGATAGCTCCGGCTTTGAGCAATTTTTCCAAGATGACACCATAAGTTTCTCCCAAGGGAGTGTAATTGATGGGCTCTGCTTTGTACTTATAGGTGGTTTTTGGTGGAGTATTAGACGGTGTTTGAGATTTGACCATCACCGCGTGGACAGCTCCTTTTGATTTAGAAGAAGTGGACGTGTGAGGAGTGGTGGTGTTTGGTTTATTGGTAGAGTCTGGAGTTCAGAAATTGGGGTTTTTGTTGCGCAACCGCAATTTCTCTTCTTCTAAGGCTCGAATTTCTAGCTTTCGAGCCATGGTAAAGGCCTCATCAAATGTGCGGAAAGTTTGAATTTGAAGAGTAGGAGAAATGTGCTTAGCACATGCCCGCGTAAAAAGTTCGATAAGTTCAGCCTGAGGCAAGGCATATGTAAGTTGGTTGATAAGGCCCCGCCATCGTCCAACGAAATCTGCGATAGATTCATCTTCGAATTGTCGGATGGCATAAAGGTCGGTGATAGATACTTTCTTGGCAATGTTAATGGAGAAATGATCCAAGAAAGATTGGGCTAGTTGGTTAAAAGAGAAGATTGAGTGCTGGGTTAAAGCACTGTACCACTCCAAGGCGGGTCCTGATAAGGACATGGGAAAGGTGCGGAGTAACAAGGCATCATCATGAGCAATCAAATAACAAGCATGTCTAAATGATCGCAAGTGTTGTTGAGGGTCCTCTTTACTGTTAAAACGGGTAAATTTTGGTAATTCCCATTGAGGAGGATATGAATGAAGGGGGACAGAAGGGTGAATAGGCTCCTGACAAACTTGCTCGTATGTCAAGGCGCTACGACTTCCTGAAACAGAAGCCTCCAGATTTTGCATTTTGTCCATCATTTGTTTGATGAAATCCGTGGTTGGATGAGATGATGGTGCGGTTGTGGTAAACGGAGGCAAATTGGGCCAAGGGCCTCCGCTGGACAATGGTGGGGTTAAGTGTTGATAAGGTATGGAGGATGAATATGTTGAGGCGACCGAATAGGGATGTCCCATATAAGATGTTGAGGTCACTGGATACGTGTATGGGAATGAAAAGGTAGGCGGAGCTTGAGAAGGAAAGCTAGTGTGGATAGGTGGCAGAGAGCAAGTCATGAACGGAGCAGTCTGCAAGAGAGATGAGGTAGGGGCAGTCGGCGGTAATGATATGTGGGGTCCAAGATTAACCAACGGAAAGCCAATCTGAGTCGTATGAACCTCTGAAGCCGTCGGATTGGGAGACGGGGCTAAAGATGCAGGAAGCAAGGCGGTGTTATCAGGCGGAGTGGGAGCTAAATGAGCAGCTATACTAATAGGCATACCAACAAGGAGCTGACCATCAGGCGTACGGTCAGGGGTATGAGACAAATAGTATTGTACAGCGCTAGGATTAGCATCCAGAAACTTGGCAAAGTCCTTATCTCCCACAGGAATTTTAGGAACCTCGCTGGTATCCGTAGGATTCCCCACAGAATGTGAAGGGGGTGATTCAGGCAAAGAAACAGAGCAAGCATGTGAAACCATGGCGGTGGCTTGCTTTCGAGTGATAACAACCATGGACAGGAGTTCACAGTAGGGTTTCAATCTATCAGAAACAGAAACAAACTCAGACTGGTGAAATTGGTAGGTTGCTGGTTTGTCAGGAATATGGGAAAGACAGTAACCGATATCGGTCTAGTAACCGATGTCGGTTATACTATAGCCGACGTCGGTCAGGTAACCGATGTTGGTGTAAGAAGTCTGGGCTAACAAGATATAAAAGGCTGCTAATTTGATTTTTAACAACGTTTAGTATACTTGTCCAATTATTGATCACAGAAGACAGAGTATGAGAAAGAAAACAGAACTAAAAACAAGCAAGATGCACACGCAAATCCAGAGACTAACCCTAGGGTTAATTTTAATTATCGTGGGCTTATGCCTTTAGACGTAGAATGATGTCAGAATCCTAAACAAAAGACTTAGGGGAAATGTCAAGTTTGTTTTGGCTTATAAGGTTACCTCAATCGGGCGGAGGAATACCGCGGAAAAGGGGGGATGTTTGAGCTGTTGTGTTAATTGTGAAGTGATTCGGTATGTGTTGTGCAGTGAAAGTAAGATTAATTTCTTGTCAATACCGTGGATATCACCCCCACGTGTACGACCTGTTACTTAATCTATGTTCGCTAGAATTGAAAACAGCAAGCAGTAATGCAATGCACGTGTTTTAAACCCAAATCGAAAATGATATTCGATGAAGCAAAAGAGATGACTTTCACTAATGCGAGATGTAAAAGCAAAGCAAGTTCTTTTATCAAAATAATACAAAACCTTGTGAATATCTTTTAGAAGAAGAAAACAGCAAGTATACTCCCTATATGAAAGCAAGCAAGAAAGAAAGAAACCCAAAATGGGTCCCACCGGGCGTGCCAAAATGTTTCGCTCGGAATGTTTCGGCTTCTGGGAATAGAGTTGCTTCTATCCTTTCATTCCTTTTAGAAACAGATAAGGTTAGGGCTAGGAGGAATACCTGTTGAACGTCGAGATGGTGTGCGCGTACCGTAGAGAAAGATCAGGTTGACTGCGAAGAACTCCTTTTTGTCTTGGAAGGACTACCTGCAAATAAGAACACAAGACCACAAGATTTTGATTAGACAATAAATGAGGGAACTGCCTTGGGCCCAGGAAATATAAAACTTCCTTTCGAAGGTGGTCAGTTCCCCTGCTAATATGAATTAACACAAAAGACTGTAAAATATCAATTAAATTGCTTCGTTGAGATGGGTAGGGGAAAGGCTGATTTCTGGTTTTGAGTCACAATAACCGATACCGGTTGCTGATAACCGATATCGGTATGGTCTAGGATCTGTAGGTTGGTTGTTTTGTGGGGTGGTTGTGTTGTAGGGTAACAGTGTTGTTGGTAAGGCTAGTATATGAGTGATATTAGGTAATGAGATGGTGAGAGGTAAATGAATGATAGTTAGATGCAATGACACGTTGGGTAGTGGATCTAGGAATGGATTTATGGGGACTGTGATTCAAAAAGTCTAAGAAACGTTATTAAAGAGGACATGCAAGGTGTAACTTACTGGTTATTGACGAAGATGCAGGTCCAGGAACTCTGATGACAAAGGCAGAACTCAAGTGGGATGGCTTGACACACAGAAGATGAGAGATCTCCCTCCCGATGATCAGCTGAGTATCACAGGTTTCTGGCTATTCCGTTGCAATCTTGGGCTTGATCTCCTTTTGCTGCAACTCTCCTTGTCTCTTCACTCGTCTCTGCTCGGCCAAGTGAAGATCCGAATGCTCTTGATCGCTCCCAATGATCTCTGTTGATTCAAAAATCCTTCGACCCTTGTTTCTGGTTAGGGGAGCCCATTTTACAGGGAACCGATGGCGGTTACGTAACCGACGGCGGTCGAGTAGGAACCGGCATCGGTAAGGAAAAAGTAGGCTATTTTTAGTAAAATAGCCCACCTTCCCTGCTTTTCTCCCGAGGGATTAGTTGCGGGCTTGGTCAAGTGACTAGAATGTCGGTTTTGGGTGCGAGAAAGGGGTCCTTAATCATGGGTGTAGGTGTAGACCAAGTTATAGGTCTTAATTAGGTTAGTTTAGGGTTAGGACTAGGTCACGATGAGGTGGCAAAATGAGGTGGCAGGTGAGGTGATGTGGATTTATCAATTACGAGGTAATTAATAAATAATTGTGTAAGGTTTAGGTGATGAGGTTAGGATACGAAATGAGATGCGGGTCACAAAGGGGTCGTAACTCGTAGATATGTGAACTACACTATTCTTAGAAGATGATTTTTTTTTTGTCACTAGACTAGACTCATCTAATGGTTTATTGTTAGGTAACAAATGTAGATTATGTAACTTTGTCCATGACCTCTATAAATGATAAACTAATGAATCTCCCTATGGGCTTATAAAATGTGTAACCACCAAAGACTTGAAACACTAGATATTTAGTAAAATCACTAGGCAAAATATTAGTGGTTGGGTTGAAATTACAAGTTTCTACACCACATATGAATGGCACTACCCGAATAGAGGCCTCAAAATACACTTAGTTCAGCACCTAGAGATGTGACATAAGTGTGTGACTTGGATGAAACTATATTTGATAACTTGAACACTTGATATTTTTTTGTATTGAATACTGGATAACATAAAGCTCTTGATTTGAGATGCATATTTACTCTTAGACTGTAGATTAGATGGAAAAAGTTTCTCATATGTGTCAAGTTATTATCATGAATCTGATATTGAAATCAAGCTTTAGAGAACATTAAGGAAGAGGATTTGACCCTAGGGGTGAAGCGTATGTTTTGTATCGTGATGTGTTCTTGAAAAGCTATTGGGAATGTAAGATTGAGTAAATGAGTGTCGAGACTACTGCTTCTTATAAGGAAGGTTTCGTGCATACAATTCACATTAGAGGCCAACCTATAGTGAGATATGTCAAACCGTTGTGTAATATGACAAATTAGATCCAACTATATCAGTAGGTATTCTAGGAATGGGACCTTTTTTCCTAGGACTAGGACCATTTGCACCTAGTATTTCTTGTTGTATTGTTTGGTCCAATAGTGAGGGACCAATGTCTGTGGATATATGTGCATGAAAATCATGAACAATGGACTATTTGGGGAGACTATCACTATAAGAACGAGTTTATGTAAGTGGATAAGAAGTGCCAATTAAGAGAGCAACTCTTTGGGTAATATCATGACTAAGGATGGACTAGTGATATAGAAATTAAGCTCATGCCATAGGTAGAAAAATGTCAAGGATTAAAGGGATCTAAATAAATACCCTAACATTACCAAGTGCTAAATTCTCCATATATAGGTGCACTACTACAAATGGTGTGATCCTACTTTGTTCATGTTCTACATCTATTTCAAACGGATTAAGAGTTTAGGAAAAAGACACTATATGAAAATTAGCACTCCTAAAATTGTATATCATTTAGAACAATGCCTATATTATGCAGACTTCTTTGTAAACTGCTGAAAAATGTGTTGATTTGAGAAAGTGACTGTAACTGTCCCCTAGTCATAAGTGCCTAGGAATGGTCAGGAGCGCTGAGGCACTCATGTCTATATCTGGGCACTAGAGTCTGTGTTAAACTGATGTCCCAAGTCATATTATGGCTCATTCCTATTTTGTAACTATGTTTTGTTCCTATGTTGAACTATACTTTGTTGTTGTATAGGGTGACTGATTCACCCAATGTATGCCCCCCTCATTTAGGGTGTATGCGGCATCGCTAGGAGGATGCGACCCGAAGGAGAGGACTAGATGCTAATCTAAAACTAATGCCCTACAGGGTGGAGGGAATGTGCATGGTAGAAACCAAGGCACATGTAAAAAAAGTGGCTAAATACATGTGTTAGTGCAATCTAAATAAATAAGCATACAGAAGACAATGTGTAAGCTAGTAAGCAGGAAGACAATGTAGATCACAAAAAGTGGGTTTCAAACATTATACATCACTCACAATGTTGCAAGACAACCAGGGCCAAAGCATCCAAAATTATAAAAGTAATGAAAAAGAAAGACATAGGACATAGCCCGCAAATAATGGCATAGAAAAGAAGAAAAGAGCAAGCAAAGTGACAGACAACCATGGTGGCAAATAGTCTCGCAAAGTAAATGTTACACATGAAGCACCCGTTAAAATGTTAAAAAGATAAAAAGTATGTCAATACGTGTATGTATCGATAGAGTAGTGTGCTAGCAAGAATAGGAAGTAGTATAAAATGAAACAATAGAACTTGTAGTGTGTAAGAAAGTAGATGTCCCCAGGAGCCTCGGTGGGACTAAGGTGAGGTACAGTGCCAAGCATCAATGTTGCATGTAAGGATATGTAAGAATTATGCATTCACAACTAGAGAATAAGTAAAAGTGCAAGTGTATATAGAAAATATAATGAGATGCTAGATAATCGGCTAATATAGTAAACAAAGTGTAATCATTTTTCATGTTTTACTATCAAAGTTAGTGATTCAAATAAACCATTTTATTTCTTATCATCAATGTGTATTGTCATTGCAATTTTGACCTATTTTCTAATAATGTCATGATTCTTTTATCCATGCTTACATGAAACCTTGTTTCCTTCTATTGTAAATACAATTTCAATTGAAGGGATTTGTGGTGGAAAACTTGTGATTTTTCTTCTTAAAAATACCAATGTGTAGATGATAAAAAAATGACCAATGTGCAACGCTATCCATTTTTTATTAGCTTGCGTGAATGCAAAGAATACAAATCAAGAATGAAACATGGAAATATGAAATTTATGTGAGAATTCACAGTGCACCTTGGTTTTACCAATAATTCGATTATGTATTTGTTATGGCATGATTATTCAAACCGAATCATGGACCAGGATACCTATATACCTATTAAATCTATATATTGGTATTCATAAAATTATAGACACCAAAATTGGGTCACACTTCCCTAGGTCCCTCGACAAATAAATACCTTGAACACATCCACCTAACCATGGCTCCCTTCACCCCACTATAATATTAATTTAATTATTTTAATTAAATTAATTCATTATCCTCACCATATTTATTATTTAAATATCCTAATTGGGATAATACCCACATATCCACCTCACCTAGACACCTCATCAAGCCACCTCACCCTAAGACCTATTCTTAGTAAGTTGCCATAACTAACTAAGACCTACCAAAACCCTAAAAATCAATTCCTACATTCCCTCTAACCACATTCCCACCCGTTCAGAAGGAAGCTTCCATGCTAATCCATGGAGTAAACGAAATGAGATCCCAAAAAATCAAGGGGATCTACCCAGTTTAGTAGACCTAGGAAATCCCGCCCTAACTGATGTCGGTTACCCTTAACCGCCGCCGGTTAAGCTGGAACCACTGTCAGTTACCATTTAACTCCCAAAACAACCTTATTTTGAGGTTAGTGTTTTTCTGAGAGAGATGGAAATCTTCTGAGAACAAGTGACAAAACTAGAGCCACATGCAAGCAGAACCAACATCCGTACAAGCATCAGAACATCCATAGCCAGTACCTGAAGCAATCACATAGCCACCTGCCTTCACAGGAGCATCTGGAGAAGTTTCAGTGCTACACCAAGTTAATTTGATCACCCACCATTACCAACCAGGCATCAAGCTCATACAAACAATAAGTTTTGTTAATCTGCATTGGTTCCTTATCGTTTTAGCATATCCTTTCACTTCTATTGTTAGTATATGTTCCCATTTCCATTCCCCACCATTTTACCTCAATGCAAACTTGACCATCTCTTTACCCACATCATTGAACTACCCATATCCAGACTTTCATCATTCTTGTGCATATCTAGGATCCATACGGATCTTTCCATTTCCCTTCTATCTTCATTCAACCTCAGACCTATCACCCAACCAAGTTTTATTGAGTTTCCTGAATCTGGACCATATCGATGCCGGTCACCCACAACCATCGCGGGTTAGCCTAAACCATTGCTGGTTAACCTAAACCGATGTCGTTCTTTGTGTCTTTTACTAGAAACCCATATCAGAGCCTAAAACCTCCACAAAATACCTAAAAACGCCCTGAAATTGACCTTGACCAATACCAATACCTCGACAGTGACCTTGACCTTCATATTCAATCATAGCCTAGCCTGTTATGAACAAATTTTCTTATTGTAGATGAATGAGATACCTAAATTGTTTTGACTACAGTAGGATTTACTCTATTATCAACATTAATTTGTTTTAAAATAGTGGATTGACAACCGTCTAGGAAGTATCACACTTCCCGGATCTAGCACATGCTAGGCAGTCCACTGCATATATTTTTTAAATTTTATTTGGTGGTCTTGTGTTCCATTTTAGGTAGTTCCTCCAAGTGAAAAGGAAGCTCTCATGATCAGTTGTGGATCCAGAAGTCATACGAGCGTAACAACCTATAACCAACATTTCAACAAGTATTCCTCCTACGCCCGTTACCCTAATTGTTTCGTCAACATTCTTAGAAACACTCTAGATTTAGGTGAAATATTTTGGCACGCCCGGTGGGATACATTCGAGGTTCCTTGCATTTTTCTTCATTTCTAGGTGAAAAAATGTTTGTTTGTTTCCTTTCTGAAAGGTTCCCACATTAAAATTTCTCCCTTGGAATCTTCTCTTCTTTCTATTGTCTCAAAGCAATCATGTTTTGGTGCTTAAAAAGAACACTTCTTCCCTTTCATCAGTATCACATTAGTGAAAGATCATACTATCTCATATTCCTCTTATTGTATCATCAAATTCCATATTTCAATTTGGGCTTAAAATTAACTTCATTTCATTCTACTTTTCTGCATTATCTCACATTAATTAAGGGTAACCTATACACTGGAAGTCATGCCTAGTTGATGGTTGACAAATGAATCGTAGAAAATCACTTCTTTCTCTTTCTCTCTCTCTTTGAGTCTTATCCAAACATCACAAAAATTGAAAATACACACATTCTTAAACAACATCTTTCCTGGTAGAAGATGTAGATGATCACACAATCATAGTATAGTGGGCACCCAACTTGCTGCTCTGTCAAGTCATACTTCAGAGAAAAGCCCGCCCCTACCATAACATACCTAAAACCTCTCCTTGTATATCTCCTTTTTTGTAGGAAGCCATCCTCACCAAAAAAATCTATTCTACAGTTCATGAGTTATTCCTTAAAATAGCATAAGCTAAACAAACATAATAGAAAAGGCACTCTTAGGATCATATTTTTCTTAGTGTTTCTGCTTGGCTTGCGTTTTTAGGTGAGAGGTCACACTCTTCATTTTTCTTATTTCTCTTTACATGCTCCTCATCACAGTTGGTGTATTCCAGCTTCATCTGAGTGTACCTGGACCATCTTCTTATCATTTCCAAAATTCTAGGTTTGATTCCACATCAAATTTTAACTCACAACCACATCATTGTTTCAATTTCAGTAACCGATGTCGGTCCAATGACCATCGTTGGTTACCCTCTGACCATCATCAATTTTACCTAACCAACATCAGTTACAGTTCTTTTGGTCAACCTACCCAAAAGGACACCTATTCACCTTATTTTCTATTCAGAGTCTCAATCACTCTCATCATATTCACTTTACCTGGTAAATCCCATTAACATCTTGCGTACTTGGCAAATTATCAGCCTTTTACCTTGTTTTGACCAACTGTCGACTTTCCACAGTGACCAACCATTGTTACCTATGACTGGCATCGATTTACCCTAACCGACATTGGTTAGCCTGTGTCATTTTCTAGCTGACATTTAGTACCTAATCCACTTATTATTGCCTTTCTCTCCTACTTTTGCTGTATTTCAGTTTCATTTACACAAAACAGTCCAACCTAATCAATACCTGTTCACATGGTGCTGACCCGACGCCAAGCGAATGCCCTCATATTCCACGCCAACTTGTTAACCACTCCCACCTAGTCCTTCACCACCTTATATTTTATCACCCATGGATCCTACCCAACCAATCACTATCGATACCAGAGACAAGGAGTTCACATGACTCCGTGACCAAAATCCTGTCACCTTGTAGTTTTACCTTTCCCCCTCATCCACTCAAGATGCCTCGGGTCAGTTGATATACGACATGTCCATATCTATCCCCCCGACTCTCATTCCCACTCCTGCCTCCAGCCCCATATAGCTCCGCACTACCCGCATCTACCTTATCCCCAGTCATTTTGTAGCTAGGCCCTATACCTATTATGACCGCGACCTTTGTCACATCCGTTATACCTGCCACATCCACTATACCTTCATCAATCACCCAGAACACAACCTCATCCACCCCTATTATCTCACATATACCCATAGCTACACAACCAACCCCAGTGTTGGTGACCCCTACCCCTTTTCAAAATGTCATCCTTTCTATTCCACAATCTTTAGCCCCCATTGCCACTAGGGTCACCATGACCCTTCCACCTCCATATATGTACTATCAGCAGCCTCTTGTTTCATCTATTATTCACTCTGGGTACATACCCCTATTTCACTGCCTTCTTCTCAATCTACCTATACAACAACACCATATACTGGAATGCCACCCCCGTTATATGCCTAACACCAACCCTCTTACACTACAGGAGGCACCCAGCCATCACAACCTACCAATGACCTAATCAAGTTAATGATGGACAAGATGTAGACATTGGAGGCATCAGTTTCTGGCTCCTGCAACACTCTCACCTATGACAAGATTTGTAATGAGCCTATCCACCCCTCCATTCCTATCCATCCATATCCCATGCATTGGGAAATGCCTAAATTCAATCATTTCAATAGCAAAGAAGACCCACAACAACATTTGTAGTCTTTCAAACATGGGTGCTACCTAATCGCCCATGATGATGCTTTGCTCATGAGGACCTTTCCCATGTCTCTGACTAGACCCATGTTAGATTGGTATAGTGGGTTACCTAGACACTCTATATTTTCATTTAATCAGGTAGCCCAAGCCTTCTTGGATCACTTCTCCATTAATATCATTAAGAAGGTTACCATGACTGACCTATACTCCACGTGTCAGTATGACAACGAATCTATCGCAGATTTTGTTGCTCGCTTGGCGTAGCCTAATCAATCAACTCACATTCCAACTACCGCAAACCAAACTCATCGAACTCTTCACACGGGCTTGTGCTAGACATATCTCACTGACCCTGCAAGTCCAAAATTTCTGAACCTTTGACGAAGCATTCACCATGGCATGAAAGCTAGAGATTCAAGCCATTGAAGAGAAGAAAATCTCAACTACGTAATAAGAACTCAACATTCAAGTCAAATGATACCTCTTCTTCTTCAAAACCATAGAACAATTATTCAAAAGCCAAGGGAACCACTAACATAGTGGTACTTGAAAGACAACCTAGCTCATCCATCAAATCAAGCTAGCCCCTCATCTAATCTCTCACCCATTCAGACTTTTCAATTCAGATGGGAACAACAGAAATATACCCCAATTAGGGGAACCTTATTCTTCTGTCTTAGAGAAGCTCATCAAAGTTGGGGCCATCACCCTTCCTCCTATAAAACCACACACTGGTTTTGACCCTGCTCGCCCCACACCCGCATGGTATAAAGAACACGACTTCTGTAACTATCATCGAGTAAAGGGTCACAGTGATGGCAATTACATCACTTTCAAAAACATTGTCCAAGAAATGCTCGAGAAAGGCAAGTTAACCGTGGATAATCCTAACGCACCTACCAATCAAAACCTACACATATTCAAGAAACCCTTTCCTAATCATGCCCCTTCATCTGATCAAACCAGTGAGACCTCAACTCATGATAGACATACCCGCGAGGTCCACGCTATTTTCAGCGACGCACCTGTTGCTTCCCAATTACCACATATTCCTTCCATTGAGGAAATCCTAGCCCAAAGTCCTCCTTCTGCATTGGAACCCACCTCACCTATTCCTCCACCCATAGAGGAACACCTTTCACCTCCTTCCTCACCCGTGGAGGAACCTTTCATTAATATCGAGGCTATTTCACCTTTGGCTTCTCCACCTAGGGAACTGTCACCCACAGTACTTCTTCATTCCATGGAGGATAATTTTTTATCTCCTCCACCCACAGAGGAGCACCCATAATCTCCTCCACCCACAGAGGGGCACCCATTTTTTCCTCCACCTATCGAAGATCCAGTAGAGATACCTTTTCCTCTAGTTGACCATTCTCCATCAGCTACCCAAGATCCTGCAGACTTACTTTCGGCTCTCTTTTTTTTTATTAAGGGAAAATAGTTTATTAAGGGTAGACCTACTTACTTTCGGCTCTCTTACCCATGGAAGCCGAAGCTAGAAAATTCCCCATCTCTAAGGAAACATTTTACGAGAATTTCCATTAGGTCCTCCTCAACCTCACCTACAACCATGTTCTTCTTATACTTAGCTGATCTCCTAGATTATGTGGATAGAGCCTTACTTTGCGGGTGCCTTCTACTTCCTATCTCAACGTAAATACAGATGTCAACTTGCTGATACTTTTAATATCTACCCAAAAATATTTCAACCATCGAACCGAGCACAACCACCTCTATCACAAATTCTTTCACGACACCCATCATAGCTCAACATACACCCTCACCCATAACCCAACATACATCTAAATCCAAACCTACACCTACATCATCTTCCTCAACTAAACCTATTATTACCTTAGGGGTCACCCCAACCACCAGCCTTACTCATCCACCTATCAAACTAGATTTAGCTATATCCTCCAAAGTCAACACCAAACCTACTCTGGCACCCAAACAGAAGAACCAAGCCCATAGAACTCACACCCCAGCTGCGCCAATCACACCTTCATCACCTTCACCCCTTCCCATCTGTCTTAGGACCTCAACCTCCTAGCACGGTCAAGAAACCTCCACCCATCAGTAAACCAAAAACACAACAACCCATTCCTTCCTCACAAACCTCTAACATACCCAAGTTCCCAACACGACTTACACCCACACCTGCAGCATCTTTACCACCCATACCTCCAATACCATCGATCACCCCTTCACTACCCACTAAACTTCAGTCTCTGTCCCTCACACCCCTGGCATGACCTACACCATCTACCTTCACAGCACCTACGTTATCCCCATGGGTAACTCGACCTCTTCCCCCATCTACTTTTCCCTCTAGATCTTGTGTGCACCCATATCACCTTTACCCTAAGAAGGTGCAACCCAAAGACAAAAATCCGCTACCCTCCAATAAGGTAGTCAAAACAACCACACACCCTCCTAATAGTTCATCTACCATACCCCTACCCAAGCAAACATACGACCAACACCCAAGACCACACCAGCACCCAAAACCATAGCTTGACCCACTCCCCCTCCTGCAAAGACTGTTCCTCAACAATCTGCCACACCTACGCCCAAACCCACTTTCACTTCCCATTGCGACCCACTAGTAGGGTCCTATGCCAAAATCTTAACCAACCTCCTTGAGACTTCTGTCATCACATTACCATCACTTAGACCTTATGACCCCCTCAAACCCAAGCCAAAAGGGTTTGATGACACTAAAATTTGCACCTACCATTGTGTGCCAGGGAATGATGTGGAGAACTGCAAGGCTTTGAAAACCATCCTTATCAAGTTGTGTCCTCCTGAAGCAAACTTTGACGATGATGACCTTCTTGATGAGGACCTCATTTCACCAACACCCATTTCCACAGTCCTTCCCTCACTACCTACTCAACAACCATGACCTCCACCCCCTCAACTCTTAGAGCCACCCCGAAGATTCAAAATTAACATGGTTCGCATCAGAGAACTTGCCACACCATCACCTAAATGTCGTTGCACCTAGCTCACTTCACAAGGATTTTCTCCCCCGGTAGGTTTTTTCCCATCATGTCATTATACCACTCATCCTACACCTTCTCTATTTACCAACTCCCCTCAAATCAACATGATCCACGTTACTACCCGTGCTTAGAAGGACAAAGGCAAGGAAAAGGCAACTGACTCACCAACCAATCCTATACCCAACATACCATCTGCACCCACACCTAAAATCACTATCTACGGCCCCACATATCCTATTTCTAATGGGGTCACACACCGTGCGTAAAGCTCAAACAACTACACCAATCCCCCCTCAAAATGTCCTTATATGACCTCATCCAAACCTTGGAATCCCATCGTCAAGCTCTCATGGAGGTCCTGCAATCTATTGAGGTTTTACCCAATGACCCTACACCCATAGCCTCCATTATCACACCCCATCATGTAGCCTCTCTCACCAAATTGCCACCTTTATCCACACCTCAACCTACTCACCAAGTAGCCTCCCTTAGCTTCTCAGGGGAAGAGATCACACCACACCAAAATGATGACCTAGACCCTTAGCTCTCTTCATCTCTGTCCACATCGATGATATACATGTACGTCATGTTATGATTGATGGGGGCACTAGCATTAATATCATTTCATCCCATGCATTTTCTCAAATGCACATACCTAACAATTGCATGCATAAACATCATGTCATGTTGCATTCATTCAATGATGTTATCACCTCTACACTAGGCACCATCATCCTCCACATTCACGTGGGCCCCCGTACTATTCCAGAGTTATTTTATGTCTTGGAGGGGGAATTTCAATATAACCTGTTACTTGGTAGAACCTGGATTCATGTCATGGGTTGTGTCCCTTCCACTTTGCATCGTTGTGTGAAATTTGAGCATGAAGGACACACCTATACTATTCTAGCTGATCCATCACCTTTTAAAACATACAACATGCTTTACCGACCCAATGACGTGCTCATACCCATTAAGGTCATCTACCTCCATAACCACTACCACTTCACCTACACCTCCCCTTACCAGTGCAGTCGCTACTTCAACCACACATACCTCCTCCATTCCTACCACTGCCACAACCTCCATAGCCAAACCATCAGCCTCCCAATCCATTAGCTCCACCTCCACGTCCGACCTCTAACACATTGTATATTCTAGCTACCCACATACCAACCACCGATCCCTTGGAGGGCATTTTTCAATGCCTCACTCTGGGGGAGTATCACCTATATAGTGTCAACACATTCCTTACTCCACAAGAGTATGGAAGTCTTCACCAACACCCTCACTATGATCACCGTATAGGAGAACACCTCCTTTATGGTCCTCCTCACCTTCATACCAATCTCACCTATGGGGGACTTGATACTACCACTTACACACCCAAACCACCGTCACAAACCCACCCATTTTCCACGACTTCCAGTCACTCACTAATCACCATTTCTCCCACACATTCCTGCACCGATGTGCATGGAAGGGTTTTGGTTTTGGATTTTATGAGCAAGGCCATCCATACTATTATTCCATGTACTACCCACAAGCATAATGACCGTAGTGGTATCGGCTTTGCTGAACCACCTACCAAGAAGGCCCACATTGAACTCATTGAGGACATCAACCCTTCTCCACCTTCTTCACCACCATCACTTCCTTCGCCGACGGAGTCGATGGATCCAAAATCCATCCCTCCTAATTTTTTTTTTTCATAAACACCATTTCCTTGGGGCCTCTGACTTATCAATGCATGAGGGAAAGGCTCCTTCCTCTCTTCCCTTCCTATATCCTAAAATGATCGATGACAATACACCTTCAATTAAGGTCGTTCAATGTCAGGATGATGAATCTATACTCACATACCTTGGTGTAGAAGACTCATATATTCATCAGTCATTACCTTCTGAGACGCAAACCATGTTGAATGAATCGACTATCAGAATCAACATTCATACTTAGGATGACCCACATATCCTAAAGATCGGTCAATCTTTAGATGTTGCTGAACATGAAGCCATCACCTCTTTTCTCAAAGACCATAACCATGCTTTCGCTTGGTCTTACACAGACATGCCCAATATTGACCCCACCATAGTGGTCCACAATATCGTAACCGTTCCAGATGCCAAACCCGTTAAACAAAAACTAAGGAAAATGCACCCTCACATTGCCCTTCTCGTTAAAGAAGAACTTCAACACCTTCTTTCCATTTCCTTCATATTACCCATTGATTATCCTTGTTGGATTTCTAACATTGTCCCTATCACTAAGGTGACAGGGGGACTTCACATTTGCATAGATTTCCATGACCTCAACCTAGCCTACCCAAAAGATGACTTCCCTCTACCTGGTATTGACCAACTGGTTGACCTTACCACTGGTCATGTCACACGAGATGCTATCACTCATGGATGGCTTCTTGGGTTATAACCAAATCTTACTTGCCCCAGAGGATCAACATCAAACCGCATTCATCACCCCTTGGGGGACCTTCTGCTATCGAGTCATGCCTTTTGGCCTTAAAAATGTTGGTGCCACATATCAGTGGGCTATGACTTATATCTTCCATGACATCATGCATTGTATATTGGAAGATTACATGGATGATATCCTTGCCAAATCTAAACACCTCTGAGCATCTCACCATCCTCAAAACCATCTTTGACTACCTCGTTAAATATTGCGTTCACCTTCAACCCAAGAAGTGTGTCTTCACGGTTCTCTCAGGAAAGCTCTTGGGATTTATCGTTTCCTTACATGGTATAGAAGTTGACCCTGCTAAAGTCAAGGCCATTCTCGAAATGCCTCCACCCACTAACCTTAGGAAACTCTGTAGCCTGCTAAGGTAAGTTACAGTCTATTCATCTGTTTCATTTCACAATTATCTAATCGGTGTCAACCATTTCATCATCTGCTCAAGAAGGATGTCTCCTTTAAATGGGATGATGACTACCACAAAGCTTTTGAGGCCTTAAAACAATACCTTCTTCAACCACCCGTGCTCATTCCACCTAAAGATGATCAACCCTTCTACCTATACATCTCAGCTACCAATCACTCCTTGGGGGCCATGCTTGCTCATCATGATGAACAACACAGGGAACATGAGGTTTATTACATAAGCCGTACTCTTTTGGATTACAAAACTCAATACACCCATCCCAAAAAACTTTTCTTAGCCTTAGTTTTCATTGCCACAAAACTCCGCCATTATCTACTCAACCAAAAAACCTATGTTGTGACCAACACCGACCCCTTACACTTCATGTATGCCAAACCTTATCAAAATCAATGTGCCGCATGTTGGCTTATGCTTTTAGCTGACCTCGACCTCAATTCATTCATCAAAAGTCCATCAAGGGCCAAGCTATCACTGACCAATTGGCCGACGCACCTATTTCTGGGGATCAACCCTCTAATTTTGACTTTCCAGATGAGTCAATTGCTACCCTTTCCCTAGACGAACCCGCTTACCAAATGACACTCTTCTTTGATGGTTCCAAGTGTCAACGTGGGGGTGGGGTTGGTGTTATCCTCATTCCGCTTGATGGTGAACCCATGCCTTTGTCTTTCAAACTTGATTTTGATTGTACAAACAATATTTCCGAATACGAAGCGCTCGTACTAGGTCTCCAAGCCACCTACGCCCTAGATGTCAAATCAATCAACATCTTTGGTGATTCTCAATTGGTCATAAACCAAGTCAATGGTATATACCAATGTCATAATGAGATACTTCAAAAGTATAAACATCATGTAGACATACTTTTGACCACCTTTGACCGTTACGCCCTTCAAACCATTCCATGTTCAACCAACAAATTTGTAGATACCATGGCTTGCTTGGCTTCTCAAATACCCGCTTCGCCTGTCGATTCTAAAATCTTTGTCACCATACAATGACTCCAATCACCCTCTTATTTACCTCATGACATTTACTCTATTGGAACTGCATGCACCCCGACCCGAGTGACCTTTGGTATAAACAATACTCTGACTATCTTTCTCTCTCCATCTTACCTCCTGATCTCACCCGTAATGGACAACACGCCTTCCTTAAAAAGGTCTCTTGTTACGTCATCATGGGGGGCCTCCTCTATAAGCACGGCTTTGATGGTATTCTCTTACGATGCCTCACGAGTTCTGAAATTCCTTATACCATTAAGGAAGTTCATGATGGCATATGTGGAGGTCACTTCAGTGGCCTTGCTATTGCTAAGCATATTCTTCACCTAGGCTATTACTGGCCGACCCTTAACCATGATTGTTGCGACTACATCAAGCATTGTGTAAAATTCCAACAACATGCCAACCTTCATCATACACCTAGTCACGCCTTACAGGTCACCCGTGACCTTTGGCCCTTCTCTCAATGGGGTTTGGATCTTGTCAGAGAGATCAATCCCCATTCTTCCCAACGCCATCAATGGATCATCACCGCTACCGAATACTACAAAAAATGGGTTGAAGCCATACCACTTATCTCCATGAAAGCTGAGAAAATATGTGAGTTCATCAATCATCACATCATTTGTCGCTTTGGTGTTCCTCATCGCCTCATCACTGATAATGGAAAACAATTCAAAAACAAAACATTGCAAAAAATTTGTGATGCCTTTGGTATTCAGCTAAGTTTCTCATCACCTTATTACCCACAGACCAATGGCCAAGCCAAATCCACTAACAAAACCTTAAACAAAATTCTCATGAAAGTGGTTAATGATACTGGGAAGGACTGACATACGCACATTCCTTTCACCCTATGGGCATACCACACTAGTATCCGTACTTCCACTGCTGCCACACCCCTTTTCTCTGGTCTACGGTACAGAGGTTGTTCTACCTCTCAAAGTCTAGATTCCCTCACTCTGCATTTCTCTCCATGACATGCTCAATGATGATGAATTTCATCAGGACCATTTAGCACAACTTGAGTTATTAGATGAATGTCATCTTAACGCTCTTGACCACCTTCAAGTTTACCAAAAATGTATCAAACATGCCTATGATAAACGTGTCCATGAACGAACCTTTCAAGTTGGTGATCTTGTCCTGAAATAAAATCAACATGTAACCAAAGCAGAAAAAAGTAAACGGGGAAAATTTGCTCCTAATTGGCTTGGACCATACATCGTGACCCATACTTACGGATCAGGTGCTTATCGTTTATCTTCACTCGATGGTAAACCCGAACCTGAGCCCCTTAATGCCTTACATCTTCGACCATTCTACTGTTGACTTTTAGTCCTACCTCACCTTTTTCCTCTTTCCATGCTCATCCCTTGAGTGCTATCCACTTCTTACACCATCACCAATGATTAAACAAGAATCATGTGTGTACCCGTCACTTGTTATCTTCTCTTGAATATGTGTACCACGGTGCTGCACATAGCATGATTCTCATGGATACTTTTCGTCTACCTTTAGATGAGATCCCATGGTCATTTCACCCTACTTTCTGAACAAGAATCCTATTCTTCACCTTGGTCTTGTCCATGACTTCAAAGCCCTCACATGGGACCCAACTCCTTGAGTCAAACTTCTAATAAAAAGATGACTCCCTCAAAAGGACATCTTCCTCTCTACAATCGCTGCTATAAATAGACTGCTCCCTCGAAGGACAACTATGTAAAGCTCTTTCCAAAAAAAAAAGACGAGAGAATTTGAAGCTTCCCGCATCGATCAACTTCACGAAGACCTCAAGGAGTTAATTTCCTCATCCCATATAGACTTCCTACATCGATCAGTCTATCTCAAATACAAGTCAACACAGAAATCCTTTTAGTCATGGACTTGCCCATTGTGACCTTGGATCTCTTGCCCAAAGAGCATGCTACCTCATACCATATAAAAATTAACCACCTTTCACCCCTCTCACCATTCGCACTCCCATTTCCTACCGCCTCAAGGGACCTCTTGGAACCGTGCCATTTGGTGATCATGTGACTACTTTTCACCCTTAGAACAATCAATCATGCAATGTCTTTAGGGTCTTACGTTCATCACCTCCTCCAAGGTATGACCTACTCGGTGATCCTAACCAATCAGGTGGCTTTCTTGCCCCCTCTTATCTTTTAACCTTCTTTATTACGTATTGATTACCTTATACAGGACTTAGTCCTGACACTTACCTTTGGGGTAATCTTCTTCTTCTACCACAATCGAAATCACCTATACCAAGTTACCCACAACTCACCCACACCTAATAGACCTAAACCCAAATTATGCCTACGACCTACCATCTCATTCTCATACCTCCTCATATTCTTCCCTAGCTTATGGGAGAACTACATCGGCCTGAGGTCCCTTTTCACTGGGACTATGTAGGTAGCACTCCGAGGGCATGGGGCCCTTGAAGGTTAGCTCGGCCACTCTCTACCCTAACCAATTCATCTTTCATTTTCCTAAATCACATTCGACCCTACTTAGTTTCCTTTTTATATCCAAAATTGGAAATTAAACCAAACAAACAACAAATTGCTTCACATTTTTATCATCATCACAACATACATTTATTATGACTACCATTTCTTTACCATCATCATGCATATATTATAAAACATCTTAAAATGACCCATATCATCATTCATTGCATAAATTAATGAATCACAAACTCACCCACTTTTAACTCAATGCCATGCCTAGACCATGCCTAAAACCTGACTCCACCATGCCTAAAACCTAACTCAATCATGCCTAACACCAACCTGACTCAATCCATGCCTACAAACCTAACTCAATCCATGCCTATACCACCTGACTTCAACCATGCCTAACTCAACCTGACTCCACCATGCCTAACCATGCCATGACCTGACTCAATCCATGCCTAATCACACCTATCACTCATCCATCTATGCATAAACAATCATAGTCTATCAACATCAAAGCATCATCATCAAATCATCAAATCATCCATCTCATCATATAAATTTGGATGTCCATACAATATACATGAATATCAAATAAAGTGTATCTCTCCAATACTCTCATATACAACCTCACCATCTTCGGCACGCAGGCCGATATATGCTCAAAAATAAAAAATCTCATACATCCTCACTCTCTTTGGCACACAGGCCGGTATATGATCAAAAATATAACAACACTTAGCACGCAGGCAGGTATATATCAAAATCAAAACTACATCAAAATTAGGAGCCATATATCAGGACATCATCATGGTGGACATCCTCCATATCTATCTCACCTGTCCCCTCTACCTCCTTGGCCCCTGTCTGGTGACCTGCTAACATCTCCCCACCCATCATAGGTGGTGGCTGGGTCCCTGTTGGTACATCAACTAGAACTAGCCTCCGGAACTGGTGGCCTCACCCTGACCATGTCTTGGGGCTCGATGGCCCCATGTGCTCTCCATGTTATGGGTGCGTGATCTGGTCCTCTCACTAGAGGCCTGTTGTGCCCTATACTCAGCATATGATAGACAATCTATCCCTACCACCGTCAGCTGGTCCTGATAATAATGGGCCTCATCTCTCGCCTCCCGCAATCTAGATACAGGTACTTTTTGTGGTGGCCCCATCGGCCTCTGACCCTTTACCTGTCATGTGGGACCCTGTCCCACCCCTGCCTATGAACTGGGACCCTGTCTCAGGTGCCTATGGTGGTGCCATCGACCCTACCCCTGTGCCTATATCTGGGCCTGTAAGGCCCCAATCTGTGCCTGTGCCATGGCTAACTGGCCCTGTAACCCTATCACATGTGCCTTTAGGGTGGCCACCTAACCATCTTGACCATCATCTCCATCACCTTGGGCTATCTCCATCTCCATCTGCCTCTGAGCTAGTTAATGTCCTCTATGCACCCTAGGCCATCTTTTAATCGGAGATTCCTGAAGATGGGAATGGCCACATGTGCATGTAACTCAAATTTGCCACCTCTGATGAGGGTGATGATTTATATGATGAGGATGATGCTCTGATAAAATGATGTTGATGAAGACTGATCTAACTAAGACTCCCTGCATTGTGCACCATACCCAACTGGGTAATCAGGGTCACCACCTGCCCCTGTAGGGCATCTCTCTGCACCATGATCGTGGCTAAATCTAGCTACCCCGGCCTGGGTGGTACTTCTCATAAATGAGCCACCCACCACTATCTATACCTGTCACTCACGTCTGAGTATCATCAATCTGTCCAGTCTCATCACCTGCTCCTCCTGCCCTGTGGGATATGTCGGCTGTGGTAGAGGTAATGGCCTCTCCACGTCATCTCTCTTGTATTGTGGGAAGGCCGAGAGGTATATCCTGTCACAACCCAAACTACCGTCTGACCCTATCAATGGGGGATCATCTCGTGCTCTCCAGCATGGTGTCCCCTCTATCCATCTGAGTAGTTGAAGGCCATCTAACTCATCCACCATCTGTCTGTATGAGGGATAACCCACATACAGTCTCCATATAATGTCTACCCTAGACAATCCCTCCAGTAAATCGCCTGTAATGGGCCACATCATGTCTCACCCTATCTGATTGCCGCTCTCCAATCATAGGTACCCATCGCCTGTATCCCACACTCACAAAACCTCGGCTCAAAAGCATCTACCTCGGGGCATACCCACTGGGATGCACATAGACAATGTGCTCGTAAGCCCAACAATGTAGAATGAAAGTGCAACACAGGCTGAACCTATGCGCAGCCACCCATATGCCCATAGCTCTCTATATAGCTGTACTAGGAATGCTAGCACCCAGGTAAATCTGGTCCTCATCATCACCATGTCATGTAACACTCCCATCAGTGATCGAGGGAATCTCCCACCCTATGGCATCCGGCAATGCAAAACAACACACTGCCTCCATCAATAATACTACTAGCCTCGTCTCCTCTAGACGGGCTAGGTACATCTCTCCATAGCTAAGACTGGCACTGTGGAATGTCAGCTCCATATGTCCCCTCCCCAAATACCGTCAGCATCAACTCCTCAGATGCCTCTGAGGAGATCGAATATACCTGCATCCCTAGTATGGGTAACTGCAGGATCCTGAACATGTCCTCCAGGGTGACTATCATCTCACCCGTCGGTAGGTGGAACGTGTTGGTTGCATGGCATCCCATCTATCGATGAGGGTGACCATCAGACTCAAATAGGCTGCCAGACTACATGCCGGTAGTGTCGGACCCCAATCAGGCCCACCTCCTCAACATGCCATGCAACTCCTCAGCTGTCTCTGCATAGCTCAAACTGTCACGAGCAGGGGTGGCACCCTGTCTCACATCCTCAGCTGATCTCTCACCTGCATCCAACAAAACAATTACATTCTTCAAACATGACCATATTTTCATTCACCCATACCCACTCCCATTACCCTACCACCTCTACTTCATGCTACTTACCCATTTATCCCATGGCCTACCCTCCACCCCAAACAAACTAACCCTAACCTACCGACACCTCCGATCCTAACCCTTACCCAACCCAACCCTAACCTACCGACCTACCTACCCGATCCTACCCAACCCTAACCTACCAACCTACCCGAACCTACCCAGACCCAATATCACCTTACCTATTTACACACACCCCGACCCCTTCCCTACTTCCATTTTACTCCAATTCCTGACTGGTACCAGTTACCCCTAACCGACCCTGGTCCCCCTTCAACTAGCATCGGTCACCTGTTGTGTGACCGATACCGGCAGGTTGACACTGACATTCGAGCTAACCTCTAACCGACATGCCGGTCACTGTCACGGTCAAAAACCGTGACGCCCAACCCCTATTTTTCCTCAAAATCCCCTTTTTGCTCCTATCCACCCACTTAATCCTACCCAAATCTCACCTACACCCTTCCCCACCCCTTTTTCACCAAATCACCTCCCCCCCATTCCTATTTTCATCAATTCGCCCTACCATAATTCAAAATTCATTTTCCCCCCAAAAAGAAAACCCATTTTTCCACTACCTAACTTTTAATTCAATCTATTAAACCAAACAAAGCATTAGGATTGAATTCTTACCTCATCACGCTATCATCTACATGGTGGCACCTCCAGGCCGCTGCACTGGTGATCCCCCCGATCCCTCTCCTACCTCTGCCATCACCAAATGACCGCTTGCTCTCCAATCACTCAATCCAATCAAATTGATCCAACCTAGCTCGTGGATCCACCTATCAACCAACTCTCACCTACCATGTGGCTCGCCAACTCAGTCCTTAGGCCTCACTCTGTCACTTTCCACCTTTCTCTCTCTCTCTCACTTTTCATTTTCCCAATTTGCTAAAACACAAATGACTTTGAAAAAAACATGGATTTTTCTTTTTTATAACACCCTCGACCTCACCGATGCTGGTTTTACCTTCACTGGCATCAGTCACGGTGCCCTACTTTACCGTGGTCGGCTACCCTATATCTATGCATGTCGGTTACCCTTGACCGGCATCAGTCGCCCTTCTTCCACATTGCCTAAAATTCCGCCTATTACCCTGCTCGTCACTCTTTTTTTTTCCCTCACCCAACGCTTACCCTGACCATTCACCTCACCCTCCTGACCTCATCATTTACTACCTAACCTCGTCCTCATTTGGGGACTCGTTATTTTACCCATACCTCGGCCCTACCCCATGCCGTGACCTAGATTCTTGGACCTGGAACATCACTAGTGACCTTTGACCTCATGTGTTCGCTATACCTTGCAGCACTGTTACCTGTGTTGATTGACCTAATGACCTTACCTTACCTCTTGCCATGACTGTTTATCTTGACCCAACCCTCGGTGTACTGGAACATACCTAAACGTTCTTGCACCTAACCTGCACTGTTGTTTCCTGACCATATCATATACCTCTGGATACCGGAATCACCTCAAACCTTGTTTGGATAAACCTATCGACCTTAGACAATGTAGAGTTTGCCTGCTCTTCAGCCTGGTACCCGTGATGTACAGTTTATACGTGTGCGTGCATTTGACTGTTACTACCTTTGACCCTGACCCATTACCTAGATTACCCAAGTAGACCTTTTTCCTTTTTCCCCCCATTACCCCACCTTCCTCTTCATCACATTCACCTTTTATCAAACCACTCACCGCTTTCTGCCTTCTGCCTCGTCAGTTCCTGGTTTGAGGGGGATCACCTTCACCCACACATGGGGCAACCACATCTTATTTTTGTCAGCGTCGCTTACCAATACAAGCTATGCAACAAAAAGGGGCAAAATGTAGACACCAAAATTGGGTCACACTCCCCTTGGTCCCTCGATAAATAAATACCTTGAACACATCCACCTAGCCATGGCCCTCCTTCACCCCACTATAATATTAATTTAATTATTTTAATTAAATTAATTCATTATCCTCACCATATTTATTATTTAAATATCCTAATTGGGATAATGCCCACATATCCACCTCACCTAGACACCTCATCAAGCCACCTCACCCTAAGACCTATTCTTAGTAAGTTGCCATAACTAACTAAGACCTACCCAAACCCTAAAAATCAATGCCTACATTCCCTCTAACCACATTCCCACATGTTAGAAGGAAGCTTCCAGTCTAATCCGCGGAGTAAACAAAATGAGATCCCAGAAAATCAAGGGGATCTGCCTAGTTTAGTAAACCTAGGAAATCCCACCCTAACCGATGCCAGTTACCCTTAACCATCACCCGGTTAATCCGGAACCACCGTCGGTTACCATTTAACTCCCAAAACAAACCTTATTTCTGAGGTTGGCATATTTCTGAGAGAGAGAAACATCTTCTGAGAACAAGTGATGAAACCAGAGTCTGCATGCAAGCAAAACCAACATCCGTACAAGCATCAGAACATCCATAGCCAGATACCTGAAGCAATCCATGAAGCCATTTGTCTTCACGGGAGCATCCGGGGAAGCACCAACACTACATCCAATTTCATTCCATTTGATCACCCACCATTACCAACCAAGCATCAAGCTCGTACAAATAGTAAGTTTTGTTAACCTACATTGGTTCATTGTCGTTTTTAGTAGATCCTTTTTACTTTTGTTGTTAGTTTCTATTCCCATTTCCATTCCCCACCATTTTACCTCCATGCAAACTTGACCATATTTTTATCCACACCGTTACATTTCCCATACCTTGACCTTAATCATTCATGTGCATACCTCAGATCCATACAGAATCTTGCCATTGCCCTTCCACCTTCATCTAACCTCAGATCTATCACCCAACCAAGTTTTATTGAGTTTCCTGATACCCTGACCATACCGATGCCGGTCACCCATAACCATCGCTGGTCACCATCGTTAACCTAAACCGACGTCAGGTCTCTGTGTCTTTTACCAAAAACCCAGATCAAAGCCTAAAACCTCCACCAAATACCCCTAAACTGTCCAGAACCTAACCTTGACCAGTACCAGTATCCTGACAGTGACCTTCGATCTTCAGATTCAATCATAGCCTAGCTCTGTTGTGAATGAATTTTCTTATTGTAGATGAATGAGATACCTAAATTATTTTAACTATAGTAGGATTTACTTTATTATCAGCATTAAGTTGTTTTAAAATAGTGGATTGACAGTCGTCTAGGAAGTATCACACTTCCTGGATCTAGCACACGCTAGGCAGTCCACTACATATATTGTTTAACTTTTATTTGGTGGTCTTGTGTTCCATTTCAGGTAGTTCCTCCAAGCAAAAAGGAAGCTCTCACGATTAGCTGTGGATCCAGAAATCATACACACAAACAACCTACAACCAGCATCTCAACAGGTATTCCTCCTATCCCATTACCCTTATTTGTTTCATCAACATTCTTATAAATGCTCCATAATCAGGTGAAATAGTGTGATGTGTGAGAATGTGATACAAAGAGATGTGTCATGAATGCGCCGAGTGTAAAACGTGTCATGTGTATGATGTGAGGTTCCTGGATATAGTATGCCCTCAACAGTCAATTGTGAACCTTAACACAAAAGTGTGTCATAGGGTAATGATGATACAGGAGGTGTGTATCAATGTGTGTATGATGCATGAGGAAGACTAGATGCGAAGCATAGAGCGTAATAGTAGAAATGTGAGACACTTGATACTGCTAGAAGGGGGGGAGTAAGTATGATCCCCACAAGTGTATGATGTGAAGAAGAATCAAGTAACGTCATCTAAGAGATCATTTTTTTCATGGTCTAAGCCAAATGCAGATGCATCAAAGACCTGGTAAGCAATAGTATACAGTTGATCATATAAGGAGCCATTGTGACATATATCGTGCATGCCCATTGTGTACTCTTCATCAGTGAAAGGTGGTAGTGGACATCCATGTGCATACCAACGAGTAAGATTGTGTGAATAACTGAGAAATGAGTCATTGCAAATAGAAACATGGATAAAGGGCATTGGAAATGTGATATCAATATGATCAGGATCCAGAGTACCACCAATGTAGTCAAGCCAAGACTTCCCAAGAGTAAGTGGGGAAGTGTGTTCAAAAAAAATTGAGAGATGAAAGACGCAGAGGCCATAAGCAGCAGTGATGCGAAGATATCCATGATAGAGATGTTGAGAATGAGGCGAAGGGAGGAGATCATCAAGTGTTAATCCAAGCCGAGTCAAGCCATCATGTGTGAAAACAGTGTCAGAGCAAGTGGGATCGAATGACATGTGTGGCCAATAAGAATTATTCATGAAAAGAGTACATGTGAAGGAGGAAGTGCAGATGCAGATTCCTCATGAGAAGATGAGGAAGGTGGTATGATGTCCAATGTATGGACAGACCCCCGATAAAGTACCATAACATTAGTAGTAGGAGGGGGTGTTGGCGCAGAGTGTCCTTGAGAAGAAGAAGCAGGTGGCATGGTGTCCAATGCACAAATGGATCCCTAGAGATGAATCATATCGGTGGTAGGGGTAGGAGGTTTCGCGAGTTGATAATCATCAGTGAGATATATAGGAGGATTATCGGGATGACCAACATTTTGATAGAGAAATGGAGTAGGGAGAGCAATGAGTGGGTCTAGAGTGCAATATTTGAATGGGTCGTAGTTAACAAGAATAGTATACGCACAACCATCATGTATAAAATTAACACAACAATGAACTGTAGAAGGTATTGCCTACATAGTGTGAAGCCATCGTCTATCGAGTAAGTAATTGTATTAGAGCTTGGCATCAATAACAAAGAATATTGTGGGGATGTTTTTTGGACCAATTGTGATAGGTAAGGTGATATGGCCCATGCATAGTCATGTAGAAGAATCATAGCTACAGATAGAAATGGATGTTGGATGGAGATTAGTTGCGGAAAGGCCAAGCTACTGAAGAAATGTAATATTACACAAATTGAGCTCAGATCCATTATCAACTAATACCCGCCTAATGCCTATGTTAAATATGCAAGCATTGATATAAAGAGGAGGATCATTATCGTAGACAGAAAGAGCGACATCTACATCATATGGGAAAATAAGGTGTTGAGTAAACGCATCAACGAATAATTGATATACTTGATCTAGAGAAGTATTAGCAGAAATGTAAGTATTAGCTATAAGAGAGTTTATTTTAACCTTACATTTAGGGTGAGCTTGTAAAAAGTCATATATGTAAATAACCATGATGGAAGAAGAAGAAGAGAGTATTCGAAGGATAGGTTCACCAAATGATTTAACAAATATGGAATATTTGTAAAACCCTAATTACAGAGTCACATATGATAAATAAAACACTAAAGTGCAGATTTAACACAAGCAATAAGATAATGAAAATTGAAACCTTGGGTGCAAGAGAGAGGATAAAAGACTTATCTGATATTCGCTTAATCCTGAAGTCTGTCCGATTGGAGAACTGATAAACAGGAGGAGTAAACTATCGCAACTGTGCCTGGTAAATTATAGAGCTGTCGGATATGCTTGGACTGGGTGAGGAGCGTCTTGGCATTGGAGACTGCTTCTGGGGGGCTCGTGACTACGAAAGACCTCAAAAAAATGATTTTTCTTGTGTCGCAAGATGGTCACTCACCTTCGTTGTTGATCGCTTGTAAATCGTTGGTGTTCAAAGTCAAGAAAGATAAAGCAATGAATATCAGACTAGGCTATGGCGTGTGCAAGACCAAAGAAGAAACTAGTAAAATAGAAAAGAGGATAAAGATAGATGTCAATTACTAGTTTTCTTGCTTAGGAATCATATGAATAGTGGTGTGTGATTAGGACCTAGAAATGTACCCAAGTGTGTGATTTAGTGCCTACAATGGTCAATAAATGAAAACTACCTTATTAGAACATTACCCAAAAATATGCACAATGGAAATGAAGCTTTTGTAGTAATTTCATTTATAATATTACAGCTCCTGGCCTTGCTACCACCTATGGTTTTAACTTGATTACTAATTTGTTAGTTATCTACAATTCTTTTAATTTTTAGATTTGTCTTCATATGGGTGCCGACCCTTGAGTTGTTGAGAGATTTTTTCCCTAGTGTGTAGTTCCTCATGGTTGCTCTTATAACAGGGTTAATTGACGAAGCAAGCTGATGTATCCTCCTCATGGTCATGACTGTCCCCTACATTGGTGTTGCCACTAGAAATTATAGGTATAGGAAAAACATATAATCTAATCATTACAATTTACATGGAAATATTTTGCAGGGTAACATATTTCATCCACATAAATTAGTGTTTGCGTCCTGCTCATGGCTCTTTCATTCAATATAAAGGTAATAATAACAAAAATCTTATACTGCAAGGCATTGGTACAAAGAGTTAAAGTACGATAACACTCTTGTTGATCATTTTGATATGAGCATTTATTTAATTTTTAATTTCTTTGTACAATAACATTTTTTGTTAGCCAAGTATATCTTTCCACAAGTTGCCAATCATTTCCCTTTTTAATTATTTTCGAGGATTAACTAATTTTGGAACTTTTTTGTGACACTCGGAGGCATTTCGTCTGGCAATATTGGGCCCTTGGACTTGGTGTCATCCTGGTGTTTTATGCCATTGCCAAGTTTTTAGTTGTGTAATATTTTCTGTGTTTTTCAATTCATCTTTATATGAGTGTCGAGCCTTGAGTTGTTGAGACCTTACTCTCCTTGGTATGTAGGTCCTCATAGTTGCTATCATGACGTGGTGGTTGGACAAAGTAGAACAACACATCCTCCCCATGGTTAGTAGCTATCACATGCCTTAATCTTATAACCGACAATTATATGCATAAGTAAAACATGGAATCCACCCATTACAATAGACATGAAAATATTTTGTGGTTAACAGATTTCATTTGGAGAAATGGGTGTTTGCATCTTCCTTGTGGGTCTTGCATTCTATGTAAAGGTAATTTAATAACAAAAAAACCTACACAACAACACTTTAGTGCAACAAATTAAATTACAGTGACAATCTAATAAGCATTCTTGATCTTAATGGACAATTAGATATTTATGAATTTAACTTCTTTTCAAGTTCATATGGATTAATTAAAGGTTTCTATAAATGTTTTAGGATTTACATACTTTTCTTGCCTCTTAGTACACATACCATCACGTGTTACATGGTGAAATTGTGCCACCACATTGCAGCAAATAGCAAATCTATGCATCCTAGGGATTTTCCATTGCAATGATTTTCTTATAGGGTTAATAATGACATCTATTTATCAATTTAGATGTCGATAACAATTCCTTATTACATTGGGAAAATGAGTCCTTGTAAAAGTCATTCCAATACCCTCAATAAATTTTTCTCTCTCGAAATGGTTTAGTTTGATTGTCCAAAATATCTAGACAATGATTAGTGTTATTTCGAATTGTGTTCTTCATTATGATTTTCTATTGTTGTTACAACATCATTCATGAAGGTGTCAAATATTGAAATTAATGTCATCTTGATAATGGATTTCAAAGAAATTGGAAACATTTGTGAATTTCTTCACAATGCAGAATTTTTGGTTTTGAAAAGTTGTGTTCTCTTTAATATTTTCCAATATGGAAATTTAGAATATTTAACAGTCCTAAATTTAAATGAAAATGAACACAGATGTATAGTTGGAATTCTTGAACTTCATAAACTATTGACTTAATCTAAAACTTTTACCACTTAAACAATTTATAGAATAATAAACATGAAAGCATTAATAATTGGCTTTAAATACAAAACCTTGTTGTGACATAAATAATCATGCAGTTGTAGGAAACACACTACATGATGGCTAAAGAATTGATCACTAGATGCTATCAAATAGAGGAATTTCACAATAACAAATGGAGCGGAGGGTTAACACCTAAAATCACAGAGAATGTAGATAGAGGTTAGTTTCAAATCCTACATGTTGTTTTTTGTTTGCGTTAAGATTACTGCTGCCATTTGTTGATTAATTGTTCACTTCAATTACAATTTTAAAAAATATTAAACATATTAGACAATAGGAAAAATGGCAAATCGAGCATATCAGGCAACCTTGGTACATAACCATTATCCCCTCACTTAAATAAAACATCATTCAAAATATGTTTGTGTTATCAACAAAGTTAACTGTTTATTTTATGAAACAGGGAGATAGGCCTATGCACAAGGTCTTGATGATGCATTATTTTTTAATCCTTGCTGGAAACTTTTGGCTGCTTTGTGCATCTTTGTTGCCTAAAGAGTGCAAATCCAACTTGATGGCATGGGTAAAATTTGATTGGATTCCAACAACTTCCAATTAGTGTTATTATTATTACTTTACCAACAATATTTTATGGTTCTAATTATTATCTAAACTTTATTTGTTTCGCTGTACAATAGAGGTAGAGAGCTTGTTAGTCACAATATCAACATGGTTGCCGTTGTTAAGGTAATTACTTTTGCATTTAATTTGCTCAATTTTACAGCCCCTTACCTCCAATTATTTAAATAATAATGTGTATATTTTGTTGCTTATATAATAGTAGAAATGTTAAAAAGACTAGAATTGTGACGACTCCTTTTGCTTTACAGGTATGTTGTTTTGGTGAAGACTTTGAGCAAAGACAAGATATGGTTAATCAAAACTTGGTAATATAATATTCTTATTCCTTCTTCATTTAGAATGGAATGCCCCAATTTTTGTGTATTGTGTGTAAGGTGAATTGTGGGTTGACTTGATTTTTTCTTGTACATGTAGGCATCTTGCAACCATGCATAAAATATCTCTTCCATGAATCGTTGAAAATAACACTAGGAAAAACATATGTTGGCTCACTTTCCAATGTAGTTTCTTTAATGGTAATCAAGAAATAACTATTTTATGCTCCTTATTTGGTGTAAAAAAAACATATGACTTCCTGCCTGGAAGTGTCTCATATTTCCACATGGTTGGATTCCCAAAATCGAGCCAACCGCCATGACCATTTTGTTCTCAATTTCTTTCTTTTGATTGTACATAACTAGAATAGTTTGTTCTTTTGGGTACTTGGAAGAATCTTCTAAATGTTTTTTTGCAATGAACAATGTAATCTCTCCTTGCTGTTTGGAGTGTGTTTCCAAAGTTATGTGGGTTTTTCCATTGCTTTCATGCTATACAAAATTGAATACCAAATCTTCCAACAAAACATTTAATAAAGGAATTGTGTCTCCCTCCAGCTACTATATTTATCTCTTCTCTTACCTTCTCCACAATGTTTTGTTTCGTTGATGTTTGGAATTATTTTCTCCACTCCTATCGGCGCGTCCATTGTACCTTGCGGTGCAATTGCTAGTTATAACACCAAATCCAAACAAACACATTCATTCCATTACTATGAGGACTTCACCCCTCCTAAATAATGCATAATTCAAAATTTGCCTTTCCTATGCAATGAATAATGCAACCCAAATGCAATCCTTAAGTGTTGTTTTTTGCCCAAGTAATAGATAGAAAGCAATAGCCAAATTTCCTCATGGTTTGATTTCCCCATAGAATAGTAAGTCATGTATATATATGATTACTTTACTTGGATTTCATCATTAACAACCCTAAAAGCCAATCCAAAGTGATAATATAAGTTTAAGAAAAGATAATGGTCGATGTGGCATTTTAAAAATAAGAGAAAAGGGGAAAAGGACAGAAGCACCCAAAGGAGGTAGTAACACTCATGTCCCTTACTAGGCACTAGTGTTCAAAGGGATTTAAAGATAAAACATGAAGAATTGATCTAGGTAAAATAATGTGTGATGTCCAAAAGTAAAGGGATAATTCAAAAAAAGCAAAGGACAAAAGTATGAAAAGATAAAACAATGTCAAAGTAAAGCAAAACAAGTGTTGTTAATGTCTGGTTTTCTTTCTTAAGAATCATGCATATAATGGCATACTAGAGGCGTGATGTAATAGTACTAAGTGCATAATTTCATGTTTATAGACCGTACAATTTGGCCAAGATCGTAGTACGACTTGGTCCCATAATGTATGGTTTTGTATAAAAAAATTAATGGTGACACAACAATCTTTTGGGAAAGATGCATGTGAGTAAAGTATTGATTTAGATAACTAAGTTTGCATGAATGAATGTGAAATCAATAGGTAGAGATTAACAAGCCATGTAGGAGAGAGAAGAATGTGTTAATTAAGCATATAATGTGAGCACAAGTCAACATAGGAATAAAGCCAAAAATGTCATAGTCAAAAGATAAATTACCAAATTTAGGCGTATATAGGTTACACTTCAGGGGAAAGTAGCAAAGAATCATGTTCCCTTTGAATTAACCATTGTAGGTTGTTCAAACAACGATTGGGCAAGTGACCTAAATGATCCCAACTCAACATGAGGGCATATCTATCATCTTGGGGTAGGGCCCGTGACTTGGTCTTGTAAAAAGAAAACCACCATTGCTTTATGTACTACAAAGGCATGGTATAATGGAGTTGTCGATGAAGGTAGTGAGTCTTTGTGGATACGACACATGCTTTCTAAATTTAAGTTTCCACATCCCTAATCCACGACTCTTTTGTGTAATAATCAGAGTGCCATTCACATCTCTCATAACTTGCAGTACTAACACACAAAACACATTCAAATGCACATGTATTATATTTAGCAACTGATTCAGGATAAGGTAGTCGATATAAAGTATTGTTGAATAAAAAATAAGGTTGCTGACATTTTCACAAAGTCCTTGCTTGAGACTTGATTTGTTAAGCTCAGGCAACTTTTGGGAGTGAAGGAACGTGTTATCAAGGGGGGATAGTTAATTATTCCCTCGTCCTTCCCTTCATCAAAGTACATCTTAAGGGAAGATGTTAGTGTATTTAATTAACCATACACTATATTATATGATTAAGATGCACTTGTAATATTAATTGTAATTTAATATGTGGATAATTCACCCATTGGTACACACTTATTCACATTTATTAATAGGGACGAGTATCGACCAAGTTAATAATTTGACTGACTTCACTATTAATATAAAAACAAACTTGAATTATAAGTAACTACTATCCAATCCTAATAGTAACCTCTATTTGTTTTTATAAAACTATGGAGAGCCAATGTTTGTGATAATATCATGGAAAAGAAGTAATTTTTACTATAATGAATTCAAGCCATAACTTCATACTGAAATTGTGGTAGTCATACCACCCTTGATAAATTTCTATTATAGCTTTACATTAAGATTTCATTGATTAATATCCAACAGGTAGTGGTGTAACAATTCTTGGGTCTCCTTGTAATTGGGAGGTCCAAGGTTCAAATCTCGGCTCCGTGTTAAGGCGGCCTACTACCGACAGTTTGGATACCCTGGTGATAGGGCAAAACGATAACGTGGTTTAATCCGTGAGCTAGTCGAGAGCTTAAAATTTTCATCCTTAGATGGTTACATGACTGGTGTGGGCTGGTGATGCCACAATGGGCTAGAGCCCTCTCCCTAGGTAACCTAATAAAAAAGAAATAATTGATTAATCATGTATACATGCTTGTGGGTGTTTATCTTATAGTTGGTTACAATGATTCTAGAGAGTACTTCATACTTTAATAATCTAATGGGAAAAAGAGTATCCCCCTAAAAAACTAGCAATCACACTCGAGTGACGCAACGAAGATGTTGAAAGGGAGGCGTAAAAGAAGTTAAAATTAAAGCAGTGAAGGGAAAAACATTACATGGAGACAAGGGGAGATGAAGAAGAGGATAAATGGAGAAGAATTGTAGACAAAAGCAATTCATTTGTGGGCATTTGTTGTTTCGCAATGAAACCTTAATGCCATAAGGGGGCGTGATTGATGGAAGGTGTACTTGACCTTGAGCTTGCATGAGATGTGGCGTCATTGTGCACAACCCATAGTATAAACCCTAGGCCCCTACATGAAATCTCTAGACACGGTCTTTAGATGCGAGGCAAATAGTTTTACGGTGATTGGGATCGCTAGAATGATTATGTTTGTGTTGATAGTCCTCTCTCAACATTCCCTGCAAGTTCGTCATGTGTCTGCTATCATCGTCCATGACACTACATCTAATGTCAGAGGCAATCCTCACACAAATGAACATGTAGTAAATAATTTGAAAAGTTAGATATTGTGTTATTGCAAACTTAGATATTAGTAATTGATACATACGATTGCATGTAAGGGTAACATCATATTTGATAATTCTAAACATGATAAAATACATGCTACATACATTGGAACACAAAGGACATGTATAAGGATTCAAAGGAAAAACATGTGCACACATATTCACTGCCTCGAGAACTTAAAAAAAATGTTTTAGATGAGTATTTCCCTACAAGGCCTTACAAACATATCAAGAACACCATTTTCCTTGTAAACATTGCATTCCATATGACCACATTTCTTTTAGGCATTTTGTCAAATGGTTCACATGCCTTATGCATGCTTATGTATGTTTGCACATATTTCTAACAAGGCACCTAACGACTACACAACTGAAGAACCCCTTTCCATTATGCTTTAGGGAATGTCCATATACTATTGCAAAGCTCTTATTTGCCATGGTTGCGAATATGTTGTCAAACATTTTGGGGTTGGGCTTTAAGCCTGTCAATGACATTTGCTTAAAAGCTTGCATGACCTAGGACGATTTTACCTTGTTGCAAAACTCTAACGTGACACGGGTTGGGAGTATGCTTACAAAAGTAAACTAATTGGGGTTAGAGACCTGTTAGTGACATATAGTAAAATAACCCACGTGCCCCAACTTATTGCAAAACTCTAACGTGACACGGGTTGGGAGTATGCTTACAAAAATAAACTAATTGGGTTAGAGACCTGTTAGTGACATATAGTAAAATAACCCACGTGCCCAACTTATGTATCCAATATCAACCTCTGCGAAGTAAATATCAACTACCAAATACATCACATGTAACATAATATAAGTAATGAACTATCAAATTATCTAACCAAAAAAAAAAAAAAAAAACCAACATTACTCACCGTAAAAGAACAGCTTAAATGTAATTAGAACACCAAATCCAAACAAACATATCCATTCCATTACTATGTTGTATACTAAATACCACTCTTAACTATTATATTAGAGCCCACTGCGTGTATTAATTGCAGGCCACTAGCGTGTAAATAAAAAAACAAAAAACACGTCACGTCATTGGTTGATCTTAAAATATTAAGAAATGCCATTGGAAAATAGCATGTGGTTGTTTCGTGGACCTCCATTTACAAGTGGTCTCAAAATAAAAACATCCAAATCATTTTCATTTTTATTTCGAGGGTCAAGAGTCAAATAAACTTATATTTCTACTGACCTCGTCAAGTCATCAAAAGGCATTTATTTACTCCTACGAATGTGGGATAATTATTATTTTCTGAAACCACACCCTTAACTAATGCGCGCAAAATATCGGGCATACGCACGAGGACGACTGCGAATATGCCGGCGCATATTCCTCCGACCCCACACCCACAATCCAGTCCACCCAGACACAAAATCCTCCACGCCCAGTTAAGAATGGCATTGACTGACGGGTTTCAAACTGTGCAGGTCTAAACATGCGCACCGGTTAAGCGCGAGAGCGATTGAAACGACGATCCTATTCCTGCTCAATGTTCATGCATGAATTTGTGGCGTACGAAAATGACTGAAAACAAGTCTTAAAAAAAAATTGAATGATAACAAAATGGTGACAACTTTACGAAGGTCAATCAAATTCCGGGTCCCTCCAAAAGAGGGGGAAGAAAAACACCCAGAATTTTTTTCTATGGTGTTTTGTTTTTTGTTTTTTAGGTGGGTGGGTGGGTGCATAATGCCTATTGAATTGATCATCGAGGCATGAGATGCTTTTGTTTGTGTTGTTTAGTGGTTGGAAGTGGGGAAAAAGACCAGATGAAATAGTCAGGAGAATAAAATTGGGAGTTCGGGCCATTTAGATTGGAGAGAAACCATTTTCTTTTGTAGGAGCAAGGAAGCAAGCACACGCCACACCACAGAGTCTCTTTGAGGAGAAGATTTGTTTTGTTTGGGATGTCTGAGAGGATTTTGAGGGATGAGTTTTAGATCAGTGGGTGTTTTTGGAACAGCACACAGGCAAATCTCTGGAGCAACATCATTGGGAGAAAAGGCTTATAGCATGGTGATTACTTGATGCCTTACGGAAGGAAAACAGAGATGGTGTTTTTAGGATTTGGTTTGGTATAGTTATCTATTGTGGGGATCTCTTGTGTGATATTCTGGATCTATGTATTTGGGGTTTGAGGGCGATATTGGTTTGTGGCTCGTCTGTGATCTGGATTGTATGATTGATTGCCTTGTGGATTTCGTGGATCATGGCTCTTTTAGGGTGTTTTAAGTGATTTCTGTTTATGATTTCAGGGGTTTCATTGAACATGGCTGTTTAATGGTGTTTTGAGTGATTTCAATAGATGATTTGTGGGTTTCATTGGTTATGGCTGTATATGGTGTTTTGACTGATTTTAATGGATGATGTGTGGGTTTCATCTGTTTTAAAGCGATTTCTTTGTTTGATTGCTTTGTGGATTTTATTGAACACGGCCGTCTGATGGTGTTCTTTGTGATTTCCATGGTGGATTGTCTTGTGGGTTTCATCGAAATTTCTCTTGTTCTCTGCCTTGTGGATTTCATGGAACATTACCGTTTCAGTGTTTTCTGTGGTTGATTGCCCCGTTGGTTTCATTGCCTTGTGGATTTCATTGAACATGACCGTCTGATGGTATTCTTAGTGATATCCATGGCGGATTGTCTTGTGGGTTTCATCGAAGTTTCTCTTGCTGTCTGCCTTGTGTATTTCATCGAAGTTTCTATTGTTGTCTGCCTTGTGTATTTCATAGAACATGGCCGTTTAATCACTTTCTCAGTGATTTCCATGGTTGATTGTCCTGTGGGTTTCATTGAACATGGCCGTTTGATGGTGTTCTGAGTGATTTTATGGTTGATTGCCCTGGGGGTTTCATTGAACATGGCCGTTTGACGGTGTTCTCAGTGTTTTACATTGTTGATTGCCCTGTGGGTTTCATTGAACGTGGCCGTTTGATGGTGATCTCAGTGGTTTCTATGGTTGATTGCCCTGTGGGTTTCATTGAACGTGGCCGTTTGATGGTGTTCTTTAGTGGTTTCTGTGGTTGATCGCCTTGCGGGTTTCATTGAACTTGGCCGGCTTAAGGTGTTTTGAGTGATTTTCATGCTTCATTGCCCCGTGCTTGCGTTAAATCGTAGTTACTTTTGATTAGTTTTTCTTTATTCTTAATGGTGTAATGTGTTTTCTGGATAGAGATCGAACACCCATATGAGTTTTTTGAGGGCTTATCTCTTGGTTTTCTGGATAGGATCGAACACCCACATGAATTTTTTGAGGGCTTATCTCTTGGTTTTCTGGATAGGATCGAACACCCACAGCGCAAGGACCTTTTAGCTTGAGCTGTGTATGTCAAACTAGTCATTTGAAATTCTTGTTTAATTTGTCTGCAGAGCGGTATAGGTTATCCATTGGTCCCCCGCTGTTACGTGCCTTGGCTGAGTCAAATATTTGTTTCAACTATATTTCTCTGATCTGGCTTTTTGGGTTCATCCACGGGCTGCAGAAAATCTGCGAAACAAGGTCCATAGATCGAAGTTTTAGGCATCAGATAAGAGCAGGCCCATGTGTTGAAAAAATGTCGTAAGGTCTAACATGTTGTCAGTGGATGCATCAAGCCCATGGCAACAAGTCTGCAGAGCTTTGGAATCATCTGCTTAACATATTAAATTTATCCTTTTGCAGCACATCAGACCTGTAATCCACGGTCTCTGATTGATTGTTTCTGAAGATTCTCAGAATACGAATCTGTGCTGCCCTGACTTTTTTGTTTTTTATCCTGGAACGCTATTCATCGATTTTTGGTCGTAAGGGTTGAGATTAACTCTTGTGGTTTTTAGCCATCTGTGATTTTGAAGGTGTCTTTCTGTTTCACATGGATGAAACTCATGGATCTCTGCCAATGAGGTCTCTCTGTGTTACTAATCTATTGTTTTCTAATCCTATACTTCTAAGTGGCAACCACAATTTTAGACAGAAAAGTTTAAGTGTTCTTATGATTGAAACCTTCTTTCTGAGCTTCGGAAGGGGGGTGTAGTTGCACTTTAATTGTTTCGGCTTCGCTGTTTGCAGATTAATCAAGATCATATGATGCTTGATTTGGTTTGTTACTTTACTTTTCTGTTCGTGGCATGCATGATATCTGTTACACATGATTTATGCCTGGATTTTCTAGGTTTTTTGGCATATTATGGTGATATATTCTTCCTATGACATGCAGATTTTTTTTGAATAGATCATTGTTAAAACCGTATTTGGCTTTACATTCATTTTTTGGTCGATAGAAGCACAACAATTATGGTGAAATTGACCTTGACATCCTAAGATTGATCTTTTGGTAAAACTTCTTTGGCCGAAGGTTATGATTTTCTATTGATCTTCTGATTGTAGCTCTTCTGCAGGTTAAATGTTTTTTAGGCCCAAGGCCATGATTTTCTCTTGATCTCTTGATTGATAGATCTGTATGGTAAATTTTCTTAGCCCCCAAGGCCAAAACGCTCGCATGATCTCTTTGTTTATGAAGTGTGCCAAAGACGGTCTAACGAACCATTTCATGTTTTATGCTTGAAGGTGTGAATGTTTGATTTATTAGAAGTCTCTCAAATTCTGATTACGCTGATAAATTTTTGGGGATGCTCTTGTATGATGTGGATGTGCGATTTACTACCAAGTCTCTGAAATTCTAATTTTGATTTTTCTGACAAATGTTTCAGATACTGGGATCAATAATAGCAAAATTGCTACTTGGAGAAGCTGAGGAAAAGAACCTGAAATGCAGTCATCTGTGCAAGCTGGAGGGCGCTCAGCAAGCCCTTTAAGCAGGTCCAAGTCCACCCCTGAACACCCCCCCAGCCCCGCATACTCTGCAAGTGGTAGAACTAAGAAAAGAGACAGGAGTGACAAGAGTGTTGATTCATCAAAAAGAAAGCGCTCATCAGAGCCTCCAGAAATCAGTAGCCTTGTTGACAAGGATGGGGGTGGTCTTGTCAACATTTCTGCGGTTGATCGATTGTACTTGCTTATGCAACAAGATCTGAATAAAAGCTCTAGAAAGTTGAAAGAAGTTGCACAGAGGAGAACCTCTCTTGCAGCTGTGATTAGCTCTACAGCTAGGGATGATTGCTTGAAGAAATTTGTCCAACTTGGTGGGTTATCTCTACTGAATGACTGGCTCCAAGATGCCCACAAGAAAAAACTTGAAGATGCCGAAACAGATGAAGGTGATAGGACCATAGATGATCTGATTTTGACTTTGCTCCAGGCCCTGGAGAAGTTGCCTGTGGACTTGGATGCCTTGAAAACCTGCTATGCCGGTAGGTCCGTGAGGAATTTAAGAGATCACTCAGACTCAAAGATTCACAGGAAGGCAAAAAAATTGGTAGAAGCTTGGAAAAAAAGAGTGGATGCAGAAATGAAGCAATCAGAGGAAGTCAAGACTGGATCCAAGCCCTACAAGCCAATAATGCCCAAAGATTCTTCTAATATCGGAAAGAATGGAGTGTCTTTGGATGGAAATATGAGAAACTCTGGGGCCTTCGGGAATGTCGTCAAAAATGCCACCAATAACAGTTCAAGCATGGGAGAGGCTGCAATTTCTTTGAAAAAGAGCGGCACTGCTCTTTCAACCAGCGGAGGAGCCTCAACCAAAGAAAGTCCTTGTAGGATGCAATTTAGTAACAGCCCACCTGCAGAAATTGATGGTGTATCTGTTCCTGATGAGAGGAGCAGCAACTCCAATCAGCCATTAAGCAGTGGTGTTTTGTGGTCAAGTGGACCTGTCAAAAGTGCAGTTTCCAATCGGAAAGAAGATTCAAAGGGTTCGGTCAGTAATACTGTAAACACAAAGGTAGGAAATTCGAGGTCTCATATATCTAGTAAGGGAGCAAATTCAGGCTCCAAGGAAGCTGGGTTAGGGAAGCCACTTTCCAGAAACACGAGTGCAGGCATAGACAAAAAATCCATTATACAGGTTTCCTGTGACAAAACATTAAATGAGGGCCACAAAGGTTTGAAGCGTCTGCCTACAACCAGAGACTTATTTTGAGGCTTCCTAATACTGCAAGAAGCTCTCTTTGCAGTTCATTTGCCGATGTGGTACCCTCTAGCAAAGACTCGTCTTCCAATGTTGCAGAGAGGAGTCTGGATTTGAAAGATAGAAAGAGTAGGTTGCAGAATCCTTCCATAGAGAATATAAGCATGAAAAATTCATCTTCAAGACATGGACGATGTCGAGAGGCATGTGGAGGTGCCCAAAAGAAGAAATGAAATGGAATGCCACTCATCTGAATTCTTATCTTTCATTTAGTTCCACTGAATGTTGCACCCTTGAATTTAAGAAAAGCCATCAACATCAAGAAGGTCAACTAGCAAATGATATGACTCACCAGTCTTCAAAGCATACCAGTGAGAAATTAAATGGCTGTGAGACTGAGGATATTAATGCTGGGATCAGCCTCCTAGCATCTATTGCTGCAGATGAAAACTTGAGGATGGAGACAAATGCTGCTCTAGCAGCATTCGAGGAACAAAGGAATGCTAAAGAACCTGAAAATCATCAGCAGGGTGCAAGAATGACCTGCTTGACTGATTCAGAAAATTCACCAATGAGTGGTATCACAGAAAACTTGGGAAGAATTGAAGTAGCTCTAGAGCCCGATGATAAGGATGCTCAGGGAAATTATGGCTCTGATGAAGGTGTACCAAATTTGGGAACTTTTACCGGGGCACTTGATGCTGATCTTGGGAAATCAGATGAAAATGTGAAAACGAGTGAAGGAAACTCTGAAACGAAACCCTCTGTGGGGAGAGCTGATGGAAGTTGTTGCTTGCCTAGTGAAACAAGACCCAAATCTCCTTCAGGCAGATTGTTAGATGACAGTAGAAGTAACGGAAATGAATTTACACTTGACTCAGTGAAAGGTTGCAGTGCTCCTGAGGACAATGGAGTGGAGGAAAAGGGAAAGCTCATTGCATTCTAAGAGCGGTGCTGCCTCTTTGGTGGATGTTTCTTCTGCTAGTATTAAAATGTATGGAAAATCAGTAGAGGAAATGGGTGAAAAGATTAGTGGTGGTACCGACACTGCAAGGGAGTCTGCATATGACATCCCAGGTGAAGATGCAATTGAAGTTGCAATGCAGGTGGCAAAGGAAGCAACAATGCAGGTGGGTACCGGAAGTGAAGGATGAGATGGAAAGCTATGGGAAATTTGCTGTTGAGAGTGATGATAAGATGGAAGCAAACTTGGGGCACATGAAGACCGAGCCAGATAATTCAGCGGCTGAAAAACACACAATGGATTCCATAGATGAGGAAGAACATTTGAAAAAGATGATGCTGGTGATCAAAAGAGCTATGTAGGTGCGGAAGAGGAAATTTTGGATCATACTGAAGACAAAGAAGCAGAACAGACATCTGCTTATCTTTCCATTGAGGGTAGAAGACAGTCCACTTTGGGCATAGAAGAATTGGATGAGAGGCCCGAAGAAACCTAATGCACCCGTTGAAGCTGATAAGTCTATGCATACTGATCATCCGCAAAATTTATCTTCTTCCAATACTATTGGAACCTAAAGAAACTGCGAAGGCTGTAGTATCTGCTTATGTGGAAGCACCAGGAAGGCTTCGCTTTGACTTGAATGAGGGAATTCATTTAGAAGAGATTGCAAATGAGATGGCCACATCAGTTTCTCACCCCCATTGCTTCTATACCTATAACTCCAGTTGCTTTTCACCCTGTAAATTCTTCTAGCTTGAGTGGCATTATTCCAACTATTAGTGCTTTTCAGGGGAAAGGTGAGTTTGGTTGGAGAGGTTCTGCAGCCACAAGTGCTTTTCGGCCAGCAGAGCCCCGAAAAACTCCAGAGAGGTGCCAAAATGCAGCTGAAAGTACACCTACTAACATACTGTCTGCATCAGTTTCCAAGCGGGGCGCGGCCTATGTTTGACTTTGATCTCAACATTGCAGAGCAAGAGCCAGTAGAAGAGGCTAGCAACCCTATAAACCAAACAGCACAGATTTCATCAGGTTCAAGGCCTGATCTTGACCTCAACCGCCTTGATGAGAGTGAAGAAAGTGGAGCAGTTTTGGCCTCAGAAATATTAAATAGTGAAGGGCATATTTCAGTTAAAAGAAGCAAGGCCGTCAAACATGACTTTGATTTGAATGCTGGGTTAGGTATGGATGACTCAGCTACAGCCGAACTTGTTGATCCTCAAAGGAACTCATGGATTCCTGCCTATGAAAGCTTACCTGTTTGCAGGTTTTAAAATGGGCAATGAAATGGTCAATTTACATCCATGTATTCAGCTTGGCAGCACATTTCCTTTACCTGCTATGACTCAAGTAAGGCAAGATACTCCTTTTTCTGCGTCTATGTCGCCTACTTTTTTCAATTTAGGACAAGGTCAGGGCATCACACCCTTCCACCCTGAGATGTGTAGGCCATCGCCCGAGCTCTCATCATCTGCTTCAGCCCTTCCTTACCCAATTCCATCCCTGCCTGCTTTTCAATATGCTGGACATCCCCTTGGATTTACTTCTGGTTTTCCAGCTTCTGCTTCATATGCTCCTATGGGCTCCTCCATTCCTGACATCCGGTGCAATCCATCCTCCCCCCTCAAGACCTTATTTGCCAGTTTTTCCTGAAATTGCAGCAGCAGTGAGCAGTAATGGCATCTGGGCCAGGCCAAGCTTAGATTTGAATGCAGGCCCTAGTTTTGATTTTGAATTCAGGGCCAGAGCATGCTGATCCAGACACTCGGGAAGACAGAACTGCCATGTGGCAACCTGCTTTTCATAATCATTTTTTCTCTAGAGCAGAAAATCAGAGTCTCGCGTCAGTCAGTAGACCCATCTGAATCTCAGAAGAGGAAGGAGCCTGAAGGATCTTGGGATATGTACAGAGCTGATGCAGGTCCCAGAGCTCACAGATGTAGATGGTAGAGATGATAGGATCACTTTGAGCCAGGCTCCTGTTTTTGAGAATCAGTTTTCCATAGAAGATCGTATCAGAGCCTTCCGCCAACCACAAGCAGCAGAATCTTTGAAGAGAAAGGAGCCTGAGGGAGGCTGGGAGTTATACAGTGTTGGAATGAAGCAAACAATGCGGAGATAGATGGCTGCGTATCTCTGTGCAGGAGTCTTGTTATTCTTGATGCGTGCCTTATCTGGTATGCTACATAAATCAAGTCTTTTGCACTTTCAGATTGACTTATAATTTCTTAAACAGCATGAAAAGTTTTGGGTAGCTCTGGTTAAAACTGCCCAGTTTCATGTAGCGGTCCAGAAGATTGATTGATTAATTTTGCATATATTTAAGGGTGACAAAGTAGCTAGTGCAATTTTTTATGGCTCAGGCAGTACCTAATTCCCTTTTTTGTGGTTCAGAAACAGCCCAATGGCCCTGCTGCATTTTGGCAGCATTGTACAGTCAACTATTCACGTGTGCATCGAAAGTAACATTATTGCTTACGACATGGATGGTTTGAACCTCTTGTAGTCAACTCTTCAATTTTTGGTTGCTTTGGAGGCGTTGAAAGTTTTTTGGATGAAGAACACGAAGAACATCAATAGCCAGTTATTAGGTCAAAAGCTGTCTGGAATGTCTTATTGCCAGGGCTTCTCCTTGAATATTTTTGTGTTTTTGCATGTGCTTTGAGATTCGCATGCCTTATTGTATCCTCTTCCCTCAACCATATTTATGAGTCATTATTTGAATTGTATATGAAAAATACCTCGTCAGTTCCGCATACCATTGGGGAAGGTTTAGCCTTCAATGTTTTATACAGCTGGTGTGAGAACTGTGGGTTCAGACATATTGTGGTTTCATAAAAATTAACAAGTGATGGCATCAGTTCTTTCAATATTGATTGGATTTGATTTGTCATGATTTCATTAGTTTGGTTTAGAAACAACGGCGACACCAATTTTTTGCCTGGTAAAGTTATAAATGGATTAAATTTTTTAAAGCAATTAACAATTCATAGTAGATTTATCAAGAGGAAGAAATGAGCTTCATTGATATACTATCCCTCCCTCAAGACCAACATACAACTGTGGCATACAAGTTTGTATCAAAATTTGTACAAAACAATTCAGATTGGTGTTTTGAGATTTAAGTTTTTCATCTTGTCAGATCTTCTTTCCTCATGGTCTTTTCTTGAACGACCACGGTTGCTGCATCCTTGTTTTACCCAAAAATTTGTAACACTTGTTTCCTCCCCCAAGTCCCATATGTTTGTTAAGTGCGGCATGAATGTTTCTAGACCATTTTTTCTAAAATTGCACATGTGATAGTAATCTCAAACTGTATGAACTGATGACAGAATTGGAAGGAACAGCTGTAGGGGATCGGTGCGTTTGAGCCCTGTCCTCTTTCTGCAATTTTGCCCAGGTGTGAAGTGTTAAAGTCCAATTTTCTGCCAGATGCACGGGTAATAGGTGTTTTCATTAACTGTCATAGTATGATTACTGCCACAAGTTACAGAAGATGGAGAATTTAAGAGATAAAAAGGGGAGTGGTGATGAGATTTCAGGTGAAATGCAGCTCAAATGCTTTACCATTTTGTTTTGTCAATTCAATTTCCATTTGATTTTGTGAGCTCTGCAATTACCAATGCTGCATGCATCTTTCCCAATAACATTCACTGGATAAGAAGTTTAAGCCATTTTGCAACCATGGTGTGTAAATCCTTTCTATGCTATTGATAAGTCGCCTATTAAGATATAGCTCTCAATGGATACATATCTAATTGTGCTGAATTAATAGAAATGAAAAGCTGGACGGGCAGAGATGGTAGACCAGTTGCAATATGGTTATTTTATTTTTTTAAGTACAAAACTTTTGAATTGTTTGTCAACAATCCTTGTACGCAGAAGGGGGTGAGTGCCGTTGATTTTTTCTTTTTTTTTGTTAAATAAGTTTGTAACAAACCTCCTAAAAGCTAAACTGCCAAGGTCTAAGGGATAACTCTTCCTCCAAAGTCACATAGGACATCTGGTGGGCTCTTTAACATATTTATAATGAGGTTCACTAGTAAACATAAGGCCAACCATTACATGGCGTCAAAGGGCAGTTGAGCTGGAAAGGGAGATGTTGATGGCTTCATCTTTTTGTAAAGCATGTGCAATAAAGTTTAGAGGTGCGTATCTTGAGCCTTTGTTTTGGTGGTAACCCACTTGTATGTTCCTGCTGTGATTGGAGCTTACAAGGTCGTCCAAGATAAGACATAATAAAAAATTTCGATATTGAGCAATATTCTCTTGACATAAATCTTTAACCATTTTTCTCAATGAACCTTGTTAATCTTATGCATTTTGTGAGTGCACTTTCAGCTATCTTTAACCAAAAAGAAAAAGTCTTCCATAAGATTGAACTTCATAAGAATACTAAGTGCAACCACAAGAAGGATAGACTGCAAAACTGTAGGCATTGGACAGACCACATCAGTAATGGTATTAATATTATGGTAGTGCTTATGCAAACACATCAACCCGGGGACTTATGATGATGCAAACATATCAACCTATGGACTTTCACCCCAAACCTTGTTATGGATTCATGTAACACCTTACAAGCCAACCTCGCCTCACACCTACTACAATTTTTTTTGAAAAAAAGTGAAAATGTTGCTTATATTACTAAAGAAAGAATACAAGAATTTGAGGGGTAAATAAATACAAAGGCCACCCAAAGAGAAAACAAGAAACAATTGAGGTCTGTTTACAAAGCAGCCCCCATAACAGAAGCAGGCTGGAACAAGATATGCATAAGCCAAACACTGTGATGAAGTTATGAATTCGAGTCATGCACAGAGGCCCTGAACTTATCTTCTTTGCAGCATTTTGATGCGTTCTCTGATCTTCTCAAGCACAACATGCAGGTCTTTGTTTTGAGTGTCGATTTGGTTTAACTGCAAAGAAATGATAGACAACACATGAGTTTGGTGAAAACACCATTCCCAATGCACAATTGTTGGCAGCAAAGTTTTCAAATATGAAAGAGGATGAACTGCAAGTTTTTCAAATGATAAGGGAAAGGGAAAAAAATGTCTAGCAAAGCAATTTTTTTATCCAAGACGCTAGGAAAGAGTTCTGGAAGAGAGAAGAAAGAAGGACCAGAGTTGAGAGCAGGATGGCCAATGCCAAAATAGTTGAACTGTTTCAAGGGCAGGGCAAAATGCCATTTGTCCACAGCAAGACCAAGTTTAGACGTGTGGCCAACAGGTAGTTTCATATGAAGAATGTGCCAGCCTTATAATTGACATTTACCCCCGGCGGGGGATTACCAAATTGTGTTTGCCATGCGTTGTCATTAAGTGTCGGAGAAGGACATAAACCACTTGGAATTATGAGAATCATCTAGAGGGAACGGGGGCTGAACGAGATGATACAATTTATGTAATAACTGTGGTAATGACCCCCTGGTTTGGCAACAATCTTTTGAAGGGATGTAGAATTGACGATCACTTTAAGGAAGACTTCAAGCCAATCATATGTCACAGCTGAGTCCAAGGGAGATAAATTGCGGGTGTCTTTATCGCAAATATCCTTAATTGTGTTAATGCCTTTTCTCGCAATGGATTTGGCACTGATCTGTTCGGGCAAGGGGAAGACCATTAGATTGAACTACTACTAAATTGAGGGATATAATATACCCAAGGTACTTAGAACTTCAAAATTATAGGTTTTCAAAATAAGTTATAAATACAGTGGGCATTTGAAAGGGTCGTAGCTTCCTAGGATTCATTAATTTCTCAACCAAAATTATCAGGAAAATAATCCCAACATAGGTTTTCCCCACCACCAACAGGAGCAGTTGCTGCATTCTCAGCATGATCAGCAACAGCCCCTGAAATAGGAGAATAAGGTGGTTTTGAGCTTCGGGAACATAACGTGACATTACATTACGACGTCTCCCACAAGATTCTAAGAGACACTATCATAAATACAGTGACAATTTATGCCATAAATACTATTAACATTTTCATGTCATTGTACTAAATCATCTTCTCTCCTCTATAACACAACGGATCAAGGGAGAGCACCATTCAGTAGCCACCAAGTTTGTTGCTATTGTATTCTTCATTACATCAAAGAGGTCCAGTGGAAGGGGTGATGCCATACATTTATCAGCTGGTGCTGCTCAGATATTTTAGGGCCGGTTTGCAGCCAATTTTTGATCTCATGGGTTTCTTTAATTTGTATATCGGCTACTGTTGTAGAGAGAAGGTTTGTTTTGGCAAGAAAAATGTACGGAAAACAATTATATTACATATATTTAGCCACTGCAAGGAAACCTTCCGCTCCCACATTCTTTGTACCCGTTCAAAATATGCATCCAAATTTCCAATAAAATAGAGAAAAAAAAAGTTTCGACTATACAGTTATTTAGTTTTAGCCACAAAGTTTTGAGGACCCCCATTCTCTCTACTCATTTAGAGCATGCATCCGATAAAAAGATAAGCTACTCAAGGACAAAATTGGTTTATGGGATTGAAAAAAGTACATTGAAAAGTAAGGAAGACAAAAACAACTCCATTAAATCTAAACACTAAATAACAAAAAAACATGTGAAAACCAATTATGTTGTCCTACTTTTTATGGATCACACCATATCTACAACCCTTTCAGGTTGTTGTTTCCTATTCAATCTTGAAAAAGAATCAAGGTGAATAAAATAAACAATTCGTTGGGTGCAAATCATTGTAGAAGTAAACTCTCTCGCTATCAATCAACTCTCGAAGAAAAGAGCCAAGCATCTCTGGTCCTCGTAAGTCATTAAATTCTAGAGAGAGTTACACGAAAGTCTGAAGAGGTAAAAGAATTGACTCTTTATCTCATAGTAAAGAGAACATCTAAATATAAAATGATACTTACTTTTAGGGTCCAAGGAACAAATATGGGGAATATGTTCCTGAGGAACAATGTGAGCTATCTTTATGTGGATGTAATATGATAAAACTTTGACTCGTGTCAAAGGAATCCTCAAACTGCAAGATAATTTGAGTCAGGTGTACCTTAGAGGTTGGATGAGCCTATCTTGAAACTGAAGATATATACTATAATAATGTTGAAGCTTTGAAGAAAGAGGTTAACAAGGCTATAGCTATTTAGACCAAAGGTAGACTCTATCAATATCATCTACGATACCCCTATTTATCTCACTTTTGGATACACCTGGGGCATCAATTACAAAATTATGTGGAGGACTTCGTTGATGTCAATACTTAGAAGGCAATTGGAGCATAAGCCCTACCATATAAGAAAGGTTTGATCCCACAATGTGTTAGTTGCATAAAGGATTTGATTTCTTGAGATGGTTATCTAAATAAATAAATTGAAGGGTTGGCCATATGTCTAACCCTGTGTATCATCGTCACCACTTGAAAGATCACATCAGTCACAACAATGACGAGTGAGGTTGTACCAATTTAATGAGAATGGTGTTGTGAGGGATTAATCTCTTATCATGAAAATGCTTGCATAACATGGAGCTATGCAGTTTTTCAATCCGACTTTGATCGGATTTCCTAAGGTAAGGCCCCTGTGTTTTAGCTCCATATAGAAGAGTACATGTAAAAAGTGAGTGGAAAATGAAAATTTGTTTCGATATCTTGGAACGAAATTTCAAAGTACCAATTCCCAAGAGTGGCAAGGGCAACATGCCACTTTCTTAGTTTGGACTCAACAACTGGTGACAAATTCAATTATGGCCCAGAAAAAGGACCCCTAGATAGACATATAAAAAGATCATCTTTAGACACACAATTTTCGTCATTTGGCATTTCGTAATGTTCGTTTTGGCTTACATCCCTTATACATGTCTTGTTTACATAAACCGAGCTCAATCTCACTATCCTATTCTATCCTAAGGCTTGCAACTAGTCTTATATCTGATTCCACTACTTAGTCACCTACAAGAGCACTCTTATTAGTTAAAAACACCTTATACCTCATGTACAAACCTCTACAAATAATTAATTCACTTCTTGTTCATAAGACAAAACCTTCTAGTAGGGACAAGATCGAATGCTGATCCTATTTTATGTTGGCGATTATGTCCTTAGCACTCTAATGAACAAATTTGTAAATGAATATCTTTTCATGATTTGGCCTTCGTGCAAAATATTACCTGTGGAGTAGTATAAATACAAGTTAAGCCCACCCATTTACTTGCATGAGATTGATGTAGGAGCATCAAGTCTAACCTCCAAATGTGGTGTCAAGCTTTGTAAATAAGGTGTCTATGGGTATGTTGAGCAATAAAGGAACCTTCTTAGGCTTCCACTTCTTGTTAAAAAAAGTCAAATAAGACCATGTTTGTAGTTTCCTTCCAAATGATAGTTTATTTTTTACTTTTTGAATGTAAACGCATTGGAGAGGAGGTAGAAAGTAAGTCCAAGTAAAGTTCAATAGTATAAAGGTATGTTAAAGACAAATTATCTTGTACATATGTCATATCTCTAAAAAGATCAGTCAAGAGCATAATTTCTAGCAACTACTACATTAGGAGGACAAATAAAGCAAAGTTTGACTAAGTTTAGGAAGTTGAAAATATCTTGGGATTAAAATCCAAGATTGACATGTTGTTAGAACTAAGGATTACACGAGAAAGTGCTAGGATGCTCTAAATGCATTATATAAGCATGTATTTAGTTCAAAACAATATGCGAGACATGTAAAAAGCAACAAGGAGGGGTTTAGATAGAGTTCTATAGGCTTTGCATGGCCTTGATGTAAATAATTGATGAATCTAATAAAGATTTAGGAGAATTTGAGAATGAAGTTGTAGAGGATCATATTGTAATTGTATTCTTAAAAGGAATAAATGTATGCATTTTGTGTATATTCATTGTGATGGGATTTTGTCTCTTGGAATGAGTAAATTGATTGTGTAAGTACACTTTATGACCATGTTTTTCAAAGAATAAACAAGTTTTAGAGTTTCCAAAAATTCTTATATATGATATAAACTTTAGGGCATGATTTATGAAATGGAGGTAATGTTACAAGATCATTTTAACCTATGGATTGAAGTGCAAGGTTGTTACATAAATCTGTAGTCTTGAGCATGACACAAAAAGTTGAATGTCTCAATATTGAGCCATTCTAGAGTATTGAAATTTTGAAGGGAGATAGAGAGAGTCATAAGTTAATGATTGAATGTGGTATTGTGTTGATTATTCATCCACAATGGTAGATATGCAATTTTCTAGTTTGACTGTGTATAGAAAACAAGCCTAAAACCCGACATGTGACATTTTAAGCCTTTCTACACTAAGACAAGCAATGTGAAAAATGTTTAAGCACAAAGTAACATTAAGAAGCCAATAAAATGATTAAAAGTCATTGAAAAAGAGTATTTGTGTGATAAGTCTTGTTGGAGGGGGTTGAGAAGGCCTAATCAGGCCTAATTCAGATATGTATTCTTAAGTTTTCTTGCATTTTCTACAAAGAAGTTGTACCTAAATTTGAAGTATGTTATAAAATGTTCAAATGGGTATTTGAAATTGTTTTTTTTTTTTTTGAGAAACTCCATATTTCAACTTTTATAGCCAAAACTCAATCATTTTCTAATTTTGGCTTTAACTGGAGAAGACAAATAGTTGAATTGGGCTTGATTCTTTAAGAGAGTACCCGAATCCTTTTACTCTCAATCATAACATCCAAAAGAGTATTTAAAAAGCAAAAAAAGTTTTATTTGGAACCTATGTAGTAAAAGTTATCTTCAATTTACCTTCTAGGTAGGGCTAGTAAGCAAACAAGACAAAGTTTGAGAGATTTATCAAGAATCTTACATAGATGTAGAAATTGTCCTTTGTTAACCACTTAAACAAGTTTGTTGATGCCTTTTAGATCCTTATGAAGGTATCTCAAATCTATGATTAGAGTTTTGGGTGCAATTTCACCTGTTATTGGCTAAGTATCTTCTAGAGGCTAAGTACAATATTACCCCAATAAATTGCTTAATTACAAGTTGGGAAGGATATAGAATTTTCTATATTTTTCATGATGATGACATGACAAAGGTTTTACATTCAGTAATAATGTGTTCTATTAAGTTACATGTATTGAGAACATACAATATTTGAGCAACTTGCATGTTTGTATTACATTGCCAAGATAATGTTAATCTGATATGCATAATCTTAATAACATGGATACATTGAAGTTGAGATGTTGAACATTGACTTGGCTGAAAGTGAATTCAAGGACCTATATTGTGGGTAAGTTATCAAACACTTTTCAAGAGCTTATCTAGAAAATACCTATCAACTACCGAACACGATATCCTATTCTTTCCTATTGTAAGATCATACACTAAGAGTAACTTGTATGCAAATATGCAACACTCTAAACTAGGTCAAGAGAAAGTATCACTGATCCCAAAGCATTCAAAGCCAAGTCAAAGTAAGTAATATCAATTTTCAAAGAGCCAAATTTTGGTTGCATGCATGTAGATGAAAAAAACACAATTGCACTTCCAAATAGGTGGAGAACTATGTGGGTGTAATGCCTCTTTAGAGTAGTGTTATGTAGATGTGGTGGCTGTCACTCAACCCAAACCACTAACCCCTTTTTACAATACTTTCAAGGAGATAGAGTTTCAAGAAGGAATGACTGATTTCAATAACTTTTCCATATCTTTCAGATCCCAAGTCACACATAGAGACACATTTATCAATCATAAGAGGTTGTACAATCTTATATTAATTTAATGGAGTGGGACAAGTCCATGAAATAAAGGACATGATTGGTTAGCACTTATTTTAGTCACTAAATCAAACACTTACTATGTACATATAACCTCTAAATACTTCATTTATATGCATGATTCCTAAGCAAGAGAACCACTCAATAACACCTCTTTACTTTGATTTGACATTGATTTTATCCTTTTCATCTTTATTGCTTGTTGTTTCTAATTAACAACTTACAATTTTGCACACTAGCCGAAATATTACTCAACTTTGATTTCACAGTCTAACCTTTTGAGCACCATTTATAGGACCATCCATTAGGGACAGAAGCACCCATGCGCAACTGTCCCCTCTGGGCGCCTATGTCCTCTTTACATGTTTTTATGATCTTTAAAAGTTACTTCTTTCTTGTCTTATTTTATCACTCTTGGTCGGCCTTTTACTTGTTAATGATGAAACTTAAGAAAATGAATCATATATATATATATATATATATATATATATATATATATATATATATATATATATATATATATACGTCTTATTTAACCTCATTAGGGGGGAAATAATTCAAGAGGCACATACATCTACAAAGAACTAATCTTTTCTATCTACTACATCAAGGACTGCAATTTGGACTACATACTTCACTACATAGGAGGGTTTATTCTAAATCCCATACCACACATTTGCATTTGGGAAAAAGTAGTTATAGTCCGCTATCTCTTTATGTGACTGACACTAAGACATCCTAGCTCAAGGGACACTATTTCAATCACACACACACACACACAAGAACTACACAAATTCTGAAATGTAGTGCAATGCTTGGTGACAATCACATTGGGGTGACTGTTGAGGTTAGTTTGACTCAAGCATATGCATATTTTTATTCATCTAATGTGTGCTTGAGTATTGTGTAGGTATATAGGGTTTATTTTGTAGGTACATGTGTGTTATCCTGTAAAATTGACGAGGGCAATTTTATAGGTAACCATACCAAATTTTGTCCTGGTCCCTCGTCGGGGACCCCTCTGCGTTCGGAACGTTGCAAAATCCCTTTCCGGGAAATCTAGTTCTCCGAACTTAGCCATTTTTTATCCCTTTTTTGGCTGGGCGCACCTTTTATCTATGTTACACAGAGTAAATCTGCGCCCCCTTCATTTCCTTTGGTGCACCCTTTGAGGTGTCGACACATGTTTTGGTGCACCTTCCCGTGATGCGCCATTCTTGCGTGTGCCAAGGCGCATGCGCCTTCGTGTTGACACATCAATTGTTGCGCCGTGTTTTGGTGCGCCAAAGGGCGCAAGGAATAGGATGTTGACAGTCTTAAAATTGCACCAAAGGCGCAAGTATCCCCGTGTTGACACGCATTTATCCGCGCCAAAGGGCGCACCGTTTTACGTGTCGACACAGTTTTGATGCGCCTCTTAAAAAAGTGGTTGGCACATTTATTGCACCTTTGCCTATATATAGGCGCATCCGCCCTGTCACTTTCACCAGTCAGAAAACACGTGATAGCTTTTTCCTCTGCACCTGTCAGCACGCCTGTCGTCCTCGTGTCACGTTCGTGGACCCCGTTTCACCTCTCACATTCTATATATTCCGGGTAGGTGGTTCTTTTTACTCTCATGTTTTAGTTTTGTTGTTGGTTGTTTGTTGTGTGGTAGGATAGATGGATCTGTGAAACCATGAAAACCCCTCTTGTTGATTTGGCTTGTCTTTCCCTCCCAAGCTCTTCCTCCTCTTTCCAGATCTGCTGGTAAGGAGGGCTCTGCCTCAAAAATCACTTGGATCTCTTGTTGTGCCCCCCTTCACTATCCAAAAAACCCTGTAAAAGAGGCCTGAAAAGATCACAAACCTGTCAGGGAAAGAAAAAACTCTAAAGTTCGTTTAAACTACATTTTCCCTCTTGGCGCATTCGCCATTCCTGCTGCATAAAATACAGTCGCACCCAGAAGGCACACTTTTCTTGTTGCAACACCCAATAACCTTGCACCCTTTGGCGCACCGAGCTTCTCTGTTACATTGCAAATATTTGTGCCATTGGCGCACCCTGCCCCCATGCGAACCAGCATTACTTGCGCCAAGTATAAAACTACATAAACGGCGCAGGCGCATCCCCTCTTACAGCAACACAATGTCATGCAAACCTTCCCTGCGCCACGCCAAGTTCCCCTTTTGCGCACATAAAGCCTATGTTACACACATCAACCCTGTGCCCTTCGGCGCACCAAAGTTCCATGTAACATGAAAAATATATGCGCCATTGGCGCATCCTGTCCCCGTGCAACATGAAAATTATCTGCGCCCAGTATAAAACACATATGAATGGCGCAGGCGCACTTCTGCTTACAATAACAAAATGTCATGTGCAGTGTTCATGCGCCCTGCGCCCTTTGGCGCTAATTTGTTCCTTGTAACACCCTTCTTCCGTGCGCCATACTATTAACCCTGCAGCCTGCAGTGTTCATGCGCCCTGCGCCCTGAGGCCTTTAAATTGCTAACTCCTCATTCTATTCTATAGCTTTAATGGAAGATCTAACAGCTAACATGGCTCTTCTGCGTTGGGTTTCACTTCTTCTTCTTGCAGATCAGCAACTGAATTCAGATCCACATATGTCTACATCAAGCAAGAGGCCAACCAAGTCAAAAGGTAAAGCCAAGCTTACAGAAGAAGAAATGAAATACAAGTACCAAAGGGTCAGAATGCCTGAGTCTCAGGCAGAATGTGACCTGGATATAAGAGACTCAGAGCTCGGTCACATCGATATGGAAGATTTCTGGGCCAGAACCAGGAGGGTCACAGGGAGTCCCTGGATGGACAAACTAGTAGGTAGTGGCCTGCATTTTGCTGGGGGGATCCCTGTCAGTGCAGTGAACAATGAATTCATGATGGTAGTGGCCCGCTGCTACAACAAAGACACAAGGTGTGTCCAAAATGAAAAGGGTGAAGTCATGATCAACCTTACTGCCCGGCACTTCAAAATCATGCTTGGCATTCCTCACCACCGGCACTTTGTGGCCGTAAGCCAAGAAGACTGCACCAAGGCTTGGGAGGACAATGAAGACCAGTGCATGCAGCTGATGAATGAGGTGTACCTAAAGAACAAGAAGGTGATAACCAGATGGCCACAGGTTATTCACCGAAGTGACTTCTCTGAGGAACTGAGTGATACTATCACGTTCCTAAGCAGAGTATTTGGGCTTTCCGATGCCCATTACTTTCATAAATGGATGCTCAGGTACCTGGAGACCATGAACAAGAACGTACCTGATCAACGCTTCGAGTGGGTGGAGATAATAAGTAGTACCATATCCGAGCAAGCTCCAACAACTCACCACAACGGGGAGGTTCTACATGAACTCCTACGTAGTTTATGCTGCAGCCTCAGAAAGGGATTATCCAGCATTGAGCCGATGCGGGGTTTGGCCCCAAGTAAGAATATATGAGTACTACCCAGAGCTGAAGCTGGAGAACAGCATCTCACAGTTCACCAAAATCAACGATGCCTTTTTCTACGGCATCGTCTGCCTATTGAGGCCCAACATGACTCACGGTCGAATGACCAAGAGCATTGTCACAGCAACAGAAAAGTGGGGGGCCTTATTCACACAGTTTCCCACCTTCACCTATCTCAGGGAAGCTAACTTCCTGGGTGAGCCCACCAAATTGCCGAGATATGCCGGCCCCAAGTTGATCCTGTTAGAGCTGTCCAGACAGCTCGTAACGTATCATGAGAAGTGCTTGAAGAGGAAGAAGGGTGGAACTCCTTTCCCCCTCACAGTGGGTAGATACACCTGTGTTTCTCATCACAAAGCCCAGGAAATGGTTGCCGAGCTAGAACTGCTCAATCTGAAGCACAACTTCCCGGCAAGGCCCACTTTTGATCCAAGGAATTACCTTCCCAGGGAAAAACTCGATCCTATCCACCTTCCACAGATCGAGGACATTTATATCGACCTGTACCATGAGGTCGAGCTCAGAAGAAAGGACCATTCTCACCTGGCCCTGGCAGAGATCATTCAGTACGGCGTGGCCATTGTCCCGAAAGGTTATCAAACTACCGATCAAGAAGTTGATCAGGTATATCTTGACACGGACGGGGACAACTGGCCATTTACTACAATCGACAGAACCAAAGCACCCCAGACCATTGAAGAAAGGGTCAAAGAAACTCTGCGGCGGACAGAGCACTGGTGCAGGATGAATGGCCTCATCTACCTCGGGGTAGATTTCACTACATCTCCATTGGGCAACGCACCATCCAGGCCAAAACATCTGCCAAAAGTAAAAGGCAAGGATAAAGAGGGTGAGTCAAGCTCTGCTCGAGAAGAGGCTCCTGAGAGTCCCCCTTCCGCCGCACAAGAACAGGTTGTGAGCCTGTTATCTCCAGAGAAAGAAGCGGCCGAAGATGTTCCGATGGGCACATCCACTCAGGATGTTGCCACTACTACAACTACTGAGGTCCCTTCTGTCCCTTCTCCCTCTCCTCCTTCTCCTCCTCGTGTGACCCAAGCGACCATTCCTTTGGTCGTATCCTCTCCCCCATCTTCTACTGTTCCCCCCTCCTCGTCATCCATCTTCTCTTCTCTCGCGGAGCTGTCCCCCACTATTTCTTCTCTCATCTCTCAGCTCCCTTCCATACCCTCGTCTTCCTCCCCTGCAGTATCCCTTCCTCCCTTGAGTACTTCGCTGGCCTCTCTTTCAATGCCGCCACCAAGTGTCTCAACGCACTTTCCCTCCACTACTGCAGCTGCTCCCTCTTCTACTTCTGGTCCCACTCCCATAAGTCCAGCATGGATCTCTCAGCACCTGAGCCAACAAAAGAGGAAAGTTCCTATCGCACCGATGGACTTCTCTGTCATCCCATCAAAGGGGGCCAAGAAGCAAAATCCTATAACCCGCTTCTCTCAGAGTGCATCAGGAGAGAGAGTAATGGAGATAGCGTATCCCAATCCTTTAAAGGATAAAAAGGATCTGTCTCTGACAGATTATACAGTGACCCAAGTCACGATGGGAACGTCTTCAGAAAGCCTTCAAGGAGAGGCCCTATCTGCAGTGGATGCCCTTTGCAAGAAACTTCAGGAAGCAAAGGAAGAAAAGAGGCTATTAAAGGAGCAAAATAAACATCTTCTCCATGCCTTGCAGAAAATGGGCAGTGCACCTCCTACAACTGCCACCGAAACTCCTGAGCCCCTGAGCCAGGATAAGATAAATGAATACGCCAAAATCGGTGAGCAAGGTATGGCAGTATCCACCTGGAGAGACCAAATCCTCAAGGAAAGTGAGGGAGTAATCGTCAAGTTCACCGAGTTGTATCAGAACATCAATCAGGTGAACAAGGCACTCCAGGTGATTACGGGACCCATCTCCGAAGAGTTGGACCATGCTAGGCTGCAGCATGAGACCTTCCAGAAAATGCTTGACTGTTCAGTCAAAGATCTGGTCAAGTTCGGGTCTTCAATCACCCCAGAGCGCCCAACAAAATCCTTTCTACTTTGGACTACCAGGTCGATCAGTTGGAGTTTGTCCTCGAAAAGATAGATAAAGTCAAAGAGGAAGCCTTGGAGGCTATGCACCAGATGGAGCAAATCATCTTGAGAATGTCCCCAGGCTTGCTCACTCCTTCTTTCACCCTGAGGAAGGCAGACCAAACTATTCGGATCTTTAAGGAGATCGTCTCGCAAGGGTTAGGGCCAGAAGCCACTTTCGACACCGAATGCATCAACAACCTTCTGGCCTGTCGTGACTTTATAGGGTTCCTGATAGAGGTGGGAAATGAATATGCCAAGCTCCCAGAAAGGCTCGTGGATGAACGTGAAACTTGTGAAGTTATCAGCGATCGCCACAAGGATCCTGCTCAGGATCAACTTCAGCCCATGATCAGCAAGTTCATGGAATATCGGGCCCAGTTTAACATCACTTCTCCCGAGCAACAGCAGAAGCAGGACACTCCCTTTCGGCCGCGAGACGATGACGAATAGTCTCCTTCCTCTCTTCTTCTTTTTGTAAATATCTAAGAGTATGTTGGCACAAATGATGACACCATCCATGTTGCACCATGGGATGATGTCATCCACCAAGTTGCCAAAAGTCAACAGTTGACTTTTAGATATTTTGTAGATATTTTGTAATTAGGTGGTTGGTTTGCTTTTGCCTTCTTTCCTTCTCTTCTTCTATAAATACTTGAATACTTGTTGTATTCAAGGATGGATACTTTTCAGATGAAAAATAGAAGTAAGAAGAAAAGACTTTGAGCTTTTTGTAACAGAAAGAAATATTAATACAATATTTAGACTTTGTGCTGAATACCTGTGTTATACATCAGAGCTTTCTTATGTTAGATCTGTATGTTTGTTCTGTTGAATCTACTTCTACTTTATTGTCATTTATTCATCAGTATTGCTTTGTTCGTCTATGTGAGTAAGTTCGGCTCTGTTTACTACCAGCCCAAAACATAGACCCTCTGACCTTTCTGCTTTGGAATTCATTTCTTTTCTCCCTTCAGATCTTTCCTATCTCCCCACCTCGTTTCTTCCCTTCTTCTATAGTTGGAAATACCTCTACTGGGATGAGATCCCAACCCCGAAGGTAGAATATTGTGAGACTTGCACAGATTCCTGCTGGTAGAATAGCAATAAACCAGTTTCACTTTGCTGACTCAAAGAGGGGCTATGCCCTGCACACTGTTGGCTCGTCTATCCATAGATCTGTCCACCCGACAGATTTTCAGACCAACAGTTTTTGGCAACTCTACTGGGGATCGAAACAGATCTAACGGATCTATGGTAGTGGTGTGTTTGAAAATCAAGAAAAATCAAAAATCACTACCTGTTTGCAAATTTTAACTTTTTGTCTAAAATCCAAAATTTTTGCAAAAGTGACCCAAACTGAAAATTTTCTTCAGAGGTCCATAGATCTGGGCTAGTTAGAGATCTTTAGTTCGCTGAGTTTTTACAAAAATCTGTATTTTTCCATAGATCTGAGTTTTTGACAGTTTACCAAAATTTTCAAACTCTTTAAAAAGTCAACTCTAGATCTGAAAATCAGCTTACTAAGTTTTACCATCATTTTATCCTTGTTAATCAGACATTAAAACCGCAATCGGTTGTTAAAAGAGGGATAAAATTAAATATTTAGAAAAGTACATACTGCTGATTTTTGTCAGAAAATTCAAAAAATCAGCAAGTACAACCAAAAAGAGTTTTTAGGATTTGCTCCAAAATATTACAGATCTGGAAGGTACACTGGCAGGTGAACCATTTACTCATAGCAGGAGAGCTCATGGAGAAGTTGATCCTACTTTCGATCTGCTTCAAAGGCACAACTTCAGTGTAACACCAGCACGCTTCTCATCGCTAAGTTCAGCTAACCGGTCATCCAGGAGTGTCTCACCTCCACAAAGGAAGCATCTCTCACAAGGTACATCCACATCACTTTGCAGTGCTTTGTTGCTCAGTGGGACCATCCTCCCAGCACGTGTTCTCTTTCCAGCTGTTCAAATGGCAGTGCCATGGGGAAATGCTATGGGCCCTTTGGCTTTACCACATCCTGTTCACGCGCTCCCACATGGAAATCGAAAGAATTTTCCTAAATTTGATGGGAGCGGGAACCAAAGCATGGATTCACACATATCCACATTCATCATGTCATGCAGTATCCTGGATGTGACCCATGAAGATGTGTCAGTTCGCCTCTTTCTGGAAACCTTGCAAGGACCAGCAGCAGAATGGTTTCAGCATTTGCCGGCCGGATCTATTACTAGTTGGGCCACCTTACGGACTGCATTTGAAGAAAGGTATAAGCCTTCCGAGGATGCATTTGCGTTGCTGTCAAAGATCACTCACCTGAAGAAGGAGGTCAATGAAACCATGTGCGATTTCATCACCCGTTTCAACTCACTAATCAATCGAGTTCCGCCTACCATGCTGCCAACGCCAGAAAATCAGAAGTGTTTCTTCATGAACGCCATGAGCTCAAAAGTAAGTTTCTTACTCTTGCAAGAACAAGTCACTACTCTGGTTCTCGCCCAAGCTGCTGCCATACGGATTGAAGACAACTTGCTAATATCTGGCGAATTAAAGCGAGAGCCATCCAAGCTAAAAGTTTCAGCTCCTTCTCCCGCCACTTCATCTGATCCGGCATTCCAAAAGATGGCAAATGACTTGCTCGCATTAAAAAAGCAGCTAGCTCAGGCTTCTCCTAGCACTTCGTACCGGGATATTCCACGGAGGAGCTTTACTTCTAACAATGTCTCACAAAGGCCCCGCCTACCCGCAGCTACTCCACGGTTGGCGCTTGAAGCCCCTCCGATCAATGCTTTAGCCGAAATCGAAGAAGAGGAGCAAAATTATGAAGAACCTTCATCGCCAGGTGAAGATGATCAAGATGTCGGTGAACCGACTGGCGACTCTACTATCGGGTATATGGAATTTGATGAGGAAGAATCTGATGAAGAAGAGGGTACCCAAGGATATGCAAGCGGGCAGTCATATGCTGTTTTTACCCGCTCGCAAGGAAAAGAAGCAGAAGTGGCTGCCAATACACAGAAAGAGAAGGCCGTGTCACACACGCCTCCAACCATCGCTAAAAAGAGGTAGTCCCCTTCCTGCTCAACCTGTTACTAAGTCTTTTTCAAAGAAATATTTTTCCCCTGTGTCCCCTCTGAATCAGCCTCTCATATTCCTATCAAGACTAGTAATCCTACCCTACCATTGTGAAATGAGGGACTCATTCCTTCATCAACGCAACCCTTGGCCGCATTTGACATAATCGATCACGCTAAAAAGACCAAAATCCAGATGTCTGAAGCTGAATATCTTCAGTCAAATCCCGAGCAGCTTGTAAGGTTGACCAAATACATCCAAAGCCAAGCTGTCATAACTACTCAGGTTTCCCCGAAAAGGAATCCTTTCTACTCCTCCTGCATCTCGCATAAATGTTGCCTCAACATCTGCATCAGGAAAGATAGAACCTTTTTATCTCTCCCTCCTAATCAATGGCCACAAACTAAGCAACTGCATAATTGATTCTGGGGCTTCCGATAATGTCATGCCAGCAAAAGTCACCCATGCCTTGGGCCTCACCCTTACCAAGCCTTTTGGCAGATGTTATTCCTTGGAAACCAAACAGGTTCCGTTGATTGGTCAAATCAAAGACGCGCAGTTTGCATTTGCAGCATTTCCAGAGAAAAGAGTAAAGATGACCGTCCTCATTGCCGATATTCCAGCAGCATATGGAATTCTACTAGGAAGGAGCTTTTGCAGTGAAGTTGGTGGGGAGATTCATATGGATTGGTCTAAGGCTAGAATCCCCGTCAAAGGTATAATGCAAACATTGGAGCCTGAATCGCAAAAGAAGTACCTGGTTACTAACTCCGATGACCCCAAAGCCCAAATTCTCTTCGAATCATCAGGGATGGGAAACTATTTCTTGTCTACCAAGTCTGACAAAATGGATGTCCTCATCCAAGCAGAGGATCTTAACAAGATCTGGACTTTGCAGTTTGATGGCAGTTGCGCGACTAGTGGGTGCGGCGCTGGAGCCGTGCTAATATCTCCCGAAGAGGAGATTATTCCTCTCTCTTTCAAGTTGTAATTTTTCAACACGAATAATACTGCTGAGTATGAATCTTTGCTACTTGGCATGCAAGCCGCAAAGGAAAGAGGAATCAAGAATCTGAAAGTACAAGGTGATGCAGAGCTGGTCGTAAATCAAGTTAAAAGGATATACCAAGTGAAGAATGAAAGGCTCAGACATTACCGCAACGCGGTATGGGACAACATCGAGGAGTTTGACACTTTTTCAATAAAAGCCATCCCTAGAGCTCAGAATGACATGGCCGATTCATTGGCCGTTTCAGCGTCCCTGATGCTCCCTCACCCGGGTTTGAAAACAGACAAATATACCATTGAGGTGGTTTTCCACCCAAGCGTGCCAGACAATTCTCAGCACTGGTAGGTATTCAACGATGACAATCAACTTATTGCCTTTCTTGAAAAGGCAGAAAATTTTAGTGAGCTTCATTTTGAAGGATCCACTTCCACATGCCGTGAGTCTGTTACTGATCAGAATGGGGAATCCAAAGGAAACGACGGCATATGTCAGCTCAAAGGAAATAAAATCCCAAAAGGCCTAGGTCTCCCTAGAGCGGTTGTTCGACAGGCATGATCGTTTTGTCAAAAAGAAAAGGCGAGATGATCCTAACTCCTCCCCAGAAACCGAACCGGTCAATTTAGGTTCGGTAGAACATCCGCAGTTTGTGAACATTGGAAAATGTTGCACACCTGAAGAGAAGTGGAAATTCGTCAAGTTGCTGAAGAAATACATGGATGTATTGGCATGGTCCTATGCCGATCTAAAGTCTTTCAAGCCGAAGGACGTCCAGCATGACATCCCGTTGAAAGAAGATGTCAAACCCTTTCGCCAGAAGCAGAGACACTACAATCCTAAGATCTCAGGTACTATCCAGGCTGAAATTCAGAAAATGCTTGATGCACGGATCATTTTTCCTATCCATCACAGTACCTGGGTGGAAAACATTGTACCAGTACGCAAGAAGAATGGTGAGATACGCATCTGCGTAGATTTTCGCAACCTGAATCAAGCGTCCTTGAAGGACAACTACCCACTTCCCATAATGGATCAGGTTCTGCAAGCAGTGACTGGATCAGAAATGTTGTCCATGCTTGATGGTTTTTCAGGCTACAATCAGATTGAAGTCTCACCCGAAGACCAATTCAAAACAACATTCACTACCCCTTGGGGTACATTCGCTTACAACAGGATGCCTTTTGGTCTGACCAATGCCGGCGCCACTTTTCAGAGGGCCATGGACTTCGCATTCAAAGGAATGATGGGAAAAGTCATCGTAGTTTACTTGGATGACTTAACTGTGTTCTCTAAGCAGCGAAATGATCATTGTGATCATTTGGAGCAAGTATTGATTAGATGCCGAGAGCATGGGATCTCCCTGAATCCAAAAAAGTCTATTTTTGGAGTCACAGAAGGAAAGTTACTGGGACACATTGTAAGCAAGGAAGGAACGAAGATAGATGCCAAAAGGGTTAAGGCTATTCAGAGCCTCACTTTACCTACAAGCAAGACCGACGTTCACTCTTTTTTCGGAAAGGTGAACTTTCTCAGGTGCTTTGTTCCAGACTTTGCTGAAAAGACTCGCCACATATCAAACATGATGAAAGGATCACCAACTTTCCGGTGGAGCGAAGAAGGAAAGAAGTCATTCGAAGATATAAAAGCCTCTGTCGCTCACGCACCAGTCCTGGTATGTCCTGATTTCTCCAAGGATTTTATCATGTATAGCTATGCATCTGAGCATACTATGTCAGCCATCTTAATGCAAAAGAATTCTGAGGATGTTGAATCCCCGATTGCGTTTATGAGCTCTCCTCTCAAGCCTCACGAATTAAAGATGTCCCAGTTGGAAAAGCATGCCTTCACCATGGTCAAAGCAGTTAAGAACTTTAGGTACTACATTCTAAACTCTCATACAACGGTAGTCTAGTTCCTGACACGGCAGTCAAGTCCATCTTAACTCAACAGGAGTTAGGGAGTTTGCGAGGAAATTGGATTGCAAAAGTCCAAGAGTATGATCTAGATATAAAACCCACCAAGCTGGTAAGGGGTAAGGGCCTATGTCAGCTTATGGCTGAAAACCAAGGTTCAGAAGACCCTGATGGAAAAGATGATTACACCAATGGAGCACAAAGCCAGCTAGAGAAAGCCGATTCACTACCTATGGTTCTATTTGTCGCAACCAGCGATGAATGGTATTCTGATATTGCTTTCTTTCTCACTTATGGTGAATGCCCAGCTCATCTAACTACAAAGGAGAAGCATGCTATAAAGCTCAGAGCAGCCAGATATGTCATCTGGGATGACGGTTTATACAAACGTGGAATAGATGGCATCTTCTTGTGATGTGTTGACAAGCCACAACAGACAAAGTTACTTCAAAGTTTTCATGATTCAGCCTGTGGTGGTCACTTCTCCTCTTCCGTGACAGCACACAAGATCATCCGGGCCAGGTACTATTGGCCAACACTTTTCCAAGATATAGCCACTTGGGTAGCAAAGTGTGAGCCTTGCCAGCAATTTGTTGGTAAGCCAAAATTGGCTGCTTTTCCCCTCAGGCCGGTCATCATTGATGAACCATTCAAGCAGTGGGGAATCAATTTTATCAGTGCACTCAATCCCCAATCGAGTGCCAGACATAGTTATGTCCTGATAGCAACAGATTACTTCACCAAATGGGTGGAGGCCATACCTGTCAAGCATGCCACTTCCGAGGTTGTTTGCAGTTTCATCAAAGAAAATATCATTGTCAGGTTTGGCGTTCCAAGCAAGATTGTTGCTGATAATGCTTCCAACTTCTCTTCATGGGAAGTTATTAGTTTTTGCTATGAATACGGGATAACCTTGGCTCACGCCTCAGATTATTACCCCCAGGGAAATGGTCAGGCAGAATCTAGTAATAAAAACTTAGTGACCATCATACGGAAGCTAGTGGATGAGAATCAGCAAATGTGGCACAAGTCATTGTATGACGCTTTGTGGGTGGACCGCATTACTCCCAAGAGGTCTCTCGGTATGTCACCTTTTCAAGTGTTATATGGAACCAACGCCGAGCTTCCCATTTCTGTGGAACTCCCTGCTCTGCGCTTGGCACGAGCAATCGAAGATGAGACTTTCCAAAATTCCCTTGAAAAGAGGATCATGTATCTAGCAGAGCTTGAAGAAAAAGAGTAAGAGTGGTCGATAGGATCACCAAACATCAGAATCAGGTCAAGAGATTGTTTGATAAAAAAGCTAAGCAAAGAGATTTCTAGGTGGGAGACCTCGTCCTTTTGTGGGACAAACAGAGAGAGCCAAAGGGCATGCACGGGAAATTTGATTCTCTATGGAGAGGGCCTTTCAAGATCAAACAACTCAATGGAGAAAATAGCTTCTATCTCTCATATCTAGATGGAACTGAGCTCCCGCTTCCCTATAGTGGGCAGCACCTCAAAATATTCAGGAAGTAGAGCTTGCTCTCTTCTTTGTATAGTTTTCTTTCTGTTGTGTGTTTGCTTTCTGTTGTCATGTGTTCCCTTTCTTTGTTCCTTTTTGTTCGCCCTCCGGTTTGTTTTTGACTCTCTGACCCAATGGATAGGCACATGTTAATCTGGGGTTCTCTACCCTTGAGTCTTGCTCAAAGATAGTCCCCAGAAAGAGCCAGCTGTTATCCTGTAAAATTGACGAGGGCAATTTTATAGGTAACCATACCAAATTTTGTCCTGGTCCCTCGTCGTGGACCCCTCTGCATTCAGAACATTGCAAAATCCCTTTCTAGGAAATCTAGTTCTCTGAACTTAGCCATTTTTGATCCCTTTTTGGCTGGGCGCACCTTTTATCTATGTTACACAGAGTAAATATGTGCCCCCTTCATTTCCTTTGGCGCACCATTTTAGGTGTCGACACATGTTTTGGTGCGCCTTCCCGTGATGCGCCATTCTTGTGTGCGCCAAGGCGCATGCGCCTTCATGTTAACACATAAATTGTTGCGCCATATTTCGGTGCACCAAAGGGCGCAACGAATAGGATGTTGACAGTCGTTAACTTGCGCCAAAGGCGCAAGTATCCCTGTGTTGACACGCATTTATCCGCGCCAAAGGGTGCACCATTTTACGTGTCGACATGAGTTTTGATGCTCCTCTTAAAAAAGTGGTTGGCACATTTATTACACCTTTGCCTATATATAGGCGCATCCGCCCTGTCACTTTCACCAGTCAGAAAACACGTGATAGCTTTTTCCTCTGCACCTGTCAGCACGCCTGTCGTCCTCGTGTCGCGTTCGTGGACCCCGTTTCACCTCTCACATTCTATATATTCTGGGTAAGTGGTCCTCGTTACTCTCATGTTTTAGTTTTGTTGTTGGCTGTTTGTTTGTGTGGTAGGATAGAATGGATCTGTGAAACCATGAAAACCCCTCTTGCTGATTTCTTGCCATTTTCCCTCCCCAAGCTGTTTCCCTCCTCTTTCCAGATCTGCTGGTAGGGAGGGCTCTGCCTCAAAATCACTTAGATCTTCTTTCTGTGCACCCCCTTCACTATCCAGAAAACCCTGTAAAAGAGGCCTGAAAGATTTCAAACCCATTAGGGAAAGAAAGAAACTCCAAAGTTCGTGTTAGACTGCATTTTCCCTCTTGGCGCATTCACCATTCCTGCTGCATAAAATACAGTTTGGCACCCAGAAGGTGCACTTTTCTTGCTTGCAACACCCCATAACCCTGTGCCCTTCGGCACACCGAGCTTCTCTGTTACATTACAAATATTTGTGCCATTGGCGCATCCCATGCCCCCATGTGACACCAACATTACTTGCGCAAAGTATAAAACTGCATAAACGACGCATGCATCCCCTCTTACAGCAACACAATGTAATGCAAGCCTTCCCTGCGCCGTGCCAAGTTTCCCCTTTTGCGCACATAAATCCTATGTTACACACATCAACCCTGTGCCCTTCAGTGCACCAAAGTTCCATGTAACATGAAAAATATATGCGCCATTGGCACATCCTGTCCCCGTGCAACATGAAAATTATCTGCGCCCAGCATAAAACGCATATGAATGGCGCAGGCGCACTTCTGCTTACAATAACAAAATGTCATGTGCAGTGTTCATGTGCCCTGCACCCTTTGGTGCTAATTTTTTCCTTGTAACACCCTTCTTCCGTGCGCCATACTATTAACCCTATAGCCTGCAGTGTTCATGCACCCTGCGCCCTGAGGCCTTTAAATTGGTAACTCCTCATTCTATTCTGTAGCACTTTAATGGAAGATCTAACAGCTAACATGGCTCTTCTGCGTTGGGTTTCACTTCTTCTTCTTGCAGATCAGCAACTAAATTCAGATCCACATATGTCTACATCAAGCAAGAGGCCAACCAAGTCAAAAGGCAAAGCCAAGCTTACAGAAGAAGAAATGAAATACAAGTACCAAAGGGTCAGAATGCCCGAGTCTCAGGTAGAATGTGACCTGGATATAAGAGACTCAGAGCTCGGTCACATCGATATGGAGTATTTCTGGGCCAGAACCAGGAGGGTCATAGGGAGTCCCTGGATGGAAAAACTAGTAGGTAGTGGCCTGCACTTTGCTGGGGGGATCCCTATCAGTGCAGTGAACAATGAATTCATGATGGTAGTGGCCCGCTGCTACAACAAGGACACAAGATGTGTCGAGAATGAAAAGGGTGAAGTCATAATCAACCTTACCGCCCGATGCTTCGAAATCATGCTTGGCATTCCTCACCACCGGCACTTTGTGGCCGTAATCCAAGAAGACTGCACCAAGGCTTGGGAGGACAATGAAGACCAGTGCATGCAACTGATGAATGAGGTGTACCTAAAGAATAAGAAGGTGATAACCAGATAGCCATAGGTTATTCACCGAAGTGACTTCTCTGAGGAAATGAGTGATACTATCATGTTCCTAAGTAGAGTATTTGGGCTTTCCGACGCCCATTACTTTCATAAATGGATGCTCAGGTACTTGGAGACCATGAGCAAGAACGTACCTGATCAACGCTTCGAGTGGGTGGAGATAATAAGCAGTACCATATCCGAGCAACTCCAATAACTCACCACAACGGGGAGGTTCTACATGAACTCCTACGTAGTTTATGCTGCAGCCTCAGAAAGGGATTATCCAGTATTGAGCCGATGCGGGGTTTGGCCCCAAGTAAGGATATATGGGTACTACCCAAAGCTGAAGCTGGAGAACAACATCTCACAGTTCACCAAAATCAACGATGCCTTTGTCTATGACATCGTCTGCCTATTGAGGCCCAACATGACCCATGGTCGGATGACCAAGAGCATCATCACAGCAACGGAAAAGTGGGGGGCCTTATTCACACAATTTCCCACCTTCACCTATCTCAGGGCAGCTAACTTCCTGGGTGAGCCCACCAAATTGCCAAGATATGCCAGCCCCAAGTTGATCCTGTTAGAGCTGTCTAGACAGCTCGTAATGTATCATGACAAGTGCTTGAAAATGAAGAAGGGCGGAACTCCTTTCCCCCTCACAGTGGGTAGATACACCTGCGTTTCTCATCACAAAGCCCGAGAAATGGTTGTTGAGCTAGAACTTCTCAATCTGAAGCACAACTTCCCGGTAAGACCCACTTTCAATCCAAGGATTTTCCTTCCCAGGGAAAAAATTCGATCCTATCCACCTTCCACAGATCGAGGACATTTATATCAACTGTACCATGAGGTCGAGCTCAAAAGAAAGGACCATTCTCACCTGGCCCTAGCATAGATCATTTAGTACGGCATGGCCATTGTCCCGAAAGGTTATCAAACTACCGATCAAGAATTTGATCAGGTATATCTTGACACGGACGGGGACAACTGGCCGTTTACTATAATTGACAGAACCAAAGCGCCCTAGACCATTGAAGAAAGGGTCAAAGAAACATCTACGGCAGAACAGAACACTGGTGCAGGATGAATGGCCTCATCTACCTCGGTGTAGATTTCACTACATCTCCATTGGGAAACGCACCATCCAGGCTAAAACATCTACCGAAAGTAAAAGGCAAGGATAAAGAGGGCGAGTCAAGCTCTGCTCGGGAAGAGGCTCCTGAGATTCCCCCTTCCGCCGCACAAGAACAGGTTGTGAGCTTGTTATCTCTAGAAAAAGAAGCGGCTGAAGATGTTCCGATGGGCACATCCACTCAGGATGTTGCCACTGCTACAACTGCTGAGGTCCCTTCCATCCCTTCTCCCTCTCCTCCTTCTCCTCCTTGTGTGACCAAAGTGACCATTCCTTTGGTCGTATCCTCTCCCCCATCTTCTACTGTTCCCCCCTCCTCGTCATCCATCTTATCTTCTCTCGCAGGAGTTGTCCCCCACTATTTCTTCTCTCATCTCTCAGCTCCTTTCCGTATCCTCATCTTCCTCCCCTGGAGTATCCCTTCCTCCCTTGAGTACTTCGCTGGCCTCTCATTCAATGCTGCCACCAAGTGTCTCAACGCACTTTCCCTCCGCTACTGCAGCTACTCCCTCTTCTACTTCTGGTCCCACTCCCATAAGTCTAGCATGGATCTCTCAGCACCTAAGCCAGCAAAAGAGGAAAGTTCCTATCGCACCGATGGACTTCTCCATCATGCCATCAAAGGGGGCCAAGAAGCAAAAGCCTATAAACCGCTTCTCTCAGAGTGCATCAGGAGAGAGAGTAATGGAGATTGCGTATCCCGATCCTTTAAAGGATAAAAAGGATCTGTCTCTGATAGATTATACGGTGACCCAAGTCACGATGGGAACGTCTTCAGAAAGCCTTCAAGGAGAGGCCCTAACTATAGTGGATTCCCTTTGCAAGAAACTTCAGGAAGCAAAGGAAGAGAAGAGGCTATTAAAGGAGCAAAATAAACATCTTCCCCACGCCTTGCAGAAAATGGGCAATGCACCTCCTACAACTGCCAGCGAAACTCCTGAGCCCCTGAGCCAGGATAAGATAAATGAGTATGCCAAAATTGGCGAGCAAGGTATGGCAGTGTCTGCCTGGAGAGACCAAATCCTCTAGGAAAGTGAGGGAGTAATCGTCAAGCTCACCAAGCTGTATCAGAACATCAATCAGGTGAACAAGGCACTCCAGGCGATTGCAGGACCCATCTCCAAAGAGTTGGACCATGCTAGGCTGCAGCATGAGACCTTCTAGAAAATGCTCGACTGTTCAGTCAAAGATATGGTTAAGTTCAGCGTCTTCAATCACCCCAGAGCGCCCAAAAAAGTCCTGTCTACTTTGGACTACCAGGTCGATCAGTTGGAGTTTGTCCTCGAAAAGATAGATAAAGTCAAAGAGGAAGCCTTGGAGGCTATGCACCAGATGGAGAAAATCATCTTGAGAATGTCCCCAGGCTTGCTCACTCCTTCTTTCACCCTGAGGAAGGCAGACCAAACTATTCGGATCTTTAAGGAGATCGTCTCGCAAGGGTTAGCGCCAGAAGCCACGTTCGACACTGAATGCATCAACAACCTTTTGGCCTGTCGTGACTTTATAGGGTTCCTAATAGAGGTGAGAAATGAATATGCCAAGAGCCTAGAAAGGTTCGTAGATGAACGTGAAACTTGTGAAGTTATCAGTGATCGCCACAAGGATCCTGCTCAGGATCAACTTCAACCCATGATCAGCAAGTTCATGGAATATCAAGCTCAGTTTAACATCACTTCTCCCAAGCAACAGTAGAAGCAGGACACTCCCTTTCGGCCGTGAGACGATGACGAATAGTCTCATTCCTCTCTTCTTCTTTTTATAAATATCTAAGAGTATGTTGGCACAAACGATGACACCATCCATGTTGCACCATGGGATGATGTCATCTACCAAGTTGCCAAAAGTCAATAGTTAACTTTTAGATATTTTGTAATTAGGTGGTTGGTTTGCTTTGGCCTTCTTTCCTTCTCTTCTTCTATAAATACTTGAATACTTGTTATATTCAAGTAGTGGATACTTTTCAGATGAAAAACAAAAGTAAGAAGAAAAGACTTTGAGCTTTTTGTAACAGAAAGAAATATTAATACAATATTTAGACTTTGTGCTGAATACCTGTGTTATACATCAGAGCTTTCTTATGTTAGATCTGTATGTTTGTTATGTTAAATATACTTATGCTTTATTGTCAATTATTCATCAGTATTGCTTTGTTCGTCTATGTGAGTAAGTTCAGCTTTGTTTACTACCAGCCCAAAACATAGACCCTCTGACCTTTCTACTTTGCAATTCATTTCTTTTCTCCCTTCAGATCTTTCCTATCTCCCCGCCTCTCTTCTTCCCTTTCTTCTTGTAGTTGGAAATACCTCTAATAGGATGAGATCCCAACCCCCGAAGGCAGAATATTGTGAGACTTGCACAGATTCCTGCTGGTAGAATAGCAATAAACCAGTTTCACTTTGCTGACTCAAAGAGGGGCTATGCCCTGCACACTGTTGGCTCGTCTATCCATAGATCTATCCACCTGACATATTTTCAGCCCAACAATGTGCGAAACATCAAATCTGATGAGACCTATAACAAATAGGGAGTGAAATTAAGCAACAAAAAATGAACTAGATCTTGATCCACTTCGCAGACACTAGCAACCAGATCAGACGCTAGCACCTAAGATGCCCTACCTCAGTCTAGTAACTTCTATCCCAGAGGTCATCATACTCTAGTTTCAAAATCATAGCTTACACAATCTAGAATTAGTTATTCCCGACCATCCATCAACCTAGAATCAGTCCAGATCTTCGGTTATAAGCCCAGTCATTCTCCAAACCCTAATTATCACTCTTGCTTGCATTTCCTTTGCTTGATCTTTCTTATTTACTATTTTATCTATCTAATCAACAATGTCCTTATTGTAGATTTAATTTCATTAAAACATTTGGTGAACCTGACACTGTGTCCATGCCCCAGATCCATTTCCTCTTTTCTTCTTCTTTTGAGATCATGGCTAATTCTTCTACTTTCATCCTTACCTGCATCTATTCCCTAGGAATCATAAGATCAGAATACATTCATGTTACTATGTAACATCTACCTCAATACATAAATGCATCTGCCATTCCCTCTATCAATGTTTTCACCACCCACCGCAATAAGGATCCTTTAAATCTTCCTACCTTTATTCCTCCTCTTAGTACACTAATTCCTAAACCTCTCACTCCATCTAAAACCTATGATATCATTGAACAATTAAAGAATACCCCCCAATAAGATATCTTTGTTTGACCTTTTGTGTTAGGATCTTGATCGTCATTGTACCTTAGAGGTTGCCCTTCACTCTATTCAAATCCAAAATAATGACCCTCTAATAGATTTTGCCCATATCATGGATTCTTTCAAGCATATTTCCAATTCTATCACATTTTTAGATGAACACATTAATCCCGAGTCTTCCGCTAGTTCTCTTCCTCATCTATCATGTATTACATTCAAGATTTCCATATTAAGTGTGTACTTATTGATAATGGCTCCACATTGAATATTTGTCCCATTATCACTACATGCCCAACTCCACATTCCTCATAATGCAATTGAAAATTCTACTACTGTCATTTTTGGATATGATACTACTACTCGTGCACTCTTTGCACCCTCTTTTGTGTCATGAATGCCCCATTATAATACTATATGCTACTTGGTCGAACTTGGATCCATGCTATGTAAGTTGTTCCTTCTATTGTCCATTTCTATGTTGAGTTTCTCTTTGATGGGTATGAGCATACTATTACCGATGATCCTGAACCATTCAAGTATTGCCACATGGAATATGCCACCTCCATAGTCATTCCCCCAGTTGAATATATTCCATCGCACTGTCTTGATACATATGATGTTGGGGAGTCTAGTAATTCTAATCCCATTCCTCCACCTTTTGTCATTCCTTCTATTCAGAATCCCTCTACCAATCTTATATCTCCTACCATATCCTCCCATGCCCCTTGCACATTTAAGGCTAAGTGTAGACACAATCTATGCACTTGGGTACATTTCTAGGTCCTAAAGCATAATAATGTATACATGATTCCTAATCAAGAAAACTAGTGGTTGACAACTCCTTTTTTATTTATCTCTTGCACTTTACTATTTCTGAGCTTGACTGAGCATCTTTTTGGTTTTACACATCTTATAGTTCTTTCGAACTTGACTGATTTACCTTTTGATGGCCTCAGACACTAGCACCTAATTAGGAAAGAAGCCCAGGTGCTCTAGGTGCTCCTGTACCTCCTAGGTGCTCTATGTACCTCTCTTTCTTATTCTTACTCTTTTGGGTCCCTTTCACTTCTTGGTCACCTTTTAACACTTTGGGTTGGCCTTTCAGTTGTCAATTAGGAAATTCAAACAAGGGAATCATATATATACTTAGTTACTTCTTTCAAATAATGGGTCAAACACTATAAGCATTATCTATCACCACCTAAGCTTACAAAAGGCACAAGAGCACTACAAAGCATACATCTAGCACATTCATACAAGGGACAAGGGTTGCATTGATCTGCATACACTGCATAGGAGGGGAGTTCATTCTATTCCATCACACACATTTTTCATACTTGGGAAAATCTAGATCTAGCCGCTATCATCATGCAACTTACACAAGGGAAACCTAAGGCACGGACATGAATATACACACACACAAATAACTATATGGAGTCTGAGATGTAGTGTAGCACTTGGTCATAAGTTCACTCTTCGGGTGACCATCGAGGTCAGTCTACTCCACATTCTACATATTTTTTATTAGATTTGATGTGGTTTGTGGGAATGTGTAGGTAGTCATTTGTTTTCCAGGTTATAGGTGCGATAGATAATAGTGAAACTTAGAGTGACAAAGAGCAAATATTAACAAAGACCTTTCATGACCTAGAAAAAGTTCAGGTTCCAAGCATCTAAGCAGACACAAGCAACCCAGACCAATCATTAGTGCCTAGGGACACTCCTTCCTCCCACATACGTGCTTATGTCTTGTATATTCCTAGGGTTTTGAAACCCTCATTTGATCCTTTGCGATTATTCCATCCTATTCCAATAGATACATAGTCTATATCATTCCCAGGTTACACAAAATCAGCTAAGTCATCATCCCTCTCTCATTTGCTTAGGGTTTTACATTATTGAATGCTTAGTGCTTGCACATTACTATATTTAATTATTTGAATATCATTTACTTACAGTAAGCTACTCTGAAATAAGGATTTAATTCAAATTAGATTAAATCATTTGGTGAACCCAACTCGTGATTGATCAATCCTTATTCAAACACTAGATCTTAGTCCCTCAGATCCTTATTCCCTATATACATTAGATCCTTCTATTTTCACCAACATGAGTGTCTCTCTCCCCACTTTATTACAAGCCAAACCTAACACTTACATTCATCTAACTTATCCCAAAATGTTTATCATAGATTCACTTCTCAATCTATTTTAATTTTCTAATTTCTTCTCACCCCTTTATATTCAATTTCATGCATCCATAATATAGGGGTTAAACGAAATTTAGTTGATAATGGATCCAGGTCTTAACATTTGTAATCTATCATTCCTTCAGCAAATTGGACCTTTCTGAAGCCTCCTTAACTCCCTCATCTATTTGTATTCATGGCTTTGATAATATTCCTAAAAAGGTCTTAGGTACAATCACACTTCCCATTATTGTTGGGCCATGCAATTTACCCATCCCATGCCATGTAATACCTAATAATCTTAATTATAATATTATTCTCAGACGACCTTAGATCCATGTCATGCATGCAGTCCCTTCAACCCTTCACCCATGTCTTAAATTCATATACTAAGGTGTGGTCTATGAGGCCTTAGCAGATCCCTCCCCATTTTCCTTTTGCAACACTATTGATCATTCACCTGAAGCCCCTACTTCTACCACATCTCCTCCTAATTTCACAAAGTATGGTCTTGGGTATCAATATATGCTTCATTACGGTTTCACTGGCACTGGATTAGGAAAAGTATGGAAAAGGAGTCACAGATCCTCTTTCCATTCCCATGCAATCCACCAAACTTGGCATCAGATATCTCCCTCCTCCTACTCCTTTTATTCCTGCCACATATTCTCCTGAGGTTTACACTACTTCACATACTCATAAGCTTCCTCTACTATACCCTGAGCTTATTGGTGGATCTCACTTCTCCCACTTTTCCTAAATTGGATACATTCCTTACTGATGATGCTCTATTAGAATACATGGGAACTTACAACCATTTCCCCCTTACCATCACAAAAATAATTTTCCATATGTTCTCAATGTTACAACTTACTTTGGTGAATCTGATCCTCCTAACACCAATACTGATACTCCTGATACATTTCCACATCCACCACCATGGCATGGTATCTCTCCCATCATCAGATAGATATCCATCACTCACACACTTGGGGAACATCAAACTTTCCCCCCATAGTCGCACATTCTAATCAGCAGTTGCCTATCTATACTATCACATATACACCTATACCTTACTTTTGCTTTGCACTTCAAGTCAATCTTTCTAGCAAGCACTTTCTCTTACTACACTATGAGCACACCTTGCTACATCTATCTATGTTTATGGTTCCCTTTCCACTCCTATTCCACTCCATACATGTTTTTCTCCTCATGCTTACTTATGGATCCTTCTATTCATGATACACATACTACTTTATATATATGGTATACATCCTTTTGTTCACTATACATACTCTGGATATTCTTGGTCACAATGATCACATCTATTTTCCAGCAAGCTCCTGATATACACACTTGGGGGGCATCAACTTCCCCCCTCCTCACTTGCTTCTTATACCATTACTTCTTCCTATATATACAATACAATGTTGTTACTACATATTCTACCTCGCCACCCAATGACACACTCTTGTTCTCAAGGTTCATACTTGACTGTTGAGGGCATTAAATGAACCTTAACACACTTCCTTTCTTCCCCCCTCCATCACTCTTGGATACCTATCATCTACTCATACACACACTTCATGCTTCATGGGTAAATCTTTCCTAGTGACCTCAATCACATCAATACCTTTGTTATATGACACACTCTTGTTATATAGGTTCATACTTGACCCCATCACATTCACATGGGGTAAAATGTCTACCTATCTGCACATTTGGTTGTATTTACTCTTGTTAGCTTATACTATTTACATGTTGCAATTTGTTTCCTATTCTAGTTGGATACTTAGTATGTCATTATATTTTTCTATACACACATGTGCATTCACATGGTATCTTGAGGTGAATTTAGACTTTTACATATTCTTACATGATGCATGATGCTCGACACTGCTCTTTACCAGTCCCACCAAGGCTCCTGGGGCATCTACCTTTGATACTCTCATACTCCACACATCACAGGTCCTATTATTACAATATTTACTACTTCTTGTTACTATCACTTACTTTTTTATGATCTATACATGATTTGACATACTATTTATCTTTCTAACATGCTAACGGGTGCTTCATGTGTAGAATTTTCCTTGCAAGATACTATACAACCATGGTTATATGTTACTTCTTGTTTTCTATTGTTTGTTATTGTTTGCAGGTTATGCCCTATGTCATGCTTGATCATTGTTTTCTTATGGCCTGCTTCGGTCATGATTGTCTTGTGACATTTTGAGCGATGTCCCATATATGCAACCCATTTTCACGTCGTACCTCTTGTCTTCATAGTTGTTTGTTACATTGTATTCTATTGTATGATAGCTCTATTTTACACTAACACTTGTTTCTAGCCTATATTGTTTGCATGTGCCTTGGTTTCTACCATGCACATCCCCTACCCCCTACAGTTGTATCAATCTATGATATGCATATCAATTTCAGGTCCTATCATTTGGGCTTACCTCCTCCTACATTCATCACATGCACCCCAAACAAGGGGGGAAACTATTGGGTGAACAAATCACCCTTCCAAGCAACATAGAGCTCCAAAAAAACAACACAGTATAGAATTGGTAAAAATCACACACTTATATATTGGTCCAAGAATCTGACTTGGATCACGAAAAATACAGAAGCAGACACGAGCACCCAGTATCAAAACAATGAACGGTAAGCTTGTGTCCCAGCTAGGGTGTTTGTGTCCTAGGTGGAAAAATCAGACATTTTCTCAACTTCAGCATAGTTTCTAGTAGTTTACAGTATGGATCTACAGTATCAAACACTTGGCTTCAGTTACAGAATTCATTCATTCTAACTAAAATTTTATAATTCGGCTATAATTCAGTTATAATTTGGCTACAATTCAGTTACAATTCAAGTTACATTTCGGTTACAAATTGGGACGTGTCCAATCTGTAGTGGCACTTATCATTTGAGAAGCGTCATGGAAGGAGAGAAAAACATACCTCTCTCCCCAACACTCTTCTCTTGGTCATGATGAGAATCACCCAAAATACTCGTCCTTGGCATGAGACCTCCTAAAAACTCATCCTTGGTGTGAGATCGCCCAAAAAACCTCATCCTTAGTGGCAAGAATGCTCAAATCTATGGCTCGACGCTTTTTTAGGTTGGGAATTGATCACTCCCAACCCCATCTAATAAACATATCCAAATAAAACAAGGACAATTTTCTATCCTATACTCTCTCATACATCAGGTGCACTCTTTCCTTAGCTACTACTTTCTACACACTTTTACTTACTTATACATATGTTACTTTGATTTTTCATATACAAGAATTTAACTACTCTTTCTCTTATTTTGTAGGTCCATCCTTACAAGCAACAAGAAGAAACTCACATCAACAAGCACAAGCTTAAACAACAACATGATACTACACATATGATTCACCCCTAGGGTCTACCTCCCTTTCCTAGTTGTCACGCTTCACATTACAATCACTTTACACTTCACATGGCTACTTGCCCACTCAACATGCTATCGGCTACACTCCTCTCAAGATTAAAGGTACACATCTTCTATTTACTTTATGTTATCAAGTATTCACTCAACAGCATAAAGTGGGGGCAAATGTAGACACAAAATCTATGCTCTTGGGTACATTTCTAGGTCCTAAAACATACTAATGTATACATGATTCCTAAGAAAGAAAACTAGTGGTTGATAACTCCTTTTGGCCTTTTTACTTTATTCTTGCACTTTAATATTGTATGAGCTTAAATAATCATCTTTTGGCTTTACACATCTTACAGTTCTACTGGCACTTGACTGATTTACCTTTTAATGGTCTTGGACACTAGTGCCCAATTAGGACAGAAGTGCACCTGGCACTCTTGACCTCCTAGGTGCTCTTGTCCCTCTCTTTCTTCTTCTTACTCTTTTGGGTCCTTTTCACTTCTTGGTCACATTTTAACACTTTGGATTCGGCCTTTCAGTTGTCAATTACAAAATTCAAACAAGGGAATCATATATATACTTAGTTACTTCTTTCAAATAAGGGGCCAAGCTCTATAAGCATTATCTATCACCACCTAAGCTTACACAAAAGGCACAAAATCACTACAAAGCATACATCTAGCACATTAATATAAGGGAAAAGGGCTACATTGATCTTGCATATAGTGTATAAGAGGGGAGTTCATTCTATTCCATCAAACACATTTTGCATATTTGGGAAAAAATCTAGATCTAGCTTACTATCATCTTGAAACTTACACAAGGCCAACCTATGGCATGGGACATGGAAAAACACACACAAAAAAAATGAATACATAGAGTCTTATATGTAGTGTATTAATCAGTTTGTAAGTTCACTCTTTGGGTGACCACTTCGGGGTCAGTCAAACTCCACATTCTTCACATTATTTATTATATTTGATGTGGTTTTGTGGGTATGTACATACGTAGTCATTTGATTTTACAAGGTTACATGTGTGACCGAGAACCCTAACAATGAAATTCAAAGCAACAAAGAGTGAATATTGGAGAGGAGACATCTTCCGATCCTAGATGAATTTCGAGGGCCTAAGAATTTAAGCACACACTAGTGCACCTAAATCAGTCACTAGCACATTGGGACGCTCCTTGTCCTCCTGCAGGTGCATCTTTGTCTTATATATTCCAAGTACTTCCAAATCTTCATCAATCCATTGTGATATTGTCTCCTATCCATGTTCCAGGTAGATACACAATACCTAATCATTCCTAGGTCACACATAATCAACTAAGTTATCATTTCTCCCTTCATTTGCTTAGGGTTTTACATTTTTGAATGCTTATTACTTGTACATTACTGTATTTAATCATATGAATGTCATTAGATAAAATAAGTTACTCTGAAATAAGATTTAATACAAATTAGATTAAATCACCAAGATCCTTGAAAAGTCTAAACAATACTTCCATGTAGAAACTGATGATTTTAATGATGATGTCATTGATACTATCGATCTCATTGATGATACCTTACATGATTTATATTTCACTCCCATGGATTTTGAAGATTCTTTCTTTCATACTCAATATATTGCTATTATTCCTAGTGAATATCAAGTCAAATCTCTCACCACCTAACCCACCACTACTTCCATAAACCCTTACTCTAATACAATACATGCTCTAGAGCCTATTTCCCCTTGTGGTTCCTTCCCCATCCAGTAGTCCTATTCACAATGTTACAATTACCTCTTCTCCTATGTCATTCTCTCATTTTTCTTACTTTACTTACATAGTATACATTGATCAAAAGTATTGACAACATGTTCGGTATGATCCTAATTGCACTAATTTTTTTTGCACATATGATGGCCTCATCTAATTGGGCCTTACTCCTACTAATATCATCCCTTTTATTGCACCTCACTCTCAATATCAAGGCTATATCTTCCTCTTAGCAGCTCTGGGTCTATGTGTCTTCCACATGAAATTTTGGGTCACACTTAACTCTCATCATTGTCCCCTTATTCTCAGACATTCTTAGCTTTGTTACCTTAGTGATACTATTGATCGACATAATACCCTTCAATTTTCTAGTTGCTTCCAAGTATATTACTATTAACAATGATTCATTCTCTAACTACTCTCCTAATGTGACATGATGGAATGCACTCAAGTGCCCTAGTACACCATTCACTGATGAAGAATATGCTATGGACATGTATAATATTCGTCTCTCAGGATTTTTCAATGACAAACCCAAATGCTCTGCATATCATGCATCTCAACTAACCCCCTTTGTAATTTTTCTAGGTTTATAAGATGTTCTCAATGATCTCACATAGATACTTTAGGAATTCACACTCGGGGGCATCCTAATTCTCCCACACCACCCGATGATGCACTCTTATTCATGGTTCATACTTGATTGTTGAGGGTTTATTTACATGGACTTCACTTTGCACACACCCACTTGGGGGAATCCTTATTCCTCCCTCTTATTTGGTTTTCTTTCACATATTTGTAATAAAAAATCTAAAAAAAATATCTTAGATCTTGATTGGATGCATTCTTCCTTTCTTATATTACTATATGTTACACCTTTGCTTATCATGTTATTATGGTTCATAATATGATTTATCATTTTTCATACACACATGCACATTTACATGGTATCTTGAGGTGAATGTAGGTTGTTACATGATATATGATGCTTGGCCCTGTCCATTACAAGTCCCATTGAGGCTCATGGGGGCATCTGTCTTTCCTCACTTACTACTAGGTTCTATCATTGCTATATTTCACATTTTCATTCCTATATTTAGATATGAAATTGTCCCATACTATTTATCTTCCCTAACATTATAACATGTTATTCATGTGTAGAATTTTCCTTTTAGGACTTATTCCAATCATGGTTATCCGATTTACTTGTACCTTGTTTGTCATTATTTACGGGCTATGCCCTATGTTTTTTTGATTGCCTTGTTTGCACAAGCCTTGATGGCTCTAATTGTCTTGTGACATCCTGAGTGGTGTCCCATGTATGCAACCAACTACTCAATAAGTCCTTGTTTTCTACTATCCTACATGCCTTTACTAGTCTATTTCAGTGTGCATTGTTTTTTTGTCATTAACACTTGTATACTAGCATTTTCCCCTGTTTTTCTCATGGCATGGGAATTGCCATTCATAGTCCCTATTCCCCCTACATGATTCATATGTTAGCTATGCACATCAATTTCATTCTTTTTTGGCTCCATTTTAATTTTTTCATCTCATGCACCCTAAACAAGTGGAGGAAAACATTGGGAAAAACTTTTCACCCTCCCATCAGTCACATAACATAGTTACAAAAACAAAAAACACCAGGAACAAAACAAAAATAAGTCAGAACAAAGCCAAAAATAATCTTGGACTCAAAATTTAGAATGGAATCAAGCACCTAGAACAAATAAGAATTCCTGGGCACTCATATCTTGGGGGAAAAATAGTTACAAATTAGTTTCAATAGTTACATAGTCACAATTTTCTCCAGTTTCAGTAGTTTCATAACCAGTTTTAGATTGTAATAAGTCACTAACAAGAACTAACTACTAATCTAGTAACCAAAGAAGGAACTAAATAAGGGAATGACACCTAGGGAATATGTAGGAAAATGATATTCCTAGTGCCTTTGTGTCACCCGAGGTAAGGTATAAATTAGGTTTGTTATCATCTGTAGTGGCACTTATCCATAGGGAAGAATTAATGGTTGGATGGAAAAACATACCACTCTCCCAATCCGCTTTCTCTTCATGGTGACATGATGCCTAAATTTGAAGTTTAACGTCGGGACGCTCAAATCCCTAGTTTGGCGACAAGACACACAAATCCTTTATGTTATTCCAACCGGTTCCTAAGTATTAGGTCTACAAGAAGAGTTATCCAAATAAGCCTCCATGCTTATTTTTACAACTTATTCACTTTTCTGACTTGGAAAAAGTTGGATGGTAGATCCAAGAGCTCAAAACCAGAAATTTCAGTGTCATGGGGACTTGGAGTATGAAATATTTTTTATAAAGTTATCAAAACCAAAAAAAGGGTATGTAAGTAAAGAAAATAGGTTGTCATGCATGGAAAAATAGCTGCGCCAGGCCACAAATCAATAAAGGAAAAAAATACCTGGAAAAAGCCACGCAACAAAGGAAAAAATTCCTTAGAAAAGTTGTGAAACAAAAGAAAATAGTCCTTGGAAAAATCTATGTAACAAAGGAAACAATCACTGGAAAAATCCGCGCAACAAAGGAAAAAAGTCCCAAGAAAAAGCCGCACAACAAAGGATTTTTTTTTTCCTGCGACCCAAAAGTGACCCAAATTTATTTTTTTAAGATCTTAAATCCATAAAAAAGGAAAATTGGAGTATTTAAAAGCATGGGAAAGTTAGAAATAGGTGAAAGATCATTATTGGAGCATCTAAAAATGGGGAAAACCGTTATAACCATGAAAACAATTTTCTTGCTTTTTCCAAATACAATGCTATTTTTAGCACAATTTTTTAGAAATGAAGCATGGAGAGTAAAAATAGATGAAATAAATCAAGGGAAGTTTGTTTCATCATCCATAAGGTTTAATAATAGAACAAAACATGCAAAAATAAAGGAAAAGTTATTTTTCTATTTTAGGAGTGTATATTTTATTTTGGGCACATAATTGGATAAGAACAAAGTATGGAGACTATTTTTAGAGAAAAAGAAAGAAAATAAAGTAGAATGCAAACCCTTCACTAAAAAATATTTATTTTTGGATCAAGGAGAAAAACCACACATGTTTCCCCCTATTTTTTCAAGTCATAATTGCATGTCTGGGCTTTCCATCTTTCATCTCTCTCAAATTTTCTATAAAACTCCATAATGTATTGTAAAAACAGATTTTGACCTCTTTATTCATGTTTTTGGAGTAATTCAGTATTCTGATTGAGAAAGAAAGGGTCATGAGTGATTATTTGTGTTTATTCCACCTCTTGGAGCAATAAAAGAGCTATTTTTACCTTTCTACAGTCTATGTTTAGTGCATATTTTGTTTTAAACTGAGTTTAGCAATTTAATATTCACTCATAATCACTCATGCAAGGCATGATTATTTTGTTTAATATTCATGCCTTCATGCAATTTTGTCTCAATTTGTAGGTCATAGGTTGTGTTTAAAAATTTATATGTATGATTTTGTTGTGGATCCATTTACTACCTCTTCTTTATCTTGTCATAACTCAACCCTGAACCCTTCTATGAAACACTTTTTCTTTGACATAGTCACTTGTAGTTAGTGTATGGTGTGCATATCTCCCATGGTCCATTTGTGTGATTCCAATAAGTCTGATATCCTAAAAAAATTCTAGTTGTTTATGGTGAAATTTGGTTTATGCTAATATGCTAAAAGTATCAAAAACTCAAATAAGGTAGGTTTATCGATACCTGCACCAACAATCACAATGTTGGGATGATCAAACACAAACAATGTGAAAAGATCCTGCTTTTTCCAAGTGAGAAGACCTGTATACAAAGAAAACTAAACAAAGAGATATTATATAAAAGATATGACGAGTTGTTTGGTGAACGACGATCCCAGGAGTCCAAAGGAATTCCTTAAAAGGTATCAACTCATTTGATACAATTAAGTTTTTGATAATGATAAGATAAATGATAACTGTTATCCATTTCACCCCGGAAAAATGGACAACTTGAAAAATTGGACTTTAGCATTTTCATGTGATCTTGGTGAAGAATTTGCAATTTTAGGTAATTTTTATGTTTTGGACACTTGGAACCATTTGAATGCATTTCCCTTCTATTTAGGCTTCAAGTTCAACACTTTGCCAAAAATCTAGAAAATTGGTAAAAAATGGAGAAAATTGGCTTTGGGGGTACTTCTCTACTCTTTTCCTAACTCCCCATATCCATGAAGATCCAAAATAGTTAGAAAATTTGAGAAAATTAGAAAATTTTGCTCATTTCTAGTGTTTTGTGGGTATGGGAGGAACACACAAAACAAGTTCCTTTAGGCCTTAGGTTCCCTGAATTTCTAATTTTTTGGAAATATAAAGGATACAATGTATTATGGATTTTTGGGTTACGCATGGAACATGTTCCTCGAGTTCACAAGTTCCCCGCAAGGGTTTCAAGTTGAAATACAAAGGAAGTAGTTAAATGCGGGTGAATCAGATATTTTCAGAACCCAAGGAACAAGTTCCCTCAGGTAACTTGTTCCCTGCATCCCTGAAATTGCTACAATGAAAAGAGTTTAAGTGTTTTGTAGCTCAGAGGGGTGTGTAAATAACTAAGTGGTGAGTGGAAAAGTTCCGCATGACAAATGGTTCCTTGTGAAGACCATCGACTTGCAAAGAAAAGCAAAGTGGAAGCAAAGGGTTCATTGTTGTGTGGAGGATGGAGGTTGTGAAGGAACATGGTGTAGGGAGAATGAGTTCTGTGGGAACTTAAGTTCCCCGCAAGGTGGGTCAGACTGCAATAAGGTAGGTGATAATTTTTGATAGTGGGGATGCGGGAGTTTCAGGGAACCCAGGCCCAGGGGGAACTGCTCCATCGTTCCACCCGAGGCCGATTATCCGCCCAATAATGAAAACCCCGACCAAATCGGTGAATGTAGAAAAATAAGGAACATAAGGCCCTAGTTCCACACTTCTTCTAATACTCCATATATCTAAACTCTCTGCAACACAAAGGATTTAAAATATAAAAGGTAAAGGAGGAAAGATATATATTAATTGTGGATTGTAATAAAGAATATGGAACCTGTGTTCCTCTTGACCCATGGAGACATGTATGGCCATATCTTCCTCCCAGATGCTCCAAAATTGATAAAATTTATATCACTGAAAAGGTATTTTCATGAGCTTCATCATGGCAATTTCAAATCTTAAGTGAGGTGAGAACAGGGGGGGAAAACAAAGGAAAATTTCTCCAAAATTAAAAATGCATAGTTCCAGGTAGTTGAACAACTAGATTTAATGGAGTATGGTGCACATTTCTTTTTACACAAGAAAAATATCATGGGGGAGTGGGTTTAGCAGGGTGCCCATAATTATTTTCAAAAAATTAATGAAAGTTGTTGGTGGGTGAATATAGAAATATGGGTTTTCCCCTCTTCTCTCTCTTCCCCATTCTCTATGAATTAAAAAGTGATGCTAATTTGTAATGTTATTGCACAAGTGTTATTGAGTTGCATGCCTTGGATTTGATTCTACCATGTGTTTATACTTTTTCCCTCCACTGTAATGAACTGTGCATCATCTTAAAGCAATAAAATACTTGTTTTGTGGCTATTGTTTTGCCCTAGATGATAATTGTTGCATTTTCTTTCCTCTTCATTTAATTATAGGTATGCTGTCTATGTTTCTTCATATTACATGGTTTATTTTTATTATGAATTGTATGAAAATGGGAGTTTAAATGCTGCTCTAAACTGTGGTTTCATTACTTCCCTCTCCACCTTTATTTCCTTCCATTTTATCTCATTTAAAAGTTTCTTTCCCCTTATTTTTGGTGCTATCACCTCCCTTAGTGTAGGATTTCTCTCTTATGCATCTCCCTCTCTACTTGGTCCCTTGGAATCATAGATTAGTGCTAGGTAGATGCATTTCCCTTCTCAAGATTAGTTTAACATTAGGAATAGGTAGACTAACCAACCTTCTCTGGAGATTTTTCTCACAATGAAAGTCCCACAACTTGGAGACAATCCCATGTTGCCTGAAAATCGTGGGTTTTCTATGACTTAGGGCAGGGTGCAATTTTGAGCTCCAACAATTTTGGCATGCCCGGTGGGACCAACTAGAAGTTAATATTTCTATTTTCCCAAGTTTTGGTGTGTATCTTTGTAAATTTCAGCCTTTGGAGGCTCTACAACAACACATTTGGTGACTCGAAACATCAAATCAACTAGTTTCACTAGTTAGAGTGCCTTAAGTTCATGAGAAGAATTCAGAAAAGGTCTAGAAAAATGGAAGGAGTTTTTGAGTACCTATAATTATCTCCAAGAAGAAGAACAAGGGGTAGAATAATTCAAATTTCACCTTCACCATCAAATAGGACTCTATATACACCACCTCCTTATAGGCCCTTCTTGTTGTCCACTAGAGTTCTTAGACCTATTGTAATGGCATGAAAGAGGAATCTGCCATTTGTTAACTTCACTGGTAGTAGTCCTCTTGTACTTAATGCACAACATGATATTCCAATGGAATATTTAAAAAGTATCATTTTCTTCATTGGGGAGAACCATATTGTTATCACAAAATCACAACACCCCTTGAATTGATAGCATGTCAATGAGGCATTCGGTGCGATTGGGTAACATGGGTACCATCTCTCAAGTTTTCGAACTTGCGTACTTGAAATGCACCTCCAGAGAAGGTTGGTTCCTCTTCCTAAACTAGTGCAACAAATAACTCTAATAGAAGGAAAAAGACTAACTACTCTTAATATAACAATTCCAAGGAAAAAAAAGGAGAGAAGGAGTGCATGAAATGAAATAAATCCTACACTAAACGCAATAATAGCACCAAGAAAAGGGGGTTTCTAGACAAACTTGATGCTTGGAAACAAAGGAAGGTGAGAAATGGGGGGTGGACAAGATGCACCACATACCAAAGATAGATTCACAAAAAACACCATTTTCAAGTTAGCACAGATAAATTTAAGCATGCATTGAGAATATGGTATGCATAGTCACCTGCAAGCATAGAGAAAGGAAAGAAAAGATAACAAAACCAGTAGAAGGAAAGAGAAATATTCACAACACACCAATTTTATTTCTTCGTGAGTATGCACAATACACTATTATAGCAGAGAGAGGCAAGATTTCTGCATTACAAAGCTTACAAATAGGAGGCTAGAAGCTGCACAACATTCTTATAGAGAAGAAGAAAGGAGGGAAACACCAAAATAATGTCCAAGATTTTACAAATGATCCCCCCTTCACCATTTATAGAATGAGAGAAGAGAGAGAATGCAATCTTGAATTTGCCTTTCCAACCACTTATAGGCACAATAAATATGGGAAAATGATGATTTTTGACTTGCAAAAGCTACCCCATGTTGTCCCATAATTTGCATTTGAAGAAAATGGCTGCCCATGCATATTAATTACATCCCCAACTACCTGGAAGTATCTGTTTTGAACTGGTATAATTTTATACAAATTTCTCCTTTAAAAATCCATAAATCCTTGAAATTTATAATTGCTATGCGTATATCTCGGAACCATGATTCCAACGAATCCAATTTTGCATGATTTTGCTGAGAAACACAAACGTTATGGGCTTCTAAGTAGAGGCAACTATTTTCGCCTTCTAGGCATGCCTTCTCTGTTATGAGACTGAGCAATTAATTTTGGATGGATGGAAAGGAAATTTTTAATATTCTCCTTTTTCTAATGTTTTTACATCATTTTCATGAACTAGGAATTTTAAAAAAAGTGGTGGGACCCATTGCTTCGTTACTTTTCCTTTAAATGGGAGGAAGGGGTTGTGTTTTTAAATATTTAAACAAGAGCCAACTCAACTAGCTCGGCCAAGCTGGCTTTTCCCTTGCATTACTGACATTCCTCATCATGCTCCTATGTTAATTCATCTCGCCAACTTAGCAGTTTCCATGAGCTTCCCCAATGCATAGGTTCTATCCTCCTCGGCACCCATGGTGATCCCTTGACTTCTTTGGTGGCCATATCGACTCCAACCTACTCCCCATTCATCGCATCCACCGAATTTGTTTTTTTACGTGCTGTGCCAGCTTGACACCCGTGCTTTGTGAGCCACCTCTTCCGACCTGAATTTCACCTGATTTCCTTATGTTTGAAATGTAGGCTATAATGTTTGTGGGGAAACTCCATTCAATGTGGCTCGTGCTTTTATTTCCTTATGTGGATGATGTTACCGTATCGGGCCCTTCGAGCACACCTGTCCCGCGTTCCATGCAGGCTCACCAAGGTTGACCTCTCTAAACTATACTTCACCAAATGCCTTGTCAGATGAGTGAAAGTCTCCACGCCCATGTCGGGCCTACCTAGGTTCCTAGGAACACCGCTGACCCCGCATCGGGCTGCTGACTCACCCACCATCTACACGCAATGCAAGTTGGCGAGTTTGGGTTTCTAATGCACATGAGGCCCAATGTTTACATGGGCTGGTCATGCCCCGGTTCTCTATTTTTCCACTGTGAACTCACATAAGGCTCACCGAGTTGGCTTGGTGAGCCATCTCCAATCTTCTCCCCACATTTACATAAGTCCTTGCGGCCCTTGTTTGACATGATCCTATATTTCTCGACCAAATTATCCCCTAACACACAGCTCGGGTCCCTTTCTTTAACATTTCCATGCCTCACAATAGCTTGGCCCTACATTCGTCTACACTTGTTGACCATCATGAAGACCCCATTTGCTATTGTTGCTGGTGAGCCATGCATTGGGCTTGATCTCTACAACATTGAACCTGTTCTCCCAAGGTAACTCAGTCTTAGTTCCTTAGATTTTTCAACCCACCCTATATGAGCCTAGCATTTCCCAACTAATATCAACATATGCACCCAACATTTCTTGAATATGAGCTCAAATTTCATTCTAGAACCTGTTCACCACCACTCAACATGTTTTGCAATCTAGAAGTAATCCTGACTCATCACACTTGCAATTAAAGGGCTCATCCCAACCCGTAACCAACTCGATGAGATTGGGTAGCAACACACCTTCAATGCATGATATGAAGCCAACTCAAACACCCCATATAACCGAATTACCCTAGTGTAATGCAAACCTAGCTTGCCGAGTTGAGAACCAGCTTGACGAGATGTTTAAGGGCCATAGGCTATTTTTGAAATTTTGTCAAATTCTCTCCGATATTTTACAAATTTTTGATTTCTTCAGTGTTGGGGGGCTGTATAAAAATGTCAAAGAGTGTCTCAGACCAAAATGCCAGATTTTTGCCATTTTTTTGTTGTGAATGGGCCCCGTTACCCGATCTTCTTCCATTTGAATAAAATTTGAGTTTCACAAAACCTAGAAGAGGATAAAATTCCTCTTGTGGCTTCTAATCCTCTTGGAGCCCTTGATGATGTCCCAAAAAACACTGAAAACTACAAGTATGCCCCCAGATTGACATGCGGGTCTCTTGATGAGAGCTTAAATGCAAGCTCCCTATTGTCCTTTTTCACTTGGGAGGTGAAAGTAGATAGCAATTTAGTGACTCGTGGGGCTATCTTCTTGCTAAATGAAGTAGACCAGCTGAATGTAGCTTATTCATTGGGCGCAAAGTACTTAATGATCATCCCAAGCTGATTTGAATCAAAAACCTATGCCACAAATCACTTGGAACGTTGTTGTTTGAACTTGGAACTTCCTTTCACTATTCACATTTTCTAACTTTAATAAGAAAATATTGAAGTTTGTTTTGTGAGAGTGGAAAATTCCTTTAATCTTGAATTATTTTCTCTTTTCCTTTCTCCACAAATTTGATCCAATGGGATGAAAGATGAACTGCTGCAACTCTCCCCAAAATCTAATCTTTCCAAGAATGAGGCACATTGAAATCGGTGATTGCTTGGCATGCATATCATGTGGTGGAGTTTTGTGTAATTTTTTTTCTAGTTTTGGACATCATGAAACTCTATTAAAATCAAATTGTCCCTTTTGAATAGGCTACTCGGGACATTGTTGAAAGGATGGACTATTCACACATTGATTGGGATCTTTGTAAACTCATAACACTGTCATTAGTTACCACAACACAAGCTGCCCAAACTGATTTTCTGATTTGGATTGAAGGGGTATGAGAAACTCAACTGCTGATCCAAAGAAGCAAGAAATGAAAACACTAAAAACTGCCCCTTATCAAATTTTAATTTCTTTGCATTTGAATATTCTTGAAGGTGGAAACCGTTACTTTCAACTCTGAGCTTCTTACTACAATATCCTCCCCTAGAAGCATGCTAAACTATACAAGGACATTGCTTGAAGCAAAGGAACATGTGCTAGAGGAACTTAGGGAATTTGAAACCTATTCTAACAATAAGACAATGTGCACAAGCACTCAGAAGAATTGAAAATGCTACTCCTAATCCTACACTAACTAGAGAGATGAAGAACTTCTAACAAATCCAGCTACTAGTAATGAGAAGTAGCTACCATTCCTCACAATTGGAAGCCATGTGAATGATTTGACATTAATCACAACTATGGTTGAGAGTGAAAAACTGACTGCAAGCTGATTTTTCACCTTACTCATCAAGGTGTTAACTAAAAACACGACAAATACCTCTTCTAACTGCTACTCATTTTGTTTTGAGAGGCGTCATAGTTGATCCTTGGCACGTTGAGACTTTTTCTCATGCTTAAAAGCAAGCATGACTGAATTTGGCTTCTCCCTTGGCTCTAATGAATCCAAGTACCTAATTGGGCAGGGAATGACTCGTTGGACTTTCCCACTTCTATGAATCCCAAATTCAATTAGGAAGCCTTCTTGCAAGCCTTCATGGAAAAGGTGACTACATGTAATTGTATTTTCTTCTCTTTGCACATCTATAGACAACTGATGTGTCACCTTATTTGATGCTATGATGAAGGAGATGATATCTTCATGCTCTTTTCCCTTCGTGGCAACATGGAATTCTTCTTCATCACGCATCTCACTATTTTTTATTACAACATATAATGGAGTCACTTGTGGATCATCACAATCAGCTACACCTTATTACTTACCATGGAGTTCCCCCTCCATCACTTGAAGACAACACTATCCTTGAATGATTTCCTCCTCTATGGAATCATCAACCAAATCAAATTTTGCAAATGATGGATATAAACTTTCAATGATATCCTCTTCATTCAATGTTTTCAAATCTGATTTGTCCTCTTCCATGTGCTATTTTTTAATAGCAGTAGGTTTTTGTTACATAAGGATGGATGATGGAGTAGTGAAAGTTGTGATTTCCATAGGTTCCTTTTCATCAAATCATTCTTCTAAGTCAGATAGGAAAGTAAGCTTTTCGTTATCCTATTGTGTTGGAAGTTATTTCTCTTCCATTATGACCTCCAAATTTACAACTTGTTTATCATGGTCCCCTTCTTCTTCAAACATAAAACATGTGAGATCAAACCTATCTTCCAAATCAGAAATTTTAGAAGATGAAAGGGTCAGAACCTCTTGCATGCTTTTCTCTGCTCTCAAGGCCTTTGGTCCTGCATGATTCTTTTCAATGGTATAAGGATGCTTGTGCTTAGTTGCAATGCTTGAAGATGAATTTGGTGGAATGTTGCAACCTTCTAAGAGTTCTAAAAGATCTTCGCATGCTAGGAAGTTAGGGTCATTGCATTCACTTGAAACCCCTTTTACACTTGGAAGCTTTTCTTCACCTTTTTGCACATGAATTTCTTCTTGTTCTACTACTGATTTTTTTCCTCCTCTGCTGATTTTGGAGCTGGTAGTGGATAAAAAAACCTATGCAAATATAGTGCCACTGTGGATAATGCATTCTGAACACACCAACTGCTTGATCTCCATCAACTTTCTTTTTCTCTATTACCACTACAAAAATAGCTTTCACCTCTTGTTCTTAGATCTCAACCCCTCGAAGGCTTAACCATCCATGGTATTTTCTTGATATCAAATTTGGCAACCCAATTCTTCAAGTTTCTTTCTAGTCCTTCCTTGCTAAGCTCTTCATTATTTTCCCATTCTCTGTTAGGTTCTTTCTACTTTAATCTCTTCCATTGGTTTAACCATTAAGGTAATTTTTTCAATTCCAATTCTCAAAGCCCAAATTTTCAAATTCTCTATCATTTCTTCTCCATTGGGCCCCTCTTCTTATTTTCCTTGGCTGGTTCTTTGATTCTCATTTTTACCAAGATGAACTTGGAAATGCAAGAGGAGGGGTGGGTTGGGTTACAATTGATCCTTGCATTGTTTGTGGTGGTGGAGAGAGTGTAACTTCTTTTTTCTATGGAGGGGAAGGTTTCTTTGGAGGGAAAAGGGAAGAAGAATTGAGATGGGATGGGAGATTAGAGGATGGAGAAGGGAATTCAACATTAGGGATGCATCAAGTTTGAATTATGGCACAAATGAAATGATGTAGATTGAAGAAAGGAAAAATAAGAATTAGGAGATGGTGGTGGACTTACCCATTAACAAGGTTTCCTTACATAAAAATCATAATATTAAATCTCCTCAGTCCATTTTGTGAGGTCAGGTAACATCTCAACCATGAAATCAATCTTCTGCTGCAGGCTATAATGTCTTTGGAAAGGGTCAACCCATGGACAAGGTGTCCCAAAACTAATTCTGAATTATTTCATCTGAGCTGTAGCCCAAGATTGCACCATAGTAACCTCTATTATTTGAATTTTCTCCTACAAATCAATGTTCTCCATATAACTATTGTCAACATATGCATATCCTTCTTCTTAATAAGCACCATAGCCAAACTAGTTTTGACATTGCTCATATGGGTAAGCATAGTGACTCTAAATTTGATCATATAACTGATCTAGAGGAGTTGAGAAATACATAAGAGGATAATTGCACTCATGCAAGTGTGAATCCCATGAAGGAAATGAATTCATGATTACACAACTTCACGAATGGAAGAATATGGGAAAATGTGGAAAGAAAAATGGATGGAAGGAAGGTATGCAAATCTGAGAATGGGTTTTTGACCAGATGGAGTCACCAAATGTGTTTTACATGTGCCTCCAAAGGCTGAGACTCCAAAAATAATACACCAACATGTTGAAATGAAATCTATTTAGATGTTGAACTTCTCTCTAGCTTAAGATCCTGACTTCAATGTTGTACTAATGGGTGTGCCAGAATTGTTATCAAGTAGTGGAAGGTAGCAAGGTGGTTAACATGTGTAATGGAATACTAGATAAAAAATAAAACTTTGACTTTTGTGATGCCCCACCAGGCATGCCATAATTGTTATCACCAAATCATAGCACCCCCTGAATTGCTAACATGTCAATGATGCATTTAGTGCGATTGGGTAACATGGGTACCATCTCTCAAGTATTGGGACTTGCATACTTGAGATGGACCTACAGAGAAGGCTGGTTCCTCTTCCCAAACTAGTGTAAAAAATAACTCTAATGGAAGGAAAATAACTAACTCCTCCTAATCTAGAAATTCCAAGGAAACATCAAGATAAGGAGTGCATGAAATGAAAGAAATCCTACACTAAAAGAGATGATAACACCAAGAAAAGGGGGTTGCTGGACACACTTGATGCCTGAAAATAGAGGAAGGTGAGAAATGGAGAGGGTGGACAAGATGCACCATAAACCAAAGATAGATTCACACAAAACACCATTTTCAAATTTTCACAGATAAATTTAAGCATGCAATGAGAATAGGGTATGCACAATCACCTGCAAACATAGAGAAAGGAAAGAAAAGACAAAAAAACGAGTAGAAGGAAAGAGAAATAGTCACAACACACCAATTTTATTTCTTTATGAGTATGCACAATACACTATTATTGCAGACAAGCATGATTTATGCATTACAAAGCTTACAAATATGAGGCTAGAGGCTGCAGGCTAGAGGCTGCACAACATTCTTGTAGAGAAGAATAAGGGAGGGTAGCACCAAAATAATGTCCAACATTTTACAAATGAGCCCCCCTTCACCATTTATAGAATGTGAGAAGAGAGAGAATGTAATATCAAATTTTCCTTTCCAACCAATTTTAAGACATAATAAATGTGAGGAAATGATGATTTTTGATCGATAAAATCGACCCTATGTTGTACCATAACTTGCATTTGAAGAAAATGGCTGCCCATGCCTATTAATTACATCCCCAATCACCTGGAAGTATCTGTTTTGAACTGGGATCGTTTTCTACAAATTTATCCCCCAAAAATCAACCAATCCTTGATTTTTTTTTTATGTGTAGATCTTAGAACCACAATTCCAACAAGTCCAATTTTGCTCAAATTTGCTAAGAAACACAAAAGTTATGGGCTTCTGAGTAAAGGTAGCTATTTTGGCCTTTCAAACTTGCCTTCTCTATTACGGGATTGAGAAATTAATTTTGGATGGCTGGAAAGGACATTTTTAATATTCTCCCTTTTCTAATGTTTTTACATCATTTTGATGAATTGGGCATTTAAAAAAAGTGGGTGGGCCCCATTGCTTCATCGCTTTGCATTTTAATGGGAGGAAGGGGTTGTGTTTTTAAATATTTCAACAAGAGCCAACACAAACAACTAGGTTAAGCTAGCTTCTCCCTTGCATTACTGACCCCATTCCATGTCAGGATCCTGTGTTAATTCATCCCATTAGCTAGGCTGTTTCCACAAGCTTCCCTGGGCACATAGGTTCTATCCTCCTTAGCATCCATGGTAACCCCTTGACTTCTTCGGTGTCCACATCGACTCTAACCCGCTCCCCATTCATCACATCCACTGAATTTTCTTTGTTTACATGCCATGGAAGCTTAGCACCCCTACTTTGTGAGTGACCTCAGCTGACCTAGCCGTCACTTGATCTCCTTGCATTTGAAATGCAAGCTATAATGTTTATGGGGAAACTCCATTCAACCTGACCCATGTTTTTTATTTTCTTATGTGTTCGACGTGACTGTATCGGGTCCTTCGAGCACACCCATCCTACGCTCCATGTGGGCTTGCCAAGGATGAATTCTCTACACTATACTTCACCAAATGCCTCGTTGGACAAACTAAAGTCTCCATGCCTGCATCAGGTCCGCTTAGGTTCCTGAGAACACGGTTGACCCTGCATTGGGCTGTTGATTCGCCCACCATCCACACTTAATGCAAGTTGGTGAGTTTGGGTTTCTAATGCACACAAGGCCCACTGTTCATGTGGGCCACTTGGGCCCTGGTTCTCTTCTTTTACTACTGTGAACTCGTATAAGGATCACTGAGTTTTCTCAGTGAGCCATCTCCAATATTCTCTGCGCATTTACATAAGTCCTTGCGGCCCTTATTCGATGTGATCTGAGCTTTCTCGACCGACTTAGCCCATACACATCCCAGGTCCCTTCCTTTGACATTTCCATGCCTTGCAACAACTCATCCCTGCATTCTTCTACATTTGGTGACCCTCACAAAGACCCCAGTCGCTATTGTTGCCGACGAGCCACACATTGTGCTTTATCTCTGCAACATTGAGCTTGTTTACCTAAGGCAACTCAGTCTTAGTTCCTCAGATGGTTCAACCCACTATACATGAGCCTAGAGTTTTCCAACTAATATCATCCTGTGTGCTTGATATTTCTTGAATATGAGCTTGGATCTCATTCTAGAACTTGTTCACCGCCACTCATTAAGTTCTGTATTTCATAAGTAATCCCAACTCGCCACACTTACAATAAAAGGGCTTGGCCCAACCTGTAACCAGCTCGACGAGCTTGGGTAACAACTCAACCACCTCATTTAACCAACTCACCCCAGCTCAATGCAAACCCAAATTGCCAAGGTGGGAACCAACTTAGTGAGCTATTTAAGGGCCATAGGCCATTTTTGAATTTTTGTCAAATTCTCTTTGATCTTTTACAAATTTTGGATTTCTTCAGTACTAGGGGCTATTTAAAAGTGTCAAAGAGTGTCTCGGACAAAAATGGCAAAATTTTGCCATTTTTTTCTTTGAATGGGCCTCATTACCCGATCTTATTCCATATGAATAAAACTTGAGTTTGACAAAACCCAAAAGAGGAAAAAATTCCTTTTGTGGCTTCTAATCCTCTTGGAGAACTTGATGATGTCCCGAAAACATTGAAAACTACATGTATGCCCCCAGATTGATTTACGGGTCTCTTGATGGGTGCTTGTATGTAAGCTCCCCATTGTCCATTTTCACTCGGGAGGTGAAAGTAGATAACACATACCACTCCAACTGACCATATTCAAGATATTGCCAATGTCTGTGTTATTCATCAAATTACTGAACATGATGTAGCTGTTAAGCTACTATCTTCTTCATTCAAAGGAAAATCTCTTCAATGGTTTAGGAGTTTGGCATCAGGGTCAATTAATAATTGGGATGATATGGGAACAACCCTTTACAATCAATTTGGGGAAAGTGCAGATAACCTCTTGTAGACACCAAAAATATACACCCACCTATCTTCATTCAATTATCCACTCATTCACAACCATAGGACAATTAAAACACGCCACTACATTATTTTGTTCCTTTTCACAATATCTCTTGATCTAGGCAATCCACTTAGTACCCTTAAATTAATTAATTTAATCAATTACACCCACCTATCCTAAGTCATAATCCACCCTATTTTATTCAATTAATTAATTAATCATATTCCTATATTCCTATTTCACCCCCATGTGAAATCATCTTTCACAATAGTTAAGTCTAGTTTAAAATTAATAAGGAAACCTTCCAAAATCACCCATGGTCATTCTAACAAACCCATTCCTAACTTAAAACCATATAACTAAAATAATCTCGATACTTAGTCCAGTTACTACATTTTATCCCTCGAAATCCCAAATCAAATCAAGTTCGAATTAACAAGATAATCATCCTTATCACTCCTAAACTCAAACTGACCAAAATCGCCAACAATTTCTTCAATCACTGGCAATCTATATAAACCATCTTCTCTTCCTCTCTTGGGGACCATCCACAATAATCTACGAGCATTCTTACATTTTGATTTTTTATCAAAATTCATCAATGTCACTCTGCATCAACGTGAACATGATATCATCCCACATTCTCCTTCGTGATCGTTAAACATCCTGGATTCATTTTGAAGCTTGTTCATTTTCTAACTACAAATATTGTCAACCTCTCATCTTTCATTATCAATCAAGGACATGTTTTTGTCCTCTCATTTTGTCTCTGCATGCCAATATTATTATCTGACCATTTATTGTCTTATTTTCACCTCTGATAGATCATAATTCCATATTTATTAGTCAAATATTTCATTTTATTAGTCTATTAAAAATATTGTAGGATCACCTGTGATTCCTAGATTCACCTACAATTCTTATGCATTCTATTTTTCTTGCAGTCAGATTTCATTCAATAATTCCTATCAATTACTCTTATCTCTTGTGTTTTGTAACATTTTTTCAAGAATGACTTCTGTTATATGGCCATAAACGGACCCAATCATCCAATCACAAGCATCAACTCTTAACCGATCATCCATCATCCACTTCATTGGGAGAAATACGATATTTTTCACAACCTCGAGTTGTGAGCTATTCATTCAACCCCCTTTGACAAACTAGGGCACATTTTTGAATTCAACTAGAGGATCCATGAAGCTACTAATGAATTTTGGGAGACTTATTATGATGTAAAATTAATCTGAGCTGATATCACTTTTCTTGAGCACCATTACGAGGCTATATTAGACATTCCTGAAGGCTCTAACATTGATTCTGAAGTATAATTTGAAAGTGAGCCCAATTTTGAGGAATCCTATTCAGACCTTGCACAATAATACGCCACCAAAGGAGAATACTCAGACTTCTTCAAGGATGATTATATCGAGGAACTTGATTTATAATTCTCCAAGGAGGACAACCCATACTACTCTGTGGGTTCAAATTTCTCTGAGAATCTGGAGACCGATCATGATTTTGAATTTGAGCCTTAGTCATATTTCTTTCTATGTTATCACAATTAGCTGTAATGATCTAAATAATTCATAAACATTTTCTCATGTATTTCATATAGCATATGCTGTATTTCATTTACATAAATAAGTGTCTCAAAGTGGGTTGACATCCATACAAGGAAGTCCTTTGACTTATGGGAACTAGCCTTTGCCAGGGTAACCCACCTACCTATATTAATAATCCTCCTTTGTTTAAGTATTGGTGATCTACATGTCTTATCATGATAGAGGAGCTGGTTTCATTTCTTCCATAGAGCGTAACAATCAAATTTCCTTCAATCACATCCATGTGTATCACGAAAACCCCGCCATATCGAGGTTTGATGAGTCTTATTATATTGATTATTTAATTAGGTTGAAGAGGTAAGATTTATATTAAACACCTCTCCTTGTTAGAATAATTGAAAAATATAAAGAGGTCTCCCAATGAGCTCATGGTGGACTTCAACTTAAGATTTCATAAGACATGGGATAAAATTGCAGTCCTCGTGAGACCCTCTCCACAAGGTGATTTTATTTATTTCTTGAGAGCATTAAACTATAATATTTATATCATGATTCAATCTTAGGGGGTGAAAAATTTCTTGGTGCCTTTGCAATAAGTATTAGAGCCGAGAATTATCTAATACAATCTGGGAAACTAGATCCTAGATCACCCATGCCCTTGTACCCTGAATTTCCTCAAGCTACTCAACCCTCTATTACTCCTATCCCCGAGTATAAATCCCAACCCACTACCTCTATATCTTATTCTCCCACACATTAAAAGGAGGATGAAGAGATGATGACCTTGATTATAAATTTTTCCAACAAAGTTATATCCTTGAAAAAAAAACTATCTCAATATTATAGAAATTATCCCAACCACGGGTAATTTTCAAACCAAGGATTTAACCAAGGTTATCATTCATTTAGTAACTAACATCCTAATAAGAGATATGGACAAAATAAACTAAATAATAAGTGGTGGGGTCAAAATGCACCTCTTCCACTAGCAACCTTTTCTCCTACTCAGCCATTTCCTACTATTAGATCAAGTAAAGCATTGGTTTTAGTGCATATAATGTAATACAAGAAATAAAATGACATTTCCCTTGCAGCCAACCATATAATCAACTTATTTGTGCAAATGCACTACACACTCAATAATTTATGGCTCAAAATTCTTTCAATCAACAAGAACCATTGGTAGAAACATCCAATCCTAATGTGGAAGGAGGTCCAAGAGATCAATCCTAACATCAATCTCATATTATTTAGGGCCGATGAATTTTGTGCAACAAATAAAGCACTCAGAAGTTCTAACAAATCTTAGACTAGTGTTTCTCATAACACAAGATCTGATAAAAGGATGTCAGAATATCAACCTTCATCTTCTTCTAATCAAGGCAATGCTTTTGACAAAGAAAAAGAAGTTGGTGCAGACCCAAATAAGAACAAGTTGTCTGAGGTTCCTAACAAATTTGTTTTGAACAAGGAAGTTACTTCACAACCAAAGATGCCTATCCAAAAATTTTAGCAACCAAGGAAGGAGAATCTTGAACCACAAATGCATAAATCGATAGGCATTGATTTCAATATTGTTGAGCAAATGAAGAAGACAAATGTTAATGTGACAATGTGGGATGCTCTTGTAGACACCTAAAAGTTAGCACCGCTAATCCCCATGTCCATTTCCGCTACCACCCCTTCATTATCACATAACTATCATATTATAAATTAAATCCTTTACCCTAAGTCTGATTTCTCCCCATTATATTTACTCCCTATGACTATCATTCTACAACTATAAAATCCTATTTTATTCCTCTTAAAACCACTCAAACCACTTACAAACAAAAATAAAATAAAACAAAATAAAATCAACAACTTATAAACAATTTTACAACCTCCCTGACCCGCATAACCTCTTTCCAAAACACACCCATTGTCAGAACAAACAAAAATACTAATTTGGGAGGTAGTTTCAACCTTTTTCTTCTAAAACCCTAATCGTCAGCGACCCAACCCAATCGCTAGTGATTCGTCTCCAAAAAAATATCAATTTAGGAGGGAGTTTTAACCTATTTACCATAAAATGTAGATCACCAGTGACCCGTGCAAATCACCAATGATTCTCTCTGGTCAGTGGTGACCCTGTATAAACAAGTTCCATGCCTTCATTTCAGGAGCTTCCTCCATTTTAGCTGATAGCTTGCAGCTGAACATGGCTTAAGGACTTCATATCACATTTTATTTATATCATAACCCTGTCATAGAGCCAGACATCATCACAACAAAATTTAAATCCATTAATATATCTTATTCAACCTTTGGAGGCCATTCAAACATCTAGGAGTCAATCTAACAATCTTTGGGCATCTACAATCTCCCTCTCTCGGGTAATATCATTTGTTAGTCTTTATTTATCAAGTGGTACAAGGTAAGTACCTTCCCTTTTGCATTATCATCTCATTTTTTTTTCATTTGCAAACATCAATCAAATTTATTTTGTTTATTATTAGCCTGTGCATTTCGATAACAATCACCAAAAATTCTCCTAATCGCCAACATATCATCCCAATCACCGACGATTTTCCTAAATCACCGACGATTCCTATCTGTTAGAGCATCTGAACCCTAAGTTTTTTCTTCCGACATTCAGATCCCATCATTTTTCACTCATCTATATTTTACAAGTGTCTTTCTAGCCTATGTTTTCTCCTTTGAGCCATCACTCTATCAACTATCTTAAATCCAACATATTGCTCCATCTCACCTTTGTGAGTACACATCCATTTATACATCCTTGCTCTTTTGATCCATTTTGTGATCCTTAGACTCCTATTGGATTAGATATCACCATACGACCATCATATAGCCTTGAACCACGTAATTACCATTGCCTTTGAATGTTTTGTTATATCATCTGTTTTATCATTTTATCTTATCATTATCAGATTGATATCCTTGCAAGGAAGTCCATTGAATTTTGGGCACTAGAATTTTCCAAGAAATCCACAATATATCTATATAATCCTATATTTTTTTGAGTGTTTGTACATTACAGGTAGCTTATCTCATTGGAAAGAAGAAGTTGTGTGCATGATTGGATCCATCGACATTAATCATCCATCAAGATCAACATCAGTTATCTCACGGGTATTGATAAACCTATCTGTCTTCTGAGTTCGGGTTTGTTTTTGTTGTTTCACTTCATTAATTTAAAGTAGGAAAGAAAAAACTCTCTGAACATATTTGCACACCTAGTGGGACCCTGTCCCTTTTACTTCATTTCAATTTTATCAAGAATTCATTTTTAGGCGTTCTACTCTGTAATCGTTGTATGCAGTGAAAAAAACTACAGTAATGAAAGATGAACAAAATACAATGCAAACCTTCCCTGTACTTTCTTCAATGTAAACCTCAATAAGGGTCTCCTATGGAAACTTGCAAATGAATGTTAGAAATGAATGTGGGTGCTCACTGAATGCTCTCCAAACATTGAATGAAATTGGTACCAACATAGGAATGTCAACGGAGTTTTTGTACTTCAAATTCAAGAGGATTTGTAAGCAAGGTAAGAATGCAATTTATAGAGGCAAAATATTTAAAATTGGTTACATACAAATGAATGCATATGCTAAAATAGCATCGTGGGAAGTTATAATAGTGTCATGGGAAATAAATGAATTAATTGCAAAAAGATGCATTCAGAAAGGTGGTTGTACGTGTAATTTAATTGCCTGCACCTTTCTAGGATTCTAGAAGTGCAGTTAACTAGGATAAGGATAGGGAGTCCAAGTGGAGTCTAGGCGGATGTTGATCAAGTGGCAATTGACTAGGATGTGCACACACTTAATTAATTAATTATTTAATTAATAAATAATAATTAACTTAGCTAAAGGGGTAAAAAACGATACATGGGATTAAATTAATTAATCCAAAGGGGTACAATGTGTATGAATTAATTAATTTAATCAATTAATCACAAATGAGTGAATAATAGGGTGTACTAGGATAACACTGGGAACAAGTGGAAACAGGAGTGTAATTTTGGGGTGTCTACATGTTGCCCCTCTTTAAAGTGCTATTACAAAGTAATAGTGTTTTAAAGATAGTAGACGCATGCAGATCGGCGAACGAAAAATTGTGAAGCTTTGGGATGCCCTGGAAAACAAAGTAGCATTACGAAGCCTCGAAAAGCAGAATGGTAGAGGAATGCCCCCTCAAGTGGGTGGATGACGCAACAAGGCGGAAGACCAACCACTTGATAGGAAGAAAAACAAGGGATTAGAACAAGGATGGGAAATGACTATGTTTGTAGCACGAGCATTATTTGGAGAATAATTTTTTAAAGCAACTTGATTTTTGTTGTTGCACAATATAGTTGTCACCATGATTATGAATAGAATCAAGATGGTTAACCCAGATGCGTGTAAACAAATACACATAGTAAAGAAAAGATAAAAAGGAAAACAAACCCAATATACAAATTAGGTGCCGACACCCAGGGGTTATAAAGGAACCAAGATGTGATCACACTACTTGTAAGTGGTCCAAAAAAAGTAAACATCAACAATGCAACACAAAGTCGAAAAAGAAGACAATCAGCCATGCCCCTAATGTGTACCACAATAATGATTAAGTAGATACAAATGCTCCCAAGTGGGAATAGGATCAGACTAAAAGAGCAGAGTTAAAGTGACTCCTTATGACACTCTTGTTAAATCCGTTATGCAAATGATCAAAGTTGAAATTGTCCCCAGGTGAAGTTATATCACGAAGGAAAAATAATTTTGTGATTTGCCCCAAACAGAGTTGGCATATCATGCAAAGGGAAGAAAGAGATAATTGTAAGATTGGCATGAGCACTAGGGTAATAGATAAAAGTATGACATTTATCAAGAGTGTATTGAGATGTTGACTGGTTCACCTTAAGGGTTTTCCAATTGTAGGATTCTATATGACAAGTGAATGTTTATTCGAATTTTTTTTGTATTTTTTTTAGTTATTTTGAATTTTGAGATATTTGATTTTTTTATTTTGATTCATATTGATTTTTTTTTGGATTTTTGAAATATTTGATTTTTTTTTGGATTTTCGCAAGTTTTGAAATACAAATACAAACAAAAATGAAGACATTTAATGGCTTAAATAAACCAAGAGGAAAACAACAACACGTGTAAATGACAAAAATATATAAAATAAGCAATAGAAAGAAACCCAATATGAACATGAATGGAACCACACCAAAGTTATATGTGAACTAGGATGTGAATAAATTTCCTGGAATTGGTTAATAAGCGCATTCCAGATACACAGAGTACTGATTATTCAAACTAGCAAACATAAGAAACTAAACTAAAAATATACAATACAAAATTCCATATGTACAAATGTTAAACAAGCAAACAAGCTAATGAACAAAAACACACTAATGTAAAAATTCTAATAAATAAACAAATATATACAAATGTTAAGTTGCCCCCAAGAGAAAGCCAAAGCCAAGTGATGTCCCCTAAGCAAAGTTACATTGCAAAGAGTGGCTTGATTGATTGGAAAAAATAAGTATGGGAACAATTTGACTAAACAAACATGGAAAATGAAATTACACAGTTGTGAGTGTGTTGCTTTTTTTTTAGAAAGTATTTTTGAAACATTTTGTATGTTTTTTTATGCATTTTCTGAAAAATTTTATATTGTATTTTTTAGGTATTTTAAAACAAAAAAAAAATTTTTTCTGAAGTTTTTTGAAACGTCTTTTTTGAATATTTTTGGTCTTTTTGGAATTTTTGAACCACATGCCAAAGAAGACGGAAAGGAAATTCCCCAGTCAAAACCAACATACTACATATGAAGGAAGTGAACAAAAGCATAATGGAAGGAAACACAATAGTGGTAGACAATGGGCATGAATACCTAATAAGGAAACATGTGACACACAACAAGGTGAAAAGTTACAAGTGGAAAACAAAGTGAAATGACGAAACATGTGGATTCCCTGATATGCCCCCAGTACAAGGGTTAGTATTTGGAGACTTAGGAGTATAAATTATTTAGATGAATGGCATTCATAGGCTCATTCAACTCTTTTCCATCCTTGGTAGATAGTTTTTATGCACCAAATCCAAATTTAGTAGTTATAACATAAGGACCTAACCAATTAGGCTAAAATTTGCCCTATTTTTCTCATGGTTTAGTTTTGTTCTTCTGATTTTCCTTTAGGACCAAATCATAAATTTCAAACTATTGAGGTTTGATCTTACAATTATAATTATGACAAAATATATTCTGATATACCTACATATGGTCTAAGGAGCGAAGTCATCTCTTATCTAGTAATTCTAGCTCTATAATGTGTGCAACACAAAAATCCTCTTCATGAATGAGATGTTGGAGGGAGACATGAAGTGAAGATAGTTCAACTTTGACAGGTAATATGGCTTTAGAGCCATATACTAGGGAAAAATGAGTAGCTCTTGCAGGTGTACAAAAGGAAGTGCGGTAGGTCTAGAGGGTGGGATATAACTGCGTATGCTAATTATGTCTGTGTTTATTGACTATATTTTCCAAAATGGACTTGATAGTCTTGTTTGATGCTTTGGATTTTCCATTACATTGTGGATGATAGGGTGTAGCCCATTTTAGGCAGATATTATATTTTTTAGCTAGGGATTTGAGATCCTTATTTTTGAAAGAACCACCATTTTCAGTGACAATAGCAATGGGGATGCCAAAATGATAAATAATATGATTGAAGATGAATTTAGAAGTATTTCACCCAGTAACATTAGTAAGAGGCATAACCTCAACCCATTTGGTGAAATACTCAGTGGCAGTTATAATAAATGTGTGGCCATCAAAAGATGTGGGCTTTATTTTTCCAATAAAATAAATTCCCCATTTTGAGAAAGGCCAAGGTGAAGTAATAGGTTATAAGGCTTGGGATGGTGCATGAATGAGATTATCACATTTTTGGAAAGCCTGACATTTCTTCACAAAGTTGCATGCATCTTCCTCAATTGTGGGCCAGTAGTATCTAATGCGTAAACTATTCTTTGCAAGGACTGTTCCACTGGTATGGGCACCGCAAATACCCAAATGTACTTTAGCTAGCATCTAATTAGCTTCATCCTGATTGAGACATCTTAAGAGATTCCCATCAGAGCCTCTTTGATACAAGGTGTCAATAAGAAGGGTGTAGTGTAAAACACATTATGCTAAAGATATTTTATTAGTTGAGTTAAAATTAGGGGGATAGGATTTAGTTTGACTAAAGGTGTATATATCATGGTACTAGGGATGATCAGGACCAAAAATCTCACAAACCATGGTGGAATCCTACAATTTGTATGCGTGCACCAAAATATGTTCAACAAGGAACTCATTGTAAGTTTGATTAGTGTCAACCGAAAGAAGGGGGTGATAGTTTCCATGGCATCTACTAATTTTTTTTATATGTGAGGAACTTGTTCAAAATCGATAATCCAAAAATACCCTCTAAGGCTATCAACCATTCTTTTATAAGGTAAGAGATTTTCATCTTTTACCTAATATTCTCTATTTACTTGATTAATGACTAGAAGAGAATCGCTAAGAACTGTCAACTCTTGAAGGTGCCATGAGATAGAAAAACCTAAGCCTGCTATTAGTGCTTCATACTCTGCTATGTTATTTGTGTAAGGGAAGTTGATACAATAAGATTTAGGTATGAGTTCTCCATCCGTTGTACACAAGAAAATCCTTTCTCTAGAACCATGGATATTACAAGATCCATCAAAAAATAATGTCCATAAGGGTGTTTCTTCTATGTGTTGGTTCAAAAATCTGTCGCTTGGGTAGATTTATGGATAGACGAGCCAATGGTGTGCAGGGCATAGCCCCTCTTTGAGTCAGAAAAGTGAAACTAGTTTATTGCTATTCTACCAGTAGGAATCTATGCAAGTATCACAATATTCTACCTTCAGGGGTTTGGGATCTCATCCCAGTAGGGGTGTTTCCAACTATGGAAAGAAAGGAACGAAGGGGGAGATGGAGGAAAGATCAGATCTGAAGGGAGAAAAAAAATTAATTCCAAAGCAGAAGGGTCAAAGGGTCTATGGTTTGGGTTGGTAGTAAACAGAGCCGAACCTACTTGCATAGACGAATAAAGCAATACTGATGAATAAATGACAACAAAGTAGAAGCAAATCCAACAGAACAATCACACAAATCTAACATAAGAAAGATATGATATTAAAACACATGTATTCAGCACAAAGTCTAAATATATTGTATTTAATGTTTGTTTCTGTTACAAAGAATTCAAAATCTTCTTCTTACTTCTATTTCTCATCTGAAAATTATTCACCCCCCCGAATACAACAAGTATTCAAGTATTTATAGAAGAAGGAGAAGAAGGAAGGCAAAAAGGAACCAACCACCTATTTACATAATATCTACAAAATATCTTAAAGTCATGTTGACTTTTGACAACTTGATGGATGACATCATCCCATGGTGCAACATGGATGATGTCATCATTTGTGTCAACATACTTTAGACATTTCCAAAAAGAAAGTCGAAGAAGAGAGATAAATTATTCTTCGTTGTCATCCCGCGGCTGAAAGGGGGGATCCTGCTTCTGCTGTTGCTCAGGTGACGTGATGTGGAATTGGGCACGGTATTCCATGAACTTATTGATCACGGGCTCTAGTTGATCCTGGGAAGGATCCTTGTGTTGCTTAGTGATAGCCTCAAAAGTCTCCCACTCATCTGTGAGCTTCTCTGGGAGTTTGGAATATTCATTCTCTGCTTCTATTAAGAACCCGATGAAGTCCCGACAGGCCAGCAGGTTATTGATGGATTCTACGTCAAAAGTGACCTCTGGGCCTAGCCCTTGCGAAATGATCTCCTTGAAGATCTGAATGGTTTCGTCAACCTTCCTTAAGGAGAAAGAAGGAGTAAGCAACCCTGGAGACATCGTTAGAACAATTTGTTCCATCCGATGCATTGCGTCCAGGGATTCTTCCTTTACCTTATCAATCTTTTCGAGGACGAATTGCAGTTGATCCATTCGGTAATCCAGAGTGGAAATGGTTTTATTGAGGGCCTTGGGGTGACCGAAAATACTGAACTTGACCAGATCTTTGACTGAACAGTCAAACATTCTTTGAAAGGTCTCATGCTGCAGCCTAGCATGGTCCAGCTCTTCGGATATGGGTCCTACTAATGCCTGGAGTTATTTGTTTGCCTTGTTGATGTTCAGATATAAATTGGTGAACTTGGTGATCACTTGTTCACTGTCCTTGAGGATCTGGCTCCTCTAGGTAGAAACTGCCATACCCTGCTCGCCAATCTTTGCATATTCATTAATTTTATCTTGACTTAGAGGCTCAGGAGTTTTGGCGGTAGTTGTGGGAGGTGCACTGCCCATCTTCTGTAAGGCGTGGAGCAAATGTTTATTTTGCTCTTTCAGTAGCCTTTTCTCTTCTTTTGCTTCTTTTGCTTCTTGTAGAGGGTGTCAACTGCAGATAGGGCCTCTCCTTGAAGGCTTTCAGAAGATGTCCCCATTGTGACTTGACTCACGCTGTAATTTGTCGAAGACAGATCCTTTTTATCTTTCAGAGGATTGGGGTATGCGATCTCCATTACCCTCTCTCCCGAAACACTTTGAGAGAAGCATGTGATAGGCTTTTGCTTCTTTTCCCCTTTTGACAGGATAACAGAAAAGTCCATCGGTGCAATGGGAACTTTCCTTTTCTGTTGACTTAAGTGCTAAGAGATCTAGGCTGGACTTAGGGGAGCAAGACCAGAAACAGAGAAGGGGGCAACTGCAGTAGTAGAAGGGAAAAACGTGGAGACACGTGGCGGCGGCATTGAGAGGGAAGCCGAGGAAGTGCTCACAAGAGGAAGGGGTACTGTAGGAGAGGAAGACATAGGAAGGGAAGGGAGCTCAGAGATGAGGGAAGAAATGGAGGGGGACAACTCCGCGAGAGAGGAGAAGATGGACGAAGAAGCAGGAGGAATAGAAGAAGAAGGGGGAGAGGACACGACCAAAGGAATGGCTACTTGAGTCACTCGAGGAGGGGAAGGAGGAGAAGGAGAAGGAACAGAAGGGACTTCGCTTGTTACAGTCGTGGCCACATCTTGAGTGGATGTTCTTATGGGAACATCTTCCGCCGCTTCTTTCTCTAGAGAAGCCAGAGTTATAACTTGTTCGGGTGTAGCGGAAGGAGGACTTTCAGGAGCTTCCTCTGGGGTGGAGCTGGATTCACCCTCTTTGCCTTTTCCCTTGCCTTTTGGCTGCTGTTTTGATCGAGGAGGTGCGTTACCCAATGGAGAGGTTGTGAAATCGACTCTGAGGTAGATGAGCCCGTTCATTTGGCACAAATGCTTTGTTCTGTGCAGAGTTTCCTTGAATCTCTCCTCGATTGTTTGAGGAGCTTTAGTTCTCTCAATCACCGTGAAAGGCCAATCATCCCCACCTGTGTCAAGATACACTTGATCCAATTCTTGCTCAGTAGTTTGGTAGCCTTTGGGGATGATGGCCACCCCGTACTGGATGATTTCTGCTAAGGCCAAGCGAGAATGGTCCTTCCTCCTGAGCTCAACCTCATGATATATATCGATGTAGATATCTTTGATCTGAGGGATGTGGATTGGGTCGAGCTTGGCTCTAGGTAGATAATTTCTCGGGTCGAAGGTGGGCCTTACTGGGAAGTTATGTTTCAGATTCAGTAGCTCCAACTCTGCAAACATGTCTTTCACCTTGTGGTGAGTGAGACACGTATACCTACCCACTGTGAGGGGGAAAGGAGTTCCACCCTTCTTTCTCTTGAGGCACTTCTCATGGTAGGTGATTAGCTGCCTTGACAGCTCAAGTAGGATTAATTTGGGACCGGCATACCTTAGCAGTTTAGTTGGTTCCCCCAAGAAGTTAGCAACACTTAGATAGGTGAATGTGGGGAATTGAGTGAACAGGCCCCCCCACTTATCGGTAGCTGCTACAATACTCTTGGTCATGCGACCATGAGTCATATTTGGCCTCAACAGGTAGATGATGAAATAGAAGAATGCATCATTGATCTTTGTAAATTGGGGGATGCTATTTTCTAGCTTCAGTTCTGGATAGTATTCATAGATTTTAACCTGGGGCGAAACCCCACACCACATCAAAGCTGGATAATCTCTTTCTGAAGCTGTAGCATAGTGTTTCACACAGAATGTTTCAGCTTTTGGAATAGAGTTGCTTCTATCCTTTCATTCCTTTGAGAAACAGATAAGGGTTAGGGCTAGGAGGAATACCTGTTGAATGTCGAGAGGGTGTACGCGTACCGTAGAGAAAGATCAGATCGACTGCGAAGAACTCCTTTTTGTCTTAGAAGGACAACCTGTAAGTAAGAATACAAGACCACCAGATTTTAATTAGACAATAAATGAGGGAACTGCCTTGGGCCCAGGAAATATAAAACTTCCTTTCGAAGGTGGTCAGTTCCCTTGCTAATATGAATTAACACAAATTATTGTAAAATCACAATTTAATTGCCTCGTTGAAACAAGTAGAGGAAAGGCTGGTTTTTGGTTTTGAATCACAGTGACCAATGCTAGTCACTGTCACTGTTACCGGTTGATATTAACCGATATCGGTAGGGGCAATGTTTTAGGGTCTTTTGGTGAAGGTTGGTTGTAGGGTGGTTGTGTTGTTTATAAGGCTGGTAAATGAGTGGGGTTAGGTAACGGGGTGATGAGAGAGAATTAGAGAGTACGGGGAGGGTGTTCTTGGGGTAATGTAAGGGTAGAGGAATGACAGTTAGATGTAGTGTGTTGCTGGGTAGTAGATCTAGGAATAGACTTATGATGGCTGTGATTTAGAAGTTCAAGAAATGTTATTAAAAGGACATACAAGATACTACTTACTGGTTATTGATGAGGATGCAGGTCCAAGGACTGTGATGACAAAGGTAGAAATTAGGTAGGATGACCTGACAATCAGAAGATGAGATATCTTCCCTCCCGATGTTTGGATGAGTGTCGCAGGGCTCTGGTTACTCAGTGGCAGCCTCCGGCTTGATGTCCTCCTCTGCTAACTCTTCTTGTTTCTTCACTTGTCCCTGCTCGACCAAGTAAACTCTGGATCCTTTCAATGAATTCTAATTCAGATCAATGAAAAATCCACCCTTTTGTTTTTGGTTGGGGCTGGTCATTTACAGGGAACCGATGGCGGTTACATAACCGACGGTGGTCGAGTAGGAACTGGTATCGGTCAGGTCAAAGTGGGCCATTTTTAGTAAAATAGCCAACATTCCCTCCTTTTCTCCCGAGGGATTAGTTGCGGGCTTGGTCAAGTCATTACGAGGTTGGTTTTAGGTGCGGGTGAGGAGTCATTTAGTCATGGGTGTGGATGTAGACCAAGTTATAGGTCTTAATTAGGTTAGTTTAGGGTTAGGAATAGGTCATGATGAGGTGGCGAAATGAGGTGGTAGGTATGGCGATGTGGATTTATTCATTATAAGGTAATTAATAAATAATTGTGTAAGGTTTAGGTGATGAGGTTAGGTTGCGAAATGAGATGCGGGGCACAGGGGGTTGTAAGACACAAATTTGGTGTCTACACATAGACCATGTAGGAGTTCATATAGAACCTCCCTGTTGTGTTAAATTGTTGTAGCTGCTCGGAGATTGTGATGCTTATGATTTTTGCCCACTCAAAGCGTTGATCGGGCACATTTTTGTTCATTGTTTCTAGGTACCACAACATCCACTTGTGAAAATAATGGGCGTCAGGAAGCCCAAAGACTCTGCTCAGGAACATGATGGCGTCGCTGAGTTCCTCTGAAAAGTCACTACAATGAATGACTTGTGGCCACCGAGTCACCACATTTTTATTCTTCAAATATACCTCGTTCATCAGCTGCATGCACTGATCTTCATTGTCGTCCCAGGCCTTGATGCAGTCTTCCCGACTGACGGCCACAAAGTGCCGGTGGTGAGGAATGCCGAGCATTATTTCAAAGTGGTGGGAAGTGAGGTTGATTATAACCTCGCCCTTCTCATTGTGGACACATCTTGTGTCTTTATTGTAGCATCAGGAAACAACCATCATGAATTCGTTGTTCATGGCGCTAACTGGGATCCCACCAGCAAAGTGCAGGGCATTGCCTATCAATTTGTCCATCCATGGACTTCTTGTGACCTTCCTGGTTCTGGCCTAGAACTCCTCCATATCAATGTGTCCGAGCTCTGAGTCTCTGATATCTAGGTCACACTCTACCTGGGACTCGGGCATCCTGACTCTCTGATACTAATACTTCATTTCTTCTTATGTGAGCTTGGCCTTGCCTTTAGATTTGGTAGGTCTCTTGCTTGATGTTGACATATGTACTTCTAAGCTTAATTTCTGATCTACAAGAATAAGAAGTGAAACCCAACGCAAGAAAGTCATATCAGATATTTGATCTTCCATTAAAGTGTCAATAGAAGAAAGAGTTAGTGATTTTAATGCCTCAGGGCGCAGGGCGCATGAATATTGCAATTTACAGGGAAAAATGGTATGGTGCATAGGAAAGGACTGTTGCAAGAGATAAATCAGCACCAAAGGGTGCATGACGCATGGATGCTGCAGGGTACATTTTTGTTGATGCAATTAGTAGTGCGCCTGCACCATGTATATGTATTTTATAACGAGCGCATGGATATAGCATGTTACACGGATACAGGATGTGCCAAAGGGCACATGATGTGTGCATGTTACATCATTTTTTCGTGTGCCAAGGGGAACTTGGCGCAGCGCATGGAAGGTCTGCATGACATGATGTTGTTGTGGTGACAGATGCACCTGCGCCATTTATAGCTTTGTTCTTAGCGCATATAAGGTTGGTGTTACATTGATGCAGGGGTGCACCGAAGGGCGCAAGGAAAGCGATTGCAACAAACAAGGGAAGTGTGCCTTGAGGGTGCAGCTGTTCTTTGTGTAACAGACATGGTATATGCACCATTGGTGCGACTGAATGTTGTGTTACAGGGGTGACAGATGTGCCGAAGGGGGAAAAATTAGAGTCTTCTTTTCAGGCTATGATCCTTTTTCGAGGGGTTTCACATGTGGTTAAGCTCCTTTTGCAGGGTTTATTGGGTTATGAAGAAGCTTTATTTAGAGAGTTCCAAGACATTTTTTAGGACAGAGTTCCCCCTACCAGCAAATCTGGAAAGAGGGGGGAAAAAGCATGGGTAGAGAAAAATGGAAAGGAGGACGGGGAGCTCATGTTTTGACAATCTCTTTAGCTCAATCCAAACCAGCAAGCACAAAACACACAAAAGGAATGAGGACCTCTTACCAGGATATATAACGAAGAAATGTGCAAACAGGTCCACAAAGCATTTTGAAAACGACAGGGCAGGTGCACTAGCAGGTATAGAGAAAAATCACGTGATTTGTGTTGGATGACAATGACAGCGTAGATGCACCTATATATAGGTGAGGAGGTAATAAATGTGCCACCAACTTTTTCAAATGGTGCATGAAAAACACTGTCGACATAAGAAAACATGCGCCCTTGGCGAACTAAAACACTTGCCAACACGAAGTTATGTGTGCCAATGGCACACCAAAAGTGATGTCGACATAAGAATATGTGTGCCCTTGGCGCACTGGGTGCATCAAAAAGTGGTGCAACAAAAGTGATGTTGAGATGAAGGTGCATGCGCCTTGGTGCATGCAAGGAAGAATCAACATAGAGATGCACAGCAAAACACCTGTTGACACTTCAAACCATGTGCCAAAGGATTTAAAGGGGGCGCATCAAAACTTGATGTTGCATAGTCATTATGTACGCCCAACCAAAAAAGACCAAAAATGGCTAAGTTCGGAAAACTAGATTTCCCGGGAAAGGATTTTGCAACGTTCCGAATGCAAGGGTCCCCTGATGAGGGACCGGAACAAAATTTGGTAGGTTATCTGTAAAATTACCCTTGCCAATTTTATGGGATAACAACTGGCTCTTTCTGGGGACTATCTCTAAGCAGACCTCAGGGGTAGAGAATCCTAGATCTCACGTGCCTATCCATTGGGTAACAGAGTCAAAAAAAAGGGGGACCAGAAAGGGAAACACACAACCAACAAAAGCAAACACATGAAAAAAACAAACACACAACTGAAGTAAACTGTACAAAGAAGAGAGCAAGCTCTACTTCCTGAAGGTTTTCAGATGTTTCCCGCTATAGGGAAGTAGGAGCTCAGTTCCATCCAGATACGAGAGATAGAAACTATTCTCTCCGTTTAACTACTTGATCTTGAAGGGCCCTCTCCATAGGGAATCAAACTTTCTGTGCATGCCCTTTGGCTCTCTTTGTTTTTCCCACAAAAGGACAAGGTCTCCCACCTGGAAATTTCTTTGCTTAGCTTTTTTATCGAACAATCTTTTAACCTGATTCTGATTGTTGGTGATCTTGTCGACCACCCTTATTCTCTTTCCCTCGAGCTCTACTAGATACATGATCCTCTTTTCAAGGGAATTTTGAAAAGTTTCATCTTCGATTGCTCGTGCCAAACGTAGAGCAGGGAGTTTAGCGAAAATGGGAAGCTCGGCGTCGATGCCATATAACACTTGAAAAGGTGACATACCGAGAGATCTCTTGGGAGCAATGTGATCTACCCACAAGGCATCGTATAAGGACTTGTGCCACATTCGTTGATTCTCATCCACCAGCTTTCGTATGATGGTCACTAAGTTTTTGTTACTGGATTCTGCTTGACCATTTCCCTGAGGGTAATAATCTGAGGCGTGAGCTAAAGTTATCCCATATTCATAGCAAAAACTAATAACTTCCTGTGAAGAAAAGTTAGAAGCATTATCAGCCACAATCTTGTTTGGGATGCCAAACCTGACAATGATATTTTCTTTAATGAAACTGCAAACAACTTCGGAAGTGGCATGTTTGACAGGTATGGCTTCCACCCACTTGGTGAAGTAATCTGTTATTGTTAGGACATAACTATGTCTGGCACTCGACTGGGGATTGAGTGCGCTGATAAAATCAATTCCCCACTGTTTGAATGGTTCGTCGACAATGACTGGCCTGAGGGGAAAAGCAGCCAACTTGGGCTTTCCGAAAAACTGCTGACAAGGCTCACATTTTGCTACCCAGGTGGCTGTATCTTGGAAAAGCGTCAGCCAATAGTACCTGACCTGGATGATCTTGTGTGCTGTCACAAAAGAGGAGAAATGGCATCCACAGGTTGAATTATGAAAAATTTCAAGTAACTTCACCTGCTGTGGCTTGTCGACACATCGCAAGAAGACACCATCTATCCCGCGTTTGTATAAACCATCATCCTAGATGACATATTTGGCTGCTCTGAGCTTTATAGTGTGCTTCTCCTTTGCAGTTAGGTGAGATGGGCATTCACCGTAGGCGAGGAAGAAAGCAATATTGGAATACCACTCATCGCTGGTTACGACAAATAGGACCAGAGGCAGTGAATCGAGTTTATCTAGCTGACTTTTTGTTTCATTGGTGCAATCATCTTCTTCCCCAAAAACTTCTGATCCTTGGTTTTCAGCCATAAGTTGACATAAGCCTTTACCTCTTACCAACTTGGTTGGTTTTATATCTAGATCGTACTCCTGGACCTTTGTAATCCAATTTCCGCGCAAGCTTCCTAACTCTTGTTGAGTTAAAATTGATTTGACTGCCATGTCAGGAACTAGCACCACTGTATGAGAATTTAAAATGTAATACCTGAAGTTTTTGACTGCTTTGACAACGACGAAGGCATGGTTTTCTAACTGAGACATTTTTAATTTGTGAGGCTTGAGGGGAGAGCTTATGAACGCAATTGGGGATTCAACATCCTCAGAATTATTTTGCATCAAGATGGTAGATATAGTATGCTCAGATGCATAGCTATACATGATAAAATCCTTGGAGAAATCAGGACATACCAGGACTGGTGCGTGAGCGACGGAAGCTTTTATTTCTTCAAACGACCTCTTCCCTTCTTCCCTCCATCAGAAAGTTGGTGACCCTTTCATCATGTCTAATATATGACGAGTCTTTTCAGTAAAGTTGGGAAAAAAACACCTGAGAAAGTTCACCTTTCCGAAGAAATAATGAATGCTGGTCTTACTTGTAGGCAAGGTGAGGCTCTGAATAGATTTAACTCTTTCGGTATCTATCTTCGTTCCTTCTTTGCTAACAACATGCCCCATCAAATTTCCTTCTATGACTCCAAAAACAGATTTTTTCGGGTTCAGGGAAATCCCATGCTCTCGGCATCTGGCCAATACTTGCTCCAGATGATCAAAATGATCACTTCGTTGTTTAGAGAACACAGTTAAGTCATCTAGATAAACCAAAATGACCTTCCCCATCATACCTTTTAATGCCAGGTCCATGGCCCGCTAAAAAGTGGTGCCAGCGTTGTTCAGGCCAAAAGGCATCCTGTTGTAGGCAAACGTACCCCAGGGAGTAGTGAATGTTGTTTTAAATTGATCTTCAGGTGAGACTTCAATCTGATTGTAGCTCGAAAAACCATCAAGCATGGACAACATTTCTGATCCAGTTACCGCTTGTAGAACCTGATCCATTATAGGAAGTGGGTAGTTGTCTTTTAAGGAAGCCTGATTCAAGTTTCAAAAATCTACGCATATGCGTATTTCACCATTCTTCTTGCGCACTGACACAATATTTGCTACCCAAGTACTGTGATGGATAGGAAAAATGATTCTCGCATCCAGCATTTTCTAAATTTCAGCCTGGATAGTACCTGAGATCTTAGGATTATAATGCCTCTGCTTCTGGCAAAAGGCTTTAACGTCCTCTTTCAACGGGATGTCATTCTGGACGTCCTTTGGCTTAAAAGACTTTAGATCAGTGTAGGACCATGCCAATACATCCATGTATTTCTTCAGCAGTTTGACAAACTTTCGCTTCTCTTCAGGTGTGTAACATTTTCTGATGTTCACAAATTGCGGATGTTCTACTGAACCTAAATTAACCGGTTCAGTTTCTGGGGAGGAGCTTGTACCATCTCACATTTTCTTTTTTACAAAACTGTCAAGCCTGTCGAACAACCACTCTAAAGAAACCAGGCCCTTCGGAATTTTATTTCCTTTGAGCTGACATATGCCGTCATTCCCTCCAGATTCATTTTCTTGATCGGTGACTGATTCACAACAAGTGGAAGTGGTTCCTTCAAAGTGAAGCTCCTTAAAATTTTCCACCTTTTCTAGAAAGGCAATGAGTTGATTGTCATCATTGAATAATTGCCAATGCTGAGAATTGTCTGGCACACTTGGGCAAAAAACCACCTCAATGGTGTATTTGTTTATTTTCAAACCTGGGTGAGGGAGCATGAGGGACGTTGAAACGGCCAATGAATCAGCCATGTCATTTTGAGCTCTTGGAATGGATTCTATTGAAAAGGCGTCAAATTCCTCAATACTGTCCCACACCGCATTACGGTAGTGCCTGAGCCTTTCATTCTTCACTTGATATATCCTTTTAACTTGATTTACAACTAGCTCTGCATCACCTTGCACTTTCAAATTTTTGATCCCTCTTTCCTTTGCGGCTTGCATGCCAAGTAGCAGCGACTCATATTCAACAGTATTATTTGTGTTGAAAAACTACAACTTGAAAGAGAGGGGAATAATCTCCTCCTCAGGAGATATAAGCATGCCTCCAGTGCCACATCCATTGGTTGCACAGCTGCCATCAAACTACAAAGTCCATATCTTATTAAGATCTTCTTCTCGGACGAGAACAACCATTTTTTCAGATTGGGTAGATAGGAAATAGTTCCCCATCCCTGATGATTCGAAAAGAATTTGAGCCTTAGGGTCTTCAGAGTTAGTAACCAAGTACTTCTTTTGTGATTCTGGCTCCAAAGTCTGCATTACACCTTTGACGGGGATTCTAGCCTTAGACCAGTCCATATGAATTTCTCCTCCAACCTCACTACAAAAACTCCTTCCCAGCAGAATTCCATAGGCTGCTGGAATGTTGGCAACGAGGACGGTCATTTTTACTCTTTTCTCTAGGAATACCGTAAATGCGAACTGCGCGTCTTTGATTTGACCAATCAACAGAACCTGCTTGGTTTCCAAGGAATAACATCTACCAAAAGGCTTGGTAAGGGTGAGGCCCAGAGTATGGGCAAATTTTTCCGGCATGACATTATCAGAAGCCCCAGAATCAATTATGCAGTTACTTAACTTGTGGCCATTGATTAAGAGGGAGAAATAGAAAGACTCTATCTTACTTGATGTAGATGTTGAGGCAACATTTATGCGGGATGCAGGAGGAGTGGAAAGGATTCCTTTTAAGGAAACCTGGGGAGCTATGATAACTTGACTTTGAATGTATTCGGTTAACCTCATCAGCTGCTTGGGGTTTGACTGAAGATACTCAACTTCAGACATTTGGATCTTGGTCCTTTTAGCATGATCTATGATATCAAATGTAGCCAAAGGTTGCGCTGGCAAAGGAATGAGTCCCTCACTTCACGATGGTAGGGTAGGATTACTGGTCTTGATGGGAATATGAGAGGGCTGATTTAGAGGAGAGATCGGGGGAACAAATTTCTTTGTAAAAGACTTATTGATAGGTTGAGTGGGTAGGGGATTACCTCTCTTTGCAATGGTTGGGTACACAGATGACGTAGTCTTTTCTTTCTGCACATTGGCAGCGACCTCAGCTTCTTTTCCTTGCGAGCGGGTAAAAATAACATATGATTGTCCACTTGCATATCCTTGTGTACCCTCTTCTTCGTCAGATTCCTCCTCATTGAATTCCATATACCTGATAGTAGAGTCACCAGTCGGTTCACCAACATCTTGATCATCTTCACATTGAGACAAAGGTTCTTCATAATCTTGCTCCTCTTCTTCGATTTTGGCTAAAGCGTTGACCAGAGGATCCTCAAGCGCCAACCGTGGACTGGTTGTAGGAAAGCGCGGCCTTTGAGGAACCTGGCTGGGAACAAAATTACTCCGTGGGATATATCGGTATGAGGAACTGGGAGAAGCTTGAGCTAACTAGTTTTTTAATGCAAGCAAGTCGTTCACCATCTTTTGAAATGCCGGATCAGAAAAAGCAGTGGGCGAAGGGCCCAAAGATTTAAGCTTAGATGATTCCCTTTTCAATTCGCCAGATATTAGCAAATTGTCTTCAATTCGGATTGCAGCGGCCTGGGCGAGAATCAAGGTAGCCACTTATTCTTGCAGGAGCAAGAAACTTACTTTCGAGCTAATAGCATTCACGAAGAAACACTTTTGATTTTCCGGTGTTGGAAGCATGGCAACAGGCACATGGTTAATTAATGCATTAAACTTGGCGATAAAATCACACATGATCTCATTAGTCTCCTTCTTTAGGTGAGTGATCTGTGATAATAGTGTGAACACATCTTCCGAAGGTTTGTACCTATCTTCAAAAGCATCCCGCAAGGTGGCCCAACTGGTAATAGACCCGGATGATAAATGTTGAAACCATTCTACTACGGGCCCCTGTAAAGTTTCTTGGAAAAGGTGAACCGACACATCCTCATGGGTCACATCTATGATACTGCATGACATGATGAATGTAAATATGTGTGAATCTGTGCTTTGGTTCCTGCTCCCATCAAATTTGGGAAAATTCTTTCAGTTTCCATGAGGGAGCGCATGAACTGGATATGGTAATGCGAGAGGGCCCATAGCATTTCCCCATGGCACTGCCATTTGAAAGGCTGGAAAAAGAACACGGGCTGGAAGTGTAGTTCTGCTGAGTAATAAAGCACTGCAAAGGGATGTGGATGCCCCTTGCGAGAGGTTCTTCCTCTGTGGAGGTGAGACACTCCTGGATGACCGGTCAGCTGAACTCAGTGACGAGAAGCGTTCCAGTGTAATACTGAAGTTATGCCTTTGGAGCATATTAAAGGTAGGATCGACTTCTCCATGAGCTCTCCTGCTACGAGTAAATGGTTCACCAGCTAGTGTACCTTTCAGGTCTACAATACTGTGGAGCAGATTCAAAAACACTTTTTGATTGTACTTGCTGATTTTCTGATTTTTCTGGCAAAAATCAGCAGCATGTACTTTTCTGAATATTTAATTTTATCCCCTTCTGAAAACCGATTGCGGTTTAATGACAAAGAACAATGAGGATAAAATGATGGTGAAGCTTAGTAAGCTGATTTTCAGATCTAGAGTTGAATTTTTCAAAGAGTTTAAAATTTTTGGTAAATTGTCAAAAACTCAGATCTACGGAAAAATACAAATTTGTATAAAAACTCAGTGAACTAAAGATCTCCAACTAGGCCCGATCTATGGATCTCAGAAGAATTTTTTTGATTTGGGTCACTTTTGCAAAAATTTTGGATTTTTGAACAAAAGTTAAAATTTGCAAACAGGCAGTGATCATAGATCTGATGGATCAGTTCGATCCCCAGCAGAGTCGCCAAAAACTGTTGGTTCGAAAATCTTTCGCTTGAGCAAATTTATGGATAGACAAGCCAACGGTGTGCAGGGCATAGCCCCTCTTTGAGTTAGGAAAGTGAAACTGGTTTATTGCTATTCTACTAGCAGGAATCTGTGCAAGTCTCACAATATTTTGCCTTCAGGGGTTTGGGATCTCATCCTAGTAGGGGTGTTTCCAACTACGGAAAGAAAGGAACGAAGGGGGAGGCGGAGGAAAGATCAGATCCGAAGGGAGAAAAGAAATGAATTCCAAAGCAGAAGGGTCAAAGGGTCTATGGTTTGGGTTGATAGTAAACAGAGCCGAACCTACTTGCATAGACGGATAAAGCAATATTGATGAATAAATGACAACAAAGTAGAAGCAAATCCAACAGAACAATCACAAAAATCTAACATAAGAAAGATCTGATATTAAAACACATGTATTCAACACAAAGTCTAAATATATTGTATTTAATTTTTGTTTCTGTTACAAAGAGTTCAAAATCTTCTTCTTACTTCTATTTCTCATCTAAAAAGTATTCACCCCCCGAATACAACAAGTATTCGAGTATTTATAGAAGAAGGAGAAGAAGGAAGGCAAAAAGGAACCAACAACCTATTTACAGAATATCTACAAAATATCTCAAAGTCATGTTGACTTTTGACAACTTGATGGATGACATCATCCCATGGTGCAACATGGATGATGTTATCATTTGTGTCAACATACTTTAGACATTTCCAAAAAGAAAGTTGAAGAAGAGATAAATTATTCATCGTCTTCGTCTCGCGGCTGAAAGGGGGGATCCTGCTTCTGCTGCTGCTCAGGTGACGAGATGTGGAATTGGGCATGGTATTCCATGAACTTGCTGATTATGGGCTCTAGTTGATCCTGGGAAGGATCCTTGTGTCACTCAGTCATAGCCTCGCAAGTCTCCCGCTCGTCTGTGAGCTTCTCTGGGAGTTTGGAATATTCATTCTCTGCTTCTATTAAGAACCTGATGAAGTCCCGACAGGCCAGTAGGTTATTGATGGATTCTGCATCAAAAGTGACCTTTGGCCCCAGCCCTTGCGAAACAATCTCTTTGAAGATTTGAATGGTTTTGTCAACCTTCCTTAAGGTGAAAGAAGGAGTAAGAAACCCTGGAGACATCGTTAGAACAATTTGTTCCATCTGATGCATTACGTCTAGGGCTTCTTCCTTTACCTTATCAATCTTTTCGAGGATGAATTCCAGTTGATCCATCCGGTAATCCAGAGTGGAAAGGGTTTTATTGAGGGCCTTGGGGTGACCGAAAATGCTGAACTTGACCAGATCTTTGACTGAATAGTCGAACATTCTTTGAAAGGTCTCATGCTGCAGCCTAGCATGGTCTAGCTCTTTGGATATGGGTCCTACTAATGCTTGGAGTTCTTTGTTTGCCTTGTTGATGTTCAGATATAAATCAGTGAACTTGGTGATCACTCATTCACTGTCCTTGAGGATCTGGCTCCTCCAAGTAGAAACTTCCATACCTTGCTTGCCAATCTTTGCATATTCATTAATTTTATCCTGACTCGGAGGCTCAGGAGTTTTGGCGGCAGTTGTGGGAGGTGCACTGCCCATCTTCTGTAAGGCATGGAGTAAATGTTTATTTTGCTCTTTCAGTAGCCATTTCTTTTCTTTTACTTCTTGAAGCTTCTTGCAGAGGGTGTCAACTGCAGATAGGGCCTCTCCCTGAAGGCTTTCAGAATACGTCCCCATTGTGACTTGAGTCACTATGTAATCTGTCAAAGACAGATCCTTTTTATCTTTTAGAGGATTGGGGTATGCGATCTCCATTACCCTCTCTCCCGAAGCACTCTGAGAGAAGTGTGTGATAGGCTTTTGCTTCTTTGCCCCTTTTGACGGGATAACGGAAAAGTCCATCAGTGCAATGGGAACTTTCCTTTTCTGTTGACTTAAGTGCTGGGAGATCCAGGCTGGACTTAGGGGAGCAGGACCAGAAATAGAGAAGGGGGCAGTTGCAGTAGTAGAAGGGAAAAACGTGGAGACATGTGGCGGCGGCATTGAGAGGGAAGCTGAGGAAGTGCTCATAAGAGGAAGGGGTACTACAGGAGAGGAAGACATAGGAAGGGAAGGGAGCTCAGAGATGAGGGAAGAAATGGAGGGGGACAACTCCGCGAGAGAGGAGAAGATGGACGAAGAAGCAGGAGGAATAGAAGAAGAAGGGGGAGAGGACACGACCAAAGGAATGGTTGCTTGAGTCACTCGAGGAGGGGAAGGAGGAGAAGGAGAAGGAATAGAAGGGACTTCGCTTGTTACAGTCGTGGCCACATCCTGAGTGGATGTTCCTATGGGAACATTTTCCACCGCTTCTTTCTCTAGAGAAGCCAGAGTTATAACTTGTTCGGGTGTAGCGGAAGGAGGACTTTCAGGAGCTTCCTCTTGGGTGGAGCTGGATTCACCCTCTTTGCCTTTTCCCTTGCCTTTTGGCTGCTGTTTTGATCGAGGAGGTGTGTTACCCAACGGAGAGGTTGTGAAATCGACTCCAAGGTAGATGAGCCTGTTCATTCGGCACCAATGCTCTGTTCTACACTAATTTTCCTTGACTCTCTCCTTGATTGTTTGAGGAGCTTTGGTTCTATCAATCACCATGAAAGGCCAATCATCCCCACCTGTGTCAAGATACACTTGATCCACTTCTTGCTTAGTAGTTTGGTAGCCTTTGGGGACGATGGCCACCCCGTACTGGATGATTTCTGCTAAGGCCAAGTGAGAATGGTCCTTCCTCCTGAGCTCAACGTCATGATATATATGGATGTAGATATATTCGATCTGAGGGATGTGGATTAGGTCGAGCTTGGCCCTAGGCAGACAATTTCTCGGGTCAAAGTTGGGCCTTGCTGGGAAGTTATGTTTCAGATTCAACAGTTCCAGCTCTGCAAACATGTCTTTCACCTTGTGGTGAGTGAGACACGTATACCTACCCACTGTGAAGGGGAAAGGAGTTCCACCCTTCTTTCTCTTGAGGCACTTCTCATGGTAGGTGATTAGCTGCCTTGACAGCTCAAGTAGGATCAATTTGGGACCGACATACCTTGGCAGTTTAGTTGGTTCCCCCAAGAAGTTAGCCGCCCTTAGATAGGTGAATGTGGGGAATTGAGTGAACAGGCCCCCCCACTTCTTAGTAGTTGCTACAATACTCTTGGTCATGTGACCATGAGTCATATTTGGCCTCAACAGGCAGATGATGAAATAGAAGAATGCATCATTAATCTTTATAAATTGGGGGATGCTATTTTCCAGCTTCAGTTATGGATAGTATTCATAGATTTTAACCTGGGGCCAAACCCCACACCGCATCAGAGCTGGATAATCTCTTTCTGAAGCTGCAGCATAGACCATGTAGGAGTTCATATAGAACCTCCCCGTTGTGTTAAGTTGTTGTAGCTACTCGGAGATTGTGCTGCTTATGATTTCTGCCCACTCAAAGCGTTGATCGGGCACATATTTGTTCATTGTTTCTAGGTACCGCAGCATCCACTTGTGAAAATAATGGGCGTCAGGAAGCCCAGAGAATCTACTCAAGAACGTGATGGTGTCGCTGAGTTCCTCTGAAAAGTCACTACGATGAATGAATTGTGGCCACCGAGTCACCACCTTTTTATTCTTCAAATATACCTCGTTCATCAGCTGCATGCACTGATCTTCATTGTTGTCCCAGGCCTTGATGCAGTCTTCCTAGCTGACGGCCACAAAATGCTGGTGGTGAGGAATGCCGAGCATTATTTCAAAGTGGCGGGTAGTGAGGTTGATTATAACTTCACCCTTCTCATTGTGGACACATCTTGTGTCTTTATTGTAGCATCGGGCAACAACCATCATGAATTCATTGTTCACGGTGCTAACTGGGATCCCACCAGCAAAGTGCAGGGCACTGCCTATCAATTTGTCCATCCATGGAATTCTTGTGGCCTTCCTGGTTCTGGCCCAGAACTCCTCCATATCAATGTGTCCAAGCTCTGAGTCTCTGATATCCAGGTCACACTCTTCCTGGGACTCGGGCATCCTGACCCTCTTATACTTATACTTCATTTCTTCTTCTGTGAGCTTGGCCTTGCCTTTAGATTTGGTAGGTCTCTTGCTTGATGTTGACATATGTACTTCAGAGCTTAATTGCTGATCTGCAAGAAGTGAAACCCAACGCAAGAAAGTCATATCAGCTATTTGATCTTCCATTAAAGCATCAATAGAAGAAAGAGTTATTGATTTTAATGCCTCAGGGCACAGGGCGCATGAATATTGCAGTTTACAGGGAAAAATGGTATGGCACACAGGAAAGGACTGTTGCAAGAGATAAATCAGTGCCAAAGGGTGCATGGTGCATGGATGCTGCAGGGTACATTTTTGTTGATGCAATCAGTAGTGATCCTGTGCCATGTATATGTATTTTATAATGAGCGCATGGATGTAGCATGTTACATGGATACAGGATGTGCCAAAGGGCACAGGATGTGTGCATGTTACATCATTTTTGATGTTGTTGTGGTGACAGATGTGCCTGCGCCGTTTATAGCTTTGTTCTTAGCGCATATAAGGTTGGTGTTACATTGATGCATGGTGTGCTGAAGGTTGCAAGGAAAGTGATTGCAACAAATGAGGGAAGTGCGCCTTGAGGGCACATCTGTTCTTTGTGTAATAGACATGGTATATGCACCATTGGCGTGAATGAATGTTGTGTTGCAGGGGTGACAGATGCGCCGAAGGGGGAAAAATTAGAGTCTTCTTTTCAGGCTATGATCCTTTTCCGAGGGGTTTCACATGTGGTTAAGCTCCTTTTGCAGGGTTTATTGGGTTATGAAGAAGCTTTATTCAGAGAGTTCCAAGCCATTTTTTAGGACAGAGTTCCCCCTACCAGTAGATCTAGAAAGAGGGGGGAAAAATCATGGGTAGAGAAAAACGGCAAGGAGGACGGGGAGCTCATGTTTTGACAATCTCTTTAGCTCAATCCAAACCAGCAAGCAGACAAAACCCAAAGCACAAAACACTCAAAAGGAATGAGGACCTCTTACCAAGATATATATCGAATAAATGTGCAAACGGGTCGACAAAGCGTTTTGAAAATGACAGGGCAGGTGCACTGGTAGGTACAAAGAAAAATCACGTGATTTGTGTCGGATGACAATGACAGCGCAGACACACCTATATATAGGTGAGGAGGCAATAAATGCGCCACCAAATTTTTCAAATGGCGCATGAAAAACACTGTCGACACAAGAAAACATGTGCCCTTGGCACACCGAAACACTTGCCAATACAAAGTTATGTGCGCCAATGGCGCACCGAAAGTGATGTCGACATAAGAATATGTGCACCCTTGGCGTACTGGGTGCATCAAAAAGTGGCACAACAAAAGTGATGTTGAGATGAAGGCGCATGCGCCTTGGCGCATGCAAGGAAGACTCAACATAGAGAGGCGCACCAAAACGCCTGTTGACACTTCAAACTGTGTTCCAAAGGATTTAAAGGGGGTGCATCAAAACTTGATGTTGCATAGTCATTATGTGCGCCCAACCAAAAAATACCAAAAATGGCTAAGTTCGGAAAACTAGATTTCCCGGGAACGGATTTTGCAACGTTCTGAACGCAAGGGGCCCCTGACGAGGGACCAGAACAAAATTTGGTAGGTTATCTGTAAAATTTCCCTTGCCAATTTTACGGGATAACACTATGTAAAACAATTCTTCATCTGTAAATTCAAACTTTAGTGGTTGTGAGTTTGGTAGTGGTGCTGTGGATAGTTGATCTACCAACGCTTAAAATTTGATAGATTTTTGATTAACAATTTCAATGTCAAATTCACTGAGTAGTGCATTCTAGCTAGACATTCATCCTGTTATGAATGGTCTCAAAAGTAAGTACTTAAAAGGATCAACCTATTAAATTAGCTTTGTGGTATGATTTAGGAGATAGTGTCACAACTTTCCAAAAGTATAAGCAACCGCTAAACAAGCCTTTTTAACCTATGAATACTTGGTCTCATGTTGAAGAAGAGTTCTTCTCAAGTAATACATAGCTTGTTCCCGACCCTTATCATTGCATTACGCCAATAATGCCCCAATGGTATGTTCTGTTTAAGATGTATACAATGACATAGGCTTATCCTATATAGGCGGCATGAGTACCGATGGAGATGCTAGGTATTCTTTCAATTTTGCGAAGGAATCTTGACAGTCTTTGTGTCCATTTGAATTGTACATCCTTTTTGAGAAGTTGGTTGAAATGATGGAACTTATTTGCTAATTGAGAGATGAAGCGATGAATAGACTATATTTTTCCTTGTAGGCCCCTTAGCTATCAAAGGTTCTGAGGAGGTGGCATACTTATTATATCTTTGACCTTGGTAGGGTCCACTTCAAATCCTCTTCATGAGACAATGAATCCAAGGAGTTTTCCTGAAGTGACACCAAAGACACATTTTTATGTATTAAGGCAAACCTTGTACACCCTTAACCACTCAAATATACACCTAAGAATTACTAGATGATCCATTGTAGTCTTTAATTTAGTAAGAATATCATCGACATAATCTTCCATTATGTCATGAAGAAGGTTGTGGAAAATAACCATCGTGGCACGTTGATAAGTTGCACCAACGTTTTAAGGCCAAAATGCATGACCCTGTAACAAAATGTCCCCTATGGGGTTGTAAAAGCTATTTTATGTTGGTATTCTTCAGCAATTTGAATTTGGTTATACCCAGGAAATCCATCCATAAGGGATAACATCTCATGGCCCACAGTAGAATCAAAAATCATGTCAATATTAGGCAAAGGGAAATCATATTTAGGACATGCCTTGTTAATGTCACGGAATCCTGTGAAAATATGGATTCCAGGGTCCTTCTTTACAACTTATACCATATTAGATATCCACTCTAAGTAGTCAATGCACAGTATGAAGCTTGCATCCAATAAATTTTGTAGTTCAGCCTTAACAAGCAATGTGACCATGGGATGCATTTTACGTATTTTTTGATTGACAAGATTAACATCTGGGTGCACCACAAGGCGATGAACCACAAGAGAAGGATCAAGATCGGGCTTATATTTGTAAGACCAAGTGAATACATCCTAAAACTCAGTTAGAAGTGCTATGAAGGATTTGATTTCAGTTTCTAATAAACTAGCACCTAGTTGTAACAATTTTGGTTGGTCTTCAATTCCAATGTTAATGGTTGTCATCTCTTATACCAACAACTTAGAAGTGTCATTATCTTGAAATGATGTTGCAGGCTTGTGTAGATTGTCAGATATTTTTATTGATGCATAATCACAACACCCCTGAATGTATGCAACTTGATGGGTTGAGACTCTCAGTGTGATTGTATAGCATGGATCTTCTCCCAAAGTGTTGGAATTTTCAATCAGGGGAGATCTTTGGATGAAGGCCGGTTGCTATTTCTCTATTTAGGTGCACACATACAATTTTTAGAGGGTATCCTCTAAAATCTACTCTAACTTGCCAAGGAGATAAGGTTAAGAAGATGCAAAAAATGAAATCCTAAGCTAAATAGGTGATAACACCAAGAAAAGGGACTGGAATATCCTACTGAGGGAGTTTAGAGAAGAAAAATGTAGTTGGAAGAGGCTAGACAACTATGAAACAGTCCCAAATCTCCATTCACCAAAAAACCTCCATGAAACAAAACATCACAAACCTATAAAATGAAAGGAAGTATGCACAAAATATAACATCAACAATAGAGAGGCAAGGGAATGCAATAAAATAAATGCAAGGGTTGAGAGAACACCACAACCAAAATTTTTATTATTCCATGAATATACATAGTCCATTACATTTGTAGAATAAAGACATAATTTCATTTACAAAGCCCATGAGAAGGATTTCAGGTCAAATATATTGAGGAAAAAAAATTATAGTTTTCCTATATCCAGAATATCACCCTCTCCAATGAGAAGTGTTTATAATATATAGAATTGTGGAGAGAAGAGAGAAAGAAGAGAAACTCAGATTTTTTTTCCCTCCCACCAACAACCTTCATTAAATGATATGGAAAAAGCATGGGCACCTCTGAAAATCCATTCCCCAATGTACTCTAGCTTGCTGGAGAAGAAATAAGACCATACTGCATTAAATTCGGTGATTGGGATGCTTGGAACTACACTTTTTTAGAGCTGAGTACGTTTTCCTATTTTTCACCCACCTAACCTCTCCAAGATTAATATTTTAGGCTTCCATGGCATAGAGGATGTCGATACCTTTCCAACGATATAAATTTTGTTGAATTTTGAGCACCGGTTCAAAAGTTATGCCCATTTGAAAATTTGCATTAATCCACACAAGAGATGGCGAAAATGCAAGTTTGCAAAATGGGCCCTAGGACCTGAAATTGCAAACTACACCATTTGCAAAAACTGTGAAATTGTAAAACATCCCCCCAGGCCCATATCTTACAAAATATGAAGAGTTAGAAGGACTTATTTATATTTTTGGAAAGGGGAAAAAATTTCCAATCTGATGAATATATTTTCAGGAATACTTAAGTACTTAAAATATATAAAAAATTAGATTTGAAGCACTAAAAAAGGGGGGGGGGGGAATGGTGTTAGTTGACCAAGATTAAGCATGAGCTTATTTTGGAAAACACCTCACCAAGGAGGAAGTAGAGAAAGCCATGGAGAGAGAAGTGGCTGGCATCATGAAGAAATTGGTGGAACATGAGTTGGAAAGGAGTGTGGATGAGATTATAAAATAGATAGAAGAAGAGAACATTGGGAAGGAGTATGGCAGTATGGGTGAAGATCCCAAATTGGTAGTGATCTTCCCAAACGCTGCGTGGACACGTGGAAAAGGCATGGTAGTAGCACAAGGGCCAGAAATGAGATACATTGATGATCCTAGTAAGGCACTACGTGTGCGTTTCCAGAGAACTGTACCTACAGAACAAATCTGAGCAATGTCATCATTTGATGAAGAAGGCACATACCCACAGACAAGAAATATATTATCTTGGGTGTTTGAGTCCCATGGTGTATGAAATAGAATTTAAAGTGAGTCAGAGAGAACTAATGAAAGTGATAGAAGCCAAAGGAATAAATCCATTGGTGAACTCTTAAAAAACTATCAAATGAACATGTCTCTAACACGCTTAACAAGGTTTGAGTCAAAATTGAGGCCAAATTGTTTAGGATAAATGATAGAGTAAGATTCCTGGAGGAGGAACTGGAGAAGAAAAAGAAGGAGCTCATGGAAAAGAGCAAATACCTTGAAGCAAGAGGAGCTAATCAACACTCAGCTAAGGCATGAGCCGAAGGAAGAAAAATCTAAGGTGTGTGAAGTCTCCAAGAAGGTGGAGATGATTACAGATACAATTTTCCTAAATGAACCCCCGGTTTAGCACCACCTGTTCAGAAGTATGAGTTAGACTTACAATGTCTAGAGGATCTAACTTTGCATTCTCACAATGGAGAGGCAACCACTTGCCTTAGAAATCCATAGAGGAGGCACATGTGTACGAGGAGAAAGAAAAAAAGATGAAGGTTATTGAGATTATGGATTGATACACCAAACTTCCTGCAAATGTAAAGGATATCACACAAGTCACTGAAGCTACCTATAATAACTACATGGATAGGGATAGAGTGGCAAGTATCTTGGTTACCAACCATGAAATATAACTGAAGGAGTTCCAAGAGAAAAATAAGGGGAATAGAGTGGAGAGAGACAATATCTTGGATGAGGTGGAGAATAAATTAGAAGTAATCGAGACCCTGTGAGGCTTCATCAAAAGCCAGTTGAAGGAACTCTACCCCCAGATCACCCACATGATGGATTCCCTTGAAGAATTGGGGAAGCAATTGGAGAATGTTGTTGACCACCATGAGCGCAAAAGGAGAAGAGCTGATTTTTGAGGAAGTGAGTGCCTTGGTGGGTGACCTCTGTCAGCAAGCTTAGAATGAGGGTTAACACTTGGGGGAAAATTGTGTATTGCCCCTACCTGGGACACCAGAAACCAAACCAATAAGTCACTAATTTTTTTGGGTAATTTTTTTTAAAGTGATTACTAAGAGCCCTAATTCGATTCCCATTATAACTTATTTTAAACTAAGTTGATTTATCCAATTACTAAATCGCTAGCCCAAAATAATTTTATCTATTTAATATGATCAATTTGATTTAACTATAAAGAACTAAATAAAAATTTTACCCCCTTTATAAATTAATTATATTTCCCCCTTTTTATTTTATTTGATTACCCCCCACACAACTTAACTTTATTTCCCATTCACATTTAAAATTCCCATGACCTAAGAGTTTGTGGGGTTAATTTTGTACCCTAGGATCAAAGAGTTCTCAGCCCTTGATCTAAGTTTTGCCCTAAAATTCCTTATGTTCTTTTCCTTTTATTTCCCTTTCTCATTTTATTTTGCTTTGTTAATTACAGGTTGTTTGGAGAGGCCATGAATGGCCCAAGAGAAATTTCTTTGAAGGTAAACTGCCCGAAGTACACAAATCCATGTGGATATAGAGATGTATTATTATGATTATATATATATATATATATATATATGGATTTTATTTCAAAGAGCATCATTATTTTGTTTGGGATCCAGAGGAAGATGGAATGGGCTGCACAGGTGCCCAAAATACAAACAAACTATATGGCCTCAAACAATTAACACGGTTAGGACTTATCCCCGCAGGCTGCTTGTGCACAATTTGTGTAGCCATCCTAAAACCCCACGTTCTCCTATGACCTATCACTTGGACACTCATTACACACATTAAATGCACCTGTTTGATACAATGTAAATCAACTACTCAATAAGGCAGACAATGAAAATTATGCTCGCATATCATCATCCTAGAATCTAAAATGCAACATACATGCATAATTACAACACAATTTACAATGAGTTAGCCAGAGAAGTAAATAAAAGTGACATACATCCGTATAATCCAAGCATGCGACTAACCAAGTATCTAAAATATCTCAATTAGGTCTAAACAACATCGAAATAAGCTAGTATACACAACATTAATTGAAGAAGTGTCCACAGACTACTCAAGTCAAATTTGGCGCTACGTGCCCAAATACCCACACATGACCAAGAAGATCAAATATCACAACATACTATCCAACATATATCAAATTCCTGTCAAAACATGTCTATGAATAAAGAGATCAACAAATAACTGAGGCTATAAAAAGTGTGGGCACTACACCCCCCCTCTCCTAAAATTAGACTTCCTCTTAGAAGTCACTGAAAGAGATAGGGATATCTAGCCCTCAGATGGTGTAGTATCCTCCCAGGTAGCTGATGACTCATCATATCAATCCCACTGCACTCTGACCTGGTACAAATCTCAACCCCAAAGGGCCCAACCTCCAGTTCTCCAGTATACATACGGGCTTCTAGTCTCCACTACCCTCTGTCCTCTACCTGTAATGCCAACCAATCTAAAAACATGAGAAACATCTGGTACATATCTACGAAGTACAGAAACATGAAAAATATCATGGGCTCTGTGCAAGGTGTGGTGGCAAAGCTAGACGATAGGAAACTAGACCGATGACCTCTAATAATATCAAAAGGCCCCACAAAACGAGGCGATAGCTTAGAACGCTTTCCATAACGGATTAGAATCTTATGAGGATGAACCCTCAAAAAGACTTTTGTCACCCACTGAGAAGTGAGGATCGGTCCTTTTGGTGTCCACATACGCCTTCTGGCATGGTCTAGCCTGCTCAAGATGTTGTCTGAATCATAACAACATGTTGCTTCAAATCCTATAGATAAGCTGGTCCCTAAAATAATCATGTCATCTAGTCTGTCCCAGCTCAACAGGTGTCCTGTAAGGTTCGTCTATACAAAGCCTCATAGGGAGCCATGCCAATGGAGCTATGATAATTGTTGTTGTAGGCAAAACTCAACTAAATGTAAGATAATCTTCCCACTTCTTTATGCTAGTCCATCACATACATCCTCAACATGTCCTCAAGAACCTGATTAAAACTCTCTTTATCTACCCATATGTCTCTGAATGATATGCCGAATTGAAATTAATTTGTGTACCCAAGAGCATCCTGAAAAGAAGTCCAGAACAGCTGATGTGTAGATGGTGTCCCCTGTCATTGATGATCGTCTTCAGGAATCCCATATAATCTAACAATGTCCTCCATAAATACTTTGGCGATGGCCTGAGTATTATAGATAACCTTGGTTGGCGAGAAATGCGCAACCTTGGTCAACTTATCCACAGTGACCATAATGGCATCATGATGATAAGAGGACATAGGAAGTCTTACTATTAAATCCATGGAGATCACATGCCATTTCCACTCGGGAATATCATGAGGATGTAGGAGTCTTGTGGTATGAGAGTGCTCTACCTTGAGCCTATGACACTCAAGGCAATGTGCTACAAAATCTGCTATGTCTCTAATGAAAACCTGGGCCAATAATAGAAACTCTCTTAAATCAGCATGCATCTTCTTCACTCCTGGATGTGCTGTGTATGGGGGCTTGATGAGATTCAGTAAGGATGAAAGCTATGCAGATCACTTGCCCTAGGCACATAAATGTGCCTATGGAACCAAAGTAAACCATCTAGACTCTAACATGCATCCTGAATACCTTCCCTCAAAAGAACCTTGAGAATCCAACATCTGTCCTAGCCCCCTCATATAAACCTGTCTCATCTCAGAAGATGCTCAAGATATCCTACCTCTCAAATCTTACTGTAGTGTCAAAGAAGCCAATATATGTCGTCGTCTACTAAGTGCAGTCTGCAACAATATTTTCCTTTCCTTTGATATATTGTACCTCTATGTCATACTCACATAGGAACTCCATCCAAAACCATTGACGAGAATTGAGGTTTGGTTGAGAGAAGATATGCTATAAAGCTACAATGATCTGTCCTCAAGATGAAAGTTCTACCCAAAAGGAAATGTCGCCAACGCACAAGTGCATGAACAACTGCTGCAATCTCCAAGTCATGAGTAGCATAGTTAAGCTCGTAGTCCTTGAGCTTACGTGACTCAAAGTCAATCACCTGATGCTCCTGCATAAGAACTGCTCCCCAAACCCTCTAGTGATAGCATCAGTGTAAACAAAAAAATCATCTGTCGGGTCTAGAATTGCTAAGATAGGTGTCGTGGTTAACCTTTCCTTATGCAACTAAGAAGGCCTTACTCACACTTCTCTAACCAATCAAACTTCTTCCCTTTTTATCTGAAGGGAAGTAATAGGGTGAGCAATCCTGGAAAATTCCTGACACAAACCTACGGTAATAACCTTGCTAAACCCATGAAGCTCTTCACCTCAGTGACTAGATGTGGGTGTTGGCCAATCCATGATAGCCTGAATCTTAGAGGGATCTAATGAGATACCCTTTCCTGAATATAGATGTGCCCCAAGTACTCGAATCTCTGTCTGGGAAGAAGCTACATTTTTTCCAAGTTCCTAAACATCTTCTACTCTCTCAAAACTCTGAAGCACCTTTATCAAATGCTCCTCATGTTCCTCCTCGGAATGAGAATATATCAATATGTCATCTAGGAACACTAGGACAAATCTATCCACAAAGGTCCTAAATACTCCATTCATGAGACTCATGAAGACCAGCTGGGGCATTGGTCAAACCAAAGGGAACAACAGTGAACTCATAATGCCCATAACAAGTGCAAAAAGCTATCTTATGAATATCTGCATCTGATATGCGTAACTGATGATATCCTGACTTGATATCGATTTTGGAGAACACTCTCAGCTACCCACATCTGGTTAAAAAAGTCATCAATTCATAGGAAGTGGGTAACGGTTATTTATTATGACTTTGTTGAGCTGTCTGAAATCTACACAAAGCCTGAGAGAACCATCCTTCTTCTTCACAAATATGACTGGCGCTCCCCAAGGAGATACACTAGGGTGAATGAGACCCTTCTCTAACAACTCCTCTAACTAAATCTTGAGCTCATGAAGCTCTGAAGTCGTCATCCGACTAGGGTTTCCTAGAAATTTATGTGGAGCCAGGCACTAAGTCAATGGTGAAGTCCTCCTCCCTACTAGGGTGGTAAAACTTGGAAGCTCTCCTTGGAAAACACATCTACATACTCCCTCAAAACTGTGTGATCATCCAAGTGGTGAATGCTCTGGAGTACTGTCTGAACGATCATTGAATAGTGATAGTAAACAACTGGCATCCCTTACGCATGCTCTACTTGAGTTGCTTAGCTGAGATCATACGCAAAGAAGATAGGTCTTTGCATCCCTGAAATCACAACCACACTACCAAGATCATCCTGAGACTCAATGACGTTTTTCTTGGCAATCCACCTTGGCTCGGTGAGTCTCGAGCCAATCCATACCCAACACTAACCTTATAGGATCCGAAAGGAATAACTCGGAGGTCAAGTTGTAGTGGAGAAGACTCCCAAGTCAAGTACACAAACTCTCACACATACGAGTCCACGGCGAGTTTAGCCCCCAAAGGCCAACTCAACCTACCAACTATCTGGCTACCTAGCCACCACTAACCCACACTAGTCTACTACATAAGGAGATATAAAAGAATCATGAACCACCTGAATAAAAAAATACTGAGATAAGAAATACCCCTGATATGTACCTATAATCTTAATGACTATGGCCTGATGCTTAGCCTAGCGGTTGTAAACCATTACATACACACATGATGGGCGCGTCCCACATCACCCACCATCTGCTCAGATCTAGGAGCTCTCTACATATCCGTAGTAGTGGGCATTGTGCATGAACACATATGCACATAATGGTCTGGAGCCCCACAAATAAAACATCCTTCTATACCCCTCTGAGATGGGGTCCCTCCTATGTACTCTAGCGAACTAAACCTACTAGCCCAGACTGCTACGAACGAACTGCTGCGTGTGAGCTAACTATACCTTCTGAGTAACCTGGCCTCCTATCCCTAAATCCACTAAAACCACCTCTAGATCCACCTCGTCTGAAAAGCTTTGAGTCTGTCTATCCCTCTACTGATGCTGGTGTCCTTGATGCTGTGTCTGTTAATGCTAGGATGCAGTGGAGATCTCGATTCTGCTAAAGAAGACCAGAATCCTCCTCTAGGGGGGTGGTGTTGCACCACCATGCCCTTTGACTTCTGAAAGGCATGTATCCTATCCTGAGAACTTGCTCTTGTTTCTAATCTCGGTGTTCCTGTGCCTTAGTCCTATTCTCCTTAGCTAAGTAGGCCTTCTCAACGGCCTTCTCGAGCATGAAAGGAGATAACATCCTAACAGCTCTCTGCTATATCTGCATTCAGGCCCCAAATGAACATGTTTACCTATTAATTTCTCATCTTGCAGGTAGTCTACATACTGTACAGAAGATCCAAGAATCTTGCTCTCATACTGCGCCATTGTTCTAGAACCCCTGTCGTAAGTCGTGAAACTTATCGATCCTCTTCTGTACACGAAATGATTTGACATATACCGAGGCCCTGAATCTGCTCCTCAAACAACTCCTAAGTCACTGTATCTCAATTCAAATGGAGCTTCCGCTCCTCATTCCTCCACCAAATGCCTGCTGCATCTCGAAGAAGGTGTATGGTGAACCTCGCTTTGACAACTTAACTCTTTAGAAGATTCCAAGCTTTTAAAAAAGTCATGACTTTTTTGAAATATTCATTTCTCGGCCCCCAAAGCCATAACTTGTTTGAACTGATTTGAAGTATTTGGCTGCAAAGTCCCAGAAGATTTTTAATCACATCTTGCCTGTTTTATAAAATAACTTTGGTGCTCAGGATTCGGGGTTTAGGGTTTGGGATTAGGGCTCAGGGCTCTAAAAGGTCCTAGGGTTGAGGTTCAGTGCGTTTAGGGTTTAAGATGGTTTTGCATTTAGGGTTTACTGGCTCATTTTTTATGATTGAAGGGTTTGGCATTTAGGGTCTCTTGCCTAGGGTTTAAGACTCATAATTTAGTGGTTTAAGAGTAATTACGAGGTTTGCCTAACGGTTCCTCAGGGTTTCCTAGCGGTATAGGGTCCTAAGAGTTTCAGGGTCCTATGGCATAGGGGATCAGACGTTTAGGCTTTAGGTCTTAGTGTTCAACTGTTAAGAGTATATGGCTCTACGATTTGTGGTTCAGAGTTACTCGAGTGCCTAGGACTAAGGAGTTTAGGGTTTTGGCTTAGGGCTCACGGGTCAAAGGATAGGGTAATAGGATTGATCGGCTTGTAGGCTTTAGGCTTCATGTGCTACGAGGATCAGAAAGTTTAGGATTTATGGTTCAAGGTTATAACGATTGTAGAATTTAGTTTTTACGATTTAGGTATTTGGGTTTAATGGCTGAGGGTTTAGGGTATTAGGATTCATTGTTAAGGGTTTATTACCCCAGAGTGTCAGCGTAGTGCGTTTCTGGCTCTGACTATTTAGGATGTATTAGCCCCTACCACCCCAGGTTATAGCGAAAATGAATCCAATAAGTTTCTAAAATTTTGGGGTTTAGTGTTTAGGGTTTGTGATTTTGATTACTAAGATCCCTAATCCGATTCCCATTATAATTTATTTTAAACTAAGTTGATTTCCCAATTACTAAGTCGCTGATTTTAAAATAATTCTGTATTTATTTAATTATCATTTCATTTAACTTATGAGCACCCTGATGAATTTAAAAATTTACACCCCTTTTTAAAAAACATCTCCATTTTTCTCTTAATTAAATGTCCCCCTTTTATTGTATTTAAGTCACGATTTTATAAAAAGTTGGAATTTTGATTTCCCCTTAAAGATTTTGAAGATGCCCAGGATTTTAAAAAAAAATAGGGTTAATATTGCAAAACCTTTAGGATTAAAGCAATCTCTTTAGTTTTGTGATTCCTAACTTATTTCCCTAAATTATACCTTATGTTCAAAATCTATTCTTTTTGAAAATTCCAACTTTTTCAAAATCATTTTGCTTTTTTGAAATGCAAGAATTTTTTAGAAAGGCTCATCTTTGGCCAAGAGGAATTCCACTCTTCAAGGTATCTACCCGAAATGCCCAAACACTTATAGAAAATATGGAGACTTGTAAAAAATCACGACTCTTTGTGAAATATTAATTTTTTAAATACCCTCAATGTTTTGTTTGAAAATCCAGAACAGGATAGAAAAGTCCCACGCAGGTATTTTTAGAGGCTTGATGTTTTCAAAAATAACAACTATGTTTAGCACAGAGGTGCAACATTTTCAGGGGATGGTTGGAGTGTTTTTTGGAAGGGGAGATCTTATGTTTTTTAAAATCCTGACTTTTTGGGAAGACATCCCATGTTTTGCAAAGGTCCAACATGGAGGATGGGAGGGAAATCTAACGTGGATTGGGAGGAAGGTTATGCTAGGTTTAGGGTTTGAGGGGAGGGAGAATGGTGGAAGTTTTTAGGGCATTTAAGCATGTAGTTGGGCTCAAGGATGTATGCGTGGTTTAGTGTTTAGGGATTTGGGGATGCCGCAAGGTTGGACAGAGGTTTACGTGGTTTGAGAGGTTGAGGATTGACATATGCCACAGAATTATTCATAGTGAGTGGGGAAGGGTTCGGCTCACTTTCTCAAAACCATTTCAACATTTTTGAAAATCTTAACTTTTACAAAGTCACAACTTTGGAAAATCTAGAACATTTTTAAACAATTTTAATTTGTTAAATTAAATTCCAACTATTTATGAAATATCCTTGATATATATATATCATATATATATATCAGATATCTATCATATATATATATATAAATCCCAACTTTTATAATGAAATATCTTGACTATATCTATATTCGATAATATATCAAATATGATCCATCTAGAAAACCCCATGGGACATTATATCAGTTATAGTATACTTGCTATCTCAATCCTTATATGAAATATAACTAAATTCATTTAATATATTAATATGTAGACACTTAATAATTCATATGATGATATATAACTGGATTAATACCAACATTAATATGAAACTATGTTGAAATAAAATATGATTATATTATAAAATATAATTATATTAAATATATTTTTAACATGTTTATATTATTTACAAAGTGAAGAAAGATTGAACCAAATTGTAAGATAACAGTTTTCATTGTTTTCTTTGTAAGGTATGGAACTTGAAACTTGTCCCAATATATAGTTACGATAAAATGTTTTAAATAATTTTGAGATATGAAGGAATCTAGCAGGGCTTTTCAAATGATATAAGAGGTTTGGAAAACAAGTTTAAAACTTAGAGAGGGGAGAGGTATAAACACACATGATCCTCTAATAAGGCTATTTTGTTAAGTTAACAGAAAATAGAGTAATATTGATTTCCTTCCTTTGTTTAGTGTTACCAAAATTGTAAGAAAGAGATTCATTACACACATGACATTATTACTAATAAGCCCCCCTTTCTTTTCAAATGTAACATTAACTGAATATTTCATATTTTCAAAAGAAGGATAACCAACAATATTAGCATCATTTCTTATGGAGAACATAATTCCTTTAAACAATCTTCCATTTCAAAATGATATTAAAGTCAATGCATATTAAAGGAGAATAACTATTTTACAAGGCATATTTTACAAAATTTCTTAGTTACATGAATAAATGAATGTACTATAATACATAAGAAACATCACAACTAATCTCTCTTCCAAGATTGCAGAAGGCTTTCACATACAAATTCAATACTAATTTTTACAAGTGATCCCAAATTCAAAAAACGAGAACTTTTGCATGCCAAGGAAACTTCCCAAATAGCCATACCCAAGAATTCACAATGAAGGAATGCTTCACAAAAATCTAACAGAACAAGGAGAGTCCAAGATGACACAAATTCCAACTATCTCCATTCTTGTACTCCAACTTTGAATGCTTAACAAGAATCCAAATCCAAGAGAACAAGGCTTGTTTAACCACTCAACCTTCAGGCATCATTACATGCCTTTCTAAGGCTTGGAAGGCATGCTAGCCTCCCCCAATCCCATGGGAGAGAGAGTTATCTTCCACAATTTTGTGCACAAGGATTTTAGGGAAACCAATACCACAATACACTCATAAACAAGACAAACCATTCACTAAGAAAAACACAACATTTAACAAATTAAAATAAAGAAGGAGAATAGCCATATTCATCCTCTTGGATGGGGAAGAGTAGATGAGATACCTGAAAGTGCCAAAAGGTGTGATCTAACAATAGAATGCACACAACAAATTTTTTTTCTCCACCTCCTTATTTCTCCGAATCAATAAGATCCTCCTTATTGCTCCACCCATTCACTAAAATCCTTCTTGGGAGGATTTTCAAACCCATTGGGATTCCTCTCCAAGAATGGGAAAGGGGTTCAAACCATATGAACCACTTTACCCACCTCAAACCATATGAGGGGAGTAAAGAAACCTAAATGGCTTGCCCATCAAGCCATGAGGGTTGAGAGGGAAAATCCCTCTCGCTTCCCCCAAAGAACTCCAACATCCATCAAACCATATGATGGATGGAGTAAAATAAAAACAACCAACATGCTTAATAAACAAACCATACAAGTAACTAAACAAACATTCCAACTACACACAAACTAAGATCTAACAAAAACATACAACATAAAATGAGCTCAAGAGCCTACCTCTAAGAGCTCTCTAAAACAAGACTTTCCAAATTTCTTCCTCAAGCAATTCCAGCTCCAAAATCCTCAAGCCCCCAAGCCAATTCTCCAAAAAAAATGAACAAAAAATTCCATTCTCTCCTCCATGAGGGAGAATTTGAAGAGAAGCCAAACCATTTCCTTTCCAATGAGGGGGTGAATGTGTCACCCCTCTCCTCACTAAGTCAAAGATTCCTCCAAATTAAATAAAATATAAAACATATAAATATATTTTTCTCCCCAAATCACTCAAAGGGAAAGGGAACAAACTTATGTCAATCTCCCACAACACACTCATTCCAATAAAGGTGGGGACAAAAGGAGGAAAAATGGGGGGGAAAATCCCATTTTCCTTGAAATTAAGCCCCCCTACCCCATAGGTAGGGTCCATGGACCAAATTTCATGCTAAGTGACTCCCAAAAGTTAAGGGAGGTCACATGAAATGTCATGATAAGCCCAAATTCGGGTTTGACACTGTTGATGTCGAAACGCAGCACCCCTGGGACTCTGCAACATGATGGGTTGAGACTCTCAGTGCGATTGCATAACATGGAGCTTTTCCCAAGTGTGGGACCTTGCGAAATCGGAAAAGCTCTCCAGATGAAGGCCGGTTCCTATTCCTCTGTTTAGATGCACACGTAGAAGATGCAGAGGGTTTACTAAAAACCTAATCTAACTTGCCAAGGAGACAGGGGTAAGAAAATGCATAAAATAAAACCTAAACTACAAAGGTGATGCACCGAGGAATGAAGAACACCTGTCTTGCCAAATAAACACAGACCATTAAAATTCAATGCAAGATCATGCACAGATAGCCAGATCCACAGTGAAAGATCAAGGGGATGCAAATGAATACAGAGAGGGTTGAGAATCATCCACAGACATGCATTAATTTTCTCTAAAGATTGATGCAACACACTGCAAAATGCCAAATAAACAAGGTTGCATTACAGTTTCAAATGGGAGGTTTTAACTCCACAAGTTCACCTGCCAAAGAGAAGAAGGGAGGGGAAAAATAGAAATGTCCAACCTTTAGAAAGAAGCCCCTCCTTACAATTTATAGGAAGAATGAGAGAGAAAAGAGAGAGGAATTACAAATCTGCCCCAACCACCCCCAAAATGCACTTAACTCATCTCATTATGATGGTAGGTGAGAACCCCAGTGAACCTAAAAGTGGCGAACTGTATTTTGCATTTTTAAGAATTTTTTCTCACCTAATTAAAGATATCTAGTTGTAGTTGGATAGAGGACTTTGTAAGCTTTCCAAAAAGTCCAACCTTGCATGAATCCGAGCTCCCAGTCAAAAGTTATGGCCATCTGAATATCTGGGTCAGGGTCTGCTTCCTATCAGCGCTCAAAATGTTGCGCCTCCTGAAGGTGCGCCATAGGCACATCCGTGTGTGTGTCGACATCCTCTTACATGCACCAAGGCACAACTTCTACCCTGTTGACACTCTGTGTCATGCGCCATTTCCGTGCGCCTTGGGCGCACCATTTGCCCTGTCGACATCCATTGTCGTGCGCCACTTCTGTGCGCCTTGGGCACACCATTTGCCCTGTCGACATCCATTGTCGTGCACCACTTCTGTGCGCCTTGGGCATGTCAGGGATTTGAGCTTCTTTGATTTCTCCATTCTTCTGCTTGTCTATATCTACCCGGGGAAAAGATATATACAACAGACACTTTTGGGCACAAGTGTAGGGGAAGTGGGACCCACCCAAGGGTATACATGTGACCCCTAATCCCCTCTAATTAATACAAAATAAATCAAACCCAAAACTTAAAGAAAGTGGGGACCATTAAGCCCCCAAACCTAATTTACATAACAAAAATAAAACATTCTACACAAATAAAATTTTACAAGACATATTACATCACATATGAGGGTCACTCATGGTGACCAAAATACAAACAAACTATATGGCCTCATACAACTAACACGGTTAGGACTTAGCCCCGTGGGATGCTTGTGCACAGTTTGTGTAGCAGCCCTGAAACCCACGTTCTCCTATGACCTGTCACCTGCACACTCATTGCACACATTAAACGCACCTGTCCGATACAATGTAAATCAATTACTCAATAAGCGGTCAATGAAAATTATTCCAGCATATCATCATCCTGGAATCTAAAATGCGACAACATGCATACTTACAACACAATTTACCTTGAGTTAGCCAGAGAGGTAAATAAAAGTGACATACATCCATATAATCCAAGCATGGGACTAACGAAGTATCTAACATATCTCAATTAGGTCTAAACAACATCAAAATAAGCTAGTATACACAACATTAATTGAAGAAGTGTCCACAGACTAATCAAGTCGAATTGGCGCTATGCGCCCAAATACCCACACATGACAAAGAAGGTCAAATATCATAACATACTATCTAACATATATCAAATTCCTGTCAAAACATGTCTATGAATAAAGAGATCAACATATAACTGAGGCTATAAAAGTGTGGGCACTACAGTCTGAGGTAGAAATAGGAAAGGATTTCCCTCTCCTCCAGCAATAAACCTTTTCCCCATTCTTTCATTCTTTCTCCCCATTTCTTCATTCCTTTATTATTTCTTCCCAACCATTGTAGAGCCCGCCATTCTTTATTCTATTGAAGAGTGTTTCTAAGGACAGAGAACATACGTAGTATGGGATGATGTTGGGACCCAAAATATTAGCTAAGGATGAGAAGGCATGTGGGAACATGTGACCTAGTTGAAGTAGGGCGCACGGGGGTGAAGGTGTGCAGGGAAGGGTTTGAGCATCTTTTTGTAGGAAACACGACATGTGTGCACAAGGCAAGATGGATTTTAGACTTAGCCATATTCATCATCTTAGGAAGCACACAAGATAAGTGTGACACTTATAGCATGCAGAGTGGATAAGGTGCCATCCTAGAAAATATATGATCAAAAAGTGAATATTCCATGCATGTGATTGAAGGTTCCAAAAGAACATTATTGCACAGAGTGGAGAGCTCAGATCAAAGAAGGAATGCTCCATTGAAGGACCACTTGGACACTTGGAAGCCAATCTATTACCTCAGAAGGCATGACGGTGAAGGTAGAAGGGCTATATATTGAGGTGCACCGATAGCAGAAGGCGAGGACTAGACAATGCTAAGAGGTATAGAGATATACATGGAGTCATTCTGAGAGAGTAGTGCACTAGAAAAGAGGAAAAGCTCTGCTGAAACACCATGGAGGATTGCATGGGTTGGGATTAGGGAAGTATATGAATCATGACATACTTAGAGGGATGGGTCTATAGTATTCATTGTAATATGATGAACATAATGTAGTTCTGATACATGAATTGACTCTGTATTGTTTATATGAGGGACTGTTATGACTTCAAAGGATTGTAATGTGGTTATTAAACATGTTAATATGAATATGAGACTCTATTCTAAATAATATATGTGTTTATAAGTATAATATTTATGCATTTCCTTTATGTATGAGCCATTTCTTTATGATGTTTGTTACTTATATTTTCTGGATGCAATGAGATGACAACTTATCCTAGGTTTTCAGAATAATACATGGTTCTTTTCTATTTACTTTCACTTGAATATCTATCATAAGATTATGCATTCTCACAAGACTCACATAAAGGAGAGACTCGGTGCCCAAGCGTGCCTCAAGTGAGCACCTAGCGCCCACTGGGTGATAGGCCGATGCGCATGGGATTAGACTATTGGTCTAAGGGTATAAAAATGAGTACATGTTGTACAGGGATATGCACCCACATAGGGTAGAGATGGAAATGGGGGACATGTGGCCACTCTATAAGCACAAGTAGCAAGTTTGCAGGGCCAGTTGCTCACTACACAAGCACAGTTTGTGGCTTTACAGGCCCAGGTCGCAACACAAACACCCTCATAGGCCTAGCGACAGGGTCCCATTTTACAGGAAGTAGCGGGATAGGGTCCCATGGTACAAAGAGGAGGGAAGGGGTCACAGATAGATGGGTTGAGGCCACCAGTAGAAGGACAGAGCTCACAGGTTGCTGCGAGACCTATGACACCCCCACAAATAGTACCAATGGCCAGATTCAAGGATACCCTAAATGATGCTAGATACTACCAGGATTATTTGACTTCTTCCGGGATAGAAGTACCTTCATATGTAGAGTATAGGGTACAACATGAATCGAGTGAGAGGATGAGATCTTGCACACATAGTGTAGAGAGTACAAGGGGCCGACGAGCCCAAAGACAGGGTTAGGGTGAGGCCACTAGTTTCATGAAGGCCTGAGCCAACTATAGGCCAGACAGAGGTGAGGGCTAGAACCATAGAGGGAGGAGAGATGATGGTAGGGCACCAAGCTAGAGGAGAGGAGGACAAAAATGAGACCAGTGTAGACATCAGATGGGCCGATAATTGATTTCTTCATTTTGATTATTATTTTTGATATATACTGGCCTGTGTGCCAATGATAGTGAGGATATACATGAGAGTTTTTGATTTTTTGATCATATACGGGCCTGTGTGCCAAAGATGGTGAGGCTGTATATGAGAGTTTTGAATATATACTGGCCTACATGCCAAAGATAGTGAGGCTATATATGAGGGTTTTTGAGATACTAGTATTTATTTGTATCTGTGTATGTATGTATTGATACAAAAACTCTCCCATTTATATAGTTGATGATGTTCATTGGATGGATGATGTACTTGTGTTATAAATTTGTTTGTTTTGTATGTGATGGAAATTAGGTGGATTAGGCATGGTGGAGTCAGCCCAGTTTACGCATGGTGGAGTTAGGTTGGTTAGGATTATGCATGGTTGAGTCAGATTGGTTTAGGCATGGTTGAGTCAGGTCGGTTTAGATGGTTGAGTTAGGTCGATTTAGGCATGATGGAGTATTGTTTTTAATTTTGATTTAACTTCCAAGTTATTGGTAATATGGGAAATAAATGATGATTTACATGTATGTTATGATGTAAATGATTGATTGGATGCTTTTATGATGTGATAACATGGTAGATATGTATGTGTGGTAATTTTCCAAGTATTATAAAAATGAAATTTAAGATAGAATATGAATAGGAAAATGGGGGAAAATAGGTTAGGGTAAAGATTGGCCAAGCTAACCTCCAAGGGCCCCATCCCCTAAGAGTGTCTACCTACATATGGCCCCAACAAAAAGGGGCCTCAGGCCAATGTAGTTCTCCCATAAGCTAGGAAATAATATGATGAATTAAAGGAATTAGTTTGGTAGGTTTTAGGCATGATTGAATCTAGGTCATAGGCATGGTTAAATATTAGGTCATCAGGCGTGGTTGAGTCTAGGTGATAGACATGGTTGAATATTAGGTCATAGGCATGGTCGAGTCTTAGGTCATAGGCATGGTTGAGTCTTAGATGATAGTGAAAATATTATAAAATATAGGTGTCGAAGGTCTGGTCCTGTATAAGATAATCAATAATTAATGAAGAATGTAAAATGGTAAGAGGTGGTAAAAGAGTAACTTAATTGATAAGAACCATAATGGGTCTACCATACCAAAGATGGGCTTATGGAAGGTAAAAACCTAAAGGCATTGCATAATGGACTATTCTAAGGGTGCATAAAGTCACATGATCACAAAATGTTACAGTTGCAGTCAAGTCTCTTGAGTAGGCATAGAAAAATAGGGTGAAAAGGAAATGAGGTGAAAATAGGATGGTTTAACGTAACTTAGTGTACAACAACATGTTTATCTTGGACAAGAAACCCATGATCAAAAATAGGCAAGTCCATGACGAAAAGTTATCATTTTCTTCATATGTGTTTTTGTTTTTGATATATTGACTCGATGCGGGAAGTCTATATGTGATGAGTATATTATATCCTTGAGGTCTTCGTGAAGATGATCAATGTGGGAAGCTTCTAAATATTTAATTTTGGTATTTTGCAAGGAGAGTCCTTTTTTTTATGATAGACTATGTACAGTATGGATAGCTTTGTATAGCTGTCCTTCGAGGGAGAAGTCTATTTATAACGAGCGAAATAGAGAGAAGAGATGTCCTTTTTGAGGGAGTCATCTGTTTGCTGGAAGTTTGACTCAAGGAATTTTAATCCAATTTTTTTTTTAGGCATGTTTAAGTCATGGACAAGACTATAGAGGAAGATTAGGTTCTTGTTTAGAAGACAAAACCATAACATAGAGAGGTTAAGTATGAAAGAGATGGTTTCAAGTGAAGAATGACCATGTGATTCCATCTATGAAAAATATAAGAAAAGTATCCATGAGAAATCATGACATGATTAGAGCCATGGTAATCATATTGAAGATAATGACTGAAAGGTGACAGGTAATCACATGATTCTTTTATTAGTCGTTGATCCTCAAAACGGGTATCATGGAAGGTGAACAGTGCTCAAGGGACATGAGTAGTCAATAGAAAGAAGGTGATATAGGACTTGATTTCATTAATAAAATGGTCTAAGATGAAAGGAATTGAGGGGCTCAATTTTGGGTTTATCTTCAAGTGAAGAAAAATTATAAGCACCTGATCCATAGGCATGAGTAACGATATAGGGTGTCTGAGCTAATTAGGAGAAAATTTGTCCCGTTTACTTTTCTCTTCTTTGGTGACATGTTGATTTTCCTTTAGGATGAGGTCTCTGACGTAGGAAGGTTCATTTTTGGACACATTTTTCATAGGCACATGCTTGATACATTTTTAGTAGATTTGAAGATGATCAAGAGCATTGAGATGATGCTCATCTAACAACTCAAGTTGTGCCAAATGTTCCTGGCGATAGTCATTGTCATTGATCATGTCTTGTAGTGAGATGCAGAGAGATAGAATCTGGAATTCGAGAGGCAAGACAACCTTGTTACCAGTAGACCTAGAGAGAAAGGTGTGGTAGTATTTGAAGTGCGAATACTAGTGCGGTAAGCCCACAAGGTGAAAGGAAATGTGCGTATGCCAATCCTTCTCAGTATCGTTAACTACTTTCGTAAGAATTTTGTTCAAGGTTTTATTTGTTGATTCTACCTGGCCATTTGTTTGTGGTTAATAAGGTGATGAGAAACTAAGTTGAATTCCAAAAGTGTCACAAATATTTTGCAAGGTTTTTTTTTAAAATTGCTTTCCGTTATCAGTGATGAGGTGATGAGAAACACCAAAGCAAAAAATGATGTCATGGTTGATGAATTCACATATTTTCTCGGCTTTTTTATAAATGAGGGGAATGGGATTCTACCCATTTAGTGTAGTATTTAGTAGTGGTTATAATCCATTAATGGCATTGTGAAGAATGAGGATTGATCTGTCTGACAACATCTAAACCCCATTAAGAGAAAGGCCAAAGGTCTCGTGGGACCTGTAAGGTATGACTAGGTATGTGATGAAGATTAACATGTTACTAGAATTTCATGCAACATTTGACATAGTCACAAAAATCATGGTTTAGGGTTGGCCAATAATAAACCAGGATAAGAATGCATTTAGTGACAGCTAAACCACTAAAGTGACCTCCACAAATTTTTTTGTGAACTTCCTTGATTGTGTAAGGAATTTCAGAACTTGTAAGGAATCATAAGAGAATACCATCGAAGCCACATTTATAAAGAATACCACCCATGATGACATAGTGAGAGACACTTTTAAGAAAGGCACGTTGTCCATTACGAGTGAGATTGAGTGGAAAAATGGAAAGGGAAAGGTAGTCTACAAACTGCTTATGCCAAAGGTCATGTGGGTCAGGTGTAATGGCTCCGATAAAGTTGACCTCATGAGATGAATAAGAGGGTGAGTAAAACCTTTGTATTGTGACAAAGATTTTTGAGTCGACAGGTGAAGTGGGTATTTGAGAAGCCAAGAATGCCATGATATCTATAAATTTATTAGTAGAACATGGGGTGGTTTGAAGTTCATAATGGTCAAAGGTAGTCAAAAGTATGTCGATGTGACATTTGTATCTTTGTAGTATTTCATTATAACACTGGTATATACCATTGACTTGGTTACGACTAGTTGGGAATCACTAAATATATTAATTGATTTAACATCTACGGAGATGGCAGGTTGAAAGACTAATACGAGAGCTTTATATTCAGTGATGTTGTTAGTCCAATAAAATTTACTTTGAAAGATAAAGGCATAGGTTAACCATCAAGAGGAATGAAGATAACACCTGCACCACCTCCACACTGTCATTTTGAACCATTGAAGAATAAGGTCATCTGGTAAGTGGTATCGTCCAAAGAGAGGGCATTAATGGATTTTTCTGGGAAATCAAAGTTAGAGGGTTAATACCCAGAAAGAGGTGCATCTGCTAGTTGGTCAACGATGGCTTGGCCTTTGATAGAATTTTGGTGGAGGAATTTGAGGTCAAGGTCTACAAGAAGCATGAGCCAATGAGAAATATGTTGATACTGGTAGGGTTTGGAAAACATGTAATGTAGGGGATCTATGTTAGTGACAATTTTTTTTGTGGTTGAGTAGGTAATGACAAAGTTTAGTGGCGACAAAAAATAAGGCTAAGAAAAGCTTTTTAGCATGGGTGAACCTAGTTTTGTAGTCCAAAAGGGTATGACTTATGTAATAAAACCACTTGTTCCCTGTGCTACTCGTCATGATGAACGAGCATGACACCTAAGGAATGGTTAGTAGCAAAAATGTATAGGTAAAAGGGTTGGTCATCTTTAGGGGGAATGAGCACTAGTGGTTGAAGAAGGTATTGTTTTAAGGTGTCAAAGGATCTATGGCAGCCATCATCCCATTTAAATGAGACGTCCTTTTTGAGGAGATGACGAAATGGTTGACAGCGGTCGAAGAGTTATGAAATGAACCAACAGATAGATTACAACTTACCTTGCAAACTCTGAAGTTGACGGATATTAGTAGGTGGAGGCATTTTGAGAATAACCTTAACTTTAGTAGGATCGAATTATATGCCACGCAAAGAAATGATGAAACCAAGGAGTTTACCTGAAAGCACTGTAAAGAAACACTTCTTAGGTTGAAGGTGAACACAATACTTGATGAGGAAATAAAAAATGACCTTAAGAACTGTCAGGTGTTCAGCCCGATGTTCTGATTTGGAAAGAAGGTCATCTACGTAATCTTCCAATATGCGGTACATTATACATGAGTCATGGTTCGATGATATGTGGCATAAGCATATTTAAGGCCAAAAGGCATGAATCGATAGCAGAAGGTCCCCCAAGGAGTGATGAAGGAATTTTTGTGTTGATCTTCTGGAGCGAGTAATATTTGATTATAACCTAAGAAACTATCCATAAGTGATATCATCTCATCGCTGGTGGTGAGATCAACCAGTTGGTCAATGCCTGGTAGAGGAAAGTCATCTTTGTGGAAAGATAAGTTGAGGTCCCAGAAATCCATGCACATTCAGAGTCCCCCTATCACTTTTGTGATAGGAACAATGTTATAAATCCATTGGGTATAGTCAATGGGTAGGATGAGAGAACGCGCTGAAGTTCTTCTTTGACTAGAAGAGAAATGTGAGGGGTGCATTTTATGCATCTTTTGTTTTATGGGTTTGGCATCAGGAATGGTTATGATATTGTGGACAACAATGTTTGGGTCAATACCAGGCGTATCGACATAGGACCAAGAAAAAGCATTGTTACAGTCCTAGAGGAAAGAGGTAAAATCTTCCTATTTAGCTGCTTCTAAAGAATGACCTATCTTTAGAATGCATGAGTCGTCCATAGTGTTAATGTTGATTTTTATGGTTGATTCATTCAACATGGTTTGCGTATTAGAAGGTAACGACCGGTGAATATAAGAATCTTCTGCACTAAGGTAGGTGAGTATAGACCCATCATCATGACATTTAACGATATTAATAGAAGGCGTATCATCATCAATCATGTCAGGATATAGGAAGGGAAAAAATAAGGAACCTCACCATTGTGTTGATAAGTTAGAGGTCCCAAGGAAATCATGTTCACAAAAAAAAGTTAGGAGGAATAGATTTGAGATCTATGGGACTCAGTGGATGAAGGTGGTGATGTTGGTGACTGGGGTGGGGAAGGTTTGTCTTCCTTAATGAGGTCGATGTGAGCCTTCTTGGAAGATGGTGTGGCAAAGCCAATACCACTATGATTGTTTGTGTTTATTGGTGGGTACAAAAAATGATGATATGTCGATCTTGTTTGTAAAAACTAAAGCCAAAGCCTTTCCATGTGCATTGGTGAAGGAAAATATGGGTGAAGTGATAGTTAGTAGGAGATTGGAGGTCAGATGAAAATGATCATGTCTAGGATGGAGGTTTGGGTGAATAAGTGGAAGTATTAAGTCCCACATAATGTTAGATTGGTGCAAAGGTGGGGAGGATGATAAGAGAAAACCTCTCCTATGTGGTAGTCATAACGAGGGTGTTGGCATAGGTTTCCATACTCTTGCAGAGTGAGGAGTGTGTTATTATTATAGAGGTGATTTCCCCCCAGAGTGAGGCATTGAAAAACACCTTCTAAGGGATCAGTCGTAGTAGATAATACGGGTAGCGGGGATAGATGAATCACTAGATGATTGGGTAGGAGGGGTATCAGTTGGTTGGGAAGTAGATGAGTCAGCTGCAGAGGCTGCGGTATCAGTAGGAATAGAAGACTTAGGTGTGGGAGAGGTGGTGGCAGCATTGGTGGATGGGGTCATGGATGAAGGAGAAGTGGGGGTAGTGACAGATGCCTTGACTGGTACAAGGATATTGTTAGGTTAGTACAACCTGTTACAAGTTTTGAATGCTGATGGGTCGGCAGGGATGGTATAGTTATGCTCTTCATGTTTGAATTTTACACACCACTGTAAATTTTGAAGGGACATAACCCATGACGTAAATCCAAGGTCTACTGAGCAAATAGGTTATACTGGAACTCCCTTCTAAAATGTAGAATAATTATAGGACAGTGTGAGGACCCACCCAAACATGGAGAATAATGGTGCCAAGTGTGGAGGTGATGGTGTCATTGAAGGAACACAACATAACTAGGTTATTATGCATACAATTGGAAGGGATGCACATTTTATTATATACATGGGAGGAGATGATGTTAATTGTAGCAACAACATCGATCATGACATGTCGTACACATATGTTATTGATATTGACATAAATGAAAAGGGTGGGATCATGATCATCTAACTGGGGAGGTAAAATCTCCTCATAAGAGAAGCTGAGGGAGACGACTTGATTAGTAGGCATGGGGGTAGAAGAAGGATATGGTTTGGTAAGTGAGGCCACATGATGAGGGGTGATAATAGAGGCCACTGGTGTGGGGTTATTGGGTAAAAATTCAATGAATTGCAAAACTTGCATAAGGGCTTGTCTATGAGATTCAAAATTTTGGACAAGATCATACAAATACATCTTTAGAGGAGACTGATGTAATTGTTTTATCATTGTGTGATGGGTGACCCTATCAGAGATAAGGTATGTGGGTCCTCGAATGGTGATTTTGGGAGTGGGTTGTAGATGGTATATTGGGCACAGGGGTTGGTTGATGGGCTACTTGATTTTTATTTTACTTTTTCTTTCTAGGTGTGGGTGGAAACTTGAACCATGTTAATATGAGGGGAGGTGGTAAATGGAGAAGGTATAGGGTGAGTAGTGTAATGACATGATGGGGAAAAACCTAATGGGGAGGAAAAGCCTTGTGAAGTGAGATGGGCATACTAGCATTTGGGTGGTGATTTGGCCAAATCTCTGATACAGACCATGTTGATCTCGAATTTTGGAGGTGGAAAAAAGAGTTATGGGGGTGGATATGTAGGTCGTTGAAGATGAAAGGGACAATCTGTGTGGTGACAGGTGATGGTGGAGTATGGTCCTCATCGTCGAAATTTTATTAAGCAGGAAAAAGTTGGAGAAGAACGGTTTTTTAGGGCCTTAAAATTTTCTACATCATGTCCTGACACAAGATGATAGGCACAAATCTTGGTTTCATCAAACCCCTTTAGTTTGGGTTTGAGAGGACCGTAAGGTTGAAGCGGTGGTAATGTGATGACAAAAGTATCTAAGATATTAGTTAAATTGTTGGTGCAAGACCCTGCTAACGGATCACAATTGGAAGTGCGTGTGGGTTTGGGTAAAGGCATGGATGATCATGAGGGAAGAGGATTTATAGGACAGGGGGGATGGTTTGGCCCATTGGTTTGGTAAGTGGTATTGTCTTAGGTTTTGATGACATCTACTTAGGTAAAGGTGTGGTAGAAGAGCTAGCGATGGAAGGTTTTTTTGGTTTTAACTACCTTATTGGTAGGTAGTGGGTTCTTATCTCTGGGTTTCACCTCCTTGGGTAAAGGTGACACGGGAGTACAAGATGAAAAAGGAAAATTAGATGGTGGAAGAGGATGGGTTACCCATGGGGAAAACTGAGTTGCAGTGGAAATGGTTGGTAGAGGCTGGGTGGATGGTATGGGTTGAAGTTGTATAGGAAAAGTTGGGGTTATAGTAATTGGTAGAGGTAAAGGTGATAAGAAGTGCATGGGTGAGGGTGAGGGTGTTTTTTGTGTGGGTAAATGAGGTGTAATGAAGGCTTGTGAATGAAGCAATAGGTTTCTTAAATTTTCACTTGCCTTGGGTAGGAGACTATTTACTCAAGGTTGATGGATGGGGCCCTAGGATGAACGGAAGGGGTGAAGGTGAAAAAGGTGTGGTAGGAGAGACTGGTGTATGTGATATAGAAGGTTCGGTCTTCCTTTTAGGTGGAGGAATAATGTTTGTGCAGGTTTGGGAAGATGTGGCTAAGTCCAATTTGACAAGTGGGTGAGTAAGGATTGATGTCGGGCATGACATCCAAGGTAGTGACAAGCCTAGATATAGGCGAAGATATAGGTGTGGGTAGTTTTTTATTTTTTTGGAATGATTCTAGTCATGGGTAAAGGTTTGGATGTAGGTAGATGGGATGAGGAAGAATCCATTTTGATAGGCATGGTCAGGGTTAATCTAGTTGCTGGAAAATACCTTTGGGTAGATCGTGGAAGTATCTTCAGGAAACATTTTGTAACACCTTTGACAAAATTTTATATTTCTCTTTTGTATTGCAAGCATTGTCATGTGATTTTCTTTATGTGGTGGTGTTCCTTTGATTGTTGAATATCATGTTTGCCATGGATAAATCGATTCTTCTCTAGGATTCATTAGACTGAAATGTTGTTGTTTGCAAAGAATCCATTTTCACATCTAGTAATGACGGTTGCAAACTTATCTCTATTAACCGAATCATCCTTAGATCAATTACATTAATCCAAGGTATGTTTTAAATCTCCTTACCTGGTTTGAATGGTAAATTGACATTCAGAGGTTAAGAGATGTAACAGACTAAAATTTTGTATGTTTACAAATTCCTTTATATTCTTGAAAGATCATGCTACATTTTGTTGTAGGTTATGAACTCAGATATTTTTGTATGATCTCTTTAGGATGCTTAACAATGTTAAGTGAAATGAGGCCTATTTGAAGACTATTGAGGAACAATCTAAGTCCTAGACCTAAGAGATCTATCCTAACGGGATTCTAAACTAAGGTAGATGTACCTAGTTTTCTAGTTATGTCTACTATATTCTAGACAACATCCTATCCTAAGTTGCATGTTTCTAAACTGAGGGAACCACCTAAGGTGATGCTAGGTCTATTCCCAATCTAATACCTAATACTATATGGTTGTGAGTTATAACCTAACCTAAGGTGGAAATTACTTATTGAGATGTTTTTAAACCTAAGGTTATTACTTCTAAACTAACCTATGGACATAACCTAAACTAAGGGAATAGACCCTAAATTAATAAAATAAGGAAAGGGGACCTAAGGGTTGTATGGAATTGGTAATTTGGCGATGGTTCCTAAGTTATTTATGAGATTTTATTGTTGTAATAAATCACAATGAACTGCCAGATTTGGCAGAAGCATGAAAACATTAGTGGAACTTACATGGATTCTTCACTAAAGTTAGAAATGCATGCAAAATTCAAATTAGGATTCACCAATTCTGGATGGTGGTGGCATGGAGAGATAGGTGGGAATTTTGGAATCAATTGCATTTATGAGTCTCATTTTTGGAGAGCAAAATGCCTAGGAAACAATGAGGGAAGATTTTTTGGAGGTTGTTTGGTCTTGCATGCTTTGTGATTTTTGCTCTGCATGGAGCTATCTAGTTCTTCAAACCAGCAGTTTGATTTTCACTTTGTGGCTATTTTTGGTTTCCCTGGTCTATTTTCTATTCAGGGAAAGTATATGAGGCATTGGGGAAATAGATTTTTAGTTGTTGATCTTGCTTGGAGAAGAAGAATTGTTGAAATATCGACTGGAAGTATTCTTTGAAGTGGTAGAGGAACTATCAGGCATGATAGGCTCTACCCATTAAGATTTATTTCTTTCCTCTAAATGGTTCATTAAAATAACTTTGCTCTTATGAGATAGATGGTTAGCTATTTTGTTCTAGTTATTTACTTTCATGTTGAAGGAATATCTATGATTTTTGGATATGGATCCATTGCATGATAATGTTAGTTTTTGGATGATTTTCTCTGAGTAAGTTCAATGGTGAAATGCATATAGAACTTTCGAGACTTTTGTGTTTTGATTAGAACTTGCATTCTAGAATATCTGATCAAAAAATACCTTGAGTAAATGGTTTTTGGTTTGAGTTTTGGAACTGGAAATCTCGTTAGAAATTGAGTTTGAAAAATTGTATTATTTCTCTTTCAGTCTGTATGGATATATATTTAATGTATTACAAGAACTCAAACTTGCGTGAAAATGTCTTGTTTCCCTCTGTTCTGGGTAACCTATGTTATTTCAACTGACTGTCTTTGAATGTTGTGAAATTTAGGTGAATGTCCTTTTATAAAACTGTATCTTGTTGTGAGGATATAGTACCTCTGGTTCAGGACTGTATTGTTTACTTTGTCCTTCGATATGAATTTGAACTCATTTGAAAGAAATCATTAATGGGATTTTGAAGTATTTGTAGGTGTTTTGTTTCATACTTAAACTTGTGTTAAATATGACAGGAATAATTAACCCTTATCTTCAATGAAATTCTCTGCCTCGAAATTTATGTTTCCCATGAAGCTGTGAAAGTTATTGTAGTTGGAATATCTGCTACAGTTCGAATTCGTGAGGAATATAGAAACATTGTTTGACTTTAAACTTAGTGTTTGGTTTTTCTATTCTCCATCATAACCTTTTTGAATGGATTTATGGATTTTTCAAAAAGGAGTTGAATAATCTTTTAAACTATATCTTGTTTTGTGAAGATTTAGTACTTCTGCTTTGGGATGGTATTGTATACTTTAATCTATAGTATGAACTCAAAATTTTGTAAAACAAAGATGAATGGATGAATGTGGATTATGGAATTGTATGTGTCCTAAATTTCTACTTGTATATGAACTGGGTTAGTATTGGTATTTGATGTTACTGATACAGTTTGAGTTCGTAAGTAAAATAGAAGTAATGTTTTACATTAAACTTCACATTTGGTTTTGTATTCTCTATAGGAACTTTCAAAAGAACTTCTGGGTTTTTAAAAGGGATTAGAAATTCAATTGATAAAACAATGGTGAATAAGTTCTTGTTTAGGATTATTTCTATTGAAGTTTCCTTTAAATTTTGGGAAGTTACGTTTTGTTCAATGGTTGAAGTTCTATTTGCTCGAACTACTCTGTAGATCGACTCTCTCTCTCCAAGTTGTTAGGGTGTTTACCATCCTAGGCTTATTCAACTTCTTGAGTTTGGATCTCTACCCTTTTTGATCTTGGATGAGGTAATGAGAACTCACTCTCCAGAACCAGAAACTTCTTTGTGGTTGATTAACTTAACTTGTTGCTAGTTGATTGTGGAAAGTTCAAGGGAATAGTAGAATGCTTAAGCAACTTTTGGGACTGTCATTATGGTACAGGGGAAAACCAAACCGTTCCCATTTGATCTTTCTTGATCTCATCTATTTTGTAAAGAGTCAATCATCTTGTTGATTCAAGGTAGTGTACAACTGAGTCTATCCTGTAGAAAGGAAAACATAATCATTTCTAGTCTGACTGTTTTGAATGGATGGGTCATGCATCATTAGGATATTGGTTTCAGATGGAATCCTCTCTATGCACTCAATAGTAAATATGATTCTTCTTTGGATGGACATGAGTAATAAATAATCCTTTGTAAGTCTTACTTTGTCTTATGGAACATATGGTTTCAGATCACTGAGTGGTATCTCCAATAATGTAGAATAATACATAAGGCTTGCAAGTAGGTTGATGACTATTTTGTTTCTCTCCCTTCTCGGATTGGTTTGGAATTCTTGTTAATGGGTGTTGTCTCTTAAATGGTGAACACTTTTATTGGTTTCCTAGACTGATACAGATATATAGGTAATCAGTTATGTACTTTCTGAACCTAATTTCTATCTCTTAGATGAATGGTGAATTGTGGATAATCTGTATTGATTCTTCTTCTTATTTATTTGAGTTGTAGGATGAATCATCCTAAATATGTACTATGCTGAAATGAACTTGTCTGTATATGATTTATGGGAACTTGGTAAAATGATAATAAGGTCTTTGATTCTGGAAGCAACTCTTTTTGTTTATGTAGTAAGGATAATATTGTATCTCAAATTCAGAAAGAATTATGAAATAATTAAATGTCAAGAGCTGTTGTTGATGTAAATAAGTAATTGTTTGGGACAATACTTATATGATATAATGCAATAGTTCACTGATTATATTATGTTATTTTCTTAAAAGTGATTTCTGATTTACTACTGTACTTCTTTTATGGTTGTTATTACTTATGCTTATTTGTATGGTACATCAATTGTTTCATAAAAGAAGAGTTGTTTTAATGGACCAATAAGATGAATGTACTTAATTTTAATTCTTAGTGCTTATCATGCTCTGTTTAATGAACTGGCCCATGCTAGCAATGTTTGTAGATGGACTTCATAAGTGATAAAAGAAGGAAATTTTTTTTATGATGTATTAGCTGATTTAAAGTCTAGCTCTTTTGTAAAGAATTCTGATTCATTTATGAGTTGTATTGAAAAAGAAAAGTTGTATTCTTGGATGAGCTTAATGTCGTTTGACATACAGTATGCCTGAAATGCATAGTCTTGTAAAGTGTATATTTTTATCATGATGAATTGAAAATTTGGAGACTGAATTCAATTGTTGTGTGAATTCTCTTGTATTTTTATGAAAGAAATTGAAATGCTATCTTGTTGATACTCTTCATATATGTTTGTATACTTATTACTATTATCATTTAATAAGTTGGATGAAGGGAGTAGTTTGATCTCCCTTACTAAGATGCAACTTACTAAGTTGCATAAGAAGTCGATCTCTATCTAAACAACTATAGTATAGTAGTGGAATGTGTAACAGACATATAATTAAACTATAGAAATGGTGAAAGATAAAAAGGGTATGATAACCATAACACTTAATCATGTAGAGGAAGACTCTTCCTCTCTTAAAATAATGGAAAACAAAAGGAATTGTGTTATGACCATTAATCATTGTACCTCATTTTCTATGAAGTCTACTCTAGCTGAACCTATGTGGATGATACACTTTCTTTAGACATCTAAGTTACATTAAATTAACCTTTTGATGTTTATTATCCTATTTTTGGATAGCTTATCATTATGCCAAAGTTAATGAACATAAAAGCAATCATGAGTTAATGAAGTTCTTAATATTAATAAAATTAATTATGGAAGAAGAACTCAAGGAATGTTGGATTTAGGGTTTTGCGAGGTTGCTGAAATCTGAATCTTAATCCAAATTTAATTATGTCTTAATGACCACCTAGGGGTATGTACATTATGATGAAGTAGTTCTAACAGATGTTGGAACATGCCAACTATAGGACTGCACCTTTGAGAAGACTAAGGACTTCTCGAGGATACAATGTTGCAGTTGACATGTGAGAACACCCTTCCTCATTTTTTCATCTAGATCTACACACACCTGGACTTGAACGTAGTTTCTTGCTAGGTCAAGTTAGTAGTGTGATTTGAATAGGAAGTAGCTTTCTATGACTCAAGGTACCTAGGCACATTTGATCGACTTAGGTTAGTTGAGTATGCCCATATACCCTAAGTCATCATGAGCATATCCCTAAAAAAATTATGTCACTAACCTGGGTTAGGGTCAAACCTTGGGCAAGTGGACTAAAAAAAGTTAGTAAAGACCATTCTAGATAATAGTAGAGTGAGGTGAAGGACGTATTATGATTTGACAAGTATGTCATCTAGGAATAGTAACATGAACAATATGTCGGAAATATATGGCCAAAGTATCGCAAGCTGCTGGTTGCATTGTCCTATGTCACCTAGTTTAAAGAAACGTGATGTTAGATGACTATTGGTAACAAATATTCAAATAGGTTCTTTAAAATGATCACTCAGTACCCAGAATATGGTAAGAAAACCAAGTATACGTAGTATACATAAAGTATTCTATACCTAAAGACAAACATGAGAGATTGGTTAGAAATTGAGTCATGAAATGAGAGATCGATAGTATACCAAGTCATTTATAGCTGCATATGGTTATCTGTTATGAGATTGATTGTCATGGAATGTGTGTTCTAAATGATGTTTTATTTAGAACAGAGAACATTGTGTAATTGTTTTCCTTTTGTTTATAAAGTCTTAAAATGGGAATGTTATGTAGGTTTTTATGTTTTGGAATGATTTTAGTTGTGGGTAAAGGTTCGGATGTAGGTATATGGGATGAGGAAGAAGCCATTTTGATAGGCATGGTCAGGGTTGATTTAGTTGCTGGAAATACCTTTTTGTAGATCATGGAAGTATCTTCAGGAAACATTTGCATTTGAGTCAAAAAGGGGAGTTGAAGATGTCCTCGGAGCATGGAGTTATCAACATAATCCAAGCGATTGACCAACCAGGAAAAAAAGACTACTGAAGGAGGAGATGGAGTTGGTTTAGTTGCAATACCTATAAAATATGTCTATGAGACAAGGAATTGGCTAGCCTCAGACTCTGTGGGTAAAAGAGCTAAGATCATATCAATGGGGTCCTAGGATGCCGAGGGAGAATTTCCCCCAATAGGTAGTGGTATGTCTGAAGAATCTCCCAGGGGTAGGAGAGATGGTAGGTGGGATGAGGTAGAATTATTCCTTGGTGGAGGAGAAGGTGATGATGATTCTCCTATGGATGGGAGAGTTAACAGTGTTGACTGTTTGGTAGTTTGTAAAGTAGACAGTGAAATGGCATCAGTATAAAGCATAGTTTCCTTCGTGAGAGTAGGGGGAGATGAAAGGGAATCCTCTATGGGTGAAGGAGTAGAAGAGGTATGCTCCTCTATGGGTAGAGGAGATGTTATCCATATTTCCCCCCCGGGAAAAATATTGGATCAGCCACAACCCTGCATGAAGGAACCGGAGAAAACACATTTAAATCCTACAAACAGGTCACATAAAGACTCAATAATGGAGTGACGGGGCCTAAAAAAGACTAAATAACCTTGTATGGGAGGAATCTAGAAGATGGTTCTATTGAGCAGGTCCAGGAATTAAATCCATTCTACAGGTTTTAGGTAGGCTCAAAAATCGAGCAACAAGGGACAATTGAGGGAAGAAACGATGAAGATCCGAAGTCCTCGGGCTCAAAATAGTTTAGAATGAATCCAAAAATTGGCTAAGTATGGAGGATGTTGTGAAAAGAGCCACATTTTGGAATGACGCTTCTCCAAGGGTGAGTCCAAGAAAGGAAGTTAAAACAACCACCAAGCTTCCACGTGTCTAGTGCCCCAAAAGTTGTGCGGCCATTGAAAAGTCTTCAGCTAGGCAGGAAGAAGCCAGGTGTTGGCTCGGAAAAAATCGAAGATGGGAGCCCAAGGCAGGGACTCAAACTCACGCTGACCCTCTACCTAGAAAATATTCAACCAAGGTCAAAAGGAGGGCAAAGCAAGCCTAAAAAAAGGCTAAGTATAGAAGTGTTGGCGGGGGATGCCACATGTCTAAGTGACGCATCTCCAAGGGTAGATCTAAAAGTAGAGACTAAAACGAGTGCTAATTCGCCACATAGCCCATGGTCTGAAAAGGAAGGGAGAGGTCATTGAAAATTCCAAAGACCTACGGAGGCTTCCAAGTGTCATCTCGATGCTCTTTCAGGGGAAAATTTTGATAGGGAGTTTCAATAAGCGTAGAGCCTCCACATGTCCAGTCTCAAAAAGGAGATAGAGTCAGGTTGAATAGTCAATGCATGGTGACAGACTAAAGGAGAGTGCTAAGTGTCCAAATGACTCTAAATGAAGGGTCAAATAGAGAGAGGGTTCTCAAACAAGCGAAAGACCACCGCATGCCCTTGGATAAGAAATATGAGCCTGTTGAGCAAAGGATTTAACCAAGAAACAAAGAAATTGAGTTGGCCGGTGGAGGTAGCCACGTGTTGGCTCCACGCCTTTCCAAAAGCAAAAAACATAGAGGCTTCCCTCAGAAATACGCCAACCAACCATGTGTCCCATATTAAATAAGGGGCCCATTTTTCAAACTGGTTTCCCCGCTCTTTGGTACAGACCCGATGCAAACTTTGAAGGGGCATATCTTTTAACTCAAGGCTTGAAATATTACAAATCTATCACCGTTGGAAAGATCTTAGCCTCATCTACGCCATGGAGATCTAAAATTTTATGTTTGGGGAGGTTAGGTAGAAGAAGTCTGGAGAAAATGTCTTTAGGGCCATTAATGCGGGATCAATCTGCCTCAACAAACAGATCGGATTCAGTCTGTTCTGCCATTTCCTCATCCTTCAAGGCACCAAACCAGTGATCAACGCAATCAAGGAAGATTTGGGGGCAGATTTTTTAGGAGGCATTAATGGTAGTGGTTGAGCTTCGACCCGCTTTTCCTACTTCTCTCTCTTTCTTCTCTCTAATTGAATCTATAAATGTTGGGTCGAGACTCATTGTAAAGGGTTGGACATTCTTCTATTTTGCAGGCTCCCCTTTTCTTCTGGAAAAGGAACTCATGGAGTTTCAGACCTTCCACTAGATTATAATATGTTTTATGCCTTTTGGCCACTTTGTAATGCATTGTATCAATCTATAGAGTAATAAAATATGTCTGTGATAGATTTTAGATCCTCTCTTGTCTCTTTTTCTTTCATTTGATATTTCATTATAGATTTGGTTATCTGTGCTTGGTTATTGTATGCATTTTTTTGGTTTGTGTCTATCAACAAAAAAAATGTTCATCATTCCTTTGGTACATCACCTTATAGCTTAGTTTGATTTCCTGCATTCCTTTTATCTCTGTCTCGTTGGTAGAACTTAGATTAGGTTGAGGAATAGGCCCTCTGTAAGTTTTCACGCATGCACCAAAATAGAGGAATAGGAACCATCCTTTAATCTGAAGAGTTTTCCCATTTACAAAGCCCCACATTTTGGGGAAGACTCAATGTTATGTGAATCACACAAAATGACTCTGCCTTAGAAAAGTAGACCTGATTACTCATTTGGGGGTGTTGTGATTTTGCACTAATAGTTTTGGCACATGTGGTGGGACTAAGAAGTCTCCATATTTATTACAGTAAGGTTGATATGCACTTGTTGTGATTCTAGCTTTTAAGAAGCTCTTAAAAAATACACATCTGGTGACTCCAAAAGGGACAGAATCCACTGGTTCTAGCATTCCAAGTTTCCCAAGTTCATGAGAAGGATACAAAAAAGGTCTAGAACAAGAGAAGAAGGATAGTTTGTACACACACTTATCTTCAGATAGAAGGAGAATAATAAGAGCTCAGAAATATATATCTCCACCAAACAGAGCCTTATCAACACCTCCTCATAGTAGGCCATTCTTTCAATCAAGAAGGGTGCTTAGGCCAATCAAGATGGCACATCAACAACCAAATCCTTATGTAGACTTAACTAGTAGTAGCTCACTTTATCTAAATGCACAAAACCCAGTCCCGATGGTAGCATTGAAGAACATCCCATATTTCACTAGAGAAAACTAGACTTGCCCCAGTGACCACATCTAAGACATTGCAAATGTCTATACAATCCATGAGATCAATGAGATGGATATTGCAGTTATGTTTCTAGCCTCTTCACTCAAAGGTAAAGCTTCATAATGGTTCAGGATCCTTAAAGCAGGCTCTATTCAAAATTGGGACCAGTTGTGCACAACTCTTCACAACTAGTTTGGAGAAAAGGGGGACAACCTATCCTTGATGGAGTAGCTGACAACGATCAAGAGAGCTCTGAATGAGAAACTGATGGATTTCAACCTCAGATTTCAACGAACCTGGGACAAGATTTCAATAGTAATAAAACCCATTAATGAAGGTGCCTTCTTATACTTCCTTAGAGCTTTAAATTCTGACATTTCTTTGATGATTGGGTCAATGGGGGGGTACAACCTTTCCTGTAGCCTATAGAATTTCCATAGGAGCTGAGAACCATTTGATTCAGGCTGGAAAACTTGCCCCTAGGCCATCCATGCCTCTTTACCCCAAGTTAGGAAACCCAGGTAGCAGCGAAACACCCACATTAGCTCCTGTACCCACCCCCAAGAGTCAAAGTTCATCTGGAGCCTCCACTTTATCATCCAACACCTCAAAGGAGCTTCAGGAAGTTATGGAACAACTAGAAAACCTAGGAAATGAGCTAGTAAAAATCAAAAGACAACAGGCTCATATTTCTAGGCCATATCAGCCCCAGGCTCAATATCAGGCTAGACCCTCGTATCAGCAAAATAGACCACCAACCTAGGCTGTAAATCAGAGTCAACACCAAGGGCAACCTCAACATGCAAGACCTTTTAGGTCATATGATCTAAACACAACTTCAACATCAAGAGCATTGGTTATAGCATAGAATAACATGACACAAGAATATGATTGGTGTTTCCCATGTAATCAGCCACATAATCAGTCATTGTGTTTCAATGGTGCACTAAATCAGGCTCTGATGGTGCAAACCGTTGGTGTGCCACAAGAACCTAGCTAGGAAGAAAATTAGTAGTAAGGAGCTCAACAAGAGGGACCCCCAAGCGAGACTATGCTTGTCAATTGGTAGGCTGAGGACTTTTGTGGAATGAATCAAACCCCTTCTCAAAGTATAGCTGCCAATACAGGGTCCAAAAAGAGAAATATTAGAGAAGGAAATTCATCAAGCTCAGGTGATCCTTAACCCTCTATTGCCCCATAAGGTATTGGCATTCAAAATGCAACCCCCAATGTGTAGAGTCAATCCAAGTCACCTTCCAAACCTACTCAGGCACCAGTTGTAACAACCCATGTGTAAGAGGAAAATGTGCCAGGGTAGGGGCAATAGAAATATAATTCATTTAATATAATTGAGAAAATGAAGAGGAAAAGTGTAAAAATTTCACTATGGGAGTCACTGTTTATTCCAGGACAGAGGGATCTATTGTAGACTACCATGTAGAATTGGTCAAGCTCAAACCACCCCCCCACCAGCAAGAGAGAGTGCTTACCAATATGACTCAACATGATAGAAACCATGGAGAAAAACGAGGTAGGAAATTGAAGCCTCCTCCATTTTATGTTTCATTAATAATTGGAGATAAATTGGTGCACAACTACATGATCGATTCAGGGGAAAATAGTTTTGTAATTCCCAAACAAATAGCTAATCAACTGGGTCTCTTATATGAAGTCATCTCGAGAGGAGTAGTACAATTAGATGGGACAACAATGACCACTGTTGGAGTCATCAAGGATCTGAGTCTCACTCTACATGCCTACCCTAATGTGACTGTATTGTAGAATGTACAAGTCATAAACTTGCCACCAAATTTTGCATTGTGTTTGTCTAGGGACTTCATTGCCAAAATTAGAGGATATTTTTCTACTGATTGGTTGCATATGACCTTTAGGACAAGGTATGGAGTGAAGGCCATAGTTAGATCTAAGCCCATATCTGATTATCAAATTGAGTCCTATGTGTCTAGCCCAATCAATGCAAATTGTTTGGATTTTGATCAAGAGGACCTCCTAAACACTTCTGAGGTAGATACCAAAGTAGGGTGTATCCTGGACCTGACTCTTGATGAATTGGTGGTCAAAAGGTATGCTTTTAAACATGTTGGGTTTCAAAATGGAACATGGGTTGAAACCATAGTCAGGGTACAACAAGTCCCTCCTCTTTAATGGGAGAGTTTCCCTTATTGAAAGTTGGAAAAATAAATGTGAAAATCTATAACTATCAATGTTTGGATCCTGGTATCCCAAAGTGTTTTCATATTCAAAATATTATCAATCAAAAGGAATGAAAGAATAAAGAGATGGGAGAAGGATTTCAGAAAAGAATGATGCTATTGGGAAATATAGATAGGAGAGTATCTCCCTACTCACATTGAACCAAGAAAATATAGAAAAGGATAAATTACTTCACCACCAATGCAAATCTACAGACACAAAGTTCTAAAGATTACATAGACCAAAACATAGTTTCTATTGATTGCAAAACAAACGATCCCTTGAATTAGGTAGAGATAGAGAGATATAATAGAGAAAATAAGAAAGAAAGAAATTTTATATTGAATCACTTTAGAATTTACAACCTTCTCAGAAAAACCAGAATCCTTTTCATGGCCAAAACCATGTTTTTATAACAATTCATATACACCCATACTTTTTCCCCAAGAAAATAATATCCGAAAGGAATAATGTTTGTTGCAGATTCACTTTTGGAAACTGACATAAAATAAACACACTCATGAAAACTAGAGGTTCAAAAAGGTGAATATTTTAGGTGTTCGAGCATGATTACTTTAGCAGGGGGAATCTCATGATTTTTGAACTTCTTTATGCGGTCCTATCATTTCTACCTTTTAACCACTTTCATAACACTCAAGTGCTTACTAGTAAATTTTACCCTTTTTATTGCGTATGCCTAATAAACTCCATTTTATGATAATCAAACTTTACATATCTGTAAACTTATCGATTTGTCTCCACAATAAACCAAAAAAAATCTCATGGAGAAATGACAAGGATACAACAAAAAAGAATGAAGAATGATCCATTTTTGTGTTTTGCAGAGCTCTGGTTTGTTAATGACATTAAAAACTAGATGAGTGCATTTGGCTATCTTTACAATTTTTACCTTCAAATTTGGACGTTACATGTGGCAAGATCCAAGCAACGACAGCACAGGGGGAGAAATTTGCATTTCCTAACATTTGGGAGAAAAAGTGTGATTTCTCAATTTGCTCCACCCCTCCACAGCTCTGCCAAAGGCTGGAAATGTGGAATCATCTGAGTGGCTGAGGAAATGTAGTTAAAATATTCCATTTAAACTCTTTTTAACAAAAATCTCAAATTCTCAAAAACCTCCCACCAGCCCGCTTTGAATTTTCAACATGAAACACGTGGCACACCATGATTGGAAAAGGGGGCGCAACTCAATTTGCAACATTTTAACCCTTTGGTGAAAAAGGTTCAAATTCTCAATTTCCTCGATAGGCCCACTATTTTGATTTCATTCTTCAATATGTGGCATCACGTGATTGGTTGTGGGAATGCGCTTCAGTTTTTGATACCTTATCCACTTTTGAAAAGGGGAAAAATTCCAACCTTTCCCCCAAAATTCCATGCCTTCAATGTTGAATTTTCAACGTAGGCCACATGTCCCAATCTGATTGACTGTGGGCCTCAACTTAGAAATTATCCCTTCACATGAGCGAGGCCATGGGCCATTTTATAACTTTTTGTCCTTTGTGGAAACAAGGATAAAATTCCTAAAGTCCTCCACTAGTTCGCCACATCGCATATGTACTGAAAAATGGCCACGGGTCCCTTTTTGATTCTTCAATACGTGGCATCATCTGGTTGGTTGTGGGGATGTGCTTCACTTTTTATCTATATTTAAAAGGGGAAAAATTCCAACCTTTCCCCCAAAAGTCCATGGCCCCACTGTGTTGGTTGGATATTTTGTCAAACCAAAAGATGAGGTTCAACCACAGTATATGGGATTAAATCCCTCCTCAAAGATAGGTGAGGCTGCCTGCTTGCTACTAATCTAAAACACAGCGAAAACAGTATATACAGTATTCACACTAATCTAACCATTGGGGGTTGGGATAGAATCCTGAAATCCGCATTCACATGATTCAAAGATATGGCTTTCGTAAATAAATGGGGTTAGAAACTATTACAATGAAAGAAGCACAATGGAAAGGAAATGAGAGAAACGTATTTTCTTTCGAGTAAACGCAGAGCACGAAATAATCATACGAGCTTTAGATCATAAATATAATGTCTGAGATGATTAGCCACACTAAGATGCTATGCAAAGAATAGCTTAAGATCATGAACATAAGAACAATGTCTTAAGTAAGATATATCCCACAACACAAAGTTTGTAAAATAATATCAAATCCTATTCTTTGAAATGGTCGAACGAAAACACAAAGTTTTTCTTCTTTCCAATAGCTCCAAATATTACAAAAATCTCGACCCTTTGGAATGCATAAGCATCCCTTATTTATAATAAAAGGAAACGAGAGAAAATAGGATAAATCCTAGAAGATAGTGTTCTTTAAAATAGAGTTCTATTTTGCTTGACTCTCACGTAGGAGACCAAGTCAAAATTTGCTTCCTATGTGACGAAACAGAAATGAAAAAGACATGTCAATTTCAAGATTGAAATGACATGAAACATTGGGACTTAGTCTGAATCGTCATCCTTTGCTCCTTCATCTTTTTCTTCCTCCAGCTGAGACTGTTTGTTTTGAAATTATTGGAACTTCCGAATTATGCCTTGCATCTCGTTCTCATCAGGCGCAGTGGAATGATCATTCCAAATTTTGCAAGTTTCATGAGTATCGCTGGCATTGTCGGGAAGCTTTTTCAATCCTTTGCTGAGCTTTCTTAAGGCCTCCAAAGAATGTTCAATCCTTACCAACCGATCAATGATCTCAAGACCAAATCCGTGCACTGGTTCATATTGAATAGACTCTTGGACTTGTTTGAAGAGATCATCCGCTGATAAGATACCTGAGTTCCCAACTGACACCTTTGGACAAATCTTCAGCAATTCTTCTTCTAGATCACTTTTTCCATCAATCAATTTATCCCTCGATTCTTTCAACTTGCTGCAGGCTTCATTGAGAATCTTTACTCTGAACCTGATGGCCTTGGTCAGCTGAAAATGCTTATCCGTATGCGGGAGAATACCTTCTTCTACTAAGAGATGTGATAGTATTTGCTTTAACACATGGAGAGCTTCAAAAGTCAAATCAAGATGTCCAATTTCTTGAGAGAATTCATCATCCATCTTCTCTCCCTCCTTCTGAATGTCCCCTAAAGACTGATGAAATTTCACAACATCTTGAATTACTTCCTTCCCCTGTTGGAGCAACCTTTGGATCCATTCATCAACCACCCTTCCTTTTTTAGCAATCTTTTCAATTGTAGGCACCGATGAGAAATCGAATCCGACAGAGACAGAAGAAGGTGGTATGGATTCAAGGGGTTTTGAGAGTTTAAGCAAAACCTCTGTCAACTACTCCACTTTTCTCTTAAGCTCATCTCTGCTGTCTTTTGTTTCTTTTAACTTTTGGCACAACACGTTTGTGGCATCCCATGCATCTTGTTGTGCCCCTTTGGCTGTCACTTTCCCTAGAGCCACCCTGGTTATCTGATAATCAAAGGCTGTTATATCCTCTCTAGTTTTGTCAGTCGAGGGAGTGGCAATCTCTGCGAACTTATCTCTTGAAGCGTCCACCAAAACCCTTGAAACTGTTTTGGGATTCTTGCCTGATTTAGCAGTAGGAGCCTTGAGTGAGCTGAAATCAAAGGTTGGTAGGGGCACAATCACCTTCCTCTTCCTCAGAGTTTGCTTGAGTAGCCATTGCGGTGTATCAGAGGGAGTTGCCATGGTTGTAGAAGCTGGTATCATACTCTCAAGGGGAGAAGATTCTACTAGTGGAGGAGGAATAGTTACCAACGTGGTAGTAGATCCAACAAAAAGAGGCACAGGAGGGGGCGTGTTGGTGATTACTTGGGTACCAGCAGAGAGGGGTGAAAGTCCAGAGAAAATACTGGCCATTACTGAAGAAGTTGATGGAGAATAAGGAGGTAGGAGTGGTTGTGAGGAAAGAGGCACAGATTCAGACTCCAAAGCCTTGGATGCAAGAGATAAGGTCTCTTCAGTTGAGCAATCAGCAAATGGTGAAACCAGAGGCTGACTTCCTTCTCCTTCCAAAGTAATTTCTCCTATTTCTGGTGGCGTTGGTGATTCTGGCACATTCACCGTTTCTACTAGAGAAACAATTGAAGAGATTTCTCTTTCTTTCCTCTTTTTGACAATCTTGACCTTTATAGGCCCCCTAGAAGACTTTCTGTCCTTTTCCTTTTTGGAGGGCCCCGCCTCTGAAGCAGCCAACTTTGAAAACTTATCATATTTAAAATTCATTCCCCAAGAGGAGAGCCATGCTTTGGTGCGAGCAAGGATTAGAGCCGACCTATCTGAAATGGAGGCTTTTTCACTGACTGACCAATCAATAGGTGGGAAAACATATTGATCTTCATTTATCCCATCATAGGAAAGATCCAAAACACTTTCATTGTCCCTCGTACCTTCTGCTAAATCAGCAAGATCCAGTGTTTGAATCTCAGCAATTGTCAATCTGCTATTATCCTTTCTATGAACAACAACCTCATTACGCAGATCGATCCAAATATTCTCTATGTTTGGCCTGTGCAGATGCTAGTGTTCCATACGCCCTGAGCACTTCTCAGATGTCAAAACCATCTCGAGGCTTCATATGCTTCTTTAACTTGTCTTGAAGTTCGTGGACAACATTTTTGGCCTTCACTACTGTTGAGCAAGTGTATCTCCCAATAGAAATTGGGAAGGATACAACAGCCTTATGTTTACTTTGTTGGAATTTATGGAAATCAAATAGCTGCCTAACCAATTCCATCAATATCAGTTTATCCCCTAGATATCGGGGCAGGCGAAAAGGATCTCCCGAGTACATGACCACCCGAAGATATGTAAACTTCTTGAATTGTAAGAAGATACATCCCCATTTGGAAACTTCAGCCCAAGCCTCATCTGAGACTCTTGTCTTCCTCAATTCAGGGTTTAGCCTGCAGATGTTTTCATAGAAGAAGGCATCATTCACCCTTCTAAATTGGTCTTTGGATCCCTTCTTTGTCAATTGAGGGAAGTATTGATACACTTGGTTCACCGTTCTGCTTCCCTTGGTATCCAGCCCAGGATAATTCCTCATCCCGGCTACTGCGTATGTGACATATGAAGACATATAAAATTTCCCCGTTGACAAGACCGTTGTCATTTGGGAATCAATCTCATTGCTGATGAGAGTGCCCCAATCAATCCCTTGCTGATTCATCTTGATGGTGATCATGAATTGATACATCCATCCTTGGAACACATTCGATTTGGGAAAAACCAAAAACCCGACTTAGCAGAGTAATGATGTCATTGATTTCTTGGATGAAATCACTCCTGGGGATAAGTCTTGGAAATCTGGAGACAGCCGGCTTGGCCTTGACCAGGAACTTCTTGTTTACATGCTTGATGCAGTCTTCTTGATCGTTGTCCCAGGCTTTCTGAGCTGACTTGACGTCCAACTCTCCATACTCTTCAAAATTGGGTAGTTTAAGAAGGTCATCAAAGTATCCTCCATCCAATTTGATCACTACTTCACCTGCCTGACTTTTGACAGAACGAGAAGCTGAGTCATAACTAGAGGCACAGGCCAAGATGAATTCCGGACACTGAGTGGACATGGGAAAACCCGCTGCGAGAGGAAAGCCACTATCAACTATAGATTTTATCCATGGAGTTGGGGAGGAACTCCTTACCCCTACTCCAGAAATCTTCAATATCTATATTCCTGAGCTCTGTGTCCCGGATGTCGTAGTTGCAATCAATATATGATGTAGACTCCACCTTTTTAAACTTGTATTTCATTCTTCCCGACTTCTCTGTATTTTCTTGAGATGGACCAGGGTCTGACATGAAGGATGTTGAAGGAAGGAAGTTCTGGAGATCAGGGGATGTCGAGCACTGTGAAAAACCTGATCTAATGGATATGTCAGAAGAACGGAAGAGTCTGACACTGGTGGGAAATCTAGGAAACACAATCTGCTAAGAGTGTCAGAAATTTTGGAAAGCTCGGCACACCTGTTGATGTCGGAAACTCTGGAAAGCTTGGAACTACTGTTGATGTTGGAAACTCTGGAAAGCCCGACACTCCAAACCTTTAATATACTTCAGGTCTTCGAAACTGCACAACAGCCTTCAAATCCCGAGAAGGGAAAAACAGGGTTTTTTTTTTGTTGAATTTCAAACATGCAATCTCCTTTTTTTACCATTCATGTACCAAGCACATAAGAAAATTCTGAGGAAATAAAACCAAGTGGTAATTTCAAAAAGATATACCCTAAAATCTAAACCCCTTTTAGAACACGACTCCAGAAAGAAGAAGAATAAAAATCCCTCAAAACCCAGTTAGAAAATGAGAAGAATTCACGCGCAATCAATCCATAAAAACTAGGAACAAAGAATGGAGAGAGAAATACCTTTAACCAGAGAAAAGAAAGATCGAAAACATGTGATTCAATCGGGCACAAGCGAGCTTTCGGGTTTCGAGATTGGAAGAGCATGTACGAAAATCCACGAGTTAAAAATAGGTCCGGTAAAAATGACGTGGAAATCCACATATTTATAAGAAAATTTGTAATTAATACACTTCAGCTCGGCACGTGCTAACTCACTGAAAACTCGGCATTAATGCCATGTCAGCATGTTCGAGAGGTCTGAAAACCCGACACAAGGGAGCTTAGAGTAATTCAGGTTTCGGGAAACACAAGACATAGAGCATGAGATGTTTAGATGCTTCACAGCTCCGTAAACCTGATACAAAGGACTAAATCGGACTTCAGGTATCAGGGAACAGGTGACACAAAACATGTTTTGAATAAGGCATGTTCCGATGCGCCGAAGGTCCGAAAACCTGAATTGACTCTACATGAAGCGGGTTTCAGGTTTCGGAAAACAGGTGACACAAAGCATGTTTTGGATAGGTCATGTTTCGATGCGCCAAAAGTATGAAAACCCAAATTTCTCTTAAAGAGGCAATATTGCAAAATCAACTTCAAAAATTTCGTAGGGGTTATTTGATCATTTTGTCGTGAACTCAAAATGGAGATAACACACTGTTTACTTTTCAACATAGGAAATGTGTCCTTTTCTGATTCACGGCGGGCTTCAACTTAGAATTTATCCCTTTCACGTGAGTGGGGCCGCGGGTCATTTTGGAACTTTTTTCCCTTCCACCATAATTCCTTAAAGAATAAAATGGATCCATCACCCTGAACCTCCACCAAAACTGCTCTAGCCAATCAGGGGACTGGCAGGAATACGGGGCAAATCTAACATTTTTTCCAAAATCACCAAAAGTGATAAGTTTAAAAAGGAACCCATCCAGACGCATCCAATGAGAAAAAAACTCGTAGCTTCACCTTTCTCAGTAATAATTTGATGGGGAAAATAATGTAGGAAGTTGTAGGAAACAAGAAAATGCCATTTTCACTTCCGATGAAGAATTTATTTCTCTGCAAAAGGTTAGAAATGAAAGATGCAAGGTCCCACACATTCCAAATGCATAAAAGAAGAACTAAAATCATTTCCCATCCATTAAAAATAGGTAAAAAATTGTAATGGTAGCAGACTGAAGAAATTTTGATTAAAAACATCACGGGAAATGAAAATGAGCATCTGAGGAGTTTAAAACATGAATTTCTTCTATGGCGGGGCTCCAATTTTCATGAATTTAGATTCAAAAGGGTGGGGAAAATTGAGAAGACAACAGAACCCTATAAGGAGATGGAAGAATTTGAGCTAGGAGTCTACTGCCTACATGAAGAAAATCATCCTTTGCCTGACAACATTAAACCAGAACACAAAGATGACAATGAAATATGGTTATTATTATTTGATGGCTCGAGGAGCAGACAAGGATCCAGAGGTGGAGCTATTATTTGATTGCTCGGGAAGACATGCAAAATGGAAAATTGGTTATTTGTTTGGTTTTCCATGCGCTCCGGTTTTCCCTCTGTTTGATCACTGGTTCTTCGAACCATTCTACTCGGTGTTGCATGGAAACTATGAGAATAACTAGCTCTTTACTCTGTCGAGGAAAGTTTATAAAGCATGGAAATAAAAAATTATTGTTGTTGAAACTAACGTGGAAGAAGAGGAGAAGGCTCGAGCTCTTTCAGAGGTCTTCTTCGGATTTTAAGCGGCATTACCAGGCATGTTAGGCCCCAACTTTTAAAAATCCTGCTTTCATTCAAATGATTTCATTAGAACAACTCTGTTCAGGTGAATTCAATTCAGTTGGTTGGAAGCATTGTTTTGGTTCTTCTTTTCCTGTGAAATTAGGAATCTCAGATCTTTAGAAGACCTTGAAGGAATAGTTTCTGTATTTAATCTTCCTTGTGGTTTCACTTCGTTTGAAACCGGCAGTACTTTTATGGTTGCTGAATCTTGTTGGATCTTGCTATAATACTTTAAGTTACTTCTGGTTGGATAAATTTATGTGTTTATACTATTTGAATGCGACTTTGTAGAAGTCATCCTTGTGTTGCAATTTTTGGGATATAATCCGTTGAAAGTTTGCAAAGAATATATATACGAAAATGAATCTGTGGAGTCCATGGAATGTTTCATATATTTTGGACTTCTGTAGAAGTCATGAATGTGAATAATTATTAGTTAGACTTAGTTGGAGTCCTTGAAAAGTAACTGGTATTACGACTTCTGTTGCTTAGCAGTGAATATCATTGGTACAGACTCAGTTGGAGTTCTTTTTATGTTTCGTATGTTTCGTCTTCTGCTTAAGCTTAGTTTCGAATGCTGATGTTTAGTTGAGATTACTTAAGATATTGATTCAGTTGGAGTCCTTGATATGTATCTTGAATTACGACTACTGTAGAAGTTTTGCTGGGAATACTATTGGGATTCTTGAATTGTTGTCGCATGAAATCAACTTCAATCTAAGCCTTTTTTACGAGCATTAGTTGTTTGTGATTTGTTGGAGATCTCGATATGTTGCGAGTTGGCTCGATTCTCGATTTAAACCCTCGCTGTGCATCCATATCATTTAGACTCCTTCTTAACATTCTTGTGTTCCTTTCTGTTCGCTTCTGTGGAAATTTAAAGGAAGGGTTTTGTTTACAAATTTACCTGGTTTGAGACCCTGTTGTATTCCGTAGTAGCTTGGCTTAGGATGAAACTTTGAGGAAAATACTGATATGGAATTTCGGCTTCTGTGAAGACCTTGTTGTGATTATTTTTCTTGAAAATGACTTCTAATATAAGTCATGGCTGTATTATCATAAGGATTTGTTCAGTTAAATGAAGCTGTGCATGTTTGTGTTAGATTCAGTATGAATGTCACTATATATGCATAAGGAAACATCATTTGTTTTAATGTTATCTAGCCTCTTGTTTGACTGTGATAAAGAGGTTGTTATTTTGATTTCGGCTTTGGAATTAAGTCCTTGCTGTGTTAGTAGGGATTAGATTGAGCTGTATGTTGCTGAGTGTTTTGAATCAATGGGATTGATGTTGTGATTGTGCATGGTTACGTCTTCTGTTATTGTGATTATCTAGTATTGTGCTTGACTAAGATAAAGAGTTAATAGCTATGCCTTGACAAGCGATGGCGTTGGATATTTTCTCATTTGTTGAATAATATGGAAAGCTATGTTAAGTCTATTTGTTGGATTATTTATTACTGCCTTGCCATGAGGGCTATTGTATTGCTCAGTAAGCTACAGGTAATTTTTATACTTGAATTTTTGACGAACTGTAGTTCTTCCAGTGGTCTCGACTGGCTTAGTAACATGCATATAATGTGAATGCATTACTCTAAAGAGGACGGTATAGTCATGAGCATGATTGGAAGGGAAATTTGAATGTCTCCATTTCTTTCTCTTCTGCTGTAATGTATATGCTGATATATTTATATTTAACTGCAGGAATTGTTTTAGCATACTGATGGATTCATGAATTGTTATGATATTCATTTTATTATGTTGAATGTAATGGTCTGTTGGATGTTTTCTGTCCTTGGGATTCAGATGGATAGTTGTTTTGGATACATTTGTTCTTCTTGGTCACTTATATTTATGAATAAATATTTGAAAAGTATATAGGACTATTTAGTAACTATAATATGAGTTACACGTTTATAGTCATGTTTGAATTACAAAAGAGCATATTCTAAAATATGTCTACATGTTTGGTGAAATGATTTCATTTAAACAGGTTGTTCAATGAGAGCAATTGGTGGATTGCATTTGTTTTAAGAGTTAGTGCTTATCATGCTCAGTTCACTGAACTGAGCCGTGTTGACAATTTTTACAGATGGCTGCCGTAAGTGGTAAAGGCACGCAGATCTGATATGATGTTAAGAATGTTTAATTTGGTTTTACGATGAACTTCAATTTGATTATCTAAATGTACTACTTGAAGAAAGATGTTCTTTGGCTGTTGAGTATTGTATCAAATATGCTGAATGAAATAAATGTATTTGATTAGCCTTGAAAGGAATGAAAAGAGGTATTTGTTACTTATGTGTTTGTATTCGTATCTTGATGGTTTGATCTTCTTCGGTTCGAATGATCTTAAGAGAATTGTTATTATTGTATAACTGGAGACTTTTGTGATTATCTAAGTAAGCTTGCAAGGTTATGTGACTGAATACTTAAGATTCTTTAGTAGTTCTATTATGTTCTATCTAAAGCTAAATTGGAATTTAGATCACTGTCTTTCGGGAAGCTAAGGTTAAAATAAACTTGAGCAAGAAGCTAAATGAGCTGAATAAATTATTACTTCCTAGTCTTGATCTAAGTCAAGACAATGTTTAATTGGAATCTTAATGACTATATCTCGATGCTAATAAGTAAGATATAATTTCGGTTATGAGAACTGATATAAACCTAAAAAGGGTATGGTTAGCAATCTCATGTGAAGATTATGGGTTATTGTCCAATTTCGTTGATTTAGATTTATGTTTTTATATGAACTCCTTGATAGGACCTCAATCTTATTAAACTTCACTTGTGTAATGGGTTTTATTAAGAAAGGTAATTCTAAGGTGAGGAACCCAAGGACTGGGAAAGACTACCCTTAAGGGAGCGAATAATAGTATAATTTTAACTCAAAGTAAGTAACAGCTTAAAATTTAGTAGATCTTATCAAGGTGGATTTGAAGGTTGATGGCACAAGTCGATTGCAGGGTTGTAACTTCGAGAAGATTAGGATCTTCTCAAAGATACAACAATGCAGGTGACTTATGGCGACAACCTTCGCATTGATCATTAAGATTTACACCTTAAACTCGAACAAGTTTTACTCTGGGACTGATTAGGAACATGGTCATGTTATAAGGCTGCCCCAGGAGACTCGGGGTATCTTGACACACTGGGTTAACTAGGGTTGACCCAGTATGTCAGCATATCCCTATTCCCCGGGAGCATCCTTATAACGTTGTCATTTTACTAATTCGTTCCTGAGTGAATAACTTGGGGCAGGAGAGACTGTCAGAAGTCAGTATAAGACATTCTATATAACAAAGGAATGGGGTGACAGACGTATTCTAGATTGACGAGTATGCCGTCAAGGAATACGAGACATAAGCATATGTTTCAAATCTTTGGCCAAAGTATCGCAAGCTGCTGATTGCATTGTCCTATGTCACCTAGTCTAAGGGACGAGATGCCGATGAATAATGGTAACAATTATTCAGATAGGTTCCTTGGACAGAGCATTCTGAATCCTAGATTAGGGAAGAGAACCGCAAGATTGAGGTGTTAAAATAAAAATGCCAACTCTTGATACTCATGAATAGATCGGAGGTACTCCGAGTCATTACAACTGCATATGGTTATCTGTTATAAGAATGGTTGTTTTGATTTGTGAGTTCTAAATTATGTATTTAGAACCAGGAAGCATTTATCAAAAAAGAAATTACTTGTTCTTATTTACAAAAATGAGGATGTTACATCTTGGTATCAGAGCTGAAGGTTGCAGCTCTTAGACCTATTGTGTCCATAATCTGATAAAAACTTGAATTTTCATGTAACAGAAAATGGTTAGAACAAGGGGGAACGTTGCGAATAATGCTCCACCTGAAGGAGGGGCGGCAACAACCCAAAAACTTGATGAGATCCTTGCTGCCCTGTTAGACACAAGAGATTGTTTAGCTGTACTTGAACAACAGGTGATGGGAAATGAGGAGGATGATGAAGCTGGTAATAAAAATCAGCAACCTCCTGAGGACAACCCCCATATGGGTGTTGATATTAATGCTAGAAATGCACCTGCCCAACCAGAAAACAAAAAGGCCAGGTTGGTAGCAAAACTCACTAATGATATAAAAAGGATAAGCCCACCAAAATATGATGGCACCACATTAGGAGATGGAGCTGAGAACTAGCTCAGCGAAATGGAGAAGTACTTTGCAATAAGAAACTTCTCAGAGGAAACCAAAGCTATTTGGGGAGCCTATCAGCTTTCCCACGAAGCATATTTGTGGTGGGATAGCCGTAAAGCTGAGCTAAATATTGATGAGACAAATGTTACCTGGGATCAATTTAAAGGCTATTTTAGGCAACGTTGGCTGCCAGAACTTTTCTATGATCAGAAAATGATAGAATTCCAGAACTTAGCTCAAGGGAAGCTAATGGTAACTGAATACTGGGAGCGGTTTACAAAACTCCTCAAGTATGTACCGCAGTATCAAACTGACGAGAAGTTCAAGATACAGAAATTCATCATGGGACTAAATCTCGTGATAGGAGGAGAGGTCGATGTTCACAGTCCAACCACTATGGAAGGAGTTGTTGAAAAGGCCATACGACAAGAACATAAATTAAAGGCTATTTCTGCTCATAAAGAGGAAGTGCAGAAGAAGATTGAAAACCCTTCTTCAACTTCACTTGCACCCAAAAAGGGACTATGGAAAAAGTTTGGAAACAAAAGTAAGTTTCCAGGGGATAATAGCAAGAAAGCAGTAGCAAATAAGCCTGCTGGAAATGTAAGGGATAATTTTGCCAAAAATTATAACAATGGGCAGAAGCCCTATGGAGGACAATGTGATAATTACAAGGCTGGAGGCAATTTTGAGCCTAAAAAGGGACCTGTAGGAGGCTGCTACAATTGTGGCAAAGACCACTACGTAAATCAGTGCCCTTTGAAGAAGGATGATCATAATTAGCAGCATAAGATACATGCTCAGTAGCAGACAAGCAAGCTGAAAATCAAGTGACACCTATAGAAGTTCCGGGTAAGTTATTTGGCATACCTGTCACTATTCTTTTTGATACAAGAGCTACTGAATGTTTCATTTCTAGTAAACTTGCTTCTAAACTTAAAAGAAAAGATGGAAAAATGGATAAATCTTGGACTGTACAGTATGGTAACAACTCTGTTCATACAGTGTGTATGTGTCTTTTTGGGCCAGTCCTTGACTTACCTAACTTTTCCACTGAAGTTGACCTCTATGTTACACCTTTGGGATCGTATGACATTGTCATCGGTGTCAATTGGTTAGCTAACCATAAAGCAAAAGTAGACTACTATAAAAAGAATATAAGATGTTTAGATGATCAGCTGGAAACAATAGAGATTCAAGGGGTGAAACGGGAAATTTCAGTTAGAAAACTGTCAGCTATACAGCTTAAAAAGGCTAAAAACAAAGGATGTACCCTTTATGCAGTAAAGATATCTGAATTTTCAGAAGAAGATGGTGATTCCATGAAACGGTTTCCTCTGCTACAAAGTTTCAAAGATGTTTTTCTGGAGGAATTACCAGGGTTACCACCCAAGAGGGAATTTGAGTTCACCATCGAAATCAAACCAGGAACGGAACCTATTTCGAAAGCACCTTATCGGATGACTATTACATAATTAGTCGAGCTTAAGGCACAATTGCAGGAACTTTTGTCTAAAGGTTTGATTAGACCAAGTGTTTCACCTTGGGGAGCGCCAGTAATATTTGTGAAAAAGAAGGATGGAACACTTAGGCTGTGTATTGATTATCAGATGTTGAACAAAGCAACAATCAAGAACAGATACCCACTTCTAAGGATCGACGATCTATTTGATTAGATGCGTGGGGCAGTGGTTTATTCTAAAATAGATCTTCGATCTGGTTATCATTAGTTAAGGATTAGAGAAGAAGATATTCATAAAACAACTTTTTGAACAAGGTACGGACATTATGAATTCACGGTTCTACCTTTTGGATTAACTAATGCATCGGCAACTTTTATGAACTTAATGAATAATATCTTTCAAGAATATTTGGACAAGTTTGTACTTGTATTCTTGGACGATATTCTCATTTATTCTAAAAGTGTTGAGGAGCACAATAAGCATTTGAAGATAGTTTTGGGAATTTTGAGAAAAAGAAAGTTGTATGGTAAGTTATCCAAATGTTCTTTCTTTGATTCAGAAGTTCATTATTTGCGTCATGTCATTAGCAAGGAAGGACTTGCTGTAGATCCTTCAAAAAATAGTGGCAATAACTGAGTGGCTTGCACCAAAGAATGTGCACGAAGTAAGAACCTTCATGGGTCTTGCTGGTTACTATAGAAAATTTGCTAAGGATTTTTCTAAAGTGGCCGCATCGATAACTTCATTGCAGAAGAAGGATAAGAAATTTATTTGGAATGATAAGTATGAAGTGGCTTTCAAAAGCCTGAAAAGCCAGTTGACTTCCGCACATATATTAGCTGTACCAGACCCTAATGGGAGCTTTACTGTTGTAACGAATGCTTCTGGGGAAGGCCTTGGAGGTGTTTTGTTACAAAATGATCAAGTCATAGCATATGAAAGTAGAAAACTTAAGTTACATGAGCTGAATTATGCTCCTCATGATTTGGAGCTTGCTGCCATTGTTCATGCGCTTCAAGTTTGGAGACACTATTTAGTTGGGAAACCTTTTGAGTTGAAAACTGATCACTTAGGACTGAAATATATTTTCACTTAGCCTAATCTAAATGCCAGACAGAGAAGGTGGTTAGAATTTTTATCACAATATGATTTTGATATTAGCTACATCAAAGGGAAAGAGAATAGAGTAGCAGATGCTCTAAGTCATAGGAAGCACATTTCTGCTCTTACAACATTAAGAACTCAGTTTAAGGATGAGGTAAAGAGTGCCTCAGAATTTGATACATACTTTCAGCAAGTAAAAGTAGCGCTTGCTGCAGAACCTAATGATGAAAGGTATACGGGATTTCATTTTGATAATGAAGGAATCTTACGTTATGAAAATAGGGTATACGTACCTATGCTGAACGATTTGAGAAAGAAGTTGTTAGTTGAATTTCATAATTCACCTTTCTCTAGATACCCGGGTATCACAAAAATGCTTGCTGATCTAAAACAGAAATACTTTTGGAAAGGTATGAAAAAGGATGTCATTGATTTTGTGACTCATTGTCTAGAATGTCAGTGGGTTAAGGCAGAACACATGTACCCTGTTGGACTATTATATCCTCATAGCATACCATAGTACAAATGGCAAGTAATAAGCATGGATTTTGTACAAGGGTTACCTATGTCCAGGAACAAACATGATGTCATCCTGGTAGTTGTAGATAAACTAAGGTAGCTCATTTCATCGCTGGAAATCTAAAGGATGATTCACCGGTGCTGGCCAAAAGATTTGTACACGAAATTTTCAGATTGCGTGGTGTACCAAAATTGATTATATCTGACAGAGATCCTAGAATGACGTCAATATTTTGGCAAACACTTAATACAGCTCTTGGAACGAAACTAAACTTCAGTTCTACATATCATCCAGAAACGGATGGACAAACTGAGAGAGTAAATCAAGTGTTGGAAGACATGTTGCGAATGTATTGCATCGATCAACAGTATAAATGGGAAGAGTATCTTCCATTAGTTGAATTCGCATTCAACAACACTTATCACTCATCTCTTAAAATGGCACCATTTGAAGCACTATATGGAAGGAAGTGCAGAACCCCTGTTAGCTGGGATAGTGTTGAGGATAGAGTGGTTATTGGACCAGAGATCCTCACTGAAATGGAATAGCAAGTTAAGATGATTCGCGAATGATTAAAGGAAGTAGCAGATAGGCAAAAGAGCTACGCTGACCTTAAGCGGGTTGATCGAAGGTTTGAGCTAGGTGAGAAGGTTTTTCTTCGTGTTAAACCCAGAAAGAGTTCTATAACTTTTGGCAAGGCTACCAAGTTGTCACCTTGTTTTGTGGGACCTTTCGAAATTGTCGAGATAATCAATCCTGTAGCTTATCGATTAGCATTACCACCTGCTTTATTTCGCATGTATGATGTTTTCCATATTTCTTTGCTTAGGAAATACGATTCAAATCTGTCACATGTTTTAAATTGGAATTCCTTGTAGGTCCAAGACCCAGGAATAATCATGGTTAAACCCACACGAGTGCTGGAAACTCGCCAATTGCATTTGAGAAATCGTGAAATACAACAATGTAAGGTCCAGTGGGACTAGTTTAACGAAGAAAGTGCAACTTGGGAAAATTTGGAAGAGATGAAAATTAGTTTTCCTTTTCTTTTTCAACAGGATGAAATCTTTTGACAAAACATTTTTTTTATGAACTTATCTTTTTCATGATCATATGAAAGCCAGATTTGAGGAAAACATTATTCAGGCTGAATAAAAGGTATCGTGACATTGATTTCTGAAACTATTCAAGTTGGAAATAGTCACATTGTATTGTGAACTAATAAATTGGTTGACCGGAAGGTAAATTAAATATGTAATCATCGGGATGATGAATCTTTTAGGAGGGAAGCATGTAACACCCTGAACTATTGTTACTTCCTCCTGGGCATTCAAGTGTTGATATATGATTTCTTCTGTAAAAAGGATGTGTTCCTTTGATTGTGAAGTCATGCTTGATATAGATTGTATCTTATTTGCATTTGAAGATCTTTGACTGAGCCAGGATATGCTTGGAATCTTTTATTTCTTTCATTTTTGCACCTGAGTTTAATCTGATTTCGGAATAAATTGTGGATTTACCCGTCTATATGACTCAGCCTTGGATCAGTGGCATTGATCCAAGAGATGTTTTAAGTTTATTCTGGATGAACCGAAATTATAGACCTTACGAAGGTTGCAAGGTCCGAATGTGTGGAATGAGCAATTCAGGAGTTAACTCCGGCTGATCTTGTTAAATGAATTGGTTCTCGATATCGTAATATCAGGAAGGTCTTGATCTTGAGCTAGGTAATTGTTATCCCGTAAAATTGACAAGGGCAATTTTACCGATAACCATACCCAAAATTTTGTTTTGATCCCTCGCTAGGGATCCCTTGTGTTCAGAACGTTGCAAAATCCCTTTCTGGGAAAATTTGGTTTCCCAACTTAGTCTTTTTGGTCTTTTTTGGCTGGGCGCATGGAGTTACTTTGTAACACCATGTTTTGGTGCGCCCCCTTTAAAGCCTTTGGCGTATATTTTTCAGTGTCAACACACCTTTTGGTGCGCCTTGTATGTTGAGTCTTCCCTGCGTACGCCAAGGTGCATGCACCTTCGTATTAACACAAATTTTGTTGCGCCATGTTTTGGTACACCAAAGGGCGCACATAATATCATGTCGACATCCCTTTCAGTGCACCAAAGGTACACTTAATTTCATGCTGGCAAATGCTTTCATGCGCCAAAGGGCGCATGCTTTTCCATGTCGACAGCAACTTTCATGCGCCCTTTACAAAGTGGGTGGCACATTTATGACTAGCTCACCTATATATATGTTTTTGCGCGCCCAAAATGTCATTTTCATCAGTCGCATAGCACGTGATTTTTATTCTCTCTGAGCCTATCAGCCCCTGCCTCGTCGTTTTCAACGCCTTGTGGACCCGTTGCAAGTTTTTGCTATTTATCCAGGTAAGAGGTTCTTCTCCCTCTCGTGCGTTTTACGTTTTTGGTTCTTGATGTGTTTGTGGTCTGGTTTTAGTTTGCGTCTGGAGTATTAAAATATAAAATGTTGATCTAAGCCTCCTCCTTTTGCTATTATCCCTCCCCCTCTGTCCAGATCTGCTGGTAGGGGGACTTGTCTGAAAAGCATAGTTTTGTTTCCCTCATCTTTGAGCTGTTTCACTGCTTAAATACCCTGCTAAACAAAAGAAGAGAGAAATGGAGAAAAGGAATATTTTTCCCTTTGGTGCACCGATGCGTCTTGCAACATAAGAAATAGTTACGCCCCTTAGGCGCATCTGTTACCCCTATAACATGATAAAAACCTGCGCCAATGGCGCACCCATCTTGCCTACTGCATTGTAAACTTCTGCGCCCTCAAGGCGCGCCTCTTTCATATGCTACAAGAGCTAACCTTGCGTCCTCTTTGGTGCGCCAACATTCCTTACTGCATCATGTTTCTATGCGCCAATGGCGCACCCAACATCAGTGCAACACAGGCTTTATCCGCGGTAAGTACAAGGCTTTGAAGGCGTAGGCGCATCCCTCCTTATAGCAACATCATGTTGTGTTAACCCTTCGTGCGCTGCGCCATGGTGCACGAAAAGTTCCTGTTACACAAACCTTACATGTGCCAAAGGGTGCACCAAATCCCAGTGCAAGATGAAAAGTCTATGCGCCAAAGGGCACATCCTATCTCTATGTAACACAATGTTTTCATGTGCCCTTTTATAAAATGCACTCTGTAGTATCTATGCGCCATGCGCCTTTGGCGCCAGTTTAACCTTTGCAACACCCCTTTCTTGTGCGCCTTACCTATTTAGCCCTATAAGCTGCAATTTTCATGCGCCCTGCGCCCTGAGCCTAATAATAACTAACTCCTTCTGTTGGCACTTCAATGGGAAATCAAATGACTGATACAACCTTTCTACGTTGGGTTTCACTTCTTCTTCATGCAAATCAGCAACTGAGTTCGAAAGAACATATGTCTACATCCAACAAGAGACCCACCAAATCGAAAGGAAATGCTAAGCTTACAGAGGAAGAAATGAAATATAAATATCAGAGGGTCAGAATTCCCAAGTCCCAGGCCGAGTGCAGCATGGACGTCAGAGACTCAGAATTGGGGCATATCAATATGGAGGAATTCTGGGCCAGAACTCAGAAAGTTACAAGGAGTCCATGGATGGACAAATTGATCGGCAGTGCCCTGCACTTCACCGGAGGAATCCCCGTTAGCGCCGTCAACAATGAATTTATGATGGTGGTTACCCAGTGTTACAACAAGGACACAAGGTGTGTAAAAAATAGTAAGGGCGAGGTAGTCATTAACCTCACTGCCTGTCATTTTGAGATAATACTCGGCATCCCTCACCACCGGCACTTTGTGGCCGTCATCCAAGCGGAGTGCATTAAGGCCTGGGATGACAATGAGGATCAATGTATGCAACTAATGAATGAAGTCTATCTGAAGAACAAGAAGGTAATAACCCGGTGGCCCCAAATCATCCACCGCAGCAACTTCTCAGAAGAGCTCAGTGACACCATTACATTCCTGAGCAGGGTCTTTGGGCTTTCTAATGCCCATTATTTCCATAAATGGATGCTACGGTACTTAGAGACCATGAACAAGAATATGCTTGATCAACGCTTTTGCTGGGGAGAAATTATAAGTAGCACAATCTCCGAACAGCTACAACAATTCAGCACAATGGGGACATTTCATATGAACTCCTATGTGGTCTACGCTGTAGCATCAGAGAGGGACTATCTAGGCCTGACGCGGAGTGGAGTTTGGCCTCAGGTCAAAATATAGGAGTATTATCCAGAATTGAGGCTGGAGAATAGCATCTCCCAATTCACCAAAATCAACGATGCATCTTCTACCACATCATCTGCCTGCTGAGGCCGAATATGACTTATGGTTGCATGACCAAAAGCATAGTGGCAGCCACGGAGAAATGGGGAGCCCTGTTCACCCAGTTTCCTACATTCACCTATCTAAGGGCTGCCAAATTTTTGGGAGAGCCAACAAGGCTACCGAGGTATGCTGGACCTAAGTTGATTCTGCTGGAACTGTCAAGGCAGCTAATCACATACCATGAGAAATGCCTTAAAAGAAAGAAGGGTGGAACTCCGTTCCCCCTCACAGTAGGCCGATATACATGCTCTACCCACCATAAGGTGAAGGAAATGTTTGCAGAGCTGGAGTTACTCAATTTGAAACATGACTTCCCAGCCAGGCCTACCTTCGACCCAAGGAGCTGTCTACCAAGGGTGAAACTTGATCCAATCCATGTTCCTCAGATCGAGGATATTTATATTGACGTCCTCCATGAGGTGGAGCTCAGAAGGAAGGATCATTCTCCCCTAGCATTGGCAGAAATCATCCAATATGGGGTAGCCATTGTCCCCAAAGGCTTCCAAACTACAGAAGATGAAGTAGACAAGGTATATACTGACATAGATGGGGACGATTGGCCCTTTCTGACCATTGATAGAACTAAGGCTCCTTAGACAATTGAGGAGAGTGTCAAGGAGACTTTGCGTAGGACAGAACATTGGTGCCAGATGAACGGCCTAATCTACCTCGAGGTTGATTTCACAACCTCCCCATTGGGTAACACACCTCCACGATCCAAACAGCAGCCTAAAAGCAAGGCTAAAGGCGTAGAAGGTGAATCCAGCACCATTCAGGAAGAAGCCCCTGAGAGTCCTCCTTCCGCGGAACTCGAGCAGGTAATATCTCTGGTCACACCAGAGAAAGAAGCAGAAGAGGATATTCTCGTTGGCCCATCCACTCAGGATGTCAGCATTGTTACAACAACTGAGGTCCCTTCCGTCCCTTATTCTCTTCCTTCCCCTCCTCGAGCGACTCGAGTGACCATCCCTTTGATCGTGTCCTCTTCCCCTTCTTCTACTGCTTCCCCTACTTCTTCATCTATCTTTTCTTCCCTCGTTGATCTGTCCTCTTCCATTTCTTCCCTCATCTCCGAGCTCCCTTCCCCTCCTATGTCTTCCACAGCTGTAGTTTCCCTTCCTTCCGTGGGCACTTCTTTGGCTATTCTCTCAATGCCACTGCCACGTGTCTCCACGTTTTCCCCCTCTTCTACTGCAGCTTCCCCCTCCTCTGTTTCCGGTCCTTCTACCTTAGGTCCAGCCTGGATCTCTTAGCAGTTAAGTCAGCAAAAGAGGAAAGTTCCCATCGCTCCGATGGACTTTTCTGTAATCCCATCTAAGGGGGAAAAGAAGCAGAAGCCTGTCACGCGCTTCTCTCAAAGTGCTGCAGGAGAGAGAGTTATGGAAATCACATACCCCAATCCCCTCAAAGAGAAAAAGGATCTGTCTCCTACAGATTTTACTGTGACCCAAGTCACAATGGGGACATCTTCCGAAAGTCTTCAGGGGGAGGCTCTTTCTGCAGTTGACGCCCTCTGCAAAAAGCTTCAGGAAATCAAGGAAGAGAAAAGGCAACTAAAGGAGTAAAACAAATATCTACTCCAAGCCTTACAGAAGATGGGTAGTGCGCCTCCCACAACTGCCTTCGAGACTTCTGAGCTTCTCAGCCATGAGAAAATTAATGAGTATGCCAAAATCGGTGAGCAGGGTATGGCCGTTTCTGCTTGGAGGAGCCAAATCCTCAAAGACAGTGAAAAAGTGATCACCGAGTTCTCTGACTTGTACCTGAACATCAGTAAGGCGAATAAAGAGCTCCAAGCGTTAGCAGGGCCCATATCAGAAGAGTTGGAACATGCCAGATTGCAACACGAGACCTTCCAACAAATGTTTGACTATTCAGTCGAAGATCTGGTCAAGTTCGGCGTCTTCGGCCATCCAAGGGCCCTCAACAAAATCATGTCCACTCTGGACTACCGGGTGGATCAGCTAGAATTTATTCTAGAAAAGATTGACAAAGTCAAGGAAGAAGCCCTGGATGCGATGCACCAAATGAAATGAATTGTTCTTAATATGTCACCAGGGTTACTTACTCCTTCCTTCACTTTAAGGAAAGCTGATGAAACCACCCAGATCTTCAAGGAGATCTCTTCTCAAGGAACGGGGCCAGAGGTCACATTTGACACAGAATCTATCAACAACCTGCTGGCCTGTAGAGACTTCATCGGGTTCCTCATTGAGGCAGAAAAGGACTATTCCAAACTCACAGAGAAGCTCATAGATGAGCGAGAGACTTGTGAGGTGATAAGTGATAGGCACAAGGATCCTTCCCAGGATCAACTAGGGCCAATAATCAACAAGTTCATGGAATACCGCTCTCAGTTCCATATCTCGTCACCTGAGGAGCAACAAAAGCAGTCCAACCCCTTTCGGCCGCAGGATGATGATGATGAATAGCTGCTGCTGCTTCTTCTTCTTCTTCTTCTTCTTCTCCTTCTCTTCTTCATCTTTCTGGAAATATCTGGAGTATGTTGATGCAAATGATGACATCATCCATGTTGCATCATGGGATGATGTCATCCATCAAGTAGTAAAAAGTCAACATGACTTTTAGATATTTTGTAAATATCTTTATAAATAGTTGTTGGCTCCTTTTTGCCTTCTTTTCTCTTCTTCTTCTATAAATACCCCAATACTTGTATTGTGGGATGGATGGATATCTTTCAGATGAGAAATAGAAGTGAAGAAAAAAGACTTTGAGCTTTCTTGTAACAGAAGAAAACAGTAATACAAATATTGAGACTTTGTGCTGAATAGCTGTGTTATGCATCAGACCTTTCTTATGTTAGATCTGTATGTGTTTATTCTGTTAGATTCATATATACCTTTTTGTCATTTATTCATCATCAGTATTGCTTTGCTCGTTTATGCAAGTAGGTTTGGCTCTGTTTACTACCAATCCCAAAACATAAACCTCCTGACCTTTCTGCTTTAGAATTTATTTCTTTTCTTCCTTCGGACCTGCTCTTTCTTCATCCCCTCTTCCTTTCCTTTCTTTTCACAGTTGGAAACACCCCTACTGGGATGAGATCCCAAACCCCTAAAGGTAGAATCTGTGAGACTTGCATAGATTCCTGCTGGTAGAATAAAAATAAACCAGTTTCACTTTGCTGACTCAAAGAGGGGCTATGCCCTGCACACTGTTGGCTCGTCTATCCATAGATCTGTCCATGCGACAGATTTTTGGACCAACAGTTTTTGGCGAATCCACTGGGGATCGAATAGATCTATCAGATCTCTGATAGTGATAGAACAAAAAATCAGAAAAATCACTATCTGTTTGTAAATCTGAACTTTTTCTTAAAAATCCAAAAAATTTGCAAAAGTGCTCCGAATTGAAAATTTTCTTCTGAGATCCATAGATCTGGCCTAGTTACAAAAATTTAGTTCGCTGAGTTTTTGTATAAATCAGTATTTTGCCGTAGATCTGAGTTTTAGACTGTTTGCTAAAAGTTTGAAACCCTTCGAAAAAGGTCAAAATTAGATCCGAAAATCAGCTTGCTAATCTTCTCTGTCATTTTATCCTCATTGTTATTTGTCACTAACCGCAATCGGTTTTCTGAAAAGGATAGTTTTTAAATATTTAGAAAATTATTTGTTGCTGGTTTTTGACAGAAAAACCAGAAAATCAGCAAGTACAGCCAAAAATAAATTTCAAATCTGTGCCATAACGTTGCAGATCTGGAAGGTACACTGGCGGGTGAACCTTTTACGTGCAGCAGAAGAGCCCGTGGAGAAGCTGATCCTACTTTCGATCTGCTTCAAAGGCATAATTTCAGCATAACACCGGCACGCTTTTCAGCGCTAAGCTCGGCTGACCAGTCATCCAGGAGTGTCTCACCTTCACGAAGGAAGAATCTTTCGCAAGGGGCATCCACATCCCTTTGTAGTGCTTTGCTGCTCAGCAGAACCGTACTTCCAGCTCGTGTTCTCTTTCTGGATTTTCAAATGGCAGTACCATGGGGAAACGCGATGGGTCCTTTGGCTTTACCACATCTAGTTCACGCACTCCCTCATGGAAACCGAAAGAATTTTCCCAAATTTGACGGGAGTGGAAATCAGAGCACGGATTCCCACATATCTGCATTCATCATGTCATGCAGTATCCTAGATGTAACTCACGAGGATGTGTCGGTTCACTTTTTTCTAGAAACCCTACAAGGACCTGCAGCTGAATGGTTTCAACATTTACCAGCCGGATCTATTACCAGTTGGGCCACCTTGCGGGATGCTTTCGAAGACAGATACAAGCCTTTAGAGGATGCATTCGCATTATTATCATGGATCACTCACCTGAAGAAGGAGGCAAATGAGACCATGCACAATTTTATCACCTGGTTCAATGCACTAATCAACTGTGTCCCTGTTGCCATGCTTCCAACACCGGAGAATCAAAAGTGTTTCTTCGTAAACGCTATGAGCTCAAAAGTTAGTTTCTTGCTCCTTCGGGAACGAGTTGCCACCTTGTTTCTCACCCAAGCCGCTGCTATTCGCATGGAAGATAATTTGATAATATCTGGCGAATTGAAAAAGGAATCAGCCAAGCCTAAATCTTAGGGCCCTTCGCCCACTACTTCATCTAATCCAGCCTTTCAAAAGATGGCAAATGACTTGCTTGCATTAAAGAAGCAGTTGGCCCAGGCCTCTCCCAGTTCCTCATACCGGGATATTCCACGGAGGAATTTCGTTCCTAAAAATGTTTCGCAAAGGCCACGCTTACCCGCAACCACTCCGTGGTTGGCACTTGAGGCTCCTCTGGTCAACGCTCTAGCCGAAATCGAAGAAGAAGAGTAGTATTATGAAGAACCTTCATCTCAGGGTGAAGATGATCAAGATGTCGGTGAACCGACTGGTGACTCTACTATCGGGTATATGGAATTTGATGAGGAAGAATCTGATGAAGAGGAAGGTACCTAGGGATACGCAAGCGGATAGTCATACGCTATTTTTACTCACTCGTAAGGAAAAGAAGCGGAAGTTGATGCCCATGTCCAGCAGGAGAAGGCCGTGTCAAACGCGCCTCCGATCATTGCTAAAAGAGGTAATCCTCTTCCTACTCAACTCCCTGGCAAATCTTTTACAAGGAAACCTTTTCCCCCTATCTCTCCTCCAAATCAATCCTCTCACGTTCCTACCAAGGCCAGTAATCCTATTCCATCATCGCGAGGTGAGGGACTCATTCCTTCACCAACGCAACCCTTGGCCGCATTTGATATCATAGATCATGCAAAAAAGACCAAGATCCAAATGTCTGAAGCCGAGTATCTTCAGTCAAATCCCAAACAGCTTGTAAGATTGACCAAGTATATTCAAATTCAAGCTGTTGTATCTAATCAGGTTTCCACAAAAGGAATCCTTTCCACTCCCCCTGAATCTCACATAAATGTTGCTTCAACATCGGCATCAGGCAAGATAGAGCCTTTCTATCTCTCCCTCCTAATCAATGGACACAAGCTGAGTAACTGCATAATTGATTCCAGGGCTTCTGATAATTTAATGCCAGCAAAGGTCACCCATGCTCTGGGCCTCACTCTTGCCAAGCCTTTCGGCAGATGTTATTCCTTGGAAACCAAGCAGGTTCCGTTGGTTGGCCAAATTAAAGATGCGCAATTCACGTTTGTGGCATTCCCAGATAAAAGAGTAAAGATGACAGTCCTCGTTGCTGACATTCCGGCAACCTATGGAATTTTGCTGGGTAGAAGTTTTTGCAGAGAAGTTGGTGGGGAAATTCATATGGACTGGTCTAAAGCTAGAATTCCCATCAAAGGTGTAATGCAGACTTTGGAGCCAGAATCACAAAAAAAGTACTTGGTTACTAGCTTTGAAGACCCCAAAGCTCAAATCCTTTTGAATCATCAGGGATGGGGAACTATTTCTTGTCTACCGAGACGGACAAAATGGGTGTCCTCGTTCAGGAAAAAGATCTTAATGAGATTTGGACCTTGCAGTTTGATGGCAGTTGCGCAACTAGTGGATGGGGTGCTGGGGCCGTGCTGATATCTCCCGAAGAGGAGGTAATTCCTCTCTCTTTCAAATTGTAGTTTTTCAACACAAACAATATTGCTGAGTATGAATCTCTGTTACTTGGTATGCAAGCCGCAAAAGAAAGAGGAATTAAAAATCTAAAAGTGCAAGGTGATGCAGAGCTAGTTGTGAATCAAGTTAAAAGGATTTACCAAGTGAAGAATGAGAGGCTCAGGCACTACCGTAATGTGGTGTGGGACAACATCAAAGAATTTGATGCTTTTTCAATTGAATCCATTCCAAGAGCTCAAAATGACATGGCTGATTCATTGGCTGTTTCAGCATCCCTCATGCTTCCTCACCCAGGTTTGAAAATAGAAAAATACACCATTGAGGTAGTTTTCCGCCCGAGCGTGCCAGAAAATTCTCAGCATTGGCAAGTTTTCAATGATGACAACCAACTCATTGCCTTTCTGGAAAAATCAGAAAATTTTAAGGAGTTGCATTTCGAAGGATCCACTTCTGAGTGCCGTGAATCAGTCACCGGCCAAGGTGATGAATCCAAAGGGAATGACGACATATGTCAGCTCAAAGGGAATAAAATCCCAAAGGGCCTGGTTTCTCTGGAGCGGTTGTTCGACAGGCATGACCGTTTTGTGAAAAAGAAGAGGCGAGATGACCCTAACTCATCCCTAGAAACTGAACCGGTCAATATAGGTTCGATGGAGCACCCGCAATTTGTGAACATTGGCAAATGTTGCACACCTGAGGAGAAACAGAAATTTGTCAAGTTGCTAAAAAAATATATGGACGTGTTGGCTTGGTCCTATGTCGATCTAAAGTCCTTTAAGCCAAAGGACGTCCAACATGACATTCCGTTGAAAGAAGATGTCAAAGCTTTTTGCCAGAAGAAGATGCACTATAATCCTAAGATCTCGGGGACTATCCAGGCTGAAATTCAGAAGATGCTGGATGTGAGAATCATCTTTCCTATCCACCACAGTACTTGGGTAGCAAATATTGTGCTAGTGCGCAAAAAGAACGGCGAGATACGCATATGCGTAGACTTTCACAATTTGAATCAGGCTTCCTTGAAAGACAACTACCCACTTCCGATAATGGATCAAGTTCTGCAAGCAGTAACTGGATCAGAGATGTTGTCCATGCTTGATGGTTTTTCAGGCTATAATCAGATTGAAGTTTCAGCTGAAGATCAGTTTAAAAAGCATTCACTACTCCCTGGTGTACATTTGCCTACAGCAGGATGCCTTTTGGCCTAACTAATGCTGGCGCCACTTTTCAGTGGGCCATGGACTTTGCATTCAAAGGTATGATGGGGAAAGTCATTATGGTTTATCTAGATGACTTAACCGTGTTCTCTAAACAACGAAATGATCATTGTAATCATTTGGAGCAAGTGTTGGCCAGGTGTCAAGAACATGGGATTTCCCTAAACCCAAAAAAGTCTATTTTTGGAGTCACGGAAGGGAAGTTGCTAGGGCATGTGGTTAGCAAAGAAGGAACAAAGATAGATACCGAAAGAGTTAAGGATATTCAAAGCCTGACTCTGCCTACAAGCAAGACTGGTGTTCATTCTTTCTTTGGAAAGGTGAACTTTCTCAGGTGTTTTGTTCCTGACTTTGCTGAGAAGACCCGTCACATATTGAACATGATGAAGGGGTCACCAAATTTCAGATGGAGCGAAGAGGGGAAAAGGTCATTTGAAGAAATAAAAGCTTCCGTTGCTCATGCACTAGTCTTGGTATGTCCCAATTTCTCCAAGGACTTCATCATGTACAGTGATGCATCTGAGCATACTGTGTCCGCAATCTTGATGCAAAAGAACTCGGAGGATGTTGAATCTCCGATCGCGTTCATGAGTTCTCCCCTCAAGCCTCATGAACTAAAAATGACTCAACTGGAAAAGCATGCCTTTTCCATTGTCAAAGCAGTGAAGAATTTCAGCTATTACATTCTAAACTCGCATACGGTGGTGCTGGTCCCTGACACGGCGGTGAAATCAATTCTAACTCAGCAGGAGTTAGGAAGCTTGCGAGGAAATTGGATCGCAAAGGTCCAGGAGTATGACCTGGATATTAAACCAACCAAGCTGGTGAGGGGCAAGGGCCTGTGTTAGCTAATGGCTGAAAACAAAGATTCAGAAAACCCCGATGAAAGGGGTGACTACACCGATGAAGCACAGGACCGTCTGGAAGAGCCCGATTCTCTGCCTCTGGTTCTATTTGTTGCAACTAGTGATGAATGGTACTCCGACATCACTTTCTTCCTCACCTACGGTGAATGCCCAATGTACCTAACTGCAAAGGAGAAGCACACTATAAAGCTCAGAGTAGCTAAATATTTCATCTGGGATGATGGTTTATATAAACATGGGATAGATGGCATCTTTTTTGCGATGTGTTGACAAAACCCAGCAGGTAAAACTACTAGAAATTTTTCACAATTCAGCCTGTGGGGGGCATTTCTCTTCCTCCGTGACTGCACACAAGATCATTCGAGCTAGGTACTATTGGCCAATGCTCTTCCAAGATACAGCCACTTGGGTGGCAAAGTGTGAACCTTGCCAGCAATTCGTCGGTAAGCCTAAGTTGGCTGCCTTTCCCCTAAGGCCGGTCATTATTAATGAACCATTCAGGCAATGGGGAATTGATTTTATTGGTGCACTCAATCCTCAATCGAGTTCCGGACATAGCTATGTCTTTACAACAACGGATTACTTCACCAAGTGGGTGGAAGCCATACCTATCAAGCATGCCACTTCTGAGGTGGTTTGCAATTTCATTAAAGAAAATATCATTGTCAAGTTTGGCGTTCCAAACAAAATCGTTGCTGATAATGCTTCTAACTTCTCCTCATGGAAAGTTATTGGCTTTTGCTATGAATATGGGATAACTTTGGCTCATGCCTCAGACTATTACCCTAAGGGAAATGGTCAGGTGGAATCCAGTAACAAGAACTTGGTGACCATCATACAGAAGTTAGTAGATGAGAATCAGCGAATGTGGCACAAGTCTTTGTACGACGCTTTGTGGGCTGATTGTATTACTCCCAAGAGATCTCTCGGCATGTCACCTTTTCAAGTGTTATATGGAACTGATGTCAAACTTCCCATTTCTGCGGAACTTCCTGCTCTGCGCTTGGCACGAGCTATCGAAGATGAAACTTTCCAAAATTCTCTTGAAAAGAGAATCATGTATCTGGTAGAACTTGAAGAAAAGAGAGTAAGGGTGGTCGACAGGATCACTGAACATCAGAATCAAGTTAAGAGGCTATTTGATAAGAAGGCCAAGAAGAGGGATTTTCAAGAGGGACATCTCATCCTTTTGTGGGACAAGCGGAGAGAGCAAAGGGCATGCACGGAAAGTTTGATTCCCTGTGGAGAGGGCCTTTCAAAATCAAGCAGCTCAATGGAGAGAATAGTTTCTATCTCTCATATCTGGATGGAACTGAGCTCCCACTTCCCTATAGCGGGCAGCATCTGAAGATCTTCAGGAAGTAGAGCTTGCTCTCTTCTTTGTACAATTTGCTTTAAGTTGTGTGTTTGCTTTCGTCGTGTGTTTGCTTTCGGTTTGTTGTGTGTTTCCTTTGTTCTCCCTTCGGTCCCCCTTTTTTTTAGACTATGTTACCCAATGGATAGGCACATGAGATCTGGGATTCTCTACCCCTGAGTTTTCTCTGGGATAGTCCCCAGAAAGAGCTAGCTGTTATCTCGTAAAATTGACAAGGGCAATTTTACCGATAACCATACCCAAAATTTTGTTTTGATCCCTCGTTAGGGATCCCTTGTGTTCGAAACGTTGCAAAATCCCTTTCCGGGAAAATATGGTTTCCGAACTTAGTCTTTTTGGTCTTTTTTGGCTAGGCGCATGGAATTACTATGTAATACCATGTTTTGGTGCACCCCCTTTAAAGCCTTTGACGCATATTTTTCAGTGTCAACACGCCTTTTGGTGCACCTTGTATGTTGAGTCTTCCCTGCGTACGTTAAGGCGCATGCGCCTTCGTATTAACACAAATTTTGTTGCACCATGTTTTGGTGCACCAAAGGGCGCACATAATATCATGTCAACATCCCTTTCAGTGCACCAAAGGTACACTTAATTTCATGCTGGCAAATGCTTTCATGCGCCAAAGGGCGCATGCTTTTCCATGTCGACAGCAACTTTCATGCGCCCTTTACAAAGTGGGTGGCGCATTTATGACTAGCTCACCTATATATATGTTTTTGCGCACCCAAAATGTCATTTTCATCAGTCGCATAGCACGTGATTTTTATTCTCTCTAAGCCTGTCAGCCCTTGCCTTGTCGTTTTCAACGCCTTGTGGACCCGTTGCAAGTTTTTGCTATTTATCTAGGTAAGAGGTTCTTCTCGCTCTCGTGTGTTTTACGTTTTTGGTTCTTGGTGTGTTTGTGGTTTGGTTTTAGTTTGCATTTGGAGTATTGAAATATAAAATGTTGATCTAAGCCTCCTCCTTTTGCTATCATCCCTCCCCCTCTATCCAGATCTGCTGGTAGGGGGACTTGTCTGAAAAGCATAGTTTTGTTTCCCTCATCTTTGAGCTGTTTCACTACCCAAATACCCTGCTAAACAAAAGAAGAGAGAAATGGAGAAAAGGACTGTTTTTCCCTTTGGCACACCGGCGTGTCTTGCAACATCAGAAATAGTTGTGCCCCTTAGGCGCATCTATCACCCCTATAACATGATAAAAACCCGTGCTAATGGCGCACCCATCTTGCCTGCTACATCGTAAACTTCTGCACCCCCAAGGCGCACCTCTTTCATATGCTACAAGTGCTAACCTTGTGCCCTCTTTGGTGTGCCAACCTTCCTTGCTGCATCATGTTTCTATGCGCCAATGGCGTACCTAGCATCAGTGCAACACAGCATTTATCCGCGCTAAGTACAAGGCTTTGAAGGCGCAGGCGCATCCCTCCTTACAGCAACATCATGTTGTGTTAACCCTTCGTGCGCTGCGCCATGGTGCACGAAAAGTTCCTGTTACACAAACCTTACATGTGCCAAAGGGCACACCAAATCCCAGTGCAAGATGAAAAGTCTATGCGCCAAAGGGCGCATCCTGTCTCTATGTAACACAATGTTTTCATGCGCCCTTTTGTAAAATGCACTCTATAGTATCTATGCGCCATGTGCCTTTGGCGCCAGTTTTAACCTTTGCAACACCCCTTTCCTATGCGCCTTACCTATTTAGACCTATAAGCTGCAATTTTCATGCGCCCTGCGCCCTGAGCCTAATAATAACTAACTCCTTTTGTTGGCACTTCAATGGGAAATCAAATGACTGATACAACCTTTCTACGTTGGGTTTCACTTCTTCTTCATGCAGATTAGCAACTGAGTTCGAAAGAACATATGTCTACATCCAACAAGAGACCCACCAAATCGAAAGGAAAGGCTAAGCTTACAGAGGAAGAAATGAAATATAAATATCAGAGTGTCAGAATTCCCGAGTCCCAGGCCGAGTGCAACATGGATGTCAGAGACTCAGAATTAGGGCATATCAATATGGAGGAATTCTGGGCCAGAACTCAGAAAGTTACAAGGAGTCCATGGATGGACAAATTGATCAGCAGTGCCCTGCACTTCACCGGAGGAATCCCCGTCAGCACCGTCAACAATGAATTTATGATGGTTGTTACCCAGTGTTACAACAAGGACACAAGGTGCGTCAAAAACAACAAGGGCGAGGTAGTCATTAACCTCACTGCCCGTCATTTTGAGATAATACTCGGCATCCCTCACCACCGGCACTTTGTGGCCGTCATCCAAGCGGAGTGCATTAAGGCCTGGGACGACAATGAGGATCAATGTATGTAACTAATGAATGAAGTCTATCTGAAGAACAAGGAGGTAATAACCCGGTGGCCCCAAATCATCCACCGCAGCGACTTCTCAAAAGAGCTCAGTGACACCATTACATTCCTGAGCAGGGTCTTCGGGCTTTCTGATGCCCATTATTTCCATAAATGGATGCTGCGGTACTTAGAGACCATGAACAAGAATATGCCTGATCAACGCTTTTGCTGGGGAGAAATTATAAGTAGCACAATCTCCGAAGAGCTACAACAATTCAGCACAATGCGGACATTTCATATGAACTCCTACATGGTCTACGCTGCAGCATCAGAGAAGGACTATCCAGGCCTGACGCGGAGTGGAGTTTGGCCTTAGGTCAAAATATAGGAGTATTATCCAGAATTGAGGCTGGAGAATAGCATCTCCCAATTCACCAAAATCAATGATGCATTCTTCTACCACATCATCTGCCTACTGAGGCCGAATATGACTTATGGTCGCACGACCAAAAGCATAGTGGCAGCCACGGAGAAATGGGGAGCCCTGTTCACCCAGTTTCCTACATTCACCTATCTAAGGGCTGCCAACTTTTTGGGAGAGCCAACTAGGCTACCGAGGTATGCTGGACCTAAGCTGATTCTGCGGGAACTGTCAAGGCAGCTAATCACATACCATGAGAAATGCCTTAAAAGAAAGAAGGGTGGAACTCCGTTCCCCCTCACAGTAGGCCGATATACATGCTCTACCCACCATAAGGCGAAGGAAATGTTCGTAGAGCTGGAGTTACTTAATTTGAAACATGACTTCCCAGCCAGGCCTACCTTCGACCCAAGGAGCTGTCTACCAATGGTGAAACTTGATCCAATCCATGTTCCTAAGATCGAGGATATTTATATTGACGTCCTCCATGAGGTGGAGCTCAGAAGGAAGGATCATTCTCGCATAGCATTGGCAGAAATCATCCAATATGGGGTAGCCATTGTCCCCAAAGGCTTCCAAACTACGGAAGATGAAGTAGACAAGGTATATACTGACACAGATGGGGACGATTGGCCCTTTCCGACCATTGATAGAACTAAGGCTCCTCAGACAATTGAGGAGAGGGTCAAGGAGACTTTGCGTAGGACAGAACATTGGTGCCGGATGAATGGCCTAATCTACCTCGGGGTTGATTTCACAACCTCCCCATTGGGTAACGCACCTCCATGATCCAAACAACAGCCTAAAAGCAAGGGTAAAGGTGTAGAAGGTGAATCCAGCACCATTCAGGAAGAATCCCCTGAGAGTCCTCCTTCCGTGGCACCCGAGCAGGTAATATCTCTGGTCACACCAGAGAAAGAAGCAGAAGAGGATATTCCCATTGGCCCATCCACTTAGGATGTCGGCATTGTTATAACAACTGAGGTCCCTTCTGTCCCTTATTCTCTTCCTTCCCCTCCTCGAGCGACTCGAGCGACCATCCCTTTGATCGTGTCCTCTTCCCCTTCTTCTACTGCTTCCCCCGCTTCTTCATCTATCTTTTCTTCCCTCGTTGATCTGTCCTCTTCCATTTCTTCCCTCATCTCTGAGCTCCCTTCCCCTCCTATGTCTTCCATAGCTACAGTTTCCCTTCCTTCCGTGGGAACTTCTTCGGCTATTCTCTCAATTCCGCCGCCATGTGTCTCCACGTTTTTCCCCTCTTCTACTGCAGCTGCCCCCTCCTCTGTTTCCGGTCCTTCTACCTTAGGTCCTGCCTGGATCTCTCAGCGGCTAAGTCAGCAAAAGAGGAAAGTTCCCATCGCTCCGAAGGACTTTTCCATAATCCCATTTAAGGGGGCGAAGAAGCAGAATCCTGTCACACGCTTCTCTCAAAGTGCTGCAGGAGAGAGAGTTATGGAAATCGCATACCCCAATCCCCTTAAAGAGAAAAAGGATCTGTCTCCTACAGATTTTACTGTGACCCAAGTCACAATGGGGACATCTTCTAAAAGTCTTCAGGGGGAGGCTCTTTCTGCAGTTGATGCCCTCTGCAAAAAGCTTCAGGAAATCAAGGAAGAGAAAAGGTAACTAAAGGAGCAAAACAAATATCTACTCCAAGCCTTACAGAAGATGGGTAGTGCACCTCCCACAACTGCCTCTGAGACTTCTGAGCTTCTCAGCCATGAGAAAATTAATGAGTATGCCAAAATCGGTGAGCAGGGTATGGCCTATTCTGCTTGGAGGAGCCAAATCCTCAAAGACAGTGAAAAAGTGATCGCCGAGTTCTCTGAATTGTACCTGAACATCAGTAAGGCGAATAAAGAGCTCCAAGCGTTAGCAGGGCCCATATCAGAAGAGTTGGAACATGCCAGATTGCAACATGAGACCTTCCAACAAATGTTTGACTGTTCAGTCGAAGATCTGGTCAAGTTCGGCATCTTCGGCCATCCAAGGGCCCTCAACAAAATCATGTCCACTCTGGACTACCGGGTGGATCAGCTAGAATTTATTCTAGAAAAGATTGACAAAGTCAAGGAAGAAGCCCTGGATGCGATGCACCAAATGAAATGAATTGTTCTTAATATGTCACCAGGGTTACTTACTCCTTCCTTCACTTTAAGGAAAGCTGACGAAACCACCCGGATCTTCAAGGAGATCTCTTCTCAAGGAACGGGGCTAGAGGTCACATTTGACACAGAATCTATCAACAACCTGCTGGCCTGTAGAGACTTCATCGGGTTCCTCATTGAGGCGGAAAAGGACTATTCCAAACTCACAGAGAAGCTCATAGATGAGCGAGAGACTTGTGAGGTGATAAGTGATAGGCACAAGGATCCTTCCCAGGATCAACTAGGGCCAATAATAAACAAGTTCATGGAATACCGCTCTCAGTTCCATATCTCGTCACCTGAGGAGCAACAAAAGCAGTCCAACCCCTTTCGGCCACAGGATGATGATGACGAATAGCTGCTACTGCTTCTTCTTCTTCTTCTTCTTCTCCTTCTCTTCTTCATCTTTCTAGAAATATCTGGAGTATAATGATGCAAATGATGATGTCATCCATGTTGCACCATGGGATGATATCATCCATCAAGTAGTAAAAAGTCAACATGAATTTTAGATATTTTGTAAATATCTTTGTAAATAGTTGTTGGCTCCTTTTTGCCTTCTTTTCTCTTCTTCTTCTATAAATACCCCAATACTTGTTGTATTGTGGGATGGATGGATATCTTTTAGATGAGAAATAGAAGTGAAGAAAAAAGACTTTGAGCTTTCTTGTAACAGAAGAAAACAGTAATACAAATATTGAGACTTTGTGTTGAATAGATGTGTTATGCATCAGACCTTTCTTATGTTAGATCTGTATGTGTTTATTCTATTAGATTCATATCTACCTTTTTGTCATTTATTCATCATCAGTATTGCTTTGCTCGTTTATATAAGTAGGTTTGGCTCTGTTTACTACCAATCCCAAAACATAAACCTTCTGACCTTTCTGCTTCAGAATTCATTTCTTTTCTTCCTTCGGACCTGCTCTTTCTTCATCCCCTCTTCATTTCCTTTCTATTCACGGTTGGAAACACCTCTACTGGGATGAGATCCCAAACCCTTGAAGGAAGAATCTGTGAGACTTGCATAGATTCCTGCTAGTAGAATAGCAATAAACAAGTTTCACTTTGCTGACTCAAAGAGGGGCTATGCCCTGCACACTGTTGGCTCATCTATCCATAGATCTGTCCAGGAGACAGATTTTCAGACCAATAGTAATAAATTCCAATACATTTATACTACTAGCTTATTATCAGTGCTGGAATGAATTCTTTTCATGAATGTATATTTGTTGGTTCTTATACTGAACGATTCTAATTGTTAGACCCAAACTGGATTTATTAAGGTTAATAACCTATGGGTTGGATTAGTGTTAATCTAACCTAGCCCTAAGTTATAAGCTAAATGTTCCTAAGGTTAGCAACCTAGCACTAAGGAAGTTAGACTAAGTATCACCTTATGATCTAACCTATGTTTCTAACCTAGCTAATGTTAGTGGGGGAAGGGGACCTATGAAGGGGTGCAAACCATGGGTGGTAGTTTCTATGGCATTAAATGAAGGGGATAAACATGAAGGACAAGGATTTAGCTGAGGTTTCAAACGGCCATCGAGGCCGACGTGGCAGAGTCACAAAATTTGGAAATGGTCTTTGGTTTGCATTTGTCCATCGCCAACTATGGCGGTCGGTGGCAATGGAGATTGAGCGGGAATTTTGGAGTTAATGCAATTAAAGAACTCGGTTTACGAGCTTGGATTTCTCGGGAAGACATACAAAATGGAAAACTGGTTGTTTGTTTGGTTTTCCATGCGCTCCGGTTTTCCCTCTGTTTGATCACTGGTTCTTCGAACCATTCTACTCGGTGTTGCATGGAAACTATGAGAATAACTAGCTCTTTACTCTGTCGAGGAAAGTTTATAAAGCATGGAAATAAAAAATTATTGTTGTTGAAACTAACGTGGAAGAAGAGGAGAAGGCTCGAGCTCTTTCAGAGGTCTTCTTCGGATTTTAAGCGGCATTACCAGGCATGTTAGGCCCCAACTTTTAAAAATCCTGCTTTCATTCAAATGATTTCATTAGAACAACTCTGTTCAGGTGAATTCAATTCAGTTGGTTGGAAGCATTGTTTTGGTTCTTCTTTTCCTGTGAAATTAGGAATCTCAGATCTTTAGAAGACCTTGAAGGAATAGTTTCTGTATTTAATCTTCCTTGTGGTTTCACTTCGTTTGAAACCGGCAGGTACTTTTATGGTTGCTGAATCTTGTTGGATCTTGCTATAATACTTTAAGTTACTTCTGGTTGGATAAATTTATGTGTTTATACTATTTGAATGCGACTTTGTAGAAGTCATCCTTGTGTTGCAATTTTTGGGATATAATCCGTTGAAAGTTTGCAAAGAATATATATACGAAAATGAATCTGTGGAGTCCATGGAATGTTTCATATATTTTGGACTTCTGTAGAAGTCATGAATGTGAATAATTATTAGTTAGACTTAGTTGGAGTCCTTGAAAAGTAACTGGTATTACGACTTCTGTTGCTTAGCAGTGAATATCATTGGTACAGACTCAGTTGGAGTTCTTTTTATGTTTCGTATGTTTCGTCTTCTGCTTAAGCTTAGTTTCGAATGCTGATGTTTAGTTGAGATTACTTAAGATATTGATTCAGTTGGAGTCCTTGATATGTATCTTGAATTACGACTACTGTAGAAGTTTTGCTGGGAATACTATTGGGATTCTTGAATTGTTGTCACATGAAATCAACTTCAATCTAAGCCTTTTTTATGAGCATTAGTTGTTTGTGATTTGTTGGAGATCTCGATATGTTGCGAGTTGGCTCGATTCTCGATTTAAACCCTCGCTGTGCATGCATATCATTTAGACTCCTTCTTAACATTCTTGTGTTCCTTTCTGTTCGCTTCTGTGGAAATTTAAAGGAAGGGTTTTCTTTACAAATTTTACTTGGTTTGAGACCCTGTTGTATTCCGTAGTAGCTTGGCTTAGGATGAAACTTTGAGGAAAATACTGATATGGAATTTCGGCTTCTGTGAAGACCTTGTTGTGATTATTTTTCTTGAAAATGACTTCTAATATAAGTCATGGCTGTATTATCATAAGGATTTGTTCAGTTAAATGAAGCTGTGCATGTTTGTGTTAGATTCAGTATGAATGTCACTATATATGCATAAGGAAACATCATTTGTTTTAATGTTATCTAGCCTCTTGTTTGACTGTGATAAAGAGGTTGTTATTTTGATTTCGGCTTTGGAATTAAGTCCTTGCTGTGTTAGTAGGGATTAGATTGAGCTGTATGTTGCTGAGTGTTTTGACTCAATGGGATTGATGTTGTGATTGTGCATGGTTATGTCTTCTGTTATTGTGATTATCTAGTCTTGTGCTTGACTAAGATAAAGAGTGAATAGCTGTGCCTTGACAAGCGATGGTGTTGGATATTTTATCGTTTGTTGAATAATATAGAAAGCTATGTTAAGTCTATTTGTTGGATTATTTATTACTGCCTTGCCATGAGGGCTATTGTATTGCTCAGTAAGCTACAGGTAATTTTTATACTTGAATTTTTGACGAACTGTAGTTCTTCCTGTGGTCTCGACTGGCTTAGTCACATGCATATAATGTGAATGCATTACTCTTGAGAGGACGGTATAGTCATGAGCATGATTGGAAGGGAAATCTGAATGTCTCCGTTTCTTTCTCTTCTGCTGTAATGTATATGCTGATATATTTATATTTAACTGCTGGAATTGTTTTAGCGTACTGATGGATTCATGAATTGTTATGATATTCATTTTATTATGTTGAATGTAATGGTCTGTTGGATGTTTTCTGTCCTTGGGATTCAGATGGATAGTTGTTTTGGATATATTTGTTCTTCTTGGTCACTTATATTTATGAATAAATATTTGAAAAAGTATCTAGGACTATTTAGTAACTATAATATGAGTTACACGCATTTATAGTCATGTTTGAATTACAAAAGAGCATATTCTGAAATATGTCTACATGTTTGGTGAAATGATTTCATTTAAACAGGTTGTTCAATGAGAGCAATTGGTGGATTGCATTTGTTTTAAGAGTTAGTGCTTATCATGCTCAGTTCACTGAACTGACCCGTGTTGACAATTTTTACAGATGGCTGCCGTAAGTGGTAAAGGCACGCAGATCTGATATGATGTTAAGATTGTTTAATTTGGTTTTACGATGAACTTCAATTTGATTATCTAAATGTACTACTTGAAGAAAGATGTTCTTTGGCTGTTGAGAATTGTATCAAATATGCTGAATGAAATAAATGTATTTGATTAGCCTTGAAAGGAATGAAAAGAGGTATTTGTTACTTATGTGTTTGTATTCGTATCTTGATGGTTTGATCTTCTTCGGTTCGAATGATCTTAAGAGCATTGTTATTATTGTATAACTGGAGACTTTTGTGATTTTCTAAGTAAGCTTGCAAGGTTATGTGATTGAATACTTAAGATTGTTTAGTAGTTCTATTATGTTCTATCTAAAGCTAAATTGGAATTTAGATCACTGTCTTTCGGGAAGCTAAGGTTAAAATAAACCTAAGTAGGAAGCTAAACGAGCTGAATAAATTATTACTTCCTAGTCTTGATCTAAGTTAAGACAACGTTTAATTGGACTCTTAATCACTACATCTTGATGCTAATAAGTAAGATATAATTTCGGTTATGAGAACTGATATAAACCTAAAAAGGGTATGGTTAGCAATCTCATGTGAAGATTATGGGTTATTGTCCAATTTCGTTGATTTAGATTTATGTTTTTATATGAACTCCTTGATAGGACCTCAATCTTATTAAACTTCACTTGTGTAATGGGTTTTATTAAGAAAGGTAATTCTAAGGTGAGGAACCCAAGGACTGGGAAAGACTACCCTTAAGGGAGCGAATAATAGTATAATTTTAACTCAAAGTAAGTAACACCTTAAAATTTAGTAGATCTTATCGAGGTGGATTTGAAGGTTGATGGCACAAGTTGATTGTAGGGTTGTAACTTCGAGAAGATTAGGATCTTCTCAAAGATACAACAATGCAGGTGACTTATGGCGACAACCTTCGCATTGATCGTTAAGATTTACACCTTAAACTCGAACAAGTTTTACTCTGGGACTGATTAGGAACATGGTCATGTTATAAGGCTGCCCCAGGAGACTCGGGGTATCTTGACACACTGGGTTAACTAGGGTTGACCCTGTATGTTAGCATATCCCTATTCCCTGGGAGCATCCTTATAACGTTGTCATTTTACTAATTCGTTCCTGAGTGAATAACTTGGGGCAGGAGAGACTGTCAGAAGTCAGTATAAGACATTCTATATAACAAAGGAATGGGGTGACGGACGTATTCTAGATTGACGAGTATGCCGTCAAGGAATACGAGACATAAGCATATGTTTCAAATCTTTGGCCAAAGTATCGCAAGCTGCTGATTGCATTGTCCTATGTCACCTAGTCTAAGGGACGAGATGCCGATGAATAATGGTAACAATTATTCAGATAGGTTCCTTGGACAGAGCATTCTGAATCCTAGATTAGGGAAGAGAACCGCAAGATTGAGGTGTTAAAATAAAAATGCCAACTCTTGATACTCATGAATAGATCGGTAGGTTACCAAGTCATGGAATGAATAGATCAGAGGTACTCCAAGTCATTACAGCTGCATATGGTTATCTGTTATAAGAATGGTTGTTTTGATTTGTGAGTTCTAAATTATGTATTTAGAACCAGGAAGCATTTATCAAAAAAGAAATTACTTGTTCTTATTTATAAAAATGAGGATGTTACATCTTGGTATCAGAGCTGAAGGTTGCAGCTCTTAGACCTATTGTGTCCATAATCTGATAAAAACCTAAATTTTCTTGTAACAGAAAATGGTTAGAACAAGGGGGAACGTTGCGAATAATGCTCCACCTGAAGGAGGGGCGGCAACAACCCAAAAACTTGATGAGATCCTTGCTGCCCTGTTGGACACAAGAGATCATTTAGCTGTACTTGAACAACAGGTGATGGGAAATGAGGAGGATGATGAAACTGGTAATAACAATCAACAACCTCCTGAGGACAACCCCCATATGGGTGTTGATATTAATGCTAGAAATGCACCTGCCCAACCAGAAAACAAAAAGGCCAGGTTGGTAGCAAAACTCACTAATGATATAAAAAGGATAAGCCCACCTAAATATGATGGCACCACATTAGGAGATGGAGCTGAGAACTAGCTCAGCGAAATGGAGAAGTACTTTGCAATAAGAAACTTCTCAGAGGAAACCAAAGCTATTTGGGGAGCCTATCAGCTTTCCCACGAAGCATATTTGTGGTGGGATAGCCGTAAAGCTGAGCTAAATATTGATGAGACCAATGTTACCTGGGATCAATTTAAAGGCTATTTTTAGGCAACGTTGGCTGCCAGAACTTTTCTATGATCAGAAAATGACAGAATTCCAGAACTTAGCTCAAGGGAAGCTAACGGTAACTGAATACTGGGAGTGGTTTACAAAACTCCTCAAGTATGTACCGCAGTATCAAACTGACGAGAAGTTCAGGATACGGAAATTCATCATGGGACTAAATCTCGTGATAGGAGGAGAGGTCGATGTTCACAGTCCAACCACTATGGAAGGAGTTGTTGAAAAGGCCATACGACAAGAACATAAATTAAAGGCTATTTCTGCTCATAAAGAGGAAGTGCGGAAGAAGATTGCAAACCCTTCTTCAACTTCACTTGCACCCAAAAAGGGACTATGGAAAAAGTTTGGAAACAAAAGTAAGTTTCCAGGGGATAATAGCAAGAAAGCAGTAGCAAATAAGCCTGCTGGAAATGTAAGGGATAATTTTGCAAAAAATTATAACAATGGGCAGAAGCCCTATGGAGGACAATGTGATAATTACAAGGCTGGAGGCAATTTTGAGCCTAAAAAGGGACCTGTAGGAGGCTGGCTACAATTGTGGCAAAGACCACTACATAAATCAGTGCCCTTTGAAGAAGGATGATCGTAATTAGCAGCATAAGATACATGCTCAGTAGCAGACAAGCAAGCTGAAAATCAAGTGACACCTATAGAAGTTCCGGGTAAGTTATTTGGCATACCTGTCACTATTCTTTTTGATACAAGAGCTACTGAATGTTTCATTTCTAGTAAACTTGCTTCTAAACTTAAAAGAAAAGCTGGAAAAATGGATAAATCTTGGACTGTACAGTATGGTAATAACTCTGTTCATACAGTGTGTATGTGTCTTTTTGGGCCAGTCCTTGACTTACCTAACTTTTCCACTGAAGTTGACCTCTATGTTACACCTTTGGGATCGTATGACATTGTCATCGGTGTCAATTGGTTAGCTAACCATAAAGCAAAAGTAGACTACTATGAAAAGAATATAAGATGTTTAGATGATCAGCTGGAAACAATAGAGATTCAAGGGGTGAAACGAGAAATTTTAGTTAGAAAACTGTCAGCTATGCAGCTTAAAAAGGCTAAAAACAAAGGATGTACCCTTTATGCAGTAAAGATATCTGAATTTTCAGAAGAAGATGGTGATTCCATGAAACGGTTTCCTCTGCTACAAAGTTTCAAAGATGTTTTTCTGGAGGAATTACCAGGGTTACCACCCAAGAGGGAATTTGAGTTCACCATCGAAATCAAACCAGGAACGGAACCTATTTCCAAAGCACCTTATCAGATGACTATTACATAATTAGTCGAGCTTAAGGCACAATTGCAGGAACTTTTTTCTAAAGGTTTGATTAGACCAAGTGTTTCACCTTGGGGAGCGCCAGTAATATTTGTGAAAAAGAAGGATGGAACACTTAGGCTGTGTATTGATTATCGGATGTTGAACAAAGCAAAAATCAAGAACAGATACCCACTTCTAAGGATCGAACGATCTATTTGATCAGATGCGTGGGGCAGTGGTTTATTCTAAAATAGATCTTTGATCTGGTTATCATTAGTTAAGGATTAGAGAAGAAGATATTCATAAAACAACTTTCCGAACAAGGTACGGACATTATGAATTCACGGTTCTACCTTTTGGATTAACTAATGCATCGGAAACTTTTATGAACTTAATGAATAATATCTTTCAAGAATATTTGGACAAGTTTGTACTTGTATTCTTGGACGATATTCTCATTTATTCTAAAAGTGTTGAGGAGCACAATGAGCATTTGAAGATAGTTTTGGGAATTTTGAGACAAAGAAAGTTGTATGGTAAGTTATCCAAATGTTCTTTCTTTGATTCAGAAGTTCATTATTTGGGTCATGTCATTAGCAAGGAAGGACTTGCTGTAGATCCTTCAAAAATAGTGGCAATAACTGAGTGGCGTACACCAATGAATGTGCACGAAGTAAGAACCTTCATGGGTCTTGCTGGTTACTATAGAAAATTTGCTAAGGATTTTTCTAAAGTGGCTACATCGATAACTTCATTGCAGAAGAAGGATAAGAAATTTATTTGGAATGATAAGTACGAAGTGGCTTTCAAAAGCCTGAAAAGCCAGTTGACTTCCGCACATATATTAGCTGTACCAGACCCTAATGGGAGCTTTACTGTTGTAACGAATGCTTCTGGGGAAGGCCTTGGAGGTGTTTTGTTACAAAATGATCAAGTCATAGCATATGAAAGTAGAAAAATTAAGTTACATGAGCTGAATTATGCTCCTCATGATTTGGAGCTTGCTGCCATTGTTCATGCGCTTCATGTCTGGAGACACTATTTAGTTGGGAAACCTTTTGAGTTGAAAACTGATCACTTAGGACTGAAATATATTTTCACTTAGCCTAATCTAAATGCCAGATAGAGAAGGTGGTTAGAATTTTTATCACAATATGATTTTGATATTAGCTACATCAAAGGGAAAGAGAATAGAGTAGCAGATGCTCTAAGTCGTAGGAAGCACATTTCTGCTCTTATAACATTAAGAACTCAGTTTAAGGATGAGGTAAAGAGTGCCTCAGAATTTGATACATACTTTCAGCAAGTAAAAGTAGTGTTTGCTGTAGAACCTAATGATGAAAGGTATACGGGATTTCATTTTGATAATGAAGGAATCTTACGTTATGAAAATAGGGTATATGTACCTATGCTGAACGATTTGAGAAAGAAGTTGTTAGTTGAATTCCATAATTCACATTTCTCTGGACACCTGGGTATCACAAAAATGCTTGCTGATCTAAAATAGAAATACTTTTGGAAAGGTATGAAAAAGGATGTCATTGATTTTGTGACTCATTGTCTGGAATTTTAGCGGGTTAAGGCAGAACACATGTACCCTGTTGGACTATTATATCCTCATAGCATACCATAGTACAAATGGCAAGTAATAAGCATGGATTTTGTACAAGGGTTACCTATGTCCAGGAACAAACATGATGTCATCCTGGTAGTTGTAGATAAACTAACTAAGGTAGCTCATTTCATTGCTGGAAATCTAAAGGATGATTCACCAGTGCTGGCCAAAAGATTCATACACGAAATTTTCAGATTGCATGGTGTACCGGAATTGATTATATCTGACAGAGATCCTAGAATGACGTCAAGATTTTGGCAAACACTTGATACAGATCTTGAACGAAACTAAAATTCAGTTCTGCATATCATCTGGAAACGGATGGACAAACTAAGAGAGTAAATCAAGTGTTGGAAGACATGTTGCGAATGTATTGCATGGATCAACAGTATAAATGGGAAGAGTATCTTCCATTAGTTGAATTCGCATACAACAACACTTATCACTCATCTCTTAAAATGGCACCATTTGAAGCACTATATGGAAGGAAGTGCAGAACCCCTGTTAGCTGGGATAGTGTTGAGGATAGAGTGGTAATTGGACCAGGGATCCTCACTGAAATGGAAGAGCAAGTTAAGATGATTCGCGAATGATTAAATGAAGCAACAAATAGGCAAAAGAGCTATGCTGACCTTAAGCGGGTTGATCGAAGGTTTGAGCTGGGTGAGAAGGTTTTTCTTCGTGTTAAATCCAAAAATAGTTCTATAACTTTTGGCAAGGCTACCAAGTTGTCACCTCGTTTTGTGGGACCTTTCGAAATTGTCGAGATAATCAATCCTGTAGCTTATCGATTAGCATTACCACCTGCTTTATCTCGCATGCATGATGTTTTCCATATTTATTTGCTTAAGAAATACGTTTCAGATCTGTCACATGTTTTAAATTGGAATTCCTTGTAGGTCCAAGACCCAGGAATAATCGTGGTTAAACCCACACGAGTGCTGGAAACTCGCCAATTGCATTTGAGAAATCGTGAAATACAGCAATGTAAGGTCCATTGGGACCAGTTTAACGAAGAAAGTGCAACTTGGGAAAATCTAGAAGAGATGAAAATTGCTTTTCCTTTTATTTTTCAACAGGATGAAATCTGTTGACAAAACATTTTTTTTATGAACTTATCTTTTTCATGATCATATGAAAGCCAGATTTGAGGAAAACATTATTCAGGCTGAATAAAAGGGATCGTGACATTGATTTCTGAAACTATTCAAGTTGGAAATAGTCACATTGTATTGTGAACTAGTAAATTGATTGACGTGAAGGTAAATCAAATATGTAATCATCGGGACGGTGAATCTTTTAGGAGGGAAGCATGTAACACCCTGAACTATTGTTACTTCCTCCTGGGCATTCAAGTGTTGATATATGATTTCTTCTGTAAAAAGGATGTGTTCCTTTGATTGTGAAGTCATGCTTGATATAGATTGTATCTTCTTTGCATTTGAAGATCTTTGACTGAGCCAGGATATGGTTAGACTCTTTTATTTCTTTCATTTTTGCACCTGAGTTTAATCTGATTTCGGAATAAATTGTGGATTTACCCGTCTATATGACTTAGCCTTAGATCAGTGGCATTGATCCAAGAGATTTTTTAAGTTTATTCTGGATGAACAGAAATTATAGACCTTACGAAGGTTGTAAGGTCCGAATGTGTGGAATGAGCAATTCAAGAGTTAACTCAGGCTGATCTTGTTAAATGAATTGGTTCCCGATATCGTAATATCAGGAAGGTCTTGATCTTGAGCCAGGTAATAAATTCTGATACATTTATACTACTAGCTTATTATTAGTGCTGGAATGAATCCTTTTCGTGAATGTATATTTGTTGGTTCTTATACTGAACGATTCTAATTGTTAGACCTAAACTGGATTTATTAAGGTTAATAACCTATGGGTTGGATTAGTGTTAATCTAACCTAGCCGTAAGCTATAAGCTAAATGTTCCTAAGGTTAGCAACCTAGCACTAAGGAAGTTAGACTAAGTATCACCTTATGATCTAACCTATGTTTCTAACCTAGCTAATGTTAGTGGGGGAAGGGGACCTATGAAGGGGTGCGAACCATGGGCGGTAGTTTCTATGGCATTAAATGAAGTGGATAAGCATGAAGGACAAGGATTTAGCTGAGGTTTCAAATGGCCATCGAGGCCGACGTGGCAGAGTCACAAAATTTGGAAATGGTCTTTGGTTTGCATTTGTCCATCGCCAACTATGGTGGTCGGTGGCAATGGAGATTGAATGGGAATTTTGGAGTTAATGCAATTAAAGAACTCGGTTTCCGATCTTGGATTGCTCAGGAAGACATGCAAAATGGAAAACTGGTTGTTTGTTTGGTTTTCCATGCGCTCCAGTTTTCCCTCTATTTGATCACTGGTTCTTCGAACCAGTCTACTTGGTGTTGCATGGCAACTATGAGAATAACTAGCTCTTTTCTCTATCAAGGAAAGTTTATAAAACATGGAAATAACAAATTATTGTTGTTGAAACTAACATGGAAGAAGAGGAGAAGGCTCGAGCTCTTTCAGAGGTCTTCTTCGGATTTTAAGCGGCATTACCAGGCATGTTAGGCCCTAACTTTTAAAAATCCTGATTTCCTTCAAATGATTTCATTAGAACGACTCTGTTCAGGTGATTTCAATTCAGTTGGTTGGAAGCATTGTTTTGGTTCTTCTTTTCCTGTGAAATTAGGAATCTTGGATCTTTAGAAGACCTTGAAGGAATAGTTTCTGTATTTAATCTTCCTTGTGGTTTCACTTCGTTTGAAACCGGGTGTACTTTTATGGATAATTTGCTGTGTTTATACTATTTCAATGCGACTTTGTAGAAGTCCTCCCTATGTTGCAAATTTTGGGATATAATCCGTTGAAAGTTTGTAAGGAATATATATACGAAAATGACTCTGTGGAGTCCATGGAATGTTTCATATATTTTGGACTTCTATAGAAGTCATGAATGTGAATACTTATTAGTTAGACTCAGTTGGAGTCCTTGAAAAGTAACTGGTATTACGAATTCTGTTGCTTAGCAGTGAATATCGTTGGTACAGACTCAGTTGGAGTTCTTTTTATGTTTCGTATGTTTCGTCTTCTGCTTAAGCTTAGTTTCGAATGCTGATGTTTAGTTGAGATTACTTAAGATATTGATTCAGTTGGAGTCCTTGATATGTATCTTGAATTACGACTTCTGTAGAAGTTTTGCTGGGAATACTATTGGGATTCTTGAATTGTTGTCACATGAAATCAACTTCAATCTAAGCCTTGTTTATGAGCATTAGTTGTTTGTGATTTGTTGTAGATCTTGATATGTTGCGGGTTGGCTCGATTCTCGATTTAAACCCTCACTGTGCATGCATATCGTTTGGACTCCTTAACATTCTTGTGTTCCTTTCTGTTTGCTTCTGTGGAAATTTAAAGGAAGGGTTTTCTTTACAAATTTTACTTGGTTTGAGACCCTTTTGTATTCCGTAGTAGCTTGGCTTAGGATGAAACTTTGAGGAAAATACTGATATGGAATTTTGGCTTCTGTGAAGACCTTGTTGTGATTATTTTTCTTGAAAACAAATTCTAATATAAGTCATGGCTGTATTATCATAAGGATTTGTTCAGTTAAATGAAGCTGTGCATGTTTGTGTTAGATTCAGTATGAATGTCACTATATATGCATAAGGAAACATCATTTGTTTTAATGTTATCTAGCCTCTTGTTTGACTGTGATAAAGAGGTTGTTATTTTGATTTCAGCTTTGGAATTAAGTCCTTGATGTGTTAGTAGGGATTAGATTGAGCTGTATGTTGCTGAGTGTTTTGACTCAGTGGGATTGATGTTGTGATTGTGCATGGTTACGTCTTCTGTTATTGTGATTATCTAGTCTTGTGCTTGACTGAGATAAAGAGTTAATAGCTGTGCCTTGACAAGTGATGGCGTTGGATATTTTCTCATTTTTTGAATAATATGGAAAGCTATGTTAAGTCTATTTGTTGGATTATTTATTACTTCCTTGCCATGAGGGCTATTGTATTGCTCAGTAAGCTATAGGTAACTTTTATACTTGAATTTTTGACGAACTATAGTTCTTCCTGTGGTCTCGACTGGCTTAGTCGCATGCGTATAATGTGAATGCATTACTCTTGAGAGGATGGTACAGTCATGAGCATGATTGGAAGGGAAATCTGAATGTCGTCTCGGTTTCTTTCTCTTCTGCTGTAATGTATATGTTGATATATTTATATTTAACTGCTGGAATTGTTTTAGCATACTGATGGATTCATGAATTGTTATGATATTCATTTTATTATGTTGAATGTAATGGTCTGTCGGATGTTTGCTGTCCTTGGGGATTCAGATGGATAGTTGTTTTGGATACATTTGTTCTTCTTGGTCCACTTATATTTATGAAGAAATATCTGAAAAGTATCTAGGACTATTTAGTAACTATAATATGAGTTACGCGTTTATAGTCATGTTTGAATTACAAAAGAGCATAGTCTGAAATATGTCTACATGTTTGGTGAAATGATTTCATTTAAACAAGTTGTTCAATGAGAGAAATTGGTGGATTGCATTTGTTTTAAGAGTTAGTGCTTATCATGCTCAGTTCACTGAACTGAGCCGTGTTGACAATTTTTACAGATGGCTGCCGTAAGTGGTAAAGGCACGCAGATCTGATATGATGTTAAGATTGTTTAATTTGGTTTTACGATGAACTTCAATTTGATTATCTAAATGTACTACTTGAAGGAAGATGTTCTTTGGCTGTTGAGTATTGTATCAAATATGCCGAATGAAAATAAATGTATTTGATTAGCCTTGAAAGGAATGAAAAGAGGTATTTGTTACTTATGTGTTTGTATTTGTATCTTGATGGTTTGATCTTCTTCGGTTCGAATGAATCTTAAGAGCATTGTTATTATTGTATAACTGGAGACTTTTGTGATTATCTAAGTAAGCTTGCAAGGCTATGTGACTGAATACTTAAGATTGTTTAGTAGTTCTATTATGTTCTATCTAAAGCTAAATTGGAATTTAGATCACTGTCTTTCGGGAAGCTAAGGTTAAAATAAACCTGAGTAGGCAGCTAAACGAGCTGAATAAATTATTACTTCCTAGTCTTGATCTAAGTCAAGACAACGTTTAATTGGACTCTTAATGAATATATCTCGATGCTAATAAGTAAGATATAATTTCAGTTATGAGAACTAATATAAACCTAAAAAGGGTATGGTTAGCAATCTCATGTGAAGATTATAAGTTATTGTCCAATTTCGTTGATTTAGATTTATGTTTTTCTATGAACTCCTTGATAGGACCTCAATCTTATTAAACTTCACTTGTGTAATGGGTTTTATTAAGAAAGGTAATTCTAAGGTGAGGAACACAAGGAATGGGAAAGACTACCCTTAAGGGAGCGACTGATAGTATAATTTTAACTCAAAGTAAGTAACACCTTAAAATTTAGTAGATCTTATCGAGGTGGATTTGAAGGTTGATGGCACAAGTCGATTGCAAGGTTGTACCTTCGAGGAATATTAGGATCTTCTCAAAGATACAACAATGCAAGTGACTTATTGTGACACCCTTCGCATTGATCGTTAAGATTTACACCTTAAACTCAAACAAGTTTTACTCTGGGACTGATTAGGAACGTGGTCATGTTAGAAGGCTACCCCCAGGAGACTCAGGGTATCTTGACACACTGGGTTAACTAGGGTTGACCCAGTATGTTAGCATATCCCTATTCCCTGGGAGCATCCTTATAACGTTGTCATTTTACTAATCCGTTCCTGAGTGGAATAACTTGGGGCAGGAGAGACTGTCAGAAGTCAGTATAAGACATTCTATATAACAAAGGAATGTGGTGATGGACGTATTCCAGATTGACGAGTATAGCCATCAAGGATTACAAGACATAAGCATATGTTTTAAATCTTTGGCCAAAGTAATTGCAAGCTACTGATTGCGTTGTCCTATGTCACCTAGTCTAAGGGACGAGATGCCGATGAATAATGGTAACAATTATTCAGATAGGTTCCTTGGACAGAGCATTCTGAATCCCAGATTAGGGAAGAGAACCACAAGAGTGAGGTGTTAAAATAAAAATGCCAACTCTTGATACTCATGAAATGATTGGTAGATTACCAAGTCATGGAATGAATAGATCAGAGGTACTCCAAGTCATTACAGCTGCATATGGTTATCTGTTATAAAGAATGGTTGTTTTGATTTGTGAGTTCTAAATTATGTATTTAGAACTAGGAAGAATTTAATCCAAAGTAAGCACAACACACAACTCGAATGAGATTCAACTACTAAGCATATCAGGAACAAGTAGAGACCAGTCAATCCACATATATAGCCTATGATGAAGAAAGAGCTAAATAAGTTGATAGAGGCAAGTATCATATTTCCAATCAAACACTCAAGTTGGGTTGTAAATTTGGTCCCATTCAGGAAACAGAATCGGAGAGATTAGGTAGTGTGTAGACTTTCTAGATTTGAATAGATCTTCCCTCAAGGACCACTACGCACTCCCCTCGATGGAGCACATATTGTAAGTGGTGTCTGGATCAGAGAGATTCTCTCTCCTAGATGGCTACTCAGGGTACAACCAGATCATGGTGAAAGAATATTATCAGTTCAAAATAGTTTTCACCACCAAATGGGGCACCTATGCCTATAGAAAAATGCCATTTGGATTGTCTAATGCCAAAGCCACTTTCCAAAGGGTAATGGATATGGCATTTAAAGGGTTGATCAAAAAGATAGTACTGATCTACCTGGATGACATTACTGTGTTCTCTAGAAATGCAGCAGATCACCTTTTTCCACCCGAGGCAAGTGTTTCAAATGTGTATAATATTTAGGGTATCATTGAACCCTAAAAAGTGCATATTCTTGGCCCATGAGGGTAGACTTCTAGGCCACATTGTGTCAAAGGAAGGTTTGGAAATTTACCCAGAGAGAGTTGAAGCAACAAGAGTGTTGCCATTGCCAAGCCATAAGAAGTATCTTCAAAGCTTCTTAGGAAATATAAATTTTGTCCCCAGGTTTATACCAAACTTTGCTACCCTTTTCAAGCCAATCACATTGATGTTGAAGAAAATTTTGGTGTTTAGGTGGACAGTTGAAGGAAAATCAAGTTTTGAGGCCATAAAAGAAGCTATATCACAAGCCCCAACTCTCATGAATCTAGATTTTTCTAAGGATTTTATACTATATGCCTTTGGTGGCAGTGACATGATTTCTGCAATTCTAGTACATCATAACAAAGAAGATACAGAGCAGCCAATTGCTTTGTTTAGCTAGGGTCTGGAATATTATGAAGTGAGATACTCCTTCATCGAGAAGAAAGCCTTAGCATTGATCAGATGATTGAAGAAGTTTAAGAATTTGGTTTCAAACAAAAAAATACAACTGTTGGTCTGCCCATGCAAGGGTTAAAGACTTCTTTCTTAACAAGGATTTGAATGAAAAGTGTGTAGAGTGGATCAATCGTGTCTTGGATTATGACATTGAGATCAAGGTCACTAAGCTGGTCCGTGGGGAAGGGATTGTGTGAGCAGCTAGCCTCTAAGTCAACAAGAAGAAGCAAGTGTTGAAAAAGAAACTATTTTGGTCCTATAGGATAGTCAGGAGGAAGAAAATGAGGATGTACCCACTCCTTGTTGGACTCAAAAAATGGTGCACTTCCTACAAATAGGCATGTGTCCTCCATAAATGAATAAAACAAAAATGAGGAATTTTAGGTTATATTCCATCCCTTATGTGCTCATTGATGGTTTCTTACTCAAAAGGGGCATCAATGGCATTTTGTTAAGGTGTATTGGGACAAATCAAGTTGAGAGAGTGCTACGAGAGTTCCATAATGAAGTAGCTGGAGGCCATTTTGCTCCACATGTGACAGAGCTTAAGATCATGAAGGTAGGTTATTATTGGCCCAGGGTGTTTAGTGATTGCTATGCTTGGATCAAAAAGTGTAAGAACTATGCATTCTTCAAAGGCAAGGAAAAGCTAACAGCATTACCATTGCACCCAATTTCAGTAGATCGACCATTCATGCAATGGGGATCGGAATTCATTAGGGTCATCAATCCAAATTCGAGCCAAGGACACAAATGGATCCTGATGGTGATAGACTATTTCACCAAGTGGACCGAGGCAGTGGCACTCAAAGAAGCTAATGAGTCTGGTATACTATATTTTTATGAAGGGATAGTGACTAGATTTGGAGTGCCAGCCACCATTATATCAGATAATGCATTGGCATTCATAGGTTCCAAAATCATAGGATGGGCCATGAGGAATGGGATTTACCTAAGCACTTCATCAAATTATTACCCTCAAGGTAATGGCCAAGTAGAGTCTACAAACAAGAACCTGCTGAAGATCATCAGAATAACTCTGGATGAAAATAAGAGAACTTGGCATACAAAACTCAAATCATCCTTATGGGATGATAGGAAAACACCCAAAAGGTCTACATGCAACTCTCCATTCAAACTCGTCTATGGGAAAGAGGTAGTGTTGCTTGTATCACTAGAGTTGCTAGCATTGGAATTCATGAAGTAGATGGAGATGTCTGAGTTTGAGCCAATGGAGGGTAGGTATGTAGAACTGATGGAATTAGAAGAGACCAGAGAACATGCACTTCAAACAATAGAGAAGGATCAAGCTTCAATCAAGAGATGCTTTGACAAGAAGGAAAGAGCAAGGACCTTCCAGGAGGGAGAATTAGTTTTGAAATGGGATGTAGATCGGGAAAAACCAGGAAGGCATTCCAAGTTTGATGCCATTTGGGGTGGCCCTTACATGGTCACAAAATGTAAAAGTAGCAATGCCTTCTAATTTTCTACATTGGATGGTGAAGAATTGAAGATTCCAGTGAATGGAATCTATCTTAAACACTGCTACTAGAATGGAAGTTCTCACCTTGTATATATTAGTTTAGTTTCTTATTCCTCTAAGTGCTTGTGCACATTGTCTTGTTGTAGTTTAGATTGCTTTTCTCCTAAGTGCTTTGCACACTCTACATGTTCTACTTAGAACATGTATGATTCCTAAATTTTGTATATAGTTGTGGTGCTACTTTGTTGCTCTTGCACAACTCATTTAGAAATAGGTGAAGCCCCGGGTCAAAAAAATTCTCTACTCTCAGAAACCATTATTTCAATATTTCTTATGAATATTGAGAGTGCAAACAGTCGGGCTCGTGAATCAGAGGTAGAATCAGTTTCAGACCATATTTCTTGACTCTATGCCCAACTGATATGATAAGGAAATTGGTATTTTCATCTAGTAGGTAGTACCCCTATGAGTCACCAAATTGTTATCCATATTTCACCCCCAGGAAAAATATTGGATCAGCCATGAGCCCGCAGCAAGGAACCTGAGAAAACACATTTAAATATTTCAAACAGGTCACAGAAAGACTCAATAATGGAGTGGTGGGGGCTATGAAAGACTAAAAAACCATGTATGGAAGGAATCTAGAAGAAAATTCTGTCGAGCGGGTCTAAGCCTTAAATCCATTCTATAGGTTTCAGGTAGGCTCAGAAATAGAACAACTAGAGAAAATTGAGGGAATAAATGACAAAGATACGAAGTCCTCAGGCTCAAAATAGTTCGTAATGAATCCAAAAATCGGCTAAGTATGGAGGATGTTATGGAAAGAGCCATGTGTCAGAATGATGCTTCTCCAAGGGTGAGTCCAAGAAAGGAATTTCAAATGAGCACCAAGCTTCCACGCGTCCAGTGCCCCAAAAGTTGGGCAACTATTGAAAAGTATTCGGCTAGGCAGAAAGAAGCTAGGTGTCGGCTCGATGCAAATCCAAGATGGGAGCCCAAGGTGGGGACTCAAACTCGCACTCACCCTCCATGTAGAAAATATTCAACCAAGGTCATAAGGGGGGGAAAAGTGGGCCTAAAAAAAAGGCCAAGTATAGAAGTGTTGGTGGGGGATGCCACGTGTCCAAGCGATGCATCTCCAAGGGTAGATTCAAAAGCAGAGACTCAAATGAGTGCTAGTTCGCCACATAGCCTAGGGTCTGAAAAGGAAGGGAGAGGTCATTGAAAAGTCCAAAGACCTATAGAGGATTCCATGTGTCAACTCGACGCTCCTTCAAGGAAATTTTTTAATCAGGAGTATCAACAAGCATAGAGCCTCCACACATCCAGTCTAAAAAATGGGACAGAGTTGGGTTGAATAGTCAATGCATGGTGGTAGACTGGATGAGTTTTCTAAGTTTCCAAATGGCTCTAAATCAAGGGTCGAATAGAGAGAGGGTTCTCAAACAAGTGAAAGACCTCCGGGTGCCCCCGGATAAGAAATATGACCCCACCGAGCAAAGGACTTAGCCGAGAAACAAAGAAATTGAGCTGGCCAACAGAGGAAGCCACATGTCAGCTCCACACCTTTCCAAAAGAAAAAAAAACAAACACTTCCCTTAGACATGCGCCAACCAACCATGTGTCCCATATTAAAGAATGGGCCCAATTTTCAAACTGGTTTTCCCGCTCTTTGGTACGGACCTGATGCAAACTTTAAATTGGCATATCTTTCAACTTAGGGCTTGAAATATTGCAAATATGTCACCATTGGAAAGATCTTTGCCTCATCTATGCCATGGAGATTTGAAACTTTAAGTTTGGGGAGGTTAGGTAGAAGAAACTAGAGAAAATGTCTTCAGGGACATTAATGCGGGATCCATCTGCCTCAATAACCAGATCAGATTCAATTTGTTCCACCATTTCCTCCTCCTTCAAGGTGCCAAACCAGTGATCAACGCAATCAAGGAAGATTTGAGGGTAGATTTTGTAGGAGGCATTAATGGTAGTGGTTGAGATTTGACCCACTTTTCTTGCTTCTCTCTCTTTCTTCTGTCCGATTGAATCTATAAATTATGGGTTGAGACTCATTGTAAAGGGTTGGACATTCTTTTGTTTTACAGGCTCCCCCTTTTCTTCTGGCAAAGGAACTCATGTAGTTTCAGACCTTCCACTAGACTGTAATATGTTTTCTACCCTTTGGCCACTTTGTAATGCATTGTATCAATCTACAGAGTAATAAAACATGTCTCTGATCGATTTTATATCCTCTCTTGTATCTTTTTCTTTCATCTAATCTTTCATTATAGATCTAGTTATCTGTGCTTGGTTATTGTATGCATTTTTTTGGTTTGTGTCTATCAACAAAATAAATGTTCATCATTCCTTTGGTGCATCACCTTATAGCTTACTTTGATTTCCTACATTCCTTTTATCTCTGTCTCCTTGGTATAACTTAGATTAGGTTTAGGAATAGGCCCTCTGCAAGTTTTCACACATGCACCAAAACAGAAGAATAGGAACTAGCCTGAGAGTTTTCCCATTTACAAAGTCCCACATTTTGGGGAAGACTCAATGTTATGTGAAGCACACTAAATGAATCTACCTTAGAAAAGCATATTTGATTACTCATTTGGGGGTGTTGTGATTTTGCACTAACAGGAGCTGATGCCAGAATTTCCTCAATGGACGAAATAGGTGGAATTTGAGGAACAACTAGTACGTTATCAAAGATTGCGTGGACTTCACAGACATTGCTATCGCTAGATGAAGGTTTACTATTTTGGTTAGAAGATTGTTTATTATTAGGGAATGAATTTTTAAAGATGTGTAAATTTTGATTTTTTAGCACATTCAGGTTGTCCACGACGAGGTCTCCATTATCTATCATCTCTTGAACAATGTTCTTAAAAGTGATGCAATTACCATCACTATGGCCTTTGATGTGATGCTAATTATAGTATTCATGCTCCTTATACCATGTAGGCATAGGATGAGTGGGATCGAAACTAGTATGAGGTTTTATGGGAGGAAGTGTAATGGCTCCAACTTTAAGAAACTTTTCCAAGAGTGAAGAATAGGGCTCTGCAATTGAAGTGTACCTCTAGTGCTCCCGCCGGAACTGAAAGGCTTGGATAGGGGAAATATTGGAAGAAGGTTGGGATTGATTAGAAGGATGGGATGGAATCTCTTTGAGAACTCCCATGTCGGAATATACTTTAGTTTTTGAATAATTATTTTGGGGTTTTGAAGATGAAAAAGAATCATTTGGTTTGAATGGGGGATTCCTATTTCGTAATTAGATTTTATGTTCTTCAATGGAATAAATTTCCAGCTTTTGTGCCTTGGTGAATGCTTCATCGAAGGTTCAAAAGGTTTGTACCTGTAGAGTTGGTGAGATTTGTCTAGCACAATCTCTAGTGAACTCAATAAGTTTAGTTTGAGGTAAATGGAATGTTAATTAGTTGATAAGACTCTGCTAGTGAGAAATGAAATCTACGATAGATTCATCTTCATACTATCGTGTTGAATACAGTTTGGTCATAGTGACCTTCTTGATTACATTGATGGAGAATTGGTCCAGGAATTCTTGGGTCACTTAGTTGAAGGAGTAGATGGAATGTCTAGGTATACTACTGTACCAATCTAAGGTGGGTCCTATTAGGGACATGATAAATGTTCATAAGAGAAAAGCATCATCATGGGAAATTAGGTAGCACCCATGCTTGAATGACCACAAGTGCTATTGCGGGTCCTCTGTATTGTTGAAACAGTTGAACTTGGGCATTTCCCAATGCATGAGATACAAGGGAATAGGAATGAATGGATGAATAGGCTCATTATAAATTTCATCATAGCTTATGGATTTATGAGAGCTAGAAATTGATGTTTCTAATGTCTGTATCTTTTCCATCATCATCCTAATGAGATCATTAGTGGTTGTGAGGAATGTGTACCTCTTGCATTAAAAGGAGGTTTATAATAGGTGTATAACATGGATGGCATCCCAGTACATGGGGGTACCGAGTATGAAAACTATGAAGGGGGGATAAATATTAGTGGAATGTATCCTGAATAAGTGACATATGAGATTAGGGGTCACTGGTGATGTGTGGAAACAGGTAGGGTGGTCACAATGACTCTTATGGTAATGGGTGGTAGAGACTGAGGGATATAAAGAACAAGATTTTGGAAAGGGGTGTTGGTTGCCAACACTGGAGGTGGTTGTGATGCAACTGGTACATACGAGGAAAGGGGGGTAGATGGGGCTATGCTCAAGGTAGTCAGTGAAGGAATGATTGACACCATGGGTGCAATAGACGTCGTTGGGGAAAAAATCATGGAAAAGGTTGAACCTAACTGGGAGACCATAGGGGGTAATGATGATGAGGGAAGCACTGAGCTAGTGGTAGCTAACGCGGAAGTGGGTTCGAGGGTAGGAGGGATAGATACATTCATGTCGTATATTAACTATCCTAAAGAGTCCCACATAGATGATTAGGTGAGATAGTATTGTAGGGCCACATGATTTTGATCAAGGAGTCTTGCTAACTCCTAGTCACTGACAACGATGGGGATAAGCCGAGTTAGATCCATGGGTGATAGGATGCATTTCGATGATAGAATAGGTGGGAGTGGCTGATGGATGACATGAAATACAAGGGTGTTAGTTTGGCTGTGAGTCTACACCATGTGAATTAGTGTTGACCTGGTAAGAGTGTATTCTATAAATGACACAAACAATGGTAAAAGTAGAGAAGGATAAAGTTCGAGGGATGAATCTGGTCAGTGTTTTGCTTAAAAATCAAACACAAAAACCAATGACAGTCAGTATGACTGATGAAGGTTATAAGGGAACTGATGACGGTTATGATAGCTGATAACGGTCATTGTGGAAAGTACCAGTTGTAGTAAATGAAATAGAATTGATGAATATGAACTGGGGAAATTGGACCTAATAGAGATATCAAAAAGTTGAGGGATATGATGATGTCATGGGGACCAAAATCCAAAAAGAATAAGTGATGAAGGTTTTTTTTAGGTAAAATAACCAAAAGAGCTAGAAGCCAAAATAGGTTAGGTAAATTGACGACGGTCAGATGTAAACTGATGACGGTCACTGGACCGACATCGGTTACTGTGAAATTAGAAGAAATGAAGAAAAATGGATGTTTGTCAATTATACTAAATGAAGAATCAACCCAAAAATATGAGAATGATAAAATGAGGTCATGACAAACTCAAAAACAACAATAATACTCCAACTATTATGGGGATTACATAATGAAGAAGAAAAATGAATAATCGTAACTCACACCTCAAAATGCAAGTCAAGAACAAAGCTAAGAAAAACACGTAATCCTAAAAGTGAATTTATGTTTGTTTTAGCTTATGCTATCAAGATTGACTTGTGGATTTAGAAAAATGTTTTTGGTTGGGAAGGCATCCTACAAAGAAGGAAATCTAAAGGTGAGGTTTCAGGTTATGTTATCGTGGGGGCAGTCCTTTCTTTGAGTTATGACTGGAAAGAGAAACCAGCTGGGTACCCACTATCAATCCTTTGATTGTGTGATTGTTGACATCTTCTTCCGGGTGGGATGTTGTTTAAGAAGATGTGTAAAGTCAAATTTGTGTAGTTTGGCAAAGAGAGAGAAGAAAGTGATTTCTATGGTTCAATTGTGTCAACCATAAGCTGAGAATGACTTCCAGCATATAGGTTTCCCTCATTAATGTAAGCTAATAATGCAGCATACAAGGATGAAATGCAACAACTGTTATAAACCAAATCAACAATTACATTCTATGAAGCAAATGAGAAATAGGTCAAGAACGCGCTCTTTCACTACTATGCAAATGCAAGAAGGAATAATTGGTTCATTTTAAGTACCAAATGACAAATGTCATTTAGACAATTACAAGAAAATAATATTACTAGGGAGAAGATTAAATGTGTATTTTTGAAAAGGAAAGAAACACACAAAAAGTTTCTCTTTATGAAGAAAATGCAATGAACCCAAGAGAGGGTCCCACTTGGTGTGCCAAAATGTTTTTCTAAATAGTGTGCGTATATAAGAGCAAAACATATAAGGTAAGGGTGAGGAGGAATACATGTGAATCAAGGTGGAAGGTAGAGTGCACACATCCTGATTTCCCAATCCAATGCTGATTGTGATAACTTCCTTTTTGCTAGGAAAAACTACCTGGGAATACAAAACAAGACCAAAAGAGGAGTATTAAACAATATATGTCAGTGGACTTCCTAGCGTATGCTAGATCCGGTAAGTGTGGTACTTCTTAGATGGCTGTCAATCCACTATTTAAAAAAAATTAACGAAAGAAATAATGAAAACCAATAATATCCTACTGTAGTTGATATGATTTAGGTGTCTCATTCAAGTAGAATAAACAAATCTAATCTAACAGGATGGGTTATGATCAGATCTGGAAGTTAGATAGGTAAATAAGGTGGTTAGGAAAGGTCAGGGTCAAGCTTTAGGTGATTTAGTTTATTTAGGTAAATGTTATGGGGTTTTTGTTATTGGTAGGTTTACTAGAAATAGAGACCAATTTCAGTCTGGTATGACTGATGCCGGTTGAGGATAGAATGACGATGGTTTAGGTTAACTGGAATTAGTAGGGTCAGGTTGATAAAAAATTAGTGAAGTTTGGTTTTGGTGATTCTATGTGATTACACACAGAATGGACAGAGAATGGTGAGGTTGATGACATTGCAGGGAAGACTCAGAGATGTCTGGAGGTGGGTATAGAGGATTGAGATATTATCGGTGATTAGGTGGAGGGATTGGCAGGAGGGTGAGATATGATGGGATGCAACGGAGACTAGAACTCCCAAACAGAGATGAAGAAACTAATCTCAATAAATATGGGAAGGTGCAGATCCAAATGTACTTACTTGTACTTGTAAACCTAGTGGTTAGATGGAGGTGATGGTTGATTCATGGAATTGATGGTCGGTTTCATAGTCGTGCTTCTTGGAATGTTACTGTGAATTCTTTCCCTTCAGATCATTGCTTTATACTGGTTCAGGATGTCTAGATGTGCAAGAGTGCTCTAGTGTGTGCTTACATGCAGATATCTCTTCTCCAAAACTTGAATAATTCTTCCAACCTCTCAAACAAGGTTACCAAAATGAATATATGGTAACCGATGTTGGTTTAGGGTGACCGGCATCGGTTTTGAGTTGATCAGCATCAGTTAAGGTGGGAAATCCTAAGTTTGATTAAATGACAGCTCTTTGTAATCTTTTGGGCCAGCTTTATCCATTTTCACAGATTAAAATAGAATGTTACACTCAGATAAGTGGAAATGTGGTTAGAGAAAGAATAAGCATGTGATTTTAGGGTTGAAATAAGTCTTAGTTAATTAAGGTAAGTAGTAATAAGTATTAGTTAGCTATAGAAAGTGGATATTGAATCCTAGTAAAAAGGAAACATGCTAATAATAGGTTTATGATGAGGTGTCTAGGTGATGTGGTGGGGTAAGGTATTTAGGTGAGGTGGAAATTAGTTTAATTAAGGTAATTAAATAATGAGTATTATGAGAGTGGGCATTAATTTAACTGTAGGTAATTAAATTAATATACATGTGGGGAGAAGGGGGGCGTGACTCAAATTTGGTGTCTACAACAGGAATTGCCCTTTGTTTTGTGTGCACACTTGGTTGTTTGTATGTGACCATTATGGCCTTGCATTTCTTGCGACATTGTGAGTGGTGTCCCATGTGTGCAACCCTCTTTAGTGGTCTATGGTTGTCTTCTTGTGTGCTTACTTTCATTTTATCTTATACATTGTTGGTGTAGCATACATTTGTCTTTTATATGCATGCTTTTTCTTACTAATAATTGTTTTCTAATCACTTATTTATGTGCACCTTGTGTAGATACCCATAATTACGCCTGAACAATTTAAACACTTAAATTGCACTAATTACCTCCTTTCCCACAAATTGGTGACATATCATCAATAGAGCCCATCTTCTCTCCTATCGTTGTTAATTAATTACACTACGCTAATTAATTAAGTTGCCTATCCAACACAGACCCTAATTAACGACCTTTCGTTAATTAATCCTTCCTTCTATCTAGACTAATTAATTATTATTAATTAATTAGCCTCCCCTTTCATTTAACCAATAAATCAATATCTAATTGATTTAATCCCCTTCTATAGTCTAAATCATGCTAATATTCCTCTAAAAGCTTTTATAAGCTTGCACATCTATTAATTAAATCATCTTGATTAATTAATGAGCCCCTTTATCCACATGGGTCACTAAAGGACAAGCTAAACCCTCCTAAAGTTAACTCAACCTTATCTAAATCCCCCCTTATCCACAACTAACTCAACATCTCTATTATCCCACATACAAAGGGATGCAGTGACTCCTTTATCCATTGGACTAAAGAAAGAGCCCTCCTCCTACCTTTACACTTACACCTAAATTCCTTGAGAAGACAAAAGCAAAGCACATAGAAAATAGACTATAAGCTTCTTTTTTATTCTTAAAGAATTCACCATGGAAGAGCTAAGCCTCCTTTTTTGCATTGCATTCATCAAAGTTCTTAGGTCATATGAGAATGATCAAAGTGGTCTTATAGCCATGCTTTGATGAGCTCCCATTTCTAATTTCTTGAGGATCAAACAATCAACTATTTGATTGCCATTAAATTTACATAGGTTCTTCATTTTATTTTGTTGGAAATCTAAAGAGTAGAGGTTCTTGATAATTAGCATGTTAGTTTGATTTATCCTTTAAAGTTATAATGCAATAATGTTATTGTCTAACCTTGCTTAGCTCTTATCTTGATGGTGTTTTAGATTTTGATTTAGCTTTGTTATAGAACTATTTAGGTGTTAGTTCTCATTTTTCTAACTTAGCTAAACAAAACCATGCACACATTTGGCACACATGGTTGGAGGGATCCTTTGTCCCTTAGCATTTCTTAGCTTGAATTGTATTGTTTTGGCTAACCCTTTGATATGCACATATAGTAATTAATGTTCAATTTTTTGGGATTTTTGCTAGCATTATATGTGTAGGTTCTCACTTATAGCTATCATTTTAATGGGTTATTGCTAATTTCAAGCTAACTTGTTAAATTTTGAAGTATTGTGAGATTTTTTGTGTTTGTCACCATACTTTGGTTACAGGAGTAGCGCAGGCACATTAACAGGGGTGCATATACACTTATCATGGCACAAGCACCTCTCAGGTGGCGCAAGCATGTTGTCGAGGCCTAAATTTATATTTTTTGACCCTGATGCACATACACTAACCTCGACACACGTACCCTAACTGGAGTGCAGGAACACTGATCTGGGCACAGGTGCCATTTCATACTGTACCTTCATTACAATGCAAAACTTGTCAGATCAACGCATACACACTAACCCAGCTGCAAGCCTCCCTCTTGTAGCACATGAACTTTTCTAGTGGCACAAGAAATCTGTTAAAATTTGATACTATTTTAATCTTTGGTGGTGCACAACCCTTTCTGGTAGTGCAAGAACCTATCTGGTGGCACATGCACTCTATTGATCTTTATACTATTGTTTTAATCTATGGTGGCACACACGCCTTTTAGGTGGCACACATGCCTTTTGGGTGGTGCGGGTGAACTATATGTTAGAAAAACACAGAGTGGCGCATCCACCCTAATCCAAGCGCAGACTCTTAAACAAGGGCACAAGTGTCTTTTTGTTTTCTTGAGATTAAGGTGTTGAGGTGCTAACTTCCTTAAATGTTTTATCTAATTAAATACTCATTTTTGTAGGGTGTTTTTACACACTTTTACTAGATTAGATAAATTTTTCATGATTTCTTATAAGAATAAAATCACATATGCTCTTCCCTTGCATCCCTTGGGGTGATCTTGGGAATCAGAAATGATTCTTAGGTCTTTTTGATGCTTTGAAATTGTTAGGAATATCTAAATTGGAATGGGTTAACTTGGTGTGTTTGAATTAAAAGTGTTTTTTCCATTTGATATCTTCTTGGATTTTGGAAACATCACATATGCTCTTCTCTTGTGTCCTTGGATGATCTTGAGAATAAAAAATGATGTTTTATCTTTTTATGAAAAAACTCATTGTGTAGGACCATAACACACACTTGTCAAAGAAAGGTGGAATCGAAACAAAGTCAAAAAATACTAATACAGTTGTTATATAGGTTTCCAAACATTGTTGAAGCAAACCACATCTAATTAAAAAAGATAAAAAGAAAAAAATATGAAAAACATTGTATTGCGGGTTTTGGAAAAGGGTACGCCTCTATTTGCTCAACTGGAACATAACCCCTTTGGCATAACACCTTACACTACAACAATGGCATAACACCTACTTGACTAGTGATTCCTTGTGAGACAACGTTATCAGTTGTCTGTATGATGACCCCAGTGATAGTACACGTAGACACACTAGTTTCCTACTGTTCTTGAAGGGGGTAAAGTAAAGCCGAGATACTCCCAATATAGTCGGGACTGTTTGGGTAAATCACGCTTGCTTAAGACAAATTTGTAACACCTAGGGTGAAAGAACAACCTAGGAAGATATTCTTTGGCCAGGAGCTCACTTTGACCATTTCAAAACAGTGTTGAGTTGTGAGCCATCTTTCATCACAAAACGTGTGATGCGTTACTTTCTCTTAGTTTTTCACTTGCCTTAAGGTGAGGTGAAACTGCCGAAGTGAAGCCAAAATTTTTCATCCCCATTTTGATCTTCTTCCTTCACTTTCTCTTAACACTTTGTTGATCAAAATAAGGGTGACTACCTTTGTGTTACCAATCGATTGTTTCTACCAATTTTTTTCCATTTACGCCCATCCATGTTTGCGGATGGGTAAGTTAAATGTCTAAAGTGTGCGGAGGCATATTCATATCATTGGTGGCATTTTTAATCTTGATACTGATGTCAAGATCTTCATATTAGTTAGGTGTGGATCATCATCTTGAACTTCCTTAGAAAGGTTACACTTTTTGTATCGTATCACTCCAATTTTGGTATTTACGTCTTGTTTCTTGTAAACTTGACCTAAATATCTATATTGTAATGTTATGCTACACACATTTTAACAATTCCTAGTTATACTTTAAGCTTTTAGTTTGAATCTATTATTACCTTGATTTTGAAGAGTGCTACGTGTTACCACTTGTGTGTCTTATATCAATATCATCTTGATATCAATACCTTACTTTCTCGTAAAGTTTGGTAAACATATCTTGGTGATATTGTTGTGTCACTCACAAATTGTAACTGGCACTTTTTGGGATATAGCTCTTAATTCAATTTGAGCTCGCTTTTAGTATACTTGTTAGGAGGTCACATTAACTTCTTGTATTTACTTACGTCTTGTTCATTCTATTGAACTTGGTATAAGTGAGAACATCTTGTTAATTATCTTGCGACACCAAACTAATTTTTGAAACATAGTCTAGGAAGTACTTCATTTGATAGGCTTAGATACCAAACATTTGTGTCATTGTTGATTTTTCACTCTATCACATTGGTATTCTCACATTGTTAATCATTCATATTCTTGACATTCGTTATTACATTTCACTTAGGTGTGGTCACAAAGTTTTGAACACATTTACAACTTACCTTAGTGAAACTATTGTAAATCATGGCTCCCAAAACATGATTAGGACTGAAGAAACAAACATACAAGGAACAACAAGTGCAAGCTTGGGAAGCCTTAAACAGAAAAGGGTCAAACCATTTTATTGGACATGATCTAGGGCCTCTATTTTATGTAGAAAAAGAGATAGAAGACATGGTCGATCATAGTGGTGATGAATTGGAGTCCCCACATGTAGAGTTTGGCTTTGACCCCACTTTATTAGACAAGTTCCTTTTTAGAAACAAGGATAGGGTGCTAGCATGGGTTGTAGAATTGGGGGCCAAATTGCCCACTACAAATGAAACAATCCCACCTACAAATAACGCCAATGAGGAGGAACGACCTCTTATCAACATGGAGTAAATTTTAACACATAGACATGATTCTACCTCCAAAGAAGGAAATGATAATGTAGTGGGACAAAAAATACCCTTTATCAAAGTGCACGTCAAATCAGGACATGACACGAGAATGCTGAAGAACCTCCACAATATGAGGAAGAAGAGGAACCTTTAGGAGAAGAGATCACCATTCAACAAAAAATTAGTAACCTAAGCCAAAAATTAGCCTTGTTAACCTCTCATGTACAAAAGGAAGCAAGTAAGAATGCCCAAAAATCAAGGCCTAAGGTCAAAATTAGTGAACTCCATAGATAAAATCAAGGAGAAGACAATACAGATTATCATCGTGTATATATCCCATCTTCTACTACTAAAGAGAAATTGCTCACACAAGAAGTACAATCCATGAAGGCAACACTCACAAGCCTTTAAGAGAGAAATTTGGGGAGTTTTAGAAAGTATCAATATGAAGAACTATGTCTCCATCCTTTTGACAAAGCTAGGACACTTCAACCTTTCCCTAAAAAATTTGACATGCCAAAATTTGAAAAATATAGAGGAAAGGGAGATCCAAGAGATCATGTCAAAGATCGAGAGGTGTCCTATAGTGATAATTATCTCATACGACACTTTCCTAAGAGTATAAGAGGTCAAGCCTTGGAGTGGTTTACTCATTTTCCTCACGGATCTATTTTTACCTGGCCAGAATTGGCAGAGAGGTTTGTGCGTCACTTCTCATTTAACATAGAAAGTGATATCACCATGGAAGATTTATGTGGCACCAAACAACACCCTAATGAGGCTTTCACCAGCTTCTTACAACGGTGGAGAGGGATAGTGAGTCGCTTCCCTTGTGCTTTCCCTGAAAAATAGATGGTAAGTATCTTTGTGCCCAACCTAAATCCAGACATCACTTTCCACCTCCAAATGCATTGTGTTCTCACTTTTAAGGAGGTCATTAAAAAGGGTGTTCAAATAGAGAAAGCCCTTATCACTAAAGGAACTCTTAAGTCATAGTCTAAGGATAATAAAAATGTTAAACCTACGGAGAAAATGAAAGTATTTAACAAAAACAAAAATGTGGTGGGAGACGAGATCACAGATTCCAAACGTGTACAAACGGTCAAAACTGGTCAACCTTTTAAAGTAAACAATGGACCTATCCAACCACCACCAAAATGAAGAATGTTCACCACTCTCAATGAGCCTTTGTTAGTTATATTAAAATAATTGGATGCAGCTCACATGGTGACATATCCTATGACACAACCATTTTATGTTAATGCTCCAAAACCTTCATGGTACAAGGAGCATGACTATTATAAATTACATCATGTCAAAGGACATAAAATAGACAAATGTCTACGAATTTGTGACTATATCCAAGACCTCATCGATAATGGGGAGATAGAGGTGGACAACCTAGAGAAAACTCAGACACCCAACAAAAATATGGGGATATATAAAGAGCCATTCCCCAAACATGATAAATTAGAAAATTCAAAGCCAGATCAGGGAGAGTCATCCCAAAGTTATAAAGCAACGAATTACTTATATACCAATAAAGAAAAAAATCATTATGATTCTCTTATTGGATGTATTTGCTCTCCTAATGACCATGTCAACACCATCCAAATCAAGGGAAAGGATTACACCACGGTAAAAATGCATGCCCGCCTCGCGATTTCTGAACCTTCTCTGTCAACCCCATAAAATGGTAGATACAACCTCTTATAGCAACTTGAGAAAATGTTTGCCAAGATCTCAATCTTGGATCTTCTTAAGATATCAAATGTGCACAAAGACATTCTATACCAAACTCTTCAGGGGTCAGGAGTGCCACTAGAGGTAGATCCTACACATCTTCAAGCCGTAGTAGAAAAAATTGTACCAACTAAACACATTGCCTTCAATCATAGGGAGATACCTTCTAAAAATCCAACACATAGTCTTCCTTTGTATATTGAGGTAGTTGTTACCCACAAGAAGATCAAACGGGTGCTTATGGACAACAGATCAGGGTTGAACATCTACACACTAAAGTTTGTTAAGAAGCTGGGACATACTGAAGTAGACCTTAAGTCAAACTTCATCACTATCACCACTTACAAAAACACAGAAAGGGATTCAGCGGGCACAATCATGTTGCCCATGGAAGTGGGTCCCACTTGTCATCAAACAAAGTTCCATGTCTTGGAATTGGAAATTCCATATAATATGCTTCTATGCCGACCATGCAGGCCATGCCATCAGCATTTCATCAATGTATTAAACTAAAGCATGAGGGACACACTATTACAATACAAGGAGATTCAGAGTCCTTCACTCACTACAGATCTCTCAATAGTTTTATATGCAAGGGTACATATGTGTGTCCTTCTACCGATATAGCTATCCCTCTCCAATATGAAGCTATGGAATCTCAGTTAGATTCGAATTCTCTTAGTTCTTGCACCCATGGTAACTCTATGTCAACCTCTCCTTTTGATTCATGGGAGATGAAGGTTCTAGAATATGGCTGTGGAGAATATAATGTACAACAATCCCTCTTGGTTTTAGAACTCTCATTGTCACCCAAGACTAGAGGTCAACCCAACTATCACTTCAGAAGACCTAGAAATGAACACACTTTTGGGTCATTCTTACTTGGAGGCTTGTTAGATGAAGAAAAATTGTTAGATCCACCTACAACTTGGGTCCCAAAGGATACTCAGCTAACTTGATATCAATCCCATGAATACGAGAAATCCAGTAAAATGATGTACTCCATGGGGTAAAAGGGCCTAGGATGTGGAAGAAATGAGCAAGGAAAACAAGAACCAGTACCTCTCCTACATTTTAAAATATAAAGGTATAGCATTGGAATTCACCCTTATGGAGCACATCCCAATGATCATGATGCTACTTGCTCTGAACGTGAGGATAGCTCTGACTATCTAGACAACGATATGAATACCCATTGTAGCCAAAATGAGGATCTTTCCTCCATGAACCTATTCATGAATACCGCTGTCCTAACCATAACCCCTATGGAACCTACACTTCACCTCATTTACCCTTCCCTTGTTGAATGGGATCAACAACGTCATATGTCGCTAGATCTTTTTTAGAATGATGAAGCTATCACAGAGTTCATGGGAATTCAGGATACAAATCCCATTGGAGACCACAAAAAGGGATTCTATATTGACTTGGATACCTATGCCTACTTCGGTGAGGAGGTTGAGCTTCATGGTCAACAAAAATTAAGAAAAAGTGAGGGAAAAAGTTCCAAAGGAAAGCCTCAGAAAAAATCAAAGTCCAAGTCGCATAGTGAAAACCTCTTTGAGGCACTGGACGAAAAATAGGTGCAAAAATAAAAGGACAATAAAAGTGACCACGCCAAGGATGAAAATCTCATGGAGACATCCTTGGATGAAGATCTCAACCTTTTTCCCAATCCTACATGTATGGAGGACTTTTCAAAATTACTGGTAGAGGAAACTATCGATGTCAACATTGGTACATAAGAGGATCCAAAAATATTCAAATTGGGATCATCACTCTTAGCACGGGAACATAAGACATTCACCATGCTGCTACGGGAGTTTATAGATGTATTTGCATGGTCTTATAAGGATATGCCGGGGTTAGATCCAACTTTGGTCGTGCACAACTTAGTTGCGCATGTAGATGTGAAGCCTATTAAGAAGAAACTCAAAAATATGCACCCAAGGGTGGCCCTCCTGGTTAAAGAGGAATTAGAAAGATTTCTTATGGCATGATTCATTTGTCTTATTGATTACTCTGAATGGATATCCAACATCATCGCTATCTAGAAAAATCCTGTCGAGATCAGAATCTGCACGGATTTTAGAGACATTAATAAGGCTTTCCCTAAGGATGATTTTCCACTGCCAAATATTGATATGATTGTGGATTCAATAGTAGGATATGAGATGCTATCTCTTATGGATGGCTTTTTAGGATACAACCAAATCAAGATAGCTGATGAAGATCAGCACAAGATGAATTTTACAATTCCTTGGGGTACCTTCTGTTATCAGGTAATGCCATTTGGACTTAAAAATTCAGGAGCTACTTATTAGAGGGAAATGATAGTAATTTTCCATGATATGATCCATGATATCATGGAATACTATGTGGATGACATCCTTAGAAAATCTAAGACAAGAGAGGATCACCCTCTTATTTTACGACGTATCTTTGAGCACCTACGAGAGGATAAGGTCTAGCTGAACCCAAAGAAATGTGTATTCAACATGCTATCAGGAAAATTGTTGGGTTTCATTATGTTAAGAAGGGGAATTGAGGTAGACCCTGCTAAATTTTTTGCTATTACTGAGATGCCTCCTCCTAAGAACATTAAGCAACTGCATAGCTTTTAGGGAAAAATACAGGCTATTCACTGCTTCATCTCTTAGCTTGCCGATATGTGTTATTTGTTTACCCACATGCTTAAAAAGGATGTCACCTTCATCTGGGGACCAGAGCAACAACAAGCCTTTGCTTTGCTTAAATAATACTTAGCCAATCCATTTGTCCTCATGCCTCAAACTCTTGGTGAGCTACTCCTGCTTCATATCTCTGATACTTAATTTTCTATTGGTGTGCTACTTGCCTAATGCGACCTTGGTCACAAAGAAAAATCACTGTACTACCTTAGTCGAACTCTCATCACTTATGAACTCAACTATCCTCAAATTGAAAAATCTTGCTTGGCTATTGTTTTTACTTTTCAAAAAATTTTCCATTATCTATTGAATACCAAAACCAAGCTTATATACAAAGTTGACCCGCTCAAATAATTGTTGTCTAAACCTGCCCTCATGGGTAGAATGGCTAATTAGATCATTCTAATAAGTAAATTTAACATCGATTTTATGCATCAGAAGTTGGTTAAAGGAAATATACTCGCAAATCAATTAGAAGAAGCACCTTTGTAAGGAACCGAACCTTTGAATTTGGATCTACCATATTCTTCATTGTTATACATTGAAGAATATGTAATGTGGTAGATACACTTTGATGGGTCCTTTAATTTTCATGCTTCAGGCGCAGGTGTGGTCCTCATTACTCCTTCTGGAAAACCCATACTGTAAGATTATCATCTGGGTTTTCCTTGCATGAACACCATCGCAGAGTATGAGGCACTTATTGTAGGGCTAAAGCTCGCCATCAAATGGGACATTCATCATGTTCAGGTTGTGGGTGATTCTCATTTAATTATAAAGTAAGTTAATGATGAATACAAGGTTAAGGATGAAAAACTCATACCTTACAAGAAGCTGGTAGAAAATCTAAAAGAGTATTTTGTGCGTATCACATTTGAACAAATTCCAAGAGCACAAAACAGATTGGAAGATGCTATGGCAATAGTGGGTTCTATGCTTCACATTCTACCAAGAAATAATGACATGCCATTCTTTGCGGAAAATCTACACCAGCCTACGAACGACATGCCATAATCCTATCTGGCTTGTGATGTTGTTGGTCCCAATTCTCCGTGGTATGAGCCCATCTTTACCTTTATCAAGGACAACATGTTCCCTCCTGACATCTCCCATTCCGAGAAACAAAGCCTAATTCACCAAATAGCCCATTATACCCTTATAGGAGGTATGCTTTATCATCGTGGCTACGATGGGAATCTATTACATTGTATCGATATGATGGATTTGATCCAAGTGATCAAAGAAGTACACGAAGGGGTGTGCAGAGCACATACTAATGGAATGGTTTTTACCAAGAAACTATTGAGAGTAGGCTACTATTGGCCTACCATGGAAACTGATTGTTGCAACTATGTCAGAAAGTGTGTACTTTGTCATGAGTATAGAAATTTTATGCATGCTCCATCATAGCCGTTGCAACCCATCACCACCCCATGGCCATTTTATAAATGGGGACTTGAATTGATAGGGAAGCTTACCCCTACTTCATCTGATGGCCATACTCACATCATCCCAACTACTAAATATTTTACCAAGTGGGTGGAGGCTGTACCTTTAACCTATGTAACAGGAGCTTAGATTTCCAAATTCATCATGAATCATATCATTTTCCAGTATGGAATTCCCATAGCCATTGTTAGTGATAATGGAAAGTCATTCAAGAATAAAAAGGTAAAGGGTCTCAGTCATTGGTTCCAAATCAAGTTAAAATGGTCTACACCATATTATCCCCAAGGTAATGGATAGACCGAGGCCAAAAATAAAAATTTGGTGCGAATAATGTAGAAAATGGTAAGTAAAACAAGTTGTAATTAGCATTTGCAAATCCACCCAGCTCTTTGGGATTACAGGACCTCCATTCGCACTCCTATGGCTGCAATTCCATATTCTCTAGTATTTGGTATAGAATCTATCATCCCCCTAGAAATTGAACTTCCTTCTCTAAGAATCTCTCTTAGAGATTATCTGGATAAAGATGAAGATTACTAGGTAGCTAGACTGGCTGAGTTAGAGCTCCTAGATGAGAAGCGCATCCACTCTCTTAATCACCTCAAAGTGTATCAGAACAGAGTCTCCAAAAATTACAACAAGAGAATCATACCTCGTCAGTTTGAGGTTGGTGATTCGGTCATGAAGGAGAATCAGTTCAACACAAGGGTAGAATGAGAAAAGAAAGGAAAGTTCAAACTGCAATGGTTAGGACCCTATGTTATAGTGGCCAAGTACGACACAAGAGCATACAAAATTGCTCACCCTAATGGTGATGAGCTTCATGAGCCCATGAATGCCATGCATCTTAAGCAATTATATGCTTAAACATGGCACAAAATCAGAAAAAAAATAAAAAACATGGTAAAATAATCGAAATACAAAAAAATCAAAAAAGAGAAAAAGAAAAAGAGAAAATAGGTCATCCATAAGTGAAAACCATGCAATTTTGGCACTTTGGATAGGTCTTTGGGTGAAAATAAATTTTTGACACCTTGGGAGGATTCGTTGTTCACAAGCATATTGCATCTGAAGGGTATTTCTCCTTGGCCTAGGGCTAGTTCGACGTCTACCTCCAAGATTCCCTGTGAGCCCACGTCTTGTCAAGCTGTGATCCGGATTTATCCCCTCTTATTCGTTTATGAAGGCATGGTCTTTGTCTATTCCTCATCTTACACTGGGGGCATTTCGTTGACTTTACCTTCCTCTGTGTGTGTGCTACTATAAAGTGTGTGCGCGTCCGCACACATGTGTGGTGCATACACGTGCACGCGGGTGTGTTTGAGTATACCTACATGTGCGCACATTTGCACTAGGGTGCCTACACCTCCATTTTGATGCCTGCTCCACCTTTAGTGCACCTGTGCCTACGAGTGCACACACCTGACACGACTCCTAACCCTAATTCCTAATTTTAGGGCATTAATTACAAAAAATGACAAGGAGGGTTTAGATACTCACAAAATGCCATTGTTGGTGTGCTGGTCGTACCCTCAGACTATGTCTGCCCGTCTCAATTGGTCTCACACTATCACCATCATCCTTATCTCTGTCAGAGCCTCATGGTAAAAACTTAGCAGTGATCAGTAACAAATGAATTGGTCGCGGTGATTTACCCCCCCAGGTGGGGTATAACAAGCTATTTTTCACCACCCATGATGCCGGGAGGCCCGTTTTGACTGCCGTTTTCTCCTCTATTCACCATTGAATAATTATTTTAATAATTATTTTTCTCCGTGCTGGGGCATTTTTTTCCGTCTGGTACCCCCTTTATTCTCACTAGGACAATTTTTATTGTTCCTAGGTGATTTTTCTTCTTATCCACACTCTCGTAAGTAATTTTTTTAAAAATAATTATTTTATTAATTTTTCCACTATACAGGGACATTATTTGTTGCTTGTTTCTTCTTTCTTCCACTTGGGGCATTTTATTTTGCGCCTAGGCAATTCATTCTATTTTTTCTATTTTCTTCTATAGTCCACCACATTTTAGAAAACAGAAAACACACACACACACACACACACACACACACACACACACACACACACACACACACACACACACACACACATATATATCACTTCAAAAATCCAAAAACAGGGCAAAATTGTTTAAAAAAATTCTAAATAGTAAAAAATGACAAAAATAGGAAACCCGCTTATTGTGGCTGAAACTTGTGTCTTGCACATGGTATCCTTTCCATATCATACTAGTTTGTTTCACATCTTCCCCGATTAATATGACTCGTGGATCGCCAGATTCATACCCATTCACAAAGCTAGCTACTTTCTTCATTTGTACTCTGGGGCACATTTTGTTGCCTGGTGCTGTTTTGTTGCGCACAAAGCTTTCTACTTGGACCCCGTGTCCATTCTCATTTCCTCTTACATGTATCCTTGCTCGGGGTATCATATTTAACCCTTTTCTTCAATCACGAACATGTGGATCTCTTTAGCTTGATAACAAAACATTTGTACAACTGTCTTGACCGTTGTTGGGTTGGATGTGCGTTTGTACTTGTTTACCCTGTTAAATGAGCTTGTTTCCTTCTCATATTGTATTGCATTTTGTATGTTGCATGGAGTTGGTGTTTTCCGTAATGGACAATTGTTCGTAGTATGATGTTTCATGTCATTATATTTTTGTCTTATGCTTATATTTTTCATAAGGACCGATGATGTAGATCTTGTGGCAATATGATGACACTGAAATTATTCCAATGGAATGGCTAGAGGCTAAGTTCTTTTCTCCACTTCTCCAAATTTCTTCTACATCACTTTCCTCTCACCCCTAATCTTCCATTTCACTGGGGCATTCTGCCCCTGCCCATTCTTCTTTCTATTTCTCAACATTTTCGATTGTCGATCATCTTCCTTCATCACCCCATCGACACTCGAGGGGGCATCTCTCCCTCCTACTAATTTTTCTTCTATCCCTTAAAAATTTCATCCATCTACTATCTTTGAAGTGGCGTCATTTACGCCATCCCAAAGAGGGGAAAATGTAGACACCCATAATTACACCCGAGTAATTTAAACACTTAAATTGCGCTAATTACCTCCTTTCGCACAAATTGGCGACATATCATCTATGAAGCCCATCTTCTCTCCTATCATCATTAATTAATTACACTATGCTAATTAATTAAGTTTCTTATCCAACACATAACCTAATTAATGACCTTCCGTTAATTAATCCTCCCTTCTATCTAGACTAATTAATAATTATTAATTAATTAACCTCCCCTTTCATTTAACCAATAAATCAATATCTAATTGATTTAATCCCCTTCTATATTCTAAATCATGCTAATATTCCTCTAAAATCTTTTATAATCTTGCACATCTATTAATTAAATCATCTTGATTAATTAATGAGCCCCCTTTATCCACATGGGTCACTAAAGGACAAGCTAAACCCTCCTAAAGTTAACTCAACCTTATCTAAGCTCCCCTTATCCACAACTAACTCAACATCTCTATTATCCCACATACAAAGGGATGTAGTGACTCCTTTATCCATTGGGCTAAAGAAAGATCCCTCCTCCTACCTTTACACTTACACCTAAATTCCTTGAGAAGACAAAAGCAAAGCACATAGAAAATAGACTATAAGCTTCTTTTTTATTCTTAAAGAATTCACCATGGAAGAGCTAAGCCTCCTTTCTTGCATTGCATTCATCCAAGTTCTTAGGTCATATGGGAATGATCAAAGTGGTCTTATAGCCATGCTTTGATGAGCTCCCATTCCTAATTTCTTGAGGATCAAACAATCAACTATTTGATTGCCATTGAATTTACATAGGTTCATTTGATTTTGTTGGCAATCCAAAGAGTAGAGGTTCTTGTTAATTAGCATGTTAGTTTGATTTATGCTTCAAATTTCTAATGTAATAATGTTATTGTCTAACCTTGCTTAGCTCTTATCTTGATGGTGTTTTAGATTTTGATTTAGCTTTGTTATATAACTATTTAGGTGTTAGTTTTCATTTTTCTAACTTAGTTAAACAATACCATGCACACACCTTGGTTTCTACCAAGTGCATTTCCTTCCCCCTACAGGGAATAGTTTATGTGGTTGGTCCTCTTTTGGGGCCACATATTCATATCAATGACATCACATGTGCCCTCAAAGAGTGGGGGCATCATTTGGGGTTTTATATACTACACAACACTCCTATACTAGTACAATTCAATTCAGTTTTATCCCTTGACATTGTGGGTTATACAATGAGTGGGTTCAAACTAGTCTACGAACCTTGTACATGGTATATTTTATAAGATAGGTTTTCCTTAGCATTATGGAGAGAAGTTACAGGTTAGAGGATACAATGGATTTCCTCTCTACACTACTTCAGCCAGTGGTGTTGGAATGCCCAAAAAACTAGGTAGTACATAGATATCTTCACATAATTATAGAGAAGCAGTTACAGGTTTGAGAATAACACAGATTTCTCCCTCTAGTTCTTTAGCCAAGGTGGTGTTAGATCACCCAAAAAATGTGTAGTATAGGATATCCTTTCTACACCCTTTCTCTCATCATGGATCAAGTACACATGTTCCTTTTACACTTTTCATTTTCAATCCAAAATTTTTACTATATACATGTGATTTTTACATATACATGCATATTTGAATATTTTATCATCTTATCTTTTATAGGTCTATTAGTATGAGAAGCAAATAGTAAATAAAAACAAACAACTATAACAAAGGCATCAACAACAAAAACAATTTCATCGACAACAAAAACATTATGCAAAAACATATACCTCATACTAACATGCAGGTACATCACACACATCGGTAACTACACATGCGTTTCTGCCCTAGGTTCACTCTCATCACTTTTTCCTCTTTTACATCTTTATTCTACATGTTCCATATTTTTGTCACTCCACGCTTTATGTAGTCCATTAGAATAATTTATACATCACTGTAAATGAACATCTAGTATGCATCTCTATCTACTTTATGTTACTGAGTGTTCCACTCACCAACAGTAAGTGGGGGAAAATGTAGACACAAGATTATGCACTTTAGACATTATTTAGTCCTAGTCTTATACTACTATTTATATGGTTTTTGAGTGAAGAAAGTACTAGTTAACCCCCATTTTTTGGCCATTTTACTTTACTTTTTTTGTCACTTTTGACCTTTAGCACATACTTTCCAAGTATACTTTTTTTTTAGTTTGCATCATTTTAGCCTTGACTGGGGCACCCAGAGGTACCCTGGTCCTAGTTGAGGAACCCTAGTCCTTTTTCCACTTTTCCACCAATTTTTGGGCACTCTCTAGCTATTTGAGCATTCTATATTTTTGGTGTTTGGTCTCTTCGGGGTTAATTATGAAATTAGAACAAGAGAACCATATAAATATAAATTTATGAGACCATAATGAGGGACCAAACACTAAGCACTATTATCATCACCTAAGGTTACATCCATTAAAGGCTCCATCACATCGATATAGTTCTATCACAAGGCAAAGGTTGGTTCATCTGTATCATACTGCATAGGAGGGAATTTTATTCTATTCCATCCACCATTCTATTACATTTCTAATCATAGTTATTGCTTGGTACTTTCATAAAGTGTGAGTAACACAAGAGCACCTAGGGCATGATTACACACAATCACATAGAACTACATTGGGTATGAAATGTAGTGAAACACTTAGTTAGTAAGTCCACCATTGTGGCCACTAAGGATAGTCTGACCCCTTCATATGCATCTTCTTTTTTTAGGGGTTTGATTCTTATCTTAGGGTTTTACAGGTCATCTTCATTTCTATTTTCTAGTGATATATCGTGTAGTCCAGTGAAGCTAGTGTGGAAGGAAGCAAACATAGGCGGTCACTTAGCAACACCTCAGAGGAGGTTTATAGAAATTTTTCATATACTAGGGCACTCATATCTTATACTAAGGTGCCCAAAGGCATCCCTATACCTATCTAGTCACCCCAGTCCAATCAAATTTCCTAGATCTATACTTTTCTAGACCTTGGCACATTTTTTTCCTCCTATTTCTCCATCCATCTCCGTTACACAGTCCAGCAAGATTTTCGAATCATCTAAGTTATTTATAACTCTCTTTACTCTCTAGGGTATCACATATCTAATTTCTTAGTTACTTGATTCATTTCTCCTTGTTTGGTTAGCTCTTACCTACTTCTGTACTTCTTAGATTAACTTCTACAGTCCCCAATTTTAGTTAATCAGATGAGCAACATGCCATTGCACATTGGATCCAAAAGACTAAGAAGGAAAGAAAAAATGTATGACATGATAGGAACATTAATATCAAGAAATGTTTTAGTGGGAAAGATTGTCCTTCTCAATGACTCCATGCTTTTACACCACCAAGGGAAATTGAAAGTGCATTGGTTGGGAGCTTTTATGGTAACCAAGATTAACTTGAATCAAGTGCTTTCTAGTTACATGCATTGGATGGCACCATGTTGCCCGGTTAATTCAATGGGATTAGGATGAAGACCTACTATAAATAAGGATTCTTGGTCTTTATAATAAACCATTCTTTCCATTTAGATTAGATTTCCCTTTTATGTGTTTCCTTTCCATCCTTGATATGATTTTAATTTTAGTACTATGTTTGGTTGTAATAAGCATGCTTACATGTAGCAAGCTGATTATTATCTATTTAAGTTCATGTGCAAAGGACCACACATACATTTAGTGTGGGGTGGAGTAGGTACTACAAAAAAATCTGTTGGTGCTAAGATTCAAGTGTAGGTTGGTACACAGGTATATAGATGGGATGGAATATGAATTTCCTCTTAAGGGTTGGTGCATGCATGAGAAAGGTGCTACAAGTTCTCAGGATGAAGGTTCTCATAGGAATTTTTCTCACATTGAAGACTAAATATGAGAAAAGGTTCACAAGTGTAGCATGCGGTAGACAACAACATGATAAACTAATTAATATGAGGAACAAAGGAATATGTACTTTAATGCAGGGAGGCACATGTATGTAGGTATGCTACGGAGAAGTAGTAGGTGCGCTAGAAGGTTATGATTGGGGCATGGAAGAAAGCATCAAAACTTGTGGAAAAAGTAGAAAATCATCATTAAAGCTAAAGTATGGTGGTAGGTAAGGAACAATTAGTGCGGGAGATTTGGAAAAATCTATAAAAGTAGTGTATGTAATTTTATTCTTACCTTACATATTTGATCTTTCGATCCTTGAAGAGATAATGAGTATGAAGTCTCAGTGAAGATAGAAAGAGCATCAAACCAGTTGATCTTGATCATGGTTGTAGTGGAGCTCCCTTGTGAGAATTTTTTGAGTGAGTGGAAGGCATATGAAGATTATGGTTCATGGAGCTAGGGTTTGAGAAGAAGAAACTACATCTAAAGCACACAAGTTCGGGGTTATAGATGAAGTAGAAGGAAGAAAAATGCAAAGATAAATTGTGAAAGGTTGATATGGCACCAAAGAGAGCACCTTCCACAACCACAAAGGGAAATAAGAGGAACGAAGTAGAGGTAGAAGTGGAAGACGCACCTGAATAAAGATTTTATGAAATGTAGTATCCTAAGGGCATCATTATGGGGCATGTTTGGGAGTCTCATGTTAACAAGATAAATGTAAGTGACTATAACCATCGTACCATTGCCAATAAGGATCAAATTGAGAAGAAGATGATAAAAAATACTAACTTGCGTACTGAAGATGAAAGACCTATATATGATGATGAAGGATACCGAACCTTGGAGAAATTTGGAGTCTTGTAGATCTATGATTTTTCATACTTATGAAAACTACAAATTATTTACCATTGGATCATGTAAAGAGTCCATGAGGAATTTTTCTACTTTACAAGGAGAAGAGTGCACATCACCATGCTTTTAATTGGGAAGCTTACACGATTACAGAGCTTGAGAACTGAAATTTCCAATGATATAGATGATGAAGTAGGTGTGGAGGCCAATGATGTTGAGTTCTTTTATAAAAAGGGAGGGTGTGCAATGGACATATTGAAGGTAACTGACCTTGTGGTCAAAATTTCCATGCACCTCCTGACAAAATTTAATAACCATGAGAGATGGCGCCAAATGAATAAGAAATGGCTCCATATTGAGAAGAAGATGGCAAAAGGGACTGTATACAACATTTCCACATTAATAACAAAAGGCATTATTGAGGAAGCACAAAAAGGTGAAAAGATTAGATGGGGTGGGATCCTTGTGTTAATTGTGTACCAGATGGCCCCAAGGATAAAATGTTGCTGTACCCACTAGAGAAGAAGTCACGGGTAGAGAGGTTTGATAAATATACATGTGATGGAGCCACAAGTAGTGCATACAATATTAGGCTAGAGTTATGGTGCATGATAATGTGCGAGGCCTTTGAACATGTTGGAATTCAAGGATTTGAATGACAACAAGTTTAATCAACTTAAATATTAAACATTAATATATTATACAACATTAAAATGAATAAATAAATAAAACTCACAATAATAAACTATATTACATAGTAATTAAATAAATAATTACATAATATAAATAACATAGAACATTGGATTAATAGTGGAAAACCTGAAGGTAAAAAACCACTGTGAAAATTAACCTTTATTATAGAGAACCCAATTACATCCAGTAGAAACATCCTTGTTACTAACCCTAATCACAAGGGTAAAAATGAAATAAATTTATATTTATTTTCACACCTATGATATATTCCTCTGATATATCAAATGAGGACCCAAAGTCCTTTTTTATATGAGGCGATCATGTATGTCTCCTGACTCACCCTCTCAACTAAGTTGATTGACACATATTCCAAGGTCTGAATATTTAATAATAGAAATATAAATATTTCATATTATTAAATATTTAACCTACAGTATAATGTTGGACCCATATTAATTAAGGGGTGGCCAACCCACTTAACCATTATGTTCCAATAGAACATGAGTGGTGCATACCAAAAGACTTTCCTACAATGGTAGATGGGGAGGCAAAGCTTATGGTGTAGTGACACTATTGTATTGGGAGGTTCGAAATGAAGACTAGTAAGTGGAGCCCTTGGTGTAAGCTCCCATATGCATTTACAACATTCTACTTTTAGGCTTCAATGGATAGATTCTAAGATGCATAGAAGCTCAAATTTGATGCAGATAAAGTTGATTGTGACTACCATACACTTTATAAGACTTATGTATATCCGGGTAAGTCTGCATATATTGAGACTATGATATTAGATGATATCATCATTAATTATATGGATTAATAGTGGAAAATATAAAGGTAAAAAACTATGAAAATTAACCTTTATTATAGAGAACCCAATTACATCCAGTAGAAACATCCTCATTACTAACCCTAATCACAAGGGTAAAAATGAAATAAACTTATATTTATTTTCACACCTGTGATATATTCCTCTGATATATCAAATGAGGACCCAACGTCCTTTTTTATATGAGGCAATCGTGTATGTCTCCTGACTCACCCTCTCAACTAAGTTGATTGACACATATTCCAAGGTCTGAATATTTAATAATAGAAATAGAAATATTTCATATTATTAAATATTTAACCTACAGTATAATGTTGGACCCATATTAATTAAGGGGTGGCCAACCCACTTAACCATTATGTTCCAATAGAACATGAGTGGTGCATACCAAAAGAATTTCCTACAATGGTAGATGGGGAGGCAGAGCTTATGGTGTAGTGACACTATTGTATTGGGAGGTTCGAAATGAAGACTAGTAAGTGGAGCCCTTGGTGTAAGCTCCCATATGCATTTACAATGTTATAATTTCAGGCTTTAGTAGATAGATTCTAAGATGCACGGAAGCTCAGATTTGATGCAGATAAAGTTGATTGTGAATACCATACACTTTATAAGACCTATGTATATCTGGGTAAGTCTGCATATATTGAGACTATGATATTAGATGATATCATCATTAATTATATGACTTTAGAAATTGGAATGGTGGGTGTGGCTAAGGTATATATCAACCTTAAGCTTAGATTAGTGAATGTGAAGTATATTGAAAATGATTTCAAGCTCTCGAAGATGTCCAAGGGGAAGCAGATAGTCACCACAAGACATAAACGTGATCAAAATCCTCCCTGAACAGAAGAATAAGAGATTAAGGATGAGGTACAACATGATAAGCATGATTAGAAGAAGATGTTAAGAGCTGCATTTTTCATACTTAGGTAGTTGATAATTGAAACTAATTGTAAGCTTTCCATTAGGCCATGTGATTATACCCCTAGGAAGTAAAAGGAAGATAGTAGATTTAGGTAACTAAATTTCATGATGGATTAATCAAATCTTGAATGAAATTTCTAAAGCTTGAAACACTGTGGTTGAGTAGAGTGGTAGGAGATTACATCTATGAAGAATCAAGCCTCATGTGCGTAGTGGCATAAAATTTTATTGCCACTAAGGAGGTCACCTAGGACATCCCCTATTTCATGCCAGGAGGGTAGAAGAGAAATTAAGATTACTTTGCAAGGATGTAAGGAACCAACATATGTGGTGGGTATGAAAATGGAGTAAATAGTGCAACATGTAGTTGTGCATAATTTACAGTCTTCACCAGTAAGTTGAGATATAGCATTGATAATAGGAACCTAGGGTCATAAGAAGCATTTCCCTTGACAGGAATATTTTCCATCGGAACTTGTTAGTAGAAGGCATCATAGGAGAACATTAAGCAATGTATTTAGAGTTTTCCCAAAGAAAGTAACTTTATCTCTTGAGCATTGGGGCAAAGTATGACAGGTGAAGGTCTAATTCAAAAGAGAAAAAAGACATATATCCAAGAGTAAGACACTCTTACAGGAAGGAGGTAACAAGAAGTTGTGAGTGAAAATATCTTACAATTCATATTTATGTAAGAAATTATTCATTTTAGAAATCATCCGCGTGAGGTATTCATAATGCAACACATGCCAATCACTAAGATACTCATTACGTGCCTGGGATTTATTTAGAACCGATTTGTGTCTATAATATCTTTGTGCCAAAGGAAGTTCATGATATCTGATGATGCTAGAACACAAATTGTCAAGAGGATCAAAATATCAAATAGAATGCAAAGGATGCATGCAAAAGGTACCAGATCGTAAGGAATATTCCCCAAGTAACCCACATCACTAGTGAAGCCCGAATAACTTTACAGATGAACAAGATGTGTAATGCATTGACAAGCATCAATGACAAACAGTGGCCTACATGAAATTCAAATCGAAGGGAGCCACCTTGGGAAAATCTCTATAGGACAATCAGAATAGATAAGAAGACTTACAGTGAGTGAATAGTTGAGAGAGATAGAATTGGATAAGAAGGAAAGAGTCTGGTGTAGAGAGGGACTATGAAGAAGATAGTGAAGAATTAAGAGATTGGAAGAGGAAGAAGCAATAGGAGGCCTAGGTGCAATTGAAAATTTTGAGTTTACATTATCATTACTATACAAGACTCTAAGTGCATGGGTTACTATTGAAGGATAAAATGAGTGCACAGGCATTGGATGTGAAGAGGAGATTTCTAAAGAGTAGGAGAAGAATTGAAATATAGTGGAACGTTGAAATTACAGGAATATGAATGGCTTGATTTAGCCCCACAATGAAAGATGAGATGAAGAAGTCAGGATGGGTACTAGAATGATTGTGAGGATACATATAGAGATATCCTTAAGGTACATACACCATACTAACATGAGAATGATTGTCACATGCATCCAAGAAGGATGAGTCTGCTGGGGATAGAATCATCAAGGACATGTGTCATATGAGTGGGATTATCAAAGTAGTGTAGACATTCTTAAGGAAGTGGTGAGATCATCGAGTTGAAACTTGAATCCAGGATTTTTGGGAATTCATGGCATGAAGGATTGTTTTCTATGGAGAGGTTTGGTATCAGTCATGAATAGGGATCTAATAAGAGAGTTGAAGTACAAGGGTCAAGACATTACTCTATGATGAAATGGTTTCAAAAATACTATTGATGAAAACTGAGATACAACGAAGGTATGTGGAAGGATCTCGAATGATTCTACGAGATTACCAAAGCGACCAATACAGGTAATGGGCATGAAATGTAGCATCTTATAATGAGGCATGTAAGGAATAGTGTTCACCATAATGATCTTAAATTTCATGTAAATACTTATCATTATTGAATAAGATCAAATAGATATAAACAATATGTAGCATACAAAGGAATAGAACAATATGTAGCATACAAAGCACATTACCGAGTGCATAAGATAGGATATAATTAGTGACTAAGCATGTATCAAGAGATATGGGCTGGAAAATAGGTTGGAAATATGTATCTAAAATATCATACATACGGGAATGCCCAAATGTGAGGTACAGAACTCTTGGGAGAAGGTGTATGAACTGGGTGCTAGAATTAGCTTAAGTGAGACGTGCTCTACTTCTATTCTTTTCAGAGTTTTAACTTTTCTTCTTCCTTTACGATGCTTAATTTCATCCAGTGTCATTATAAGGTTCTTGTGTTCCACTTGGACCTATAGAGAAAAAAACCCTAGACTACCTCTACAAGTGCTCAAGAAAAACAATATATGTGAGATAAATTACATGCACATGTTTGAAGATCATAATTTATGCATCGATTGAGCTCATCCAATATGTGATTATCACTAGAGTGTTGCACCACATTATCAGAATCTAATGTAGTTATTATACTGTATTAGGAGATCATGCATACTGTGTCCATTAAAGATAATGTTTCCCTATGTGCGCATTCACACGAAGCTATTATGAGCTATGCATTACCTATTTTCCCAGAGATGCAATGTGTGAGATGGAATTTGTAAATCCCCACCCTTCATATGCAGTTATATGATACAACCCATTATACTGTACAACGTATTGTGAATGTTACTCTGATCGCAATATAGTAATGCTAACAAGTATTAGCCCCAAGATTTTCTAACCCCTGAATGATAGGTACTATTGTTATGTCATGTAAGCTTATGATTCCCTTGTTTTATTTTTGTCATTAACATACAAGAAAATGTCAACCCAAAGTAATAATGAATTATTTGTATAAATATGGTGATCTAAATGATGTGACATTTGAAAATTGGGAAAATGAAAAAAGCACCTGTTAGGGGAAAGTAGGACCTGGGTGTTCCTGGTATTATCTGACATGTTCAGAGGATCTAATAATAAATATATGACTTGGGTCATATGTTAATTATGAATTTCCAAGAGTAAATTCGTCATTCTAGAAAATCCAACATAATAGGAGGGACTTGGTAGCTAAGAGATAAATTAATGGGTAAAACTAAATCACATGTATGTTGACATCTGAAGTTTTATCACTTAGGAATAAATCATATAAGCTAGACATAAAACTTATTGGCATACATGTAAATTACAACCAAACGTTACATGTACATTTCATGAACTACATAGGAAAAATAGTACAAAATATATTAGAATTGATGCCTTCATTACTCTCCCTTGTGCAAGTTGCACATGACTAAGTAGAAACTAGGTAGAACTGAAATGTTATGAAATAGTATGTTTGGATAGAATAGGATAGACCCATGCCCTTCCAATGTAGTCCCTATGTAGAATTGAAACCAAAACCATATTTGCTATGGAGAATAAGGAATGAAAAATAAAATCCCCCTAAAACTCCTCTGAACTCCTATGGATATGAGTCTAAAATTAGGTGCCCATAGTAATGCTTAGTGCCATAAGTGACCTCTATTTGAAAATGTGAGAAAATGTATTTATGACTACATTCCCAAGTTTGAATTTCATAATCCTAGACAATTGGAAGGTCGACCCATAAGTCTATGCGGTCTTGACCATACCATACATTTTTGACCCTAAAAGCTTGCATTTTATGGATTTTTTGTGTCTCATGTTGTTTCTGAGGGAGGGATTTCATGTTCTTTCTTGTGCACTCACTGTCTTGAAATGGGTGTCTGTTTCTATTATAGGTCATATAATATACCCATAAGTGAATGCCCCCTATTTTGATGTAGCATCTGTTAAGACCAGTTTGAATGAAAGTAGATCAAATAGAATAGATGGCTAACTATAGTGTGATCAACCACTGATTATTCTACATAGAAAGCATCATGTAAGGGATGACATGCTGGTAGGCCACCAAGAAGATTTACCTATATATGCATGATAATATGTCTACATGGTGGAGACTTATGGTGCACAAAAATCCCAACAATAACAATAATATATAATAGTAGAAACAATTTTTTAGAGAACTAGTAATAATAAAAAATAGTAACTGCATATTGTAAGTGACTTTCTCTAGCTCAGTGGTTATTTTGAACAATTTCATGTAAAATGCTTGGAAGGCATTACCAAATTCACATTTGTTAACACCCATGGTGTTGATAAATATTCAATCATATTTATGTGGGTATGCCTATACAATGTTAGATAAAGATGCAAGTTTTTTTATCAATGAAATTTAGCTTAATGATGCCACAAATTTATGGGAGCCAACGAGGCCATTGTGTCATTCAAGACTAATAAGGCGCTCAGGCTACTTTATAATATAGAGTCAGTAAAGAGGGATTCACTATAAGATGCACAACTAGCCAACTATTTGACTAAATACGAAAAATAAATGTTGTCATAATGTGATAAAATGACATTTGTCAAGTAATTTAAAAGAAGCATATAAGATTGTGTAACTATCAATGTTGTTCCAACTGTGCCACCTTGATGTGTTAGTATTGTTAATTCATGCATATAATTAGAATACACTATGTATGTAATCAAACATGGATATGATGGAAGTGAAATAGGTACTATGGATGCCAAATAAGTAACACCTAGTTTATCATGTGGTTGAGAATGCCCCCAGGAGAAATATGTGAACAAAAATAATATCCGTGGGAATTATGATAAGCAATCTGTATGTCTTGCATCATGCTCAACTATACCCTAAGAATGCATGTGTGTAAAAAAATAGGAATGTTAATCTATCAAACTAGAAGGATAGAATATGTATAAAATGAGAAGTCGTAATAATGTATACTATAGAAAGATCATGAGTTCTTTTTTACCTTACTATTTGAACTGTTTTTTCCATAACCCCATATATCATGCAAATATTTTTGGAAGCATTTTCAAGTGCATAGCTATGTACAACACAGTGGGGATATTATGGAAAGCTACCAAGATGGAATAACAATCATGTTACATAGGAGGTGAAGCAAATACTAAAGATTCTACATGGATGGGGTGAGGCCTTAGATGTGACTCTCTAAGTAAAGCTAATGCACACATCCTATGGTAACTGATACAATAATGTTAAAAAGGGCCTTCAGACCTAGAGTAATGTATAACAATCTGTGGCATTTATCTATAGGGTAGGTATGAGTGATACTAGAAGAACTGAACAATTCCTCTGAAGAATTGATTTAAGGAGATCCATAGAGTGATGTGGGTTACTAAAGGAATGATGATACATCCTAAAGAGGAATGTAATCCACTAGATATAATATGTGTGGTGATGCTAGCCTAGAATTTACCAGATAACACCTTAGACGTGTTGGCACATCACTCAGCCTAGACTAAGCACTCACCCAAAGCATGCGCAAAGGTACCAGGTCCCTCTTTATGGTTGTTGTAGTAGGATGTTAGCATGATGAAGGAAGAAACATACAGATCCATAACTAATCCATCATTCTACAATGCATGCCATACCCTCATGATCTATGAAAGAAAAAAAATTAAACAATAATAATGATTGAATCAAGAACATGCACTACTCAATTACACACATTATGACACTTAGATTCAGACCAATATACTTCCATCTACTAATAAACACAGAAGCTCCTTACAATAATGGCATTCTATACCAATGCGCACATAGATCTAATACAATAATCCAGTCATATGCACATATTCTCTGTTATGCTCACACATACTTATGCTCTGCATATACCTATATATCTCTCATCTCATGTAGGTAATTCACTACATATATATAGGGTGGGGGCTTTCCCTTCACCAGCTTATCTATTCCAAAAATAGGCCACATGATATTAATAGTCATGCGCCATTTACAGGCATAACCACACATACAAGTGTGTTATTTATAGACCTCTTATAGTTAACTAAAGTGACAATCCTATTATTAGCTCGTCTCCATGAAAAAATGATTTCGATTCGATCTTCGCCAAAGATAGATAATACATGACACACACTGTCTCTGCATCGTTGGTGTGTTCCGCATGCCCTCTTCCAAAAATAGGTCTTCATGCTCAAAATTGGATAAGTCCTGAAATGCTTAACTTATGCTTCCACGTGTAGCATTCTTCTTATCCATTTCGCACCCTTAAACCTAGGCCTATCTATTCCCACACATGGGCTCCTTGTTGTGATCTTATGTCAAGTGTTCTCTGATCAAAATTACCCCACATTAATCTCATTGTTTGCCCCAATAATGGGTATCTCCAAAAATTTGAAGTAAAGAATATAAGAATGGAAGAATAAGAATGAAATAATGTAGATGAATAAAGAATTTTTATGAGGCAGCCTCATATAAATTAGTTTGCATGTATCAACTCTAGATACTCCTCCCTTATTCCAGACCTGCAAGGCCTACCATTCAGTGAGTGCTTGCTCTGACTTTTTCTAGAATGTCAACAACAATGGAATCCAATTCATCCCTTACAATCTCCCCTTTTTCATTTTGCAGAACCAACACAACAATGGACATTGATGGTCATTCTTCCTTTTAGAAGATCCATCTTCTACGCAATGAGCTTCCCAAGATCTTCCAGCCAAGTCTTGTGTGGCTCTTTTACTGCTAGTCCAAGGCATCACGATTTTATCTTAACCATTGACAATATTTCTGCATGTGGCCCAATGTTTCATCCTTCATTGCTCTCTAGACCTCATTATTTTCTTCCAGGGTATTTATGTGGATAAGCACCTTTAGAGCTGTGTATACATGTTCATATCCTAGTCTGATCTCTTCAATACTTCCTGTAATAGCACTTATCAACAGCCCTTCATAGGATGTAATCTTTCACATCACTAAATGCTTTCTCTCGTAATCTACCTCTTGTTCTGAATGTCCTTGGTGCTGGCATGCACAGAGGTTCATCTTCAAGTACTAAGTCCACCAAATTTCCTACATAATGTATCGCTGAAGAGAAATGTCTGTGGTACCTTGGTCTCCAAGTGTGGCCTAGCTCTTATGACATTATCTCCTAATCTCCTCTGTAATGCTCATAAATACTTCATTCTTCTTTTACGTGCTAAGTCCCTCTCTTGCATTTTATGCATGCTATCTCTGCATCCTTTGTCTTTAGCTCCTCATGTAATGCTCTTATCATTGTGGCAGACTTTGTCCATGTTTCTTCTAGCAACTTCAGTAGAAACATTTTCACCAATGCATGTAGTTGACCTACTCATCTGACATGACAGTAAGATTTATTGTCATATGTCTAACTTGGGGTGCCTGTCTTCAGCCTTCTCGAAACATGCATGATTCTTCAAATACATCAAATTTAGGATCATCCATGTGGGTATGCATTGACCATGAGAGTTTCTTTCTAGTGTGAATGGTCACCATATCCCCATCCATTAATTCTAACCCAAATAAATTATTTTGTTCTACAGTGCTTTGGAAATGTGCATAGATGATTTTTCCAATGTCCTCTACATAACCCATATTGGTGCACTGTGTTCCCAACTCATCCTCTTTCATCTAGGTGTCTTGGGAATTGTAGCTTTAAGGTTAAGAGCCTATCCCATTACACCTTGAATAGTTGCATGTGCATATCTAGAGGTTTCTTTCTCTCTTTATTTTTTGTCCTTCATCTCTTCATCTTTTTTCTCTTCCTCATTCTGTGGATCATCTTCTTTCTCAAGCGGGGTAGGAGAATTATGCATGCTTTCCTCTGACTCTTCCACTCCTTATTCAACTTCAGTTTCCTCCTTCTCTACATGGTAGCCTCCTTTTATGGAGAGAGTCTGGGTGATTTATGCACAATGGTTGGAGTAGCACCTTGGGTCCTTATTCTCCTAAATACCCTTTTAAACCCATGCTCCCCTTGGACTACATTCAAGTCATCATCATCCCCCTCTTGTGGCTGAGGTGGTGTAATGGCACACTTAACTTCATCCTTATTTGTTGGATGTCTCCTACTCCTATACTCCAAACCACCACTATCTTTGCGCTCCTCCTCCTCATCCTGCACTTCAATTGGATCTATGAGCTTAGGCACTGGGATGTTCTCCATTGTATGCTTTCCCTTTGGTGGTGCTGGAAGTGAGAACTCACCTTCCACATATTTGTTATTCTCCATTTTTGGCTTCAGCTACACATACACCAATGCTGCCCCCACATCTACTACAACTAGGATTATTGTCTTGATATTCAATACCTCTATAATGATCCTCTATGTATATGCACTTCTGCCAGGATACACATACTTCTTCCTCAACATATGGTAGTCATAGTCTACCTTATCTGCATTGAAGACCAATCGTCACGTGTTTATAAATCTATGAACAAATGCTTGGAAATACCTTATAGTGATTGCGTAGGGTGATTTGCACCAAGGTCTCTAGACTCCATCTTTCATTGGGAAGCGCATGATGCAGAAATCCTGATATATGACAAAATGAACTTATTTCCCTACCTACCACTACTGGTAGGTCCTTTAGGATGTGCCACTCTTCCCTAAAGGCTGCATGCATCCTGTCATACCACTTCTCCACCCTTTACTTTACATCATCTGTCATGGCCCCCTTGTATAGGTATTTGCTGAATCTTTTAGCTGGGGAATTATTCTCCATGGGGTATTCCCATACTTTCTCCTTCGATCCATCTGGTACTTCGATCTCCATAAATACCAGTGATAGTAGAATAGCCCTAAAGTTGATCTTCCCTCTTGTGTGTGCTTCTTCAACTATTTGATCTGTAATATAGCCTACAATGTTGTAAATTTTTCCTTTTGACATCTTATGCACCGCATGTAACCACATAGTATTTACCTGTAACCATCGCTCCTGAACATTCAACATGGGAACAAGGTGTGTTGCAGCTTGTATAAATGGAAAATTCTTCAATTTATCTATGTCCATTCCATGCGAATCCTTTAGGTATCCCAACTCCTGTCTGGTCTTTGAAATCATGGCTTTATTTGTAAGATCACCTTTTATATCTTCTCCTGTGGCCTTCATACATGTAACTGATGAGACAAGAGCAGATGAGATTATAACTCTACATCGTGTAAAGTAGAAGAAGTATTCGTGCACCCTGCTCATGAGCCACTGATACAAGGGATAATACTTCTCGAAATATGGAAGGTCATACAATTAGTAGACCCCAATTCTCTTCAAAAGCTTCTCACTCACATTTTCATATACTGGCATGTCATCTACCATGCGCTTGTTTGTTCTAGCAGTGAGCAAGGAATTGAGCTCCTTTTTGTTCTCTGAAGTCCTATGATTATATTCACTCACTTTTCTCTTTCTGATGGGTGAATCCCATTCTTGCATGATGATGAATACTTCCAGATATTGCATCTCTGAAAAATGGATTTTGGGTGCCATCTCTTCCTCCTCGACAACCACCTTCTTATTTCCTTTTACTGCTACTGTAGATGCATTCTTTGGTGCCATTTTTACCTTGCAAATATCTCCTCTTCAATTTTACAAGTCTGCGAATGAAACCCTAGCTCGATTCAATTATGCCCTAGGTGGAAAATTCGTAACCTAACTCTTTCTTGTCTCCCTGCTTCACTCAAACCCTTCACCACTGGGGACGTAAGCTTCTTGTCACATAGATCTGGTTGTCATGCTTGGTTTCACACCCTTCGCACCTTAACTTGATCACTCGGATCATCACACTTAGATATTTTCTCAAATACTATTAGTCACAATGGTAAAAATGAATCCGCATTCCATCCTTATATAATTTTTTCAAATTTTGATGCATTTATTGCTCCTTCACCTACCAAATATCCCCTCATTCATTGACCAAATCCATTCATTCCACATGGTACATATTCACACCCAGCTATAACCTTCTAGCGTGCCTTCCTACCCTCTAGTCATAGAATTATCTTCAGTGCATGCTCCTCCATCCAAGTACCTCATCACTGTACCTTCTCCTGGTAGCTATCACAGCCTCTGCTTACCTCGCGTTATACTATTTTTTCTTTCATCTCCATCCTTGGTCATTTTTGAGAAGCAATCTTCTTTTGACTTAAAGTACACCTGTAGCAGCTTATTCCTTTTACCTTTCAATTCCCACAGTCTTTTTCTTGGATAACTACAACCACCTCACACTAAAAGTATGTGTAGTCCTCTATGCATAAACATTCTTCATACAATAATTAGCTTCATGTGCGCAAGCGTGCTTATTACACAAGAACAACAACTAATTTGACAAAGCATAGTGATAATGAAGGAAATAAAGAATTGAAAACCTAAACTAAATGGAAATACTGCCTTATTACAAATATCAAGAAGACTTATTTATAGTAGGGCTTCAGCCTACTCCCATTAAAGTAACCAGGTAGCCATGTTCCATCAAGTGCTTCTAACTGGAAATAACCTGATTCAAATATAGAAGTGATAACATACGGTCCCAACTAATGTACTTTGATCTTGATTGGATGGCGTAAGAACTTGGAGTAATAAAGAAGTACCATTTGTCCAATCTCAAACTTCTTAGCCCTTATGTTTCTTTCATGCCATGCCTTTTGCTTGGCCTTTTACTGCTTCTGACTCCATCTTACTATGGCTCGGTGCTCATCCAGTTGAATCATCTTTTTAATACACTCTTCTAAAGCTTGTTCATTGGCTAGACCTCTAGTGCGTGAAATTCGCAAAGAAGGTAACATAAATTCTATAGGGAAAAAACTTCCATGCCAAACACCACCTGAAATGGAGTGGCTTTGTTCTTTCTCTTGTAAGTTTTTCTATATACCCAAAGAAAAACTTATACTTTATCATCCCAATTCTTTCTTCCAACATCAATTTTTTTTGTCAAAGTTTGGCTCAAAATCTTGTTGAAGGCCTCAACAGTTCCATTTACCTGAGGATGATAAGGTGTAGTTTTATGGTGTGCAACCATAAACTCATCTAATAGGATCTTGATTGTCTCATTCAAAAAGTTTTTACCTCTATCACTTGTCAAGCTTAAAGGACATCCATATCTTGTAAGAACATTCTCCCATAGAAACCTAGTGGCTGTAGCTACCGTACAGTCCTTGGTAGGTGCTGCTTCTGCCCACCGTGTGAGATAATCTATGCAAGTAATGATATAGTGTGACCCAGTCCTACTCACAATTGGAAAAATAGGTCCTACAAAATCAATGGCCCATTTCTCAAATGGTTCGGCACTAGTAATAAGTTTCAAAGGCATCTCATCTCTTTGCCCTAGTTTTCCCAGGCACTGATAATGATCACACACCTTACCATATTCTATACAATCCTTATACAATTTCTCCCACCATAATCTAGCAAGTAGGATCTTCTAGGCAGTCACATCACTTACATAATGGCCTCCTACAATACCACCATGAGCTTCTTCCATAATATCCTTATGCTCATGCTCTAATACACAACGACGTAATACTTCATCTCTACCTAGCTTGTAGAGGTCAACACTAATTAACATAAATGGTGCCACGTGTATAACAAGCTACTTATTTTCTAATGCTTTCATTCCTTCTAGTGCTGTACCTATTCATAGAAAGACAACAAGGTCTTATATATTCAATTCCATGTCTACTACAATATGTAATTTCCAAGCTAAGTTGTTTTCTAGATTTTAAAAGTGTGCCAGGTTTAAGTTTCATGTCTCAGGTTTTTTAGTGTGCCTAATAGTCCAAGCTTTTGAACCATTTCTCTAATACCAAGTGTGATTCCTATTAAAAAAACTCACTTGAGACCCAAGAAACAACCTAGGATTATTCAGGAAAATTATGGAATAATTTTTTTTGATTAGAAGTGTCCACAACCAGGTTGCAAGACAACAGTTAACACTATTAGGTTTTGGAACAAGTCTAAAATTATTAACACATACTTTTTATTTATTAACAATTATCAGAGGTCACAAGGTCCAAATTTCAGGGTTAAGGGTTTCAGTTAGGTTTAGGGGTAAATTAACCCCATACCCACTCTCTAATAGGCTTAGATTTTCAACTTGATTTTTCTCACACTTAACACATTCATAATTTTTCTAAATCATTCCCATTGGATAGGAAATTTTCTCACCTTTTTGGTGATATAAAAAAGTCCTCCTAACTCCTTGTAGAACTCAATATATGGACAAGAAGACTCTAGGGATCAAACTTTCCCCCAAGGGGACACATGGCGAGAGGGGGAGAAAACCCTTTGTTGGGTTGGCGGGTCATGGGGTAGTGTTGGAGTTTTGTTCTAGTGTGGGAGGAATAACTAAATTTATGCTGCGTGCTTGCAGGTCTGTCAGGGACATGTGGCACCCAACAACCATGATGGGGAAGGAAGGGAGGGGGAAAGGCATGCCAGTGGGAGCAATTGGAAAATTTCACCAAAGGGGAGGGTGAAAGGGGGTAAAGGTGCACGCGGGTCCGTGCATCCATAGAAGGACCTTCTCTGAAGTAGGGTGGGAATGCGAGGGCACGAAGGTTAATATGGAAATTTTCCCAAAGAAAAATCTCAAAGGGAAAGAGGTCATGAGGGTTATGCCCCCTCCGCTATCACCCCATGCTGCCATGTGGTAGCCTGTGATTGGCCATGGGATGACAGGGAGAAAGATTATTTTTTTCCAAAATTTTTGTTGTTTTTTTTTTAAAAGGCCAAAGGGCTAAAATGATGCCACGCCTCTACCATTGCCCCGTGAGGACACGTGGTAGTCTCTGATTGGCTGCGGGTTGATGGAGAAAAGTTCACCAATTTTCCCAAGAAATTTTTTCAAAATTTTTTTCTAAGGATTTTTTTATGGGAAATCTTTGGGCCGCGGGCCCGCTAGGGAAAATTTTCCCAAATTTTCCCGCCAATACAGGAAAACTTCAAAGTGCCATAAATTTTTCTAGAAAGCTCAGTGTTGGGAAAATGAGAACTTTCTGGAAAGCTCTCGATGCACTTTTTTCATAGGAATCATAAATTTTTACTTTTTGATAATGTTTAAGGTGTCAAGTTTAGAAAAACGATATGTAGGCTTTTAAATAGAAAACTGGTAATTTTGACTTATAAATTTTTGTTTAATTTGTTCTCCTTCTTCACTCAACATGCCAAACAGACACGGAGGATTATTATAGGAAAGATTTAGAATGGTTTAGGAAGGTAATTTCACTTATTTGATTTCCAATTTACATTTTTCCAACAAATGACAAAAAACGACTGTGAAAGGGATTTGGCTCAATTTTGCAATGGATAAATTGTTATCTTAAGTGTTCTTTGTCAATTTGAGTTCATTGATAATACCACATGCCAAATTTTAATGTTTCCAAGTTGATTATTATGTGCAGGCCTTAACTGTACATTTTGATTAACTTTATTACCAGTTTTAAATTTACAACAGAGATCTATTTCTTGTAAAAATGTATATCAATTTTATCATTCAAGTGTGGTATTTCATTTCTAACTAATCCAATACATTCAGTTATTTTTAAACAAACCATTTCAAAGCTAAATTGTAAAGTCTGATTTCCAATTTACTATATTTCCATAAGATACAAAATACAACATTATTTCCACGTGCCTTTTTTCTTTTCAAAACAAAGATCTAACTATCCCTTTTTGCCATATAGTGAAATATTGAATTCAATCCAACAATGCATATGAGAGAAGATCTTGCAATTCTTTATTAATTCTAAGTATACAACTTTACATCTTTCAATGTTTGAATGCAAATGACAAAATTCTATTTCTTCCTTTCCAATTACAGAACATAATATAAACATCCTTCACAATTCAAATATACACTTTCATAATCAATTACTACATATTTTCTTCACAAATATACATTACAATTTCATCCACTTCAAGGGGTAAAGTTTACAATTGAAGTATATTTCACAAGATACTGTCAAAACTGTATTTTCCTTTGCTCCAAAATAGTAACATGCAAGCTTCCTTTTTCTTCAATTTGATCACAACAAAAGTGGGGGAAAGGCAATGATCTACACCCAACCAAGACATCTAATGAAAGGATAAGCCTTCCTTCATCATTGGCCCCCGATCCCCAACCAAAATACAATTAGAGGTGTAATTTAACCCATGACAACAACTGGCTTCTACAACACACAAAATTCTTTCAACATGAATAATTCAATATAAAACACAGTCCACACAAAAACAACAGTTCACAACTGCATTTGAAAACAATCAAAACAAAACTTAGGCTTGATCATACAAGCCAAAGGAGAAAGGTCTATGGGGGAAGCTGCTTATACCTCCCAAATGGAAATTGGGCACCACCTCTAACAAACCACCATTAAAAGTTCACCTCACAAATCATTATGCCCCCCAAAAATTTCCTTATGCCCCCCACAAAGTAAGAAATGCAAGCTATTTCTTTTCCATGGTGGATCCCAAACCCAAACTCCCTCCAAAAAATTATGATTCCCATGGCATTTACTTATGCCCCCCACGTGGATTCCCCATAGCCTTCTCCTACACCATTCCTATGGCATTCTACCAAACCAGCCAACAAATAGATCAAAACATGCACCATTCACACAACACAACAAGAAGATAACAACATAAAAGAAGAGTTAAATTCCTACCGCTCCATAGTAACTTTTGTTTCTAACAACAATATTTCAATGCCAAAAACACAGTCCCAAAACAACAATCTCCAAGCATGCAAAGTTTCTCCAAACTCCTTCCAAGGCAAGAGTTCCAAACACAAGAAAAATGTGCCCCTAAGGAAGTATGCAAAAAGATTCAACAACCCAAAATAGGAAAAGAGTTTGAATTATATAGAAGAGGGAAGAGAAGAGGATGATGTGGATCCATGTAGGATGCTGCATCACACATCCTCAACTCCAAACAAAAAAGAAAAAAATTTCATTCTCTCAAGCACAATAAAGATGTGGGTGGAAATATGAAAATTTACTTACACACCCCAAAGGAATGCAAATTAAATAAAATGTAAGAGAGTTCAATCAAAAATTGAAACATGATTAATATAATTCATTATAAAAGTCTAAAATCACCCCTCTAACCATAAGTATGGTTGGTAAATTAAATTTAGAGGTATGGGACAAGTTTTACTTGTCCCACAAGCCTCCAAAAATAGCCCCCAAGGAAAAATTCAAATTTCCAAGGAGGTGGAGTGTTTCATACTCCAAAATTTGACTTACACAACTCTTACACAACTTACACATCCCTTACATATTTAATACAAAGAGCCAACAACTTCTATTATTACTTTACCATATCCCAATTTGATTGATTTAAATTTTAACCATATGATTTCTCACATTAGTCTACCACTATCTAATTAAATAAAGAAAGGGACACATCACTAATAAAATACATAAAACAATAATAAAAAGTAACCACATTAATAAAATACACTAACCCATGGTTGCATATAAAGGAAATCCCCCCGTGGGAATCCCTAACAAAACAACACACAACACAATAAAACAAGTTGCAATGGTGACCTTGTCGAATTCACCTAGAATTCCATTGTGGTTGGTCTCCAATCCCCCGATGTTTGTTGTGATTTTTAACCTGTAAAACATAAATACCTCCTTCATCCTCATGGCCATATTAGAACATCCAAAATGAATATAAATATAATCTCAAAACCATCTAAATATGTGAATCACAACAACATCAAGGCAATTTAACATTATCACATACTATTTATATTAACAACTATATCATCATCATATAATATCCAAAACCACATGTCCAAAAAAAAACCATGTCAAATAGTATATCATCATCCACATATGAGTGTCTCTAATAATCATCGTGCATCATAACCAAATCAAGATCACAATAATCCATGATCAAATAACTAACATCATACTAAATCAAAGCATAATAATGTCCATAATGAAATTAACAGTATCAACATAAGTATCAACTGGTGTCAAATGGAAGTGGGACACTACAGGAGCACCAATATGCATATGTACCCTTGTAATATGGGCTTGTTTACCAAGTACTTCAATGCCATGTGATCTGTATAAAACAAAAATGGTGTTGCTAAGAAGTTTTGTCAAAACTTGTACAATGCATAGATCATTGAAAAATCTTCACACTCTATAGTTGTATAATTCCATTCAACAGGAGTCAGCTTCCTACTAGTAAAATAGATTGGATGATCTATAATACCTTCACTAGGTTGAGCTAACACAATGCCAATGGCCATACCAGAAGTGTCTACATGTACATGTAATGGTTTATCCCATGAGGGAAAGCACAAAATGGGTGCGGTAGTAATTTTCTCTTTTAATATCTCAAATACGCACTGCTGTGGTTCTTCCCAATAAAATGTACATTTCCCCTTTAGCAACTCTTCCAAGGGTGTAGCAACTTTGGCATACCATTTTATGAATTTTCTATAATATCCTATATGACCTTAAAATACGTGCACCTCACTTTTCCTGGTAGACGTTTCCAGGCCTAAAATGATGGCAACCTTGGCTAGATAACCTGGCAAACCTTCCTTGTAGATTATATTTCCTAACAGTATCCCAAATGGTATAGCAAATATGCACTCCTCGATGTTCAAAGAGATACTCAATTGTCTGCATCATTCAAAAATTAAGCGAAAATTGTCACAATGATCTTTCACAAGCCCATATACTATCCAATCATCTAGGTAGACCTATAAAAAAGTTGTGAATAAAATCCTTAAATGCCTGAACAAATATGCATGAGAATACAACAGGCACATTTTTCAATCCAAAGGGAATCACAATATAGGAAAAACTACCCCATTCAGTAGTAAATGTTGTATTTTCTTGATCCTCCTGAGAAATCCTAACCTGATGACCTCAGAAAATCCATCTGTGAAAGAATATATTTCGTGCTTTGTAACTCCTTCTAGTATTTCCTTAGTGAATGGCATAGGGAATGGATCTGTGACACATGAAACATTCAGCTCCATGTATTCCACACATATCATAATCTATTTTTCCTTCTTGATACTAATCACCATTGGGCTAACCCATTTAGAATCATCAAGAGGCTTGATAATTCCAGATTTCAACATTTTATCAATTTCTTCTTTTACCTTTTCACTCAAATTAGGATTCATTCTATAAGGTCTCTTTCTAACTGGTCGTGTACCATCCTTAAGTTTGATCTTCATTTCCCCAAGTGATTCATGCACACCTTTAAGTTCATGATAAGTCCTGATAATCCCTCAGTAACTCGATGATATTTTATACCTCCGAGTCTATCCAGTAGTATCCAATTATGGCCTCCTTAGGCTCATCCTCCAAACCTATATTCACCTTCTTTGTCTTCATGGGTTTGTGGTAGGCAATCGTATTCTTGTCTACACTGTCCAAGACCTTGTGCACCCCATGTGAATGTTCAATATCTAGGTTCTCAACTTCCTCTTCATCCACAACGTAAACCATCTTTCCTTTCCATTTCTCAAGGCAAGCGCGTTCGAGTGGTAAGGAGTCCATTTCTTCTTCCTTTTCAAAACATGCTCCAAACTCTGCCTTACTGAATAATTCATGTATATGCTCTTATGCTTTTGCACTATCTCCCATATTTAAATGCTTAACAAATTTTAATGCCTCTACTACAGGAGGTTTAGTTGAGAAGTAGTCAAAAGTTTGGATCATTCCTGTACTCAAATATTACCAATTCCCAGTTTCTCAATGTATTTATGCATATACATACCATGCACATGCACATACTTGTAGTGTAGAATACAATCTATGCACCCAGAGTGATGGTGGTAATGCTTCCTATCCTACTATCCAAAGTCTCTCACACTGATGAATGTGATGCTGAACAGGTTCATCACCATGATAAGTACAGATTTGCATAGGTGCATTGTTCCTTATAAACCTAGTAGAAAATGTGACTCTAATCTCTTACCAGTTTATAAGATTATCTCTATGGACTACCCACCAGCGTGTTGCTGTCCTGTGTAGTATATAGAATAACATATCTCCCCTTTTAATTTGATCTATCCACTATGTTTCCATGGCCTTTAGAAAGGAAGGAAGATATTATGTCCCTGTGTACCCAGGTACTGTGCTACCTATCCATCAATTGAATGAAGTCCATTCTTGCATGCAACCACTCTTTTCACCTCGCGCCATACTAATTCATATGTACCATGAGCCCAATTATCACAAGCAATACTCGTATTATCACTAATAGAATGAGAATCCTCCCACTGTAGGATGCCTTCCTTTGATGGCTCATTGACCTCTGGGTCCTGAATAGCGCATACATAGATTTTGTTTAAATACTCCTCACTTAGAGGCTCAAAATATGGTGTAGAATTCCTGTCTGTCAGAGGTATCACAACCCTTTCCTCCTTGTTTTCAAAGCTGATATACCCCTTATTGAATCTCAAGTCAACATTATTCTCATAACACCAAGGGCATCCAAGCACAACTGGAAAATTGTCTACTTCTGTAAGTGCTAATGCCTCAAATCTCCAGTGAACTTGGCTCCTTGTATAGTTATAGATGCATCTTTCAAAACTCTTATGGGAGTGGCCTTAGTCCAATTTTCTATAATTAACACATTAGATGATGGCTGCAATGGAGGCCTCCCCATTTGTACCCATGCATCTAATGTAAGAACATTTACCTCCGCAAATGTATCGATCAATATGTTGCTCAACAACCACCCATCCAAAACAACATTTAGAGTAATTTATTTTTCATAGTCAATGCTATTAGGGGGAATATTTACATGCAGAATATACCGTCTAGTCTCAATACTTACGCACAGAGTGTTCCCTTTTAACCAAATTTCTAATAGTGGAATAATGTTCTCTTGGTGCAACATCTTACACACCTCTTACAGATCATCGATATCAGTTTGGATTGTCTCTGATGCTTTCTTTTGCTCCTTTAGGTACTATATCTCACCCTGAAGATTCCTTAGCACTTCCATGGTATCCTGGTAAACTTCCTTCTGATGAGCTAGATTTGGGTACCTTGCATGTAAAACCTCCTCCTTGGTGATCATAGGATTTTTGTGTAATGCCTCTCTCGTGCGTGCTGCTTCAGCGCGTGTAGTAATCTTCACTATCAATTCCTTACGTCCTTCTATTCTCTTAGGCATCCACTAATATTCTATCACATGATGGATTCTAACCATCATGATGCCTTTGTTTTCTTACTTATGCTGCTTACTCAGATACTCATATAAGTCTGGGAACTCTTTATAGCTATGGTTCTTTCTGCAGAAAGAACATGCAATATTCTGAGGGCATTCACACCTATACTGGTCAAGAGATCTAGACATATAACATGTTCCATGAGGGAACTCTCATCTTTTTCCACCATGGCCTTGTCCTCCATATCCACCATGATATCCATGTCCCCTTACATGACCTTCTTCAAAATACCCCTCATTCCTGTCATAGTGTGTTTGATTATGATCCTGATCATGGTGCTCATTCTTACCCTTAGATTTATCTGTTATACTTTCCTGTCGTACCCCAAGGTCTATAGCATCCTAGATCTGACCAATCAGCTGACAATCCTCAGTATCATGGGTCGTGGACCTGTAAATTTTGCAAAATCAAGATACATTCTTCCTTATCACGTGTTGTAACAAAGGACAATGGCTAGCATCATGATTCAAATGATAGATCTCATAGTCCAATAGTAATGAGTGTGTAGATCTACAAGGGAAACTATCCATGGTGTGACCTTCCACTTCATAATGTATACACCAAATTCTTGAGCACATTTCATGGGATGAATTTGCTGATAGCTTCTCTAACTGCTTTGCCATAGCTATAATCTGTGCATCTAGAAATGGACTAACTCTAGTGTCAATGCTCCTAACTTCCTCAGCACGTAAAGCTACCTCTAGTGCTTCATGTGGATTAGTGTATGTATTATGTGACATCACCCTTCTAAAAGGTGTAATTAGTCCTCCAACGAACCACTATTCATGCCTCCTAGAGTGAATATCATAAGATAGCTTAGATAAAAGTGTCTTAAAATGAGCATCATACTTGCATACACTCTCAGTAGTGCCTTGCTTGATATTCTTAAGCACACTTATACTCTTCTGCTCAAACTCAAGGATATGGAACTCTTTTAAGAAAGCATCTCTCAATGCTACATAATCCATGCAAGTTTGATCAGGGTCAAACTTCCTATACTAGCTATGTGCGCGCCCCTATAATGTAGTGGAAAATTGACTTGCCTTTCACTCAGCAGCTGTAATCCTTTTAGAGCACCAAAATATTTCACACATTTCCACATGTTTGGTAGCATCCTCTATACCTATATACTCTAGGAGACAAAGAGACATCTCCATATAGATATTCTGTGGTTATTGCAGACCTTGACCACCTGATCTGGAACCTCCTATGTTCCCTCTGCCTCTAGAACCACCAAATCCACTAGAACTAGAACCACCTATGCCTCCTAATCAGCCACCTGTAGTTGGGATATGGCATATAGATGTACTCCCATGTGCTCCAATAGTAGTACTATATTGAACCGCTATATTCTGTGAGGTAGTTCCAATTCCAGAGGTGAATCTAACATTCTGCATGATCACATTCCATGCAAATGATGCACCTAAGAATGCTCCTCCAAATGACATTGAAACCATCTATCCTGCCATTAATGTACTTGATCCCTAACTTACTCCTACTCTCCTACTTCCCAAGTTAGTTTTCTAGTTACTTGTCATACTAGATAATGAAAAGCCAAGCACAAGGGCTAGGTCACCAGGTGGATTAAGATGTGCACCCACGGTCCAAGTAGTCTCTACTAGTGCACTTCCATGTGAGGCCGAGGGGGGATATCTATCATGCTTTCCAAGATGGGGGAGTTCCTGATGCTCTAGATCCACGTCTTCTACGTGAGCTATAAATCCTTCATGATCCATCTCTCTCCTCCATGCCATACTCTCTACAATGGAACACTACTTCTCTATCTCCCTCTCACGTGCCTCATTATACTTAAGCCAAATTTCCTCTCTCTGTTTCTCTATTGCTAGGTATTCCATCTTAAACCAAACATATTCCTTCCCTCACGCGTGGTGAAGTTTACTTATCCATCGGTTTACTCTCTAGGTTCAAAGTTACCATTAAGATCTTGATAGCCAGTGGAATACCTTACAAATATGTTCCTCTTGTATACTGAAAAAATAGGAATTCAGCTACCTCTGGGCAAGAGTATGTCAAAATTGAATATTCTATAATATAACTATTTTAAACACCATGAAACCACATATCCACTGTGCGAGTCCAGATCAGATCAACATCATAGAGGGCCTAAAATTCTTCCTGTGTCTATATAAGTGTGTGATACCTCTAATTCCATTGAGATGCATAATCAGTAAGCCACTTGTATAGTTATACTAGAAAGATAATGAAAAAAATCTCATATAAGCTGTCATACAGGTTTTGTTCTACCCAAGTGCGTGCGTTAAACTCAGATCCACTACTGAACCACCACGTATATTCTTCCTCCATATCGTGTATCCATTCCTCAATACTTGTTAGAGTTAACCGATACATCTTCATTGTGAACCATCTTGAAAACAACTAAAAAAGAGGTCCTGAAAATGAAACCAATGATGTAACCTATAATTTACCAGATAACATCCTAGTCGCGCTAGCACATCACTCAACCTTGATTGAGTTCTCACCCAAAGCACACAAAGGTACCAGGTCCCTCTTTAGGGTTACTGTAACAGGATGTTAACATGATGAAGGAATAACCATATAGATTCATAACTAATCCATCATTCTACTATACATGCTACCCTAAGATCTATGAAAGAACAAGCTTAAACAATAATCATTATTGAATTAATAACATGCACTATTCAACTACACACAGAATGACACTTAGATTCATCCAATATCTTCCATCTACTAATAAGTATAGAAGCTCCTTACAGTATTTTCAATCTACACCAATGTGCATATGGAACTGATACAATTGTTTAATCATATGCATATATTCTCTGTTACACATACATACATACCTCTCTCTATATCTCTCTACCATGTACCTAACATCATATATATAGTGTGGGGACTTGCCCTTCACCACTTATCTATTCCAGAAATAGGCCATATGCTATTGATAGCCACAAGAAATTTATAATCATAGTCACACATGCAAGTGTTCTATCTATAGTCCTCTTGTAGTTAACTGAAGTGTCAATTCTATTCTCAATTTGTCTCCATGCAAAAATTCTTTGAACCACTTCTCCAAAGATAGACAATGCATGATGCACATGTCTCCACCTCGCTGATGTGTTCTACATGCCATCTTCTAAAAATAGGTCTTCATGCTCAAAATCAGATGAGTCCTGAAATCTGAACTTGCCTTCCGCACCCTTGGTTTTGGGCATTCTATCCCACATGGACTCCTTGTGTGATCTTTGACAAGTATTCTTTGATCAACAAGGGAAAATCCTATATGGCCCCTTCTCTCTCACCCATGTGAGAGGGCCTTTATGAAATTTATTCTATCTCTTAAAAACCTACTAGATAAAGATGGGATACAAAATAAAATTAAAAAAAAATTATGATTATCTTACGCTTGGCCAAAGGTTGATGTGGATGGTCTCTATGACCCCTACCAACCCCTATATATCTATCTAGGATGGGGTTTGACTTACAAGAGAGTACTCAACCTCTTCTATTGCACACCTATATATTTTTTATGGGTGTTAAGGGGTCAAGGAGAGGGAAGAGGATAATTTGGATTAGATATTTAATATAGATGATTATATATATATATATATATATATATATATATATATACAATGCTTTATTACATCTATAATTTTCTTATCTATATAATGTTTGAAAAAATATAGATCATAAATGTGATATGAATGAGCCTATATAAAATCATGGTGATCCCAACTATATCTATTAGGTTGAGGGTGGTTCATTCAATCCTAAAATAAAACTATGCCTATTTACCCTATACCTACCTCCATATAATGTAGGGGATATAGGGCCATTACCCCTATCCATAACCCCACTATTGGTCACAATATAGAGACACGAGTTGGTCACCATATAGAGACACGAGTTGGTCACCATATAGAGATAGGAGTGGTTTCCATATAGAGATTTAATTTTTAGTGTTATAGGATAAGGTAGAGAGTTATCGTTATATGGGACCTTGATAGATTATCCATATATCCCAAAGTATTCTATCTATATATTCAAAGAGTATGTGCTTTCACAGATGCACATCACCTTAAGAGCATATCCTTTGGGAATATATATACCCACTAGGTTTAAGATTGAAGCCCTTAATATATAGATATGAAAGCACAAATATTTTGAACACATCTATATAAATGATTAAACTAAGTATATATAGTTATATGTATGTAGGGACCTCATACACACACACACACACACACACACACACACACACACACACACACACACACACACACACACACACACACACACACACACACACATTTGACTATAAATGTCACCCTCTATATGGTATAGGGTGATATATTGAGGATTTACCTTGACTATGAGGGCGTAAGGGTTGAGTGACCACTAGGATTCCTTCACCAACTATATGGAGAGAGTAGGACATTATTACCCAAATATAAATATGGGGACCCATAGTTTAGATTTAAAATATCCCCCCTTATCCTTCTTGTTATATAGAGTAGGCCATTCGAGGAGGAGCATAAGACATCCTCATTTCCATATTAGTAGAATGAGTAGTTATAGGAGCTAGCTATATAAAATATAGATAATTAAAATTATAATTATAGAAAACCTAGGATGAGATGGATAATCACATCGATTAGAGATAATTAGGGGATGGGGGAAACTTAATAAGTTATTTTGGGATCAACTATCAATAATCATCCAAATAAAAATAGACATATTTTTGTCACTCTATCAATATTGGTAGGAATTTGGGCCGAGATTAATCAGATTAGCTTTGTTACCTTTCTATAGTATATTTTATTTGGTAGTCCTACACACACACACACAAACACACATCTGTGTGTGTGCTAGAAATTCCCTCCCCTTGATTGAGAAATCAATCAACTACCCCAATTCCCTTTCCCTATAGATATAAATAATAGGGGTGAACCTTTATCTATATATGGGTTTGCTACACTATATTACTCTATGATCACCCCTCAATTTCACTATATATGGAAATTGAGTGGATTTCTATGCTACAATCACCACTCACATTCCATATATAAATCCACTATACCATATATATATATATATATATATATATATATATATATATATATATATATATATATATATATAAGAGGGAAGGGCACATTATTCATATTTTTATATAAGAGGCACCATATTGAGTGGTTTTATATGCTACAATCACCACTCACCTTCCTTAGATAAATCCACTATACCATATATCTATGAGAGGGAAGGGCACAATATTAATATTTTTATCAAGAGGCATCATTTCAGTGAAATTTCCTAACAACCACTAACCTTCAAAATATCCTAGTGATTGCTATCTACAAAAATTATGCTGAGGCATAGCCTAAGGACCACTAGTATTTGATTATCCTAGTGACCGCTAGTCTCTGAATATCCTAATGAATGTTAGCCTACAAAAATGGATAATTCCATTTGTGAGAACTTATCCAAATTTGTAAGGGGTGAGAATTTTGGATAACAAGATGCCCAACATAAAACTACTTTTGCTACTCATTGGGCCACCTTTTACTATTAGCTCATGCCTTTTGTCCTCAATAATACAAAAACAACATATCTGTAGACACCCAAAATTGGGTCGCAACCCTAAAAAATCACCTTTGATTAATTAATTTAATATTATTCCCCCACCATGACCACTTGCACTCATTTTAATTAATTTAATTATCAAAATTAAGTTAATTATCTAACTCACTTATACACCTCACTTATCCACCTCACCCTAGACCCATTTTAAACCTATTAATTACCCTATACCAAGTCCCCGCTGGTCCTAACCAATTGGGACTCTTTCCAACCCTAACTATGCATGTCCCGCTAATCCTCTAACTACTTTCACACTCTAATTTATGCCATTTAACACTCCAAACTTGGACTATGCCAAAGACCATGCCAAATTTGGGAGAAAAACCCTATTTTCCAACGCTAACCAAAGATAGTAATCCCTTGTCTAGTGCCATTCCCTAACCACCATCGATTACCTTAAAAAAGAGTTTCTAACTCTTTGCATGAGTTATTCAATTCATTCATTCATTGAAGCTTTGGAATTCTAACTCTCGAGAATTCAAGCTACCAGATGATGAACCAGAGCCCATCAGATCTTCACCAACATCTAGTCATCTCATCTATAGCTTCGGATCGTCATAACAGAGAAACAACCTCCATTTCCATGACACTAGACACATTCCCATATCTCCCATGAATGCTTGCCAATGATCAACCACCTTGAGATATAAATGTTATCAAATAAGAAATTCATTCTTATTTGTTAAGATTTTGTTTTGATCTTAAGTCTTTCTTTTACGTCTTCCATCTAATCCTTCTCTATCCCAAATACCACAATTCACATGTTTACCACCTATTCCATCAACCTGAACTATTTCACCCATCCTAGCACCTCTACCACCCTTGTTGAGCCTTAACAATAATCATATCATCCTTCCTGAGTCCCCTCAACTCTTTGTACAATCACAAAGAGACCCAAAAAACTTGTTTTTAATATTGTGATTATATTTCCCCTACCGACACCGGTCGTGCAACCGACATCCGTAATTTTCTAGTACCGACATAAGTCGCCTAACCAATGCCGATCTTTGTGATTGGTAATTTTTTTTAGAACAGTGAGATCATAAATTTCACCAAACAACCTAGAATCATTCCAAAACCTTTCCTAGACCTTTCCTAACACATCAGTGACCTTTCCCAACTAGGACAACACCTTTCCTAATACTAGATTACTTTGTATTTTTAGTAATTTACTTAATCTAGTGTATTGATAATGTTTTAAGACACCTAAATCAAAGTGTTAACAATAGGAAATTTACTTCTCGCATTTATTTTCATTAATTTGATAAAACAATGGATTAAAACCATCTAGGAAGTATCATACTTCTCGGAACTAGCATGTTCTAGGCAGTCCACTTCCATACACTATTTAACTCTCTCTTGTGGTCTTGTTATGATTTACAGGTAGTTCCTCCTAGCTAAAAGGAAGCTGTCACATTCAGTCTGATCAAATTCAAAAATGCGCGCAACATTCTCCCGATAATTCATAGGTATTACTCCTATGCCAATTACCCGTATGTATTTTATCTCATTACTTTGAGGTGAAACATTTTGGCATGCCCGGTGGGACACCTTCTTGTGGGTTCATTGAATTTTTTTCATATAGGGAATTGTGTTTTTATTTCTTTTCTAAAAAATTCACATTAAATTTCTCTCTAGTAAATCTTCCCTTCTTCTACTTATCTAAAGGAAATTAATGTTTTGGTGTTTAAAAAGAATTATTCTTACTTTCTTTTGCACTTACATTTAGTGAAATATCATCCTCTTAACCTATTCTCTATTTGCTACATCCAATTTCACTTTCGATTTGGGCTTAAAAATATCTGCATTTCATCCTTTGTATATTGCATTAGATCACCTAAATTTATTTGAAATCTATATACTGGAGGTCATGACCATTTGATGATTGGTGGGAATTAATCACAGTTCACACCTTGTGCACACACACCCCTATCTAAATCACTCTAAAAATTTACTCACTTCTTAAACATCTTCCTTCCTAGAAATCTCCATTAACAATTAACAATCAGATTGGCGGTGGATCCAACTAGTGTTCTATTCAGTCATCATATCATAGTTAGACCTCACATACTGTGAAGTATATATTGGGGACACTTAGCCAAAATACACCTAAAACCAGCCATAGAATGCTTACAGGGTACCCTTGTTGACCAAAAAAATAATTCTACTCATAGTCAGTTTTAAATTGTATAAGCCACTTAACATTAAAATTTGAAGCATAGGATTGACGTGTTTTGTTAGCTTTTGACTGTTAAATATATTTTTGAGAAGTGATGTCATTTCTTCTTATTTTTCTTATCCTTCATACCCCACCATCATAACTGGTGTATTTCGGTTAATTCTAGGCGTGTTAGGACTCATCACTGTCTTACTCAGTTCCTAGGTTGGTGTTTTCATTTGAATTAATCACCTAAAATTTAAATTTTCATCATCTTCTCAGATTCCACAGTAACCAACATCATTTACCTCTTTAATTGAATGATCGACATTGGTTCCCTATTTTTTTGGTTATTTCTCCCAGAACAGTATTTGATTCACATCTAGATATTTCTTGTGACATGTTTTTGTGATTTATCACATTTCTGAGTCTCTGTTACCATAAGTAGAGTTTAGATCTACCTGATTTACATTCTTCATCTCCAGATAAATAAATTTTCCATTTACTCACAATCACTGGCATATGTCCAGTGACCAACATCAATTATCCCATCCTACCGGCGTTGGTTATCCTACTGACTTCGGTTACCCTACTGACTTCGGTCTCTGTGTTTTGATTTTTTTGTCAAAACAACGACCAACTTTCATTTTCTATATTTCTTTTATCTTCTTTGGTATAGTGCTTTATCTAAAGCACTCTATCTTTTCATTCAATTAATTAGCCCAGGAATTTCTCCATCATTTGTCTATCAACATCAAACCATGATTGATTTGTATTTGATGTGCCAAAACAAAGACGTATCTATCACATATTTTATCACATGTTGGCATAGAATTACCAATTATCTCACCTTTCAAATTCCATAAACTGAGCTGATATAGTTGTTTACTAGGGATTGTGTCAGAAACATCTCTCCAACTCTCCAAGTTCAAACATTTCAAACATTTGACGAGGCATTCACCATGGCTCAAAAGTTAGAAATCCATGCTATTGAAGAGAAGACACTAAAATTGCATAAGAAGAACACTCCATTCAAATAAAACGACCCTTCTTCTTCTTCCAAACCACAAAAAAATCATTCAAAAACCAAAGGATCAACCAATATGGTGGTCCTGAAATCTGGTCCATCTCATCCATCCAACCAACCAAAACCATCTTCTACTCTTTCTCATGTTCAGAACTTTCAATACAAGCATGAATAACAAATATATACTCCCATAGGAGAACCTTACTCCGAAGTTTTGGAAAAGCTTCTAAATGCAGGAGCCATAATTATTCTACCCATCAAATCACATACTATTTTTGACCTTCTATCTCTTGTTCCTGTATGGTATAAGGAGAATGATTACTACAATTATCACCATGTCAGAGGTCATAGTGATGGTAATTGTAAAACTTTCAAAAATATCATCCAAGAAATGTTGGATAATGGAGATCTTATATTGGATAACTCCAATGCACCGGCTAACCAAAACCTCCACATCTTTAAGAAGCCATTTCCAAATCACACTCCATCATCCAAGCAAGCCAACAAAACCTTAACCAATGATACTAACATTCGAGAGGTGCATGTCGTTTTTGATACCATAACAACCCCTTCTATTCTATTTCCTCCCATCCCATAAATTGAGTAAATCCTTGTGCGAGTTATTCCACCCATGGAGTATTCCACCTCATCCTATCCTCTACCCCATGGAGGATTCAACCTTATCTACTGAATTTCATCTACCGAGACAACCCACTGTCATCTATCCCTTCATCTACGGAGGCATCTACCCCACTCGTCTCTCTACCTGTTGAGAAACCTACATCACTCACTCTTATACCCATGGAGGAGCCCAGCTTACCCATTTCTTCACCAATCAAAGAGTCTACACCATCCACTTTTCCCCCTCCTCTTCCCATAGAAGATATAATTTTAGCATCTCTTCCTGATTGGTGACAAATCCCCAATGGATTTTAAAGACCCTATCAATTGGTCTATCTTCTCTTCTACCCATAGAGTTTGATAGCCAACCATTTCCCTATCTCATAGACGTCAGATTTATTTATAGGGATTAGTACCAAATTATCATCATCCCCCTTCACTTCTAAGCCATTCTTCCATTTGGCTGATCGCTTGGAGTGTGTCAACTATTCCATGCTTTGGGGGCACCTTCAATTTCCCATATCTACTCAAATGCAAATGTTGTCCCCAGACACTTCAACAATTTATCATCAAGTGTTCAAGATAACTAAATCCATCACACCTGATCTAATTATAGTAGCTTCTTTTGTATCATCCTCACCTACACCCAAACCTTTACAGTTACCCAAATAACCACATGCACCAAAACCTCTACCTAAACCCATACCTTCACATGCACCCAAACCTATGACTACAGTGGAGGATGTGCCGACACCAAGTCTAGTCCATCCTCTAGTGAATATCAATTTAGCCACCTCATCCTAAACTATCACTAGGCCTATCCCCTCACCTAATAGGAAGACCCAACATCTTAGGCCTCGTACCCTAGTTTCTCCCACTTCTCCTCTTTCACCTTCACCACTTCCATCCATCTTAGGCCCCTGTAGACACCAAAATTAGGTCATACTCCCCTTAAACCCGGTTAATGAAATTAACCATATCCTACCTATTCATATCCCCTAGTGCACATGTTAATTAAACTAATGATCTTAATTAAGTTAATTAATATCCTCACTTAACCACCTCATCGAGACACCTCACTTAATGACCTACTCAAAACCTCATTAAAGACCTAAGACCGAGTCTAAACCTATCCTAAACTAACTAGGACTTAGTCTAAAACTAGACTTAACTCATATTAACAAACCTAAAAGGACTCCTACTTATCTTACCATGATCTATCACTTAAGACTCAACAAAAGGTTGGAGATCACACTGAAAATATCAACAATTTGGCTATTTTTGGCCAACCTAGATATTCCCACCTTGAATGACATCAGTTATATCTCAACCGACACCATTCACCTAATCGTGGTCGGTTAGGTTAAATACATTTCCAAAATCCTTAGCATGAGTTAGTAATTCGATTCAGGATCTCATTTCTTCTAGAGACTTGGAGCAATTGAATTTCTTTAGCACTCATGAAAAAGAAGAAACACATGAGTGCTACCAACATTGGTCACCATTCATCATCCTCGTTATGATCACATATTCATAAATGAGAGGCATGGAGATCTGAACCACCGTGGCACAAACAAACTAACTCTTCTCTCTAGATATCTATTATCACCATCTTGATCACCTACATCCTCCAATCATTTTTTAGTAGTTCCTCCTAGCCAAAAGGGAGCTTTCACATCCGTTCTGATCCAAAAGTCATCTACATGTGCATTCGACTTTCAACCAATATTACAAAAAGTATTCCTCTTTGGCCTTTTAACCCTTATCTATTTCTTTAATCTACTAAGAAACCTGTTGAAACATTTTGGCATGCCCTGTAGGACCCATCAAAGGTTCCTTTGAATTTGTTCATTCCTAGGAAAAAATTGTGTGTTTATTTCTCTTTGAAAAGTATTCACATTAATTTTCTTCTCTGGAATCTTCTCCTTCTTTCCATTGACTAAAAGAAATCATACTTTTGGTGATTTAAAAAATAACACGGTCTTCATTTCTACTGCATTGCATTAGTGAAAGATAATTCCTCTTCATTTTCTCCATTTGCTACATCGAATATAATTGTGGATTTTGTCTTAAAACATTTGCATTTCACTCTAGTTTTGTTGCAATTTTAACTCACATTAGTTTGAGGGAAACATATACATTGGAAGTCATGCCTAGCTGATGGTTGACTAATTTAATCATAGTTAACTTGCACACTCTCTATACCAAACCACTTAAATAATTTACACATCTTCTTAAACATCCTCCTACCTGGAAGAAGTTTTCAATGATCACATGATCAAAGGATTGAAAGTGGATGCCTAGCTAGTTTCTTTGTCCAGTCATTATCTCAGAGAAAGGACCTCCCCTACCAAAAAATTTACTTGAAACCATTATTATATCTTGTCTTTCATAGGACACCTTCTATCAAACCAAAAACTATTTTATATTCACAAGTCAATCTAAAATAGCATAAGCTAAAACATTAATTCACCCATAAGATTTTGTGTTTCTTATTTTTTTCCTGAATTGTGTTTTGAGTGTGAGGTTGTTTTCTCCATTTTATTTCTTCCTTTCACACTCCAAAATCATAGTTGGTGTATTCCAACTATTTCTGAGTGTGTCAGGATTCATCATTACCATACTTAGGTTTCTGGGTTGGTATTTTATCTAATCTAAGTCACTAAATCCCATTTTTTCTCATCTTTTCAAATTTCACAGTGATCGACATCAGTCTAGGGAGCATCACTAGTTTACATCTGACCATCATCAGTTACCTAACCATTGTCAGTTTCCTATTTTTTTGGGTTATTTCACCAAAACATCACTCATCAATTTTTTTGTTCTTTCTGGGACTTCTTAGATACATCATCATACCTCTGGATGTTTTAAAATCACTGTAAAATATAGGATTTACTTCATTTATCATCAGTTATTGCCTCATTTGCAAATCTTTTGATTTTCCATAGTAACTGGTATCGGTCACCTTAACCGTCATTGGTTAACCCAACCAACGTTGGTTACTGTGTTTTAAATTTTTAATTAAAACAACATCAATTTTCACCTGTTGGAACTATTTTTCTCCATTTATTTTGTTTTTCTGTGTCATTTATAGAGATTAGAGTTCCAAGCATACACAAACTCACATGGTTTTGAATCATAGTCATGCCAATGCCCTTGTATTCCACGCAAGCCTTCAGCTGCTCCCACCAAGCCCATCACCACCTTCCATCCTATCACCTATGGATCCTACTCAACCCATTATTATCAGTATCGATGACAAGGAGTTTGCAATACTCCTTGACCACAACCCCCACTGCCTTAGAAAATTATATTTCCCATTCATCTACTTGGGATTCATCAGGAAAACTAGTATATGACATGCCTGAGTCCATACCCCTACCCTCACCCCCACTTTTGTGTCGGATAGTACTAACTTGGCCTTACCTTCTTCCACTTTACCACTCGTAGTATCCCAGCTTAACCCACATCATCAATATCTTCATCACCTACAACATCAGTCGCACTTTTGATGTTGGTTTCTCCCATGGTGTCAACCATTCCTTCATCAGCCACCTTTATCATAACCTCGTCTATACCTGCCACCTCATATATATCTATTGCATCGCAGAAGCCCATGGTGTTGGAAGCTCATACTCCATTCTAAAAAATTGTCCTCTCCATCCCGTAGTCTTTACCTCCAATCACTACATCCACCCCACCTACTTACACATATCACCAACAACCACCTATCTCGTCTATTTCCTATTCTGATATTTTTTTCCTGCATTTATTCCCCCCTCACAATTCTTGTACTCGCCACCACCATATATTGGGATGTTGTCCTCATCCTACATTCACCATCTACCCCCTTATATTACAGGGGGTGCTTAGTCATCACAACCTACCAATGACCTTATTAAAATGATGATGGAGAAGATGCAAACATTAGAAGCATCAATTTTTGACTCTTACAACTCTTTAGCATATGATGAAATCTGTAATGAGCCCATTCATTTGTCTATTTCCATTCGTCCATACCCTACACATTGGGAAATGCCCAAATTTAATTGGTTTAACAACAAAGAGGACATGTAGCAACACTTGTGGTCTTTCAAACATGGGTGTTATTTAATCACTCATAACAATGCTCTACTCTTGCAGACATTCCCAATGTCCTTAACATGACCTACATTGGATTGATATAGTGGTTTACCTCAACATTCCATTTACTCATTTAACCAAGTGGTTCAAGCCTTCTTGGACCATTTTTCAATTAATATCGTCAAGAAGGTCACCATGACTGACTTGTACTCAACAAAATAATATGACGATGAGTCTATCACAAATTTTATCACTCACTGGTGGATCTTCATCAACCATATTACATTCTATCTACCTCAAACTAAGCTTATAGGGTTATTCACTAGGGCTTGTGACAGGAACATCTCACCAAATATCCAATTCTAAACCTTCTGTACCTTTGATGAAGTGTTCACCATGGCTAGAAAACTTGAAATCCATACCATAGAAGAGAAGAAAATTCAATTACATAACAAAAATGCTGCATTCAAGTCAAATGAGACATCTTCCTCTCCCAAACCCCAAAACAATTATTCCAAAGCTAAAGGATCTACCAACGTGGTAGTTTTACAATCTGGCCCATCTCACACATCCAATAAATCGAAACCTTCTTCCAACCTCTCTCCTATTTAAGCTTTCCAGTTGAGGTGAGAGAAATGAAAGTACATTGCCATAGGAGAGCCCTATTCATCGGTTTTAGAAAAATTCTAAAAGATGGAGAAATTTCTCTTCCACCCATCAAACCACATAGTGGGTTTGACCCTGGTCATCCTATGCTTACATGGTACAAGCAACATGATTATTGCAACTACCATCATGTTAAAGTTCATAACAATGGTAATTGTATAACCTTTATAAAATTTTTCCAATAAATATTAGACAAAGGAGATCTCATCTTACACAATCCAAATGCACCGGCTAATCAGAACTTGAATTTCTTATAGAAGCCATTTCCTAATCGTACCCTGTCATCTAACCAAACTGGAGTACCTGTGACTAATGACAGTTATGTCTGTGAAGTTCATGTTTTTTTGAAGTCGTACCAGCCCTTCCATAATTTCCTCTTATCCCCTCTATCAAGGAGATTCTAGCACGAGATCCTTTACCCACAGAGGAGCCTATTTCATCTACTCTTGCACCTATAGAGGAGTTCCCTTTATCTCCCCATTAACCCACGGAGGAGACCACAATATCTTCCGATGCTATTTCATAACTCCCCTCGCAACCTAATGAATAACTTGTGGTCTTAACTCTCTTACCCATGAAAGATTCATGTACACCCCCCTCTCTACCAAAAAAGGAACCTACCTCATCCCACCTGTCATATCCCTTACAAATAGAGGATTTTTTATAAGCGCCACTGCCTGTTGGTGACTGTTATCCAAAATTCACCCCTCAAGGTAATTTTGATAACATGCATCAAATTATTCAGTCCCGAGCAAGTAAGATTGATTCGAGGCCCAAAATCATGTTTTTCGGGGTCCCCTCGGCCCTTTTCTAACTCTCTCATCTAAGAAGAAATGCCAACAAGTTGCAGAAAATGGAAAAAATGCAAAAAATAAGGTTGCAGGACTGTTTTAAACCAGTTCGGGTTGTACCGAGGTTCGTTATACAAAGCTTGGGGCCGAAAAAGTAAGAAAATTGGCTAAGTCAGACATTTTTGTCCCAGGCGGTCTGCGGGATAGTTGGGACGTCAAGATGTGGGGGACGCGAAAAGCCGAAATGGCCAAAAAAAAAGAAAAATCACCTAAGTCTTTTGTTTCACGCGGTTTGGGACAGCCGGGACAAAAGTACGCGAGGTACGTGTGTGACGCAAATCGGCCGATTTACCGACAGACAATCCATTTCAGGTGGTTCAGAGATATTTGTCTTAGGCAGTCTGTGGGATGGTTGGGACAAAGGTACGCAAGGGATGGGTGGGACGCGAAAAGGTGAAAAGGCCGCAAAAGAGACAAGGAGTCCCGTGGACGCGTGGGACACGAAAAGGTGAAAAGGCCACAAACAGGAACAAGGAAGCCTGAATCGGCCGAAGCAGTAGATTTTCATCCGCGGGACGGTTGGGACAAAGGTACGCGAGGGATGCGTGGGACGTGAAAAGGCCACAAAAGAGACAAGGAGGCCCGCGGACGAATCAGAACGTGCCACTTGTCAGAAGGGGAAGAAATTTGAAAAAATTGCTAAGTGTTTGGCGCAAGGTAAAATTTTGAAAGGAGGCCTACAGACGAATAAAATCTTGACACGTGTCTTCACCATCGACCCAGCAGAGCGGGGAAAAAAATAGAATTTTTTGACAAAATGTTTTGCCAAAAGTACAAAGGGCGAGTTTTGGCCCGCTGCCCCGCCACCGAATGGAAGCTTGTGGCCAATCAGGGCCTGACACGTGTCATCCAAGTGGCGGAGCACGGGGAAAATTTAAATTTTTTTCCAAAATGCAAAAAAGAGGTAAAATTCAAAATTTTTCCGGCCGATTCTGTTTTGGGCCTTTTTTTGCCCTAAATCTTCAAATGGCCATGAATTTCGATCCAGAGCTCAGATTTCCACGTTCTTTATATCAATGGAAAGATGGTAAAATTCTCTACATGATTCCATGGTCATTTTTGCATTTTGGTTCATTTTGGAGAGAGAAAATCAAAAAACACCTCTGGCACGTGGTAATGGCCAGAAATGACGTTTCAACAACCAGGTTTAATGCAGAATACAGTCTGCCGCTTTTAAGTTTGCTAGGGTTCTCACCTACCGCCATAATGAGATGAATTAAATGCAACCTAGAGGTGGTTGGGGTAGATTTGGATTTCCTCTCTCTTCCCTCTCTCATTCTTCCTATAAATTGTAAGGAGGGGCTTCTTTCTAAATGTTGGACATTCTTGTTTTGCCCCTCCCTTCTTCTCTTCGGTAGGTGAATTTGTGGAGTTCAAACCTCCCATTTAAAACTGAAATGCAACTTTACCTCTTAGGATTTTGTATTGTATTGTATCAATCTTTGGAGCAAGTAATGCATGTATGTGGATGATTCTCAACCCTCTCTATGTTCATTTGCATCCTCCTGATCTTTCACTACAAATTTTGTTATTTGTGCATGATCTTGCATCACATTTTAATGGTTTGTGTTTATTATCAAGATAGGTGTTCTTCATTCCTCGATACATCACCTTTGTTAGTTTAGGTTCATTTTTATGCATCTTCTTACCCTATCTCCTTGGCAAGCTAGATTAGGTTTTTGAGTAAACCCTCTACATTTTTATGTGTGCATCTAAATAGAGGAATAGGAACCGACCTTCATCCGGAGAGCTTTTCCAATTTTGCAAGGTCCCACACTTGGGAAAAGATCCATGTTATGCAATCGTACTGAGAGTCTCAACCCATCGAGTTTCAGACACTTAGGGGTGCTGTGATTTCACACTAACAGTGACAATTCCCCATCATCCTTCCAGGATCAAGTTGATTTTCTCTCGGCTCTCTAACCCAAAAATTCTGAAGCCAACCAGTTCCCTATCTCACATACATAGTTTACAGGGATTACTACTAAGTCAACGTCATCTCCTCTTATAACAATTTCATTTTCATGCCTGGAAGACCTCTTGGATTATGTTAATAATTCCATGTTTTGGAGACCTCTCTGGCTACCCTTTTTAACCCAAATGCAAATGTGATCTATTGATACCTCTATGATTTATCCAAAGATATTTTAGACAATCCAACCAACCATGCCCATACCGGTCATAACCACTTCTTATTCATCACCCTCACCTACACCTAAACCTTTACCAATAATCAAAACTTATCCTATGCCTAAGAGCTTACCTACACCTACATTTTCCCCCACAGCCAAAACCATCACCACATTGGGAGTCATGCCAACATCGAGCCTAGTCCATCCTCTTATCAAATTAGACTTAGCCATATCTTCCCAAGTTCATGAAAAAACTATTCCCCCATTTAAAAATAAAAACCAACCTTCTAGGTGGTATACACCGGTTTCACCCACTACTCCTTTGTCACTATAAACAATTCCCTCCATCCTAGTACCTTACCTGTAAACCTTGGCCAAGAAACCTCATATCTAAGGAAAAATAGAAGCACAATATCCCGCTTCTTCATCATGATATTTTATTACACCCAACTTACCTACACAACACACACCTTTGGTGTTACACACCTTTGGTGTTACACACATATTTCTTACCACCTATACCCCCACCACCTACATTAACCTCATCAGTACCTATGAGATTTCTTTCTTTCAACCCATACCTTCTACATTGCATCTTTCAGCAACCTTCACCTTGCCTCCTTTATCACATTGGTTAACTCATCCTCTTCTGCCATCTGCCCTCCCTTCCACATCACCTATTCCCTCCTCACCTTAACCCAGGAATGTGTGACCAAAATTAAAAATCCCACAACACCTTCTATTGCTAGTTCATCTACTGCACATGTACCCAAGAAGGTACAACCAAAATATAAAAAATTACCACCTACCAAACCAATGGTCAAACCAATTTCACATCCAAATCCACCTCTCAGGATGCCTCTCCCACCAAAATCACCCAAAATTCAATCCAGACCCACACTCACCTCACATTTTGATCCATTGGCAGGGTCTTATGCCAAAATTCTAGCTAACCTTTTAGAGGCCTCCATCATCATATTACCCCCCCTTAGAACTTATGACCCAATCAAACCCAAACCAAAAGGGTTCAACAATAAAAAAATGTGCACCTACCATCATGTGTTAGGGTATGATGTAGAAATTTGTAAGGATCTTAAAACCATTCTCCTTCAATTGTGTCCTCCTGAAGAAAATTTTGATGACTATGATCTTCTAGATGAGGAACCTGTTCCACCTCCACCTATCACCACACATCCTTACCCACTACCTATTCAATGACCTTCATCTACACCTCCACAAAATTTTTATCCACCTCCAAAATTTGAGATCAATATGGTCCGTATAAGAGAGCCAGCCAAAACCTTATCAAAATGCTAATGTGCCATACTCATTTCACAAGGCTCTCATCCCGCACTAGGTTTTTATCCATCATGTCATTATAATTTTCATGACACACCTTCTCCATTTTCCCCTCTACCTCATATTAACATGATCTAAGAAACTACTCGCACTCAGAAAGACAAAGGAAAGGAAAAGGAAATAATCCCCTCTGCCAATCCTATGCCTAATATACCATCTACACTCACACCAAAAATCACCATTCAAGGACCCACATACCCTATTTATGATGGGTTCACCCATCGTACAATGATAAAACAATTACACCAATCCCCTCTAAAAATGTCTTTGTACGACCTTTTCCAAACCTCTGAGTCTCACCGACAGGCTCTCATGGAGGTTATACAATCTATTGAGGTTTTACCTAATGACCCATCTCTTATGGCATCCATGATCATTGCTCAACAAGTGGCATCTATCACCACTTCATCACTTTCTCTTTCACCCGATACCACTCATCAAGTAGCCACTCTCAGTTTCATTGACAAAGAGATTGTACCTCTCTAATCAGATGATCCTGATCCCGCCCTATTCATCTCCATCTACATTAATAATATACATGTTTGATGCATTATGATAGATGGAGGTTCAAGCAGCAATATTATATCTTCCCATGCATATAACCAAATGTGCATCCCCGCCAATTTCATGCATAATAACCTAGTTATGATGCATTCATTTAATGATTCCATAACTTTGACCCTTGGCACCATCATTCTCCAAATTCACATGGTCCCTAGGTACCGATCCAAAATTATTCTACATCTTAGAGGGGGAATTATAGTACAACCTGTTATTTGGGTGATTGTTGTCGCCAAATCACTACACCCTCCGAATGGCCAGGATGTGAATAAGACGTTCGATGTGATTGAGACACATGGGATCACCTCTCAAGCTACAGGACTTGGGCTCGAGGTGAACCTCCGAAGAAGGCTGGCTTCCTCTTCCTAAAATAAGTGCTGTACTACTCCTAGTGTAATAAAAATGATTATCTAGTCCTATGCTAACATTTTCATGGGGTTTTAGGGAAAGAGATTTGCAGAAATGAAACTATAATAGGGATGGTGATGCACGAAATAAAGGGTGTCTTTAGATTCAGGAAGGGTTAATTTGAAGAGGGTGTGTGCACCACAGGTCAACTTCACCTACTACAACTTAGAGAGGGTACATGATACCACAAACTAAGAGACACGCGTTCCCTTTGTTAAACTTTATCAGACCGAGAAATATACCAGTTTCCCAGTGAAGAAGGATGAACTCAAGAAGGGTGAATAGACACCACAACACAACTGCATGCAATACTTCACCACTCGATAAGCACAGAACTCCAAGAACCTGTAATAGAACTTAAACTTGCATAGTGTACCTGCAAGTACGAGAAAGGCACAAAGAAGCATAAAAAGATGAAAGGACCGAGACTAGTCACAAAACACACACTCTTATTGCTTCAATAACATGCATAATATATCATACATTCAGAAGAGGCAATAGTTGCCATTACAGTCTTGAAGAGGAGGCTTGAAAGTTCTCTCAACACACAAGAACAACTTGCAAAAGAGAGAGGATTCTTGAAAAGTATACACTCGCCTGAGATATCTAACTATCCAACTTGTCTGAACTGTTGGAACCCTTTGAAATGAGCTTCCAACTTACATTTATAGAAAAATATGTGAGAAAGAAGAGGAAATGGTCATAATTACATTCCTAAAATGAAGGCCCATGATGTATTTATAACAGTTAGTTGAACCACCTGAGAAGGTTCCATCATGGGTCATTAATTGCCTGATGACCTAGTCTTATCAATTAATTAAAAGAATATTTAAATAATAATAATAAATATTATTATTAAAATATTTAAATAAAAATATTAATTTAATTAACATAGTGTCGGGACCCCCTCGTTGACTCGTTTGAATTGAAGAGGAGGGGGGTCCATGTGGATAGAGTCTGCACAAATCTCAACTCAGTGAGCTTCGAATCCTCTAACTCGGTGTTGCAATTGATTTTGAACCCCACACCAACTCTTTCCTCGTCTTGGTAATCGGGCTCGTTTACATTGAGTCCTTCGAATGTTGAGCTATCAAACTTGTTTCTTATCATTTTACTCTATTAACTCGAAGCCATTTATGCATTCCACATTAAAATTTCATGAAACATCACCACGAGCTCCCTGCGAAGTCACCGAGCTCTTCATCCAGCAAACGATCTTACCTTTCCTGGGCTCAAACTCACTTGAATGTCGTGCTTAACCCAACATTTCTAAAAAGAATGGTTTTACCACAATGCTCATGGTTCTTCCTTATCATATAACACTTGCAGTAAGAATGTTTTAGCTTGGCCATAATAAGCACAATTGTACCTTCCAAATGATGAGAAAATGCCATTACCAATAAAGACCTAATGCTGCCATGATGATGACCCAGGCTCATGCCCATAACATGACGATAGACACCCTTAAGACTGATTTTTTGGCCAAAAAGCCCTTCGGTATTCTGGTAGTGCACTTGGAAATCTCGGCTCCAATCAACAATTATGCCACTATTGGGATCTTAGTATGGCATAGGTAGCTGTGAGCTAAACCATATACTCATTTTTCCAGAAACTAAAAAGATCCTTTATGTTACAATTTGCAACACATAAAATAAGCCCTTCAAAAAATACGTTGAAAACTTGGGGCAAACCAAAAGGACCTTGGAAAAATGTATAGGTAACAATCATATGAATTATTCCTTAGTCGTGGATAAAAGCTAATAGAAATAAGCTAGCTAATATTAGCTTGAAACTACAGTATAATCGTTCATTGTTAAAAACAAGTTTCTCTGAACCTGGTAAAAGAATATTTTTATTTTCTGATTGGACGTACATAATGGAAGGGTATAAATATTGCTTCTTCCCTCAGAGTTTCTCAAAGAGACCATTTACGAGTAACAAGGATGTAGCATGCAAAACGGTCCGACCAGGTATTTCAGAGTTGACCTTCACATTCAATTCGTTTCTAGGAGAAAACATGCTGAGCAATATGAATTGTTTCATTCTGCACCGTTTTAAACTTCCATCTCCTGACTCGAGAAAATTTTATGAAGCATTGAATAGTGTGACTCCAATCCATTGTATACAACAGTGAATATTTTTTTTCCTAGCTGTCTGCTTGAAGCGCTGAAAACGGCTTCTACTATACTGTAACATGTCTGTGCCTGTGCATGGGATTTTGCTGCAACCACCAAATGCTCAGAACTGTACAGAGGATGAGGAGAAGGTCGTGGCAGCTGGGAGAAGTATGCTGGCATAGGAAAACTGATCAGGTCAGACATCTGTTTGTTGCATTCGGTGAAACAGTATCAATGCTTCGTGAGGAAATGTGTGTCTTCTGTAAGCTGCAATTATGGTATTCCATGAGAAGGCATCTCTTTCATGTGAAAGCATATTCCTGGAAGTGTAGGTCCACAATAGTTGAAGATATGTAGACGGGTTTACAGGGATATGCTATGCGTGGTAATTAGAATGTGTGAAGCCTCCTTCACCTATCTCCGTGTCATACTCGATTTTGGCCAGGCTAGACAACCATGTCCAATCTTATTAAACACTTCAACTATCTCATTCCCACATTCCTTGACTTACCTTTTGTGTGACTCGCACAAAGACTCGGATCCTCCAATCTGCTTGGGGTTTTCATTATGGATAGCCATCATATTGTCTTCACTTGGCAGTTTGATCCGCTTTCTCCCATTCACAGAAGTTTGGTCATGGTTTACCATGGTTACATTTCCACTTGGCAATCTGATCCAATTTTTCCAACACAGAGTGAACAGCCTCAGCGTGGGAATAACAGCCTAGCCCGCCATCATCAAATTTCCACTTGGCATTGCTTGCCTTACTTCCCATGTTCGGGATTTCTTCTTTGGCTTGCCATATTTCCCACGATTTTCCTCCTGCTGAGTTTTCCTTCAACAGATTTGAGGATAACATTAAACTCTCAGTGAAAACATTTTAGCTATAGCTTGTAAGGTGTGATAATTCTGATAGAAATGTTTATGCCTAACAACTTAGTGACTCGTTGAAGATGCTCATATAATTACAAAGCAAATTGTGCCTCATGAATATTTTGATATGAAATAGTTCCACCTCTATGAGATTCACTTCCATGAGTTACACTGTAAAACCAGTAAGGTCTCGATAGAGAATCTTTGTAATAATTTTCATCAGGTCTCCCGGTAACACTCTCACTGTCACTTAATCGATTTTCAGAAAAATAACTTGAAGGAAAATCTTGAATTTGAGGATGCATTCGATGCTGATCAGATAACAACATTGGACAACTTACTTGCTCAAACAGGCTTCTACTATACTGCAACATGCCTGTGCATTGAATGCTCGGACCGCTTTGAGCATAGAACTGAAATTCTCCTAGGAAAGTGCCGTGAGGAAGTAATTGGCTATACGCAGCAGCTACAGGGTAGAGAAGTAAAATTATCTCAGAAAATGAGTGGCCTCTAGAGAGAGTTGATTGTGACAGCTGCCGCAGGGTGATCCCAAGGAACCGTTTGTGTTGGTCTTGATGTTCTAGTTGCATGCGACCACAGTCATGATCAGTTGTTGTAAAATCTTGCTGCTGTAGTAGAAGAACGAGATAAAGTTTTAGTTGAGTTGTCTCACCTTTTCATTTTGGAAATTCTCTTCCATGGAAGAAGCTCGACCAAATCTTGAGGCAGCTATTGTCTCCGTCGAGTCATTAAAACTGAATTCATATTCCAACAAGGAAGCATCAATCTCTCCATGTTGAATTAAATTGGGTCGAACTCATCATTTCTCTGCCCCAATGAGCCAACCATCGAAACATCCTCTACTCCTATCGAGACTCTTTTATGACAAGCCAAAGTTGGATAACCGAACTTACATTTCCTACTCATGAACTTGTCTAAGGCTTGTGATCTGAGTTATGACCGAGTTAGGACAAGGCACAAAATCCTTTGATGACTCGTCTCTTTATTCCCGATTTGACACTGTTTTAGCTCGACTGAGCGAGATAAGCTTATCAAACTCCTCGATGGCCCGCATACCAAAAAAAATTGAGCGATCTCACCTGATGACCAGAAGTGGGTCCCTGGGACCAACATCGTGATTTGATAGTAATAAGGCCCTATTTTCCAATTTTTCCATGTGTGTAAAATTGGATAACATTTTTGGCGACCTCTCGGGGATGATTGCCTACTAAGCATGATTCCAGTAGCCTTAAGTCATCCATTGGGCATGGAGTCTGTGTTCGAATCCTGAAAGTAGTATGATTTTATTTGACACATCTTGGAATCTCCTTGAACATTGCCGATATTCCTAGACCTCCCTGGAATGCTAAGAATGAAGTATACTGAATCTGTTGAATGCTTGACATCCATGGAACACTGTAAAAATTTGAATGAAGAAAATTTTGAACTCTTATGGAAACCTTGAACCTTTCCTCTCCTTGACACCTTCCAATGATGAAACAAAGTGTAGAACACTAAAAAACACAACAACAAGGAAAGAAAAACAACAACACACAACAATGTGCATAAGCACTTGGAGGAAAATACCTAATTTAACTATACAGGGGGTGGAACCCTTCTAAAAAACAAGCTTTGAGATGTATCCCATTCACATGAATGGGTAATTCTTCTCCATTGAGCCTAGATAGACGAAATGAATTTGCCTCTTTGCAACTTGTGATGATGTATGGCCCACTCCAAAGAGCGTCAAACTTGGCATGCTTTCCTGGTTTGGCCCTGTCTTCATCCCATTTGAGAACTAAATCTCCCACTTGAAAATGCCTGTCAGACGCCTTCTTGTCAAAATATTTCTTAAATTGAGCCTGATGCTACTCCAAAGTTTTCATAGCCTTGTCTTGTACTTCCTCTAACTCCATGAGTTCAGCAAACCTTACTGTCAGAGGATCACTCTCTATAACTTCAAGTTGATGAGCTAACTCGAAAGAAGGTAACTCCAATGAGAGTGGGAGTTTTGCCTCTCTTCCATATACAAGAACGAAAGGAGAATTTCTGATGGCCCTTTTAGGTGTGATCCGATCTGCCCATAAGGTAGTCTTAAGTTGTGTATGCCAAGTCCTCTTGTTAGTCTCCATTGTGCGCTTAATAATCCTTATGAGGTTTTTGTTGCTAGACTCAGCCAATCCGTTTCCTTCAGGATAGTAATTGGATGAAGTTTTGAGGTATACCCCATTTTTAACAGCCCATTCACTCAATTTCATACCAAGAAAAGCCAACACATTGTCTGAAATGACTGTAAATGGAATACCGAACCTCGTCATTATACCCTCCAAAAAAATCTAGAACTACCTTTTCATTGCTCTCTTTTAATGCTACCACCTCTGTCCATTGAGTAAAATAGTCTGTTGTGGTAAGGACCCACTTATGTCCGTCACTGGATGGAGGATTAATCATTCCAATGAAGTCCAACCCCCCATTGAACAAAGGGTTGATCCACTTGAATTGGATGTAATGGAAGAGCTGCCAGCTTCTGCTTACCTGTGAAAAAGGAACATTCTTTACATTTCCTTACCCAAAGATGGGAATCCTTGAATAAATCTAGCCAATAGTAGCCAGCTCGCATGATCGTGGTAGCTGTCATTCGTGTGGAATAATGTCCTCCAGATAGGCCATTATGAAATTCTTCTAGTATCTTACTGACCTGTTCTGGTCCTATGCACCGAAGGAGAACGCCATTCAAATCTTTTCAAAAGAGAATGTTATCTACCAAAACATATGGGATAGATTGAAGACGGAAAGTTCATCTTTGGTTTTTATCCATGTTTTTCGGGTATGCTCCTGAGAAGAGGAAACTCTTCATTTTGGATAACCAGTCAGCTTGATCAACATCCTCATCAATATTTAGGAGTGTCACGTCCTCATTACTTTTTGATTCCATGTCTATTGCAAGTTGCTGACATAAACCCTTACCTCTGACAAGTTTAGTGACTTTGATGTGCACATCATTCTCCATCACCTTCTTGATCCATCCAGCACGCTTTTCATTCATTTCTTTGTTTAGCAAAAAATCCTTGACACCTGGATGAGACACCATCAGATGAATCTTGTTGTTAGACAACATGTGCTTGAATTTCTTCAAAGCTCGAATAACCGCAAAGACTTGCTTTTTAATGAATGAGTATTTGAACTCGTAGTCTTTGAGGGATTGACTGAAGAAAGCGATTGGTTGCTCCATCAGGTTGTTGTTTTGTTGGGTGAGGATCCCTGAAATGCTCTCTTGACCTGCAAAAGCATAAAGGATAAAATCTTTGTCAAACCTGGGGTTCACAAGCATGGGAGCTTGAGAAACGGCTGTTTTGATAGCTTCAAAGATTTCTTGTCCTTCCTTTGTCCATGAGAATGGCATGTTTTTCTTTAGCATGGCTGTTAGTGGTTTAGCCAATGTCGCAAATTGCGGGATGAATCTCCGCACAAAATTTATGGTTCCCAGAAAACTCTGGAGGCCCTTCTTGTGACTTGGGAGAGATAAGGACATAATTGAATGAATCCTAGCTGGATTGATTGATAATCCTTCTGCTGAAACCACATGCCCCAAAAATTTTCCCTCGTGCACTGCGAAAATACATTTCTTGGGGTTAAGTGAAACCCCAAATTCCCTACACCTTTGGAAAACTTTCCTTAGATGCGTGATGTGATCTTCTGCATGCTTAGAGTATACAATTATATCATCAAGGTAAACTAAAATAATATCGTTGATTAGTCCATTAAATTCCATGTCCATGGCTCTTTGGAAAGTAGCCTCGGCATTGGACAATCCGAATGGCATTTTATTATAGGCATACGTGCCCCACTTAGTAGTGAAAGCCATTTTAAATTGGTCAGATTCTTGGACTAGGATTCAATTGTAACCTGAATATCCATCGAGAAAATAAAATCTTTAAGCTCCTACCACCGTTTGAAGCATCTGCTCCATCGATGGAAGAGGATAATGGTCTTTTAATGATGCATGATTCAAATCCCTGAAATCTACGCATAACCAGATCTCTCCGTTCTTCTTCCTCACGGGCACCAAAGTGGCTACCCATGACGAATGCTTGATGGGAAAAATTATACAGGCCTCGATGAGCTTGGTTAGCTCCTTTCTCATTAGTGGCTCAATTTTGGGATTAATTGGTCTCTGTTTCTGATAAACTGGCTTAGCATTAAGATCCAGTTCGATGGTATGTTGTGCTAGACCTAGATCAAAACCATGTAGATCTTTATAGCTCCATGCAAAGATGTCATGATACTCTTGACAAAGTTTGATGAAAGCTTCTTTCTCTTCAGAAGTACACACTTTTCCGATCTTAAGAAATTTTTCATTTGATACCTCAACTTCCTCAAAATACTCTTCTCTGACCACCATGTTAGGGCTTTGTCTTGTGGCTTGGTAATCTGAATTGAAAATGGATTCCAAAGTGACTAAACCTTTTGGTAACTTGTTGCTTTTCAATTGGATAATTTTCTCACCATATGACTCTTGCAACTTATCTTGATTCTTTGTAGCAAACTCCACCTCTTCTTGTAGGAAGAGGACAATTTGTTTGTCACTATCAAACACTTGCCAACTACTCACATTATCAGGGACTGCTAGTAGAACCACCATTTTAACAAATTGCTGCCCTTCTTTCATGATATCAACTGGTATGTTGTATTGTGAACCAATTGTAGCAAGCCTATCTGCATCTTGATTTTGATTTCTAGAGATTACATGGATTCCAAAAGCTTCGAAATCTTTAATCAGGTCCCAGACTCAGTTCTTGTATGATCTTAAAAGATCATTTTTGGATTCACTACGTGCCGAAACATGATGAACAGCTAACTCACTATCTCCAAAAATAGTCAGGGCCTTGATTCCCTTCCTTTGGGCTAGCTGAATTCCTTGCACAAGAGCCTCGTATTCAGCAACATTGTTAGTGCAACTGAACTGCAACCAGAAAGATGAGAAGTACTTATCTCCCTCTAGAGAAATTAACATAACACCAGCACCGGATCCATTCTTACTTCTTAAGCCATTGAAGAACAATTACCACAATCCTTTAGAATCACATGGTGTTTTGACAAGTTGTGGTATGATCGTATCTTCTTCATGGATACAGTAAGTACCTAATCTTGTTTCTTCCAAGACCAGCAAACTAGCTTCTTCTTCTACCAATACATCAGCGTCGGGATCATATTGATGATCTCTAATTACTTCATCCAACAAAGTATTAGGAACTTCTTCAACAAGGGTGGTTGGTTCATGATCGACATCTTCCTCTTCTGGATCACCGATGGTGTAATTTCCATTTATGGGACTAGCAGTGTAGGGTTCTACATGATTATGGTAGATTGGTTCTGCCCTTATAGTTACTTTGGTTCTGTATCGAGTCCTGAGAATCATATGTGACCAATCGGCTAATAGGTAACCGCCCATCTTGGCAGTGAAATCCCGCGATAGGAAGATGGCAAAGAGGGGACGGAGATCAATGCGCGATATGTCTTGGGTGAATGACAAACTTGGGCATGCATGAATGGTAAGTTGAAGTACTTTGATAACCCTAACTGTCTTAACAGCTGTGCCATCCAGCTGAACAACCCCTCTTGTAACTAGCGCATATTGTATGCCTAGTACATCTGTAACTTGTTTCAGCATGACAGAGCTACTGGCACCAGAATCGATCATGTAATTATGTACCAGGTGGTCACCAATGATCAGGGGTTTTTTTGCCGTAGGAATGATTTTCCCTTTCAGTTGACACAAATTTATAGCATTTGTCACTCCATGGCTTGGTGATCCGCTGGTTGTACTAAAACTGTTCAGAGCTTCTCGCAACAAGTTTCTTTGGGAAGGGATCGAGAGTGCGTCCCACATGGTAATGCTCAGACTGGTTTTCTTCATTTGTTCTACTATGCTGAAGGGAATTGCTCCAACTTTGATGACAATTTTTTGGGTATTGGAGTCCTCCTTTGGAAAATGTTTGTTGGGTACCGTGATGCCTGGAGAACCATCTTTAACTACGGTGTCGCTAGCCGATGTTTCTAGTGATTTCTTTCCCACATTTTTATCAACTACCATTTGAAACCTAGGTTGAGAAGTGGATGCTAGATCAGCTTCGAGAGGTTAAGTCTTCATTGCTCTCTTTTTGGAACGAGTGTTTGCTGCCACTGATGAAGAATCTATATTCAATCCGCAAAAATCTTCTTCTTGCCAGTTTAGCAACGTGGATTCTTCAGGTGCCTGCGGTTGATTTGCTGCTTCTTGCGTAGATGAATTATTTGTTAACTCTGAAGGGGTAGATACACTTTGAACCATAAGGGCCTGGCTAAGAACTCCATTGGGACAAAGATTTTGATTGTGAGGTTGAGAGCAAGGATAACACCATTCGTAGTCTTGAACTAGATTATTTTGAACAGGTACTATAGCTCTAGATGAGCTAGCTGCAAGAGGGTTCTGAAAGTTCAAGGGCTTGACATTTGTAACTTGACTTGTAGTTTGATTTCGAGGTTGATTGTTCCCTTGAAAAGGAGAACGGTTAGCTTGATACTACTGATTTTGTGGCTGATACGGACGATTGTATTGAAATTGTTGCCTTTTGAGTGCAACGAGCTCATTTCCAAAATTTTACAATAGTGACTTGACTTCAAATAGGTCATTTGAAGAGGCAGAGGAAGATTGAGATGGTTGCTTGGAGTCTAATGGAATAGGAGCAATGATAGGCTAAGGATTCGTAAGAGCTGGAGAAAAGGGAATTGGTGGTTGTGGAGCTATCTTTCCAACCTGAATCAGAGAATTCTCTGCACTTATGGCAACTTCGTAAGCATCAGGAAGTGTAGTCCCTCCCATGGACTGGATCATAACTGTTACATCGCTATTCAAGGGTCACAAATAGTACAAGAATGCATTATGTGCAGAAGGCTTTACGAGCGCCGGAATCCTATTCCAAGTCCTATGGAATCGGAAGTTGAAATCACTCATGTATTCTTGGGAAGCTCTCTTTATGGTAGTAAGTTGTTCCAAAAGTGATAGGTGATCACTTTTGTCTTCGAATTGTTTACATAGCTTTTCTCCCAGCTCGTCCCAAGTGGTTATAGTGCCAACACCTAACCCGCAAAACCATTGAAGCACTTTTCCCTTGAAAGAGGTAGCAAGAAGTCTAACTACAACGTTGTCTTTGGTGATATTATGTACTACACATATGCTGGCTACATCAAAGATATGCTCCACTGGAGTAACGTGAGTTTCCCCCATGTAGAAGGGTAAACTTTTGAGTGCCACAACAGGTATCGAGTCACGTTGAGCCAACATGAGAGGACTGCTTGCATTGAAAGGGGGAAAAACTTGGTTCCTCACCATAGAAACGAAAGGTTGATTGTTCCTGGGTGGAGGAAATCTTCTGTAAGGAGGAGTTGAATGACCCCTACTAGGTAAATCTGTAACTAGGGATGTGGAAATGCCTCTTCTACTTCTCTTTGGAGGAGACAACGAAAGTTCGATATGCTGATACTTTCCTTTCTTTGAAGAAGCTCTTGTCTGAATTATTCGCATAAATTACTGCACTGAGATTTGGAATCCAAAGATATAGATTCGTCAGGTACTTTGACTTGTGTAAGTGAGAAGAGAAGTACCAACTCTGTCCCACCGGGTGTGCCAAAAACTGTTGTCGCCAAATCACTGCACCCTCCGAATGGCCAGGATGTGAATAGGACATTCGGTGTGATTGAGACACATGGGATCACCTCTCAAGCTGTGGAACTTGGGCTCGAGGTGAACCTCCGGAGAAGGCCGACTTCCTCTTCCTAAACTAAGTGTTGTACTGCTCCTAGTGTAACAAAAATGATTATCTAGTCCTATGCTAACATTTTCATGGGGTTTTAGGGAAAGAGATTTGTAGAAATGAAACTATACTAGGGATGGTGATGCACCAAATAAAGGGTGTCTTTAGATTCAGGAAGGGTTAATTTGAAGAGGGTGTGTGCACCACAGGTCAACTTCACCTATTGCAACTTAGAGAGGGTATAGGATACCACAAACTAAGAGACACGCGTTCCCTTTGTTAAACTTAATCAGACCAAGAAATATACCAGTTTCCCAGTGAAGAAGGATGAACTCAAGAAGGGTGAACAAACACCACAACTCAACTACATGCAATACTTCACCACTCGATAAGCACAGAACTCCAAGAACCTATAATAGAACTTAAACTTGCACAGTGTACCTGTAAGTACGAAAAAGGCACAAAGAAGCATAAAAAGATGAAAGGACCGAGACTAGTCACAAAACACACACTCTTATTGCTTCAATAACATGCACAATGCATCATACATTCAGAAGAGGCAATAGTTGCCATTACATTCTTGAAGAGGAGGCTTGAAAGTTCTCTCAACACACAAGAACAACTTGCAGAAGAGAGAGGATTCTTGAAAAGTATACACTTGCTTGAGATATCTAACTGTCCAACTTGTCTGAACTGTTGGAACCCTTTGAAATGAGCTTCCAACTTACATTTATAGAAAAATATGTGAGAAAGAAGAGGAAATGGTCATAATTACATTCCTAAAATGAAGGCCCATGATGTATTTATAACAGTTAGTTGAACCACCTGAGAAGGTTCCATCATGGGTCGTTAATTTCCTGATGACCTAGTCTTCTCAATTAATTAAAAGAATATTTAAATAATAATAATAAATATTATTATTAAAATATTTAAATAAAAATATTAATTTAATTAACATAATGTTGGAACCCCCCTGTTGACCCGTTTGACTTGAAGAGGAGGGGGGTCCATATGGATAGAGTCTGCACAAATCTCAACTCAGTGAGCTTCGAATCCTCTAACTCGGTGTTGCAATTGATTTTGAACCCCACGCCAACTCTTTCCTCGTCTTGGCAATCGGGTTCTTTTGCATTGAGTTCTTCGAATGGTGAGCTATCAAACTCGTTTCTTATCATTTTCCTCTATTAACTCGAAGCCATTTATGCATTCCACGTTCAAACTTCATGAAACATCACCACGAGCTCCCTGCGAAGTCACCGAGCTCTTCATCCAACAAACGATCTTACCTTTCCTAGGCTCAAACTCACTTGAATTTCATGCTTAACCCAACATTTCTAAAAAGAATGGTTTTACCACAATGCTCATGGTTCTTCCTTATCATATAACACTTGCAGTAAGAATGTTTTAGTTTGGCCATAATAAGCACAATTTTACCTTCCAAATGATAAGAAAATGCCATTACCAATAAAGACCTAATGCTGCCATGATGATGATCCAGGCTCATGCCCATAACATGATGATAGACACCCTTAAGACTGATTTTTTTTTCCAAAAATCCCTTTGGTATTTTGGTAGTGCACTTGGAAATCTCAGCTCCAATCAACAATTATGCCACTATTGGGATCTTAGTATGGCATAGGTAGCTGTGAGCTAAACCATATACTCATTTTTCCAGAAACTAAAAAGATCCTTTATGTTACAATTTGCAACACATAAAATAAGCCCTTCAAAAAATACGTTGAACACCTGGGGCAACCAAAAGGACCTTGGAAAAATGTATAGGTAACAATCATATGAATTATTCCTTAGTCGTGGATAAAAGCTAATAGAAATAAGCTATAGCTAATATTAGCTTGAAACTACAGTATAATTGTTCATTGTTAAAAACAAGTTTCTCTGAACCTGGTAAAAGAATATTTTTATTTTTTGATTGGACGTACATAATGGAAGGGTATAAATATTGCTTCTTCCCTCAGAGTTTCTCAAAGAGACCATTTACGAGTAACAAGGATGTAGCATGCAAAACGGCCGACCAGGTATTTCAGATTTGACCTTCACATTCAATTCGTTTCTAAGAGAAAACATACTGAGCAATATGAATCATTTCGTTCTTCACCATTTTAAACTTCCATCTCCTGACTCGGGAAAATTTTATGAAGCCTTGAATAGTGTGACTCCAATCCATCATATACGGCAATGAATATTTGTTTCCTAGCTGTCTGCTTGAAGCGCTAAAAACGGCTTCTACTATACTACAACATGTCTGTGCCTGTGTGTGGGATTTTGCTGCGACCACTGAATGCTCAGAACTATATAGAGGACAAGGAGAAGGTCATGGCAGCTGGGAGAAGTATGTTGGCATAGGTGAACTAATCAGGTCAGACATCTGTTTGTTGCATTTGGTGAAACAGTATCAACGCTTCGTGAGGAAACGCGTGTCTTCTATAAGCTGCAATTATGGTATTCCATGAGAAGGCGTCTCTATCATGTGAAAGCATATTCCTAGAAGTACAGGTCCGCAATAGTTGAAGATATGTAGATGGGTTTACAGGGATATGCTATGCGTGGTAAGTAGAATGTGTGGAGCCTCCTTCACCTATCTCCGTGTCATACTCGATTTTGGCCAGGCTAGACAACCACGTCCAATCCTATTAAACACTTCAACTGTCTCATTCCCACGTTCCCCGACTTACCTTCCGTGTGACTCGCACAAAGACTCGAATCCTCCAATCTGCGTGGGGTTTTCATGACGGATAGCCATCATATTGTCTTCACTTGGTAGTTTGATCCGCTTTCTCCCATTCACGGAAGTTTGGTCATGGTTTACCACGGTTACATTTCCACTTGGCAATCTGATCCAATTTTTCCAACGCAGAGTGAACAGCCTCAGCGCGGGACTAATAGCTTGGCCCGCCATCATCAAATTTTTGCTTGGCATTGCTTGCCTTACTTCCCACGTCTGGGATTTCTCCTTAGCTTGCCATATTTCCCACGATTTTCCTCCTGCCAAGTTTTCCTTCAACAAATTTGAGGATAACATTAAACTCTTAGTGCAAACATTTCAGCTGTATCTTGTAAGGTGTGATAATTCTGACAGAAACGTTTATGCCTGACAACTTAGTGACTCATTGAAGATGCTCATATAATTGCAAAGAAAATTGTGCCTCATGAATATTCTGGTATGAAACAATTCCACCTTTATGAGATTCACTTCCATGAGTTACACCGTAAAACCAGTAAGGTCTTGATAGAGAATCTTTGTAATAATTTTCATCAGGTCTCCCGGTAACACTCTCACTGTCACTTAATCAATTTTCAAAAAAATAACTTGAAGGAAAATCCCGAATTTGAGGATGCATTCGATGCTGATCAGATAACAACATTGGACAACTTACTTGCTCAAATAGGCTTCTACTATACTGCAACATGCCTATGCATTGAATGCTCAGCCGCTTTGAGCGTAGAACTAAAATTCTCCTAGGAAAGTGCCATGAGGAAGTAATTGGCTATAGGCAGCAGCTACAGGGTAGAGAAGTAAACTTATCTCAAAAAATGAGTGGCCTCTAGAGAGATTTGATTGCGACAACTGCTGTAGGGTGATCCCAAGGAACCGTTGGTGTTGGTCGTGATGTTCTAGTTGCATGCGACCACAGTCATGATCAGTTGTTGTAAAATCTTGCCGCTGTAGTAGAAGAACAAGATAAAGTTTTAGTTGAGTTGTCTCGCCTTTTCATTTTGGAAATTCTCTTCCATAGAAGAAGCTCGACCAAATCTTGAGGCAGCTATTGTCTCCGTCGAGTCATTAAAACTGAATTCATATTCCAACAAGGAAGCATCAATCTCTCCATGTTGAATTAAACTAGGTCAAACTCATCATTTCTCTACCCTAATGAGCCAACCATCGAAACATCCTCCGCTCCTATCGAGACTCTTTTATGACAAGCCAAAGTTGGACAACCGAACTTACATTTCCTACTCATGAACTCGTCTAAGACTTGTGATCTGAGTTATGACCTAGTTAGGACAAGGCACGAACTCCTTTGATGACTCGTCTCTTTATTCCCGATTTGACATTGTTTTATCTTGACCGAGTGAGATAAGCTTATCGAACTCCTCAATTGCCCGCCTACCAAAAAAAAAAATTGAGCGATCTCACCTGATGACCAGAAGTGGGTCCCTGGGACCAACGTCGTGATTTGATAGTAATAAGGCCCTGTTTTCCAATTTTTCCATGTGCGTAAAATTGGATAACATTGACCTTGGATATGCGTCATGGGTTATTTTCCTTTAACCTTACACTACTATGTAAAATTTGAAAATGAAGGACATAACTATACCATTCTAGCTGACCCTTCACCATTCAAAACCTGTAACATGTTTTATCAACCTAATGATGTTCTTGTACCAGTTAAGGCATCCACCACTACTACTGTAATACCCCGCAAGTACAGTCAATGATTTAACAAGATCATCTTCTTTGACCGGTCCTGACCCCAAGAGGAAGAGCAACAAGTGTTTTCAATAAAGGATGAGAAAACAAGACAAAGGGAATGATAGGGTTATTAAGAACTGGTATTGATCTTGAGATTATCTAAACCAAGGGTGTCGTTGCTAATTAATTCCTGTGAACAATATTATTATTACTGACTTAATCTTGTAGGCACTAAGTCAATAAGTCTTCCAACGTATAAGCAAATGACCTAAGGGAAAAAGTATCTGCTCCAGGATTTGCATTTCTGTAAATTAATCTTGGGCCATTATGTTACATTAGGCCTAACGTATAGATATTACTAAAACTAATGTACATGTTGTGAGATAATGTGTTGCTGTGACATCTTAAGAAGATAACGAGTTTTAAACATTGTAGTCGAATGGAGAGATTCACTTAACCCATATTAATGATTATTCATTTTGTAGATTAATTGACTTGGGCTTGTAAATTCTGGGTCGAGGTGTTGATTTTGGGATCTTTGAATTATTGAAAACATGTACAATTGGTTATGATTAAAAGATGTGTAATAAGCCACCAACGACATAACTTAATGTTAGAATGGAAATGGCATGAAAGCCAAAGGCAAGCTTAAGATGTTAGACTCCTAACAATCAGTTTCGAAGGATGGATGACTTAATATGTCATACCGACGACATTGGGTCATGGTATCACAATGGGCCGGGTTTAAGTTTTCTAAGGTTAATATAATACCTATGAAATGGTATATTTCATTGTTCCTTTCCTAGAAGGTAATATGTTTTAAATAGGGGAACACATTTTATAGATTTATCTAACGATCCTATTAATGATCAACCACTATGATTAGTGGACTCTGGCTTATTTATCATAGGCCATGATACTTATATTGGATTATGAAATTATCATAGCTGAGTTCACATTTTAATATGTATCTCTATGGGAGTTATGGGAAATTTTAATAATAACATTAAGGCTATGCATGTGCTATAGCATTGGTCCTATACTATATTATAATCTATTCTCTCCAAAGGTTATTTGACCTATGTTATTAAAATAAATTGAGTGAATGGTATATTGATTAAATTCGTGGAAAAAGGTAAGTGAAATTTTAAACTGCAGAAAGCCCGCCAATTTTGGTGGAGAGTTGGAGGGCGGTGGTAGATGAATGGACCACTGGTGTGGTACTCCCACTTTAAATGCCATTAACTGCGCATTTAAAAAAAATTACAAAACTCTGTAAAGCTCCCTACGGAAGCGAACCACATGCAAAATACTCCACTTTAGTTTTATTGTTGAAATCTGGGGTAAGCTCCGCTTCAAGTCTCTGTGCATGGCAAGAAAACTATGAGTTCATGTTGCTATTTTAGTAGAGGAAGTTCAATTAACTGGGAAAATTTATAAGATGAGGGGGACATCTTTATATGGCTGGTTCAAGGTTTGAATTTTTGGCTAGTTCAAGGTGGACAGTCTTGAAGCCATAAGCTCTCTGTCACTGCAACGCTTGCTGGAAAAGATCTTAAAGGATGAAGGAAGTGAAATTTCAGGCAAGAAACGTTCTTATCTCCTTTATCTTTTTATTTTACCAGATGTTATAATGAATACATATTTGTAATTTTCTCTGAGCTAAGAGTAAGTGGGTATGAGATGGTTAGAGGTTGTTACTTTATACTTTGTTATCCCACAAAAAGAAATGGTAAAACAATATGAATGATGAACCTGGGTTTTTAATATTTTAACTTCACTACTGCTCAATTCGTGTTTACTTATTGAGACTTGAAATGAATAAATTTGTTTGCATTTTTTCGAAAGGTTTAACCCAGAGGATAATGGGTTTCTGTTCAAATATTATAATATTGTGCATATCGATTTTGGGTACCTAGTTTTCTTGTCTTCTATACTGCTCAAATTATGGTTGCCAATTATGATTGTAAATGGATATTCCTAGGAGAGGTTTTGGAACCATTGTAATTTTTTTGCATTTTTTGGGTAGGTTGACCTAGATAGTGGTGGGTTATTGTGCAAATAATTTAATATTATGTAGAATTGAATTTGAATTCTTGGGTTTTCTTTTACTTGACCGAATCCTAATATTTAGATCTAGTAATAGACCGAATGATGATAATGGTGTTTATTCTTTTACTTCTAGTTTGTGTTTAACATCTGTTGGAAACAAATATCTATTTGGGCATGTGCTAGGGCTGAGTTGGTGATATCCAGATCTTGTTTCTATCTCATGTATATGGTATATTTATAGTCTACTTTTATCTCCATCAAGTTGACTATTAGTGAGTTAGGATTCCGCTACGATTGAGGACTTGCTAGTTTTCCAACGTAATATTTTATGCTTGATGGGTCTGCAAGCGAATTTTATTCCTCACTCTCTCTTTCCCTAAAGTAAATATAGATATTAACCTTTATGACATGGCTCAGTTTGAATGGTGTTTTGTGAGCTAACAAAACTTCATGTTATTCTTGTATGATATGTCGAACCATGTAGCGCTTAGAGGGGTTAACGGGCAGTAGCAAGGATTACTCCTAGTTTCATTGTAAATAAGCGGTAACATCGGCTGAGTTACAAAACATAAGTATTAAAATATGTCACCATCCAGCCTTGAGTAGGTTGTAAGCTCATTATGAATATTCCTTTTCTTAGGATTTTGAAAGTGCCTTTCGTCGATGTAAATAATTGCTGAGTTGTTGAACCTTCGGATCACTCCGTTATAAGGAGTTTAATTAATTACTATCTTCCTTAGAAGTCATCTAAACTAGTTTAGAATTGATACTTGAGAACAAAAAATGAATTTGGGGATTGGGTTTTGAAGGGATGAGCCTAACTTATCTTATACCGAGTACGGAAAACCATTCTTCTTCCTTCAAGAATCTCTTCGGTTCAGATGGTATATATTTCTATAACCAGTCACAAACTTGAGGAAATCTCAATTAGAGCTTGGGATTTGATGGATAATGATTAAAAGAGTTTGACTATTTTATGTTTACTAGAAAGACTAAAAAGTCTTATTTGAAACCAAGGGGTCTTGGTTGGTTGACACCTTAGATATGTTTGTTAAGTTATCGTTGCTTCATTTATAAGGTGCAACAATGTAACTGAAACTTAGTTTGTTTTGATTCTTTAAATCAATTTTTAAAGAACATCCTTTTAATTGCATTATATGGTTCCTATGTAATGAAATGAATCTCTGCTGTTTGATAAAAATTAATTGCATTAATTCTCCATTATAAGGAGTAGTACGAGCTAGTCATTATGGTAGATTCGGTATGTGTAGACTTCTATACATAAGCATAAATAAGCTTTGGAATGGCCGAGTCTTTGTATTCTTATTGTAACTGATTATAGTAAGACATAATTCATGATGATATGTTTTATTAAAGAAGGTATAATATGGTATAAATAGGAAACAAAGTCTATATTGCCTTAATACCTTTAAGTTGACATATAAATGGATAATACAGAATGTGTTGTTTTATGTAGTTATGACATATAAATGTCATGTGTATTAACCAGATCATTTTTGATGGATATGTTGGTATTGCTAAAACTAGTTGGTTTCATTTACGTTGCATGAATTACCTTGAGTGTGCCCAAGGTTAATGCTTGCTGGAATATGCATGAACAACAACAACAGTTGCAGTAACTTCTAATTATGAATGGGATGATATAGTTACATACCATAATTTATAGGAGTTTGATATTTCTATTTATTTTCAGTGAGTATCGGTTGTATTTATAACAACATAATTTGTTGATTATTTGATGGTCATTATCGAGTATGTATATAACTATCTTGTTTTAATTTAACTTATGTGAAGTGCTTGTAAGACTCTATCACAAAAGAATACTTAAGAAGATAAAAAGGAGCTGTACTAAAAAGTGTAAATCTATTTATTTGAGTATGATGTTGTTGCATTACATGTTTAAATTATAAGAATGAGATTATTATTGCAGTATATATTCATTCTAATATGTAATGACATAAATTGATAAATGGGATAAAGGAATTTTCTTCCTTAGTTCATTCGAACTAACCTTGACTAACCATTGCAGGGAAGTTAGCGAAGATAATAGGTGGAAAGTAAAGAAAATCCTCAGTTGTCTAATTGAGCCATATACATACTTTTAAAGTACAAAGTTGCAGATTAATTGTTGCATTGAGATATTCTTAATTATGTCAAGAAGTTATTTGTTGTCTCGAGTAAAGGTTTTATTGTAAAAATCTTCTGGGTACATTTATGTTGTATTGCGACATGGTAAAGATTCCATATTTTGATCAATAAATACTTACTTCATATTGTTGAGAGAATGTTGATATCTCTCTGCAATCTCTGTAATAACTTCTACTATGTTATAGTAACGTCGGTATAAGTATGGCTATATACTTGTGATATTTTATGAAAATTGGATCATTGGACGATTGTAACAGAGGGCTATTGTAAATCTCTATTTTAGAAATATAATAGCTATCTTATGGATTAGGTGAACCTAGTAAATTCTATGGATGAATTGTGAAGTTATAATGCAATAATATAATTGTTAGGATAATGGAATACAATATGGAGCAACATTGATGAATTCTTTAATCTAAACTAATTAACTAGGGGAAGTTAATATTATTGTTAGCAAGAGGATGCGATTCCTCACAAGACTAGTTAAAGGTAAAATTCTTGGTAGATGAGAAATCATCTATGTATGAATATTGATGTATATGCTTATGTATACATACTTAAGGAATATTATTTTAGTAAAGTTTGAGTAACTATACTAGAGATAAATTAATATGATGAACCTTCTGGATGATAAGATAAACTTCAACATATAAGGGTTATGTCTTTTAACTTGTTTATGTTCCTTTTGGGAAACACTTAAATCTTTAAGGAAAGTAAGCTGAAATACTTGTTAAATTAGCCCAACTCCCTTAACATGATGGGGAGTTCAACATAATACTTCAAGGTGAAATAATAATGAGAATAGAACATGGATGTTCTTTGATACTTAAGCGAATTGTCTTTCCATAAAATGGGTAAATAAAGTATAAGATCTATCAGATTACCATCATTTGAAATATGATGTGATGAATGTTTATGATGGAGTTACTCCAACTAACAAGATGTAATGAAGATAATCCATTAATAATTTGGTTGAACATAAATGCTAAAAGGACCCATAGGATATGGGATATAACTGGCATAGAATTGTATAGGAGATGATTAAATCCCATAATAATAAACCTCTATGAAACCATGGGTATGATGCCCAATGCAAATGATGAGATTGTTGATGGGAACATGCAAATTGTGTTCAATTTGAGTAATTTCCATCATATTCACTATGGAATTCTAGTGTCTACGCTCCTAAAATTGTGAGTTGAAATCAGCCATGATTAAGATATGACGGTGTAGTCATATAAAGGAAAGCAATGACCTGATAGCTGGAATTAATGGAATGTAAATTGGATGCCATGGAAAATTGGTATAAGTATCCAAGCAAAATGAATATATTGTCCAAGTGATAGTAACTATGCAAATAAACCTAGTCGAGTTTAGGCATTGTTGTATAAGTCCTCAAGAGAATTGGGATTACTACTGAAACAAGAAACTTAAAATGGATAAGACTCATTTATGGATAAATTAGACCTGGCAAATATATAAATGCTAAAGTAAAATTGAATAACATGATTCTAATAAATAGAATAAGTGTTATTGAAAGGAGGATAATGGGAATGACTTCGTATGTCCCTAATGATGAGTGATTATGTGGCTTGCATGATTGCTTATAGGAGTAAGAATAACATTAATGGTTATTAATCCTTGATAATGTTTGGAATTATTTTATTCATTTGAATTTGAATATTTAGTAACAACAAGATTGGGAATTTAGATCTAAAGAGTGATCTATCTTATGTCTGGAACAGATAGGTATAAATGAGTATTATTGGAACTGCATTTAACCTATCATGATATTATGGGATAGGACTCTAGTTTCACTTCACTAAGTAATGAAGACATGGGAGCTAGAACAAATTGTCTTGTTTATTTTATTAAGGTACTGTTAGTGTAAATCAGCAGCACCCTCTGGATGTTCTATTAGATTTCTAGTTTGACATTTTTACATCCAGTGTGATTGCATAAAATTAAATCTCTTCCCCAAGTGTGGGACTTGTAAAAAATGGGAAAATAATCTCTAGATTAGAGGCTGGTTCCTCAACTCCTCTATTCAAGTGTGCATGACATTCTGCAGAGGGTTCACCTACAACTTAATCAAACTTTTCTAGGGAGACAGGGTTGAGAAAATGCAAAAATAAACCTAGTCTAAATAAGGTGATGCACCAAAGGAGTAGTATACACCTAATACTACAAAAAACATACACAATCCACAAGAAAATATAGCACAAAGCATGCACAAATTGCCAAAATGTAATGAAAGATCAGGAAACAATGATAAATATATGAAAGGATTGAGAAAATTTTAATCACAGAGCATACATTATCATTCCAGGTCCAACAAAGTGCATTACAATGACCAAAAGGCAAAAAGAGATGCTGTATTTACATGAAAAGGTAAAAATTTCTACAAATCTGCCAAAGGAGGAAGAAAAGGGAAGTTACAGGGCTAAAAGAATGTCTAACTTTTGAAAATGAGCCCATTCTGGCTTTTACAATACAAAAAGCGAGCTCAGGAGAGAGAAATGTGGGAAAACGTGGCAGGAGCTTCAACCACCAACCAAATGGTATTAAAATAGCATGGACACCCTCAAAATTCCATTCCTTAACATTTTTCACCATGCTGGGAGAGAATGCGAGCCATTCCTCATTAAAAATGGTGGTTGAAACGTCATTTCTGTTAGTTTCCACGTACCATAGGCATTTTTCAATTTTATCTCTCCAAAATCCACCAAAACACAAAATTGACCCTAGAATCATGTAGAGAATTTCACCATATTTCCATTGATATAAAGAATGTGAAAAACTGAGCTCTGGATCGAAAGTTATGCTCATTTGAAAATTTAGGGCAAAACAGGGCCAAAATGGGTTGGCGGGTCAAAAATTTGAAATTTTCCCACTTTTTGCATTTGTGAAAATTTCCCCAAAAATTTCTGCACCCCACCATCCTGGTGCCACGTGGCACATCCTGATTGGTTGTGGGCCCTCTTTGCTTCATTTTCCATCGTTTCAGCCTTTGGAAAATTTTCCAAAAATTCCCTGCCGGTTAGATAACCTGAGGACACATGGCGAGATGTGGTTCGTCACGGGCCTCTACTCCCAAATTATCCACCATCCCTAACCATTTTCCCTGAATGGGACATGTGGTGAGGTTCCACTAGATGTGGGCCTTTATCCTCATTTTTCCCTGCGGGATTGCCTTGTGTTTTTTTCCGCCACGTGGACACGTGGCAAGCTCCTACTGGTTGCGGGCCTTGGGGGAAAACATTTAACTTTGTGCCCCTGCCAAACACTTTGCCAAATTTTCTATGTTCCTCCACCTCCTAACATTCCGTCGGCCTAAGGAAATGTGGCACAGTGTGATTGGGTGCGGGCCTTGGGGCCAAAAGTTTTTGTTTGTGCCAACACTTAGGAAATTTTCCTAACTCCTTCCCCTTAGACACGTGGCACGATCCTATTCGCTGGAAGGCCATCGGGCCGAAAAATTCCTTCTGAAACCTTGCCAAATGCTTAGTAAAAATTCCAAGTTTACCTCCACCTCCACCCTTCTGAGGACACGTGGCCTCATCTTATTGGCTCGGGCTTTTCTAGGGAAAACTTCCCACAAAAGCTTCATCGAGCCATAACTTCAAAAATACATGGAGTTAGGAAGAAAACTTAACCTTTCTGTAAATCTAAGAAAAATCTTATCCAATGGTGCCATTTATAGAAGGTTTTGAGTGCATGAAAGATAAAAAATTATGACTGAGGAACAAGAGAGGAAAGAATTAAGGGAGTTAGCCAAAAAATGAGCAAGGGGTTCATTTTTGGATAGCAATTTTGGTGACTTAGAGGTTTCATCTACCTTCTGGATGAAGTTACCAGTTGCCTGAAGCAATCCATTGGGCATGGAGTCATAAAATTCTCTGATTGGTACCCCAACTGATTAGAAAAATGCAAGGAGGAAGGGGGAGGGTAGAACACCATCTGATTGGAGCAAGGCCTGCAAAACACATTTCCTAGAACAACAAGCTTGTGCCAAAGCACTTAGGGAAATCAAAGCTAATCTACAACAAAACAATGTGTATAAGCACTTGGAGGAATGGAAACCTAATCTAATATGTACAAGGTGGAGAATTTCCTTCAGTAGCAATGCTTCAGATGGATTCCATTGACTGGAATCTGCAATTCTTCACCATCCAATGAAGACAATTGGAAGGCATTGCTATCCTTACACTTTGTGACCATGTAGGGGTCACTCCATATGGCATCAAATTTTGAATGCCTTCTCAGTTTTGCTCTATCTGCATCCCATTTTAACACTAGATATCCAACTTGGAAAGATATATCCTTGGCCTTTCTATCAAATGTCTTCTTGATCAAGGCTTGATCTTTCTCAATTGCTTGGGATGCCTAATTTTTGATTTCTTGGAGCTCCATCAATTTTGGATACCTAACCTCCATGGGTCTAAACTCCAACAACTCCAACTGCTTCGTGAGTTCTAACATTGGCAACTCAAGTGACATGGGCAAAATTGCCTCTCTTCCATAAAAAAGCTTGAATGGAGAATTACCTATAGATCTCTTGGGGGTTATCCTATCAGCCCACAAGGCTGATTTCAATTTATTATGCCAAGACCTTTTATTTTCATCAAGAGTCCTCTTGATGATCTTTAATAAGTTCTTGTTTGTAGACTCAGCTTGGCCATTACCCTGAGGATAATAATTTGATCAAGTGCTTAGGTAGATCCCATTCTTGACAACCCATTCAGTTACCTTGGATCCAATGAATGCCAATGTATTATCTAATATTATTGTAGCAGGTATACCAAATCTGGTTGCTATCCCTTCATAGAAGTCTAGGATGTTAGATTCATTTGCTTCCTTGAGTGCTACTGCTTCAGTCCACTTGGTGAAGTAATCTGTTACTGCTATAATCCACTTGTGTCCTTGGTTTGAATTTGGATTAATGACTCCAATGAAGTCCAAACCCCATTGTATGAATGGCCGATCAACTGAAATTGGATGCAATGGAAGGGCAGCTAGTCTCTCCTTACCTGTGAAGAATGCATAATTATTGCACCTCTTGATCCATGCATAACAATCACTGAAAATCTTGGGCCAATAATAGCTAGCCCTCATGATCTTGAGAGCTATCACTCTTGGTGAAAAATGACCACCAGCTAATCCACCATGGAACTCTTCCAACACTCTGTAAATCTGATTTGTACCAATGCATCTCAGTAGCACTCCATTCACATCCCTTTTGAATAACACATCATCAACAAGGGCATATGGGATAGCCTAAAATATGAAGTGTCTCCTTTTAGTTTTGTTCATCTCTGGAGGGAATAGGCATGTGTGTAGGAAGTACATTATGTCTTGGGTCTAGGAAGGAGTGAGGACATCATCATTTTCTTCTTGAGTGCTTCTTTGCTCATGGCTGTCTTGCAACGCCAAAACAACCTCTTTCTCATTGCATGCCTTCCTTTTGTTTGTTCAAGACCAGCTGCTCAGACAATCCTTTTCCTCTGACAAAATTGGTGACTTTGATCTCAATTTCATACTCCATGACATGAGTAATCCAACCTGCTCTCTTTTCATTTAGGTCTTTGTTGAGGAGGAAGTCTTTAACTCCCATATGAGAAACCAACAATTGAACTTTGTTGTTTAAAACTAGGTGCTTAAATTTCTTCAAGCTCCTAATTACTACAAGAACATGCTTCTCAATGAAAGAATATCTCACCTCATATTCCTTCGAGCTTTGGCTGAAGAAAGTAATTAGCTGCTCATTATTGTCTTTGTTCTGCTGTACCAAAATTGCAGAAATAGTATCATCACCTCCAAATGCATAGAGGATGAAATCCTTGGAGAAATCTGGGTTAATGAGAGTTGGGGATTTTGAGATGGCCTCTTTGATTGCTTCAAAACTTTCCTTTCCTTCTATTTTCCATTTGAAAGCTATGCTTTTCTTTAACATCTTGGTGATAGGATTGACTAGGGATGCAAAATTTGGGACAAACCTCCGAACAAAATTTATCCTTCCCAAGAAACTTTGAAGGGCTTTCTTGTGGCTTGGCAATGGTAGTGCTCTTATGGCTCCAACTCTTTCTGGATCAATTGCTAATCCTTCTTTGGAGACAATGTGGCTAAGGAGCTTTCCTTCACGAGCTAGAAAAATACACTTTGTAGGATTCAAGGATACCCCAAATATTCTGCACCTTTGGAACACTTGTCTCAAATGAAAGTGATGGTTTGCTACATTTTTTGAAAAAATAGTGATATCATCTAGATATATCAGCACCATTTTGTTAATCAAATTCTTGAATGCCATGTCCATTGCCCTTTGGAATGTAGCTCCAGCATTGGACAACCCAAATGGCATTTTCCTATATGCATAAGTCCCCCATTTGGTTGTAAAGGCTTTCTTGAACTGATCCTCTTCTTTCACCATAATCTGATTATACCTTGAATATCCATCAAGTAATGAAAACCTTAACACTACTGAATATGAAGCCTTGATACAAGGATTACATTGGTCAATCAAGAGAGGAATAAAGAACTTGCAAGTTTTTGGTGACAGTGAGCTGATTGTCAACCAAGTTAAGAGGCTGAATGCTGCCAAGAATGATCAGCTTGGTTTCCTTTCCTAGGGATGGACTTGATGCTAAAGCCCTCAAAATATTCAATGAGGTCCCACACCTTGTTTTTGTAGCGTTTGAGAAGATCATTCTTGGCAGCATTCAACCCCTTAACTTGGTTGACAATCAGCTCACTGTCACCAAAAACTTGCAAGTTCTTTATTCCTCTCTTGATTGACCAATGAAATCCTTGTATCAAGGCTTCATATTCAGTAGTGTTATTAGAACATGCAAACTAAAATCTAAAAGCTGAATAATACTTAAATCCTTGAGGTGAAACAAACATAGCTCCCCCTCTTGCACCTTGTCTACTTCTTGATCCATCAAAGAACAACTGCCATACCTCATTGTCATCCTCGTGGTCTGGATTGATGATGCTAGGAATAGGCTGATTTTATTCATGTATGCAATAGACTCCTAGCTCAAATTATTCTATTTATTGATAAGGATCAAAAGCATGCACCTTGCTTGCCCATTCATCAAGATTCAAATCTGGGATGCTTCCAACCTTGGTGTCAATTTCATCAGTGCTTGGATAATCCTCTTGATCAAACACTAAACAATTGGTATTGATTTGGCTTGGAGTGTGAGGCTCAATGTGAAATTTTGCAATAGGCTCAGCTTTGATTGTGGCTTTAGTTCCATATCTTGTTCTGAACAACATGTGTGACCAATCAGCAGATAAATAACCTCCAATCTTAGCTATGAAATCCCTTGACAAACATAGGGCAAAGAGTGGTGGAATATCTATCATCGAGACATCTTGCAAAATAACAACGTTGGGGCATGCATGCAAAGTAAGACTCAAGTTTTTAATCACTCCTACTGTTGTTATTGCTGTCCCATCCAATTGCACTACCCCTTTGGATATGAATTCATATTGAAGCCCCAACTGATTAGCTATTTGCTTGGGCATTACTGAACTACTTGCTCCAGAATCAGTCATGCAGTTGTGTACTAACTGGTTTCCAATGATCAATGAAACATAGAATGGAGGGGATTAAAAATTTTACCTTGTTGTCATCCATGATTCCCCTTAGGCTGGGAAAAATTTGTGAGTACTTTCTCTTGCTTTTGGACCTGTTGATTTGAAGTTGACCATTCCTTCATGGCAGCTTGTAGCAAATCTCTTTGTCCTGGGATGGATAGTGATTCCCACATGGATATGTTCACATTTGTAGTCTTCATCTGATCAATGATGTTGAATGGAGATGAAGCATCTCTCTGCTGTCCTTTAGCCTACACATTTATTCCTTACACATGGGTAGTAACAACTGGCATCTGGGTTGGCTTAGGAGTTGGTTTGGGTGGTCCTTGCATGTTTGGAACTGAATTTTGTTTGCCAACAGTTTGTGGAGTGGTAGAAGCTTGTGGATTACTTGGAGCCAATGGCTGTCCTTCACTCAAATTTCTCCTTTTTGACCTTGTGTTGGCTGCAACACTTTGAGAGATTGTTTGATTCATACCACAAAAATCTTCCGCCTGCCAATTTATAAGTGTGGTATCATTTGGAGATGATTGTTGCTGGGATGTTTCTTACTGTTGATTATTTCCTTGACTCCCTTCACCCTCCACACCAGTTGTTATTACCATTAATGCTTGATTTAGGGCACCATTGAAGCACATATACTAGTTGTGAGGTTCATTGCATGGGAAACACCAATCATACTCTTGAGCTATGTTGTTTTGCACTGGCACTAGTGCTTTAGAGGTAGATGTAGCATTGGGATTATAGGGCTGAAATGGTCTGTTGGTAGGAGGCCTTGCTTGACTTTGATTTGCAGCTGGATTGGGTGGTCTTTGAGGCTGATATGGCTGCTTGTTAGGCTGAGCTTGAGGCTAGTAAGAAGGTCTAAAACCTTGGGCTTGCTTCCTCTTGAGTGTAACCAACTCATTACCTAAAGTTTTCAATTGCTTCATGACTTCTTGACGTTCATTTTAGGCACTAGAAGATGAAGTAGAAGCTTCACTTGAATTCTGATTTCTAGGAGTGGGAATATGAGCTATATTAGGCGCTTGATTAGTACTTGGACTCTCTAAATTTGGATACAATGGCATTGGAGGCCTAGGAGCTAGCTTATCAACTTGAATCAGACAATTTTCAGCTCTAATGTCAATGCTATAAGTAGTAGGGATAGTTGTGCCTCCCATGGATTGAATTAACATAGAAATATCAGAATTTGAAGCTTTAAGGTAATATAGAAAAGCGCCTTCTGCTGTTGGCCTTAATGTCATTCGAATTCTCTCCCAAGTCCTTTAAAATATGAAGTTAAAGTCAGTCAGCTGCTCGTTGGGAGCTCTCTTGATAGTTGTCAATTGTTCTAGAAGGGACAAGTTATCTCCCTTTTCTCTAAACTGCTCATGGAGGGCTATACATAACTGGTTCCAATTTTGGATAGAGTTTGAAGCAAGGCTCCTGAATCATTGCAAATCTTTCCCTTTGAATGAAGACACCAACAGTTTGACAACAACTTGCATCTCATCAATCTCATGGATTACACAAATATTAGCAATGTCCTTGACATGATCACCAGGAGTGGTCTGATTCTCTCCAGTAAAGTAAAAAATGTTCTTTAGTGCTGTAACTAGGATTGGATTTTGTGCATTGAGAGCAAGTGGGCTGCTACCAGTGAAATTGGCATATGGGTTATGTTGTGCCATTCTGATTGGCCTTAGAACCCTTTTTGATTGGATGAAAGGTCTACCAGGTGGAGGAGTTGATAGAGTTCTGTTTGGTGGAGATGGAAACCTTTGAATTATCCTCCCACTTTATCTTCTTCTCGGAGATAATTGCAGATAATTGAACAATAATTCTTCCTCTCCAACTCTCGACCTTGTGATGATTCTTTTGATGAGTTTTCAGGACTGTACTGCTAAAAAAAGATGATTCTTCTTCCTTGGAGTCGCCAGATGTGCAATTCAGGGCTCTTTTAGGCAAGAAACTTTAAAAAAATGCACATTAATTTTGTTGCAATGAAGATGAATACCTCTAAGGTCCCACTGGGCATGCCAGAACTATTAGTGCAAATCAGCAGCACCCTCTGGATGTTCTATCAGATTTCTAGTTTGACATTTTTTACATCCAGTGTTATTGCACAACATTGAATCTCTTCCCCAAGTGTGGGACTTGTAAAAAATGGGAAAATAATCTCTAGATTAGAGGTTGGTTCCTCAAATCCTCTGTTCAAGTGTGCATGACATTCTGTAGAGGGTTCACCTACAACTTAATCAAACTTTTCCAGGGAGACAGGGTTGAGAAAATGCAAAAATAAACCTAGTCTAAATAAGGTGATGCACCAAAGGAGTAGTAGACACCTGCTACTACAAACAACATACACAATACACAAGAAAATACATCACAAAGCATGCACAAATTGCCAAAATGTAATGAAATATCAGGAAACAATGATAAATATATGAAAGGATTGAGAAAATTTTAATCACAGAGCATACATTATCATTCCAAGTCCAACACAGTGCATTACAATGACCAAGAGGCAAAAAGAGATGCTGTATTTACATGGAAAGGTAAAAATTTCCACAAATTTTCCAAAAGAGGAAGAAAAGGGAAGTTTCCGAGCTAAAAGAATGTCTAACTTTTGAAAATGAGCCCATTCTGGCTTTCACAATAGAAAAAATGAGCTCAGGAGAGAGAAACGTGGGAAAACATGGGAGGAGCTTCAACCACTAACCAAATGGTATTAAAAAACCATGGGCACCCTCAAAAGTCCATTCCCTAAAAATTTTCACCATGTTGGGAGAGAATGCGAGCCATTCTTCATTAAAAATGGTGGTTGAGACGTCATTTCGGTTGGTTTCCACATACCAAAGGAGTTTATAATTTTTCTCTCTCTAAACTCTACTAAAACAAAAAATTGACCATAGAATCATGTAGTGAATTTCACCAGATTTCTATTGATATAAAGAACGTGAAAAAATGAGCTCTAGATCGAAAGTTATGCTCGTTTGAAAATTTAGGGCAAAACAGGGCCAAAATGGGTTGGCGGGTCAAAAATTTGAAATTTTCCCACTTTTTACATTTGGGAAAATTTCCATAAAAATCTCCACACCCCACTGTCCTAGTGCCACGTGGCACATCCTGATTGGCTACGTGCCCTCTTTGCTTCATTTTCCATCGTTTCGGCCTTTGGAAAATTTTCCAAAAATTCCCCGCCGTTTGGATAACCCGAGGACATGTGGCGAGATGTGGTTCGTTGCAGGCCTCTGCTCCCAAATTCTCCACCGCCTCCAACCCTTTTCCCTAAATGAGAAACGTGGTGAGATTCCATTGGATGGGGGCCTTTATGCTCATTTTTCCCTGTGGGCTTGCCTTGTGTTTTTTTCCACCACGTGGACACGTGGCATGATTTGATTGGCTCAGGTTTTTGGGGGTGGGCTCTTCCTTTTAATATTTCCTTTTATTTTGCTTAAGAAAAAAATTCCCAACCTTCCCCCACACTCCACTGGTCTTGGGACATGTGGTGAGCTCCTACTGGTTGCGGGCCTTGGGGAAAACATTTAACTTTGCGCCCCCACCAAACACTTTGCCAAATTTTCTATCTTTCTCCACCTCCCGAAATTCCTTTGGCCTAAGGACACATGGCACAGTGTGATTGGGTGTGGGCCTTGGGGCCAAATTTTTTTGTTTGTGCCAACACTTAGGAAATTTTCCTAACTCGTTCCCCTTGGACATGTGGCACATCCTATTCGCTGGCGGGCCATCGGGCCGAAAAATTCCTTCTGAAACCTTGCCAAACACTTGGTAAAAATTCCAAGTTTACCTCCACCTCCGCCTTTCTGAGGACATGTGGCCTCATCTTATTGGCTCGGGATTTTCTAGGGAAAATTTCCCACAAAAGCTCCGTCGAGCCATAACTTCAAAAATACATGGAGTTAGGAAGAAAACTTTACCTTTCTGGAAAGCTGAGAAAAATCTCTATCCAATGGTGCCATTTCTAGAAGATTTTGAGTGCCTAAAAGATAAAAAATTATGAATGAGGCACAAGACAGGAAATAATGAAGGGAGTTAGCCAAAAAATAAGCAAGGGGTTCATTTTTGGATAACAGGTACCATGTCTTATTTTTATAATCTTGACAGGGAAACTCACTACTACCATTACGTGATCATATCCATTTAATGACATTGGTTTTTATTTGAATACTTTCACTTAATAGCTAAACTGAGTTTCCTTATCAAGATCTTAAAATGTGGTTTGGTATTGCTTAAGTACAAGCTTGTTAAAGTTACAAGGGTAGATGAAACCCCACGGGTTGGTACCCCGATGCCAACATATGATGGATATGGGAAGGGAAACTGTCTAGTAATGATGTGAATCATTACAAAGACATTTTGTTTCCCATAGGCATCATAGGATGACATCAAGGTATAACTACATGAAGGTTCATCCGGAATTGTACCTTGTACAGGACTTGTAGTTGTTTACAGCATCAATGAATGCAAATCCATATAACTAAACAAGTGAATAAGGTGATATGAAAAGATTCCAATGCCGAGTGTGCCATCATGGAATCGAGCATGGCATACATGAATTAGAAACCTTGTGCAAGGTAGTGTAACTACTGATTACATTGTTGAGATTTCACCATTATCTAAGCTATGAGATGCATGTGGATTTCATAGGTGAAACCCAGGTACACACTTAGGGGTTATCACTTATAATTCATATCCTGTTAAAGGATAACCAAATGGATACATTTAATGAATGTCTTGTAAAGATCATTGAGGGAGAACGAGTAAAGTTAAGTATTCTCTCATACATCTGCACATGGTTCATGATAGTTATCGGAAATGGATTACATTAAGACTTACGTTGGATTTAAATATATGGGTATTTAAATCAGCTACATAAGGTAAGAAAAAAAATTCCTCTAAGATTGAAGTGACAAAAAGTGGATGTTAAAGCTGCTACTTCTCCTTCACCCACAAGATCATTCACCAATGTTTCCGTTACCTCTCACACACCTAATCCCTCAATTCCCATTGTTATAGTAGCCTTTGCAAGTGACCCATCCGCTAACCCATCTACTTCTCAAAAAACCAATTCTTCTTCTTCACAATCACCTAGTGATTCATCTATTCCCACTACCCACATATCCACTACCGATCCCTTAGAAGGTGTTTTTCAACATATCACTATGGCAGAGTACCTCCTGTACAACATCAACACAATCCTTACTCATCAAGAGTATGGTAACCTTCGACAACATCCACGCTATGATCATCACATAGGAAAGGTTTTACCTTATGGTCCTCCCCACCTTTGTACCAACTTAACATATGGGGGGCTTGATATGTCTACCTACTTGTTGGTTGGATATTTTTTCAATCCAAAATATAAGGTTCAACAATAGTACATAGGATTAAATCCCTCCTCAAAGACATGTGAGGCTGCCTGTTTATTACTAATCTAAAACACAACAGAAACAATATATACAGTATTCACACTAATCTAACCATTGGGGTTGGGATAGAATTCCAAAATCCATATCCACACTTTGGGAAGATGTCATTTTTATAAATGGACTGGGTTGGAAATTATTACAATGGAAGAAAAACAATGGAAAGGAAATGAGAGGAATGTATTTTCTTTTGAGTAAACACAGAGCACGAAATAATCATACGAGCTTTAGATAACAAATGTAATGTTTGAAATTATTAGAATCATCAAGATGCTAAACAAAGAATAGCTTAAGATTACGAACATAAGAACAATATCTTAAGAAAGATACATCTCACAACACAAAGTTTGCAAAATAGCATCAACTTCTATTCCTCAAATGATTAAAAGAAAACACAAAGTTTTTCTTCTTCACAATAGCTCTCAATATTACAAAAATCTAAACCCTTTGGAATGTACACACATCCCTTATTTATAATAAAAATAGTTGGGAGAAAATAGGAAAAACCCTATAAAATAGTCTTTTAAAAAAAATTCCTATTTTGCTTGGCTCTCACGCAGGAGACCAAGTCACAATATGATTCAAAATGTGATGAAACAGAAATGAAAAAGACATGTCAATTTCAAGATTGAAATGACATGTCACATAAAGACTTAGTATGAATTGTCATCTTTTACATCTTCATCTTTCGCTTCCTCCAACTAAGCATGTTTGTTCCAAAATTCTTGGAACTTTCGGATTATACCTTGCATCTCATTTTCGTCAGGCGCAGTGGAATGATCACTCAAAACTTCACATGTTTTATGAGTGTCACTGGCACTATCAGGAATTTTTCTCAATATTTTGTTGAATTTTCTCAAGGCCTCTAAAGAATGTTCAATCCTTACAAACCTGTCAATGCTTTAAATGCCAAATTTGTGAGATGGTTCATGTTGAATTGATTCTTGGATTTGTTTGAAAAGATCATCAGTTGATAGGATGCTCGAGTTTCCACTTCACACTTTTGTGTAATTTTTCAGCAATTATTCTTCCAGGTTGCTTTTTCCATCAATCAATTGATCTCTTGATTCTCTCAATTTACCACTGGCTTTGTTAAGAATCTTTACCCTAAACCTGATGGCTTAGGTCAGCTAGAAATGCTTATCCGCATGTGGGATGATGCCTTGTTCTACCAAGATGCGTGATGGAATTTGCTCTAATACCTGGAGAGCTTCGAAATTCAAATCAAGATGTCCAATTTCTTGGGAGAAATCATCATCCATCTTTTCTCCATCACTTTGTATATTCCCCAAAGATTGATAGACTTCTACGGTGTCTTGAATCACTTCTTTCCCCTGTTGGATCAGCCTTTGGGTCCATTCATCGACCACCCTTCCTTTTTCATTAATCTTCTCGATTATAGGCACTGATGAGAAATCAAACCTGACAGGAATAGAGGAAGATGGTATGGATTCAAGGGGTTTTGAGAGCTTAAGAAATACCTCAGTTAACTGCTCCACCTTTCCTTTAAGCTCATCTCTGATGTCCTTTGTTTCCTTCAATTTCTGGCATAGCACGTTTATAGCATCCCGTGCATCTTGTTGTACTCCTTCTGTTGTCACTTCTCCTAGATCCACCGTGGTTATCTGATAGTTAGAGGCCGTTATGTCCTCTTTGGTTTTGTCAGTAGCGGGAGTGGCAATCTCTGCAAACTTATGCCTCGAAGCGTCCACCAAAACCCTTGAAACTATTTTGGGTTTCTTGGCTGATTTAGCAGTAGAAGCCTTGAGTGAACTAAAATCAAAGGCTGGTATGGGTACAATCACCTTCCTCTTCCTCGGAGTTTGCTCAAGTAGCCATTGAGGCGTGTTAGAGGGAGTTGCCACTATTGTAGAAGTTGGTATCATACTTTCAATGGGAGAAGGATCCAATGGTGGAGTGGGGACAGTTACCAATGTGGTAGCAGATTCAATAAAAAGAGGCACAGGAGGGGGCATGTTGGTAGTTATTTTGGTCCCAGCAGAGAGGGGTGAGAGTTGAAAGAAAATGCTGGCCATGACTGAAGAAGTAGATGGGGAAAGAGGAGGTAGAAGTGGCTGTGAAGGAAGAAGCGCAGATCCTGACTCCAAAGCCTGGGATGCAAGAGATAAGGTCACTTCAGTTGGGTAGTCAACAAACGGTGAAACTAGAGGCTGGCTTACTTCTCCTTCCAAAGAAATTTGTCCTATTTCTGGTGGTGTTTGTGATTCTTGCACGTTCACCATTTAAACTAAAGAAACAAGTGAAGAGATTTCTCATATTCTTCTATTCTTGACAAACTTGACCGTTATAGGTCCCTTAGAAGATCTTTTTTCTTTTCCCTTTTTGGATTGCCCCACCTCTGCAGCAACCAACTTTGAAAAATTATCATCTTTAAAACTCATTCCCCAAGAGGTGAACCATGCTTTGGTGCATGCAAGAATCAGGGCTGATCTATATGTAATGGAGGATTTTTCACTGATAAACCAATCAATAGGTGGGAAAACATATTGATCTTCATTTAATCCATCATAGGAAGGATCCAAAACACTTTCATTATCGCTAGTACCTTCTGGTATGTCAGCGAGCTCAAGTGTCTAAATCTCAGCAAGTGTCAATCTGCTATGATCTTTTCTTCGGACAACAACCTCATCACGTAAATCAATCCAGATGTCTTCTATGCTTGGCATGTGCAGGTGCAGAGTTCCATATGCCTTAAGGACTCCTCAAAAATCAAACCTGTCTCGAGGCTTCATGTGCTTCTTCAACTTATGTTGAAGCTCATGGAAAACGTTCTTGGCTTTCACCACTGTTGAACAAGTATACCTTCTAATAGAAATTGGGAAAGATACAACGGCCTTGTGTTTACTCTATTGGAACTTGTGAAAATCCAACAATTGCCTGACCAACTCCATCAAGATTAGTTTGTCCCCTAGATATCTGGGAAAATAGCAAGGATCCCCTGGGTACATGACTACTTGAAGATATGTGAACTTATTAAATTACAAGAAGACACAACCCCATTTTGAAACTTCAGCCCATGCCTCATCAGAGACTCTCATTTTCCTTAGTTTAGGGTTTAACCTACAAATGTTCTCTTAAAAGAAGGCATCGTTTACCCTTCTGAATTGGTCTTCAGACCCTTTTCTTGTTAGTTGAGGAAAATACTAATAAACATGCTCCACTATCTTGTTCTCCTTGGTGTCTAACTCGGGATAGTTTCTCATGCCAGCCGCTACATAGGTGACATACGAGGACATATAAAACTTTCCCGTAGAAAGGAATGTTTTCATTTGAGAATCTATCTTGTTACTGATAAGAGTACCCCAATCAATTCCCTGTTGATTCTTCTTAATAAAGATCATGAACTGGTACATCCATCCTTAGAAAACATTTGATTCGGGGAAACTAAAAACCTGACTCAACAGAGTAATGATATCATTGATTTCCTGAATGAAATCACTTTTGGGAACAAGTCTTGGGAACCTGGAAACAGCCGGTTTGGCTTTGATTAGGAACTTCTTATTCACGTGCTTGATGCAATCCTCCTGATCATTGTCCCAAGATTTTTGGGCTGACTTGAGATCCATATCTCCATATTCCTCAAAATTAGGCAGCTTGAGAAGGTCATCGAAGTAACCTCCGTCCAACTTGATTACAACTTCTCCCGCCTGGTTTTTCACTGAATGAGAAGCAGAGTCATAATTCGAAGCACATACTAAGATGAACTCGGCGCACTCAGCCAATATAGGGAAACCTATTGCAAGAGGTAGACCACTGTCAACTATTGATTTCATCCATGGAGTCTGAGAAGAGCTCTTGACCCTATTCCAAATATCCTCCATATCTATGTTTTCGAGCTCTGTATCCCAGATGTTGTAATTACATTCAATGTAGAAGGGAGACTCCACCTTCCTAAATTTGTACTTCATCCTCCCTGATTTTTCAGTCTTATCTTGTGATAGAATAGGGTCCGACATGAGGAATTTTAAAGGAGGAGAGTGTCAAAGATCAGAAGGTGTTGAACACTTTGGAAAACTTGACACACTAGAGATCCCAGAAAGATGAAAAAACCTGACACACTGGAGAATTCCGGAGACTTCGGAAAACCTGACACACTGGGAGGATGCCGGAGAGTTTGGAATGTATGATACTTTAAAATTTCTGATATACTATGGGTTTTGAACACTGCAAAGTACCTTGTGAAACCTGAGAAGAGGGAATGGGGTAATTGTTGAGTTGAAACATGCAAGTTTTTATTCACTGTTAATATCCCCAATATATTTTTAATTACAATGACATCTTTAAGGAATAAAACAAAGTGATAATTCCAAAGGGGTAACCCTAAAACAAAAACCTGATTTAGAAAACAACCCCCAAAATGGAAAAGATAAAACCCCAACAACCCTGATAAGAAGCTTGTAAGAATTCTTTACACAATTATTCCACAAAAACCACAAACAAAGAATGAAGAAAAATACCTTCAACCAGAACAAGAAATGATCAAAAACGATTAATGTAATCAAGCACAGAGGTGAGTCGGGTTTCTGGGTTGAAGATGCATGCACGAAAATCCATGAGGTAAAAAGTACGTCTGGTAAAAATGATGTGGAAATCCAAATATATATAAGAAAATTTACATTTAATACACTTCAGTTGACACGTGCCAACTACCCGACAACTAGGCATTAATGCCATGTCATCATGCTTGGGTTATCCATAAACCTGACACAAAGGATTTTAGAGCAATTTGGGTTTCGGGTTGTGGGAAACAAGCGACATGAAGCATCATGCTTGATGACCCCAGAAACCTGAAACAAAGGAGTAAATTGGGCTTCAAGGATCGGAAGACATGCGACATGAAGCATGTTTTGACGAAGGCATGTTCCAATGCTTGGAAGGTCCGCAAACCTGACTCGCCTTACTTGATGCAGGTTTCAGGTTTCAGGGAACACACGACATGTTGCTTCAAAACACATGTTGTCTTGCTTGTGAAACCCAAAAACCTGATTATCTCTCTGAAAAATGATTCTTAGAAAACCAGCTCAAAAATTTCTTAGGGTTATCTCATTTTGGGTGTAAAATCAAAAATGAGATAACAACTGGCTCTTGTTGGGGACTTTCTTTGTGATATCAAAGGAAGAGAACTCAGAATCTCTGGCTTTGTCCATTGGGCTACGGAGTCAATAAAGAAGAAAACCGAAAAACAAAGCAAGGAAATAAAGAAGACTAAAAGCAAACACATGACAGAAAATAAAGTATGTACAATGAAAAAAAGTATCTTGCATTAATGATGGAACAACTTCAGATGTTGACCATTGAAAGGAAAAGGGAGTAACTCTCCATCAAGATATGATAGATGGAAAATATTTTCACCACTTAGTTGATTAATCTTAAAAGGTCCTTTCCACAAAGAGTCAAAATTTCCGTGCATTCCTTTCTGCTCCCTCCTCTTATCCCAAAGCAACACCAGGTCTCTAATTTGGAAATGACGTTGCCTTGATTTCTTGTCAAAAATTTTCTTTACTTTGCTTTGATGGTCTGCAATGCGATCAACCACCTTGCTCCATTCCTCTTCTAGCCTAGCTAGGTACATAACCCTTTTCTCAATAGAATTTTGAAAAGTCACATCTTCGACTGATTTGGCCAACTATAAGGCTGGCAACTCTACTGAGATAGGTATCTCAGCATCGATCCTGTACAGTACTTGGAAAGGAGACATTCCTATATCCCATTTTGGGGTAATCCGATCAGCCCACAACGCATCATACAATGCTTTGTGCCATGTCCTCTGGTTTTCATCTACTGGCTTTCTAATTATGGTAACCAGGTTCTTGTTGCTGGACTCAACTTGCCCATTACCTTGGGGATAATAATAAGATGAGTGAGCCAGGGTGATGCTGAATCCATAGCAAAATTCTGTCAACTCATGCGATGAGAAATTGGAGGCATTTTCAGCCACAATCTTGTGAGGCACACCAAATCTGACAATTATATTTTCTTTAAGGAACTTGCACATAGCTTCTGAGGTTGCTTGCTTGATTGGCGCGAATTCCACCCACTTGGTAAAATAATCTGTAGCAGTCAGCATGTAATTGTGTCCGGTACTGGAGGTAGGATTCAACGTTCCAATGAAGTCAATTCCCCACTGGCAAAAAGGTTCTTCAATCACTACGGGCTTTAGGGGAAGAGCTGCTAGCTTGGGACGACCAATGAAATGTTGACAAGCTTCACACTTGGACACCCACTCTACTAAATCCCGAAAGAGATTAGGCCAATAGTACCTAGCCCACAGGATCTTATAAGCTATTACAGAGGATGAGAAATGTCCTCCGCATGCTAGGCTATGGAAGGATTCTAACAACTTTAACTGTTGTGATTTATCAACACATCGTAGGAAAACACCATCAATACCTTTCTTATATATTCCGTTATCCCACAGGAGGTATCTTGTAGACCTTAACTTGACCGTCCTCTTCTCTTTTTGGCTTAAATGTGGGGGGAATTCACCATAAGTCAGAAAGAAAGCAATATATGCGTACCATTCATCAGTTGTAATCACAAAAAGCACCATGGGCAACTTTGAAGAGGTATCTTTAGTCTTTTTGCATTCTCCTTCAACATGGTTTTCTGCGATCAATTGGCACAAGCCCCTTGCTTGTACCAACTTGGTAGGTCTAATGTCCAAGTCATACTCCTGAAATTTAGCTATCCAAGTACCTTGTTGACTCCCCAATTCTTGTTGAGTAAAAATGGATTTATTGGTGGTATCGGGAATGAGAACGAGGGTATGGGAATTCGGCACATAGTACCTAAAATGTTTCACCGCTCGTACCACTACATAAGCATGCTTTTCAATTTGTGACATTTTTAGACCATGTTCCTTTAATGGACAGCTCATAAAAGAGATGGGAGCTTCAATGCCCTCCCCATTCTCCTGCATCAGGATGGCCGACACTGTGTGAGAAGAGGCGTAGCTGTACATGATGAAATATTTTTTGAAATCAGGACATACTAGGATACGAGCACAAGCAACTTCCCTTTTTACTTCATTAAATGTAAGTTTCCCTTCAGTACTCCATTGAAATGTAATTTTAACTTTCATCATCCCAAGGATATCCTTGGTTTTATCAGCAAAATCAGGTACGAACCTTCTTAGGAAATTGACCTTTTCGAAGAAGGAATGAACTCCAGTTTTACTTGTGGGTAGGGTAAGGCTCTGAATGGCCTTTACCCTCTCTGGGTCAATTTTGGTTCCTTCTCTAGTCACGATATGACCCAGCAAATTTCCTTCAGTCACTCCAAACATGGACTTCTTGGGATTTAATGAAATCCTGTGACGCTTGCATCTCAAAAGTACTTGCTCTAAATGATCATAATGATCACTCCGTTTTTTAGAGAAAATGGTCAAGTCATCCAAATATACCACTATGAATTTTCCCATCAGTTCACTAAATGCCAAGTCCATAGCTCTCTGAAAGGTGGCTCCGGCGTTGATCAAGCCGAAAGGAATCCTCCTGTAAGCAAAGGTCCCCCATGGGGTTGTGAAGGTCGTCTTGTGTTGATCCTATGTAGCTACCTCAACTTGATTATATCCTTAAAATACATCGAGCATGGATAGAATTTTTGATCAAATAATGGTCTGTAACACCATATCCATGATAGGCAAGGGATAATTGTCTTTTAAGGAAGACTGATTTAGGTTCCGGAAATCAACACAAATCCAAATTTTACCATTCTTCTTCCTGACAGGGATGATGTTAGCAATCCAAGTGGAGTGATGGATTGGAAAAATAATTCTGGCATCTAACATTTTCTGAATTTCCACAAGGATAGTCCCTGAGATCTTGGGATTGTAATGTCTTTACTTCTACCTGTATGGTTTTACATCAGGCTTTAAAGGGATATTGTGCTGTACGTCTTTGGGCTGGAAGGATTTTAAATCTACATAAGACCAGGCTAAGACATCCATGTATTTCTTCAAGAGTGAAGTGAATTTCACTTTCTCCTCAGGGGAACAACATTTCCCAATATTCACCATCTGAGGTTGATCAGACGAACCTAGATTGACTTGATCTACTTCCGAGGAAGAAGCTCCTTCAACTTTTCTTTTGTTCTGAATAAAACAATCATGCTTGTCAAACAAACCCTCCAGAGAAACCAGACCTTTAGGAATCTTGTTGCCTTTAAGCTGAATAAACTCACCATCAACCTCTTGATATGGATCTGAAATAGATTCACCGAAAGCTGATTCTGAACCTTCAAAGTACAGCTCACTAAAATTATCAGCTTTTTCTAGAAAAGTCAACACTTGTTGATCATCATTGAACACTTTCCAATGAGCCGCATTATCTGGGATACTGGGACGATACATGATCTCAATGGTGCATGTATCTTGTTTGAACTGGGGGTGAGGGAGAAGGAGGGATGTGGGCACGACCAAAGAATCAGCCTTGTCGTTATAATCTCTCAAAATTTCCTTGATGGAGAATGCATCAAAGCATTCTATATTATCCCAAACTTTGTTCCTGTAATGTCTCAAGCGATCATTTTTTACTTAATAGATTCCCTTGACCTGATTGACAATCGGCTCTACATCCCCTTAAACTTTGATCTTTTGAATTCCCTTCTGTTTGGCCATTTCTAATCCTAGTAACAAAGCTTCATATTCAGTCGTGTTATTAGTATTGTCAAACTGCAATTTGAAAGCAGAGGGGAAGACATCGTAATTAGGAGATATAAGAACTACACCAGTGCCCGATCCGGTGGTTGAATAACTACCGTTGAATTCAAGGGTCCAAATAGTATTAGGATCTTCTTTCTTAACATCTACCGCTGGTATCTCTGATGTCATGAAATAATTTCCAAAGCTAGCATCTTCGAAAAGAATTTGAGCCTTAGGGTCATCTGATTTAGTTACCAAATACCTCGCCTGAGGCTCGGGATGGAGAACATGATAAACCCCATTGACTGGAATCCTTGCCTTGGTCCAATCCATATTAATCTCTCCTCAAATGTCTTTACAAAAACCTCTACCCAAGAGGATACCGTAGGCTACAGGAATGTCGGCAACTAGAATAGTCATTTTCAATCTCTTCTCTGGGAAGGCAATGAATGCAAACTATGCATCTTTGATTTGACAAATCAAGGGAACTTGCTTGGTTTCCATGGAGTAACATCATCCATATGACTTAGTCAAAGTAAGCCCAAGGTCATGGGCTACTTTTGCGGGAATAACATTGTCGGAGGCCCCTGAGTCGATGATGCAATTGCTGAGTTTAAACCCATTTATAAGCAAAGACAAATAAAATGGTTCAATCTTTCCTGAAGAAGAAGCAAAGGTTAGATTGTTCTGAGGTAAGGATTGAGTAGGATTCATCAAAATACCTTTTAGAGGTGAGAGAATGGCGGCTTTACTTCTAATGAATTTGGTGAGCTTTTCAAACTGTTCAGGATTTGACTGAAGGTATTCTGCTTCTGACATTTGGATCTTAGTTCTTTTTGCATGATCAATAATGTCAAAAGTAGTATAAGAAGGGGTGATGGTAGGCTCAATTCTAATCATGTGAGATTGAGCTGGGGCACTGACCTTAGGATAAAGAGAATGAGGAGAAGTTGTTACCTTTTTGGTGACTTCTCTTTCAGTTTGTGATGAAATAGGAGCACCTCTTTTAACTATGGCTATGGGAGGTTCCTTGTTCTTCTCCTTGGGGCTTTCAAGAGGTTTTCTTGGATTCTGAGATTGGGATCAAGTGAAGACAGCAAATGACTGAACATCTGGTGCACATTCATCCTCTTCATATTCCAAATACCCAATGCTGGAGTCGCTAGCCGAATCGTTATAAGACTCATCAGTGTATCCTGAAGCTTCAAAAGCCTTGGGGGAATCTTGTTCTTCAGGTTCCTCCTCTTCTTCGACTATTTCTACTACTGCATTGATGGGAGGAGCTTCTATTTCTAGCCTCGGTTGAGCAGGGGTTAACAGCAGCCTATCTCTTACAGGCACACCATTGGTGTTATTAAAATTCCATCTAGGGATATCCTGATACAGAACATTACTCACCTGCTGGGACATTTGCTTTTTTAAAGCAATCAAATCATTAGCCATTTTTTGGATCATAGGATCAGTATTACCTTGAGAAGAACCTTGATTTTAAGGTTTGGGTACATCTTTCATGATTCTTCCGGCCAAAATGAGATCATCCTCTATTTCAATAGCTGTTGACTGAGCGATAGCCAAATCTCGGATAGCCGACCTTCTTAATAGAAAGCTCACATCAGGAGGCTGAACATTAATGAAGAAGCATTTATGATTTTCTAGAGTTGGTATAGCTATTTCTAGAATCTTTCGGATTAGCTTGTTAAACTTTTCCATGAAGTCCCACATGGGTTTATGCGATTCCTTCTTCATATGGGTAATTTGTGCTAACAAAGCATGAGAATCTTTGGCTGGTTTAAAACGTGCTTTGAATCTAGTCCTCATGGTAGCCTAGTTTGTGATGCATGCATTCGGAAGGTGGTAAAACCATTCGGCTGCTGCACCGTGCAATGTTTCAACAAAGAGTCGAACAGAGGCATCTTCGTGAGCTACTCCAAGGACACCACATGCTACAAAGAAAGATGCAATGTGTTCATCAGGATGTTGCTTCCCATCCCCATTGAACTTGGGATTGTTTTTTACGTGATCCATGTGGTAACTTGTGCAATGGTGGAGTTAAAGAAAGAGGACCAATATGTGCGCCCCAAGGCACAGGTTGTGCTTCCATCCTTTTAAAAAGAGTGCGTATAGGGATCCGAGTGTCAGACAAGAATAACATATGACAAGTTGTAGACGCTTCCCATTCTACGGGGATCTGGTTTCTCCAAATAGGCAAAGAACTTCTGGTTCGGTTAGAAATAACGTTGTTGGGGGAAAGAATGAAATTGTGCCATTGTAGTAATTCAAAGAGTGGATCAATTTCACCCCGGGCTCGGCGGGAGTGAGTGAAGATGTTTCCGGCCAGCTTGAACCGGGAAAGAAATCTTGTTAAAAATAAGGCAAATACGGAGTCGCTAGACACCAAGAGGAGAAGCTTTACACTATTAATCCGTATTCCCCAGCGGAGTCACCAAAAACTATTGGTTGGATATTTTGTTAATCCAAAATATGAGGTTCAACCACAGTACGTGGGATTAAATCCCTCCTCAAAGAAAGGTAAGGCTGTAACATCCTCATTTTATACCTTAGAACAAGTGAATTTTTTTTTTTTTTGATAATTGCATCCTAGTTCTAAATACATAATTTAGAACTCACAAATCAAATAACCATTCATATAACAGATAACCATATGCAGCTGTAATGACTCAGAGTACCTCTGATCTATTCATTTCATGACTCGGTTATCTACCGATCTATTCATGAGTAATATGAGTTGGTGTTATTATTTAACACTTCACTCCTGTGGTTCTCTTCCCTATTCTGGGATTCAGAATGCTCTATCCAAGGAACCTAACTGAATAATTGTTACCATTATTCATCGGCATCTCATCCCTTAGACTAGGTGAATTAGGACAACGCAATTAGTAGCCTGCGATACTTTGGCCAAAGATTTGAAACATACTGTTTATGTCTCGTATTCCTTAACGACATACTCGTCAATCTGGAATACGTCCTTCACCCCATTCTTATGTTATATAGAATGTCTTATACTGACTACTGTCAGTCCTTCCTTTCTCAACTGAATCACTCGGAGACAGATTAGCAAGGTGATAATGTTATATGGATGCCCACGAGGATTAGGGATACGGTGACATACTGGTTCAAACCAGCAGTTAAACCTATGTGTCATGATACCCTGAATCTCCTAGGTAGCCTTATAACATGGCCACATTCCTAATTGGTCCCTGAGTAATTCGTCGAGATCAAAGTGTAAATCTTAGCGATCAATGCAAAGGGTGTCGCCATAAGTCACCTGCATTGTTGTAACTTTGAGAAGATCCTAATCTTCTCAGAGGTACAACCCTGCAGTTGACTTGTGTCATCAACCTTTAAATCCGCCTCGAAAAGATCTACTTAATAATATGCGTTACGCACGTTGAGTTTTAAATTACTTTAAAGACTTTCCACATAGGTTAGCCTTTCCCAATCCCTGGATTCTTCATCTTAAGACGACCTTCCTCAATAAAACCCATTACATGGTAGAGGTATTAAGGTCAAGCTCTCATCAAGGAGTCATTAGAATACACATGATTCTAAAACAACAGAATTGGACATTATCTCATTACCTTCATAGGAGATTGCCATCTGAACCCCATTAGGTTTATTTCAGTTCTCTTAACTGAATTTATATCATACTTATAAGTATAAAGATATAAATGATTAAGAACCCAATTTAATATTGTCCTGTCATACTAGGACTAGGGATTAGTAATTTACCTCATCTTGATTAGTGTTCTGTTTAGGTTCATTTTTAACCTATCTTTTAGAAAGACAATTGTTTAAATTCAATATTGCTTTCACTAGAACAATAAGATCTGCTAAACACTCATATGAATTCAATCACATTTTCTTGTAAGCTTTCATAGTCAATCACAAAAGCATCCAAATTACACAAGATAACATTACCACTCTGGTATATAAACCGAAGAAGGTCAACTATCAGAATAAGAATACAACACAAGTATCAAATACTTATTCCCATTCCTGTCAGAACTATATAATTACATTTTATGCAAACAACATACTTGATACAATGCTTAACGGAAAAGTACATCTTTCCACATATAATACATTTAGGAAATCAAGCTGTAATTCATTATAAAACAAATTAAACAATCTGATCAGCCTGTCAGATCTGCATTGCTTTTACCTCTTACGGCATCCATCTGTAAAAATAGTCAACATGAGTCAGTTCGATGAACTGAGCATGATAAGCACTAACTTTTAAAACAATTGCAATCCGTCAATTGTTTTCATTAAACACCCTGTTTAAATGAGATCAATTATCCAAACAAGTAAACATATTCAAAATATGCCTTTATAATACAAAATTGACTACAAACGTGTAACTCTATCAACGTTACAGAATAGTCCTAAACACTTCTCAAATATTTCATCAAATATTAAGAATCAAGAACGAAAGTATTAAAAACAACCAATTGAAGCCAATATCAGCAACATTGGACAGATCGTTCCATTCATCCGAAAAGGAAATATCATAACAACTCTCTGAGTATATCAATATGTTAAAAACAGATCCTACTGTTACAGATATCAACATGTATTATAATAATAAAAGAGAAAGGAACAAATCATTCACACTTCCCTTCACACAAGTTCACTACTGTACCGTCTCCACATATGGAATGCATTAATCCAGTATATGTGTGAACAAGTCCGTCAAACCACAAGAAGAATCACTGTCTTAATAAAAAATCGAACACAACAAGGCTTTTCAACCCAAGTTCGAAATCAAAGAACCTCTAGTATTGCGGTCAACAAAAAAATCCATTGCATTAGACAATTGGATGTTTCCCTAAGTCTATGCCAAGACAATCACACAAAATTTCTGAACATGTTCAGTCTCAATCGGACTGGAGTAAACGGAAAGGAAAATAGCAAATCTATTCTCACCTTGGCGCATGCAAGTCTAAAGTTTGGTATTCGCGACTCACTTCAACAGATCCAGAACACGAGATAATTATCCATACTCAAGGAACTCAAACAGTGACAAACGATAGTGTCCAAATATCAGGTTCAATAAGAGACAGAAATACAGGTTAACTTCCAAGAATTCAAATGAATCCGAACAGTAGTAACAAGACAAATAATTACATACGATTCCATCTGAGCCCATCAACGGAGCATATTAAAAATCAGGAAAAGCAATTTTAATTACTGATTTCAAAACAAGGAATCTGACTGAACCCTTGCCAATATTTTACACAAACTTGCACAGACTGAAGAACGTAAAAATATACCAAAAGAATCTATACCACAAAATCCTTGCGGCACGATGGTATTCTTACGAAATAACAGAGATCGAAATACATATTATTCCCTTTAGTCGCTGGAACAACAATTTCCAATATTCAACTATATTCAACCATAACAAGTGATTCAAACATATAAATCATTCAATCGACTCCATAGAGTCGTTCAGATTAAAACGAATATGAATCTATATTTAAATTTCATACTGTTAACGGGTTATTATCCATAACCACGGAACCCAACAACAGTATAAGATAAAAATAGTTTAAGAATCAATCTATGCCATTCAAGGTAAGCATTCGACAAGGACCAAGTGTAAGCAATTAAAATACCGATTTTCATAACAAGGGATTCAACCGAGCCTCGTCAAAATTCCTGAACAAGCTTACACATAAGAAACATAAATGCATACCCAGGAATTCGGTACTAAATTCCATTACAATAACAGAGGTCGTATGACCTGTAACTTCTATATGACTTCCAACAGAATTCATATTAACAAAACTCAAGGATGTATCTATATCCTCAGCAGTGGACTATAGTATACGATTCATTTAGAGGACTCCACAGAGTCGTTCAAAAACAATACATATATCCCTAATGTATACTGTCAACGATAAAATCCCGTTACCACAATAACAAGGGAAAAACAACTTCCACTGGGTCATAATGGCTACTGTAACACAAAAGTTACCTGTTCCCAAGCAAATCTAAAAGACAAAACAAAACCAGACAAGTAACAATAACCACCCCATCAATACCCACGACAGAGCTTACAAGATTCCATTAAAACGGAATAATCAAACAAATGTCCAACAGTTTCCCTTTCAACAAGTATTCACAACATGCACTGGCGACAAAACCGACATGCATGACAGTGGCATGTACCCCCTCACAAGAACAATTTAAGGGTTCTCGCTGAGCAGACCAAGCATTCCTTTCTTTTATAATTTCTTTTTTGCATAAATAAACCAGAATGCAAAACACAGAGAAATAAAGCCACAGTTCGAATTTAATAAACACCCATCAAGGATAAATGAAAAATCGAACCAGCAAGAGATACAGTGCCAAAATCACACAATGACATCCATAGAAAAACATCTAATTCCTTAAATCATTTGAACAAAGTTGTTCTAATGAAATTACTTGAAAGACAACAAGATTTTTAAAGGTTAGGGCCTAACATGCCTGGATTTTTACTCAAAATTCCGAAGCAGACCACTGGAAGAGCTCAGACTTCCTTTTCCTTTTCCAAGTTAGAGCGATCAACAAAATTTTGTTATCTCCATGCCATATATATTTTCCTTGCCAGAGAAAAGAGCTAGATAACCTCATACTCGCCATGCAACACAAAGAAGACTAGTGCGAAGAACCAGTGAACAGGCAGAAGGAAAACCGAAAATCGTGATAAGCCAAACAAACCAACAAACTTCCTATTTACATGCCTTCTCGCGAGTTCCTAGCTCGACTACCGAGCACATTGAATGCAATTACACCAACTTTCTCGCTGAAACGCCACTTCCACCGACCGCCAAAGTTGGCGACAGTCAAATAAAATCTCAAGTTCATTTCCAGTTTTGGCGACCTGCCACGTCGACTTAGGTTAGCTGTTGCTTAAACCTCCGCCATGACCTTCCCTTCATACATATCCTTTGCATTTAATCCCATAGAAAACGCCTCCCATGGTTCGCACCCCTCCATAGGCCCCTTTACATTCTTGCTCATAGTTAGGTTAGTATCTTAGGTTAGAATTTAGGATAACACCTAATCTAACTTCCATAACATAGCTACTAACTTAGGACATTAGTACATAGCCTAGGTCTAGGTTAGATTAACACTAATCTAACCCCTAGGTTAGGTTTAGTTTTAGGTTACTAACCGATAATAATTCCAGTTAGGTCTACATTTCGTACACTCAGAAAAAGACCTACATCATACGTCTTCGAACAGGTTTGGCTCATGTTCTGCCTTAGGCTACAGAATCGTATGTAACCGAATTATTAGCTGGTCCACAATCGAGACCTTCGAGATATACTTCCATATCGGGAACCAATTCATTTCACTTGATCAGCCTAAGTCATACTCCTGACTAGCTTATTCAATGCTTCTAGACCTTGCAACCTGTTCAAGGTCTATAAATTAATTCATCACGAAAAAACTTAAAGCAATACTTGGATCAATTCCACTGATCCAAGACTAGGTATTATAGATCGATAACTCTATAATTCATTCCGAGATCAGATTAAACTCAGATACAAAATGAAATAGATAAAAGAGTCTAATCATATTCTGACTCAATCAAAGATCTGCAAAGAAAATACAGTACATATCAAGCATGATTTCTAAATCGAGGAATATATCCTTTTACAAGAAATCACATATCAACACTTGTATGCTCAGGAGAAAGTAACAACAGTTCAGGGTGTTACATGCTTCCCTCCTAAAAAGATTCATCGTCCCGATGAATTACATATTAAATTAACCTTCAGGTCAATCAATTTATCAGTACACAAATAATGTGCCTATTTCATATTTGAATAGTTCCAGAAATCAATGTCACAACACATTTTATTCAACCTGAATAAAGTCTGCCTTCATCTGGCTTTCATAAATACTTAAAAACAATAAGTTCATAAAAGTATCTTTTGTCAACAGATTTCATTCTGTTGAAAAAGAGAAGGAAAAGCAATTTTCATCTCTTCTAGATTTTCCCAAGTTGCACTTTCTTCGCTAAACTGGTCCCACTGGACCTTACATTGCTGTATTTCACGATTTCTTAAATGCAATTGGCGAGTTTCCAGCACTCGTGTGGGTTTAACCATGATTATTCCTGGGTCTTGGACCTGCAAGGAATTCCAATTTAAAACATGTGACAGATCTGAAACGTATTTCTTAAGCAAAGAAATATGGAAAACATCATACATGCGAGATAAAGCAGGTGGCAATGCTAAACGATAAGCTATAGGATTGATTATTTCGACAATTTCGAAAGGTCCCACAAATCGAGGTGACAACTTGGCATCCTTGCCAAAAGTTATAGAACTCTTTCTGGGTTTAACACGAAGGAAAACCTTATCACCAAGCTCAAACCTTCTATCAACCCGCTTAAGGTCAGCATAGCTCTTCTGTCTATCCGCTGCTTCCTTTAATCGTTCACGAATCAGCTTAACGTGCTGTTCCATTTCTGTGAGAATCTCTGGTCCAATTACCACTCTATCCTCAACACTGTCCCAACTAACAGGGGTTCTGCACTTTCTTCCATAAAGTGCTTCAAATGGTGCCATTTTAAGAGATGAGTGATAAGTGTTGTTGTATGCGAACTCAACTAATGGAAGATACTCTTCCCATTTATACTGTTGATCCATACAATACATTCGCAACAGGTTCTCCAACACTTAATTTACCCTCTCAGTTTGTCCATCCATTTCCGGATGATATGCAGAACTGAAGTTTAGTTTCATTCTAAGAGCTGCGTTAAGCGTTTGCCAAAACCTTGACGTCATTCTAGGATTCCTATCAGATATAATCAATTCTGGTACACCATGCAATCTGAAAATTTCGTGTACGAATCTTTTGGCTAGCACTAGTGAATCATCCTTTAGATTTCCAGCGATGAAATGAGCTACCTTGGTCAGTTTATCTACAACTACCAAGATAACATCATGTTTGTTCCTGGACATAGGTAGTCCTTGTATAAAATCCATGGTTATTACTTGCCATTTGTACTGCGGTATGCTATGAGGATATAATAGTCCAACAGGGTGCATATGTTCTGCCTTCACCCGCTGACATTCCAGACAATGAGTCACAAAATTAATCACATCCTTTTTCATACCTTTCCAGAAGTATTGCTGTTTTAAATCAGGAAGCATTTTTGTGATACCTGGGTGTCCAGAGAAAGGTGAATTATGAAATTCAACTAACAACTTCTTTCTCAATTCGTTCAACATAGGTACATATACCCTGTTTTCATAACGCAAGATTCCTTCATTATCAAAATGAAAACCTTTATACCTCATATCCTTAGGTTCTGCAGCAAGCGCTTCTTTTAGTTGCTAAAAGTATGCATCTGATTCTAAGGCACTTTTTACCTCATCTTTAAACTGAGTTCTTAATGTTATAAGAGTAGAAATGTGCCTCCTACGACTTAGAGCATCAGCTACTGTATTCTCCTTCCCTTTGATATAGCTAATATCAAAGTCATATTGCGTTAAAAATAAGGCAAATACGGAGTCACTAGACACCAAGAGGAGAAGCTTTACACTATTAATCCGTATTCCCTAGCGGAGTCACCAAAAACTATTGGTTGGATATTTTGTCAATCCAAAATATGAGGTTCAACCACAGTATGTGGGATTAAATCCCTCCTCAAAGAAAGGTAAGGCTGCTTGTTTATTACTAATCTAAAACATAGTAGAAACAATATATACAATATTCACACTAATCTAACCATTGGGGTTGGGATAGAATCCTGAAATCCATATCCACACTTTGGGAAGATGTTGTTTTTAAAAATGGACTGGGTCAAAAATTATTATAATGGAAGAAACACAATGGAAAGGAAAAGAGAGGAACATATTTTCTTTCGAGTACGAACATAAGAACAATATCTTAAGAAAGATACATCTCACAACACAAAGTTTGCAAAATAGCATCAACTTCTATTCCTCAAATGATTAAAAGAAAACACAAAGTTTTTCTTCTTCACAATAGCTTTCAATATTCCAAAAATATCAACCCTTTAGAATGCACACACATCCCTTATTTATAATAAAAATAGTTGAGAGAAAATAGGACAAACCCTATAAAACAGTCTTTTAAAAAAAAGTCCTATTTTGCTTGGCTCTCACATAGGAGACCAAGTCACAATATGATTAGAAGTGTGACGAAACAGAAATGAAAACGACATGTCAATTTCAAGATTGAAATGACACGTTGCATCAAGACTTAGTATGAATCATCATCTTTTTCTTCTTCATCTTTCTCTTCCTCCAACTGAGCTTGTTTGTTCTAAAATTCTTGGAACTTCCGGATTATACCTTGCATCTCATTTTCGTCAGGTGTAGTGGAATGATCACTCAAAACTTCACATGTTTCATGAATGTCACTGGCACTACCGGGAAGTTTTCTCAATCTTTTGTTGAGTTTTCTTGAGGCCTCCAAAGAATGTTCAATCCTTACAAACCTGTCAATGATTTCAATGCCAAATCCGTCAGCTGATAGGATGCCCGAGTTTCCACTTGATACTTTTGCGCAAATTTTCAGTAATTCTTTTTCCAGGTCACTTTTTCCATCAATCAATTGATCTCTTGATTCTATCAATTTACCACAGGCTTCATTAAAAATCTTTACCCTGAACTTGCTGGTTTTGGTCAGCTGGAAATGCTTATCTGCATGTGGGATGATGCCTTCTTCTACCAAGATGCGTGATGGAATTTACTTTAATACCTGGAGAGCTTCGAAAGTCAAATCAAGAGGTCTAATTTCTTGGGAGAAATCATCATCCATCTTTTCTCCATCACTTTGTATATTCCCCAAATATTGATAGACTTCTACGGTGTCTTGAATCACTTCTTTCCCCTGTTGGATCAGCCTTTGGGTCCATTCATCGACCACCCTTCCTTTTCATTAATCTTCTCAATTATAGGCACTGATGAGAAATCAAACCTGATAGGGATAGAGGATGATGGTATGGATTCAAGGGGTTTTGAGAGCTTAAGAAATACCTCAGTTAACTGCTCCACCTTTCCTTTAAGCTCATCTCTGTTGTCCTTTGTTTCCTTCAATTTCTGGCATACAATGTTTATAGCATCCCGTGCATCCTGTTGTGCTCCTTCTATTGTCACTTCTCCTAGATCCACCCTGGTTATCTGATAGTCAGAGGCCGTTATGTCCTCTTTGGTTTTGTCAGTCGCGGGAGTGGCAATCTCTGAAAACTTATGCCCCGAAGCGTCCACCAAAACCCTTGAAACTATTTTGAGTTTCTTGGCTGATTTAGCAGTAGAAGCCTTGAGTGAACTAAAATCAAAGGTTGGTATGGGTACAATCACCTTCCTCTTCCTTGATGTTTGCTCAAGTAGCCATTGGGGTGTGTCAGAGGGAGTTTCCACTATTGTAGAATTTGGTATCATACTTTCAGGGGGAGAAGGATCCACTGGTGGAGTGGGGACAATTACCAATGTGGTACTAGATTCAATAAAAAGAGGCACAGGAGGGGGCATGTTGGTAGTTATTTTGGTCCCAGCAGAGAGGGGTGAGAGTCTAGAGAAAATGCTAGCCATGACTGAAGAAGTAGATGGGGTAAGAGGAGGTAGAAGTGGTTGTGAAGGAGGAAGTGCAGATCCCTACTCCAAAGCCTGGGATGCAAGTGTTTCGCTCGGAATGTTTCAGCTTCTGGGAATAGAGTTGCTTCTATCCTTTCATTCCTTTTAGAAACAGATGAGGTTTGGGTTAGGAGGAATACCTGTTGAATGTCGAGATGGTGTGCGCGTACCGTAAAGAAAGATCAGGCTGACTGCGAAGAACTCCTTTTTGTCTTGGAAGGACTACCTGTAAATAAGAACACAAGACCACAAGATTTTGATTAAACAATAAATGAGGAAACTGCCTTGGGCCCAGGAAATATAAAACTTCCTTTCGAAGGTGGTCAGTTCCCCTGCTAATATGAATTAACACAAAAGACTGCAAAATATCAATTAAATTGTCTCGTTGAACTGGGTAGGGGAAAGGTTGGTTTTCTGGTTTTGATCAGAGGAACCGATGCTGGTTACTGATAACCGATGCCGGTTACTGATAACCGATACCGGTGGGTTCTAGGATCTTCTTGGTAGCTATGGTGTTTGTAATGGCTGGTTTATGGATGATATTAGGAAATGGGATGATTAGAAGCAAAAGAATGACAGTTAGATGCAATGACACGTTGGGTAGTGGATTCAGAAACAGATTTAAGAGGACTGAGATTCAAGAAGCATAAGAAATGTTATAACAGAGGACATGCAAGATGTAACTTACTGGTTTTGACCAAGATGCAAGTTGATCTCCTTGGTTGTAAACACTTCTGGTTTCTTTACTCGTCTCTGCTCTGTCAAGTGAAGATCTGGACTCTGTTCCTCGCTCGCAATGCTCTCTGTTGATCCAGAAATCCTTTGACTGATCTCCCAAAATGAAATTCCGATCCATTGTTTTGGTTTGGGGAGCCCATTTACAGGGAACCGATGGCGGTTGCGTAACCGACGGCGGTCGAGTAGGAACCGGCATCGGTAAGGAAAAAGTAGGCTATTTTTAGTAAAATAGCCCACCTTCCCTGCTTTTCTCCCGAGAGATCAGTTGCGGGCTTGGTCAAGTGGCTAGAAGGTCGGCTTTGGGTGCGAGTAAGGAGGCATTAGTTATGGATGTGAGTCTAGACCAAGTCATGGGTCTTAATTAGGTTAGTTTAGGGTTAGGGCTAGGTCATGATGAGGTGGCAAAGTGAGGTGGTGGGTAAGGTGATGTGGATTTATCAATTATAAGGTAACTAATAAATAATTGTGTAAGGTTTAGGTGATGAGGTTAGATTGCGAGAGGAGATGCGGGTCAAAAGGGGTCGTAAGACACAAATTTGGTGTCTACATTAGCCCCTTATTGTCGTGTAGCTTGTTCTGTAAAGCTACGTGGACAATAATATGAAGTGTTTTCTCGTGTTAAAGATATAGGTAATCCCCCTCAAATCTATCACCGATTGAGTGAACGGGAAATCAGGGATAGGGTTGATAAAGGGTACATGTTGTAGAGAGGATGGTAAGGTGGTGGGGTAGGTCCAAGGAAGCAGACACATGTTGAAATGCAATAGTACGATGAGGGTACATGATTTGACAAGCAAACCAGCAATGTGTAGGAAAAGGTTGATAGTTTATCCAATCAAGGGTGATATAATCCTGTTATCCAAAGCATAGGAAGTAGCTCCAGGATATATGATAGGTGAGGTACAGGAACGTTTAGGAATGTTCGGCAGTACCAAATGGTTGGTTTGGTTGAGATAAACGTCACGGTTTAGGTCTAGGCAAAGTTGGTCGACAGATCAAGTCAAGGACCCTAATCGTGCTAAAACACGAACAGGTGAGCTCGATTGAACAAAAGGTACATGATGGATAGATAAAACAAAACGCTGATTGTGGGTATGACATTGAAGTGATACGGCCTTGGGTCAGGCCAAGTGGTAGAGTGGTGGCCTTGGGTCAGGCCATAATGGTTAGGGTGAGCCTTTGGGTCGGGCCAAATAGGTAGGCTGAGGCCTTGGGTGGGGCCAAATTGGTTAGGGCGAGGCCTTGGGTCGGGCCAAATAGGTAGGTTGAGGCCTTAGGATCGGGCCGAATAGGTAGGTTGAGGCCTTGGGTTGGGCCTAATGGGTAGGTTGAGGCCTTGGGTCGGGCCAAATTGGTAGGGCGAGGCCTTGGGTTGGGCCAAATAGGTAGAATGAGGCCTTAGGTCGGGCCGAATAGGTAGGTTAAGGCCTTGGGTCGGGCCTAATGGGTAGGTTGAGGCCTTGGGTCAGGCCGAATAGGTAGGTTGAGGCCTTAGGTCGGGCCGAATAGGTAGGTTGAGGCCTTGGGTCGGGCCAAATTGGTAGGGCGAGGCCTTAGGTTAGGCCAAATAGGTAGGTTGAGGCCTTGGGTTGGGACGAATGGGTAGGGCGAGGCCTTGGGTCGGGCCGAATTGGTAGGTTGAGGCCTTAGGTTGGGCCGAATAGGTAGGTTGAGGCCTTAGGTCAGGCTGGACAAGTGAACAAATGGTGTGCAGCAAAGGTGGATAGAGGCGATATTGGTGAAAAAGAGGCAAGGAGTAAATAAGGGCAAAGAATGGGGTGAAAGTTGGGTAGAGAACCGATGTCGATTCTGCATGACCGATATCGGTTAAGGGACCGATACCGGTTCCTTAGGGCAAAATGAAACCGATATCGGTGAAAGGCGAAAAACCTATAAAAAGAAAAATACGGCTTGTCATTATCACTTTTGTTATTTGCAAACCAAATCGACTTGTCTGACGTGGAGAGTTGGGATTAGAGGCTTGATTGAGTGAGGTGGAGCTATTGTATTGGCGGAGAGAGTTGATAGTGGGCCCGATTAAGGAGGAGGCAGCAGTTGATTGGCCGGGGACCCAGCAGATCAGGATTGGAGCCATGGCACAGACAGGAGGAGCTGGAGGGGCTGGACCAGCTGGACCGCCACCACCCATCCCACCATGACGACGTGTCATCGTTCGGGTAGATTCGAAACTCTTTAATTTGGTGATTTGGTTGTATTATGCTAAATTGGGGGTTTAGGTAGGAATTAACCTTTTTTAGGAAATAATGAGAAAATGGAAATGATTTGAAAAAGGGAGAGGGTAGATAGGCTAGATAGGCTAAGGTGGGTAGGTGGGTAAGTTTTTAGGGTATTTGGGTTGGTAGATGGGTAGAAATAGGTAAAAATGGGTTTTGGGGGCCGCGCGGGGGTTTGGCTCCGGGAGAGGATAGTGACCGATGTCGGTCACTAAGCGACTGGCATCGGTCGCACAATTTTAGGGAAAGGGAGGGTTGTTGGTGACTGGCGTCAGTCATGTATCGGCCGGCGTCGGTTGTGGGTAGGTGTGGGTTTGTGTAGGGGTTAGGTTGGGTTGGGGGTGGGTGTGGGTTGGGGGGTGGAGAAGGGTTTGGTGTGGGGTTAGGTTTTGGGTTTAGGTTTGGATTTTGGGTGGTGGGTTGGGTTGGGTTTGTGTGGGGGTTGGGTTTGGGTTGGGGGTGGAGAAGGGTTTGGTGTGGGGTTAGGTTTTGGGTTTAGGTTTTGGGTTTTGGGTGGTGGGTTGTTGGGTGGAGAAGGGTTTGTTGTAGGGTTGGTTGGGTTTGTGTGTTGTGTTGGGGTTTTGTTTTTGTTGGTTTTGGGTGGGATGGTTTTGGGTTTTTAGGGTGGTAGGTTGCTAGAGGGGGGTGGGAGAGAGTCGGGGTATGGTCGGGGGGATAAAAAAAAGGTATTTAGATGATAAAGTAGATGTTGTAATAAAGAGTAGGTCTAAGGATGTGGGTTGGTTTTGCAGGCACGTCAGCAGTTGACGATGCGGGATAGGATGCCCCCGCTGTTGGTGCGGATGAGGCCACACGTATCTGCGGCTCATTGGGCCATCATGCGCGAGGTGGGACTCGGTGGAGTCCAGAGGTATAGAGCGATAGAGAGAGATCACAGCCTGATGGTTGCCCTCATCGAGAGATGGGATCCGGCGACCAATGTGTTCCATCTCCCGACTGGGGAGATGACCGTCACATTGGAGGATGTGTATCGCATCCTTCGGTTACCTATCGAGGGAGAGGTAGTCTTCCAGGTAGATTCAGAGACTGCCATGGAAAGCATACTGCAGGTTTTTGGGGATGCAGCCGCGCTACTGACCTACCATAGCGCGAGTATCGGGTACGGTGACATGTACCGTGCGCATCGACACGAGACACGACTGGCTGTGTTGATGATGGTTGGGATCACCTGATTCGCCCTCCCAGACTCAGAGGGAGGCCGCTTCCCACGAGCATTGATGGGGGTACTGCTGGAGATGGTGGAGGAGCACACCTATTACGCCTGGGCACCAGTATATCTGGTGCAATTATACAGGGAGCTATGGGGCTATCGCCGGAGGAGGTGATTTGGTATTTGTTCTACATTTTTGTTACATTGTTGGGCATATGAGCACATTGTATGCGTCAGGCCAGTAGGGTTACCCCAGCAGCCAGGGCCACAGGTCATATACCAATATGGCTTTAAGAGGTGGTTGGGGGTCGTGGGCCAGCCACGAGCAGTTATGGCAGGTCGGGATGTGGCATACTATAGACATCTACTAGAGGGCCTTACAGCAGTAGACATTGTATGGAGACCCTACAGAGGTCACCATCCTGGCAGAGGAGCCCGCTTACACTTGCGCCTAATCCAGTACACATTCTGGATAGCAGGACGGAGGCCAGGAGAGTACGAGCGGATACCCCTGGAGAGGGTACACAGGTAGATGGGGCTGCGACAAGACGAGCCACCTCCCGTTCCTCAGTACAGGAGAGATGATGTAGAGGCCCTATTGCCTGCACCACAGCCTTTGGATCCAGATTGGGTAGCAGAGAGGCCAACAGGTGAGGGTGTAGATGATGCTGGGTGCACAGGAGCATACAGGGTGTGGTGGGCTGGGCAGAGAGCAGCCAGGATAGTACCGCTTGCATAGCCAGACTTGGCTGCAGTGATAGGAGAGAGAGATCAGCTCAGGGGTCAGGTGCAACTCTTACAGGGGCAGCTAGCTGCAGCACAGGCACAGATAGGTGTCTTACAGGGGCAGCTAGCCCAGGTTCAGGCACAGGCACAGGCAGCACCAGCACCAGCACCACAGCCACAGGTGCAGGTACAGGTACAGGCAGCAGCACAGGTACCAGCACCACCACCAGCAGCGGTACAGCCACAACCCCAGGCACAGGTACAGGTACAGGTACCACAGCCACAGGCACCACCAGCGGCACCAGCACAGGCACAGGGGGCACTGGTAGTAGGTGTCAGGGGACCAGCCCCAGTACCTACGGTGGCTCGAGAGCGTTACATGGAGGCTAGAGTGGAGGCCCGATACTATCAGGATATTCTTGATGGTACCGGGGCTGATTATACGCCCTATGCGGCAGATAGAGCAGAGACCTCTCGGAGCCAGAGGTCTCAGGGAGGTGCAGCCACAGCTGGTGGGTCCGTCACAGGCAGGAGGCGAGAGGCACCATAGGGACCAATGGGGAGAGGTGCCGAGGGCGGTGGGGAGAGCTGAGGGATCCCAGACATGGTGTATTGATAGATGGGCACCGGTCTGCGAACCGGGTGTATTGATAGAGGCCTGCGTGCCTATGTATTATTCATGTATTCATTTATTCATTTATTGTATACCGGCCTGCGAGCCGAGTAGGGGTTGTATAGTGGATACCGGCCTGCGAGCCGAGTATATATCTATTTTTTATACGAGGGACCGGCCTGTGAGCCAAGTCGAGATTTTTTGACAGTTATTGCGGCCTACGTGCCGGCTTTGGTGGATTATGAGATCACAGAGGCCCCGATGTAGGGCACATTATATTTTTAAAAAATTATATATATATAGAGACGATGTTTTGATCCACATGCAGTGTTCAAAATGTGTTTAAATATTTTGTTAATGGTTGGTAATATGTAATGTGTGATAAGTTTTAGTTGACATGTTGATAGATGGATGATGTTGATGTTTTTATTTTTGCACGTATATATGAATGTCAGGTTATGTGATGAATTGGTGGTTTTGTGACATTGTGATATATGTAACTGATGAGTTGGATCCAAATGATGTATAGATTGATAGTTTCTTGATATCCGTAGTTGATGGTTTGTGTATTTGTATAAAATAAATGATGTTAATGAAATTGTAATGCTATGTGTGGTGGATGAACAAATGTGGTAAATTGTGTTGTTTATGCAGGAAAAGAGGCGGGCGCGACAAAAATTTAGGTGAGAAATGAAGAAAAGAACGCTGTTGAGAAAAGATAGGTGTGTAACCGATATCGGTTTAAGGAACCAATATCGGTAACTGATAGACCGATATCGGTTAAGTAACCGATACCGGTTATTTAGGTATGAGCTTTTCTAAAAATAGAAAAGCTAGGGTGGCAACTTAAGTTTTAATTTTAGAGCCATGCAAGAGGTTAAATACGCGAACGCGACGCTTTTTGACGACTGAGACAGATATTTGCATGAGAGATTTGAGTGATAAGGAGAAAAGAGACAGGAAATTGCATGAGAGATTTGAGAGATTTGGGTGATAAGAAAAGAGACTGGGAAGGTGAATGCGATCTGAGATTCAGAAAGTAGAAAGGTGAATTTGAAAAGAGTGGTGATAATGGCAGGACGAGGAGAAACATCCAGCAGGCAGGGACAAGAGGGAAGACAAGGGCCACCTCAAGCTACTGCAACCCCAGAGGTAAATGTTTTGGTTGTGATTTGATTTTTGCATGTGTTATGAATAAGAGATTAAGTGGGTAGATATGAAGAAGAAAACATGATAGCAAGGGTTATAGGTGAGGTAAGTGTTACGTGGTAGGTAATCACAGGTTTCGGGTATGTCTGTGTATACAGAGAGGAATAAACGAGCAATTTATTGTCGTAGGTGGTTGTTTTAGGCAAGATGTATGTAATTGACAGTGACTGGTAGCGGTTAGAGAGAACCGGTATCGGTTACTCAACCGATATCGGTTATCTATAACCGATACCAGTTACTGGAGGAATTTCCAGAATGTTTGAAAAACCCTGACGGATTGAATGGTTATTTGTTGTTTTGGTGTATGCAGGCAGAGGCAGGATTGAGGATGAATGATAGTGTGCCAGCGCTGTTGTCACGAATCCGAGCGGATGTAATACCAGCTGAATGGACATTGATAAATCGTTTGGGGTTAAGTGGAATCCGCTATTATTCACGAATTGCACAGAACCATGCTATGTTGGAGGCATTGATTGAGAGATGGAATCCCGAGACAAATACCTTTTATCTGCCAACAGGGGAGATGACAGTAACATTAGAAGATGTGTTTCAGATTTTGAGACTCCCTATTACAGGAGAACCAGTATATCAGGCACTACCTAGCGTGGCACGGGGAGCGATAACAACAGTATTTGGTCCATATGCATGAGATTTGACACAGCGAGGTTTATCCTTTACATATGGGGTAATGTATGTAGCACACCCTGAGGAGACAAGGTTAACAGTGATATTAATGATAGCGGTAGGGTATTATGCTTTACCGAGGGCGGAAGGGGGAAGATTTCCAAAGGCATTGATGTGTGTTATCTGGGAGATGATAGAAAGGAACGTGACTTTTGCATGGGCACCTGCATATTTGGCGGAGCTATACAGGGGTTTATGGGCTTGTAGGCGAAATCACAGGACGACACTGGATAGTTCATACTTATTACACTATTGGGCCTATGAGCACATTGTTTGTGTGCGACCAATAGGCCGAACCATCCAGTCGGGAGAAACTGGAGTGCAGAGGTTGGGATTCAGACGATGGGTCTAGACAGAACAAGAGGCCAGATCCCAGGCCGTGACGGGTGATATTGAGTATTACAGGCAAGTATGGGAGAGGGTGACGGTTGTGGACATCTGTTGGAGGCCATACGGAAACTATATGGTAACAGAGAACATAGCGGAGGAGTTGAGGGGTGTAGAGTGATTGAGGTGGATCGCAGGGCACAGGCCGGGTGAGTATGAGAGGATTCTTATAGATCGCGTGCGGCGACAATTTGGATTTGTGTAGGATATACCCCTGGCTTATAGACCATATATGAGGATCGACGTCGAGGTAGCATTCTCACCTCCCCGGCCAACACCTCCAGAAGGGCCTGAAGAGGTAGCAAGCCGATCGCAGGGTAATGGAGGCGGGAACGACAGAGGCCTATAGATTATGGTGGGTAGTAGAACTGGGAGGTGTACGTGAGCGCCCTAACATAGCGGGGTGATTACACAGAGAGGGAAGCTTGCAAGGTGGTTCAGCAGATCCAAAGCAGGGAATGAGAACAACGCCGGCTTCCTCACCGCGCTGTCATTTGATCGCATCGAAGAAGAGGGTCATTGGGTACGACTCCTCCGTGAGGGAAGAGTGCGATGAGTTCATCGGGAAATGTGAAATTGGTAAATGTTCTCCCAGGTACAGGAGCTCCGCAAGTTGTCTGCGATGGTTTTTTGTCCTTTGATTGATTTCTGGTGCGCAAACTCAAGGTCGAGGTCGGCGAGAAGCATGAGCCATCTGGCAATGCATTGGTTCACAAAAACCTGACACAGGTTGGCATACATTTAAGGATGGGGTCTGTATGGTGATGACGAAAGTCTTGTGATTAGAAGGTAGTGTCGGCGTTTTGGTGGCCCAATGATAGGGCAAGGCATAATTTTTCTACATGTGTGTACCCTAGTCTCATAGTCCACCAAAGTACGACTTATATAATAAATGGCTTGTTCGCGATTCTCAGAGTCACGATGTGCAAGCATGGCTCCTACAGTGTGGTCAGTGGCGGAAAGGTAAAGGTAGAAAGGGCGGTCGTCTTGGGGTGGGATAAGCACGGGTGGCTGCAAGAGATAGGATTTGAGAGCTTCGAAGGCTTGGTGACATTCTTCGCTCCATTGGAATGCAATATCCTTTTTAAGGAGGTGATGGAAAGGTTGACACCGATCCGAGAGTTGGGAGATGAAACGTCGGATAGATCAAAGCTTACCTTGTAAACTACACAATTGTTTGAGATTTTTGGGTGGGGGCATTTCTAGGATAGATTTGACTTTAGATGGATCGACCTCAATGCCACGCAAAGAGACGATAAAGCCAAGAAGTTTTCCCGAAAGAACACCAAAGACACATTTCTTCGGTTGAAGGCGGACAAAATATTGTAACAGGCGATCAAAAATAATGGTTAAAACATCGAGATGTTCACTACGATGTTTAGACTTGCCAAGAAGATCGTCGACATAGTCTTCAAGGATAGTGTGCATAATGTCATGAAAAATGTAGGTCATAGCCCGCTGATAGGTAGCACCAATATTCTTAAGGCCAAATGGCATGACACAATAACAGAAGGTTCCCCAAGGAGTTATGAAGGCAGTTTTGTGTTGATCGGCAGGGGCAACAAAAATTTGGTTGTATCCTGAAAAGCCATCCATGAGAGAGAGCATCTCATGACCTGCAGTTAGATCAACAAGTTGGTCAATGCTAGGTAAGGGGAAGTCATCCTTAGGGCAAACGAGGTTAAGATCCCAGAAATCTGTGCATATCCGAAGTCCCCCTGTCGCTTTAGTGACAGGTACGATGTTAGAAATCCATTAAGGATAGTCAATAGGCAAGATGAAGGAAACAGAAAGGAGTCGTTGGAGCTCCTCTTTGACCAAGAGAGCAATGCGTGGATGCATTTTTCTCAATTTCTGTTTGACTGGTTTGGAATCGGGGTTTAGGGTAATGTTATGGATGGCAATGGTAGGATCAATTCCTGGCATGTCAGCGTAAGACCATGCGAAAGCTTGATTGCGAGCACGGAGAAAGGTAGTAAAGGCGGCTTGTTCTGATGTGTTAAGGGATTGTCCAATCTTCACAATGTGAGGATCCTTCTCCGTGTGGATGCTGATTTCTATGGTAGATTCGTTCAGCATAGTTTGGGTTTCAGATGGTAAGGCTCGTTGAATATAAGAATCATCCGCGCCAAGGTAAGTGAGGATGGAGTCGTCATCCTGGCATTCAACAACATTAATCAAAGGTGAATCCTCTTCGATCATGTCTGGATAAAGAAGGGGCAAAGAAGATGGGTCGTCATTATCGCGTTGATAAGTGAGAGGACCTATGAAGATAGCATTTATGAAAAAAAAAAAAAAGTTAGGAGGGATGGATTCGGGGTTTATAGATTCTGCGGGTGATGATGGCAAAGTGGGTGATGATGGTTTGGTAGGGGCGACGTCTTCTTCTTCCAGGATACAGTTGACAGGAGGTGTCTCCTGTGTAGGTGTTTCGGGAAAACCGAGACCACTGCGATCATTGTGTTTACGGGTAGTCACGGGAATGAGTGTATGTCGGCCTTGTTCGTAAAGGCCAAAACCAAAGCCTTTCCACGCACAGCGAGTCAAGAAGGTGAGGGCGAAACGACGATTTGTCAAGTATTGAAAATTGGATTGGAAAGGAACCACACCAAGAGGAGGTTCAGGGGTAATGGAGGATGTGTCAACACCCCCATACGTTAGGTTAGTGAGGCAATGGGGTGGTCTGTAAGAGATTATCTCCCCCACGCGACGGTCGTAGGTGGGATGTGCATGTAATTGTCCGTACTCCTGCGGGGTAGGGAAAGAACTAACATTATATAGGCGGTACTCCCCCAGCGTAAGGTGCTGAAAAACATCTACTAAGGGGTCGGAGGTTGGAATGTTAGCTGCGGGAAGGGAAGTGGTTTTTGCGATGGTGGTTTCATCAATTGAAGGCGTAGGCACGGTTGAGGTGGATGGTTGAGGTACATTTGAGGAGGATGGTGGGGTTGAATGTATGGGTGTCTTGATTGGTATAAGCACATCGTTAGGGCGGTATAACATATTGCAGGTTTTAAAGGGGGGAGGGTCAGCTTTTACGGTGTAGGACTTCCTCTCGTACTCAAATTTTATGCATCTATGTAATGTTGAGGGAATGCATCCCATGGCTCGGATCCAAGGATGACCCAGCAATATATTATATTGGAACTCTCCCTCTAAGACATAGAAGAGTTCGGGTAAAGTACGTGGTCCTACCCGAATGTTGAGGATCACGGTGCCTAAGGTAGAAGTAATAGCGTCATTGAATGACCGCAACATGATGGGGTTGGCACACATGCAACTAGAAGGGATATTCATTTGTTGGAAGGCTTTTGAAGAGATGATGTTTAGGCTAGAGCCCCCGTCAATCATAACCCGACGTAATCGAATGTCTCGGACGTAAGCAGAGATGAAAAGGGCAGGGTCAGGGTCTTCTGTACCAAAGTTGACAATGTCATCTTCAGAGAAACTGACTACAACAGCTTGTTGTACAGAGACAGAAGTGGTTGGGGCAGTGGGTTGTTTGGTGAGAGAAGCAACGTGATTGGGTGTTAGAATGGAGGCAACAGGCAGGGTTTCATTAGGTAAAACCTCTATCCCTTGAAGGATCTCAACGAGAGCTTGTCGATGAGATTCAGAAGTCTAAATGAGATCATACAGTGTCATTTTTACGGGCGATTGGTGAAGCTGTTTAATCATATTTCGGTGGGCAATGCCATTAGAGATGGGATAGGCAGGTCCACGAATGACCACTTTAGGTGGTGGTGCAATCAAGATGTTTGACGGAGAAAGAGATGCCGCAGGTGTGTTTTCTTTTGCTTTCCCATTGTTTTTCTGCCCTCGAGTAGCGACACTAATCATATTAATCTCGTAGACCTGAGATGAGGAAGATGGTTGGGATAACTCATGGTCTTCAAGAGGTGGGGTTGTAATAATGATAGATCTTGGTGAGGCGGGGACAGATGGTATAGGAGAGGGAATGGAAACTAAAGGTCTCTCCCTTCGTAAGTTATCCTTCTTAATCTTTCTATCCGGGAGAGGTGACTGACGAAGGATGGTTTTTAGAACTTTGCATCCCTCCACATCATGTCCTGGTGTGCGGTGATAAGCGCAGATTTTAGACTCATCGTAACCCATAGGTTGGGGTTTAGATGGGTCATAAGGTCTAAGTGGAGGTAGGGAAATGGTCGCATTCTCCACCAACATAGCAAGGATTTTGGCGTAAGATCCTTTGAGTGGGTCAAAATCGGAAGAGGATGAGGGTATTGGTTGTGCGGGTTTTGGTAATGTTTGGGCATGATTGGTTCGCACGGGTGGTGGTTTAGCCAAGGGGTGTTGATACATGGTTTTTACTAAACATGATTTCTTTGGCGCAGAAGCTATGTGGGATGATGAGGTCGCAGATGATGTGGTATCAGAAAACAACCACGGGGAAATAGAAGTGACTGAAAACAAATCTTTTGATGAGGGAATTTGTTTAGGGTTGATAGGTGGACAGGATACGCGGAGTGACGGTGTTGCTATACCCTGGAATTTCTGTATAGGTGCGGAAGGCGTAGGTTGTTTTGAATAAAACGCAGGAGGTATGATATATTGATGTAAGGTAGAGGGATGGGGTCCCAATATGGAAGGTAGGTATGACGATGATGGTTTTGATTGTGATAGGGGCACGGATTGAGTTTGTCTCCTAGGTGGCGGGGCGGATTTATTTTTGGATAGATCGAGTCGCTTAGGCGGGTGCGTTAGACTGGGCATTGGTGAGGTCCCAAGCGTAGGGGAAGATCTGGTCAAGTTGATAGAAGTGGACGGGGTATTTGGTAGAGGTGAGGGGGGTGAAGGTGAGAATAGGGGTATTTTAAGCTTCTGTAAGCACTTCGGGTATATGGTGGAGACATCAGGATCAGTCATTTGCATTTGAGTAGAAAAAGGGGTACTCAAACGTTCCCATAGGGCCTGTCTATCTTCTGTGGAATGATAGTCTCCAGGTGTGATTTGTAATTTTTGTACGGAAGAAAGGTGGGTTGTAATTCCAGTCCACTGCGGGTGTGACACAGGAGGTAGATGAGGCACTGTATCAATAGATGTTAAGAGATCAACCAGTCGTTGAAAAGATTTAGGCGATGAGGGACTAATAGGTAGGAGGGCGTGTTTGAGGGGATCTGTCACGTTTAAAGAATGTGGTGATGTTAGTGTAAGAGATTTCTCGTTTAAGGATGTCAAAAGGAGTGGCGAGCCTTCCTCTTGTGTAGCAAGAGCGGTAGAAGGGGATGTTTGGGAAATAGATAAATTAGATAGCATCCACTCACAGTCTTGTAGGGATGTGGTGTAAGAAGACTCGTCGATGAGAAGAGAAGTCCAGGCAGTTAACTCTTCTATGGGTAAAGGAATGATTTCACTTTGGCTTGATGGTGGTGAAGGAGGTTCAAACGCGTGTGTTGGTGGAGAGGCTTGATTTAAAATTTTTTCAATAGAGGCTTTTGGCTGAGAATCGAAGACTGCATGGATCTCATGAACACTCTCCTTGGCTAAGATATCTTGGTTCACGTTGCTGTTGGACGAGTGATTTGGGAATGGCTTGTTGAAAATTTTCAGATTTCGGTTAGCAGGGGTGTTAGGATTATCGAGGGTTATATCCCCTGCGTCAACCATTTCCTGCACTATGTTTTTCAACATCTTGCAGTTTTCATGACTATGTCCTTTTACGCGGTGAAAGTTACAAAAGTCATTTTCTTTGTACCAGGAAGGTATTGCGCGGGTGGAGTCAAACCCAGAGTGAGGTTTAACAGGGGGCAAGGTGATAGCCCCAGCTTTGAGCAATTTCTCCAGGATGACGCCATAAGTTTCTCCCAAGGGAGTGTAATTGGTGGGCTCGGCTTTGTACTTATAAGTGGTTTTCGGTGGAGTATTGGACGGTGTTTGAGATTTGACCATTACCGCGTGGACAGCTCCTTTTGATTTAGAAGAAGTGGACGCGTGAGGAGTGGTGGTGTTTGGCTTGTTGGTAGAATCAGGAGTTCGGAAATTGGGGTTTTTGTTACGCAACCGCAATTTCTCTTCTTCTAAGGCTCGAATTTCAAGTTTCCGAGCCATGGTAAAGGCCTCGTCAAATGTGCAGAAAGTTTGAATTTGGAGGGTAGGGGAGATGTGCTTAGCACAGGCCCGCGTAAATAGTTCGATGAGTTCAGTTTGAGGTAAGGCATACGTAAGTTGGTTGATAAGGCCCAGCCATCGTCCAACGAAATCTGCGATAGATTCATCTTCAAATTGTCGGATGGCATAGAGGTCAGTGATAGATACTTTCTTGGCAATGTTAATGGAGAAATGATCCAAGAAAGATTGGGCTAGTTGGTTAAAAGAGAAGATCGAGTGCTGGGTTAAAGCACTGTACCACTCCAAGGCGGGTCCTGATAAGGACATGGGGAAGGTGCGGAGTAAAAAGGCGTCATCATGGGCAATCAAATAACAAGCATGTCTAAATGATCGCAAGTGTTGTTGAGGATCCTCTTTACTGTTAACATGAGTAAACTTTGGCAACTCCCATTGAGGAGGATATGAATGAAGGGGGACAGAAGGGTGAATGGGCTCCCGACAAACTTGCTCATATGTCAAGGCGCTACGACTTCCTGAAACGGAAGCCTCCAGGTTTTTCATTTTGTCCATCATTTGTTTGATGAAATCTGTGGTTGGATGAGATGATGGTGCCACAGAATAGGGATGTCCCATATAAGGTGTTGAGGTTACTGGATACGTGTATGGGAATGAAAAGGTAGGCGGAGCTTGAGAAGGAAAGCTCGTGTGAATAGGTGGCAGAGAGTAAGTCATGAATGGAGTGGTCTGAAAGAGAGATGAGATAGGGGCAGTTGGTGGTAACGATACATGGGGTCCAAGATTATCCAAAGGAAAGCTAATCGGGGTCGTATGAACCTCTGAAGCCGTCGGATTGGGAGACGGGGCTAGAGATGTAGGAAGTAAGGCAGTGTTATCAGGAGGAGTGGGAGCTAAATGAGCAGCTATACTAATAGGCATGCCAATAAGGAGCTGACCATCAGGCATACGGTCGGGGGCATGAGACAAATAATATTGTACAGCATTGGGATTAGCATCCAGAAATTTGGCAAAGTCCTTGTCTCCTACAGGAATTTGGGGGATCTCACTGGTGTCTGTAGGGTTCCCTATAGAATGTGAAGGGGGTGATTCAGGCAAAGACACAGAGCAGGCATGTGAAACCATGGCGGCGGCTTGCTTCCGAGTGATGACAACCATGGACAAGAACACACAGGAAAGTTTCAATCTATCAAGAACAAAAACAACCTCAGAATGATGAATTTGGCAAGTTGCTGGTTTGTCAGGGGCTGATGAAGACAGTAACCGATATCGGTTTAGTAACCGGTGTCGGTCTCAGAGCAAACAACGTCGGTCCCTTAACCGATGCCGGTGTCAAAAGTCTAGGATAAGAAGATATAAAAGGCTGCTAATTTGATTTTTAGCAACGTTGAGTATATTTATCAACTTATTGATCACAGAAGACAAAATATGACAGAGAAAACAGAATTTGAAAACAAGCAAGAGGCACACGCAAATCCAGAGACTAATCCTAGGGTTAATTTTAATTATTGTGGGCTTATGCCTTTAGACGTAGAATGATGTCGGAATCCTAAACAACAAGACCTAGGGGAAATGTCAAGTTTGTTTTGGCTTATAAGGTTACCTCAATTGGACGGAGGAATACCGCGGAAAAAGGGGGGATGTTTGAGCTGTTGTGTTAATTGTGAAGTGATTCGGTATGTGTTGTGTAGTGAAACTAAGGTTAATTTCCTGTCAATACCGTGGATATCACCCCCACGTGTACGACCTGTTACTTAATCTATGTTCACTAGAATTGAAGAACAACAAGCAGGAATGCAATGCATGTGTTTTAAACCCAAATCAAAAATTATATTCGATGAAGCAAGAGAGATGACTTTCACTAATGTGAAACTAGGAAAGCAAGACAAATTCTTTACGAAAATATACAACAAAAGTAGAAACAGCAAATATGCTTCCTAAAATGAAAATAAGCAAGAGAAAGAAACCCAAAATGGGTCCCACCGGGTGTGCCAAAATGTTTCGCTCAGAATGTTTCGGCTTCTGGGAATAGAGTTGCTTCTATCCTTTCATTCCTTTTAGAAACAGATGAGGTTATGGTTAGGAGGAATACCTGTTGAATGTCGAGATGGTGTGCGCATACCGTAAAGAAAGATCAGGCTGAATGTGAAGAACTCCTTTTTGTCTTGGAAGGACTACCTGCAAATAAGAACACAAGACCACAAGATTTTGATTAAACAATAAATGAGGAAACTGCCTTGGGCCCAGGAAATATAAAACTTCCTTTCGAAGGTGGTCAGTTCCCCTGCTAATATGAATTAACACAAAAGACTGCAAAATATCAATTAAATTGTCTCGTTGAACTGGGTAGGGGAAAGGTTGGTTTTCTGGTTTTGATCAGAGGAACCAATGCTGGTTACTAATAACCGATGCCGGTTACTGATAACCGATACCAGTGGGTTCTAGGATCTTCTTGGTAGATATGGTGTTTGTAATGGCTGGTTTATGGATGATATTAAGAAATGGGATGATTAGAAGCAAAAGAATGATAGTTAGATGCAATGGCACGTTGGGTAGTGGATTCAGAAACGGATTTAAGAGGACTGAGATTCAAGAAGCATAAGAAATGTTATAACAGAGGACATGCAAGATGTGACTTACTGGTTTTGACCAAGATGCAAGTTGATCTCCTTGGTTGTAAACACTTCTGGTTTCTTTACTCGTCTTTGCTCTGTCAAGTGAAGATCTGGACTCTGTTCCTCGCTTGCAATGCTCTCTGTTGATCCAAAAATCCTTTGACTGATCTCCCAAAATGAAATTCCGATCCGTTGTTTTGGTTTGGGGAGCCCATTTACAGGGAACCGATGGCGGTTGCATAACCGACGGCGGTCGAGTAGGAACCGGCATCAGTAAGGAAAAAGTAGGCTATTTTTAGTAAAATAGCCCACCTTCCCTACTTTTCTCCCGAGAGATCAGTTGCGGGCTTGGTCAAGTGGCTAGAAGGTCAGCTTTGGGTGCGAGTAAGGAGGCATTAGTTATGGATGTGAGTCTAGACCAAGTCATGGGTCTTAATTAGGTTAGTTTAGGGTTAGGGCTAGGTCATGATGAGGTGGCAAAGTGAGGTGGCAGGTAAGGTGATGTGGATTTATCAATTATAAGGTAATTAATAAATAATTGTGTAAGGTTTAGGTGATGAGGTTAGATTGCGAGAGGAGATGCGGGTCACAAGGGGTCGTAAGACACAAATTTGGTGTCTACAACAAGAGATAAGGTCACTTCAGTTGGGTAGTCAACAAATGGTGAAACTAGAGGCTGGCTTACTTCTCCTTCTAAAGAAATTTGTCCTATTTCTGGTGGTGTTGGTGATTCTGGCACGTTCACCATTGCAACTGGAGAAACAATTGAAGAGATTTCTCGTTCTCTTCTCTTCTTGAAAAACTTGACCTTTATAGGTCCCTTAGAATATCTTTTGTCGTTTCCCTTTTTGGAGGGCCCCACCTCTGCAGCAACCAAATTTGAAAAATTATCATCTTTAAAACTCATTCCCCAAGAGGCGAGCCCTACTTTGGTGCATGCAAGAATCAGAGCTGATCTATCTATAACAGAGGCTTTTTCACTGATAGACCAATCAATAGGTGGGAAAACATATTGATCTTCATTCAATCCATCATAGGAAGGATCTAGAACACTTTCATTATCGCTAGTACCTTCTGGTATGTCAGCGAGCTCAAGTGTCTGAATCTCAGCAAGTGTCAATCTGCTATGATCTTTTCTTCAGACAGCAACCTCATCACGTAAATCAATCCAGATGTCTTTTATGTTTGGCATGTGTAGGTGCAGAGTTCCATATGCCTTAAGGACTCCTTGAAAATCAAACCCGTCTTGGGGATTCATGTGCTTCTTCAAATTATCTTGAAGCTCATGGACAACGTTCTTGGCTTTCACCACTGTTGAACAAGTATACATTCCAATAGAAATTGGGAAAGATACAACGGCCTTGTGTTTACTCTATTAGAACTTGTGAAAAATCCAACAATTGCCTGACCAACTCCATCAAGATTAGTTTGTCCCCTAGATATCTGGGAAAATAGAAAGGATCCCCTGGGTACATGACTACTCGAAGATATGTGAACTTATTAAATTACAAGAAGACAAAACCCCATTTTGAAACTTCAGCCCATGCCTCATCAGAGACTCTCGTTTTCCTTAGTTTAGGGTTTAACCTGCAAATGTTCTTATAAAAGAAGGCATCGTTTACCCTTCTGTATTGGTCTTCAGACCCTTTTCTTGTTAGCTGAGGAAAATACTGATAAACAAGCTGCATTGTCTTGTTCTCCTTGGTGTCTAACTCGGGATAGTTTCTCATGTTGGCCGCTACATAGGTGACATACGAGGACATATAAAACTTTCCTGTAGAAAGGAATGTTGTCATTTGAGAATCTATCTCGTTAGTAATAAGAGTACCCCAATCAATTCCCTGTTGATTCTTCTTAATAATGATCATGAACTGGTACATCCATCCTTGGAAAACATTTGATTCGGGGAAACCAAAAACCTGACTCAACAGAGTAATGATATCATTGATTTCCTGAGTGAAATCACTTCTGGGAACAAGTCTTGGGAACCTGGAAAAATCCGGTTTGGCTTTGATTAGGAACTTCTTATTCACGTGCTTGATGCAATCCTCCTGATCATTGTCCCAAGCTTTTTGGGCTGACTTGAGATCCTGTTATCTCCTAAAATTTGCAAGGGCAATTTCGTGGGTAACTGATGAAAATTTTTTTCTGGTCCCTCATCAGGGACCCCTCTGCATTCGTAACATCGCAAAATCCTTTCCCGAGAAATCTAGTTTTCCGAACTTAGCCATTTTTGGTCTTTTTTAGTCGGGTGCACCTTTTGTCTCTACAACACAGAGTAAATCAACACCCCCTTCATTTCCTTTGGCGCATCCTTTGACGTGTCGACACACATTTTGATGTGCCTCCCCATGTTGTGCCTTTCTTGCATGCACCAAGGCGCGTTCACCTTCATTTCAAAAATATTTTTATTGTGCCACATTTTAGTGCTCCAAGGGCGCATGTATTTCAGTGTTGAAAATATTTTTGGTGCACCAAAGGCACACATAACCATGTGTTAACATGCGTTTTGGTGCACCACACTGGGCAAGCTTTGAAATATCGACAGGTGTTTTGATGCACCACTTCAGAAAGTGGTTGGTACATTTATTTCACCTTTGCCTATATATAGGTGCATCCGCCTTTTCACTTTCACGATTAAAAAAAAACACGTGATTGCTCTTATTCCTCTGCACCTGTCAACACACCTATCATCCTCATGTCACGTTCGTGGAACCAGTTTCACCTCTCACATTCTATATATTCCAGGTAAGTGGTCCTTATTACTCTCATGTTTTATGTTTTGATTGTTCGCTGTTTGTTTGTGGGGTTGGATAGAATGATCTGTGAAACCATGAAACCCCCCTTTTGCTATTTTTGCTGTCCTCACCCATGCATTTCCCCCTCTTTGTAACATCCTCTTTTTTGTACATAAGAACAAGTAATTTTTTTTTGATAAATGCTTCTTGGTTCTAAATACATAATTTAGAACTCACAAATCAAAACAACCATTCTTATAACAGATAACCATATGCAGTAGTAATGACTCGGAGTACTTCCGATCTATTCATTCCATGACTCGGTAATCTACCGATCTATTCATGAGTATCTAAGAGTTGGCGTTTTTATTTTAACACAACACTCTTGCGGTTCTCTTTCCTAGTCTAGGATTTAGAATGCTCTGTCCAAGGAACCTATTTGAATAATTGTTACCATTATTCATCAGCATCTCGTCCCTTAGACTAGGTGACATAGGACTACGTAATCAGTAGCTTGCTATACTTTGGCCAAATATTTGAAACATATGCTTACGTCTCGTATTCCTTGACGGCATACTCATCAATCTGGAATACGTCCATGACCCCATTCCTTTGTTATGTAGAATGTCTTATACTGACTTCTGACAGTCTCTTCTGCCCCAAGTTATTCTCTCAGGAATGGATTAATAATATGGTAACGTTATAAGGATGCTTTTGAGAACTAGGGATACTCTGACATACTGGGTCAACCCTAGTTAACCCTGTGTGTCAAGGTACCCTGAGTCTCCAGCGGCAGCCTCATAACATGACCATGTCAGTAATCAGTCCCGAAGTCAAAACTTGTTCGAGTTTAAGGAGTAAATCTTGACGATCAATGCAAAGGGTGTCGCCATAAGTCACCTGCATTGTTGTATCTTCGAGAAGATCCTAATCTTCTCAAAGGTACAACCCTGCAGTCGACTTGTGCCATCAACCTTCAAATCCACCTCGATAAGATCTACTAAACTTTAAGGTGTTACCTACGTTGAGTTAAAATTATACTATAAGATGCTCCCTTAAGGGCAGTCTTTCCCAACCCTTGGGTTCCTTACTGTAGACACCAAATTTGTGTCTTACGACCCCTTTGTGACCCGCATCTCATTTCGTATCCTAACCTCATCACCTAAACCTTACACAATTATTTATTAATTACCTCGTAATTGATAAATCCACATCACCTCACCTACCACCTCATTTTGCCACCTCATCATGACCTAGTGCTAACCCTAAACTAACCTAATTAAGACCTATAACTTGGTCTACACCTACACCCATGATTAAGGACCCCTTTCTCGCACCCAAAACCGACATTCTAGTCACTTGACCAAGCCCGCAACTAATCCCTCAGGAGAAAAGCAGGGAAGGTGGGCTATTTTACTAAAAAAAGCCTACTTTTTCTTTACCGATGCCGGTTCTTACTCGACCGCCGTCGGTTACGTATCCGCCATCGGTTCCCTGTAAAATGGGCTCCCCTAACCAAAAACAAGGGTCGAAGGATTTTTGAATCAACAGAGATCATTGGGAGTGATAAAGAGCATTCGGATCTTCACTTGGCCGGGCAGAGACGAGTGAAGAGACAAGGAGAGTTACAGCAAAAGGATATCAAGCCCAAGATAGCAACGAAATAGCCAGAAACCTGTGATACTCAGCTGATCATCGGGAGGGAGATCTCTCATCTTCTATGTGTCAAGCCATCCCACTTGAGTTTTGCCTTTGTCATCAGAGTTCCTGGACCTGCATCTTCGTCAATAAACCAGTAAGTTACACCTTGCATGTCCTCTTTAATAACGTTTCTTAGACTTTTTGAATCACAGTCCCCATAAATCCATTCCTAGATCCACTACCCAACATGTCATTGCATCTAACTATCATTCATTTACCTCTCACCATCTCATTACCTAATATCACTCATATACTAGCCTTACCAACAACACTGTTACCCTACAACATGACCACCCCACAAAATAACCAACCTACAGATCCTAGACCATACCGATATCGGTTATCAGCAACCGGTATCGGTTATTGTGACTCAAAACCAAAAATCAGCCTTTCCCCTACCTGTCTCAACGAAGCAATTTAATTGATATTTTATAGTCTTTTGTGTTAATTCATATTAGCAGGGGAACTGACCACTTTCGAAAGGAATTTTTATATTTCCTGGGTCTAAGGAAGTTCCCTCATTTATTGTCTAATCAAAATCTTGTGGTCTTGTGTTCTTATTTGCAGGTAGTCCTTCTAAGACAAAAAGGAGTTCTTTGCAGTCAACCTGATCTTTCTCTACGGTACGCGCACACCATCTCGACGTTCAACAGGTATTCCTCCTAGCCCTAACCTTATCTATTTCTAAAAGGAATGAAAGGATAGAAGCAACTCTATTCCCAGAAGCCGAAACATTCCGAGTGAAACATTTTGGCACACCCGGTGGGACTCATTTTGGGTTTCTTTCTTTCTTGCTTGCTTTCATATAGGGAGTATACTTGCTATTTTCTTCTTCTAAAAGATATTCACAAGGTTTTGTATTATTTTGATAAAAGAACTTGCTTTGCTTTTACATCTCGCATTAGTGAAAGTCATCTCTTTTGCTTCATCGAATATCATTTTCGATTTGGGTTTAAAACACGTGCATTGCATTACTGATTGCTGTTTTCAATTCTAGCGAACATAGATTAAGTAACAGGTCGTACACGTGGGGGTGATATCCACGGTATTGACAAGAAATTAATCTTACTTTCATTGCACAACAAATACCGAATCACTTCACAATTAACACAACAGCTCAAACATCCCCCCTTTTCCACAGTATTCCTCCGCCCGATTGAGGTAACCTTATAAGCCAAAACAAACTTGACATTTCCCCTAAGTCTTTTGTTTAGGATTCTGACATCATTCTATGTCTAAAGGCATAAGCCCACGATAATTAAAATTAACCCTAGGGTTAGTCTCTGGATTTGCGTGTGCATCTTGCTTGTTTTTAGTTCTGTTTTCTTTCTCATACTCTGTCTTCTCTGATCAATAATTGGACAAGTATACTAAACGTTGTTAAAAATCAAATTAGCAGCCTTTTATATCTTGTTAGCCCAGACTTCTTACACCGACATCGGTTACCTGACCGAAGTCGGCTATAGTATAACTGACATCGGTTACTAGACCAATATCGGTTACTGTCTTTCCCAATTCCTGGCATGTCAGCGTAGGACCAAGCGAAAGCTTAGTTGCGAGCATGGAGAAAGGTAATAAAGGTGACTTGTTTTGATGCGTTAAGGGATTTTCCGATCTTTACAATGTGAGGATCCTCCTCTGTGTGGATGTTGATTTCTATAGTAGATTCTTTTAGCATGGTTTGGGATTCAGATGGTAGGGCACGTTGAATATAAGAGTCATCCGCGCCAAGGTAAGTGAGGATGGAGTCATCATCCTGGCACTCAACAACATTAATTGAAGGCGAGTCCTCTTCGATCATGTCTGGATATAGAAGGGGGATAGAAGAGGGGTCCTCATTATCGCGTTGATAAGTGAGAGGACCTAAGAAGATAGCATTTATGAAAAAAAAAAAGTTAGGAGGGATAGATTTGGTGATCTATCGACTCAGTGGGTGATGATGGCAAAATGGGTGATGATGGTTTAGTAGGGATGACGTTGTTTGTCTTCCAGAAGGCAACTGACACGAGGTTCCTCCTGGGGTAAGCGTTCCTGGAAATCTGAGACCGCTACGGTCATTGTGTTTGCGTGTAGTTACGGGAATGATTGTGTGCCGGCCTTGTTCGTAAAGACCGAAACCGAAGCCCTTCCAAGCGCAGCGTGTCAGGAAGGTAAGGGCAAAAACGACGGTTTGTTAGGTATTGGAAGTCGGATTGGAATGGAACCACACTCAAGAGGAGGTTCAGGAGTTATGGAAGAAGCATCGACAACCCCATATGTCAAATTGGTGCGGCAATGAGGTGGTCCGTAGGAGATTACTTCCCCCACATGATGATCATAGGTAGGATGTGCATGTAATTGTCCGTACTCTTGTGGAGTATGGAAAGAACTAACGTTATATAGGTGATACTCCCCCAGCGTGAGGCGTTGAAAAAAATCTTCCAAGGGGTTTGTAGGTTGGGATGTTATCTGCAGGGAGGGAAGTAGTATTTGCAACGGTGGTTTCATTAGTTGAAGGGGCAGGTGCGGCTGATGATGGATGGTTGAGGTACATGGGTTGACGTGGACGATTTGGGTCTGGGTGAATGGGTGTCTTGATTGGCACAATCACGTCATTCGGGTGGTATAAACATATTGCAGGTTCTGAATGGGGGAGGGTCAGCTTTTACGGTGTAGGACTTCTCCCTCATACTCAAATTTTATACATCTATGTAAAGTGGAGGGAACACATCCCATAGCTCAGATCCAGGGGCAACCTAACAACATGTTGTATTGGAACTCTCCCTCAAGGACATAGAAGAGTTCGGGTAAAGTACGTGGTCCTACCCGAATGTTGAGGATCACGGTGCCTAAGGTAGAAGTAATAACATCATTAAATGACCTCAACATGATGGGGTTGGCACACAATGTAGCTAGAAGGGGATATTCATTTGTTGGAAGGCTTTTGAAGAGATGATGTTTAGGCTAGCGCCCCCGTCAATCATAACCCCTACGTACTCGAATGTCTCGGACGTAAGCGGAGATGAAAAGGGCAGGGTCAGGGTCTTTTGTACCAAAGTCAACAATTTCATCTTCCAGAGAAACTGACTGCAGCAGCTTGTGGTATAGAGACAGAAGTGATTGGAGGCAGTGGGCTGTTTAGTGAGAGAGGCAAACGTGATTGGGTGTTAGGATGGAGGCAACGGGTAGGGTTTCATTAGGTAAGACCTCGATCCCCTGAAGAATTTTCAACAAGAGCTTGTCGATGAGACTCGGAAGTCTGAATGAGATCATATAGTGTCATTTTTACGGGTGATTGGTGAAGCTGTTTAATCATATTTCGGTGGGCAACTGCCATTAGAGACGGGATAGGTGGGTCCGCGAATGACCACTTTAGGTGGTGGTGCAATCGGGATGTTTGACGGAGAAAGAGATGCCACAGGTATGTTTTCTTTTGCTTTCCCATTGTTTTTCTGCCCACGAGTAGCGACACTAATCATATTAATCTCGTAGACTTGAGATAAGGAAGATGGTTGGGATAACTCATGGTCTTCAAGAGGTGGGGTTGTAATAATGATAGATCTTGGGTGAGGGCGGGGACAGATGGTATAGGAGAGGGAATGGAAACTAAAGGTCTCTCCCCTTCGTAAGTTATCTTTCTTAACCTTTCGTATCTGGGAAAGGTGACTGACGAAGGATAGTTTTTAAAGCTTGGCATCCCTCTACATCATGTCTTGGTGTGTGGTGGTAGGCGCAGATTTTAGACTCATCATAACCTATAGGTCGAGGTCTAGATGGGTCATAAGGTCTGAGTGGGGGGTAGGGGAAATGGTAGCATTCTCTATTAATATGGCAAGGATTTTGGCGTAAGATCATTTGAATGGGTCAAAATCAGAAGAGGATGAAGGTATTGAATGTGCTTGGTTTTTGATACTGTTTGGATATGGTTGGTTCGCACGGGTGGTGGTTTAGCGCGAGGGGTGTTGATACGTGGTTTTCAATAAAACGTGATTTCTTTGGCGCAGAATCTATGTTCAGCTGGTTAGATGATGAGGCCGCAGATGATGTGGTATTAGAAAACAACCACGGGGAAATAGGAGTGACCAGAAAACAAATCTTTTGCTGATGGAATTTGTTTAGGGTTGAGGGGTGGACAGGATACACGTGGGGGTGACGGTGTTGCTATACCCTTTGAATTTCTGTATAGGTGCAGAAGGCGTAGGTCATTTTGAAGAAAATGCAGGAGGTATGATATATTGATGTAAGGTAGAGGGATGGGGTCCCAATATGGAAAGGTAGGTATGACAATGATGGTTTTGATTGTGATAGGGGCATGGATTGAGTTTGTCTCCTAGGTGGCGGGACAGATTTATTTTTGGATAGATCGAGTCGCTTAGGCGGGTGCGTTAGACTGGGTATGGGTAAGGTCCCAAGTGTAGGGGAAGATTTGGCTAAGTTAATAGAAGTGGACGAGGCTACTTGGTAGAGGTGACGGGGGGTGAAGAATGGAGAACAGGGGCATTTTAAGCTTCTGAAAACACTTCGGGTATATGGTGGAGACATCAGGATCAGTCATTTGCATTTGAGTAGAAAAAGGGGTACTCAAAAACATTCCCATAGGCCTCGTCTATCTTCTGTGAGAATGACAGTCTCCAGGCACGATTTGTAATTGTTGGTACAGAAGAAAGGTGGGTTGTAATTCCAGTCCACTGTGGGTGTGACACAAGAGGTAGATGAGGCACTGTATCAATAGATGTTAAGAGGTCAACCGGTTAGTTGAAAAGATTTAGGCGATGAGGGACTAATAGGTAAGAGGGCGTGTTTGAGAGGATCCATTATGGTTGCAGAAGTTGGTGATGTCGGTGTAAGAGAGTTTCTCGTCAAAAGGATGACAAAAAGAGTGGCGAGCCTCTCCCCTTGTGTAGCAAGAGTTGTAGAAGGGGATGTTTGGGAAATAGATAGGTTAGATAACATGCGTTCACAGTTTTGTAGGGATGTGGTATAAGAAGACTCATCGATGAGAAGAGAAGTCCTAGGCGGTTGATTCCTGTATGAGTAAAGGAATGATTTTGCCTTGTGCTTCATGGTGGTGAAGGAGGTTCGGGCTCCTGTGTTAGATGAAGAGGCTTGATTCAAAAAAATTCTTGATAGAGGCTTTTGGCTGGGAAGTTGAAGACTACGTGGATCTCATGAACACTCTCCTTGGCTAAGACATCCTGGTTTGTGTTACTGGTAGAAGAGTGATTCGGGAATGGTTTGTTAAAGATTTTAAAATTTCAGTTGGCAGGGGCATTAGGATTATCGAGGGTTATAATCACCCTGCGTCAACCATTTCCTGCACTATGTTCTTCAACATCTTGCAGTTTTCATGGCTATGTCCTTTTACGCGGTGAAAGTTACAAAAGTCATTTTCTTTGTACCAGGAAGGTATTGCGCGGGTGGAGTCAAACCCAGAGTGAGGTTTAACAGGGGGCAAGGTGATAGCCCTAGCTTTGAGCAATTTCTCTAGGATGACGCCATAATTTTCTCCCAAGGGAGTGTAATTGATGGGCTCGGATTTGTACTTATAGGTTGTTTTCGGCGGAGTATTGGACGGTGTTTGAGATTCGACCATTACCGCGTGGACAACTCCTTTTGATTTAGAAGAAGTGGACATGTGAGGAGTGGTGGTGTTTGGCTTGTTGGTAGAATCTGGAGTTCAGAAATTGGGGTTTTTGTTACGCAACCGCAATTTCTCTTCTTCTAAGGCTTGAATTTCTAGTTTCCGAGCCATGGTAAAGGCCTCGTCGAATGTGTGGAAAGTTTGAATTTGAAGAGTAGGAGAAATGTGCTTAGCACATGCCCGCACGTGAAAAGTTTGATAAGTTCAGCTTGAGGCAAGGCATATGTAAGTTGGTTGATAAGGCCACGCCATCGTCCCACAAAATCTGCGATAGATTCGTCTTCAAATTGTCGGATGGAATAAAGGTCGGTGATAGATACTTTCTTGGCAATGTTAATGGAGAAATGATCCAAGAAAGATTGGGCTAGTTGGTTAAAAGAGAAGATAGAGTGCTGGGTTAAAGCACTGTACCACTCCAAGGCGGGTCCTGATAAAGACATGGGGAAGGTGCGTAGTAACAAGGCATCATCTTGGGCAATCAAATAACAAGCATGTCTAAATGATCGCAAGTGTTGCTGAGGATCCTCCTTACTATTAAAACGAGTAAATTTCGGCAACTCCCATTGCGGAGGATATGAATGAAGGGGGGACGGAAGGGTGGATAGGCTCCCGAAAAAACTTGTTTGTATGTCAAGGCTCTACGGCTTCCCGAAACCGAAGCCTCTAGATTTTGCATTTTGTCCATCATTTGTTTGATGAAATCTGTGGTTGGATGAGATGATGGTGCGGTTGTGCTAAATGGAGGCAAATTGGGCTAAGGGCCTCCGCTGGACAATGGTGGGGCTAAGTGTTGATAAGGTATGGAGGATGAGTATGTTGGGAGCAACAGAACAGGGATGTCCCCATATAAGGTGTTGAGGTCTACTGGATACGTGTATGGGAATGAAAAGGTAGGCGGAGCTTGAGAAGGAAAGCTCGTGTGAATAGGTGGCAGAGAGCAAGTCATGAATGGAGTAGTTTACAAGAGAGATGAGGTATTGGCAGTCGGTGGTAACGATACGTGAGGTCCAAAATTAGCCAACGGAAAAACCAATCTGAGTCGTATGAACCTCTGAAGCTGTCGGATTGGGAGAAGGAACTAAAGATGCCGGAAGCAAGGCGGTGTTATCGGGCGGAGTGGGAGCTAAATGAGCAGCTATACTAATAGGCATAACCAACAAGGAGCTGACCATCAGGCATACGGTCAGGGGTATGAGACAAATAGTATTGTACAACACTAGGATTAGCATCTAGAAATTTGGCAAAGTCCTTATCTCCCACAGGAATTTGGGGAATCTCACTGGTAATCTATAGGGTTCCCTATAGAATGTGAAGGGGGTGATTCAGGAAAAGATACAGAGCAGGCATGTGAAACCATGGCGGCAGCTTGCTTTCGAGTGATAACAACCATGGACAAGAGCACACAGTAGAGTTTTGGTCTATCAGGAACAGAAACAGCCTCAGAATGATGAATTTGGCAGGTTGCTGGTTTGTCAGGAACTGGGAAGAGACACGGAACCGGTATCGGCACTGGTCACATCCCCTGTGCCCTTTGGGCTTATCGCTACTAGCATTCGTACGTCAGACTTAGTGCTACACCGATGTCTTTGGTATAAGGTACTGAGGCAAGTATAACCTCTCGAAGATATAAATAGGCTGCCTAACTTTATTTCTTAACAGGATATTCTCAGTAACGATTTGTCAATTTCCACCAACAGCAGTTAGACAAAGTATGGAGCTTCTTGAAAACAGAACGTCGTCTTACAAGCTCTCGATGCACACTTCAAATCTATCAAAAACGTAACCCTAGCGTGCTTAATTTTAAGTTAATTCGTGGGCTTATGCCTTTAGACGTAGAATGATCTTGTCCTCAAAGAGAATCAACATGTAACAACAAGACCTAGGGGAAGTGTCAAGTTTGTTTGAAAATTATAAGCTTACCCTCAATCGGGCGGAGGCCTTATATAATCACGCGGAAACTTAGGGATCAGGTACTTATCGTTTGGGCTGTTGTGTTAATTGTGAAGCCTGATTCGGTACCCCTGTAATGCCTTGCATCTTCGACCATTCTAAAGGTTGAATTTCCTGTCTGTATCACGTGGATATCAACCCCACTGCTCGTCCCATAACCTCATTCACCGCTACATACGCTATGTTTCACTAGACCTAGAAAACAACAAATCAGGGATGCACATGCACGTGTGATTCTAAACTTCAAATTAGAAATGACATTCCCCTGAAGTCAAAAGTCCATGACTTCAAAGTCACTAAAATGCAAGACGTAAAAGCAAATGAAATTTTCTTGACGTCAAACTTCCTACTAAAACTAGATGCTTCATGCTAAAAAGAAACGTCTAGCTCATCTACATAAAATATAGACTGCTCCCTCGAAGGACAACTATATGCCAAATTATTGCTGCTATTCTCTCTAGACTGCTCCCCTGAAGGACAGCTATGCACTAAAATCATATCTGCTACTATAAATTAGACTGCTCCCTCAAAGGACAACTATACACAGTCAGCCTCTAGCAGAAGCTTCTCACATCGATCAGCTTCGTGAAGACCTCAAGAATAATACAATCAATATCCCTTGTAGACTTCCCGCATCGATTAGTCTACATTCAATAAAATAAAAGCCTCATTCAAAAGGACTTTTGAGTCATGGACTTTTCTATTTAGGGTAGGTTCTCTTTCGTCAGAACACTCACTTTGTTATAATTTCTCTGCACCTCAGCTATACCATCCACCTCACCTCACCATTTGTTTCAACTCAAGGGATGTAATGTACGCTCAATATATTGTGATCACATAACTCTTTTCACCTATTGACTTCTCGTCTATTCATGGTACCTAGGGCTCCAAGCTCATTCTACGTTGTTATGTGGTTTGTTTAGCTCTTTTTCACCTATGGAGCACTCTTTCCTGCTTTGCCTTGCATCTAGGATTGTGTGTTGACCTTAATCAGGACATGGTTCCCTTCTACTTGGGTAGGCTAACTTTCGCTTCCCTTATACCTTTTACAACATCACTAATTCATTACCAACACCATCAACCTTACCTTTACCAATCTTAATATCAACATTTTTACCAACCAACCAATTGCCTAAACCGTACCTAAATTGCCTGAATTCGCCTCTCCCTGATCCTAAGGGAGAACTACATCGGTCTGAGGCCCCTCCTTGCTTTATGCAATGGGCTATGTAGGCAGCACTTCGGAGACATGGGGTCTCCCAAGGTTAGCTCGACCATCCCCTACCATAATCTATCATGTGTGGTATATATAAATATTTCTGTGTATTTCTATTTTAATCACATTCCTCTTTTATCCTTTTTCAAAATACCAAAATTCAAAAACGACAAACATTCTCATTATTATCGTAACTCAAATCAACATACATATTCAGCTTTATTGAGATGTTAAACAAATACATCTTCTCTATCATCGACCACGCAGGTCGGCATCCTTATTTAGTCTTATAACTAGCTAACATTTATTTAGACCCTTACGCCTCATCCCGCACTAGGTGATGATCGTGATCGTCGACCCCTCTCGCCAGGCCTCTCTGTCCTCAAAGGTACCTACGGATATCGGTACCCACCCCACTGATCTACCAATCTCTCCTGTAACATATGAATGCGCTCCTCTTACATGGAGGAATCCAGCCTCTAGTCTCGCTGCTCGTGACTCCGCAGCCGCTAACAATCCTCTTGTCTCATTCACCTGCGTTTGGAGCTTCTGAACCAAACGCTGCAGCCGATCCCTCTCTGCTGTAATCACCGCTATGTCAGGACGATCATGAACACCTCAGCAGCTCTGCTATCCACCATAACATACAGGCCTCTGTCGTTCCGGCATCCATTACCCTGCGATTGGCTGCTATCTCCTCTGGCCCTTCTGGAGGTGTTGGCCGGGGAGGTGAGAATGCTGCCTCGGCATCGATCCTCATATATGGTCTATAAGCCCAGGGGTATATCCTGCACAAATCCGAATTGTCGCCGCACACGATCTAGAGGAATCCTCTCATACTCACCTGGCCTATGCCCCGTGATCCACCTCAATCGCTCTGCACCCCTCAACTCCTCAGCTATGTTCTCTGTTACCATATAGTTCCCGTAAGGCCTCCAACAGATATCCGCAATCGTCACCCTCTCCCATACCTGCCTGTAATACTCAATGTCACCCGTCACAGCCTGGGATCTTGCCTCTTGTTCTGTCCTGGACCCATCGTCTGAAACCCCAACCTCTGTACTCTGGTCTCTACTGACTGGATGGGTCGGCCTATTGGTCTCACACAAACAATGTGCTCATAGGCCCAACAGTGTAATAAGTATGAACAATCCAGTGTCGTCCTGTGATTTCACCTACAAGCCCATAAACCCCTGTATAGTTCCGCCAAATATGCAGGTGCCCATGCAAAAGTCACGTTCCTTTCTATCATCTCCCAAATAACACACATCAATGCCTTTGGAAATCTTCCCCCATCCACCCTCTGTAATGCATAATACCCTACCGCTATCATTAATATCACTGCTAACCTTGTCTCCTCAGGGTGTGCTGCATACATTATGCCATACGTAAATGTCAAACCTCGTTGTGTCAAATCACGTGCGTATGGACCAAATACTGCTGTTATCGCTGCCCGCCCTACGCTAGGCATTGCCTGATATACTGGTGTTCCTATAATTGGGAGTCTCAAAATCTGGAACACATCTTCCAATGTTACTGTCATCTCCCCTGTTGGCAGATAGAAACGTATTATTCTCTGGATTCCATCTTTCAATCAACGCCTGCAACATAGCATGGTTACGTGCATTCGTGAATAATAGCGGATTCCACTTAACCCCAAACGATTTATCAATGTCCATTCCGCTGGTGTTACATCCGCTCGGATTCGTGACAACAGCGTTGGCACACTATCATTCATCCTCAACCCTGCCTCTGCCTGCATACATCAAAACAACAAACAACCATTCAATCCATCAAATCCCTAAGGGTTTTTTCTCACATTCTGGAAATTCCTCCAGTAACCGGTATCGGTTATGAATAACCAGTACCGGTTCAGTAACCGATACCGGTTCCCCTAACCGGTATCGGTCACTGTCAATTACATACACCTTGCCTAAACAACCACCTACGACAATAAATTGCTCGTTTATCCCTCTCTGTATACACAGACATACCCGAAACCCTTGATTACCTACCACGTAACACTCACCTCATTTATAACCCTTGTTATCATGTTTTCTTTCTCATATCTACCCACCTACTCTCCCCCATCTTATTCACAAAACATGCAGTAATCAAATCACAACCAAAACGTTTACCTCTTGAGTTGCAGCAGCTTGAGGTGGCACTTGTCTTCCCTCTCATCCCCTGCCTGCTGGATGCTTCTCCTCGTTCTGCCATGATCACCACCCTTTTCAAATTCACCTTTCTGCCTTCTGAATCTCAAATCACATTCACTTTCCCTGTCTCTTTTCTCCTTATCACTCAAATCTCTCATGCAATTACCTGTCTCAGTCGTCAAAAAGCATCACGTTCGCGTATTTAACTTCTTGCATGGCTCTCAAAATTAGAACTTAAGTTGCCACCCTAGCTTTTCTATTTTTAGAAAAGCTCATACCTAAATAACCGGTATCGGTTACATAACCGATATCGGTCTACTAACTACCGGCGTCGGTTACCTAACCGATATTGGTTACACACCTGCCTTTTTGAAACATAGTTCTTTTCTTCATTTTCTACCTAATTTTTTATCGCGCCCGCCTCTTTTCCTGCATAACAACACCATTATCCATATTTTTTTCATCCAATCCAATTCTCATTACGATTTCATCCATATCATCTATCTACATTACCAAAACAAACATGCCATCATCTAAGGATATCAAAAAACTATCAATCTATACACCATATGGATCCAACTCATCAGATACATATATAACAATGTCACCAAACCAACAACAAAACATGCCACATTTCATAATATAACATGACTGCAATCCCATTAACAACAAACATCAACATCATCAATATATCAACATGTCAATTAAACTTATCATACATCAAATATCACAAACCATCGACAAAATACTTAAAAACATTTTGAACACAGCATGTGAGTCAAATCCTCATATCTATATATCACATATACAACGTTTCCAATATACAATATGCCCTGCATCGGGACCTCTGTGATCTCATAATACAACAAAGCCGGCATGCAGGCCGCAATAAATGTCAATAATCTCGCCTCGGCTCGCAAGCCGGTCCCTCATATCAAAAATATACTCAGCTCGCAGACCGGTATCAACTATACAACCCGTTACTCAGCTTGCAGGCCGGTATACAATAAATGAATGAATAAATGAATAAATGAATAAATGTAGGCACGCAGGCCTCTATAAACACAACCGGTGCGCAAACCGGTGCCCATGTCCATATACAAAAACAATGCAGGGATCCCTCAGCTCTCCCCACCCACCCTTAGCACCTCTCCCTGCTGGTCCCTGTGGTGCCTCTCGCCTCCTACTTGTAACAGACACGCCGGCTGTGGCTGCACCTCCCTGCGATCTCTGACTATGGGAGGTCTCTGCTCTATAAGCTGCATATGGCTGATACTCAGCTTCGGTACCATCAAGAACATCTTGATAGTACTGGGCCTCCGCTCTCGCCTCCATATATCTGTCCCGTGCCACCATAGGTGCTGGGGCTGGTCCCCGGACTCCTACTACCAGTGCCCCCTGTGCCTGGGGCTGTGGCTGTGCCGCTGGTGGTGGTGGTGCCTGTGCCTATACCTGTGCCTGGGCTAGCTGCCCCTGTAAAACACCTATTTGTGCCTGTGCAGTAGCCAGCTGCCCCTGTAATAGCTACACCTAACCCCTGAGCTGATCTCACTCTGCCATCACCGCTGCCAAGTTTCGCTGTGTAGGTTGTGCTACCCTCGCTGCTCTCTGACCAGCCCACCAAACCATATATGCTCCTGTACAGCCAGCATCATCTACAGTATCATCTATCGGCCTCTCAGCAACCCAATCTGGATCCACGGGCTGTGGTGCAGGCAGTGGGGCCTCTACATCATCCCTCCTGTACTGAGGGAAGGGAGGTGGCTCGTCCTGTCGCAGCCCCATCTGCCTGTGTACCCTCTCTAGGGGTATCCTTTCGTACTCTCCCGGCCTCCGTCCTGCGATCCAAAAAGTGTACTGGATCAAGCGTAACTGTACTCGGGCTCCTCTATGCGGGTGATGACCTCTGTAAGGTCTCCATACGATATCTATTGCTGTCAGGCCCTCTACTAAATGCCTTTAATAGGTGACGTCCCGCCCTGCAAGCACTGCTCGTGGCTATCCTGCGACCCCCAACCACCTCTGAAAGTCATATCTGTATATGACCTTTGGCCCTGGCTGCTGGGGTAACCCTACTGGTCTGATGCATATGATGTGCTCATATGCCCAACAGTGAAGTAAAAATGTCGAACAAATCCCGAATCTCCTCATCCGGCGATAGCCCCACAGCTCCCTGTATAACTGCACCAGATATACTGCTGCCCAAGCATAACAGGTGTGCTCCTCCACCATCTCATGAAGCACCCCCATCAATTCCCGTGGAAAGCGGCCTCCCTCTGAGTCCGGGAGGGCGAAGCAGGTGATCCCAATCATCATCAACATGGCAAGCCGTGTCTCATGTCGGTGTGCACGGTACATATCACCATACCCGATGCTCACGCTGTGATATGTCACTAGTGCAGCTGCATCCCCGAAAACCTGTAGGATGTTGTCCATGGCTGTCTTTGCATCCACCTGAAAAATGGCCTCTCCATCAATAGGTAATCGAAGGATGCGATATACATCCTCCAATGTGATGGTCATCTCTCTAGTCGGGAGATGGAACACATTGGTCGCCGGATCCCATCTCTCGATGAGGGAAACCATCAAACTATGATCTCTGTCGATAGCTCTGTATCGCTGGACTCTGCCGAGTCCCACCTCACGCATGATCGCCTAGTGTGCTGCGGATACATGTGGTCGCATCCGCACCAACAGCGGGGGCATCCTGTCCCGCATCGTCAGCTGTTGACGTGCCTACAAAACCAACCCACAACATTAGCTCTACTCTTTACAACACCCCACCCCAACCCAAACAACACCCAAAACACCCCATCCCAACCCAAACAACACCTAACTCACCACCACAAACTCAACACAACACAATAACTTAATCCACAAAAAAAAAAAAAACCTAACAACCACTACGGACCGGTACTGGTCCCCAATAACCGACCACGGCCCTCTTCCCACCGATGCCGGTCAACTACCGACCGACACCGGCCAAACACAAAGCACCCTGTCCCTAAATTTTGTGACCGATGCCGGTCGCTTAGTGACTGACATCGGTCGCTGTAATTTCCCAGAGTCGAACCCCCCGCGCGGCCACCTCACCTACATTTTTTTCATTTTTTTCCAAATTACCCACCCAAATACCCTAAAAATCTACCCACCTAGCCACCTTGGCTTACTTAACCTATCTACCCTCTCTCCCTTTTTCAAATCACTTCCATTTATTACTTATTTCATCCAAAACATACATTCCTACCCAAAACCCCAAATTTAGCATAATGCAATCAATTGAACACAATGCAGGTTTTTGAACCTACCGGTACGACGACATGTCGTCGTGGTGGGATGGGTGGTGGTGGTCTAGCTGGTCCAGCTCCTCCTGCTCCTCCTAGTTGTGCCATGGCTCCAAATGTCCTCTGCTGGGTCCTCTGCCAATCACCCTACTGCCTCCTCCTCACTCGGACCCACCAATCAACTCACTTCTCCACTCAACTAGTGCCACGTCAGCCAATAAATACACCAATGTCAATATTCCACCTCAGACAACTTAATTTGATTTCCAAATTCACAAAGTGACAATGACCGAGCCCGTACTTTTCTTTTTATAGGTTTTTAACATTGAACCGATACCGGTCAATTCATGCCCTAAGGAACCGGCGTCGGTTATCTAACCAGTACCGGTCATAATATAACCGATATCGATTTTCACCTTTTTTACCCATCTTTTTGCCCTTATTCACTGACGTTCCCTTTCCCACCCACATTGCCCTCTTTACCACATCGCGTATATGCTCCATTGCTCTTTAGCTGTTTTTGACTTCACCGGCCCGACCCAAGGCCGCAACCAACCATCTGGCCTGACCCAAGGCCTCGCCCCCAACCTTTTGGCCCGACCCAAGGCCTCGCCCCAACCATTTGGCCCGACCCAAGGCCTTGCCCCCAACCATTTGGCCCGACCCAAGGCCTCGCCCCAACCATTTGGCCCGACCCAAGGCCTCGCCCCAACCATTTGGCCCCGACCCAAGGCCTCGCCCCCAACCATTTAGCCTGACCCAAGGCCTCGCCCCAACCATTTGGCTCGACCCAAGGCCTCGCCCTAACCATTTGGCCTGACCCAAGGCCTCACCCTACCCATTTGGCCCGACCTAAGGCCTCACCCCTACCCATCCGGCCCGACCCACGGCCTCACTCTACCCTTCCGGGCCTGACCCAAGGCCGCAACCCAACAACTTGGCCTGACCCAAGGCCATACCACTTTCGATACCTCACCCAACATCAACACCATACACTTTTATCCACCCATCATGTAGCTTTTTATTCCATCGAGCTCACCTGTTCGTGTTTTAGCATGATTAGGGTCCTTGACTTGATATGTCGACCAACTTTGCCTAGACCTAGACCGTGACGTATATCTCAACCAAACCAACCATTTGGTACTGCCGAACATGCCTAAAATTTCTTGTACCTTACCTGTTATATACCCTGGAGCTACTTCTTATGCCTTGGATACCAGGATTATATCACCCTTGTTTGGATAAACTATTGACCTTTGCCTATGCATTGCCGGTTTTCTCGTCAAATCATGTACCCCAGTCGCACTATTACATTTCAACATGCGTCTGCTTCCTTGGACCTACCCCACCATCTTACCATCCTCTCTACACCATTCACCCTTTATCAACCCTATCCCTGATTTCCCGTTCTCTCAATCTGTGATAGATTTGAGGGGGATTACCTATATCCTTAACAGGAGAAACCACTTCATATTATTGTCCGCACAACTTTACAAAACAAGCTAAACGACAATAAGGGGCTAATGTAGACACCAAATTTGTGTCTTATGACCCCTTTGTGACCCGCATCTCATTTCGTATCCTAACCTCATCACCTAAACCTTACACAATTATTTATTAATTACCTCGTAATTGATAAATCCACATCACCCTCACCTGCCACCCATCATTTTTCCACCTCATCGTGACCTAGTCCTAACCCTAAACTAACCTAATTAAGACCTATAACTTGGTCTACACCTACACCCATGATTAAGGACCCCTTTCTCGCACCCAAAACTAACATTCTAGTCACTTGACCAAGCCTGCAAACTAATCCCTCGGGAGAAAAGCAGGGAAGGTGGGCTATTTTACTAAAAATAGCCTATTTTTCCTTACTGATGCCGGTTCCTACTCGACCACCGTCGGTTACGTAACCGCCATCGGTTCCCTGTAAAATGGGCTCCCCTAACCAGAAACAAGGGTCGAAGGATTTTTGAATCAACAGAGATCATTGGGAGCGATAAAGAGCATCTCGGATCTTCACTTGGCCAGGCAGAGACGAGTGAAGAGACAAGGAGAGTTGCAGCAAAAGGAGATCAAGCCCAAGATTGCAATGGAATAGCCAAAAACCTGTGATACTCAGCTGATCATCGGGAGGGAGATCTCTCATCTTCTGTGTGTCAAGCCATCCCACTTGAGTTCTGCCTTTGTCATCAGAGTTCCTGGACCTGCATCTTCGTCAATAAACCAGTAAGTTACACCTTGCATGTCCTCTTTAATAACGTTTCTTAGAATTTTTGAATCACAGTCCCCATAAATCCATTCCTAGATCCACTACCCAATGTGTCATTGCATCTAACTATCATTCATTTACCTCTCACCATCTCATTACCTAATATCACTCATATACTTAGCCTTACCAACAACACTGTTACCCTACAACACGACCACCCCACAAAACAACCAACCTACAGATCCTAGACCATACCGATATCGGTTATCAGCAGCCGGTATCGGTTATTGTGACTCAAAACCAGAAATCAGCCTTTCCCCTACCCGTCTCAACGAAGTAATTTAATTAATATTTTACAGTCTTTTGTGTTAATTCATATTAGCAGGGGAACTGACCACCTTCGAAAGGAAGTTTTATATTTCCTGGGTCCAAGGTAGTTCCCTCATTTATTGTCTAATCAAAATCTTGTGGTCTTGTGTTCTTATTTGCAGGTAGTCCTTCCAAGACAAAAAGGAGTTCCTTCACAGTCAACCTGATCTTTCTCTACGGGTACGCGCACACCATCTCGACGTTCAACAGGTATTCCTCCTAGCCCTAACCTTATCTGTTTCTAAAAGGAATGAAAGGATAGTAGCAACTCTATTCCCCAGAAGCTGAAACATTCCGAGCGAAACAACTTACCTTAGAATTACCTTTCTTAATAAAACCCACTACACAAGAGAAGTTTAATAAGATTTAGGTCCTATCAAGGAGTTCATAGAAAAACATAATTTTAAATCAATGAAACTGGACAATAACCCATAATCTTCACATGAGGTTGCTAACCAAACCCTTTTTAGGTTTATATCAGTTCTCATAACTAAAATTATATCTTACTTATTAGTATCGAGATATAGTGATTAATAATCCAATTAAACGTTGTCTTGACTTAGATCAAGACTAGGAAGTAATAATTTATTCAGTTCGTTTAGCTTCCTGCTCAGGTTTATTTTAACCTTAGCTTCCTGAAAGACAGTGATCTAAATTCCAATTTAGCTTTAGATAGAACATAATAGAAAAAAAATCTTAAGTATTCAGTCCACATAACCTTGCAGCATACTTAGATAATCACAAAAGTCTCCAGTTATACAATAATAAAAATGTTCTTAAAATCATTTGCACAAAAGAAGATCAAACCATCAAGATATGAATGCAAACACATAAGTAACAAATACCTATTTTCATTCCTTTCAAAGCTAATCAAATACATTTTATTCATTCAGTATATTTGATACAATACTCAACAGCAAAAGAACATATTTCTTCCAATAGTACATTTAGATAATCAAATTGAAGTTCATCGTAAAACCAAATTAAACAATCTGAACATCATATCAGATCTGTGTGCTTTTACCACTTACGGCAACCATCTGCAAAAATTGTCAACACGGGTCAGTTCGATGAACTAAGCATGATAAGCACTAACTCTTAAAACAAATGCAATCCACCAATTGCTCTCATTGAACAACCTGTTTAAATGAAATCATTTCACCAAACATGTAGACATAATTCAGACTATGCTCTTTTGTAATTCAAACATGACTATAAACGCGTAACTCATATTATAGTTACTAAATAGTCCTAGATACTTTTCAGATATTTCTTCATAAATATTAGTGACCAAGAAGAACAAATGTATCCAAAACAACTATCCATCTGAATCCCAAGGACAACAAACATCCGACAGACCATTACATTCAACAAAAATGAATATCCTAACAATTCATGAATCCATCAGTATGTATTAACAATTCCAACAATTAAATATAAATATATCAACATATACTTTACAGCAGAAGAGAAAGAAACTGAGACATTTAGATGTCCCTTCCAATCATGCTCATGACTGTACCATCCACTTAAGAGTAATGCAATCACATTATACACTTGCGACTAAGCCAGTCGATACCACAGGAAGAATTACCGTTCATCAAGATACAAATATAAAAATTGCCTGTAACTTACTGAACAACACAATAGCTTTCGTGACAAGGAAGTGATGAATAATCCATCAAAATAGACTCCACATAACCTTCCATATTATTCAAAAACAAGAAAATATCCAATGCCATCGCTTGTCAAGGCACAGTTAATATCTTTTTACTTCAGTCAAGAACACGACTAGATAATCATGATAACAGAAGACATAATCATGCACAAACACAAGAACAATCCCACTGAGTTCGAAAACACTCAGCAACATACAGCTCAATCTAATCCCTACTAACACAGAAAGGACTTAAATCAACTGCCAAAATCAAAAGGATAACATCTTTATCACAGTCAACTGGAGGCTAGATAACATTAAAACAAATGATGTTTCCTTATGCATATATAGTGACATTCATACCGAATCTAACACAAACATGCACAACTTCATTTAACTGAAACAAATCCTTATGATAATACAACCATGACCTATATTAGAATTCATTTTCAAGAAAAATAATCACAACAAGGTCTTCACAGAAGCCAAAATTCCATATCAGTATTTTCCTCAAAATTTCATCCTAAGCCAAGCTACTAGGGAATACAACAGGGTCTGAAACCGAGTAAAGTTTGCAAAGAAACCCTTCCTTTAAATTTCCACAGAAGTGAATAGAAAGGAACACAAGAATGTTAAGAAGGAGACATAATGATATGCATGCACAACGAGGGTTTAAATCAAGATTCGTGCCAACTCGCAACATATCGAGATCTCCAACTGTATCACATACAACTAGTGCTCATAACAAGGCTTTGATTAAAGTTGATTTCATACGACAACAGTTCAAGAATCCCAATAGTACTCACAGAAAAACTTCTACAAAGGTCGTAATTCAAGATACATATCAAGGATTCCAGCTGAACCAATATCTTAAGTAATCTCAACTAAACAACAACATTCGAACTAAGCTTAAGTAGAAGATGAAACATATGAAACATAAAAAAGAATTCCAATTGAGTCTGTTCCAGCAATATTCACTGCTAAGCAACAATATTCAAAACAAAAAAACATAAATAGATATACTAGTTTCTTTTCACGAACTCCAACTGGGTCTAAACTAACAAGTATTCTCATTCATAGCTTCTATAGAAGTCAAGAATACTATCCACTCAAGGATTCCAACGGAATTCAATAACAAATAGTATTCACGGCGATACTTCTACAGAAGCCAAAACATATTTTCATTTCAAGAAGTCCAACAGCAACAATAACATATAATACTCACGAAAAAACTTATAAAGAAGTCAGAATATACTGTACATTCAAGAAATCCAACAGTATCATTTTCAACAAGTGAAAACAACAAGGTATCGACTGAAGTCTGAATCAAACAAGAAAACAATTCATGGACTCCCATAGAGCCGAATTCATATATTTTCCTTGCAAGCATTTCTACAAAATCTAACCGAAATGCAAAACACAGCAAGATAGTACAACTGTTCGAAACACAATGCACACCCATCAAGGGTTCACTTGAAAAATCGAGCCAGTAAGAAGATACAACAAACTAATTCATACAAAGCTACCATAAAAACCAACTGAACCCAAAAATCATCTGAACAGAGTTGTTCTAATGAAATCATTTGAAGGAAAGTAAGATTTTTAAAAGTTAGGGCCCAACATTCCTCGTAATGTTAATTAAAAATCTGAAGAAGACCACTGAAAGAGCTCAAGCCTTCTCCTCTTTTTCCACGTTAGATTCAACAACAATAATATGTTATTTCCATGCCTTATAAACTTTCCTCGAAAGAGAAAAGAGCTAGTTATTCTCATAGTTGCCATGCAACACCAAGTACACTGGTTCAGAAGAACCAGTGATCAAACAGAGAGAAAACCAGAGCGCATGAAAAACCAAACAAACAACCAGTTTTCCATTTTACATGTCTTCCTGAGAAATCTGAGCTCGGAGACCAAGTTCATTAATTGCATTAACTCCAAAATTCCCAGCTCAATCTCCATTGCCACCGACCGCCATAGTTGGCGATGGACAAAAACAAATCAAAGACCATTTCTAGATTTGACGACTCTGCTACGTTGGATTTCACTAGCCGTTTGAAATTTCCACCAAATCCCTCGTCCTTCATACTTATCCATCCCATTTAATGCCATAGAAACTACCGCCCATGGCTCGCACCCCTTTATAGGTCCCTTTCCTCCATGTTCATTAGTTAGGTTAGAAACATAGGTTAGAATTTAAGGTGATACTTAGTCTAACCTCCTTAGCGCTAGGTCACTAACCTTAGAACATTTAGTTTATAGTTTAGGCCTAGGTTAGATTAGCACTAATCTAATCCATAGGTTATAGTTTAGGTTTAGGTTATTAACCTTAATAAATCCAGCTTAGGTCTTAACAATTAAAATCGTTCAGTATAAGAACCAAAAAATATACATTCATGAAAAGGATTCATTCTAGCACTGCTAATAAGCTGGTAGTATAAATTATCTGAATTTATTACCTGGCTCAAGATAAAGACCTTCCTGATTTTACGATATCGGGAACCAATTCATTTAACAAGATCAGCCTGAGTTAACTCCTGGATTGCTCATTCCACACATTCAGACCTTGCAACCTTTGTAAGGTCTATAATTTTTGTTCATCCAGAATAAACTTAAAACATCTCTTGGATCAATGCCACCGATCCAAGGCTGAGTCATATAGACAGGTAAATCCACAATTTATTCCGAAATCAGATTAAACTCAAGTGCAAAAATGAAAGAAATAAAAGAGTCCAAGCATATCCTGGCTCAGTCAAATATCTTCAAATGAAAGAAGATACAATCTATATCAAGCATGACTTCACAATCAAAGGAAATCATCCTTTTACAGAAGAAATCATATATCAACACTTGAATGCTCAGGAGGAAGCAACAACAGTTCAGAGTGTTACGATCTTTCTAGATCTGCTGGTAAAGAGGACTCTGCCTCAGAAAAAATCACTTGGGTCTCTTTATTACATCCTTTTCATCATCCAAGGAACCCTGCAGAAGAGGATTAAACACATGTAATCCCTCCAGAGAAGGAAATAGAGAATTAAAATCTCGTACGACTACACTTTTGTGCCTCTTTGGCACAATCACCACCCTTGTGACATAATGCACAGTCGCACCAATGGCGCATCCGCCATGCTTACTGCATAAAAACTAGTTGTGGTCCTCAAAAGTGCACTTTGCTTGCTTGCTACACCCACTAACCCCTGCGCCCCCTTGGCACACCAAACTCATGTGTAACATTGCAAAAACTTGCACCATTGGCACACCCTGCATCCATGCAAACACCAACCTTACTTGCGCCAAGTATAAAACTATTAACGACGCAGGCACATCCCCTATTACAGTAACATCATGTCATGTAGACCTCCCATGCACTATGCCAAGTTCCCCTGTTGCGCACGAAAAGATGATGATACACGCACTAAACCTATGCCCTGTGGCGCATCCTGTACCCGTGTAACATGAAAAGTATCTGCGCCCGTTATAAAATGCATGTAAATGGTGCAGGTGCACTTCCACTTGCAACAAAAAAAATCTCATTTGTAGCATCCATGCGCCCTATACGTCCTTTGGCGCTAATTTGTCCCTTGTAACACCCCTTTTCTGTGCGGCATACTATTTAACCCTGTAATCTGTAGTGTTCATGTACCCTACACCCTGATGCCTTAAAATTTCTAATTCTTTCTTCTGTCAACGCTTTAATGGGAGATCAAAAAGATAACATGACTCTTCTGCGTTGGGTTTTGCTTCTTCTTCTTGTAGATCAGCAACTGAGGTTCAGAACTACATATGTCTACATCCAGCAAGAGACTGACCAAAATCTAAAGGCAAAGAAAAACTTACAGAGGAAGAGATGAAGTATAAATATCAAAGGGTCAGGATGCCCGAATCCCAGGCAGAATGTGACCTAGATATAAGAGACTCAGAGCTTGGCCACATTGATATGGAAGATTTCTAGGCCAGAACCAAGAGGGTCACAGGGAGTCTGTGGATGGACAAACTGGTAGGCAGTGGCCTACATTATGCTGGGGGGATCCCAGTTAGTGCGGTGAATAATGAGTTCATGATGGTATTAGCCTGATCCTACAACAAAGACACAAGGTGTTTCCAGAATGAGAAAGGTGAGGTCGTGATCAACCTCATTTCCTGACACTTCGAAATAATGCTTGGCATTCCTCACCCGGAAATTGACTGTGGCCGTAAGTCAAGAAAATTGCACCAAGGCTTGGGAGGATAATGAAGACCAGTGTATGCAATTGATGAATGAAGTGTACTTGAAAAACAAGAAGGTAGTGACCAGATGGCCACAGGTCATTCATCGCAGTGATTTCTCAGAGGAACTAAGTGATACCATCACGTTCCTAAGTAGAGTATTTGGACTTCTTGATGCCCACTACTTTCATAAATGGATGCTTAGGTACCTGGAGCACAATGAAAAAGAATGTGCCAGATCAACGCTTCGAGTGGGCAGAGATCATAAGTAACACTATATCCGAGCAGCTTCAACAACTTACCACAACAAGGAGGTTCTACATGAACTCCTACGTAGTTTATGCTACAGCCTCGGAGAGAGATTATCCAAAGTTGATGCGGTGCGGGGTTTGGTCCCAAGTAAAAATATATGAATACTATCCAGAGCTGAAGCTGGAAAATAATATTTCTCAGTTTAGAAAGATTAACGATGCCTTCTTCTATGGCATCGTCTACCTTTTTAGGCCAAACATGACTCACGGTCGTATGACCAAGAGCATTGTTGCCAGCAATGGAGAAGTGGGGAGCCTTATTCACGTAATTCCCCACCTTCACTTATCTAAGGGCAGCCAACTTCTTAGGAGAACCACCCAAATTACCAAGATATGCCAGCCCCAAGCTGATCCTATTGGAGCTATCAAGACAACTCATAACCTACCATGAGAAGTGCTTGAAGAGAAAGAAGGGTGGAACTCCTTTCCCCCTCACAGTGGGTAGGTACACTTGTCTTTCCCACCACAAAGCCTGGGAGATGTTTTTAGAGCTAAAGCTGCTCAATCTAAAGCACAACTTCCCAGAAAGGCCCACTTTCGACCCAAGGAATTGCCTTCCCATGGCCAAAGTCGATCCAATCCACATTCCATAGATCGAGGATATTTATATCGACCTGTATCATGAGGTCGAGCTCAGAAGGAAAGATCATTCCCGCTTGGCCTTGGCTGAAATCATTCAGTACGGCATAGCCATCATCCCAAAAGGTTATCTAACTGCTGATCAAGAAGTTGATCAGGTATATCTTGACATAGGTGGGGATGACTATTTGTTTTCTATGATCGAAAGAACTAAAGCGCCTCAAACGATAGAAGAAAGGGTTAAAGAAACTCTGCGGAGAACAGAGCACATGGTGCAGGATGAATGGCCTCATCTACCTTAGAGTTGATTTCACCACATCTCCATTGGGCAACACACCTTCCAGACCAAAACATCTGCCAAAGGGAAAAGGTAAAGACAAGGAGGGCGAGTCAAGCTCTACCCAAGAAGAGACTCCTGAGAGTCCCCCTTCCGCCGCACGAGAACAAGTTGTAACTCTGGCTTCTCTAGAGAAAGAAGCAACCAAAGATGTTCTGATGGGCACATCCACTCAGGATGTTACCACTACCACAACTGTTGAGGTCCCTTCTATTCCTTCTCCCTCTCCTCCTTCCCCTCCTCGAGTGACCTAAAGCGATCATTCCTTTGGTCATGTCCTCTCCCCCATCTTCTACTGTTCCCCCTTCCTCATCGTCCCCCACAATTTCTTCCCTCATCTCTCAGCTCCCTTCCATTCCCATGTCTACCTCCCCTACAGTACCTCTTCCTCCCGTGAGCACTTCCTCAACCTCCCTCTTAATGCCGCCTCCAAGTGTCTCCACACATTTTCCTTTTATTACTACAGCTGCTCCCTTTTCTATTTCCGGCCCCTCTCCCATAAGTCCAGCATGGATCTCTCAGCACCTGAGCCAACAAAAGAGGAAAGTTCCCATCGCACCGATGGACTTCTCTGTCATCCCATCAAAGGGGGCTAAGAAGCAAAAGCCTATAACCCACTTCTCTCAGAGTGCATTAGGAGAGAGAGTAATGGAGATAGCTTACCCCAATCCTTTAAAGGATAAAAAGGATCTGTCTTCGACAGATTATACAGTGACCCAAGTCACAATGGGGACATCTTCAGAAAGCCTTCAAGGAGAGTCCCTATCTGCAGTTGACGTCCTTTGCAAGAAGCTCCAGAAAGCAAAGGAAGAAAAGAGGCTGTTAAAGGAGTAAAATAAACATATTCTCCACACCTTGCAGAAAATGGGTAGTGCACCTCCTACAACTATCGCCGAAACTCCTGAGCCTCTGAGCCAGGATAAGATTAATGAATACGCCAAAATCAGTGAGTAGGGTATGGTAGTTTCCACTTGGAGGAGCCAAATACTCAAGGAAAGTGAGGGAGTAATTGCCAAGTTCACCGAATTATATCAGGATATTAGTTGGGTGAACAAAGAGCTCCAGGCTATAGCATGACCCATCTCCGAAGAGCTGGACCATGCCAGGATGTAGCATGAGACCTTTAAGAAAATGCCCGACTGTTCAGTCGAAGATCTGGTCAAGTTTAGCGTATTTGGCCACCCCAGAGCCCTCAACAAAATCCTTTCTACTCTGGATTACCGGGTCAATCAGTTGGAGTTCGTCTTAGAAAATATTGACAAGATCAAGGAGGAAGCCTTGGATGTAATGCATCAAATGGAGAAAATTGTCCTGAGAATGTCTCTAGGCTTGCTCACTCCTTCTGTCACCTTAAGAAAGGTTGATGAAACTGTTCAGATCTTTAAGGAGATCATCTCGCAAGGGCTACGACCAGAAGTCACTTTCGACTCCGAATCCATCAACAACCTGCTGGCCTGTCGTGACTTCCTAGGGTACTTGATAGATATAGAAAATGAATATTCCAAGCTCCCAGAAAAGCTCACATACGAGCGGGAGACTTGCGAGGCTATCAGTGATCGACACAAGGATCCTTCCCAGGATCAAATTTAGCCCATGATCAACAAGTTCATGGAATACCATGCCCAGTTCCACATCTTGTCACCTGAGCAGCAGCAAAAGTAGGATACCCCCTTTCAGCCGCAGGATGACGATGAATAGTTTCATTCTTCCTGACCTTCTCTTTATAAAAATCTAAAGTATGTTGACACAAATGATGACATCATCCATGTTGCACCATGGGATGATGTCATCCACAAAGTTGTCAAATGTCAACAAATGACTTTAGGATATCTTGTAAGATATTTTTGTAATTAAGTGGTTGGTTTGTTTTTGTCTTCTTTTCTTCTCTTCTTCTATATATATTTGAATACTTTTTGTATCCAAGTGTGGATACTTTTCAGATGAGAAAAAGAAGTGAGAAGAAAAGATTTTGAAATTTTTGTAACAGAAACAAATATTAATACAATATTTAGACTTTGTGCTGAATACATGTGTTTTACATCAGACCTTTCTTATGTTAGATCTGTGTGATTGTTCTGTTGAATGTACTTCTACTTTGTTTTCATTTATTCATCAGTATTGCTTTATTCATCTATGCAAAGTAGGTTCGGCTCTGTATACTACCAACCCAAATCATAGACCTTCTAACCTTTCTGCTTTCGAATTCATTTCGTTTCTCCCTTCAAATATTTCCTGTCTCCCCCTCGTTTCTTTCCCATCTTTTACAGTTGGAAGTACCTCTACTGGGATGAGATCCCAACCCTTGAAGGCAGAATATTGTGAGACTTGCATGAGATTCCTGCTGGTAGAATAGCAATAAATCAGTTTCACTTTGCTGACTCAAAGAGGGGCTATGCCCTACACACTGTTGGCTCGTCTATCCATAGATCTGTCCACCCGACATATTTTTGAACAAACATTTTTTGGCAACTCTACTGGGGATTAAACAGACCTAATGGATCTATAGTAGTGGTATGTTAAGAAATCAGTAAAAATCAGAAAAATCACTACCTATTTGCAAATCTGAACTTTTTGCTTAAAAACCAAAATTTTTGCAAAATGCTCCAAATTGAAAATTTTCTTCTGAGATCCATAGATCTGGTCTAGATAGAGATCTTTAGTTTGCTGAGTTTTTACAAAAGTCCATATTTTTTCATGGATTTGAGTTTCTGACAGTTTACCAAAATTTTCAAACTCTTTGAAAAGTCAACTCTAGATCTAAAAATTAGCTTACTAATTTTTACCATCATTTTATCCTTGTTAATCAAACAAATAAACCACAATTAGTTTTTAAGAAAAGGATAAAATTTAAATATTCAGAAAAGTACATGCTGCTGGTTTTTATCAGATAAATCAAAGAATCAACAAGTATGATCAAAAAAGTTCTTAAATATGCTCCAAAAATTACAGATCTGTAAGGTACACTAGTGGGTGAACCATTTACTCGTAGCAGGAGAGCTCGTGGAGAAGTTGATCTTACCTTCGACCTGCTTCAAAGGCACAACTTCAGTGTAACACCGGCATGCTTCTCATCACTGAGCTTGGCTAACCAGTCATCCAAGAGTGCCTCACCTCCACAAAGGAAGTATCTCTCACTAAGAACATCTACATCACTTTGCAGTGCTCTGTTGCTCAGCGGAACCACACTTCCAGCTCGCGTCCTCTTTCCAACTTTTCAAATGGTAGTACCATGGGAAAATGCTATGGGCCAACTTGCTTTACCACATCCTGTTCATACGCTCCCTCATGGAAATCGAAAGAATTTTCCTAAATTTGATGGTAGCGGGAACCAAAGCACCAATTCACATATATCTGCATTCATCATGTCATACAGTATCCTAGATGTGACCCATGAAGATGTGTCAGTTCGCCTCTTTTTGGAGACCTTGCAAGGACCTGCAGTGGAATGGTTTCAGCATTTTCTAGCCAGATCTATTACCAGTTGGGCCACCTTGTGAACTACATTCGAAGAAAGATATAAGCCTTCTGAAGACGCGTTCGCATTGCTGTCAAAGATCACTCACCGAAAGAAGGAGGTCGATGAAACTATGCATGACTTCATCACCCATTTCAATTCACTGATCAACCGTGTTCCGCCTACCATGCTTCCCACACCGGAAAATCAGAAGTGTTTCTTCGTAAATGCCATGAGCTCGAAAGTAAGTTTCCTACTCCTGCAAGAACAAGTAGCTACTTTGATTCTCTCCCAGGTTGCTGCCATCCGAATCGAAGATAACTTACTAATATCTAGCGAATTAAAAAGAGAATTGTCTAAGCTTAAAGCTTCGAGCCCTTCTCCCACTACTTCATCTGATCCGACATTCCAAAAAGATGGTAAATGACTTGCTCGCATTAAAGAATCAGTTATCCCAGGCTTCCCCCAGTTCCCCATACCGGGATATTCCATGAAGAACTTTCACTTCCAACAGCATCCCGCATAGGCCACGTTTTCCTGCAACTGCTCCACGGTTGGCGCTTGAGGCTCCTTCGGTCAACGCTTTAGCTGAAATCGAAGAAGAAGAGCAAAATTATGAAGAACCTTCATCTCAAGGTGAAGATGATCAAGATGTCGGTGAGCCGACTGGTGACTCTACTATCAGGTATATGGAATTTGATGAGGAAGAATCTGACAAAGAAGATGGTACCCAAGGACATGCAAGCAGACAATCATATGTTGTTTTTACCCGTTCGCAAGGAAAAGAAGCACAAGTGGCTGCCCATATGCAGAAAGAGAAGGTTGCATCATCCATACCCCCAACTATTACTAAAAGAGGTAATCCTCTTCCTGCTCAACCCCCTATAAAGTATTTTACAAAGAAATCTTTTCCTCCCATCTCTCCTCCAAATCAGCCTTCTTCTATTTCCATAAGGACCAGTAACCTTACCCTACCGCTGCGAAATGAAGGACTCATTCCTTCATCAATGCAACCCTTGGCCGTGTTTGACATAATTGACCACGCTAAAAAGAACAAGATCCAAATGTTTGAAGCCGAGTATCTTTAGTCAAACCCCGAACAACTTGTAAGGTTGACCGAATACATCCAAAGTCAGGATGTCATAACTAATTAGGTTTCCTTGAAAGGAATCCTTTCCACCCCTCCTTTATCTCACATAAACATTTCCTTGACTTCCACATCAAGAAAGATAGAACCTTTCTATCTCTCCCTCCTAATCAATGGCCACAAGCTAAGCAACTACATAATTGATTCTGGAGCTTCCGATAATGTCATGCCGACAAAAGTTGCCCATGCTCTGGGCCTGACCCTTACCAAGCCTTTTGGCTGATGTTATTCCTTGGAAACCAAACAAGTTCCACTGATCGGTCAAATCAAGGATGCACAATTTGCATTTGCAGCGTTCCCGGAGAAAAGGGTAAAAATGACCGTCCTTGTTGTCGATATTCTAGCAGCCTATGGAATTCTACTAGGGAGGAGTTTTTGTAGTGAAGTTGGTGGGGAGATTTATATGGATTGGTCTAAGGCTAGGATCCCCGTTAAAGGTGTAATGCAAACTTTGGAGCCTGAATCGCAAAAGAAGTACCTGGTCACTAACTCTGATGACCCTAAAGCCCAAATTCTCTTTGAATCATCAAGGATGGGAAACTATTTCTTTTCTACCGAGTCTGACAAAATGGATGTCCTCATCCAAAAAGAGGATTTTAACAAGATCTAGACTTTACAGTTTGATAGCAGCTATGTGACTAGTGGGTGCGGCGCTGGTGCCGTAATAATATCTCCCAAAGAGGAGATCATTCCTCTCTCTTTCAAGTTACAAATTTTCAACACAAATAATACTGCAAAGTATGAATCTTTGTTACTTGGCAAGCAAGCCGCAAAGGAAAGAGGGATCAAGAATATGAAAGTACAAGGTGATGTAGAGTTGGTCATAAATCAAGTAAAAAGGATATACCAAGTGAAGAATGAAAGGCTCAAGATGGAGGAGTTTGATACTTTTTCAATAAAATCCATCCCAAGAGCTCAAAATGACATGGCTGATTCATTGGCCATCTTAGCATCCCTCATACTCCCTCACCCAGGTTTGAAAACAGAAAAATACACCATTGAGGAGGTTTTCCACCCAAGCATGTCGGAAAATTCACAGCATTGGCAAGTATTCAACGACGACAATCAACTCATTTCCTTTCTCGAAAAGGTAGAAAATTTTAGTGAACTTCATTTTGAAGGATCCACTTCTACATGCCGCGAATAAGTCACCGACGGAATGACTCGTTCCTATAGAAACAGATAAGAGTTAGGTGCTAGGAGGAATACCTGTAGAATGTCGAGATGGTGTGCGCGTACCGTAGAGAAAGATCAGGCTGATTGCGAAGAACTCCTTTTTGTCTTGGAAGGACTACCTGCAAATAAGAACACAAGACCACAAGATTTGATTAAACAATAAATGAGGAAACTGCCTTGGGCCCAGGAAATATAAAACTTCCTTTCGAAGGTGGTCAGTTTCCCTGCTAATATGAATTAACGCAAAAGACTGTAAAGTATCAATTAAATTGTTTCGTTGAACTGGGTAGGGGAAAGGCTGGTTTTCTGGTTTTGATCAGAGGAACCGATGGCGGTTACTGATAGCCGATGCCGGTTACTGATAACTGATACCGGTGGGTTCTAGGATCTTCTTAGTAGCTATGGTGTTTTGTAAGGCTGGTTTATGGATGATATTAGGAAATGGGATGATTAGAAGCAAAAGAATAACAGTTAGATGCAATGACACGTTGGGTAGTAGATTCAGAGACGGATTTAGGAGGACTGAAATTCACAGAGCATAAGAAATGTTATAACAGAGGACATGCAAGATGTGACTTACTGGTTTTGACAAAGATGCAAGTTGATCTCCTTGGTTGTAAACACTTCTGGTATTTCCACTCGTCTCTGCTCTGTCAAGTGAAGATCTGGACTCTGTTCCTCGCTCGCAATGCTCTCTGTTGATCCAGAAATCCTTTGACTGATCTCCAAAAATGAAATTCCGATCCGTTGTTTTGGTTTGGGGAGCCCATTTACAGGGAACCGATGGCGGTTGCGTAACCGACGGCGGTCGAGTAGGAACCGGCATCGGTAAGGAAAAAGTAGGCTATTTTTAGTAAAATAGCCCACCTTCCCTGCTTTTCTCCCGAGAGATCAGTTGCGGGCTTGGTCAAGTGACTAGAAGGTCGGTTTTGGGTGCGAGAAAGGGGTCATTAGTTATGGGTGTAGGTGTGGACCAAGTTTTAGGTTTTAATTAGGTTAGTTTAGGATCAGGGCTATGTCATGATGAGGTGGCAAAATGAGGTGGCAGGTGAGGTGATGTGGATTTATCACTTACAAGGTAATTAATAAATAATTGTGTAAGGTTTAGGTAATGAGGTTAGGTTGCGAAATGGGATGCGGGTCACAAGGGGTCGTAAGACACGAATTTGGTGTCTACATTAGCCCCTTATTGTCGTGTAGCTTGTTCTGTAAAGCTGCGCGGACAATAATATGAAGTGGTTTCTCATGTTAAGGATATAGGTAATCCCCCTCAAATCTATCGCAGATTGAGTGAACGGGAAATCAGGGATAGGGTTGATAAAGGGTACATGTTGTAGAGAGGATGGTAAGGTGGTGGGGTAGGTCCAAGGAAGCAGACGCATGTTGAAATGCAATAGTACGACGAGGGTACATGATTTGACAAGCAAACCAGCAATGTGTAGGCAAAGGTCGATAGTTTATCCAAACAAGGGTGATATAATCCTGGTATCCAAGGCATAGGAAGTAGCTCCAGGGTATATAACAGGTGAGGTACAGGAACGTTTAGGCATGTTCGGCAGTACCAAATGGTTGGTTTGGTTGAGATAAACGTCACGGTCTAGGTCTAGGCAAAGTTGGTCGACAGATCAAGTCAAGGACCCTAATCATGCTAAAACACGAACAGGTGAGCTCGATTGAACAAAAGGTACATGATGGATGGATAAAATAAAACGTTGATTGTGGGTATGGTATTGAAGTGATACGGCCTTGGGTCGGGCCAAGTGGTTGGGTTGTGGCCCTGGGTCAGGTCATAAGGGTAGAGTGAGGCCTTGGGTCAGGCCAAATTGTTAGGGCGAGGCCTTGGGTGGGGCTGGATAGGTAGGTTGAGGCCTTGGGTCGGGCCAAATGGTTAGGGCGAGGCCTTGGGTCGGGCCGGATGGGTAGGTTGAGGCCTTGGGTCGGGCCGGATAGGTAGGTTGAGGCCTTGGGTCGGGCCTAATGGTTAGGGCGAGGCCTTGGGTCGGGCCGAATGGGTAGGTTGAGGCCTTGGGTCGGGCCAAATGGTTAGGGCGAGGCCTTGAGGCCTTGGGTCGGGCCGGATAGGTAGGTTGAGGCCTTGGGTCGGGCCGAATGGTTAGGGCGAGGCCTTGGGTCGGGCCGAATGGTTAGGTTGAGGCCTTGGGTCGGGCCAAATGGTTAGGGCGAGGCCTTGGGTCGGGCCGGATGGGTAGGTTGAGGCCTTGGGTCGGGCCAAATGGTTAGGGCGAGGCCTTGGGTCGGGCCGAATGGGCCTTGGGTCGGGCCGAAATGGTTAGGGCGAGGCCTTGGGTCGGGCCAAATGGTTAGGGCGAGGCCTTGGGTCGGGCCGGAATAGGTTGAGGCCTTGGGTCGGGCCGGATAGGTAGGTTGAGGCCTTGGGTCGGGCCAAATGGTTAGGGCGAGGCCTTGGGTCGGGCCGAATGGGTAGGTTGAGGCCTTGGGTCGGGCCAAATGGTAGGGCGAGGCCTTGGGTCGGGCCAAATGATGAGGTAGGGTTGAGGCCTTGGGTCAGGCCAAAGAGGTGAACAAATGGTGTTCAGCAAAGGTGGATATAGGCGAATGATAAATAAGGGCAAATAAAAATTAAAATGGGGGAAGTTGGAGAAAAACCGATGTCGATTCTAGATGACCGATATCGGTTAAGGGACCGATACCGGTTCATTAGGGCAAAATAAAGCCGATATCGGTTAAGGGTGAAAAACCTATAAAAAGGAAAATACGGCTTGTCATTGTTACTTTTGTTATTTGCAAACCAAATTGACTTGTGTGACGTGGAGAGTTGAGATTGGAGGTTTGATTGAGTGAGGTGGAGTTATTTTATTGGCGGAGAGAGTTGATAGTGGGTCCGAGTGAGGAGGAGGCAGCAGTTGATTGGCCGGGGACCCAGCAGAGCAGAGTTGGAACCATGGCACAGGCAGGAGGAGCAGGAGGGGCTGGACCAGCTGGACCGCCACCACCCATCCCACCACGACGACGTGTCGTCATTCGGGTAGGTTCAAAACTCTTGAATTTGTGCATTTAAATGGTTATTAGGCTACATTGGGGGTTTGGGAAGGGATTTGTATTTGGTAGGAAATTAGGAGTAGATGGACGTAATTTGAAAAAGGGAGAGGGTAGATAGGTAAAATATGCTAAGGCGGCTAGGAGGGTAGAATTTGAGGGTGTTTGGGTGGGTAAATGGGTAGAAATAGGTGAAAAATGGGTTTTGGGGGCCGCGCGGGGGTTCGGCTCCGGGAGAAGACAGTGACCGATGTCGGTCACTAAGCGACCGGCATCGGTCGCAAAGGATATGGAAAGCCTGCTTGGGAAGGGACCGGCGTCGGTCGTGTATCGGCCGGCGTCGGTTTGTGTGTGGGAGGGGTTTGTTGTGTGTTGGGGTTGGGTGGGTTTGTTTTTGTTGTTGTGGGTTTGGGTTTGGGGTGGGTTTGTTGGGTTTGGGTTGTTGGGTTTGGGGTGGGTTTGTTTTTGTTGTTGTGGGTTTGGGTTTGTTGGGTTGGGGTGGGTTTTTGTTTTTGTTGTTGTGGGTTTGGGTTTGGGGTGGGTTTGTTTTGTTGGGGTTGGGGTTGGGTTTTGGTGCGGGTGGGGATAAAAAAGGGGGTTTAGATGGTAAAGTAGATGTTGTAATAAAGAGTAGGGCTAAGGATGTGGGTTGGTTTTGCAGGCACGTCAGCAGTTGACGATGCGGGATAGGATGCCCCCGCTGTTGGTGCGGATGCGGCCACACGTATCTGCGGCTCATTGGGCCATCATGCGCGAGGTGGGACTCGGTGGAGTCCAGAGGTACAGAGCGATAGAGAGAGATCACAGCCTGATGGTCGCCCTCATCGAGAGATGGGATCCGGCGACCAATGTGTTCCATCTCCCGACTGGGGAGATGACCGTCACATTGGAGGATGTGTATCGCATCCTTCGGTTACCTATCGAGGGAGAGGCAGTCTTCCAGGTAGATTCAGAGACTGCCATGGACAGCATACTGTAGGTTTTTGGGGATGCAGCCGCGCTACTGACCTACCACAGCGCGAGTATCGGGTACGGTGACATGTACCGTGCACATCGACACGAGACACGACTGGCTGTGCTGATGATGATCGGGATTACCTGCTTCGCCCTCCCGGACTCAGAGGGAGGCCGCTTTCCACGAGCATTGATGGGGGTGCTGCTTGAGATGGTGGAGGAGCACACCTGTTACGCATGGGCACCAGTATACCTGGTGTAATTATACAGGGAGCTATGGGGCTATCGCCGGAGGAGGTGATTCGGTATTTGTTCTACATTTTTGTTGCATTGTTGGGCATATGAGCACATCGTATGCATCAGGCCAGTAGGGTTACCCCAGCAGCCAGGGCCACGGGTCATATACCGATATGGCTTTCAGAGGTGGTTGGGGGTCGTGGGCCAGCCACGAGCAGTTGTTGCAGGTCGGGATGTGGCGTACTATAGACATTTGCTAGAGGGCCTGACAGCAGTAGACATTGTATGGAGACCCTACAGAGGTCACCATCCTGGCAGAGGAGCCCGCGTACAGCTGCGCCTGATCCAGTACACATTCTGGATAGCAGGACGGAGGCCGGGAGAGTACGAGAGGATACCCCTAGAGAGGGTACGCAGGTAGATGGGGCTGCGACAGGATGAGCCACCTCCCTTCCCTCAGTACAGGAGGGAGGATGTAGAGGCCCCACTGCCTGCACCACAGCCTTTGGATCCAGATTGGGTTGCAGAGAGGCCAGCAGGTGAGGGTGTAGATGATGCTGGGTGCACGGGAGCATACAGGGTGTGGTGGGCTGGGCAGAGAGCAGCCAGGATAGTACCGCCTGCACAGCCAGACGTGGCTGCAGTGATAGGAGAGAGAGATCAGCTCAGGGGTCAGGTGCAGCTCTTACAGGGGCAGCTAGCTGCTGCGCAGGCACAGATAGGGGTCTTACAGGGGCAGCTAGCCCAGGCTCAGGCACAGGCACAGGCAGCACCACCACCAGCACCACAGCCACAGGTGCAGGTACAGGCAGCAGCACAGGTACCGGCACCACCGCGGCCACAGGTACCACCAGCAGCACCAGCACAGGCGCAGGGGGCATTGGTGTTAGGTGCCAGGGGACCAGCCCCAGCTCCTTCAGTGGCTCGAGAGCGCTATATGGAGGTTAGAGCAGAGGCCCGATATTATCAGGATATTCTTGATGGTACCGGAGTCGAGTATCAGGCTTATGCAGCTCATAGGGCAGAGACCTCTCACAGCCAGAGATCTCAGGGAGGTGCAGCCACAGCTGGCGTGTCCGTGACGGGCAGGAGGCGAGAGGCACCACAGGGACCAGCGGGGAGAGGTGCCGAGGGCGGTGGGGAGAGCTGAGAGATCCCAGACATGGTTTTTGTATTTAGAGATGGGCACCGGTCTGCGAACCGGGTGTATTGATAGAGGCCTGCGTGCCTATGTAGTATTCATGTATTCATTCATTCATTTATTGTATACCGGCCTGCGAGCCGAGTAGGGGTTGTATAGTGGATACCGGCCTGCGAGCCGAGTGTATATCTATTTTTGATACGAGGGACCGGCCTGCGAGCCGAGTCGAGATTTCTGATATTTATTGCGGCCTGCGTGTCGGCTTAGTTGTATGATGAGATCACAGAGGCCCCGATGCAGGGCACATTGTATATTTGCAAATTTGTATATATATATAGAGATGATGTTTTGATCCACATGTTGTGTTCAAAAATGTTTTTAAGTATTTCGTCGATGGTTTGTGGTATAGAATATATGATGAGTTTAAGTGACATGTTGATATATGGATGATGTTGATGTTTTTGTTTTTGCACGTATATATGAATGACAGGTTATGTGATGAATTGTTGGTTTTGTGTCATTGTTATATGTGTATCAGATGAGCTGTATCCAAATGATGTATAGATTGATAGTTTTTTTTTTGTTTTGATATCCCTAGTAGATGGCTTGTTTGTTTTTTTTGTTATTGAAATGGTAATGATACGTGTGATGGATGGAGAAATATGTAAAATGGTGTTGTTATGCAGGAAAAGAGGCGGGCGCGACAAAAATTTAGGTAAAAAATGAAGAAAAGAACCATGTTTCAAAAAGGCAGGTGTGTAACCGATATCGGTTATAAAACCGATGGCAGTAGGTAATAGACCGATATCGGTTATATAACCGATACCGGTGATTTAGGTATGAGCTTTTCTAAAAATAGAAAAGCTAGGGTGGCAACTTAAGTTCTGATTTTTAGAGCCATGCAAGAGGTTAAATACGCGAACGCGACGCTTTTTGACGACTGAGACAGGTATTTGCATGAGAGATTTGAGTGATAAGGAGAAAAGAGACAGGAAATTGCATGAGAGATTTGGGTGATAAGAAAAGAGACTGGGAAGGTGAATGTGATCTGAGATTCAGAAAGTAGAAAGGTGAATTTGAAAAGAGTGGTGATCATGGCAGAATGAGGAGAAGCATCCAGCAGGCGGGGACGAGAGGGAAGACAAGTGCCACCGCAAGCTGCTGCAACCCAAGAGGTAAACGTTTTGATTGTGATCTGATTTTTGCATGTGTTATGAATAAGAGATTAAGTGGGTAGATATGAAAAAGAAAACATGATAGCAAGGGTTATAGGTGAGGTAAGTATTACGGGGTAGGTAATCAGGGGTTTCAGGTACGTTTGTATGTATAGAAAGGAATAAACGCTCAAATTATTGTCGTAGGCAGTGGGTTTAGGCAGGCTGTATAAAGGTGACAGTGACCGGTATCGGTTAGGGACAACCGGTATCAGTTACTAAACCGGTACCGGTTTACTATAAACGATACCGGTTGCTGTAGCAATTTCCAGAAGGTGAGAAAGAAACTCGTGGGGATTTGATGGATTGAATGGTTGTTTGTTATTTTGATGTGTGCAGGCAGAGGCAGGGTTGAGGATGAATGATAATGTGCCAGCACTGTTGTCACGGATCCGAGCGGATGTAACACCAGCGGAATGGACATTGATAAATCGTTTGGGGTTAAGTGGAATCCGTTATTATTCACGAATCACACGTAATCATGGTATGTTACAGGCGTTGATTGAGAGATGGAATCCCGAGACAAATACCTTTTATCTGCCAACAGGGGAGATGACAGTAACATTGGAAGATGTGTTCCGTATTTTGAGACTCCCTATTACAGGAGAACCAGTATATCAGGCACTACCTAGCGCGGCACGGGGAGCGATAACAGCAGTATTTGGTCCATACGCACGAGATTTGACACAGCGAGGTTTATCCTTTACGTATGGGGTAATGTATGCAGCACACCCTGAGGAGACAAGGTTAGCAGTGATATTAATGATAGCGGTAGGGTATTATGCATTACCGAGGGCAGAAGGAGGAAGATTTCCAAAGGCATTGATGTGTGTTATCTGGGAGATGGTAGAAAGGAACGTTACGTTTGCATGGGCACCTGCATATTTGGCGGAGCTATACAGGGGTTTATGGGCTTGTAGGTGAAATCACAGGACGACGCTGGATTGTTCATACTTATTACACTGTTGGGCCTATGAGCACATTGTTTGTGTGCGACCAATAGGCCAATCCCTCCAGGTAGGAGAGACCGGAGTACAGAGGTTGGGATTCAGACGATGGGTCCAGACAGAACAAGAGGCAAGATCTCAGGCCGTGACGGGTGACATTGAGTATTACAGGCAGGTATGGGAGAGAGTGACGGTTGCGGATATCTGTTGGAGGCCTTACGGGAACTATATGGTAACAGAGAACATAGCTGAGGAGTTGAGGGGTGTAGAGCGACTGAGGTGGATCGCGGGGCACAGGCCAGGTGAATATGAGAGGATTCCTATAGATCGCGTGCGGCGACAATTTGGATTTGTGCAGGATATACCCCTGGCTTATAGACCATATATGAGGATCGACGCCGAGGCAGCATTCTCACCTCCCCGGCCAACACCTCCAGAAGGGCCTGAAGAGGTAGCAGCCGATCGCAGGGTAATGGATGCAGGAACGACAGAGGCCTATAGATTATGGTGGGTAGCAGAACTGCGAGGTGTACGTGAGCGCCCTGACATTGCTGTGATTACAGCGGAGAGAGATCGTCTGCAGAGTTTAGTTCAGCAGCTCCAAACGCAGGTGAATGAGACAAGAAGATTGTTAGTGGTTGCGGAGTCACGAGCAGCGAGACTAGAGGCTGGAGTTCTCCATGCGAGAGGGCGTATTCAGATGTTACAGGAGAGATTGGAAGATCAGTGGGCGTACCAATAGCCGTGGTACCCTTGAGGACAGAGAGGCCTGACGAAAGGTGTCGACGATCACGATCATCACCTGGGTCGGGATGAATCGTGAGGGTTTAAGTAAATGTTATAGAGGTATAAAAATAAAGATGTCGACCTGCGTGTCGATGATAGAGAAGATGTATTTGTTTAACATCTAAATAAAACTGAATATGTATGTTGATTTGAGTTACGATAATAATAAGAATGTTTGTGTTTTGATTTTCGGTGTTTTGAAAAAGGATAAAGAGGAATGTGATGAAATAGAAATACACAAAAATATTTATATTTACCACACATGATAGGTTATGGTAGGGGATGGTCGAGCTAACCTTGGGAGACCCCATGTCTCCGAAGTGCTGCCTACATAGCCCATTGCACAAAGCAAGGAGGGGCCTCAGACCGATGTAGTTCTCCCTTAGGATCAGGGAGAGGTGAATTCAGGCAATTTGGTACGGTTTAGGCAATTGGTTGGTTGGTAAAAATATTAAGATTGGTAAAGGTAAGGTTGATGGTGTTGGTAATGAATTGGTGATGTTGTAAAAGGTATAAGGGAAGCGAAAGTTAGCCTACCCAAGTAGAAGGGAACCATGTCCTGATTAAGGTCAACACACAATCCTAGATGCGAGGCAAAGCAGAAAGAGTGCTCCGTAGGTGAAAAGAGCTAAACAAACCACACAACGTAGAACGAGCTTGGAGCCCTAGGTACCGTGCATAGACGAGAAGTCAATAGGTGAAAAGAGTTGTGTGATCACAATATATCGAGCGTACATTACGTCCCTTGAGTTGAAACAAATGGTGAGGTGAGGTGGATGGTATAGCTGAGGTGCAGAGAACTTATTACAAAGTGAGTGTTCTGACGAAAGAGAACCTACCCTAAATAGACAAGTCCATGACTCAAAAGTCCTTTTGAATGAGGCTTTTATTTTATTGAATGTAGACTGATCGATGCGGGAAGTCTACAAGGGATATTGATTGTATTATTCTTGAGGTCTTCACGAAGCTGATCGATGCGAGAAGCTTCTGCTAGAGGCTGACTGTGTATAGCTGTCCTTCGAGGGAGCAGTCTATTTATAGTAGCAGATATGATTTTAGTGCATAGCTGTCCTTCAGGGGAGCAGTCTATAGAGAATAGCAGCAATAATTTGGCATATAGCTGTCCTTCGAGGGAGCAGTCTATATTTAATTTAGATGACTAGATGTTCTTTTTAGCGTGAAGCATCTAGTTTAGTAGGAAGTTTGACTCAAGAAAATCCCATAAGAATACGGCTTATCTTAATTCTTTGAAGTCATGGACTAGACTAAAAAGGGAAAGGCGTCGTCAAGGGGAGGTGAGAATCAAACTATGTGAGCTTGATTGTTATTATGAGGTGTAGGAAACAGAGTGTATGTAGTGGTAAGTGAGCTCAAGGGACGAGCGGCAGGTAGATAAGAAGTGATATAACACTAATTTCAACAGTAGAATGGTCGAAGATGCAAGGCATTAAGGGGTTCAGGCTCAGGTTTACCATTAAGCGAAGCTAAACGATAAGTGCCTGATCCATAGGTGTGAGTGATTATATAAGGCCCAATCCAATTGGGAGCAAATTTTCCACGTTTGCTCTTTTCTAGTTTGGTGACATGTTGATTCTCTTTGAGGACAAGATCACCAACCTTAAAAGTACGCTCATGAAGTCGCTTATCATAAGCACGTTTGATGCGTTTTTGATAGATTTGAAGGTGATCAAGAGCTGTAAGACGACGTTCGTCAAGAAGCTCCAATTGGGCTAACCGCTCTTGACGGAAATCATCGTTGGTGAGAATATCCTGAAGAGATATTCTAAGGGAGGGTATTTGTATTTCGAGAGGCAAAACAGCCTCGGTACCGTATACCAAAGAAAAAGGTGTGGCATTAGTAGAGGTACGAATGCTAGTACGATAAGCCCAAAGGGCAAAGGGAATGTGATCGTGCCAATTTTTGCCGGAGTCATTGACAACTTTCATGAGGATTTTGGTTAGGGTTTTATTAGAAGATTCAGCCTGACCATTGGCCTGTGGATAGTAAGGTGATGAGAAACTAAGTTTGATACCAAAGTTGTCACAAAGGTCTTGTAACAACTTGTTTTTAAAAGATTTACCATTATCTGTTATTAGGCGATGAGGAATACCAAAACGACAGATAATGTGATGGTTAATGAATTCGACAATTTTTTCTTTTTTGATTGAAATGAGTGGAATAGCCTCCACCCATTTTGTGTAATATTCGGTCGCTGTGATTATCCAACGGTGACGTTGTGAAGAGGTCGGGTGAATCTCACCAATAAGGTCTAAACCCCATTGTGAGAAGGGCCAAAGATCTCGAGCGACCTGGAGCGGGTGGCTAGGAGTATGTTGAAGGTTGGCATGTTGCTGACACATAACACAACGCTTAACATATTCGTAGCAGTCGTTATTGAGAGTAGGCCAATAATAACCAAGGCGAAGGATTCGTTTGGCCACGGCAAGGCCGCTAAAATGTCCACCACAAATACCGTCATGGACCTGTTGGATGGTATGAGTGGCCTCCGCGCCAGTTAGACAGCGAAGGAGGATGCCATCAAAGCCACGTTTATAGAGGAGTCCCCCCATGACAACATAACGCGAAACACTTTTAAGAAAAGCACGTTTTCCGTTACTAGTAAGGTCAGGTGGGAGGACAGAGATTGTAAGGTAGTCGTGAAATTGGTGGTACCAGGTATCCTGCGAACTAGTAGACACAGTATTTATCGTACAAACTACCGGGGTTGAATAGGATGGGACAAAAAGTTGTTGGACCACGACGAATAATTCAGAGTCAGTTGGTGCGGCGGGAATTTGTGAGGCTAAGCAAGCCATAGTGTCCGCAAATTTGTTAGTGGAGCGTGGAATGGTTTGTATAGAATAGTGAGTAAATAAGGCTAGAAGTGAATCCACGTAGTGTTTGTATTTTTGAAGTTCCTCATTTTTGCATTGGTAGACGCCCATAACTTGATTGACTACCAATTGAGAGTCGCCAAAAATGTTGATAGATTTGATGCCTAAGTGTAACGCAACTTGGAGACCCAGAACAAGGGCCTCGTATTCCGCTGTATTATTAGTGCAAGGGAAATCAAGCCGGAATGAAAGAGGCATAGGTTCAGCGTCGAGAGGAATGAGAACAACGCCGGCTCCTCCGCCGCGCTGGCATTTAGATCCATCGAAGAAGAGGGTCATTTGATACAACTCTTCCCGGAGTGAAAGAGTGGCGATGAGTTCGTCGGGGAAGGTAAAATTGGTAAATTGTTCCCCAGGTAAAGGGGCCTCCGCAAGTTGGTCTGCAAGAGTTTGTCCTTTGATTGACTTCTGTTGTACGAATTCAAGGTCAAGGTCAGCGAGGAGCATAAGCCATCGAGCGATACGTTGGTTTAGATGCGGTTTGGCGTACATATAATGAATGGGGTCTGTGTTGGTGATGACAAAAGTTTTGTGATTCAGGAGGTAATGTCGGAGTTTGGTGGCTACAAATGATAGGGCAAGGCACAATTTTTCTACATGTGTATACCTAGTCTCATAATCCACGAGGGTACGACTTATATAATAAACGGCCTGTTCTCGTCGTGCCGAATCCCGATGTGCGAGCATAGCACCTATAGCATGGTCAGTGGCGGAAAGATAAAGGTAGAAAGGGCGGTCGTCCTGGGGTGGGATAAGCACGGGTGGCTGCAAGAGATAGGATTTGAGAGCTTCGAAGGCTTGGTGACACTCCTCACTCCATTGAAAGGCAATGTCCTTTTTAAGAAGGTGATGAAAAGGTTGACACCGATCCGAGAGTTGGGAGATGAAACGTCGGATAGATTGGAGCTTACCTTGTAAACTACGCAATTGTTTGAGATTTTTGGGTGGGGGCATTTCTAGGATAGCTTTGACTTTAGATGGATCGACCTCAATGCCACGCAAAGAGACGATAAAGCCAAGAAGTTTTCCCGAAAGAACACCAAAGACACATTTCTTTGGTTGAAGGCGGACAGAATATTGTAACAGGTGATCAAAAATAATGGTTAAAACATCGAGATGTTCACTACGATGTTTAGACTTGCCGAGAAGATCGTCGACATAATCTTCAAGGATAGTGTGCATAATGTCATGAAAAATGTAGGTCATAGCCCGCTGATAGGTAGCACCAGCATTCTTAAGGCCAAATGGCATGACACGATAACAGAAGGTTCCCCAAGGAGTTATGAAGGCAGTTTTGTGTTGATCGGCAGGGGCAACCAAAATTTGGTTGTATCCTGAAAAGCCATCCATGAGAGAGAGCATCTCATGACCTGCAGTTAGATCAACAAGTTGGTCAATGCTAGGTAAGGGGAAGTCATCCTTAGGGCAAGCGAGGTTAAGATCCCGGAAATCTGTGCATATCCGAAGTCCCCCTGTCGCTTTAGTGACAGGTACGATGTTAGAAATCCATTGAGGATAGTCAATAGGCAAGATGAAGGAAACAGAAAGGAGTCGTTGGAGCTCCTCTTTGACCAAGAGAGCAATGCGTGGATGCATTTTTCTCAATTTCTGTTTGACTGGTTTGGAATCGGGGTTTAGGGTGATGTTATGGACGGCAATGGTAGGATCAATTCCTGGCATGTCAGCGTAAGACCATGCGAAAGCTTGGTTGCGAGCACGGAGAAAGGTAGTAAAGGCGGCTTGTTCTGATGTGTTAAGGGATTGTCCAATCTTCACAATGTGAGGATCCTCCTCCGTGTGGATGTTGATTTCTATAGTAGATTCGTTCAGCATGGTTTGGGTTTCAGATGGTAAGGCTCGTTGAATATAAGAATCATCCGCGCCAAGGTAAGTGAGGATGGAGTCATCATCCTGGCATTCAACAACATTAATCAAAGGCGAATCCTCTTCGATCATGTCTGGATACAGAAGGGGAAGAGAAGATGGGTCCTCATTATCGCGTTGATAAGTGAGAGGACCTATGAAGATAGCATTTATGAAAAAAAAAAGTTAGGAGGGATGGATTCAGGGTCTATAGATTCTGTGGGTGATGATGGCAAAGTGGGTGATGATGGTTTGGTAGGGGCGACGTCTTCTTCTTCCAGGATACAGCTGACAGGAGGTGTCTCCTGTGTAGGTGTTTCGGGAAAACCGAGACCACTGCGATCATTATGTTTACGGGTAGTCACGGGAATGAGTGTATGTCGGCCTTGTTCGTAAAGGCCAAAACCAAAGCCTTTCCATGCACAGCGAGTCAAGAAGGTGAGGGCGAAACGACGATTTGTCAAGTATTGAAAATCGGATTGGAAGGGAACCACACCAAGAGGAGGTTCAGGGGTAATGGAGGATGCGTCAACACCCCCATACGTTAGGTTAGTGCGGCAATGGGGTGGTCCGTAAGAGATTACCTCCCCCACGTGACGGTCGTAGGTGGGATGTGCATGTAATTGTCCGTACTCCTGCGGGGTAGGGAAAGAACTAACGTTATATAGGCGGTACTCCCCCCAGCGTAAGGTGCTGAAAAACATCTACTAAGGGGTCGGAGGTTGGAATGTTAGCTGCGGGAAGGGAAGTGGTTTTTGCGATGGTGGTTTCATCAGTTGAAGGCGTAGGCGCGGTTGAGGTGGATGGTTGAGGTACATTTGAAGAGGATGGTTGGGTTGAATGTATGGGTGTCTTGATTGGTATAAGCACATCGTTAGGGCGGTATAACATATTGCAGGTTTTAAAGGGGGGAGGGTCAGCTTTTACGGTGTAGGACTTCCCCTCGTACTCAAATTTTATGCATCTATGTAATGTTGAGGGAACGCATCCCATGGCTCGGATCCAAGGACGACCCAGCAATATATTATATTGGAACTCTCCCTCCAAGACATAGAAGAGTTCGGGTAAAGTACGTGGTCCTACCTGAATGTTGAGGATCACGGTGCCTAAGGTAGAAGTAATAGCGTCATTGAATGACCGCAACATGATGGGGTTGGCACACATGCAACTAGAAGGGATATTCATTTGTTGGAAGGCTTTTGAAGAGATGATGTTTAGGCTAGCACCCCCGTCAATCATAACACGACGTACCCGAATGTCCCGGATGTAAGCTGAGATGAAAAGAGCAGGGTCAGGATCTTCTGTACCAAAGTCAACAATTTCGTCTTCAAAGAAACTGACTGCAGCAGCTTGTTGTACAGAGACAGAAGTGGTTGGGGCAGTGGGTTGTTTGGTGAGAGAAGCAACGTGATTGGGTGTTAGAATGGAGGCGACAGGCAGGGTTTCATTAGGTAAAACCTCTATCCCTTGAAGGATCTCAACGAGAGCTTGTCGATGAGATTCAGAAGTCTGAATGAGATCATACAGTGTCATTTTTACGGGTGATTGGTGAAGCTGTTTAATCATATTTCGGTGGGCAATGCCATTAGAGACGGGATAGGCGGGTCCGCGAATGACCACTTTAGGTGGTGGTGCAATCGGGATGTTTGACGGAGAAAGAGATGCCGCAGGTGTGTTTTCTTTTGCTTTCCCATTGTTTTTCTGCCCTCGAGTAGCGACACTAATCATATTAATCTCGTAGACCTGAGATAAGGAAGATGGTTGGGATAACTCATGGTCTTCAAGAGGTGGGGTTGTAATAATGATAGATCTTGGTGAGGCGGGGACAGATGGTATAGGAGAGGGAATGGAAACTAAAGGTCTCTCCCTTCGTAAGTTGTCTTTCTTAATCTTTCTATCCGGGAGAGGTGACTGACGAAGGATGGTTTTTAGAGCTTTGCATCCCTCCACATCATGTCCTGGTGTGCGGTGATAAGCGCAGATTTTAGACTCATCGTAACCCATAGGTCGGGGTTTAGACGGGTCATAAGGTCTAAGTGGAGGTAGGGAAATGGTCGCATTCTCCACCAACATAGCAAGGATTTTGGCGTAAGATCCTTTGAGTGGGTCAAAATCGGAAGAGGATGAGGGTATTGGTTGTGCGGGTTTTGGTAATGTTTGGGCGTGGTTGGTTCGCACGGGTGGTGGTTTAGCCGAGGGGTGTTGATACGTGGTTTTCACTAAACGTGATTTCTTTGGCGCAGAAGCTATGTTGGATGATGAGGCCGCAGATGATGTGGTATCAGAAAACAACCACGGGGAAATAGGAGTGACCGAAAACAAATCTTTTGATGATGGAATTTGTTTAGGGTTGATAGGTGGACAGGATACGCGGAGTGACGGTGTTGCTATACCCTGGAATTTCTGTATGGGTGCGGAAGGCGTAGGTTGTTTTGAAGAAAACGCATGAGGTATGATATATTGATGTAAGGTAGAGGGATGGGGTCCCAATATGGAAGGTAGGTATGACGATGATGGTTTTGATTGTGATAGGGGCACGGATTGAGTTTGTCTCCTAGGTGGCGGGACGGATTTATTTTTGGATAGATCGAGTCACTTAGGCGGGTGCGTTAGACTGGGCATTGGTGAGGTCCCAAGCGTAGGGGAAGATCTGGTTAAGTTGATAGAAGTGGACGGGGCATTTGGTAGAGGTGAGGGGGGTGAAGGTGAGAACAGGGGCATTTTAAGCTTCTGTAAACACTTCAGGTATATGGTGGAGACATCAGGATCAGTCATTTGCATTTGAGTAGAAAAAGGGGTACTCAAACGTTCCCATAGGGCCTGTCTATCTTCTGTGGAATGACAGTCCTCACGTGTGAATATGAACTTTTGTACGGAAGAATGACGGGTTGTGATTCCAGTCCACTGTGGGTGTGACACAGGAGGTAGATGAGGCACTGTATCAATAGATGTTAAGAGGTCAACCGGTCGTTGAAAAGATTTAGGCGATGAGGGACTAATAGGTAGGAGGGCGTGTTTGAGGGGATCTGTCATGTTTAAAGAATGTGGTGATGTCAGTGTAAGAGATTTCTCGTCTAAGGATGTCAAAAGGAGTGGCGAGCCTTCCTCTTGTGCAGCAAGAGCGGTAGAAGGGGACGTTTGGGAAATAGATAAATTAGATAACATCCGCTCACAGTCTTGTAGGGATGTGGTGTAAGAAGACTCATCGATGAGAAGAGAAGTCCGGGCAGTTAACTCTTTTATGGGTAAAGGAATGATTTCACTTTGGCTTGATGGTGGTGAAGGAGGTTCAGACTCCTGTGTTGGTGGAGAGGCTTGATTCAAAAAATTTTCAATAGAGGCTTTTGGCTGAGAATCGAAGACTGCATGGATCTCATGAACACTCTCCTCGGCTAAGATATCTTGGTTTACGTTACTGTTGGACGAGTGATTCGGGAATGGCTTGTTGAAAATTTTCAGATTTCGGTTAGCAGGGGCGTTAGGATTATCGAGGGCTATATCCCCCGCATCAACCATTTCCTGCACTATGTTTTTCAACATCTTGCAGTTCTCATGACTGTGTCCCTTCACGCGGTGGAAGTTACAGAAGTCATTTTCTTTGTACCAGGAAGGTATGGCGCGAGTGGAATCAAACCCGGAATGAGGTTTAATAGGAGGTAAGGTAATGGCTCCTGCTTTGAGCAATTTTTCCAATATCACACCATATGTTTCTCCCAAGGGAGTGTAGTTGATGGGTTCTTGCTTTATACTTATAAGTGGTTTTTGGCGGGGTATTAGACGGTGGTTGGGATTTGACCATCACCGCGTGGACAGCTCCTTTTGATTTAGAAGAAGTGGATGTGTGAGGAGTGGCGGTATTTGGTTTATTGATAGAATCAGGAGTTCGGAAATTGGGGTTTTTGTTATGCAACCGTAATTTCTCCTCTTCTAAGGCTCGAATTTCTAATTTTCGGGCCATAGTAAAGGCCTCGTCGAATGTACGGAAAGTTTGAATTTGGAGGGTGGGGGAGATGTGCTTAGCGCAGGCCCGCATAAACAGTTTGATAAGTTCGGTTTGAGGTAAGGCATACGTAAGTTGGTTGATAAGGCCCCGCCATCGTCCAACGAAATCTGCGATAGATTCATCCTCAAATTGTCGGATGGCATAGAGGTCGGTGATAGATACTTTCTTGGCAATGTTAATGGAGAAATGATCCAAGAAAGATTGGGCTAGTTGGTTAAAAGAAAAGATCGAGTGCTGGGTTAAAGCACTGTACCATTCCAAGGCGGGTCCTGATAAGGACATGGGAAAGGTGTGGAGTAACAAGGCATCATCATGGGCGATCAAATAACAAGCATGTCTAAATGATCGCAAGTGTTGTTGAGGATCCTCTTTACTATTAAAACGAGTAAATTTGGCAACTCCCATTGAGGAGGATATGAATGAAGGGGGACAGAAGGGTGAATGGGCTCCCGACAAACTTGCTCGTATGTCAAGGCGCTACGACTTCCTGAAACAGAAGCCTCCAGGTTTTGCATTTTGTCCATCATTTGTTTAATTAGATCAGTAGTTGGATGAGATGATGGTGGGATTGTGATAAACGGAGGCAAATTGGGCCAAGGACCACCGCTAGACACTGGTGGGGTTAAGTGTTGGTAAGGTGTGGAGGATGAATATGTTGAGGCAACTGAATAGGGATGTCCCATATAGGATGTTGAGGTCACTGGATACGTGTATGGGAGTGAGAAGGTAGGCGGAGCTTGAGAAGGAAAGCTCGTGTGGATAGGTGGCAGAGAGCAAGTCATGAACGGAGCAGTCTGCAAGAAAGATGAGGTAGGGGCATTCGGTGGTAGTGATATGTGGGGTCCAAGATTAACCAAAGGAAAGCTAATCGGGGTCGTATGAACCTCTGAAGCCGTCGGATTGGGAGACGGGGCTAGAGATGCAGGAAGTAAGGCGGTGTTATCAGGAGGAGTGGGAGCTAAATGAGCAGCTATACTAATAGGCATGCCAACAAGGAGCTGACCATCAGGCGTACGGTCAGGGGCATGAGACAAATAGTATTGTACAGCGCTGGGATTAGCATCCAGAAATTTGGCAAAGTCCTTGTCTCCCACAGGAATTTGGGGGATCTCACTGGTGTCCGTAGGGTTCCCTATAGAATGTGAAGGGGGTGATTCAGGCAAAGACACAGAGCAGGCATGTGAAACCATGGCGGCGGCTTGCTTCCGAGTGATGACAACCATGGACAAGAACACACAGGAAAGTTTCAATCTATCAAGAACAAAAACAACCTCAGAATGATGAATTTGGCAGGTTGCTGGTTTGTCAGGGGCTGATGAAGACAGTAACCGATATCGGTTTAATAACCGGTGTCGGTCAGAGAGCAGACGACGTCGGTCAGTTAACCGATGCCGGTGTCAAAAGTCTAGGATAACAAGATATAAAAGGCTGCTAATTTGATTTTTAGCAACGTTGAGTATATTTGTCAACTTATTGATCACAGAAGACAAAGTATGACAGAGAAAACAGAATTTGAAAACAAGCAAGATGCACACGCAAATCCAGAGACTAATCCTAGGGTTAATTTTAGTTATCGTGGGCTTATGCCTTTAGACGTAAGATGATGTCAGAATCCTAAACAACAAGACCTAGGGGAAATGTCAAGTTTGTTTTGGCTTATAAGGTTACCTCAATCGAGCGGAGGAATACCGCGGAAAAGGGGGGATGTTTGAGCTGTTGTGTTAATTGTGAAGTGATTCGGTATGTGTTGTGCAGTGAAACTAGGGTTAATTTCCTGTCAATACCGTGGATATCACCCCCACGTGTACGACCTGTTACTTAATCTATGTTCACTAGAATTGAAGAACAACAAGCAGGAATGCAATGCATGTGTTTTAAACCCAAATCGAAAATTATGTTCGATGAAGCAAGAGAGATGACTTTCACTAATGCGAAACTAGGAAAGCAAGACAAATTCTTTACGAAATATATAACAAAAGCAGCAACAACAAGTATGCTTCCTAAAATGAAAATAAGCAAGAGAAAGAAACCCAAAATGGGTCCCACCGGGCGTGCCAAAATGTTTCACTCGGAATGACTCGTTCCTATAGAAACAGATAAGAGTTAGGTGCTAGGAGGAATACCTGTAGAATGTCGAGATGGTGTGCGCGTACCGTAGAGAAAGATCAGGCTGATTGCGAAGAACTCCTTTTTGTCTTGGAAGGACTACCTGCAAATAAGAACACAAGACCACAAGATTTGATTAAACAATAAATGAGGAAACTGCCTTGGGCCCAGGAAATATAAAACTTCCTTTCGAAGGTGGTCAGTTTCCCTGCTAATATGAATTAACGCAAAAGACTGTAAAGTATCAATTAAATTGTTTCGTTGAACTGGGTAGGGGAAAGGCTGGTTTTCTGGTTTTGATCAGAGGAACCGATGGCGGTTACTGATAGCCGATGCCGGTTACTGATAACCGATACCGGTGGGTTCTAGGATCTTCTTAGTAGCTATGGTGTTTTGTAAGGCTGGTTTATGGATGATATTAGGAAATGGGATGATTAGAAGCAAAAGAATAACAGTTAGATGCAATGACACGTTGGGTAGTAGATTCAGAGAACGGATTTAGGAGGACTGAAATTCACAGAGCATAAGAAATGTTATAACAGAGGACATGCAAGATGTGACTTACTGGTTTTGACAAAGATGCAAGTTGATCTCCTTGGTTGTAAACACTTCTGGTATTTCCACTCGTCTCTGCTCTGTCAAGTGAAGATCTGGACTCTGTTCCTCGCTCGCAATGCTCTCTGTTGATCCAGAAATCCTTTGACTGATCTCCAAAAATGAAATTCTGATCCGTTGTTTTGGTTTGGGGAGCCCATTTACAGGGAACCGATGGCGGTTGCGTAACCGACGGCGGTCGAGTAGGAACCGGCATCGGTAAGGAAAAAGTAGGCTATTTTTAGTAAAATAGCCCACCTTCCCTGCTTTTCTCCCGAGAGATCAGTTGCGGGCTTGGTCAAGTGACTAGAAGGTCGGTTTTGGGTGCGAGAAAGGGGTCATTAGTTATGGGTGTAGGTGTGGACCAAGTTTTAGGTTTTAATTAGGTTAGTTTAGGATCAGGGCTATGTCATGATGAGGTGGCAAAATGAGGTGGCAGGTGAGGTGATGTGGATTTATCACTTACAAGGTAATTAATAAATAATTGTGCAAGGTTTAGGTAATGAGGTTAGGTTGCGAAATGGGATGTGGGTCACAAGGGGTCATAAGACACGAATTTGGTGTCTACACACCCAAGGAAAAGTGGAAGTTTGTCAAACTATCCAGGATGAAATTCAGAATGGATGTATTGGCATGGTCGTACGCCGATCTAAAGTCTTTTAAGCCTAAAGACATCTAACATGACATCCTGTTGAAAGAGTGTGTCAAATGCATTGTGCCAGTGCGCAGAGACACTATAATAGTGAAGATCTCAGGTACTATGCAGGCTAGATTTTCAGAAAATGCTGGACGCATCAGATTATTTTTCCTATAAAGGACAACTACCCACTTCGCTATACATGGATGCAAGTTCTACAAGCAGTAATGGTGAGATACAGATCTGTGTATATGTTGTCACATGCTTGAATCAAGTTTCCTTCAAGGCTAACAATCAGTTTCCCATAATGGATCAGGTTCTGCAGGCCTAGAAGACCAATTTAAAACAACATTCACTACTCCCTTAGGGCACATTCACCTATAGCAGGATGCCTTTTGGTCCTGACCAATGCTGGCGCCACTTTTCAGCGGGCCATGGACCTTCACTTTCAAAGGTATGATGGGGAAGGGTCATCGTGGTTTATCTGGATGACTTAACTGTGTTCTCTAAACAACGAAATGATCATTGTGATCAGTTGGATCAAGTATTGGCCAGATGCCGAGAACATGGAATTTCCTTGAATCCTGAAAAAGTCTATTTTTGGAGTCACAGAAGGAAAGTTGCTGGGACATGTTGTTAGCAAATAAGGAACGAAGATAGATACCGAAAGAGTTAAGGCTAATCAGGGCCTTACTTTACCTACAAGCAAGACCGACGTGTCCATTCTTTCTTTGGAAAGGTGAACTTTCTCAGGTGCTTTGTTCCCGACTTTGCTGAAAAGAATCGTCATATATTAGACATGATGAAAGGGTCACCAAATTTCCGATGGAGTGAAGAAGGGAAGAGATTCATTCGATGAAATAAAAGCTTCCGTCACTCACGCACCAGTCGTGGTGTGTCCCGATTTCTCCAAGGATTTTATCATGTATAGCTATGCATGTGAGCATATTGTATCTACCATCTTGAATGCAAAAGAATTCTGAAGAATGTTGAATCCCCAATTGCATTCATGAGCTCTCCCCTCAAGCCTCACGAATTAAAAATGACCTGAGTTGGAGAAACACGCCTTCGCCGTTGTCAAAGTAGTAAAAAAATTCAGGTATTACATTTTAAATTCCCATACAGTGGTGCTGGTCCCTGACACGGCAGTCAAGTCAATTTTAACTCAACAGGAGTTAGGAAGTTTGCGAGGAAATTGGATTGCAAAAGTCCAAGAGTATGACCTGGATATAAAACCAACTAAGTTGGTAAGAGGCAAGGGCCTATGTCAACTTATGGCTGAAAACAAAGGGTTAGAATTTTCTGGGGAAGAAAAGGATTGCGTCAATGGAGCACAAAGCCAACTAGAGAAAGCCAATTCTCTACCTATGGTCCTATTTTTCGCAACCAGCGACGAGTGGTATTCCAATATTGCTTTATTTCTCACCTATGGAAAATTCCCAACTCATCTAACTACAAAGGAGAAGCACGCTATAAAGCTCAAAGTAGCTAGATATATCATCTAGGATGATGGTCTATACAAATGCGGAATAGATGGCATCTTCTTGCGATGTGTTGACAAGCCACAATAGGTGAAGTTACTTGAGAGTTTTCATGATTTGGCCTATAGGGGTGATTTCTCCTCTTCCGTAACGATGCACAAGATCATCCGAGCCAGGTACTATTGGCCGACACTTTTCCAAGATACAACCACCTAGGTAGAAAAGTGTGAGCCTTTCCAGCAGTTTGTTGGCAAGCCCAAGTTGGCTGCTTTTCCCTCAGACTGGTCATTATCGATGAACCATTCAAGTAGTGGGGAATTGATTTTATCATCGCACTCAATCCCCAATTGAGTGCTGGACATAGTTATGTCTTGACAACAACAAATTATTTCACAAAATGGGTGGAAGCCATACCTGTCAAACATGCCACTTCCGAGGTTGTTTACAGTTTCATCAAAGAAAATATCATTATCAGGGTCGGCATTCCAAACAAGATTGTTGCTGATAACGCTTCCAACTTGTCCTCATGAGAAGTTGTCAGTTTTTGCTACGAGTACGAAATAACTTTGGCTCATGCCTTAGATTATTACCCTCAGGGAAATGGTCAGGCAGAATCCAGTAATAAAAACTTAGTAACCATCATATGGAAGCTAGTGGATGAGAATCAACGAATGCGGCATAAGTCATTATACAACGCTTTGTGGGTGGACCGCATCACTCCCAGGAGGTCTCTTGGCATGTCACCTTTTTAAGTGTTATATGGCATTGACGCTGAGCTTCCCATTTCTGCAGAACTCCCTGCTCTGTGCTTGGCATGAGCAATCAAAGATGAGACTTTCCAAAATTCCCTTGAAAAGAGGATCATGTATCTAGCAGAGCTCAAAGAAAAGAGAGTAAGAGTGGTTGACAAGATCACTGAACATCAGAATCAGGTCAAGAGATTGTTTGGTAAAAAAGATAAGAAAAGAGAGTACTAGGTGGGAGACCTCTTCCTTTTGTGGGATAAACGAAGAGAGCCAAAGGGCATGCACAGAAAAATTTAATTCTCTATGGAGAGGACCTTTCAAGATCAAGCAGCTCAATGGAGAGAATAGATTTTATCTCTTGTATCCAGACAGAACTGGACTCCCGCTTCCCTATAACGGGCAGCATCTGAAAATCTTCAGGAAGTAGAGCTTACTCTCTTCTTTGTGCAGTTTGCTTTAGCTGTGTGTTTTTTTTTGTTGTGTGTTTGTTTTTGTCATGTGTTTGTTTTTGTTGGTTGTGTGTTTCCCTTTTCAGTCACCCTTGTTTTTGACTCTGTAACCCAATGGATAGGCACGCGTGGATCTAGGATTCTCTACCCCTGAGTTCCGTTCAGAGATAGTTTCCAGAAAGAGCCAGCTGTTATCCTGTAAAATTAGCAAGGGAAATTTCATGAGTAAACCATGAAATTTTTTTTCTGGTCCCTCATCAGGGACCCCTCTACGTTCGGAACATCGCAAAATCCTTTCCCGGGAAATCTAGTTTTCCGAACTTAGCCATTTTTGGTCTTTTTTAGTCAAGCGCACCTTTTGTCTGTGCAACACAGTAAATCTGCACCCTGTTCATTTCCTTTGGCGCATCCTTCGACGTGTCGATACACATTTTGATGCACCTCCCCATGTTACACCTTTCTTGCATGCGCGAAGGCGCGCTGTGAATTTTTGTCAACAATATTTTTTTTGCGCCACATTTTGGTGCACCAAGGGTGCATGTATTTCAGTGTTGACAGTATTTTTGGTGTGCCAAAGGTGCACATAACCACGTGTTAACATGCATTTTGGTGCACCACAGGGCGCAAGCTTTGCAATGTCGACAGGTGTTTTGATGCGCCACTTCAGAAAGTGGTTGGCGCATTTATTACACCTTTGCCTATATATAGGCGCATCCACCCTGTTACATTCACGATTAAAAAAAACACATGATTGATCTTATTCCTCAACACCTGTTAGCACACCTATAATCCTCGTGTTGCATTCGTGGACCCAATTTCACCTCTCACATTCTATATATTCCGGGCAAGTGGTCCGTATTACTCTCATGTTTTATGTTTTGATTGTTGGTTGTTTGTTTGTGGTGTTAGATAGAATGATCTGTGAAACCATGAAACCCCCCTTTTACTATTTTTGCTGTCCTTCTCCCCCATGCACTTCCCCCTCTTTCCATATCTACTAGTAAAGGGGACTCTATCTCAGAAAAGATTGCTCGAAACTCTCTGATTACAGCCTTCTTCATCACCCAAAGACATCCTGCAAAAGAATTTTAAATGCATGTAACCCCTCCAGGAGAAAGAAATCATGAGACTTGAAAATATCGTACGACTGTCACTTTCCTCTTGTTGGCGCAATCTGCCACCCCCTGCAACATGATAAAAAGTCACGCCAATGGCACATATACCATGCCTGTTGCATAAAGAATAGCAATGCATGCCCTCAAAAGTGCACTTCCCTTGCTTGTTACAACCGCTTTTCATGTGCCCTCTTGGCGCACCCAAACTCATGTGTTGCATTATTCAAACTCGCTATGCCATTGGCGCACCTTGCATCCATGTAACACCAACTTTACTATGCGCCAAGTATACAAACTATTAAAAAGGCGTGGGCGCATCCCATTGTTACAACAACACCATGTTATGCAGACCTTCCATGCGTCACGTGCTAAGTTCCCCTATGTTGCGCATGAAAAATATGATGTTACACGCATTAAACCTGCGCCCTTTGCAGACGCATCCTGTACCCGTGTAACATGAAAAATATCTGTCGCCCTTTATAAAATGCATGTAAATGGTGCAGACACACTTCTGCTTGCAACAACAAAATGTCATCTGTAGTTTCCATGCGCCATACACCCTTTGGCACTGATTTATCCCTTACAACAACCTTTTTCTGTGCGCCATATTATTTAACCCTGTAACCTGCAGTATTCATGCACCCTGCGCCCTGAGGCCTTAAATCACTAATTCTTTCTTCTGTCAACACTTTAATGGAAGATCAAACAGACTAATATGACTCTTCTTATGTTGGGTTTCACTTCTTCTTCTTGTAGATCAGCAACTGAATTCAGAGTTACATATGTGAACATCAAGCAAGAAACCGACCAAGTCTAAGGGCAAAGCCAAACTCGCAGAAGAAGAGATGAAGTACAAATATCAGAGGGTCAGGATGCCCGAGTCCCAAGTAGAATGCGACCTAGATATAAGGGATTTTGAGCTTGGACGCATTGACATGGAGGATTTCTGGGCAAGAACTAGAAAGGCTACATAGGGAGTCCCTGGATGGACAAACTGATGGGCAGTGGGTTGCATTTTGTTGGGGGGATCCCAGTCAGTGCAGTGAATAAATAATTTATGATGGTGGTGGCCCACTGCTACAATAAAGACACCAGGTGTGTCGTAGAATGAGAAGGGCAAGGTCATAATCAACCTCACTACCCTGACACTTTGAAATAATGCTCGGCATTCCTCACCACCGGCACTTTGTGGCCATAAGCCAGGAAGATTGCATCAAGGCTTGGGATGACAATGAGGATCAGTGTATGCAGTTGATGAATGAAGTATACCTGAAAGAACAAGAAAGTGGTGACCCGATGGCCACAAGTCATTCATCGCAGTGACTTTCTCAGAGGAACTCAGTGATAACAATCACGTTCCTCAGTAGAGTATTTGGGCTTCCTAATGCCCATTACTTTCACAAGTGGATGCTGAGGTACTTAGAAACAATGAACAAAAATGTGCCCGATCAACACTTTGAGTGGGCAGAGATCATAAGCAGCACAATATCTGAGCAGCTCCAACAACTTACCACAACGGGGAGGTTCTATATGAACTCCTAAGTAGTTTATGCCGCGGCCTCAGAAAGAGACTATCCAGCTTTGATGCGGTGTGGGGTTTGGCCCCAAGTTAAAATATATGAATACTATCCAGAGCTGAAGCTGGAAAACAATATTTCTCAGTTTATAAAGATTAACGATGGCTTCTTCTACAACATTGTCTACCTTTTGAGGCCAAACATGACTCACGGTCGTACGACCAAGAGCATTGTTGTAGCAAGAGAGAAGTGGGGAGCCTTATTCATGTAATTCCCCACCTTCACTTATCTAAGGGCAGCCAACTTCTTTGGAGAACCAACCAAATTGTGAAGATATGCCGGCCCCAAGCTGATCCTGTTGGAGCTATCAAGATAGCTCATAACCTACCATGAGAAGTGCTTGAAGAGAAAGAAGGATGGAACTCCTTTCCCTCTCACAGTGGGTAGGTACACTTGTCTTTCCCACCACAAAGCCCGAGAGATGTTTACAGAGCTGGAGCTGCTCAATATAAAGCACAACTTCCCGGAAAGGCCCACTTTCGACCCAAGGAATTGCCTTCCCAGGGCCAAACTTGATCTAATCCACATTCCACAGATCAAGGATATTTATATCAACCTGTATCATGAGGTCGAGCTCAGAAGGAAAGATCATTCCCTCTTGGCCTTGGCTAAAATCATTCAGTACGGCGTAGCCATCATCCCAAAAGGTTATCAAACTGTTGATCAAGAAGTTGATCAGGTATATCTTGACACGGGTGGGGATGACTAACCGTTTTCTGTGATCGATAGAACTAAATAACCTCAAATGATAGAAGAAAGGGTCAAAGAAACTCTGTGGAGAACAGAGCACTGGTGTAGGATGAATGGCCTCATCTACCTCGGAGTTGATTTCACCACATCTCCATTGGGAAACGCACCTTCCAGACCAAAACATATACCAAAGGGAAAAGGTAAAGACAAGGAGGGTGAGTCAAGCTCTACCCAAGAAGAGACTCCTAAGAGACCCCCTTCTGTCGTATGAGAAGAAGTTATAACTCTGGCTTCTCCAGAGAAAGAAGCGGCCGAAGATGTTCCGATGGGCACAGCCAATCAGGATGTTTCCACTACTATAACTGTTGAGGTCCCTTCTATTCCTTCTTCCTCTCCTCCTTCCCCTCCTCGAGTGACCCAAACAACAATTCCTTTGGTCGTGTCCTCTCCCCCATCTTCTACTGTTCCCCCTTCCTCATTGTCCATCTTCTCTTCTCTTGTGGAGCTGTCCCCCACAATTTCTTCCCTCATCTCTCAGCTCCCTTCCATTCCCATGTCTACCTCCTCTGTAGTACCTCTTCCTCCCATGAGCACTTCCTCGGCCTCCCTCTCAATGCCGCCTCCAAGTGTTTCCACGCATTTTCCTTCTACTACTGCAGATGCTCCCTTTTCTATTTCTCACCCCTCTCCCATAAGTTCAGCATGGATCTCTCAGCACCTGAGCCAACAAAAGAGGAAAGTTCCCATCGCACTGATGGACTTCTCTGTCATCCCATCAAAGGGGGCCAAGAAGTAAAATACTATAACCCACTTCTCTCAGAGTGCGTTAGGAGAGAGAGTAATGGAGATAGCTTACCCCAATCCTTTAAAGGATAAAAAGGATCTATCTTCGATAGATTATACAGTGACCCAAGTCACAATGGGGACATCTTCAAAAATCCTTCAAGGAGAGGCCCTATCTACAGTTGACACCATTTGCAAGAAGCTTCAAGAAGCAAAGGAAGAAAAGAGGCTGTTAAAGGAGCAAAATAAACATATTCTCCACGCCTTGCAGAAAATGGGAAGTGCACCTCCTATAACTGCCGCCGAAACTCCTGAGCCTCTGAGCTAGAATAAGATTAATGAATATGCCAAAATTGGTGAGCAGGGTATGGTAGTTTCCACATGGAGGAGCCAAATCCTCAAGGAAAGTGAGGGAGTAATCATCAAGTTCACTGGATTATATCAGAATATCAGTCGGGTGAACAAAGAGCTCTAGGCTATAGCATGTCCCATCTTCGAAGAGCTGGACCATGCCAGGATGTAGCATGAGACCTTTTAGAAAATGCTCGACTATTCAGTCAAATATCTGGTTGAGTTTGGTGTATTTGGCCACCCTAGATCCCTCAACAAAATCCTTTCTACTATGGATTACTGAGTCGATCAGTTGGAGTTTGTCCTAGAAAATATTGACAAGAGGAGGAAGCCTTGGATGCAATGCATCAAATGGAGAAAATTGTCCTGAGAATGTCTCCGGGCTTGCTCACTCCTTCTTTCACCTTAAGAAAGGTTGATGAAACTGTTCAGATCTTCAAGGAGATCATCTCGCAAGGGATGGGACTAGAAGTCACTTTCGACGCCGAATCCATCAATAACCTACTAGCCTATCGTGACTTCATAGGGTACCTGATAGACATAGAAAATGAATATTCCAAGCTCCCAGAAAATATCACAGATGAGCGGGAGACTTGCGAGGCTATCACTGATCGATACAAGGATCCTTCCCAGGATCAAATTCAGCCCATGATCAACAAGTTCATGGAATACCGTAAAATATGGGAAAGATCCACATCTCCATATTCAACAAGTTCACAGAATATCGTAAAATATGGGAAAGATCCAATGGATCCACATCTCCATATTCCTTAAAATTAGGCAGCTTGAGAAGGTCATCGAAGTAACCTCTGTCCAACTTGATTACAACTTCTCCCGCATGGTTTTTCACAGAACGAGAAGCAGAGTCATAATTCGAAGCATAGGCTAAGATGAACTCGGGGCACTGAGCGGACATAGGGAAACCTTCTGCAAGAGGTAGACCACTATCAACTATTGATTTCATCCATGGAGTCTGAGAAGAGCTCTTGACCCTATTCCAAAAATCCTCCATATCTATGTTTCCGAGCTTTGTATCTCGGATGTCGTAATTACAGTCAATGTAGGAGGGAGACTCCACTTTCCTGAATTTTTACTTCATCCTCCCTGATTTTCAGTCTTATCTTGTGATGGACTAGAGTCCGACATGAGGAATTTCAGAGGAGAGTGTCGGAGATAAGAAGGTGTTGAACACTTCGGAAAACCCGACACACTGGAGATGCCGGAAAGATGAAAAAACCCAACACACTGGAGGATGCCGAAGACTTCAGAAAACCCAACACACTGGGAGGATGCCAGAGAGTTTAGAATGTTTGATACTTTAAAATTTCTGATATACTGTGGGTTTGGAACACTGCAAAGCACCCTGCGAAACCCGAGAAGAGGGAATGGGGTAATTGTTGAGTTGAAACATGCAAGTTTTTCTTCACTGTTGATATCCCCAATATATTTTTAATTACAATGACATCTTTAAGGAATAAAACAAAGTGATAATTCCAAAGGGGTAACCCTAAAAAACAAACCTGATTTAGAAAACAACCCCCAAAATGGAAAAGATAAAACCCCAACAACCCTGATAAGAAACTTGGAAGAGTTCTTTACACAATTATGCCACAAAAACCACAAACAAAGAATGAAGAAAAATACCTTCAACCAAAACAAGAAATGATCAAAAATGAGAAATGTAATCAGGCACAGAGGCGAGTCGGGTTTCTGGGTTGAAGATGCATGCATGAAAATCCATGAGGTAAAAAGTATGTCTGGTAAAAATGATGTGGAAATCTGAATATATATAAGAAAATTCACATTTAATACACTTCAGTTGACACGTGCCAACTACCCGACAACTAGGCATTAATGCCATGTCAGCATGCTTAGGATATTCGAAAACCCGACACAAAGGATTTTAGAGAAATTCAGGTTTCAGGTTGTGGAAAACAAGTGACATGAAGCATCATGCTTGATGACCCCAGAAACCCGAAACAAAGGAGTAAATCGGGCTTCGGGGATCGGAAGACATGCGACATGAAGCATGTTTTGATGAAGGCATGTTCCAATGCTTGGAAGGTCCGTAAACCCGAATCGCCTTACTTGATGTGGGTTTCAAGTTTTGGGGAACACATGACATGATGCTTCAAAACACATGTTGTCTTGCTTGTGAAACCCGAAAACCTGATTATCTCTCTGAAAGGTGATTCTTAGAAAACCAGCTCAAAAATTTCTTAGGATTATCTCATTTTGGGCGTAAACTCAAAAATGAGATAACACTACTCACCTGAGACACCTTCCCAAACACGACCTTTTTCATCTTACATTCAATCTATTAGTAACTGCCGCTTCATCCACACCTTCCTCCATCATTTTTTATGGAAGGGTTTTAGATTTGGTTCATATGAACAGGGCCATCACAGTATCATGACATACACCACACATAAACATAAATACCGAAGTGGTATTGGCTTTAACAAATTATCTTCAAATAAATCCCACATCACACTCATTGAGGATGATAACCTTTCTTCCCCCCATCTACAATATTCACCACCTTTACCTACAGAGTCTATGGATCTAGAATCCATTCCTCCTAAAAAAATTTTGTGAACAACATTTCCCTGGGACTTCTGACTTATCAATGAGATGGTGAGGCTCCTACTTCTCTTCTCTTCCTTTATCCTAACATGATCGATGATGATACACCTTCTATTAATGTTGTTCAATGTCAGGATGATGAGTATATTCTCACCTACCTTAGTGCAGAGGATTCTTATATCCACCGGTCGTTACCTTCTGAGACACAAACCATGTTAAACGAATCGACCATTGAAATCAATAGCCACACTTAGGATGACCCACACATTTTAAAGATAGGCCAATCTTTAGATGCTGCCGAGAAGGAAGCTCATAGCTTATTCCTCCGAGATCATAACAACACCTTTTATTGGTCCCATGCTGATATTCCCAGTAATGACCTAAACATTGTGGTCCACAATATCGTAACTATTCCTAAAGCCAAACCTATAAAACATAAGCTGTGGAAAATGCATCCTCACATTGCCCTTCTTGTCAAATAAGAACTCTAACGCCTTCTGTCTATTTCCTTCATCCTACCCATTGATTATCCTCAATGGATCTCTAACATCATTCCTATAACAAAAGTGATAGGGGGACTCTACATTTGCAAGGATTTCCGTGAACTTAATTTAGCTTTCCCTAAAGTGACTTTCCTCTATATAGTATTGACCAACTCATTGATCTTACCACTGGCCATGAAATGTTATCCCTCATGGGTAGTTTCTTAGGTTATAACAAAATATTACTTGCCTTGGAGGATCAACACAACACCACCTTCGTCACTCCTTGGAGAACCTTCTACTATTGTGTCATGACTTTTAGACTTAAAAACATTGGAGCCACATATCAACGAGCTACAAATTATATCTTTCATGAAATTATGCATCACATATTGGAAGATTATGTTGACGATCTTCTTGCCAAATTTAAACATCAGGCTGAAAATTTCACCATCCTTAAGGTCATATTTGACTGTCTCATCAAATATTATGTTCTCCTTCAACCCAAGAAGTGTGTCTTCACTGTTCTTTCTGGAAAGCTCCTTGGTTTTATCATTTATTTTCATGGCACATACATTTACCCCACTAAAATAAAAGCTTTTATCAAAATTCCTCCACCTACTAACCTTTTTCAACTTTGTAGTTTTCAAGGCAACTAGAAATCTATTTTTTGCTTTATTTCACAACTTTCTGACTGCTACCACCCATTTCATCATCTCCTAAAAAAGGATGTCTCCTTCAAATGGGATGATGAATGCCACAAAGTATTTGAAGCCCTAAAATAGTACATCCTCCAACTACCTATGCTCATTCCCCCTAAGGATGACCAACCATTTTATCTTTACATTTCTGCTACAAATCATTCCTTGGGTGCCATTTTTTCTCATCGTGATGAGAAACACATGGAGCAAGTGATTTATTATATAAGTCGTACCCTTATAGAATATGAAACAGGATATACTTGTAGAAACCTAAATTTGGTTACATTTCCCTTAGCCCCTGATCGGATAACCAAACTTAAACATGGGCACATAACCATGGACACCTTTCATCCCACATTAATAATTAATTTAATTAATTAAATTAAATTAAATACCCATCCTCACAATATCCATTATTTTATTACCTTAATTGACCTAATTTCCACCTCACCTAGACATCTCATCCAACCACCTCACCATAGACCTATTCTTGACATGTTTCTATAACTAACAATAACTAAGTCTTACTTACTTTAATGAGCTAAGATTTGGTCTAACCGTTAAATAAATCCCTAAAATATCTCTAACCACATTCCCACCCATTAGAAGGGAAGATTCCATTCTGATCCATGACAATAAACCAAACTTGGCCCAAGAAATTAGAAAGATCTGTCCATTTTAGTAAACCTAGGGAATCCCTCCTTAGCCGACGTTGGTTAGACCTTAACCGATGCCGGTCAAGACGGAACCGAGGTCAGTGACCATTTATTGACCTTAGCAACCTTTTTGGAGAGGTTGGAATTTTTTTCTGAGAGGTTGGACCATTATGAGAGAAAGAGGATGAAAAGAGAGATGCATGCAAGCAGAACCAGAGTCTTTCATGCACCCAGACATCCACAACCAACACTAGGAAAGATCCAAAGGTATCACATCCATAGAAGCATTGTAGGGAGCATTCTTGTGGTACCAAATACCACTCTTCTGATCAACTTCTATCACCATTCAGCCATCAAGTATGTACTATAGTAAGTATACCTTTTACCAACATTGTTTATTTCAGTATAATAGCCTTGTTACTTTTGTTATCAGTTTATGCTTTGCATGTTCTTTTCCAATCTTCTACTCACTTGTAGACTAAACCATTCCTCTATTCACACCACCAAATAACCCATTCTTGCCTCCTACACCTCTCTAAGTATATATGAGACCTTTTATAGATCTCCCCATACACCCTTCCATCTTTGTTTAGCTCCATTTCAATCCCCACAATAAAATCTTATAAAATTTCTTTCACCTCGACCTTACCGTCGCCAGTTTTCCACAGACGTCATCGGTTATACCCGATTGACATCTATTTCTGTGTTGTACACATTTTCCAATAAAAAAGTTAGCCTACCTTCTACCAAGTGACCTAAACAACCTAGAACCTGACCCTGACCAATTCCAACATGCTAACAAATACCTACACTTCATATCTGACTATAACCTAACCTATTGGATTAGATTTTCTTATTGTGCTTAAATGAGATACCTAAATCATATCAACTACAGTAGGAATTTACTTATTTCTCACATTAAGTTGTTTTAAATAGTGGATTGACAGCCATCTAGGAAGTATCACACTTCTTGGAACTAGCATACGCTAGGTAGTCTAATGTCATATATTATCTAGCTATTATTTTGTGGTCTTGTTTTCTATTTCAGGTAGTTCCTCCTAGCCAAAATGAATCTCTCACAATAGGCACTAGATCAAGAAGTCAGAACGCATGCAAAAACCATCAACCAACCCATTTAATAGGTATTCCTCCTAGCCCTTACCCTTATATGTTTCATCATTCAAAAATGTAAAGAAAATGGTGAAACATTTTGGCATGCTCAGCGGGACCTATCAGGGGTTCTATTGCATTTTCTTCATTCCTAGGTGAAATTTGTGTGTCTGTTTCCCTTTAAAAGGGTTACTTATTAATATTTTTCTCTAGTAATCTTCTCTTCTTTCTAATTTTTCTAAATGAAACATTTATATTGGTGCATTTAAAAAGGAATCATTCTTCTTTCTTGCTTTCTGCATCTAGTGAAAGAGCATAACCTTTCCTATTCCTCATTTGTTTCATTAAATGTAATTTTTTTTTCGATTTGGGCTTAAAATTGGTTGCATTACATTATGATTTGCTTCATTTAGCTGACATTAAAATGAGGGCAACCTATATATTAAAAGCCATGCCTAGATTATGGTTGACACAAAGAGTCATAGAAAGCACATTCTCTCTCTCTCTCTCTCTCTCTCTCTCTCTCTCTTTGTGTCTTACCAAACTTGCACAAAATTGAAATATAGACATCTTTCTTAAACATCATCTTACCTGGGAACACCGATCTGTGATAACATGATTAGATTGGAAGGTACTCCCTAGCTTGTTACTTCTGTTGAGTCATTATCTTAGAGGACAGGCCGACCCCGCCATAACATACCCGAAGCCTCTCCTTTTAGATATCTTTCTTCGGAGAAAACCTTTCTCACCAAAAACTCTATTCTAAAATTAATGAGTCAGTATTCTAAATAACATAAGATCAATACATTAAAAATCACTAGTTAGGAGCATGTTTTTAGTGTTTGATTGACGTGTGTTTTGAGGTGTGAGGATACCCCTCTCCATTTTTCCATTCTGTTACCTTACACAATCCATAATCATAGTTGGAGTATTCTGACTTCTTTTGAGTGTGTTAGGACTTCATTGCATCATCTTTAGACCTCTGAGTTGGTTGTTTATCTCATTAAAACTTAGAATAATCCATTTTTCTACATCTTTTTAATTTTCACAGTAACCGACATCGGTTACCCTTGAACGGGATTGGTTTTTTCTTATCCAACATCGATTTGTTGTTCTTTTGGGTTGAATTGCCTAAAAGAACCCTTATTTAATTTTCTTCACTATCAGAGTTCCTGTGAGTCTCTGTACTCTCTCTGCTTTGATAAACTATCATCATTCAACTTTTTCATTTGACCTTCAATAATCTTTTCTTTATTTGATAAAACTACTTGTGTTTCACTGTAACCGACCTCGGTTACCCCTTAACTAGTATTGGTCAACCTTAATTGGCGTCAGTTACCCTGTATTAAACATCAACTGATATATTACCCAAATCTACCTATAGACACCCATTTTCTTCATTCTTACTGCCCCTTGTGTCATCTACATGATACAAAATCACCTAATATATACTTATTCACATGGTGTTGACATGCAGTCAAGCCAAAACTCTTATATCTCATGCAAGTTATCAACCACTCTTGCCTAGTCCTTCACTACCCTCTATCTTGTCACCCATGGATCCAACCTTACCTACCACCATTACTACAGGAGAGGAGGAATTTACACGACTCCTTGATAAAAATCCCATGGCCTTATAATTCTACCTTTCCCACTCTTCCACCTGAACTCTTCAGGTTAGTTGATATACAACATCCATGTATCCATCTCTCATACCCTTATTCCCACTTCTGGATCACCCCCTAATAATGTGACGTTACCATCACTTGCTTCACCAATAGTAGTTTTGCAGCTAGGACCCATACCCACCATGACCATTGTGTCTGCAGTATCACTCATACATGTCGTATATGTTGTCCCCTCATTGACCACCTAGGACATAGCCCTGTCTGCACCCATTGCAACACAAGTACTTATGGTGTCAGTGACCCCTACTCCATTCCAGAATCTTGTCCTCTCCATCCCATAAACACTTCCCCCAATCGCTACTAGAGTCATGATGACTGTTGCACCTACATAAACATATTATACACCACCCTATTTGGCATCACCATATAATGGAATACCGCCCATGTCACAGGTTTAATACCAGACCCCTTATGCCACAGGAGGAACCCTTCCACCACAATCTACTAATGAAATTATCAAATTGATGATGGAAAGGATGCAGATGCTAGAAGCATATGTTTCTAGATCACGTAATTCTCTCACCTATGATGAAATCTATAATGATCCCATTCATATGTCCATCCCTATTCTCCCATACCCTGCATATTGGGAAATGCCAAAATTCAACCATTTCAATAGAAAAGAAGACCCACAAAATTTTTTTTGGTCATTCAAATATGGGTGTTACCTAATTGCCCATGATGACACTTTAGTCCTACAAACCTTCCCAATGTCCCTGATAGGATCAATATTGGACTGGTATAGTGGGCTACCAAGACATTCCATCAACTTGTTTAATCAAGTAGCCCAAGCCTTCCTAGATCACTTCTGCATCAACATTGTTAAGAAGGTTACCATGAATGATCTTTATTACACACAACAGTACGGCCATGAGACTATCTCTGACTTTGTCGCTTGCTTACACAAACTATTTAACCAGCTCACATTTCAATTACCTCAAACTAAACTCATAGAGTTGTTTACTAGGGCTTGTGCAAGACAAATTTCACCGAACTTGTAAGTGTAGATATTTTGCACTTTTGACGAGGCATTCCCATGGCACAAAAATTAGAAATTCATGCTATCGAAGAGAAGAAAATTCAAATTCATAACAAGAACATCGTGTTTAAATGAAATGATGCTTCTTCATATTCTAAACCCCAAAACAACTATTAAAAACCCAAAGGATCTCCCAATGCCATAATTCTCAAGGTTGGCCCCCCTCATCAATAAAACCTAGCCAAACCTCCTTCTAATCTCTTTCTCGTCAAAAATTTCTAGTGCAGATGAGAATAATGAAAGTACACATCAATAGGAGAATCTTATTCTTTTGTTTTGGAAAAGCTTGTTAAGGCTGGTGCCATTACCCTTCCACCTATAAAACCACATACTAGTTTTTACCCTGAGTGACCCATGCCTGCATGGTATAAGGAACATGACTTTTGCAACTATCATCGTCTTAAAGGTCATAGTGATAATAACTACATCACCTTTTAGAATATCATCCAAGAAATGTTAGAAAATAAAGATCTAGTCTTGGATAGCCCAAATGCACCCGCTAACAAAAACCTACACATCTTCAAGAATCCATTCCCTAATCATGCCCCTTCTTCCAACCAAGCTAGTGACACTTCAAACAATGATAACAATGTCCGTGAGGTACACACTATTTTTGATGACATACCAATTGCTTCCCAATTTCCTCATGTTCCTTCCATAGATGAAATCTTAACCCGAACTCCCCTACATGCACCAAAAACCTATTTCATGTACTCCTCCACCCATATAGGAACCCTCCTCATTTTCTCCTTCACCCATGGAAGAGCCTATAATTAGCACGCTGCTTTTAGCTCCTCAAATTTCTGAGCAGTTGTCAGTGGCACCTCTCCTACTCATAGGATATACATGTTCATAACCTACACCATCACAAGGAGATTCAACCTCATCTGGACCATCCTCTCATCTACACATAGAGGATCCTATTGAAGTACTAGTGTCTTTTGGTGACCCTTCACCATCAGACCTTCAAGATCTGACTGATCTATTTTTGGCTCTCTTACCCACAGAGTCCAAGGCTAGCCATTTCCCTATATCTCAAACACATTTTACGGGGATTTCCACTTGATCCACGTTAACACCAACTACGTTAGTACCATTATCATTCTTGGCTAATCACCTGGGCTATGTCGATAGTGCCTTACTTTTGGGACACCTTCTACTTCCTATTTTGACACAAATGCAAATGTCCCTCGCTGACACCTCCACGATATATCTAATAGTGTTTTGAGTGACAAAACCAAACACAACCATGACTATTATAAAACCTTCCATGTCATCAACCATAGCCCAAAACACACCTCTTCCCATAACCCAACATACATCTACACCTAAACACCTACCCATGCCTATATCATCTACCTTACTTAAACCCATCACTATGTTAGGGGTCACGCCGACATCAAACCTTACTCACCCAACCATCAAATTAGATTTAGCCACATCTTCCCAAACCAACACTAAAATTATTCCAATGCATAAAAATAAGACTCAACCTCCTAGGCCTCATACACCAACCTCTCCTACCAAACCATTGTCACCTTCACCCCTTCTGTCAATCCTAGGACCTCACCCCTCGACCCTGGCAAAGCAACCTCGTTCCACTGGTAAACCAAAAACGCAACAACCCACGTCCTCATCACAAACCTCTAATATACCAAAGTAATCAACACAACCTCTGTTGGCACCCGTAACCTTCTTACCACCCTTACCTCCGCTACTATCAATAACTTCTTCACTACACATGACACTTTGTTCTCTTTCACTCACACCTTCTTCCCAACCTACACCACCCACCACCACAACACCTAGGTTACCCCCATAGGTAACCCGCCCTCTTCCATCATCTACTTTTCCCTCCACATCTCGTACACTCATGTCATCATTTCCCAGAAAGGTGCAACCTAAAGCTAAAAACATGTTACCCTCTAATAAGGTAGTTAAACCAACCAAACCTTCTACCATTAGCTCTTCTACCATACCCGTACCGAAGCAAATGCCACCAAGACCTAAGACCACTTCACACACTAAAATAGTGGACCAACCCATTCCCACTCATGTAAATTATCCTCCCACATAATCAGTCGTACCTACACCCACACCCACATTAACCTCCCATTGTGATCCACTAGCAGGGTCCTATGCCAAAATCCTTACCAATCTCCTTGAAACTTCTGTCATTACATTACCAACTCTTATACCTTAAGACCCACTCAAGCACAAACCAAAAGGGTTTGATGAAACCAAAATTTGTACCTACCATCATGTGCCCGAACATGATGTAGAGAACTGTAAGGCTTTAAATACTGCTCGTGTCCAACTTTTTCCTCCCAAAGAAAATTTTGATGATGATGATCTTCTTGATGAGGACACAATTTCACCTTCACCAATTTCCACAGACCTTCTCCCATTACTTACTTAGCTACAAAATCTCCACCCCAAAAACTCTTTGATCTACCCCCGAGATTTGAGATCAAAATGGTTCTATAAGAGAGTTGGCTAAACCACCACCAAAATGACAATGCACCCTACTAATTTCACAAGGATCATATCCCCCACTAGGGTTTTGTCCCTCATGCCACTATACCTTCCATGACACACCCTCTTCATCCACCTCCCATCAAATTAATATAATCAACATTGCCACCCATGCTAAAAAAGACAAGGGTAAGGAAAAAGCAATTGGCCCATCAACCAACCTTGTACCAAACATACCAGCCATAACCATAACCAGTCACCATTTGAGGTCCTGCATATCCTATTTCTGATGGGGTCACATATCGCACAATGCTAAAACAACTACACCAATTCCCCCTCAAAATCTATTTATATGACATCATCTAAACCTCAGAGTCACATCGTCAAGCCCTCATGGAGGTCCTTCAATCTATTGAAGTATTACCAAATGACCCCATACCCATCACCTCCATCATTACCCCTCACCACGTAGTATCTCTCACTGGGTCTTCACCCTCCTCTACACCTCCACCTACTTGCCAAGTGCCCACCCTTAGCTTTTTAGATGAAGATATTGCTCCCTTCTAGTTTGATGACCCTGACCCCACTCTTTTCATATCTAACTTTATCGATAATATATGCATATGATGTGTTATGATTGATGGTGGTGCTAGCATTAATATCATTTCCTCCCATGCATATGAAAAAATGCAGATACCATCCAATTACATAGATCGTAACCTGGTTATGCTTCACTCCTTCAATGATGCCATGACCTCTACCCTGGGTATCATTGTTCTCCATGTCCACGTGGGCCCCTGCACTATCCCATAACTTTTCTATGTCCTAGAAGGAGAGTTCCAATATAACATGCTACTCGTTTGACCTTGGATAAGTGTCATGGGTTGTGTCCCTTCGACTTTACATTGATGCCTCAAATTTGAACATGAGGGACTGTCATCACCAATCCGGCACTAATATCAAAGTAAATGATAATATTAACATGAAATTGTTACAATCTCACCCATGAGGTACTTCAAGTGTTATTGACTTCACTTGCCTTACACCAAGACTATGGGAGAAACTTTACAATTACACCTCTTAATGGCTTCTTCAACACACCTTTAAACTGATGGCTTCCTTCGCACACTTCCTACAATATTTCTCACTACTTCCTTCTATGCTAAATGAGGGGGGTGGCCTCTCTATTTATAGAACTTCCAGGCTTATCCATCTTATCTCTAAGATAGGATAAGAAATCCACTCTGACGAATCATATTCCATACCTTAACTCTTATCTGTACATGTAAGCTTATCTTTTAAAATAAGATAAACCTTATCATTTTACATGGGTTCCACATTTTTAGACTTTTTACAAATAAAATACACAAAATATTTATGACCTCACTCCTTGTCCTTATTACCAATATAATATTTCTAATTCCTAATCATGTAGACCCTACTTCTCTAATTACCCAAACTTTGACATTTTAACATTACCGGACCACTTACGACAAATATTTACTTTTTACAACATTCCTATTGTACTTTGACTGTTACCGTACTCCACATTATTGGCGGCACCGTACTGACGGCGCCGTTATCTTCTATCAGACGCTACTACTAATTATACTTAACAACATCCTATTCCTAATACATACATTAATGAAATAGAAATTATGGAGGAAAATTTTAGTGTCGACATCTTCCCCCTTCCTAGCTTCTACTCCGTCCTCGGAGTAGACTCTTCTGGTGCTTGGAAAATCTTCAACTTGTCGTGGTTGACCCATTTCGTAATGGGAGTGCCATCCAATTCCTCCAGTCGGTACGTACCATTTTCATGCACAGCTGCTATTTTGTAGGGCCCCATCCATTTTGGAAGAAATTTTCTCTGTCTTCTTTTTTTATATCTGGAATCATATACTAGAACCAAGTCATTCACATGAAATGGAGACCACCGGATCTTTTGATCAAAGTATTCCTTCTGCTTCATTTTCTTCTTATGGCTTGTATCCTTTGCTATTTCCCTCATTTCTTCTAGCAAATGAAGATGTACCAACCTTTCTTTTACTGAATCACTTTCATCCATCCTTTCATTTTTCATAACTCTCACAGTGGGAATATCAAACTCAATAGGAAGAACTGGATCAATGCCATAGGCCAACTGAAATGGGGAGTATCCTGTTGCTGACTTTGATGTTGCCCTATATGCCCACAATGCTGCATGAATCCTTTTATCCCACTTATGTACCTGCAAGGCTGCATCTTTTGCTAGAATTTGACACAACACAAAATTTGTTCGTTCCACCTGTCCATTTGTGCTTGGCTTATATGTTGTGGCCTTCCTGTGCTTAATAGAAAACTTATTGACTAGGGCTTCTACCACCTCATTAATGAAGTGGCTTCCTTGATCTGTTACAATTTCTAATGGACAACCAAATCTGGTGACAATGCGTTCATATATGAACCTTGCCACCTCATCCATGGAAGCTATGTTTTCAATGGCCTAGCTTCAACCCACTTGGTTAAATAATCTGTGGCAACTACAATATACTTATTTTGGCATGAGGTAGTTGGAAGTGGACCTACAATGTCTATTCCCCACTTTTCAAAGGGACCAAGTGGAAGAATAGGGCATAATGGAGCTGATGAAGTCTTACGGTTACCATGTGTTTGACAAATATCACATGTCTTACAATAATTATAACAATCTTTAAAAAGAGTGGGCCAGTGATAACCTGCATCCAAGATCCTTCTTGCTGTAAGTTGTCCAGAGAAGTGCCCTCCACATGTACCATTGTGGAATTCTTCTAGCAGTTCCTTCCCTTGATCACGTCCAACTGCCCTCTTGTACTGTCCATCAGGTCCTATTCGAAATAATACTCCATGCAGAATAGAATATGGACGACTGGCTTGAGTAATCTTTCTCTTAGTCTTTGCATTGGCACCATCAGGAAACTTGAATTCATTCAGATAATTCCAAATATCTATGTATTCACTAGGGATTGTGTCAAGGGATAACAATGCTGCATCGGGGAAATCATCATCATCACAAGATGATCCTAAACCATCATAGGCTCGAGAGAGTGCATCTGCATTGACATGCTTCTTTCCTGGCCTATCTATAATATCAAATTCAAATTCTTGTAGCAAAATTATCCATCTTGCTATCCTCCCTGATGGGTTAGGCTTATTTACAATATATTTTAGAGCCTGATGATCTGTTACAACTAGAAATTTTTGCCCTAGCAAGTAATTTCTAAACTTCTTTACAGCAAAAATGATAGCCAGAGCCTCTTTTTCAGTTACAGTATAATTTACCTCAGCACTGCTCATTTGTCTGCTCCCAAAGTAAATTGGATGTTCATTCCCATTTTCATCCTTTTGGCTCAAAGTACTTCCTAGTGCTGCATCTGAGGCATCAGTGTACACAATGAATGGCTTGCTCCAATCTGGATTCTTCAAAACAGGTGAAGACACCAGGGCTTCCTTTAGTTGTCCAAAAGCTTCATGCGCCTTATTTCCTGGTTCATAAGTAACATCCTTCTTCAAGAACTGGGTTAGTGGCTGTGTAATCTTTGAGAAATTCTTGATGAACCTTCTATAGTAACCCACATGGCCTAAAAATGATCTCAACTTACTTCTATTCATAGGAAATGGTAAATCTTTGATTTTTGAAACTTTATCAGGATCAGTACCAATACCATCTCTGGATACAACATGCCCTAACAAAACACCTTTAGAACATCCAAAGACACACTTTGTAGGGTTTAGTGAGGCTTGTGCTTCATCTAACCTTTGAAATGCCGTCTCCATCTGGTGCAGGTGGTCCAACTTGCTCCCATAGATGCAAAAATCATCCAGAAATACTCTGATGAAGGTCCCAATGTAGGGTTCGAACACCCTATTCATCAAACGCTGGAATGTTGCTGGAGCATTACACAACCCAAAAGGCATAACTCTATAAGCAAACGTTCCCCAAGGAGTGGTGAACGTGGTCTTCAGCTGATCTTTCTCTGCTATACGAACTTGGTTGTAGCCGCTATATCCATCAGCAAAACTATAGCACTCCTGGCCAGCTACTTCGTCCAAGATCTGATCTGAAAATGGAAGAGGGTAATGATCCTTCTTTGTTGCCTTATTGAGCTTCCTGTAATCAACACAAATGCGTAGCTTCCCATTCTTTTTTATTGAGATCACAATGGGAGAAACCCATTCTGAATTCTCCACAGCAAATATGAATCCTGCATCAAGCAACTTATCTATTTCTTCTTTTACAGTCTTGGAAAAATTAGGATTCATTCTATATGGCATTTGCTTTATGGGCTTAGCACCATCTACCAGCTCAATACAATGTTCTACCCAACTTACTTGACGGAGTTCCTTGTAATCAAAAGTGAATAGGTGTATGTACCTTCGAAAGAGCTGGAGGTAGGATTCCTTCTCACTCTCCATCACAGCATCACCAATCTTTATTTGTTGGAGACGATCATCAACTTCTTCTTCAGATAATTTTATGGGGTCATGAGTTGGTGTGACTGGAAGGATATCCATGACTGAAACATCAACCTCACTTTCTTCATCTTCAGTGTCCACTTCACTGGTACTAGAGTAATCAGAGGATGTCCAATCATCAGTTTCATCACTTGAATCCACAGGTTCTGCCTTATGATGTCGAGGGATCACGTTTATCTTCACCCTCTCTCTACCACGTCCAAGTGTCATGAAACCTTCATTCCAGTAGTTTCTTGCATGAACTCTCCTTAGCCATGGTCTTCCCAGCAGCATTGGGTATGCAACAGTACCATTTTTCATCACCTGAAAGTCTACCACACATACAACACCCATAACAGATATTGCCACATTTGAAACTACACCTTCTGGTTTAGTTTTTCCTTTATTTAATGACCTTAACATAAGTGTTGAAGGGCGATCAATTTTTAAACCCAACATATTCATTACAGACTCGGTCATTACATTAACTGCAGCACCTCCATCAACTAAGACATCATGAATTGAAATACCATTACATAATACCTCAGCTTGTGGAGCATAGGGATCTGCCTCTGCCTCCAAAACAGGGACCTCAACCTCCTTCCTTCTTCGAGCATTGAGTCCACCTCGCAACTCCCGCCTCTTCTCAGAAGACATAGCCAAGAGTTGACCATATGTAATATTTGCAGGCCTTTTGGACAGATCTTCCAAGATGGAGTACGGTCCTTGCCCCTGTGAAATCAGAAAATCCTGCACACCCAACTTTCTTCTCCTATGTTTCTTACTAGTTTCTTCTTTCATCTTCTTAGGATCATTTCCATCTTGATTATCTTTTTCTTTCTTTCTTTTTGTTACAAACACATCTACTTCATTATTTCTGCTCTTATCTACTACATCAAAAGAATTCACAGGTGCTTTTCCTTTATCATTATCTCCTTTACCAGATGTAGAAGCTCTATCTGGACAATTATACTTATAATGACCCTTTTTATAACAACCATAACATACAACTTCAGAAATATTTCTTTTTGGACCTCTATCTCCTCCCTGAGAACTAAATTCCTTTCCTTGAAGAAGATTAATAGTTAACTGACCCATCTTTTTGAGCAAATCTTCATACTCAGTAGATGTACTAGGAGAAATATTTGTGCTCACCGGGAGTGGTTGTGGATTCTGGACCAAAGGTGTTGGTGTAGGCTCTACTTTAGCAACAATTTCTTTGGGCTCCTCTTCCATGCTTTCTTCTTGCCTTCTTGCAATCTCCTTTGCTTGTTCAATGGTAGCTGGGTGGTCATACTTCACTCGTTGTCTGATCTCTGGCTTCATCCCAAGAATGAAGTGCTTACAGAGGAGATTATCCACGCCATTCATCAACCCATCCGCTAATCCTTCCTTCCGGATCTGGGCATCGAGCTTCCTCCTTAGCTCTAGAACACGAGCATGATAATCCCTTATCTTCTCCTTCTCTCCTTGGGATAGCTTTGTGATCTCGATCATGAGATCTACATATTTCTGTTGTTCACCAAATTCTTCAAGAAAACTTTCAGTTAATAAATCCCATGAATTTTTCACATTATCACCTAGTGTTTCAAACCACCTAAGTGCTGAACCATCCAAAAAGGTAGGAAAAAATTCAGTCCATTGTTCCCTTCTTATAAGGCCATTACAAATACAAGATCGTTTAAACTCTTGAATGAAAGAAGAAGCATCTTCATTAGATTGAGCTGAAAAAATAGGAATCTTTCCCATTTTCAAAAGTAACCACCGTGAAATACCAACCCACAAGTATAATCAACAAGACTTATGTGCACAAATAATTGGAATCACTATACTAGAAAGTGACTTTACACCTTTCTACAGTAAAATAGAAATGACCACGGTAAACTATGGTAAAACTTGACTTACTGCGGTAAAAACTGACTTTACTGTGGTAAACACTATTCACAGTAAAAAGTGAAGTTACTGCGGTAAATACTATTCACGGTAAAAAGTGACTTTACTGTGATAAATACTATTCACAGCAAAAATGACTTTATCATGGTAACTACTATTCATGGCAAAAATGACTTTACCATGGTAACTACTATGCACAGTAAAAACAAGGTTACCCTCCAATTGATTTTTGACTAAGTGGGAATATCTCTCCAGAAAATCCACCAACGAGGAATGGTCCCGGCAACGGAACCAAAATGTCATCACCAATCCGGCACTATGATAATTCTTCACCGGGAACTCCTCGTGCTATGATTATTTACTAATGCACAACCTTTAGTTTGGTGGATGTAATCTGGAAACAAAACAACAACATAACACAAGAATACCATCGACTATGATAAGACGGAATGATGACAAATCTGAAATATCAAAGTAAATGATAATATTAACAGGAAATTGTTACAATCTCACCCATGAGGTACTTCAAGTGTTATTGACTTCACTTGCCTTACACCAAGACTATGGGAGAAACTTTACAATTACACCTCTTAATGGCTTCTTCAACACACCTTTAAACTGATGGCTTCCTTCGCACACTTCCTACAATATTTCTCACTACTTCCTTCTATGCTAAATGAGGGGGGTGGCCTCTCTATTTATAGAACTTCCAGGCTTATCCATCTTATCTCTAAGATAGGATAAGAAATCCACTCTGACGAATCATATTCCATACCTTAACTCTTATCTGTACATGTAAGCTTATCTTTTAAAATAAGATAAACCTACCCTACTTCTCTAATTACCCAAACTTTGACATTTTAACATTACTGGACCACTTACGACAAATATTTACTGTTTACAACATTCCTATTGCACTTTGACTGTTACCGTACTCCACATTATTGGTGACACCATACTGATGGCATTGTTATCTTCTATCCGACGCTACTACTAATTATAGTTAACAACATCCTATTCCTAATACATACATTAATGAAATAGAAATTATGGAGGAAAATTTTAGTGTCGACAAGACATAATTACACCATCCCTGCCGACCCATCACCTTTTAAGACCTGTAACATGCTATATCGGCCCAATGATGTGCTTGTACTAGTCAAGGCATCTGCCACTGTCACCACTTCACCCTCACCCATGAGCCCCATCCACCAAAACTACCACTACATCTGCTGCATCTAACCTTGCTATCCCCACTGTAGCTATAGCTGTTGTTGCAAATCAACAGAACCCCTGGATGTAAATCAAGGTTCTAAGTTGATGTTTAGGGCATCAAGTGTGATTACACAACATTGAAACCTCTCTCCAAGTGTGGGACTTGCAAGATGAGAGAAGAATCTCCAGATTAGAGGCTGGTTCCTCAAACTCCTCTGATTAGATCTATTATTTTCACAACTGCAAAGGTTTAGATCCTAATTTTATCTTAATTTGCAAGGAGACAGGGATAAGAAATGTAAAAATTAAAACTAAATTGATAAGGGTGATACACCAAAGGAGTGGTGAGCACTTCTTACTCATGCAAATTGACACAAATCAAAAATTGCAACATAAAACATCATGCATAGGTTGATAAGCTATAAACAAGGGTTTGAAATGAAGGAAACAACACATACAAAGGACTGAAAGCATTCACAGAGCATGCATTGTGATTTTTAACATCAAAATCCTTGTATTCCAACACCAAAGAGGTAGAAAAACCTGTTACAATCCCTGGAATGTCTGATACTTGCCAAAATCACTTGTTGAAAGTGAAAACAAAAGCTTGCTATGTAAAAAAAGTGTTTCCCCTTGAAAAATGAGCCAAATCTGGCTTTTATAGTGCATGGGTCGAACCCAGGAGAGAGAAAACGTGAAAAAACGTGGGAGTCATTCCTCATTGACCAAAATTCATTAAAAACAGCATGGGTGACCTGATAGACCCATCCCCTGACATTTTTGACCATGCTGGAGAAGAATGCGACCCATTTTGCATTAAAATTGGTTGTTGAAACATTAGTTCTGTCCATGGGCGTGTACCAAAAGAGTTTTTTGATTTTCTCCCTCAAAATCGAACCAAAATTCAAAATTGACCATGGAATCTTGTATATAATTTCACCATCTTTCCATTGATATAAAGAACGTGAAAATATGAGCTCTGGATCGAAAGTTATGGCCGTTTGAAGATTTAGGGCAAAAATAGGCCCACAACGGATCGGCGGGAAAAATTTTCAAATTTTACCTCTTTTTAGCATTTGGAATTTTTTTTCAAAAATCCCTGCGCTCTGCCACTTGGATGCCACGGGCTCATCCTTGAAATTTTTCTTACAGGCCCTTCCTTATAAATTTTTTGCCACTTGGACATGTGGCACTACTTTATTGGCTCGAGCCAAAATTCAAAAATTTTCTTGCCCAAAACACTTAGCAAAATTTTTCACTTCGCCTCCCCTGCTGACACATGTCACGTCTTGATTGGCTTGGCGGGCCCGCGGGCAAAAAATTTCCTTTTTCAAATTTTGTCCAAAACTTGAAAAACTTTCTAATTTTTTTTTTCTCTTTTCTCTGCCACCTCCTAGGACACGTGGCAGCTTCTTATTGGCTGCGGGATTCCAAGGGCAAAATTTCCCACAAGAACTCCGCCGAGCCATAACTTGAAAAATATGAGGAGTTAGGAAGAAAACTTTACCTTTCTGGAAAGCTGAGAGAGAGATCTATCCAATGGTCCCATTTGTAGAAATATTTGAGTGCCTAAAATAGAAAAATGGAGATTGAGGCACAAGAGAGGAAAGAACACAAGGAGTTAGCCACAAAAAATGAGCAAGGGAACATTTTGGATAACAATTTTGGTGACTCAGAAGGGTCATCTACCTGCTAGATGAAAATACCAGTTGCTTGAAGTAGTCCATTGGACATGGAGTCATCAAATTTTCTGTTTAGAACCCCAACTGACTTAGAATGTTGCAAGGAGGAAGATGGAATATCACCTGATGGAAGCAAGGACTACAAAACATCTCCAGGGATAACAAGCTGTGCCAAAGCACTTAGGGAAAGCAAAACTAACCTACAGCAAAACAATGTGCACAAGCACTTGAAGGAATGGAAACCTAAGCTAATATTTAAAAGGTGGAGAATTTCCCTTTAGAAGCAATGCTTGAGATAGATTCCATTGACTGGAATCTGCAGTTCTTCACCATCCAATGAAGAAAATTGGAAAGCATTGCTGTTCTTGCACTCTATGACCATGTATGGGCCACTCCAAATGACATCAAATTTTGAATGCCTTCCCAGTTTTGCTCTATCTACATCCCATTTTAACACTAGATCTCCAACCTGGAAAGATCTACTCTTGGCCTTCTTGTCAAAGGTCTTCTTGATCAAAGCTTGATCCTTCTCCATTGCTTGGGATGCCTGATCTCTGATCTCTTGAAGCTCCATCAACTCTGCATATCTCACCTCCATGGGCTCAAATTCCAACAGCTCCAACTGTTTCATGAGTTCCAATGTTGGTAACTCAAGAGACATGGGCAAGATTTCTTCTCTTCCATAGACAAGCCTGAATGGAGAGTTACCTATGGATCTCTTGGGAGTTATCCTATCAGCCCATAAGGATGATTTTAGTTTGGTATGCCAAGACCTCTGATTCTCATCAAGAGTTCTCCTAATGATCCTCAACAAGTTCTTGTTTGTAGACTCATCATGGCCATTACCTTGAGGGTAATAGTTTGATGAAGTACTTAGGTAGATCCCGTTCTTGATAGCCCACTCAGTCACCTTGGATCCAATGAATGCCAATGCATTATCTAAAATTATTGTAGCAAGTATGCCAAATCTAGTTACTATGCCCTCATAGAAGTCTAAGATGCTAGACTCATTTGCCTCTTTAAGCGCTACTCTGCTTCAGTCCACTTGGTGAAGTAGTCTGTGGCTATCAAAATCCATTTGTGCCCTTGGCTTGAATTGGGATTAATGACTCCAATGAAGTCCAAACCCCCATTGCATGAATGGCTGGTCAACTGAGATTGGATGCAATGGAAGGGCAACAAGTCTCTCTTTTCCTGTGAAGAATACACAATTATTACACCTCTTGATCCATGCAAAGCAATCACTAGAAATCTTAGGCCAATAATAACCAGCATTCATAATTTTTAGAGTTGTCACTCTCAGTGTAAAATGACCACCAGTTGGTCCACCATGGAACTCTTCCAACACCCTATGAATCTAATTTGTGCTAATGCATCTCAGTAGAACTCCATTCACATCTTTCTTAAACAAAAATCCATCAAAAATGGCATATGGGACAGCCTGCAATCTGAAGTATCTTCTTTAGGTCTTGTTCATCTCCGGAGGGCATAGGCCTATGCTTAGGAAGTGCATTATACCTTGGGTCTAGCAAGGAGTGGGGACAACAATATTTTCTTCTTGAGTGCCACTTGGCTCATGGCTGTCTTGAACTGTCAAAACAACCTCTTCTTCATTGCATACTTCTTTTTTGCTTACCCAAAATCAGCTGCTCACAACAATCCTTTTCCTCTTACCAGCTTGGTGACCTTGATCTCAATGTCATACTCCATGACATGAGTGATCCAACCTGCCCTTTTCTCATTCAAATCTTTTTTGAGGAGGAAGTCTTTAACCCCAGCATGAGAGACCAGTAATTGGACCTTGTTGTTTGAGACTAAATGCTTGAATTTCTTCAAGCTTCTGATTACTGCAAGTACATGCTTCTCAATAAAAGAATACCTCACCTCATAGTCATCTAGGCTCTGGCTAAAGAAAGCAATTGGTTGCTCATCGTTGTCCTTGTTCTACTGTTCCAAAATGGCAGAAATAGTATCATTACCTCCAAATGCATAGAGGATGAAATCCTTGGAGAAGTTTAGGTTGATGAGGGTTGGTTCTTGAGAGATGGCTTCTTTGATTGCTTCAAAAATCTCCTTGCTTTCTGCTGTCCACTTGAAGGCCATGCTTTTCTTTAACATTTTGGTGATAGGTTTGATAAGGGATACAAAATCTGGGACAAAACTCTGAATAAAGTTTATCCTCCCCAAGAAACTCTGAAGGGCTTTTCTTGTGGCTTGGCAATGGTAGTGCTCTTATGGCTTCAACCCTCTCTAGATCAATTGCTAATCCTTCTTTGGAGACAATATGGCCAAGGATATTTCCTTCATGTGCAAGAAAGATACAATTCTTAGGATTCAAAGACACTCCAAATCTCCTGCACCTCGTGAAGACTTGTCTCAAATGAGAGAGGTGGTCTGCTGCATTTTTGGAAAAAATAGTGATATCAGCACCATGTTGTTAATGAAACCTTTGAATGCCATGTCCATTGCTCTTTGGAAGGTAGCACCAGCGTTAGACATCCCAAATGGAATTTTCCTATATGCATAAGTTCCCCATTTGGTTGTGAAGGCTATCTTGAACTGGTCTTCTTCCTTCACCATAATCTGATTGTAGCCTGAGTAGCCATCAAGTAGTGAAAACCTCTCAGAGCCAACCACAACTTGCAAGATTTTCTCCATGGAAGGGAGTGGGTAATGGTCCTTGAGAGATGCTCTATTCAAGTCTCTGAAGTCAACACACAATCTGATCTCTCCACTCTTCTTTCTGACTGGAATCCAGTTGGCAACCCAACTAGAATGCTTGATTGGGAATTTGATCCTTGATTCAATCAGCTTGTTCAATTATTTCCTCATGAGAGGCTCCATATGTGGATTGATTGGTCTTTGTTTCTACCTGACAGGCTTAGTATTTGGATCCAATTCAATGGTATGCTGAGATAAGTTGGGATTGAAACCTTTCAAGTCTTCATAGCTCCAAGCAAACACATCAGGGAACTCTTAACACAGATGCATGGACTCATACCTTTCTTGTTCAGTTGTCATCTTTTCAATTTGCAATGGTTTGTTCTCTTCCACCAAGATGGATACTGAATCCTCTCTCTTGACCTGAATGTTTGCTTTCTCCTTCCTAAACTGATCATTGGGATTAAAAATGGACTCCAAAGTGATAAGTCCCTTGGGAAGCTTGTTATTTCTCAGCTGTACCACTTGGTCACCATACTGCTGTTCCAATTTTTCTTGATTCTTAGCTGAGAACTCAGCTTCTTCTTGCAAGAAATGGATGATTTGCTGGTCATTCTCGTCACAACACTTGCCAACTTACATTGTTATCTGGCACTGAAGGCCTCACAATCACGTGGATGTTTGGTTGTACCTTTTCTTATCGAATGTTTTCCACAATGTTCAAAGGCTGCCCCTACTATTGCAAGCCTATCAGCAGCTTGGTTCTCTTTCCTAGGAATGGATTTGATGCCAAAACCCTCAAAATCTTCCATGAGGTCCCATACCTTGTCCTTGTAGCACTTGAGTAGATCATTCTTGGTAGCATGATGTCCCTTGACCTGATTTACAATCAATTCACTGTCAACAAAGACTTGTAAGTTCTTTATTCCTCTCTTTATTGCCCAATGCATCCCTTGCACCAAGGCTTCATATTTAGCGGTGTTATTGGAGCATGCAAAATGAAATCTAAAATTTGAATAGTACTTTACTCCTTGAGGTGAAACAAGCATGGCTCCACCCTCCTGCACCTTGTCTACTCCTTGATCCATCAAAAAATAGCTTCCATACCTCATTGTCATCCTTATAGTTTGGCTTGGTGATGCTAGGGATGGGCTGATCTTCTTCATGTATGCAATAGAATCCTAGCTCAGATTCTTCTACTTCTTGATAAGGATCAAAAGCATGTACCTTGTTTGCCCATTCATCAAGAGTTAGATCCAGGATGCTTCCAACCTTGGTGTCAGCTTCAATCAGTGCTTGGGTGATCTTCTTGATCAAATGCTGAACAATTGGCATTGATCTGACTTGGAGTGTAAGGCTCAATGTGGACAGTTTGTAATAGGTTCAGACCTGATTGTAGCTTTGGTTCCATACCTCGTTTTGAACAGCATATGTGACTAATCAGTAGACAAATATCCCTCCAATCTTGGCTGTGAAGTCCCTTGATAAGCATAGGGAAAAGAGTGGTGGAAGGTTTATAATTGATACATCTTGTAAAACAACAACATTTGGACATGCATGCAAGGTAAGACTAAAGTTTTGAATCACTCCAAATGTTGTTACTGCTGCTGTCCCATCCAGCTACACTAACCCCTTTAGAGATGGTTTCATACTGGAGCCCTAGCTGATTAGCTATTTATTTAGGCATCACTGAGCTACTTGCCCTGGAATCTATCATGCAATTGTGCACTAACTGATTTCCAATGATTAATGAAACATAGAAAGGAGGGGGCTTCAAAATTTTACCTTGCTGTCCTCCATGATTCCCTTCAGACTGGGCAGCATTTGTGAGCACTTTCTCTTACATCTGAACTTGCTGATTCGAAGTTGGCCAGTCCTTCATGGCAGCTTGTAGCAAATCTCTTTGGCTTGGGATAGATAGGGATTCCCACATTGATATATTTACATTTGTCTTCTTCATCTGATCAATGATATTGAATGGTGATGGAGGATCTCTTTGCTATCCCTGTGTTGGCACATTCACTTCTTGCATGTGGGCAGCAACAACTAGTAATTTGAGTTGGTCTAGGAGCTGTTCTTGGCTACCCTTGTGCATTTGAAATTGAATTTTGCTTGCCAACCATTTTTGGAGCCATAGAAGGTTGGAGATTGGTTGGAGCTAATGGTTGCTCTTCACCCAAATTCCTTCTTTTTGACCTTGTGTTGGCTGCAACACCTTGAGAAACTGCTTGATTCATGCCACAGAAATTTTCTTCTTGCCAGTTTACCAATGTGGTGTCATTTGGGGCTGATTGTTGTTGGAATGTTTCTTGTTGTTGGTTGTTTCCTTGACTGCCTTCACCCTCCACACTAGTAGTTGTCACCATTAATGCTTGATTCAAAGCACCATTGAATCACATAGATTGGTTATGAGGTTCATTGCATGGAAAACATCAATCATACTCCTGAGCAACGTTGTTTTGTGTTGGCACCAATGCCTTAGAGGTAAATATGGCATTAGGATTATAGGGCTGAAATGGTCTATTGGGAGGAGGCTTTGTTTGATTTATATTTGCAGCTGGATTAGGAGGTCTTTTGTGGTTGGTATGGCTACCTGTTAGGCTGAGCTTGGGGCTGATAAGAAGGTCTAAAACCTTGGGCTTGTTACCTCTTGATAGTAACCCAACTCATTGCCTAAATTTTGCAATTTCTTCATGACTTCTTGAAGCTCATTTGGGGCACTTGGAGATGAAGTAGAAGCTTCATTTGAACTCTGATTTCTAGGAGTGGGAGAAGGAGCCAAATTAGGTGCTTGATTAGTGTTTGGGCTCTCTAAACTTGGAAACAATGGCATGGGAGGTCTAGGGGCTAGTTTTCCATCTTGGATCAAACAATTTTCAGCCCTAATGGCAATGCTATAAGCCACAGGGATAGTTATGCCTCCCATGGACTGAATCAACATAGAAATATCAGAATTTAGAGCTTTGAGGTAGTAGAGAAAAGCACCTTCCACTGTTGGCCTGATTGCCACTGGAATTCTCTCCCAAGTCCTTTGAAATTTGAAGTTGAAATCAGTCAGCTACTCATTAGGAGCTCTCTTGATGGTTGTCAGCTACTCCAAAAGAGACAAGTTGTCTCCCTTCTCTCCAAATTGCTCATGAAGTGCTATACATAGCTGGTTCTAATTTTGAATAGAACCTGAGGCAAGACTTCTAAACCATTGTAATGCTTTCCCCTTGAATGAAGATGCCAGCAATTTGACAGCCACTTGCATCTCATTGATTTCATGAATTGCACAAAGGTTGGCAATGTCTTTAACATGATCACCTGGAGTAATCTGATTCTCTCCAGTGAAGTATGGAATGTTCTTCAAGGCTGCAATTGGAATTGGATGTTGTGCATTGAGAGCAAGTGGGCTGCTATCAGTGAAATTGACATAGGGGTTGTTTTGTGCCATTCTAATTGGCCTTAGAACCCTTTTTGATTGAATGAAAGGCCTACCAGGTGGAGGAGTTAAGAGAGTTCTGTTTGGTGGAGATGGAGACCTTTGGATTCTCCTCCCACTTTGACTTACTCTTGGAGATAACTGCAGATATTCAAACAATTCCTCTTCTTCTCATGAGTTTTCAGGTCTACACTATTAAAACCAGTTGATTCTTCCCCTTGGAGTCGCCAGATGTGCAATTTATAGCTCTTTTGAAGTAAGAAAATTGTAGCAGATGCACATCAACTTTGCTGCGATAAAAATGAGACCTCTAAGGTCCCACCGGGCGTGTCAAAACTATTGTTGCAAATCAGCAGCACCCCTGGATGTAAATCAAGGTTCTAAGTTGATGTTTAGGGCATCCAGTGTGATTGCACAACATTGAAACCTCTCTCCAAGTGTGGGACTTGCAAGATGAGAGAGGAATCTCCAGATTAGAGGCTGGTTCCTCAAACTCCTTTGATTAAATCTATTATTTTCACAACTGCAAAGGTTCAGATCCTAATTTTATCTTAATTTGCAAGGAGACAGGGATAATAAATGCAAAAATTAAAACTAAACTGATAAGGGTGATACACCAAAGGATTGGTGAGCACTTCTTGCTCATGAAAATTGACACAAATCAGACATTCCAACATAAAACATCATGCATAGGTTGATAAGCTATAAACAAGGGTTTGAAATGAAGGAAACAACACATACAAAGGACTGAAAGCATTCATAGAGCCTGCATTGTGATTTTCAACATCAAAATCCTTGTATTCCAACACCAAAGAGGTAGAAAAACCTATTACAATCCCTGAAAGGTTTGATACTTGCCAAAATCACTTGTTGAAAGTGAAAACAGAAGCTTGCTATGCAAAAAAAGTGTTCCCCCTTGAAAAATGAGCCAAATCTGGCTTTTACAGTGCATGGTTCGAACCAAGGAGAGAGAAAATGTGAAAAAATGTGGGAGCCATTCCTCATTAACCAAAATGCATTAAAAACAGCATGGGTGACTTGACAGACCCATACCTTGACATTTTTGACCATGCTGGAGAAGAATGCGACCTATTTTGCATTAAAATTGGTTGTTGAAACGTCAGTTCTATCCACGGGCACGTACCAGAAGTGTTTTTTGATTTTATCTGTCTAAAATTAACCAAAATTCAAAATTGACCATGGAATCTTGTAGAGAATTTCACCAGATTTCCATTGATATAAAGAATGTGAAAATATGAGCTCTGGATAGAAAGTTATGGCCATTTGAAGATTTAGGGCAAAAAATAGGCCCAAAACGGATCGGCGAGAAAAAAATTTGAATTTTACCTCTTCTTTACATTTGGAAACTTTTTTCAAAAATCCCCACACTCCACCAGTTGGATGCCATGTGGCATGATTTGATTGGCTGCAGGCTCATCCTTGAAATTTTTCTTACGGGCCCTTCCTTAGAATTTTTTTGCCACTTGGACACGTGGCACTACTTTATTGGCTCGGGCCAAAATTCAAAAATTTTCCTGCGCAAAACACTTAGCAAAATTTTTCACTTCACCTCCCCTGCTAACACGTGTCACATCCTGATTGGTTCGGCGGGTCCGCAGGAAAAAAATTTCCTTTTTCAAAATTTTTCCAAAACTTGAAAAATTTTCTAAGTTTTTTTTTTTCTCTTTTCTCTGCCACCTCCTGGGACACGTGGCAGCATCCTATTGGCTGTGGGATTCCAAGGGGAAAATTTCCTACAAGAACTCTACCGAGCCATAACTTGAAAAATATGAGGAGTTAGGAGGAAAACTTTACCTTTCTAGAAAGCTGAGAGAGAGCTCTATCCAATGGTGCCATTTTCAGAAAGATTTGAGTACTTGAAAACCAAAAAATGGAGACTGAGGCACAAGAGAGGAAAGAACACAAGGAGTTATCCACAAAAATGAGCAGGGGCACATTTTAGATAACAAATGCCTCTACCACTGATGTAATTATTTCCCCATTATCTAGCGATCCATCTATCATTGCTACCCACATACCAACTACTAATCCCTTAGAAGGTGTTCTTCAACACCTCACTCTGGGGGAATACCACCTATACAATATAGACACCTTCCTCACCCCACAAGAGTATTGGAATCTATGTCTACACCCCAACTATAACATCCGCATTGGTGATGTTTTTCCTTATGGACCTCCCCACCTTTGCACCAACCTAACATATGGGGGACTTGATATTTCCACCTATAAACCTGAACCTCCATCCCAAGCCCAACCATTTTCTTCTGACCTATAATTCCTCACTAACCTCCACTTCACTCATACTTTCCTCCACCGGTGCTCGCGGAAAGGATTTGGCTTCAGATTTTATGAACAAGGCCACCATACTAAAATTTCCTATACCTCTCGTAAACACAATGACCGTAGGCATTGGTTTTTATGCTCCAACCTCCAAGAAGGTTCACGTCGAACTTATCCAAGACAAGAAATATTCCCCCTCTCATTTACCCATATTACCATCTTCACCCACAGAGTCCATAGATCCCGAATCTATTCCTCTTAACTTTTTTTTATTGTAAACACCATTTCCCTAGGACCACTAACCTATCAACATGATGTCACGGCTCCCTCTTCTCTCCCATTCTTGTATCCTGACATGATTGATGACAATACACCTTCTATTAACGTTGTTCAATGTCAGGATGATGGGTCCATCCTCACCTACATTGTTGGGGTGTAGAGCCTGTTTTTGGTCTTCTCAAATCAGTATTGAAGTGTGGAATTAGAATTGGGAAGATGAAAGGTCATGACCATTTCTTTTCCAGCCATGAGAAGATGAAAGGTCACGACAGTTTCTTTTCATGCCGTGGGAAGATAAAATATCATGACTTTCAAACTTCTAGGGTCATCTTTTGGACTTCTTAAAGGATTGTAATCCTATAAATGGAGGTGTTAGGGTATCTTGAAGATATCTTGTGTGTTCAAGAGGTCTTGAGTCTTATTGATCAAGGTTAATAAATTGGGTGTCAATTGTGGTTTAGATGTGGTTTAACATCTTTGGAATTCTGTTGAGTTCATAACTAAGAGAATACCATGAGAGTTGTTTTACTCTTGTTGATAATAAAATATGAGCAAGTTATTGGTGGAAGTAGCCCACATTGGGTGAACCATGTTAAATATTATCTTGTCTTATTTTGTGAATTATTTATTTATGTTGTTATATTTCAGTATGTATACTTCTCCTATATAGTTTCCTACTGCCGTGATTTGAGGAATTGTTTATGCATATTTGTTCTCTAATTCCTAACAACTGGTATCAGAGCTTTGGTGGGTTTTTGCTGAAGTGGTAAATCACAGGGAAATTTTAGCTTGAGTGGAAGCTATGGTGGATGAGGGAAGATCAATGGTTGAGAAAATCAATGGGAAGAACTTTGGTTTGTGGAAGATGTAAATGGAGTATTACTTATATCAACATGACCTCCATGTTCCTTTGGCTGGAAAAGAAAAGAAACCTACAATCATGTCAGATGAGGATTGGGAGTTGCTGGATAGAAAGACATTCAGGGAAATTTGGTTATTCCATGCATCTTCGGTTGCTTTCCACATATCACATGAGAAGACCACGTAAGGTCTCATGAGTGCGTTGGGGAAGTTATATGAAAAACCCTCTGCCTGTAATAAAATATTTTTAATGAAAAAGTTATTTAATATGAAGATTTATGAGAATGGTTCTATTACTGTTCATTTGAATGAATTTAATACGGTTGTGAGTATGTTAAACTTGGTAAAAATTGACTTTGATGATGAGGTCAGGGCTTTGTTGATTTTTTTCTCCTTACCAGATATTTGGGACAACTTGGTTATGGCTCTAAGTAATTCAGTCTCTAATAATTCAAAGCTGAAGTTTGAGGATGTAATAGGTGTGATCCTATGCAAGGAAATGCAAATGAAGAGCACCCGAGATTATTCTACTTATGGAAACGCTTTGATGGTGGTGAGCAGAGGGAGATAAAAGAATAAAGGGAAAGGTAACTATGGGAAGTCGAATGATCATGGAAGGTCAAAGTCCAAGAGTAAGTTAGAATGTTGGCACTGTGGGAAATTTGGTCATGCTAAGAAAGATTGCTGGGATCTTCAGGATAAGAATAAAAAGGAGGAAACTAAAGAGGTAAATGTGATAGAAGGTAATGTTTGTAAGGATGCCTTAATTCTTTCTTTAGATAATATTGCTGAGTCTTGGGTGTTAGATTCAGGGGCTTCTTTCCATGCCACCCCACATAGACATTACTTTACTGATTTTTTTTTAAGGATATTTTGGACATGTATAATCTTGGTGATGATGAACCATGCAGAATAGTAGGGAAAGGCTATGTTCGGGGTGAAAAATGTAGAATGGGAACACATGGCTACTTATGGATGTCACACATGTGCCTAAGTTGAGGTAGAATTTGATATTAGTGATGGTTGTACAGTCAGTTTTACAGTGGATTCTTAGAAGGTTACCAAGGGAGTTCTTGTGGTTGCAAGAGGTAAGAAAATTGGTACTTTGTATTTAACCAATGATGCTGATTATTGTAATTTAGTTGTTGTAGATAGAGATACAAATCTATGGCACTAGAGACTTGGTCATATGAGTCAAAAGGGCATGTAGATTATAAAGGATAGGTTTCCCAGATTAAAGGAGTTATATTTAGACTTTTGTGAGGACTATGTTTATGGAAAACATAAGTGGGTGATATTCATCAAGGTTGGACCTACCAGGAAGGAGGGTAAGTTGGATTTAGTGCATACAGATGTATGCGGGGCCAACTAAGGTAAAATCTATTAGTGGTTCATGTTATTATGTCACTTTCATTGATGATGTAATCAGAAAAGTTTGGGTATATTACATTAGAAAGAAATCTGATGTGTTTGAAACCTTCAAAAGATGGAAAGCCTTGGTTGAGAATGAAACAGGTCTCAAGTTGAAATGTCTCAGGTCGGATAATGGAGGGGAGTATTGTAGCAATGAATTTATTGATTATTATTCAGTAAATGGGATCTGTAGGCAAAGAACGGTTCCAAATACTCCACAGGAAAATAGAGTGTCAAAGAGAATGAATAGAACAATCATGGAGTGTGCTAGGTGCATGAGGTTACATGCAAGGCTGCCACTCATGTTTTGGGTGGAAGCAATGAGCACAACTATTTATTTGATTAATAGAGGACCCTCTATGGCTTTGGATGAAGGTACACCTGAGGAGGCTTGGTCTGGTAAGAAAAATTTATCACTCATTTCTTAGAGTATTTGGATGTGAGGTATTTGTTTACATTGATAAATATGATAAGACCAAGTCAGAGGCTAAGTCTGATAAATGCACCTTTGTTGGATATGGTGAGGATGACTTTGGTTTCCATGTTTGGAGTCTTAAGGACAAGAAAATATTTCGGTCTAGAGATATTGTCTTTAATGAAACATTCATGTATAAAGATCAGTTGCAAGAAAAAAAAGAGGAATCAAAGAAATAATACATAGTATTAGAGGACATTGTAGACAACAAGGTGTCTAAGGGTATGGTTCATGTGCAGTATGTTTTGGCATAGCTAGTTCAGGAACCTACTCATCAGGAACCCCAAACTCTTGAGGTGAGAAGGTCTTCTAGGGGAAGAAGGGAAACTGAACGATTTACTCCATCTTTTAATTATTTATTGCTCACTAATAGTGGAGAGCCAGAGTGCTTTGAGGAAGTAGTGTAGGTGGATGCCAGGAAGAAGTGGGAGCATGCCATGGATGAAGAGCATGGATCTCTTATGGAAAAATAGAATTGGGATTTGGTGGAGTTACCAGAGGACAAGAGAGCCTTATAGAACAAGTGGGTGTATAGAATCAAAGAGGAAGATGGAGGTAAGAAAAGATACAAGGTCTGGTTGGTGGTCAAGGGATTTACATAGAAGAAAGGCATAGAATTTGATGAATTTTTTTCTCCAGTTGTTAAAATGACTTCTATTAGAACTGTTCATGGTTTAGTAGCAGCAGAAGACCTGCACTTAGAGAAGTTGGATGTGAATATTGCATTCCTTCATGGTGAGTCGGAGGAGGAATTTTATATGCAGCAACCATAGGGATATGAGGTCAAAGGGAAAGAGAGGTTAGTGTGCAAATTGAAGAAGAGCTTGTATGACCTAAAACAAGCTTCATGACAGTGGTACAAGAAGTTTGACATTTTTATGTAGGAGTAGGGTTACTCCAGGTGTCATTCAGACCATTACGTGTACATCAAGAATTTTCTTGATGGTAGTTACCTTATGTTGTGTATGTGGATGATATGCTTGTTGTAGGGAAGAACATGCAGGAAATAAAGGTACTCAAGAAGCAGCTAGGTGACTCCTTTACTATGAAGGATTTGGGGGTAGTAAAACAAATCCTTGGTATGAGAATAACTTGGAATAGGAAAGAGAAGAAGTTGGTTTTATCTCAAGAAGAGTACATAAAGAAGGTCTTGGATATGTTTAGTATGCAGAATGCTAAACTAGTTAGTACCCCTTTGGTAGGTCACTTTAAATTGTCGAAGGAGCAGAGTCCCAAGACTGATGAGGATAAAATCCAGATGTCTAAGGTACCATACTCATCAACGGTTGGTAGCTTGATGTATGCTATGGTATGCACTAGGCATAACATTTCCCATGTAGTGGGAGCAGATAGAAGGTTTGTGAGTTATCTAGGAAGAGAGAAACATGGTAGAAAATGAATTGGATCTTTCAGTATTTGAGAGGGATCATGGGAGGAACATTGTGTTTCGGTGGATCAGATACTACATTTCGTGGTTATGTAGATTCAGAAATTGCAGGAGATTTGGACAACTGGAGCACTACATGTTATGTATTTATGGTTGGTGATACAACGTTAAGTTAGATTTCATGGTTACAAAAGGTTGTGGCTTTGTCAACCACAGAGGCTGAGTATGTTATTGCCATAGAGGCAAGAAAGGAGATGATTTGGCTAAAAAAAAATTGCTTGGTGAGTTGGGTCATAAGAAGGAAGTCAGGAGACTACATAGTGATAGTCAGAGTGCTATTCATTTAATGAAGAACTCTTCTTTTCACTCTAGGAAAAAGCACATTCAGCTGAGATATCATTTCATCAGGGAAGCTTTGGAAGAAGATAAGTTGAAGCTAGAAAAGATTCATACTAGTTAGAATCCTGTGGACATGATAACTAAGGTGGTCACAAGGGAGAAGTTGAAGTTGTGTTCAAATTTGATTGGAATTCATGGTTAATAATGATAGGTTGAGAAATTTTCTCAGTAGGAATAGTCTCCAAGTGGGAGATTGCTGGGGTGTGGATCCTATTTTTGGTCTTCTCAAATCAGTATTGAAGTGTGGAGTTTGAATTCAGGAAGATGAAAGGTCATGAACATCTCTTTTCCAACAATGGGAAGATGAAAAGTCGTGACAATTTCTTTTCCAGCCATGGGAAGATGAAAGGTCATGACTTTCAAACTTCTAGGGTCGGTGTTTGGACTTCTTAAAGGATTTTAATCCTATAAATAGAGGTGTTAGGGTATCTTGAAGATATCTTGTGTGTTTAAGAGGTCTTGAGTCTTAGTGATCAAGAGGTGATCAAGGTTAAGCAATTGGGTGTCAATTGTGGTTTAGATGTGGTTTAACATCTTTAGAATTCTGTTGTGAGTTCATAAATGAGAGAAGACAGTCAGAGTTTGTTTACTCTTGTTAATAATAAAATTTGAGGCAAGTTCTTGGTGGACGTAGCCCACATTGGGTGAAAACACATTAAATAATTTTCTTGAATTCTTTTTGTGCATTATTTATTTATGTTGTTATATTTCTGCAAGTATAATTCTACTATATAGTTTCCTACTGCTGTGGTTTGAAGAATTGTTTCTGCATATTTTTTCTCTAATTCCTAACACACTCTACATGGATGCCTCATTTTTCTTCTCTCATGGATCATAAGGTACTCTCAAGTCTCCTTTCTTCAATTGCTTCAAATGCACCCATCTTGTAAAGACCTGTAACATGCTACATCGAAACCCTAATGACACTACGTATCTCCCTAGTCAAGGCATTTTTCCATTGTCACAAGTTCAGTTCCATCACCCATGATCCCATCTCACCAAAACTACCACTACATCTACTGCATCTAACCTTGGCTATCCCCATTGCAGTTGTAGCCTTTACCACTGACAACATTTTGTTTCCCCGATCATCTAGTGAGCCATCTATCCTTGCTACCCCACATACCGACTACTGATCCCTTAGAAGGTGTTTTTCAATGCCTCACTCTAGGTGAATACCACATATACAATATCGACACCTTCCTCACCCCCACAAGAGTGTGGGAATATGTGTCAACACCTCAACTATGACATCCACATTGGTGATGATTTTCCTTATGGCCCTCCCCTCCTTTGCACCAATCTAACATATGGGGGACTTGATATTGTCACCTATAAACTCAAACCTCCATCCCAAGCCCAACAATTTTTGTATGACCTATACTCCCTCACTAATCACCACTTCACTCATACTTTCCTCCACCAGTGCACATGGAAAGGATTTGGCTTCAAATTTTATGAACAAGGCCATCATACTGTCATTTCCTGTACCTCTCGTAAACACAATGACCGTAGTGGCATTAGTTTTGATGCTCCACCCTCCAAGAAGGTTTGCATTGACCTTATCCAAGATGGGAAATCTTCCCCCTCTCATTCACCCACATTACCATCTTCATCCACGGAGTCCATAGATCTCGAATCTATTCCTCCTAACTTTTTTTTTTCATAAACAATTCATTTCCCTGGGACCACTAGCTTATCAATGTGATAGAAAGGATCCCTCTTCTCTCCCATTCTTGTATCCTGACATGATCGATGATGATATGCCTTCTATTAACATCGTTTAATGTTAGGACGATGCGTCCATCCTCACCTACCTTGGTGAAAAATAATCTTATATTCATCAGTTATTAGCCTCTAAGACACAAACCATGTTGAATGAATCGACCATTGAAATCAACATTAACCACTGAGGATGACCTACACATTCTAAGGATCATCTAATCCTTAGATGCTACTGAACAGGAAGCCTTCACCTCTTTCCTTTGGGACCATAGCAATGATTTTTCCTGGTCCTATGCTAATATATCCATTATCGACCCTAAAATCATGGTCCACAATATCGTAACCATTCCTGATGCCAAACCTATCAAACAAAAGCTACGGAAAATGCATCCTCACATTTCTCTTCTAGTCAAGGAAGAGCTTCAATTCCTTCTCATTTTCCTACATTGTACCCATTGATTATCCCCAGTGGATTTGTAACATTACTCCTGTCATAAAGGCAACACAGGGATTCCACATTTACATAGATTTCTATGACACCAACTTCACCTGTCCCAAAGAATTTTTCCCACTACCAGGAATTGACCAACTACTTGATATCACCATTGGCCATGAAATGTTATTGATCATGGATGGTTTCTCAGGATACAGTCAAATGCTATTAGCTCCATAAGATCAACACAAGACTTCCTTCATCACCCCTAGGGGGACCTCTTGCTATTGAGTCATGCCTTTTGGCCTTAAAAATGCTGGTGTTACATATCAACAAGCCATGACTTACATCTTCCATCACATCATGCATCATATATTGGAAGATTGTGTAGATGATCTAATTTCCAAATCCAAACATCGAACCAAGCACTTTCCCGTTCTTAAAGTCATCTTTGACCACCTCATCAAGTATTGTGTTCATCTTAAACCAAAGAAGTGTATCTTTGTGGTACTTTTTAGAAAAATCCCGGGTTTAATCATTTATTTGCATGGCATAGAAGTCAATCCAGCCAAAGTCAAGGCTATTCTAGAAATGCCTCACCCACTAATCTCCATCAAAATTGAAGCCTACAAGGTAAGATACAATCCATTCATATTTTTATCTCACAAACTTTCCTACCGTTGTCAATCATTTTCATCATCTTCTTAAGAAAGACATTTTGTTCAAATGGGGATGATGAATGCATAAAGTATTTGAGGCCTTAAAACAATACCTTCTTCAACCACCAATACTCATTCCTCCTAAATATGACCAATCCCTTTTTTCGATATATTTCTACCCACTTACCATTATTTAGGTGCCATGCTTGCTCATTGCGACAACCAACATCGAGAGCAAGCTGTTCATTACATAAGCTGTACCCTTCTAAACTACGAAAATAGATATACCCATGCCAAAAAACTCTACTTATCCTTAGTTTTCATCACCACCAGAATCCACCATTACCTACTCTACCACAAAACCTTCATCATTAATAATACTGACCCATTACACTATATGTATTCTAAACCCTATCAACATCAACATGTTGCATGCTAACTTATGCTTCTGGCCAACCTTGACCTTTAATTCATTCATCAAAATTCCATGAAGGGCCAAGATATTTCTGACCAACTGGCTGATGCACCTATTTCCGAGGATCAACCATCTAACTTTGACTTCCCAGATGAGTCTATAGCCACCCTTTCCCTTGGCAAGCCCACTTACCAAATGACACTCTTCTTTGATTGCTCCAAGTGTCAGTGTGGGGGAGGGGCTGTTGTTATCCTCATCCCCCTTGAGGGTGTACCTATGCCTTTGTCTTTTAAACTTGATTTTTATTGTACAAACAACATTATGGAATATGAAGCATGTGTATTGGGTCTCTAAGCTACATATGTCTTAAATGTTAAGACAATCAATATCTTTGATGATTCTTAGTTGGTCATAAAACAAGTCAAAACGATATATACCAGTGTTGTAATGAGATCCTTCAAAAGTATAAGCATCACATAGATATGATTTTGACCACCTTTGACCATTATACACTTCAAATCTCCCCACGTTATACCAATAAATTTACAGATACCATGGCCTACTTGGCTTCTCAGATACCTACTTTTCCCATAGACTCTAAAATATTTGTCATAATACAAAGGCTACAATCACCCTCTTATTTACCTTGTGAGGTCTCCTCCGTTGGATTCATTTTCCCTAGCCCACGTGACCTTTGGTATAAGCAATATTCCTACTATCTTTCCCTTTCCATTCTACCCGCTGATCTCACTCGTAATGGACAATGTGCCTTTCTTAAAAGTGTCTCCCGTTATGTCATCATGGGTGGCCTTCTTTACAAGTGTGGATTTGATGAAATTCTCTTATGCTGCCTTACAAGTTCTTAAATTCCCTACACCATTAAGTAAGTCCACGATGGAATTTATGGAGGTCACTTTAGTGGATTAGCTATCGTAATTGCATTCTTCACCTATAATATTATTGGCCAACCCTAAACCATGACTGTTGTGCTTATGTTAAATGTTGCGTAAAATGCCAACAACATGCTAATCTTCGTCACACCACCTAGTCATGCCTTATAGGTCACACAAGACGTTTGGAATTTTTCTCAATGGGGGTTTGGATCTTGTTGGTGAGATCAACCCCCATTCTTCCCCAATGCCACCAATGGATTATAACCGCCTACTGAATATTACACTAAATGGGTAGAGGCCATTCCCCTCATTTCTACAAAAGTCGAGAAAATATGTGAATTCATCAACCATCATATCATTTTTTCACTTTTGTGTTCCTCACTATCTCATCACTAATAATGTGTTATCCCGTAAAATTGACAAAGGCAATTTTACCGATAACCATACAGAAATTTTGTTTTGATCCCTCGTTAGGGATCCTTCGCGTTCAAAATATTGTAAAATCCCTTCCCGGGAAATTCAGTTTTTGAACTTAGTCTTTTTGAGCCTTTTTGGCTGGGCGCATGGTTTTGCCTTGCAACATCAATTTTTGATGCGCCTCCTTAAAAGCCTTTGGCGCATGGTTTTCCATGTTAGCACACGTCTTTTCGGTGCGCCAAAGGATGTTGAGTAAGTTTTTGGTGCGCCAAAGGGCGCACGTATGGCATATCTTTGTTACATCAAGTTTTGGTGCGCCAAAGGGTGCACATAGCTTCGTGTCGACAACCTCGTTTGATGCGCCAAAGGCGCGCTCATTCTCTTGTTGTCATTTCCTTCCATGTGCCAAAGGGCGCACGCTTTCCCCTGTCGACAGCCGTTTCCATGCGCCATTTCAAAAGGTTGGTGGCGCATTAATGACAAGATTTTTTATATATACCTGTGCGCGCCATGTCATTTTCATTGCATTTTGTCAAGGCACGTGGTTGCTCTGGGTGTGTCAGCTCTGCTCTGTCAATTGTCATTCACTCTGTGGACCCGCTTTCCAAACCGTCGTTATACATTCGAAGGTAATAGGTCCATCCTCTTTTTCATTTTTGTGCTTTGGTGTGCTCGGTCTGGTTTTCGTTTGATGGCCTGTTTTAAATATCGTTTTGCATTGGGCTGGTTCTTCCCCTATCCCGCATATTTTTAACTTCTTCATCCTCTCCCTCCCCTCATTTCCAGTTTGTAGGGGGAGTTAGTTTGATTAGGCTTGGTGTGGTTGAAACCCCTTTTTTTTTAGGGCCTAGTTCCACCAAGCCTCCTTTGTGAGTGGTTAGAATGAAGAATGTTTAAATGTTTAAGTGTTTTGGTATTTCCCGTGGAGCGTTGTCGCGTCATGTTACACCTTAGACAGTCGCGCCCCTCGGCGCGTCTATCCCCCATGCTGCAGTCAAGAATCATGCGCCCTAAGCGCACCCTTTCGGCTCGTAACACCGCTCAAAACCCGCGCCTCCTTATATCCCTTTGGCGCATCTTTTACCCCTGTTGCATCCCTCTTCTATGCGCTAAAGGGCGCGCCCAGCTTCCATGCAACGCAAGAGTTATTTGCGCAAGTGTAAAGCCTCCAAGGCGCGGGCGCACCTTCCGTTGCAAGTACATGATGTTGTGTAGACCCTCCATGCGCCGCGCCATATACCTTTGGCGCGCCTTTTTTTCCATGTTGCACAATCTGCCCATGCGCCAAAGGGCGCACCAAATCTCAATGTAACATGCATTTCCTGTGCGCCCTTCTATATAATGCAGTCTGCTTCATCCATGCGCCATGCACCTTTGGCGCCAACTTAACCTCTGTTGCACCCTTTTCCTGTGCGCCTTGACTATTCAGCCTGTTATATACATTTTTCATGCGCCCTGCGCCCCGAACCTTAAAAGTTCTAACTCTTTCTTCTGCTTAGTATTCCAATGGAAGATCAAATGACTAATTCAAAGCTTCTTGGATTGGGTTTCGCTCCTTCTACGTGCAGATCATCAGATAAGCCTTGAAGAACACATGTCTACGTCAAGCAAAAGACCCACCAAACCAAGAGGGAAGGCAAAGCTAACAGAAGAAGAAATGAAATACAAATATCAGAGGGTCAGGATGCCCGAATCACAGGCAGAGTGTAATATGGATGTCAGGGATTCTGAACTGGGCCACATTGACATAGAGGAATTCTGGGTAAGGACTCAGAAAGTGACAAGGAGTCCATGGATGGATAAATTGATAGGCAGCGCCCTGCACTTCGCCGGTGGGATTCCTGTCAGTGCTGTTAATAACGAATTCATGATGGTTGTTGCACAATCCTTCAACAAAGACACAAGATGTGTCGAGAATAGCAAGGGCGAGGTAGTTATAAACCTTACTGCCCGTCGCTTTGAGTTAATGCTTGGCATCCCTCATCACCAGAACTATGTGGCTGTTAGCCAGCAAGAATGCATCAAGGCTTGGGAGGACAACGAGGACCAGTGTATGCAGTTAATGAATGAGGTCTACCTTAAGAATAAGAAGGTAGTGACCCGATGGCCTCAAACTATCCACCGTAAGCGATTTCTCAGAGGAACTCAGTGATACAATCACCTTCCTGAGCAGAGTCTTCGGTCTTTCAGATGCTCACTACTTCCATAAGTGGATGCTGCGATACCTGGAAACAATGAATAAGAATCTGCCCGATCAGCGTTTCTGCTGGGGGGAGATAATAAGCAGCACAATATCCGAGCAACTGCAACAGTTCGCTACAACAGGAGTGTTCCACATGAACTCCTACGTAGTGTATGCTGCTACGTCTGAAAGAGATTATCCAGGGCTGCACCGAAGTGGAACTTGGCCTCAGGCCAAAATATAATGAATACTATCAAGAGCTGAAGCTGGAGAACAGCATCCAACACTTCGCTAAGATCAATGATGTTTTCTTCCACCACATCATGTGCATGTTGCGCCCGAACTTAGCTCATGGCCGCACGACCAAGAACATAGTGGCAGTCACAGAGAAGTGGGGGGCCTTGTTCACCCAGTTTCCCACATTTCACCTATCTGAGGGCGGTCAAATTTTTGGGCGAACCAACCAGGTTGCCAAGGTATGCTGGACCAAAGCTGATTTTATTGGAACTGTCAAGGACAGCTCGTCACATACCATGAAAAAGTGCCTCAAGAGAAAGAAGGGCGGAACTCCTTTCCCCCTCACAGTAGGCCGTTACACATGCTCCAGCTATCACAAAGGCAAAGGAGATGTTTGCTGAGCTAGAATTGCTCAACCTAAAGCATGATTTCCCGGCAAGGCCTACATTCGACCCTAGGGGCTGTCTACCAAGGGCTAAGCTTGATCCGATTCATGTCCCTCAGATTGAGGATATCTACATTGACGTTCTCCATGAGGTAGAACTCAGAAGAAAGGATCACTCTCGCTTGGCATTAACGGAAATCATCCATTACGGAGTGGCCATTGTCCCAAAAGGCTTCCAAACCACGGAAGACGAAGTAGACAAAGTGTATAATGACACAGAAGGGGATGATTGGCCCTTCCCGGACATTGACAGAAGCAAGGCTCCTCAGACAATCGAGGAGAGGGTCAAGGAAACTATGCAAAGAACAGAGCATTGGTGTCGCATGAATGGGTTAATCTACCTCGGTGTAGATTTTACAACTTCTCCTTTGGGTAATGCACCTCCAAGGTCAAAGAAGCAGCTAAAAGGCAAAGCTGCGGAAGGTGAGCCTAGCACCATTCAGGAGGAAGCCCCTGAAAGTCCTCTTCCTTCAGAGCCTGAACAAGTAATAACCCTGGATTTGCCAGAGAAGGAATTGACAGAGGATAGTCCCTATACGCCCATCCACCCAGGATGTCGGCATCGCTACAACTACAGAGGTCCCTTCTATCCCTTCTTCTTCTTTTCCTCCCCTTCCTCAGATGTCGGCAACCACTCCTTTGGTTGTGTCCTCTCCTTCTTCTTCTACTCTCTCCCCTGCCTCTTCGTCCCATCTTCTCCTCTCTCGCTGATTTGTCTTCCTCCATTTCTTCCCCTCATTTCCGGGCTCCCTTCCCTCCCCATGTCTTCTACAGCTGCGGTTTCCCTTCCTCCCCGTGGGCATGTCTTCGGCTATTCTTTCAATGCCGCCGCCGCGTGTCTCCACGTTCTTCCCCTCTTCTACCGTTGCTTGCCTCCCCTCCTCTGTCTCTGGTCCTTCTTCAATAGGACCAGCTTGGATCTCTCAGCAGCTGAGCCAACCAAAGAGGAAAGTCCCCCATCGCTTCCGATGGACTTTTCAGTCATTCCCGGCTAAAGGAGCAAAGAAGCACAAGCCGGTTACACGCTTCTCCAAGAGTGCTGCAGGTGAGAGGGTTATGGAAATTGCCTACCCCGATCCCACCAAAGAGAAAGAAGATCTGTCTCCGGCAGATTTCACAGTGACCCAAGTCACAATGGGGACATCCTCTGAAAGTCTCCAGGGGGAAGCTCTTTCCGCAGTTGATGCACTCTGCGAAAAGCTTCAAGAAACAAAGGAAGAAAAGAGGCTATTGAAGGAGCAGAATAAATACATGCTTCAAGCCCTACAGAAGATGGGAAGTGCACCTCCCACAACTGCCCGCCGAGACTCCTGAGCTGCTCAGTCAGGAGAAGATCAATGAATATTCAAAGATCGGCGAGCAGGGTATGGCTGTTTCTGCTTGGAGGAGCCAAATCCTTAAGGATAGTGAAAAGGTGATCGCCGAGTATATCAGTTATATACCTGAACATCGAGAAGGCGAATAAGGAACTCCAAACATTAGCAAGTCCAGTATCAGAAGAGCTCGAAAATGCCAGACTCCAACACGAGGCCTTCCAACAAATGTTCGACTGTTCAGTCGAAGATTTGGTCAAGTTTGGAGTATTCGGTCACCCCAAGGACCCTCAACAAGACCATGTCCACTCTGGACTATCGGATAGATCAGCTCGAATTTGTGTTAGAGAAGATAGACAAGGTGAAGGAAGAAGCCCTGGATGCGATGCATCAAATGGAGAAGATTGTTCTATCTATGACTCCAGGGTTGCTCACATCCTTCCCTCACCTTGAGATCAGCTGACGATACTATCCGAATTTTCAAGGAGTTAGCTTCTCAAGGGACAGGGCCAGAAGTCACTTTCGACATCGAATCCATCAACAACCTACTGGCCTGTAGAGACTTCATCGGATCCCTAATCGAGGCGGGTAAAGACTATTCCAGGGTCCCCGAAAAGCTCATTGATGAGCGGGAAACTTGCGAAGCAATCAGTGAAAGGCACAAGGATCCATCACAAGATCAATTTGTGCCAATGATCAGCAAGTTCTTGGAATACCGCGCTCAGTTCCACATCTCATCTCCTGATCAGCATCAGAAACAGGTGACCCCTTTTAGGCCACAGGATGATGATGATGAATAGCTTCTTCTTCTTCTTCTTCTTCTTCTCCTCCTCTCTATTCTCCGACTTTCTCTTCGAAATATCTGAAGTGTGTTGGCACAAACGATGACATCATCCATGTTGCATCATGGGATGATGTCATCCATCCAAGTTATCAAAGTCAACATGACTTTTGGATATTTTGTAAATATCTTGTGAATAAGTGGTTGGCTCCATTTTTCCTTCTCTCTCCCTCACTTTCTATAAATACTAGAATACTTGTTGTATTCAGGAGGTGAACATTTTTCAGATAGAAATAGAAGTGAGGAGAGAAAGACTTTGAGCTTTCTTGTAACAGATAAAAACAATTAATACAATTATTCAGACTTTGTGCTCAATAACTGTGTTATACATTAGGATCTTTCTTATGTTAGATCTGCATGTGTCTTATCTGTTGAATTCATATCTACTTTTCCGTCACTTGTTTATCAGTATTGCTTTGTTTATTTATGCAAGTAGGTTTGGCTCTGTTTACTACCAAGCCCAAAGCATAGATCTTCTGACCCTTCCGCTTTGGAACTCATTTCTTTTCTTCCTTCGGATCTGTTCTTTCTCTTCTCCTTCTTTTATTCCTTTCTCTTCGTAGCCTAGAACACTCTACTGGGATGAGATCCCAACCCCCGAAGGCAGAATCTGTGAGACTTGCATAGGTTCCTGCTAGTAGAAGTAGCAATAAACCAGTTTCGCTTTGCTGTCTCAAAGAGGGGCTAAGCCCTGCACACTGTTGGCCCGTCTATCCATAGATCTGTCCACGCGACAGATTTTCGGACCAACATAATGGAAAACAATTAAAAAAAAAACCCTACGTAAACTATATGATGCTTTCGGCATCCAACTCAATTTCTCATCACCTTATTACCTACAAACCAATGGTCAAGATAAATCCACCAATAAAACCTTGAAAAAAATTCTTATGAAGGTAGTCAATGATACTAGGAAAGATTGGCATACACACATTACTTTCACCTTATGGGCTTATCATACTAGTATCCACACTTCGACTGTTGTCACACCCTTTTCTCTAGTCTATGGTACCGAGGATGTATTACCTCTCGAAGTCTATATTCCATCTCTCCGCATCTCACTACAAGAAATGCTAAATGATGATGAATTTTGCCAGGATTGTTTAGCACAACTTGAGTTATTAGATGAGCGTCGTCTCAATGCTCTTGACCATCTCAAAATCTACTAAAAATGTATCAAACGTGCCTATGAAAAACTTGTTTACGAATGAACCTTTCAGGTCGGTGACCTTATCCTAAAGGAAAATCAACATGTAACCAAAGAGCATAAAAGTAAACGGGAAAAATTTACTCCTAATTGTCTTGGACCCTATATCGTTACCCATGCCTATAGATCAGGTGCTTATCTTTTATCTTCACTCGAAGGTAAACTCGAACCTGAGCCTCTTAATGCATTGCATCTTCGACCATTCTATTGTTAATATCAATTCCTATATCACTTACTGTCAATTGATCACTCATCCCTTAAGTGCCGTTCACCTTCCATATTACCCATTTTGAGGATCCATGACTAAACAAGAATCATGTGATTACCAGTCACCATTTTAGCCTTGTCTTCAATATGAGTACCATGGCTCTACTCATAGCATGATTCTCATGGATACTTTTTGTCTTCTTCAAGATGGAATCCCATGGTTGTTCATCACTCGAAACCACCTCTTTCATAGTTAATCTTTGTGTGCTATGGTCTTGTCTTCTAAAAAGAACCTAATCTTCCTTTATAGTGTTGTCCATGACTTAAACATAAAAAAAGGGATACAAATCCTTGAGTCAAACTTCCAGCAAAAGATGAATCCCTCAAATGGGACATCACTCTAATTCCACCACCATAAATAGACTGCTCCCTTGAAGGAAAAATATATAAGGTCATTACAAAAATGTAATAAATATCTAGAAGCTTCACACATCAATCAACTTCACGAAGACCTCAAGGAGATAATATACTCATCCGATATAGACTTACCACATCAATCAATATATTAAAAAAACCCAAAAAATTAAGGAAAAAGATGAATTTTTTGTCATGGACTTGCCTATTTTCGATTCTAGGTTTCTTGTTCCAAAAAACAAGCCATCGTACACTAAGTAACAATAAACCTCCCATTCTCACCTCCTCTCCTTTTTAGCCTAATTTTCTCTTTACAAAAGGGACTTTCCGCAAATGTGACATTTCGTGATCATGCAGCTTTCTTCACCCTTAGAATGATCCATTATGCAACGCCTTTAGAGTCTTATGTTCATAAGCCCCTCTTAGGTATTGATTGACTCATTAGGGTTCTTATCAAATTAAGTGGCTCTTTTAACACCTCTTACCTTCTCCTTCCTCATTACTTATTGATTATCCTATACAGGACCAAATCCTTGACACCTATATTTAAAAATCACTCAACCATGCCTACAACCTAAACTCAGTCATGCCTAAGACCTACATTCAACTATGCCTATGACCTACACTCAATCATACCTATGACCTACATTCAACCATGATTGTGGCCTACACTCAATCATTCCTATGACCTATATTCACCCATGCCTAAATACCTATCAATCCATTCCCTTCCTTCATCACAATCTTCCCTAGATTATGGGAGAACTACATCAACCTGAGGTCCCTTTTTTCCAGGACTATGTAGGTAGCACTCTGAGGGCATGGGACCCTTGGAGGTTAGCTCGGCCACTCTTTACCCTAAACAATTCCCCCTTTCCCTTTTCTTTTCCTATTCACATTCTACACTAGTTAGTTTCATTTCTATAGATCAATAACTAGAAACTCAACCACACAAAGAACAATTTCTAAACACATTTACCATCATAATTTACACATGCATTTCATCACATATACCATTTATCTACCATAATCCTACATTTTCCTACAAATCAGCTTAACATGATCCATACCATCATAAATTATACACATTAATGAATTATAAATTCAATAAACCACAAAACCTGACTCGATCCAAACCTAGGACATTACTTGATCCATGCCTAGGACTTGACTCGATCCATGCCTAAGCCAACCTGACTCGATCCATGCCTAAACCAACTTGAATCCATCATGCCTAAACTAACTTGATTCAATCCATGCCTAAGACCTGACTCCATCATGCCTAAACTAACATAACTCAATCCATGCCTATGACCTGACTTCATCCAAGCCTATGACCTGACTCCATCCATGCCTATGACCTGACTCTATCATACCTAACTTACCTTGTTTCCATCCCATGTACAATATCATCATCGAAAGTACATATACGCATCATGCCATAAAAATTATCATCACCATATATATATAAATCATCAACATGTCTACATGTATGCTCAAATATATCTAATATACAATGTCTCAAGATCATCGACATGCAGGCCGGTATCATATACCAAAAATCATCAGAACATAAGCTGGTATCATATACCAAACATCATCGGCACAAAGGCCAGTATCATATTAAAAAAATCATTGGCACGTAGGCTGGTCCATATCATAAATAATCCCTATACTATCCAAAACGGCGATATCCCTCACCTAATCCTTAGATCTCTACGTCAGTCTCTCTCATTTCCTCTACCACTCTTGTGTGGTGCCCCGCACATGCCTCACCACCTACTGTGGGCCTCGATCTAGTAGTCAATGACCCCTTAACTAGATCTGGCCTCCATACATTGGTGTCCTCACCCTACTCCTTCCTCTGGGCTCACCGGCGGCAATAATATCCACACTGTGAGTGCGGGATTGGGTTTTCTTACTCGAGGCCTATTGTTCTAGGTACTCCACATATGATGGGACATGTATCCCCATTGCTACAAAATGATCCTGATAGTACCTCACCTCACCTATGGCATCCCTAAATCTCACCATGGGTATGGTCTGAGGAGGTGCCACGGGTCTCACCACAACCTATCTACTCTTCCCTGTCAATAAGGATCCCTAACCTTGTACCTGTACATGTACCATGGGACCCTGTCCCTGAGCTTGTCCTACTGCTTGTGCCGATGTTGGTGCCTATGTAGCACTCTAGGCCTATAAGGCCACAATATGTGCCTGTGCAGTGGCCAAATGACCTTGTCACCTATGTTTGTAGGGTGGCCACCTTCTCCCGATCTCTGGCCTCACTCTATGTGGGTAATTGCCCCTGTAATGCTGTGACCTAGGCTTGAAGGGCCACCATATGTGCCTGTAATGTGGCCACCTCTGCCTGTGACCCCATCAACTGTCTCTGTAAACCTTTAACCTGTCCATGTAAGGTGGCCACTTGTCCCTATAACATGTCCCTTTAGATTGTGAGGGTGGCCATGTCTAGCTGTCATGTTCTAGGTGGTGCTGCTCATAGTTGAGCTGCCCACCATTGTCTATATCAATCAGTACACCCAACATCATCAATGTGTTGGTTCAATAGTGCCTCATCTGGCCCTGTCAGCATGGTATGTTGTGGAGGGGACATCGGCCTCTCCACTTCATTCCTCCTATACTGTGGGAAGGGAGGCGATACATCTTGCAATATCCCAAACTGTCGTCTAACCCTGTCTATGGGTACCAGCTCATGCTCTCCCGCGTAATACCCCTCTATCCATCAAACAAGATGCAGCTGGTATAACTCCATGGCCATCCTCCCATATGATGGAAAACCCATGTAGGGCCTCCAAATAATGTCCATGCCAGACAACCCCTCTAGAAAGTGCCTGCAATAGGCTAGATCATGTGTAGCCTTGGAAGCTCTACATGCTCTAGTAAATAGAACCCAACACATATAGCCCACTCAAACAAAACTAGGATTGAATGCATTAGCCTGGGGCATACCTAGTGGCCTCACACATACAATGTACTTGTATGCCCAAAAGTGGAGAAGAAATGTGTAACATAGGCTGAATCACCATAATCTCCATTATGCCAACAAATCTCTGTACAACTACACCAAGTATGTTGGTGCCAAAGCAAAGTGGGGCCTCTCCTCTATCATGTCATGAAGGACCACCATCAGTGCTTGTGGGAATCTCCCACCCTCTACATCTGGTAGTGCAAACCAACACAATGACTCCATAATAAAAACTACTAGCCTCATCTCCTCTGGATGGGCTACATATATCTCACCATAGCTCAGACTAGCGCTATGGAACCTCATTTCTGCCATACCCTCACCAAAAATTTTCAGCATCAACTCCTCAGAGGTCTCCAAGGAGATAGAATACACCTTCTTTCCCACTATCGGTAGGCATAGGATCTGATAGACATCATCTAGGGTGACTGTCAGCTCACCCATCAACAAATGGAATGTGTTGGTCGCTGTATCCCATCTATTGATGAGTGTAACCATAAGTCTAGGCTCTTGTACTATATGCCAATAACATCTCATGCCTATCAAGTTTATGTCCATCACATGCCTCCAATAATTGGCTACCACACTCCCTTGTACCTCCATGAATAGGGGTGGTACTCGGTCTTTGGTATATAGCTATTCTCTGGCCTGCATTCAACAAAACTCAAACATTATTCAAATTGCCCTTAACCAATATTTCCCTCCACTCCCACCTCACCCCTTACCAACCTAAACCCCTTTTCTTCCAAACCTCAACCCTTTAAAACTCAACCCTCCAACCTAAAACCTAAACCCCAAACCTTCCGACCTAAACCCTAAACCCCAAATGCCAACATAACCTCACCCTAAACCTAAAACCCTTCATATCTAAATGCTCCAACATAAACCCCAAACCCCAACCTAACCCCAGCTTGAACCTAAACCCTAAACCCCAAACCCCTAACCCTAAGAAACCTACACCCTAAATTCACTAACCAACCCCGATCACTATTGACCGACACCGGTCCATGCTAAATTGGCATCAGTTCTTCCATCCTGACCAATGTCGGTATATACAGATGGACGTTAGCCATACCTTAACCGGTGTCGGCCATTACTACTTTACCCAAACCCAAACCCCTAATTTTCTTACCCCCATTTATCTCCCATTTCTCCTAGACACCTACCCAAACTTCCCCCAAATCCCTCCTCAAATCTATTCAACCTATTTATGCCCTATCCCACCCCTCCTCTCACCCATTTTAAACACCAAATTTAACATTCTCGACCCTACCCACACTCTCCTGACCCATATTCCCTTCTACATTTAACAAACAATACATAGAAAATATTAGCTCTTACCCCGTCTCGATGTCACCTTTGTGGTGGCACGTCTAGCCACTATGCTAGTGGTCCACCCGACCCCTCTCCTACCTCTGCCATGTAACACCTCTACCTCCAACCTCTCCACCAATCCAATCACTCTACCTGATCTCGTGGTCACATCCACCTAACTCCTCTCCCCACCCGGATCTCTCCACCTCACCTTGGTATGGTTCCATGTACTTCTCTCACAAAAATCACAGCTCGTTTAGTGCTCTGTCATTTTCCAAAAAGTCAAAAGCATACAAATGAATCCATATTATATGGATTTTTCCTTTTTATATACCACCATCGACCTGACTGGCATCGGTTATACCTAAACCGAGATCAGTCCTATGCCCTAGCAAACCATGGTCGGTTATACCTAAACTGACATCAATCTTCTACCCTATTAGACCGCGATCGGCTTACCTAGACTATCACTGATTAAGTATGACTGAAATCGATTACTTTTCATACTCTTGTCCATACCCTTTCACCATTTCCAACCAACATTTACCCTTCCCCACCACTATTTGACCTTACGCACCCTTATCACAACCTACCCCCAAGCCTACATTACCTATACCTGTCCTTAATTGCATTTCGAGTCTTGTTATTTTACTCGTACCTCAGCCCTATATGTTCTGTGACCTAGCACATTGTTAGTGACATGTGAACTCATGTGCTCACTATACCTTATGACACTGTTACCCATGCCGTGACCTAGCTACATGGACCTAGAAAATTTTTAATGACCTGAAAACTTATGTGCTCTCTATACCTTGTGAAATTGTTACCCATGTTGTTTGACCTAATGACCATACCTTACCTATTTTCATGTTATTAATCCTGACCCAACCTGTGGTGTACTAGAATATACCTAAATGTTCCTAAACCTAACCTACATTGTGTTTCTACACCATATCTTATGCCTTGGATACTGGAATCACTTCAACCTTGTTTGGATAAACCTATCGACCTTGGATGATGTAGAGTTTGCAAGCTCTTCAACTTGGAACCATGTTGCAATTTATACCATGTGCTTAATTTGGACTACCACTACCTTTGACCCTAGCTCAATTAATTGTTTGCCTATTTTTGACCTCCACCCTTTTCCACATTCACCCACATCTACACTCCTTTTACCTACATCCACCCTTTATCAAACCACTCACCACTTCTGTTGTCCACCTCAACGGTTCCTAGTTTGAGGGGGATCACCTTCACCCAAACATGGGGCACCCAATTATTATTTTTGTCAGCATCGCTTACCAATACAACCTATGTGACAAAAAGGGGCAAATGTAGACACTTAAATTTGGTTACATTCCCATTAGCCCCTAAATGGATAACCAAACTTACACATGAGCACCTACCCATGGCCCTCTTTCACACCACATTAATAATTAATTTATTCATTTTAATTAAATTTAATACCCATCCTCACAATATCAATTATTTTATTACCTTAATTGACCTAATTTCCACCTCACTCTAGACCTATTCTTGGCATGTTTCCATAAAAAACAATAACTAAGTCTTACTTACCTTAATGAGCTAAGATTTGGTCTAACCCTAAAATCAATCCCTAAAATCTCTCTAACCACATTCCTACCCATTAGAAGGGAAGATTCTATTTTGATCCGTGACAACAAACCCAACTTGGCCCAAGAAATTAGAAAGATCTACCCATTTTAGTAAACCTAGGGAATCATGCCTAAACCGATGCCGACCAAGACATAATCGAGGTTGGTGACCATTTATTGACGTTAACAACCTTGTTGGAGAGGTTGGCATTTTTTTCTAAGAGGTTAGCACATTCTGAGAGTAAGAGGATGAAAAGAGAGTTACATGCAAGTAGAACCAGAGTCTTTCATGCACCCAGACATCCACAACCAACACTAGGAAAGATCTAGAGGTATTGCATCCACAAAATAATTCCAAGAAGCACTATTGTGGTACCAAACACCACTCTTCTGATCAACTAACATCACCATTCAGATATCAATCATGTACTATAGTAAGTATACCTTTTACCAGTATAGTTTATTTCAGTATAATAGCATTGTTATTTTTGTTATCAGTTTATAATTTACATGTTAATTTCCAATCTTCTACCCACTTGTAAACTCATCCATTCCTCTATCCAAACCACCAAATCACCCATTCTCACCTCCTACATCTCTCTGAGTATATCTAAGACCTTTTATGGATCTCCCATCCACCCTTCCATCTCTGTTTAGCTCCATTTGAATCCTCACAATCAGATCTTATTAAATTCCTTTCACCCTGACCTTACCGTCAGCAGTTTTCCACAACTTTCGTCGGTCCATTCTAAACCATTGTCAGTTATACCTAACCGATGTTATTTCCTATGTTTTGCACCTTTTACAATAATAGAGTTAACCTACCTTCTACACAGTGACCCAAACAACCCAGAACCAATCCCTGACCAATTCCAACACCTTGACAACTACCTACCCTTCAGATTTGACTATAACCTAGCATGTTGTATTAGATTTTCTTATTTTACTTAAATGAGATACCTAAATCATATCAGCTACAATAGGACTTTACTTATTTCTTACATTAAGTTATTTTAAATAGTAGATTGACAACCATCTAAGAAGTATCACACTTCCCAGAAATAGCATACACTAGGCAGTCCACTGTCATATATTATTTAACTATTCTTTTGTGGTCTTATTTTCTATTTCAGGTAGTTCCTCCTAGCCAAAAGAAATATCTCACAATCAGAATTGGATCAAGAAGTCAGAATGCGTGCAAAAACCATCAACCATCCCACTTAACAGGTATTCCTCCTATCCCTTACCCTTATTTGTTTCATCATTCAAAATTGTAAATAAAATGGTGAAACATTTTTGGCATGCCCGGTGGGACCCATAAGGGGTTATATTGAATTTTCTTCATTTCCAAGTGAAATTTGTGTGTCTATTTCCATTTAAAAGGCCTTCACATTAATCTTTTCTTTGATAATATTCTCTTCTTTCTAATTTCTCAAAAAGAAACATTTTTATTGGTGCATTTAAAAATGAATCATTCTTCTTTCTTGCTTTCTGCATTTAGTAAAAGAACATATTGCATTGCAAGCATTGACATGTGATTTGTCCTAAGAAGGTGTATTATTTTGACTATTATAAATTATGCTTTCCATGGATAAATTATTTCTCTGGTCTTGGATTCATTTTATCTGAAATGTTTTTTCTTCGCAAGGAATCCATTATGATGAGATAAGAAAGGTTGTAAATTGGTAATGTTGTTTGCAAAATTATCTCTTTATAATAACATAACCTTGATCAATTTCATTGATCTAAGGTAAGTTTTCAATCCTTCTTACCTGGTTTGCATGGTAAACTAACATTTAGAGGTTTGAAGGAAACAAAGGACTGAAATCTTGTATTTTTACAAATTCTTTTATCTTACTGGAAGTTCTTGCTTTACATTCTACTGTAAGAAGTATTCTCATATCTTCTTACTAATATCTCAAGGATGTTGAAGGGCATAAAGAGGATGGAGGTATTACTTCATGACTATTTAGGGTAATAACCTACAGTCCTAGATCTTTAAGATCTATCCTAATGGGATTCTAACCTAAGGTAAACTAGACCTACCTTATGTCTATGTTTACACTAATATTGTTGCATCCTAACCTAAGTTGGTATGTTTTTACAAAGTTGGGGATTTGGAAATAACCTAAGATAACTATAGGTTTATTTCATAAACTATTACCTAATGTTAAATAGGTATGGGGTAAGGTCTATCCTATGATGCGAAAATCTACCTAAGGCAATGTTTCTAAACCTAAGGTAAATAATTTCTAAACTAACCTAAGGTCATATCCTAAGCTAATGATACCTATCCTAAACTAATGCAAAGATTAGAAAGGGGACCTAAGGGGAGTTGCATTGGCAAATATGAGGTGGTGGTCGACGGTTTCTAAGTGATTTATTTGATTTGATTTTTGAATTTAAAAACATTAAGTACTATCATTTTGACAGAGGCATGGAAACTGGAGGTGATCCTAGTTGGCACCATATCTAAATTTAAACAATGCATGTTCTCTTTGAATTTAGAATCACCAATTTTAGATGGTGGTAGCGTGGAGATTTAGGCGGGATACTAGAAATTAATGAAATTTATTGTCATCATTTTTGGCAAGCAAACCACCATGGAAACCATGTGATTGGATTTTTTGGGAGTTGTTTATTATTTCATGCATTCCAATTTTTTTCTCTACATGGAGCTATCTGGTTCTTCAAACTAGCAATTCTATTTTTAGTTTTTTACGTTATTTTAAACTCCCTTGGAATATTTTCAATCTAATGGAAGTATATGAGGCATTTGAGAAGAAATTTTTTGGTTGTTGATTTCATTTGGAGAAGGAGGAGTTGTGAAGGCTTGATTGGAAATCTTATTCAAACTGACAGAAGCACTATCAATAATGATAGGATCTATCCATTAAGCTACTCTACTTTTCTGTAAGTGTCTTCATTAAAAACAACTTTTCTCTCTTGAGATAAATGGGTTTCTTTTAATTTCTATGAGGGTTATTTTGTTTCCTTGCTTGAATAATTTTCTATATTCTCTTATTGAGGAATCTCTGCTTGGGAAAGGAAATTCATTGAGTTGTTTTCCTATTTATTTGATGTTGAATCCCACCTTATATCTTGTGGTGATTTGAGTAATGAAGTGCATTCTGTGAATTTTTCTTATCTGATCAAAAATGGGTTTATCGAAATGATATGTGTCTTCAAGTTTTGAATCCAAGTTGTAGTTTGGGTTGTTAGAAGGTAAATGAAATACCCTTTGCTGTCACTTTCTTGGTTTTGTGGAAGTTATGTTACTCCTGCTAGAATTTGTATGAATATACATGCTTGGATTCAAAGTTGTATTAAACTAAATTTGTTGAGTGGAAATCCGTACATGCATGCCTTCTTCTTGAACTCACTGAATACTCTATCAGTTCTTTGGATTCGGTATTCGATGGAAGCTGGGAATTTATTGGGTTTTTATAATCTCTATTTTGTGGGTTCTCTTGTATGGAAATAATATTGAATGCTTTATTATTTCCTTTAAACTTTTCAGTTTAAAATTCGGTTGCTTGGATTAAGCTCTTTTATGGAACTATGGGATATTTTTTCTTGGGCCCTTAGATTTCGATGTTACTTTGTTGAGAATACTTGTGTGTGAAATCTATACTTCTTATCATATTTAAACTATGTTTTTTATTTAATTCTCGGAGGACTTAACTAAAGGATACAGTGATGAGGCCCTTTCGGTTGAGGACATTTTGATAGTCAACTCATTTGAGTCGATATAGGGGTCATTCTTGTAGTCTCGTTTGATATTTCATTAAGTCGATCATGTTGTCTACTTCCCAGTTTGAATTATAAGTTGTTGATTTTGACTACCTGTTCCTTATCTTGGTTAAGAACTGGGTAAATTATTGGAGTAAACTTGTTAAAATATAACTATTGTAATATTCATGGTAATTTGTTGAATGGGTATTCAACTTTTGGAGATAACAGTTACTTAATCTGGAACTAACCAAATTGGCTTAGTCTGATAGATTTTCTAGATCTTTTTGGGTGTTGTAAATAAAATAATGTCTTGTCAATTTCTTATATGTGTACAGTTAATTCTGTCCATGGAATTGAAACGAAAGGAATTTCATCATTTCTATTAGTTGACTTGAGCACATGTTGCTAAGCTCTTGTTGACCTTTTGTTTACCATCTTCTTGAAATCTAATCTTGATGGATTCTTCTTTGTAGATTCTATTAAGGTTTTCTTCCGACTCCGAATAGTTATGATTATGAGTCAATCATTCCACCATTTAATCTTTAGTTGGAAGAAAAGAAAAATCTTGGTTTGCATGACTGTAACTTTGTCAATTTTTGAATGTCTAAATCTCTATTGAAGACTGTTATTTCACTGTATGGAAATTAACAACTTTCGGTTAATGCACCTCCTTTTTTATATGGGTACCATATCACTGTCATTGGTTGTCCATGATGGGAAACCATTTCTTAAATATATTTCAACCACAACAGTCGCACTTTCTTTTGATCTCTTCTTATATTTGTTTTCTTTTATCAACGGAGTTTGGGAATGTAGTGAATGGGGTCTGCATTGTCCTTTGGGACCTTCTTCCCATGTAATAGAATGTCAGGAATTACCTTCTGATTATGAAATTTGACTCCTTCTCTTTCAGACTCTGAAGTGAATTCCTGACAACTTCCCCTTTGGAAATAATATGAGGTTATGGGTTGTGTTTTCTTTTTTGATGTTGTGTATGGGTATTTGGGCTAACCTAGAATTATAAAGGAAGCTCTTACTATTTCATCATAGTCAGTCCTCCTTCTTTTGGGTATATCTTTTCATTAATATTTATTTGGTTCATATTGCACTATTTTCTTTAATGCCTTTAGTATTCGTCATTGCTACATTCTTGTTCTCCATGAACTTGTGTTAAAGGATTTTAATATTTATGAGATGAATACTAATGTGAGATGTTGTGCATTGAGTAAATTATATCTTAATGTTGATATATGGCTCTAACTTAATAAATTAGGCTATTCCTTGGATTTTGGATTAGGATTGCCACGTATGATGTGTGAGGACTCTTATTTACATTTGTACTTCAAATTAAGATGAATTGTGAAGGAAATAATTAGAAGATACTTTTATTTTGATATGGATAAGTGTATTGAATGGATACATTATTTATCTAGTAACATGTTGTCAGATTGTTGATTACATTATGACATTTCCTTGAATTTTATTCAAATTGATTAATGTTGTCTTCTTTTATGGTTTTTTTTACTATAATTTATTTGTCTACTTGACCCCTTTATTTCATTAAAGAAGAGTTCGTTTAATGAAACAGTTAGTTTGAAAGCATTTAATTTTAATGCTTAGTGCTTATCATGCTCAGTTAAATGAAATGACCCGTGCTAGCAATTTTTGTAGATGGACTTTGTAATTTATAAAGGCAGGCAATAAATTTTATGATGTATTGGGTTGATTAAAAGTTCTGGACCATTTATAGAGAATTTTTATTTATTATTGAAATGTACTAGAAGGAAGAAAATTTTTATTCCTAAATGATCTTGATGTTGTTGACATGAAATATGTTAGTAATGCATAGTCTTGTAAGATGAGTATTTGATTTAGATGAATTGAAAAGACTAAAGTTACTTAATATTGATTAATTCTATTCTCTTGTTCAAAATAATAAGGAAATTTGTAATCATATCCTTGATGTTGTCATTCATATCTGATTGGATCCGTATTTCTAATGTCATTGAATTGGCTAGATGAATGGGAATTAGTAAAATTTACCTTACTTTAATGTAACTTATGAATTTTTATGTATTGACATTCTTTACTTAATCTTGTATGGTTGATTATTGATGTTATGAACATATAGTTATAATATCATGATGTGTGAATTGGATATGTGATATAATAAATCCTAATACTTAACCATAATGTGGAAGGTTCTCCTCTTCTGAAAAGGGTACAAAATAAATGAATGATGTATGAGTTTGATAACCATTTAGACTTCATATTTATGAAGTCTTTTATAACAAAACCTGTTTTGGTTCTTATACATTCCTTAAATGGTTGAGACACATTAATTAAATCTTATGATAGATGTTGTTTCTTTGTTTTCTATTAATTGCATGTTAAGAAAAAGTTAATGAACATAAAAGTAACCATAGGTAATGAGGTTTCTTATTACTTCATAAAATATATTAAAGATGGAAATACTTAAGGATTGTTGGGATTAGGGTTATGTAGGGTTTTTGTGATTGGAATTTTAATGCAATGGTAATTAAGTGGTTATAATCTCTTGAGGTGTGTAAGTCATGATGAAGTAGTTTTATCTGGATGTTGGCACATTCTAACTATAAAACTATGCCTTCGTGAAGACTTGAGTCTTCATGAGGATATAGTGTTGTAGTTGACATGTTGTAACACCCTTCAACATTGGTTCATCAAGACCTACTCAAATCTAGACTTGCTCTTAGTTTCTCTCTAGATCAGGCTAAGGATATGATTTTTCATAGGTAGTGACTCTCTATGGTTTAGGGTTAACTTGGCACATTCAGTTGACTTAGGTAAAATGAGTATGCCCATTTACCCTAGGTCATCATGAGTGGTTCTCTATACCAGATTATATCAATAACCTAGGTTAGGGTCAAACCTTAGACAAGCGAACTGACTGATAGTCAGTGAAGACCATTCTAGATAGTAGATGAGTGGGGTGAAGGATGTATTCCAATTAGATGAGTATGTCATCTAGGAATAGTAACACTAATAGTATGTTGGAAATCTTTGGCCAAAGTATCACAAGCTGTTGGTTACGTTGTCTTATGTCACCTAGTTTGATTAAATGTGATTTCAGATGAATATGGTAACAAATATTCAGATAGATTTCTTAAACAGAACACTTAATACCCAGAACAGGGTAAGATAACCAAGTATACATAGTATACCCATAGTATAAAATACTTAAGTTAACATGAGAGATCGGTTGTTAACCAAGTCATGAAATGAGATATCGGTAGCTCACTAACTCATTTAAAACTACATATGGTTATTTTTTATGAAATTGATTGGCATGGAATGTGTTTTCTAAGTTATGATTATTTAGAATAGATAATATTATGTATAACTTTTTTTCACTTGTTTCTAAAGTCTTAAAATGGGAATGTTACATCTTGGTATCAGAGCTAAAGGGTACAACTCTTGGACCTATTGTGTCCATAATATGATAAAACTCAAATTTTCTTGTTAACAGAAAATGGTTAGAATAAGAGGAAATGCTGCAAATAACCCACCACCTGGTGGAGAAGCAGTAACTGCCCGAAAAATCGATAAGATCCTTGCTGCCCTATTTGACACAAGAGATTGTTTGACTGTAATTTAACATCAAGTAATGGGAAATGAGGAGGAAGCAGATGTTGGTAATAATAATCAGCCACCTCTTGTGGAAAATGCCAATTTTGAGAAATTTGGGTGTTGAGAATAACAATGTAAACATGCTTGATCAACCATAAAATAAAAAGGCAAGGCTAATAGTTGAACTCACTAATGACATCAAAAGAATAAGTCCACCTAATTTTTATGGAACCACATTCGGAGATGGAGCTAAGAATTGGCTCAGTGAAATGGAGAAGTACTTTGCAATAAGGAATTTCTCATAGGAAACAAAGGCAATATGGGGAGCATATCAGATTTCCCATGAAGCATCTTCATAGTGGGATAGCCGTAAGGCTGATTTGAACGTCAATGAAACTAATATTACTTGGGATCAATTTAAAAGTTATTTTAGGCAACGATAGCTGCCAAAAATTTACTATGATAAAAAAATGACTAAATTTCAAAACTTAACACAAGGAAAATTAATAGTAACAGAGTACTGGGAGCGGTTTACTAAACTCCTTAAGTATGTACCTCAGTATCGAACTGACGAGAAGTTTAGGATACAAAAATTTATTATGGAATTAAATCCCATTAAAGTGGGAGAGGTATATGTTCACAGCCCAACCACTATGGAAGGGTTTGTTAAAAAAGTCATAAGGAAAGAACATAAATTAAAGAAAATTTTTGCTCATAAGGAGGAAGTAAGAATGAAAGTTCTAAACTCCTATTCATCATCTCTGGCACCTAAGAAAGGACCATGGAAGAAGATTGGTATGAAAAATAAGTTCTCTGCTAATAATAAGAAGAAAACATCAACAAATAAGCCTGCTGCTAATGTAGACAATAACTTTGTCAAGAACAATAATAATGGACATAAGTCTTATGGAGGTCAGAATGATAAGTTTAAGGTTGAGAATAAATTTGAGCCTAAAGAGGGAAATGTAGGAGGTTGTTACAATTGTGGCAAGGATAATTATGTGAACTAATGTCCTTTGAAAAAGGATGACTGTAATCAGCAGCACAAGATACACACTGCAGTAGCTGACAAATAAGCCGAAAAGTAAGTCACACCCATATAAGTTTCGGGTAAGTTATTTGGCATACCTGTAACTATTATTTTTGATATGGGAACTATTGAATTTTTTATTTCTATTAAATTAGCATCGAAATTAAAAAGAAAAGATCTAAAAATGGATAAATCATGGGCTATACATTATGGGAATAGTGTTGTTCATACAGTTAGTGTTTCACTCAGAATGTTTCAGCTTCTGGGAATAGAGTTACTTCTATCCTTTCATTCCTTTTAGAAACATATAAGGTTAGGGCTAGGAGGAATACCTGTTGAATGTCGAGATGGTGTGCGCGTACCGTAGAGAAAGATCAAGTTGACTGCGAAGAACTCCTTTTTGTCTTGGAAGGACTACCTGCAAATAAGAACACAAGACCACAAGATTTTGATTAGACGATAAATGAGGGAACTGCCTTGGGCCCAGGAAATATAAAACTTCCTTTCGAAGGTGGTCAGTTCCCCTGCTAATATGAATTAACACCAAAAACTGTAAAATATCAATTAAATTGCTTCGTTGAGACGGGTAGGGGAAAGGCTGATTTCTGGTTTTGAGTCACAATAACCGATACCGGTTGCTGATAACCGATATCGATATGGTCTAGGATCTGTAGGTTGGTTGTTTTATGGGGTGGTTGTGTCGTAGGGTAACGGTGTTGTTGGTAAGGCTGGTATATGAGTGATATTAGGTAATGAGATGGTGAGAGGTAAATGAATGATAGTTAGATGCAATGACACGTTGGGTAGTGGATCTAGGAATGGATTTATGGGGACTGTGATTCAAAAAGTCTAAGAAATGTTATTAAAGAGGACATGCAAGATGTAACTTACTGGTTATTGACGAAGATGCAGGTCCAGGAACTCTGATGACAAAGGCAGAACTTAGGTAAGATGGCTTGACACACAGAAGATGAGAGATCTCCCTCCCGATGATCAGCTGAGTATCACAGGTTTCTGGCTATTCCGTTGCAGTTTTGGGCTTGATCTCCTTTGCTGCAAACTCTTCTGGTTTCTTCACTCAGTCTCTGCTCGGCCAAGTAAAGATCCGGATTCTCTTGATCGCTCCTGCTGATCTCTGTTGATCCAAAAATCCTTCCACCTTTGTTTTTGGTTTGGGGAGCCCATTTACAGGGAACCGATGGCGGTTACGTAACCGACGGTGGTCGAGTAGGAACCGGTATCGGTTAGGAAAAAGCAGGCTATTTTTAGTAAAATCACCCACTTTCCCTGCTTTTCTCCCGAGAGATTAGTTGCGGGCTTGGTCAAGTGACTAGAAGGTCGGTTTTGGGTGCGAGAAAGGGGTCATTAGTCATGGGTGTAGGTGTGGACCAAGTTATAGGTCTTAATTAGGTTAGTTTAGGGTTAGGACTAGGTCATGATGAGGTGGCAAAATGAGGTGGCAGGTAAGGTGATGTGGATTTATCAATTACAAGGTAATTAATAAATAATTGTGTAAGGTTTAGGTGATGAGGTTAGGTTGCGAAATGAGATGCGGGTCACAAGGGGTCGTAAGACACAAATTTGGTGTCTACATTAGCCCCTTATTGTCGTGTAGCTTGTTTTGTAAAGCTGCACGGACAATAATATGAAGTGGTTTCCCCTGTTAAGGGTATAGGTAATCCCCCTCAAATCTATCACAGATTGAGAGAACTTGAAATCAGGGATAGGGTTGATAAAGGGTAAATGGTGTAGAGATGATGGGGAGAAGGTGGGGTAAGTCCAAGGAAGCAGACGCACGTTGAAATGCAATAGTGCGACTAGGGTACATGATTTGATGAGCAAACCAACAATGCATAGGCAAAGGTCGATAGTTTATCCAAACAAGGGTGATATAATCCTGGTATCCAAGGCATAGGAAGTAGCTCTAGGGTATATAACAGGTAAGGTTACAGGAACGTTTAGGCATGTTCGGCAGTACCAAATGGTTGGTTTGGTTGAGATAAACGTCACGGTCTAGGGTCTAGGCAAAGTTGGTCGACAGATCAAGTCAGAGGACCCTAATCATGCTAAAACACGAACAGGTGAGCTCGATGGAACAAAAAGCTACATGATGGGTGGATAAAAGTGTATGTTGTTGATGTTGGGTAAGGTATTGAAGTGATACGGCCGGTGGGTCGGGCCAAGTTGTTGGGTTACGGCCTTGGGTCGGGCCGGATGGGTAGGTTGAGGCCTTGGGTCGGGCCGGATAGGTTAGGTTGAGGCCTTGGGTCGGGCCGGATAGGTAGGTTGAGGCCTTGGGTCGGGCCAAGTTGTTGGGTTGCGGCCTTGGGTCGGGCCAAATGGTTAGGGTGAGGCGCTTGGGTCGGGCCGGATAGGTAGGTTGGAGGGCCTTGGGTCGAGCCAATGGGTTGGGTGGAGGCCTTGGGTCGGGCCGGATAGGGTAGGGGTGAGGCCTTGGGTCGGGCCAAGTGGTTGGGTGGCAGGGCCTTGGGTCGGGCCAAAATGGTTAGGGTGAGGCCTTGGGTCGGGCCAAATGGTTGGGGTTGCGGCCTTGGGTCAGGCCGGAGTGGTTGGTTGTGGCCTTGGGTCGGGCCGGTGAAGTCAAAAATGGCTAAAGAGCAATGGAGCATATAGGCGATGTGGTAAAGAGGCAATGTGGTGGGAAAGGGAAAGTAGTGAATAAGGGCAAAAAGTTGGGTAAAAAAGGACAAAACTGATATCGGTTATCTATGACCGGTACCGGTTAGATAACCGACGCCGGTTCCTTAGGGCATGATTTGACCGGTATCGGTTCTATGTTAAAAACCTATAAAAAGAAAAAATACGGCCTGTCATTGTCACTTTGTCAATTTGGAAACCAAATTAAAGTTGTCTGAGGTGGAATATTGATATTGGTGTATTTGTTGGCTGAGGTGGCACTAGTTGAGTGGAGAAGTGAGGTGATTGGTGGGCCCGAGTGAGGAGGAGGCAGGTAGTTGATTGGTTGAGGACCCAGAAGAGGACATTTGGAGCCATGGCACAGCCAGGAGGAGTATGGAGGAAGCTGGACCAGCTGGATCACCTCCACCCATGCCACCACGACGACGGGTCGTATAAGTTCGATATGTTACATTGTGAGATGTTATTAAGCTAGATCAGTGGTTTGCGGTACCAATGTAGCATGTTTTCAGGTACCTAATTAGAAAACGGAAATAATTTGGCGGAGAGGCGTCGATAGGTGAAATCAGCGAGGCATCTAGGTGGGTCGGGATGAATCGTGAGGGTGTAAGTAAATGGGTTATAGAGGTAGAAGAATAAATGTAGGTTGCCGACCTGTGTGTCGATGATAGAGAAGATGTCATTTGTTTAACATCTAAATAAACACTGAATATTCAGGTATGTTGATTTGAGTTATGATAATAATAAGAATGTTTGCGTTGTGATTTTTGGTGTTTTGAAAAAGGATAAAGAGGAATGTGATTAAATAGAAATACACAAAAATATTTATATTTACTACACATGATAGGTTATGGTAGGGGATGGTCGAGCTAACCTTGGGAGACCCCATGTCTCCGAAGTGCTGCCTACATAGCCCATTGCACAAAGCAAGGAGGGGCCTCAGACCGATGTAGTTCTCCCTTAGGACCAGGGAGAGGTGAATTTAGGCAATTTGGTATGGTTCAGGCAATTGGTTGGTTGGTAAAAGTATTGATATTAATATTGGTAAGGTAAGGTTGAGGGTGTTGGTAACGAATTGGTAATGTTGTAAAAGGTATAAGGGAAGCAGAAAGTTAGCCTACCCAAGTAGAAGGGAACCATGTCCTGATTAAGATCAACACACAATCCTAGATACGAGGCAAAGAGGAAAGAGTGCTCCGTAGGTAAAAAGAGCTAAACAAACCACACAACGTAGAACGAGCTTGAAGCCCTAGGTACCGTGCATAGACGAGAAGTCAATAGGTGAAAAGAGTTGTATGATCACAATATATCGGGTGTACGTCACGTCCCTTGAGTTGAAACAAATGGTGAGGTGAGGTGGATGATATAACGGAGGTACAGAGAACTTGTTACAAAGCGAGTGTTCTGACGAAAGAGAACCTACCCTAAATAGACAAGTCCATGACTCAAAAGTTCTTTTGAATGAGGCTTTTATTTTACTGAATATAGACTGATCGATGTGGGAAGTCTACAAGGGATATTGATTGTACTATTCTTGAGGTCTTCACAAAGCTGATCAATGCGAGAAGCTTCTGATAAAGGCTGACTGTGTATAGCTGTCCTTCGAGGGAGCAGTCTATTTATAGTAGCAGATATGATTTTAGTGCATAGCTGTCCTTCGGGGGAGCAGTCTATATATAATAGCAGCAATAGTTTGGCCTATAGCTATCCTTCAAGGGAGCAGTCTATATATAAGGTAGATAGCTAGATGTCCTTTTGACGTGAAGCATCTAGTTTTTGTAGGAAGTTTGACTCAAGAAAATCCCATAAGAATACGGCTTATTTTAATACTTTGAAGTCATGGACTAGACTAAAAAGGGAAGGCATTGCTGAGGTGAAGTGAGAATCAAACTATGTGAGCTTGATTTTTATTATGAGGTGTAGGGAACAAAGTGTATGTGGTGGTAAGTGGGCTCAAGGGACGAGCGGCAGGTAGATAAGAAGTGATATAACACTAAATTCAACAGTAGAATGGTCGAAGATGCAAGGCATTAAGGGGTTCAGGCTCAGGTTTACCATTAAGCGAAGCTAAACGATAAGTGCCTGATCCATAAGTGTGAGTGATTATATAAGGCCCCATCCAATTAGGAGTAAATTTTCCATGTTTGCTCTTTTCTAGTTTGGTTACATGTTGATTCTCTTTGAGGACAAGATCACCAACCTTAAAGGTACGCTCATGAAGTCGCTTATCATAAGCACGCTTGATACATTTTTGATAGAATTTGGAGGTGATCAAGAGCTGTAAGACGACGCTCGTCAAGAAGCTCCAATTAGGCTAATTACTCTTGGCGGAAATCATCGTTGGTGAGAATATCCTGAAGAGATATTCTAAGGGAGGGTATTTGTACTTCAAGAGGTAGGACAGCCTCGGTACCATATACCAAAGAAAAAGGTGTGACATTAGTGGAGGTACGAATGTTAGTACGATAAGCCCAAAGGGCAAAGGGAATGTGATCACGCCAATTTCTTCCAGATTCATTGACAACTTTCATGAGGATTTTGGTTAGGGTTTTATTAGAGGATTCAGCTTATCCATTTGCTTGTGGATAGTAGGGTGATGAGAAGCTGAGTTTGATACCAAAGTTGTCGCAAAGGTCATGCAACAACTTGTTTTTGAAAGATTTTCCATTATCTGTTATCAGGCGATGAGGAACGTACCAAAACGACAGATAATGTGGTGGTTAATGAACTCTACATTTTTTTCTTTTTTAGTTGAAATGAGTGGAATAGCCTCCACCCATTTTTTGTAATATTCGGTTGCTGTGATAATCCATCGTTGATGTTGCGAAGAGGATGGATGAATCTCACCAATAAGGTCTAAACCCCATTGTGAGAAAGGCCAAATATCTCGGGTGACCTGTAACGGGTGGCTAGGAGTATGTTGAAGGTTGGCATGTTGTTGACACATAACACAACGCTTAACATATTCGTAGCAGTCATTATTGATAGTAGGCCAATAATAACCTAGGCAGAGGATTCGTTTAGCCATGGTAAGGCTGCTAAAATGTCCACCACAAATCCCATCGTGGACTTGTTGGATGGCATAGGTGACCTCCGCGCCAGTTAGGCAGTTGAAGGAGGATGCCGTCAAAGCCATGTTTATAGAGGAGTCCCCCCATAACAACATAACGAGAAACGCGTTTAAGAAACGCACATTTTCCGGTACTAGTAATGTCAGATGGGAGAAAAGAGGTTGTAAGGTAGTCGTGAAATTGGTGATACCAGGTATCCTGTGAATTAACAGACACATTATTTATCGTAGAAACAACTGAGGCTGAATAAGATGGGGTAAAGAGTTGTTGGAACAAGACGAAAATGTCAGAGTCAATTAATGAAGCTGGAATTTGTGAGGCTAATCAAGCCATAGTATCCACAAATTTGTTAGTGGAGCGGGGAATGGTTTGGATAGAATAACGAATAAATAAGGCTAGAAGTGAATCCACGTAGTGTTTGTACTTTTGAAGTTCCTCATTTTTGCATTCGTAGAAGCCCATAACTTGATTGACTACCAATTAAGAGTCGCCAAAAATATTGATAGATTTGATACCTAAGTGTAATGCAACTTGGAGACCCAGAACAAGGGCCTCGTATTCCGCTGTATTATTAGTGCAAGGGAAATCGAGTCGGAATGAGTGAGGCATAGGCTCAGCGTCGAGAGGAATGAGAACAACGCCAGCTCCTCCGCCATGCTGGCATTTGGATCCATCGAAGAAGAGGGTCATTGGATACGACTCCTCCCTGAGTGAAAGAGTGGCGATGAGTTCGTCGGGGAATGTAAAATTGGTAAATTGTTCCCCTGGTAAAGGGGCTTCCGCAAGTTGGTCTGCGATGGTTTGTCCTTTGATTGATTTCTGGTGGACAAACTCAAGGTCGAGGTCGGCGAGGAGCATGAGCCATCTGAGTGATGCGTTGGTTTAGATGAGGTTTGGCATACATGTAATGGATGGGGTCCGTGTTGGTGATGACGAAAGTTTTGTGATTCAGAAGGTAGTGTCGGAGTTTGGTAGCCACGAATGATAGGGCTAGGCATAACTTTTCTACATGTGTATACCTAGTCTCATATTCCACCAAAGTACGACTTATATAATAAACGGCTTATTCTCGATTCTCAGAGTCACGATGTGTAAGCATGGCCCCTACAGCGTGGTCAGTGGCGGAAAGGTAAAGATAGAAAGGGCGGTCGTCCTGGGGTGGGATAAACATGGGTGGCTGCAAGAGATAAGCTTTGAGAGCCTTAAAGGCTTGGTGGCACTCTTCACTCCATTGAAATTCAATGTCTTTTTTAAGGAGGTGATGGAAAGGTTGACATCGATTCGAGAGTTGGGAGATGAAACGTCTGATAGATTGGAGCTTACCTTGTAAACTATACAATTGTTTAAGATTAGTAGGTGGGGGCATTTCTAGAATAGCTTTGAGTTTAGATGGGTCGACCTCAATGCCACGCAGAGAGACAATAAAGCCAAGAAGTTTTCCCGAAAGGACACCAAAGACACATTTCTTTGGTTGAAGACGGACAAAATATTGTAACAGGCGATCAAAAATAAAGGTTAAAAAATCGAGATGTTCACTGCGATGTTTAGATTTGCCAAGAAGATCATCGACGTAATCTTCAAGGATAGTGTGCATAATGTCATGAAAAATGTAAGTCATAGCCTGCTGATAGGTAGCACCAGCATTCTTAAGGCCAAACGGCATGACACGATAACAGAAGGTTCCCCAAGGAGTTATGAAAGCGCAATTTTATGTTGATCGACCCTGGTGCTACCAAAATTTGATTGTATCCTGAAAAGCCATCCATGAGAGAAAGCATTTCATGGCCCGCAGTGAGATCAACAAGTTGATCAATACTTGGGAGGGGGAAGTCATCTTTGGGGAAAGTGAGGTTAAGGTCTCTGGAAATCCATGCATATCCGAAGTCCCCCCGTTGCTTTAGTGACAGGTACGATGTTAGAAATCCATTGAGGATAGTCGATAGGCAAAATGAAGGACACAAAAAGGATTTGTTGAAGCTCTTCTTTGACCAAGAGGGCAATGTGTGGATGCATTTTTCTGAGTTTTTGTTTCACTGGTTTGGAATCGGGGTTTCAGGGTGATGTTATGGATGGCAATGGTCAGGATCAATTCATGGCATGTCAGCGTAGGACCAACCGAAAGCTTGGTTGCGGGTACGGAAAAAGGTAGTAAAGGCGACTTGTTCTGATGTGTTAAGGGATTGTCCAATCTTCACAATGTGAGGATCCTTCTCCGTGTGGATGTTGATTTCTATAGTCGACTCATTCAACATGGTTTGAGTTTCAGACGGTAAGGTGCGTTGAATATAGGAGTCGTCCGCCCCAAGGTAAGTGAGGATGGAGTCGTCATCCTGGCACTCAACAATGTTAATCGAAGGCGAATCCTCTTCGATCATGTCTGGATACAGAAGGGGAAGAGAAGATGGGTCCTCATTATCGCGTTGATAAGTGAGAGGACCTATGAAGATAGAATTTATGAAAAAAAAAAGTTAGGAGGGATAGATTCAGGTTTTATCGACTCTGTGGGTGATGATGGCAAAAGTGGGTGATGATGGTTCGGTAGGGGTGACGTTGTCTGTCTTCCAGGATACAGCTGACACGAGGTGTCTCCTGATGTAGGTGTTTCAGGAAAATTTGAGACCACTGCGATCATTGTGCTTGCGTGTAGTCACGGGAATGAGTGTATGTCGGCCTTGTTCATAAAGACCAAAACCAAAGCCTTTCCAAGCATAGAGAGTTAAGAAGGTGAGGGCGAAACGACGATTTGTCAAGTATTAAAAATCGGATTGGAAGGGAACCATACCAAGAGGAGGTTCAGGGGTAATGGAGGATGCGTCAACACCCCCATACGTTAGGTTGGTACGGCAATGGGGTGGTCTGTAAGAGATTACCTCCCCCACGCGACGGTCATAGGTGGGATGTGCATGTACCTGTATCCGTACTCCTGCGGGGTATGGAAAGAACTAACGTTATACAGGCGGATACTCCCCTAGCGTAAGGCGTTGAAAAACATCTACTAAGGGGTCGGTGGTTGGGATGTTATCTGCGGGAAAGGAAGTGGTATTTGTGCGACAGCGGTTTCATTTGAAGGTTGAAGGTGCGGTTGAGGTGGATAATCGAGGCACAGTTGAAGAGGATGGTTGGGTTGGATGAATGGGTGTCTTGACTGGTATAAGTACATCATTAGGGTGATATAACATATTACAGGTTTTGAAGGGGGGAGGGTCAGCTTTTACGGTGTAGGACTTCCCTTCGTACTCAAATTTTATGCATCTATGTAAGGTGGAGGGCACACATCCCATAGCCTGGATCCAAGGGCGGCCTAACAATATATTGTATTGGAAACTCTCCCTCAAGGACATAGAAGAGTTTGGGTAAAGTACGTGGTCCTACACGAATGTTAAGGATCATGGTGCCTAAAGTAGAAGTAATATCATCATTGAATGATCGCAACATGATGGGGTTGGCACACATGCAACTAGAAGGAATATTCATTTATTGGAAGGATTTTTAAAGAGATGATGTTTAGGCTAGTGCCCCCGTCAATCATAACACGACGTACCCGGATATCCCGAACGTACGCTGAGATGAAAAGAGCAGGGTCAGGATCTTCGGCACCAAAGTCGATAATTTCATCTTCGGAGAAACTGACAGCAGCAGCTTGCTGTACAGAGACAGAAGTGGTTGGGGCAGATAGATTGTTTGGTGAGTGAAGCAACGTGATTGGGTGTTAGAATAGAGGTAACAGGCAATGTTTCATTAGGTAAAAACCTCTATCCCTTGAAGGATTTCAACGAGAGCTTGTCGAATGAGATTCAGAAGTCTGAATTAGATCATAAAATGTCATTTTTATGGGCGATTGGTGCAGCTGTTTGATCATAGCTTCGGTGGGAAACTGCCATTAGAGACGGGATAAGGTGGGTCCACGAACAACCACTTTAGGGCGGTGGTGCGATCGGGATGGTTGAAGGAGAAAGAGATGCCGCAGGTGTGTTTTCTTTTGCTTTCCCATTGTTTTTCTGCCCTCGAGTAGCAACACTAATCATATTGATCTCGTAGACCTACGAGAGGATGAAGATGGCAGGGATAGGTCATGGTTTTCGAGAGGTGGGGCTGTAATGATGATAGATCTTGGTGAGGCGGGGATAGGTGGCAGAGGAGAGTGAATTGAAGCTAAAGGTCTCTCCCTTCGTAAGTTGTCTTTCTTAACCTTTCTATCTGGGAGAGGTGACTAACGAAGGATGGATTTTAAAGCTTTGCATCCCTCCACATCATGTCCTGGTGTGCGGTGATAGGCACAGATTTTAGACTCATCATAACCTATAGGTCGAGGTTTAGACGGGTCATAAGGTCTAAGTGGAGGTAGGGAAATGGTCGCATTCTCTACCAACATAGCAAGGATTTTGGCGTAAGATCCTTTGAGTCGGTCAAAATCGGAGGAGGATGAGGGTATTGGTTGTGCGGGTTTTGGTAATGTTTGGGCATGGTTGGTTCATACGGGCGGTGGTTTAGCCAAGGGGTGTTGACACGTGGTTTTCACTAAATGTGGTTTCTTTGGCGCAGGAGCTACGTTCAGCTGGTTAGATGATGAGTCTACAGATGATGTGGTATCAGAAAACAACCACGGGGAAATAGGAGTGACCGAAAACAAATCTTTTGATGATGGAATTTGTTTAGGGTTGATAGGTGGATAGGATACGCGGGGTGACGGTGTTGCTATACCCTTGGATTTCTGTATGGGCGCAGAAGGCATAGGTTGCTTTAAAGAAAACGCAGGAGGTATGATATATTGATGTAAGGTAGAGGAATGGGGTCCCAATATGGAAGGTAGGTGTGACGATGATGGTTTTAGTTGTGATAGAGGCATAGGTTGAGGAGATTGAGTCTGTCTCCTAATGGGGTGGACAGCTTTATTTTTAGATAAATCAAGCTGCTTAGGTGGGTGTGTTAGACTAGGTATGGGTGAGGTCCCAAGCGTAGGGGAAGATTTGGCTAAGTTAATAGAAGTGTATGAGGTATTTGGTAGAGATGAGGGGGGTGAAGGTGAGAATATGGGCATTTTAAGCTTCTGTAAACACTTCGGGTATATGGTGGAGGCATCAGGATCAGTCATTTGCATTTGAGTAGAATACGACATACTCAAACGTTTCCATAGGACCTGTCTATCTTCTATGGAATGATAGTTCTCACGTGTGAATAGGATCTTTTGTACGGAAGAAAGACAGGTTGTGATTCCAGTCCACTGTGGGTGTGATACAGGGGGTAGATGAGGCACTGTATCAATAGATGTTAAGAGGTCGACTGGTTGTTGAAAAGATTTAGGTGATGAAGGACTAATAGGTAGGAGGGCGTGTTTGAGAGGATCTGTCATATTTAAAGAATATGGTGATGTCGGTTCAAGAGGTTTCTCATGTAAGGATGACAAAAGAAGTGGCGAGCCTTCCTCTTGTATAGCAAGAATGGTAGAAGGAGACGTCTGGGAAATAGATAAATTAGATAACATCCGCTCACAATCTTACAAGGACGTGGTGTAAGAAGGCTCATTTGTGAGAAGGGAACTCTGGGCAGCTAATTCCTTGATGGGTAAAGGAACGGCAAGGATTACAGTTTGTCTTGATGGCGAGGAAGGGGGTTCGGTTTCCTGCGCTAGTGAAGAGGCTTGATTGATAATTTGTTCGATAGAGGTCTTTGGCTGGGAATCGAAGACTGCATGGATCTTATGAACACTCTCCTCGACTAAGATATCTTGATTTAGATTACTGTTAGAAGAATGATTCGGGAATGGTTTGTTGAATATTTTCAAATTTCGGTTAGCAGGGGCGTTAGGATTATCGAGGGCTATATCCCCCACATCAACCATTTCCTGCACTATGTTTTTCAACATCTTGCAGTTCTCATGACTGTGTCCCTTCATATGGTGGAAGTTACAGAAGTCATTTTCTTTGTACTAGGAAGGTATGGTGCGAGTGGAATCAAACCTGGAATGAGGTTTAACAGGAGGTAAGGTAATGGCTCCTGCTTTGAGCAATTTTTCCAATATCACACCATATGTTTCTCCGAAGGGAGTATAGTTGATGGGTTCTGCTTTATACTTATAGGTGTTTTTTGGTAGGGTATTAGACGGTGGTTGGGATTTGACCATCACCGCGTGCACGGCCCCTTTTGATTTCGAAGAAGTGGATGTGTGAGGAGGGGTGGTGTTTGGCTTCTTGGTAGAATCTGGAGTTCGGAAATTGGGGTTTTTGTTGCGCAACCACAATTTCTGTTCTTCTAAGGCTCGAATTTCTAATTTCCGAGCCATGGTAAAGGTCTCATCAAATGTACGGAAAGTTTGAATTTGGAGGGTAGGAGAGATGTGCTTAGCGCAGGCCCACGTAAAAAGTTTGATAAGTTCAGCCTGAGGCAAGGCATATGTAAGTTGGTTGATAAGGCCACGCCATCATCCAATGAAATCTGTGATAGATTCGTCTTCGAATTGTCGGATGGCATAAAGGTCGGTGATAGATACTTTCTTGGCAATGTTAATGGAGAAATGATCCAAGAAAGATTGGGCTAGTTGGTTAAAAGAGAAGATTGAGTGCTGGGTTAAAGCACTGTACCACTCCAAGGCGGGTCCTGATAAGGACATGGGAAAGGTGCGGAGTAACAAGGCATCATCATGAGTAATCAAATAACAAGCATGTCTAAATGATCGCAAGTGTTGTTGAGGGTCCTCCTTACTGTTAAAACGGGTAAATTTTGGTAATTCCCATTGAGGAGGATATGAATGAAGGGGGACAGAAGGGTGAATAGGCTCCCAACAAAATTGCTCGTATGTCAAGGCGCTACGACTTCCTGAAACAGAAGCCTCTAGATTATGCATTTTGTCCATCATTTGTTTGATGAAATCTGTGGTTGGATGAGATGAGGGTGCGGTTGTGGTAAACGGAGGCAAATTGGGCTAAGGGCCTCCGCTAGACAATGGTGGGGTTAAGTGTTGATAAGGTATGGAGGATGAATATGTTGAGGCGACTGAATAGGGATGTCCCATATAGGATGTTGAGGTCACTGGATACGTGTATGGGAATGAAAAGGTAGGCGGAGCTTGAGAAGGAAAACCCGTGTGGATATGTGGCAGAGAGCAAGTCATGAACGGAGCGGTCTGCAAGAGAGATGAGGTAGGGGCAGTCGGCGGTAGTGATATGTGGGGTCCAAGATTAACCAAAGGAAAGCTAATCTGTGTCGTCTAAACCTCTGAAGCCATCGGATTGGGAGACGGGGCTAAAGATGCGGGAAGGAAGGTGGTATCATCAGGCGGAGTGGGAGCTAAATGAGCAGCTATACTAATAGGCATACCAACAAGGAGCTGACCATCGAGCGTACGGTTAGGGGTATGAGACAAATAGTATTGTACAGCACTAGGATTAGCATCCAGAAACTTGGCAAATTCTTTATCTCCCATAGGAATTTTAGGAACCTTGCTGGTATCCGTAGGATTCCCCACAGAATGTGAAGGGGGTGATTCAGGGAAAGAAACAAAGCAAGCATGTGAAACCATGGCGGCGGCTTGCTTTCGAGTGATAACAACCATGGACAAGAGTTCACAGTAGAGTTTCAATCTGTCAGGAACAGAAACAAACTCAGACTGGTAAAATTGGTAGGTTGCTGGTTTGTCAGGAATTGGAAAAGACAGTAACCGATATCAGTCTAGTAACCGATGTCGGTTATACTATAGCCTACGTCGGTCAGGTAACCGATGTCAGTGTAAGAAGTCTGGGCTAACAAGATATAAAAGGCTACTAATTTGATTTTTAACAACGTTTAGTATACTTGTCCAATTATTGATCACAGAAGACAGAGTATGAGAAAGAAAACAGAACTAAAAACAAGCAAGATGCACACGTAAATCTGGAGACTAACCCTAGGGTTAATTTTAATTGTTGTGGGCTTATGCCTTTAGACGTGGAATGATGTCAATCCTAAATAAAGGACTTAGGGGAAATGTCAAGTTGTTTTGGCTCATAAGGTTACCTCAATCGGGCGGAGGAATACCGCGGAAAAAAGGGGGGATGTTTGAGCTGTTGTGTTAATTGTGAAGTGATTCGGTATGTGTTGTGCATTGAAAGTAAGATTAATTTCTTGTCAATACCATGGATATCACCCCCACGTGTATGAATTGTTACTTAATCTACGTTCACTAGAACTGAAAACAACAAGCAGGAATGCAATGCACGTGTTTTAAACCCAAATCAAAAATTATGTTCGATGAAGCAAAAGAGATGACTTTCGCTAATGCAAAATGTAAAACAAAGCAAGTTCTTTTACCGAAATTATACAAAGCCTTGTGAATATCTTTAGAAGAGTAAAACAGAAAGTATGCTCCCTATATGAAAGCAAGCAAGAAATAAAGAAACCCAAAAGGGTCCCACCGGGCGTGCCAAAATGTTTCACTCAGAATGTTTTGGCTTCTGGGAATAGAGTTACTTCTATCCTTTCATTCCTTTTAGAAACAGATAAGGTTAGGGCTAGGAGGAATACCTGTTAAATGTCGAGATGGTGTGCGCGTACCGTAGAGAAAGATCAAGTTGACTGTGAAGAACTCCTTTTTGTCTTGGAAGGACTACCTGCAAATAAGAACACAAGACCACAAGATTTTGATTAGACGATAAATGAGGGAACTGCCTTGGGCCCAGGAAATATAAAACTTCCTTTCGAAGGTGGTCAGTTCCCCTACTAATATGAATTAACACCAAAAACTGTAAAATATCAATTAAATTACTTTGTTGAGATGGGTAGGGGAAAGGCTGATTTCTGGTTTTGAGTCACAATAACCGATACCGGTTGCTGATAACCGATATCGGTATGGTCTAGGATCTGTAGGTTGGTTGTTTTATGGGGTGGTTGTGTCATAGGGTAACGGTGTTGTTGGTAAGGCTGGTATATGAGTGATATTAGGTAATGAGATGGTGAGAGGTAAATGAATGATAGTTAGATGTAATGACACGTTGGGTAGTGGATCTAGGAATGGATTTATGGGGACTGTGATTCAAAAAGTCTAAGAAATGTTATTAAAGAGGACATGCAAGATGTAACTTACTGGTTATTGACGAAGATGCAGGTCCAGGAACTTTGATGACAAAGGCAGAACTTAGGTAAGATGGCTTGACACACAGAAGATGAGAGCTCTCCCTCCTGATGATCAGCTGAGTATCACAGGTTTCTGGCTATTCCATTGCAGTTTTGGGCTTGATTTCCTTTTCTGCAAACTCTTCTGGTTTCTTCACTCGTCTCTGCTCAGCCAAGTAAAGATCTGGATTCTCTTGATCGCTCCCGCTGATCTCTGTTGATCCAAAAATCCTTCCACCTTTGTTTTTGGTTTGGGGAGCCCATTTACAGGGAACCGATGGCGGTTACGTAACCGACAGCGGTCGAGTAGGAACCGGTATCGGTTAGGAAAAAGCAGGATATTTTTAGTAAAATCACCCACTTTCCCTACTTTTCTCCCGAGAGATTAGTTGCGGGCTTGGTCAAGTGACTAGAAGGTCGGTTTTGGGTGTGAGAAAGGGGTCATTAGTCATGGGTGTAGGTGTGGACCAAGTTATAGGTCTTAATTAGGTTAGTTTAGGGTTAGGACTAGGTCATGATGAGGTGGTAGGTAAGGTGATGTGGATTTATCAATTACAAGGTAATTAATAAATAATTGTGTAAGGTTTAGGTGATGAGGTTAGGTTGTGAAATGAGATGCGGGTCACAAGGGGTCATAAGACACAAATTTGGTGTCTACAGTTAGTATGTTTCTTTTTTGGAGTAGTCCTTAATTTACCTAGTTTTTCCATGGAATTTGATCTTTATGTTTCTCCTTTGGGGTCTTATGATGTAATCATAGGCATTAATTGGATAGTTGATCATAAAAAAAAAGTAGATTGGTTTTAAAAACATATTAGTTGTTTAGATGACCTGCAGAAAACAACAGAGATTCAGGGTGTAAAACATGAAATTTCAGTCAGGAAATTATCTGCTATGTAACTTAAGGTGAAAAATAAGGGTTGTACCTTGTATGTAGTAAAAATTTCTGAATCTACTAAAGAAAATAGTGATTTATTCGAACGTTACCCACTATTAAGAAACTACAGTGATGTGTTTCTAGAAGAGTTACTAGGTCTTTCAACCAAAAGGGAATTTGAATTCACAATTGAAATCAAACCTAGAACTGAGCCTATTTCTAAGGCACCTTATTAAATGAATACTATTGAATTAGTAGAGCTTAAGGCATAGTTACAAGAATTTCTATCTAAAGGTTTGATTAGACTGAGTGTCTCACCTTGGGGAGCACTGGTAATTTTTGTGAAAAAGAAAGATGGAACACTTAGATTGTGTATTGATTACAGAATGTTGAACAATGAAATGATTAAGAATAAATATCCACTTCCTATAATTGATGATCTATTTGATCAGATGTGTGGAGCATCGGTATATTCTAAAATAGATCTATGATATGGTTATCATTAGTTACAAATTAAGGATGAGGATATTCATAAAAAAAAATTCAGAACAAGGTATGGAAATTATGAATTCACAGTTTTACCTTTTGGATTAACAAATGCACCTGTAAATTTTATGAATTTAATGAATAAAATTTTTCAAGAATAATTGGACAAATTTGTGCTTGTATTCTTAGACAACATTCTCATATATTCTAGAAGTATAGAAGAACACCGTGAGCATTTGAATATAGTCTTGGAAATCTTGAGAAAAAGACGGTTATTTGGTAAGTTATCTAAATGTTCTTTCTATGACACGAAAGTGCACTATTTGGGTCATGTTATACGAAAAGATGGAATAGCTGTAGATCCTTCTAAAATTGTAGCTATAACTAAGTGGCCTGCACCAAAGAATATACATGAAGTTAGAAGCTTCATGGGTCTTATTGGTTACTATAGGATTTTTTTTTAAGATTTCTCCAAAGTTAACGCAACAATAACTTCATTGCAGAAAAATGATAAGAAATTTGTGTGGAATAATAAATGTTAATCTGCATTTCAAACTTTAAAGGATCAATTAACTTTAACACCTATTTTTGTTGTTCCTGACCCTAATGGAGACTTTACTATTGTAACGGATGCATCTGGGGAAGGTCTTGCAGGTATTTTGTTACAAAATGATCATGTCATAACATACGAAAGTAGAAAACTTAAGTTACATGAGATGAATTATGCTCCACATGATCTAGAGATTTCCGCCATTGTTCATGCAGTTCAATTTTGGAGGTATTACCTACTTGGTAAACCCTTTGAATTAAAAATTGATCATCTTAGACTAAAGTATATTTTTACTCAGCCAAATCTGAATGCAAAACAATGAAGATGGTTAGATTTTTTATCTCAATATGGTTTTGACATAAGTTACATTAAAGTCAAGGAGAATAGGGTGGCTGATGCTCTAAGTCATAAGAAGAAAATTTTTGCTCTTATAATATTGAGAACTCAGTTTAAAGATGAAGTAAAGAGTGTTATGGAATCTGATTCTTATTTTCAGAAAGTAAGAAAAACACTTGCTACAAATCCAAATGATGAGAGATATAAATGTTTTCACTTTGATAACGAAGGAATCTTACGATTTGAAAACAAGGTATACATACCTTTGCTAAATGATTTAAGAAAGAAATTATTAGTTGAATTTCACAATTCACCTTTTTCTGAACACCGTGGTATTACAAAGATGCTTGTTGATATAAAACAACAATATTTCTGGAAGGGGATGAAAAAGGACCTAATTGAGTTTGTGACACATTACTTATAATGTCAATGTGTTAAAGCTGAACATATGCATCCAGCTAGTTTATTGTATCCTCATAGCATACCACAGTACAAATGGCAAGTGATAAGCATGGGTTTTGTATAAGGGTTTTCTATGTCAAGAAATAAACATGATGTTATTCTGGTTCTTGTTGATAAACCAACAAAATTAGCACACTTTATTTCTAGTAATATTAAGGATGATTCACTTGTTTTAGCAAAAAGGTTTGTTCATGAGATTTTTAGATTACATGGAGTACCTGAATTAATCATATCTGATAGAGATCAAAGAATAAATTCAAGATTTTGGAAAAAACTTAATGCAGCTTTAGGAACTAACCTAAATTTTAGTTCTACGTATCATCCAGAAACAGATGGACAAATTGAAAGAGTTAATCAAGTTTTAGAGGATATATTAAGAATGTATTGTATGGATCAACAATATAAATGGGAAGAGTACTTTCCATTAGTCGAGTTTACATACAATAACACATATCATGCCTCTCTAAGGATGACACCTTTTGAAGCATTATATAGAAGGAAATGTAGAACCCATGTTAGTTGGGACAAAATTGAGGATAGATAGGTAATTAGACCTTAAATCCTTATGGAAATGGAACAACAAGTTAAAATGATTCATGAACGCTTGAAAGAAGCAACAGACAGGAAAAAGAGTTATACTGACTTGAAGCGGGTTGATAGGAAATTTGAAATTGGTGAGAAGGTCTTTCTTTGGGTTAAACTGAAAAAGAGTTCTATAAATTTTGGCAAGGCTACCCAGTTATCACCTCGTTATGCGGAACCTTTTGAAATTTTTGAAATAATCAACCCTGTAGCTTATCGTTTAGAATTACCCCCTACTTTGTCACAAATGAATGATGTTTTCCATATTTCTTTACTTAAGAAATATGTTCCAGATGTATCACATGTATTAAATTGGAATTCCTTGCAAGTCCAAGACCCAGGAATAATCATGGTTAAGCCTATACGAGTGCTGGAAACTCACTAGTTGCACTTAAGAAATTGTGAAATAAGTCAATGTAAGGTCCAGTGGGACCAGTTTAATGAGGAAAGTACAACCTAGGAAATTATGGAAGATATGAAAAATACTTTTCCATATTTATTTGAATAGAATTGATTCTGTTGACTAATAAAATTTATGATTTTATTCTTTTTATGACAATAACTCTTCTAGTTTTGGGAATATATTTTATCTATTTAAATATATAGCTACGTTAATGCTGACTTTGGGGATTTTTAAAACCTATTTCTACTTTGAACATATGGAAAGAAAGATAATAAGTTGATTATCCTTGATGCAAATTGTTTAAATAAGTTGATCATCGGGATGTTAATTCTTTTTAGGAGGGAGGTATGTAACACCTGTGGTAAAATGTTAACTTTTTGTCTTTTGCATTGCAAGTTTTGACATGTGATTTGTCCTAAGAAATTGTATTCTTTTGACTATTGGAAATCGTGCTTGCCATGGATAAATTATTTCCGTTCTTGGATTCATTTTGCTGAAATGTTATTGCTTGCAAGGAATCCATTCTGTTGAGATAAGAAAGGTTGTAAACCAGTAATGTTGTTTACAAAAGTATCTCTTTATAATAACGTAACCTTGATAAATTTCATTGATCTAAGGTAATTTTTAATCCTTCTTACCTGATCTACATGGTAAATTGACATTCAAAGGTTGAAGGAAATAAAGAACTAAACTCTTGTATTTTTACAAATTCTTTTATCTTATTGGAAGTTCTTGCTTTGCATTCCACCATAAGAAGTATGCTCGGATCTTCTTGCTAATATCTTCAGGATGATGAATGGCATAAAGAGGATGGAGGTATACTTCATGACTATTTAGGTTAATAACCTAATCCCTAGATCTTTAAGATCTATTTATTCTAACCTAGGGTAAGCTAGACCTACCTTATGTCTATGTTTACACTAATCTTGTCGCATCCTAACCTAAGTGGTATGTTTTACAAGTTGGGGATTTGGAAATAACCAAAGATAACTATAGGATTATTTCGAACCTATTACCTAATGCTAAATGGGTATGGGGTATGGTCTATCATATGATGGAAAATATACCTAAGGAAATATTTCTAAACCTAAGCTAAATACATTCTAAACTAACCTAAATACTTTTTAAACTAACCTAAGGTCAGATCCTAAGCTAAAGGTACCTATCCTAAACTAATGCAAAGATAGAAAGGGACCTAAGGGGAGTTGCAAGGAAAATATGAGATGGTGGTGACGGTTTCTAAGTAATTTATTTGATTTGATTTTTAAATTTAAAACATTACGTACTGTCATTTTGATAGAGGTATGGAAACTAGAGGTGATCCTAGTTGACACAATCTCTAAATTTAAACAATGTATGTTCTCTTAAAATCAAGACTCACCAATTTCAAATGGCGGTGGCATGGAGATTTAGGTGGGAGAATGGAAATTAATGACATTTATTGTCATCATTTTTGGTGAGAAAACCACCTTGGAAACCATGTGAACGGAGTTTTTGGGAGTTTTTGGGAGTTGTTTTGTCTTTCATGTATTCCGATGTTTTCTCTGCATGGAGATATCTGGTTCTTTGAACCAATAGTTATATTATTAGTTTGTTGCTATTTTTAACTCCCTTGGACTATTTTTGATCCAATGGAAGTATATGAGGCCTTTGAGAAGGAATTTTTTGGTTGTTGATTTCATTCGGAGAAGAAGGAGTTGTGAAGGCTAGACTAGAAATCTTCTTCGAACCGACAGAAGCACTATCATGCATGATACGCTCTATCCATTAAGTTGCTCTACTTTTCTCTAAGTGTCTTCATTAAAACAACTTTTCTCTTTTGATATGAATGGGTTTTTATTTCTGTGATGGTTATTTGGTTTCCTTTCTTGATTATTTTTTGTCTTCTCTTATTGAGGAATCTCTACTTAGAAAGGAAGTCATTGATTTGATTTCCTATTTATTTGATGTTGAAACCCACCTTAAATCTTGTGGTGATTTGAGTAATGAAGTCCATGTGTGAATCTTTCTTATCTGTTCAAAAAAGGGTTTATGGAAATGATATGAGTCTTCAAGTTTTGAACCAAGTTGTATTTTGGGTTGTTAGAAGGTAAATGAATACCCTTCGCTGTCACTTCTTGGTTTTGTGGAAGTTATGCTACTCCTGTTGAAATTGTATGAATATGCATGCTTGGATTCAGATTTGTATAAACTTTATTTTTTTTAGTGAAATAGTAAATTCATGCCTTCATCTGACTCACTGATTAAAATATCAGTTCTTTGGATTCGGTATTTGATGGAAGTTGGGAAATTATTGGGTTTTGGGAATATCTATTTTATGGGTTCTCTTGTATGGAAACAAGAGTGAATGTTTTGTTATTTCCTTTAAACTTTTCATTTTAAAACTGGGTCACTCAAATTAAGCTCTTTTATGTAACTATAGGATAGTTGTTCTTGGACCCTTGGATTTCGATGTTACCTTGTTGAGAATACTTGTGTGTGAAATCTATACTTCTGATCTTATTAATATTGTGTTTTTCTTTAAGTCCTAGAGGACTGAACTAAAGGATAAATGATGAGGCCCTGTCAGTTGGGGACATTTTCATAGTCATCTCATTTGAGTCGATATAGGGGTCATTTGCATAGTCCCATTTGAGATTTCATTAAGTCGATCATGTTTTCTACTTCCCAGTTGAATTAGAAGTTGTTTATTTTGATTACTTGTTCCTTATCTTGGTTAAGCACTGGGTAGCTTGTTGGAGTAAACTTTCTAAAATATGACTATTGTAATTTCTTGGTAATTTTTTGAATGGGTATTTGAATTTTGGAGATAATGGTTACTTAATATGGAACTAACCAAATTGGCTTAGTGTGATAGCTTTTCTAGATCTCTATGGGTGTTGTAAATAAAATAATGTCTTGTCAATTTCTTGGATGTGTAAATTTAATTATGTTCACGGAATTGAAATGAAAGGAATTTCATAATTTCTATTAGCTGAATTGAGCACCTGTTGCTAAGTCTTGTTGACCTTTTGTTTCGCATATTCTTAAAATTTAATCATGATGGACTCTTATTTGTACTTTATATTAAAGTTTTCTTCTGACTACGAATGATTACAATTATGAGGTGATCATTCTACCGTTTAATATTCACTTGGAAGAAAAGAAAAATATTGGTTTGCATGATTGTAACTTTGTCAAATTTTTAATGTCTATTAAAGACTGTTATTCCACTGTACGGTGATTAACAAACTTGGTTAATACATCTCATTTTTGATATGCGCATAATATCACTATCGTTGGTTATCCATGATGGGAAACCATGCTTAAATATGTGTCAACCACAATAGTAGCACATTCTATTGATCTCTTCTTATATGTGTTTTCTCTTATAAAGGAGTTTGGGAATGTAGTGAATGGTCTGCATTGTCCTTTGCGACCTTTATCCCATGTGATAGAATGTAAGAATTACCTTCTGATCATGACAATGGATTCCTTCTCTTTTAGTCTCTGAGGTGAAGTCTAACCATTGCCCCTTTGGAAATCATAGGAGGTTATGGGTTGTGTTCTCCATTTTGAAGTTGTGCATGGGGATTCAGGCTAACCAAATATTAAAGGAAGATCTTACTGTTTCATTACATTCATCCTTCTTTTTTTGGGTAAATCTTGTCAGTAGATTTAATTAGATCACTTGCACTACTTTATTTAATGCATGTAGTAGTCGTCATTGCTACTTGCTTGTTCTTTGGACTTGTATTTAAGGATTTTAATATTTGTGATAAAAGACTAATGTGAGATGATTGTACATTGACTAAATTCTATCTTAATGTTGATATATGACCTAACTTGACAAATTAGGCTATGCCTTGGATTTGGGATTAGGATGCCACATCTAATGTGCGAGGCTCTTATTTACAATTGTATTTCAAACTAAGATGAATTGTGAAGGAAATAATTAGAAAGTACTTTTATTTTATATGGATAAGTGTATTGGATGGAACATTATTTATCTGATGACATGTTGTATATTGTTGATTACATCATGATATTTCCTTGATTTTTATTCAAATTGATTATTGTTCTTATTTTATGGTTGTTATTACTATGATTTATTTGTCTACTTGACCTCACTGTTTCATTAAAGAAGAGTTGGTTTAATGAAACACTTAGTTGAAAGCATTTCATTTTAATGCTTATTGCTTATCATGCTTAGTTCAATGAACTGACCCGTGCTAGAAACTTTTAGATTTGGACTTTGTAAGTGATAAAGGAAGGTAATAAATTTTATGATGTATTGGTTGATTAAAAGTCTAGACCATTTATAGAGAATTCTGATTTATTATTGAAATGTACCAATGGAAGAAAAGTTGTATTCCTAAATGATCTTGATGTTGTCGACATGAAATATGTCAGTAATGCATAGTATTGTAAGATGTGTACTTTTATTTTGATGAATTGAAAAGATTAAAGTTACTTAAATTGATTAATTCTATTTTCTTCTTTATAATAAGAAGGAAATTTGTAATCATATCCTTGATGTTGTCATTCATGTCTGATTGGATCCTTATTTTTGATGTCAATGAATTGGCTGGATGAATCGGAATTAGTATAATTTCCCTTACTTGAATGCAACTTAATAAGTTGTATGTATTGATGTTCTTTACTTAATCTTGTATTATTGATTATGATGTTATGAACATATAGTTATAATATGAGTATGTGTGAATTGGATATGGGTATGATAAATCCTAATACTTAACCATAATGAGGAAGGTTATCCTCCTCTCAAAAGGATACAAAATAAATGAATGGTATCTGACTTCGATAACATTTTAGACTTCACATTTATGATTTATTTTATAACAAAACCTATTTTGGTTCTTATACATTCCTTGAATGGTTGAGACACGTTAATTAAATATTTTGATACATATTATTTCTGTTTTCGATTAATTGCACGTTAAGTAAAAGTTAATGAACATAAAAGAAACCATAGGTAATGAGGTTTCTTATTACTTAATCAACTCTATTAAAGATGGAAAATCTTAAGCATTGTTGGGATTAGGGTCATGCATGGTTTCTGTAATTGAAATCTTAATCCAATGGTAATTAAGTGGTTATGATCTCTTGAGGTGTGTAAGTCATGATGAAGTAGTTCTGTTAGATGTTGGCACACGCCAACTACGTAACAGTACCTTCGTGAAGACTTGGGTCTACATGAGGATATAATGTTGCAGTTGACATGGTACAACACCATTCAATAATGGTTCATCAAAACCTAATCAAATTTGGACTTGCACTTAGTTTCTCTCTAGATCAGGTTAAGGATATGATTTTGTATAGGTAGTGACTCTCTATGACTTAGGTCGAATGAGTATGCCCATTTACCCTAGGTCATCATGAGTGGTTACCTATACCAAATTATATCAATAACCTGGGTTAGGGTCAAACCTTGGACAAGTGGACTCACAGTAGTCAGTAAAGACCATTCTAGATAACATATGAGTAGGGTGAAGGATGTATTCCGATTAGACGAGTATGCCATCTAGGAATAGAAACATGACCAATATGTTGGAAATATTTGGCCAATGTATCACAATCTTCTAGTTGCGTTGTCCTATGTCACATATTTTGAGAAATGTGATTTCAGATTAATATGGTAACAAATATTCAGATAGATTTCTTAAATAGAACATTCAATACCAGAATAGGGTAAGAGAACTAAGTATACATAGTATACCCATAATGTACAATAGTTAAGTTAACATGAGAGATTGGTTATTAACTGAGTCATGAAATGCGATATTGGTAGCTCACCGAGTCATTTAAAACTGCATATGTTTATCTGTTATGAGATTGATTGGCATGGAATGTGTGTTCTAATTTATGATTATTTAGAACAGAGAACATTATATATAATTTTTTTTCCCTTGTTTCTAAAGTCTTAACATGGGAATGTTACACTGTTTCCCTTTAAAAGGCTTACACATTAATATTTTCCTCTAGTAATATTCTCTTCTTTCTAATTTCTCTAAACAAAACATTTATACTGGTGAATTTTAAAAGGAATAATTATTCTTTCTTACTTTCTACATTTAGTGAAAGAACATACCCTTTCCTATTCCTCATTTGTTTCGTCGAATGTAATATTTTTGATTTGGGATTAAAATTGGTTGCATTACATTATGATTTGCTGCATTTAGCTCACATTAAAATGAGGGCAAACTATATGCTGGAATCATAGAAAGCACATTATCTCTCTCTCTCTCTCTCTCTATGTGTGTCTTACCAAATTTGCACAAAATTGAAATATACACATATTTCTTAAACAACATCTTACCTGGGAACACCTGTCTGCGATAACAGGGTCATATTGGTAGGTACTCCCGAGATCATTACCACTGTCGAGTCATTATCTATGAGAACAGTCTTCCCCCACCATAACATACCTAAAACCTCTCCTTTTAGATATCTTTCTTCATAGGAAGCCTTCCTCACCAAAAACTCTATTCTAAAATTCATGTGTCAGTCTTATAAATAGCATAAGATCGATACATTAAAAATCACTTGTTAGGAGTGTGTTTTTAGTGTTTGATTGTCATGTGTTTTTAGGTGTGAGGATACGCTACTCCATTTTTCAATTTTGTTGCCTTATACACTCCACAATCACAGTTGGAGTATTCTAACTTCTTATGAGTGTGTTAGGACTTCATTGCATCATCTCTAGACCTTTGGGTTGGTTGTTTATCTCATTAAAACTCATAAAAATCTATTTTCTACATATTTCCAATTTTCATAGTAACTGACATCGGTTACCCATGACCGGCATTGGTTTTGTCTTAACTGACATCTATTTGTTGTTCTTCTGGTTTGAATTTCCTAAAATAACCCTTATTTCATTTTATTCTTGGTATTTTTTTTTTAAAATGCCGATAAGATTATAGTCCATTTTCCCACAATTTGGATGACCAAAAATTGATATATATATTTTTACTTTGGTGAGAAGTTATATGCCACTATATATCTTGGGATGGATTTTATTTCGTATTTTTTTGAGTAATATTTTATTTTTTATGATTTTTTCCGTGAAAGTGGTATGAAAACATAAAGAAAACAGAGCACTTTCCGTTTGCCCGCCATAACTTCATCAAAAAATATTGAAATCAAATATTTTTTTTTTGTAACATGTATATAATTTCACCACGGTTGGGATGGTATAAGTTTTATCACATTCTGATAAGTGAAACAAATTTTACAGTCTTAAACGTAGACATAAACATTCAGAGGAAAAAGTGTCTTAAAGACCTACTATTAGTAAAAATTTATAAAATGATATTTATCCTCTTATATTCACTTTAAAATTAGTATTTCTACAAATCTAATAGTCTCCCCTACGCAATGGTACCATTTTTATGACATAGTTTTTACTTTTCGGCATGGTTCAAGTCCGCGGAAGACTAAATTTGATGTTTTGCTGTTTTTAATGTAAAATTTAGGATTTGATGTCCACTTACTTGTCCCCCAACTTGGTGCACTTACCCTATTACCCAAATCTACCTATATAAACCTATTTTCTTCATTCTTACTACCCCCTGTGTCATCTGTAAGATTTAGAATCACTTGATATATACCCATTCACATGGTGTTAACACACAGTCAAGCCAACGATCTTATATTTCACGTGAGTTGTAAACCACTCCTGCCTAGTCCTTCACCATGCTCTGTCATGTTACATATGGATCTAACCTTACCTACCACCATTTCTACAGGTGAGGAGAAATTTACATGACTCCTTGATCAGAATCCCACGGCCTTAAAATTATACCTTTCCCACTCTTCCACCCGCGACTCCTCAAGTCAGTTGATATACAACATGCTTGTATCCATCTCTCCTGCCCTTATTACCACTTCTCCATCACCCCCTAATAATGTGACATTACCCTCATCTGATTCACCCATATTAGTTTCGTAACTAGGACCCATACCCACCATGATCACTGCATCTGCAGTATCACTCACACCTGTCATATATGTTGTCCCCTCATTGACCACCCAAGCCATATCCCCATCCACACCCATTGTATCACAAATACCCATTGCAACACAACCACCTGTGGTGTCAGTGACACCTACTTCATTCTATAATCTTGTCCTATCAATCCCATAAACATTTCCCTCTATCGCTAGTAGAGTCACGATGGCCATCCCACCTACATACACATATTCTCAACCTCCCTATTCGGCGTCACCATACAATGGAATTTCACCCATGTCATAGGTTTAATACTAGCCCCCTTATGCCATAGGAGGAACCCTTACACCACAACCTACCAACGACCTTATCAAATTGATGATGGAAAGGATGTAGATGCTAGAAGCATGTGTTTTTGGCTCACACAATTCTCTCACCTATGATGAAATCTATAACAAGCCCATTCATCCATACATCCCTATTCACCCATACCATGTACATTAGGAAATGTCAAAATTTAACCATTTCAATAGCAAAGAAGACCTGCAGTAGCATTTGCAGTCTTTCAAACATGGGTGTTACCTGATCGCCCATGACGATGCTTTACTCCTACGGACCTTCCCGATGTCCCTAATAGGGCCAATATTGGAATGGTACAGTGGGCTACCAAGACACTCAATCTACTCATTTAATCAAGTAGCCCAAGCCTTCCTAGATCACTTCTCCATCAACATTGTTAAAAAGTTTACCATGATTGATCTTTATTCCACATGAAATTACGATGATGAGTCTATCACTGACTTTGTCTCTCGCTGGTGCAGCCTTATTAACCAGCTCACAATTCAATTACCTCATACTAAACTCATAGAGCTGTTTACTTAGGCTTGCACAAGACACATCTCACCAACCCTATAAGTGCAAACATTTCAAACTTTTGACGAGTCATTCACCATGGCATGCAAATTGGAAATTTGTGCTATCGAAGAGAAGAAAATTCAACTTCGTAACAAGAACATTATGTTTAAATCACATGATGCTTCTTCATCTTCGAAACCCCAAAATAACTATTCAAAACCCAAAGGATCTTCCAATTCCATAATTCTAAAGGTTGTCCCCTCTCATTAATCAAACCCAGGAAAACTACCTTCTAATCTCTCTCCCATCCAAGCTTTTCAGTTTAGATGAGAACAATGAAAGTAAACTTCGATAGGATAATTTTATTCTTCTATTTTGGAAAAGCTTGTTAAGGCTAGTGCCATTACCCTTCCACCCATAAAACCACATACTAGTTTTTACCCTGATTGAACCATGCTCGCATGGTATAAGAAACATGAATTTTGCAACTATCATCGTGTCAAAGGTCATAGCAATAATAACTACATCACCTTTAAGAATATTATCCAAGAAATGTTAGACAATGCAGATCTAGTCTTGGATAGCTTGAATGAACCCACTAACATAAACCTACACATTTTCAAGAAACCATTCCCTAATCATGCCCCTTCTTCTAACCAATATGGTGACACTTCAAAAAATGACGACAATGTCTGTGAGGTCCACGCTATTTTTGATGACATACCAGTTGCTTCCAATTGCCTCATGTTCCTTCCATAGATGAAATCTTAACCCGAACTCCCCTACATGCACTAGAACCTATTTCACGTACTCCTCCACCTATAGAGGAACCCTCTTCATTTTCTCCTTCACCCATGGAAGAGCCTATAATTAGCATGCCACTTTTAGCCCCTCAAATTTCTGAGCAGTTGTCAGTGGCACCTCTCCTACTCATAGGAGATACATGCTCATAAACTATGATGTCATAAGGAGAGTTAACCTCATCTGACCCATCCTCTCCTCTACCCATAGAGGATCCTATTGAAGTACCAGTGTCTTTTGATGACCCTTCACCATCGGACCTTCAAGATCCTACTATGATGCTTTTGAATATCTTACCAATAGAGTTCGAGGCTAGCCATTTCCCTGTATCTCAAACACATTTTACAGGGATTTCCACTTGATCCACGTCAGCCCCACCTACATCAATACCATTCTCATGCTTTCCCGATCACCTGGACTATGTCTATAGAGACTTACTTTGGGGATGCCTTCTACTTCCTATTTTGACACAAATGCAACTGTCCCTCGCTAACACCTCCACTATCTATCAAAAAGGGTTTCAAGAGACCAAAAAAAACATAACCATGACTATTATAACACCTTCCATGTCATCAAACATAGCCCAACACATAGCTCTGCCCACAACCCAACATACATCTACACCTAAAACCTGCGCACACCTATATCATCTCCCTTACTTAAAACCATCACTACGTTAGGGGTCATGCTGACATCGAACCTTACTCACCCACCCATAAAAATAGATTTAGCCACATCTTCACACCAAAACTAAATTTTTTCCAGCCCCTAAGAAGAAGACCTAACCTCCTAGGCCTCACACACTAACCTCACCCTACCACACCATTATCACCTTCATCCCTTTCGTCCATGCTGGGACCTCACCCCTCGACCCTGGCCAAGTAATCTCCTTCCACTGATAAACCAAGAATGCAACATCCCACCTCCTCATCATGAACCTCTAATTTACCCAAGCAATCCACATAACCTCTGTCATCACTCGTAACCTTCTTACCACCCATACCTCCACTACCGTCCTTAACTTCTTCACTACCCATGAAATTTTCTTCTCTTTCACTCACACCTTCTGCCCAACCTACACCACCCACCTCCACAGCACCTCGATTACCCCCATGGGTAACCCATCCTCTTCCATCATCTATGTTTCCCCCCACATCTCATACACTTGTGTTATTGTTTCCCAAAAAGGTGCAACCTAAAGCTAAAAACCCGCTACTCTCCAATAAGGTAGTTAAACAAACCAAAAATTCTACCATTAACTCTTCTAACATACCCATACCGAAGTAGATGTAACCAAGACCTAAGACCACTTCACACACCAAAATAGTGGACTAACCCATTCCCCTTCCTCCAAAGCCTCTTCCCCCACAATCAACTTTACCTACACCCATACCCACATTCACCTCCCAACTTTACCTATATCAAAATCCTAACCAATCTCCTTGAAAATTTTGTCATTACATTACCACCTCTTAGACCTTATGACCCAATCAAGCCCAAACCAAAAGGGTTTGACAAAAAAAAAATTTCACCTACCATTGTGTGCCCGGACACGATGTAGAGAACTGTAAGGCTTTACAGACTGCTCTTGTCCAATTGTGTCCTCTCAAAGAAAATTTTGATGATGATGATCTTCTTGATGAGGAAATTTTTTTTCCTTCACCAATTTCCATAGATCTTCTCCCATTACTTACTCAGAGATGAAAATCTCCTCCCCCATAAATCTTTGATCCACACTTGAGATTTGAGATCAACATGGCTCATATAAGAGAGTTGGCCAAACCACCACCAAAATTTCAATGCGCCATACTAATTTCAAAAGGATTGTATCCCCCACTATGGTTTTGTCCATTATGCTACTATACCTTCCATGAAACATGCTCTTCATCCACCGCCCCTTGGATTAACATGATAAACATTGCCACCCATGCTAAAAAAGACAAGGGCAAGGAAAAAGCAACTAGCCCATCAACCAACCCTCTATCCAACATACCAGCCACACCCATACCCAAAGTCATCATTCGAGGTCCTACATATCCTATTTTTGATGGGGTCATACATCATACAATGCTAAAACAACTACACCAATCCCCTCTCAAAATTTCTTTATATGACCTCATCCAAACCTCAGAGTCACATCATCAAGCCCTCATGGAGGTCCTTCGATCTATTAAAGTCTTACCAAATGACCCCACACCCGTCACCTCCATCATTACCCCTTAGCATGTAGCCTCTCTCACTAGGTCTTCTCCTTCATCTACACCTCCACCTACTTGCCAAGTGGCCGCCCTCAGATTTTTAAATGAAGAGATTTCTCCCTTCCTGTTTGACGACCCTGACTCTGCTCTTTTCATATCCATCTTTATCGATAATATATGTATACAAAGTGTTATGATCGATGGTGGTGCTAGCATTAATATCATCTCCTCCCATGCATATGATCAAATGTAGATACCTACCAATTGCATAACATTAATATCATTCAATGATGCCATGACCTCTACCCTAGGTACTGTTGTTCTCCATGTCTGCGTGGGCCCCTGCAATGTCCCAAAACTTTTCTATGTTTTAGAAGGAGAGCTCTAGTATAACTTACTGCTCGGTCGACCTTGGATCCATGCAATTGGTTGTGTCCCTTCAAATTTACATCAATGCCTCAAATTTGAACATGAGGGACATAATTACACCATCTCTACCAATCCATCACCTTTAAGGACCTATAACATGCTATATCGGCCCAATGATGTGCTTGTACCAGTCAAGGCATTTGTCACTGTCACCACTTCACCCTCACCCATGAGCCCATCCACTAAAACTGCCACTACCTCTGCTACATCTAACCTTGCTATCCCCACTGCAGCTGTAGCCTCTATTGCTGATGCATTTGTTTCCTCATCATCTAGCGATCCATCTATCCCCACTACCCACATACTAACTAATGATCCCTTAGTAGGTGTTTTTCAATGCCTCACTCTAGGTGAATACCACCTATACAATATCGACACCTTCCTCACCCCACAAGAGTATGGGAATTTGTGTCAACACCCTAGCTATGACATCCGCATCGATGATGTTTTTCCTTATGGCCCTCCCCACCTTTTCACTAACCTAACATATGGGGAAGTTGATATTGCCACATATAAACCTGAACCTCCATCCCAAGCCCAACCATTTTTGTTTAACCTACTCTCCCTCACTAACCACCACTTCACTCATACTTTCCTCCACCGGTGCACATGGAAATAATTTGGCTTTGGATTTTATGAACAAGGCCGATATACCGTCATTTCTTGTACCTCTCGTAAACACAATGACCTTAGTGGAATTGGTTTTAACGCTTCACCCTCCAAGAAGGTTTTTGTCAACCTTATCCAAGATGGGAAATATTCCCCCTCTCATTCACCCACATTACCATGTTCACCCACAGAGTCTATAGATCCCAAATATATTCCTCCTAAATTTTTTTTTATAAACACCATTTCCCTGGGACTGCTAACCTATCAACATGATAACAAGGCTCCCTGTTCTCTCCCATTCCTATATCTCGACATGATCAATGATGATACACCTTCTATTAACGTCATTCAATGTCAGGATGATATGTCCATCCTCACCTACCTTGGTGTAGAGGAATCTTATATTCGTCAGTCGTTACCCTCTGAGATGTAAACCATGTTGAACTAATCAACCATTGAAATCAACATTAACACTCAGGATGACCTACACATTCTAAGGATCGGCTAATCTTTAGACGCTACTGAATAGGAATCCTTCACCTCTTTCCTTCGGGACCATAGCAATGTGTTTTCCTGTCCTATGCCGTTATGCCCAATATGAACCTAAAATCATGGTCCATAATATTGTAACCATTCCCAATGCCAAAATCATCAAACAAAAATTATGGAAAATCCATCCTCGCATTGCTCTTCTAGTCAAGGAAGAGCTACAACACCTTCTCTTGGTTTCCTTCATTCTACCCATTGATTATCCCCAATTGATTTCTAACATCGTTCCTGTCATAAAGGAGACAAGGGGACTCTGCAATTGCATAGATTTCTGTGACCTCAACCTTACTTGTCCCAAAGATGATTTCGCACTACTAGGCATTGACCAACTAGTTGATTTCACCTCTGGCCATGAAATGTAATCGCTCATGGATGGTTTCTCGGGCTACAATCAAATACTAATAGCTCTAGAGGATCAACATAAGACTACCTTCATCACCCCTTGGGGGACCTTTTGCTATCGAGTCATGCATTTTGGCCTTAAAAATGCTAGTGCTACATATCAGTGAGCCATGACTTACATCTTCCATGACATCATGTATCACATATTGGAAGATTGTGTAGATGATTTTTTTACCAAATCCAAACATCAAACCAAACACTTTCCCATTCTTAAAGTCATATTTGACCACCTCATCAAGTATTGTGTTCATCTTTAACCAAAGCAGTGTGTCTTTGTGGTACTTTTTTGAAAACTCCTGGGTTTCATTATTTCTTTCCATGGCATAGAAGTCAATCCCATCAAAGTCAAGGTTATTCTAGAAATGCATCCACCCACTAATCTTCATCAAATTCGAAGCCTACAAGATAAGATACAATCCATTCATCATTTTATCTCGCAACTTTCCGACTGTTAACCATTTCATCATCTTCTCAAGAAAGACGTTTCATTAAAATGGGATGATGAATGTTATAAAGCATTTGAGGCCTTAAGAAAATACGTTCTTCAACCACTAGTACTCATTCCTCCTAAAGATGACTAACCCTTTTTCCTAAATATTTCCGCCACTGACCATTCTTTAGGTGTCATGCATGCTTATTGCGATGACCAACACCAAGAGCAATCTGTTTATTACATAAGCCATATCCTTCTGGGCTACAAAAATAGATATACCATGCCAAAAAATTCTGCTTAGCCTTAGTTTTCATCGCCACCAAAATTTTCCATCACCTACTCAACCAAAAAATCTTTGTCATTACTAATATTGACCCATTACACTATATATATTCCAAACCCTATCGACATCAATGTGCTACATGCTGGATTATGCTTCTGGCCAACCTTGACCTAGAATTCATTCATCCAAAGTCCATCAAGGGCTAGTATATTGCTAACCAACTGGCCAATGCACCTATTTCCAGGGATCAACCACCTAACTTTGACTTCCTAGACGAGTTTATAACTACCCTTTCCTTGGATGATCCCGCTTACCAAATGACCCTCTTTTTTGATGGCTCCAAGTGTCAGCATGGGGGAGGAGCTAGTGTTATCCTCATCCCCCTTGAGGGTGAACCTATACCTTTGTCTTTCAAACTTAATTTTGATTGTATAAACAACATTGCAGAATACGAAGCACTCATATTAGGTCTCCAGTCTACATATGCCTTAAATGTTAAGACAATCAATATCTTTGTTTATTCTTAGATGGTCATAAACCTATTCAATGGTATATACCAATATCGTAATCAGATCCTTCAAAATTATAAGCATCACATAGATATGATTTTGACTACCTTTGACCATTATACACTTCAAACCACCCCACGTTCTACTAATAAATTTGTAGATACCATGGCCTACTTGGATTCTCAGATACCTATTTCACCCGTAGACTCTAAAATATTTGTGACAATACCAAGGCTAAAATCACCCTCTTATTTACCTTATGAGGTCTACTCTGTTGGAGCCATTTCCCCTGACCCACGTGACCTTTGGTATAATAACTATGAAGACTATCTTTCCCTTTCCATTCTACCCGCTGATATCACTCGTAATGGAAAATGTGCCTTTCTTAAAAGTGTCTCCCGTTATGTCATCATGGGTGGCCTTCTTTACAAGCATGGATTTGATGACATTCTCTTATGCTACCTTACAAGTTTTGAAATTCCCTACACTATTAAGGAAGTCCACGATGGAATTTTTGGAGGTCACTTTAGTGGCTTAGCTATCGCAAAACACATTCTTTTGCTAGGATATTATTGGCTAATCCTAAACCATGACTATTGTTCTTATGTCAAACATTGCGTAAAATGCCTAAAACATGCTAATCTTCATCACACACCTAGTCATGCCTTACAGGTCATACGAGACCTTTGACCTTTCTCTCAATGGGGTTTGGATCTTGTCAGTGAGATCAACCCCCATTCTTCCCAATGTCACCAATGGATTATAACCACTATTGAATATTACACTAAATGGGTAGAGGCACTTCCCCTCATTTCTAAAAAAGCTAAGAAAATATGTGAATTCATCAACCATCAAATCATTTGTCACTTTGGTTTTCCTCACCACCTCATCACTGATAATGGAAAAAAATTAAAAAATAAAACTCTATGCAAAATATGTGACGCTTTCGGCATATAACTCAGTTTCTCATCACCTTATTACTCGCAAACCAATGGTCAAGCCAAATCCACCAATAAAACCTTGAAAAAATATCTTATGAAGGTAGTCAATGATACTGGGAAAGATTAGCATACGCACATTACTTTTTCCTTGTGGGCTTATCATACTAGTATTCATACTTCGACTACTACCACGCCCTTTTCTTTGGTCTACGGTACCGAGGCTGTCTTACCTCTCAAAGTATATATTCCATCTCTCCTCATCTCACTACAAGACATGTTCAACGACAATGAATTTCACCAGTATTTTTTTAGCACAACTTGAGTTATTAGATGAGCTTTGTCTCAATACTCTTCACAATCTCAAAATCTACCAAAAACGTATCAAAAGTGCTTATGAAAAACATGTTTACAAACAAACCTTTCAAGTCAGTGACCTTGTCTTGAGGGAAAATCAACATGTAACCAAAGAGGAGAAAAGTAAATCAGGAAAATTTACTCCTAATTGGCTTGGACCCTATATCATTACCCATGTCTATGGATTAGGTGCTTATCATTTGTCTTCACTTGAAGGTAAACCTGAACCTGATCCCCTTAATGCCTTGCATCTTCGACCATTATATTGTTGATATCAAGTCCTCTATCACATACTGTCAGTTGATCACTCATCCCTTGAGTGTTGTTCACCTTCCATATTACCCTTTTTGAGGATCCATGACTAAACAAGAATCATGTGATTACCTATCACCATTTTAGCCTTATCCTCAATATGAGTACCACGGCTCTACTCATAGCATGATTCTCATGGATACTTTTTGTCTTCTTCAAGATGGAATCTAATGTTCATTGATCACTCAAAACCACCTCTTTCATAGTTAATCTTTGTGTGCTATGTTCTTGCCTTCTAAAAAAGAACCTAATCTTCCTTTATAGTCTTCTCCATGACTTAAACGTCCAAAAGCAAAAAGGGATACAACGCCTTGAGTCAAACTTCCAGCAAAAGATGAATCCCTCAAATGGGACATATCTTCACTCTAATTCCACCACCATAAATATACTACTCCCTTGAAGGATAGCTATATAATTTCATTACAAAAATGTAATAAATATCTAGAAGCTTCCCACATCGATCAGTTTATTAAAAAGAAAACCAAAAAATGAAGGAAAAAGATGAATTTTTTTTCATGGACTTTCCTATTTTCGATTCCAGGTTTCTTGTTTTGAAAAACATGCCATTGTACACTAAGTTACGCTAAACCTCCCATTATCACCTCCTCACCTTATTAGCTTAATTTCCTCTTTACTCAAGGTACTTGCCACAAACGTGACATTTCATGATCATGCAACTTTCTTCACCCTTAGAATGGTTCATTATGCAACGCATTTAGAGTCTTACATTCATAAGCCCCTCTTAGGTATGGATTGACTCATTAGGGTTCTTATCAAATTAAGTGGCTCTTTTACCACCTCTTACATTTGTCTTCCTCATTACTTCTTGATTATCCTATACAGGACCCGATCCTCGACACCTATATTTAACAATCACTCAACCATGCCTATGACCTAAACTTAGTCATGCCTAGGACCTAAATTCAACCATGCCTATGACCTACACTCAATCATGCCTATGACCTACATTCAACCATGCCTGTGATGTACACTTAATCATTCCTATGACATATATTCATCCATGCCTAAATACCTATCAATCCATTCCCTTCCTTCATCACAATCTTCCCTAGCTTATGGGAGAACTACATTGGCCTAAGGTTCCTTTTCATCGGGACTATGTAGGTAGCACTCTGAGGGCATGGGACCCTTCGAGGTTAGCTCAACTATTCTCTACCCTAACCAATTCCCCCTTTCCCTTTCCTTTTCCTATTCACATTCTACCCTAGTTAGTTTCAATTCTATACATCAATAAATGGAAACTCAACCACACAAACAACAATTCCTAAAAACCTTTACCATCATAATTTATAAATTCATTTCATTACATCTACCATTTATCTACCATAATCCTACATTTTCCTACAAATCAGCTTAACATGATCCATACCATCACAAATTACACACATTATTGAATTAAAAATTCAATCAACCATAAAACCTGACTCAATCCATGCCCAGGACCTGACTCAATCCATGCCTAGGACCTGACTCCATCATGCCTAAACTAACCTAACTCAATTAATGCCTATGACTTGACTCTATCATCCCTAACTAACCTTTTTTCCATCACATATACAATATCATAATAAAAAGCACATATACACATCATGCCATAAACATCATCATCTCCATATATATATATATATATATATATATATATATATAAATCATCAACATCTTTACGTGTCTGCTCAAATATCTCCAATATAAAATGTCTCCAATATACAATCTCTCCAATACAAATGTCTCAAGATCATCAGCACACAGGCCAATATCATATATAACACATCATCAACAAGTACGCCAGTCCATACCAAACATCATTAGCACAAAGGATGATATCATATACAAAAAATCATTAGCATGCAGGCTGGTCCATATCATAAATAATCCCTATACTTTCCAAAATGGCGATATCCCTCACCCACTCCTCGAATCTCTCCATCTATATATCCTGAATCCTCTATTACTCTTGTGTGGTACCCCGCACCAACCTTACCACCTGCTTTGGGCCTCTATCTAGTAGTCGATGTCCCCTCAAATTGATCTAGCCTCTGTACACTAGTGGCCTCACCCTACTCCTGCCTCTAGGCTCACTGGCCCTCGGTACCCTCCAAATTGTGAGTGCGGGAAAATGTGGGATCAGGTCCTCTCACTCGAGGCATGTTGTGGTCGGTACTCCACATATGATGGGACATCTATCCCTGATACTACCAAATAATCTTGATAGTACCTCGGCTCACCTAGGGCATCCCTAAATCTCTCCATGGGCACCGTCTGAGGAGGTGCCGTGGGTCTCACCACAACCTGTGTACTATGCCCTGTCATTAAAAGTCCCTGACCTTGTACCTGTACATATACTGCAGGACCCTATCCCTGAGCCTTTCCTACTACTTGTGCCCGTGTCAGTGCCTGAGTAGCACTCTGGGCCTAGAAGGTCACAATTTGTTCCTGTACAGTGGCCAACTAACCCTGTAACCCTTTCACCTATGTATGTAGGGTGGCGACTTGATCCCCATCTCCAGCCTCACCCTGTGTAGGTACCTACCCTGGTAATGTTGTGACCTGGGCCTTAAGGGCCACCACCTATGCATGTAATGTGGCCACATCTTCCTATGACCCTATCAACTGTCCCTATAAACCTATAACTTGGCCATGTAAGGAAACCACCTGTCCCTATAACATGTCCCTCTAGACTGTAAGGGTGGAAACATCTGGCTGTCCTAGTCTGGGTGGCACTTCTTGCTGCTGATCTGACCACCAATGTCTATATCTTTTAGTGCAGCTAACATCATCAATGTGTTGGTCCATTAGTGCCTCCTTTGACCATGTCAGGATGGTAGGTCATGGAGGGGACATCTACCTTTCCACATCATCCCTTATATAGTATGGGAATGGAAGTGGTACATCCTATAATAGCCCAAACTACCGTCTGACCATATCTATAGGTATCAGCTCATGATCTCTTGTGTGACACACCTCTATCCATTAAACCAGATGTAACTAGTCTAAATACGTGGCCATCCACCCATATGATGGAAAACCCACGTAAGGCCTCCAAATAATGTCCATGTCAGACAACCCCTCTAGTAAGCGCATGTAATAGGCTACATTTTTTGTAGCCCTGACAAATCGAACAAAACTAGACTCAAATGCATCATCTCGAGGCATACCTAGTGGCCTTGCACATATAATGTGCTCGTATGCCCAATAGTGAAGAAGAAAGGTGCACCATAGGTTGAATCGCCGTAATATCCTATATACTCACAACTCCCTGTACAACTGAACCAAGTATGATGGTGCCCAAGAAAAGTGGGTCCTCTCCTCCATCATGTCATGAAGGACCCCCATCAGCGCCCATTGGAATCTCCCACAATCTGCATCTGGCAGTGTAAACCAACACAATGCCTCCATAATAAAAAATACTAGCCTCGTCTCCTCTAGATGGGCTACATACATCTCACCATAGCTCAAACTAGTGCTATGGAACCTCATTCATGCAATACCCTCACCAAAAATTGTCAACATTAACTCCTCAGAGGCCTCCAAGGAGATTTAATACACCTGTTGTCCTCTAGGATGACTGTCAGCTCACCCATCAGCAAATGGAATGTGTTGGTCGTTGTATCCCATCTATCAATGAGTGCGACCATAAGGCTAGGCTCCCGTACTATATACCTGTAACATCTCATGCCTATCAAGCCGATGTCCACATGCCTCCACTAATCAGCTATTGCAATCCCCTATATATTCATGAATAGGGTTGGTACTTGGTCTCTCATCTGTAGCTGCTCTTTGGTCTGTATTCAACAAAACACAAACATTATTCAACTTTCCTTTAACTAATATTTCCATCGACCCCCACCTCATCCCCTACCAACCTAAACAACTATTCTTCCAAACCTCAACCCTTCAAACCTCAACCATCCACCCTTCAAACCTCAACCCTCGAACCCAAACCCTAAACCCCAAACCCTCCAACCCAAACCATAAACCCCAAACCCCAACATAACCCTACCTTGAACCTAAAACCCTTCCTACCTAATCCCTCCAACCTAAACCCCAAACCCCAACCTAACCCTACCCTAAACCCAAAAACCCCAACCCTAACAAACCTACACTGTAAATTCACTAACCAACATTGGTCACTACTGATCGACACTGGTCCATGCTAAACCGACATTAATTCTTCCATCTTGACTGATGTTGGTATATACAGACTGATGTCGACCATACCTTGACTGACGTTGGTCACTACTACTACACCCAAACCTAAACCCCTGATTTTATTCTCCCCACTTCTATCCCTTTTCTCCTAGACACCAACCCAAACTTCCCCCAAATCCCTCCCCAACTCTATTCAACCTACTTATGCCTTGTCCAACCCCTCCTATCACCCATTTTAAGCACCAAATTTATGATTCTCTACCCTACCCACACCCTCCTAATCCATATTCCCTTCTACATTTAACAAATAATACATAGAAAATCTTAGCTCTTACCTCGTCTTGGTGTCACCTCCGCAGTGGCACATCTGACCGCTGTGCTGGTGGTCCACCCAACCCATCTCGTGAATCCGTTATATAACACATCTACCTCTAACCCCTCAACAATCCACTCACTCTGCCTGATCTCATGGGCCCATCTACTTGACTCCTCTCCCCACCCGGATCTCTCCACCTCACCTTAGTATGGTCCCACGTACTTCTCTCACAACAAAGCACAGTTCCTTCAATGCTCTGTCATTTTCCAAAAAGTCAAAAGCATACAAATTAATCTGTATTATACAGATTTTTCCTTTTTATATACCCCCATCGACCTGACCAACATTGGTTATACCTAAACCGACATCGGTCCTATGCCCTAGAAAACTGTAGTCGGTTGTACCTAAATTGACATCGGTCTTCTTCCCTAATAAACCGTGATCGGCTTACATATACTGTCACATGTTAAGTATGACTGACATCGGTTACTTGTCATAATATTTTCCACACCTTTTCCCCATTTCTGAACAGAATTTACCCTTCCCCGCCACCATTTGACCTTACCCACCCTTATCGCAACCTACCCCCAAGCCTACATTACCTATACCTATCCTTAATTGCATTTCAAAACTTGTAATTTTCCCATACCTTAGCTCTACACATTCTGTGACCTAGCTACCTAGACTTGGCACATTATTAGTGACCTATGAACTCATGTGCTCGCTATACCGTGTGACACTGTTACCCATGCCATGAACTAGCTCCCTGGACCTGGAACATTGTTAGTGACCTGAAAACTTATGTGCTCGCTATACCTCGTGACACTGTTACCTGTGTTGTTGGACCTAATGACCTTACCTTTCCTATTGCCCTGCTGTTTATCCTGACCCAGCTTGTGGTGTACCAAAATATACCTAAAATTTCATACACCTGACCTACGTTGTGTTTCCACAACATATCCTATGCCTTTGATACCAGAATCACTTCAACCTTGTTTGGATAAACGTATCAACCTTGGATGATGTAGAGTTTTCAAGCTCTTCAACCTAGAACCATGTAGTAGTTTATACCATGTGTGTATGTTGGAATGCCACTACCTTTGACCCTATCCCACTTACTTGTTTGTGTGTTTTTGACCTCTAGCATTTTCCACATTCGCCCACATCTACACTCCTTTTCCCTACATCCACCTTTTATCAAACCACTCACCACTTCTGTCATCCACCTCAACGGTTCCTTGTTTGAGGGGGATCACCTTCACCCACACATGGGGCACCCACTTCTTATTTTTTTCAACATCACTTACCAATACAAGTTACGTGACAAAAAGGGGCAAATGTAGACACCTAAATTTGGTTATATTCCTCTTAACCCCTGATGAGATAACCAAACTTAAACCAGGGAACCTAACCATGGCCCCCTTTCACCCCACATTAATAATTAATTTAATTTAATTAAGTACCCATCCTCACAATATCCATTATTTTATTATCTTAATGACCTAATTTCAACCTCACCTCTCATCCAACCACCTTACCCTAGACCTATTCTTGGCATGTTTCCATAACTAACAATAACTAAGTCTTACTTACCTTAATGAGATAAGATTTGGTCTAACCCTAAAATCAATCCCTAAAATATCTCTAATAACATTCTCACCCATTAGAAGGGAAGCTTTCATTCTGATTTGTGACAACAAACCTAACTTGGCCCAAGAAATTAGAAAGATCTACCCATTTTAGTAAACCTAGGGAATCCTGCCTTAACTAATGCTGGTTAAGACGCAACTGAGGTCGATGACCATTTATTGACCTTAGAAACCTTTTTAGACAGGTTGAAACTTTTTTATGAGAGGTTAGCACATTCTGAGAGAAAGAGGATGAAAAGAGAGTTGCATGCAAGTAGAACCGGAGTCTTTTGTACACCCAGACATCCACAACCAATACTAGGATAGATCCAGAGGTATTGCATCTAGAGAAGCATTCCAGGGAACACTATTGTGGTACCAAACACCACTCTTATGATCAACTGCCATCACCATTCAGCCATTAACCATGTACTACAGTAAGTATACCTTTTACTAGCATAGTTTATTTCAATATAATAGCCTTGTTACTTCTGTTATCAGTTTATACTTTGCATGTTCTTTTCTAATCTTCTACCCACTTATAGACTTATCCATTCCTCTATCCACACCACAAAATCACCCATTCTCACCTCCTACACCTCTCTGAGTATATATGAGAACTTTTATAGATCTCCCCATCCACCCTTCCATCTCTGTTTAACTCCATTTCAATACCCACAATCAGATCTTATTAAATTCCTTTCACCTCGACCTTACCATGGCCGGTTATCCACAACCGTCATTGGTCCCTTCTAAACCATTGCTAGTTATACCTGACCAATGTCAGTTTCTATGTTTTACACCTTTTCCAATTACAAATTTAACCTACCTTCTACCAAGTGACCCAAACAACCCAGAACCTAACCTTGACTAGTTCCAACACCTTGACAACTACCTACCCTTCAGATCTGACTATAACCTAGCTTGTTGTATTAGATTTACTTATTGTGCTTGAATGAGGCACCTAAATCATATCAAATATAGTATGAATTTTCTTATTTCTCATATTAAGTTTTTTTAAACAGTGGATTGATAGCCATCTAGTAAGTATCACACTTCCTGGAACTAGCATACACTAGGAATTCCACTATCATATATTATCTAACTATTCTTTTGTGGTATTTTTTTCTATTTTAGGTAGTTCCTCCTAGCCAAAAGGAATATCTCACAATTGACACTGAATCAAGAAGTTAGAATGCATGCAACAACCATCAACCAACCCATTTAATAGGTATTCCTCCTAGCCCTTACCCTAATCTGTTTTGTCATTCAAAAACGTGAAGAAAATGGTGAAATAATACTCATGCCGAAAAAATATTCTTATCCTTAGTTTTCTTCACCATTAAACTGTGTCATTACCTACTTAACCATAAAACCTTTGTTGTCACCAATACTAACCCCCTACATTACATGTAGGCCAAGCCTTATCAACATCAACGTGTTGCACATTGGCTTATGCTTCTTGTAGACCTAGAACTTGAATTCACTCACCAAAAATTTGTCAAAGGAAAAAAATCCCTAACAAACTCATAGACGCATCTCTCTCTCGAAATCAATCATCCAATTTTTATTTCCTCAATGAATCCATTGCTATCCTCTCTTTGGACGATACCATTTACTAGATGACCTTATTTTTTGATTGTTCCAAATGGTAGCATTAGGGTGGTGCCAAAGTTATCCTCATTACTATTCATAGCGAGCCTATGTCATTATCTTTCAAATTATATATTGATTGTACTAACAATATCACCGAATATGAATCCCTCATCTTAGGTCTTGAAGCCTTCATCACCTTAGATGTTAAATCAAGTAATATATTTGGTGATTCACAACTGGTATTAAACCAAGTTAATGGTATATACTAGTGTTGTAATGAAATAATTCAAAAGTATAAACATCATGTACATATATTTTTGACTACCTTTGATCATTTTGAACTTCAAAACACTCTGCATTCTAGTACCAAAAATCTATCAAAGGACAAACAATCCCTGACAAACTCATAGACACACCTCTCTCTGGAAATCAATCCTCTAATTTTGATTTCCCTCATGAATCCATTGTTACCCTCTCTTTGGATGATAACATTTACTAGATGACCTTAATTTTTTATTGTTCCAAATGTTAGCATTAGGGTGGTACCAAATTTAACCTCATTACTCTTGACGAAGAGCCTATGCAATTATCTTTCAAATTAGATATTGATTGTACTAACAATATCACTGAATATGAAGCAATCATCTTAGGTCTTGAAGTTTTCATCGCCTTAGATGTTAAATCAAGTAATATATTTGGTGATTCACAACTGGTAGTAAAGTAAGTTAATGGTATATACCAGTGTCGTAATGAAATAATTCAAAAGTATAAACATCATGTAGATATATTTTTGACTACCTTTGATCATTTTGAACTTCAAAACACTCTGCATTCCAGTACCAAATTTACCAACGCCATGACCTTTATTGCTTCTCAAATTCCTACCTCACCCTCCGACTCAAAAATATTTGTCACAGTACAAAGGTTACAATCACCTTCTTATCTATTTAGAGATGTCAACCTTGCTGGAACCATTAAAATTGACCCATGTGTCCTTTGGTATAAGAATTTTTATGACTACCTTTCCCTTTCAATTTTACCTCTAGATATTACTCATAATGGAAAATTATCTTTTCTCAAAACTGTCTCTCGCTACATCATCATGGGTGGTCTTCTTTATAAACAAGTATTTTATGGTATCCTCTTACGATGCCTAAAAATTTCTTAAGTTTCCTACACCATAAAAGAATTTCACGACAAAATTTGTGGAGGTCATTTTAGTGGTTTAGTTGCCACTAAACTCATTCTATGCCTAGGCTATTACTGGCCAACCCTAAAAAGTGATTCTTGTCACTATGTCTAACGTTGTGTGAAGTTTCAGCAACATGATAATGTTCATCACACCCAAAGTCACGCCTTACAGGTCGCACGAGACCTTTGGCCTTTCTCTTAATGGGGTTTTGATCTTGTCAGAGAAATTAATCCTCATTATTCCCAATGTCATCAATGGATTATTACCACTACTGAATACTACTCTAAATGGGTAGAAGCCATACCTCTTATTTCTACAAAAGATGAGAAAATATGTGAATTCATCAACCATCACATCAATTTTTCTTTGGTGTTCCTCATCATCTCATCACTGATAATGGAAAATAGTTCAAAAATAAAACCCTATGGAAAATATATGATGCCTTCAGCATTCAACTTAGTTTTTCTTCACCTTACTGCCTTTAAATAAATAGACAAGCAGAATCAACCAACAACCTCAAACAAAATTATTATGATTTTTTTTTGATGATACTGGAAAGGATTGGCATACACACATTCCTTTTTCCTTATGGGATTATCACACTAGTATTTATACCTCAACTGTTGTTATGCCTTTCTCTCTGGTATATGGTATAGAGGCTGTTCTGCCTCTTGAAGTCTAGATTTTGTCTCTTCCTATCTCACTTAAAGAGATTCTCAATGACGATGAATTTTGGAAATACCATTTGGCACAACTTGAGTTACTAGACGAGTGTCATCTTAATCTCTCAAACATCTCCAAATATACCAAAAACATATTGAACATTCCTAGGATAAAAATGTCCATGAATGAACCTTCCAGGTTCGTGACCTCTTCCTGAAGGAAAATCAACATGTAACAAAAGAGGAGAAAAGTGAACAGGGAAAATTTTCTCCTAATTGGCTTGGACCTTATATTGTTATGCATACCTATGGATCATGTGCTTATTATTTGTCTTCACTTAAAGGTAAACTCAAATCTGAGACCCTTAATTATTTACATCTTAAATCATTCTATTGTTGAATCAAGTCCTATATCATCTTCTGTCAATTAAATGCTTAACTCTTGAGCACCATTCACCTTCTGCTTACCTATTTTAAGGATCAACGACTAAACAAGAATCATGTGATTACCCATCACCTTGTAAGTCTTATCTTCAATGTGAGTACCATGGCTCTACTCATGGCATGATTCTCATGGATACTTTTTTTCTTTTTCAAAATGGAATCCCATGGTCGTTCATCATTTAAACCCTCTTTTCCATAGTTAGCCTCTATGTGCTATGGTTTCATCTGCAACACAAGAGTCTATCGATCTCTATATTTTTTTTCCATGTATTAAAATTCCAAAAGCATAAAAGTAAAATGGAATTCATATCTTTAAGTCAAACTTCTAGAAAAATGATGACTCCCTCAAAAAGGACATCTACTCTTTCTATCTCACTGTTATAAATAGACTTCTCCCTCGAAGGACAACTATACCGAGCTAGCCATATTATACATAGTCTATCATAATAAGAAGACTATTATAGAAAATAGTAAAATAAAATATTTATAAGTTTCCCGCATTGATCAACTTCACGAAGACACGATCACTCTAATTATTAAAAATCCAAAAAATGGTCTCGTTCTGGCTAAGAATATGGATTCTAATGTTTTTGACACCTCAAGTTCCTATACTAGTACATCTACAAAAATGTCAATTCATATGGATGGTGCCAAATGTATTATCACCTGCATCAAACCCTCATGTCCTCTCTTTTCCCCAAGATAAATCCTACAGGGTCATATATCCATGCTCTTCATGGAAAAAACCTCAAAAATAAATGTCAATTTATAATTCCATAGTTCATATAAATGCCATCATCCCCTGTGTAGACACTCCTACATGGTCAATCTTATTCATAGCATAATCTTATTACCCAAACCCCATTGGCCATTACAAATCTATATGGATGATCTTGTCTATTTATTTCTTTAATTTTTCTTATTTCATCAACCCCTATGAATATAGTTCTACCATGGTTAATACCATAGAAATACCAAAGAAAATATAAAATCAAAAACTCTCTATAAATCCCACTTCTTTATCTTTGTGACTATGTACCACTTTTTTGCACCTTTTGTACCTTTAAAAAAATATGTCTGTAAAACAAAACATGACCAAACACATATAAAATGACCAAACTTATATTTTTAAGAGCTTAAACGTACCAAGGAGTTGTGGACCCATAATTTAGCTCAATTGTTTGAGTTTTTAAACTATTTTTAAAAAATTTATCTACCCACCAAATTTAAAAATATTTTTTTTCCACCAAGTGGGACACACTATTATGATTTTATAATATCTATCCCAAATTGCACCCCCTTGTAATTTAGGAAAAATTCAAACTCAAGAAATCTGTAAAACACTATCCAAGTGTTCTATGGGATTACATGAAAATAGTGTTCCATGGATTTTCGGAGGCACAATCATTGAGAGGGGGGTGAATCAGTCACCTTATAAAATTTTACTTTAATTATATTAACTTGTATGAACCATAAAAACAAGAATTCAATAATACATTAATCGTCATGAGCTTATTAAGCATGAAACAACAATCCGTAAAAACACAATGCAAGATATAACACAACATATATGTGGGAAATCCTTACAGGGAATAAAACCAACTGATCTCTTTATTATAAACAAACATCAAGATTTAGTGAATCGCCAACTCCACAAGGAGCACCAAACCCTAATTGAAAAACACCCACTTGCAAGGAAGCACCAAATCCTTAGGTTTTGACAAGCACTAATTTGTAAGGAAGAACCAACTCCCTAAGTGAATCAGCACTAGCTAAACCACCTCTAAATTGTTTTCACCTTTCCTTTTGTCTGATCAACTAATGATGACACTCTCTCAGCTCCTCTTCTCTTGATCACTCCTTAAACTATCATGGTATGTTTACCCGCTCATCATTCTTCTTCACCTTCACATAGGCATAAATAAAATTCCCTTTATAGCTAGACCACATCTAGATATTAACCATGAGATCTCCCTCATGGTCTTTAAGAGATATTACACCTCTCTTAAGTCCTTATATCTTTCTCATACTCTCATCCTTGCATTAGGCCTAAAATTTCCTTTATATATATACATGACTCAAGAACTTAACCAATTAGGTAATTCATACATCAATTAGGTTAGTCTTGCCAATACCTTGGAACATCTAGAAAATATAGAATTATTACGTAATAATTTTCTTTAGGTTTATAATGACTCAATTTAGCTCACACTCCTGCATTAGCTTTCAAGAAGGCCTAATACATTAGGTTTGTCCCTAATGTTACACTTTGAGATTTCTTGAGCAACCATTATCTTATTCAAAGATCAAAACATTGTCTGTGATCTATTCAAAATTCCTCCATGATTGGATATATTTTCACCAACCATATATGTTGTAGAACCACCTTGAGAACAAAATTTCCCTATTAGGAATGCATACCAAGAAAATTTTGTCTTAAAGAATGAAGCTTGTAAAAACTTGAAACACTAAACCATGAAAAATGAAACATGTATAAAAATACTACATGACCTCAACAACATCACCATGTGTATTATATGTTAGGATAAATTTTATTATCCTAATATTTAATTATGCATAGTTTAATAATTATTTAATAAATTGTTATTTTGTTAGATGGTTAATCAACCATATTTTTCTGTATGCATACTGTTATATTGTTTTAAACAATATATTTGTTTTTATGTAATTGTTGCTTCCCGGATGTTATTGGAAGCTTGTTTATTCTGGTTTTTGGTTGCACCTGTGCAACTTATTTTCCTGGATGTATTTGGCTGTGCAATATCTATAAATATTGCAGCCTATTCACTGTAATTTTTTAGTTGATTGAGATTAATAAAATTACACAGGCTTCCGTCCCTGTTTCTCAATCTACATTTGGTACCAGAGCGAAATTCTGGCCCTGTGAAGGTGTGGAAGAGAGAGCAGCAGAGAGAGAGGAGATTGGAGACGTGTTTGCAGCATTTGAGAGCCTATGCAGCCTTGTGCAAACTCCCAGTCCTATCCCTGCCTCCCCCACATCCTCCTGTTCCTTCTAGGTGCTTGGAAGGCAAATTTTTTTTGCACTGGTGCACTCAGCACCAGGCGAAATTGCTATAGGTATTGGAAATAATACTAATTTTTTTTCCAATAAAGGTTTTTTCTCTACATTATTTGGTCTCTACTGTATTTTGAATTTACGTGGCTTGTTTTAGAGGTCTGTATATGCACCTGCAGTGAACAAACAGCCTCCTCAACCTGGATTTGGAACTCTGATCAAATCTGGTAGTGCTAAAAGCTTGGTCCATTCGTGACCTACACAAGAAGAAATCCAAACAGTGATCAAGAATCAAACAAAGCAAAGAATAATAAAAAAAAAGGAGAAGGAGGTGCCCACGCTGGACCTGCACAAAATATACAGTGGAAGAAGAGAAATAAGCGGACAAAGAAGAGGAAAAGCGGCCTGCATAAAGAATGTGAGCAAAAATGACTTCATTTGTCAGTGGCCTGTCCTCCTATGCCTGCAACAAAGGAGATAAAAATGTTTTTTTTAGCATATGCACCCATGCGCAGCTTGCACAAGGAAAAACATTTTTTTTTGAGCAAAAGAACCTGCCCTTCTCCCTCGCCCGTGCCATTCTTTGTCTACAGTGACCTGCAAAAGGAAATGAAGGCTTAGATTGTTATCAACAACAAAAAAAACAAGCGGCCAAGGGAAAACACGTGGCCAGGGAAGGAGGAACAGCAAAAACGCAGCCTGTACAGTGCCAAGGCAATAAAAAACGTGGTCAAGGCAATAAAAAATGCGGCCAAGCTAAAAAACGCGGCCAAAGGAAGGAAAAAATGCAGCCTGAGCAAGGAAATGCGGCCATACACAGGAAAACAAATAAAAACAAAGCTTCAGATCCATTTTTTAGGCAAATACAACCCTAAAAATGCCCCTTCACCAGCATGCGCCACGTGGAGCCTCACCAAGTCGCATTTTTTTAAAGGTAAGTCAATTTTACTTATCATTAAATACAAATTCCTTCCTTTCATAGCCCAAGCGCCCTAAGTGGGCAAGTTGGCTAGTGCATGCGCCTTAGGAGTGAGAGGTTTGAGGATAAAATCCCACAAAAAACACTAAAAAAAACTCCTTTTGCATTTGGCGGAATTGCTAAATTTAGCAGGCTTTTTTGAATTTAGTTACAACTAACTAAATTTAGTGGAGAAATCCCTAATTTAGGTTAAAAAAAATTTCTCCCATCTGGTCTGTTTTATCATTCCAGACATTTTTTGGAAAAGGAGACCCATCTAAAAATTGCATTTTCAACTATTTTTTTGCAATTTTTAGCATTTTGGGTTGCACTGGGCTCAGGAGGCCACCAAGACCCCGAAATTGAATTTTTTTGCCTGTTATTCAAATTGTACTAATTTGCAGGTTGCCATAGTCAACTGCAAAACTTTGTAACTGCTCAGAAACTGGCAGAATTGTAATAAAAGATAGTAAAATTGGTTCTGTAACACTCACGAGATCCTAGATCTCATTCGCAGCGTTCGGTATATACAGTGCCTCTAGGAAGCGCTTACGGGTAAAGCCATTGCGACTACTACTGCACTTAACGCCTAATATAGCTGCAACAACGTCATCTAGGCATCGTCCCTATAAATTGACGGGGAGTAATAAGGTCACAGTGCACACACTATGAACCATCCCATCCATCTGTGAACGATTGCAAGACATAAATCCGGACTGAGAAATTATCCGAGTATATAGTGAAGTTACGCGCGCGTATGAGGATATTTCTTTGAGCCGGTGTCAATAATCACACAGACCCCATCAGTACTGTCTTGGTACCACGTATCGAATTCTTTTACGTACGTTAACGCCTCTTTCACGTACCGCCAGGTATATAGAAAGGGCGAGCTTCTTCCATGTACCGACGGGTATATCGGAAGGGCGCGTATATAGAAAGGTTCGGTATATCAGACTGATGGTATATAGATTGGGAGACCTAATACCTGGAGTGATAAGAGCCAAACCCTGTCAGTGATCTTTGCAAAATGGGCACCAATGCCCCCAAATTTTTTCTTCCAGATTCACAATTGCTCAGAGGAAGCAACTATGCTGCTTGGAAGAAAAAAATCAAGACACAGCTTGAGTTTGAAGAAATCTAGCCTGTTGTGACTGGTACTCTAACCAGATCACCAACTGATGCAACACAACAACAACAATTTGATAGAGAAGATCAGAAAGAAAAACTCATCATCTTGTTTGGAGTATCCGACGATGTGCAAGCCCACATCTGAGATGCCACATCAGCAAAAGAAGCTTGGGATAGACTGAGCACAATATATGAGGCCAAGAACAAGAATGTCATACTCAATTTGCAGAGTCAGTTACATACATTGAAATTCAAACAGAATGAGAAAATTGAAGCCTTCCTAAGAAGAGTTGCAGAGTTGAGGGCTTCACTTCTAGCCCTAGGAGAAGAGGTCAAAGATGAATCTCTCATTCCCATTGTTCTGAGAGCTCTCCCTTCTTCTTACCGCATTTTTGTCACAACTCTAAACTTGTCAGATACAACAATTAGTTTTGACAAGCTAGTAAACCTACTGCAACAAGAGGAAGCAATGCACAACAAGGATGATGAAGAGGAGCAGGCACTATCTTCACATCAAAAATGGAAAGGAAAAGGTAAAGGAAAACCTAAATCCTATCAGAATTCCCCACATCAGAATCAGTATCATGGGGACAATCAACAGAAGAAGCGATGTCCAATTTGCAAAAGAGGACATGACTTGTAAGAATGTTGGTTTAACACATATAAGAAAGGTTCATCAAGCACTTCTAGACCACAACAACAACAAACTTACAAGGGACATTCAAACAACTATCACGGGTAGAAAAAGGGGAACTGGAAAAGAAGACCCCACCAACAAGGTAATATTGCTGAGCAACAAGAACAGTCAGACAATGAAGACTTCTTGTTCACTGCTCGATCAAGTGAACCATCCACGTCATCTAGTGATGTTTGGTATGTTGATTCGGGAGCCACTCGACACATGACCGGCCACAGAGACTGGTTTATTTCAATGAGGGACACGCCATCTAAAAATCATGTTTCATTGGGAGATGATTCTTCATATATAGTTCAGGGGATTGGAAACATTTCTCTACCCCTTGGTTCACGTAAATGCAGACTATCAGATGTTCTATATGTCCTTGGGTTGACAAAGAACCTTCTTTCGGTCAGTCAACTCCTAGATCACAACCTAAAAATTGACTTTGATAGTCAATCTGGCAAGAAAATGTGTTTGATTCGAGATAAATCCAGAGGCTTGAAAATAATTGTAAAATCCTCAAATGTGGGACGAATGTTTCAACTTGATTTCATTCAAAAAAATGATCAAGCACTTGTGGCTAAAAAATCCACCTCAGCTCAGTTGTGGCATCGAAGATTTGGTCATGTAAGTTTCAAATATCTCGAAACACTTCACCGATGTAATATGGTACATGGGCTACCATCTCTTCAGAAGGATACAGACAAGTGTCCTCACTGTTTAGCAGGAAAACAACACAGAGTTTCATTCCAAACGAGTACTTTTCGAGCTCATGGTAAACTTGACCTGGTTCATACCGATCTGTGCGGTCCAATGCAGCCAAGTCATTAAGGGTTCCAGTACTTCATGCTTTGTGTTGATGACTATTCACACAAAATGTGGATTTTTTGTCTTCGCAAGAAAAGTGAAGCCTTTGAAACATTCAAAAAGTTCAAAGTGGCAATTAAGAAAGAAACTGGTCGTCACATCAGAACTCTTCGCTCAGATCGAGGGGGGGAATTCACCAGTGATGAGTTCAAAGACTACCTATAAACTCACGGGATTCATCAAAAAATGCCTCCTCCACACACACCGCAGAAAAATGGTGTTGTTGAGAGAAGAAATCATACTATCATGGAAATGGTGCGATGCATGATCGATGATTCCGAACTTGCAAAGACATTTTGGGCAGAAGCAGTAAAAACAGTAGTGTATTTATTAAACAGAGTGCCCACAACTACTCTTGATGGAATTACACCACAAGAAGCATGGTCAAAAAGGAAACCATCCATTGCACAACACTTAGAGTATTCGGGTGTAAAGCCAGCATGCACATACCCAAACAGAATAGAAAGAAATTGGACATGAAGTAACAAAATCTCATCTTCATTGGATATAGTGAAGAGACTCTTGGGTACCGACTGATGGATCCTAAGACCAAAAAAGTCTACACAAGCAGAGATGTTGAGTTTTTCGAGAAGAAGGAAGCAGAGACTCCTCCTCTAGACTTGTAAGATGTAGATTTTTCACCAGTTGTAAAAATTGAAGCTAATGTTCCCTCAGAAGATGAAAGTGATGATGGGGATGATGGTTTTGATCAGATAGAACCACAACCCATGGGAACAAGTCAACATATGCCTAAATGGTGTACAAGTACATTACGAGATGCAAGATTGGATGCTCCACTGGATACATCCACCCCTGGACCATGGACTCGCAGTAAAGCAAGAGAAGAAGTTAACTTTTCTTTGATGAGTAGAGTCATTGAATCAGACGAGCCCTCTATAGTCCAGGAAGCCCTACAGTCAAAAGCTTGGAAAGATGCCATGGATTCTGAATATCAATCAATGATGAAGAATAACACTTGGCAGCTTGTTGATCTTCCACCAGGGAAGAAACCCATTGGTTGCAGATGGGACAGTGGATAAGTGCAAAGCAAGACTTGTAGCAAAGGGGTATACACAGAAAGAAGGCATTGACTATGAGGAGACATTTTCTCCCATAGCTAAGATCAAAACGATCAGAATGATCTTTGCTCTAGCTACTCAGTTTGGATGGAAAGTTCACCAAATGGATGTAAAAAGTGCCTTCCTGAATGGAGATTTGCAAGAAGAAGTCTACATGACTCAACCTGAGGGATATGTTGTACCTGGTCAAGAAGAAAAGGTATGCAGACTCAGGAAATCTCTGTATGGCCTCAAACAGGCACCCCAGGCATGGTACATCAAGATTGATGAGCATCTCGTATAACATGGATTCGTCAGAAATCCATATGATCCCAATCTCTACCTCAAAAAGTAAGGGGGGGAGATGGTGATTGTTGTAGTTTATGTCGATGATCTAGTCATCACTGGCAGTTCAGTGAAGATGATTGATGAAACAAAGAAAGATCTTAAGCGATCATTCGACATGACAGATCTCGGGCTTATGCACTACTGTCTTGGACTAGAAGTATGGAAAAAAGAGAATCACATCTTTGTTTCTCAGATGAAATATACCAAGACAATGCTCGAGAAGTTTAGGATGATGGATTGCACACCAATTGCTACACCTATGGAGAATAGATTACAATTATCTCGTTCAGATCCATCTCCTGAGGTAAGTGCCACTCTCTATCGGCAGCTGATTGGGAGCCTCATTTACCTGACCTACACTAGACCAGATATCAGCTTTGCAGTGAGCTATCTATCCAGGTTCATGCAGGAACCCAAAATTTGTCATTGGAAAGCAGCAAAGCGCATTTTGAGATATCTCAAAGGATCAGTGGATCTTGGTCTAGAATACAAGAAGAATGAAAACTTCTTCTTGACTAGATATTCGGATTCAGATCATGTAGGTAATATTGATGATAGAAAATCCACTTCTGGATTTGTATTCTTTATGGGATCTGGACCAATATCATGGGGAAGTAAGAAACAACACTTTGTTTCTCACTCTTCCACAGAAGCCGAGTGTCGTTCTGCAGGAGAAGCTGTCTGTGAAGCGATTTGGCTACGTCGCATACTGGAAGGAATTGGAATACCACAGGACAAACCGACCACCATGTATGTTGACAATGAAGGTGTTCTCAAACTTGTTCGCAATCCAGTTTTTCACGAGAGAACAAAGCACATTGAAGTTCAAGTTCATTTCATACACGAACATGTGTTGAAGCACAACATCCAGCTTCAGTTTTGTCGAATGGCTGAACAATGAGCAGATATTTTCACAAAGTCACTTGCACGTGACAAGTTCGAGTTGTTCAGAGCATTTCTCTCCTCATCTCTTCAGACAATGCACAATTAAGGGGGGGAATGTTAGGATAAATTTTATTATCCTAGTATTTAATTATGCATATTTTAATAATTATTTAATAAATTGTTATTTTTTTAGATGGTTAATCAACCATATTTGTCTGTATGCATACTGTTATATTGTTTTAAACAATATATTTGTTTTTATGTAATTGTTGCTTCCCAGATGTTATTGGAAGCTTATTTATTCTGGTTTTTGGTTACACCTGTGCAACTTATTTTCCCAGATGTATTTGGCTATGCAATATCTATAAATATTGCAGCCTATTCACTGTAATTTTTTAGTTGATTGAGATTAATAAAATTACACAGGCTTCCGTCCCTATTTCTCAATCTACATTATATACTTCAAATTAGGGCATAAGGGATCAAGAACATCTGTGCTCTAAGCACACTCAAAACCGTCTCAACACCTCCAAAACAAAACATGATAAATTGAATTTATGAGACCACTTAAGGACTTAAATTTGTCTAGAACCCACCATATAAATTTATTACAAGTCTATGGAATCCTCATGCATTCATTTATTCATCTTTTCCAATGAAAAAATTGTGAGATATAGTAAATACTTCAAAAAATAGTCATATACCTGCACGTTTCTCTCTCATCTAATCACCATCACTTGGAGGTAGATGGGAGAGTCCACTACATAATTAAATAATAAAACTTGACAAAATAATCCATTATGAGCTTGTTTGGAAAACATATTTCATATCTATTTCATGTTAAGGTTTTAGAATGGTTTTAGAGTTATTTTGGTGTTAACAATTGTTTATAAAGGATATAAATTTAAAACCCAAAATAATGTCAGGAGATATTAGATAGAACAATCCTCTATCTCTCCTAAAGAGCTAAGGTCCCCATGCAAACATTTCATGTGCCAATGAGCAACTTAAAGTGCACCTCAAGATGGGATTCTCCATTCTTATGAGCTTGTGAGGACTAAAAACAAATTTTCTTGCATTGTTCTCCAAAACATGATCAACCATTATACCTGAAACAATATGTATAACCTTTTCCCATGCTCACCTATGCATAATTTATCTGAAAAATGGTCATCTACCTCATTATGTTAGGAAGAACTAAAGAACTAGACCAGGTACAAACCTCAAAACTATTTTTCATTATTTTTATTTCAAGACCTGACATGATACACACCTGAAATAACATGTTACATATCTAATGATTCTCACATTCCCATAATTACCTTGGAAACTAATCCACATAACTCATCAGCCCATGCTTTCTTGATATTTCTCTCTACACCTTTGTCTTCAAGCATCAAACTAAATTTCATACCTTTTTCCATGCATTCTAAACCAAATTCTCATGCTAAAAAAATGTTAAAAAACCTAAACATACATGTGAAAAATTATCTCACCAAGATACCATGACCTAATTTTCATCATACCTTCATAAGAACATATTTGTCTTCACATTGTCTTCAAATTATTTCTTTCTCACATTGCCAATAAATCTTCACAAGTGATGCACTTCTCTTTTGACATCAACAACTCACTTTAAAATATCCAGATGACATCAATGAAATATGAAATTAATGAAAACTAACAACAATTCCATAATGACCCTAACCCTAAGCATGTTTTGATTGAATAAGTTTATGTAATCTTTCACATATCAATGCAACAGGTTGGCGAAGATGAATTGCCACCATCAAAATTGACTTGTGAAGAGGAAGTCTAACATGTTGAACCTCAATGTGAAGGGGAGGTGTCCAGATAAAGGCTTGGCCAAGACTGTGTTGCTTTTATTTTTCCAATCCGTGGCTTCACCAACTGCATAAAATATAAACTGATCATCAGATTTTGCATCTATCCGTACCGAGCATTGGGAAAGTTGCACTACTGCTGTGCACCCTGGCCATGAATTTCCCATTAATATTACACAATCTGATTTTAATATCACTTTGTGAATAAAGAGGTTTCTCATGTAAACAGAAGCAATTAAAACTCAGATCCTTGGAGAACATTCTATTTATTTCTGATTGTTACACTGATGGGTGTCCAACAAAGTTTGTAGCAGGAATGAATCAAAATGGTGGTATGGGGGGCCACATAATGTCCTTGGATAAACAATTAATGTGGGTACCTTTGGTACTCATTATGATGTCCCTATTTGGAACTATCAGATGAGTAATTTCAACTATAAATTTGATGCCCATTTGAGCGTTCCTTTAAAAGTTCTCTGATTTACTTGTGCTTAGTAAGTCTACTGCAAAATTGTAATGATTATTGGCCAAAATCACTGGTTCCCTTGAGTTTGAAGATATCTGTACTAGTTGTACCTTAATGCATTCCAGGGTCTCGAATAGAAGTGCTATAGTGCAGTAATATTAGAATATAACGTGGAATTACAATAGACTTAGATGTTTTGACAAAATTCTCAAGGATTACTAGTGGAAAAAGGAGTACGTAATCTTGGCACATAGAAGACTATCACATGGTTGGATATGATTCAAATTGATGCATGTATCACTATTTTAAAAAAGCTTTGGAAAAAATGCTAAGAGACTGAGAGATGAGCAGTGTGTGTCAAAAATGGAGGCCACATGTAATGCTGATAGTAGAAAACTTATATACACGTTAGTACAAAAAAAATCATGTTTGTCAAACAAAAGGTCGGAACTCCATTTAAAATCAAGAATCTATGAGACTAAGGAACCTAGTGACATAGGCATGACACTATTGCAGAGTTACTACTGTACGAGACCCATGTCTAGGATCTGCTTAGTTCTGCACGGAAAAATCCGCGGAATTTAGGAGTAAATAGGGATTACTTTCACTCAAGAACACTCATATGAAGTTACTGTCATGTTAGTCATGCATAATTCTCTCGAGGAAAGATCAAGTATTCAATCTAAACTGTCAATAATAACTGTTAATGCTTGAAAGAATCAGAACTTTCATTAGACCAATAAGAGTGTTAAGAGCTATATGGGGAGAGGAGCCAGTTAGTTGTGCACCATAATGTTGAGGAGGTTGTACAGAGCACACATATAAATACATCAAATTTTGAAAAAAAAAAAACCCTTTTAGAGAGCATGATTTTTTTAATATATAATTTTTCTTTCAAAAAAATTGAGTATGTGGAGAATATATTTTTAAGGGATTTAAAATAAGTAATTTTGAATACAAAGGAATTTAAGGCAACCCATTAGTTGAGAATAAAATCACCTTTTATGGGTTGTTTATGTGTCAACATTTCATTGGTTCATTTATTGATGTGACTTGATGTGACCTACTTTATTGGCTAGTTTTTATTTTATTTGTAACTTTAATTCAAACAACTATTGGTACTTTGTTTCACATAACTACTCACGGTCATTGGGCCATTCACAGTCATTGGCTCCTTTCCCCTATATACTAGGAAAAAAAATGAGGATTCTATAAGGGCCCCAACCCTTAAAATTCACATTACTTCTGGTATACATATACAAAAAGAGATTCTTTTATAACTAGATATACTGTCAATTTATGATTACAAAATCCTCCAAAAAAGAGGGGATCCAGTCCAACATATTTTTCATCCTAAATTCAAATTATTTGTAATCATGGTATCCATAAATATATTGGACATCCACTGTTAAACCAAAAGACATACTCTTGTCCATAAGTTCCTTGATGCTTGCTTTTAGGCCTTCAAAAATCGTGATAAAAAATCTAATTTTTTCCTATAAGAGGATACTCATTGAAGGATGTTAGATCCACTGGTGAGGTAATGATTGGTACCCTACCGGATAATGGACTTGGAGGTTGAATATGGCCCAGGTACATCAAATGGAATAACGAGAACATGCTCAGGTACACAAATTTGATCAATAAAACTAGCTTGGATGCATTTTATGGGTTAACTAAACCCCTTTTGCATTTTTTCAATGGAGGTAGTGACACTTCAAGAGCCCTCTCACAAGAATATTTCATTAGGTATTTTCAAGATTGGTGAGCCTTTTCTCTATTGTGGATATTATGTGGGAAATTGAGTATATATCCTCTACAAGCTCATCATCAAACACTTCATGGAAATCAATTGTGATCTCTTTCTCTACTAATTATTTAGTAAAAAATTCAGGGGATATATGAATTGTGTTATTTTTAATAACTGGCCTATAGTGGAGTCAAAATTTATTTAACTGATCTAGAGCTATGTGGTCATCTGGGTGGAACAAGTGATGAAACATAATAAAAAACATAGAAAAGAAGGGAGTTATCTTAACAAGCTTCCACATCAATTTCATTCAAACGGAGTGGGATGTTAATGGTCATGCGGGCTTTGCCTGGTCTTCAAGCGTGAATAAAATCCTAACAAAATCTTCACTTTGGCTAGAAAGGTTGAAAATTACAGGTAAAGTTTCTAAAGAAATCTCCTTCAGACTATTTATTGACTCCATATCTGTCATTTCTTGATAAGGATTAATATGATTTCATTCACAAGAAAATTCACTTATAACAATTAAAGGAAATTACAAATTCATGAGAAATAAGCAAGGATTTATATAAGAATGGATCTTGAAATTGACTATGTGAATTATCATATCGGGATTAAACGCACAATCAATTCTGGATATTTGCACCAATTTGAAAAAGGAAAATGGATTGATATCTATAAAAAAGTATTTCTTTTGGCTTGGTTCGAGGTTTTGTGTAAGTAAAGCATCAAATTCGATAGAATATCTATGATGATCCATTTCACAAAACATATCCTCCAAAAGGCAGGTTTCAAATAAGTTAGAATAATGACATGAAGGAAGAAACGACTTATGACTAGGCGCATGAGTGATTGTGATAGAGTAAATATGAAAAAAGGAGATTGAGAAACATAAGTAAAATATATTACAAGTGTATGTGTCAGAAACCAAAAAATAGAATCAAGTTGAGGAATAAAAAAGGAATATTTGTAGTTACAAGATATCTTCCAAAAATGGAGTTCATTTTTTGCACTTTCTGGGATGGTTCGTTGATGATTTTTTTGGGGGGGGGATCAAAGGAAATTCATAGGAAATTCATATGGAGAAATGGGGGCGTTTGTTTTTCTATTTTAGAATTTGAGAGAAAAGACTGTAACTCTACACATTTCCATTTTATTTGTAGGGAATAAATATGAATTTTAAGTTTTCAATATTTTGTGTTAAGGTGGCTGCATTGTATAGCAATTGAAAAACACTAAGGGAATTTTATTTATGTCCCCCTATCAAAAAATTGAAAGTTTGAATGACATATGAATGTTGATGATTCTAGTATTGTGTTATGGGTCTTGTATGTTGGACTTTGATTAATGAGTTATAATTTCTCCTTCAATTTTTTGTTTACTTTATCTATGTGTAATGCACTGAATCATTCCCTTATAGTTACATTCTGGTTATTAATTACATATTATGTTGTAAGCATTTACTCTTCAATATTGGATCTAATTCTAAAATTCTTATTGCAACCATCATGTTGAGTGATTTTTGTTAGCCTTTGAGTGTATCTTGGGCATGTGAGAATAAGAGCAACAAATACTTCATTAGGATGCTTGCATAAGATTTTATAATGAGGTTTTTATATATTTTGTTGAACATTTGCATCTGTTGAGAATAAATGAATGCCTATATTTTATTTTGGAGAAATTTTCACTACCTAATCATATGTTCTTTACTTTCCAGAATAACATGTTGTCATGATAGTTGCTAATGCTTGGTTATAAGAAGTCTATCAATATTTAATCCCCCTCTTTTAAAAATAAAACCTAATATACCAATTTCCACACCATCATATTGTTATCCATTTCCACCCCAAGGGTGAAAATGGACAACAAGGAGGCCTTCAGTTGAGCACTTTCCAGGCCACTAAGTTCCTTCACCTGAGTTTCAGGTAGTTTCATGGTTCAGGAGATTACAATATTCATTTTGGAGCAATTTCATTTATTTGGAGGTGTTGGATCCATAAGAGGATTTTTTCCTCTTCTGGGTTTTTGAATTGGAAATCAACTTGAAAAAGAAAGGAAAAGTAGGCCTTGTGGGCCCACATCCAGCAAAAAATGGGTAATAAGAGAAAAAAGTGAAAATCATCTTTAGGGTACCCTATTACCTTTCCCTTATCCCCCTGGCTCAAGAAATATTCATCAAAAATCCAAAAAATGTTAAAAATTTGTAAAAAGGGGCCTAAAGGGGGTGATTGAGCTAAAAGTAGCTTTATGAGCTACTTGGTGAGCTGGTTGGTTAATGTGGCAAGTTGGAAAGGTTGGACGCATTGAGTTGTAGGGGTGATGCCACTAAGTAGCTCGTCGAGCTACTCAACGAGATGAGTTAGTGACATGATCAGTGAGTTAGGGCTGAGATCCTCGAGCTTAGCCATAGAGAGCATTAGTAAGTGATGAAAATTATGCTGCGATATAGTGCATAAATGGTCCAACTCAACCAAATTATCTAGCCCTCGTGCTCAGTAAGGAGGAAAAGTCTTTAGTTGAAGGGGAATGAATTGAGATCGACCAACAAGATAATGGGGGATGGACGATGAACTAGGGTTGAGGTGTTCAGGTCACCAGCAAGCTGGGCTTGCATTGCAATGAAGGGCTGAACTCAACATGTGTTGATTTGGAAGTGGATTCATCACAGGGAAAAGAATGGAGGTGAAATCAAATGGGGTCCAACTCGGTCGAGGTAGAAGAAAAAGGAGCGGCTTGGGCATGGAGGGAAGAACTTTTGAGATGAGCTAGGGAAAAGGTTGAGCGGGATGAGCCCACTAGCCAAGGGCCGAGTCATAGAGAAAAGGCAAGCCCTCATGATCTCAGTGGATGAAAGTGGGGCTGTTGAGAATATTATGGCCATGTAGGCTAAAAAACAAGTCGGCTAGGGATGATTCAGGGTGCAGAGCTTGTGGATGTGGTAGCTCACCAAGGTGAGTTGTGGAGGTCAGATGCAGATGAATTAAAGGATGCAATGTTTTGGGAATCAAGGTATTAAACCATCGGCCCCCTAATCAACACAAAATGAGTTGAATCACTTGATTTTTCCACAAAGCATGGTGAGGTAAACATGTGTTGAGAAGATAATGGATCATGTAAGTCTTACGTGGAGCAATCCATTTACAAAGTAAAGTCAATTCACCAAAACAAAATGGCTGAGTGAGTTATAAAATAATGTGGTGAATTGGAAGGCAAAGCCTTGTCTTAGGTGAGCTCAACTAAGCAAAAGAAAATTCATTCGACGCAGAGGAGAGGGAAGTATGTGTGAGCATGTACAATACAAAGAAGCATTTCAAGGGTCAAAGTCTTACGGTGAAGATGCTAAGCAAAGAAAAGCAAAATAAAAATGCCACATAAAATAAGGTAAGTCATTAACTTGCAAATCAGTAAAATTAAAATCAAAGACTAAAGTATTTTGAGGGAGAAAGAAGTAAAATAATGCAATAGGGTCGCAATGTATGGCAAGCTATAACTTGAGTCAAGGGGCAGTGAAGTTTGATAAGTTTTTCAAAACGGTGATTTTGGGAATGAATAATTATGTAGCCCGTTCTCCATAAGAGAAGTAGAGTAAGGTCGAATAACCACAAGTGACCAAGCTATCAATGTAAATAGGTGGTTGGGAAATGAAAGAATTACATTGCAAAAAGGACACAAAATAAGAAATGTAAATGCAAGAATCCGCAACATAGAGTGAGATAAAAAAAATGTTAAGCGGTGAACGTGAGGAGAGATGTGAAATAAAATAAAATGGAAATAACACAATGTAAAGCACTAATCATAAAGTAACTCACTTAGATTTCCCAACAAGCTAAGTAAAGAAAAGTACATTTAATGCAAAAAAGGGGGATGTCATCCAATTCAAAGTGGTGAATGCAAAGCGTGAATCTTGCATTGTGAGAAAGATCAAAAACAAGAACAAGTAATTCAAAACACCGATGAAGGGAGCTCCTCTGCAAGCCAGAAAATGATTTAAATGGTGAGTTGAGTGGTGATCTACATCATCACCCAATGTGGTAGAGAAACTCTAGTTTCTCATAAAAAAGGCCAATGCAAAATGAAGTCATGTGGTGAAGTGAAATTTCTTTACTTCCCATAAAATAAAAAAGTAAAGTAGATGAAGAAGAATGATGGTAAGGGCAATAAGAGGGGTTTGGATCACCACAGGTAATGAGAAGTAGTAGTAATGGCCCCTAGTTTTCCCACTAAACTGAAAACTTCAAAACACCATAAATCTGAGCTTAGAGCTCCATTTGACACAAACTTGAACTTTCCATAAAGGTCTCAGAGCCCTCTATGCACCAGAATCTTCATATTTAAAGTTTGGTGATGGAAAGGGGGTCAAAATGGCATTTATTTTCCTTCACTAAAATACACAGTAACAACTCCCTACCACCATTAATGTAGCATGGAGGCCATTTATTTCTCTAGTAGGAAATATTATGAAGGGAGTGGGATTTATAGGTGCCCTATGATTCCTTCACATCACTAATTGAATTTTGATCAAGGCATGCACTCGGGTCCTTGAAGTTCCTATCTCTTCTCCTAAAGTTATATAAATTGAAAGGGGATACATCATTGTAAGGTTACCAATCATTTTTTCCTCCCTATGCTCCCCTCTTCTCCACAATTGGGTTGTTGTGAATTTGGGGCTTCAAGCCTTTCTCCAAAAAACTTTAATGGTAGCTTGCCTCTCCCTACATGCAATGTATTTTGTATATTTCAAGGAGCAATAAAATTGTGTTCTGAGTTAAATTATCTAGTCTCTACATGAATTTGGTGTTCTCTCTTACCTCTCATTACAAATTAGGTATTCTATGTAAATTTCTTGTTCATCGCAGGTTTAGTTGTTTTGTGCTTATTCAAGAATGGAGAATGTATACATTGTACTCTGTGATACAACTGTCTATTGTTTCCTTAGTACATTGGTGTAATTTGGTCTGTGGTGCAATACCACCCTATCCAAATTCATCCGCTCTATTTTTCAGGTTGGGAAAGTGTATGACACTCCTTTTCTTGGTGTATCACCTCTCTTAGGGTATGTTTCATTTCATGTATATCTCTCCCTGTCTCCTTGGAATGTTAGAATAGGTTTAGATTGGTGTTTACTTACATTAGGAGTAGTTGTGGTAGGTAGGATTAGGAGGAGGAACCAACCTTCTCTAGAGGATTATCACATTTTTTTGAGGATTATCTCAAATTCGCAAGTCCCACATCTTGACAAGTAATCCCATGTTAGCAAAAATTAGGGATCCATAACCAAAAATCCTAGGGTGCTACTTTTTTGTGATAACACATAATAAGATCCAAACATCCATTCACTACCCCAGTTTTTCTATACCTAAGCATCATTGAAGACATTTCTTCATACCCAAATTTCCATGAGAAAAATGATGCAAGAACAATTAGCTTTATTACCTTTAGTAAATTGTGTCTGAAGCACTAAATATAAGTAACACTTTTGTGACAAATCTTGCGAGTGAGTTTTATATCCATGACCATATTTAGCTTAGATTGAATAACTATTTCAAAGAAGTAAAGTGTAAATCATCTCCCCTTTATTCAAGTTACCCCATGGGTTCTCTCACCCTAGTCCAGGAAGGACCAAAAGTAGCAGGATCATGCCATCCCCTTTGTATGTACCTCTTAATCATCCCGAAGTTTGATCCTAAAGAGAGTGTTAGACATCCCCATGGCTATAAATGACATACCACATAATTTATCATTCTCCAAGCATTCCCATTCTATGAAAATGTTGCCAAGCCCCAAGGGTGTGTAGAATTGGGAACCAATAGGTATAAAGGGACATCAAATGCCACATAACAAAGAGAATTTTAGTAGAACTGATGCAGGTGCTAGTCTAGGGTAGTATAATCAATTTTAGCATTTATAAAGGTCCTTTAGGAGTCATAGGTTTCATTGAATTTTGGTTTTATGGGTTCAGGAAGTTTAAATTTCAAATAGTGGAGATTCCTTCCAATTTTCCTATTTGAATTTTTGAACCTCCTTTATGCCAATTTTGGCTTTATTGTTTTATATAGTGGGCTTAGTGGGTCTTGAGTTTGTTCTTAGGTCATCTTTGGAATTATATGTTTTTAAGGGCTCTTATTGAAATAATATTGGTCATATTCGCTTTAAGTTATCGATTAATCCCTTTTTGCAAGGATAATTTTAAGAGACCTCTAGGAAACTGGAGGTGGAATATCCCTAGTGAATATCCCTGGAACCACTTTTGTGATAAAGATGAATTTACCAGGGTTTATGAATACAATATTCAAAAAGCATAATTTTCATTATCGCATGATAAAATTTCTCCTATCGCACGACAAAATATTTGTTTTCATGTGATAACAAATGTCCTATCACATGACAACAAATGTCATGTCACGCGATAACAAATGTCCTATCGTGCGACAGCAAATGCCCTATCATGCACCATGACATTTGATGTCGCACGACATGGCATTTGAGTGTTTACTTCTTACTTTTTGTACTCCTTGATATTTTTCACACGAGTGTAGTTTTTTGCGTGCGTCTCTCTCTGCACTCCTTATTGTTTATTTGCATGGTATTTGATTATACTTCACTATTTGAATGGTACCTTACTAGTAAGTTATGAGTATACTACCCAAAAAATTACCTATGTTTATATGAGAGTAGTTTTCAATAGTAGGAAAATCTGACCCCTAAAAAATTTTATATTGGAAAATTTAGGCGAAAGGTACACTATCATACTCTGAAAAATTAGCCTTTTAAAATTTTCAAAATTTGGAATATTCACTAAATTACGAATATTCACCACTAAAATATTTTGTGCCTTCTTGTTATGTAGCCCCCTCATATGACTTGATCATAAAATCATGGTGGTCAGTTATGTGGAAGAATTTGAGCAATAAGGTATTTGAGGCACTTTTTAACTTTTTCTTGGCATTGATCAATCAAGGAAAGCATTTGGAGCTCTAAAAAAAGTTCGAATAACATAGTTTTATATTCCTTTTCACAATTTTAGGATTTGTATCTTACATTTTTAAGAGATTCCTGATTGTTATTATGTATAGAGTATATAAAAAAAGTAGATATGGAGTTTGATATAAGTTTTTATGCTTAGTTTGATGAAGGAATGTGCTTGACATAGTTGGAGGTGATCATTTACACTTTAGACCCTGCAATTAAACTATTTTTGCAATCTCAGCCCATTTTGCAAAGCAAGTGAATGATACAACTTGGAAGGAAGGTGTGTGATCACCATGTGTGAAAATATGGAGATGTTTTTTCTTGTTTCAAGAACCTATAACTATGATGTTTGTAGTCGAAGCATTGATTAGTTTGACAAAGTAACCCTTGAATGTGTGTGTTAACTTATCAAACCATTATCATGATCAATTCCATGTTTTAGAGAACTAAAGGACCTAGTGATAAGCTTCATAACTTCTATAAGTGTTCTCAGACATTTACAAAGTGATTAGGAATGTTGGAGAAAATTCCCAAACAAATGGTGAGTAAATATATGCTCTCGGGTGCACTATGACAAACCCTCTTAGGGTTTACAATCTAATTATAGTTTATATCCTTAATCACCTTCCTAGAGTCTGAAATTCACAAGATTCAACCCTACACCCTACCTTAACAAGATTATTCAACAATTTCCCTAAGAAATATCATCATAAAGGATAATTCGATGATATTTGAGCAAGTTCATGTAGCATTCCTAATATGACCTAATTGAGAAATGACACAGTGGATTTGGTAAGACTTTTACATAAGAAGCTCATCTAAATTTTTGTATACTAATCATTGGCCCAAATGGGTGTCCAAGGAGGTGATTATCTTGAATATTGAACCTTTAAAACAAAATATAAACCACATTTTGAGGATTCCCAGGACTGGTAAGCAAGAAAAGGTCTAGAGGGGGAAGATGTTGAAGAAAGATCCATATGTATTGAGAATTGAGACAAACTAGTTTGCACACATCTAGAATATCCAAAAGGGTACTTGGAACTGAATTGAGTTAGTTTGTGTGACTTGTGGATCATTCGAACTCATCTCATTCCAACATCCATGTTCTCAAGAAGCCAAGTAGGCAGTTTGGGAAAAGGTGAACTAAATAGATAAATTTGGTTGTTTGAACCAATTTTTTGAATGTATTGGCATGGTGTGAGTCCTTTAAACATGTTGAGAAGGTTCCCTTACCATTTTAAGGGAACTCCAAATTTGCAAGTGATAGAGATGTCTTGAGTTGACAAGAACAAACAACCTACTATTTAATTTTGGATGCATTGAGAATATTAAACTAATTATTTGGTTGAGTGAGTTACGATCCTATATGCTCTAAATCAAGAATAAATAAATAAATGGTAAACCCACGTAATTCTTAAAAATATGCATAACTTTCAGAAAGGTGTGGAACAAGAGGCAAACAAGGTAGGTCAGTCAGCCATGTTAGACTTAACATGCACAAGTGGAACCTTCTCATGTTCCACAAGTTCACCAATCCACCAACATGGATGACATGAGAAAAAGGGACAGTGTAATTTGAAAATTTAGAGGTATAGGGTGTAAGTGGAATAGTTTCATGGTTGTATATCTTCCCCACAAAATCACATTCCTCGTATAAAGAAACTGGGTAAATTGGCTCCATGAAGCACTAATATAAATTTTCTTCAGTTCCTCAAATCCCTTAAACATTTGATTCACCACACAAAGGGAAAATATTATTAAATAAAAATTTTAGGGCCCATGAGGAGTAGACCCACAGTTCCTTGGATTCCCTAAAACTTTGCCTAAGTCAACTAGATCTAGTTCTCAAGCAATAACTTCTAACTTAGAGCTCCAAATTGCATAAAATTTATGGTGTTAGAACTGTCTTGTCAAGGGACTCATTTTGGAATTAAGAAACATAGGAAATGATGTATTTTTGGGGATCAAAATGTAAGCATGAGTTCTATAGGAGAAAATTTTAGTTTTAATATTTCAAGCACACAAATGGAATTTATTGCATCATGGTGCCCATAACATGTCTTGACGATCAAATGACATGGAGGGATGGCTCTTGTTAGGTTCACATGTGTGTTTATAGGGATTAATTAAATTTTATTAGTGGATAAATTTGAATTTGGCATGCCCTCTCTCTTTTGATCATATTTATCTCCACTTTCTCTATATATTTCTAAAAATCTCTCATTTTTAAGGGTTAGACATCTTAGTTTGTAGGTTCATCATGCCAAAATGTTGTTTTAGGTGGATATGGGTTACATACCTCCATTTTGGATTATGTAATGTAATTTTGTGCCTTTTACTTCAGGTAATGGATTGTACATAATTTTATGGAAATTAAATAATGTTTTGTGGTTATTTATCTAACCTAACCTATATTTCATTTCATTCTTGCCTCTCCATTCTTGTTGTGCAATGTTGTGCATTTATTTCTCCTTTTCATGTTCCATTTTTCTATGTTTTTTGTGAGAAATGGAGTATTTAATACAGTTTTAGTCTATGTCATACTTGTTTGACCTCTCCTTCTACATTTTACCTCATTTTTCCCCCATGGAGAGTGTTCATCCCCCTTTTCTTGATGTTATCACCTATTTCTTAGATTAGGATTTCATTTCCATACATATATCTAAATCATGTCCCTTTAAATGATTAATTTAGGATTAGTTTAGTTGTATTTTGAAGTTGTAGGAGTAGTATTAGCATTATGATAGGTAGAGGAACTAAACTTTTGTAGAGGTTTGTATCAACATTGCAAGGTACCACACTTGGAGACAATCCCATGTTACCCTAAAGTATGGATTTTCCATGATCAAATATTATGGTGTTATTTTTGTGTGATAAAAGTTCTCGCATGCTAGGTGGGACTAGTTTGATGATATTTACACCATTATGTCATAAATTTTGATTTGTTTTTGTGATATTTCATCCTTTGGAGGGTTCAAATAAGCACATCTGGTGACTCCATTGTTCAAGAAACCCATTCTCTGATTCTGCAAACTACTCCCTTCATATTTCCACTCATTTTCATGTTTCCATTTACCTCATGGATCTCTAAAGAGATATTTTATTCTCTTATTTGAGTTTGATCCCCCTTCATTTGTAACAGTGGGATGATATCCCCAAAACAACCCTAAAAACTTTCCTCTTTTATATTGAAATGGAGATCCATCTCCTATTGATCACATGAAATACATACCCAACCATGATGTCATTCACAACATCAGAGGAAAGAACATTTACCTCAGAATTTTTGTTTCATCATCCAGAGGTAAAGTAAGATAATGGTAAAATGGTTAAGCTCCTTATTCCATTTCCAAAAGGGATTAGTTGGGAGAACAACTACATAACCAATTCAAAGAGAATACAGATGTCATTTCTCTCATGGAACACCTCAAAAAAATACATTGACATTCAATTCAGGTCATCTTATATTTCAGCATCGATTTCTCAAGGACATGGCTCAGTATTCCTCAAGAATTAAAAAACCCTACAAGGTATGGAGTTTTTATATTATTTAAGATCCTTGGATGATGATTTAGTTGTATTGATCCAAAATTTAGGAGGAAATTATCTTCCTCAGGATTTTTCCATTGCATCACAAGATGAGAAGATGCTTATTAAAGATGGACAAAGGAAACCCATCCCATTTCTTCCATTCTTCCCTCATCTTCTCAAATTCTCTATAACTCTTATGTAATTAAATAAAGATGCATTGTTTCATTCCAAAAATAGGAAGATCCTTTGCTTCCTAGTCCTTTTGATGCTCTACAATCTCATCATGCTCAAAAAATATCCCACGCTTTGAAATATTCCCTCCCATCTCCACCCAAGGCATTTCATAATCTTGCTAAACCCATTCATAATATTCTCAAGTGTTATATTATTACACATGTTACCCCAAAGCTCTACCCAATCCTCACTAAACCAAGTTATCCTATAAGATGGATAGATCATGATTTTTTCTAATTTTATGGAGAGAAGGAGAAAACTTTACAAAACTCCTATTAGTAAATTATTGTGTAAAACCAAATAGCTGAGTTCGAAAGTTCAAATCAAAAAATGAGGATGTTTATTTTGGAGGACCATTTGGTTTCTCCATATGATCAAGTCATATCTCTTGATCCCAAAGCATATATTCTTGAGAATGTAATTAATTGGTAGTGCCTTGATATTTTTATTGTATCATCTCAAACTAACTTTTCCCAGAATGATAGCTTCATGAGAGTTAAGGATTGGTAGGAGTCAGATTGGGAAGATGAGTAGGTTAAAATTGTACAAATAAAGGATTTGAATATAAAAACATAGGCATTTGTGATAGATAATCAAATTGGAGTTCAAGGGGGACAAAGTGTTTTTAAAGACTAGTGTCACCCAAAAAATGAGGAAGAAAGGATTCTGAGTGAGAAAGATTTCTTGATTGAATGTAATGACCGTTAATCTTCTAAATTTTCTAGAAATTGATTTAATTTTGGAGGATTGTAGTGATACACTAAGAGCATCATTAGTTTTTGCAATGGATTAGTAAGAGCTTCATGTGGAGGAGGATGAGTTTGAATTATCAAACTTTATTGGATAAGGAAGAAGAAAATGAGAAACCCATTACCATATCAGAAATCATCAAGGAGGTTAAGTTGTATGGAGCATAAAAAAAATCAGAAGTCATATTTCAAATATGATTCTTCATGAGGTGGATGGTGTGTTTGGACTCTCATAGTTTTTATTTAAATAATAAAATCAACATGCTAGTATGGAGAGGGATGAAAACTGAAAATGAACAAGGATGTTTACGTAGGAGTAAGTAGAAAAAAGTCCAATTCATCATGAAAACATATATTATGATGTGTCGACACAAAATATATGCACTTGGGTACATTTCTAGGTCATAGTGTAGACACCAAATTTGTGTTTTACGACCCCCTATGACCCGCATCTCATTTCGCAACCTAACCCCATCACCTAAACCTTACACAATTATTTATTAATTACTTTATAATTAATAAATCCACGTCGCCTTACCTGCCACCTCATTTTGCCACCTCATCATGACCTAGCCCTAACCCTAAACTAACCTAATTAAGACCTAAAACTTGGTTTACATCCACACCCATGACTAATGCCTCCTTACTCGCACCCAAAACCAACCTTGTAGCTACTTGACCAAGCCCGCAACTAATCCCTCAGGAGAAAAGTAGGGAAAGTTGGCTATTTTACTAAAAATAGCCCACTTTTTCCTAACCGATACCGGTTCCTACTCGACCGCCGTCGGTTACGTAACCGCCATCGGTTCCCTGTAAATGACCTTCCCTAATCAGAAACAAAGGTTGAAGGATTTTTGGATCAATAGGGATCATCAGAAGTGATCAAGAGAATCTGGATCTTTACTTGGCTGAGCAGAGACAAGTGAAGAAACAAGAAGAGTTTGCAGCAAAAGGAGATCAAGCCCAAGACTGCCACTCAGAGCCCTGTGACACTCATCTGATCATTGGGAGGGAGACATCTCATCTTCTGGGTATCAGGCCATACTACTTGAGTTCTGCCTTTGTCATCACAGTTCTTGGACCTGCATCCTCGTCAATAACCAGTAAGTTGCATCTTGTGTGTTCTCATTTTAATATTTCTTAGACTTTTTAATCACAGCCATTATAAATCTATTCCTAGATCTACTACCCAGCAACACATTTTACCTAACTATCATCCACTTACCTCTCATCACCCCATTACCTAATCCCATTCATATACCAGCCTTACAAACAACACAACCACCTTACAACCCCCTTTACAAACATAGCCCCTACCGATATCGGTTAGCAGAAACCGGTATCGGTTATCCTGACTACAACCAAAAACCAGCCTTTTCCCCTACTTGTTTCAACGAGGTAATTAAACTGTTATTTTACAATCTTCTGTGTTAATTCATATTAGCAGGGGAACTGACCACCTTCGAAAGGAAGTTTTATATTTCCTGGGCCCAAGGCAGTTCCCTCATTTATTGTCTAATCAAAATCTTGTGGTCTTGTGTTCTTATTTGCAGGTAGTCCTTCCAAGACAAAAAGGGGTTCTTCGCAATCAACCTGATCTCTCTCTACGGTACGCGCACACCATCTCGACATTCAACAGGTATTCCTCCTAGCCCTAACCCTTATCTGTTTCTAAAAGGAATGAAAGGATAGAAGCAACTCTATTCCCAAAAGCTGAAACATTCCGAGCGAAACATTTTGGCACGCCCGGTGGGACCCATTTGGGTTTCTTTCTTTCTTGCTTGCTTTCATATAGGGAGCATACTTGCTGTTTTCTTCTTTACAAGATATTCACAAGGTATTTTGTTATTTTGGTAAAAGAACTTGCTTTGCTTTTACATCTTGCATTAGTGAAAGTCGTCTCTTTTGCTTCATCGAATATCATTTTCGATTTGGGTTTAAAACACGTGCATCACATTCCTGCTTGTTGTTTTCAATTCTAGTGAACATAGATTAAGTAACAGGTCATACACGTGGGGGTGATATCCATGGTATTGACAAGATATTGATCTTACTTTCACTGCACAACACATACCGAATCACTTCACAATTAACACAATAGCTCAAAACATCCCCCCTTTTCCGCGGTATTCCTCCTCCTGATTGAGGTAACCTTATAAGCCAAAACAAACTTGACATTTCCCCTAAGTCTTTTGTTCAGGATTGACATCATTCCACGTCTAAAGGCATAAGCCCACAATAATTAAAATTAACCCTAGGGTTAGTCTCTGGATTTGCGTGTGCATCTTGCTTGTTTTCAGTTCTGTTTTCTCTGTTATACACTGTCTTCTGTGATTACCTTAGAACAATTTGATAAATGCACTGAGCGTTGTTAACAATCAAATCAGCAGCTTCTTATGTTTTCTTATACCAGTCTTATTACACCGACATCGGTTAACTGACCGACGTCGGCTATAGTCTAACCGACATCGGTTAGCAGACCGATATCGGTTACTGTCTTTTACAGTTCCTGACAAACCAGTAACTTACCAATTTCACCATTCTGAGTCTGTTTCTGTTCTTGATAGATTGAAACCCTACTGTGTACTCCTGTCCATGGTTGTTATCACCCGAAAGCAAGCCGCCGCCATGGTTTCACATGCTTGCTCTGTGCCTTTGCCTGAATCACCCCCTTCACATTCTATAGGGAACCCTACGGACACCAGTGAGATCCCCAAAATTCCTGTAGGAGATAAGGAATTTGCCAAATTTCTGGATGCTAACCCTAGCGCTGTACAATACTATTTGTCTCATGCCCCTGACCGTACGCCTGATGGTCAACTCCTTGTTGGCATGCCCATTAGTATAGCTGCTCATTTAGCTCCCACTCCACCTGATAACACCGCATTGCTCCCTGCATCTCTAGCCCCGTCTCCCAATCCGACGGCTTCAGAGGTTCATACGACACAGATTGGCTTTCCTTTGGTTAATCTTGGACCCCACATATCATTACCACCGACTGCTCCTACCTCATCTCTCTTGCAGACTGCTCCGTTCATGACTTGCTCTCTGCCACCTATCCACACGAGCTTTCCTTCTCAAGCTCCGCCTACCTTTTCATTCCCATACACGTATCCAGTGACCTCAACATCTTATATGGGACATCCCTATTCGGTCGCCTCGACATATTCATCCTCCACACCTTATCAACACTTAACCCCACCATTGTCTAGCGGTGGCCCTTGGCCCAATTTGCCTCCGTTTACCACAACCACACCATCATCTCATCCAACTTCTGATTTAATTAAACAAATGATGGACAAAATGCAAAATCTGGAGGCTTCTGTTTCAGGAAGTCGTAGTGCCTTGACATACGAGCAAGTCTGTCGGGAGCCTATTCACCCTTCTGTCCCCCTTCATTCATATCCTCCTCAATGGGAATTGCCAAAATTTACTCGTTTTAACAGTAAGGAGGACCCTCAACAACACTTGCGATCATTTAGACATGCCTGCTATCTGATTGCTCACGATGACGCTTTACTACTCCGCACCTTTCCCATGTCCTTATCAGGACCCGCCTTGGAGTGGTACAGTGCTTTAACCCAGCACTCAATCTTCTCTTTTAACCAGCTAGCCCAATCTTTCTTGGATCATTTCTCCATTAACATTGCCAAGAAAGTATCTATCACTGACCTTTATGCCATCCGACAATTCGAAGACGAATCTATCGCAGATTTCGTTGGACGATGGCGCGGCCTTATCAACCAACTTACATATGCCTTGCCTCAGGCTGAACTTATCGAACTTTTTATGCGGGCATGTGCTAAGCACATTTCTCCTACTCTTCAAATTCAAAATTTCCGCACATTTGACGAGGCCTTTACCATGGCTCGGAAGCTAGAAATTCGAGCCTTAGAAGAAGAGAAATTGCGGTTGCGCAACAAAAACCCCAATTTCTGAACTCCAGATTCTACCAACAAACCAAACACCACCACTCCTCATGCATCCACTTCTTCTAAATCAAAAGGAGCTGTCCACGCGGTGATGGTCAAATCTCAAGCACCGTCTAATACTCCACTAAAAACCACCTATAAGTATAAAGCTGAGCCCATCAATTACACTCCCTTGGGAGAAACTTATGGTGTCATCTTGGAAAAATTGCTCAAAGCCGGAGCTATCACCTTGCCTCCTGTTAAACCTCACTCCGGGTTTGACTCCACTCGCGCTATACCTTCCTGGTACAAAGAAAATGACTTCTGTAACTTTCACCGCGTGAAAGGACATAGTCATGAAAACTGCAAGATGTTGAAAAACATAGTGCAGGAAATGGTTGACGCAGGGGATATAACCCTCGATAATCCTAATGCCCCTGCCAACCGAAATTTGAAAATCTTCAACAAACCATTCCCGAATCACTCTTCTAACAGTAACGTAAACCAGGATATCTTAGCCGAGGAGAGTGTTCATGAGATCCATGCAGTCTTCGACTCCCAGCCAAAAGCCTCTATCGAGAAAATTTTGAATCAAGCCTCTTCACTGACACAGGGGCCCGAACCTCCTTCACCACCATCAAGCCAAAGTGAAATCATTCCTTTACCTATAAAGGAGTTAATTGCCCAGAGTTCTCTTCTCATAGATGAGTCTTCTTACACCACATCCCTACAAGACTGCGAGCGGATGTTATCTAACCTATCTATTTCCCAAACGTCCTCTTCTACCACTCTTGCTGCACAAGAGGAAGGCTCGCCACTCCTTTTGACATCCTTAGATGAGAAACCCCTTGCACCGACATCACCAAATTCTTTAACCATGATGGATCCTCTTAAACATGCCCTCCTACCTATTAGTTCTTCATCACCTAAATCTTTTCAGCGACCGGTTGACCTCTTAACACCTATTGATACAGTGCCTCATCTACCCCCTGTATCACACCCACAGTGGACCGGAATCACAACCCACCTTTCTTCCATACCAAAATTCCCATTCACACCTGAAGACTGTCATTCTCCAGAAGATAGACGAGTCCTATGGGAACGTTTGGGTACCCCCTATTCTACTCAAATGCAGATGACCGATCCAGACGCCTCTACCATATACCCGAAGTGTTTACAGAAACTCAAAATGCCTATGTCCTCATCATCACCCCCCGCATCTCTACCAAGTATCTCATCCACCTCTGTCAGCTTAACCAAATCTTCCCCTACACTTGGGACCTCACCAATACCCAGTCTAACACACCCGCCTAAGCGACTAGATTTATCCAAAAATAAAGCCGCCCCTCCACTTAGGAGACAAACTCAATCCGTGCCTCTATCACAATCAAAACCATCATCGTCACACCTACCTTCCATATTGGGACCTCATCCCTCCACCTTGCATCAATATATCATACCTCCTGCATTTTCTTTAAAACGACCTACGCCTTCTGCACCCATACAGAGATCTAAGGGTATATCAACATTGTCACCCCACGTATCCTGTTCACCCATCAACCCTAAACAAACTCCATCATCAAAGGATTTATTTTCTGTCACTCCCCTTTCTCCGTGGTTGTTTCCCGCTACCACATCATCTGTAGCCTCATCATCTAACCAATTGAACGTAGCTCCTATGCCAAAGAAACCACGTTTAGTGAAAACCATGTGTCAACACCCCTTGGCTAAACCACCACCCGTACGAACCAACTATGCCAAAACATTACCGAAATCTGCTCAATCAATACCCTCATCCTCCTCCGATTTTGACCCACTCAAAGGATCTTACGCCAAAATCCTTGCTATGTTGGTGGAGAATGCGACCATTTCCCTACCCCCACTTAGACCTTATGACCCGTCTAAACCTCGACCTACAGGTTATGATGAGTCTAAAATCTGCGCTTACCACCGCACACCAGGACATGATGTGGAGGGATGCAAAGCTATCAAAACCATCCTTCGTCAGTCACCTCTCTCAGATAGAAAGGTTAAGAAAGACAACTTACGAAGGGAGAGACCTTTAGCTTCAATTCCCTCTCCTATACCACCTATCCCCGCCTCACCAGTATCTATCATTATTACAACCCCACCTCTCGAAGACCATGATTTATCCTACCATCTTCCTCATCTCATGTCCACGAAATTAATATGATTAGTGTTGCTACTCGAGTGCAGAAGAACAATGAGAAAGCGAAAGAAAGCGCACCTGCGTCCTCTCTTTCTCCGTCCACCATCCCGATTGCACCACCACCCAAAGTGGTTATTCGTGGACCCGCTTACCCCGTCTCTAATGGAGTTTCCCACCGAGCCATGATCAAACAACTTCACCAATCGCCTGTAAAAATGACACTATATGATCTCATTCAGACTTCTGAATCTCATCGACAAGCTCTCGTTGAAATTCTTCAAGGGATCGAGGTCTTACCTAATGAAACCTTGCCTGTTACCTCCATTCTAACACCCAATCACGTTGCTTCCCTCACTAAACAACCTACCACCCCAACCACTTCTGTTTCTGAACAACAAGCTGCTGCTGTCAGTTTCTCCGAAGACGAAATTGTTGACTTTGGTACAGAAGATCCTGATCCTGCTCTTTTCATCTCAGCTTACGTCCGGGACATCCAGGTACGTCGTGTGATGATCGACGGGGGCGCTAGTCTAAACATCATTTCTTCAAAATCCTTCCAACAAATGAATATCCCTTCTAGCTACATGTGTGCCAACCCCATCATGTTGCGGTCATTCAATGATGCTATTACCTCTACCTTAGGCACCGTGATCCTTAACATTCATGTAGGACCACGTACTTTACCTGAGCTCTTCTATGTCCTTGAGGGAGAATTCCAATATAACATGTTATTAGGCCGCCCCTGGATCCGGGCTATGGGATGCGTTCCCTCCACCTTACATAGATGTATAAAATTTGAGTACGAGGGGAAGTCCTACACCGTAAAAGCTGATCCTCCCCCCTTCAAAACCTGCAATATGTTATATCGCCCTAATGATGTGCTTGTACCAATCAAGACACCCATTCATCCAACCCAACCATCCACATCAACCGCACCTACGCCTTCAACCAATGAAACCACCATTGCAAATACCACTTCCCTCCCCGCGGACGACATCCCAACCTCAGATCCCTTAGTGGATGTTTTTCAACGCCTTACGCTGGGGGAGTATCGCCTATATAACATTAGTTCTTTCCCTACCCCACAGGAGTATGGACAAGTACATGCACATCCTACCTATGACCGTCGTGTGGGGGAAGTAATCCCCTACGGACCACCTCATTGCCGCACCAACCTAACATATGGGGGTGTTGACGCATCTTCCGTTACCCCTGAACCTCCTCTTGGTGTGGTTCCTTTCCAATCTGATTTTCAATACTTGACAAATCATCATTTCGCCCTCACCTTCTTGACTCGCTGTGCTTGGAAAGGCTTTGGTTTTGGTCTTTATGAACAAGGCCGACATACAATCATTCCCGTAACTACACGCAAGCACAATGATCGTAGTGGTCTCAGATTTCTGGGAACACTTACACCGAAGGAACCTCGTGTCAGTTGCCTTCTGGAAGAGGATGATGTCACCCCTACCGAACCATCATCACCCATTTTACCTTCATCACCCACAGAGTCGATAGATCCTGAATCTATCCCTCCTAACTTTTTTTTTTCATAAATGCTATCTTTCTAGGTCCTCTCACTTATCAACGCGATAATGAGGACCCCTCTTCTATTCCCCTTCTATATCCAGACATGATTGAAGAGGACTCACCTTCAATTAACGTTGTTGAGTGCCAGGATGATGACTCCATCCTCACTTACCTTGGTGCGGATGACTCTTATATTCAATGCGCCTTACCATCTGAAACTCAAACCATGCTGAACGAGTCTACTATAGAAATCAACATCCACATGGAGGAGGATCCTCACATTGTGAAGATCGGACAATCCCTTAACGCATCAGAACAAGTCGCCTTTACTACCTTTCTCCGTGCTCGCAATCAAGCTTTCGCTTGGTCCTACGCTGACATGCCAGGAATTGATCCTGACATTGCTGTCCATAACATTACCCTGAAACCTGATTCCAAGCCAATTAAACAGAAATTGAGAAAAATGCATCCACGCATTGCCCTCTTGGTCAAAGAGGAGCTTCAACGAACTCCTTTCTGTTTCCTTCATCCTGCCTATTGACTATCCTCAATGGATTTCTAACATCGTACCTGTCACTAAAGCGACGGGGGGACTTCGGATATGCACGGATTTTTGGGATCTTAACCTCACTTGCCCTAAAGATGACTTCCCCCTACCTAGTATTGACCAACTTGTTGATCTCACTGCAGGCCATGAGATGCTCTCTCTCATGGATGGCTTTTCAGGATATAACCAAATTTTGGTTGCCCCTGCCGATCAACATAAAACTGCCTTCATAACTCCTTGGGGAACCTTCTGTTATCGTGTAATGCCATTTGGCCTTAAGAATGCTGGTGCAACCTATCAGCGGGCTATGACCTACATTTTTCATGACATTATGCACACTATCCTTGAAGATTACGTCGATGATCTTCTTGGCAAATCTAAACATCGTAGTGAACATCTCGATGTTTTAACCATTATTTTTGATCACCTGTTACAATATTCATGTCCACCTTCAACCAAAGAAATGTGTCTTCGGTGTCCTTTCGGGAAAACTTCTTTGGTTTTATCATCTCTTTGCGTGGCATTGAGGTCGACCCATCTAAAGTCAAAGCTATCCTAGAAATGCCCCCACCTACTAATCTCAAACAATTGCGTAGTTTACAAGGTAAGCTACAATCTATCCGACGTTTCATCTCCCAACTCTCGGATCGATGTCAACCTTTCCATCACCTTCTTAAAAAGGACATTGCCTTTCACTGGAGCGAAGAATGTCATCAAGCCTTTGAGGCTCTAAAAACTTATCTCTTGCAGCCACCCATGCTTATCCCACCTCAGGACGATCGCCCTTTCTACCTTTACCTTTCCGCCACTGACCACGCTGTAGGGGCCATGCTTGCACATCGTGACTCCGAGAACCGCGAACAAGCCGTTTATTATATAAGTCATACTTTGGTAGATTATGAGACTAGGTATACACATGTAGAAAAGTTGTGCCTAGCCCTATCATTCGTGGCCACCAAACTCTGACACTACCTTCTGAATCACAAAACTTTTGTCATCACTAACACGGACCCCATCCATTATATGTATGCCAAACCTCATCTAAACCAACGCATCGCCCGATGGCTTATGCTCCTCGCCGACCTCGACCTTGAGTTTGTCCACCAGAAATCAATCAAAGGACAAACCATCGCAGACCAACTTGCAGAAGCCCCTTTACCTGGGGAACAATTTACCAATTTTACTTTCCCCGACGAACTCATCGCCACTCTTTCACTCAGTGAGGAGTCGTATCCAATGACCCTCTTCTTCGATGGATCCAAATGCCAACGCGGCGGAGGAGCCGACGTTGTTCTCATTCCTCTCGACGCTGAGCCTATGCCTCTCTCATTCTGACTCGATTTCCCCTGCACTAATAATACAGCGGAATACGAGGCCCTTGTTCTGGGTCTCCAGGTTGCGTTACACTTAGGTGTCAAATCTATCAATATTTTTGGTGACTCTCAATTGGTAGTCAATCAAGTTATGGGCATCTACCAATGCAAAAATGCGGAACTTCAAAAGTATAAACACTACGTGGATTCACTTCTAGCCTTATTTACTCACTATTTTATCCAAACCATTCCCCGCTCCACTAACAAATTTGTGGATACTATGGCTTGCTTAGCCTCGCAAATTCCAGCTTCATCAACTGACTCTGACATTTTCGTCTTGGTCCAACAACTCTTTGCCCCATCTTACTCAGCCCCGGTTGTTTGTATGATAAATAATGTGTCTGCTAATTCGCGGGATACCTGGTATCACCAATTTCACGACTACCTTACAACCTCTATTCTCCCATCTGACCTTACTAGTACCGGCAAACGCACTTTTCTTAAACGCGCTTCTCGTTATGTCGTTATGGGGGGACTCCTTTATAAACGTGGCTTTGATGGCATCCTCCTTCGATGTCTCACCGGCGTGGAGGTCACCTATACCATCCAACAGGTCCATGACGGTATTTGTGGTGGACATTTTAGCGGCCTTGCCGTGGCCAAACGAATCCTTCGCCTAGGTTATTATTGGCCTACTCTCAATAACGATTGCTACGAATATGTTAAGCGTTGTGTTATGTGTCAACAACATGCCAACCTTCAACATACTCCTAGCCACCCGCTACAGGTCGCCCGAGATCTTTGGCCTTTCTCACAATGGGGTTTAGACCTTATTGGTGAGATTCATCCGTCCTCTTCGCAACGTCACCGATGGATAATCACAGCAACCGAATATTACACAAAATGGGTGGAGGCTATTCCGCTCATTTCAACTAAAAAAGAAAAAATTGTAGAGTTCATTAACCACCACATTATCTGTCGTTTTGGTGTTCCTCATCGCCTGATAACGGATAATGGAAAATCTTTCAAAAATAAGTTGTTGCAAGACCTTTGTGACAACTTTGGTATCAAACTTAGCTTCTCCTCACCCTACTATCCACAAGCGAATGGACAAGCTGAATCTTCTAATAAAACCCTAACCAAAATCCTTATGAAAGTTGTCAATGAGTCTGGAAGAAATTGGCATGATCACATCCCCTTCGCCCTCTGGGCTTATCGTACTAGCATTCGTACCTCCACTAATGCCACACCTTTTTCTTTGGTATATGGTACCGAGGCTGTCTTGCCTCTCGAAATACAAATACCCTCCCTCAGAATATCTCTTCAGGATATTCTTACCAACGATGATTTCCGCCAAGAGCGGTTAGCCCAATTGGAGCTTCTTGACGAGCGTCGTCTTACAGCTCTTGATCACCTTCAAATCTATCAAAAACGTATTAAGTGTGCTTATGATAAGTGACTTCATGAGCGTACCTTTAAGGTTGGTGATCTTGTCCTCAAAGAGAATCAACATGTAACCAAACTAGAAAAGAGCAAACGTGGAAAATTTTCTCCCAATTGGATTGGGCCTTACATAATCACTCACACTTATGGATCAGGCACTTATCGTTTAGCTTCGCTTAACGGTAAACCTGAGCCTGAACCCCTTAATGCCTTGCATCTTCGACCTTTCTACTGTTGAATTTAGTGTTATATCACTTCTTATCTACTTACCGCTCGTCCCTTGAGCTCCTTCACCACCACCATACACATTGTTTCCTACATCTCAAAATAAAATCAAGCTCGCATGGTTTGATTCCCATCTTCCCTTTATGATGCCTTCCCCTTTTTAGTCTAGTCCATGACTTCAAAGTCTTAAAATGACACATTCTTAACTAAATGCTTATGGGATTTTCTTGAGTCAAACTTTTACAAAACTAGATGCTTCATGCCAAACGGACATCTAGATCTCTAAATTATACATAGACTGCTCCCTTGAAGGACAACTATATGCCAAAATTCTTGCTACTATTATATATAGACTGCTCCCCCGAAGGACAGCTATACACAAATGCCGCATCTGCTACTATAAATAGACTGCTCCCTTGAAGGACAGCTATACACAGTCAGCCTTTATCAGAAGCTTCTCGCATTGATCAGCTTCGTGAAGACCTCAAGAATAATACAATCAATATCCCTTGTAGACTTCCCGCATCGATCAGTCTATATTCAGTAAAATAAAAGCCTCATTCAAAATTACTTTTGAGTCATGGACTTGTCTATTTAGGTTAGGTTCTCTTTCGTCAGAACACTCACTTTGTAATAAGTTCTCCGTACCACAGCTATACCATCCACCTCACCTCACCATTTGTTTAAACTCAAGGGACGTGACGTACAATCGATATATTGTGATCATACAACTCTTTTCACCTATTGACTTCTCGTCTATGCACGGTACCTAGGGGTTCAAGCTGATTCTACGTTATTATGTGGTTTGTTTAGCTCTTTTCACCTACGGAACACTCTTTCCTCTTTGCCTCGCATCTAGGATTATGTGTTGATCTTAATCAGGACATGGTTCCCTACCACTTGGGTAGGCTAACTTTCGCTTCCCTTATACCTTTTACAACATCACCAATTCATTACCAACACCAACAACATTACCCTACCAATATCAATATCAATATTTTTTTACCAACCAACAAAATTGCCTGAATTCACCTCTCCCTGATCCTAAGGGAGAACTACATCGGTCTGAGGCCCCTCCTTGCTTTGTGCAATGGGCTATGTAGGCAGCACTTCGGAGACATGGGGTCTCCCAAGGTTAGCTCGACCATCCCCTACCATAACCTATCATGTGTAACTATTTTTGTGTATTTCTATTCAATCACATTCCTCTTTATCCTTTTTTCAAGACACTGAAAGTCAAAACGAAAAAACATTCTTATTATTATCATAACTCAAATCAACATACATATCCAGTTTTATTTAGATGTTAAACAAATACATCTTCTCTATCATCGACACGCAGGTCAGCATCCTTATTTATTCTTATACCTAGATAACATTTATTTAGACCCTCACGCCTCATCCCGAACCAGGTGATGATCGTGATCGTCGACGCCTCTCGCCGGGCCTCTCTGTCCTCAAAGGTACCATGGCTATTGGTACCGACCCACTGATCTGCCAATCTCTCCTGTAACATATGAATACACTCCCTCACATGGAGGTATCTCGCCTCTAGTCCCTCTACTCGTGACTCTGCAACCGCTAACAATCCTCTTGCCTCATTCACCTGCGTTTGGAGCTGATGAACTAAACTCTGCAGATGATCTCTCTCTGCTGTAATCATAGCTATGTCAGGAAGATCACGTACACCTCGCAGTTCTGTTACCCACCATAATCTATAGGCCTCTGTCGTTCCTGCATCCATTACCCTGCGATCGACTGCTATCTCCTCTGGCCCTTCTGGAGGTGTTGGCTGGGGAGGTGAGAATGCTGCCTCGGGGTCGATCCTCATATATGGTCTATAAGCCAGGGGTATATCCTGCAAAAATCCAAATTGTCGCCACATGCGATCTAGAGGAATCCTCTCATACTCACCTGGCCTGTGCCCCGCAATCCACCTCAATCACTCTACACCCCTCAACTCCTCAGCTATATTCTCTGTTACCATATAGTTCCCGTACGGCCTCCAACAGATATCCACAATCGTCACCATCTCCCATACCTACCTATAATACTCAATGTCACCCGTCATAGCCTGGGATCTTGCCTCTTGTTCTGTCTGGACCCATCGTCTGAATCCCAATCTCTGCACTCCTGTCTCTCCCAACTGGATAGGTCGGCCTATTGGTCGCACACAAACAATGTGCTCATAGGCCCAACAATGTAACAAAAATGAACAATCCAGTGTTGTCCTGTGATTTCGTCTACAAGCCCATAAGCCCCTGTATAGCTCCGCCAAATATGCAGGTGCCCATGCAAAAGTCACATTCCTTTCCATCATTTCCCAAATCACACACATCAATGCTTTTGGAAATCTTCCTCCATCCGCCCTCGGTAACGCATAATACCCTACCACTATCATTAATATCATGGCTAATCTTGTCTCCTCAGGGTGTGCTGCATACATTATACCATACGTAAATGTCAAACCTCGCTGTGTCAAGTCTCGTGCGTATGGACCAAATACAGCTGTTATCGCTGCCCGCCCCGCACTAGGCAATGCCTGATATACTGGTTTTCCTGTAATTGGGAGTCTCAAAATACGGAACACATCTTCCAATGTCACTGTCATCTCCCCTGTTGGAAAATAGAAGGTATTCTTCTCTGGATTCCATCTCTCAATCAACGCCTGCAACATAGCATGGTTACGTGTGATTCGTGAATAATAGCGGATTCCACTTAACCCCAAACGATTTATCAATATCCATTCAGCTGGTGTTACATCCGCTCGGATTCGTGACAACAAAGCTGGAACACTATCATTCATCCTCAGCCCTGCCTCTGCCTGCATACGTCAAAGCAACAAATAACCATTCAATCCATCAAATCCCCAAGGGTTTTTCTCACATTCTGGAAATTCCTACAGCAACCGGTATCGGTTATAAATAACCGGTACCGGTTCAGTAACCGATACCGGTTATCTCTAACCGCTATCGGTCACTGTCACTTTTATACACTCTGCCTAAACACACCACCTACGACAATAATTTGATCGTTTATTCCTCTCTGTACATACCGACATACCCGAAACCCCTGATTACCTACCCCATAACACTCACCTCACCTATAACCCTTGCTATCACGTTTTCTTTCTCATATCTACCCACTTAATCTCCCTCATCCTATTCACAAAACATGTAAAAATCAAATTACAACCAAACCGTTTACCTCTTGGGCTGCAGCATCTTGCGGTGGAACTTGTCTTCCCTCTCGTCCATGCCTGCTGGATGCTTCTCCTCGTTCAGCCATGCTCACCACCCTCTTCAAATATAGCTTGGATTTCTGTCTTCTTGATCTCAGCCCACACTCACGTTACCTATCTCTTACCTCCTTATCACTCAAATCTCTCATGCAATTACCTGTCTCAGTCGTTAAAACAGTGTCGCATTCACGTATTTAACATCTTGCATGGCTCTCAAAATAAGAACTTCAGTTGCCACCTATGCTTTTCTATTTTTAGAAAAATCTCATTATGGAATAACCGGTATCGGTTAGCTAACTGATATTGGTCTATCCTATACCGACATCGGTTGCCTAACCGATGTCGGTCATATACCTAGCTTTTTTTTAACATAGTTCTTTTCTTTATTTTCTACCTAATTTTTGTGACGCCTGCCTCTTTTTCCTACATAACAACACCCTCATCTATAATTGTTCATCAAATCCACATCTCATTACAATTTCATCAACATCATCTATCTATATTTCAAAAACAAACAAGCCATCAACTACGGATATCAAAAACCATCGATCTATACACCATTTGGATCCGATTCATCAGATACATACATGCAATTTCATAAAACCAGTGACAAAACATACAAACATTTCGTAATACAACATGTCAATTAACCTCATCATACATTCTATATCACAAACCATCGACAAAACAGTTAAAAAAAAAAAACATTTTAAACACAGCATGTGGGTCAACTCATCATATCTATATATATACAAAGTTTCAAATATACAATGTGCCCTACATCGGGGCCTCTGTGATCTCATAATACAACAAAGCCGGCATGCAGGCTGCAATAACTATCAATAATCTCGACTCGGCTCGCAGGCCGGTCTCTCATATCAAAAACATACTCGGCTCGCAGGCCGGTATCAACTTGTACAACCCGTACTCGGCTCGCAGGCCGGTATATACAAAAAAATGAATGAATAAATCATATCTAGGCATGTAGGCCTCTATAAACACAACCGGTTCGCAGACCGGTGCCCATGTCCAATATACAAATACAAAATCTACAGGGACCCCTCAGCTCTCTCCACCGCCCTCTGCCTGTCTACCTGCTGGTCCCTGTGCTGCCTCTCACCTCCTGCCTGTCACAGACCCACCGGCTGTGGCTGCACCTCCCTGAGATCTCTGGCTCCGAGAGGTCTCTGCTCTATGTGCCGCATATGGCTGATAATCAGCCCCGGTACCATCAAGAATATCCTGATAGTACCGGGCCTCCGCTCTAGCCTCCATATAATGATCATGAGCCACCGTAGGTGCTGGGGCTGGTCCCCTGACTCCTACTACCAGTGCCCCCTGTGCCTGTGCTGGTGCCGCTGGTGGTGCCTGTGGCTGTGGTGGTACCTGTACCTACGGCTATGCCGGTGCCGCTGGTGGTGCTGCGGCTGGTGCCTGTACCTGAGCCTGTGCCTGTACCTGTACCTGAGCCTGGGCTAGCTGCCCCTGTAAGACACCTATCTGTGCCTGTGCAGCAGCAAGCTGCCCCTGTAATAACTGTACCTACCCTCTGAGCTGGTCCCTCTCTGCTCTAACAGCCGCTAAGTCTGGCTGTGTGGGCTGTGCTATCCTCGCAGCTCTCTCTCCTGGCCCACCAAACCAAAAATGTGCCTGTGCACCCAGCATCATCTACAGTGTCATCGGCAGGCCTCTCAGCAACCCAATCTAGATCCACGGGCTATGGTGCAGGTAGTGGGGCCTCTACATCATCCCTCCAGTACTGAGGGAAGTGAGGGGGCTCATCTTGTCGTAGCCCCATCTGCCTGCGTACCCTCTCCAGGGGTATCCTCTCATACTCTCCCGGCCTCCGTCCCGCTATCTAGAATGTGTACTGGATCCACTGCAACTGTCCTCGGGCTCCTCCGTGAGGGTGATGACCTCTATACGGTCTCCATACAATATCTTCCACTGTCAGGCCCTCTAATAAATGCCGGTAATAAGTAACGTCTCGCCCTGCAAGCACTGCTCGTGGCTGACCCACGACCCCCAACCACCTCTGAAAGCCGTATCTATAGATGACCTGTGGCCCTGGCTGCTGAGGTAGCCCTACTGGTCTAATGCATATGATATGCTCATATGCCCAACAATGTAGCAAAAACATCGAGCAGATCCCGAATCGCCTCATCCGGCGATAGCCCCATAGCTCTCGGTACAACTGCACTAGGTATACTGGTGCCCAAGCATAACAGGTATGCTCCTCGACCATCTCATGTAAAACCCCCATAAGTGCCCGTGGAAAGCGGCCTCCCTCTGAGTCTGGGAGGGTGAAACAGGTGATCCCGATCATCATCAGCACGGCAAGCCGTGTCTCATGGTGATGGGCACGGTACATATCCCCGTACGTGATGCTCGCTGTGATATGTCAGTAGCGCAGCTGCATCCCCGAAAACCTGTAGGATGTTGTCCATGGCCGTCTCTGAATCTACCTGGAAGACTGCCTCTCCATCGATCGGTAGTCGAAGGATGCGATACACATCCTCCAATGTGATAGTCATCTCCCCAGTCGGGAGATGGAACACATTGGTCACCGGATCCCATCTCTCGATGAGGGCGACCATCAAACTATGATCCCTGTCGATCGCTCTGTACCACTGGACTCCGCCGAGTCCCACCTCGCGCATGATACCCCAGTGTGCTGCGGACACGTGTGGCCACATCCGGCTCAACAGTGGGGGCATCCTGTCCCGCATCGTCAGCTGCTGACGTGCCTGCAAAACCAACCCACTACATTAGCCCTACTCTTTATCACAACATCTACTTTACCTCTCTATATCCCCTTTCTTATCCACCTAACCACAACCCGACTCCATACCACATGTCTACGCCCATCTATCTTCCCCTAAAAACTTCTACGCTATCCCCCTCCCTCTTCACACCCAAACAAACAACCCACACCATACTCAAATGACCCAAACCATGCCCAAATACCCTAACCACATCTAAAAACTTAAAACAACAACACAACCCAAACCATACTCAAACAACCTACACCATGCCCAAATACCCAAACCACATCCAAAAACTCAAAAACAAAATCACAACCCACACCAACAAATTGAAATAAACCTAAGTCAGGACCGGTACCGGTCACTTATGACCGACACCGGGCCTATCCACCGACGCCGGTCAACCCGACCGCCACCGGTCACCTACAGACCCACCCTGCCCCTAAAATTTTGGGACCGATGCCGGTCGCTTAGCGACCGACATCGGTCACTGCAAATTTGCCGAGCCAAACCCGACGCGGCTCCCCAATTCCCTTTTTCCCTATTTTTCCCTCTGTACCCACCCAAACACCCTAAAAACCTACCCACCCTACCGCCTTGGCCTCTTTCACCTATCTACCCTCTCCCTTTTTCCAATCATTTCCATTTATTAATTATTTTCTAAAAAACTTCTATTCCTACCCAAAACCCAAATCTAGCTTCATAACATTAAAACAAACACAATGCACGGTTTCGAACTTACCGGTACGACGACACGTCGTCGTGGTGGGATGGGTGGTGGTGGTCCAGGTGGTCCAGCCCCTCCTGCTCCTCCTGGCTGTGCCATGGCTCTAACTGTCCTCTTCTGGGTCCTCCACCAATCAACTGCTGCCTCCTCCTCACTCGGGCCCACTCACAACTCACTCCTCCACTCCAACAGTGCCACCTCAGCTGACAAATGCACTAATCTCAATAATCCACCTCAGACCACTCAAATCGGTTTTTCAAATTGCAAATGTGACAATGACAGGCCGTATTTTTCTTTTTATAGGTTTTTGACCTATAACCGATATCGGTTATATTGTGCCCTAAGGAACCGGTATCAGTCACCTAACCGATATCGGTCCTAGACAATCGACATCAACCTTTGTTTTATTCCAGCTCTTCCCCCAAGGCCTAATTTCTCGACAAACATCACCTATATCAACCTTTGTTGCAAACCCTTTTTTACCCACTTGGCCCAACCCAAGGCCTCACCCCCCATGAACCAATTTGGCCCCCTAAGATCCTAACCATTTATCTAACCCATCCGGCCTCCCAAGGCCTCCCCCTAACCATTTGGCCTGACCCAAATATTGGCCTGTATTGACCCAAGGCCTCAACCATTGGCCATTACCCAAGGCCTCACCCTACCCATCCGGCCCGACCCAAGGCCTCATCCTAACCATTTGGCCCGACCCAAGCCCTGTCACCCTACCCATTCCGGCCCACCCAAGGCCTGCATCCCCAACCATTTGAGCCCGACCCAAGGCCTCAACCTCAACAACTTGGCCCGACCCAAGGCCTCACCCTACCCATTTTTGGCCCGACCCAAGGCCTCATCCCTAACCATTTGGCCTGACCCTAACCGCATCCTATTTGACCCACCCTAGAAGCCCAAAACCATTTGGCCCGACCCAAGGCCTCACCCTAACCATTTGGCCCGACCCACGGCCGCAACCCAATTTAACTTGGCCCGACCCACGGCCCTCACTCATCAATTAGCCCGACCCAAGGCCGTACCACTTAACTACTTCGCCCAACATCAACAACATACACTAATTATCCACCCAGTAGCCTTTTGTTCAATCCAGCTAGCACCTGTTCGTGTTTTAGCATGATTAGGGTCCTTGACTTGATCTGTCGACCAACTTTGCCTAGACCTAGACCGTGACGTTTATCTCAACCAAACCAACCATTTGGTACTGCCGAACATGCCTAAACATTCATGTACCTTACCTGCGTATATACCCTGGAGCTACTTCCTATGCCTTGGATACCAGGATTATATCACCCTTGTTTGGATAAACTATCGACCTTTGCCTATGCATTGCTGGTTTGCTCGTCAAAATCATGTACCCTGGTCGCACTACTGCATTTCAACGTGCGTCTACTTCTTTGGACCTACCCCACCATCTCACCCTCATCTCAACACCATTTACCCTTTATCAACCCTATCCCTGATTTCACGCTACCTCAATCTGTGATAGATTTGAGGGGGATTACCTATACCCTTAATGAGGAGTAACCACTTCATATTATTGTCCGTGCAGCTCTACAAAACAAGCTACATGACAATAAGGGGCTAATGTAGACACCAAATTTGTGTTTTACGACCCCCTGTGACCCGCATCTCATTTCGCAACCTAACCCCATCACCTAAACCTTACACAATTATTTATTAATTACTTTATAATTAATAAATCCACGTCGCCTTACCTGCCACCTCATTTTACCACCTCATCATGACCTAGCCCTAACCCTAAACTAACCTAATTAAGACCTAAAACTTGGTTTACATCCACACCCATGACTAATGCCTCCTTACTCGCACCCAAAACCGACCTTGTAGCTACTTGACCAAGCCCGCAACTAATCCCTCGGGAGAAAAGCAAGGAAAGTTGGCTATTTTACTAAAAATAGCCCACTTTTTCCTAACCGATACCGGTTCCTACTCGACCGCCGTCGGCAAAACGTAACCGCCATCGGTTCCCTGTAAATGACCTTCCCTAATCAGAAACAAAGGTCGAAGGATTTTTGGATCAATAGGATCATCAGAAGTGATCAAGAGAATCCGGATCTTTACTTGGCTGAGCAGAGACAAGTGAAGAAACAAGAAGAGTTTGCAGCAAAAGGAGATCAAGCCCAAGACTGCCACTCAGAGCCCTAGCTGACACTCATCTGATCATTGGGAGGGAGACATATCATCTTCTGGGTATCAGGCCATACTACTTGAGTTCTACCTTTGTCATTTTACAGTTCTTGGACCTGCATCCTCGTTAATAACCTCGTAAGTTGCATCTTGTGTGTTCTCATTTTAATATTTCTTAGACTTTTTAATCACAGCCGTTATAAATCTATTCCTAGATCTACTACCCAGCAACACATTTTACCTAACTATCATCCACTTACCTCTCATCACCCCATTACCTAATCCCGTTCATATACCAGCCTTACAAACAACACAACCACCTTACAACCCCCTTTACAAACATAGCCCCTACCGATATCGGTTAGCAGAAACCGGTATCGATTATCCTGACTACAACCAAAAACCAGCCTTTCCCCCTACTTGTTTCAACGAGGTAATTAAACTGTTATTTTACAATCTTCTGTGTTAATTCATATTAGCAGGGGAACTGACCACCTTTGAAAGGAAGTTTTATATTTCCTGGGCCAAGGCAGTTCCCTCATTTATTGTCTAATCAAAATCTTGTGGTCTTGTGTTCTTATTTGCAGGTAGTCCTTCCAAGACAAAAAGGGGTTCTTCGCAATCGAAACTGATCTCTCTCTACGGTACGCGCACACCATCTCGACATTCAACAGGTATTCCTCCTAGCCCTAACCCTTATCTTTTTCTAAAAGGAATGAAAGGATAGAAGCAACTCTATTCCCAAAAGCTGAAACATTTCTAGCGAAACCTATAAGCATGCTATTGTTTACATGATTCCTAAGCAAGAAAACTAATAATTGACAACTCCCCTTAACCTTTTACTTTGTATTATGCACATTTATTGGCTTTATACCTCTTGCAATCTTATTGGCATTTGACTGTTTTATATTTTTATGGCCTCGCACACTAGCACCCAGTTGGGGACACTAGCGTCAGGTGCTCCTGTTCCCCTAGGTTCTCATGTCCTTCTTTACCTTTTTCTTATCCTTTTGGACCCCTTTTGCTTCTTAATTATTTTTTACTACTTTGGATTGGCCTTCTAGTTGTCAATTACGAAATTCAAACAAGGGAATCATATAAATACATAATTATGTTATCAAAACAAGGGGACCAAGCACTAGCATTACTTACTATCACCTAAGCTTGCATTCAAAAGGTACAACAACATCAAAGGCATCCATCTAGCACACTCATTCAAGGGACAATGGATTGCATTACTTCTGCATACACAACATAGGAGGGGGAAGTTTACTTCTATTTCATCTCACACATTTATATACATGGAGCTACATTCTAAATCTAGTCCCACTATTATTTGTGCAACTTATACGTAAGAGACATCATAGGGAATCCTTACACACACTTACACACAAAACTACATGAACTTCTGAGATGTAGGGCAACACTCGGTTGTAAGTTCACTCTTTGAGTGACTTTCGGGGTCAGTACGACTCCCCATTATGTATCTTTCCTTTATTAGGTTTGATGCGGTTTTTGGGACATGTGTAGGTATATAATTATTTCTTACAGGTTACAAGTACATTTATACGATCTAGGACAACAAATCTAGAGTAGACAGACAAGGAAAGTGTAGCGACAAATCATACGGCCTTGAAAAGAACTAGATCCACAGCATCTACCTGGACACCAGTGTCTAGACACTAGACACTAGTGTTAGGCACTCATGTCCTCATGTAGGCACTTCTGTACTTGTGCAGTCTCAGAGTCTAAAAATCTCCAGTGAGCATTTACGACACTACTTCCCAGTCTGTTTGAATAGCTATTCACTTGCTCATATCATCTTCCAAATGGTCTCAAAAATCAACTAAGTCTCTCTATCTCCATCTCTTGCTTAAGGTTTCATATTATTGCATGATAGGTTTCTCTTCCATTTACTGTATATGATCACTTGTATATCATTAATTACTATAAAGTTACTATGAAATTAATATTTAATTACATTTATATTAAATTATTTGCTGAACCCGCTCTCGAACCCTACCTTTTCCTCAAGTCCTTATTTTTATGCTCATCATCTATACTGGTATTTTTGGCCCTCTTACGCATATTGAGCTTCCTTTATCTACCCATAGGTTATCTAAATCAATGGCTGAATCTGATCATTCCTTTATCAACTCAACCAACATCCCTCTTGAAAACATTAAAGCTTCTGATAGTGAACACTCATATGATGAAGACACCAATGTTGATCAAGAGAAACTTGACAAACTCACTAATTTCTAATCTGCTTTACATGAACACCACATGCATATTACACATGTCCTCAATTCTTTACTCACTTCTAAGAGATCTAGAGATGCTAACCACTCTCCCTCTCTGTTGTCCACTCAAAATTCCCTGCTCTGATGAAAGTAAAAAATTTCAAAATTTTGAGTTTAAGTGTTTTCTCTAATGTACCGAAGTCGTGAAATTGAGAAAAGTATACAGTTTTGGGTCATTTTGTATATATTTCGGGCCTGTTGGACATTTTTGTCCCACGCGTCCCAAGTTCCGAAGTACGCTTTGTTCCCCGATCGGCCGAAATCCCCGAAGTTGTTCCATTTTCGGGCCCATCGGAGCTTTTCCATCCCAACTGTCCCAAGTTCAAAATTGTGCTCTGTTCCCCGATCAGCCGAAACACCCGAACCGCGTACTTCACACTTTCATGTCCCAAATGTCCCAAGTTCAAACGGGCCTTTTGTTCCATTTTCGACCGAAACACCTGAACCGCGTACTTTTCTCTTTCATGTCCCAAATGTCCCAAGTTCAAACAGGCCTTTTGTTCCATTTTCAGCCGAAACACCCGAATCGTGTACTTTTCTCTTTCATGTCCCAAATGTCCCAAGTTCAAACGGGCCTTTTGTTCCATTTTCGGCCAAAACACCCGAACCACGTACTTCACGCGTTTTGTCCCAAATTTCCCAAAATGCATTTGTGCGTCTTCTCCCTGTTTCGCCCGAATCGGCCGAGCCGCGTGTTTCGCGCATTCGTGTCTCACATGTCCCAAGTGAACCAAGTGTCATTCGTACCAGTTTTTTCCGCTCTACCCAAATATCCTGCTTATTCAAATTGGTGGGTATGCATTAAATGTGCATTGATCACCCTTCTCTCTCCTCAACGGCTATGTAATGAGCAAGCCACCTTTACAATTCTTACATTGTTTCCATGCTACCCTTGCTCGAACCCTTGCAATTTGAAAACCTGCGCGTGTCCCCTCCCTCTGAAATTCCTTTCCGAGCCTTGTTTGCGGTTCTGTCCTCCTAGTTGCTATCAATATGGAAGATCAAAGTTTCGGAGTACGCTTTGGGAGAACTAAAGAATAGTTGGCAGAAAGGCGAAGCTTTCAAGATGCTGGTTATATCATTTTTCAAGGATATTCATTGTCATCTTCAAGATGAAACTTCTGGTGTGTCCTGTTCCTTGCAAGAAATTAAAGCTCAATTCAGAGCTTATGTCAAAGATAATCTATTCAAGGAAAGCTCAATCTCCAAAGAGAAAACGAAGGAAATCTGCTCTCTTCAATCTGCCGTTGGAGAAGCAAATAAAGATTATCATACTCATGTCAAGATTGATAAAGAGATGGAGAAATGTCTTGGATTTTGGACTCAATCAACGGCCAACATGTCAGTCCCTCGTGGCAGAGACATAGCTGAGGTGTTAAGGAAATTCAAGCAGTGGATTCTGAAGTTGGTGGGTCCCTCTCAGTGACTGGCCACCTGTCTTCTTCCCCATTCTTTTCTCTTCTTCCCTTTATTTTTCTGTTTTCCTTTGTAAGAAGTTAAGGTATTGCGATTGGCGGTCCTTAACTGTTCTTGGTTAAAGAAGTAGTTACGAAGAGTAACTGATTTGTAATCTATATAATGGCCTTCTTTACGCCATTCAAAAGAGAGGAAGAATTTGGCATATTTTCTGAAAGTGTAAATAGATCATAAAGAAATCAATACAGAAGGACTTTCCATTCTTTGTCTATCTGATCTCTGTTACTCCTAAGCTTTCATTTATTTTCTTTGTGAAGATCATTTGTCTCAAGTTCATTAGTCTTACCGATTGCATACTCTTCGACTTTGCAAGCACGGTGATCTTGTATAACCAAGAAGGAACTTTGTGTCCTTGATTAATGAGTCTGTGTTATGTTAAGAAACTTTGTGTTCTAGCAGATGTTATTTACAGAACTTTGTGTCTTTGAATTCCATCTTATTTATCCGATGCAAATGATCTTGTTTCAATTCACTGTGACTTTCGCATACATAAAGAATTACTCTGATATCTATAATTCTGCATGTTGCCCTTCTACTCTTTCCCGTACTCTCATTTCCTCAGTCCTTTTGTAATTGATGATCTTCATAGAAAACACTTTCGTAATATCCAAGTTTAACCAACAAATCATGTCTTGTACATTTGTAAATAGGTTCGTTTCTGAATAAGGGAACCTCTCCCATTAAAGAGGAGGGACTTCTTGTCCCCTGACTGTTGCTCTTCTTAAAATTCCTATTTGACGACCAACACTCTCCTAGGTTCCTCCTTGGCTACCATGGCATCTACCTCACCTTTAACCATTCCCATTTCTATAGCTACCACAAATCCTCTTCTCTCTCGCAATACTTCCCATACACATCTTGGATCCTTTTTAGGCATTCATGGCCTAAAATCCTTATATAATAACTTGTAATCATAAATTCTCCAATTGCAACTAACTACTTCACATTCCTCTCCATCTCTAAACTCCTCACTTGTACTGCATATCCATTTTATACCCACCATTTCTTCTTAACTGCTACCTCATAACTTTTTTGCACTTGAAATTCCCACCTTCAACAGCCATGAAAACCCTAAGGAGAACCTCCGTTCATTCCATGTTGCATGTCTAGACTATGTTGATGAGCATAAATTGTTGGCCAAATTATTTCCTCGCAGTTTAACACACTATGTTATGTGTTCGTTTTATGATCTACCTATCCATTGGGTAACTTCATTTATAGCTCTAACTGATGTATTTATCACTCATTTTTATATAAATATTGGCACCAAGATATCCTACACTCAATTATATAAGATCAAACAAGGATCCAATGAGCACCTTGCAGATTATGTCTTACGCTATAATAGAAACCTTGCTAAAATGACTAATGTCCTTTCTGACTCTAAATCGCAAGATCTATTCATTCAAAGTATTTTACCTCCCCTCCAAGAGAGTGTTATCTTTGAGACCTCTCCTTATTTCAATCAGTTATTCCATACACTCAAAATACATGAAACCAAATTGCTATCCATGGGGAAAATAAAGTATTATGACAATTTATCTACTTCCTCTTCTATCAAGTTCCACTCCAAATCAGCATTCAAGCCATCTCCTATGCCTACCGATGCTCAACCCACTTTCAACATCATTTCTCTACCTATCATGATTTAATTACAACCCACTAGGATAACCTTCACTAATCTTCCTTGTACAACTTGCCTCCTATTACCACAACTCATCGAAAGAAATCTCATTATTATCCCTCCACCACTCAACCTAGATCCTTCTCTCCCACATGGCCATAACTACGATGAAAATACACACTCTAATTACCACTAATGCAATGTCCATTCTACTAATAATTGTTTTAATATTAGGCATATCATTCAAGATATTATCGATAATAATGCAATTGGGCTCCCAAAACCATATTATTCTAAACCTTTTCATGATAATTAAAATCTTAAAATATTTAATGACCCCTAACTAAAGCATGAAAAAACATCTACTGATTCATCTGCTAATCGTACATATCATGCTTTTCCTCCTACTTCATCAGGGTTTTTTTATTTCTTCGTTGTTACTCTAGACATACCACCACTAGTTATCACCTTCTCAAATCATGATCACCATGCTACATTTTACTCTGATTCAATGCATATCAAATCTTCCATCGATACTTATATAGTCAATGATACTTTGGTCTATTCCTTGGCCCTTACAAATGCATGATTTGTCACACTTCTACTAGCTATCATTTATCCAACCTCACTAATCACTTTTGCAATCCCTAATTATTATAGTCATGTCATCCTTCCCATAATTGTCAGGCCCCTTACCATATTTACACCATTTCTCATTATATCTAAAATAAATGATTGTGAAATGGTATTAGGTCTTCCTTGGCTTTGCATCACCCAGGCTATACTATCCATGCTTCACCTTTATCTTAATTTCATCCATAAAAACTAGGTTTTCACCATCAAAAATGCACCATGCACACCATTTCCTTGGCCCACTCTTGAATCTATTTTTTCACTAGTCACGACATATCATCCTCCTACATGGTTCAATTCTAGCTTCATCCCTACACCTACTTACATTATTAGTATATGACCTCCATCCCAACCTCGTCGTCCTCACCTCTCAAGTAGCCCACCCTGCTAGAGTAAATCCACTGTTAGGACAACCCATTTATGTTGATGTTATCCAACCACTTCACCACATCATTATCCTTCAGATACACATAGGTCTTATCCTACATCATTGGTCTCTGACCATCATCACATGCCCTCTATTTATCAAATACCTATTGTCAATTTGAAATGCACCCTTTGGAGAATGGTTTGATAACTCTCCTTTCAATTGAAAAACTGGAAAATTTCTTAGGCTTTGGGTTACCTGTATGTTGGAGTGAATCTCTAGAGAAGTATGGTTCCCCCAATACAACACCTAAACTGATTCTATCTCCAAAGGCTAACTCTACTCTACCAATTGACTAGGAAAAGGGAGAAGAAAGGGAAAGAAGAAAAAACTGAAAAGGGGGTGGTACACAAGAAATTTTTGAGAACTTCAGGCTTATTTGGATCACACAGATGAAGTAAAGAAGCCACACACACCATAAAAAAATCTACAAGTAATTGAGTCAAAAGTAAGATGATTCATAAAATGGATTTGGAATGATTGTAACTTAATAATAAGGGACAACAGTTTGCACCACAAAAAAATCTTGCAAACAACCTGTCAAACAAAATCTATGATCTCCAATTAACACAAAATTGCATAAGGCATGAAAGATTAAACTGATCAGACAAGGATAGATAAGAATCACAAAATAAAATTAGTTTAAATAGAGTATGCACTAAATACAGACTGTAGAAGGTAAAACACAATTCCATTATTACTCCAAAAGCTACAATAAGCACAAATAGTCAATCATGACCCTTGCTTTCTCACTCAAAAGACTGAATTTCTCCAAGAAACATGAATGAAAAATCATATATCAATTTTACAAAGTTTTTTAAAGATTTTATAAAATCCCGAGAGAGAAAGAATGATCAGAAAAGCCTAGACATGCAAGTTGGACTTAAAAATATAATAAAAGAAGTATTTTTGATTTCTTTCCTCGAAAGAAACTCTTGTGTGTAATCATGCATTTATTTTAATATTTTTCTCAAAGATAATTTCTACATGGCTCAAAATAACTTTTTGTTCGCTTTACATGCTTTTATTTGCTTTATTTAACTTGGATCTTTCCTGCATGCTTTGATATATATTTTAAGCCTCTGCATGGATTTTCCTATTCCCTTTTCATGGATTTTCTTCTAAAGTCATACATTACTAAAATAAATGATACCAAATTGTAGATTTTGGTGAGAGATTTCCAACAAGACCAATTTTTCTAAATTTTTAGTTGTAGATAAAAAGTTATGGCCTTCTAAAGTTCTTCTTTCCATGATGCATAGGAACTTAATAGGTTTCAACTCCTAATTAGATTGAAAATTGAGATTTCTGACATGTTTGTCTCATTGACCTTTCACTAAGTTTCCTTTCTTTTATTTTCTCGTGAAAGTAGGATTTTCTTATCCTTAAAATGCGAGCTAATAAAAATAAGCCACATATACTATGAATTCCATAGTGTGAGGCTTATAAAATCTTTGAATGTGGAGTACAAACCATTCGGAGCACTCCATGTACTTTGTTGATGTCAATATTTTCAATGGTTTTGACTATGCTTTGTAACCTCTTAAGCCAATAAAAATAGGCCACGTATATATGTGTCAGCCCAACCATACCTTGCGAAAGTCAAACCAATCAAACAACTCCACGAATCCTTCACAAATCAGACATCAACTGCCTTCACTTGTAAAAATTAGACCAATATAAGTGGACCACATGTCTAGGTGTCAACCCTAGACTAGTAACTGTGAAATACAAGCCAATAGAAATAACCCACATACCTTTCGCTCTTCGGTTGGTTGACCACTATAAACTATAAACGAATAAAATATCTCAACACATTCGATAATTTTCTCAATTGAGTTTTGCAAAATGTGAACCAATAAAAAATGTTCCATGAACTCTATGGTGTCAATTTTTACTTTGATCTCTAGATCTATAAGATTCTGAAACGTAGCTTTGACCTCATTGACCTACAACGGACCCAAAAAATTGCAAATGAGAGCTCATTCCGCAAGCATAGGTCTTCCAGAGTTAGAAAAATGAAGAGAGTACCAAAATGGTGCCATGTAGCCCTACGTGAGCCATTGATCCACTGACAAGTAGCCCCTATTTTTCCTATTAAAATTTATGGGAGATTAAATGTCACATAGTTTTCATAAAACCTACAAATGATTTAAACTTTATCCACATGGATTTTCTGAATGCTATTAACCAGTCCTTTTGAAAGGAATAATTTGATGTTTTTTTGATCGTGTTTTTCTATTCAAAATGGCTAAGTCCATTTTAAAAGAGTGATCTGTACTCTATCATTATGAAGTTTCTACCTTCGATGTTTTCAACTAAACCTTAGTAATAATACTCCTCTGATCGTGCAAAACATTCATAAGTCATGCCTAGGAACTCATTCTTCCATTCAAAGTCTATAAGCCATTCCAAAATATCTATCAAGATGAGAAACAAAGTTTTGAGTTGCCTTCCTACATGTGTGCAAGAAATGGTAACAATACCAGTTAAGGGGCCCTCACTTTTTGCAATCATCAGATAGTTTTCCACCACTTTCAAACTTGGGGGGTATGCACTATCCTCCCCCCTCCATCACCATTTTATTTCTCTATTTGTTACTCCTAGTTCAATTGCTAAATCTCATGCTCCATGCTTCATAGTAATGCCTTTATAGCATCTATTCTTAGTACACTTATTATACTATCATTACCTGATGACGCACTCTAGTTCTACAGTTCATACTCGACTGTTGAGGATCGAATCCTCAAATGAACCTCAAACCCCTTACTCCTAGCTTCTTCTTTATACATTCAGTTCTCCATGATGAATATTTTCATTCTCACATCACTTCTAGTATACACATTTTACCATCATTACTTGATGACACACTCTTGTTCTATGGTTCATACTTGACTATTGAGGGATGATTTCTAAATGAAGTTCACCTCACGCACATATGATGGGGAAATTTTTTTATCCTCTCATCTAAAAATTTTACATATCATAGAAAACCACACACATGCACAACATTTACATATCTTGGTTACATTTACTAGTGTTAGTTTATACTACTTACATGTTACACTCTATTTTCTATGCTAATTAGATATTTAGTATGTATTTATATTTTTATATATACACATGTGCATTCACTTGGTATCTTAAGGTGAATGTATGAACTTTCATAGATTCATACATGGTGCATGATGCTTGGCATAACTCTTTACTAGTCCCCACCGAGGCTCTTGGGAGCATATACCTTTCCTACTCTTATAATCTACACATCTAAAGTTATATTGTTATATTATTTACTACTTCTCATCACTGTTACTTTATTTTTTGTTGATCTATACACACTTTTACATACTATTTATCTCTCTAACATGCTAATAGGTGCTTCATGTGTAGCATTTTCCTTGCAGGATTCAATATAACCATGATTGTATGTATCCTTTTACTTACTACTTACTATTATTTGCTACTATTTTTGGGCTATGCCATATTTCTTATTTGATCATTGTTTTGTTATGACCACTTCTTCCTTGATTATCTTTTGTTATTGTGAGCAATGTCATATGTATGCAACTCGAGTTTTCATGGTACATTTTGTCTTTATAGTTGCTGGTTACATTTTTTTGTCTTGAATTCTAGCTATTGTTACACTAAAACTTGTTTCCTAGCTCATATTGTTTATATGTTCATTGGTTTCCACCATGCACATCCCCTACCCCTATAGGTATCCATTATCATATATCATATCGATATCTTGTCCTCTCATTTGGGCTAGATTCTCTTACTTTCGTCGCATGCACCCCAAACAAGGGGGCATCATTCAGGTGAGAAAATCACCCTTACAATAACACATAGTTACATATCAGAGCATAAAAGTACAAATTTGGAAACAAAAAATATTAACAAAATGGCCCATAATAAAACTTGGGTGACAAACACAGAGTGAACACTAACACCCAAAATCGTACAGTGGAAGTGGGCACTTGTGTTCCACCCAAGTACTTGTGTCCTAGGGGTGAAAAAAATAGTTTCTCATTTGACCATAGTTTTCACCAGTTTACATTACAGTTCTATAGTAGCAATCACTTGACTCCAGTCACATAATTTAGTTTACATTTAGTTACAAATAGTTATAATCAGTTACATACATGGATGTGCCATCTGCAGTGCAACTTATTTGGGAATCATCATGGATGGAGAGAAAAACCAAACCTCTCTCCCCAAAAATCTTCTCTTTGTGTGAGATCACCCAAAAACTCACCTTTGGCATGAGATAGCCCAAAAAATGCATCCTTGGCATAAGATCGCTAAAAAAAATCACTCTTGGCATGAGATCAGCCAAAAACCTTACCTTTCAATAACAAATCCAACAACATCTCCAAGAAAAACACGATAATTTTCTATCTTTTACTCTCTTATACATCAGGTGCACACTTTCCTTTTACACTCTCTTACACTTTCACTTACTTATACACACGTTACTTTGATTTTTCATATACGGAAATTTGACTACTCATTTTCTCTTGTTTTATAGGCCCATCCTTATACTCAATAAGAAGTAACTCTCATCAGTGAGCAAAAAATATGACAACACACTAATACACATACACTTCACCCCTAGGGTCAACTTTCATTTTCTAGTTTCCACACTTTAGTTGTCCACATGACATGCAATCGGCTACTCTCTTTTCTATAGTATCAAAAGGTAAACATCTTCTATCTACTTTATGTTATCGATTATTTACTCAACAATGCAAAATGGGGAAAAAATGTAGACAAAAAATCTATACACTTGGATACATTTCTAGTTCCTAGAGCATATACATGATTCATAAGCAAGAAAACTAGTGGTTGAAAATGTAACTTAACTGATTTATCTTTTATGGCCACGGAAACTAGCACCCATTTAGGATAAAAGCACCCAGGCACTCTTATCCTTATGGGTGATCTTGACCTTCTTTGTCATCTTCTTACTCTTTTGGGCCTGCTTTTACTTTTGGTCATATTTTACAAATTTTGGTTGGTCTTTCAGTTGTTAATTATGAAATTAAAACAATGAAATCATATCTATATATAGTTATAGCTCTTAAATAAGGGGAAAAGCACTAAGTAATATCTACTATAACCTAAGATTGTATTTAAAGGTAAAAGAGAAATTTAAAGGAATTCACATAACACACTCATACAAGGGAGCAAGACTACATCACTCTATATAAACAACATAAGAGGGGGAAGTTCACTTTATTTTATCTCACACATTTGCATGCTTGGATAAATCTAGATCTAGCCCACTATCATAGTGTAACTTGCACAAGGGCAACCTAGGGCATCATTACACACACATATGCATAGAAGTACATGGAGTCTGAAATGTAGTGACATGTTCATTACTAAGTTCACTCTTTGGATGACTGTTGGGGTTGGTCTGACTCCAAATTTTGTATCTTTTTTATTAGATTTGATGCACTTTTTGGACATGTGTAGGTAGACAATTGTATTATAGGTTACATGTACAATCAATGATCTAGGAGTGAAACTAGAGTGACAAAAACAAACTAACAACAAAGCTCCTCCTTCATAGAAAAGGAAATATCTTGACCACCTGATTGGATACTAGCACCTGAGAACTCCTGTCCTCATGTAGGAACTTCTATCCTATACATCTCTAAGTCCCAGAACCTCTAGTGATCCTTGACGACACTGATTATAGTCTATTTAAAAAGTTCTCCTACCCAGATCATCTCTAGATTATGTGAAATCAACTAAGTCACCATCTCTCTTTCTCTTGCTTAGGGTTTCATAATATTACATGCTTGTTTCTTGTCCATTTATTGTATAGTATCACTTGTATATCATTAAGTATGATAAAATTACTTTGAAATTAAGATTTAATTACATTTATATTAAATCATGATGAAAATTTACATGACGACCCCATTCATGGGGATGAGCTTACAAAATATAGGAAAATCATAATGATTAGTCCATCAATTGAGAGGAATATCTTCTGAATAAGATAATTGGCTAGTTTAGAGAAAAAATAAAAGTTTCCACCAGTCATGCTCATTTTAGATTATGAGGAATATCATCAAAGAATCAAATTTCAGCTATAACACCTCCAAAAACAAAATGCAGAGAAACTTGAGGAGGTATTCTTTCTCTTTTTCAGTTGATACTTTGAGAAATGTGAAGGGAAATTGGTTTCAAGATAGCTTTATTCTCTCATTGAAGAGAATGTTTGTTGTAAAACTAATCACATTGTCCAATTTTTTAAGGAGGGGAAGTTATTTCTCCCAAAATAATATTGGTTTTGTTTGAATTCCTTTACATTTAGTTAGAATATGAGTATATTGTGCACACTCAGCATGTTTCCTCTTGGAACATGTATGGTTTTCATGTTTTTACATAGTTTTTAGTGGCCCTTATCGATGTTGCACAAAATATTTCAAGGAGGTTACATGTCATAAATTAGATAGGTAGAGTATATTTTATTTTATATAATTCCATCTCCAAAAGATCAACTTCAATATGTGTTAAGTACACATGGATTTAGGAGATAGATTTTAAAGGCTTAAGATCAATTTTATTCAAGATTATGTTTGATTCCATGCCCAATGGATGCTTCAAGGTTACTAGAATCCATCATCTAACAGGAAAATGTCCCCTGGAGGTTGCTAAAATCTTGTTCCAAATTACACCCCCTGTCAATTTTAGAAAACTTATCAAAATTTAAGACTTAAAAAAATTCAAACTAAAGAAATCTATGAAACATTATCCTAGTATTCCGTAGGATTGCGTGAACTTAGTGTTCTGTGGGATTGCGTGAATATAGTGTTACATGGGTTATCCTAACTCGTAGAATAAAGGGGGTAGTTGTAGTATTCCACGAAGCCTCAAAAGTCCATGGAATAAAGGAATCAATGTCTTAGAAGTTAGATAAAGTTTGTCTTTCGAGAAGTTGTGATGCACAAGGAAAACATGCCAAGAGAATCCATGAAGAAAAAATTACAAGTTTGAAGAAACCAAAGTCTAAATACATAAAAAACTAACTCAGTGTTCCATTAGATTCTCATGAAACAATGTTCTGTAGAATTGGGAATGTTGCAAAACGAAGGAAACATGGTTGTAGGGTTATTAAATCCAAAAATGTTGAAATGCTACCAAACAGAGAACTTTTCCATGAAACAAAGTAATTCAGACTCAAATTCATAGATATGTTCAAATCTTGTGTAACATAAAGAAGCCATGAAAGTTCGTGGAAGGAAGGAATGAGAAGATTCATGGTGGAAGCCACAGAACAAGGTTCTAGTATTCTGTGTGTATCAAGGGACATAAAAATGCCACATAACAAAGATAATTACCGTTGAACAAATTAACAAATGGTAAACCCACAGAAGCCTTCAAGATCCACATAATGATCATAAAGCCATAGAATAAGAGGGAAGCAAGGTAGGTTAGTCAACCATGCCAGGACTTACAAGAATAAATGGAACATTCTTATGTTCCACAGGTCACCAATCTTTCGACACGACCAATGGGAGAATGAGGGACAAAATAATCACCAAAATAAGAGGTATAGGGCAAGTGGAACAGTTCTACAGTTCTATCACTTCCCCACAAACCTACATTCCCAGCGCAAAGAATTCCGGTAAATCCGTCCACCGAACACCGTAAAAAATTTTCTCTAGTACCTTCATTCTCCTAACCATCTGATTCACCGTGAAAAGGGACAAAACCTTTAAATCTACTTTTAAGGTAGATAAGGAACAAATCCACCATTCCTTGGATCCTCCACAACTCTTCCTGGTCCGACTATATTTGTTTATTGGGCAATAAATTTTAACTCAAAGCTCCAAATTACATAAAATTGGTGGCGTTGGAACTGTATCATTGAGATCTTAATTTTATATCAAGAAATATAAGAAATGATGTTTTTTCGGGGTCAAAAATGCAAACACGAGTTTTGGAGGAGAAAAGTGTATTTTTACCATTTCATGCAAGTAAATCACTTCAACCAACATAATTTATTGCATCATAACACCCATACCTTGATCAAATAACATGGAGGGATGGCTCTTTCCAAGTGCCTATATGTGTTTGCAGAGATTTTATTGCATTTTTTGGTGGTTAAATTCAAATTTGGCATGCCCTCTCTTTCCCTCCTCTTTCTCGCCAACTTTCTCTATATATTTGTAAAAAATATCTCATTTGTAAGGGTTGGACATCTCAAATTTTAGGGGCATCATGCAATTTTTTTCCAAGTAGATATGTGTTACAAACCTATATTTTGGGCTTCTACAATGTGTTCTTGTGCCTTCTACTTTAGATGTAATGGACTATGCATACTTTTATGGCAATAAAATCATGTTTTATGGTTATTTATCTACCCTAACATGTATTTCATTTCATTCTTACCTCTCCATTATTTTTGTGGTATGTTGTGCATGTATTTCTGCTTTGCAAGTTCCATTTTGTTGTGTTTTGAGTGAGAAATTGAGGATTTCATGTAGTTTTGGTTTGTGTCACACTTTTCTAACCTCTCCTTATGTATTTTCTGTCATTTTTCCCTCATGAAGATTGTTTATCCCTCTTTTCTTGTTGTTATCACCTATTTCTTATCTAAGTATTTCATTTACATGCATCTCTATAACTATGGTCCCTATGAATGATTAGTTTAGGCTTAGTTTAGTTACATTTTGAAGTTATAGGAGAAGTGTTAGCATTAGGATAGGTAGAGGAACGAACCTTCTCTAGAGGTTTGTTTCAATATTACAAGGTCCCACATTTGGATACAATCCCTTATTACCCAAAAGTATGGATTTTCCATGATCAAATCTTAGGGTGTTAGTTTTGTGTGATAAAAAATCCTATTTAGACTAACCTTCCCTAAGTTCAAAGTAATACATAGTCTAGCACTAAATATTAGGACCCTCTCACATAACCCTCTCACCTTCTGAATCAAATCCTTTTTTTTGGAACTCATATGTACCTCACCCAAACATCTTGGTCATTTTATATCAACACTCTTTGATATGAACATGCCTTTTCCACCCACTTTGGGATAGTATCCTACCTTGCATGGTTTGGAATAGAGAATCACGCTTCAATGTGAATATTTTTCTATTTCTATTTATCTCTCCATTGAGTGTTCCTCATGTATAATATTTCCTCTTTATTTTATGATCCTCAATGATCTTCCATCTCATTTATATGACCCTCCCCATTTTATATTAGTTAATACTTTCCACACAATAGTCAAAATATCCCTCATAGTTGAAGGTTATCCCTATCTTTTGGTCACCTTGAACCTTCTTATTTTCCTCTATTTACTTCTTAACCTGCATCTCACATTTTTTTGACCTCTTGTCCTTAAGGTTTCCCCCAAATCCGATTCCATCGCCCATGGGTGATGGTGTCATTTTTGGATTTTCCATAAATGATGTCATCACCCATGAGTGATGACATCTGGTATATATGCTTCACCTTATTTTTGATAAACCACCAACAAACAATTACTTTTTTCATACATGAATGCACTTATGGCTCGTATGTTTTTATAGATTTCACATCTACTTGTTGATTTGGTCTTAGAGATTACCTTTGTGCATTTTTGTCAATATAGATATTTAGGAATAACGATCTTCTTGTCAATCTTTCCTCTTATCCATCCATTAGTGATTCTATATATGTTGTTATCTTTAGGGACTATTATGCATCAAAAACTCACACATTCACTATAGATAAGTATTTCTAACCCTTCTAGTCTTTTATATTGCACATGTATGTTGTATGTTGTTTATTCATTATAATGAACTATATTAAATGTATATTTACTTTGATATATTACATTGTATTATTATATTATTATCATTGGTTGTATCCACCACTTTTGTTACTCTTATCCAAAATCCTATTAGGATACCTATCTTTATCTTAGATATAGGCATTAGAAACCTATAGTTATCTATGGGTTAGGGTCATTATCCTCTATATTTATGAAAATAGAGATATTTGAGCATATTTGTATCTATAGAATGTATTCAGACATAGATTGGATTCCTAAATTTTAGAAACCCATCTGGGAACCTATAGCTTTCCCATCATACACAATTCAAAGTGGAGGTTTTGGCTTCTTAATGTTAGCTCCTATGGAAAAATAGATAGTCTAATGAGTAACTAATTTATAAAACCATCAGTCTAAGGGTCATTTTTGCCACAAAAATATGGCCTTAATAAAGGACTTAGTGGAATCACCAAACCTATACGCCATATTTAAGTAAGAATTCCTTAAGAAGGCTTACTGGAAAATGTTTTTCCAATGGGATTGACAATGTAGGAAAATTTCACGGGGGCCAATGGTGTCTGAAGAATTTAGTTTTGGAGGTAAGGGAATTTAGAATAGGATAAGGAATGATGGTGTATGAAGATATTAGTTGTGAAAAAAATGGAATAAGGTTTTTTATAGGGGATGATGACATAGAAAAAGTAGGAAAAATTAATAAACAGAGCGAATATAACCTAAATTAGGGTTAGAGTAATATTAACGTTAGGTTCACCAAAGCACACGATGATAAAAATATAGGGTTCTAAACAAGGTTTACAAATTTAGGGATCCAATCTGATTCCAGACACATGATGTAGGTACAAAGGTACTCAAGGAGTGTTACTGTCATAATTCTAGAGGATAGTGACCCTAACCCTAGGATATTATAGGTTCTTAGGCATATATCTATGATAAATATAAGTATCCTACTATGATTCATAATAAGAGTTATCAAGGGAAGTATAAATATAAGGGGTATAATATAATAAGACAATAAAACAAAGAAAACACAAATGTACTCTAGTCAATATCAATGAATGACCAACAAACAACATACATGTGGAAGATAAAAGACTAAAGAGGGTTATAAATACTTGTGTGTATCATCTGTGTGGCTATTGATGCATAATCCTCCCTATAGAAAATAACACAAAGAGAGAATAAATATGGGTGGAGAAGGGGAAATCTTAACAAGGATATCTTTAGTCCTAACTCACTATGGTGACCCAAATACACAAAGCTAATCTCAAAGCCTCCAATTCCAATAAGTATGTACAAAATAGTGCAAAAATATGCAAGCTAAAGCACCTTCATGTATGTTAAAAGTGATTATTTTCTATTGGTTTATCAAAAATAGTCAGAGTATATACCTATTGAAGACTGTTATTTCACTGTACAGTGATTAATAAATTTGGTTAATGCAGCTCCTTTTTGATATGGGTATAATATCACTGTCGTTGGTTGTCCATGATGGGAAACCATGCTTAAATCTATTTCAACCACAACAGTCACACATTCTGATGATCTCTTCTTATATGTGTTTTATTTTATAAAGGAGTTTAGGGGTGTAGTGAATGGGTCTGCATTATCCTTTGCGACCTTATTCCCATGTGATAGAATGTAGGAATTACCTTTCGATCATACCATTTGACTCCTTCTATTTCAGTCTCTGAGGTGAAGCCTGACCACTGCCCCTTTGGAAATAATAGGAGGTTGTGGGTTGTGTTCTATTTTCTAAATTTGTGTATGGGGATTCAGGTTAACCAAATTATAAAGGATTCTCTTACTATTTCATCACAGTCATCCTTCTTCTTTTGGGTAAATCTTGTCATTATATTTGATTGGATCAGTTGCACTACTTTCTTTAATGCCTTGAGTAGTCATCATTGCTACTTGCTTGTTCTCTAGAATTGTGTTAAAGGATTTTAATATTTGTGATAGAAGACTAATGTGAGATGATGTGCATTGAGTAAATTCTGTCTTAATGTTCATTTATGTCCGAACTTGATAATTTTGGCTATTCCTTGGATTTGGGATTAGGATGCCACATCTGATGTGTGAGACTCTTATTTACATTTTTATTTCAAACTAAGGTGAATTGTGAAGGAAATAATTAGAAGGTACTTTTATTTGATATAGATAAGTGTATTGGATGGAACATTATTTATCTGATAACATGTTGTAGATTTTTGATTACATCATCATATTTCCTTGAATGTTATTCAAATTGATTATTGTTGTTATTACTATGATTTATTTGTCTTCTCGACCTCCTTGTTTCATTAAAGCATAGTTGGTTTAATGAAACAGTTAGTTAAAATCATTTCATTTTAATGCTTAGTGCTTATCATGCTCAGTTCAATGAATTGACCTGTGCTATCAATTTTTGCAGATGGAATTCGTAAGTGATAAAGGAAGGCAATAAATTTTATGATGTATTGGTTGATTAAAAGTCTGGACCATTTATAGAGAATTTTGATTTATTATTGAAATGTACTGAAGGAAGAAAAGTTGTAATCCTAAATGATCTTGATGTTTTTGACATGAAATATGTCAGTAATGCATAGTCTTGTAAGATGTGTATTTTATTTTGATGAATTGAAAAAACTGAAGTTACTTAAATTGATCAAGTCTATTCTCTTGTTCATAATAAGAAGGGAATTTGTAATCATATCCTTGACGTTGTCATTCATATCTGATTGGATCCTTATTTGTGATGTCATTGAATTGGATGGATGAATGGGAACTAGTACAATTTACCTTACTTGAATGCAACTTACTAAGTTGTATGTATTGATGTTCTTTACTTAATCTTGTATGGCTGATTATGATGTTATGAACGTATAGTTATAATATCAGGATGTGTGAATTGGATATGGGTATAATAAATCCTAATACTTAACCATAATGAGAAAGGTTCTCCTCCTCTAAAAAGGATACAAAATAAATGAATGGTGTATGAGTTTGATAACCATTTATACTTCATAATTATGAAGTCTTTTATAACAAAACCTATTTTGGTTCTTATACATTCCTTGAATGGTTGAGACACATTAATTAAATCTTATGATATAGGATGTTTCTATTTTTGATAAATTACACGTGAAGTAAAATTTAATGAACATAAAAGTAACCATAGGTAATGAGGTTTCTTATTACTTAATGAAATCTATTAAAGATGGAAAAACTTAAGGATCATTGGGATTAGGGTTATGTAGGGTTGCTGTAATTGGAATCTTAATCCAAGGGTAATTAAGTGGTTATGATCTCCTGAGGTGTGTAAGTTGTGATTAATTCATTCGTTCAGATGTTGGCACACGACAACTGCAAAACTATACCTTCGTGAATACTTGGGTCTTCATGAGGATACAATGTTGCAATTGACATGTTGCAACACCCTTTAGCATTGGTTCATCAAGACCTACTCAAATATGGACTTGCACTTAGTTTCTGTCTAGATTAGGCTAAGGATATAATTTTACATAGGTAGTGACTCTCTATGACTTAGGTCGAATGAGTATGCCCATTTACCCTAGGTCATCGTGAGTGGTTCCCTATACCAAATTATATCAATAACCTGGGTTAGGGTCAAATCTTAGACAAGTAGATTGACAGTAGTCAGTAAAGACCATTCTAGTTAACATATGAGTGGGGTGAAGGACATATTTTGATTAGAGGAGTATGACATATAGGAATAGTAACACTAACAGTATGTTGGAAATATTTGGCCAAATTATTGCAAGCTACTGGTTGCACTGTCCTATGTCACCTAGTTTGAGAAATGTGATTTCAGATGAATATGGTAATAAATATTCAGATATATTTCTTAAACAAAACACTTAATACCTAGTACAGGGTAAGAGAACCAAGTATACATAGTATACCCATAGTATACAATACTTTGGTTATTAACCGAGTCATGAAATGAGAGATCGGTAGCTCACCGAGTCATTTATAGCTGCATATGTTTATCTGTTATGAGATTGATTGGCATGTAACGTGTGTTCTAAGTTATGATTATTTAGAACAGAGAACATTATGTATAATTTTTTTTCCCTTGTTTCTAAAGTCTTAAAATGGGAATGTTACACTGTTTCCTTTTAAAAGGCTTACACATTAATATTTTCCTCTAGTAATATTCTCTTCTTTCTAATTTCTCTAAAAGAAACATTTATATTGGTGCATTTAAAAAGGAATAATTATTCTTTCTTGCTTTCTGCATTTAGTCAAAGAACACACCCTTTTCTATTCCTCATTTGTTTCATCGAATGTAATCTTTTCGATTAGGGCTTAAAATTGGTTGCATTACATTATGATTTTTTGCATTTAGCTTAGATTAAAATGAGGGCAACCTATATGCTAGAATCATAGAAATCACATTATCTGTGTGTGTGTTGTGTGTGTGTGTGTGTGTGTGTGTGTGTGTGTGTGTGTGTTGTGTGTGTGTGTGTGTGTGTGTGTGTGTGTTACCAAACTTGCACAAAATTAAAATATACACATCTTTTTTAAACAGGAACACTTGTCTACGATAACATGGTCATATTAGCAGGTACTCCTGAGCTCATTACCCACTTTCGAGTCATTATCTATGAGGAAATCCCACCCCCTAGCATAACATACCTGAAACCTCTCCTTTTAGATGTATTTCTTTATAGGAAGCCTTCCTCACCAAAAACTCTATTCTAAAATTCACGAGTCAGTCTTCTAAATAGCATAAGCTCAATACATTAAAAAATCACTTGTTAGGAGCATGTTTTTTAGTGTTTTATTGACCTGTTTTTTGAGGTGTGAAGATATGCTTCTCCATTTTTTCCGTTTTGTTGCCTGATACACTCCACAATCACAGTTGGAGTATTTTGACTTCTTCTGAGTGTGTTAGGACTTCATTGCATCATATCTAGAAATCTAGGTTGGTTGTTTATCTCATTAAAACTCATAACAATCCATTTTTCTACATATTTCCAATTTTCATAGTAACCGAAATTGGTTACCCCTGATCGGCATTGGTTTTGTCTTAACCGACATCAGTTTGCTATTCTTTTGGGTTGAATTGCCTAAAAAAAACCATTATTTCATTTTATTCACTGTCAGAGTTCCTGTGTGTCTCTATACTCTCTCTTCTTTGATAAACAATCATCATTCAACTTGTTCATCTGACCGTGAACAATCTTTGCTTCATTTGATAAAACTATTCCTATTTTATAGTAACTGACCTTGGTTACCCCTTAACCAACATCGGTCAACCTTAACTGGTGTCGGTTACCCTGTATTGAACATCAACTGATATTTACCCGAAATCTACCTATAGACACATGTTTTTTTCATTCTTACTATCCCCTATGTCATCTTCAAGATACATAATCACCTGATATATACCCATTCACATGGTGTTGACACATAATCAAGCCAACACTCTTCTATTTCACGTGAGTTTTCAACCACTCCCACCTAGTCCTTCACCACCCTCTGTCAAGTCACCTATGGATCCCACCTTACCTACCACCATTACTATAGGTGAGGAGGAATTTACATGACTCCTTGATCAGAATCCCACGGCCTTACAGTTCTACCATTCCCACTCTTCCACTCAGGACTCGTCAGGTCAGTTGATATACAAACATGTCCGTATCCATCTCTCCTACCCTTATTCCCACTTCTGCATCACCCCCTAATAATGTGACGTTACCCTCACCTGCTTCACCCGTAGTAGTTTCACAGCTAGGACCCATACCCACCATGACCGCTGTGTCTACAGTATTGCTCGCACCTATCCTATTTTTTGTCCCCTCATTGACCACCCAGGCCATAGCCCCATCCAAACCCATTGTCTCACAAATACCCATTGCAACACAACCACCCATGGTGTCGGTGACCCCTAATCCATTCTAGAATCTTATCCTCTCCATCCCAAAAACATTGCCCTCGATTGCTACTAGAGTCACGACGACCATCCCACCTACATACACATATTATCAACCTCCCTATTTGGCATTACCATACAATGGAATTTCACCCACATCATAGGTTCAATACCAGCCCCCTTATGCCACAGGAGGAACCCTTCCACCACAACCTACCAACGACCTTATCAAATTGATGATGGAAAGGATGCAGATGCTAGAAGCATGTGTTTTTGGCTCACACAATTCTCTCACCTATGATGGAATCTATAACAAGCCCATTCATCCATCTATCCCTATTCACCCATACCATGTACATTGGGAAATGCCAAAATTCAACCATTTCAATTTCAAAGAATACCCGCAACAATTTTTTTGGTCTTTCAAACATGGGTGTTATCTAATCGCCCATGATGACGCTTTACTCCTATGGACCTTCCTGATGTCCCTGACAGGACCAATATTGGAATGGTACAATGGGCTACCAAGACACTCCATATACTCATTTAATCAAGTAGCCCAAGCATTCCTAGATCACTTCTCCATCAACATTGTTAAGAAGGATACCATGACTGATCTTTATTCCACATGACAATACGACGACAAGTTTATCACTGACTTTTTCACTCACTGGCGCATTCTAATTAACTAGCTCACATTTTAATTACCTCAAACTGAACTCATAGATTTGTTTACTTAGGCTTACACAAGACACATCTCACTGACCCTGTAAGTGCAGACATTTGAAAATTTTGACGAGGCATTCACCATGGCATGGAAATTGAAAATTTGTGTTATCGAAGACAAGAAAACTCAACTTTGTAACAAGAACATTGTGTTTAAATCAAATGATGCTTCTTCATCTTTGAAACCCCAAAACAACTATTCAAAACCCAAAGGATCTTCCAATGCCATAATTCTCAATGTTTTCCCCCCTCATCAATCATACCCATCTAAACCTCCTTCTAATCTCTCTCCTATCCAAGCTTTCTAGTTTAGACGAGAACAACGAAAGTACACTTCAATAGGAGAATTATATTCTTCTGTTTTGGAAAAGCTTATTAAGGCTAGCGCCATTACCCTTCCACCTATAAAACCAAATATTATTTTGACCCTGAGAGACCCATGCTCGCATGGTATAAGGAACATGAATTTTGTAACTATCATCGTGTCAAAGGTCATAGCGACAATAACTACATCACCTTTAAGAATATTGTCCAAGAAATGTTAGACAATGCAAATCTAGTCTTGGATATCCCGAATGCACCCACTAATAAAAACTTTCACATCTTCAAGAACCCATTCCCTAATCATGGCCCTTCTTCTAACCAAGCTGGTGACACTTTAAACAATGATAGAAATGTCTGTGAGGTCCACACTATTTTTGATGACATACCAGTTGCTTCCCAATTACCTAATGTTCCTTCCATAGATGAAATCTTAACCCAAACTCCCCTACATGCACCCAAACCTATTTCATGTAATCATCCACCCATAGAGGAACCCTCTTCATTTTCTCCTTCACCCATGGAAGAGCCTATAATTAGCATGCCACTTTAATCCCCTCAAATTTCTGAGTAGTTATCAGTGGTACCTCTCCTACTCATAGGAGATCCATGTTCATAACCTACACCATCACAAGGAGATTCAACCTCGTCTGACCCATCCTCTCCTCTACCCATAGAGGATCCTATTGAAGTACCAGTGTCTTTTGATGACCCTTCACCATTGGACCTTCAAGATCCTGCTGATTTGCTTTCGACTCTCTTACCCGTAGACTCCAAGGCTAGCCATTTCCCTATATCTCAAACACATTTTCCGGGGATTTCCACTCGATCCATGTTGTCCCTGCCTATGTCAGTACCATTCTTATTCTTGGCCGATCACCTGGACTATGTATATAGATACTTACTTTGGGGATGCCTTCTACTTCCTGTTTCGACACAAATGCAATTGTCCGTCGCTGACACCTCTACTATCTATCTAAAAGTGTTTCGAGTGACCAAACCAAACAAAAACACAACTATTACAACACCTTCCATGTCATCAAACATATCCCAAAACACACCTCTACCCACAACCCAACATACATCTACACCAAAACACCTACCCATGCCTATATAATCTCCCTTACTTAAACCCATCACTACGTTAGGGGTCATGCCGACATCAGACCTTACTCACCCACCCATCAAATTAGATTTAGCCATATCTTCCCAAACCAACACTAAAATTTTTCCAGCACCTAAAAAGAAGACCCAACCTCCTAGGCCTCATACACCAACCTCGCCTACCACACCATTGTCATCTTCACCCCTTCCTTCCATCCTAGGACCTCACCCCTCGACCCTAGCCAAGCAACCTCCTTCCACCGATAAACCAAGAACGTAGCATCCCACCTCCTCATCACAAACCTCTAATATACCCAAGTGATACACACAACCTCCACCATCACCTGTAACCTTCTTACCACCCATACCTCCACTACCGTCCATAACATATTTACTACCCATGACACTTTCTTCTCTTTCACTCACACCTTCTGCCCAACCTACACCACCCACCTCAACAGCACCTCGATTACCCCCATAGGTAACCCCTGCTCTTCTATCATCTGTGTTTCCCTCCACATATTGTACACTTATGTCATTGTTTCCCAAAAAGGTGCAACCTAAACCTAAAAACACACTAACCTCCAATAAGGTATTTAAACCAACCAAATATTCTAAAATTATCTCTTCTACCATACCCGTAGCGAAGAATATGCAACCAAGACCTAAGACCAAATCACACACCAAACTAGTGGGCTAACCCATTCCCCTTCCTGTAAATCCTCTTCCCCACAATCAGTTGTACCTACACCCACACGCACATTAACCTCCCATTATGATTCACTACCAGGGTCCTACGCCAAAATCCTAACCAATCTCCTCAAAACTCCTGTCATTACATTAGCACCTCTTAGAATTTATGACCCGCTCAAGTCCAAACCAAAAGGGTTTGACAAAACCAAAATTTGCGCCTACCATCATGTGCCTAGACACAATGTAGAGAAATGTAAGGCTTTAAACACTGCTCTTGTCTAATTATGTCCCCCCGAAGAAAATTTTGATGATGACGATCTTCTTGATGAGGACATAATTTTTCCTTCACCAATTTCCATAGACCTTCTCCCATTACTTACTCGGGGTCCAAAATCTCCACCCCCCACAACTCTTTTATCCACCTCCCCTCAGATTAACATGATAAACATTGCCACCCGTGATCAGAAAAAAAAAGGGCAAGGAAAAATCAATTGGCCCATCAACCAACCCTATACCCAATATACCAGCCACACCCATACCCAAAGTCATCATTTGAGGTCCTGCATATCCTATTTTCGATGGGGTCATGCATCACACAATGATAAAACAACTACACCAATCCCCCCTCAAAATGTATTTATATGAGCTCGTCCAAACCTCGAAGTCACATTGTCAAGCCCTCATAGAGGTCCTTCAATCTAGTGAAGTCTTACCAAAGGACCCCACACCCATCATCTCCATCATTACCCCTCACCACATAGCCTCTCTCACTAGGTCTTCTCCTTCATCTACACCTCCACCTACTTGCCAAGTGGCCACCCTAAAATTTTTAGAGGAAGATATTTCTCCCTTCCTATCTGACAACCATGACTCCACTCATTTCAATCAGTCTTTATTGATAATATATGCATATAAAGTGTTATGATCAATGGTGGTGCTAGCATCAATATCATCTCCTCCCACGCATATGACCAAATGTAGATACCTACCAATTGCATTCATGGTAACCTGGTTATGTTGTTCTCCTTCAATGATGTCATGACCTCTACCCTAGGTACCGTTGTTCTCCATGTTTTCATGGGCCCCTGCACTATCCCAGAACTTTTCTATGTCCTAGAAGGAGAGTTCCAGTATAACTTACTGCTCGGCCGACATTGGATCTATGCAATGGGTTGTGTCCCTTCAAATTTACATCGATGCCTTAACTTTGAACACAAGGGACATAATTACACCATCCCTTCTGACCCATCACCTTTCAAGACCTGTAACATGCTATATCAGCCCAATGATGTGCTTGTACTAGTTAAGGCATCTTTCACTGTCACCACTTCACCCTCACTCACAAGTCCATCCACTAAAACTGCCACTACCTCTGCTACATCTAACCTTGCTATCCCCACTGTAGCTATAGCTTCTACTGTTGATGCATTTGTTTCCCCATCATCTAGCGAGCCATATATCCCCTCTACCCACATACCAACTACTAATCCCTTAAAATGTGTTTTTCAGCACCTCACTCTAGGGGAATACCACCTATACAATATTAACACCTTCCTCACCCCACAAGAGTATGGGAATTTATGTCAACACCCCAGCTATGATCTCTCATAAACACAATGACCATAGTGGCATTGGTTTTGATGATCCACCCTCTAAGAAGGTTTTCGTTGACCTTATCCAAGATAGGAAATCTTCCCCCTCTCATTCACCCACATTACCATTTTCACCCATGGAGTCCATAGATCTCAAATCTTTTCCTCCTAATTTTTTTTTTCATACACACCATTTCCCTAGGACTGCTAACCTATTAATGTGATAACGAAGCTTCCTCTTCTCTCCCATTCCTATATCCTAACATGATCGATGATGATACGCCTTCTATTAACATTGTTTAATGTCAGGAATATGTGTCCATCCTCACCTACCTTGGTGCAGAGGAATCTTATATTCCTTAGTCATTACCCTCTAAGATGCAAACCATGTTGAACGAATCAACCATCGAAATCAAAATTAACACTTAGGACGACCTACACATTCTAAGGATCAGCCAATCCTTAAATGCTACTAAATAGGAAGCCTTCACCTCTTTCCATTGGGACCACAACAATGCATTTTACTAGTCCTATGCCGATATGTCCACAATATTGTAACCATTCCTAATGCCAAACTCATCAAACAAAAGCTGCAGAAAATACATCCTTGCATTTCTCTTCTAGTCAAGGAAGAGCTTTAGTACCTTCTCTCGGTTTCCTTCATTCTACCCATTGATTATCCCCAATTGATTTCTAATATCGTTCCTGTCACAAAGGAGACAGGGGGACTCAACATTTGAATAGATTTCCATAACCTCAACCTCACTTATCCCAAAGATGATTTCCCACTACTAGGCATTGACCAACTAGTTGATTTCACCACTGGCCATGAAATGTTATCGCTCATGGATGCTTTCTCGAGCTACAATAAAATACTACTAGCTCTAGAGGATCAACATAAGACTACCTTCATCACCCCTTGGGGGACCTTCTGCTATCGAGTCATGCCTTTTGGCCTTAAAAATGCTAGTGCTACATATCAGCGAGCCATGACTTACATCTTCATGACATCATGCATCACATATTGAAAGATTGTGTAGATGATCTGCTTGCCAAATCCCAACATTGAATTAAACACTTTCCCATTCTTAAATTCATCTTTGACCACCTCATCAAGTATTGTGTTCATCTTCAACCAAAGATGTGTGTCTTTGTGGTACTTCTCAGAAAAATCCTGGGTTTCATAATTTATTTGCATGGCATAGAAGTCAATCTTGCCAAATTCAAGGCTATTCTAGAAATGCCTCCACCCACTAATCTCCATCAAATTCGAAGCCTACAAGGTAAGCTACAATCCATTCATTGTTTTATCTCATAACTTTCTAACCATTGTCAACCATTTCATCATCTTCTCAAGAAATACGTTTCATTGAAATGGGATGATGAATGCCATAAAGCATTTGAGACCTTAAAACAATACCTTCTTCAACCACCAGTACTCATTCCTCCTAAAGATGACGAACCCTTTTTCCTATATATCTTTGCCACTGACCATTCTTTAGGTTTCATGCTTGCTCATTGCGATGACCAACACCGAGAGCAAGTATCTTTATTACATTAGCCATACCCTTATGGGCTACAAAAATAAATATACCCACATCAAAAAAATCTACTTAGCCTTAGTTTTCATCACCTCCAAAATCTGTCATTACCTACTCAACTAGAAAATCTTTGTCATTACTAATACTGACCCATTACACTATATATATTCCAAACCCTATTAGCATCAACGTGCTTCATGTTGGCTTATGCTTCTGGCTGACCTTGACCTCGAATTAATTCATCCAAATTCCATCATGGGCCAGGCTATTGTTGACCAACTAGCCAATGCACCTATTTCTGGGGATCAACCATCTAACTTTGACTTCCTAGATGAGTCTATAACTACCCTTTCCTTGGATGAGCCCACTTATTAAATGACCCTCTTCTTCAATGGCTCCAAGTGTCAATGTGGGGGAGGGGTTGGTGTTATCCTCATCCCCCTTGAGGGTGAACCTTTTCCTTTGTCTTTCAAAATTGATTTTGATTGTATAAACAACATTATGGAATACGAAGCACTCATATTGGGTCTCTAGTCTACATATGCCTTAAATGTTAAGACAATCAATATCTTTGGTGATTCTCAGGTGGTCATAAACCAAGTCAATGGTATATACCAATGTCGTAATGAGATCCTTCAAAAGTATAAGCATCACGTAGATATGCTTTTGACCACCTTTTACCATTATACACTTCAAACCACCCCATGTTCTACCAACAAATTTGTGGATACCCTAGCCTACTTGGATTCTCATATACCTCCTTCATGCGCAGACTCTAAAATATTTGTCACAATACAAAGGCTAAAATCACCCTCTTATTTACCTTGTGAGGTCTACTCCGTTGGAGCCATTTCCCTTGACCCATGTGACCTTTAGTATAAGAAATATGCAGACTATCTTTCCCTTTCCATTCTACCCACTGATCTCACTCGTAATGGACAACGTGCCTTTCTTAAAAGTGTCTCCCATTATGTCATCATGGGTGGCCTTCTTTACAAGCATGGCTTCAACAACATTCTCTTACGATACCTTACAAGTTTTGAAATTCCCTACACTATTAAGGAAGTCCACGATGGAATTTGTAGATGTCACTTTAGTGGCTTAGCTATCGCAAAACACATTCTTTTCCTAGTCTATTATTGGCTAACCCTAAACCATGACTGTTGTGCTTATAAAAAATGTTGCGTAAAATGCCAAAAACATGCTAATCTTCATCACACACCTAGCCATGCCTTACAGGTCATACGAGAACTTTGGGCTTTCTCTCAATGGGGTTTGGATCTTATCGGTGAGAGCAACCCCCATTCTTTCCAATGCCACCAATGGATTATAATCGCTACTAAATATTACACTCAATGGGTAGAGGCCCTTCCCCTCATTTCTAAAAAAGCTAAGGAAATATGTGAATTTATAAACCATCATATCATTTGTCACTTTGGTGTTCCTCACCACCTCATCACTGATAATGGAAAACAATTAAAAAACAAAACCCTATGCAAACTGTGTGATACTGTCGATATCCAACTCAGTTTCTCATCACCTTATTACTCACAAACCAATGGTCAATCTGAATCCACCAATAAAACCTTGAACAAAATTCTTATGAAGGTAGTCAATCATACCAAGAAAGATTTCCATACACACATTCCTTTTTCCTTGTGGGCTTATCGTACTAGTATTCACACTTTGACTGCCACCACATACTTTTCTCTAGTATATGGTACCAAGGCTGACTTACCTCTCAAAGTCTAGATTCCATCTCTCTGCATCTCACTACAAGACATGCTCAACGACAATGACTTTCACCAGGATTGTTTAGCAAAACTTGAGTTATTAGATGAGCGTCGTCTCAATGGTCTTCACAATCTCAAAATCTATTAAAAACATATCAAATGCACCTATGAAAAACATGTTCACGAATGAACCTTTCAAGTCGGTGACGTTGTCCTAAAGGAAAATCAACATGTAACCAAAGAGGAGAAAAGTAAACGAGGAAAATTTACTCCTAATTGTCTTGGACCCTATATCGTTACCAAAGCCTATGGATCAGGTGTTGATCATTTGTCTTCACTCGAAGGTAAACTTGAACTTGATCCCCTTAATGCCTTGCATATTCGACCACTTTATTGTTGATATCAAGTCCTCTATCACTTACTGTCAGTTGATCACTCATCCCTTGAGTGCTGTCCACCTTCCATATTACCCATTTTGAGGATCCATGACTAAAAAAGAATCATGTGATTACTCGTCACCATTTTAGCCTTGTCTTCAATATGAGTACCACAAATCTACTCATAGCATGATTCTCATGGATACTCTTTGTCTTCTTCAAGATGGAATCCCATGGTTGTTCATCACTCGAAACCACCTCTTTCATAGTTAATCTTTGTGTGCTACTGTCTTGTCTTCTAAAAAAGAACCTAATCTTCATTTATAGTCTTGTCCATGACTTAAATGTCCAAAAACAAAAAGGGATACAACTCCTTGAGTCAAAATATTAGAAAAATATGAATCCCTCAAATGGGACGTCTCTTCACTCTGATTCCACCACCATAAATAGACTGATCCCTTGAAGGATGACTATATAAGGTCATTAAAAAAATGTAATAAATATCCAGAAGCTTCCCGCATCGATGAGCTTAACAAAGACCTCAAGGAGATAATATACTCATCCCATATAGACTTCCCGCATCGATCAGTCTATTAAAAAAATAACAAATGAAGGAAAAAGATGAATTTTTTTTCATGGACTCACCTATTTTGGATTTCAGGTTTCTTGTTCCATAAAACACGCCGTCTTACACTAAGGTATGCTAAACCTCCCATTCTCACCTCCTCACCTTTTTAGTCTAATTTCCTCTTTACTCAAGGGACTTTCCACAAATGTGAAATTTCGTAATCATGCGACTTTCTTCACCCTTAGAATGGTCCATTATGAAATGCCTTTAGATTCTTACATTCATAAGCCCCTCTTAGGTATGGATTGACTCATTAGGGTTCTTATCAAATTAAGTGGCTCTTTTACGACCTCTTACATTCGTCTTCCTCATTACGTATTGATTATCCTATACAAGACCCGATCCTCGACACCTATATTTAATAATCACTCAACCATGCCTATGACCTAAACTCAGTCATGCCTAGGACCTATATTAAACCATGCCTGTGACCTACACTCAATCATACCTATGACCTACATTCAACCATGCCTATGACCTACACTTATTCATGCCTATGAAATATATTCACCCATGCCTAAATACCTATCAATCCATTCCCTTCCTTCATCACAATATTCCCTAGCTTATGGGAGAACTACATTGGCTTGAGGTCCCTTTTTGTCAGGACTATGTAGGAAGCACTCCGTGGGCATGGGAACTGTAGACACCCCAATTTCACATCTATCCTAAATAAATTAATTCCCCTTCCTCATTTCCCACAAAAATACACTTCGAATTAATCAAATATAATTTGATTAATTATCCATTTCAAAATCTAAAAATAATCTAATCCTCACCACATGTCATTATTCTCCATGTTTTTCCATTATTGAATTAAAAATTTAAATTCAAATCCTCGCCCACCCTTCGTGGTCCCCACTCACCTAAAATCCTCCACTTCTGAATTAAAAATATAATTCAAATCCTCACCCATTCTTCGTGGCCCCCACTCACCTAATCTTGCACACATTTTCAAACCACTCATCTAATCTTGCCCACATTTTCAAACCACTCACCTAATCTTGCCCACATTTTCAAACCATGATTACTTAAATTAATCTAAGTTAATCACTCCCCCAGGCTATAAATACAACCTTACCCCTCCCCTCTAAACACACGGAGAATAAGCTTACATGCCATATCTAAGTTCTTGCATCCTTTGAGAAAAGAACATCCATTTGCCTCATCCTAATGCCAAAATAGCTTCATAATCCTTTTTCCCATCTAGTGCAAAGTAAGAGGATTGTTGTTGCAGGAAGATCTTGCTCCGTCTTGAAGAAAAGAACCTACATATCACAAAATCAGGGCTCAATCCAAGTTTCCTAGCTCATTCTGAGGTTTTCTACGGAACCTGAAGGAGGAGGTATGATTATTGGTATTTTACTTCCTTGTTAGTAGTCTATTTTTCATAGCTTACATGCTGGCATGCCCGATTACTTTCGATCTACTATCATTAATTTCCCAATTAGTGGTTTTATCTATTCTTTGTTTATTATTGTTCATTATTATTTCCTTTTCTGTTCCTTATGGTCTTCTTTGGTTAACCTTCATGCTTTGGGTAGTGTTTTTGTTGTGTGGTGTCTTGTGGTGTATCTGCAGGTTATAGCAATAATGAAACTCTGAAGCTCATCTTGTCTTTGATCTCCTCGGTGCTTGGTGTTTAGTTGACAGTTTTGGCTTTGCTATTTACTCGTCATCTGTAGAAACATATGAACTATCTATTTGTTTATCATCTTACTGTCATGGGACAACCAATCCAGAAAATATATTTATTTATTTCCTTTTGCTAAAATAACTGCTTTGTAGTAAGTTAATCATTTATTTATTTATTTTTTTTCTTTTATTTTAGTCAATCATTTTATGATCTAACTCTTTCCTTTTGATTATTGTTATTTTTTAACCTTGCTGTCAAAATCTTAGCTTCTCAGGTGAAGTACAGAAGTCAGAAAATAAAAAAACAGCTCCCGGGACGTTTTTCTCACATCGAAAATTTTCATTCAGAGTGCTACCATAGCCCATCTTCCGAAAGCCATAAATTTTGCTCCCGAACTTGGAATGACTTCATTTTTTTTTTTAACAGAAAGGTATTGAAAAGATCTATGCAATAAAAAAATAATTTTTAGATTTAGACTTATAAAAAAAATTTGGTTTCATTTCTTCTAACACTTGTCTTTTTAACAAAAAAACAACAAAATTATAGTTTTATTTATTTATTTATTTATTTATTTCACGAAACATCCTCACACGTATGCTCTTTCCTTGCACTTCAAAAGTGATCTTGGAAATCAGAAACGTGAGGCCACTCGAGCTCTAGAAAACAATTTTTATTTTTAATTTTTTTGCCTTACATTTAACTTTTCCACGACAACACTTCAAGGTAACATTTTCACCCTCTTCTTTCATCGTTTTTCTTTTTTGTGAAAATAATCATTATCGCTATTTCGCAATCATGATTAATTGCAATAATTATTAACATTAAAAAAAAAAACTATTCCAATTGTATCCACGTATGCTCTTTTCTTGCACCTTTGAGCGATCTGGAAAATCAGAAACGGTCACAATTTTTTTTAGTTTCTTGTTCTAACATTGCAGGATCCTCTAGCTTTGTTTTCCAACTGTCATTTTAATAATTATTTTCCTTTTTAATATTCTTAATATTTGTTTGGTCGTTGGTTGTGTATGCTCTTTTCCTGTGCCTTTGAGCGATCTGGCAAATAAAAAACAACCACGATCACTTTTCTAACATTTCATTTGCAGGATAACTACTAATTTGTTTTCTGTAGAACCGCATTACTGGAATATTGTCAAAAACAAAAACAAAAATAAAAACAACAAAAATCCCACAAAAATACCACCATTCAAACACAATTGCTGAAACCAAAAAAAAAAAAAGTACGCTCAGGTACGTAATTATTTTCTGCTAGTGATTTATTTCAAGTTGGAAAGAACCCTGCATTTAATCACTTTATCATATTGTTTTTGCACGTAGACAAGGTGGATTTCATCACCACCAAAGCTACACCGGTGACGTGGACTTGACTACCACGCACCAACAACATTTGCATCTGCATTACACTTTGAGACCTAGTCTCATCACAGCGTTCGGTATTTACCTCGCCGCTGCTCCTCACTTACAGGTAATGCTGTCATGTAGCAAATGCGAGTCACACCTAAATAGCTGTAACAATGAAGCTTGGGCATCGTCCCTGTAAATCTTTGGGGAGTTATAAGGACACCATACACATTCATCCCTCCATCACCTTCCACCTTTTCACAAAACCTGTTCTGGACGTGGTGATTCACTCCAAAATAGGCAAGTAAGAATTGGTGAGTCTCCTCCAGTGTTGTAAGGGTTCCCCATACCAATTCTGTCCCCGTACAAAATTAGGTATATCAGGACTATGGTATATCGGAGGATGCATCTTCTTGGAGTAATAAGAGCCTGCATCCACCATTTCACAGCATACTTGTATGATTGCATGAAACAATGATCATTCCTGAAGAAGTTACCTCATAAGCCAAAACAATCGAATCCACATGATTGTTTTTTATCATAAAACTTGGCTAATATCAATGTGTTTATTGTAAAATTCAAATCTTAATTGTGTTCCACAACACCATTTCTCGAATGATTTAATACCAAGAAAAACATTTAAGCAATCCCACAATGAAGATCAAAATGTCACACTAATTTCATTAGCCTACTTCAGCCAACAACAACTCCACTATAGCTTGTTTTCAACTATATCCAATAGATATTGAGTGACTTACGTTCACTCTCCTTATCTCATCAATTGTTAGAACATCCTTTATAGCTTATTTCAAGCTATATCAAAATGACATTGGGTGACTTGTTTGAGTTCACTCATTATTTCATCAGCTGTCAAGTTTAGCAAAATCCCATCCGACACAAATCCATTCAAATCTCATTTTGAGTTCACAACTATGTTGAGTCACTTGTTCGAGTTACTCTTCCTATCAAAAATCCAGATCTTATTTACGTCAAACCAATCAACATATTCATCATAGCTTGTTTGAGCTATATCTCACTTGTATTGAGTACCTTGTTTGAGTGTACTCCTTACATTTTCGTCTGCTAAGCTTGTTTAATCCAAACCAATCAAGATATTTGTCATAACTTGTTTGAGTTATATCCCACTTGTATCCCAAGTAGCCTTTTTTTTTAAAGCTTTCTCCTTATATCCGTACTTGTTAAAAACTCAATTGAGCCAAAATAAAAATCACAATCAATAGGTTGATTTCTTCATCGCACCTTTCTTTGTTCTCCCTCTCTTTCAAACATGAAGAATTCATGAAAAACATCACACAATGAGCTATTAGAACAAATTAATAAGATGACAACACAACTCTCTCATATGACTACCCAAATCAGTGAGCAATCACCCAAAAATTTGATCATATAATCTCATGAAGAAATCAGTTCATGTAAAGTCCAACGTCAGTTTACCCCCCTCAGAGAAAGTCTCTCTAGTGTTTTTCATCAACTAAAAGAGGCTAAACTGATAAGATATCCAATTACAAAACCCTTTGTCAAAGGGGAAGCTAAGCCATGTTGGTACAAACCTAACACCTACTGTGAATTTCATCGCATTGATGGTCATCACACAGATAAATGTGTGTAATTTAAGAATTACGTCCAAGACTTAATTGACAACGACGTCATCTCTGTAGAACTTGATGACAATGCTCTTGCAACCAACGACACATCCAATACCACAACTTTCCATGAAGAGCTGATTATTGTCGAAACTCCTATATATACTGAAATTCCACGATATCATGACGAAAACAGTCAAGACTTTCTAATTCCAAACCAATCCATATCTTCTTCAAATTTTCTTTCATCATCCCAAACATATATTGAACCTGTTTTGGGTGACAACATTCTTCCAACATCTAATGAGAACTTGACCCTTGATTTAAGACTCTCTTTCAACCCAAACATACATTGAACCTGTTTTGAACAACAACATTCTTCCAACATCTACTGAGCACTTGAACTTATTTCAAGACACTCTTTCAACCCAAATATACATTGAACTTGTTTTGGACAACAACATTCTTTCCACATCTACTGAGCACTTGAACTTATTTCAAGACTCTCTTTCAGCCCAAACATATATTGAACCTGTTTTGGGTGATAACATTCTTCCACCATCTAACAAGACCTTGATCTCGTTTCAAGACTCCCTTTCAAACCTTGATATTACTGTAGACACTACAGATGAGGTTCCATCAGCAGGTACCATTAAGTTTGATTCTATTCTTCTAATATTGGCTCTTGTGCATAACATATCTAGCCTTTTTGTCGAAACACAACCACATCGAGTTTGGACACTTGTGACAATGCAACCCATTGTGTCCATCATGTTTTTCAACTATCGATCTTGCAGGCATCTCATCACTAATTAGTCTCACTTGTCAAGACTTCTACGTGCATCCATTCTACGAGGTACTTATACCCAGGAATATCTTTACACAACCTTTTCCATCTTTAATTGTGAATCTATCCTCAAAATAATCAATTAATGGACAAATAGAAGCAAAAAAACCAAATAACACAAACCATCATTGTCAACACACATGGAAGTTGTTGGCTTAACCAAATCTATCCCACTCTTTGGGCTTACCCGCACATCTTATCCCTTCTACTTTATTTATGGTTGGGAAGCTATTTTATATGTCAAGGTTGAATTTTCATCCTTCATAATATCCTTCAAAGATGTAATCAATAAAGATTATTATCAACAATCATGCTTTAATGAACTCGAGCTTCTTGATGAAAAATGACTTAATGCCCTAGATCATCTTCAAGTATATCAAAATCAGTTATGACATAGCTACCATAAAAAAATTCAAAACTAGAAAATTTCAGGTCAATCATTTCATTCTCAAAGAAAATCGAAAGAACACACCCAAAGAACGAGACAAACAAGACAAATTTGAGCCCAACGAAATCAGATAATTTTAGGTTTAGAGCTTATAAATTGGCCATTGACACAGGCCAAGTCCTTGATGAACCAATGAATGCAGTTCATTTAAAGAAATTTTATCCTTGAGATGTTCACTATTCCAGGATAACAACATGTACATTGTTCCTTTTGTCTTTCTTATCTCCAAATAATTTAAATTTATTCATTTCCATTGGTAGATATTTTATTTATCAAAATCACGTCTTCATATTTATCATCATGATACAAGTGCTAATATAAATCCTATTAAGTTTGTGAGCATCATACTTCTTCCATTTTCAATTGCTTTCCTTTATGGTCATAACCTAGAAGCTTACTGATGGTAATATATCCCCTTCTAATACATTCTCTCTTTCATAACAAAGCTCTAAACTTCGTTACCCAGTTCGTTTGGTCATCCATCTCAGTCTTCGGTGTTGAACCCTCGCGTCCTACTAGTCGTGTGGGGCTGAGATTGGGGGCAGATGTTTCTTCCCAAATAAAAAGCACTATTGTAAAAAAAATCCATCAATTCAATAACTTATGAATAATTCATTGTCACATCTTTCGTCCTTCATAGTCTTTGGTGTTGAGCCCACACTTCTTACTAGTAGTGTGAGACTGGGAATGGAGGAAGGTGCCCTTACTCGTCTACGTCTTGTCTTTGGTGATAAACCCTTGCCTCTTACAAGTGGCATGGGGAAAAGCATAGAGGGTCATTCTCATAAAAGCATAAAAACATTGCAAAATATTCTAAAAAAATAAAATAAAACAAAAAAAAAATACTAAAAAGAAATTCACTCGCCTATATTTTGCCTTTAGTGATGAGCCCTTGCTTCTCACTAGTAGCATGGGGCAAGGCATAGGGATTCATTTCAAAAATATAAAATCTTATAGTGCTTACAAATTATAGAATCCCCAAACACGTAATCTAGATGCCTAAGTGAAGAGAGAACTATCCCTTAACCTCATATCTTATCAATCAATAGGCCACATAACTGTCTAAGTCAAACATGTGACTCATAAAGTGAAAGCCATTTTTGAAACCGGTTCAGTACCATTATGAAGAATGGAGTCACAATTTCCCAAAGGGATTATTATTAGCATTTGTTTCTATATTCATTATCCACCTCCTGCGTCCTTCTTGATTCTCAGTGATGAGCCCACACATCTTACTAGTTGTGTGGAGTCAAGAATGGAGCTGGAATTCTTTTCATCATATCATCACCACCATATCCTGCCAATGGAAAGATAATTTGTGTTATTCTGAGTATAAGTTACCACACTGAACACGCTACATACGAATAATATCCTGGTTTATCGCCTCTCAAAAATAAGTCTGCACTCTGGGCCATAAATTGCCACTCACAGTGTAAAAAAATCTACCAACATTTGAAAATCGTCAAAAATCCAAAAACAGTGTAAACATCCCAAAATTCAAAAACATATGAAAATCGTCAAAAATCCAAAAAAAGTGTAAAAATTCCAAAATCTAAAAACATTTGAAAATCACCGAAAATCTACCAACATTTGAAAATCGTCAAAAATCTAAAAACAGTGTAAAAATCTCAAAATCCAAAAACATTTGAAAATCGTCAAATTCCCAAAAAAGTATAAAAAATTCCCAAAAAAAAAAGAGATTTTTTTTTGAAAATCGTCAAATTCCCAAAAAAGTATAACAATCCCCCCCCAAAAAAAACATTCAAAAATCTCCAAAAAATCCAAAAATATTATAAAATTAAAAAACAAACATTAGAAAATCCAAAAATCCAAAACCAAAAACATTAGAAAATATCCAAAATACAAAAACATTTGCAAAATTTTCAAAAGACCAAAAACATCCACAAAATTGTAAAAACTCAATAAGCAACACAGTTCATCCTTTGAACTATTATCCCAAATGAATGGTCCAACCAACTTATGACTATAAATTTCAAACCACTTCTCCTCGCGTGAATCCTCGCTTGGGGAAAATCCGGCTCTCATTGTTTCCTTGTTTGAGGAGACTAACCCAATCCCTTGTACCCCTACTTGGGGGCACATCTAATCAATCATCACTGTGGAACATGTTAGGGACATGTTTACTGGTTCTTGTGTTGCATTATTAGTGGCAAATTATTAATTGCTTTCTTGTATCTTGATATATTAGGGGCATCTTGATTTTATGTATCATGGTGTTCTCTGTAATATTCTTATGTTATCTGATTGCATGTCGTACTGGGGCATCATACTTTCTTGATGGCCTCTGTCTATGCTCTCTTCCATTTTCATATCGTACTGGGGCATCAAACCTTTTTGATGGCCCCTGTCTATGCTATCACGCATATTACAGTCTAGTCATCCTGATCTTTTATATCACGATGCATCTTGTTATGTGCTATATTAAAATTAAGATTCTTTTCATCACGTGAGTATCTTCCTGCATGATCAACATCTTACTTTGCACCCCATCCATTCACCCATACTAATGCATTCTCCAGTTTGTAAATCCTACTTGATCACCGTTGCAGTTTGCGAATCCTACTTGATGATCTTTCTCAAGTAGCATTCACTATCCAGTAGCTCCTTCTCCCCCACCATGATCACCATGTATTTGATCCATTCATTCTCACTTCTCATTTTTACTCCTCCGCCGCTTATACCCATATTACCTTTCTCACCATTCATGTCCCCTCTCACCCATTGGTATTCTTTCCTTTCACCCTTTTTCTTCCCGCTTGACAATATTACTTAATAAGATTCTATATGGAATCCTCAGTGGAGGTTTACCCTCTCCCTAAGATCTTCCCGTTGTAGAAGCTTCTTCACCACCTGCCCTCTCATCAAATAACCATCACCACCAAACACATATTCCAACTCCACCTCTTCTACTTCCCATTCCCGCATCATTACTCTCACCACGTGGGCATCCCAATTAAGGATTCCCCTCACACTCTCTGCCCTCCACTGCATATATTCCTTCATCCATTCATATTACACTCCTTTGTGTCCTTTCTTTCTTATTATCACCTCATCTCATATCATATACCACTTAGGCATACCTCACTCACTCTTTTCTCATCCTTCCCCAAATCCACCTTATGCCTGGTCATCCTACTTACACGCTCTCGTAGTATGGCAAATTCACTTGAGGGTTCCCCTTCAGTCCATTTTGTCATACCCTATTCCCACCAACTCTAACATCATCCTTCTTCTTCCTCACATGGTAATCTTACTTAACCACTTCCGTCACATGACAAACTTATGTCAGGGTCCTCCCTACACTTAACTTGTCATCGTGAACTTCTCCCCCACCTCATTCTTCGTTCACTTTGTTGATCGCTTCTTCCACCTGGTATCTCCTATTACCCACTTTTTCCTCCTACTATTATCCTTTATCCACATATCCTCTTATAACATACAACTCATCTCTTCCACCTACAATCACATTCTTTTCCCCCATTTTCCCCTTCTTGATCCATCACCCTTCATACCGTTTCTTCCCATTATTTTCATGTCTTCGTTCTTCATCCTCACCTTGTTCATCCTCATCACCCACATCCTCTCCTCACTTCCACTTAGTCCCAACTCATCCCTCCCATATTCTTCACTCTTTCCACTTCCTCTTCTCAAATTCCCCCCATATTTCTACCCACACACACATTCGCCCTTATTGTTAACACTCCTATATCATTCTTTCATCATCATCTTCTCTTCTTGCGATAATAATTGTCAACGGGTTTTCCCTAAAAATTATCAATCCTCATTCTGCATGACCTCATTCACTCCCTTGGACCTTCTAGAGTTTCCCTTCATTCCTTCCCTCCTCTAATCCCACCACTCATTGTCAAAGGGTTTTCCCTAACGTCCCTTTGTTGGCGTTACCCTTTCCAGTCCTCATTAGTTTTCTCCTTTTCTTCATTTTTTCTCTCACCCTTCCCCACCACTCATTGTCAAGGGGATTTCCCTAACGTCCCCTCATTGGCATTGCCTCTTCTATCCCCTATTCTCTTTTCTCTCCTATTCTTTTCCCTCACTCCTACCCTTTCTTGTTGCTTCTTACCCATCTCTCCATCTCCTCTTTGCCCTCTTCAATATCTTTACTGTCTTCATCATACATCCTTTTCCTATTTTCTCGTCATCCTAGTATCCTCATTTCATGCATCTCCACATTCTTTTCCAATCAATGTCATTCCTCCCCTCTTTCTTCTTTGAACATTCCTTATACCATTCCCTTTCCACTTATTACCCCCTTTCTGTATTCCCTTCCTCCTACATCATTTTCTTTGTTATCCTCTTCTCTCTCCCACCCCTCGTCTTATTTCCCTTCCCTTGTATCATATTCTTCCCCTTTTTCCATCACGTTTCCTCCTTACTTCCCCATCGATAACCTGGTTGTTCAGCGTTGTCCTATATTTTTTATCATACCACCCTCCACATGCATATCCATACGGTCTGTTCCATATTCTTAGCCTCGGTCTTCCTCGCAATGACATGATTCCTTTAATCTTCTCCTTGTATTCATTCTATCTTCCTTTCCTCTCCCCTAATTTTCATGTTTCTTCTGACCACTTCATCTTTTCTCTACCACCCCTACCTTTTCATTCATTCTGTATCTGTTTCTCTTCCTTTCTCTCCTCTTTTTCACACTTTCCTCGCCCCTCATAGTTTCTTTTTTTTCTCCGTTCTACTTCTTCTTTTGTCCTCTTTCCATTTCCCTCCATTTCACCCCCTACTCCCACCTCGTTTTATCCTTCTTATTTATCCTTTCCCATTTCCTTCTTTTCTTCGCTCTCTCATTTATTTCACTTCCAAGTATCCCTCTTTACTATCTCTGTTGCTTCCTTCATTTTTCACATCTCTCTATTTCATCCCTTCACCCTCTACTCTGTCATTTTCCTCTTTTTGCCTTGTTTGTCCTTCATCATTCCCTTCTTCCCCTATCATCCCTCTCTCTTATTTCTACCTCTTTCATTCCTTTTTTTCCCCTCCCCTATCTCCCTTACTCTTCTCATAATCAACCCCCAATCCTATCCATTCCCTTTTCTCTTTCCCACACACCCTCACACCTAGCATTCAAGGTCAATTGAATCCTTTCTCCATTTGTGTTGTGCGGTCATTCCAGTCTCTTCCACTCCATTATCATCCTCTTCTCCGCCGAATCCATTTCCTTTCTTTTCGAGAGTTATGTCGTATATTTCATTCTCATCAGTCCTCTCGAGGGGGCATCACCACATCTATCCATAATCACATCTTCTCATGATATTTTTGTCTTGGAGGATACTATAACATCCGTCACTCACCACTTTCCATTCTCCCCAGCAAACATTCACTCTACCTTTTAAAAAGTAGATTGAATTCTTCCCCCATACCGTCTACTTTCTTTGAAAGGACACTACTTTCATAGTACCCTTCCAAAGAGGGGCAAATGTAGACACCCCAATTTCACATCTATCCTAAATCAATTAATTGCCCTTCCTCATTTCCCACAAAAATACACTTTGAATTAATCAAATATAATTTGATTAATTATCCATTTCAAAATCTAAAAATAATCTAATCCTCACCACATGTCATTATTCTCCATGTTTTTCCATTATTGAATTTAAAATTTAAATTCAAATCATCACCCACCCTTCGTGGTCCCCACTCACCTAAAATCCTCCACTTATGAATTAAAAATATAATTCAAATCCTCACCCATTCTTCGTGGCCCCCACTCACCTAATCTTGCACACATTTTCAAACCACTCATCTAATCTTGCCCACATTTTCAAATCACTCACCTAATCTTGCCCACATTTTCAAACCATGATTACTTAAATTAATCTAAGTTAATCACTCCCCCAGGCTATAAATACAACCTTACCCCTCCCCTCTAAACACACGGAGAATAAGCTTACATGCCATATCTAAGTTCTTGCATCCTTTGAGCAAATAACATCCATTTTCCTCGTCCTAATGCCAAAATAGATTCATAATCCTTTTTCCCATCTAGTGCAAAGTAAGAGGATCGTTGTTGTAGGAAGATCTTGCTCCGTCTTGAATAAAAGCACCTACATATCACAAAATCAGGGCTCAATCCATGTTTCCTATCCCATTCTGAGGTTTGCTACGGAACGTGAAGGAGGAGGTATGATTATTGGTATTTTACTTCCTTGTTAGTATTGTATTTTTCCTAGCTTACAGGAACATTGGAGGTTAGCTCAGCTACTCTCTACCCTAACCAATTCCCCCTTTCCCTTTCCTTTTCCTATTCACATTCTAACCTAGTTAGTTTCCTTTATGTACATCAATAACTAGAAACTCAACCACACAAACAAAAATTGCTAAACACCTTTACCATCATAATTTATAAATTCATTTCATCACATATACCATTTATCTACCATAATCCTATATTTTCCTACAAATCAGCTTAACATGATCCATACCATCACAAATTTCACACATTAATGAATTAGAAATTCAATCAACCACAAAACCTGACTTGATCCATGCCTAGGACCTGACTCAAACCCATGCCTAAACCACCCTGACTCAATCCATGCCTAAACCAACTTGACTTGATCCATGCCTAAACCAACCTAACTCCATCATGCCTAAACTAACGTAACTGAATCCATGCCTAGGACCTGAATCCATCATGCCTAAACTAACCTAACTCAATCCATGCCTATGACCTGACTCTATCTTGCCTAACCTACTTTGTTTCCATCACATGTACAATATCATCATTGAAAGCACATATACACATCATGCCATAAACATCATCATCACCATATATATATATCATCAACATCTCTACCTATCTGCTCAAATATCTCCAATATACAATGTCTCCAATACAAATGTCTCAAGATCATCGACATGCAGGTCAGTATCATATACAAAACATCATCAAAACATAGGATGGTATCATATACCAAACATCATTGACATGAAGGCTGGTATCATATACAAAAAATCATCGGCACATAGGCTGGTCCATATCATAGATAATTCCTATACTTTCCAAAATGGCGATATCCCCAACCTACTCCTCAGATCTCTGCATTGGTACCTCCCGAATCCTCTTCCACTGCTATGTGGTTCCTTGCACCCACCTCACCACCTGCTATGGGCCTTGATCTAGTAGTCGAAGGCCCCTCAACTTGATATAGCCTCCGTACACTAGTGGCCTCACCTTGCTCCTACCTCTAGGCTCACTGACCCCCAGTACCCTCCACATTGTGAGTGTGAGATAGTATGGGATTGGGTCCTCTCACTCAAGGCCTACTATGCACGATACTCCACATATGATGGGACGTCTATCCCTGCTACTACCAAATGATCTTGATAGTACCTCATCTCACCTAGGGCGTCCTTTAATCTCACCATGGATACAGTCTGAGGAGGTGCTATCAGTATCACTGCAACTTGTGTACTATGCCCTGTCAATAAAGTTCCATGACCCTGTACTTATACATATACTATAGGATCCTATCCCTAATCCTATCCTACTATCTGTGCCAGTGTGGGTGCTGTGGGTAGTACTCTGGGCCTGTAAGATCTTAATCTGTGCCTGTACAGTGGCCAACTGACCCTGTAACCCTATCACCTGTGCATGTAGGGTGGCCACCTACTCCCCATCTCTGGCCTCACCTTGTGTGGGTACCTACCCCAGTAATGCTATGACCTAGGCCTTAAGGGCCGCTACCTGTGCATGTAATGTGGCCACCTCTTCCTGTGACACTATCAACTATCCCTATAAACCTATAACTTGGCCCTGTAAGGTGGCCACCTGTCCCTGTAACATGTCCCTCTAGACTATGAGGGTGGCCATGTCTAGCTATGCTGGTCTAGGTGGCACTGCTCACTACTGATCTACCCACCAATGTATGTATCTGTTAGTACACACAACATCATCAATGTGTCAGTTCACTGGTGCCTCTTACGGCCCTATCAACATGGTAGATCATGGAGGGGACATCAGCCTTTCCACATAATCCCTCCTATAGTGTGGGAAGGGTGGTGGTACACCCTAAAGTAGCCCAAACTTCCATTTGACCCTTTCTACGGGTATCAGCTCATGCTATCTTATGCAATTCCCCTCTATCCATCGAACTAATTGCAACTGGTCTAAGTCTGCGGCCATCTATCCATATGATGGAAAACCCACATAGGCCTCCAAATAATGTCCACACCAGATCACGCCTCTAGCAAGTGCCTTTAATAGGCTACATCATGTGTAGCCCTAACAAATCTTCACACTCTAGTAAATGGAACCCAGTGCCTACCTAGTGGCATACCTAGTGGCCTCACACATATAATGTGTTCATATGCCCAATAGTGGAGAAGAAAGGTGCAACATAGGATGAATCACCGTAATCTCCTATATGCCTACAACTCCATGTACAACTGCACCAAGTATGTTGGTGCCCAAGAAAAGTAGGTCCTCTCCTCCATCATGTCATGAAGGACCCCCATCAGCACCTATGGGAATCTCCTAGCCTCTGCATTTGACAGTGTGAAACAACACACAACCTCCATAATCAAAACTACTAGCCTCATCTCCTCTGGATGGGTTGCATACATCTCACCATAGCTCAAACTGACACCATGGAACCTCATCTCTATCATACCCTTGCCAAAAATTGTCAGCATCAACTCCTTGGAGGCCTCCAAGGAGATAGAATACATATGTTGTCCCACTATCGGTAGGCGCAGGATCCGATAGACATCCTCTAGGGTGATTGTCAGCTCACCCATCGGTAAATGGAATGTGTTGGTCATTGTATCCCATCTATCAATGAGTGTGACCATAAGGCTAGGATCCCATACTATATTCCTTTAATGTCTCATGCCTATCAAGTCGATGTTTGTCACATGCCTCCACTCATTGGCTGTTGCACTCCCGCATACCTTCCCGAATAGGGGTGGTACTTAGTCTCTCATCCATAGCTGCTCTTTGGCTTGCATTCAAAAAAACACAAACATTATTCAACTTTCCTTTAACCAACATTTCCCTCCACCCCCATCTCATCCCCTACCGACCTAAACCCCTTTTCTTCCAAACCTCAACCCTCCAACCTAAACCCTAAACCCTAAACCCCAAAACCCAACATAACCCCACCATGAATCTAAAACCCTTCCTACCTAAGCACTCTAACCTAAACCCCAAACCCCAACCTAACCCCACCCTAAACCTAAACCCTAAACCCCAAACCCCTAACCCTAACAAACCTACACCCTAAATTCACTAATCGGTGCCAGTCACTACTAACCGACACTGGTCCATGCTAGACTGGCATTGGTTCTTCCATCCTGACCGATGTCAGTATATACGGACCGATGTCAGCTATACCTTGACTGGCGTTGGTCACTGCTATTGCTCCCAAACCCGAATCCCCAATTTTCTTCCCCTCATTTCTCTCCCATTTCTCCTAGACACCTACCCAAACTTCCCCCAAATCCCTCCCCAACTCTATTCAACCTACTTATGCCTTGTACCACCCCTCCTCTCACCCATATTAAGCACCAAATTTAACATTCTCTACCCTACCCACACCCTCCTGGCCCATACTACCTTCTACATTTAAAAAACGATACATAGAAAAGATTCACTCTTACCTCATCTCGGCGTCACTTCCATAGTGGCATGTCCGGCCCCTATGCTGGCAGTCCACCCAACCCATCTCCTGAATTTGCCATGTAACACCTCTACCTCCAACCTCTCCACCAATCCACTCACTTTTCCTGATCTCGTGCACCTATCTACTTGAATCCTCTCCCCACCCGGATCTCTCCACCTCACCTTGGTATGGTCCCATGTACTTCTCTCACGACAAATCACAACTCATTCAGCGCTATGTCATTTTCCAAAAAGTCAAAAGCATACAAATTAATACATATTATATGGATTTTTCCTTTTTATATACCCCCATCAACCTAACCAACATCGACTATACCTAAACTGACATCAATACTATGCCCTAGCAAACCGTGGTTGGTTGTACCTAAACCAACATCGGTCTTCTTCCCTAATAAATTGTGATCAGCTTACCTAGACTATCACATGTTAAGTATGACTGACATTGGTTACTTGTCATAATATTGTCCATAGCTTTTCCCCGTTTATGAACAAAATTTTACCCTTCTCCGCCACCATTTGACCTTACCGACCCTTATCGCAACCTATCCTGAAGCCTACATTACCTATACCTATCCTTAATTACATTTCAGAACTTGTTATTTTACCCGTACCTTAGCCCTACCCATGCTGTGACCTACCTACCTGGACTTGGCACATTGTTAGTGACATGTGAACTCATGTGCTTACTATACCTTACGACACTATTACCTGTGCTGTGACCTAGCTACCTAGACCTGGAACATTGTTAGTGACCTAAAAACTTATGTGCTCATTATACCTCGCGACACTGTTACCCATTTTGTTTGACCTAATGACCTTACCTTTCCTATTTTCATGTTGTTTATCCTGATCCAACTCGTGGTGTACCAGAATATACCTAAACATTTGTAAACCTTACCTACATTTTGTTTATACACCATATCATATGCCTTGGATACCAGAATCACTTCAACCTTGTTTGGATAAACCTATCGACCATGGATGATGTAGAGTTTGTAAGCTCTTCAACCTAGAACCATGTCATAGTTTATATCGTGTGGGTACGTTGGACTACCACTTCCTTTGACCCTATCCCACTTACTTGTTTTCCTATTTTTGACCTCTACCATTTTTCACATTTACCCACATCTACACCACTTTTCCCTACATCCACCTTTTATCAAACCACTCACCACTTCTGTCGTCCACCTTAATGGTTCCTTGTTTGAGGGGGATCACCTTCACCCACACATGGGGCACCCACTTCTTATTTTTTTCAGCATCGCTTACCAATACAAGCTACGTGACAAAAAGGGGAAAATGTAGACACCTAAATTTGGTTATATTCCCCTTAGCCCCTGATCAGATAACCAAACTTAAACATGGGAACCTAACCATGGCCTCCTTTCACCCCACATTACTAAATAATTTATTTAAATTAAATACCCATCCTCATAATATCCATTATTTTACTACCTTAATTTACCTAATTTCAACCTCACCTAGACATCTCATCCAACCACATCACCCTAGACCTATTCTTGGCATGTTTCCATAACTAACAATAACTAAGTCTTACTTACCTTAATGAGCTAAGATTTGGTCTAACCCTAAAATAAATCCCTAAAATATCTCTAACAACATTCCCGCCCATTAGAAAGGAAGCTTTCATTCAAATTCGTGACAAACCAACCCAACTTGGCCCAAGAAATTAGAAAGATCCACCCTTTTTATTAAACCTAGGGAATCCCGCCTTAACTTAAGTCGGTCAAGACGGAACCGAGGTTGGTGACCATTTATTGACCTTAGCAACCTTGTTAGAGAGGTTGGCATTTTTTTATGAGAGGTTGGCACATTTTGAGAGAAAGAGGATGAAAAGAGAGTTGCATGCAAGTAGAACTAGAGTCTTTTGTACACCCAGACATCCACAACTAGCACTAGGATAGATCTAGAGGTATTGCATCTAGAGAAGCATTCCAAGGAGCACTATTGTGGTACCAAAAACCACTCTTTTGATTAACTGCCATCACCATTCAGACATCAAGTATGGACTACAATAAGTATACCTTTTACCAACATAGTTTATTTCAGTATAATAGCCTTGTTACTTCTGTTATTCGTTTATAATTTACATGTTCTTTTCCAATCTTCTACCCACTTGTAGACTCATCCATTACTCTATCCACACCTCCTAAACCTCTCTAAGTATATCTGAGACCTTTTACAGATCTCCCCATCCACCCTTACATCTCTGTTTAGCTCCATTTCAATCCCCACAATCAGATCTTATTAAATTCCTTTCACCCCGAACTTATCATTGTTGGTTATCCACAACCGTCATCGGTCCCTTATAAACCATCTTCGGTTATACCTGACCAATGTCAGTTTCTATGCTTTACACCTTTTCCAATTATAAAGTCAACCTACCTTATACCAAGTGACCCAAACAACCTAAAACCTAACCTTGACCAGTTCCAACACAATGACAACTACCTACCCTTCAGATCTAACTATAAGCTAGCCTGTTGTATTAGATTTACTTATTGTGATTGAATGAGATACCTAAATCATATCAGCTATAGTATGACTTTACTTATTTCTCGTATTAAGTTATTTTAAACAGTGGATTAATAGCCATCTAGTAAGTATCACACTTCCTAGAACTAGTATACGCTACGAAGTCCACTGTTATATATTATTTAACTATTATTTTGTGGTCTTTTTTTCTATTTCAGGTAGTTCCTCCTAGCCAAAAGGAATCTCTCACACTTGGCAATGAATCAAGAAGCCAGAATACATGCAAAAACCATCAACCAACCCATTTAACAGGTATTCCTCCTAGCCCTTACCCTAATCTGTTTTGTCATTTAAAAATGTAAAGAAAATGGTGAAACAATACTCATGCCAAAAAACTCTTCATAGCCTTAGTTTTCGTCGCCTTTAAACTGCGCCATTACCTACTTAACCAAAAATACGTTTATTGTCACCAATACTAACCCCCTACATTACATGTAGGCCAAGCCTTATCAACATCAACATGTTACACGTTGGCTTATGCTTCTTGTAGACCTAGAACTCGAATTCACTCACCAAAAATTTGTCAAAGGAAAACAATCCCTAACAAACTCATAGATGCACCTCTCTCTCGAAATCAATCATCCAATTTTTATTTCCTCAATGAATCCATTGCTATCCTCTCTTTGGACGATACCATTTACTAGATGACCTTATTTTTTGATTGTACCAAATGGTAGCATTAGGGTGGTGCCAAAGTTATCCTCATTACTATTGATAGTGAGCCTATGTCATTATCTTTCAAATTATATATTGATTATACTAACAATATCACCGAATATGAATCGCTCATCTTAGGTCTTGAAGCCTTCATCACCTTAGATGTTAAATCAAGTAATATATTTGGTGATTCACAACTGGTAGTAAACCAAGTTAATGGTATATACCAGTGTTGTAATGAAATAATTCAAAAGTATAAACATCATGTAGATATATTTTTGACTACCTTTGATCGTTTTTAACTTCAAAACACTCTGCATTCTAGTACCAAATTTGCAGACACCATGGCCTTTATTGCTTCTCAAATTCCTACCTCACCCTCCGACTCAAAAATATTTGTCATAGTATAAAGGTTGCAATTACCTTCTTATCTATTTCGAGATTTCAACCTTTCCGGAACTATTGAAACTGACCCATGTGTCCTTTGGTATAAGAAGTTTGATGACTACCTTTCCCTTTCAATTTTACATCCAGATCTTACTCATAATGGACAACGATATTTTCTCAAAATTGTCTCTCACTACATCATCATGGGTGGTCTTCTTTATAAACAAGGATTTGATGGTATCCTCTTAAAATGCCTAAAAATTTATAAAATTCCTTACACCATCAATGAAGTTCAGGAAAATTTTTGTTGAGGTCACTTTAGTGGTTTAGCTATCGCTAAACTCATTCTATGCCTAGGATATTATTTTCCAACCCTAAATAGTGATTGTTGTGACTATGTTGAACGTTGTGTGAAGTGTCAGCAACATGCTAATCTTCATCACACCCCAAGTCACACCTTACAGGTTGCACGAGACCTTTGGCCTTTCTCTCAATGGGGTCTAGATCTTGTCGAAGAGATTAATCCTCATTATTCCCAATGTCATCAATGGATTATTACCACTACTGAATACTACTCTAAATGGGTAGAAGCCATACCTCTTATTTCTACAAAAACTGAGAAAAAATGTGAATTCATCAACCATCAAATCATTTTTTACTTTGGTGTTCCTCATCGTCTCATCACTGATAATGGAAAATAGTTCAAAAATAAAACCCTACGGAAAATCTATGATGCCTTTGGCATTCAACTTAGTTTTTCTTCACCTGACTACCCTTAAAAAAATGGCCAAGAAGAATCAACAAATAACCTTAAACAAAATTAATATGAATTTTTTTGATGATACTGGAAAGGATTGGCATACGCACATTCCTTTTTCCTTATGGGATTATCACACTAGTATTTGTACCTCAACGTATGCTACGCCTTTCTCTCTGGTATATGGTATAGAGGTTGTTCTACCTCTTGAATTCTAGATTATGTCTCTTTGTATCTCACTTAAAGAGATGATCAATGATGATGAATTTTGGAAAGACCATTTGGCACAATTTCAGTTATTAGACGAGTGTTGTCTCAATTCTCTCAAACATCTCCAAATCTACCAAAAACATATCAAACATGCCTAGGATAAACATGTCCAAAAATGAACCTTCCAAGTCAATGACCTCATCCTAAAGGAAAATTGACATGTAACAAAAGAGGAGAAAAGTGAATGGGGCAAATTTTATCCTAATTGGCGTGGACCTTATATTGTTACGCATACCTATGGATCATGTGCTTATCGTTTGTCTTCACTCGAAGGTAAACTCAAACCTGAGCCCCTTAATTATTTTCATCTTTGACCATTCTATTGTTGAATCAAGTCCTATATCACCTTCTATCAATTGAATGTGCTTCTCTTGAGCACCATTCACCTTCCACTTACCTATTTTAAGGATAAACGAATAAACAAGAATCATGTGATTACCTGTCACCTTGTAAGCCTTAACTTCAATGTGAGTACCATAGCTCTAGTCATGGCATGATTCTCATGGATACTTTTTATATTTTTCAAGATGGAATCCCATGGTCATTCATCACATAAACCCTCTTTTCCATAGTTGGCCTCTGTGTGCTATGGTTTTATCTACAACACAAGAGCCTATCGGTCTCTATAGTATTGTCCATGTCTTAAAATTCCAAAAGAAAAAAAGTAAAATGGAATTCATATCCTTAAGTAAAACTTCTAGAAAAATGATGACTCCTTCAAAAAGGAAATCTACTCTTTCTATCTCACTGTTATAAATAGACTTCTCCCTCAAAGGACAGCTATCCATACTATACATAGTCTATCATAATAAGAAGACTATTCTAGAAAATAATAAAATAAAATACTTTGAAGCTTCCCACATTGATCAGCTTCACGAAGACCTCAAGGAGAAAATATACTCATCCCACATAGACTTCCCACATTGATCATTGTATCAAAACAAAAACAAAAGCAAAAGCAAAAAGAAAAAGATTTAAATTTTTCATCATGGACTTGCCTATTTGGATCTTGGGTCTCTTGCAAAATAGGCCTATTATCTCACACTAGGTTACGCTAAAATCAACATGCTTTCACCTCATTGCCTTTTTTACCTTAATTTTTTTACCTCTCAAGGGATGTGTCACAAATGTGACATTTTGTGATCATGTGATTTTCTTCACCCTTCAAATAGTCAATCAATCAATGCCTTTAGGGTCTTACGTTCATAAGCCCATCTTTGGTAAATTACACTTTTTATGGTTCTTTCCAATTAGGAAGCTCTTTTAGTCACCTCTTACCCTTCTCCTTCTTCATTACTTTTTGATTCTCCTATGTAAGACTAGACCATTGACACCTACATTTGAATAATTCCTCTTTCACCAACATCGCCATGCCTAACTGACCTAAACTCAACCATGCCTAAAATGACCTAAACTTAACCATGCCTAACTAACCTAGACTCAATCATGCCTAAAACCTACCAACCCATCCATCTATCTCATCATATTATTTCCCAGCTTATAAGAGAAATATATTGGCCCAAGGCCCGTTTTCGCCAGGGCTATGTAGGCAACACTCCGAGGGCATGGGGCCATTGGAGGTTAGCTCAACCAATCTTTACCCTAACCCATTCCCCCCCCCATTATTTATGCACATGTCACCTTATTTTTCCATTTTACAGACAACTAGGAAATTACACACTCAAAAAAATACATACCTACCATTTTATCACATCATCCAAGCATCCAATCAATCATTTCATATTTCTATGACATCAAATATTGGAAATTTACACCACAACATCCATATACATCATCATTTATTTTCCATAGTACCAATAACTTGGAAACTAAATCAAACCCAAAAACATGACCAAATCATGCCTATTTCACCTAGACTCCACCATGCCTATACTTGAATCCATCATGCCTAATTCACCTAGTTTCCATCAATACACAATAATAATGGAAATTAAAATAAGTACATCATCCATCCAATAAATAGCATCAACTATATAAATGGAAAATTTTATGTATCAATACACATATACATAGATACAAATACATACAAGTATCTCAAATCACTCAGATACAACCTCACTATCTTCGGCACAAATGCTGATATAAAAATAAAAATAAAAAAAATCTCATTTACAACCTCACTATATTTGGCATGCAAGCCGGTATATATATCAAAACGTCAAAAACAATAATCATACCAACTAATTAATCATCACCCCACCTCATATCCTCTAGGAAAATCACATTTGTCTCCTCCTCCCAACTGTTCTTTCACTTTGCCAACATATCTCCACCCTCTATGGGTCTTGGTCTAATCTCCACCTCGCCCTTAACTAGGCGTGGCCTACGTGAACTAGTAGCCTCACCCTGACCCTGTCTTTGGGATCACCAAACCGCTGTGCTCTATAAAATATGAGTGTGGGATCTAATCCTCTCACTCGCTACCCTGCTGAGATATGTAATCAACATATGAGGGAATATCTATCCTAACAGTTGTCAGGTGATCTTGATAATAACGTGCCTCATTTAGGGAATCCATGAAGCTGACCATAGTCACCATCTGAGGTGGTTACATAGGTCTCAATGCAACCTGTGTTCCCTATCCTAATACTGGCCTTGGTCCCTATATATGGGATCCATGTCCTCCTCCCTATACTGTGGGATCCTATACTTCCACTACTACCTGTAGTATGGGACCCTATCCCTAGGCCTGTGGAGGTACCTGTGCTGCAAGATGGGTTTATAAGGCCACTACATATTCCTGGGAAGAGATCAAATGACCCTCTAAACTATCCACCTGTGCTAGTAATGCAGCCATCTATACTCCATCACCACCACTACCCTATGTGGGTACCTTTACTTGTGCCAATTGGGCCTATAAGGCCGTCACTTTAGCCTGCAGGGTGGCCACATGTGCATGGGATCTTGTCAATTGAATTTGCAAACCTATGATCTATGTCTGTAAGATGGCCATCTACCCCTAAAATATATCTATCTTAACCATGACCATAGCAAGATCTGTCTCCCCTGGCATCTATGGTGTTGCTCATCATTGTGGAGCCCACCACTTCCTATATCCATCAAAGACTCCAAAATCATATTACCGCTTATCCACCACCTGCTCCTCCTACCATGTCGACACACTCAGTCGTGGTGGAGACATGGGTCTCTCCATGCCATATCTCTGGTACTGTGGGAAAGGTGGAGGCACATCTTGTGGCAGCCCAAATTTTCATCTAACTATTTCTATGGGTATCATCTCATGCTCACCAGCATGCCACCCCTATATCCACCTCAGTAGCTGAAGCTCCTCTAACTCCTCCATCATGCCCCTGTACGAGGGATAGCTAGTATATGGCCTCCATACAATATCAAATCCATAAATCCCCTTTAGTAACCACCTGTAGTAGATAACATCATGTGTGGCTCTCCCCACCCTCGGTCAACCACCAAATGGTACCCAACATTTTTATCCAACTTAGAGCCGGCCACCCCCAAACCAATCCTATCATGGAAGACCCACTAGGTGCAAACAAACAATGTACTCATATGCCCAACAATGTAGTAAAAATGTGCAACACATCCCAAACCTCTACAATCTCCCATAAACCCATAACTCTCTGATGTAGCCTAGAATTTACCAAGAATAGCCCAGGCACATTGGCACATAACTCAGCCTAGATTGAGGGTTCACCAAAATCATGCAAAGGTACCAGGACCCACCTTAGAGTTTCTTATGCATGATGTGAACATGATGAAGATTTAATGCATTCATATCCATAAAAAATATAAACTTGCCACAGAGCATATTCTAGATCTAGATCTTAAAAAAATCATGAATCAAATGATTAACATAATGAAATTATCCATGTAATAACTATTTATAGTCACATTTGACACCATTATTCATCCAATACACTCCATTATATTAAATATGGTAAATACACATAAGCTTATTACAATAATTAGTACGATAGCTCATGCACACATCAATTCTAGTAGCATAACTACATATTAGCTCACTACTACTAAACTAAATAGCTTACTATATATTTATAGGGGTGGGGAATTTCCCTTCACCGCTTATATAATTCCCAAAATAGGTCACAAGCTGAAAATAACCATGCACCTTTACCATAATAGACACACATCCCAGTGCGCTATTAATAGATCTCTTCTAGTTAACTGGCAGTGGTAATTCTATTATTAACTCAAACTCATGCAAAGTGCTTTGTAGATGCTCTTCCAAAAATAGCATTTGCATGCCACGTAAGTTTCCATTTGGTTGTGTACCCCAGACGTTATCTTAAAAAAATGCCCATAATCATGAAAATATCTAAGTCCCGGATCAATCCTTGTCTTTCACACGTGTTTCCTTCCCTATCCTTCTGTGCCTTTAAATATGTGTTTTCGCCATGTGTGAATCTTCTATGCACCTTCTACTTAGTGTCATAATTTATCTACTCAACATTATCCCACACTAAACTACATTGCTGACCCGAAAATGATTGCATTTTCATATCTAAAGAATAAAGAATGGGAAGGGAAAGAAATTTAAGGAAAACTATACAAAGAATAGATTTGACTCTGCATTTTACTCTATTTCAACTGGAAGAATTAACTCTGGATATTCTTCCTTGATTTTAGCCTCCAGGTTTTCCAGTCAGTTAGCGTGGCTTCTGTATTTTCTAGAATATTTGATGCAATATAATCTAACTCATCCTTGGAAATATCTTCCTTATCATTATGTAATATTAGAGCAATGTTGGAAATTGCTGACATCCTTCCTTCTAGAAGATCCATCTTCTGTGCTATAAGATTTCCAAGATTATCTAGCTTTTCCTTATGGGGGTCTTGGGCTGCTGCAAGGGCCTCACGATTTTTCTTGACTAGTGATAATCTCTTTGTGTGCCCCAATGTCTCATCCTTCATCACCTTTATGACTTCATTATCTTCTACCATCTTCTTGATTCTAATTACTACTTCTGGAGCTACAAAAACATTCAAAGCCTAGCCTTCTTTCTGCAGCTCTTCCTGTAAGGTTTGGAGCAATGCCTCATAAGATGAAATTTTTCTAACCACTTAAGCCCTTTCTCTCTCTGCTTCCTACTCAAGGCCCTTTAGCACTGACATGCAAATGGGTCCATCCTCAAGCACCAAATCAGCTAAGTTATGCACATAATGCATAGACGAAGGGAACCTTTCAGGTACCTTGGACTCCAAATGCGGTCTTTCTTTTAGGACATGATTGCTGATATCCTATACCATGTTGATCAAGGCCTCATTCTTCTTTTTCTCTAGGTACTTCTCTCCTTTTAAGCACACTATTTGAGCATCTTTGGCCTTGTTTTCTTCTCATATCACTCTAATAGTGGTAGCCTTATCTACGTTCCTCCACACCACGTATGTAGATACTTTCACCAAGGCATTACTCACCTTCTCATCAGGCATAACAATGGGTTTGATAGTTATGTACCTATTTTGAGGAGCCTTTTTCATTGTTCTTGATACACATGACTCTTCACATACATCAAAATTGGGCTCATCCATGTGAGTTTTCATTTAACAGGATAACTATTTCCTTGTGCGAGTGGTTACCATGTATGGGTCCATCAACTCCCACCCGTACAACTCCTTGAGGCCCACTATATTCTGGAACTAGGTGCAGACAATTTTACGTGCATCCTCATCATAGCCCATATGTATAACATTGTATTCTCCACTTGTTCGCTTCATTATTTTCCCTTTAGGTATGTGGGTGCCAAGATTTGGAGTTGGATATTTGATGTTCTGAGTGGTATCATGTTTTAGTTCTCCTACCTCTTTCCCTCTTTCCCCTCCTTCCTCTTTATCCTTTATATCTTCATCGTTGGGTTCTTCCACTTCTTCTAGTTGTACAAGGGATCTGAGTGTACTCTCTGTAGACTCTTCTACCTCCTCATTCAGCTTCAGCTTCCTCCTTTTCCTCTTAGTTGTCTATTTTTGAGGAGATAATCGTTACAACAACCTCCTAATAGACTAAGGATTTCCCATGCCTTGTGCCCTTGTTCTTTTGAACACCCTCTTTAAATGATTCTCTCCTTGGAATGCTTCTATTTCCTCTTCTTCTTCTTATACCTGAGATGGGGTACGTGTGCACTCAGTCTCCATTCTATCTATGGGCTACCTCTAGCCTCTATATTCTAAATCACCACCATCTTCCAGTTCTTCTTCCTCCTCACCCAACACTATAGTTTTCTGCTAGTTGTGGGGCTAAACAAATTCTCTACCGTGTGCTTACCTTTAGGAAGCCCTGAGATTGCTAACTCATTTTATACATATTTTTTATTCTCCAACTCAGGCTTAAGATGAAGGTATATAAGAACCACTCCACTGTCCCCACTATCAAAGATTATAGGCTTTATGATTATAACATATGAGATGAGACTTTCAATAGATGCGGTTCGGTCTGGATGCACATATGCTTTACTCAAAGTGTGGTAGTCACATTCTACCTTATCTGCATTAAAAATAAGGTGATGAGCATTGGTGAACTAGTGGAATGATTCCTTGAAGTAGGATGTTATGAAGGCATACAATAGGTTGCACCATGGGCTCCAAGTCCCCATCCCTCATAGAAAATTATGCGATGTAAAAATTTTGGTACACCCGCGAACTGTACTACTTTACCCACCACTGATGGTAACTCCTTAGGGATGTGCCACTCCTCTTCAAATGCCATGTGGACCTGTTCATACCACATCTCCACCATCTACTTAAATGGTCCACCCATTGACCCTTCACATAAATAATTCTCAAACCTCTCTGTGAGGGAATTCTTCTCCAAGAGGTACTCCCAAATATTTTTCCTCCAACCCGTCAGGCACTCCAATTGTTGTAAATACAAGATACAATAAGATAGCACCAAAAATAATTTTATCACCTATGCACACATCTTCAATGATAGTTTCTGTAGTGTATCCTACTATGTTATAGACTACTCCCTGATACATCTTCCTCACGACATGGATCCACATTTTATTCATCTGCGACCATATCTCGTGATCATTCAACTTGGTCACTAGATGCACAAATACTTATACCACTTATTACTTATTCAATTTATTGATGTCCATTCCACACGGACCCTTTGTATACCCTAAATATTTATGTGTCTCCATGATTTCTACTTTATCAGCCAGGTCACTAACCAGGTCTACCCCTGTGCCCTTTAATCCTATTAGAGTCAAAATTAGGGTTGTTTGTAATCCTTACCCTTCATCCGATGAAATAGAACAAGTCCTCATGGACTCTTCTCACAAGCCACTATTATAGAGGTTCATATTTTCCAAAATATGGGAGCTCATACAACTGATAGCCTCCCACCTATTTTAATAGTTTCTTCCCCCAATGTCATCATATACTAGCATATCTTTTGTTGTGTGCTTGTTGGTCTTTGTACTCAACAATGTGTCTAATTATTTCTTGTTATTAAAAGTGTGGTGGTTGTAATAACTCATCTTATAGCTGTGGATGTGGGAATCCCACTCTTACTAAATTATCAGACCCTATAGATACTGCATCTCTAAGAAATTGCTCTCAGGAGCAATTTCAACTTTTGTTTCTACTTTCTTCTTTCCTTTAGCTCCTACGAAAGGTGATTTCTTTGGTGCAATCTGGAAATCTAAAATTTCTATCTTTTGTAGTGAGCAAGTCAAAACCCTAGCTTGAATCTGGATGTCCTAGTTTGAAACCACATGCCCTAACTCTTTCTCAACGCATCTGCTTCACTCAAACCCTTAACCAATGGGGATAAAAGCTTCTTCTATGCACAAATATACTCTCCACGTTTGTTTTCACACTCTTCACACCTCAATACTCTTCTCTCGGCTCATAAGCACTTAGATAATTCAAATTATTGTGATCAAAATAGTAAAAATGAACTCACATCACTTCCTTATATATATTTTCAAAATTTTAGTGCATTTATTACTCCTCCACCTACCAAAAATCCTCTCATTAATTAACCATTTTCACGCTTTCCACCTGGTACATCTTCGCGCCCAAGTTATAACCTTATAGCACACCTTCCTACCCTCTCACCACAAAATTATCTTCAGTGAGCTTCCATGTGCCCAAGTACCTCCCCACTGTGCCTCCCTTGGTAGTATCCATGGCCTCTAATTACCTCACGTTATACTTGTTCCTTAATTTATCTCCATCTATGGTCCTTGTTTGGAAGCAATCTCCTTTCTAACAACTCTACAAACTTGAATAACACATATAGAGATTTGTTCCTTTATGTGTACACATTTGTTAATAACCACCCCACACAAATGATATGTGTAGTCCTCTGCGCATAAAAATTCTTCAAATGGTAATTAAATTCCAGCACTCAAACATGCTTATTACACAAAACACTAACTAAAATGACAAATCATAGTGACAAAAAAGGAAATACATTAAGGGAATACATAAATGAAAACCTAATATAAATGGCAACACTACCTTTTTATGAACATGAAGAATACTTATTTATAGTAGATCTTCAGCCTACTCCCATTGAAGTAACTGGGTAACCGTATTCCATCAAGCACATCTAACTAGAAATCACATGTTTCAAATATGTGAGTGATAACAGATGGCACAGAAACTTAGAATAGTAAAGGATCACAATCTGTCCAATCTCAAAAAAATTGTCCATGATGTGCCTGTCATGCCATGCTTTCTGCCTGGACTTTTCTTGTTTCTAACTCCATCATGCTATTGCTCATCGCTCATCCAACTTCATCAAATTTTCAATTCATTCTTCTAATTATTTCTCATCAGCTAGACTTCCATCACATGCAACAAGTAAAGAAGGTAACATGAATTCCATAGGAATAAATACTTCTACACCAAACACTAACTGAAATGATGTGGCCTTGTTCAACCACATGTATGTTGTTCTATACACCCAAAGAATGACAAAATTTTTATCATCCCAATCTTTCCTTCCAACATCACAATTTTTTTTCAATGTTTGGCTCAAAATTTTTTTGAAAGCTTCAGCAGTCCCATTTTCCTGAGGATGATACAATGTAGTCTTATGGTTCACAATCATAAATTCATCCAATAATATCCTGATTATCTCATTCAATAAATATGTGCCCCTATCACTTATCGAACTTAGCAGGAATCCATACCTTGTAAGAACATTTTCCCATAAGAACCTAACCACTGTATCTATTGTAAAATCCTTGGTAGGTGTTGCTTCTTCCCACCTTGTAAGATAATCTGTGCAAGTGATGATGTAGCGTGATCTAGTTCTATGTGTGGCTGGTGAAATAGGACCCACAAAGTCAATAGCCCATTTTTCAAACAGTTCTACACTAGGAGTAGATCATCAAGGCATTTCATCTCTTTGCCTTGGTTTACCAAGGCACTAACACTGATCACACACCTTACAATCCGTATACAGGGTCTCCCACAACAATCCAACAAGTAGAATTCTGTACGCAGTGGCATCACCTACATAGTGCCCACCTACAATACCACCATGAGCCTCTTCCATGATATCTGTGCACTCATGCTCCAATACACATCGGCATAATACATCATCTCGACCTAACTTTTATAGGTCACCACTAATTAAAATAAAGGTGTTGTACGAATTGTAAGTTGTTTCTTCTCTAAGGATCTTAGTCCTTCTGGCACCACACTTGTGCGTAGAAAAACAACAATATCCACCAAATCTTAAGGCACGATATATAGCCTGTATAATTGTGCATCTGGCATTATATCTTCAAATTTTTCCACATCTTCCCCTTATTGTATCCTTGATAAATGGTTTGGGCCAGAATTAATTTTCCCTAGTTTTACCACAACTGTAAAATCAAATTCTTGGAATAAAAGCACCCATTGACATATGTGCCCCTATAAAATGGGCTTGTTTACCAAGTACTTCAATGCCATGTGATCGGTGTAAAATATGAATGGTGTTGCTAAATGGTATTATCTGAATTTATGTAGTGTATAGATCATGGATAAGGCTTCACGCTTAGTAGTTGTATAATTATACTATGTAGGGGTCAATGTTTTACTACCAAAACAAATAGGATGATATATAATACCTTCTCCTAGATTAGCCAACATAGCACTAATGGCCATGCCATAAGCATCCACATGTATGTGAAACGGTTGGTCCTAGGAGGGAAAGCATAGAATATACATTGTAGTAAGTCTCTCCTTCAATGTCCCAAATGTGAGCTATTACGGTTACCCCTAATAAAATGTCCCTTTTCCTTTTAGTAACTCTTACAAGGGTGTGGAAACCTTAGCATACCCTTTGATAAATTTTCTATAATACCTAGTGTGGCCTAAGAATCCATGCCCCTCACTTTGACTGGTGTATCTTCTAGGCCAATAACTTCAACCTTAGATGGATCAACTAAAAAACCTTCCTTGCAGATGATGTGCCCTAACAAAGTGTCAAATGGTGTAGCAAATATGCACTTCTTAATGTTTAAATAATTTCTTAACTATCTACATCTTTCAAACACTAAGAAAAAATTGTCACAATGATATTTAACAAGTCCATACACCATCCAATCATCCAAGTAAACCTGCAAAAAGTTGTGGATGAAATCCTAGAACGCTTGAACAACTAGCAAAAAATTAATGCAAGTGCATTTTTCAAACCAAACGACATCAAAGTATATGCAAAAATTCCCCACTCAGTGGTGAAGGTTGTTTTCTCTTGATCGTCCTGTGCAATCCTGACCTAATGATACCCAGAAAATCCATATATAAAAGGATAGATTTCACACCATGCAATGCCTTCTAATATCTCCTCTGTGAAAGGTGTAGGAAAAGGATCAATTACACATGCAACATTTAGTTCTCTGTAATCTGCACAAATCCAAATCTGACCATATTTATTTATACTTATAACCATGGGGCTAACCCACTCAGACTCTTCTAGGGGCTTAATGATACCAAATTTCAACATTTTGTCAATTTCTTCTTTGAACTTTATGTGTAATTTAGGGTTCATCCTTTAGGGTCTCCTCGTGACTGAGCACACACCTTCTTTAAGATTTATCTTCATCTCTCCTAATGATTCATGCATGCATTTTAATTCATGGTAGCCCCTAGGAAATAAGTCCTAAAATTCTCGTAGTAACTCTTTTATTTTTACCACTTCAGAGTTAGACCAATAATCCTCAATTGTGGCCTCCTTAGGTTCAGTATCAGTTCCAATATTCACTTTATTTGTCTTCATAGGTTCATGATATGCATGCGTGTTCTTATCTGCACTATCCAAAACTTTGCACGTCCCTATCCAATGATTGATAACCTTATTTTCTACTTCTTCATCATCCACTATGTAGACCACCTTCCCTTTTTCTTTCTTAAAGCAAGTGTGCTGAAGTAACATGGCGTATGTCTCTTCTTCTTCATCAAAACATGCTCCTAAGTTTGTCTCACAAAATAAATCCTAGATGATTTCTTCCACCTTGGCACTATCTCCCATAGTTAAGCTCTTTATAAACCATAATGTCTCTTCTACTGGGGGTTTAGTAGAGAAGCAGTCAAAAGTATAGATCATTCCTACAATCAAATCTTGCCAATTTCCAGTTTTTCTATGTAGCTATGCATATACATATTGAGAGAATTTTCATCCTTGTAAAGTGGAATAACATTTTTGCACCCATAATGAAGGTGGTAAAGATTCCTACCCCTCTGTCTAGAGCCTCTCACACTATTGAATGTGGTGCTGAAAAGGTTGATTACCATGATATATGTAGATTTGAGTCGGTGCATTGCTCCTAGACAATCGAGTTGTAAGAAAAATCCTAACTTCATTACATCCTACAAGATTATCCATGTGAACCACCCACCAGTGTGTTATTGTCCTGGCTAGGGTATATGCTAGCATACTTCTTCATTCTAACTAGTTTATCCACTATTCCTCTATGGTGCCCAAGAATATCATAGGGTCCCCTTCCCCAGTGTACCAAGGTTCAAAGTTGTTACCTATTATCTTGATGTAAAAGGGTTTGATTTTCCATGCAAATAGGATCATTAATTCATGCCCAACCATCTCATAAGTACCATGAGCCTAATTATCACAAGAAATAATTGTAGTATCGCTAATAGACTATGCATTGTCCCACTGAAGGATTCCTTCTTTAGGTGGATCAAGAACTTCTAGGCCCCAGATGGTGTGTACATAAATCCTATTGAGGTATTCCTCACTCAAAGGATCAATATAGGGTGTAGATTTCCCATCCATTAAAGGGATTATAACTCTTTCCTCCTTATTCTCAAAACTAATATATCCTTTTATGAATCATAAATCAACATTATTTGCATAACACCAAGGGTGCCCAAACAGAGCTAGGAAAATTTCTACTTTTACAAATGCTTAAACCTCAAAATCCCCAGTGAATTTGGCCCCTTGTATAGTAATGGATGCATATTTTAAAACTCCTATAGGAGTGGTATTAGTTCAGTTAGCCATAAATAATACATTAGAAGAGAGATGCAATGTAGGTCTCCCCATCTCTACCCATGCATTTTAAGTAAGAACATTTACTTACGCACCTATGTTAATCAACATCACCCAAAAGCCATCCATCCACAACAACATTCAGAGTGATCTTCTTGTCATAGTCTATGCTATCAAGGGGAAGATTTGCATGTAGGATCTTCCATCCAATCTCAGTACCTGCACGTAGAGTGTTTCCCTTTAGCCAATTCCATAACAACGGAATGATATTCTCCTAGCAAAAAATTTTGCACACTTACCTTAAGTCATCAATATTAGAGGGGACCTTCTCTGTTGCCTTATTCTATTCCATCTTCTATGATTACTCTTTTAAAAACTATATTTAACCCTTAAGATTTCTAAGGACCTCCATGGTCTCTTGATAAACCTCCTTCAGATGGGAAAGATCTGGGTACCAGGCATGTAAAACCTCCTCTTTAGTTATGGTAGGCTTTTGTTTTACTGCCTCTCTAGCATGTGTGGCTTCAGTGCAGGTAGTGATATTTACAGAAAATACCTCAGGTTCTGGTTCCAACTTGGGCATCCACTGATTTTCCACAGCACGTTGTATCCTAACCATCCCTATGCCTTTGTTTTCTTATTTATGTTGCTTAATCATATGCTCATATAAGTTTGTGCATTCCTCATAGCTATGATTATTTCCATAGAAAGAACATGTAATATTTAGGGGACATTCATGCCTGTAGTGGTCAGGAGATATGCATGTAAAGCACGTCATGTGAGAAAACTCACCTAGTCCACCACCATGGCCTCAACCTCTAAAGCCACCACGGTGTCCAAGATCTCTACCACGTCCTCAATCATACCACCCCTCATTCTGATCATAATGCACTTGATTATGATTTTGATCCTGATGCTCACCTCTACCCTTAGAGTTATCTGATACTCCTGTCTTTCGCACACCAATATATATTGGATCATGGATCTAAACAATCAACCTGTAGTCCTCTGTATTGTGAGTCATTGACCAAAAAATATTACAATAACAGGATACATTCTTCCTTATCATGCATTGTAATAATGGGAAGTGTCTAACATCATGGTTTAAATGACATATCTCACATTCTAGAAATAATGAATGTACTATTATGTGGGGATAACTATCTTTGGTGTTCCCCTCTACTTCACAATATGTACACCAAATCCCCGTGCATGTCTCATGTGCTAATTTTTTTAATAGTTTCTCTAACTACTTATCCATGTTGTAATTTGTGCTTCCAAGAATGGGCTGACTCAAGTGTTTATACTCTTGAATGCCTCAGTGTACGAAGCTCCTTCAAGGGATTTACATGGATCAGTGTATGTATTATGTGACAGTCCTTCTAAGAGGTGTGATCAGACCTCTAATGAACCATTGCGTATATTGGCTTGCATGAATATCATAAGAAATATTAGATAAAATTGTTTTAAAATGGGCATCATACTCCTAGACACTTTCAGTAGTACCTTGTTTAATATCCTTGAGCGCGCTTATACTCTTATACTCAAATTCAAGGATATAGAACTCTTTAAGGAATGCATCTTTTAATTCTACATAATCTACGTAGGTTTGATCAGGGTCAAACTTCATGTACCAACTGTGTGCACGTCCCTGCAATGTAGTTGTAAATTGATTTTCCTTGTGCTCATAAGCCATGATCCCTTTTGTGCACCACAGTATCTCACACATGTGCACGTGTTCAACAACATCTTCTATGCCCCTATACTCTAGAAGATGAAGAGATATCTCCATGTAAATATTTTGGGGCTGGTGCGGACCCTGCCCACCTGATCAAGAACCCCCTATGTTTCCTCTAGCTCCAAAACCACCAGATCCACCAGAACTAGAGCAATGTACACCCCCTGATCCTCCACCTATAGCCAGAAGTGGACCAAAATATGTACTTCCATGTGACCGAATAGGAGTACTGTACTAAACTCCTATATTTTGTGTTGTGGTATAACTTGATAAGTGCATTATTTGGCTCATTAATATCATTTCTTCAGGACAAAAATACTCTTTTGATATGACTTATTAGTACATGGGGATGTTTTATGTACTTATATCTTAGTAGGTTTGATGCATTTTCCTTGATATAGTTTATGAAAACTGATTATCACATGAACCTCCTACTAACTGTCTTTGTGAGATCAAACATGATGATGTGTGCAGGGAATGATGGAAGTTGCTGGTGGTTATGGAGCCCGAGTTTGAAGCATGCGGCTGAAGATTATTTCCATCAAGTTGACCTATTAGCTTGGGCTTGATCCTAACAGCCCGTAGAGATTTATGTGTTTTAATTGATATTTTATGGATAGTTTTTAATGCCACCTAATATGGTGGATCTTGTAACCAACAGTTTCTATATGAAGACTTCGTCTTCAGAACTTGATAGTACCACTTTTTGATATACTGAAGGAGACTATCTACATATAGTTTTTGATTATTTTTACTGTCTATGTTATGAACTTACTTTGAGTTAATGAAATCCATGGAATTTGAGAATCAGAATTTGTTAATCCCTCTATCTCGAGGAAGAGCAAGGGCCCACTCGACCGAGGAGATAAGAGATTATTTTGAGTTCATGCTTATAGTTCTTTGATTAGATATACTACAATTGTCATTTGATAAATCTTACATGCATGCTTTGATTAATTGTATCTACTTTATCCATTACTAATTTCACTTAGAATAGATGCTTTTATGATGTAAATCTGGTTAATGAATAGTATTGCTTTCTGCTAAATTCCATTTATGTAGTTGTGATTTCATTTGTTAAGAATAGTGCGTGCATATTTCATTTTACAATAAAAGATTAGTTGTTAAATTTCCTTTCATCGTAAATAGTTGAATTCTATAGAACTGTATTTAATTTCTGTAGATTTGAATTGCATTTCCATAGAATAGTCGCTAACCTAAACAACCCCCCAACAGACCCAACGTATAACTGGTTCTCCTAGACTCCATTGCATACTACCTAGGACACAACCCTAGTTTAGAATGACACTGACAAAGATTATGTCAGTTAAATGATTAGAAGGATACAAAAATGCATCATTTTTTAGAGCCGTTGTCAGGGACATAACCATAAACTCCATTATTTTTATTCCATATGCTATGGGTGTTAATGGAGTACATGTAGGAAACCAATAGTTCTCTCAGACCTTGTTTTAAACCAACCAACCTAGATGTATAGGTCGCGAGATAACCAAGAGAGATTTATAGCATGAAATATTCAAAAAATCTCTCTAGGACACTTCACAAGGAAGAAACACTGAGAGTGATATAGATTCCAATCAAACACCTAGAACCTCTTCTAAGCATTCTGTATCCTCTTCCCACCACTCACGAGATGGGGGACCTTGGGAATGCTGAAGACCAACCTTTAGGATGAAAATTTACATATACCATTGTCCTCGATGTATATGAGGATGCACCCATGAAAAACATCTCACCTTCCATCCTCCCCCTCTTTCGAGGAATGACCAAAGAAGAGCTTGATTAGTTTTTGTTTGAATTTAAAATACTGTGCCAGACATATGACTACTGAATTGACAATCAAAAACTCAAATTGTTTCCCTCCACTCTCAAATATTCTTCTATGAGATGGTTTATGGGGTTACCATCTAACTCCATTAATTCCTGAGAAGCCATGGAAACAACCTTCCTAGATAAGTACCAAGACTATTGTAGGGGAAGGGATAGGAAGGAAGAGTTCTTCCAAATACGATAAAAGGAAGATGAGAATCTAGAGGATTATCTGGATAGATTCCTCTTTCTCCATAAACGCAGTGGGTATGAGTTATATGTAGACATCACTAAAATAGTCTTTCTTAAAGGATTGGATGAGGAAACTAAGGATTCCCTCCATCTCATGGGAGGAGGAGACGTACATAAACTCACCATGGAACAAATCACTGAGCTATATAGAAGATAATCTAGAACATGTGGAGGAATCCGAAGAAAACAAACATCCAAGTCTTTGGGTACCTCTGAAGTTCTTGAAGAAATGGCCAACATGAAAACAAACATTCTTCTGTAATTAACATCCACCATAGATGGACTCAAGGAAAAATCCACCCCTGCTAAAGAACCATTAGACATGATTGCCCTAAATGTCGGAAGAGACACCCCTTGAGATAATGTCCTTTGGATGTCACAGACATGTGCTTAATCTGCGAAGTTACTGACCATGACACTAAGCATTGCACACTTTTACCACAGTTGAAGGGAGGTTTGAATGCTATTTCTCAAAAAAGTTCTAAATTAAATTTTGTCCAAAGACCAAACAATCAGGGTGGGTTCCCATCTAGACCAACTTAGAATCCCTGGAGGATGTCATGGCCAAATCAAGCCTCTCAGTCTTCTTGGGGACAACCTGTGTGGGAAAACTCAGACTGGATGACTTATTCATATCCACCACCTTGGAAAAATACCTACACTCAGCTGGGTTAGGCTCCACCACCCACATCTAATCCTTGGCACAATCAGAAGTGGGGTCATCAACAAAATTTTAGCCAAAATCAGTCTTGGGCACCACCACAAAATGGTAATCAACAACGTAGTTTCCAACAGCCACAACAAGATTTAATGCCTCCACCTCAAACCTACCAAAATAAAGGACAAAAAACACAAACAAAAATTCTAGCTCAACCAGTATCCAATCCTAAAAATCAACAGGCAAACTTTGATTGATGACACAGACCTAGGTAACACCATGCAGGTTAACACTATTGGTAATTTACGACTACAATCTGGAAAAATATTGAACCCTCCTGTTGTTATCACATAACTGCCTGATGATGCTGATAGGGAAGAGAACCTTGAGGGTAATATTGGTTCTTCACCAATGCCAGATAAATAGGATAATCAAATACCCAAATAAACTATAGCCCCTTTTCCTGAGTGATTACAGGACACTCAAACTGTAGATGAAACAAAACTAGTTCAGGAATTGAAAAAAGTACATATTGAGGTCCCACTGCTGCGTGTAATAAGGGATATTCCTAAACTAAACCAAACCATTAGAAATGAGTGTATAAAGACACTAGGAAGGAAAAATAAATACCTAAAGACTGTCAGAGTCGAAGAGAATTTGGTTGATTTAGTTGCTGGCACCCTTATCTCACCAAAATATGGGGATCCTGGGAGTACTGTCATTACTATTTGTATAAACAACCAATCAATATCTAATGTTTTAGTGGATCTTGGTGTTGCTATTAATGTTATCACAATAGAGATGTTTAATCTACTATCCTTAACAGGACTTCAATCGACCAACACTGTTCTACAATTAGTAGATCAATCCATTGTTGTACCTAATGGTGTGGTTGAAGATATAATGGTCATTATTGAATCATGGGAGTACCCAATTGATTTCATGGTTTTGCAACCTAAAGTTTGGAAGTTGGGATATCCAGTGATCTTGTGAAGACCCTGGTTGGCTACGGTTGCTTCTTACATTGTTTGTAGATCAGGCAACATGACAATTCTAAATGGGTCGAAATCCAAACACATTTCATTATATCCTCCTGCCCAGCCTTATACAAACAATTGTGACCAGATATGGGTGGATTCTTTGGATGCTAACTCTTTGAGTTCTTATTTTCTGGCCACTATTGTAGTACATAATCATATGGCAGAAGTTGTGGAGTCATATAAACTGACTGATTCTAAGGACTCTGTGACTACGGAAATCAGCACTATTGCTACGAAATCTAGAATACCAGCATTAGATATCTCTTCTACTATTTCTTTGGTAGACATTACCTCTATTGAGTCTGGTAGGAAACTCTATGCTTATAATTCCAAACATTTAGTTTCTGATTTCTATTGTCCTTTAACCAAGATTCTGTCTTTTGACAACATACCCATTCTACACATGCTTCAGCCCCATGTTTTCCCATTGAATTCTTTTATCACTAGTATAGGGCTTGCTCTTGTGAATGATACCAAGTAGGTGTTTGTTAGTATGGGTAGAGAGCTTACCATAGGTAGTGACTTGGAGGTCAATAAAGAAGCTAGGGTTCTTGAGGTTCTGAAGAAACATTCCCATGATTTTTCTTGGGATTACACTGATATGAAAGGAATCCATCCTAGCATATGTACACATCATATTTACACTAATGAAATCAAACTTATAAGGCAACCACAATGAAGAATCAATCCAACATTGAGAGACATAGTCAAAACTGAGATCAAAAAAATCCTAAAGGTAGGTTTCATCTATCTTATATCTGATAGTCAGTGGGTTTCCCCATTAGTTATTATTCCCAAGAAGAATGGTAAGTGGTGAATATGTGTTGATTATAGGGATTAACAAAGCCACCAAAAAGGATTATTTTCCCTTGCCTTTCATTGACCAAGTCCTAGACAATTTGGCTGGTAAGAGATATTTTTATTTCTTGGATGGGTTTAGTGGGTATAATCAAATTAGTATTGCCCCTACTGATCAGGATAAGACTACTTTTATGTGCCCTTAAGGCACATTCACTTACTAAGTCTTACCTTTTAGACTTTGTAATGCCCCTGCTACATTTCAGCGGGAAGTCTTGGCCATTTTTGCTGATCTTGCTAATGACTATGTTGAGGTTTACATGGATGATTTCACTATCCATGCATCCACTTTTGAAGAATATTTGAATAATATTGAGAAAGTAATCAGTTAATGTGAACAACAACAACTATCTCTGAGTCATGAAAAATTTCTAATGATGGGTTGATCAAGGAATTGTCTTAGGTCACCATGTTTCAGCCCAAGGTATATAGGTGGTTCCCAAAAAGATATCAGTCATCACCCAATTACCTACACCAGCTAATCAGACAGACATCAAAAGTTTCCTTGGTCATGCAAATTATTATCGCTGATTCATAAAATATTTTAGCAAAATTGCCGCTCCAATGTTTTCACTGCTAACCAAAGATTGTGTTTTTGAATGGTCTCCTCAGTGTCAACACGCATTTAATTCTATCAAAGAAAAGCTGATGACAGCCCTTGTATTATGTGGCCTTGACTAGGGACAACCTTTCCATATCCACACTGATGCTTCTAATATAGCCATGGGTGCTATTCTTGGACAAAAAGACTCCGAAGATCATATGTATGTAATTTATTTTATTAGTAAAATCCTAACTCCTACGGAAAGGAATTACACTACTACGGAAAAAGAGTTTTTGGCTATTGTCTATGCTTTGAATAAATTTCATCATTACATCACTGGATATAAAAAAAAAAATTTACATTGACCACTCTGCCATTTGATATTTGATGAACAAACCAGTGGTTGGCAGAAGGGTTATTTGCTGGTTACTCTTGTTGCAAGAATTCAATCTCACCATTATAGATAAGCCTGGGAAATCTAACATTTTTGCTGATTTTCTTTCTAGAATAAATGTTTCAGGTACTGACAAAGCAGTCCAAGACCAATTTCCCGATGAACACTTGTTTTCTATCTCGACTAAGACTCCTTGGTTCATTGATCTCATGAATTATTTAACAACAGGGAAGTTTCCTGCCTATTTTACTCATAAGGAAAGAAGGTGATTGGTTAGAAATAGTGCAACATATAAATGGTGTAATAGATTCTTATTTAAATGTTGTCCTGACATGGTTCTTCATAGGTGTGTTTGAGAGGATGAGGTACATGACATACTGCGAGCTTGTCATGATGATCTAGGAGGTGGACATTATTCAAGGAAGTGAACAATTCATAAGATCCTTGGAGTAGGGTACTATTGGCCTTCCCTCCATAGGACTGTCAAAAAGTATGTGTGGTAGTGTGATGCATGCCAACAAATGGGAAAACCTACACTTTCTATAGAAATGCCTCTGAATCCTCAGCTGGTTCTTGGATCATTTGAGAAATGGGGTATTGAATTTGTTGGACCATTTGATCCTCCATCTTTTGGGAAGGATTATCTCTTGGTATGCATGGACTACGTCACCAAATGGGCTAAAGTTCAAGAATTGGCATCTGCCAATGAGGATGTTGTTTCTAATTTTCTCTATAATCAGATATTACTATAATTTGGAGCACCAAGGGCCATTGTATCTGATTAAGGTCCTTAATTTGTTTCAAATATGATTGAATCTTTCTTGGAAATCTATAGAATCAGGCACCAAAAATCATCACCATATCACCCCCAATCCAATGGGTAAGTGGAGGTAACCAATTGAGAACTCGAAAATATTCTAACTAAGGTGGTCAATGTCGATAGAAAGAATTGGGTACCAAATATTCCTGAGGCCATCTGGGCCTACAAAAGGACCTGGAAAACAACTACTGGTATTTCTCCCTATGAGCTGGTCTTTGGGAATAAACCACTGTTACTTGTCGAGTTTGAATTGTGCACCTGCCAAACAACGTTGGAATTTGGGATCGATTTGGATGAAGCATAACGTGAACGAATGCTACAGATGAATGAATTAGATGAAATGAGGATGGAGGCATAGTAGAAGACAAAAATTCTACAACATCAACAGAAAACCTGGCATGATGCTCACATAAAAAAAGGACATTTCATGAAGGATAATGGGTTAAATTACTCTTTGATTCCTGCTATTAGCAGTTTAAAGGCAAGTTGCGTACATGTTGGTTCGGTCCCTATCTAGTAAATCAAGTATTTGATAATGGCTATGTTCAATTGATACCGATTGATGGAGACAAATAGACTCTTCTGGTGAATGGGCATAGGCTCTGAGTTTATCACCAACCACTAGATAAGAATACTTTCATCGATGACATTCTGTTATGCACAGACATGCATGTTGAGGAGGCTCTTTTACTCTTAAGCATGGAGTAATCAATCTCTTACAAATTCAATAAAGGAAGATGATCATTCATTCAATCTTCTTCCCTTAGTAGTTTTTCTTATTATTATTTCCAATAAATGAAAGAATTTTCATTTTTTTTACAGTTACTAATCACGTTTTATCTCAAACTGAGCATAGGAATCTACAGATATCAGCTGACTAAATGTGGCACGGGTAAGTGCATTTTAACTTGCTAATGATATTTCCATGCAAAAAATTTCCCCATGTATGCATTTTTCATCATTACACCATCATGAAATGATTGCTATGTTCATTTTGGATCTCTTTCCAAATCCGGTTTTATGGATGACGACATAAAAAGAGTAATGACTCATAATCACCACATGCCTTGATGTGTCACACTCTCCAAATTCAGGATGGGTGGAGCTAATTCCTCAACTGTGGGATATGTGCCACCGCAAAAATCTTAAACTCACATGGGTGGCTGGTCTCATTCACTATTTTTTCACTGCTACCTTCACTTGATTTTGTGCCACCCAAGGAATATGGTGCCATTTGAAATTTAATGCTTCTGTAACTACTTCTTACTATTGTTGTATGTACATCACGTATGATTGGTTTTATCAGTTACTAAACGGGAAGTGAGAGATATGCTCTGTTCTATTTTTTCTGCTACCTGGTATTACTCACCTTTAACTTCAGTATGGGACTGCGAAAGACATCAGAACCTGCTTCACCAGACACCTTACTCTAGAATGCCACCCTTTCATAGGTATTTCATGATTTTGGATGGCTGGATTTAATTTGGAAAATTGAAGGTTTTGATGAGGGCATTGTGGAAGAACTCTTGAATAATTTTGAGTCCACCTGTTCACAAGTTGGTGGAAGGTGGGTTAAAATTACGAGTCAGGTCATTTTTGACCTATCTGGCCTGCTAGACTTTGGTTTGAAGGTAATGATGAATGATCCTTTACAAATCTTGATTGATCTATTTCATGATGAAGGGGAGGCACTCCCAGAAGTCATACTTACTCCATTGGGTGTCCAGAAGGGTGTTAAAAGGACAAGTTTACTTGGAATCTGGAGTGAGATTGTGAAATGGGTCAACTGGTATTTCATATGTGATGGTTAGGCCTCTATTCTGGGTGGTGATGCACTTAAAATGCTCATTCACCTTAAAAAGGGGCATGTCAACTAGGCCCTTTGAGTAAATCTGCTAGAATACCTCATAGAATCCATTATTAAAGTTTTCCAGAAGCACCGATCTGGTGGAGGCAAGTCTCTAATTAAACACCCGGGGTTGATTCATTTGTTGTGTTCACACCAAGTCTTTTTTAGATGAAAGTGAAGGCTCGAGGGACATGATGGTGGTGAAGGGTCCAGACCAAAGCAATTAAAATATAGTCTCTCTTCTGCACCTCGGTCTACCCTTGCATCAGGCCATGGCCCTTCACACAACCAAGTAGAGGCAGCCGAGGTTCCTGAGCATGTAGACACAGTTAGTACTGCTGAGGGTCCATTACCTTCCATTTCTAATTCAAAAGGCAAGTGTGCCATGGCCTCGTCTTCTTCCATGTAACTACGGTCCCCGACGGCTTAGCTCATTTTTGTAGTTTGGTGGTTCCCAATCAGAGTCCTTGCTTGATGATACCACCCACATTCGGGAGGAACTGCATAAGGAGGATGACTTGACTGCTCCATCATCTATTATTCCGTCATCTATGGAAATTCACCCTGTGGTTCCTAAAATGTTTGAAACCCAAGTGGTGCCTTCTCACAACTATCTAGGGAGGAAATTGCACTACTGAAATCTCAATTACAAGGTATGGAAGAAACAAACATTTTATTACAAGTTGAATTTACACAACAAACAGTAGAAAAAGTTTGGGAGATTGTTGCCCTCCAGCTTGAAGTAAGTTGTTTGAAGAGACAACGTGATAAGAGTCTTACCCTCTTGGATAGTTTCCATCAGTTATCCCTTCAGGAAAGGGAATTGCAGAAAGAAAATCAAAAATTAAAAAAGAAAAAAGAATCTATACAGGAGGAAAAACAAAAAGTAACATCTAATTTAGACTATGTTTGTCCTTTGGCCCTCAAATTGTTGTCCTGTAGAAAAACCTCTTCAGTCTATAACATGTTTTTCCAAGAGTAATTTTATTCTTGGCAGTTATTTCAATTGTGTTCTCAAGCCCCTCATGAAATTCCCAATGGCCCTAGTTTTTTATCAGTTTACAAGTGCAGTACTTCGGAAATTCAAAATTTTCTTTTTGAATTCTATCTACATAACATGATAGTTACCAATGTCCCTGATTTCTTAATCAACCTATTTGTGGGTGATTTTCAAATTGAATCCTTTCATTTTGTATTGTGGAATCAGATCATTTGGAGTCAGCAAACAGACATTGTCAATCACACTGCTTAGTCCATCAGATTCCACATCTGCCCAACTCATCATATAGATGTCACCCTATGGAAAAACTTTCAATCAATTTACTATCAGGCAGGGGTTGGGGTGAATACTTCTCATATCTACTTTAGTGTGTCATTGATTTTGAAAATTACAGTCAAGAGAATTTTGGGACAGCTTGGAAAGCTTGTGATAGGAGGTGGGATAATCTAAGTCTGCCCTTGAAACACAGGGAGGTTCTCTCTCCCCAGAACTTGAGCTGGAGCATGCGCAGGGGTGATGCCCTCATCACCATTAATAGAAAAACCATAGAGAAAACCAGCCAGCAGTAAAATGATGAGTGGGTAGGCCTCCAAGTACGACCACCACTCCTTTTGAGCCCTCTCACTACCTGGCAGAACAATGCAGCACAATCACATGATAGTTTCACAGCATGGGTAGAAATTACCTCCAATACTCAGGGCTAAGAAGAACAACACAAAGTAATACGTTGATCAATTCAAAGAGTATGACATGGCTGAGTAGCTTGGTAGGTGGGTAGGATGCAGATGAGTTACATAGGGACATGCAACAGGAAAAGTTAGGGGGAAAATGATGAGTGCATTGTTTGGCTCATTAATATCATTTGTTTAGGCAGAAAATACTCTGTTGATATGACTTATTATTACATGGGGATGTTTTGTGTAGTTATATATTAGTAGGTTTGATGCATTTTCCTTGCTATAGTTTATGAAAAATGATTATCACATGAACCTCCTACTAACTGTCTTTGTGAGATCAAATGTGATGATGTGTGTAGGGAATGATGGAATTTGCTTGTGGTTATGGAGCTTGAGTTTGAAGCATGTGGCTGAAGACTATTTCCATCAAGTTGGCCTATTAGCCTGGGCTTGATCCTAACGGCCCATAAAGATTTATGTGTTTTAATTGATATTTGATGGAAAATGTTTAATGCCACTTGATATGGTGGATCTTGTAACCAATAGTTTCTATATGAAGACTTCGTCTTCAGAACTTGGTAGTACCACTTTTTGATATACTGAAGGAGATTATCTGCATATATTTTTTGATTATTTTTACTGTCTATGTTATGAACTTACTTTGATTTAATGAAAGCCATGGAATTTTGAGAATCAAAATTTGTTAATCCCTCTATCCTAAGGAAGAGCAAGGGCCCACTCGATCGAGGAGATAAGAGGTTATTTTGAGTTCATGCTTACAGTTCTTTGATTAGATTTACTGCAATTGTCATTTGATAAATCTTACATGCATGCTTTGATTAACTGTATCTACTTTCTCCATTATTGTTTTCACTTAGAATAGATGCTTTTGTGATTCAAATCTAGTTAACGAATAGTCTTTCTTTCTGTTAAATTCCATTTATGCAGTTGTGATTTCATTTCTTAAGAATAGTGCATGCATATTTCATTTTACAAAAGAAGATTAGTTGTTAAATTTCCTTTCATCACAAATAGTTGAATTTTGTAGAACTGTATTTAATTTCTGTAGATTTGAATTGCATTTCCGTAGAATAGTCGCTAAACTAAACAACCCCCCAACAAACCCAACATATAACTGGTTCTCCTAGACTCCATTGCATACTTCATAGGACACAACCCTGGTTTAGATTGACACTAACGAAGATTATGTCAGTTAAATGATTGGAAGGATAAAAAAAACCATCACAATTGCCAAAATTGATCCCCAAATTCTACGCACTCAATTCTATGTATATGATGCACATGAAAAGGTAACTCTAAATAAAAACGAAGACATTTAGCCTTTCATCGATGTACTTTCTCTGTCACTTAATCCTACTTCCCTACTACCTAAATTAGCTTGTTGACTATTGGATGTATGAAGTACTCAAAAAACAAGCACAAGGGCTAGACTTCTAGGTAGATTTAGATGTGCATCTGCAGCCTAGGTCATCTCTGTAAGCGTGCTCCCTTGTGAGGTAGAAGAGGGTTCCCTTTCATACTTTCCCAAATAGGGGAGTTCTTGATGCTCTAGCTCCACACCTTCTGCGTGAGCTCCAAATCCTTCGCAATCCATCTTTCTCGTCAATGTCATCCACTCTGTAATGTCACGTTGTTTCTCTATCTCCCTCTCACATGCCTCATTGTACTTAAGAAACCATTCTTCTCTCTTCCTCTCTGGCGCTAGGTCCGCCATATTTCACCAAACCTTCTCTTGCCCTTATGTGTGGTGGGGTTTAGCTGGCCATCGACGTTTCCTCTAAGTTTTAGGTTACCATCAAGATCTTAATTTCTAGTGGAATTCCTTGTAAGTAAGCTCCCCTGGGATACGATAAAAATTGGAACTTAGCTACCTCTGGGTAAGAATAAGTGGAAATTGAGTATTCCAGGATATAGCTTTTCAAAACAATATAGAACCAAGAATCCATAGTGTGTGTCCAAATCAGATCAGTGTCATATATGGCTTGAAATTCTCCCTATGTCAAGATAAGTGTGTGATACCTCCAATTTGTCTTAGATGCATAAAAAACCAACCACTCGTATAATTATAACAAGAAAATAGCAAATAAGTTATCATACAAGTGCTTTTCCACCCACACACATGTGTCAAATTCTGATCAAGTGCTAAACCTCCCTGCATTCTCTTCTTCCAGATATTTTATCCACTACTCAATACTTGTTAGGGTCAATCAATATCTCTTCATTACGAACCATCTTGAAAACAACTTAAAAAGAGGTCACGGCATTGGAACCAATGATGCATCCTAGAATTTACCAAGAATAACCCAGGCACATTGACACATCACTCAACCTAGACTGAACACTCACCTAAATCGCACAAAGGTAACATGACCCTCCTTAGAGTTGCTTATGCAGGATGTGAACATGATGAAGAGTTAATGCATTCAGAGCCATAAATAATATAAACTTTCCACATAGCATATTCTAGATCTAGATCTTAAAGAACCATGAATCAAATGATAAACATAACAAAATTATCCATGAAATAATTATTTATAGTCATGCTTGACACCATTATTCATTAAATACAATAAATACACAGAAGCTTCTTATAATAATTAGTATCATAGCTCATGCGCGCATCAATTTTGGCAATATAACTCCATATTAGCTCACTACTACTAAACTACGTAGCTTACTATATATTTATAGGGGTGGGGAATTTCTCTTCACCGCTTACATAATTCCCAAAATAGGTTGCATGATAAAAATATCCACGCGCCTTTACAATAATAGACACACATGCTAGTGTGCTAATAATAGATCTCTTCTAGTTAATTGGCAGTGGTAATTCTATTATTAAATCGAATTCATGCAAAATGCTTAGTAGACACTCTTCCAAAAATATCATTTGCATGCCGTACAATTTTCCATCTAGTTTTCTTCCCCACATGCTATCTCCAAAAATATCCCGTAACCATAAAAATGGCTGAGTCCCGAATCAGTCCTTGTCTTTCACATGTTTTCCTTTCCTATCCTTCCATGCCTTCAAATATTCTATGCACCTTCTCCTTAGTGTCATACTTCATCTACTAAACACTCACTATAATGCTACACTAGGAATGTCAGGGCCCAAAAAAAGTAGATCCGATCCTTCGTCATATCTTGGAGAAATCCCATCAGTGCTCGTGGGAATCTCTATTATGTAAACCAAAAACTTAAACCCATCCCCCATCTACCAGTTTCCCTAAAATTAACCCAAATCCTACCTAAAACCTAACCCAATCCACCCCAATGTACCTTACATGCATCTATCATCCAATTTAACCTACATTTCCCCTTCCCCATATCAATTTTACCCATTTTTCACTCACATGCCAACATACCAAATTTCCACCCCCTTTTTCTTCATTTTTAACCAAACTTTAGTCAACTAACAAACTAGTGAATGCCCCCTATCTCTATGTGACTCCGTCTATGTGGTAGCACCTATCATGGCCAAATACATAACTTACCTCCAAAAAAATCAAATCAATTGACCCAATCTCATGGACACACCAATCAACCACCAATCACCCACTACATGGCTCACCCACTCAACTCAACACCTCGTACTATTGTTTTTCACTCCTCACTTTCTCTTCTGTCATTTTATAAAAATAGAAAAGTCAAAATGAATTTGTAAAATACAGATTTTTGTTTTTTAACCCCAAATTGACATGACCAATGTCAGTCATATTGTGCCCTACTAAACCGACGTCAGTTACATCATAACCTGTAATAGTCACCTGTCATTACCATTTTTACCCACATTTCACCCATTTGGCCTAAAAACATTACTGCCACATACCTTTTGACCCTACAAACACCTATTACACCTTACCCACAAGCCTACATTACCTATACATTTCCTTAATTGTGTTTAGGGACACTTTATTTACCTTTACCTTGGCCTTACTTGTGCCATGACCTACATACCCTGACCGAAACTACCTTTTGTGACCTTTGAATGCGTGTACTCATTATACCTTATGATGTTGTTGCCCATGTGGTTTACCCTAATGACCTTACGTTTATTCTTAGTTCATTTCAACTTAAACATCAAATAAATATTCCACTTATTGGTACAATGTGTCTCTACATGATACAAGTGTTCTGAATGTTTAATTCTCAATGTAAAATTACAATTCAGCACATGTTTATTCAATTACTCATTTTTTCTTAAGCACTTCATATAACTCAAGACAATGAGTTAATAATTTCAAATGAGTACCACCATGCATATAAATCAACATTGTCTTTGATTGACTAATTTTTAATTTTAGATCACTTATTTATTCACTTACACTTCCTTGTCAATATAACAATTCACAAAATTGAATCACATGAAAACATTTCATAATTAGAGTTCTAATTAAATGGATTTATCCAACATAATGTTTTCATATTTTGGTGGGATACAACTTAGCCATTATCAATTAAGATCTAAGGTATTCATTACTTAGCTCTAATTACTTCAAAATCCATTTGTAGACACCAAAATTGGGTCACACTCCCCTTGGTCCCTTGTTAAATAATACCTTGAACACATCCACCTAACCATGGCCCCCTTCACCCCACTATAATATTAATTTAATTTAATTAATTCATTATCCTCACCATATTTATTATTTAAATATCCAAATTGGGATAATGCCCCACATATCCACCTCACCTAGATACCTCATCTAGCCACCTCATCCTAAGACCTATTCTTAGTAACTTGCCATAACTAACTAAGACTTACCCAAACCCTAAAAATCAATGCCTACATTCCCTCTAACCACATTCCCACATGTTAGAAGGAAGATTTTAGTCTAATCTTCGAGTAAATGAAATGAGATCCCAGAAAATCAAGGGGATCTGCCTAGTTTAGTAAACCTAGGAAATCCCACCCTAACTGACACTGGTTACCCTTAACCACCTCATGTTAAGTCAGAACTACCATCAATTACCTTTTAACTCCCAAAAAAACCTTATTTTGGGTTTGGAAAATTTCTGAGAAAGAGATATCATCTGAAAACAAGTGACAAAACTAGAGCTACATGCAAGCAGAACCAACGTCCATACTAGAATCAGAACACCCATAGCCATCTTTCTTCACGGGAGCATCCGAGGAAGAGCCAAAACTACACGAATTCCAATTAATCACCCACCATTACCAACTAGGCATCAAGCTCATATAAACAGTAAGTTTGTTAACCTGTATTGGTTCCTTATCATTTGAGTAGATCCTTTTACATTTGTTATTAGTTTCTTATTTCATTTCCATTTCCCACCATTTTATCTCCATGAAAAATTAACCACCTCTTTATCCACACCATTGAACTATCCATACCCATATTTTCATCATTCCTGTGCATCTCTAGGATCCATACGAATCTCGTTATTGCCCTTCCACCTTCATCTAATTCCAAATCTATCACCCAACAAAGTCTTATTGAGTTTCCTGTACCCCGATCACCCATAACCACCACTAGTTAACCTTAATTGACGTCAGTCTCTGTGTCTTTTATCGGAAACCTAGATCAAAGCCTAAAACCACCACCAAATACCCTAAACTAGCCAAAATCTGACCCTGATCAATAACAACATCCTAACAGTGACCTTGACCTTCAGATTCAATCATAGCCTAGCTTGTTGTGAATGAATTTTCTTATTGTAAATGAATGAGATACCTAAATCATTTTTTTACTATAGTAGGATTTACTTTATTACCAACATTAAGTTGTTTTAAATAGTGGATTGACAGATGATGAGGTCAATATATGTCTAATTAATGTATAATATATGATCTCATCATACTCTCCTTTTGATTAAGTTTGATTGCATTGTGTGACTTTTAGTTAATTTGATATGAGTTAGGATGTAACTATCTATCTTTTGATTGATTGTGATCCTAATGTTAAAAAATCTGAAATTCCTAACATAATGTGTGTTTAAATTCAGTTTTGTAATAAAGCAGGCCTAATCAGTCGAGGAAATGAAGCGGGTGGCATTCAATATGTTTTTTATAGCATTTGTTCCTACACAACTTAGTTATGGAACTTCAAAGCTAGTTCCAAAACTCCATCACATAGTCATCATTTAGTTCCAGAACTCTCACAGGTTTTGGTTCTTAACAATTTCCTATGGTTTTGAAATTTCTCCAAAGTTCTGGAACCGATGGGAGTTATCTATTTTAAACCACATCTAGAAATTTTTCATCTACAATCATGAAGGACGAGAAGATTTCTGAACGTAGATCCAGGAAGAGTTATCCTACAACTATCTGATAAACCGCTATCTGACTTAGCATCTATTCTGGGCAAGATTTGATTTCATTAGAATCATTGAGACAGCTGGGATTGTAAAATGTATATAAAAGTAACCCTGCATTAGATAGAAAAAAGAATGAGAGATATAGAATAGAGAAAAGAAATAGATTAAGTATCCAGATCCAGTGCGTTTTGTAATACTGAATGTTTTCATCAATAAAATAGCCATTCTGATTTGAGAGAATTCTTAGTTGTTAAAATCCTGATTCAAGGAGGAGTAAGGTCCCACTCCCCCAAGGACCAGGATATTCATTTATTTGGTATTTATATTTCTTCAGTAAATAGCTTAGATCTGTTAATTTTGTATTGCTTTAGTTCTTTCAGTTAAATTCTATTGCATACTTTTTCCTGCAGGTGTTTAGATAAATCTTTATATTTCTTGCAATTATTTTCAAGCATTTAAATCTGAGTGTTTACCTTCAAAAGCAAGTGTGTTTATTTTCCAACAACAAGTGTGTTTCCTTTTAGTAAGCTTTCAGTGTGTTTTATTTTCAGCAAGTTTTCATAGTTTGATTTGAATAAGGTTGTACCAAGAAGTCCTTAAGACATTAAATAGATCCCCCAGAAAATATAAAAATAGTTACAGTCAACTACTAGATCAGTTAAAGTACTCTTGTTGTATATAGCTTTAGACACACCCCTGGTTTGATATGACATCAACAAGAAGTTGATTAAATGAAGGGGAATGACAACAACCATCATTTTTGGCATCATTGCTGGGGAACACCAGTTGGAATTTTCTAATTAAGTGTTAGCGAGAGAAAAAAAACCATACATCTAGTAGTTGAAGAATATTCCCTACTATATCAAAAAATATATGAGTAGACCAAGAGACTCACAGGGTATATTCCTTCCAAAAAAATCTTCACAAGAATTCATAACATCCTCTAGTCAAAGTAAGGAAATTGATCAAGAATTGGAGGCACCACCATCCCCTATCAGATAAGAAACAAAATTTCCATTTTTAGAATTCTTAGATCAGTCACCTGAAGGGAGTAGAACTTTTAGGAGAAGGCTTATTACCCAAGATCCATTGAGGTTAATTTTTGATTCTCAATTTAGTATTCAACCTCCTACATCTGATTTTTCACCTTCCCCAAAGCATACAACTTACCACATTGATTGGGAGGAAACTTTAGAAAATATTTTTGAAATGGCAGGAAAAGCTGAGGGAGTACCTGATAGGACCTTTACCTATCCAATACAATTGGGAGATGATGACATATCAATGAAAAATATCTCACCTGCACATTTACCCACCTTCATAGGGATGTCATCTGAATATCCTAACCAATTTCTGTTTGAATTCAAGGTGCTATGTCAGACCTATGATTATAAAACAGATAATCAAAAACTCAAGTTGTTTCCAACCACCTTGAAGGATGCAGCAATGAGGTGATTCATGGGATTAACATCCAACTCTATTAGCACTTGGGCACAAATGGAGACTACCTTCCTAGATAAATACCAAGATTATTGCAGAGGGACAATAGGAAGGAAGAATTCTTCAAAATCAAGCAGGAAGAGGACAAAAACATAGAAGACTATTTAGACAAATTTCTCTTTCTTAGAAAAAGGTGTGTATTTTTACTTACAGAGGAATTAAGTAAAACCATTTTTCTCAAAGGTTTGGATGATGAATCTAGAGAAGACCTTAACTTGATAGGAGGGGAGACATTGATCAGATAAGAATGAATAGAATTAAAGAGATTTGTAGAAGCTATTCTAGAACAAGAGATGGACCTAGAAAAATAAAATGAGTAAAAATTCTAAATCCAGATATGAACAAAATAATGGATGAGTTAGCAAAATTTAAAACAGACATTTTAGTGCAATTAACCTCTACTGTGGATGGATTACAAGCTAAAGAAAATTCCAAAATTGAACCATTGGCTATGTATTATCCTAGATGCAGGAAGAGGCATGCATTAATAGATTGTCCTTTAGATAAAACAAAAATGTATCTTATCTGTGAATCTAAAGAACATGATATTGATGTTTGTTCTTTGATTCCTATCATTAAAAATCATCTTAAACAAACCAGTGCCACATCTACAATTGAAGAATTGAATTTTGTCTAGAGACAACCTAACCAAGGGTAGTTTATGCCAAGATCAGCTCCTAATACATGGACAATGCCATGGGTTGCTCAGGCAGTACCACAAAATTGGGGACAACCACCTTGGGTACCTCAACCAACTTGGAACCCTCAAGATTGGGCAAAGCAAGCTTGGTATGCTCAGGGACATCAACAACCATGGGCTGGAAAAGGAAATCCTTATGCTTGGTCACAACCTAGATGGAACCCTAATTATTCCCAAGGAAGAACATATCCAAATCAGAATCAACAGGCCATCATGGGATCCCCTACACAAAATTCAAAAATGCCAGCATAGTTAGTAGCAAACGCTAGAAACAAACAAACAAATCTTGTTTATGGAACAAAACTTGAAAAATCAGTTAATTTACATGCTATGGATTGTAAGGATATTCAAACTAGATCTAGGAAAATCATTAACAATCCACCCCTTATAATCACTGAAATGACAGAATAAAATGAGAACCCTAGTATTGATGTTCCAAAAGAGGATATAGAAAGAAAATAAAAGGAGCCAGATAGCAACACTACTGAGACTCCATTTCCTGAAAGATTCGAAGAAGATATAGAAATCAAGGAGTCTGAATTGGTTCAAGAATTAAGGAAATTGAATATTGAAATACCACTATTACAAGCAATTAAAGATATTCCATAATTGAACAAATTGATGAAAATGTTATACATGAAAAAGCCTAGAAGAAAGAGACAGTCCAAGACTATCAACGTAGATGGGAAAATTGCTGATTTATTAGTAGGAAAACTATTACTTCCTAAATACGGAGATCATGGAAGTCATGTTATTTATGTCTCTATAGGAAATAAGGATGTACATAATGTTTTGATAGATTTGGGAGCTGCTATCAATGTAATGACAGTGGACACTCTAAAATCATTACTATTAACGGGTATACAACCTACTAATACCATATTGCAGATGGTAGATCAGTCTGTAACAAAACCAGAAGGACTTATTGAAGACATGGCGGTGATGGTAGAGTCATGGGAATATCTAGTTTACTTTCTTATATTGTAGCCAAAAGGTAAATCATTGGGTTATCCCATTATTTTGGGCAGACCATGGTTAGCTACAATTGTTGCTTTGATAGATTGCAGGTCAGGTGATATGAAAATCTCGAATGGTAAGAACTCTAAATGAATTTCCTTATATCCTACAAAATTTTTTTTTACTGACAATCATGAACAATTGTGGGTTGATTCTCCTGAAACTAATAAGAAATTTTTTTCTTCTTTGGCTATGATCACATTAAATGATCATGTAAGAGAGGTAGAAGAGATGATTAATCCACCATTGGATGAGAACCTGCTATCTTCAGTGAAATCAGAAATAGTTTCGGAACCCGTGAACTTAGTTTTGGATCCCGCAAACTTAGTTCAAGAACCCACGAACTTAGTTCTGGAACCCATGAACTTAGTTTCGGAACATATGGCTATAGTTCTGGAACCACTATAGTTAGTTCTGGAACCACGACAACAGTAGTTATCTTTGATTGAAAATAATTTCACTCTAGAGGAATGAGATTTCTCATGGGGAGAGGATGAATCAGTAGCTTCAGTTTCAAGTACATCATGAAGTGGTGAATAATTTCTGGAAAGCAGCAGTGATGAGGAATTTTTCCTACAAAGAGATAAGTATCATAATCTTCATTACTGTCCTTTTTCCAATATTCTATCTCAAGTAACTTTTGAAGATGTTGCTATATACCATATGTTGTTACCACATGCATATCCATTAAATACTTTAATGAAACCCTTTCCACAAATTATTTCATCACATATCGAAACCGAACATGTTGAAATTCAACCAGGTAAAAATTTAAACATTAATAGTTTGTTGAAGGAGGATGAAGAAGCTAAATTGTTTGATGTTCTAAAAAATCATACTAAAGATTTTTCTTGGGATTACAAAGATATGAAGGGGATTCATCCAAGTATCTACACTCATCACATCTATATTGAAAACACTAAACTAGTTAGGCAGCCTTAAAGAAGGATTAACCCAACTTTAAGGGATATAGTCAAACAAGAAATTGAAAAACTATTACAAGTAGGTTTCATCTACCCTATCTCAGATAGCCAGTGGGTATCTCCTCTTGTAATTGTTCCCAAAAATAATGGAAAATGGAAAATATGTGTTGACTATAGGGAACTAAACAAAGCCACAATGAGAGATTATTTTCCCTTACCATTCATAGATCAAGTCCTAGATAACCTTTCAAGTAAACAGTACTTTTCTTGGATAGATTTAGTGGGTATAATCAGATCAGAGTTGTTGTTGAGGATCAGGAGAAAACTACATTTACATGTCGATGGGGAACATTTACATATAGAGTGTTACCATTTGGTTTATGTAATGCTCCTGTGACTTTCTAGAGAGCTATACTTGTAATCTTTGTTGATCTAACAAATGATTGTATTGAAGTATATATGGATGACTTCAATGTACATGGAGATACATTTGAAGATGCTTTAAGAAATCTAGACAGAGTGTTAACAAGATGTGAACAACAAAACCTATCTCTTAGTGATGAAAAATGTTTAATGATGGTGGATGAGGGAATTGTATTAGGACACCATATTTCACAAAAAAGAATTCAGGTGGATTAAAACAAAATTAGGATCATTTTAGATTTACCTATCCCTCAGACTCCCAAAAATATCAAATCATTTCTAGGACATGCTGGGTAGTATAGATGATTTATTAAATATTTCAGTAAAATTGCTTCCCCCATGTTTAATTTGCTAACCAAGGACTGTGAATTTGTTTGGGATGAAAAGTGCTAGCATGCTTTTGACCAAATTAAAAACAAATTAATCAGTGCCCCAATATTGAGAGGTCCTAATTGGGAAAATCCATTTCATATCCAAACAGATGCCTCAAATTATTCCTTTGGTGCAGTATTGGGACAAAAATATGAGGAAGGAAAAATGTATGCCATTTACTATCTTAGCAAGAATCTTAATCCCACTGAAAATAATTATACCACCACTGAAAAGGAATTTCTTGTTGTAATTTATGCAATCAATAAATTCAGACATTATATTACAGGGTACAAGATATTTGTACACACAGATCATTCAACAATTAAGTATTTAATGAACAAACCATTGGTTGGAGGAAGATTCATTAGATGGTTATTACTTTTGCAAGAATTTGATATTACCATTGTGAACAATCCAGGTAAATCTAATGGGGTAGCTGATTTTCTGTCAAGACTAACCACCACAGGGGAACAAGATCCAGTCAAGGATAACTTTATAGATGAACAACTATTTACAATTTCAGCAAGAACACCATGGTTTGCTGATATGGTAAATTATCTTGCAATAGGGAAGTTCCCTCCTTCTTTCACTAAGAAACAAATAAAGAAGTTAAGTAAAACCAATGCACAATTCAAATTGTTAAATGTAATTCTATTTAAGTGTGGTCTTGATTTTGTCTTGCGTAGGTATTTAAGAGAGGATGAAGTCTTTGACATCCTCAGATCATGTCATGATGAACCAAGTGGAGGAAACTATTCAGTAAAAAGAACAGCTCATAAGATACTTGGCATCGGTTATTATTGGCCATCTCTGTACAAGGATGTGAAAAGATTTATCAAGAGGTGTGATCCTTGTCAAAGGATGGGACAACCAAATTTCACCAATGAAATGCCTCTTCAGCCTCAAGTTGTGGTTGAACCATTTGAGAGATAGGGATTGGATTTTTTTGGTCCCTTTAATCCTCCTTCATAAGGGAAGTAATATATTCTTGTATGTACTAACTATGTGACAAAATGGGTAGAAGTGCAGGCATTGAAAAATGCCACTGAGGAAGAAGTTGCTGATTTCCTTTGGAAAAAAATTATGATCAAGTTTGGGGCACTAAGGAGCATAGTTTCAGATCAGGGACCACAATTCATGTCTAATATGATCTAATTTCACAAGGTATTACCAAATCAATCATAGGAAGTCATCTCCTTACCATCCTTGGTCAAATGGACAAGCTGAAGTAACAAACAGAGAATTGGAGAACATGCTTACCAAAATGGTTGAAGCTGGGAGAACAGATTGGGTAAAGAGACTACCTAAAGTTGTCTGGGCATATAATACAACTTGGAAAAATACAACAGGGTTTTCACCATATGAATTAGTCTATGGGAAAAATATCTTGTTTCTTATAGTAATTTGAACTTCAGACATTGAGGATAGTAGTGAAGGTGGGAATTGAATTAAATGTAGCTAAAAAGGAAAGAATCCTTCAACTCAATGAGTTTGATGAATTAAGGTTGGAAGAACTTCAGTAGAAAGAGATGATTCAAGAGAAAAGGAAGCAATGACATGACATACATATCAAGAAAAGGAAATTCAAAGTAGGAGACTGGGCATTACTGTTTGACTCTAAGTACCAATAGTTCAAGGGAAAATTGAGAACCAGATGGTTGGGACATTATCAGATTGATCATATTTTTGACAACGGTTCTATTCAGTTACTTCCCATTGATGGCAGTAGTAGAACACTCTTGTTCAATGGACATAGGCTAAAACTCTATAGGAAGCCTCCCATTAAGAATGAATTTTTGAGGAAGATTGAAGTAGATAAAGAATTTGATCATATGGAAGAACTCAGTTCTTCCAAAATGATCAAATAATCAGATGATAGATCTAGAATAAAGGGAAGAAGATAAAAACCAGAAAATGGTGTCTTCTTCCCCTCCAAAAAAATAAAAATAAAAATATCTCATGGTCAATTAAAAACCAAAAAATGGTGGTCGACCTCTTTTTGGCTAGTTCAAATAAAGAAATTCTTTTGAATTCTACTATCTTATCTAATCATGTTTTGTTTCTCTTGTAGGAATGACGAGTCATCATAGAAAAAGGCTTACATCATTAAGGATGGCAATTATGTCTTTTAACTTATTTAGGGTTGATTAAATATTTGCATGTGTGATGTGACTTAATTTAAAAGTAGGTATGATGAGTCATCTATTTATACATTATGATTACAAGTGTGTAATCATAATATTGACTTAGATGGAATAAGTGGCGGCATGGTTATCATTAGTAGTCATTATTAGAAATATCAAGTGAGATAAATATTGTAAAAGTATCTTGAGGAAGGAGCAATGAATTGAGTTGGTATTCTACTGCAAAGAAAAAAGAATTTAGATGTTCCGTAGCCAAGCCGTTAGTTCTGCAACTAAGGAGAAGGCCTACAACCAATTCACATGAAATCAAGGAAGACAAAACTCAAGCTGATACGGGGATTAAGAAGAAATCAGAACAAGAGGATGATTCCCAACTACTTGTAGATGAAGAAGTAGCATCCATCTTTGAGCATGCAGGATGGCTTGAATTCTTGAAGAAATTTTCAAGGCATAATGAAGAATTGGTAAGAGAATTCATCATAAATCTATAACAGTCTAGGAAAAAAGTAATAAATGGCTTTATTCCTTTTTCTATAAATACTGTAAGTAATGTGTCTGGAGTACCCATTGTTCATGTCCCACAACCTATAAAGGGGACTTTGAAAGAACTGGTTGAAGTCTTGCTGCAAGAAGAAGAAGTTGAACCCCAGTATATCTATAATACAAAGAAAATTATAAAAGGGGTCAGAAGGGCCAGCTTACCAAAACCCTTTGACAGGGTTGCATTTTGGATAGTAAAATATTTAACCTGTGACGGTCAGTTTGGGTCTCTGGGAAAAGAGGTCTTGAAAATGCTCATATATTTGAATTATGGAGCCACTATGCATGAATACATAATAAACCTCCCAAGTTTTATTTTTGATTCCATTCATACCATGGCTCAGAGATATTCCTAGGGTGTTGGAACAATTAGACATCATGGTCTAATTCACTTTATATGCCAGCACCATTTCCTGTCAAAAAATAAAGGAGAAGAAATTTGGGATAAATTTCTTGGCAAGTTCAAGAAAAAACCTAATTTTATCAAGACAATTCCAGCCCCATTCTCTCCTTAAGTTAATCTAGAAATTGATTCCCTTGTAGAAGGATAGAGGGAAATGGAAAGAGAAAACATACCAAGGAAAAGAATTTTGGTGACGAAGATAAAAATAGAAAAGCCTTCTGTACCTATGAAGGAAATTCCTCCTTCCACAACAGCTTTAGAAGAACCAATATTTGTCTCTGACGGTGATAGCTCAACCACACAAGAACCTGAAAGAACAGTAAGAAGAAGTTATAGAGGGAAATTCACTATTGTACATGTTGAACTTCCCCAGATAAGACAAAGTCATAAGAGGTCAAGGGGAACTCCAGAAGTAATGAGTGAGTAGGAAAGGATGGAAGAGGAAGCTATTGACATTTTGGGCAGCATGGCCATGACTCCACCTGAGCCAAGTCATGTTGAAATGGATAGAGGAGAAGAAAGATTTGATGATTAAGATTTTTAGGAGTTGGCTAAACCTTTAGAAGTGCCACATGAAGAAGAAGTGTTGGCATCTAGGATAACAAAAGGAAAATTTCTTTTAATAGAGGAAGAATTCCAAACTCCTCAAATAATTTCAGAAGAAGAGGAAAGATAAAAAGTTAAATAGGCCTTGTTCTTGTCTAAAGTAGAGCTTATTATCAGAGAAAAAGATGAGGAATTGGAATTCCTCAAAATGAAATTGGAACAAAGGAAAACGCTCATTAATGAGCTAACAACACAGCTTGCAACTAGAACTGAAGAATTATTAGCAACCAAGAAGTAGCTGATAGAGAAAGATGAAGAGTTTCATACTTCCATAAAATAGAGTGTTGTGTCCATAGCCTTTGCATAGACTGATTTGACCTATTTTCCACTGAAACATAAATGGGATGATATTTTCTAAGAGCTCAGAGAAGCCAAAACATCAAATGAGTAATTAACGACCAAGATGGAGGAAGAGATGACGGAAAGAAGGGAAAGGGAAGAAAACTTTTATAAAGAGGAAGGAAATAAATATAAATGTCTTGCCAAAATTCATATGGTCTGTATTATGAGTGAGAAATTGCTTTCCTACAAGAGACCTTCTCCTGCATATAGTGTGTTTTTGGAAGAGTAGTTCATTTGCTGACAGTTGTCAATAATTACATGTGGGCTCCCACATGAATTACAAGATGAATCTGAATTCATGGCAGCTTACTCTCTATCCATCCCTAAATAGAAAAATCTCCTGTGTGAATTTTATCTTTACAATTATATGCTATAGAAAAACATAGGATTTATGATTAACTTATATGTAGTGGAGAGCCATCTCAATGCATTTGTCTCTCTTTTGCAAAAACAAATTGCATGAAAGGAAAGAGAATATGAATTTTTATTGAAAGTCAACTTAACAGGCCTTTGCATGAGAGCTCATTATGGTAAACCTTCTACCTTCCTCAAACATTTTAGAACTCATGCCTTTGATAAGAGATTTAAGACACATTACCCTGCTATTCTGCAAGAGAGTATTGATGCCTTCACCTCCTATGAGGAGAATTTTTTTGAAGATATTTATGAAGGATGCTCAAAAAGGCATGAACTCCTTATTGTTACTTAGGAAAGAAAGGGAAGTAATTTCCCCTACAAATCTGATATAGAGTTTAGAGAGGGCCAAATCATTATGCACAATAATTCCACAAGTCAATGAAACCTACAGCCAAATATGGATGGGAATGCGAATGAGGCCACCTCTACTTCTCACCCCCATGTCTCCTTGGTAGAACAGAGAACATCAAGACCCCGCTGAATTTGAAAAGTGGGAGAGGAAAATAAAAAAAGGAGCTGGGTACAGTACATGTGAGCTTAAGCATTGGAAAATTTAGTTTCAACCATTTGATCTGAGCAATCAAATGGAATGCAGAACATATGATCCTACTTTTGAAGAATGAGTTTGTAAAGGGAATTACAAACAAGTAAGTCTGGGGGAAATAATGAGGCCAGTATATGTCTGATTGATGTATAATATATGATATCATCATACTCTCCTTTTGATTAAGTTTGATTGCATTGTGTGACTTTTAGTTGATCTAATATGTGTTAGGATGTAACTGTCTGTCTTTTGATTGATTTTTTAAAAACTCTGAAATTCCTAACATAATGTGTGTTTAAATTTAGTTTTGTAATAAAGCAAGTCTAATCAGTTGAGGAAATGAAGCAAGTGGCATTCAGTATGTTTTTGATAGCATCTGATACTACACAGCTTAGTTCTAAAACTTCCAAGATAGTTCCGGAACTCCATCACACAATCATAATATAGTTCCGGAACTTTCAAACTTAGTTCTGGAACTCCAGAATTGAGTTCCGTAATTTTTACATTTAGTTCAGAACTCTTGGTGATAGCTTCAGAACTCTCACATATTTTGGTTCTTAAAAATGTCCTATGTTTCTGGAACTTCTCCAAAGTTCTGGAACCAATGGGAGTTATCTATTTTAAACCACATCTAGAAATTTTGCATCTACAATCATGAAGGATAAGAAGATTTCCGAACGTAGATCCAAGAAGAGTTATCCTATAGCTATCTAATCAACCACCATCTGACTCAGCATCTATTCTGGGCAAGATTTTATTTCATCAGAATCATTGAGACAACTGGGATTGTAAAATGTATATAAAAGTAGACCTGCATTAGATAGAAAAAAGAATAAGAGATATAGAAAAGAGAAAAGAAATAGATTAAGTATCCAGATCTAGTATGTTTTGTAATACTGAATGTTTTCATCATTAAAATAGCCATTCTGATTTGAGAGAATTCTTAGTTGTTAAAATCTTGATTCAAGGAGGAGCAAGGGCCCACTCCCCCAAGGACCAGGATATTCATTTATTTGGTATTTATATTTCTTTAGCAAATAGCTTAGATCTATTAATTTTGTATTTCTTTAGTTCTTTCAGTTAAATTCTATTACATACTTGTTCCTGTAGGTGTTTAGATAAATCTTTATATTTCTTGCAATTGTTTTCAAGCATTTAAATCTGAGTATTTACCTTCAAAAGCAAGTGTGTTTCCTTTTAGCAAGCTTTCAGTGTGTTTTATTTTCAGCAAGTTTTCATAGTTTGATTTGAATAAGGTTGTACCAAGTAGTCCTTAATACATTAAAGAGATCCCCCAAAAAATATAAAAATAGTTACAGTCAACTGCTAGATCAATTAAAGTACTCTTGTTGCATATATCTTTGGACACACCCCTGGTTTGATATGACATCAACAAGGAGTTGATTAAATTAAGGGAATGATGACACCCACCATTTTTGGTGTCGTTGCCAAGGAAGACTAGTTGGAATTTTCTAATTAAGTGTTAGCAAGAGAAACAAAACATACATCTAGTAGTTGAAGAGTATTCCCTACTATATCACAAAATATATGAGTAGACTCAGAGACTCACAAGGTAGAGTAAACCAAACTCATCAAACTCTTCATGCGGGCTTGTGCTAGACATATCTCACTGACCCTGTAGGTCGAAAATTTATGAACCTTTGACGAAGCATTCACCATGGAATGAAAGATAGAGATTCGAGCCATTTTAGAGAAGAAAATTCAATTACGTAATAAAAATTTGGCATTCAATTCGAATGATACCTATTCTTCTTCAAAACCACAGAACAATTATTCAAAGGCCAAGGGGACAGCTAACGCAGTGGTACTTAAAGCTAGCCTAGCTCATCCATCAAATCAAGCTAACCCCTCATCTAATCTCTCACCCATTCAGACTTTTCAATTCAGATGGGAATAATGGAAATACACCCCAATTAGGGAGCCTTATTCTTCTATCTTAGAAAAGATCATTAAATTTGGGACCATCACCCTTCTACCTATAAAAGCACACACTGATTTTGACCCTTCTCACCCCACACCCGCATGGTATAAAGAACACGATTTCTATAACTATCATCGAGTAAAGGGTCATAGTGATAGAAATTGCATCACTTTTAAAAACATTTTCCAAGAAATACTCGAGAAAGGTGAGTTAACTGTGGATAATCCTAACACACCTTCCAATCAAAACCTACACATCTTTAAGAAACCCTTTTGTAATAATGCCCCTTCATCTGATCAAACCGGTGAGACCTCAACTCACGATAGCAATACCCGCGAGGTCCACACTATTTTTAGTGACACACTTGTTACTTCCCAATTACCTCATATTCCTTTCATAGAGGAAATTCTAGCTCGAAGTCCTCCTTCTGCTTTGGAACCCACCTTACCTGTTCCTCCACCCATAGAGGAACACCTTTCCCCTTCTTCATCACCCATGGAGGAGCTCTTCACTAATATCAAAGCTATTTCAACTTTGGACTCTCCACTAAGAGAGCCATCACCTATATTACTTCTTCAGTCCATGGAGGATATTTTTTTATTTCCTCCACCCACAGAGGAGCACCCATTTTCTACTCCACCTATCAAGGATCTAGTAGAGATACCTTTGCCTTTAGGGGAGTATTCTCCATCAGCTACCCAAGATCCCGCAGACCTACTTGTATCCCCCTTACCCATGGAAGCTAAAGCTAGTGAATTCCCCATCTGTAAGACAAAATTTACAGGAATAGCCATTAAGTCCTCATCAACCTCAACTATAGATGTGTTGTTCTCACATTTGGCTGATCACTTAGATTATGTGGACAAATCCTTACTATGGGGGCATCTTCTACTTCCTATTCTAACACAGATGTAGAGGTCACTTGCTGACACTTCCACTATCTACCCAAATATATTTTGACCAATCAAACCAAACAAAACCACCTCTATTACAACTTCCTCTACGACACCTATCACAACTCAACATACACCCTCACCCATAACCCAACATACATCTAGGTCTAAACCCACACCCACATTTTCCTCCTCGCCTAAACCCGTTACTACCTTAGGGGTCACCCGAACCACAAGCCTTACTCGTCCACCTATCAAACTAGATTTATCTACATCCTCCACAATCAACACCCAACCTACTCTGTCACCCAAACAAAAGAACCAAACCCATAGAGCTCATACCCCAATTGCGCCAATCACACCCGCATCACCTTCAAATTTTTCATCCATCTTAGGACCTCAACCTCCCCACTTGTTTAAGAAGCCTCCACCCATCAATAAACAAAAAATACAATAGCCCATCCTTCCTTGCAAACATCTAACATACCCAGACGCTAGACACGACTTACACCTACACCTGCAACATCATTACCACCCATACCTCTAATACACTCAGTAACTTATTCGTTACCCACTACACTTTAGTCTCTTTCCCTCACACCCCCTACACGACTCGCGTCATATCCCTTCACAACACATCCATTATCCCCATGGGTAATTCACCCTCTTCCTCCATCTAATTTTCCCTATAGATCTCGTACACCCATATCACCTTTACCCAAGAAGGTGCAACCCAAAGAAAAAAATCCTTTACCCTCCAATAAGGTAGTCAAAACAACCCTGCACCCTCCTACTGATTCATCTACCATACCACTACCCAAGAAAACATGACCAACACCCAAGACCACTATAGCACCCAAAACCATAGCTCGACCCACTCCCCCTCCTACAAGGACCATTCCTCAACAATCAGACGCACCTACGCCTAAACCCACTTTCACTTCCCATTACGACCCACTAGTCGGGTCCTATGCCAAAATCTTAACCAACCTCCTTGAGACTACTGTTATCAAATTACTACTGCTCAGATCATATGACCCCCTCAAACCCAAGCCAAAAGGGTTTGATGACACTAAAATTTGTGCCTACCATCATGTGCTAGGGCACGATGTGGAGAATTACAAGTTTTTGAAAACCGTCCTTATCCAGTTATGTCCTCCTGAAGCAAACTTTGATGATGATGACCTTCTCGATGAGGACCTCATTTCACCAATGCCTATTCCCATAGTCCTTCCCTCACTTCCTACTCAAAAACCATGAATTCCACCCCCACAACTCCTAGAACCACCCAGAAGATTCAAAATTAACATGGTTCACATCAGGGAACTTGCCACACCATTACCTAAATGTCATTGCACCCAGCTCACTTCACAAGGATTTTCTCCCTCGGTAGGTTTTTTCCCGTCATGTAGTTATACCACTCATCCTACACCTCTATTTGTGAACTCCCCTCATATCAACATGATAAACATCACTACTCATGCTCAGAGAGACAAAGGAAAGGAAAAGGCAACTGGCTCACCAACCAATCCTATACCCAACATACCATCTCCACCCACACCTAAAATTACTATCCATGGCCCCACATACCCTATTTCTAATGGGGTCACACATCACATCATGCTCAAACAATTACACCAATCTCCCCTCAAAATGTCCCTATATAACCTCATCCAAACCTCATAATTTCATCGTCAAGCTCTCATGAAGGTTCTTCACTCTATTGACATTTTACCCAATGACCCTACAACTATAGCCTCCATTATCACAGCCCATCATGTAGCCTTTCTCACCAAATTGCCACCTTTATCCACACCTCACCCTACTCACCAAATAACCTCCCTTAGCTTCTCAGAGGAAGAGATCGCACCATGCCAAATGGATGACCCAGACCCAACTCTCTTCATCTTTGTTCACATTGATGATATACATGTATGATGCGTAATGATTGATGGGGGTGCTAACATTAATATCATTTCATCTCATGCATTCACTCAAATTTGCATACCTAACAATCACATGCATAAACATCCTGTCATGTTGTGTTCATTCAATGATGTTATAACCTCTACACTAGGCACCGTCATCCTCCATGTTTGCATGGGCCCCCACACTATTCTAAAGTTATTTATGTCTTGGAGGGGGAATTTTAATATAACTTGTTACTTGGCAGACCCTGGATTCATGTCATGGGTTGTGTTCCTTCCACTTTGCATCATTGTGTAAAGTTTGAGCATAAAGGACACATGTATACTATTCCAACTGATCCATCACCTTTTAAAACATGCAACATGCTTTACCAACCCAATGACATGCTCATACCCAATAAGGTGTCTACCTCCATGACCACTATTACTTCATCTACACCCCCACTTACCAGTATAGTCGCTTCCTCATAGTCACTTCCTCAACCGCACATGCCTCCTCCATTCATACTGCCACCACAACCTCCATGGCCAACCCATTAGCCTCCCAATCCATTAACTCCACCTCCACATCAACCTACGACACATCGTCTATTGTAGCTACCCACATACCAACCACTGATCCCTTAGAAGGTATTTTTCAATGCCTCACTCTGGGGGAGTATCACCTATATAGTGTCAACACATTTCTTACTCCACAAGAGTACGGAAGACTTCACCAACATTCTTGCTATGATCACTACATAGGAGAATGCCTCCTTTATGGTCCTCCTCACCTTTGTACCAGTATCACCTATGGGGGACTTGATACTACCACTTACACCCCCAAACCATCATCACAAACCTGCCCATTTTCCGTTGACTTCCAGTCTCTCACCAATCACCGTTTCACCCACACCTTCCTATATCGATGTGCATGGAAGGGTTTTGGATTTGGCTTTTACAAGCAAGGATACCATACAGTTATTCCATGTACTACCTGTAAAAATAATGACCATAGTGGTATCAGCTTTGTTGAACCACCTACTAAGCAGACCCACATTGAACTCATCGAGGACATTAGCCCTTCTCCACCCTCTTCACCTACTCCACTTTCATCACTTCCTTCACCGATGGAGTCGATGGATCCAGAATCTATCGCTCCTAATGTTTTTTTTCATAAACACCATTTCCTTGGGGCCTCTGACTTATCAACATGAGGGCAAGGCTTCTTCCTCTCTTCCCTTCTTGTACCCTGAAATGATTGATGACGATACACCTTCCATTAACATCGTTCAATGTCAGGATGATGAATATATACTTAACTACCTTGGTGCAGAAGACTCATATATTCATCAGTCGTTACCCTCTGAGATGCAAAACATGTTGAATGAATTGACTATCAAGTTTAACATTCATACTCAGGAAAACCTACACATCTTAATGATCGGCCAATCTTTAGATGTTGCTGAATAGGAAGCCATCACTTATTTTTAAAAAAATCATAACTATGTATTTTCTTGGTCTTATGCAGACATGCCCAGTATTGACCCCACCATAGTGGTCCACAATATTGTAACCATTCCTGATACCAAACCCATCAAACAACAACTAAGGAAAATGCACCCTCGCATTGCTCTTCTCCTCAAAGAAGAACTTCAATGCCTTCTTTTCGTTTCCTTCATCTTACCCATTGATTACCCTCGTTGTATTTCTAACATTTTCCCTATCACTAAAGTGGCAGGGGGACTCCACATTTACACATATTTTCATGACCTCAACCTAGCCTGCCCAAAAGATGACATTCCTCTACCTGGTATTGACCAACTGGTTGACCTTACCGCTGGTCACAAGATGCTATCACTCATGGATGGCTTCTCAGGTTATAACCAAATCTTGCTTGCCCCAGAGGATAAAAAAAAAACTACATTCATCACCCCTTGGGGGACCTTCTGCTATCGAGTCATGCCTTTTTTCTTAAAAATTTTGGTGCCACATATCAGTGGGCTATGACTTATATCTTCCATGACATCATGCATCATATATTGGAAGATTACGTGGACAATATCTTAGCAAAATCTAAATGCCACTCTAAGCATCTCACCATCCTAAAAACCATTTTTGACCACCTCATTAAATATTGTGTTCACCTTCAGCCTAAGAAGTGCATCTTCGCGGTCCTCTTAGGAAAGATCCTAGGATTTATCATTTCCCTACGTGGTATAGAAGTTGATCCTACTAAAGTCAAGGACATTCTTGAAATGCCTCCGCCTACTAACCTTAGGAAACTCTGTAGCCTGTAAGGTAAGTTGTAGCCTATTTTCCATTTCATTTCACAATTATCTGATCGGTGTCAACCATTTCATCACCTTCTTAAGAAGGATGTCTCCTTTAAATGGGATGATGATTTCAACAAATATTTTGAGGCCTTAAAAAAATACCTTCTTTAACCACCTGTGCTCATTCCACATAAATACGATCAACCTTTCTTCCTATAAATATCAGCTACCAACCACTCCTTGGGGGCCATGCTCGCTCATCACGATGAACAACATAGGGAGCAAGTGGTTTACTACATAAGTTGTACTCTTTTTGACTATGAAACCTGATACACCCATCCTAAATTTTTTTTCTTAGCCTTAGTTTTCATTGCCACAAATTTCTACCATTACCTACTCAACCACAAAACCTACGTTGTGACCTACACTGAACCCTTACACTTCATGTATGCCAAACCTTACCAAAATCAATGTGTCACATGCTGGCTTATGCTTCTGGCTGACCTCGACCTCGAATTCATTTATCAAAATTCAATCAAGGTCCAAGTTATCACTGACCAATTGGCCGACACACCTATTTCCAGGGATTAACCCTCTAATTTTGACTTTCTAGATGATTCAATTGCTACCATTTCCCTGGATAAACCCGCTTACCAAATGAAACTCTTCTTCAATGGTTCCAAGTGTCAGCATGGGGGTGGGGCTGTTTTTATCCTCATTTCTCTTGATGGTGAACCCATGCCATTGTCTTTCAAACTAGATTTTGATTGTAAAAACAATATTGCTGAATACGAAGCACTCATATTAGGTCTCCAAGCCTCCTATGCCCTAGATGTCAAATCAATCAACATCTCTGGTGATTCTCAATTGGTCATAAACCAAGTCAATGGTATATACCAATGTCATAATGAGATACTTCAAAAGTATAAACATCATGTGGACATACTTTTGACCACTTTTGACTGTTACGCCCTTCAGACCATCCCCTGTTCAACCAATAAATTTGTAGATACCATGGGCTGCTTAGCCTCTCAAATAGCCACTTCACCTGCTGACTCTAGAATCTTTGTCACTGTAAAAATAATCCAATCACCCTCCTATTTACCTCGTGAATTTTACTCTATCAGAACCGCTACCCTTGACCCGAGTGAAATTTGGTATAAACAATACTTTGACTATCTTTCTCTCTCCATCTTACCTCCTGATCTCACCCATAATGGACAACATGCCTTCCTTAAAAAGGTCTCTTGTTACATCATCATTGGAGGCCTCCTCTATAAGTGAGGCTTTGATAGTATTCTCTTACGATGCCTCACAAGTTCTGAAATTCCTTATACCATTAAGGAAGTTCATGTTGACATCTTTGGAGGTCACTTCAATGGCCTTGCTGTTGCTAAGAATATTCTCTACCTAGGCTATTACTAGCTGACCCTCAACCATGATCATTGTGACTACGTCAAATGTTGTGTAAAATTCCAACAACATGCTAACCTTCATCATACACCCAATCATGCCTTACCGGTTTCCCATGATCTTTGGCCCTTATCTCAATGGGGTTTGGATCTTGTTGGAGAGATCAACCCTCATTCTTCCCAACACCATCAATGGATCATCACCGCTACCGAATACTACATAAAATGGGTTGAATTCATACCACTCATCTCCACAAAATCCAACAAAATATGTGAGTTCATCAATCATCACATAATTTTCCATTTTGGTGTTCCTCATCATGTCATCACTTTTAATGGAAAACAATTCAAAAATAAAACATGAAAAAAACTTTTTGATGCCTTCGGGATTCAGCTAATTTTCTCATCACCTCATTACCCATAGACCAATGGCCAAGCTAAATCCACTAACAAAACCTTAAACAAAATTCTCATGAAAGTGGTTGACGATACTGGGAAGGACTGGCATATTTACATTTCTTTTTCCCTATGGGCATACCACACTAGTACTCGCACTTCCACTGCTACCACACCATTTTCTCTGGTCTATAGTACAGAGGCTGTTCTACCTCTCAAAGTCTAGATTCCCTCACTCCACATTTCTCTCCATGACATGCTTAATGCTGATGAATTTTGTCAAGACCGTTTAGCACAGCTCAAGTTATTGGACGAACGTCATCTTAACACTCTTGATCACCTTCAAGTTTACCAAAAACGTATTAAACGTGCCTACGAAAAACATGTTCTTGAACGAACCTTCCAAGTCAGTGACCTTGTCCTGAAAGAAAAACAACATGTAACCAAAGTAGAAAAAAGTAAACGGGGCAAATTTTCTCCTAATTGGCTTGGACCATACATGACTCATACTTCTGGATCAGGTGCTTATCGTTTATCTTCACTCGATGGTAAAACTGAACCTAAGGCCCTTAACACCTTGCATCTCCAACCATTCTATTGTTGAATTTTAGTCCTACATCACTTTTTTCCTCTTTCAATGCTTGTACCTTGAGCACTATCCACTTCTTATACCTCACCGATGACTAAACAAGAATCATGTGAATACTCCTCACTCATCATCTTCTCTTGAATATTTTTACCATGGTGCTGCACATAGCATGATTCTCATGGATACTTTTTGTCTACCTTTAGATGAGATCCCATGGTCGTTTCACCCTACTTTCTAAACAAGAATCTTGTTCTTCACCTTGGTATTGTCCATGACTTCAAAATCCCTCACATGGGATCTAACTCCTTGAGTCAAAATTCTAATAAAAATATGACTCCCTCAAAAGGACATCTTCCTCTCAGCAATCACTGCTATAAATAGACTACTCCCTCGAAGGACAACTATGTACAACTCTTCCAAAAAAAACAAAAGAAATTGAAGCTTCCTGCATTGATCAACTTCACAAAGACCTCAAGGAGTTAAATTCCTCATCCCATATAAACTTCCAGCATCAATCAGTCTATCTCAAATATTAGTCAACATAGATAGCCTTTTAGTCATGGACTTGTCCATTGTGATCTTATATCTCTTTCCCAAAGAGCATGCTACCTCATACAATATCGAAATTAACCACCTTTCACCCCTCTCACCATTTGTACTCCCATTTTCTACTACCTCAAGGGACCTCTTGGAAACCATGACATTTGGTGATCATGTGACTAATTTTCACCCTTACAACAATCAATCATGTAATGTATTTAGGGGCTTATGATGTTCATCACCTCCTCTAAGGTATGACCTACTCGGTATGATCCTAACTAATCATGCAGCTTTCTTGTCCCCTCTTAACTTTTAACCATATTTATTACATGTTGATTACCTTATATAGGACTTGTTCCTCGACACGTACCTTTGGGGTAATATTCTTCTTCTACCTCCATCGACATCATCTATACCAATTTCCCAAAACTTATACCTATACCTCCTCATATTCTTCCCTAGGTTATGGGAGAACTACATTGGCTTGAGGTCCCTTTTTTCTAGGACTATGTAAGCAACACTCTGAGGGCATGGGGCCCTTGGAGGTTAGCTCAACCACTCTCTACCCTAAAAAATTCATCTTTCATCTTCCTAAAATTGCATTCTACCCCATTTAGTTTCCTTTTTATGTCAAAAATTAGAAATTAAACCAAACATACCACACGTTGCTTAACATTTTTTATCATCATCACACCATATATTTACTATGACTAACATTTCTCCACTATCATCATACATGTATTCGAAAGCATCTTAAACATGACCCATATCATCATTCATTGCATAAATTAATTAATCACAATTTCAACCCATTTAGACTCGATCCATGCCTAGACCACAAACCTAACTCAACCATGCCTGAACCAACCTAACTCAACCATGCCTAAAAAAACCTAACTCAACCATGCCTAAACCAACCCGACTCAACCATGCCTATGACCTGACTTGATCTATGCCTAGACCACAAACCTAACTCAGCCATGCCTAAACCAACATAACTCGATCCATGCCTAAGACCTGACTCAATTCATGCCTAACCAACCTGACTCCATCACGCCTCACTCAACTAGTTTCCATCCATATCACGACAAAAAAAATTAAAATTCTCATAAAACACCAACAAATCAAGAATCCCATCCATCTCATCATATAAACAAATATGTGGGTCTCAATACAATATACACGGATATCCAATCATGTCAATCTAAAAAAAAATCGTCGGCATGCAAGCCAATACTCAATAACAAAAATCATCGACACGCAGGCCGATATCATATACAATAAAACAATACAAAATATCTTCGGCACGAAGGCCGATATATGCTCAATAATATAAAACTCTCATACATCCTCATTCTCATCAGCACTCAGGCTGGTATATATCAAAAATAAAAAAACTATGTCATAATGAGGAGCCATATATCTGATATCTCAGTGGACATCCTCCATATCTGTATCACTTGTCCCCTTTGCCTCCTCGGCCCCTGTCTGGTGACCTACTAACATCTCCTTACCCATCATAGGTGGTGATTGGGTCCCTACTGGTGCACCAATCAGAACTAGCTTCTTGGAATTGGTGGCCTCACCCTGACCATGTCTTGGGGCTCGCTGACCCCCTCTGATCTCCATGCTATGGGTGCATGATCTGGTCCTCTCGCTAAAGGCCTTGTATGCCCTCTACTTGGCATATGATAAAAAATCTATCTCAGCTTTTCCTGGTAGTACATGCCCTCCTCCCTTGCCTTCTACAGCCTGGATATGGGAATTGTCTACGGTGGCCCCATCAGCCTCTGACCCTATACTTGTCCTATGGGACCCTATCCCACCTCTGTCTGTGAACTGGGACCCTATCCCAGTGCCTGTGGTGGTGCCATCGGCCCCTGCCTCTATCACCTATGCCTGTAGGGCAGCCACCCGACCATCATCCCCATCTCCATCTCCATCCCCACCTTGAGCCATCTAGTCCTAAAGATTGGCGACCTGTACATGTAACTTGGCCACCTCAGCCTCTGAGCTAGCAAGCTGTGCCTGCACCATACCCAACTGGGTAATCAGAGTCACCACATGCCCCTGTAGGGCATCCCTCTACACCGTGATGGTGGCTAAGTCTGGTTGTCCCAGCCTGGGTGATACTTCTTGTAAATGAGCCTCCTAACAATGTTTGTATCTATCTATAAGCCCAACATCATCAATCCTATGGTCTACCACCTACTCCTCCTTCCCTATGGGCATAGTCGACTATGGTAGAGGCAATGGCCTCTCCACGTCATTTCTCTTGTATTGCAGGAAGGGTGGAGGTATGTCCTGTGGCAGTCTGAACTGTCATCTAACCCTATCCACTGGGATCATCTCATGATCCTTGGCACAGCTCCCCACTATCCATCTAGCTCCTCATGCACCCTCCTGAAAGACAGATAACCCACATACAACCTGCATATGATGTCCACTCCAGAAAAACCTTCCAATAAATGCTAGTAATAGGCCACATCATGTGTGGGCATGTCTAATCACCTCTCTCCAATCATAGGTACCCATCGCCTATACCCCACCCGCACCAATCTCGGTGGAAATGCATCTACTTGGGGCATCCCTACTAGTCACACACAAACTATGTGCTCATAGGCCCAACAATGTAGTAAAAATGTGCAGCATAGGCTGAACCTACACAGATGCCCATATTCCCACAACTCTTTGTATAGCTACACCAAGAATGCTAGTGTCCAAGAAAAGCAGGTCTGATCTATCATCATGTCATGTAATACCCCCATCAATGAGTGGGGAAATCTCCCTCCCTTTGCATCAGGCAGTGAAAAACAACACACTGCCTCCATCAATAAAATAATGAGCCTCATCTCCTCTAGATGGGCTATGTACATCCCTCCATAGCTTAGATTAGCACTATAGAATGTCATGTCTGCTAGTTCCTCTCCAAAAATGGTTAGCATCAACTCCTCTGAGGCCTTGGAGGAGATCAAATACACCTACGTACCCAGTATTGGTAACCACAGGATCCTGAACACGTCCTCTAGGGTGAAAATCATCTCACCCATCGGTAGGTGGAATGTGTTGGTAGGTGAATCCCATCTATCAATGAGAGCAACCATCAGACTCGGCTACCAGACCGCATGCCGATAGTGTCGGACCCCACTCGAGCCCACCTCCTCTACATGCTTCCACTCCTCAACTGTTGCCACACCCCACACTCTCAAGAGTAGGGGTGGCACCCTGTCTCTCATCCGTAGCTGATCTCTCCCCTGCATCCAATAAAAACAAAAAATTAAACCACATTCACCATACCCATACTCATCCACTATCATTTCCCCAAATCCTTTTTTCCCCCACCTACTCTAGGTTTTTCACTTAGATTCCTTATTCTACCCTTCCCTACCTCACCCACTCAACTTAAGACCCTTTCAACCCCTTGTTCTCCAAAACCTGACCGGTATCAGTTATCTCTAACTGACCCCAATCATCCCTACACTGGTATCAGTCACCTATTTCGTGACCGATCCCGGTTTGACCCTATCGATGCCAACTAAACCCAACCAACGTTGGTCACTGTCGCAGCCAAAAGTTGTGATCCCCAAAACCCTCCCCTCTCCAAAAATTCCCTGTCCTACCTCTTCTACCCACCCATCCTCACCTATACCTCTCCTTAACCACCTCCCACCCCCTATTCTCCTATTTTACTCTTTCCCCATTCCTATTTTACCCACGTTATCCTCCCACATTTCAAATTTCATTTCCCCCCAAAACAAAAAAATAAAAAAACAAAAATCCCAATTTGTCAAAACCCACTTTACCAACTACCCTACCTCATAACAACACAAGCATTTGATACTTACCTTATCATGATGCCTTCGCCATGGTGGCACAACTGTCCATTCCACCGATGGCCCACCCGATCCCTCCCTAGCTTCTGCCATCACTAAATCACTACCCATGCCTCCAACCAATCAAAGTGCACAATCTGATCCCATGGACCCGTCTCTCAACTACCAATCACCCACTATTCAGCTTGCCAACTCAACTCTCCATTTTGTATGGAAACTTTTCCCTTTTCTCTCTCTCTCTCTCTCTCTTGTGTTGTTTTCCCAATTTGCAAGAAGACAAATGAATAACAAAAAATGTGGATTTTTTGTTTTTATAATAAACCCGACCTAACCGATGTTGGTTTTACCTTCACCAACATCAGTCACATGCCCTACCTTACTATGATTGATTACCCTATACTGGCATCGGTCCCCCTATTACACATTTCCCCTAATTTTGCCCTATTCCCCTTACCCTTGGCCAGTTTTTCCACACCCAACCTTTACCCTGACCCTTCACCTCACGCTCTTGGCATCAAAATTTATTACCTACCCATGTCCTCAGTTGGGGACTCATTATTTTACCCATACCTTGGCCCTACCCATGTCGTGACCTAGATTATTAGACTGGACCACTGCTAGTGACCTTTGACCTCATGTGTTCGCTATACCTTACGGAAATGTTATCTGTGTTTATTTACCTAATGAATTCACCTTGCCTCTTGCCATGACCATTTATCCTGACCCTACCTTTGGTGTACTAGATCACACCTCAATGTTCATGCACCTGACCTAGTTCATGTTTTCCTAACCATATCCTATACCTTAGATACTGGACTCACTTCAACCTTGTTTGGATAAACCTATCGACCTTAGCCAATGTAGAGTTTTCCTACTCTTCAACCTGGTACAGTACTACAACTTATACGTGTGTGTGCATTTAACTGTTACTACCTTTGACCCTAACCAATTACCTAGATTACCCGAGTCGACATCTACTCTTTTTATCTACTCTTTCTATCTTGCTGTTATAAATAGACTTCTCCCTCAAAGAAAATCTATACCGAGCTAGCCATACTATACATAGTCTATCATAATAAAAAGACTATTCTAGAAAATAATAAAATAAAATATTTAGAAGCTTCCCGCATTGATCAGCTTCACGAAGACATCAAGGAGAAAATCCACTATCCCACATAGACTTCCCACATCAATTGTTCTATCAAAACAAAAATAAAAGCAAAAGCAAAAATAAAAATATTTAAATTTTTCGTCATGGACTTGCCTATTTGGATCTTGGGTCTCTTGAAAAATAGGCATGTTATCTCACACTAGGTTACGCTAAAATCAACATGCTTTCACCTCATTGCCTTTTTTACCCTAATTTTTTTCCCTCTCAAGGGACGTGTCGTAAATGCGACATTTTGTGATCATGTGATTTTCTTCACCCTTTAAATAGTCAATCAATCAATGCCTTTAGGGTCTTATGTTCATAAGCCCATCTTTGGTAAATTACACTTGTTATGGTTCTTGCCAATTAGGCAGCTCTTTTAGTCATCTCTTACCCTTCCCCTTCTTCATTACTTATTGATTCTCCTATGTAGGACTAGACCTTTGACACCTACATTTTAATAATTCCTCTTTCACTAACATCACCATGCCTAACTGACCTAAACTCAACCATGCCTAACTAAACTCAATCATGCCTAAATTGACCTAAACTCAACCATGCCTAACTAACTTGGACTCAATCATGCCTAAAACCTACCAATCCATCCCTCTACCTCATCATATTATTTTCTAACTTACAAGAAAACTATATTGGCCCAAGACCTCTTTTCACCAGGGCTATGTAGGAAACACTCCAAGGGCATGGGGCCCTTGGAGGTTAGCTCAGCCACTCTTTACCCTAACCCATTCCCCCCCTTTTTTTATGCACGCGTCACCTTAGTTTTCCATTTTATAGACAACTAGGAAATTACACACTCAAAAAACATACATACCTACCATTTTATCACATCATCCAAACATCCAATCAATCATTTCATATTTCTATGACATCAAATATTTGGAAATTTACACCACAACATCCATATACATCATCATTTATTTTCCATACTACCAATAACTTGGAAACTAAATCAAACCCAAAAACATGACCAAATCATGCCTAACTCACCTAGACTCCACCATGCCTATACTTGAATCCATCATCCCTAATTCACCTAGTTTCCATCAATACACAATAATAATGGAAATTAAAATAAGTACATCATCCATCCAATAAATATCATCAACAATATAAATGGAAAAGTATATGTACCAATACACATATACATAGATACAAATACATACAAGTATCTCAAATCACTCAGATACAACCTCACTATCTTTGGCACACAGGCCAATATATATATATATATATATAAACTCTCATGTACATCCTCACTATCTTTGGCATGCAGAACGCTATATTTATCAAAACCTCAAAATCAATAATTATACCAACTAATCATCACCCCACCTCATATCCTCTGAGCCAATCTAATCTGTCTCCTCCTCTGAACCTGTCTTTTGCTCTGCCATCATCTTTCCACCCTCCATGGGTCTTGGTATAATCTCTACCTAGCCCTCAGCTAGTCATGGCTATGTGAACTAGTAGCCTCATCATGACCCTGTCTCTAGGATCGTTGACCCGTTGTGCTCTCTAAACTATGAGTGCAGATGTCATCTTATCACTCGCTACCTGCTGGGATATGTAATCAACATATGAGGGAATATCTATCCTACTAGTTTTCAGGGGATGTTGATAATAATGTGCCTCATTCAGGGAATCCATGAAGCTGACCATAGTCGCCATCTAAGGTGGTTACATATGTCTCAATGCAACATATGTTCCATGTCCTTCTAATATTGGTCTCAATCCCTATATCTAGGATCCCTATCCTCCTCCTTGTACTGTGGGATCATATAGTGTCACTACTACCTATAGTATGGAACCCTATCCCTGGGCCTATGGAGGTACATGTGCTACAAGATGGGCCTGTAAGGCCACTACGTGTTCCTGTGAAGAGGCGCACTAGCCCTCTAAACTAGCCACATGTGCTGGTAATGTGGCCACCTATACTCCATCACCACTACCACCCTGTGTGGGCACTTGTACCTGTGCCAAATGGGATTGTAAGGCCATCACCTAAGCCTATAGGGTGGGCACCTATGCATGGGATCTTATCAATTGAACTTGAAAACCTGTGATCTATTTATATACAATGACCACTTGCCCCTGTAATGTATCTCTCTTAACTATGACCATAGCAAGATCTGGCTCCCCTAGCATCTATGGTGTTACTCATTGTTGTGGAGCCCATCACTTCCTATATTCATCAGTGACTCCAAAATCATCTATCCACTACCTACTCCTCCTACCATGTTGACACACTCACTCGTGGTGGAGACATGGGTCTCTCCATGCCATATCTCCGGTACTGTGGGAAAGGTGGAGGTACATCTTATGGCAGCCCAAATTTTCATCTAACCATGTCTATGGGTATCATTTCATGCTCACTAGCATGCCACCCCTATATCCACCTCAGTAGCTAAAGCTCCTCTAACTCCTCCATCATGCCCCTGTACAAGGGATAGCCAGTATATGGCCTCCATACAATATCAAATCCATAAATCCCCTTCAGTAACTTCCTGTAGTAGGTAACATCATGCGTGGCTCTCCCCACCCTCGGTCGATGACCAACTAGTACCCAACATTTATATCCAACTCAGAGCCGGACACCCCCAAACCAATCCTATCGTGGAAGACCGACTAGGTGCAAACAAAAAATGTACTCTTATGCCAAACAATGAAGTAAAAATGTGTAACACATCCCAAACCTCTGCAATCTCCCATAGACCCATAACTCTCTGATGTAGCCTAGAATTTACCAAGAATAACCCAAGCACACTGGCACATCATTCAACCTAGATTGAGCGTTCACCCAAAGCGTGCAAAGGTACTAGGCCCCTCCTTAGATTTTCTTATGCAGGATGTGAACATGATGAACATTTAATGCATTCAGATCCATAAAAAATATAAACTTGCCACAGAGCATATTCTAGATCTAGATCTTAAAAATCATGAATCAAATGATTAACATAATGAAATTATCCATGCAATAACTAGTTATAGTCATGTTTAACACCATTATTCATCCAATACACTCCACTATATTAAATGTGGTAAATACACATAAGATTATTACAATAATTAGAATCATAGCTCATGCACACATCAGTTCTAGTAGCATAACTATATATTAGCTCACTACTACTAAACTAAATAGCTTACTATATATTTATAGGGGTGGGGAATTTACCTTCACCACTTACATAATTCCCAAAATAGGTCACAAGCTGAAAATAACCATGCACCTTTACCATAATAGACACACATGCAAGTGCGCTAATAATAGATCTTTTCTAGTTAACTGACAGTGGTAATTCTATTATTAACTCAAACTCATACAAAGCGCTTAGTAGACACTCTTCCAAAAATAGAATTTTCATGCCACGTAAGTTTCCATCTGGTTTTGTACCCTGCTGGTATCCATATTTAATCTCCTTCAAACCTTGAACAACATCATGAACCTGCACAAGACACTCAAGGATAGATAGATGTTTTATATGTCATTTTTTGCTGGGGATCACACCTATCTACCTTTTTGCATTCAAGAATTGAGGGAGTGGATAACACCTTCATAAGGGTTTTGATCTAACCCTCACCATTTTAGGTTGTGCCTATAAACCAAGGTAAGAGAACCTATATTGTAGCCCCTATATGGTAAGGAGATGAAGATATCCTTGTGTTTTGCATATGATGTAGAGGAGGCTTTGTAAAAACATGATCAAATATCCATTATCCAAACTCAAAGGAGTTTTCACTAATAAATGATGGAAATGTTCTCAAGACAAAGCTAGAGATGCTAAAGACATAATAAAACCCTAATCAACTTTGTGCATTTTTGTGAAAGGATTGAATTCTTTTGTGGACACACAATGCAGATGTAGGGGTATTGTAGGTAGGATGAGTTAGTTTAAAGTTAAATTCTGATGAGAGATATTGGGACAAGAGTAGTTAGGAGTCATCACCTTCTTTCGGAAACCTTGCAAAAGAATTACAACACCTAAACAACAGAGATATTTCAATGAATTTGAAGTGCTCTTTCAACCAGGATGTGTGCACATATGGATGCCTAAATCTACACCATTCCATACAAACTTTGATAGCCTACCACAAAGGCTTGAAGCAAAATATCAATAAAGCATTCATAACCCCTTGTTAGATCATGTCCTAAGGTACACCCAAAGGTTTACAAACACCCTCAATTTACAAGGAAGGTAAGATGAATTTAAATCTGTTTATCTCCACTCAAATGAATGGTCTTCTAAATGTAAGATGGCATATGCATTCAAACCCTCTACAAGAAATGAGACCATGCATGACCAATAAAGATCCCAAACACTTAATTGCAACATGAGCATGAAACACAAATTGAAAACATACTGAAATACAAGTGCATACAAGCTTTACCAAGAGATAAAACCAGTTAATCCAATAATTTGATCAAATATATCAGCAAGGGAATGTTATTTAGACAATCTCAAATCTTTTTGATGGCTTTACAGCTGAGACCAACTCAACATGATGAACACTTGATGCAAACTAGAATAAAAATGGCTCTCAGGTGGCTTCTCAAAAAGGAAATGGACTTCTTCCAGTTTTCCCTATGAAAATTCTTCTCTCGTTCTCCAAAATTCTCAACAGACCTACAAAAATGCTTCCAAACTACATCATATACCCTATGCCAACTTGGATCCTTACATTCTAAGCAAAGAATATGCCAAAGGGATAAAATTTGTTACAAAACCCTATCCATTTGATGAAAAATGATATAAAACTATGAAACAGCTCGCCAAATGCTAGAGATGCACAAATATTTTAAAATATTGTATGAACTCAGATCCTTATCCATCCCAGGGTCACATTTTTGGCATTCCACCATGCCAGCATGTATTTGCAATCATTTTTCACCCTTTTCGCTCAACATTTTTAACTCTGCAACTTTTCACTTTTTACCTTTCACTTGTTTTTCACGGGCTGAGAAAAATATCTCATGAAAAACACTATAAGGCACTGAATCAGCTCAAATAAATTATGCCATTATGTTCAGAAGGCCAAAGGGATGCAGATTCATATAAAATTTCATGTGTTTTCATGCAAAAATGACTATTCCACACTTCTTGGAGCTCCAATGGCACCCAAAAAATGAAAATGCACAACTTCCGTTGATTAAAATCAACTTTAAATGTCATCCTTCCATGTGGCAGATGATACCTTCAATATTCTTCCTCTTTTTCTTTAGATGGGGTGGGACACATGTCCAAATACCATTAGAACGAGCCTCCAACTTTAAAAAATGCATTTTGAACCTTTTCTACCCTTGGGAAAATTTTGAAAATTTTCCCCGCAAGCCCCTGGACGTGCCACGTGTCCTTCTGTGGGCCTTCACCAAAACTGCGGGCCAATTTAACACATTTCACCACTTTTTTGAGAAAAGGAAAATTTTCTCAACATGCCCCGCGCCCCCAAATACCCGCTGTTTCTCTGCCACATGTCGATCTCCCATTGGAGGCAGAGCCGACTCATCAAATTTACCTTCAAACCTCCGCAAGCATCAAAATTCCATGTGGGCCCAACCTCTATCTTTTGACATTTGAAAAATTCCACGTGTCACTTGTGGATTAGTTACAGTGAAAAACCTCCAATATTTTCCACGGGTTCATTGCTTCCTTTGAAATTTTTTGCCAAAATTGGAACATTTTCCATCTTTCCTCCGTGCTCTGAATTTCCATCAAATTTTTCACACGTATCCATTTTTTATTTGGCGAGGGCCTATTCTTCATTTTTTACCTTGTAAACATAGAGGCAAAAATTTGCAAACTTCTCCTTCAGCCCCATCGTCCATTTTGCCTCTTGGACACCTGTCCATCCCTTATTTGCTGCGGGCCTTCGGGCAAACATTTAATTTTAGCATTTTGAAATTAAAACCTCAAAGTCTTTAGAACTTCTGCCCCTCCATTTCATCTCTATGCATATGTGTCACACTGTGATTAATGCGGAGATCTAGCTCAAAATGTTACTTTGAAATTTTGCCTCCAAAGGTAAAAATCCAAAAAAAACACGCATCACCCCACGTTTCCTTTGCTCCCACGGACACATGTCACCCTTTTGTTGGGCGTGGGCCCTCGGATCCAAAATTTCCATGATGTTTTGAGCCCAAAAAAATTTAATTTTTTTAAAATCCATTGTCGCCCATTTGATCCTCCCATGCCACATGTTGCCCTTTCATTGGGCATGGGCCTTCGGGTCAAAATTTAACATTGAGAACTTTTTCCAAAATGAAGAAAAAGTTTTAAGTTACCCCCCACCACCGGCCTGACCATTCTTTACCACATGTCTTCTTCCCATTGGGCACGACCGTGTGGGCCAAATTTTTCCCCTGACACCCTGAGCCAAAAGACATCAAAATTTTTCCAAGTCCTTCGCCATCCGCCTGGCCCTCCTGGACACGTGTCATCATGCCATTTACTGCGGGCCTTCGGGCATAAATTTGATTTAGAGAAATTTGCAAAAAATGAAGGCAAAATTTTTAAGTGACCTCTACCACTCATTGCTCCATCTGTCCAATCAAATCATACCATGTAGGCACACTAGGCAAATGTGGGGCCACGGAGAAAATTCTCCCTTTGCCAAAAATTAAAAATTTGACAAGTTATAACATTTTTTCTTACTGCACCCGGCCAATGAGAGCCTGCCATGTCAGCATAGAGTTTACAATGATAAATTTGACGGCTCGAGAGCATGTCAAAAATGTGAAAAATTTAGGGAATGCCCTAGAAACAAAATTTTTTGACAAGGAAGGCAAAAATTTTCATTTTAAACCAACTGAATCATCTCTTGACATCATTTGTGACCTTGGGATTGGGGAGACACTTGCACGAATTCACGATTGTATCAATTTCAAGTTCTTTCACGATTGGCAAAGGAGAAAATGGTACAACCCATGAAAATGAATAAAATAGAGAACAAATGGGGGTGGAACTTGGATTTTACTTCAATTTAGGGCAGAATAACAACAATGAGGGAATTTGAAAGCATTCAACTGAAAAAAATGAGTTGCAAATCACCAGCTTGAGCCAATAAAATGTTTTTGAGTGAAAGTGAAGCATGGAAAATCAGAGCAAAGTGTGCAAACCCAGAAATTACACCAACATTGGCTCTTTCCTAGGGATGGGCACTCCCAGTGAGTGCCATACGAATAAGACATAGACCAAGTTCCAAAAATCCATTGGCCAAGGAGTCAAAACATGCAGAGCAGCCCTAAAAACAAAAATTTTCACCAAAAACAAACCGAGAAAGCCACACCAACAATGGTTTCTAAGGAAAAAAGGGAAAAGCACAAGCCAACAATAGCGAGAACAAGGAAAAGACAAAACAAAAACAAGGGCTATACAAAATGTAAAACTTGTGCATACCTCCCATGGGGATTTAATCCAAGAAATGTTTTAAATGTCTGCCATTAACAAGAAGCTCCAGCAAATCCCCATCCAAATCCTTGAGAAAAAATGTATTTTCTCCAATCCTAATATCAATGGCATAAGGGCCCATCCATAAAGCATCAAACTTGCCATGCTTACCCTTGTCTTCATGCCTACTATCCCACAGGAGAATCAGATCTCCAACACTGAAATCTCTAGGGGTGACCTTATTATCAAACAAATTCTTCAATTTCTCCCTAAACCTGACATGCCTTTGATGAGAATCTCTCCTTTCTTCATCCAACTCAATGATCTGATTGATTCTTGATTCATATGGGCCATGCTCTTGATCTTCCAACTATTGGGAAAACTGAAAAGTGGATAATTACAGGTGTAATGGCAACAAAGCCTGAGTTCCATACACCAGTTCAAATGGACTTTTACTAGTTGCTCGTTTTGGAGTTATCCTATCAGCCCAAACTACAAATTTCAACTATTCTCCCCACTTCTTCTTGTTGATTTCCAAAGTTCTTCTAATGATCTTGAGCAAGTTTTTGTTACTTGATTCATCTTGCCCATTCCCTTGTGGGTTGTAGTTTGAAGAATAGGTCATATTTATCCCATATTCATTACACATTGCCATCAAAGGCTTAGCTCTAAAACACATAGCATTATCAGACACAATCTTAACTAGAACCCCAAATTTGTATATGATATGATTCAGCAAGAAATCCATTACCACTTGGTGTGTTTCCTTTCTAGATGGAATTGCCTCAACCCATTTTGTAAAATAATTAGTTGCTACAAGGATCCATTTGTAACTAGCACTAAAAGGATCTGAAATCTCACCAATAAAATCCATTCCCCATTGTTTGAAAGGAGCTTCAACTGATACAGGCTGCAAAGGAAGGGAGCTTGAAGCTCTTAATCTTCCTGAAAAACGTTGGCAACTATCACACCTTCTAACCAGCCGGTTTGCATCTTTGAAAAGAGTTGGCCACCAATAACAATCTCTTAAAATATTATGTGTTGTCACTCTCCCAGCAAAATGTCCTCCACAAACTCCCCCATGGAAATCAGCAATCAACTTGGGAGCTTCATCTTCAGTTATGCATTTCAAGAGGACACCTTCAGGGTTCTTCCAAGCCAGCCCAAGGTCTGTTATGACATATTTTTGAGAAACCAACTTGAGGGTTCTTTTCTGACTTTTATTTAAGTAACTGGGACAACATAAGTGCTTGAGGTAATAGACCACATTTTTGTACCACTCAGAAATAATCAATTTGTCAAGGAGATCTGCCCTTTCTTTCCCTAGCTAATTCACTTCTACATTCTAGAAATTACTCTCAGTCATGAGTTTGACAAGACCTAAACCTCTTACCAGCTTTGTTGTTTGGATATCCATATCATACTCTTGTAATTTTTTAAGCCATCTACATCTCTTTCTTGATATCTCCATGTCAGATAAGATGTTTTTAACCATGGTGTGGGGAACATAAGCAACAACCTTTGAACTCGAAATGTAGGACCTGAAAATCTTTGTTGCTTTTACTAATGCAAATGATTGTTTCTCCATAATTGTGTACCTCTATTCATCTGCTTGTAAAGCATTTCTAAAGAAAGCAATAGGCCTCTCAGCTCCATTTTCATCCTTTTGTAACAAAAATGAAGAAATAGTAAATTCAGATGCAAAAGAGAAGATTTGGAAAGGCATCTTATAGTTTGGAGCTGCCAAAACAGGTGCATGTTTGAGTGCATCCTTTATTCCTTCAAAAGCTTGGATGGAAGCCTTTTCCCACTTAATAACTTGATCCTTTCTTAGCATGCTTGTGATTGGAAGAGTCAACTCAGCAAAATTTGAGACAAACCTTCTAATGAAATTGATTTGGCCAAAGAAAGATTGAATACCCTTCTTGGTTCTTGGAATAGGCACCTTGCTGATTGCTTCCACTCTCTCAGGGTCTATCATAACACCTTCTTTAGATACAATATGTCCCATCAACTTGGCCTTTTGCATGCCAAAATGAAACTTCTTTGGATTAAGTGAAATTCCATACTCCCTATATCTGATCAGTATCTTCTCTAGGTGTTGCAGATGGTCTGCTCACTGTCTTGAAAAAATAGTCACATCATCTTGATTAACTGCAATAAATTCATTGATATAACCAAAAAAAGCAACATCCATTTCCCTTTGAAAATTAGCACCAACATTCATCAATCCAAAAGGCATCCTTACAAAAACATAAGTCCCCCAAGGAGTAGTGAAGGTTATCTTAAGTCTTTCTGATTCTTTGACAACTACTTGATTGTATCCGGAGAAACCATCCAAAGTAGAAAGCATCTCTGACCTTGTCACAAGCTACAACATATTCTCCATGTTTGGCAAAGGATAGTTGTCCTTCATAGATGCTTTGTTTAGATTCCTAAAATCCACACAAAGTCTGATATCTCCGTTCTTCTTTCTAACTGGCATAAGGTTGGCAACCCAAGAAGAGTATCTAGTGGGCTGAATGATGCCACCATCTCTCAATTTATTTAACTCTTCTTGCATTTTCATGGAAATTAGTTGGTTAATAGGCCTTTGTTTTTTTCTAAACGGCTTAGTCTTGGCCTCAAGGGGAATCCCATGCTGAAATAAATCTTCTCTATATGCCTTCAGCTTTGATTAAGACCAAGCAAGGCAGTCTTGATATTTCTTTAAAAGCTGGGCATAGGACTATTTTTCTTCTTTACTGAGATGACTGCCCAACTAGATCTTCCTTGGTTTTTCTTTAGTTCCCAAGTTATGCTCTTCCACATCCCTTGAAGCAAACATCTTTCTATTAATGATGTAATCAACATTGCTAAAATTGGATTCAAGTGCAAAAAGACCTTTGGGAATGGTATTTGTCTTCAATTGTATAATATCCTTGTCAAAAAAAGTTTCTCTACCTTCATTCATGCAAACCATTGGTTCCTAGTCAATATTCTGACCATAAAACTCTCCTTGGCATTGTAATAATCTCAACACTTGTGCATCATCATCAAAAATCTGCCAATGTTTCACATTATCTGAGATAGCTGGCCTTGTTAGAACTTCAACATCATATTCACAAAAAGGTGAAACGGTGTAATTATCAAATTTAGAACCAAGGAGAACTAGCTTATCAGCAACAACATTAAGACTTCTATCATGGTAAACAATGTTAAAAAAATCAAACATTTCAATCAAGTCCTAAACAACATGCTTATATTGTCTCATACGCTGATTTTTTGTAGCATACAACTTTCTTACTTGCTTGACAACTAGCTTTGAATATCCTTTGGCAACAATATCCTTTACTCCATAATTCCATGCAATCCTTAATCCCAATAATAATGCCTCATACTCAGCAATGTTGTTAGTACATTCAAAATTGAGCTTGAAGGAAAAAGGAAACTCTTCTAAACTAGGGGAAACCAACACTAAACGAGCACCATTTCCAACTTTGGAGCAAGCTACATCAAATAGTAATGTCCATGGAGATCCTACCATACTAAGGCACTCTGATTTGTCCATCTTATTCTCTTTTCCATCAGCAAAACCAATGAAATTGTCAATATCTACATCAGCAAACAACACTTCATAAGAAGCATTGTCGGGATCTTCAATCAAGTGTAACATCTTCTTTTCACCATAGAGTTTGACAAGGATGCTCTCAATGGGAATGGTGTCATAGGACATGTCCATTTGAACACTACCACCAAAACTTGTGGCCCACTTTCTTGAGAAAAGCATACCCCATTTGGCAGGGAAGTCAATAATTACAACATCAAGTTTTAAATTCTTACCTGGATAGGCTACAAGTTGTACTACTAAACCCTTCACACATCCAAAAACTAGAACTTCCCTTGAATCCATGGCTGTACACTTTCCATATGCTGTTTTCACCTTGATATCCAACTCATTCATAACTTCTAGAGGCATAACATTACATGATGTACCAGAATCAGACATGCAATTGTGAAGCAACCTACCTTTTATGAGAAAAGTTGTGAAGAATGGATCAACATTCAATTGGGAATCAACCAAGGATGTCCCCAAATATACTTCAGGTGCCTCTCCAAGATCTTCCATTGGTGGTGATGTTTCAGGGTCAGCAACACTTTGAAGAGGACTCTCAACAACATTTACATTTTTGCTTGGTATACTCTTTTCTTCTTTCAATCCCAAGTATTCAAAAGCTCTTTTCTTATGCTTAGGTATTCTAAGAAACTCAATGATGGGAACACTCACTTTAATTTGGCTCAATACCTAGGTTATATCATATGGAACATTCTTTGGAAAAACAGCATTGGAAGGGAAACAAAAAGGTTCATCATATGGAGAAGTATTCTTGGCAGCTTGGGCATGGAGAGGATTGATATTTTTGCATAGGACAGCAGGGTTCTTAGCAATTTTTTCCCTTATAGGATATCTTTGGGAATGCTTGTGAGAAAGGGTGTCTTTGGATTGGCTTGAGGACCAGCTCCTCTAACAACTTTACTTCTAGTATTGTACTCCTTTTCTTGACCAACCACAACATTCATTAACAATTGTCTATCTTCCTCCGAAGGAATACCACCATCATACTTCTTGATCATTAAATCCCTTTATTAGGAATTTCAAAGGCATGAACTACATCTACATCATGAGTTTGAGGAAGAGAGAGAAATGGTACCCTCTTTATGCAATCCCAAAAGGTTGCAGCAGTCCTTGCACTTATCACATCTATTGATGTTGTTGCTTGTTGTGAGCCTGAAGAGCTGCCCATCATACAAATTTCATCATCCATTTCATTCTCATTATCATCATCTATATCTTTCTGGTCCATTTCACATGGTGGATGAGGAAGAAAACATCTGTCACACCAATCCATATCAGCAAATTCTTAAACAACAACAACTCTTGCAGTTAGAGGGTCAGGCACCACTCTATTTTCATGTGCTTGGGGTTGTATATTTGCAGATCTAATAAGCCCTTTACCTCTATCATCTTGTCTTTGATCACCCCTAGGATGATTGCCAAATCTATCATGGTTTTGAATTCTTTTATGTCCTTGTGAACTTTTCCCAATTCCTTTCTCAGCCTGGGCTAATTTGTAGGAAATTTCTTTGACAGCCCCTGCCAAAGTCTTGACAACATCCTCCAAATCAGCACCCTTTCTATTTTGAGGCTTCTCATGGGTTTATCATCTTCACACCATCCCTCTTAAGTGGTTTACCAAAAGCTTTAATATTATTTTCAATTTGAAGTGCCATGGTGAAAGCTTGCCTCAAGTTTGTAGGATTTTTTTCTCTCAAGTAATAGGCTGCCTTTTAATCAAATGCATCTGTATATTTGATCAAGCAAGATTCATCACAAGGCCTCAAAATTATAGGCAGCCTTCTCAATGTCTTATTAAACCTTGTATTGAAATCATGAATGGTCTCATTCGGGTTCTTATTGATGTTCTCAAACTCAAATAGAAGGAACCTTGGATCTGTTTTGTATCCATATTGTAATCTAAATGCATTACTCATCTCAGTCCATGAATCAATAGATTTATCAGGAAAACCTTTATACCAATCTCTTGCATCTTCCTCAAGTGTATGGATAAAAAACTTGATACACACATCCTAAAATTCTATTTCAAAGTCCTCCATCGTGTTAAAAAAGAGTTTGAGATGTTGATCTCCAGTTATGGCATTGTTACCTTGGAATTTTGGTAAGCTATTTCTAACATCCTAGGGGACAGCATTTGGATAACCATCCATTCCTCAAAATTTATAGGACCAAAGGTGTTTACAAAAAATGGAGGTCTAGGTTGAGCCATATTGTTTGGTGGGGGTGATCTTGGAGGTGAAACAAGATGATTAGGAGTAATAATGGGTCTAATTGGAATAGATGAATGATCTTTAAAATGACAACCCCCCAAAGGATCTCTCTCTTGATAGACTTTAGCAAACTTAGAAACCACAGGAGCAGATTTAGCAGCAAGTTTTTTAAATACACAAGAAGGTCCCTCACCTGATGGAGAATGAAAATCAGCAAGAAGATTGCCTGAATTAGATCTACTTGAAGATGAATTATAATCTTCAATGACAGGCTGTTCTCCTTCAAATTTAACTATGGGGATTCCTTTCCTGGCAACCAAATCACCAACCACTTTTCACACTCTTCTTCCTTCTAGTTCTGAGATTCTTGATTCAGTGAAAAACTTCTTAGAAGAGTCCTTGATGAAGAGGGATCTCCTTCCCTCCAATTTGACAGATTTAAACAACAAGTTTCAAATGATAAACATGTGTTATAAAACTGGGATTTTCAAGATCCCAACAGCACGGAGTCACCACCAAGGATTTTCACCTTAGTTGTGTAAGAAAGCACTAAAAAATATTATGTCAAATGCATGCTATACTGAAAACTTGCAGGGATTTACAAATCAGATTTTCTTCTTCTTAATTCAACCAAAAATAGTGCATCCAAATCACATAAACTACTGGTAGATGAGGAGAGTAGGCTGAGTTTGAAGTCTTTCTTACCAAAAACATCTAGATCTGAGGTATGAAATGATATCTCAAGAATGTAACAGCTCAAATACTTGATCACACAAATGCTCAAACCTTTCAAGCACTTCAAAACCACCAAGAAATTGCAAGAAGTCCCTAGAAATGGCGCCACTTGGGTGTTGGTATCTAGATTTAATCTCCTTCACAGCTTGAACAACATCATGAATCTGCACAAGAAACTCAAGGATAGATAGATGTTTTATATGTCATTTGTAGCCAGGGATCACACCTATCTACTTGTTTGCATTCAAGAATTGAGGGAGTGGATAGCAACTTCATAAGGGTTTTGATCTAACCCTCACTATTTTAGGTTGTGCCTATCAACCAAGGTAAAAGAACCTATATTGCAGCCCCTATATGGTAAGGAGATGAAGATATCCTTGTGTTTTGCATATGATGTGGAGGAGGCTTTGTAAAAACATGATCAAATATCCATTATCCAAACTCAAAGGAGCTATCACTACTAAATGATGGAAATGTTCTTAAGACAAAGCTAGAGCTGCTAAAGACATGATAAAACACTTATCAACTTTGTGCATTTTTGTGAAAGGATTCAATTCTTTTGTGGACACATAATGTGGATGTAGGGGTATTGTAAGTAGGATGAGTTAGTTTAAAGTTAAATTCTGAAGAGAGATATTAGGAAAAGAGTAGTTAGGAGTCATCATCTTCTTTGGGAAACCTTGCAAAAGAATTACAACACCTAAACAACAGATATATTTCAATGAATTTGAAGTGCTCTTTCAACCAAGATGTGTGCACATATGGATTCCCAAATCTGCACCATTCCATAAAAACTTTGATAGCCTACCACAAAGGCTTGAATCAAAATATCAATAAAGCATTCATAACCCCTTGTTAGATCATGTCCTAAGGTACACCCAAAGTTTTACAAACACCCTCAATTTACAAGGAAGGTAAGATGAATTTAAATCTGTTTATCTCCACTCAAATGAATTCTCTTATGAATGGAAGATGGTAGATGCCTTCAAACCCTCTACAAGAAATGAGACCATGCATGACCAATAAAGATCCCAAACACAAGATTGCAACATGAGCATGAAACGAAAATTGAAAACATACTGAAATACAAGTGCATAGAAGCTTTGCCAAGAGATAAAACTAGTTAATCCAATAATTTGATCAAATATATCAGCAAGGGAATGTTATTTAGACAATATCAAAGCTTTTTGATGGATTTACAGCTGAAACCAACTCAACATGATGAAAACTTGATGCAAACTAGAATAAAAATGGCTCTCAGGTAGTTTCTCAAAAAGGAAATGGACTTCTTCCAGTTTTCCCTGTGAAAATTCTTCTCTCCTTATAAAAAATTCTCAACAGACCTACAAAAATTCTTCCAAACTACATAACATACCCTATGCCAACTTGGATCCTTGCATCCTTAGCAAAGAATACACTAAAGGGATCAAATTTGTTACAAAACCCTATCCATTTGATGAAAAATGATATAAAACTATGAAACAGCTCGCCAAATGCCAGAGATGCACAAATATTTTAAAATATTGCATGAAATTAGATGCTTATCCATCCCAGGGTCATGTTTTTGGCATTCCACCATGCCAACATTTATTTGTAATCATTTTTCACCCTTTTCTCTCATCATTTTTAACTCTGTAACTTTTTCAGTTTTTACCTTTCACGTGTTTTTCACGGGCTGAGATAAATATCTCACAAAAAACACTATAGGGAACCAAATCAGCTCAAATAAATGATGCCATTGTGTTTAGAAGGCCAAAGGGATGTAGATTCATATAAAATTTCATGTTTTTTGGTGCAAAAATGACGATTCCACTATTTCGCATAGAATGTTTCCGTTCTTAGAATAGAGTTACTTATGAGAAACAGATGAGGGTTAGGTCTAGGAGGAATACCTGTTGAATGTTGAGAGGGTGCGCGCGTACCATAGAGAGAGATCAGATCAATTGTGAAGAAATCCTTTTTGTCTAGGAAGGACTACCTACAAGTAAGAATACAAGACCACCGGATTTTAGTTAGACAATAAATGAGGGAACTACCTTGGGCCCAGGAAATATTGGACTTCCTTTCGAAGGTGGTCAGTTGCCCTCTTAATATGAATTAACACAAATTCTAACAAAGAAATTTTTGTAAAATTACAATTTAGTTACCTTGTTAAAAAGCACTAGAGGAAAGGCTGGTTTTGGTTTGAGTCACAGTGACCGATGCCGGTCACTGTATAACCGGTACAGGTTGCTGATAACCGATATCGGTAGGGGCAGTGATTTAGGGGCTTTTAATAAAGGTTGGCTATAAGGCGGCTATGGTGTTTATAAGGCTAGAAAATGATTAGGGATAGGCAATGGGGTGATGGATAAGACTCAGAGAGTGTGGGGGCTGTTCTTAGGGCAATATAAGGGTAGAGGAATGACAGTTAGATGTGCAGGGGCTACCAGGTAGTAGATCTATGAGTGAACTTGTAATTACTGTGATTCAGAAGTTCAAGAAATGTTATTTAAAAATGTACAAGACACTACTTACTAGTTCCTGATGAAGATATAGTTCCAAGAACTGTGATGATGAAGGAAGGGCTCAGGGGGGATGATCTGACAATCAAAAGTGAGCCATATTCTCTCCTAATGCTTAGATGAGTGTCATTGTGATCTAGTTACTCAGTTGCAGTCTTGGGCTCGATGTCCTTCTCTGCAAACTCTTCTCTTTTCTTCACTTGTCTCTGCTCTGCCAAGTGAATTCCGGATCATTCAAATGAATTCCAGATCCTTTGTTTTTGGTTGGGGGAGGTCATTTACAGGGAACTGATGATGGTTATGTAACCGATGGCGGTCGAGTAGGAACCAATGTCGGTTAAGTCAAAGTGGGCTATTTTTAGTAAAATAGCCAACTTTCCCTCCTTTTCTCTCGAGGGATTAGTTGTGGGCTTGGTCAAGTAATGATTAGGTTGGTTTTGGTGTGGGTGAGAATTAATTAATCATGGGTGTGGATGTAGACCAAGTTATAGGTCTTAATTAGGTTATTTTAGGGTTAGGGCTAGGTCATGATGAGGTGGTGAAAATGAGGTGGCAGGTTTGGATATCTGGATTTATTAATTATAAGGTAATTAATAAATAATTGTGTAAGGTTTTAAGTGGTGAGGTTAGTTTACGAAATGAGATGCGGGGCACATGGTGTCATAAGACACAAATTTGGTGTCTACATTAGCCCCTTGTTGTCGTGTAGCTTGTCTTGTAAAGCTGCACTGACAATTAATAAGAAGTGATTGCCCCGGTTAAGGGTATAGGTAATCCCTCTCAACTCTATCACAGATTGAGGTGATGTGAAATCAGGGATAGGGTTGATAAAGGATAAATGGTGTTGGGCTGATGGTAAGATGGTGGGGTAAGTTCAAGGAAGCAGATGCACGTTGAAATGTTGTAGTGTGACCAGGGTACATTATTTGAAGAGCAAACAAGCAATTCATAGGCAAAGGTCGATAGTTTATCCAAACAAGGGTGATATAATCCTGGTATCCAAGGCATAGGAAGTAGCTCTAGGGGATATAATGGGTAAGGTACAGGAACGTTTAGGCATGTTCGGGCAGTACCAAATGATTGGTTTGGTTGAGATAAATGTCATGGTCTTGGTCTAGTCAAAGTTGGTTGACTGATCAATTCAAGTATCCTAATCATGCTAGAAACACGAACAGGTGAGATCGATTGAACAAAAAGCTACATGATGGGTGGATAAAATCGTAATTTGTACGGGTCTTGGGCAAGGTATTTAATTGGTGCGGCCTTGGGTCAGGCCGATTGATTGAGTGAGGGCCTTGGGTCGGGTCTGATTGGTGGGGTGCGGCCTTGGGTCGAGCCGATTGATTAGTTGTGGCCGTGGGTCCAGCCTGATTGGTTGGGTATGGCCTTGGGTCGATGCCTAATTGGGTGGTTGCAGCCTTGGTTTGGGCCTAATGGATTGGTTGCGGCCTTGGGGTCGGGCCAAATTGGTTGGTTGCGGCCTTGGGTCGGGCCTGATTGGTTGGTTGCGGCCTTGGGTCGGACCTAATGGTTGGTTGCAGCCTTGGGACGGGCCAAATGGTTGGTTGTGGACATGGGTCCGGCCAAATGGTTGGTTGTGGCCTGTGGGTCGGGCCAAATGGTTGGTTGTGGCCTTGGGTCGGGCCTGATTGGTTGGTTGCGGCCTTGGGTCGGGACAAATGGTTGGTTGCGGCCGTGGGTCGGGCCGATTAAAGTCAAAATAAGGCTAGTCAGCAAAGCCAGGGGTAGGTGATGTGGGAAAATGTGGAGATTGGTGGATAAGGGTAGGAGTTAGGGGAAGGAATTTGGTAACCAATATCGGTTATGTGTGACCGATATCGGTTAGAAGACTGATACTAGTATTCTAGGGTGCGAAATAACCGGTATCGGTTATAAGTCAAAACCTATAAAGAGAAAAATATGGCATGTCATTGTCACTTTGTGAATTTGAGCGCCCAATTTTAGTTGTCTAAGGTGTGAAGTGATTTTTTTGAGTTTGTGGGCTGAGTTGGCATCAGTTAAGTGGAGGAGTGAGTGATTGGTAGACCCCAGCGAGCAGGAGGTAGAGTTTGATTGGTTGAGAGACCCAGCTGAGGAGATTTGGAGCCATGGCATAGCCAAGAGGAGCAGGAGGTGATGGACCAGCTGAACCACCACCACCTATCCCACCATGATGACGTGTAGTCATACCAGTAGGCTCTGAACTCCTACCTATGTGAATTTAATGAGTTTAACTTAGATGTGGGTTTTGGGTAGGAATCTTAATTTTAATAAAATAATGAATGAATGGAAGTAATTTGTAAAATGGAGTGGGTAGGTAGGCTAGTTAGGTTAAAAAATGGCAGGGTTGGTAGGTTATTAGGGTTTTCTTGTGGGTAAATGCTTTTAGAAATCCAGGAAAGAGAGACAAGAGTACAGAGGTTGGGATTCAGACGATGGCTCTAGACCGAACAAGAGGCTAGATCCCAGGCCGTGAAAGATGACATCGAGTATTATAGGTAGGTGTGGGAGATGGTGACAATTGCGGATATCTATTGGAGGCCTTATGGAAACTATATGGTCACAGAAAACATAGCTGAGGATTTGAGGGGTGTAGAGAAATTGAGGTGGATCGCGGGGCATAGGCCAGGTGAGTACAAGAGGATTCCTCTAGATCGCGTGCGGTGCAACAATTTGGATTTTTCAGGATATACCCATGGCTTGTAGACCATATATGAGGATCGACGCCGAGGCATCATTCTTACCTCCCCGGCTGACACCTTCAGAAGGACCAGAAGAGATAGCAGACCGATCGTAGGGTAATGGATGCAGGAGCGACAGAGGCTTATAGATTATGGTGGGTAGCAGAGTTGTGTGGTTTACATGAGAGGGCCAATCATCTGGACATAGCTATGATTACATTAGAGAGATATTTCCTACAGGGTTTTAGTTTACTAGCTTCAAACCATGGGTGAATGAGACAACGGGATTACTAGCGGTTGCGCAGTCACAAGTGGAGAGACTAGAGGTGAGATTCTGCCACGCGATAGGGCGTATTCATATTTTACAGGAGAGATTGGCAGATCAGTGGGAGGAACCAATAGCAATGACACCTTTGAGGATGGAGAGGCCAGCTGAGCAGCGTCGACGATCTAGTTCAGGATAAGGCGTAAGGGTCTAAGTGAATTTCATAGGGGTAGAAGAATAAATAAGGATGCTGACCTGCGCATCGATGATAGAGAAGATGTATTTGTTTAACATCTAAATAAAACTGAATATGTATGTTGATTTGAGTTATGATAATAATAAGAATGGTTGTGTTTTGAATGTTTGTTTTGAAAAAAAGGATAAAGATGAATGTTATCAAATAGAAATACACAAAAATATGTATATTTACAACGCATGATAGGTTATGGTAGGGGATGGTCGAGCTAACCTTGGGATACCCCCATGTCTCCTAAGTGCTGCCTACATAGCCCATTGCACAAAGCAAGGAGGGGCCTCAGACCGATGCAGTTCTCCCTTAGGACCAGGGAGAGGTGAATTCAGGAAATTTGGTTGTGGTTAGGCAATTTGTTGGTTGGTAAAAAATATTGATATTGGTAGGGTAATGTTGTTGGTGTAGGTATAGGTGAAGCGAAAGTTAGCTTACCCAAGTAGTAGGGAACCATGTCCTGATTAAGGTCAACACATAATCCTAGATTCGAGTAAAAGAGGTAAAAGTTTCCCATAGTTGAAAAGACCTAAACAAACCACATATTAACGTAGGATGAGCTTGAATCCCTAGGTACCTTGCATATGTGAGAAGTCGATAGGTGGAAAGAGTTGTATAATCACAATATATAGGATATACATCATGTCCCTTGAGTTTTGTTACTTTGACGAATGGTGAGGTGAAGTGGCTGGTAGAGCTGGGGCACAGAGAATTTATTATAAGGTGATTATACTGACAAAAGAAAACCAAACCTAAATAGACAAGTCCATGACTCAAAAGTGCTTTTGAATACTGCTTTTATTTTTCTAGATATAGACTGATCGATGCGGGAAGTCTACATGGGATATGTATTTTGTTGTTCTTGAGCTCTTCACGAAGCTGAGCAATGTGAGAAGCTTCTGATAAAGGTTGACTTTGTATAGATGTCCTTCAAGTGAGTAGTCTATTTATAGTAGCAGATGTGGATTTTGTGTATAGCTGTCCTTCGGGGAGCAGTCTATTTATAATAGTAGATTGTGGCTTTGCACATAGCTGTCCTCCGAGGGAGTAGTCTATGTATAACTTAGAGGTACTTAGATGTCCGTTTGGCATGAAGCATCTAGTTTTGTAGGAAGTTTGACTCAAGAATATCCCATAAGTGTATAATTGAGAACAAGTTATTTTGATACTTTTAAGCCATGGACCAGACTAAAAAGGGGAAGGCATCTGTAAGAAGAGGTGATGACCAAACCACGTGAGCTTGATTCTATTTTGAGATGCATGAAACAAAGTGTATGAGGTGGTAAATGAGCTCAAGGGACGAGTGTAAGGTAGATCTAAGAAGTGATATAACACTAAATTAAACTAGTAGAATGGCTGAAGATGCAAGGCATTAAGGTGTCCAGGCTTAGGTTTACCATAAACAAAGCTAAACGATAAGTGCCTGATATGTAAGTGTGAGTGATAATGTAAGGCCCAATCCAATTTGGAACAAATTTGCCACATTTTCTCTTTTCTAGTTTGGTTACATGTTGATTCTCTTTGAGGACAAGATCACCAACCTTAAAGGTATGCTCATGAAGTCACTTATCATAAGCACGCTTGATGCACTTTTGATAGATTTGAAGGTGGTCAAGAGCTGTAAGACGATGTTTGTCAAGAAGCTCCAATTGGGCTAACCGCTCTCGGCGGAAATCATCATTGGTGAGAATATCCTGAAGAGATATTCTTAGGGAGGGTATTTGTATTTCGAGAGGCAAGACAGCCTTGGTACCATATACCAAAGAAAATGGGGGTGACATTAGTGGAGGTACGAATGCTAGTCCGATAAGCCCAAAGGGCAAAGGGGATGTGATCAGGTAAATTTTTTCCAGAATCATTAATGAACTTTCATGAGAATTTTGGTCAGGGTTTTGTTAGAAGATTTGGCTTGACCATTTGCTTGTGGATAGTAAGGTGATGAGAAGCTAAGTTTGATACCAAAGTTGTCACAAAGGTCTTGTAATAACTTGTTTTGAAAGATTTACCATTATCTGTTATCAGGCGATGAGGAACACCAAAACGACAGATAATGTGATGGTTAATGAATTCTACGATTTTTTCTTTTTTGGTTGATATGAGTGGAATGGCCTCCACCCATTTAGTGTAATATTCAGTTACTATGATTATCCAATGGTGACGTTGCGAAGAGGGCTGGGTGAATCTCACCAATAAGGTCTAAACCCCATTGGGAGAAAGGCCAAAGATCTCGTGTGACCTGTAGTGGATGACTAGGAGTATGTTGAAGGTTGGCATGTTGTTGACACATAATACAATGCTTAACATATTCGTAGTAGTTGTTATTAAGAGTAGGCCAATAATATCCTAGGTGAAGGATCCGTTTGGCCATGACAAGGCCACTAAAATGTCCACCACAAATACCATTATGGACTTGTTGGATGGTATAGGTAAATTCCGCGTGGGTTAGACATCGAAGGAGGATGCCATCAAAGCCACGTTTATAGAGGAGTCCCCCTATGATGACATGACGAGAAACACTTTTAAGAAAAGCACGTTTTCCGTTACTAGTAAGGTCAGGTGGGAAAACAGAGGTTGTAAGGTAGTCGTGAAATTGGTGATACCAGGTATCCTGCGAATTAGCAGACACATTATTTATCATACAAACATCTGGGGCTGAGTAAGATGGGGCAAAGAGTTGTTGGACCAAGATAAATATGTCAGAGTTGGTTGGTGAGGTACGAATTTGTGAGGCTAAGCAAGCTATAGTATCTTCAAATTTATTAGTAGAGTGGGGAATGGTTTGGATAGAATAATGAGTAAATAAGGTCAAAAGTGAATCCACGTAATGTTTGTACTTTTGAAGTTCCTGATTTTTACATTGGTAGATGCCCATAACTTGATTGACAACTAGTTGAGAGTCACCAAAAATATTAATAGATTTGACACCTAAGTGTAATGCAACCTGTAGACCAAAAACAAGGGCCTTGTATTCCACTATATTATTAGTGCAGGGGAAATCGAGCTGGAATGAAAGAGGCATAGGTTCAGTGTCTAGAGGAATGAGAACAACGTCATCCCCTCCGCCACGCTAGCATTTAGATCCATCAAGGAAGAGGGTCATTGGATATGACTCCTCACTGAGTGAAAGAGTGGTAATGAATTTGTCAGGGAAAGTAAAATTAGTAAACTACTCCCCAGGTAAAGGGGCTTCCGCAAGTTGGTTTGCGATAGTTTGTCCTTTGATTGATTTCTGGTGTACAAACTCAAGGTCGAGATCGGCAAGGAGCATAAGCCATCAGGTGATGTGTTGGTTTAGATGAGGTTTGGCGTACATATAATGAATGGGGTCCCCGTTGGTGATGACAAAATTTTTGTGATTCAAGAGGTAGTTTCGAAGTTTTGTGGCCATGAATGATAGGGCTAGGCACAACTTTTTTGCATGTGTATACCTAGTCTCGTAATCCACCAGAGTACGACTTATGTAATAAATGGATTGTTCTCGATGCTCAGAGTCATGATGTGTGAGCATGGCTCCTACAACATGGTCGGTGGCGAAAAGGTAAAGGTAGAAAGGGCGATCATCCTGAGGGGGGATAATTACGGGTGGCTGCAAGAGATAGGCTTTAAGAGCCTCAAAGGCTTAGTGGCACTTTTCACTCCATTGAAAAAGACAATGTCCTTTTTAAGGAGATGATGGAAAGGTTGACATCGATCTGAGAGTTATGAGATGAAACGCCAGATAGATTGGAGTTTTCCCTACAAACTACGTAATTGTTTGAGGTTAGTGGGTGGGGGCATTTCTAGGATAGCTTTAACTTTAGCTGGATCGACCTCGATGCCACGCAAAGAGACAATAAAACCAAGGATTTTTCTTGAAAGGACACCAAAGACGCATTTCTTTGGTTGAAGATGAACACAGTGTTGTAACAGGTGATCGAAAATAATGGTTAAAACATTGAGATGTTCACTACGTTGTTTAGATTTGCCAAGAAGATCATTGACATAATCCTCAAGGATAGTGTGCATAATGTCATGAAAAATATAAGTCATAGACTGCTGATAGGTCACACCAGAATTCTTAAGGCTGACCAACATGACATGATAGCAGAAGGTTCCCCAAGGAGTTATGAAGGTGGTTTTATGTTGATCGGCTAGGGCTACCAAAATTTTATTGTATCCCGAGAAGCCATCCATGAGAGAAAGCATCTCATGGCCCGCAGTGAGATCAACAAGTTGATCAATACTTGGTAGGGGGAAGTAATCCTTTGGGCAAGTGAGGTTAAGGTCCCAGAAATCCATACATATCTAAATTCCCCTCGTTGCTTTAGTAACAGGTACGATGTTAGAAATCCATTGAGGATAGTTAATAGGTAAGATGAAGGAAACAGAAAGGAGTCGTTGAAGCTCTTCTTTGACCAAGAGGGCAATGCGTGGATGCATTTTTCTCAGTTTCTGTTTAACTAGTTTGGAATCGGGTTTCAGGGTAATGTTATGGATAGCAATGTCAGGATTAATTCCTGGCATGTCAGCGTAGGACCAAGCGAAATCTTGGTTACGGGCACGGAGGAAGATAGTGAAGGTAGTTTGTTCTGATGCGTTAAGAGATTGTCTAATCTTCACAATGTGAGGATCGTCCTCTGTGTGGATGTTGATTTCTATAGTCGACTCATTCAACATGGTTTGAGTTTTAGATGGTAAGGCACGTTGAATATAAGAGTCGTCCGCACTAAAGTAAGTGAGAATGGAGTTGTCATCCTGGCACTCAACAACATTAATTGAAGGTGAGTCCTCTTCAATCATGTCTGGATACAGAAGGGGAAGAGAAGATGGGTCTTCATTATTGCATTGATAAGTGAGAGGACCCAAGAAGATAGGATTTATGAAAAAAAAAAGTTAGGAGGGATGGATTCAGGGTCTATCGACTCTGTGGGTGACGATGGAAAAATGGGTGATGATGGTTGGGAAGGAGTGACTTTGTCGTCTTCCTGGATACAACAGATATGTGGTGTCTTTGGTGTAGGTGGTTCAAAGAATCCAAGACCATGACGATCTTTGTGTTTGCGTGTAGTTACAGGAACAATCGTATGTCGGCCTTATTCATAAAGACCGAAACCGAAGCCCTTCCAAGCACAGCGCGTCAAGAAGGTGAGGGTGAAGCGACGATTAGTTATATATTGAAAATCAGATTGGAAGGGAACCACACCAAGGGGAGGTTCAGGGGTGACAGAGGATGTATCAACACCCCCATATGTTAGGTTGGTGTGGCAATTAGGTGGTCTGTAGGAGATTACTTCCCCCACACGATGGTCATAGGTAGGATGTGAATGTGACTGTCCGTACTCTTGTGGGGTATGGAAAGTGCTAACATTATATAGGTGATACTCCCCCAATGTAAGGCATTGAAAAACATCAACTAAGGGATCTGAGGTGGGGATGTTGTCCACGGGAAAGGAAGTGGTATTTACGGCAGCGGTTTCATTGGTTGAAGGTGTAGGTGTGGTTGAGATGGATGGTTAAGGTGTGGTTGAGATGGATGGTTGGGTTAGATGAATGGGTTTCTTGAATGGTACAAGCACATCATTAAGGTGATATAACATATTGTAGGTTTTGAAGGGGGGAGCATCAGCTTTTATGGTGGACTTCCCCTCATACTCAAATTTTATGCATCTATGTAAGGTGGAGGGAACGCATCCCATGGCCCAGATCCAAGGGCGGCCTAACAACATGTTGTATTGGAATTCTCCCTCGAGGACATAGAAGAGTTTGGGTAAGGTACGTGGCCCTACACGAATGTTAAGGATCACGGTGCCTAAGGTAGAAGTAATAGCATCGTTGAATGAACAAAACATGGTGGGGTTGGAACACATGCAGCTAGAAGAAAACATGGTGGGGTTGGAACACATGCAGCTAGAAGGGATATTCATTTGTTGAAAGGCTTTGGAAGAGATGATATTTATGCTAGTTCCCCCGTCAATCATAACACGACGTACTCGGATGTCCCGGACGTAAGATGAGATGAAAAGAGCGGGGTCAGGATCTTCTGCACCAAAGTCAACAATTTCGTCTTCGAAGAAACTGACAGCAACGGCTTGCTGTACAGAGACAGAAGTGGTTGGGAAGATAGGTTGTTTGGTGAGAGAAGAGATGTGATTAGGTGTTAAAATGGAGGTAACGGGCAAGCTTTCATTAGGTAGGATCTCTATCCCTTGAAGGATTTCAATGAGAGCTTGTCAATGAGATTTAGAGGTTTGAATGAGATCATACAATGTCATTTTTACATGTGATTGGTGAAGTTGTTTGATCATGGTACGGTGGACCACTCCATCAAAGACAGGGTAGGCAGGTCCATGAATAACCACTTTAGGTGGTGGTGCGATCGGGATGGCAGACAAAGAAAGAGAGGCCACATGTGAGCTTTCTTTAGCTTTCCCATTGGTTTTATGCCCTCGAGTAGCAATACTAATCATGTTGATCTCTTGAACACGAGAGGAGGAAGACGGTAGGGAAAAGTCATTGTCTTTGAGAGGTGGGGTTGCAACAATGATATTTCTTGGTGAGGTGAGGACAGGCGGTATAGGAGAGGGGATTGAAGGTAAAGGTTTCTCTCTTCATAAGTTGTCTTTCTTAACCTTTCTATCCGAGAGAGGTGACTGATGAAGGATGGATTTCAAAGCTTTTCATCCCTCTACATCATGTCCTAGTGTGTGGTGGTAAGCACAGATTTTAGACTCATCATAACCTATAGGTCGAGGTTTAGATGGATCATAAGGTCTAAGTGGGGGTAGGGAAATGGTCACATTCTCCACCAACATATCAAGGATCTTGGTGTAAGATCCTTTGAGCGGGTCAAATTCAGAGGAAGATGAGGCTATTGATTGAGTGGGTTTTGGTAATTTTTGGGTATGGTTGGTTCGTACGGGTGGTGGCTTAGACAAAGGGTTTTGATAATTGGATTTAACTAAATGTGGCTTCTTTGGTGTAGAAGTTATGTTTAGCTGGTCAGATGATGTGGTAGCAGAAAACAACCATGGAGAAAGAGGAGTGACAGCAAACAAATCCTTTGATGATGGAGTTTGTTTAGGGTTGATAGGTGGATAGGATACTTGGGGTGACAGTGTTGATACACCCATGGATCAGTGTACGGTTGTAGAAGGCGCAGGTCGTTTTAAAGAAAACGCAGGAGGTATGATGTATTGAGGTAAGGTGGAGGGGTGAGGTCCCAATATAGAAGGTAGATGTGATAGCGAGGGTTTTAGTCATGACAGATGAATAGATTGGACTTGAGGAGATTGGGTTTGTCTCCTAGGTGGATGGACGGCTTTATTTTTGGATAAATCTAAGCGTTTAGGTGGGTGTGTTAAGCTGGGTATTGGTGAAGTCCCAAGCATAGGGGGAGGTTTGGTTAGGTTAATAGAGGTGGATGAGGTATCTGATAGAGATGAGGGGGGTGAGGATGAGGACATAGGCATTTTGAGCTTTTGTAAACAATTCAGGTATATGGTAGAGGAGTCTGGATCGGTCATCTGCATTTGAGTAGAGCATGGTGTACTCAAACGCTCCCATAGGACTTGTCTATCTTCTGAGGGATGACAATCTTCACGTGTGAATAGGAACTTTTGTATGGAAGAGAGGTGGGTTGTGATCCCGGTCCACTGTGGGTGTGATACAGGGGGTAAATGAGGCACTGTATTGATGGGCGTTAAGAGGTCAATCGGTCACCGAAAATATTTAGGCGATGAAAAAATAATAGGTAGGAGGGCGTGTTTGAGAGGATCCATCATGATTAAAGAATTTGGTGATGTTGGTTCAAGAGGTGTCTCTTCTAAGGATGACAGAAAAAGTGACGGGTCTTCCTCTTGTACAGCAAGAGTGATAGAAGGAGATGTTTGAGAAATAGATAAGTTAGATAACACCCGCTCACAGTCTTGCAGGGATGTGGTGTAAGAAGGCTCATCTACGAGAAGAGAACTCTAGGTGGTTAATTCCTTTATGGGTAAAGGAATGGTAAGGTTATCATTTTGTCTTGATGGGGGTGGAGGGGTTTTGGATCCCTGCGTTAGTGAAGATTGTTGATTCAGAATTTCTTCGATAGGAGCTTTTGGCTGGGAGTCAAAGATTGCATGGATTTCATGAAGACTCTCCTCAGATAAGATATCTTGGTTTATGTTACTATTAGATGAGTGGTTTGGGAATGGTTTGTTGAAGATTTTCAAATTTCGGTTAGCAGGGGCATTAGGATTATCGAGGGTTATATCCCCTGCATCAACCTGTTTCACATAGAATGTTTCAGCTTTTGGAATAGAGTTGCTTCTATCCTTTCATTCCTTTGAGAAACAGATAAGGGTTAGGGATAGGAGGAATACCTGTTGAATGTTGAGATGGTGTACACGTACCGTAGAGAAAGATCAGATCGACTGCGAAGAACTCCTTTTTGTCTTGGAAGGACTACCTGCAAGTAAGAATACAAGACCACCAAATTTTAATTAGAAAATAAATGAGGGAGCTGCCTTAGGCCCAGGAAATATAAAACTTCCTTTCGAAGGTGGTCAGTTCCCCTGCTAATATGAATTAACACAAATGATTGTAAAATCACAATTTAATTGCCTCGTTGAAACAAGTAGAGGAAAGGCTAGTTTTGGTTTTGAATCACGGTGACCGACGCCAGTTAGTGTCACCGGTACCAGTTGATGATAACCGATATCGGTGGGGTAGTGATTTAAGGGGTTGGGTGAAGGTTGGCTATAAGATGGCTATATGATAGTTATGGTGTTTATAAGGCTAGTAGAATGACTGGGGATAGGTAATGAGGTGATGGAGAAGACTCAGAGAGTATGGGGGCTTTTCTTGGGGTAAAGTAGGGGTAGAGGAATGTAAATTAGGTGGAGAGTGTTACCGGGTAATAGATCTGGGGGTAGACTTGTAATTACTGTGATTCAGAAATCCAAGAAATATTATTAAAAGAACATATAAGACTTACTTACTAGTTCCTCATGGAAAATGCAGGTTCTGAGACTGTGATGATGAAGACAGGGTTCAAGTAGGATGGTCTGACAATCCAAGATGAGCTATCTCCTCTCCTGATGCTTGGATGAGTGTCACTGGGCTCTAGTTATTTAGTTGTAGTCTGGGGCTTGATGTCCTTCTCTGCAAACTTCTCTCTTTCCTTCACTTGTCTCTGCTCGGCCAAGTGAATTCTGGATTCTTCCAATGACTTCTGGTTCTCGATCAATGAAAATCCAACCCTTTGTTTTTGGTTGGGAGTGGTCATTTACAGGGAACCGATGGTGGTTACGTAACCGACGGCGGTCGAGTAGGAACCGGTATCGGTCAGGTCAAAGTGGGCTATTTTTAGTAAAATAGCCAGCTTTCCCTCCTTTTCTCCCGAGGGATTAGTTGTGGGCTTGGTCAAGTCATTATGAGGTTGGTTTTAGGTGCGGGTGAGGAGTCATTAGTCATGGGTGTGGATGTAGACCAAGTTATAGGTCTTAATTAGGTTAGTTTAGGGTTAAGACTAGGTCATGATGAGGTGGCGAAATGAGGTGGCAGGTATGGCGATGTGGATTTATTAATTATAAGGTAATTAATAAATAATTGTGTAAGGTTTAGGTGATGAGGTTAGGTTGTGAAATGAGATGCGGGGAACAGGGGGTCGTAAGACACAAATTTGGTGTCTACATTAGCCCCTTGTTGTCATGTAGCTTGTCTTGTTAAAGCTGCATGGACAATAATAAGAAGTGGTTACCCCTGTTAAGGGTATAGGTAATCCCCCTCAAATCTATCACAGATTGAGGTAGCGTGAAATCAAGGATAGGGTTGATAAAGGGTAAATGGTGTTTAGATGATGGTAAGATGGTGGGGTAGGTCCAAGGAAGCAGACACATGTTGAAATGCAGTAGTGCGACCAGGGTACATGATTTGAAGAGAAAACAAGCAATTCATAGGCAAAGGTCGATAGTTTATCCAAACAAGGGTGATATAATCCTGGTATCCAAGGCATAGGAAGTAGCTCCAGGGGATATAACGGGTAAGGTACAGGAACGTTTAGGCATGTTCGGCAGTACCAAATGGTTGGTTTGGTTGAGATAAACGTCACGGTCTTGGTCTAGGCAAAGTTGGTCGACTGATCAAGTCAAGGACCCTAATCATGCTAAAACACAAACAGGTGAGCTCGATTGAACAAAAATCTACATGATGGGTGGATAAAATTGTAATTTGTTGATTTTGGGCGAGGTATTTAATTGGTGCGGCCTTGGGTCGGGCCAAATGGTTGGGTGCGGCCTTGGGTCGGGCCAAATGGGTTGGTTGCGGCCTTGGGTCGGGCCAAATGGTTGGTTACAGCCTTGGGTCGGGCCAAATGGATTGGTTGTGGCCTTGGGTCGGGCCAAATGGTTGGTTGTGGCCTTGGGTCGGGCCAAATGGTTGGTTACGGCCTTGGGTCGGGCCAAATTGGTTGGTTGTGGCCTTAGGTTGGGCCAAATGGTTGGTTACGGCCTTGGGTCGGGCCAAATGGTTGGTTACAGCCTTGGGTCGGGCCAAATGGTTGATTACGGCCTTGGGTTGGGCCAATGAAGTCAATAAAGGGTTTTCAGCGAAGGTGGATATAGGCGATGTTGTGAGAAAGGGTGATTAGTAAATAAGGGCAGAAATTGGGGAAAGGTGGGATAAAACCGATATCGATTCTCTATGACCGGTATCGGTTATATGACCGATACCGGTTCTTTAGGGCATTATATAACCGATATCGGTTATAGGTCGAAAAACCTATAAAAAGAAAAATACGGCCTGTCATTGTCCTATTGTCAATTTGAAAACCAATTTTAGTTGTCTGAGGTGTATTAGTGAAATTGTTGAATTTGTCGGCTGAGGTGGCACTATTTGAGTGGAGAAGTGAGTGGTTGGTAGGCCCGAGCGAGTAGGAGGCAGCATTTGATTGGTGGAGGACCCAGCAGAGGAGTTTTAGAGCCATGGCATAGCCAGGAGGAGCTGGAGGTGCTGGACCAGCTGGACCACCACCACCTATCCCACCACGACGACGTGTAGTTGTACCGGTAGGTTCGAAACCTCTCATTATGTGAATTTGATGTTGTTAAGCTAGATTTGGGGGTTTGGGTAGGAATCCAATATTTTGATAAAATAATGAATAAAGTGAAGCTATTTGAAAAATGGAGAGGGTAGATGAGTTAAATAGGCCAAGGCGGCAGGGTGGGTAGGTTTTTAGGGTGTTTGGGTGGGTAAATAGAGATAAATAGGCCAAAAATGGATTTGGGGGGCCGCGTCGGGTTCGGCTCCGTAATTTTACAGTGACCGATGTCGGTCACTAAGCGACCGGCATCGGTCACAAAGTTTTCGGGCGAGGTTGGTTTGTGGTTGACCAGTGTCGGTCGTGGGTCGACCGGCGTCGGTGGAGAGACGATGGAGAGAGGACCGGTGGTGGTCATGGGTGACCGGTACCGGTCCTTAGTTAAGATTATTTATTTTGTTGGTTTGGGTGTGTTGTTGTGTTGAATTTGTGGTTGTTGTTTGGGTGTTTTTGGTATTGTTTGGGTTGTGAAGTTTGAAGGGGTAGAGGTCAGTAGGAAGGTTGATTGGTGGGTTTTGGGGAAAAATGGGGCGGTTATTGGGTGGGCTTTGGAGTTAGGTGTTGGGGGAATGGGGAGGTGTTAAATTGGTAGAGGCATAGGTAAATGGCAGGAGTAGAGCTGAGTGATTGGTAGGGTGCGAGATAAGGGGGGATATCGTAAAGGTTTTATGGTAAAATAGGTGGGTGTAGGTGTGTGTTATAGAGTCGGGGTGTGGTCGGGTGGGTAAAAGGGGGTATAGAAGGTTAAAGTAGTTGTTGTTTGAAAGGGTAGGTCTAATGAAGTGGGTGATTTGTGCAGGCACGTCAGCAGCTGACTATGCGGGATAGGATGCCTCCACTGTTGAGACGGATGCGGCCACACGTGTCCGCAGCGCAGTGGGCCATCATGCGCGAGGTGGGACTCGGCGGAGTCCAGCGATATAGGGCTATAGAGAGGGATCATAGTCTTATGGTTGCCCTCATCGAGAGATGGGATCCGGTGACCAATGTGTTCCATCTCCCGACTGGAGAGATGACTATCACGCTGGAGGATGTGTATCGCATCCTTAGACTGCCGATCGATGGAGAGGCAGTATTTCAGGTAGACGCAGAGACAGCTATGGACAACATTCTACAGGTATTTGGGGATGCAGCCGCGCTATTGACTTATCACAGCGCGAGCATTGCCTATGGGGACATGTATCGTGCCCACAGACATGAGACATGGCTTGCCGTGTTGATGATGATAGGCATCACATGCTTCACCCTCCCAGACTCAGAGGGAGGCCGCTTTCCACGGGTTGATGGGGGTACTACACGAGATGGTGGAGGAGCATACGTGTTATGCTTGGGCACCAGTATACCTGGTGCAGCTATACAGAGAGCTGTGGGGCTATCGCCGGATGAGGCGATTCGGGATTTGTTCCACATTTTTGTTACACTGCTGGGCATATGAGCATATCATATGTATTCGACCAGTAGGGCTGCCCCAGCAGCCAGGGCCACAGGTGATATATAGATATGGCTTTCAGAGGTGGTTGGGGGTCGTGGGCCAGCCACGAGCGGTGCTCGCCGGACGGGATGTAGCTTACTACCGGCATATGCTAGAGGGCCTGACCGCGTTAGATATTGTATGGAGGCCTTACAGAGGCCATCAGCCCCGAGGAGGAGCCCGATCACAGATGCGTTGGATCCAGTATACATTCTGGATAGCAGGACGGAGGCCGGGAGAGTATGAGCGGATACCCCTGGAGAGGGTACGATGGCAGTTGGGGCTACGACAGGATGAGCCACCTCCCTTCCCTCAGTACCGGAGGGATGATGTAGAGGCCCCACTACCTGCACCATAGCCCGTTGACCCAGATTGGGTAGCAGAGAGGCCAGCAGATGATATAGTGGATGACGCCGGGTGTACAGGTTCATTCTTGGTTTGGTGGGCTGGTCAGAGAGCAGCGAGGAGAGCACAGCCCGCACAGCCAGACTTAGTGGCTGTTATAGTAGAGAGGGACCGCCTCCTAGGACAGGTGCAGTTGTTACAGGGGTAGCTTGCTGCTGCACAGGCACAGATAGGTGTATTACAGGGGTAGTTAGCCCAGGCACAGGTGCAGGCACAGGTACAGGTACAGGTGGCACAGCCCACAGGTACAGCCACCACCGGCACCACCACCAGGCACCACCAGCGGCACCGCTGCTACACAGGCACAGATAGGTGTATTACAGGGGTACCCAGCCACACAGGCACAGGAACCACCAGCGGCACCAGGCCACAGGTACAGGTACCCGCCACCCGGCGTACCACAGGCATAGGTACCAGCCACCGGCACCCGGGTGTACTGGTAGGAAAGGGGCCATTATTATTAGGAGTCGGGGGACCAACCCCAGCAGCTATGGTGGCACGGGCCCATTATATGGAGGTGAGAGCGGAGGCCCGGTACTATCAGGACGTCCTTGATGGTACCAGGGCTGACTATCAGCCATATGCGGCGCACAGAGCTGAGACCTTGCGGAGCCAGAGATCCTAGGGGGTGTGCAGCCATAGCCAGTGGGTCTGTTATAGGGAGGAGGCGAGAGGCAGCACAGGGACCAGCAGGGAGACAGGCCGAGGGCGGTGGAGAGAGCTGAGGTATCTGTGCAGAGGAGATAGTTTGTGTTTTTGGATATTAGATAAAGGCACCGGTCTGCGAACCGGTTATGTATAGAGAGGCCTGCGTGCCCACATATGATTCTTTCATTCATTTATTCATCTTGTTGTATATACCGGCCTGCGAGCCGAGTACGGGTTGTATAGTTGATACCGGTCTGTGAGCCAAGTATATTTTTGATATGAGAGACCGGCCTGTGAGCCGAGTCGATATTTTGACAGTTATTGCGGCCTGCGTGCCGGCTTTGTATTATCTTGAGATCACAGAGGCCCCTATGCAGGGCAAGTTGTATATTTGAAACCTTTGATATATATATATATATATATGATGATATATATATATATGATTTTGACCCACATGGTGTATATGAAATGTTTTATTTGTTTTGTTGATGGTTTGTGAAATTTAATATATGATGAGTTTAATCCACATGGTGTATATGAAATGTTGTGTATGTGTTTTGTCGATGGTTTGTTTTATTGTAGATAGATGATGTTGATGAAATAGCGATAATATATTGATGTGATTTTGATGACAAATATTGGTAAATGGTGTTGTTATGCAGGAAAAAGAGGCGGCGCCACAAAAATTTGTTAAAACAAAGAAACGGCTTAGGTTTAAGCAAAAAGGGGGCACATGACCGATATCGGTTATGTAACCGATGTCGGTAGCTATATGACCGATAATGGTTATGTAACCGATATCGGTTATTTCAAAATTATATTTCCTAAAAATAGAACTGCTTGGTTGGCAACTTAAGTTCTTATTTTTAGCATTCTTATTTTTAGAGTCATGCAACAAGTTAAATACGCGAATGCGACGCTGTTTGACGACTGATACAGGTAATTGCATGAAAGAATTTGAGTGATAAGGAGGAAAGAGACAGGTGAAGTGAGTGTGGGCTGAGATTCAGAAGGCAGAAAGACAAGTTATATTTGAAGAGGGTGGTGAACATGGTTGAACGAGGAGAAGCATCCAGCAGGCAGGGACGAGGGGGAAGACAAGTTCCACCCCAAGCTGCTGCATCCCGAGAGGTAAACTGTTTGGTTGTAATTTGATTCTTGCATGTTTTGTGTGAATAGGATGAGAGAGAGTAAGTGGGTAAAGATGAGAAAGAAAAGGTGATAGGCAAGGGTTTGGGATGGGGTGAGTGCTATGGGGTAGGTAAGCAGGGTGTTCTTGTGTGTTTTTAGGTATAGATAGGAGTAAACGGGAAAAATAATTATCGTAGGTGTATGTTTTTAAGCAGGGTGTATATTTTTGACAGTGACCGGTATCGTTTAGAGATAACCGGTATCGGTTAGCAAACCGGTATCGGTTATCTATAACCGATATCGGTTACTGTAGGAGTTTCCAGAATTTGAGAAAAAAACCCGTGGAGATTTGTTTTATTGAATAATTATGTGTCGTTTTGATGTATGCAGGCGGAAGCAGGGTTAAGGATGAATGATACTGTGCCAGCGTTGTTGTCACGAATCCGAGCGGATGTAACACCAGCTGAATGGGCATTGATAAATCATTTGGGGTTAAGTGGAATCCACTATTATTCACGAATCACGCGTAACCATGCTATGTTGCACAGGCGTTGATTGAGAGATGGAATCCAGAAAAGAATACCTTCTATCTGCCAACAGGGGAGATGACAGTGACGTTGGAAGATGTGTTTAGTATTTTGAGACTCCCAATGATAGGAAAAACAGTGTATCAGGTGTTGCCTAGCGTGGGGCGGGCAGCGATAACAGCAGTATTTGGTTCAGCTGCACGAGATTTGACACAACGAGGTTTGACATTCACTTATGGTACAATGTATGCAACACACCCTGAGGAAACAAGGTTGGCAGTGGTATTAATGATAGTGGTAGGGTATTATGCATTACCGAGGGCGGAGGGTGGAAGATTTCCAAAAGCATTGATGAGTGTTATTTGGGAAATGATAGAAATGAGCGTGACTTTCGCATGGGCACCCGCATATCTGGCAGAGTTATATAGGGGTTTATGGGCCTGCAAGAGAAAACACAGGACGACACTGGATTGTTCGTACTTATTACATTGTTGGGCCTATGAGCACATTGTTTGTGTGCGTCCAATAGGCCGACCCATCGAGTCGGGAGAGGCAGGAGTGCAGAGGTTGGGATTCAGACGATGGGTCCAGACAGAACAAGAAGCGAGATCCCAGGCCGTGATAGATGACATCGAGTATTATAGATAGGTATGGGAGATGGTAACGATTGCGGATATTTGTTGGAGGCCTTACGGGAACTATATGGTGACAGAGAACATAGCTGAGGAGTTAAGGGGTGTGGAGCGATTGAGGTGGATTGCAGGGCACAGGCCGGGTGAGTACGAGAGGATTCCTCTAGATCGCGTGCGGTGACAATTTGGGTTCGTTCAGGATATACCTATGACATATAGACCATACATGAGGATCGACGCCGAGGCAGCATTCTCACCTCCCCGGCCGACACCTCCAGAAGGGCCAGAAGAGATAGCAGCCGATCGTAGGGTAATGGATGCGGGAATGACAGAGGCCTATAGAGTATGGTGGGTAGCAGAGCTGTGAGGTGCACGTGAGCTGCCCTGACATAGCTGTGATTACAGCGAGAGAGATCATCTACAGGATTTGGTTCACCAGCTTCAAACACAGGTGAATGAGACAACGGGATTGTTAGAGGTTTCACAGTTACGAGTGGAGAGACTAGAGGCAAGATTCCTCCACGCGAGAGGACGTATTCGTATGTTACAGGAGATGTTGGTGGATCAGTGGGAGGAACCAATAGCAGTGGCACCTTTGAGGATGGAGAGGCCAAGTGAAGGGCGTCGACGATCACGATCACCACCTGATTTGGGAGGAGGCGCAAGGGTCTAAGTGAATTTCGTAGGAATATAAGAATAAATAAGGATGCCGACCTACGAGTCGATGATAGAGAAGATGTATTTGTTTAACATCTAAAATAAAACTAAATATGTATATTGTTTTGAGTGATGATAATAATAAGAATGGTTGTGTTTTGAATGTTGTTTTTGTTTGTTTTGAAAAAGGATAAAGATGAATGTTGTCAAATAGAAATACACAAAAATATTTATATTTACAACACATGATAGGGTATGGTAGGGGATGGTCGAGCTAACCTTGGGAGACCCCATGTCTCCTAAGTGCTGCCTACATAGCCCATTGCACAAAGCAAGGAAGGGCCTCAGACTGATGTAGTTCTCCCTTAGGACCAGGGAGAGGTGAATTCAGGCAATTTGGTTGGAGTTAGGCAATTTGTTGGTTGGTGAAAATTTGATGTTGGTAGGGTAATGTTGTTGATGTTGGTAAGGTATGATGTTGATGTAGGTATCGGTAAAGCGAAAGTTAGCTTATCCAAGTAGTAGGGAATCGTATCCTGATTAAGGTCAACACACAATCCTAGAGTCGAGAAAAAGAGGCAAAAAGTGTCCCGTAGTTGAGAAGAGCCAAACAAACCACATATTAACATAGGATGAGCTTGAATCCCTAGGTACCTTGCATAGGCGAGAAGTCGATAGGTGAAAAGAGTTGTATAATCACAATATATCAGATATATGTCACGTCCCTTGAGTTTTGTTGCTTTGACAAATGGTGAGGTGAGGTGGTTGATATAGGCGGGGGTGTTGAGAGCTTGTTACAAGGTGATTATTCTGACGAAAAGAGAACCAAACCTAAATAGACAAGTCCATGACTCAAAAGTGCTTTTGAATGCGGCTTTTATTTTGCTGAATATAGACTGATCGATGCGGGAAGTCTACAAGGGATATGTATTTTGTTACTCTTGAGGTCTTCACGAAGCTGATCAATGTGAGAAGCTTTTGATAAAGGATGACTGTGTATAGCTGTCCTTCAAGGGAGCAGTCTATTTATAGTAGCAGATGCGGTGTTTGTGTATAGCTGTCCTTCAGGGGAGCAGTCTATATATAATAGCAGCAATAGTTTGGCATATAGCTGTCCTTCGAGGGAGTAGTCTATGTATAATTTAGAGGTCTAGATGTCTGTTTGGCATAAAGCATCTAGTTTTGTAGGAAGTTTGACTCAAGAATATCCCATAAGTGTTTAATTAAGAATGTGTCATTTTGATACTTTGAAGTCATGGACTAGACTAAAAAGGGGAAGGCATCTTTTTTTTTTTTAAGGGGAGGTGATAATCAAACCATGTGAGCTTGATTTGATTTTGAGATGTAGGAAACAAAGTGTATGCGGTGGTAAATGAGCTCAAGGGACGAGCGCAAGGTAGATAAGAAGTGATATAACACTGAATTCAACAGTAGAATGGTCGAAGATGCAAGGCATTAAGGGGTTCAGGCTCAGGTTTACCATTAAGTGAAGCTAAACGATAAGTGCCTGATCCATAAGTGTGAGTGATAATGTAAGGCCCAATCCAATTAGGAGCAAATTTTCCACGTTTGCTCTTTTCTAGTTTGGTTACATGTTGATTCTCTTTGAGGACAAGATCACCAACCTTAAAGGTACGCTCATGAAGTCACTTATCATAAGCACGCTTGATGCATTTTTGATAGATTTGAAGGTGGTCAAGAGCCGTAAGATGACGCTCGTCAAGAAGCTCTAATTGGGCTAACCGCTCTTGGTGGAAATCATCGTTGGTGAGAATATCCTGAAGAGATATTCTGAGGGAGGGTATTTGTATTTCGAGAGGCAAGACAGCCTCGATACCATATACCAAAGAAAATGGTGTGGCATTAGTGGAGGTACGAATGCTAGTACGATAAGCCCAAAGGGCAAAGGGGATGTGATCATGCCAATTTCTTCCAGAATCATTAACAACTTTCATGAGGATTTTGGTTAGGGTTTTATTAGAAGATTCAGCTTGACCATTGGCCTGTGGATAGTAAGGTGATGAGAAACTAAGTTTGATACCAAAGTTGTCACAAAGGTCTTGTAACAACTTATTTTTGAAAGATTTACCATTATCTGTTATCAGGCGATGAGGAACACCAAAACGACAGATAATGTGATGGTTAACGAATTCGACAATTTTTTCTTTTTTGGTTGAAATGAGTGGAATGGCTTCCACCCATTTAGTGTAATATTCAGTTGCGGTGATTATCCAACGGTGACGTTGCGAAGAGGGCGGGTGAATCTCACCAATAAGGTCTAAACCCCATTGTGAGAAAGGCCAAAGATCTCGTGCGACCTGTAGTGGATGGCTAGGAGTATGTTGAAGGTTGGCATGTTGTTGACACATAACACAATGCTTAACATATTCGTAGGTTGTTATTAAGAGTAGGCCAATAATAGAGGAGGCGAAGGATTTGTTTGGCCATGATAAAATGTCCACCACAAATACCGTCATGGACTTGTTGGATGGTATAGGTGACCTCCGCACCAGTTAGACATCAAGGAGGATGCCATCAAAGCCACGTTTATAGAGGAGTCCCCCCATGATGACATAACGAGAAACACTTTTAAGAAAAGCACGTTTGCCGTTACTAGTAAGGTCAGGTGGGAGAACAGAGGTTGTAAGGTAGTCGTGAAATTGGTGATACCAGGTATCCCGTGAATTAGCAGACACATTATTTATCATACAAACAACCGGGGCTGAGTAAGATGGGGCAAAGAGTTGTTGGACCAAGACAAATATGTCAGAGTCAGTTGGTGAGGCAGGAATTTGCGAGGCTAAGCAAGCCATAGTATCCACAAATTTGTTAGTGGAGTGGGGAATGGTCTTGGATAGAATAACGAGTAAATGAGGTCAAAAGTGAATCCACGTAATGTTTGTACTTTTGAAGTTCCTCATTTTTACATTGGTAGATGCCCATAACTTGATTGACTACCAATTGAGAGTCGCCAAAAATATTGATAGATTTGACACCTAAGTGTAATGCAACCTGGAGACCCAAAACAAGGGCCTCGTATTCCGCTGTATTATTAGTGCAGGGGAAATCGAGCCGGGAATGAAAGAGGCATAGGCTCAGCATCAAGAGGAATGAGAACAACGCCAGCTCCTCCGCCGCGCTGGCATTTGGATCCATCAAAGAAGAGGGTCATTGGATACGACTCCTCCCTGAGTGAAAGAGTGGCGATGAGTTCGTCGGGGAAATTAAAATTGGTAAATTGTTCCCCAGGTAAAGGGGCCTCCGTGAGTTGGTCCGCAATAGTTTGTCCTTTGATTGACTTCTGGTGTATAAATTCAAGGTCGAGGTCAGCGAGGAGCATAAGCCATCGGGTGATGCGTTGGTTTAGATATGGTTTGGCATACATATAATGAATGGGGTCCGTGTTGGTGATGACAAAAGTTTTATGATTCAGGAGGTAGTGTCGGAGTTTGGTGGCTACAAATGATAGGGCTAGGCACAATTTTTCTACATGTGTATACCTAGTCTCATAATCCACCAGAGTACGACTTATATAATAAACGGCTTGTTCTCGATACTCAGAGTCACGATGTGTGAGCATGGCCCCTACGGCGTGGTCAGTGGCGGAAAGGTAAAGGTAGAAAGGGCGATCGTCCTGAGGTGGGATAAGCACGGGTGGCTGCAAGAGATAGGCTTTAAGAGCCTCAAAGGCTTGGTGACATTCCTCACTCCATTGAAAGGCAATTTCCTTTTTAATAAGGTGATGGAAAGGTTGACATCGATCTGAGAGTTGGGAAATGAAACACCGGATAGATTGAAGTTTACCTTGCAAACTACACAATTGTTTGAGGTTTTTGGGTGGGGGCATTTCTAGGATAGCTTTGACTTTAGATGGATCGACCTCAATGCCACGCAAAGAGATGATAAAGCCAAGAAGTTTTCCCGAAAGAACACCAAAGACACATTTCTTTGGTTGAAGCTGGACAAAATATTGTAACAGGCGATTGAAAATAATGGTTAAAACATCGAGATGTTCACTGCGATGTTTAGATTTGCCAAGAAGATCATCGACATAATCTTCAAGAATAGTGTGCATAATGTCATGAAAAATGTAAGTCATAGCACACTGATAGGTCGCACCAGCATTCTTAAGGCCAAACAACATGACACGATAACAGAAGGTTCCCCAAGGAGTTATGAAGGCAGTTTTATGTTGATCGGCCGGGGCTACCAAAATTTGATTGTATCCCGAAAAGCCATCCATGAGAGAAAGCATTTCATGGCCCGCAGTGAGATCAACAAGTTGATCAATACTTGGGAGGGGGAAGTCATCCTTGGGGCAAGCGAGGTTAAGGTCTCAGAAATCCGTGCATATCCGAAGTCCCCCCGTCGCTTTAGTGATATGTACAATGTTAGAAATCCATTGAGGATAGTCAATAGGCAAGATGAAGGAAATATAAAGGAGTCGTTGAAGTTCTTCTTTGACCAAGAGGGCAATGCGTGGATGCATTTTTCTCAGTTTCTGTTTGACTGGTTTGGAATCAGGTTTTAGGGTAATGTTATGGACAGCAATGTCAGGATCAATTCCTGGCATGTCAGCGTAGGACCAAGCGAAATCTTGGTTGTGGGTACGGAGAAAGGTAGTAAAGGCGGCTTGTTCTGATGTGTTAAGGGATTGTCTTGATCTTCACAATGTGAGGATCCTCCTCTGTGTGGATGTTGATTTCTATAGTCGACTCATTCAGCATGGTTTGAGTTTCAGATGGTAAGGCGCGTTGAATATAGGAGTAATCCACACCAAGGTAAGTGAGGATGGAGTCGTCATCCTGGCACTCAACAACATTAATTGAAGGTGAATCCTCTTTGATCATGTCTGGATATAGAAGGGGAAGAGAAGATGGGTCCTCATTATCATGTTGATAAGTGAGAGGACCTAGGAAGATAGCATTTATGAAAAAAAAAAGTTAGGAGGGATAGATTCAGGGTCTATCGACTCTGTGGGTGACGATGGAAAAATGGGTGATGATGGTTTGGTAGGGGTGATGTCGTCATCTTCTAGGATACAACTGACACGAGGTTTCTCCGGTGTAAGTGTTTCAGGAAATCCGAGACCACTACGATCATTGTGTTTGCGTGTAGTCATAGGAATGATTGTATGTCGGCCTTGTTCATAAAGACCAAAACCAAAGCCTTTCCAAGCACAGCGAGTCAAGAAGGTGAGGGCGAAACGATGATTTGTCAGGTATTGAAAATCGGATTGGAAGGGAACCACCCCAAGAGGAGGTTCAGGGGTAACGGAGGATGCGTCGACACCCCCATACGTTAGGTTGGTGCGGCAATTAGGTGGTCCGTAAGAGATTACCTCCCCCACGCGACGGTCGTAGGTAGGATGCGCATGTAACTTGTCATACTCCTGTGGGGTATGGAAAGAACTAACGTTATATAGGTGGTACTCCCCCAGCGTAAGGCATTGAAAAACATCTACTAAGGGGTCTGAGGTTGGGATGTTGTCTGCGGGAAAGGAAGTGGTATTTGCGATGGCGGTTTCATTGGTTGAAGGTGTAGGTGCGGTTGAAGTGGATGGTAGAGGTGTGGTTGAAATGGTGGGTTGGATGAATGGGTGTCTTGACATGGTACAAGCACATCATTAGGGCGATATAACATATTGCAGGTTTTGAAGGGGGGAGGATCAGCTTTTACGGTGTAGGACTTCCCCTCATACTCAAATTTTATGCATCTATGTAAGGTGGAGGGAACGCATCCCATAGCCCGGATCCAAGGGCGGCCTAACAACATATTGTATTGGAACTCTCCCTCAAGGACATAGAAGAGTTTAGGTAAAGTGCGTGGCCCTACACAAATGTTAAGGATCACGGGTACCTAAGGTAGAAGTAATAGCATCATTGAATGACCGCAACATGATGGGGTTGGCACACATGTAACTAGAAGGGATATTCATTTGTTGGAAGGATTTTGAAGAGATAATGTTTAGACTAGCACCCCTGTCAATCATAACACAACGCACCTGAATGTCCCAGACATAAGATGAGATGAAAAGAGTCGGGTCAGGATCTTCTTCACCAAAGTCAAAAATTTCGTCTTCGGAGAAACTGACAGCAGCAGCTTGCTGTACAGAGACAAAAGTGGTTGGGGAGATAGGTTGTTTGGTGAGTGAAGCAACATGATTGGGTGTTAGAATGGAAGTAACAGGAAAGGTTTCATTAGGTAAGACCTCTATCCCTTGAAGGATTTCAATGAGAGCTTGTCGATGAGATTCAGAAGTTTGAATGAGATCATACAGTGTCATTTTTACAGGTGATTGGTGAAGTTGTTTGATCATGGTTCGGTGGGAAACTCCATTAGAGATGGGATAGGCGGTCCACGAATAACCACTTTAGGTGGTGTGATCGGGATGGTGGACAGAGAAAGAGATGCCACAGGTGTGCTTTCTTTCACTTTCCCATTGTTTTTCTGCCCTCGAGTGGCAACACTAATCATGTTGATCTTGTGAACATGAGAGGAGGAGGATGGTATGGATAAGTCATGGTCTTCAAGAGGTGGATTTGTAATAATGATAGATCTTGGTGAGGCGGGGACAGGTGGTATAGGAGAGGGAATTGAAGCTAAAGGTATCTCCCTTCGTAAGTTGTCTTTCTTAACTTTTCTATCTGAGAGAGGTGACTGATGAAGTATGGCCTTCAACACTTTGCATCCCTCTACGTCATGTCCTGGTGTGCGGTGGTAAGCACAGATTTTAGACTCATCATAACCTATATGTCGAGGTTTAGATGGATCATAGGGTCTAAGTGGGCGTAGGGAAATGTTTGCCTTCTCCACCAACAGAGCAAGGATTTTGGCGTAAGACTGTTTGAGTGGGTCAAAGTCAGAGGAAGATTAGGCTATTGACGGGGTAGATTCTGGTAATGACGGGGTATGGTTGATTTGTATGGGTGGCGGTTTAGCCAAGGGGTTTTGATAATGATTTTTAACTAAACGTGGCTTCTTCGGCACAGAAGTTATGTTTAGCTGGTCAAATGACGATGTGGTAGCAGAAAACAACCACGGAGAAAGAGGAGTGACAGTAAACAAATCTTTTGATGATGGAATTTGTTTAGGGTTGATAGGTTGACAAGATACGCGGGGTGATGGTGTTGATGTACCCTTGGATCTCTGTATGGGTGGAGAAGGCGTAGGTCTTTTTAAAGAAAACGCAGGAGGTATGATATATTGATGCAAGGTGGAGGGGTGAGGTCCTAATATGGAAGGTAGGTGTGACAATGATGGTTTTAGTTGTGATAGAGGCATAGGTTGAGGAGATTGAGTCTGTCTCCTAATGGGATGGATGGCTTTATTTTTGGATAAGTCTAACCATTTAGGTGGGTGTGTTAGACTGGGTATTGGGGAGGTCCCAAGCGTAGGGGAAGATTTGGTTAGGTTAATAGAGGTGGATGAGGTATTTGGTAGAGATGTGGGGGTGAAGATGAGGACATAGGCATTTTAAGCTTCTGTAAACACTTTGGGTATATGGTAGAGGCGTCTGGATCGGTCATCTGCATTTGAGTAGAATATGGCGTACTCAAACGTTCCCATAGGACTCGTCTATCTTTTGAGGGATGACAATCCTCACGTGTGAATAGGAACTTTTTGTATGGAAGAAAGGTGGGTTGTGATTCCAGTCCACTGTGGGTGTGATACAGGGGGTAGATGAGGCACTATATCAATAGGTGTTAAGAGGTCAATCGGTCGCTGAAAAGATTTAGGTGATGAAGAACTAATAGGTAGGAGGGCGTGTTTGAGAGGATCCATCATGTTTAAAGAATGTGGCGATGTCGGTGCAAGAGGTTTCTCATCTAAGGATGATAAAAGAAGTGGTGAACCTTCCTCTTGTACAACAAGAATGGTAGAAGGAGACGTTTGGGAAATAGATAAGTTAGATAACATCCGCTCACAATCTTGCAAGGATGTGGTGTAAGAAGGCTTATGGGTGAGAAGAGAACTCTAGGTGGTTGATTCTTGGATGGGTAAAGGAACGACAAGGATTTCGTCTTGTCTTGATGGTGAGGAAAGGGGTTCGGGTTCCTGCATTAGTGAAGAGGCTTGATTCAGAATTTTTTCAATAGAGGCTTTTGACTGGGAGTCGAAGACTACATGGATCTCATGAACACTCTCCTTAGCTAAGATATCTTGGTTTATGTTACTGTTAGGAGAGTGATTCGGGAATGGTTTGTTGAAAATTTTAAAATTTTAGTTTGCAGGAGCGTTAGGATTATCGAGGGCTATATCTCCTACATCAACCATTTCCTGCACTATGTTTTTCAACATCTTGCAGTTTTCATGACTGTGTCCCTTCACGCGGTGGAAGTTACAGAAGTCATTTTATTTGTACCAAGAAGGTATGGCGCGAGTGGAATCAAACCCGGAGTGAGGTTTAACAGGAGGTAAGGTAATGGCTCCTGCTCTAAGAAAATTTTCCAATATCACACCATAAGTTTCTCCCAAGGGGGTGTAATTGATGGGCTCAGCTTTATACTTGTAGGTGGTTTTTGGTGGGGTATTAGACAGTGGTTGGGATTTGACCATCACCGCATGCACAGCTCCTTTTGATTTTGAAGGATTCGATGGGTGAGGATTGGTGGTGTTAGGTTTGTTGGTGGAATCTTGGGTTCAGAAATTGGGGTTTTTGTTGCGCAACTGCAATTTCTCTTCCTCTAAGGCTTGAATCTCTAGTTTTCGAGCCATAGTAAAGGCCTCGTTAAATGTACGGAAAGTTTGAATTTGGAGGGTAGGAGAGATGTGCTTAGCGCAGGCCCATGTAAAGAGTTCGATAAGTTCGGCCTGAGGCAAGGCATACGTAAGTCTGTTGATAAGGCCCCCACCATCATCCAACGAAATCTTCGATAGATTCATCTTCAAATTGTTGGATGGCATAGAGGTCGGTGATAGATACTTTCTTGGCAATGTTAATGGAGAAATGATCCAAGAAAGATTGGGCTAGTTGGTTAAAAGAGAAGATTGAGTGCTGGGTTAAAGCACTGTACCACTCCAAGGTGGGTCCTGATAAGGACATGGGAAAGGTGCGGAGTAGTAAGGCATCGTCATGAGTAATCAGATAGCAGGCATGTCTAAATGATCACAAGTGTTGTTGAGGGTGCTCCTTACTATTAAAATGGGTAAATTTTGGCAATTCCCATTTAGGAGGATATGAATGAAGGGGGACGGAAGGGTGGATAGGCTCCTGACAAATTTTCTTGTATGTCAGGGTGCTACGACTTCCAGAAACAGAAGCCTCTAGATTTTGCATTTTGTCCATCATTTTTTCAATTAAATCAGTAGTTGGATGAGATGATGGTGCAGTTGTGGTAAACAGAGGCAGATTAGGCCAAGGGCCACTATTAGACAATGGTGGGGTTAAATGTTGATAAGGTATGGAGGACGAATGTGTTGAGGGGACCGAATAGGGATGTCCTATATAAGACATTGAGGTTACCGGATACGTGTGGGGAAATGAAAAGGTGGGCGGAGCTTGAGAAGGAAAGCTAGTGTGGATAGGTGGCAGAGAGCAAGTCATAAAAGGAGCAATCTGCAAGAGAGACGAGGTGGGAACAGTCAGCGGGAATGATATGTTGGGCCCAAGATTAATCAAAGGAAAGCCAATCTATGGTGTATGAACCCCTGAAGCTGCTGAGCTAGGAGACGGGACTAAAGATGCAGAAGGAAAAGCGGAGTTATCAGGCGGAGAAGGAGCTAAATGAGCAGCTATACTAATAGGCATGCCAACAAGGAGTTGACCATCGAGCGTACTGTCAGGGGCATGAGACATAGTATTGTATAGCGCTAGGATTGGCGTCCAAAAATTTTGTAAATTCCTTATCTCCTACAGGGATTTTGGGAACCTCGCTCGTGTCCGTAGGATTTCCCACAGTATGGGTAGGAGGTGATTCAGGAAAAGGCATGGAGTAGGCATGTGAAACCATGGCTGCAACTTGTTTCTGAGTGATAACAACCATGGAAAGGGGTACACAGCAGGATGCAATCTATCATGAATAGAAGCAACAACAAAATGTTGGAATTGGCAGGTTGCTGGTTTCGGAAACTATGAAAGACAGTAACCGATATCAGTTAGGTAACCAATGTCAGTTAGGCTGTAGCCGGCGTTGATAAGCTAACTGATGTTGGTAGAATAGAACTAGTGTAAGAAGTAGTAGGAAGTTGTTGATTTGGTGTTAACAGTGTTTAGTATGCCTACCAAACTGTTCTGTAGTGATCACAGAAAATAGTGTATGATAGAGAAACAGAACTGAAAACAAGCAAGAATGCACAAACAAATTAACAGACTAACCCTAGGGTTAATTTTAATCAATTTGGGCTTATGCCTTTAGACGCAGAATGATGTCAATCCTAAACAAAAGACTTAGGGGAAATGTCAAGTTTGTTTTGGCTTATAAGGTTACCTCAATCGGGCGGAGGAATACCGCGGAAAAGGGGGGATGTTTTGAGCTGTTGTGTTAATTATGAAGTGATTCGATATGTGTTGTGCAGTGAAAGTAAGATTAATTTCCTGTCAATACCGTGAAAATCACCCCCATGTGTACGACCTATTACTTAATCTACGTTCACTAGAATTGAAAACAGCACGCAAAAAAATGGGATGCACGTGTTTTAAACCCAAATTGAAAATGTTATTCGATGAAGCAAAGAAGATGACTTTTACTAATGCAAAACTGGGAAAAGCAAGACAAATTATTTTACCAAATATAACGAAATATCGTTTGAAATTTTTAGAAGAATAAAACAACAAGTATGCTCCCTATATGAAATAGAGCAAGAGAAATAGAAACCCGAAATGGGTCCCACCGGGCATGCCAAAATGTTTCGCACAGAATGTTTCAGCTTTTGGAATAGAGTTGCTTCTATCCTTTCATTCCTTTGAGAAACAGATAACAGTTAGGGCTAGGAGGAATACCTGTTGAATGTTGAGATGGTGTGCGCGTACCGTAGAGAAAGATCAAATCGACTGCGAAGAACTCATTTTCGTCTTGGAAGGACTACCTGTAAGTAAGAATACAAGACCACAAGATTTTAATTAGACAATAAATGAGGGAGCTACCTTAGGCCCAGGAAATATAAAACTTCCTTTCGAAGGTGGTCAGTTCCCCTGCTAATATAAATTAACACAAATGATTGTAAAATCACAATTTAATTGCCTCATTGAAACAAGTAGAGGAAAGGCTAGTTTTGGTTTTAAATCACGGTGACCGACACTGGTTAGTGTCACCAGTACCGGTCGATGATAACCAATATCAGTGGGGTAGTGATTGAAGGGGTTGGGTGAGGGTTGGCTATAAGATGGCTATATGATAGTTATGGTGTTTATAAGGCTGGTAGAATGACTGGGGATAGGTAATGAGGTGATGGAGAAGACTCAGAGAGTATGGGGGCTATTCTTGGGGAAAAGTAAGAGTAGAGGAATGTAAATTAGGTGGAGAGTGTTACCGGGTGATAGATCTGGGGGTAGACTTGTAATTGCTGTGATTCAAAAATCCAAGAAATATTATTAAAAAGAACATATAAGACTTACTAGTTCCTGATGGAAAATGCAGGTTCTGAGACTGTGATGAAAGAGACAGGGTTCAAGTAGGATGGTCTGACAATCCAAGATGAGCTATCTCCTCTCCTGATGCTTGGATGAGTGTCACTGGGCTCTGGTTATTCAGTTGCAGTCTGGGGCTTGATGTCCTTCTCTACCAACTTCTCTCTTTCCTTCACTTGTCTCTGCTCGGCCAAGTGAATTCCAGATTCTTCCAATGACTTCTGATTCTGATCAATGAAAATCCAACCCTCTGTTTTTGGTTGGGAGTGGTTATTTACAAGGAACTGATGGCGGTTACGTAACCAATGACAGTTGAGTGGGAACCGGTATCGGTCAGGTCAAAGTGGGCTATTTTTAGTAAAATATCCAACTTTCCCTCCTTTTCTCACGAGGGATTAGTTGTGGGCTTGGTCAAGTCATTATGAGGTTGGTTTTAGGTGCGGGTGAGGAGTCATTAGTCATGGCTGTGGATGTAGACCAAGTTATAGGTCTTAATTACGTTAGTTTAGGGTTAAGACTAGGTCATGATGAGGTGGCAAAATGAGGTGGCAGGTATGGCGATGTGGATTTATTAATTATAAGGTAATTAATAAATAATTGTGTAAGGTTTAGGTGATGAGGTTAGGTTACGAAATGAGATGCGGGGCACAGGGGGTCGTAAGACACAAATTTGGTGTCTACACAACCATTTCCTGCACCATGTTTTTCAAAATCTTGCAGTTCTCGTGACTGTGTCCCTTCACGCGATGGAAGTTACAGAAGTCATTTTCTTTGTACGAAGAAGGTATAGCGTGGGTGGAATCAAACCCGGAGTGAGGTTTAATAGGAGGTAAGGTGATAGCTCCTACTTTGAGCAAGTTTTCCAATATCACACCATAAGTTTCTTCCAAGGGAGTGTAATTGATGGGCTCAGCTTTATACTTAAAGGTAGTTTTTGGCAGGGTATTAGACGATGCTTGGGATTTGACCATCACTGCATGTACAACTCCTTTTGATTTCGAAGCAGTCGATGTGTGAGAATTGGTGGTGTTGGGTTTGTTGGTGGAGTCTTTGGTTCAGAAATTAGGGTTTTTGTTCCGCAACCGTAATTTCTCTTCCTCTAAGGCTCGAATCTCTAGTTTCCTAGCCATAGTAAAGGCCTCATCAAAGGTGTGGAAAGTTTGAATTTGGAGGGTAGGAGAAATGTGCTTAGCGCAGGCCCGCATAAAGAGTTCGATAAGTTCAGCCTGAGGCAAGGCATAAGTAAGTTGGTTGATAAGGCCCCGCCATCGTCCAACGAAATCTGTGATAGATTCATCTTCAAATTGTCGAATTGCATAGAGGTCGGTGATATATACTTTCTTGGAAATGTTAATGGAGAAATGATTCAAGAAAGATTGGGCTAATTGGTTAAAAGAGAACATTGAGTGCTGGGTTAAAGCACTGTACCACTCCAAGGTAGGTCCTGATAAGGACATGGGAAAGGTGCAGAGTAGTAAGGCATCGTCATGAGCAATCAGATAGCAGGCATGTCTAAATGATCGCAAGTGTTGTTGAGGATCCTCCTTACTATTAAAATGAGTAAATTTTGGTAATTTCCATTGAGGAGGATATGAATGAAGGGGGACAAAAGGATGAATAGGCTCCTGACAAACTTGCTCGTATGTCAGGGTGCTACGGCTTCCTGAAACAGAAGCCTCCAGATTTTGCATCTTGTCCATCATTTGTTTGATTAAATCAGTGGTTGGATGAGATGATGGTGTGGTTGTCATAAACGGAGGAGGATTGGGCCAAGGGCTACCACTAGACAATGGTGGGGTTAAATGTTGATAAGGTATTGAGGACGAATATGTTGAGCTGACCGAATAAGAATGTCCTATATAAGATGTTGAGGCCACCAGATACGTGTGTGGAAATGAAAAGGTGGGCGGAGCTTGAGAAGGAAAGCTTGTGTGGATAGGTGGTAGAGAGCAAGTTATGAAAGGAGAAGTCTGTGAGAGAGATGAGGTAGGAGCAGTCGGCTGTAATGATATGTGGGGCCGCAGGTTAACCAAAGGAAAGCCAATCTTTGCCGTATGAACCCCTAAAGCCACTGAGTTGGGAGACGGGGGTAAGGATGAAGAAGGCAAAGCGGAGTTATCAGGTGGGGAAGGAGCTAAGTGAGCAGCTATACTAATAGGCATACCAACAAGGAGTTGACCATTGGGTGTACGGTCAGGGGTATGAGACAAATAGTATTGTACAGCGCTAGGAATAGCATCCAAAAATTTGGCAAATTCTTTATCTCCTACAGGGATTTTGGGAACCTCACTGGTGTCCGTAGGATTCCGCATAGGATGTGAAGGGGGTGATTCAGGAAAAGGCACGGAGCAGGCATGTGAAACCATGGCTGTAACTTGTTTCCAAGTGATAACAACCATGGACAAGAGTACACAGTAGGCATGTAATCTATCAGGAAAAGAAGCAACAACAAAATGTTGGAATTGGTAGGTTGCTGGTTTCGGGAACTGTGAAAGACAGTAACCGATTTTGGTCAGTTAACCGATGTCGGTAGAATAGAACCGGTGTAAGAAGCTGCTTATTTGGGGTTAAAAAGGCTTAGTATACCTACCAAACTGTTCTAAAGTGATCACTGAAACAGTGTATGACAGAGAAACATAACTAAAAACAAGCAAGATGCACAAACAAATCAAGAGACTAACCCTAGGATTAGTTTTAATTATTGTGGGCTTATGCCTTAGACGCAAGATGATGTCAATCCTAAACAAAATACCTAAGGGAAATGTCAAGTTTGTTTTGGCTTCTAAGGTTACCTCAATCGGGCGGAGGAATACCGTGGAAAAAGGGGGAATGTTTGAGCTGTTGTGTTGATTATGATGTGATTTGGTATGTGTTGTGTAGTGAAAGTAAGATTAATTTCTTATTAATACCGTGGATATCACCCCCACGTGTACGACCTGTTACTTAATCTATGTTCACTAGAATTGAAAACAACAAGCAAAAATGTGATGCACATGTTTTAAACCCAAATCGAAAATGATATTTGATGAAGCAAAGAAGATGAATTTCACTAATACAACGATGAGGAAGAAAGACAAATTCTTTTACCAAAATGACAAAAATACCTTGTGAATATTTAGAAGAAGAAAATAGCCAGTGTGCTCCCTATATGAAAGCAAGCAAGAAAGAAAGAAACCCAAAATGGGTCCCACTGGGTGTGCTAAAATTTTTCGCACAGAATGTTTTCATTCCTAGAATAGAGTTTCTTTTATCCTTTCATTCTCTTGAGAAACAGATGAGGGTTAGGGCTAGGAGGAATACCTGTTGAATGTTGAGAGGGTGCGCACGTACCGTAGAGAGAGATCAGATCGATTGCGAAGAACTCCTTTTTGTCTAGGAAGGACTACCTGCAAGTAAGAATATAAGACCACCGGATTTTAGTTAGACAATAAATGAGGGAACTGCCTTGGGCCCAGGAAATATTGGACTTCCTTTCGAAGGTGGTCAGTTCCCCTCTTAATACGAATTAACACAAATTGTAACAAAGAAATTATTACAAAATTACAATTTAGTTACCTCGTTAAAAAGCACTAGAGGAAAGGTTGGTTTTGGTTTGAGTCACAGTGACCGATGCCGGTCACTGTATAACTAGTACCGGTTGCTGATAATTGATATCGGTATGGGCAGTGATTTAGGGGCTTTTAATAAAGGTTGGATACAAGGCAGCTATGGTGTTTATAAGGCTGGAAAATGATTAGCGATAGGCAATGGGGTGATGGATAAGACTCAGAGAGTGTGGGGGCTATTCTTGGGGCAATGTAATGGTAGAGGAATGACGTGTAGTCATACATGTAGGCTCTGAACTCCTACCTATGTGAATTTAATGAGTTTAACTTAGATTTGGGTTTTAGGTAGGAATCTTAATTTTAATAAAATAATGAATGAATGGAAGTAATTTGTAAAATGGAGTGGGTAGGTAGGCTAGTTAGGTCAAAATGGCAGGTGGGTAGGTTTTTAGGGGTTTCTTGTGGGTAAATGCTTTTGGAAATCCAGGAAAGAGAGACAGGAGTGCAGAGGTTGGGATTCAGATGATGGGTCCAAACCAAACAAAAGGTGAGATCCCAGGCCATGACAGCTGACATCGAGTATTATAGGCAAGTGTGGGAGATGGTGATGATTGCGGATATCTGTTGGAGGCCTTATGGAAACTATATGTTGACAGAAAACATAGCTGAGGATTTGAGGGGTGTAGAGCGATTGAGGTCGATCGCGGTGCACAGGACAGGTGAGTACGAGAGGATTCCTCTAGATCATGTGTGGTGACAATTTGGATTTGTTCAGGATATACCCATGGCTTGTAGACCATACATGAGGATTGACACCGAGGCATCATTCTCACCTCCCCTTCTGAAACCTCCTGAACGACCAGAAGAGATAGCAGCCGATCGCAAGGTAATGGATGCAGGAGCGACAGAGGCTTATAGATTATGGTGGGTAGTAGAGCTGTGTGGTTTATGTGAGAGGGCCAATCATCTAGACATAGCTTTGATTACAGCAGAGAGAGATCACCTGCAGGGTTTAGTTTACCAACTTCAAATGCGGGCGAATGAGACAACGAGATTACTAGCAGTTGTGCAGTCACGAGTGGAGAGACTAGAGGTGAGATTCTGCCACACGAGAAGGCGTATTCATATATTACAGGAGAGATTGGTAGATCAGTGGGAGGAACCAATAGCAGTGGCACCTTTAAGGATAGAGAGGCCAAACAAGCGGCATCGACAATCTAGTTTGGGATGAGGCGCAAGGGTCTAAGTGAATTTCATAGGGGTAGAAGAATAAATAAGGATGCTAACATACGCGTCAATGATAGAGAAGATGTATTTGTTGAACATCTAAATAAAACTGAATATGTATGTTGATTTGAGTTATGGTAATAATAAGAATGGCTGTGTTTTGAATTTTTTTTTTAAAAAAAGGATAAAGATGAATGTTATCAAATAGAAATACACAAAAATATGTATATTTACAACACATGATAGGTTATGGTAGGGGATGGTCGAGCTAACCTTGGGAGACCCCATGTCCCCTAAGTGCTACCTACATAGCCCATTACACAAAGCAAGGAGGGGCCTCAGACCGATGTAGTTCTCCCTTAGGACCAGGGAGAGGTGAATTCAGGTAATTTGGTTGTGGTTAGGTAATTTGTTGGTTGATAAAAAATATTAATATTGGTAGGGTAATGTTGTTGGTGTTGGTAAGGTATTGGCGATGTTGGTGTAGGTATAGGTGAAGGGAAAGTTAGCTTACCCAAGTAGTAGGGAACCATGTCCTAATTAAGGTCAACACATAATCCTAGATTCGAATAAAAGAGGAAAAAGTGTCCCGTAGTTGAAAAGAGCTAAAAAAACCACTTATTAACGTAGGATGAGCTTGAATCCTTAGGTACCTTGCATATGCGAGAAGTCGATAGGTGAAAAGAGTTGTATAATCACAATATATCGGATATACGTCACGTCACTTGAGTTTTGTTGCTTTGACAAATGGTGAGGTGAGGTGGTTGGTAGAGCTAGGATGCAGAGAATTTGTTATAAGGTGATTATACTGATAAAAGAAAACCAAACCTAAATAGACAAGTCCATGACTCAAAATTGCTTTTGAATATAGCTTTTATTTTTTTGGATATAGACTGATCGATGCAGGAAGTCTACATGGGATATGCATTTTGTTGTTCTTGAGCTCTTCATGAAGCTGAGAAATGTGAGAAGCTTCTGATAAAGGTTGACTTTGTATAGCTGTCCTTCAAGGGAGTAGTCTATTTATAGTAGCAGATGCGGCTTTTGTGTATAGTTGTACTTCAGGGGAGAATTCTATTTATAATATCAGAATGTGGCTTTGCACATAGCTATCCTTCGAGGGAGTAGTATATGTATAACTTAGAGGTCTTAGATGTCCGTTTGGCATGAAGCATCTAGTTTTGTAGCAAGTTTGACTCAAGAATATCCCATCAGTGTATAATTGAGAACATGTTATTATGATACTTTTAAGTCATGGACCAAACTAAAAAGGGGAAGGCATCTATAAGAAGAGGTGATGACCAAACCACGTGAGCTTGATTCTATTTTGAGATGCATGAAACAAAGTGTATGAGGTGGTAAACGAGCTTAAGGGATGAGTGCAAGGTAGATAAGAAGTGATATAACACTAAATTCAATAGTAGAATGGCCAAAGATGCAAGGCTTTAAGGGGTTCAGGCTCAGGTTTACCATTAAGTGAAGCTAAATGATAAGTGCCTGATCTGTAAGTGTGAGTGATAATGTAAGGCCCAATCCAATTTGGAGCAAATTTGCCACGTTTGCTCTTTTCTAGTTTGGTTACATGTTGATTATCTTTAAGGACAAGATCACCAACCTTAAAGGTACACTGATGAAGTCACTTATCATAAGCACGTTTGATGCGCTTTTGATAGATTTGAAGGTGGTCAAGAGCTGTAAGACGACGCTTTTCAAGAAGCTCCAATTGGGCTAACCGCTCTTGGCAGAAATCATCATTGGTGAGAATATCCTGAAGAGATATTCTTAGGGAGGGTATTTGTATTTCGAGAGGTAAGACAGCCTCGGTACCATATACCAAAGAAAATGGGGTGGCATTAGTGGAGGTACGAATGCTAGTCCGATAAGCCCAAAGGGCAAAGGGGATGTGATCAGGCCAATTTTTTCCAGAATCATTAACGAATTTCATGAGAAATTTGGTCAGGGTTTTGTTAGAAGATTCGGCTTGACCATTTGCTTGTGGATAGTAAGGTGATGAGAAGCTAAGTTTGATACCAAAATTGTCACAAAGGTCTTGTAATAACTTGTTTTTGAAAGATTTTCCATTATCTGTTATCAGGTGATGAGGAACACCAAAACGACAGATAATGTGATGGTTAATGAATTCTACGATTTTTTCTTTTTTGGTTGAAATGAGTGGAATGGCATCCTCCCATTTAGTGTAATATTCAGTTGCTGTGATTATCCAATGGTGACGTTGCAAAGAGGGCGGGTGAATCTCACCAATAAGGTCTAAACCCCATTGGGAGAAAGGCCAAAGATCTCATGCGACCTGTAGTGGATGGCTAGGAGTATGTTGAAGGTTGGCATGTTTTTGACACACAATAAAACGCTTAACATATTTGTAGCATTCATTATTAAGAGTAGGTCAATAATAGCCTAGGCAAAGGATCCATTTTTCCACGGCAAGGCCACTAAAATGTCCACCACAAATACCTTCATGGACTTGTTGGATGGTATAGGTAACCTCTGTGCCGGTTAGACATCGAAGGAGGATGCCATCAAAGCCACTGTTTATAGAGGAGTCCCCCCATGACGACATAATGAGAAACACTTTTAAGAAAAGCATGTTTGCCATTATTAGTAAGGTCAGGTGGGAGAACAGAGGTTGTATGGTAGTCGTGAAATTGGTGATACCAGGTATCCTACGAATTAGCAGACACATTATTTATCATAAAAACATCCAGGGCTGAGTAAGATGGGGCAAAGAGTTGTTGGACCAAGACAAATATGTCAGAGTCGGTTGGTGAGGCAGGAATTTGCGAGGCTAAGAAAGCCATAGTATCTGCAAATTTATTAGTAGAGCGGGGAATGGTTTGGATAGAATAATGAGTAAATAAGGTCAAAAGTGAATCCACGTAATGTTTGTACTTTTGAAGTTCCTCATTTTTACATTGGTAAATGCCCATAACTTGATTGAAAACCAGTTGAGAGTCACCGAAAATGTTAATAGATTTTACACCTAAGTGTAACGTAACCTGGATACCCAAAACAAGGGCCTCGTATTCCACTGTATTATTAGTGTAGGGGAAATTGAGCTGGAATGAAAGAGGCATAGGTTCAGCATCCAGAGGAATGAGAACAACGACGGCCCCCTCCGCCGCACTAGCATTTGGATCCATTGAAGAAGAGGGTCATTGGATATGCCTCCTCATTGAGTGAAAGAGTGGCAATGAGTTTGTCAGGGAAAGTAAAATTAGTAAACTGCTCCCCAGGTAAAGGGGCTTCTGCAAGTTGGTCTGTGATAGTTTTTCCTTTGATTGATTTTTGGTTTACAAACTGAAGGTCGAGATCGGTGAGGAGCATAAGCCATCGGGAAATGTGTTGGTTTAGATGAGGTTTGGCATACATATAATGAATCGGGTCCACGTTGGTGATGAAAAAAGTTTTGTGATTCAAGAAGTAGTGTCAGAGTTTGGTGGCCACGAATGATAGGGCTAGGCACAAATTTTTTGAATGTGTATACCTAGTCTCGTAATCCACCAGAGTACAAATTATGTAATAAATGGATTATTATCGATGCTCGGAGTCACGATGTGCGAGCATGGCTCCTACAACATGATCGGTGGCAGAAAGGTAAAGGTAGAAAGGGCGATCGTCCTGAGGTGGAATAAGCATGGGTGGCTGCAAGAGATAGGCTTTAAGAGCCTCAAAGGCTTGGTGGTACTCTTCGCTCCATTGAAAGACAATGTCCTTTTTAAGGATATGATGGAAAGGTTGACATTGATCCGAGAGTTGTGAGATGAAACACCGAATAGATTGGAGTTTTCCCTGCAAACTACGCAATTGTTTGAGGTTAGTGGGTGGGGGCATTTCTAGGATAGCTTTTACATTATCTAGATCGACCTCGATGCCATGTAAAGAGACAATAAAACCAAGGAGTTTTCCCGAAAGGACACCAAAGACACATTTCTTTGGTTAAAGACGAACACAGTATTGTAACAAGCGATAAAAAATAATGGTTAAAACATCGAGATGTTCACTGCGATGTTTAGATTTGCCAAGAAGATCATTGACATAATCCTCAAGGATAGTGTGCATAATGTCATGAAAAATGTAATTCATAGCCCACTGATAGGTCACACCAGCATTATTAAGGCCGAACGGCATGACACGATAGCAGAAGGTTCCCCAAGGAGTTATGAAGGTGGTTTTATGTTGATCGTCCGGGGCTACCAAAATTTGATTGTATCCCGAGAAGCCATCCATGAGAGAAAGCATCTCATGGCCCATAGTGAGATCAACAAGTTGATAAATACTATGTAGGGGGAATTCATCCTTTGGGAAAGTGAGGTTAAGGCCTTGGAAATCCGTACATATCCGAAGTCCCCCCGTTGCTTTAGTAACAGGTACGATGTTAGAAATCCATTGAGGATAGTTAATAGGTAAGATGAAGGAAACATAAAGGAGTCGTTGAAGCTCTTCTTTGACCAAGAGGGCAATGCATGGATGCATTTTTCTCAATTTCTGTTTAACTGGTTTGGAATCGGGTTTAAGGGTAATGTTATAGACGGCAATGTCAGGATCAATTCCTAGCATGTCAGTGTAGGACCAAGCGAAAGCTTGATTATGGACATGGAGGAAGGTAGTGAACGCAGTTTGTTCTGATACGTTAAGATATTATCTGATCTTCACAATGTGAGGAACTTCCTCTGTGTGGATTTTGATTTCTATAGTCGACTCATTCAACATGGTTTGAGTTTCAGATGGTAAGGCACGTTGAATATAAGAGTCGTCCGCACCAAGGTAAATGAGAATGGAGTCGTCATCCTAGTACTCAACAACATTAATTAAAGGTGAGTCCTCTTCAATCATGTCTGGATATAGAAGAGGAAGAGAAGATGGGTCTTCATTATCGCGTTGATAAGTGAGAGGACCCAGGAAGATAGTGTTTATGAAAAAAAAAGTTAGGAGGGATGGATTCAGGGTCTATCGACTCTGTGGGTGACGATGGCAAAATGGGTGATGATGGTTCGGAAGGAGTGACTTCATCATCTTCATGGATACAACAGATATGTGGTGTCTTTGGTGTAGGTGGTTCAGAGAATCCAAGACCACGATGATCTTTGTGTTTGTGTGTAGTTAGAGGAATGATCGTATGTCGACCTTGTTCATAAAGACCGAAACCGAAGCCCTTCTAAGCATAGTGCATCAAGAAGGTTAGGGCGAAGCGACAATTAGTTAGATATTGAAAATTATATTGGAAGGGAACCACACCAAGGGGAGGTTCAGGGGTGACAGAGGATGTATCGACACCCCCATATGTTAGGTTGGTGTGGCAATTAGGTGGTCTGTAGGATATTACTTCCCCCACACAACAGTCGTAGGTAGGATGCGCATGTAACTGTCTGTACTCCTGTGGGGTATGGAAAGTACTAACATTATATAGGTGATACTACCCTAGTGTAAGGCGTTGAAAAACATCTGCTAAGGGATCTGAGGTGGGGATGTTGTCCGCGGGAAAGGAATTGGTATTTGCAGCGGCAGTTTCATTGGTTGAAGGTGTAGGTGCAGTTGAGATGGATGGTTAAGGTGTGGTTGAAGTGGATGGTTGGTTGGATGAATGGGTGTTTTGACTGGTACAAGCACATCATTAGGGTGATATAACATATTACAGGATTTGAAGGGGGGAGCGTCAGCTTTTACGGTGTAGGACTTCCCATCATACTCAAATTTTATGTATCTATGTAAGGTTGAGGGAACGCATCCCATAGCCCGGATCCAAGGGTGGCCTAACAACATGTTGTATTGGAATTCTCCCTCAAGGACATAGAAGAGCTCAGGTAAGGTACGTGGCCTTACATGAATGTTAAGGATCACGGTGCCTAAGGTAGAAGTAATAGCATCATTGAATGAATGCAACATGGTGGGGTTGGCACACATGTAGCTAGAAGGGATATTCATTTGTTTGAAGGCTTTGGAAGAGATGATATTTAGGCTAGCACCACCATCAGTCATAACACGATGTAATCAGATGTCTCGGACGTAAGACGAGATGAAAAGAGTGGGGTCAGGATCTTCTACACCAAAGTCAACAATTTCGTCTTCGGAGAAACTGACAGCAGTGGCTTGCTGTACAGAGACAGAAGTGGTTGGGGAGATAGGTTGTTTGGTGAGAGAAGCAACATGATTAGGTGTTAAAATGGAGGCAACGGGCAAGGTTTCGTTAGGTAGGACCTCTATCCCTTGAAATATTTCAATGAGAGCTTGTCGATGAGATTCAGAGGTTTGAATGAGATCATACAATGTCATTTTTACAGGTGATTAGTGAAGCTGTTTGATCATGGTATGGTGGGCCACTCCATCAGAGACGGGGCAGGAAGGTCCACGGATAACCACTTTAGGTGGTGGTGTGATCGGCATGGCGTACGGAGAAAGAGAGGCCGCAGGTGAGCTTTCTTTAGCTTTCCCATTTGTTTTATGCCGTCGAGTAGCAATGCTAATCATGTTGATCTCGTGAACACGAGAGGAGGAAGATGGTAGGGACCAATCATTGTATTTGAGAGGTGGGATTGCAACAATGATATTTCTTGGTGAGGTGAGGACAGGCAGTATAGGAGAGGGGATTGAAGCTAAAGGTTTCTCCCTTCGTAAGTTGTCTTTCTTAACCTTTCTATCCGAGAGAGGTGACTGATGAAGGATGGATTTCAAATATTTTCATCCCTCTACATCATGTCCTGGTGTGTAGTGGTAAGTGCAGATTTTAGACTCATCATAACCTATAGGTCAAGGTTTAGATGGATCATAGGGTCTATGTGGGGGTAGGGAAATGGTTGCATTCTCCAGGAACATATCAAGGATCTTGGCGTAAGATCCTTTGAGTGGGTCAAAGTCAGAGGAAGATGAGGCTATTGATTGGGTGGGTTTTGGTAATGTTTGGGTATGGTTGGTTCATACGGGTGGTGGCTTAGACAAGGGGTTTTGATAATTGGATTTAACTAAATGTGGCTTCTTTGGCGCAGAAGTTATGTTTAGCTGGTAAGATGACGTGGTAGTAGAAAACAACCACGGAGAAAGAGGAGTGACAAAAAACAAATCCTTTGATGATGGAGTTTGTTTATGGTTGATAGGTGGATAGGATACTTGGGGTGACGGTGTTGATACACCCATGGATCTCTGTATGGTTGTAGAAGGCGCAAGTCATTTTAAAGAAAATGCAGGAGGTATGATGTATTGAGACAAGGTGGAGGGGTGAGGTCCCAATATAGAAGGTAGGTGTGACGGTGAGGGTTTTAGTTGTGACAGATGCATAGATTGGACTTAAGGAGATTGGGTTTGTCTCCTAGGTGGATGGATGACTTTATTTTTGGATAAATCTAAGCGTTTAGGTGGGTGTGTTAAGCTAAGTATTGGTGAAGTCCCAAGCGTAGGGGGAGGTTTGGTTAGGTTAATAGAGGTGGATGAGGTATCCGGTAGAGATGAGGGGGGTGAGGATGAGGACATAGGCATTTTGAGCTTTTGTAAACACTTCGAGTATATGGTAGAGGTGTCTGGATTAGTCATCTGCATTTGAGTAGAGCATGGTGTACTCAAACACTCCCATAGGACTCGTCTATCTTCTGAGGGATGACAATCTTCATGTGTGAATAGGAAATTTTGTATGGAAGATAGGTGGGTTGTGATTCTGGTCCACTGTGGGTGTGATACAGGGGGTAAATGAGGCACTGTATTGATGGGCATTAAGAGGTCAACCGGTCACTGAAAAGATTTAGGCAATGAAGAACTAATAGGTAGGAGGGAATGTTTGAGAGGATCCGTCATGATTAAAGAATTTGGTGATGTTGGTTCGAGAGGTGTCTCTTCTAATGATGACAGAAAAAGTGACGGGCCTTCCTCTTGTACAACAAGAGTGATAGAAGGAGATGTTTGGGAAATAGATAAGTTAGATAACATCCGCTCACAGTCTTGTAGGGATGTCGTGTAAGAAGGCTCATCTGTGAGAAGAGAACTCTAGGTGGTTAATTCCTTTATGGGTAAAGGAATGGTAAGGTTATCATTTTTTCTTGATGGGGGTGGAGGGGGTTCGGATCCTTGCATTAGTGAAGAGGCTCGATTTAGAATTTCATAGGAGCTTTTGGCTAGGAGTTGAAGACTACATGGATTTCATGAACACTCTCCTCAGCTAAGATATCTTGGTTTATGTTACTATTAGATGAGTGGTTTGGGAATGGTTTGTTGAAGATTTTCAAATTTCAGTTAGCAGGGGCATTAGGATTATCGAGGGTTATATCCGCTACATTAACCATTTCCTGCACTATGTTTTTTCAACATCTTGCAGTTCTTGTGACTGTGTCCCTTCATGTGGTGGAAGTTACAGAAGTCATTTTATTTGTACCAAGAAGGTATAGAGCGGGTGGAATCAAACCCGGAGTGAGGTTTAACAGGAGGTAAGCTGATAGCTCCTGCTTTGAGAAAATTTTCCAATATCAAACCATAAGTTTCTCCCAAGGGAGTGTAATTGATGGGCTTGGCTTTATAATTATAGGTGGTTTTTAGCGGGGTATTAGATGATGCTTGGGATTTGACCATCACTATGTGTATAGCTCCTTTTGATTTCAAAGCAGTCGATGTGTGAGAATTGGTGGTGTTGGGTTTGTTGGTGGAGTCTTGGGTTCAGAAATTAGGGTTTTTGTTGCGCAACCGCAATTTCTCTTCCTCTAAGGCTCGAATCTCTAGTTTCCGAGCCATAGTAAAGGCCTCATCAAAGGTGCGGAAAGTTTGAATTTGGAGGGTAGGAGAAATGTGCTTAGCGTAGGCCCGCGTAAAGAGTTCGATAAGTTTGGCCTGAGGCAAGGCATAAGTAAGTTGGTTGATAAGGCCCCGCCATCATCCAACGAAATCTATGATAGATTCGTCTTCAAATTTTCGGATGGCATAGAGGTCGGTGATAGATACTTTCTTGGCAATGTTAATGGAGAAATGATCCAAGAAAGATTGGGCTAATTGGTTACAAGAAAAGATTGAGTGCTGGGTTGAAGCACTGTACCACTCCAAGGTGGGTCCTGATAAGGACATGGGAAAGGTGTGGAGTAGTAAGGCATCATCATGAGCAATCAAATAGCAAGCATGTCTAAATGATCGCAAGTGTTGTTGAGGATCCTCCTTACTATTTAAACGAGTAAATTTTGGTAAGTCCCATTAAGGAGGATATGAATGAAGGGGGATAGAAGGATGAATAGGCTCCCGATAAACTTGCTTGTATGTCAGGGTGCTACGGATTCCTGAAACAGAAGCCTCCAGATTTTGCATTTTTGTCCATCATTTGTTTGATTAAATCAGTGGTTGGATGAGATGATGGTGCGGTTATCATTAACGGAGGAGGATTGGGCCGAGGGCCACCACTAGATAATGGTGGGGTTAAATGTTGATAAGGTATTAAGGACGAATATGTTGAGGTGACCGAATAAGGATGTCCTATATAAGATGTTGAGGCCACCGGATACGTGTGTGGAAATGAAAAGGTGGGCAGAGCTTGAGAAGGAAAGCTTGTGTGGATAGGTGGTAGAGAGAAAGTTATGAAAGGAGTAGTCTGCGATAGAGACGAGGTAGGAGCAGTCGGCTGTAATGATATGTGGGGCCGCAGGTTAACCAAATGAAAGCCAATATGTGCCGTATGAACCCCTGAAGCTGTTGAGTTGGGAGACGGGGGTAAGGATGAAGAAGGCAAGGCAGAGTTATCAGGTGGGGAATGAGCTAAGTGAGCGGGTATACTAATAGGCATACCAACAAGGAGTTAACCATCGGGTGTACGGTCAGGGGTATGAGACAAATAGTACTGTACAGTGCTAGGATTAGAGTCCAAAATTTTTTGCAAACTGTTTATCTCCTACAAGGATTTTGGGAACCTCACTGGTGTCCATAGGATTCCTCATAGGATGTGAAGGGGGTGATTTAGGCAAAGGCACGAAGCAGACATGTGAAACCATGGCTACAGCTTGTTTTTGAGTGATAACAACCATGGACAAGAGTACACAGTAGGGATGCAATGTATCAGGCACAGAAGCAGCAACAAAATGTTGGAATTGGTAGGTTGCTGGTTTCGGGAACTGTGAAAGACAGTAACTAATATCGGTCTAATAACCGAGGTCGGTCAGACTTTAGCCAGCATCGGTCAGTTAACTGATGTCGGTAGAATAAAACCGGTGTAAGAAGCTACTTATTTGGGGTTAAAAAGGCTTAGTATACCTACCAAACTGTTTCGAAGTGATCACTGAAACAGTGTATGATAGAGAAACAGAACTAAAAACAAACAAGATGCACAAGCAAATCAAGAGACTAACCCTAGGATTAGTTTTAATTATTGTGGGATTATGCCTTAGATGCAAGATGATGTCAATCCTAAACAAAAGACCTAAGGGAAATGTGAAGTTTGTTTTGGCTTATAAGGTTACCTCAATCAGGCGGAGGAATACTACGGAAAAAAGGGGAATGTTTGAGCTGTTGTGTTGATTATGATGTGATTTGATATGTGTTGTGCAGTGAAAGTAAGATTAATTTATTGTCAATACCATGGATATCACCCCCACGTGTATGACTTGTTAGTTAATCTATGTTCACTAGAATTGAAAACAACAAGCAAAAATGTGATGCATGTGTTTTAAACCCAAATCGAAAATGATATTTGATGAAGCAAAGAAGATGACTTTCACTAATGCAGCGATGAGGAAGAAAGACAAATTCTTTTACCAAAATGACAAAAATACCTTGTGAATATTTAGAACCAGAAAATATCCAGTTTTCTCCCTATATGAAAGCAAGCAAGAAAGAAAGAAACCCAAAATGGGTCCCACCAGGCGTGCCAAAATGTTTCGCAAAGAATGTTTCCATTCCTATAATAGAGTTGCTTCTATCCTTTCATTCTCTTAAGAAACAGATGAGGGTTAGGGCTAGAAGGAATACCTATTGAATGTTGAGAGGGTGCGCGCGTACCATAGAGAGAGATCAAATTGATTGCAAAGAACTCCTTTTTGTCTAGGAAGGACTACTTGCAAGTAAGAATACAAGACCACTGGATTTTAGTTAGACAATAATTGAGGGAACTGCCTTGGACCCAGGAAATATTTGACTTCCTTTCAAAGGTGGTCAGTTCCCCTCTTAATACGAATTAACACAAATTCTAACAAAGAAATTTTTACAAAATTACAATTTAGTTACCTCGTTAAAAAGCACTAGAGGAAAGGCTGGTTTTGGTTTGAGTCACAGTGACTAATGCCGGTCACTGTATAACTGGTACCGGTTGCTGATAACCGAGATCGGTAGGGGCAGTGATTTAGGGGCTTTTAATAAAGGTTGGCTATAAGGCGGCTATGGTGTTTATAAGGCTAGAAAATGATTAGGGATAGGAAATGGGGTGATGGATAAGACTGAGAGAGTGTGGGGGCTTTTCTTGGGGCAATGTAAGGGTAGAGGAATGACAGTTAGATGCAGGGGATACCGGGTAGTAGATCTATGAGTGAACTTGTAATTACTGTGATTCAGAAGTTCAAGAAATGTTATTTAAAAATGTACAAGACACTACTTACTAGTTCCTGATGAAGATACAGGTCCAAGGACTATGATGACGAAGGCAAGGATGAGGTAGGATGATCTGACAATCAAAAGTGATATATCTTCTCTCCCAATGCTTGGATGAGTGTCACTGGGCTCTGGTTACTCAGCTGCAGTCTTGGGTTCGATGTCCTTCTCTGCAAACTCTTCTCTTTTCTTCACTTGTATCTGCTCTGCCAAGTGAATTTCAGATCCTTCAAATGAATTCGAGGTCCCTTATTTTTGGTTGGGGAAGGTCATTTATACGGAACCGATGGCAGTTACGTAACTGACAGTAGTCGAGTAGGAACCGATGTCGGTTAAGTCAAAGTGGGCTATTTTTAGTAAAATAGCTAACTTTCCCTCCTTTTCTCCTAAGGGATTAGTTGTGGGCTTGGTCAAGTCATTATTAGGTTGGTTTTGGTGCGGGTGAGGAGTAATTAGTCATGGGTGTGGATGTAGACCAAGTTATAGGTCTTAATTAGGTTAGTTTAGGGTTAGGGCTAGGTCATGATGAGGTGGCGAAATGAGGTGGCAGACTTGGATATGTGGATTTATTAATTATAAGGTAATTAATAAATAATTGTGTAAGGTTTAAGTGGTGAGGTTAGGTTGCAAAATGAGATGCAGGGAACAGGCTGTCGTAAGACACAAATTTGGTGTCTACATCCACACTTCTTGGAGCTCCAATGGCACCCAAAAAATGAAAATGCACAGCTTTCGTTGATTAAAATCAACTTTAAATGCCAGCCTTCCATGTGGCAGATGATACCTTCAATATTATTACTCTTTGTCTTTGGATGGGTTGGGACACATGTCTAAATACCATTGGACCAAGCTTCTAACTTTAAAAAATGCATTTTGAACCTTTTCTACCCTTGGGAAAATTTTGAAAATTTTTCCCCGCGAGCCCTTGGACACACCACGTGTCCTTCTATGGGACTTCACCAAAACAGTGGGCTAATTTGACGCATTTTGCCACTTTTTTGAGAAAAGGAAAATTTTCTCAACATGCCCCGCGCCCCCAAATACCCGTTGTTTCTTTGCCATGTGTCGATCTCCCATTGGAGGCGGAGCTAACTCATAAAATTTTCCTTCAAACCTCCGTAAGCATCAAAATTCCATGCGGGTCTGACCTCTATCTTTTGAAATTTGAAAAATGCCACGTGTTGCCTGTGGATTAGTTACGGGGAAAAACCTCCAATATTTTCCGCGGGTTCATTGCTTCCTTTGAAAATTTTCACCAAAATTGGAACATTTTCCATCTTTCCTCCGCGTTCCAAATTTCCATAAAATGTTGAACACGTGTCTGTTGTTTATTTGGCGTGGGCTTATTCTTCATTTTTTACCTTGTAAACATAGAGGCAAAAATTCACAAAATTCTCCTTTAGCCCCATCCTCCATTTTGCCTCTTGGACACATGTCCATCCCTTATTTACTGCGGGCCTTTGGGCAAACATTTAATTTTAGCATTTTGAAATTAAAACTTCAAAGTCTTTAGAAATTCTGCCCCTCCATTTCATCTCTGTGTATACGTGTCACACTATGATTTGCATGGAGATCTGGCTCAAAATGTTACTTTGAAATTTTTCCTCCAAAGGCAAAAATCCAAAAAAAAACATGCATCACCCCGCTTTTCCTTTGCTCCTACGGACACGTATCACCCTTTCATTGGTCATGGGCCCTCGGATCCAAATTTTCCATGATGTTTTGAGCCCAAAAAAATTTGAATTTTTTTTAAATCCACCATCACCCATTTGATCCTCCCATGCCACATGTCGCCCTTTCATTGGGAGCGGGCCTTTTGGTCGAAATTTAACATTGAGAAATTTTTCCAAAATGAAGAAAAAGTTTTAAGTTACCCCCCACCACCGGCCTGACCATTCTTTGCCACGTGTTGTCTTCCCATTGGGCATGGGCGTGTGGGCCAAATTTTTCCCTTGATACCCTGAGCCAAAAGACATCAAAATTTTTCCAAGTCCTTCGCCATCCGCCTGGCCCTCCTGGACATGTGTCATCATGCCATTCACTGCGGGCCTTCGGGCAGAAATTTGATTTTGAGAAATTTGCAAAAAATGAAGGCAAAATTTTAAAGTGACCTCCACTACTTGCTGCTCCATCTTTCCAATCAAATCATGCCACGTAGGCACACTAGGCAAATGCAGGGCCATAGAGAAAATTCTCCCTTCGTAAAAAATTGAAAATTTGACAAGTTATAACTTTTTTTACGACCGCACCTAGCCAATGAGAGCCTGCCATGTCAGCATAGAGTTTACAATGATAAATTTGACAGCTCGAGAGCATGTCAAAAACGTGAAAATTTCAGGGAATGCCCTAGAAACCGAATTTTTTGACAGGGAAGGTAGAATTTTTCATTTTAAACCAACTGAATCATCTCTTGACATCATTTGCAACATTGGGATTGGGGAGACACTTGCATGAATTCAGGATTTGATAAATTTTAAGTTCTTTCATGATTATCAAAGGAGAAAACTATACAGCCCATGAAAATGAATAAAACAGGGCACAAATGGGGGGGAACTTGGATTTTAATTCAATTTAGGGAAGAATAACAACAATGAGGGCATTTGAAAGCATCCAACTGAAAAAAATGAGTTGCAAATCATCAGCTCGAGCCAATAAAAAAATTTTGAGCAAAAGTGAAGCATGAAAAATTAGAGAAAAGTGTGCAAACCCAGAAATTACACCAACATACCCCACACGCTATCTCCAAAAAATGCCCATAATCATGAAAATATCTGGAATATTTGATGTAATAGAATCTAACTCATCCTTGGAAATATCTTCCTTATCATTCTGTAATACTAGAACAATGCTGGACATTACTGACATCCTTCTTTCTAGAAGATCCATCTTCTGTGCTATAAGATTTCCAAGATTATCTAGCCTTTCCTTATGGGGGTCTTGGGCTACTGCAAGGGCCTCACAATTTTTCTTGACTAGTGCTAATCTCTTTGTGTGCCCCAATGTCTCATCCTTCATCACCTTTATGACTTCATTATCTTCTACCATCTTCTTGATTCTAATTACTGCTTCTGGAGCTGCACAAATATTCAAAGCCTGGCATTCTCTCTTCAGCTCTTCCTGTAAGGTTTGGAGCAATGCCTCATAAGATGAAATGTTTCTAACCACTTAATCCCTTTCTCTCTCTGCTTCCTACTCAAGGCCCTTTAGCACTAACATGTAAATGGGTCCATCCTCAAGCACTAAATCAACTAAGGTATGCACATAATGTATAGCTGAAGGGAACCTTTCAGGTACCTTGGACTCCAAGTGTGGTCTTGCTTTTAGGACATGATTACTGATCTCCTATACCATGTTGATCAAGGCCTCCTTATTATTTTTCTCTAGGTCCTTCTCTCCTTTTAAGCATGTTATTTCAGCATCTTTGGCCTTTTTTTCTTCTCATATCACTCTAATAGTGGCAGCCTTATATATGTTCCTTCGCACCACGTCTGTAGATAATTTCACCAAGGCATTACTCACCTTCTCATCAGACATAAAAATGGGTTTGATATTTATGTACCTATTTTGAGAAGCCTTTTTCATTATTCTTGATACACATGACTCTTCACATACATCAAAATCAGGCTCATCCATGTGAGTTTGCATTTAACAGGATAATTATTTCCTTGTGCGAGTGGTTGCCATGTCTAGGTCCATCAACTCCCACCCATACAACTCCTTGAGGCCCACTGTATTCTAGAACTAGGTGTAGACAATTTTACCTGCATCCTCATCATAGCCCATATGTATAACATTGTATTCTCCACTTGTTCACTTCATTCTTTGCCCCTTAGGTATGTGGGCGCAAATATTTGGAGTTGGATATTTGATGTTCTAAGCGGTATCATGTTTTATTTCTCGTACCTCTTTCCCTCTTTCCTCTTTATCCTTTATATCTTCATCCTTGGGTTCTTCCACTTCTTCTGGTTGTACAAGGGATATGAGCGTGCTTTCTGTAGACTCTTCCACCTCCTCATTCAGCTTCAGCTTCCTCCTTTTCCTCTCAGTTGTCTATTTTTGAGGAGATAATCATGACAACCTCCTAACAGACTGAGGAGTTCCCATGCCTTGCGCCCTTGTTCTTTTGAACACCCTCTTGAAACGGTGCTCTCCTCAGACTACTTCCTTTTCCTCTTCTTCTTCTTATACCTGAGGTGGGGTACATGCATGTTTAGTCTCCATTCTATCTATGGGCTACCTCTGGCCTCCATGTTCTAAGACACCACCATCTTCCCACTCTTCTTCCTCCTCATCCAGCACTATATTTTCTACTACTTTAGGAAGCCTTGAGAGTGCTAACTTATTTTCTACGTATTTTTTATTCTCCAACTTAGCCTTAAGATGAAGGTATACAAGCATTGCTCCACTGTCCCCAGTATCAAAGATTACAGGATTCATGATTATAACGTATGAGATGAGACTTTCAATATATTTGGTCTGGCCTAGATTCACATATGTCTTACTCAAAGTGTGGTAGTCACAGTCTACCCTATCTGCATTAAAAATTAGGTGATGCACATTGGTGAATTGGTGGACTGATGACTTAAAGTAACATGCTATGAAGGCATATAATATTTTTCACCATGGGCTCCAAGTCCCATCCGTCATAAAAAATTATGCGATGTAAAAAATTTGATACACCATGAACTGTACTACCTTACCCATCACCGATGGTAACTCCTTAGGGATGCGCCACTCCTCTTCAAATGCCACGCAGATCTATTCATACCACATCTCCACCCTCTACTTAAATGGTCCACCCATTGAACCTTCACATAAATACATCTCAAACCTCTCTACGAGGGACTTCTTCTCCAAGGGGTACTCCCAAATCTTGTTCTCCAACCCATCGGGCACTCCAATTTCTACAAATACAAGATACAATAAGATAGGGCCAAAAATAATTTTATCACCTATGCACACGTCTTCAATGATAGTTTCTGTAATGTAGCCTACTATGTTATAGACTACTCCCTGATACATCTTCCTCATGACATGGAGCCACATTGTATTCACCTGCAAACATATCTCGTGATCATTCAACTTGGTCACTAGATGCACAAATACTTATACCACTTATTACTGCTTCAAATTATCGATGTCCATTCCGCATGGACCCTTTGTATACCCTAAATCTTTATGTGTCTCCATGATTGCTACTTTATCAACCAGGTCACTAGCCAGGTCTACCCCTATGCCCTTTAATCCTATTAGAGTCAAAATTAGGGTTGTTATAATCCTTACCCTTCATCTGGTGAAATAGAATAAGTCCTCATGGACTCTGCTCATAAGCCACTAGTATAGAGGTTCATATTTTCCAAAATATGGGAGCTCATACAACTGATAGACTCCCACCTATTTTAATAGTTTCTCCCCAATGTCATCATATACTGTCATATCTTGTTGTGAACTTGTTGGTCTTTGTACTCAACAACGTGTCCAATTATTTCTTATTATTAAAAGTGTGGTGGTTGTAATCACTCATCTTGCAGCTGCGGATGTGGGAATCCCACTCTTGCCAAATTATCACACCCTATAGATACTGCATCTCTAAGAAATTACTCTCGAGAGAAATTTCAACTTTTTCTTCTACTTTCTTCTTTCCTTTAGCTCTTACAGTAGATGCTTTCTTTGGTGCCATATGGAAATCTAAAATTTCTATCTTCTATAGTGAGAAAGTCAAAACCCTAGCTTGAATTTGCATGTCCTAGTTTGAAACCACGTGCCCTTACTCTTTCTCAACGCATCTGCTTCACTCAAACCCTTAAACAATGGGGATGAAAGATTCTTCTATGCACAAATCCACTCTCCACATCTATTTTCACACTCTTCGCTCAGCTCATTTGCACTTAGATCATTCAAATTATTGTGATAAAAATAGTAAAAATGAACTCGCATCACTTCCTTATATAGATTTTCAAAAATTTAGTGCATTTATTTCTCCTCCACCTACAAAAAATCTTCTCATTAATTAATCATTTTCACACTTTCTACATGGTACATCTTTTCACCTAAGTTATAACCTTCTAGCATGCCTTCCTACCCTCTGGCCACAAAATTATCTTTAGTGCACTTCCATGCACCCGAGTACCTCCCCACTATACCTCCCTTGGTAGTCTCCATGGCCTCTAATTACCCCACGTTATACTTATTCCTTCATTTATCTCCATTTATGGTCCTTGTTTGGAAGCAATATCCTTTCTAACAACTCTCCGAACTTGAATAACACATATATCAGTTTTTTCCTTTATATGTGCACATTTTTCAATAGCCACCCCACACAAATGGTATGTGCAGTCCTCTACACATAAAAATTCTTCAAATGGTAATTAAATTCCAGTGCTCAAACATGCTTATTACACAAAACACTAACTAAAATGACAAATCATAGCGACCAAAAGGGAAATACATTAAGGGAATACATAAATGAAAACCTAATCTAAATGGCAACACTACCTTTTTATGAACATGAAGAAGACTTATTTATAGTAGGTCTTTAGCCTACTCCCATTGAAGTAACTAGGTAACTGTATTCCATCAAGTGCCTCTAACTAGAAATCACATGTTTCAAGCATGTGAGTAATAACATATGGTCCCAACCAATGTACCTTAAGTTTTCCTAGATGACATAGAAACCTAGAATCGTAAAGGATCCCCATCTGTCCAATCTCAAAAAAAAAAATTCATGATGTGCCTATCATGCCATGCTTTCTGCCTGGCCTTTTCTTTCTTTTGAATCCATCATTCTATTTCTCGTCGCTCATCCAACTTCATAAAATTTTCAATTCGTTCTTCTAATTATTTCTCATCAGCTAGACCTCCATCACATTCAATATGTAAAGAAGGTAACATGAATTCCATAAGGAAGAAATACTTCCGCACCAAACACTAACAGATATGGTGTGGCCTTGTTCAAATTCTTGTATGTTGTTCTATATGCCCAAAGAATGGAAAAAAATTTATCATCCTAATATTTCTTTCTAACATCACAAGTTTTTGTCAATTTTTGGCTCAAAATTTTGTTAAAAGCTTCAGTAGTCCCATTTTCCTAAGGATGATACGGTGTAGTCTTATGGTGCGTAATCATAAATTCATCTAATAATATCCTGATTATCTCATTCAAAAAATGTGTGGCCCTATCACTTGTCAAACTTAGAAGGAATCCATACCTTGTAAGAACATTTTACCATAAGAACTTGACCATTGTAGCTATTGTAAAATCCTTGGTAGGTGTTGCTTCTTCCCACCTTGTAAGATCATATGTGCAAGTGATAATGTAGCGCAATCTAGTTCTATGTGCGGCTGTGAAATAGGACCCATAAAGTCAATAGCCCATTTTTCAAATGGTTCTGCACTAGAAGTAGGTCGTAAAGGCATTTCATCTCTTTTCCTTTGTTTTCCAAGGCACTGACACTGATCACACGCCTTAGAATCCGTATACAGTGTCTCCACTACAATCCAACGAGTAGAATTTTGTATGCAATGGCATCACCTACATAGTGCCCACCTACAATGCCAACATGAGCCTCTTCCCTTAAATCTATTCACTCATACGCCAATACACATTAGCATAATACATCATCTCGACCTAACTTGTATAGGTCACCACTGATTAACATAAAAGGTTTTTTATGAATTGTAAGTTGTTTCTTCTCTAAGGATATTAGTCCTTCTAGCACCAGACCTATGTGTAGAAAAACAACAATATCCACCAAATCTAAAGGCACGTGATGTAACCTATATAATTGTGCATCTGGCATTATATCTTCAATTTTTTCTGCATCTTCCCCTAATTATATCCTTGATAAATGGTCTGGGCCAGAATTAATTTTCCCTAGTTTTACCACAACTGTAAAATCAAATTCTTGGAATAAAATCGCCCATTGACATATGTGCCCCTGTAAAATGGGCTTGTTTACCAAGTACTTCAATGCCATGTGATCGGTGTAAAATATGAATGGTGTTGCTAAATGGTATTATCTGAATTTATGTAGTGCATAGATCATGGATAAGGCTTCACGCGCAGTAGTTGTATAATTCTACTCTGTAGGGGTCAATGTTTTACTACCAAAACAAATAGGATGATATATAATACCTTCTCCTGGATGAGCCAACACAACACCAATGGTTGTGCCAGAAGCATCCACATGTACATGAAACAGTTGGTCCCATGAGGGAAATCATAGAATAAACGTTGTAGTAAGTCTCTCCTTTAATGTCCCGAATGTGGGTTGTTATGGTTACCCCCAATAAAATGTCCCTTTTCATTTTAGTAACTCTTCCAAGGGTGTGGAAACCTTAGCATACCCTTTGATAAATTTTCTATAATACCTAGTGTGACCTAAGATTCCGTGCCCCTCACTTTGATTGGTAGGATCTTCCAGGCCTATAATAACTTCAACCTTAGATGGATCAACCAAAAAACCTTCCTTACAGATGATGTGCCCTAATAAAGTGTCAAATGGTGTAGCAAATATGCACTTCTTGATGTTTAAAGAAAATCTTAACTATCTACATCTTTCAAACACTAAGCAAAAATTTTCACAATGATCTTTAACAAGTCCATACACCATCCAATCATCTAAGTAAACCTACAAAAAGTTGTGGATGAAATCCTAGAACGCTTGAACAACTAGTACAAAAATAATGAAGGTGCATTTTTCAAACCAAACGACATAAAAGTATATGCAAAACTTTCCCACTCAGTGGTGAAGGTTTTTTTTCTTGATTGTCCTTTGCAATCCTGACCTGATGATACCCAGAAAATCCACCTGTAAAAGAATATATTTCACACCCTACAATGCCTTCTAATATCTCCTCTATGAAAGGTGTAGGAAAAGGATCACATGCAACATTTATTTCTTTGTAATCTGCACAAATATGAATTTGACCATATTTATTTATATTGATAACCATGGGGCTAACCCTCTCAGACTCTTCTAGGGGATTGATGATACCAAATTTCAGCATTTTGTCAATTTATTCTTTGAACTTTATGCGTAAGTTGGGGTTCATCCTTTAGGGTCTCCTCCTGACTGGGCACACACCTTATTTAAGATTGATCTTCATCTCTCCTAATGATTCATGCATGGCTTTTAATTCATGGTAGCCCCTAGGAAATAAGTCCTGAAAGTCTCGTAGTAAGTCTTTGATTTTTACCACTTCAGAGTCAAACCAATAATCCTCAATTATGGCCTCCTTAGGTTCAGTATCGGTTCCAATATTCACTTTATTTGTCTTCATAGGTTCTTGATATGCATGCATGTTCTTATCTGCACTATCTAAAACATCGCGCATCCCTATCGAATGATCGATATCCATATTTTATACTTCTTCATCAGCCACTATGTAGACCATCTTCCCTTTTTCTTTCTTAAAGCAAGCGTGATGAAGTAACATGGCGTATGTCTCTTCTTCTACATCAAAACGTGCTCCTAAGTCTGTCTCACCAAAAAAATCCTAAATGACTTCTTCCACCTCGGCACTATCTCCCATAGTTAAGCACTTTATAAACCTTAATGTCTCTTCTACTGGGGGTTTAGTAGAGAAGAAATAGAAGAAAGGGAAGATGTTCTTGGGAAATTGGTAAGTTCTGAGTGGTACAAGGATATAATCTTTTACCTCAGACACCTTTGCTGTCCTCATCATTTAAATAAAAATCAGAAAAGAGCCCTCAATCTAGCTTCTCAGAAATACATCATCACTGACTTTGGGCTGGCTTGGAAGAACCCTAAAGGTGTCCTCTTAAAGTGTGTAACTGAAGATGAAGCTCCCAAAGTAGTTGCTGATTTCCATGGGTGAGTTTGTGGAGGAAACTTTTCTGGAAGAGTAAAAACACATAATATTTTGAGAGCTGGTTATTGGTGGCCTACTCTCTTCAAATATGCAACCCAGCTAGTTAGAAAATGTGATAGTTGCCAACGTTTCTCTGGAAGATTGAAAGCTTCAGGATCCCTTCCTTTGCAACTTGTATTAATTGAAGCTCCTTTAGAGCAATGGGGGATGGACTTCATTGGTGATATTTCAGATCCTTCTATTGTTGGCCATAAGTGGATCATTGTAGCCACTGATTATTTTACAAAGTGGGTAGAGGTAATCCCCACCAAGAAAGCAACACACCAAATAGTTATGTACTTCTTGTTGAATCAAATCATATGCAGATTTAGAGTCCTAGTCAAGATTATAGTTGATAATGCCATGTGCTTTAGAGCCAAACCTTTAATGGCAATGTGCAATGAATATGGAATCAATCTAACTTATTCTTCAAACTATAACCGCCAAGGGAATGGACAAGTTAAGTCCAACAATAAGAATTTGTTGAAGATCATTAGAAGAACCTTGGAGCAAAACAAGAAGAAATGGGGTGAACAATTGAAATTTACAGTTTGGGATGATAGGATAACTCCTAAAAGAGCTACTGGTAAAATCCCATTTGAATTTTTGTATGAAACTTAGGCTTTTCTGCCCTTGCACCTGTAATTATCTTCATTTCAGTTTTCCCAACAGTTGGAAGCTCAAGAGCTTGGCCCATATGAATCAAGGATCAATTAGATTATTGAGCTTGATGAGGAGAGAAGAGCATCCCATCAAAGGCATGTCAGATTTAGGGAAAAATTGAAGATATTTTTTGACAAGAATGTCACTCCTAGAGCCTTCAATGTTGGAGATCTAGTTTTGTTGTGGTATAATAGGCATGAATATGAGGGAAAGCATGGAAAATTTGATGCATTATGGATGGACCCTTATGCCATTGATATCAGAATTGGTGAGAATGGCTTTTTTCTTAAAGATTTAGATGGGGAATTACTTGAACTTCCTATTAATGGTAGGAATCTGAAGCATTTCTTGGATTAATCCCCAAATTTGAGGTATGCACCAACTTGTACAGTGTATAGTGTTTGGTTTTTCACTCTGTTTTTGGTGTTTTGTCAGTTTGTGGTTTGCCTTTTTGTCTGGTTCTCAACTAGTTTTTGGTGATATTGGCTAGTGACTCCTTTTCCTAATGGATATCTTTCCACTTGGTCTATGTTTTTTCCTTATGGCACTCACTGGGAGTTCCCATCCCCAAGCAAGAGTTGATGTTGGTGCCATTTTTAAGCTTGTACCATGTTGCCCTAATTTTCCAAATCTGTATTTACTCAAAAATGTTTTACCCTTTGAATTGATGGTCTGAAATTCTTCCCCTCCAGTTGAATTCTTTAAAATGCTCACAAACTTCTTGTTTTGCCGTAATTTAAAAGAATAATCCAAGTTTTCCCTTTTCTGTGCCCTTTTTTTTTACAATTTTTTGGGCTATGTCATTTTTCCCTTTGCCAAATTGTGAAAAATTGAAATTGATCAAATCATACTTTTGTGCAATTAAAAATCCAATCCCAAGGTCGAAAATGTTCAGAAATCATGCTTCAGTTGATTCAGAATCGAAAAATCTGTCATCCTTGGTGAAAAAATTGAATTCTAGGGCATCCATTGAAGTTTTTGACATTTTGACGGTCAAACGGGCATCATTTGCCCATAAAATTCACCCTCATAAGGTATTGGTGACGTGGCAACTTCTAATTGGCTAAGGAAAAGTGGGGAAGTGTTGTAACTGTTCATTTTTCACCTTTTTGACAAATGCAGCATTTTCGGGCCCAGGGACCCGTTTTTTCCAAATTTGCCTACGTGGCATGTTTTCATTGGCAGGGGGGTGGCGAGTGGTCAGGTTCCCTTGGAATTTTTAGAATTTATTTTGTAAAAATTTTAAAGTCAAAAAATGGTCTGAACCCCTACAGCTAGTCCGGAGTGGACACGTGTCCTAAGAAACGAAAAAAGAAGGAGCGGTTCGAGGGGGGACTTAGAGTTTTTTAGCTCTAATTCTCTAAAGTTTCAAATTAAGTTTTAGGCCCACTCCATTTAGAGGGTCACATGTGGTAGGGTGGTGGGGGTAGAGCGGGTCGGTGGGCTAGCGGAGGTAAAGGGGATTTTTTCCCTTTTTCACAAAAGAGTTCAGAGTGAAATTTTTTTTAACATGCCCCTGCGAGCCAATCACAGGTGGACACGTGTCCAATAGAGTCAGAGGGAAGGAAAAAATTTAAGCTGCGAGCCCGCAAGTGAATCACCGAGTGACACATGGTAGAGGAAAAGGTGGGTCAGAAGGTTGGTGAAGGCAAGAGATAATTTTTTCCCTTTTGTAAAGAAGGCTTAAAATCAAAATTTGGAGCACTGGCCCACGACGAATCACAAGGAGACACGTGGTGAGGGAGAAATCGAAGGTGCGGGCCCGTGGGGCAAAAAGTGAAAATTTTCCAATTTTTCAAAAAAGGTCAAAATGCACAGAATTCAAGTGCAATCCCAATGGGACCCACCATGTGCCACGTGTTAGCTCCAAAATTCAAAGGCAGAGGGGTGGGGGAAAATGACAAAATTTTCCATTTTTTCAAAAGGTCATAAAGTAAATGATTTAAAATTGGGCCCGATCCAATCATTTTTTGCCACATGTCTAGCCTTATCCAAAAAATTAAAAAGGTAACTCAAGCTTATTTCAAAGTCCACATCTTCCATGTGGAGGGCTAGGATTAAAAGATGGATAAGATCGATGGTTGTTGTGCATCCATTTGTTTTGACCACCATGGGAGCTCTAGGAAGCTTTGAATCATGATTTTTGCATCAAAATTCATCAAATTTATAGTGATTTTGTGTCTTTTTGGCCTTCTAGGATAATTGGAATTGGTTTCATGACTCAATTTGCAGATTTGAGATGTTTTTTGAAGTAATTTTTGCCCCATCCTGAGAAAAAATGTGAAATGAAAAAATCAAAAGTTGCAGATGTAATTTGAAAAGGTAAAAAGGTGAAAATGATGAGTAAAAGGTGTTTTCATGCCTCAATGATGAAAAATGTGCCTCCAGGATGGATAATGATCAATGATTTAATCTTTTTGGGCACACCTGGCAACCTGCAAATGTTTTTCTGTTTGATGTCATTTTCATTAAATCATGAGGATTGTTTTGTAACAAACTTGATCCCATGGCATATTATTTGCTTGGGAAAGAAGGCTCCAATGTGGAATGAGATATGTAATGCATTTTGGAGAAATGCAAAGTGTTGGGAAAAGTTGAAAAATCATGAGAAAATTCTGAGAGAAAGCTCATTTTGCTAAAAAACCCACCAAAGAACCAAGATAATTTCTTCTGTGTTGTATCTTCATGTATGTGAGTTGGTTATAAGTGTATAGCCATCACACAACTCTGAGATTGTTCACGAAAATATCCCCTGCTAATGAATCTAACAAGCTTTTGAGTTAATCTATGTTTTTTTGGGAAATATGATGCTTGTTATCATTTTTTTAAATGCCTGCAAATAGTTTTCATTGTTCTTGTTGCAATCTTGCATTGAATGTCTATAGAAATCACATAGAATCTCCATTTCCTGTTGATAGTGTAGTGGCATTTGCAATCTCATGTTTAGAAGAGCCTTCATCTAATAACGAGATAAAAAAATTTAAAATCACTTTACCTTCCTTGACTGTAGAGATTTCTTGTAAGCCTTTGGGGGTACCTTAGGCGTGGTTTGATCAAGGATTTTTTTGTTTAATTGAGTTCTTTACTTCAATATTTTGTGGTGAATTCTCAAATATTGTGTGAAGAGTGCAACATGAGATTCCATTTATGCCTCTTCTGGTTGAAATAATATCCTGATTATTTGAAGCATTTTATCTCATAGTTGTTTAAGTATTGTAGAGGTTGTACAAGATTTGATATATCCCAGTTTGTCTTGTCCACACCCCACCAAAAAATTCATTCAAAAAAAGTAATCCTACCCATACTACCCTTGCATTGCATTTTGTGTATGAACAAAAGGATCTAACCCATCTACAAAAATGCACAAGGCAAATCAGGATTATACAATGTCTTCAGTAACCCTTGCCTTGCATTGAAAATATCTCCATGATCTGGGAGTGACAACTTGTAAAATTCATATTTGGAGTGTTGATCATATTTTCCCAATTCCTTTTCATACTATTTGCATAAATTGAGTGATATCTTCATCTCCTTCACCATTTGGGGGTTACAATATAGGTTCTCTTACCTTGGTTGAAAAGGCATAACCTAAAATAGTTAGGGTTGGATCAAATCCTTTCAAAGTGCTATCCATCTCTCCACAAATTTGAGTGCCAGTTAGATCACCTCCCTAGCTACAAAACGAAATACATAATGATCTATCTGACTTCAAGCTTCATGCCATATCTCTTATGCTACTCAGACTGAAAAGGAGAAAAATTTTGGGTACCAACACTTTTTGGCGCCGTTGCTAGGGACTTCTTGTAATTTCTTGGTGTTTGTGGAGTGTTTGAAGAGTTTGAGCATTTGTGTATTCAAGTATTTGGGCTGCTACATTGTTAAAATATCATTCTATGATTCAAATCTGTAAGTTTTAAACAAGGTTTTCAAGTTTTGTCTTCCCTTTTTCCATTTCCTAGAAGTTCATACACTCTGGGTGCATTGTGATTGATTGATTTAAGAAGAAGAAGTTCTGATTTATAACTCCTTGTAAAGGTTTCAGTACTAGAAAACATTTGACATGTTATTTTAGTGCATTCTTGCAAAACTAAGGTGAAATTCCTTAGTGGCGACTCCATGCTGATTTGATCTTGAAAATACCAATTGTCTTACCTTTCTGTCATTTATAATTTTTTTCTCAAATCCGTAAAACCGGAAGGAAGAAGATCTCTCTTCATCAAGTACTCTGCTAAGAAATTGTTTACAGATTCAAGAAACTCAAAGCTATAGGGGAGAAAGGTGTGGAAGGTTGTTGGAGACTTGACTACAAAAAATGAGATCCCTATTGTTGAGTTTGAAAGTGAGCAACCTCTTATTGAGGACTGCAATTCTTCTTCAAGTGGATCTAATTCAGACAATCCTATTACTGATTTGAATTCCCCATTAGGTGAGGGACCTTCTTGTGCATTTGAAAGCCTTGTTCCTGAATCTTCTTTTGTATTTTCTAAATTTGCTAGAGATCATCAAGAAGGAGAACCCTTAAGAAATATTTGTTTTGAAGGTTACATTCCCATTCCCCAAAGACCCCTCACTCCTCATCATTTTGTTTCTCCTCCAAGATCACCACCACAAAATAATATGGCTCAGCTTAGACCTCTATTTGTTGTTAACACCTTTGGTCCTATAAATTTTAGAGGAATGGATGGTTACCGAAATGCTATCCCACAAGATGTGAGAAATAGGTTACCAAAATTTCAAGGCAACAATGCAATAACCGGTGATCAACATCTCAAACTCTTTGTTAATATGATGGAATATTTTGAGATAGAGTTTGAAGATGTGTATATTAAGTTGTTCATTCATACACTAGAAGAAGATGCTAGGCATTGGTACAAGGCTCTACATGATAATTCTATTAATTCATGGAATAAAGTGAAAAATGTATTTAGGTTGCAATATGGTGACAAGACTGATCCTAGATTTATTTTGTCTGAGTTTGAGAATATCAAGAATAACCCTAATGAATCATTCAATGACTTCAACACAAGGTTTAAAAAAACTTTGAGAAGGCTTCCTATTGGTTTGAGGCCCGGTGATGAATCTTGTTTAATCAAATATTTAGATGCATTTGATAAAAAGGCAACCTATTACCTAAGAGACAAGAACCCTACCAATCTAAGACAAGATTTCAAAATGGCACTTCAAATTGAAAACAATATCAAGGTTGTTGGGAAACCTCTCAAGAGAGATGGTGTAAAATTGATAAACCCTGAAAAACCTCAAGCTAGCAAAGGTGTTGATTTAAAAAGGTTGTGAAAAATTTGGCAGGGGTTGTCAAAGAAATCTCATACAAGTTGAAAAGAGCTGAGAAGGGAATTGGGTAGACTTCACAAGGTCAACCTAGACAGTAAGAACAAGATAGATTTGGTAATCACCATAGGAATGAGAAAGGGTTTTATGAAAAAGGTAAAGGGCATGTTGGATCTGCAAATAGAAATCCTCAAGCATGTGAAGGAAGAGTGTTGCTTGACCCCTTAACTACTAGGGTTGCTGTTGTTGAAGAGGTTGCTGATATTGATTGGTGTGATAGGTGTTTTCTACCCCATCCTCCATGTGAAGCAAACCAACAAGAAGGTGAAGTTAATAATGATGATGGTACTGATGATGATATTTTCATGATGGGTTGTTCTTCAAGCTCACAAGGAGGAGTAACATCTACTGAAGTAATAAGTGCTAGGACAGCTACAACTTTTTGGGATTGCATCAAATGGGTACAAGTATTTCTTCCCCCTCATGCTCTTGAAGTTGATGTAGTGCAAGCTTTTAAAATTCCTAACAATGACTTTGAATACTTAAGAGCTTTGATGATTAAGAAGTATGATGGTGGTATCCCTTCGGAGGAAGATAGACAATTGTTGATGAATGTTGTTGCAGCTCAAGAGAAATATTATAACACTAAAAGTAAATTTGTTAAAGGAAGTGTGCCTCAAGCCAAACCTAAAACACCCTTTCTCACAAGAATTCCAAAAGAATCTCCTAGGATAGAGACACTTGCTAAAAGCTCTGTTGTCCCAAGAAAAAATTACAGTCCTCATCATGCCCAAGCTGCCAAGAATCCTTTTCCATCTGATGAATCTTCTTGTCTCCCTTCCAATGCTACTTTGCCAAAGAATGTTCCCTATGACATAGCCAAAGTATTGATCCAAATCAAAGTGAGTGTTCCAATCATTGAGTTGCTTAGAATTCCTAAGCATAAGAAGAGTGCATTTGAGTACTTGGGATTGAAACAAGAGAAGAATACTCTAGGTAGAAATGTAAATGTTGTTGAGACTCCCCCTCAAGTCATTGTTGACCTTAAAAAACCACCAGCAGTAGAAGATCTTGGAGAGACACCTGAGGTATATTTGGGGACATCCTTGGTTGATTCCCAATTTAATGTTGATCCATTCTTCACAACTTTGATCATAAAGGATAAGCTACTTCACAATTGTATGTTTGATTCTAGTGCATCATGTAATGTCATGCCTCTAGAAGTCATGAATTATTTGGATATCAAAGTGACAGTTGCCTATGGAAAGTGTACTATCATAGAATCAAGAGAAGTGCCGGTAGTTGGTTGTGTAAACAGTTTGGTTGTGCAGCTTGGATCTTATCGCATGAGGAATTTAAAATTTGATGTTGTGATTGTTGATTGCCCTGCCAAATGGGGTATTCTTTTGTCAAGAAAGTGGGCTGTAAATTTTGGAGGGAGTGTCCAAATGGATATGTATTTTTCCACCATTCCCATTGAGGGAAGCCTAGTCAAGCTCTATGGAGAAAATAAAATGTTGCATCTAATTGAGAACCCAAACAATGCTACTTATGAAGTATTATTTGCTGATGTTGATGCTAATAATTTTATTGGTTTTGCCGATGGAAAAGAACACAAAATGGATCAGTCAAAGTGCCTTGAATATTTATGTTCTCCTTAGACCTTGCTATTTCATGGAGCTTGCTCCAAATTTGGAAATGGTGCTGGTGTAATTCTGATTTATCCTAGCTTGGAGGAATTTGTTATTTCTTTCAAGCTTAACTTTGAATATACTAACAACATTGTTAAGTATGAAGCCTTGTTGTTGGGTCTAAGAATTGCATGGAAGTTTGGTGTCAAGGACATCATTGCAAAGGGAGATTCAGAGCTAGTTGTCAAACAAATAAGAAAACTGTATGCTACAAAAAATCAACAGATGAAGCAGTATAAGCATGTAGTTTGGGATCTAGTTGAGATGTTTGATTCCTTCAATATTATGCACCATGATAGAAGTTTGAATGATGCTGCTGATAAGTTGGCAGTGTTGGGGTCAATATTTGAGTTTGCACCGTTTCACCTTATTGTGAGTACAATGTTGAAGTGTTGACTAGGCCAGCTATCCCTAAACACATTAAGCATTGGCAAGTGTTTGATGATGATTCTCAAGTGCAAAGGTTCTTGAAAAATCAAGGTGAGTTTGTAGATCAACATATTGATTGGGAACCAATGGTGTTTATGACTAAAGGAAGATAGACTTTGTTTGGAAAATATATTATCCAATTGAAAACTAACACCATTCCTAGAGGCCTTGTTTCTCTTGAGTCTAATTTTAACAATGCCGATTGTATCATAAATAGAAACATGTTTGCCTCAAGGGATGTGGAAGAGCATAACTTGGGCACTAATGGTAAACCAAGGAAGATTTGGTTGGGTAGTAATTTAAGTAAAGAGGAAAAATAGTCCTATGCCCAACTCTTGAAAAAATATCAAGACTGCCTTGCCTGGTCATATTCAGAACTGAAGGCATATAGAGAAGACTTGTTTCAGCATGAGATCCCTCTTGAAACATAATCCAAGCCATTCAGATAGAAGAAAAGGCTAATTAATCCACTCATGTCCATGAAAATGCAAGGTGAATTGAAAAAACTGAAGGAGGGAGGGATCATTTAGCCCACAAGATATTCATCTTGGGTTGCAAACCTTGGGCCAGTCAGAAAGAAGAATGGAGATATAAAACTTTGTGTAGACTTCAGAAACCTGAATAGAGCTTCATTAAAAGACAATTATCCTTTTCCAAACATGGAGAACATGCTGTAGTTAGTAACTAGATCTAAATTGTTTTCCACCTTGGATGGTTTCTTTGGCTATAATCAGGTTATTGTCAAGGAGTCAGAAAGATTTAAAACTGCCTTTACCACTCCTTGGGGAACATATGTTTATGTGAGAATGCATTTTGGTCTCATGAATTCTGGGGCTACCTTCCAAAGAGAAATGAATGTTTCTTTTGTTGGTTACATAAATGACTTCATTACAGTCTATCAGGATGATGTGACTGTATTTTCAGAGAGTAGAAAAGATCACTTACAGCATTTAGAAAGGATGTTGATCAAATGTAGAGAGTTTGGGATCTCTCTCAATTCAAATAAGTGTCACTTTGGGGTGCAAAAGGCCAAGCTACTCAGTCATATTGTTTCAAATTCTTGTGTCATGATTGACCCTGAGAGAATAGAAGCAATCAACAAGGTGCCAGTTCCAAGAACAAAGAAGGGCATCCAATATTTCTTTGAAAAATCAATTTCATTAGAAGGTTTGTGTCCAATTTTGCTGAGTGACCCTTCCTATCACATTCATGTTAAAGAAATATTAGGTTATCAAATAGGAAGAGGCTGTTATTCAAGATTTTGAAGGAATCAAGGAAGCACTCAAACATGCACCTGTCCTGGTAGCTCTGAATTACAAGAAGCCTTTCCAAATCTTCTCTTTTGCTTTTGAAAATACTATTGCATCTGTTTTTCTCCAAAAGGATGAATATGGGGCTAAGATACCTATTGCCTTCTTTAGCAAGGATTTACAAGCTTCCGAGTTAAAGTGTACAATCATGGAAAAACAAGCATTTTCCTTGGTGAAAGCAACAAAGGTTTTCAGGCCTTATATTTTAAGTTCAAAAGTTTTTGCTTATGTTCCCCACATCATGGTAAAAGACATCTTATCAGAGATGGATATCTCAAGTAAAAGATGTAGATGGGTGAAAAAACTACAGGAGTATGATATGGACATCTAAACCACAAAGCTAGTAAGAGGTTTGTGTCTTGCTAAGCTCATGGCTAAGAGAAACTTGTAGACTGTGGAAGTGAATGAAGTAGAAGAAGAAAAGGAAGATGTTCTTGAGAAATTGGTAAGTTCTGAGTGGTACAAGGATATAATATTTTGACTTAGACACCTTTGCTATCTTGATCATTTAAATAAAAATCAGAAAAGAGCCCTAAAGCTAGCTTCTTAGAAATACATCATCACTGACTTTGGGTTGGCTTGAAGAACACTGAAGGTGTCCTCTTAAAGTGTGTAACTGAAGATGAAGCTCCCAACGTAGTTGCTGATTTCCGTGGGGGAGTTTGTGGAGAGAAGAGCATCCCATCAAAGGCATGTCAGATTTAGGGAAAAATTAAAGAGATTGTTTGACAAGAAGGTCACTCCTAGAGCCTTCAATGTTGGAGATCTGGTTTTGTTGCGAGATAGTAGGCATGAAGACAAGGGAAAGTATGTAAAATTTGATGCATTATGGATGGGCCCTTATGCCATTGATATCAAAATTAGTGAGAATTCCTTTTTTTCTCAAAGATTTAGATGGGGAATTTCTTGAACTACCTATTAATGGCAAGAATCTGAAGCATTTCTTGGATTAATCCCCAAATTTGAGGTATGCACCAACTTGTATAGTGTATAATGTTTGGTTTTTCACTATGTTTTTGGTGTTTTGTGGATTTGTGGTTTGTCTTGTTGTGTGTCAGCCTTTTTGTTAGGTTCTCAGCTAGGTTTTTGGTGATTTTGGCTCATGACTCCTTTGCCTAATGGATATTTTGGCACTTGGTCTTCGTTTTTTCCTTGTGGCACTCACTGGGAGTGCCCATTCCCAAGCAAGAGCTGATGTTGGTGCCATTTTTGAGCTTGCACCATGTTGCCCTAATTTTCCAAATCTGTATTTCCTCAAAAACATTTTACCCTTTGAATTGATGGTCTGAAATTCTTCCCCTCTTGTTGAATTCGTTAAAATGCTCACAAACTTCTTGTTTTTCCCTAATTTGAAAGAATAATCCAAGTTTGCCCTTTTTTGTGCCCTATTTTTTCCAATTTTGTGGGCTATGTCATTTTTCCATTTGTCAGATCGTGAAAAATAGAAATTGATCAAATCATACTTGTGTACAATTGAAAATCCAATCCCGAGGTCGAAAATGTTCAGAAATCATGCTTCAGTTGATTCAGAATTGAAAATTTTTCCATCCTTGGTGAAAAAATTGAATTCTAGGGCATCCCTGGAATTTTTTACATTTTGACGGTCAGATGGGCGTCATTTTCCCATAAAATTCATCCTCAGAAGTTATTGGTGACATGGCAGCTTCTAATTGGCTAAGGAAAAGTGGGGAAGTGTTGTAACTTTTCATTTTTCACCTTTTTGACAAATGGGGCATTTTCGGGCACCCATTTTTTCCAAAATTGCCGACGTGGCATGTTCTGATTGGCAGGGGGATGGCAGGTGGTCGGATTCCCTTGGAATTTTTAGACTTTATTTTGTAAAAATTTTAAAGTCAAAAAATGGTCTAAAGCCCCATAGCCAATCCGGAGTGGACACGTGTCCTAAAAAACCAAAAAGGGAGGAGTGGGCCAAGGGGGGACTTAGAGTTTTTTATCTCTAATTCTCTAAAGTTTCAAAATAAGTTTCAGTCTCGCTCCAATAAGAGGAGGACATGTGACATTGTGGCGGGGGCAGAGCAGGTTGGTGGGGCTAACGGAGGTAAAAGGATATTTTTTTCCTTTTTCACAAAAGAGTTCAGAGTGAAATTTTTTTAGCATGCCCCTGCGAGCCAATCACAAGTGGACACGTGTCCAACAGAGTCAGAGGGAAGTGTAGGCCATGGAGGGAAACGGGGATTTTTTCCCCTTTTTGGAAAAAGGAATTAAGGAAAAAATTTAAGCTATGAGCCCGCAAGTGAATCATCGAGTGACATGTGGCAGAGGACAAGGTGAGTCGGCAGGTTAGCGAAGGCAAGAGATAATTTTTTCCCTTTTGCAAAGAAGGCATAAAATCAAAATTTGGAACACTATCCCATGACGAATCACAAGGAGACACGTGGCAAGGGAGAAATCAAAGGTGCGGGCCTGTGGGGAAAAAAGTGAAAAATTTCCAATTTTCCAAAAATGGTCAAAATGCACATAATTGAAGCGTGATCCCAATGGGACCCACCATGTGCAACGTGTCAGCTCCAAAATTCAAAGGCAGAGGGGCGGGGGAAAGCGACTAAATTTTCCATTTTTTCCAAAGGTCATAAAGTAAATGTTTTAAAACTGGGCCCGATCCAATCATTTTTTGCCACATGTCCGGCCTTATCCAAAAAATTAAAAAGGTAACTCAAGCTTATTTCTAAGTCTGCATCTTCCACGTGGAGGGCCATGATTAAAAGATGGATAAGATCAATGGTTTTTATGCATCCATTTGTTTTGTCCACCATGGGAGCTCCAGGAAGCTTGGAATCATGATTTTTTCATCAAAATTCATCAAATTTATAGTGATTTTGTGTCATTTTCACCTTCTAGGATCATTGGAATTGGTTTCATGGCTCAATTTGTAGATTTGAGATGTTTTTTGAAGTAAATTTTGCCCCAGCCCAAGAAAAAATGTGAAATGAAAAAATTAAAAGTTGCAGATGTAATTTGAAAAGGTAAAAAGGTGAAAATGATGAATAAAATGTGTTTGCATGCCTCAATGATGAAAAACGTGCCTCTAGGATGGATAATGATCAATGATTTAATCTTTTTGGGCACACCTAGCAACCTACGAATTTTTTTCTATTTGATGCCATTTTCATTGAATCATGAGGATTGTTTTGTAGAAAACTTGATCCCATGGCATATTCTTTGCTTGGAAAAGAAGGCTCCAATGTGGCATGAGATATATAATGCATTTTAGAGAAATGCAAAGGGTCGGGAAAAGTTGAAAAATCACGAGCAAATTCTGAGAGAAAGCTCATTTTCTGAAAACCCACTAAAGAACCAAGATAATTTCTTCTGTGTTGGATCTTCATGTATGTGAGTTGGTTATAAGTGTATAGCCATCACACAGCTTTAAGATTGTTCATGAAACTCTCCTCTGCTGATGAATCTAACAATATTTTGAGTTAATCTATGTTTTTCTAGGCAATATGATGTCTGTTATCATTTTTTTAAATGCCTGCAAATAGTTTTCATTGTTCTTGTTGCAATCTTGCATTGAAAGTCTTTAGAAATCACATAGAATCTCCATTTCCTTTTGATAGTTTAGTGGCATTTGCAATCTCATGTTCAGAAGAGCCTTCATCTGATAAAGAGATAAACAAATTTAAAATCACTTTACCTTCCTTGACTGTAGAGATTGCTTGTAAGCCTTTGGGGGTACCTTAGGCGTGGTTTGATCAAGGATTTTTGTGTTTAATTGAGTTCTTTACTTCAATATTTTATGGTGAATTCTCAAATATTGTGTGAAGAGTGCAACCTGGGCTTCCATTTATGCCTCTTCTGGTTAAAAGAATATCCTAATTATTTGAAGTATTTTATCTGATAGTTGTTCAAGTATTGTAGAGTTTGTCAAAGATCTGATATATCCTAGTTTTCTTCTCAACACCCCACTAAGAAATTCATTCAAACAAACTAATCCTACCCATACTACCCCTGCATTGCATTGTGTGTCAACAAAAGGATCTAACCCATCTACAAAATTGCACAAGGCAAATCAGGATTATACAATGTCTTTAGTAACCCTTACCTTGCATTGAAAATATCTCCATGATCTGGGAGTGAAAACTTGTAAAATTAAAATTTGGAGTTTTGATCATATTTTCCCAAGGCCTTTTCATAGTATTTGCATAAATTGAGGGATATCTTCATCTCATTCACCATTTGGGGGTTACAATATAGGTTCTCTTACCTTGGTTGAAAAGGCACAACCTAAAATAGTGAGGGTCAGATCAAATCCTTTCAAAGTGCTATCCATCTCTCTATAAATTTGAGTGCTAGTTAGATCACCTCCCAGGCTACAAAATGACATAAATCATGATCTATCTGACTTCAAGCTTCATGCCATATCTCTGATGCTACTCAGACTGAACAGGAGAATAAATTTGGGTACCAACACCACTAAAGGATTCCTTCTTTAGATGGATCAAGAACTTCTAGGCCCCCACTAGAATGGTGTGTACATAAATCCTATTTAGGTATTCCTCACTCAAAGGCTCAATATAGGGTGCAGATTTCCCATCCGTTAAAGGGATTATAACTCTTTCCTCCTTATTATCAAAACTAATATATCCTTTTTTGTATCATAAATCAACATTATTTGTATAACACCAAGGGTGCCCAAGCAAAGCTGGGAAAATTTCTTCTTCTACAAGTGCTTAAACCTCAAAATCCCCAGTGAATTTGTCCCCTTGTGTAGTAATGGATGCATCTTTTAAAACTCCTATAGGAGTGGTATTAGTTCGGTGAGCCATAAATAATACATTAGAAGAGAGATGCAATGTAGGTCTCCCCATCTATACCCATGCATCTAAAGTAAGAACATTTACTTACGTGCCTATGTCAATCAATATATCGCTAAAGAGCCATCCATCCACAACAACATTCAGAGTGATCTTCTTTTCATAGTCTATGCTATCAGGGGGAAGATTTACATGCAGGATCTACCATCCACTCTCAAGTACCCATGCACGGAGTGTTTCCCTTTAGCCAATTCCCTAAAAATGGAATGATATTCTCCTAGCAAAAATATTTACACACTTCCCTTAAGTCATCAATATTAGAGGGGACCTTCTCTGTTTCCTTCTTCTATTCCATTTTCCGTGATTACTCTTTTAAACAATGTATTTCACCCTGAAATTTCTAAGGACCTCCATGGTCTCTTGATAAACCTCCTTCTAATGGGCAGGATCTGGGTACCAGGCATGTAAAACCTCCTCTTTAGTTATGGTAGGATTTTGTTGTATCACCTCTCTTGCGTGTGCGGCTTCAGTGTGGGTAGTGATATTTACAGAAAATACCTTGGGTTTTGGTTACAACTTGGGCATCCACTAATTTTCCATAGCGCGTTGTATTCTAACCATCCATATGCCTTTATTTTCTTATTTATGTTGCTTAATCATATGATCATATAAGTTCGTGCATTCCTCATAGCTATGATTATTTCCACATAAAGAACATGTAATATTCAGGAGACATTCGCACCTATAGTGGTCAGGAGATATGCATGTAAAGCATTTCCCATGAGAAAACTCACCTAGTCCACCACCAAAGCCTCGACCTCTAAATCCACCATGATATCCGCGATCTCTGCCACGTCCTCCATCATAGCACCCCTCATTCTTATCATAATGCACTTGATTTTGTATTCAATCCTGATGCTCACCTTTACCCTTAGAGTTATCTGATACTCTTATCTGTCACACACCAATATCTATTGCATCATGGCTATGACCAATCAACCTATAGTCCTCTTTATTGTGAGTCATTGACAAGAAAATATTAAAATAACAGGATACATTCTTCCTTATCATGTATTGTAATAATGGGAAGTGGCTAACATCATGGTCTAAATGACATATCTCACATTCTATAAATAATGAATGTACTATTCTGTGGGGATAACTATCTTTGGTGTGGCCCTCTACTTCATAATTTGTACACCAAATCCCCGTGCATGTCTCATGTGCTAATTTTTTTTGATAGTTTCTCCAACTTCTTCTCCATAGTTGTAATATGTGCTTCCAAGAATGGGCTGACACCAGTGTCTATACTCTCGAATGCCTCAGCGTGTGAAGCTTCTTCAACGGCTTTTCACAGATCAGTGTATGTCTTATGTGACTGTCCTTCTAAAAGGTGTGATCAGACCTCCAATGAACCATTACATATGTTGGCTTGCATGAATATCATAAGAAATCTTAGATAAAATTGTTTTAAAATGGGCATCATACTCCTGGACTCTTTCAGTAGTACCCTATTTAATATCCTTTTGTGTGCTTATACTCTTCTACTCAAATTCAGGGATACTTAACTCTTTAAGGAATGCATATTTGAATGCTACATAATCTACACAGGTTTGATCAGGGTCAAACTTCATGTACCAACTGTGTGCACATCCCTGCCATGTAGTTGTAAATTGAATTTCCTTGTGCTCATAAGCCATGATCCATTTTGCACACGATAGTATCTCACACATGTGCAAGTGTTCAACAACATATTCTATGCCCCTATACTATGGAAGATGAAGAGACATCTCCATGTAAATATTCTAGGGCTGGTGCAGACCCTGCCCACCTGATCAAGAACCCCCAGTGTTGCCTCTGCCTCTAGAACCACCAGATCCACCAGAACTAGAGCAATGTACACCCCCTGATCCTCCACCTGTAGCCATAAGTGGACCAGAAGATGCACTTCCACATGTCTGAATAGTAGTACTATACTAAAATCCTATAGTCTGTGTTGTGGTAATACTCCCAAAAGTGATCCCCAAATTCTATGCGCTCAAATTCTATATATATGATGCACATGAAAAGGTACCTCCAAATTACAACGAAGACATTTACCCTCAGTCACCGATGTACTTTCTATGTGACTTACTCCTACTTCCCTACTGCCTAAATTAGCTTGTTGACTATTGGATGTATGAAGTACTCGAACAACAAGCACAAGGGCTAGGATTCTAGGTAGATTCAGATTTGCACCTAGGGCCCAGGTTATATCTCTGCCAGTGCGCTCCCATGTGAGGCCGAAGAGGGTTCCCTTTCATTCTTTCCCAAATGGGGGAGTTCCTAATGCTCTAGCTCCACACCTTCTACGTGAGCTCCAAATCATTTGCAATCCATCTCTCTCATCAATGCCATCCACTCTACAATGTCACATTACTTCTCTATCTCCCTCTCATTTCCTAATTGTACTTAAGAAACCATTCTTCTCTCTGCCTCTCTTCTGCTAGGTCTTCCATCTTTCACCAAACCTTCTCCTGCCCCTATGTGTGGTGGGGTTTTGCTGGCCATCAAAGTTTCATCTATGTTTCAGGTTACCATCAAGATCTTAATTGCCAGTGGAAATTCCTTGTATGTAAGTTCCCTTGGGATACCGTAAAAACTGGAACTCAGCTTACCTCTGGGTAAGAATAAGTGGAAATTGATTATTCCAGGATTTAGCTTTTCAAAAAACTATAGAACCAAGAATCCATAGCGTGTGTCCAAATCAGATCAGTGTCCATATATGGCTTGAAATTATCCCTATGTTTAAGATAAGTGTGTGATACCTCCCAATTTATCTTATGTGCATAAGAAAACCAACCACTCATATAATTCTACCAAGAAAATAGCAAAGAAGATGTCATACAGGTGCTTTTCCACCCACGCGTGTGCATCAAACTTAGATCAAGTGTTGAACCTCCATGCATACTCTTCTTCCAGATATTTTATTCCACTACTCAATACTTGGTAGGGTCAACTGGTATGTCTCCATTGCAAACCATCCTAAAAACAACTTAAAAAGAGGTCATGACAATGGAACCAATGATGCATCCTAGAATTTACCAAGAATAACCCAGGCGCATTGACACATAACTCAACCTAGACTGAACACTCACCGAAATGGCATAAAGGTAACATGAACCTCCTTAGAGTTTCTTATGCAAGATGTGAACATGATGAAGAGTTTATGCATTCAGAGCCATAAATAATATGAACTTTCCACATAGCATATTCTAGATCTAGATCTTAAAGAACCATGAATAAAATGATAAACATAATAAAATTATCCATAAAATAATTATTTAGAGTCATGCTTGACACCATTATTCATCTAATGCACTCCATTATATTGAATACAATAAATGCACAGAAAGCATCTTACAATAATTAGTATCACAGCTCATGCGTGCATGTAATTCTGGCAATATAACTCTATATTAGCTCACTACTACTAAAACTACGTAGCTTACTATATATTTATAGGGGGTGGGGACTTTCCCTTCACTGCTTACATAATTCCCCAAAATAGGTTGCATGCTAAAAATAGCCACGTACCTTTACAATAATAGACACACATGCAAGTGTGCTAATAATAGTTCTGTTCTAGTTAAATGGCAGTGTTAATTCTATTATTAACTTGAACTCATGCAAAGTACTTAGTAGACACTCTTACGAAAAATATCATTTGCATGCCACGCAAGTTTCCATCTAGGTGTGTTCCCCACACGCTATCTCCAAAAATAGCCCGTAACCATAAAAAATGGCTGAGTCCTGGATTAGTCCTTGGTCTTTCACACGTGTTTACCTTTCCTATCCATCCATGCCTTCAAATATTCCTTGCTACCACACGCGAATATTCTATGCACCTTCTCCTTAGTGTCATACTTCATCTACTCAACACTCACTATACAGCTACACTAGGAATGTCTGGGCCTAAGAAAAGTATATCCATTCCTCTGTCATATCCTGGAGCACTCCCATCAGTGCTCGTGGGAATCTCCTATTGCGTAAACCAAAAACTTAAACCCATCCCCCCATCTACCATTTTCCTAAAATTAACCCAAAATCCTACCTTAATCCTACCCCAATCCACCCCAATTTACCTTACATGCATCGATCATCCTATTAACGTACATTTCCCCCTTCTCCATATCGTATTTTACCCATTTTACACCCGCATGTCAACATACCAAATGCCACCCCCTTTTTCTTCATTTTTAACCAAACTTTAATCAACTAACAAATTAGTGAATGCCCCCTACCTCTATGTGACTCCATCTATATGGTAGCACCTATCATGGCCAAATCCATAACTCACCTCCAAAAAAATCAAATCAATCGACCCAATCTCATGGACCCACCAATCAACCTCCAATCACCCAATACATGGCTCACCCACTCAACTCAACACCTCATACTATTAGTTTTCACTCCTCACTTTCTATTCTCTCATTTTCTAAAAATGGAAAAGTCAAAATGAATTTGTAAAATACGGTTTTTTGTTTTTTAACCCCAAATTGACATGACCAACATTAGTCATATTGTGCCCTACTAAACTGATGTTAGTCATATCATAACCTGCAATAGTCACTTGTCATTACCTTTTTTACCCACATTTCACCCATTTTGGCCTAAAAAACATTACTGCCACATACCTTTTGACCCTACCAACACCTAATACACCTTACCCACAAGCCTACATTACCTATACATTTCCTTAATTGTGTTTAGGTACACTTTATTTACCTTTACCTTGGCCTTACTCATGCCATGACCTACATACCCTGACCGAAACTACCTTTTGTGACCTTTGAACGCGTGTACTCGTTATACCTTATGATGTTGTTACCCATGTGGTTTACCCTAATGACCTTACATTTATTCTCAGTTCATTTCAACTTAAACATCAAATAAATATTCCACTTATTGGTACAATGTGTCTCTACATAATACAAGTGTTTTGAATGTTTAATTCTCAATGTAAAATTACAATTCAGCACATGTTTATTCAATTACCCATTTTTTCTTAAGCACTTCATATAACTCAAGAGAATGACTTAATAATTTCAAATGAATACCACCATGCATATAAATCAACATTGTCTTTGATTGACTAATTTTTAATTTTAGATCACTTATTTATTCATTTACACTTCCTTGTCAATATAATAATTCACAAAATTTAATCACATGAAAACATTTCATAATTAGAGTTCTAATTAAATGGATTTATCCTACATAATGTTTTCATATTTGGTGGGATACAACTTAGCCATTATTTATTAAGATCTAAGGTATTCATTACTTAGCTCTAATTTCTTCAAAATCGATTTGTAGACACCAAAATTGGATCGCACTCCCCTTGGTCCCTCGTTAAATAATACCTTGGACACATCCACCTAACCATGGCCCCCTTCACCCCACTATAATATTAATTTAATTTAATTAATTCATTTTCCTCACCATATTTATTATTTAAATATCCAAATTGGGATGATGCCCCACATATCCACCTCACCTAGACACCTCATCTAGCCACCTCATCCTAAGACCTATTCTTAGTAAGTTTCCATAACTAACTAAGACTTACCCAAACCCTAAAAATAAATTCCTACATTCCCTCTAACCACATTCCTACATGTTAGAAGGAAGCTTCCATTCTAATCCGTGGGTAAACGAAACGAGATCCCAGAAAATCAAGGGGATCTGCCTAGTTTAGTAAACCTAGGAAATCCCACCCTAACTAATTTTTGTTACCCTTAACCACCATTGGTTAAGTTGAAACCATCTTCGGTTACCTTTTAACTCCCAAAACAACCTTATTTCGGGGTTGGCACATTTATGAGAAAGAGAGATCTTTTGAAAAAAAATAATGATACCAAAGCTGCATGCAAGCAGAACCAATGTCCATACCAGAATTAGAACACCCATAGCCAACACTTAGAGAAATCACACAGCCACATGTCTTCATGGGAGCATCCAGGGAAGAGCCAACACTACACCAAGTCCATTTGATCACCCACCATTACCAAACATGCATTAAGCTCGTAAAAATAGTAAGTTTGTTAACCTGTATTGGTTCTTTGTCATTTAAGCAGATCCTTTTACATTTGTTATTAGTTTCTGCTGTCATTTCCATTTCCCACCATTTTATCTCCATGAAAAATCAACCACCTCTTTACCTTCACCATTGAACTATCCATACCCATATTTTCATCATTCCTATGCATCTCCAGGATCCATACGAATCTCGTCATTGCCCTTCCACCTTCATCTAATCCTAAATCTATCACCTAGCCAAGTCTTATTGAGTTTCTTGTACCCCAACCATAACAACGCTGGTCACCCATAACCATCACCAGTTAACCTCAACCAATGTCGGTCTCTGTGTATTTTATCAAAAACCCAGATCAGATCCTAAAACCACTACCAAATACCCTAAAGTGACCAGAATTTGTTCCTGATCCATAACAATATCCTAATACTGACCTTGACCTTCAGATTCAATCATAGCCTATCCTGTTGTGAATGAATTTTATTATTGTAGATGAATGAGATACCTAAATCATTTTTTACTACATTAGGATTTACTTTACTACCGGCATTAAGTTGTTTTAAATAGTGGATTGACATCCATTTAGGAAGTATCACACTTCCTAGATGTAGCACATGCTAGGTATTCCACTGCATATATTGTTTAACTTTTATTCGGTGGTCTTGTGTTCAATTTCAGGTAGTTCCTCCAAGAAAAAAGGAAGTTCTCATGATCATCTGTGGATTCATAAGTCATATGCGTGCAACAACCTATAAACCAACATTCCAATAGGTATTCCTCCTAGCCCATTACTGTTATCTGTTTCATCATTTTCTAAGAAACATCTAAGAATCATGAGAAACACCATTATACACATTGTAAGATATTTTAACATGTTCAACAAGGTAACCATCAACATTAAATTTAAATGGTATAATTTCACTTAAAATATTTTTACATAAACCACATTAGAAATACATTGGTACAATTTTACCTTAGAATATCAAGACACAAGAAGTAAAGAACCATTTGTTGTCCAACTCTAAGGAGAGAAATACCATCATCGAAGTGCTTTACCTCTAACCACAAGCCATACATATCCCCACACACCTCTCAAATCTTGAGAGTGGCCCTACCCTTCATGAGAAGAAATATGTGGTGGTCAATGAGGAAAGAAAGAGTCTCATGTGTAATTCATTACATGATCAACTGGTAATTATCCATGGGGTAGGAATAATATATATCCTAAAATCATAACCCTATGATTTTGCTTTTGGAAAAAAGTCTATGGGTAGCAATAGGTACCCACCTAATCCCTGAAATCAAATTGAATGCTAGAGCATGAATAATCTTTGAGAGATAATTCAAGAGAGTAGCTTGTGTGTCAATCCACTACCTACCATGTGTCCCATCTTAGCATTCATCAAGTGTGATTCTATGCACTAGGTTATCTATCGCATTAGTATTATCACCCCCTAAACTTAACACATCTCACATTCCCACTTCTTATCCCAACAATTGACAACAAAACATCATTTTCTTCCAGTTATAGTACAGTTAAAAATATATGTTAGAATCCTAACAACCCTATTTCTTCTGGGTGACACATACCACCCGTAAAAAAAAGAAAAAGAGGTCCTACTCGAATTGCTAATCTCAGATGACATAGCAATCCATAGACAATATATTTAGTTCATGTAATATTCATTTTCTGTCATGATTATCAATGTTTATTAAGTGATAGCTCACTTCTTGGTTTAAATATTTTATTATATATATTTAATAGTCATGTTATATTTGTAATCGAAGCTTCCTATTTAGCTCCTCATCATGGATATTCCTCACTTAATGAAATAATTATATTTTCTTATCTTCTTCTCTCCCTCTATATATAAATTACATAATAAGAATATGACAAGTAATTCAGATTACAGAAAACCCCATCAAAGAATTAATTGTAACTTTAATTTCGTAATCCATGTTTGAATAAAATTTAAAGGGTTTGTAAAAAAATATGTATTGAGCGAGTCATCCAAAATGTAGCTCCACCTAGTTTTCCAAATAGGAAAAATATGCATTTGAAAATTGATTTTGGAGTTTTTAAGTTTTTCTCAATTCATTTAAATTTTATAAGATGTTATAGATCATTAGGTTAGGTCGACTTATTAGAGTTTTTTTGTAGACTATACCAGATTTCTCATGCCATAATTTATGGTTTCTAGCAAGTATATATATACATATTATTATATATATCTCATTCGTGTATTACAAATTTTAATTTCAGCTCTTCCTTTTATTGTTATATATTAAATATTTTCATCCTACATTTGTGTAGCAGTTAAAACCAGCAAGGGTTATGGAGCATACTAGATATTTAAGTATAGAGATTCGTTAATACACAGGAAAAATTTAACAGGAACTATATGGTTATGGGTGGTCTTGTATCCATGATTTATAATTTTTTTCCTCTAAATTTATTTGACTGTAAATTATACTATGGAAATTTAATAAGGGAGGAATTCATTCCAACATGAAAAGTAAAAAAAAAGAAAGTGGAGCCTGATTAAACACGGTTGCGGTATTCCTTGTCTGGTTCTCTTCTTCTTCCTCTTTCTATGCACTATGCATTCACTATCTGTGTTTTCCTCTCTCCTTGTATTATCCTTTTTCTTCTATCAATTATTTTCTTCCTGTGCTCTCCTTTTTTTTTCCATGCATCCCCCTTATTCTTTAAGGAATACTCTACCAGTTCTATTTTTTCCTTTCTATCCTCCTGCTTGTCTTTTATTTCGATTATTTACAACTCTCCCTCCAATTCCCTAGATTCATTTATAGATTTATTGACATGCATTTAGATACTTTCCAAAGCATAAGAGTGTGGTTTTCCACGAGTAAGAGAATTTTAAGTGGTTGTTTTGTTTGTTTAAATATTTTTATTACCTATTTTGGATACATAGGTGGAGTTTTACTCAAGTTTCCTGTATTGATATTTAAAAATTCATAATTTTCCACTTACTCCCACGTCACCAAATGTTCATTCTTCTAATAATTATTCCACTCTTTCTTGCACTTTTAACTTAATTTTTTTTTGTGAAAAATCAAATCTCCCTTTGAAATACAAACCCTTTTTTTAATATAGCTTTAATTATCTAAATTGCAACATGACCAAATTTTGATATTCTAATTGCATTCCCCTTTTTAATTATCCACGTATGAAATATTAAAATTCTTTTAAGGGAAAAAGGTATCCTCTCTTTATTTATTATTATTTTAATAATGATTTCATGGAGTTAAATTGTCAATTTCAAGATGATAGGAAGAGTTTAACATGGGGATCTTTTCCCAATAAAATAATACGACTATTATATCATATTTACAAGTGTATTATTTGCAATAGATAATTTTCCAAATTATATAAGTGATGGTGCGTCATTAAATAAAAATACGTCGCTTTTTAATTTATTTTAAATGAAATTTACTAACCTAGCCATAATAGTTACTCTCTCCTCTCTAGAAAAAAAAATACAAGTAACCAAGAAAGGAATTCCAAAGACCAACTTAGGGTTTAACTCATTTTTCAAGCACTGACATACCCATGTAACTCTCTCTTGCAATACCCATCACACCCATCTTTTCTTCTCTCTCTGATGATGCCCTTTCTCATTTCCTGAGAACACCTACACATGCATCGACAACAATACCTAGTGCATTTAATGTTCAAAATAATAAATCAAATTCTATAAAATCAATAGCGACATATTACTTGCAATAGTAACCAATACTTACAATTCGACATTTAATACTTTTCAAACAATTGCTAAATTATAGATTTTTTTTTTTCCAAAACATATCTAAACACAACTTGATTAAGATCAATCAATCAACAACATACTATCTCTATAAAAACCATCACCTCTCAGTTATCCAAATGTATCAAATAATAAATGACTAATTTTTCGGGATGTGATAGTGTCATAGTCTATACCTATGCATGCATTCGATTTCCATTACCTATAATCCGATTTGACCATTACCCATTACCCAAAGTGCCCATACCCTTACCTACAACCCAACTACCTTCACTTTCATCACTTACACATTTATAAAACCACTCACCAACTCTGTCTAACACCTCATTAGTTTTTGGTTTTATGGGGATCACCTTCAGCCCTACTTGGGGCAACCTAACCTCCATTCACACCTAGAACACTAATTTCCTATTTTTGTTAGTGTCACTTACAAATATAAGCTATGCAACAAAAATGGGCAAAATGTAGACACCAAAATTTGGTCATACTCTCCTTAAACCTTGTTAGTTAAATTAACCATATCCTACCTATTCATATCCCCTAGTGCACATGTTAATTAAATTAATTATCTTAATTGAATTAATTAATATCCTCACTTAACCACCTCACCTAGCCACCTCACTCAATGACCTACTCAAACCTCATTAATGACCTAAGACTGAGTCTAAACCTATCCTAACTAACCAGGACTTTGTCTAAAACTAGACTCAACTCCTATTAACAAACCTAAAAGGACTCCTTATCTTGTCATGATCTATCACTTAAGACTTGGAAAAAGGTTAGAGATCATGTTAAAAAATATTCTTGCTATTTTTTGCCAACCTAGATATTCCCACCTTGACTGACATTGGTTATATCTCAACCGACACCGGTCACCTAACCGTGGTCGGTTAGGTTAAATACGTTTCCAAAATCCTTGGCCTGGGTTGTTCATTCGATTCAGAATCTCATTTCTTATATAGAATTAGAGCACTCATGAAAAAGAAGACACATGGGAGTACATTGGTAGTCATTCATCATCCTCGTCGCAATCACAGATTCACAATAGAGAGGCATAACGGTCCAAACTGCTCTAGAAAAAACACAATGGCTCTTCTCTCTAGATCTCTACTATCACCATCATGATCACCTACGTACTCCAATCTATTTTTAAGGAGTTCTTCCTAGCAAAAAGGAAGCTCTCACACCTTTTCTAATCTAAAAGTCATCTATGTGCACATTCGACCTTCAAATGATATAACAATAGGTATTCCTCCTTGGCCTTGTACCATTATCTATTTCATTAATCAACTAAGAATCTAGTGAAACAACCCCCATCCATCAACCTTGGTCAAGCAATGTCCTACCCAAGGTAAGATTAAAATGAAGTAAGCCACATCCTTATCCCAACCTCCCATTCTACCCAATCCTTCTACATTAGCTACGCATGCTCCACCACCCATGCCTTTACCTTCCCTTTAACCTACACTTTCTTTATTGTTTGCTACTACTATTTTTACCAGACCTCCACTCTCACCTTGGTTGACCCGTCAATTTTTGTATTTTGCATTACCTTCTACTTCACGCACTACCTCAACACCTTTACCAAAGAAGGTGCAACCCAAGCCCAAAACCACACTACCTACCAAAAAGGTAGTTAAACCTACTCAACCTCCAACTCCACCTCCATAAACACCTCTTCCAAAGAAGTCACCCAAATCTCCATGCAAACCTAATCTAACTTCTCATTATGATCCCTTGGCAGGGTCTTATGTTAACATCCTCACTCAGCTGTTAGAAACTTATGCCATTACATTTCCACCTCTCAGGACTTATGACCCACTCAAACCTAAACCAGAAGGGTTTGATGATACTAATAATTTCACCTATCATTGTGTGTCAAGGCATGATGTTGAAAATTGTAAGGACCTTAAAAATATTCTTTTTCAACTATGTTTTCTTGAAGATATATTTGATAAAGATGACCTTTCAGATGAATATCCCATTCCACCTTCGCATGTTGCCATGCAGCCTCACCCCATATCTATCCAGTTGTTTGCACCTCCACCTCCGCAACCATTTTTTCCTCCTCCGACCTTTAATATCAATATGGTTTAGATTAGGGAGCTATCCCAATCACCTCTGAAATGCCAATGCGTCATACTCATTTCACAAGGATTTTATCCTGCACTAGGTTTTTTCCCTCCTGTCATTATACCTTTCAAGACACATCTCCTTCTTTTCCTTAGATCATATGGTTCAAGTTTCCACTCGAGCACATAAAGAAAAAGGAAAAGAGAAGATAGGAAAACCTTACACTACACCCTTACGCAACATTCCATCTGAATCTTCACCCAAAGTAATATTATGTGGGCTGGAATATCCCATTTCTGACAGAGTTGCAAATCAAACCATAGTAAAAAGAATTCACCAATCCCCCCTCAAAATGTCTTTGTATGACCTCATCCAAACCTCTATGTCTCATGGTTAGGCCCTCATCCAGGTCCTGTAATATATTGAAGTTACACCTAATGACCCCACATCCATTGTTTCCATCATTACCCCTCATCATGTGGCGTCCTTTACTACTCCTCCTTCATCTTCTACTCATGTTACCATTCATCTAGTATCTGATGTTAGTTTCTATGATGAAGAGATTATCCCTCTCCAGTCAAATGATCCTGACCTTTCCCTATTCATTTACACCTACATTGATAAGACATGTGTTCCACGTGTCATGATTAATGGAGGTACTAGTATTTACATCATTTCTTCCCATGCGTAAAAAAAATGTGCATCCTTGCCAATTACATGCATAATAACCTAGTTATGTTGCATTCATTTAGCAATGCCATGACTTCCACTCTCAGCACCATCATTCTCCACATTTGTGTGGCCCTCCTACCATTCTTGATTTATTATATGTCCTAGTGGAGGAATTGTAATACAACATTCTACTTGCTCGACCCTAGATTCGCACCATGGGTTATGTACCTTCAACCTTACACATTTGTTTAAAATTTAAACATAAAGGACACAACTACACCATTCCAGAAGATCCTTCACCATTCAAAACCTACAATATGCTCTATCAACCTAATGATGTCCCTATGCCAGTTAAGGCATCTAACACCACTACAACTTCTTCTTCAACTGTTATCCCATCTACCACCACCGCCACATCTTCCTCATCTATTACCTCATCCACCACTTCTTCCTCTACACCTTCCACAACAAACTCCTCTATTCCCACTGCTACTGTAGCTAGCCCATCAACCAACCCATATACTTCACAAACACCTGATGCTTCCCCTTCTCAGGATTCTAGAGATTCTTCCATTCATGCTAACCAAATACAAAATTCTTATCCTTTGGTAGGTTTTTTTCAATGCCTTACCTTAGGGGAGTATCACCTCTATAACATCAACACCTTCTTTACTCCTCAAGAGTACGTAAGTCTCCATCAACACCCATATTATAACCATCATGTAGGTGATTTATTTCCATATGGTCTGTCCCACCTTCTCATTAACTTAACGTATGGGGGACTTGACGATTCTTCATATACTCCAAAACCACCTTCCCAAACCCATCCATTGTCATATGATTTTCAATACCTCACAAATCACTTCTTCGCTCACACTTTCCTTCAATGATTTGCTTAGAAAGGATTTGGATTTGGTCTTTATGAACAGGTTCGTCACATAGTCATACATTGCACCACTCAAAAATACAAATACCACAATGGTCTTGGATTTTCTGAGGAACCTTCTTATAAGAAATTATGTATCGACCTTGTAGAGGAAGGGTACACCTTCGCCACCTCATTCACCTACCACACCTCCTTCACCCATGGAGTCCATCGATCAATAATCTATCCCTCCTAAAAAAATTAGTGAACATCGTTTCCTTACAAATTCTTACCTATCAATGTAATGGTGAGGTTCCTTCTTCCCTCCCATTCATGTATCCTGACATGATCGATAATGACACACCTTCTATAAACACATTCAATGTCAAGATGATGATTCTATTCTCACCTATCTAGGTGCAGAAGATTCTTACATTCATCGGTCCTCACCTTATGAGACACAAACCATGATAAATGAATTGACCATAGAGATCAACATTCACACTCAGGATGACCCCCGAATTCTAAAGATAGGCCAATATTTAGATCCCATTGAACATGAAGCATTCACTTCTTTCCTTTGAATCATAACAATGCTTTTTCTTGGTCTTATGCTGATATTATTGGTACTGACCCAAATATTGTGGTACACAATATCGTGACTATTCCTGATGCTAAACTCGTGAAACAGAAGCTATGAAAAATTCATCCCCGCATTTACCTTCTTATGAAAGAATAACTCTAGTGCCTCCTTTCTGTTTATTTTATTCTACCTATTGACTATCCCTAGTGGATTTCTAACATTGTTCATGTCACCAAAGTGACAAGGGGACTCCGCATCTACATTTCTACAAGCTTAACCTTGTTTTCCCCAAGCCTGACTTTCCTTTTCCTAGCATCAACCAACTTGTTGATCTTACAACCGGCCATGAGATGTTATCGCTCATGGATGGGTTTTTTGGGTTATAACCAAATATTACTCACTCCTAAAGATCAACAAAAAACCACCTTCATCACCCCTTAAGTCACCTTCTGTTATCATGTAATGCCTTTTAGCCTTAAAAACACTGGTGCCACATAACATTGTGCTATGACCTATATCTTCCATGACATCATGCATCACATATTGGAATATTATGTCGATGACCTTCTCTTTAAGTGCAAAATTCATGCCGAACACCTCCCAGTTCTCAAAATTATCTTTGACAGTATCATCAAATACTGTGTTTGCCTTCAACTAAAGAAATGTCTTTTTCGTTATCTCTGGAAAACTCCTTGGTTTCATCATCTCTTTACGTGGTATCAAAGTCGATCCTGCTAAAATCTTGGCTATTCTTGAGATGCCTCCACCTACTAACCTTCGGCATCTTAATAGTTTAGAAGGAAAGAGGCAATCTATTTCACACTTTATTTCTCAACTTTCTGACTGAAGTCACCCTCTTCATCATCTTCTTAAAAAGGATGTTTCCTTCAATTAGGATGATGAGTGCCATAAATCTTTTAAAGTGTTGAAGGAATACTTCCTTCAGCCACCTGTTCTCATTGCACCAAAGGATGAAAAACCCTTTTACCTCTATATTTCTACCACTGATCATTCCTTGGGTGCCATGCTCATGCATCACAATGAGAAACATAGAGAGAAAGTGGTTTATTATAAAATTTTTACTCTTTTATACTATGAGAATAGATATACCCATGCCAAAAAATGTTTCTTATCACTAGTCTTTGTCGCCACCAAACCTCACCATTACCTACTCAACCACAAAACCTTTATCATCACAAAACTAACCCCTTACATTACATGTATGATAAACCTTACCAACCCCAATGTGCCACATATTATCTTATGCTCCTTACATACCTAGACCTCAAATCCATCCATCAAAAGTATGTTAAGGTACAAACCATTACAAATTAGCTTATCGATGCACCTCTCCCCGTAACTCAATCTTCTAACTTTGATTTTCCAGATGAATCCATTACTACCCTCTCTCTTGATGATGTCGTATACCAGATGAACCTATTCTTCGACAGTTCTAAATGTTAACGTGGGGGTGGCATAGGGGTTATCATCATTTCTCTTGATGGTGATACTATGCCTTTATCTTTTAAAATTGCCATCAATTATGCCAATAACATGGTTGAGTATGAAGCACTCGTGTTAGGTCTCCAAGATCTGCTATTGTCTTAGATGTTAGGACTACTAATATCTTTGGTGATTCTCAACTGGTAATCAACCAAGTCAATGATTTATACCAATGTCATAATGAAATACTTTAAAAGTATAAGAATCACATCAATATGATTTTGACCACCTTTGATAATTACGACATTAAAATTATTCTATGATCCACTAAAAAATTTGTGTATACCATGGCTTGCCTTGCCTCACAAATACTTGCCTCACCTTCAGAGTAAAAAATATTTGTTAGAGTACAATGGTTACAGACACCTTCTTATCTCATCCATGACATAAATTTTGTGGGAAGAATTGAAACCGACCCACGTGACATTTGGTATAAGTAATACAATGATTACCTTTCCAAATCAATTATACCTTCAAATCTCACTCACAATGGTAAGCGGTCCTTCCTCCAAAAGGTCTCTCATTATGTCATCATAACGGGTCTTCTCTACAAACAAGGCTTTGACAGTATCCTCCTATGGTACCTCACTAATTAAGAAATTCCATACACCATTAATTAAATCCATGAAAGAATTTTTGGTGGACATTTTAGTGGTCACGTTGTTGCCAAACGTATTTTACACCTCGAATATTATTGGTCAACCTTTAACCAATATTTTTGTGATTATGTCAAATGTTGTGTGAAGTCCTAGCAGTGTGTTAACCTTCACCACACCCAAAGTTATGCTTTACAAGTGTTTCACCTTTTTCTTAGATTGTTTCTTATAAGCATTGACGAAACAGATAGGGTAACGGGCGTAGGAGGAATACCTGTTCAAATGTCGATTGATGAGTTATTGCATGTGTATGACTTTTGAATCCAAAGCTGATTGTGAGAGCTTCCTTTTGGGTAGGAGGAACTACCTATAATGAAAACAAGACTACCAGAAGGAATTAAACAATCTAGGTAGTGAATTTCCTAGCGTAAGCTAGATCCAGGAAGTATGATACGTCCTAGATGGCTATCATTTCATTGTTTTAAAAAAAATAATGCTTTAAAAAAAGTAAATCCTACTATTATTTTGAAATAATTTAGGTATCTCACTTAAAAAAAAAATAAGAAAATAGATCTAATCTAACAGGCTAAGCTAGAATAGAATCCAAAGGTCAAATGGTTGGTTCTGGGTTCTACATGTCTGATAAAAGTCTCGGGTAGCTCACAAGTAAGTGAGGGTGAGGTAAAATTAGGTGGGTAGGTCTATGTTTAAGGCTGTGTGGGAAAACACAGGGACCGATGTCGGTCAAGGGTGAATGACAATAGTTAGGTATAATCGGTTCTAGTTACTGTAAGATTTGGAAATGTCACATAACAGGGTTTTGGTCTCCTTTGTGATTACACAAAGGATTTTGGTTGGTCAAGACAAGGAATTAGGTGATTGGAGTGGGATTTTATGAGGTTTTAATGCATCTATAGAGGTGAAAATGTTGGAGAAGCTCAATGGGGAGCAAGATAAACAATGGGTGATAAAATAATGATGAAATGAAACAAATCGGAGAAGTATGATGTTATACTTGCTTGGATTTCATTCCTGAAGGTCTATGTGTGAAGGATGGAGGTGCTGATGATGGGTTTGAAGGCTATAAGTGATCACCAATTGAATAAAAGTTTCTACATGGGATGCATGTATGATCCTCTTTGCTTGGATAGATCAGATCATGGATGGGATGGCTGTGCAGGAGAAGATGCTCAATATCCTTCCTTGGATGTGAGTTTTTGCTAGAATTTTCTCTATGAAGATGTGTTATCTCCCTAAGATTTGTTATTTCTCATCAAATTTCTCCCAATGTTTTGAAACCTTGAGAATAAGGTAGTTTAAGGATTAAAAGGGGTGACCGATGGTGGTCTGGCTTAACCGATGATGGTTAGGGGTAACCGATGTCGGTCAAGGTGAGATTTCCTAGGTTTACTAAACTTAGGGAGATCCTCCAAATTTTCTCAGATCTCATGTCGTTATCCCGTGGATTAGACTGGGAGCATTTTTTTTCATGTGGGAATGTGGTTAGAGGGAATGTAGGCATTGATTTTTAGGGTTTGGGTAAGTCTTAGTTAGTTATGGTAACTTGCTAAGAATAGGTCTTAGGTTGAGTTAGCTTGGTGAGGTGTCTAAGTGAACTATATGTGTACATATTATTTATATAAGATAATTAAATAATGAATATAGTGAGGATAATGCATTAAATTAATTAAATTAATATTAGTGGGGTGAAGGGGGTCATGGCTAGGTAAATATAAAAAAAGGGTGCTTATATGTCGAGGGGAAAAAGGGGAGTGTGACCTAAGTTTAGTGTCTACATTTTGCCCCTTTTTGTTGTGTAGCTTGTATTGGTAAGAAACGCTAACAAAAATAAGATGTGGTTGCCCCATGTGAGGGTGAAGGTGATCCCCCTCAAACCAAAAATTGACGAGGCAGCAGGCTGAAGTGGTGAGTGGTTTGATAAAAGGTAATTGGGTATAGGGAAAAAGGAGTGAAAGGTCTAATCGGGAAATCTAGGTAAAGGGTTAGGGTGAAAGGTAGCAATAGTCAAATGTACACACACGTATAAACTACAGCATGCTACCGGGTTGAAGAGAAGACAAAATCTACATCGTCTAAGGTCGAGAGGTTTATCCAAACAAGGGTGAAGTGAATATGGTATCCAAGATATAGGATAAGGTCAGGAAGCACAATGTAGGTTAGGTGTAGGAACGTTTAGGTATGTTCCGATACACCAAAGGTAGGGTTGGGATAAACAGTCATAGTAATAGGCTAGGTAAGGTCATTGGGTCAATCAACATAGGTAATAGTGCCACAAGGTATAGCAAACACATGAGGTCAAAGGTCACTAGGAATGGTCCAGGTCTAAATATCGAGATCATGGCACGGGTAAGGCCGAGGTAAGGGCAAAATAATGAGTCCCCAAAGGAGGAAAAATGGAGGTAGTAAATGATGAGGTCAGGAAAGGTAAGGTAATGGGTTGGGTAAAGGTATGGGGTAAAGAGAAAGGTAGAGGGTGGGGTAAAATGGAAAAGTAAGGGAAATGTGTAGGTAAAGGTGACCACTGGCAGTCATGGATAACTGATGATGGTTAGGTAAGGCATGAGATCGATGCCAGTCGAGAATAGCCAATGTTGGTTAGGTCGGGGTAGGTATAAAAACAAAAAACTCTATGGTTTTATTATTCATTTGTGAATTACGAAGTGAAGAAAGGACAAAAAGAGAAAAAAGTGAGAAAAGCATCCAGAGGAAATGAGACAGTGAGCTGGTAGTGTGGGTTGACAGTGGTTGGGTTAGTTAGTAATGGGTCCACGAGATCTTAGCAAGGGATTCAATTGGTTGGAGTGTGTGGGTAGATAGTTGGTGATGGTAGAGGTGGGAGAGCGATTAGGTGGACCACTAGCACAGTGTCCAGATGTGCCACTGAGACAGTGGTAGCGCGATGAGGTAACTGCCTAACTCTTTATGGTTAATTAGATAGAGTAGATGGTGTAAGAGTTATCTATTTTTGGATTTGGGTGGGTTTGTGGATTTTGTGGGTGGGAAAAAAGTTAAAGCAGGTATGGGGAGAAAAATGGGAATAAAAGAGGGGGGGAGGGGTAGGAAATTGGATAGGTGGGGTGGGTAGGGGTTTTGGGGTAGTGTAGGTCAGTGTAAGTGATGAAAAGGGATAGGTGGGATGGTTTTAGAGAAAGGGGGGTTTGGGAAGTCACAGATTTCTCCATGACAGTGACCAACGTCAGTCAAGCTTGGCTGATGTTAGTCAGGTAGAACTGGAATCAGTCACCTAACAGGTAACTGATGCTGGTTACGTGGAACCATGGTTCATCAAGTTAAACTAGTATCGGTCACCAAATAGGTGACCGATGCCAATTTAAGGGTGACTAGAGTCGGTTAGGATGAACTGGCACCGATCGGGATTTTAGGCAAAAGGGTCCAAAAAATGATGTAGGTTAGGTGGTTGAGATGGGTAAGGTAAAAATAGGGTAGTGGGTAGTGATAAGTGATGAATAAGGTCATGGTAAAGGTGGATTAATGTTGTGATTTGGATTGGATGCAAGGTCGATCATAGTTACACATGTGTGATAGGGTTTCACCACTGCTGGTGACATTCCGTAGCCTAGCAAGCCCGTTGGAGCTGAAACATGTAGAGGCAGTGGGCTTGAGTGGTATTTGGCACTACTGACATGCTGTTTGGTAGCCTATTTTGATGGTCATGCTCATCGATAGATGGGACTCCATGACCAACATGTTCCACCTTTCGACAGGTGAGATGACTATCACCCTAGAGGACGTGTTCTGGATTCTAAGGTTACCCATATTAGGGGCCCAGGTGTATTCTATTTCCTCTGAGGCCTTAGAGGAGATGATCAGGACCGTATTTGGTGAGGGGGCGGTGGAGTTGAGTTTTCATAGTGCCAGTTTGATGTATGGTGAGATGTACCTAGCCCATCCGGATGAGATGAGGCTAGTATTTTTATTGATGGAGGTAGTGTGCTACTATGCATTTCCTAATGTAGAGGGTGGATGCTTTCCCCTATCACTGATGGGGGTGCTCCACGATATGATGGTGAATGAGACATGCTTCACATGTTCACCAGTATTCTTTGTGTAGCTTTATAGAGAGATGTGGGCATATGGGTGGCTGCATAGGTTTATCCTATGTTGTACATTTATACTGCACTGCTAGGCCTACGAGCACATAGTCTATGTTTGACCGATAGGGATGCCCTGAGTAGATGTATTCCCACCAAGATGTGTGCGGTTGGGATACAGGAGATGGGTGTCGATTGCAGGCGAGTGGAGGTTAGATAGGCCGACATATGATGTGGCCCATTTTCGGTAGATATTGGAGGGGTTGTCCGAAGTGGACATTATTTAGAGGCCATATGTGGGATTCCCCTCATATAAGCACATGCATGAGGAGCTACCTGAGCTCCAACTAGAGAGGTGGATTTAGGGTTGTCATACCAGGGAGGATGAGATGATCCTAGTCAATAGGGTCCGGCGGTAGTTCAGGCTCTTATAGGATATTCCTTGGCCCTTCCCATAGTACCAGAGAGATGATGTGGAGAGGCCTCTCTGTCTACCATAGCCTATCATGCCTATAGGAGAGGAGGAGCATCTAGTGGATCAGTAGATTGATGATGCCAGATGCACAGATAGGTACATGCAGTAGTGGGTGGCTCAGTTACAAGTCATACCACCTAGACCAGGGCAACTAGATTTAGCTACCATGATAGTGCAAAAAGATGCCCTACAAGGGAAGGTAGTGACACTAATCACACATATAGGTATACTATAGACACAGCTGGAGGAGACAGAGGTAGAGGTAGCGGAGCTACGAGTACAGGTGGCCAGTCTGTAGGCCCAGATGGTGGAGGGAGAGGGTGGAGGTGATGGAGGAGATGGGGACAGAGATGGTCAGGTGACATCCGTACAAGCTCAAGTGGCAGGATTACAAGCTCATTTGGACATAGCCCAGGCACAAATTGGGGTCTTACAGGCCCAGATATAGGAACAGGGACACGGGGCACCACCATCGGCATAGGGGCAGGGGGCACCACCACAAGCGCAGGGAGCTGGTCCCAGTTCATAGGCTAGCCCAGGGTAGATACATGGGATGAGACCTATGGGACCAGCACAGACTGTGCCTATATCTAGGCTATGGGATGTCCTAGGTGAGGCACGATACTATCAGGACCAGCTCATGGTAGCTGGGATAGAATTCCTCTCTTACGGAGAGTATAGGTCTCAGCAAGCATCCAATGAGAGGACGAGATCCCACACACATAGTGTGGAGAGCACAGGAGGACAGTGAGCTCTGAGGCCAGATTAGGGAGAGGCCACCATCACATGGAGACCATAGCTAGGTAGTGTGCCAGTAGGGACACAGGAGACTGAGGGTGTAGGTGACACGAAGATGGAGGACATTCGGTGAGATGTCTGATATGCAGCCTCCCTATTTGTGATGTATACTAGTGTTTATTGTTGATATATATGTCGGCCTATGTGGCAAATATTTTTGTATTTTTTCTCACATACTAGCCTGTATGTCAAATATAGTGAGGATTTATGAGTGATTGTTTTATAATTTGAGCATATACCGGCCTGTGTGCTGAAGAGATATATATTTTTGTTTTGATTCATTCATTCTTTGTGTATATATGAGACCGTCCTATGTGCCGATGACATTTTGTATTGTATATCGGCTTACGTGTCAATTTTTTTGAGATGATGGCCATGATGAGACAGGCATGTATGTTGAGATACACATTTATTGATTTATATGATGAGATTCATGGTATTTTGTGATGCATTGATGTGTTTATGAGATGTTGGTTTTATGGCTTGTGTTAGATGAGATATGGATGTGTTACTTTGATATGGATGGAAATTAGGTGAGTTAGGCATGATGGAGTCAGGTCATTTTAGGCATGGATCAAGTCAGGTTATAGGCATGGATCGAGTCAGGTTATAGGCATGGATCGAGTTAGGTTTTAGGCATGGATTGAGTCAAGTTTGGTAGGCACGATTCATTATGGTTGGAAATGAATGATATTATGGTCATATGTGAAATGTTGTATAATCTATGCATAATGATTGTAAGTGTAACAAATGTATAAAATGGTAAATAACTTGTTATGTATGTGGCTTAATTTCCAATTTTGTTAAATGGTGAGTTAGGCATGGTTGATGAATTGATTAGGGTAGAGAATGGCCAAGATAACCTCTAAGGGCCCCATGCCCTCGGAGTGCTGCCTACATAGTCCCTATGAAAAGGGACCTCAAGTCGATGTAGTTCTCCCATGAGCTCGGGAAAAATATGAGAATGAGTTGGTAGGTTTGTGGTCATGTAGTGGGTTTAGGTTTAATAGGTGTGGGTAGATTATAGGTGAAGGCAATTATAGTGAAAGGGGAGAATGGCCCCCAAAGGTAAGCATCGAGGACCAAGTCCCGTATAAGGTAATCAAAATGTAAACAAAGATGGTTAAAAGATAAGAGGGGGGCAATAAAGCCACCTGATTGGGTAGAATCATACCGAGTAGATCATACCTTGGAAGGGGTGATGAATACAAGACCCGAAAGGCATTGCATGATTAAATGTTCTATGATGAAAGTAGTCATAGGATCACAAAATATATAAATTCCAAGATTTCCCTTGAGGCAATTTAGGAAATGAGAGTGGAAATGGTAAGGTGGGTGAAAGGTAGTTAATTATATATGTTCGAAATGACAAGTCTTTTGGGCAAGAGGTCTGAGGTCACGATGGGCAAGTCCATGACTAAAAAGTGTTTTGTTTTATTTTGATAGACTGATCGATGTAGGAAGTCTATATGGGATAAATAATATGGTACTCATTGAGGTCTTTGTGAAGCTGATTGATGTGGGAAGCTTCGTTTTCTTTCATTTTTTTTTAAAGCTTCACATAGTTGTCCTTCGAGGGAGTAGTCTATTTATAGTAGCAATTTGGTCGAGAGGAAGATGTCCTTTGGAGGGAGTCATCTTTTTTTATTAGAAGTTTGACTCAAGGATTTTGGTCCCATTGGAGGTCTTTGAAATCATAGACAAGACCAAGGTGAAGGATAGGAATCTTGTTCAAAGGGCAGGGTGGAATGACCATGGGATCTCATCTAAAGATAGATGAAAAGTATCCATGAGAATCATGCTATGTGCAGTGTCTTGGTACACATATTCAATAGAAGATAACAAATGATAGGTACTCACATGATTCTTGTTTAATCATTAAGATGGTGTATGGAGTGGATAGTGCTCAAGGGACAAGCCTGTAAAGAGACAAAGGGTGAGGTAGGACAATGAGTCAACAATAGAATGGTTGAAGATGTAATGCGTTAAGGGGCTCAGGTTCAGGTTTACCCTCAGGTGAGGACAAACGATAGGCACCCGATCCACAGGTATGAGTTACAATGTATGGTCCAAGCCAATTAGGAGTGAATTTTCCTTGTTTCCTTTTTTACGCTTTGGTTACATGTTGATTTTATTTCAGGACAAGGTCTTAATTTAAAAGGTTCGTTCATGAACACATTTTTCATAAGTGCATTTGATACGATGTTGGTAAACTTGAAGGTGATCTAGAGCATTAATATGACATTCATCTAATAACTCTAGTTGTGCTAAATGGTCCTGATGAAAGTCATCATCAGTGAGCATGTCATGGAGAGAAATACAGATTGAGGGGATCTAGACTTCGAGAGGCAGTACAACCTCTATACCATAGACCATAGAAAAGGGTGTGGCCATAGTGGAAATGCGAATACTAGTGCAGTATGCCCATAGGGAAAAAGGAATGTGCATATGCCAATCCCTCCTAGTATCGTCAACCACTTTCATGAGAATTTTTTTGAGGGTTTTGTTAGTATATTCATCTTGGCCATTGGTTTGTGGGTAATACGGTGATGAGAAACTAAGTTGAATGTTGAAGGCATCACAATTTTTTTGCAATGTTTTGTTTTTGAAATATTTTCCATTGTCAAGGATGAGGTGATGAGGGACACCAAAGTGTCAAATGATGTGATGGTTAATGAAATCACATATTTTTTCACTTTCATGGAGATGATTGGTATTGCTTCCACCCACTTTGTGTAGTATTTGGTAGCGGTTATGATCCATTGATAGCATTGGGAAGAATGAGGATTGATTTCTCTGACAAGATCCAAACCCCATTGAGAGAAGGGCCAAAGGTCATGAGTGACCTGTAAGGCATGATTGGGTGTATGGTGAAGGTTGGAATGTTTTTGAAATTTTGCACAACATTTGACATAGTTGCAACAATCATGGTTAAGGGTCAGCTAGTAATAGCCTAGGTGAAGAATACACTTACCAATGGCAAGGCCACTCAAGTGACCTCCACATATGCCATCATGAACCTCCTTAATGGTATAAGGAATTTCAGAACATGTGAGGCATCATAAGAGAATACCATCAAATCTGTGCTTATAGAGGATTCCCCCAAGAATGATGAAACATGAGACCTTTTTAAGGAACGCGCGTTGTTCATTATGGGTGAGATTAGGAGGTAAGATGGAGAGGGAAAGGTAGTCGGAGTATTGTTTATACCAAAGGTCACTCGGGTTAGGGGTGTCATTTCCGATTGAGTAAACATTATGAGGTAAATAAGAAGGTGAATGGAGGCATTGTATGGTGACAAATATCTTGTAATCAGCAGGGGAAGCGGGTATTTGGGAAGCTAAGAAGGCCATTGTATCTGCAAATTTATTGGTTGAACATGGGATGGATTGAAGGGTGTAACGATCAAAGGTGGCCAAAAGTATGTGTACATGATGTTTATACTTTTGAAGTATCTTGTTACGACATTGGTACATACCATTGACTTGGTTTATGACCAATTGTGAATCACCAAAGATGTGAATGGATTTGACATCTAGGGTATAGGTGGTCTGGAGACCTAGTACGAGTGCTTCATACTCAGAAATATTGTTAGTGCATTCAAAGTCTAGTTTGAAAGACAAAGGCATGGGTTCTCCATCTAGAGGAATGAGGATAACACCAGCGCCACACCCATGCTGACACTTGGAACCATCGAAGAATAGTGTCATTTGGTAAGGGGGTTCGTCTAGGGAAAGGGTAGCAATGGATTCATCGGGAAAGTCAAAATTAGACGGTTGGTCCCCGAAAATAGGTGTGTCAGCTAGTTGGTCGGCTATAGCTTGGCCCTTAATGGACTTTTGGTGAATGAATTTGAGGTCAAGGTCAGCTAAAAGCATAAGCCACTACGTGACATGCTGATTTTGATAAGTTTTGGCATACATGAAGTGTAAAGGATTAGTGTTGGTCATGACATAAGTTTTGTGATTGAGTAGGTAATGGTGTAGTTTTGTGGCAACAAAAACTAAGGCTAAGAAAAGAATTTCTAGATGGTTGTAGTAGGTTTCATAGTCCAAAAGAGTACGGATTATGTAATAAAGCACTTTCTCCCTGTGTTGTTCATCGTGAAGAGTGAGCATGGCTCCCAAGGAATGATCAGTAGCTGATATGTATAGGTAAAAAGGTTGATCATCTTTAGGTGGAATGAGTATGGGTGGTTGGAGAAGGTATTGTTTTAGGGCCTCAAAATCTTTGTGATAGCCATCATCCCATTTAAAGGAGACATCCTTCCTAAGCAGATGATGAAATGGTTGACACCGATCAGATAATTATGAAATGAAATGGTGAATGGACTATAATTTACCTTACAGGCTACGAAGTTGCTTAAGGTTAGTGGGTGGAGGCATTTCAAGAATGGCCTTGACTTTAGTAGGGTTAAATTCTATACCACGGAGGGAAACAATAAATCCCAGGAGCTATAACACCCTGAACTATTGTTACTTCCTCCTGGGCATTCAAGTGTTGATATATGATTTCTTCTATAAAAAGGATGTGTTCCTTTGATTGTGAAGTCATGCTTGATATAGATTGTATCTTCTTTGAATTTGAAGATCTTTGACTGAGCCAGGATATGCTTGGACTCTTTTATTTCTTTCATTTTTGCACCTGAGTTTCATCTGATTTCAGAATAAATTGTGGATTTACCCATCTATATGAATCGGCCTTGGATCAGTGGCATTGATCCAAGAGATGTTTTAAGTTTATTCTGGATGAATAGAAATTATAGACCTTACGAAGGTTGCAAGGTCCGAATGTGTGGAATGAGCAATTCAGGAGTTAACTCAGGCTGATCTTGTTAAATGAATTGGTTCCAGGAAAGTCTTGATCTTGAGCCAGGTAATAAATTCAAATACATTTATACTACTAGCTTATTATCAGTGCTGGAATGAATCCTTTTCGTGAATGTATATTTGTTGTTTCTTATACTGAACGATTCTAATTGTTAGACCTAAACTGGATTTATTAAGGTTAATAACCTATGGGTTGGATTAGTGTTAATCTAACCTAGCCCTAAGCTATAAGCTAAATGTTCCTAAGGTTAGCAACCTAGCACTAAGGAAGTTAGACTAAGTATCACCTTATGATCTAACCTATGTTTCTAACCTAACTAATGTTAGTGGGGGAAGGGGACCTATGAAGGGGTGCAAACCATGGGTGGTAGTTTCTATGGCATTAAATGAAGGGGATAGCCATGAAGGACAAGGATTTAGCTGAGGTTTCAAACGGCCATCGAGGCCGACGTGGCAGAGTCGCCCAATTTGGAAATGGTCTTTGGTTTGCATTTATCCATTGCCAACTATGGCGGTTGCTGGCAATGGAGATTGAGCGGGAATTTTGGAGTTAATGTAATTAAAGAACTCGGTTTCCGAGCTCGGATTGCTCGGGAAGACATGCAAAATGGAAAACTGGTTGTTTGTTTGGTTTTCCATGTGCTCCAGTTTTCCCTCTGTTTGATCATTAGTTCTTCGAACCAGTATACTTGGTGTTGCATGGCAACTATGAGAATAACTAGCTCTTTTCTCTGTCGAGGAAAGTTTATAAAGCATGGAAATAACAAATTATTGTTGTTGAAACTAACATGGAAGAAGAGGAGAAGGCTCGACCTCTTTCAGAGGTCTTCTTCAGATTTTAAGCGGCATTACCAGGCATGTTAGGCCCTAACTTTTAAAAATCCTGCTTTCCTTAAAATGATTTCATTAGAACAACTCTGTTCAGGTGATTTCAATTCAGTTGGTTAGAAGCATTGTTTTGGTTCTTATTTTCCTGTAAAATTAGGAATCTCGGATCTTTAGAAGACCTTGAAGGAATAGTTTCTATATTTAATCTTCCTTGTGGTTTCGTTTCGTTTGAAACCGGCTGTACTTTTATGGTTGCTGAATCTTGTTGGATCTTGCTATAATACTTTAAGTTACTTCTAGTTGGATAACTTGTTGTGTTTATACTATTTGAATGCGACTTTGTAGAAGTCCTCCCTGTGTTGTAATTTTTGGGATATAATCCGTTGAAAGTTTGCAAGGAATATATATATGAAAAATGACTCTGTGGAGTCCATGGAATGTTTCGTATATTTTGGAATTCTGTAGAAGTCATGAATGTGAATACTTATTAGTTAGACTCAGTTGGAGTCCTTGAAAAGTAACAGGTATTATGACTTTTGTTGCTTTGTTATGAATACTGTTGCTTAGTAGTGAATATCATTGGTACAGACTCAGTTGGAGTTCTTTTTATGTTTCGTATGTTTCAACTTCTGCTTAAGCTTAGTTTCGAATGCTGATGTTTAGTTAAGATTACTTAAGATATTGATTCAGTTGGAGTCCTTGATATGTATCTTGAATTACGACTTCTGTAGAAGTTTTGCTGGGAATACTATTGGGATTCTTGAATTGTTGTCGCATGAAATCAACTTCAACCTAAGCCTTGTTTATGAGCATTAGTTGTTTGTGATTTGTTGGAGATCTCGATATGTTGCGAGTTGGCTCGATTCTTGATTTAAACCCTCGCTGTGCATGCATATCGTTCAGAATCCTTCTTAACATTCTTGTATTCCTTTCTGTTCACTTCTGTGGAAATTTAAAGGAAGGGTTTTCTTTACAAATTTTACTTAGTTTGAGACCCTGTTGTATTCCGTAGTATCTTGGCTTAGGATGAAACTTCGAGGAAAATACTGATATGGAATTTCGGCTTCTGCGAAGACCTTGTTGTGATTATTTTTCTTGAAAAATACTTCTAATATAAGTCATGGATGTATTATCATAAGGATTTGTTCAGTTAAATGAAGCCGTGCATGTTTGTGTTAGATTCAGTATGAATGTCACTATATATGCATAAGGAAACATCATTTGTTTTAATGTTATCTAGCCTCTTGTTTGATTGTGATAAAGAGGTTGTTCTTTTGATTTTGGCTTTGGATTTAAGTCCTTGCTATGTTAGTAGGGATTAGATTGAGATGTATGTTGCTGAGTGTTTCAACTCAGTGGGATTGATGTTGTGATTGTGCATGGTTACGTCTTCTGTTATTGTGATTATCTAGTCTTGTGCTTGACTGAGATAAAGAGTTAATAGCTATACCTTGACAAGTGATGGCGTTGGATATTTTCTCGTTTGTTGAATAATATGGAAAGCTATGTTAAGTCTATTTGTTGGATTATTTATTACTGCCTTGCCATGAGGGCTATTGTATTGCTCAGTAAGCTATAGGTAATTTTTATACTTGAATTTTTGATGAACTGTAGTTCTTCCTGTGGTCTCGACTAGCTTAGTCGCATGCGTATAATGTGAATGCATTACTCTTGAGAGGACGGTACAGTCATGAGCATGATTGGAAGGGAAATCTGAATGTCTCGGTTTCTTTCTCTTCTACTATAATGTATATGTTGATATATTTATATTTAACTGCTGGAATTGTTTTAACATACTGATGGATTCATGAATTGTTATGATATTCATTTTATTATGTTGAATGTAATGGTCTGTCGGATGTTTGTTGTCCTTGGGATTCAGATGGATAGTTGTTTTGGATTTTTTTTTTCTTCTTGGTCACTTATATTTATGAAGAAATATCTGAAAAGTATCTAGGACTATTTAGTAACTATAATATGAGTTACGCATTTATAGTCATGTTTGAATTACAAAAGAGCATAGTCTGAAATATGCCTACATGTTTGGTGAAATGATTTCATTTAAATAGGTTGTTCAATGAGAGCAATTGGTGGATTGCATTTGTTTTAAGAGTTAGTGCTTATTATGCTCAGTTCATCAAACTGACCCGTGTTGACAATTTTTGCAGATGGCTGCCGTAAGTGGTAAAGGCACGCAGATCTGATATGATGTTAAGATTGTTTAATTTGGTTTTACGATGAACTTCAATTTGATTGTCTAAATGTACTACTTGAAGAAAGATCTTCTTTGGTTGTTGAGTATTGTATCAAATATGCTGAATGAAATAAATGTATTTGATTAGCCTTGAAAGGAATGAAAAGAGGTATTTGTTACTTATGTGTTTGTATTCGTATCTTGATGGTTTGATCTTCTTCGGTTCGAATGATCTTAAGAGCATTGTTATTATTGTATAACAGGAGACTTTTGTGATTATCTAAGTAAGCTTGCAAGGTTATGTGACTGTATACTTAAGATTGTTTAGTAGTTCTATTATGTTCTATCTAAAGCTAAATTGGAATTTAGATCACTGTCTTTTGGGAAGCTAAGGTTAAAATAAACCTGAGTAGGAAGATAAACGAGCTGAATAAATTATTACTTTCTAGTCTTGATCTAAGTCAAGACAACGTTTAATTGGACTCTTAATCACTATATCTCGATGCTAATAAGTAAGATATAATTTCGGTTATGATAACTGATATAAACCTAAAAAGGGTATGGTTAGAAATCTCATGTGAAGATTATAAGTTATTGTCCAATTTCATTGATTTAGATTTATGTTTTTCTATAAACTCCTTGATAGGACCTCAATCTTATTAAACTTCACTTGTGTAATGGGTTTTATTAAGAAAGGTAATTCTAAGGTGAGGAACCCAAGGACTGGGAAAGACTACCCTTAAGGGAGCGACTGATAGTATAATTTTAACTCAAAGTAAGTAACACCTTAAAATTTAGTAGATCTTATCGAGGCGGATTTGAAGGTTGATGGCACAAGTCGATTGCAGGGTTGTACCTTCGAGAATATTAGGATCTTCTCAAATATACAACAATGTAAGTGACTTATGGTGACACCCTTCGCATTGATCGTTAAGATTTACACCTTAAACTCAAACAAGTTTTACTCTGGGACTGATTAGGAATGTGGTCATGTTATAAGGCTACCCCAGGAGACTCGGGGTATCTTGACACACTGGGTTAACTAGGTTTGACCCAGTATGTTAGCATATCCCTATTCCCCGGGAGCATCCTTATAACGTTGTCATTTTACTAATCCGTTCCTGAGTGAATAACTTGGGGCAGGAGAGATTGTCAGAAGTCAGTATAAGACATTCTATATAACAAAGGAATGTGGTGATGGACGTATTCTAGATTGACGAGTATGCCATCAAGGATTACAAGACATAAGCATATGTTTTAAATCTTTGGCCAAAGTATTGCAAGCTACTGATTGCGTTGTCCTATGTCACCTAGTCTAAGGGACGAGATGCCGATGAATAATGGTAACAATTATTCAGATAGGTTCCTTGGACAGAGCATTCTGAATCCCAGATTAGGGAAGAGAACCACAAGAGTGAGGTGTTAAAATAAAAATGCCAACTCTTGATCCTCATGAATAGATCGGTAGATTACCAAGTCATGGAATGAATAGATCAGAGGTACTCTAAGTCATTACAGCTGCATATGGTTATCTGTTATAAGAATGGTTGTTTTGATTTGTGAGTTCTAAATTATGTATTTAGAACTAGGAAGCATTTATCAAAAAAAAAATTTTACTTTTTCTAAAGTACTAAAATGAGGACGTTACAGGAGCTTTCTTGAAAGAACCGCAAAGACTCAATTTTTAGGTTGAAGGTGGACACAATATTTAATGAGGCAGTCAAAGATGGTTTTGAGGATGGCGAGCTGCTTGTTGTGATGTTTAGATTTTTCCAAGAGATCATCCATGTCATCCTCCAATATGCGATGCATGATATCATGGAAGATGTAAGTCATAACATGCTGATATGTAACACCATCATTTTTAAGGCCAAAAGGCATAACTTGATAGTAAAAGGTTCCCCAAGGGGTAATGAATGCGGTCTTGTGCTGATCTTCCGGGGCAAGAAAAATTTTGTTATAAACCAAGAAGCCATCCATGAGTGAGAGCAGCTCGTGACCAGTGGTGAGGTCAATCAGTTGATCAATACCATGCAAGGGAAAGTCATCTTTCGGGAAGGTGAGGTTGAGGTCATGGAAGTCCATGTAAATGCAGAGTCCCCCTGTTGCTTTAGTAACAGGGACAATGTTAGAAATCCAATGAGGATAATAAATGGCTAAGATGAAGGAAATGGAAAGAAGGTGTTGAAGTTCTTCTTTGACGAGAAGAGTAATGTGAGGGGTGTATTTTCCTCATCTTTTGTTTAATAGGTTTGGAATAGGGAACGGTTACGATATTGTGGACCACTGTGGTGGGGTCAATACCAGGCATGTCTGCATAAGACCAAGTGAAAGCATGGTTATGATCTCAGAGGAAAGAAGTGATGGCTTCCTGTTCAACAACATCTAAAGATTGTCTGATCTTTAGGATGTGTGGGTCATCCTGAGTATGAATTTTGATCTCAATAGTTGATTCCTTCAACATCATTTGTGTCTCAGAGGGTAATGAATGATGAATATATGAGTCTTTTGTACTAACGTAGGTGAGTATGGATTCATCATCCTGACATTGAACAACGTTAATAGTAGGTGTGTCGTCATCGATCATCTCAGAATATAGGAATGGGAGAGTGGAAGGGGCCTCACCTTCGCGTCTATAAGTCAAAGGCCCAAAGGAAATGGTGTTTACAAAAAAAAAAAGTTAGGAGGGATAGATTTAGGATCCATCGGCTTCATCAGTGAGGGTGGTGATGAAGGTGGAAAAGGGGTAGGGTCTTCAATGTGTTCAATGCGGGCCTATTTGGTAGGAGGTTCAGGGAAGCTGATACCACTCTGGCCATTATGTTTTGGGTGGTACATGGAATAATAGTATGGTGGCCTTGCTCATAAAAGCCGAAATCAAAACCCTTCCATGCACAGTGGTGTAGGAAGGTGTGGGTGAAATGGTGATTGGTAAGTGATTGGAAGTCAGCAGAAAATGGGAAGGGTGGTAATGGTGGTTTAGGTGTGTAAGTGGTAGTATCAAGTCCCCAATAGGTGATACTAGTACAAAGATGAGGAGGACCATAAAGGAGGCATTATCCTATACGGTGATCATAGTGAGGGTGTTGGTGAAGGCTTCCATACTATTGTGGAGTAAGGAATGTGTTGACACTATATAGGCAATATTCCCCCAGAGTGAGGAGTTGAAAAACACATTCCAAGTGATCACTAGTTAGTATGTAGGTAGCTGGTATGGATGATGTGTCAGAGGTCGATGTGGAGGTGGGGTTAATGGACTGGGAAGCTAATGGGTCAGCCGTGGAGGTTATAGCAGTGGTAGGAATAGAGGAGGTATGTGTGAAGAAAGCAGCGGCTTATACTGGTAGGTGGAGGTTTAAGTGAAGTGGTAGTGGTTATGGAGATAGACAGCTTGATAGGTATGAGCACATCATTGGGTCGGTAAAGCATGTTGAATGTTTTGAAAGGTGATGGGTTAGATGGAATGGTATAAGTGTGTCCCTCATGTTCAAACTTTACACAACGATGTAAAGTGGAAGCAACGTAATCCATTACATGGATCCAGGGTCTAGCAAGAAACAAGTTATATTGGAATTCCCCCTCCAAAACATAAAACAATTCTGGAATAGTGCGGGGGCCCATAGGAACATGAAGGATGACAGTTCCTAGTGTGGTGGTGATAGCATCATTGAATGAATGCAACATGACCAGATGTTTTGTGCCTGTAATTGTCAGGTATGCACATTTGAGAAAATGCATGGGATGAAATGATGTTAATGTTAGCACCTTGTTGTCCACTCAAAATTCCCTGCTCTGATGAAAGTAAAAAATTTCAAAATTTTGAGTTTAAGTGTTTTCTCTAATGTACCGAAGCTGTGTGAAATTGAGAAAATCTACATTTTGGGTCATTTTGTATGTATTTCGGGCCTGTCAGACATTTTTGTCTCGTGTGTCCCAAGTTCCGAAGTGCGTTCTGTTCCCCGATCGGCCGAAATCCCTGAAGTTGTTCCATTTTAGGGCCTGTCCGAACTTTTCGTCCCAAGTGTCCCAAATGGAATTGTGCAAGTTGTTCCATTTTCGGCCGATTCGCCCGAACCGCGTACTTTGCACTTTCATGTTCCAAATGTCCCAAAGTTAATTCTGCAAGCTGTTCCATTTTCAGCCGAAACGCCCAAACCACGTACTTCGCGTACTTGCGTCCCAAATGTCCCAAACTTTTCTGGACTCATTGTCACCTTTTCGGCTCAAACACCCAAGTCGCGTACTTCAGAACTTTTTGTCCCAAATGTCCCAAGTCAAAAAGTGCAAGTTGTTCCATTTTTGGCCAATTCACTCGAACTGTGTACTTCGCACTTTCATGTTCCAAATTTCCCAAAGTTAATTCTGCAAGTTGTTCCATTTTCGGCCAAAATGCCTGAACCACGTACTTCGCGTACTCGCGTCCCAAATGTCCCAAACTTTTCTGGACTCATTGTCACCTTTTCAGCCAAAACGCCCAAGTCGCATACTTCAGAAATTTTTGTCCCAAATGTCCCAAGTCAAAAAGTGCAAGTTGTTCCATTTTCGGCCGAAACACCCGAACTGCGTACTTCACTCTTTCATGTCCCAAGTGAACCAAATGCCATTCATACTTAGTTTTTCCCACTCTACCCGAACATGTTGTTTTTCAAACTGATAGATATGAATTTAATGCGCATTGATCACCCTTCCCTCTCCTCAACGGCTATATAACGAGCAAGCCACCTTTGTAATTCTTACATTGTTTCCATGCTACCCTTGCTCGAACCCTTGCAACCTAATTCCCTGCGCGTGTATCCTTTTTCTCTGTAATTCCTCCCCGAATTTAGGTTGCGGCTCTGATATTATCAATATGAATATCGAAGTCCTGGAGGAGGCTTTGGGAGAACTAAAGAATAGTTGGTAGAAGGGCGAAGCTTTTAAGACACTGGTTGTCTCTGCTTTCAAGGATATTTGTTGTCATCTTCAAGATGAAACTTCTGGTGTGTCCCTTTCCTTGCAAGAAATCAAAGCTCAATTCAGAGCTTATGTCAAAGATAATCTATTCAAGGAAAGCTCAATCTCCAAAGAGAAAATGAAGGAAATCTGCTCTCTTCAATCTGCCGTTGGAGAAGCAAATAAATATTATCATACTCATGTCAAATTTGATAAAGAGATGGAGAAGTGCCTTGGTTTTTGGACTCAGTCTACAGCCAACACATCAGTCCCTCGTGGCAGATACATATCTGAGGCATTAAAGAAACTCAGGTAGCGGATTCTGAAGTCAGTGGGTCCCTCTTAGTGACTGGCCACCTGTCTTCTTCCCCATTCTTTTCTCTTCTTCCCTTTCTTTTCCGTTTCCTTTGTAATAGGTTGAGGTACTGCGATTGGCGGTCCTTAACTATTCTTTAGTTAAAAGAAATGGTTACGAAGAGTAACTGAATTGTAAGCTATATAATGGCCTTCTTTATGCCATTCTTAAAAAGGAAGAACTTGGCTTATTTTCTAAAAAGTGTAAATAGATCATAAAGAAATCAATACAGAAGGAATTTCCATTCTTTGTCTATCTGATCTCTGTTATTTCTAAGCTTTCATTTATTTTCTTTGTGAAGATCATTTGTCTCAAGTTTATTAGTCTTGTCGATTGCATACTCTTCAACTTTGCAAGCATGGTGATCTTGTATGACCAAGAAGGAACTTTGTGTCCTTGATTAATGAATCTGTGTTATGTTAAGAAACTTTGTGTTCTAGCAGATGTTATTTACAGAACTTTGTGTCTTTGAATTCCATCTTATTTATCCGATACAAATGATCTTGTTTCAATTCGCTGTGACTTCGCATACATAAAGAATTACTCTGATATCTATAATTCTGCATATTGCCTTTGTGCTCTTTCCCGCACTCTCATTTCCTCAGTCCTTTTTGTAATTGATGATCTTCATAGAAAAAACTTTCGTAATATCCAAGTTTAACCAACAAATCATGTCTTGTACATTTGTAAATAGGTTTGTTTTTTAATAAGGGAACCTATCCCATTAAAGAGGAGGGACTTCTTGTCCCCTGACTGTTACTCTTCTTAAAATTCCTATTTGACGACTAACACACCTCCATTAATCATCAAATGCCATACCCCTATGTCATCAATGTGGATTGAGATGAAGAGTGCTAGATCCGGTTCATCATTTTAGTGTGGCGCAATCTCTTCCTCCGAGAAGCTAAGGGAGGCCACTTGGTGAACAAGGTGAGGTGAGGATGAAGGTGGTAATTTGGTGAGAGAGGCTACATGATGGGGTATGATGATGGAGGCTGCGGGTGTAGGGTCATTAGGTAAAACCACAATAGATTGAAGAAACTCCACGAGGGCTTAATGATGGGATTTTGAGGTTTGGATGAGGTCGTATAAGGACATTTTGAGGGGAGATTGGTGTATTTTTTTGAGCATGTTTCGATGTGTGATGCCATTAGAAACAGGGTATGTGGGACTGTAGATAGTTATTTTAGGTATGGGTGTTGATGGTATGTGGAGTATAGGATTAGTTGATGGGTTAGCTACCTTTTCTTTTCCCTTCTGCGCATGTGTAGTGACATGTATCATGTTGATTTGAGGGAAGTTATAAAATGGAGAAGGTATAGGGTGAGTGGTATAACAACATGAAGGGAAAAAAACTACTGGAGGAGAAAATCCCTGTGAGATCAGTTTGGCACAACGACATTTGGGTGGTGGCATGGCTAGTTCTCTGATGCAAACCATGTCACTTTCAAATTTTGAGTGTGGTTCTAGGAGTTGTGAGGGCAGAGGTTGTGGTTGTTGAGTAGGTAGTGTGGGAATAGGTGTTGGTGAATCAGGATCCTCATCGAGAAGGTCGTCATCGTCAAAGTTAGTTTCTGGTGGAAACAATTGGATGAGGATAGTTTTCAAGGCCTTGTAGCTCTCCACATCGTGCCTTGACACATGATGGTATGCACAAATTTTAGTATCTTCAAACCCTTTTGTCTTGGGTTTGAGGGGGTCATAATGTTGGAATGGTGGTAATGTGATAACGGAAGTCTCAAGGAGGTTGGTTAAACTTTTGGCATAGGACCCTACTAGTGGATCACAGTGGGAAGTGAATGTGGGTTTGGGTGCAGGTGTGGTTGATTGTTGAGGAACTATTTTTGGAAGAGTAGGAACGGGTCGAGCTATGGGTTTAGGTGCCAATGTGGTTTTAGGTATCAGTCATGTTTATTTGGGTAGGGGTACAATAGATGGATGGGTAGGAGGGTGTGTGGTTGTTTTCACTACCTTATTGTGGGGTAGTGGGGTTTTGTTTTTGGGTTGCACCTTCTTGGGTAAAGGTGATGTGGGTGTACGAGGTCTAGTAGGTCTAGTATTTCAAGGTCTAGAGGAAGAGGTCAAGTTACCCATGGGGATAATGAGGGTGCTATAAAGGTAGATAATGCGGGTCGTGCTTGAGGTGTGAGGGGAAAAGACTGAAGTTTAGTGTGTAGTGAAGCAATAGATGAAGGTATTGGAGGTATTGGTGGTAAAGAGACTATAGGTGTGGGTATAAATCATGTTGTGTGCCTAGGTAGGTTAGAGGTATGTGAGGAAGGAATGGGTTATTGTGTTATTTGTTTATGGATGGGTGAAGGGTGCTTGACCATGTTGGGTAGCTGAGGTCTTAAGGTAGACGGGAAAAGTGCGGGTGTAATTGGTGTGGTCAGGGTATGAGTTCGAGGAGTTTGTTTCTTTAGTTTGGGTGTTGAAGTAGGTGTAGTATTGATGTTGGAGGATGTAGCTAAATCTAGTTTAATATGTGGATGAGTAAGGCTGGTGGTTGGGGTGACCCCTAAAGTGGTAATTGGTTTAGTGGAGGCACATGTTGTGGGTGTGGGTTTGGGTTTAGGTGTAGGTCGGGTTATGGGTAAGGATGTCATGTGAGTGCTAATGGGTATTTTGAAAGGGGTTGCGACCACAGTAGTTATGTTTGGTTTGATTGGTGGAAATGTGTGTGGGTAGATAGTGGAGGTGTCATCAAGGGATCTCTGCATCTGTGTTGAGACTGGGAGAAAGTGGCACCCCCGTAGCAAATCCCTATCCTCATAATCTAAGTGATCAGCCAAACGTGAGAATGGAACATCTATGGGTGTAGCTGGCGAGGACCTAATGGGAATTTCCATAAAATGCATCTTAGAGACGGGGAATTGCCCAACTTTAGCTTCCATGGGTGAGAGAACTGAAAATAGGTCTGTTGGATGTTGAGTAGCTAATGGAGAGTGCTCACCGAGAGGAAACAGTATCTCCACTAGGTCTATGATGGGTGGAAGAGATGATGGGAGTTCCTCTATAAGTGGAGGAATGGATAGGTGCTCCTCTATAGGTGGAGGAGGTGATGGGTGTTCCTCTGTGGGTGGAGGAGGTAATGGGTGCTCCTTTATGGGTGGAGGAGGTAATGGGTGCTCCTCTATGGGTGGAGGAGGTATGGTAGATAAAGGTTCTCTAAGTGGAGAAGCTAGGGGTGAGAGAGGCTCGATGTTAGTGGAAAACCCCTCCATTGGTGGTGAAGGAATAGTGACGGTTGGTTCCAATGTGGAAGGAGGATTTCAGGCTAGGATTTCCTCTATGGAAGGGATGTGAGGTAATTGAGAGGCTATAGGTACTTCGTTAAAGATAGCATGAACCTCACAAGAATGGGTATCGTGAGTTCATGTCTCACCGGTTTGATTAGATGAAGGGGCATGATTGGGAAATGGTTTTTTGAAGATTTTTAGATTTTGGTTGGGGGTGGCGTTGGGATTATCCATAGTTAACTCACATTTTTCAAGCATTTCTTGGAAAATATTCTTGAAAGTGATGTAGTTGGTGTCACTATGACCCTTCACTCAGTGATAGTTACAGAAATCATGCTCTTTATACCATGTGGGCATGGGGCGAGTAGGGTCAAAACTAGTGTGTGGTTTTATGGGTGGAAGGGTGATGGATCCAACTTTGATAAAATTTTCTAAGACAGAAGAGTAAGGTTCCCCAATTGGGGTATATTTTCATTGCTCTTGTCTGAATCGAAAAGCTTGGATAGGTGATAGATTAGATGAGGGTGTAGCCTAATTGGAGGGATGAGCTGGGTCGGCCTTGAGTACCACTGCATTAGCAGTACCCTTAGCCTTTGAATAATTGGTTGGTGGTTTGGAAGAAGAAGAGGTTTCATTCAACTTTAATGCTGAATTATTATTCCATAATTGGATTTTCTTCTCTTCGATGGCCCGAATCTCTAACTTTTGTGCCATAGTGAATGCCTCATTGAATTTTTGGAAAGTTTGGACTTGTAAGGTCAGGGAGATATGTCTAGCAGAATCTTGTGTAAAGATCTTGATGAGTTTAGTTTTTGGTAGTTGGAAGGTAAGTTGATTGATTAGGCTGTGCCAGTGAGTGAAAAAATCTGTGATAGATTCGTCCTCGTACTAATGTGTGGAATATAGATCAGTCATGGTGACCTTCTTGGCTATATTGATAGAGAAATGGTCCAAGAAAGCTTGGGCTACCTGATCGAATGAAAATATAGAGTGTTTAGGTAACCCACTATACCAATCTAATGCAGGTCTAGTGAGGGACATGCGAAAGGTTCTTAAAAGTAGAGCATCATCATGAGTGATCAGATAACACCCGTGTTTGAACGAATGTAAATGTTGTTGTGGGTCTTCCTTGCTATTGAAGCAGTTGAATTTAGGCATTTCCCAATGCAGAGGGTATGAACAGATAGGAATGGATGGGTGAATATGCTCATTACAAATCTTGTCATAGGTGATAGTGTTGTGGGAGACGAAAACCGATGCCTCTAGTGTCTGCATCTTGTCCAACATTAATTTAATTAGGTCATTGGTGGGTTATGATGATTGGATACCTCTTGTACCATGAGGAGGTTGGTTTTGGGCATATAATGGGGGTGAAATTCCAGTGTATGGGGCTGCCATGTAAGCTGGTGGATAAGAAGGTAATGAAATAGGGGGTACCTACCCAGAATTTATAATGCATGAAATGGGAGGTTATTGATACTATGAATATGGGGGTGGAAGGGTCATGGTAACCCTACTGGCAATAGGGGCTAATGATTGTGGAATGGAAAGAACCAAATTCTAAAATGGGATAGGAGTCACTGATACTAGAGGTGGGAATGTAGCTATAGGTATGTGTGAGACATTAGGGGTAGATGAGGTTGTGTTTGGGTTAGTTGTCGAGGGTATGGTGGATGTAATGAGTGTCACAGAGGTAACAGATGTGATAGTTAGAGTGGGTATAGAACCTAACTATGAAATGAATGGGGGTAAAGTGGATGTAGGCAGCACGGAACCAGATGGAGCCAATGTGGAAGTGGGTATGAGAGTCTGGGGGATAGATACGGGCATGTCATATATCAACTGACCCGAGGCGTCTCGGGTGGATGAGTGGGAAAGATAAAACTGCAAGGCGACAGGGTTCTAGTTAAGGAGTCATGCAAACTCCTCATCTCTGGTAGTAATAGTTATAGGTTGGATGGGATCCATGGTTGGTGATAAAATAGAAGGTGGTGAAGGAATAGGTGGGAGTGGTTGGAAACTGGCGTGGAATACAAGGGTGTTTTCTTCTCTTCGGGTCAGCACCATGTGAACCAGTATTGACCTGGTAGGGCTGTCTTTCTGTAAATAATACAGAGAATAACAGGAACAGGTGAATCTAGTGATAAAAAATGGATGAAGTAATGAATGGTGGGTGGAATGTGAAATAGGCTAACTGATTCCGGTTAGTGAAAACTAACATCGGTCAGGGGTAACCACAGCTGGCCACTGTAGAAAATGGATAGTGAGTAAACAACAAGGTAGAAGGTAAAATATGACAGGAATGCCCAATCCGGGGATGTGCAAAATGTCAATGGGAAAAATGACAGTGACAAAGACTATAGAAAGTGGAAGAAAGTGAAGTGAAAATGTCCTTTTGAGTAGGTTAGAAAAAGTACCTGGAACTGACGTCAGTTGGGTATAACCGCTGGTGGTCAGAGGTAACCGATGACGGTTACTTTGAAATTGAAACAGTGATGAAAGAAAGTGGTTGTGAATTAAAATTTAATGTAGAATCAGACCCAAAATTCTAGAAATGATGATGATATGGCCCAGGAACACTCAGGTGAAGCCAGAATACACTAGCTATGATGAGGAGTGTGTAAGGATGAACAAAAAAAAGTGATGAACATGATATTTCACCTCAAATCACAAGCCAAGTAGAAACACTAAGAAAATGTGATCTTAGGAGTGCCCTTTCTATTATATTTGTTAAGCTTATGCTATTTAGGGACTGACACATGAATTGTGAAATAGAATTTTTGGTGAGGATGGCTTACTACAAAGAAGGAGATCTAAAGGGTGAGGTTTTAGGTATGTTATGGTGGGGGCAAGATTCACTCTAAAGTATGACTCGACAGAGCAGTGAGTTGGGTGCCCACTTTTTCCTGATCATGTGATCACCTGCAGATTATTCCAGGTAAGATGTTGTTTAAGAATGTATGTAATTTGAATTTTTGTGTGGTTTGGTAAGACTCAGAGAAAGAGAAAAGGATAAAAGTTCTTTTCTATGATTCGTTTGTCAACCATCAGCTGGTAATGACTTCCAGCATATAGGTTGCCCTCAATTAATGTGAGCTAATGTAGAAAATCAAAATGAAATGCAATAATTTTAAAACCCAAATCGAAAATGTGAAATTGGATGACATAATAAGATGAATAGGAAGAGGGATGCTCTTTCACTAGAATGAAGGAAACATGAAGAAATGGTTCCTTTTAATTACACCAAAAGAAAAGTTTCCTTTAGAGAAAAATAGAAAGGAGATGTGGATTTCCAGGGAAGAAAATTAGTGTGTACACTTTTAGAAGGGAAAAAAACACAAATTTTTTTCCTAGGAATGAATGAAATGTAAGGAACCCCTTATGGGTCCCGACGGGCATGCCAAAATCTTTCACCTTTTTCTTAGATTGTTTCTTAGAAGCATTGACGAAACGGATAGGGTAATGGGCATGGGAGGAATACCTGTTAAAATGTCGGTTGATGGGTTGTTGCGCACATATGACTTCCAAATCCACAGCTGACCGTGAGAGCTTCCTTTTGGCTAGGAGGAACTACTTGTAATGTAAACAAGACCACCAGAAGGAATTAAACAATATGGGAAGTGAACTGCCTAACGTAAGCTAGTTCTGGGAAGTATGATACTTCCTAGATGGCTATCAATCCACTGTTTTAAACAAATTAATGTTGTAAACAAAGTAAATCCTATTATTATTTTGAAATGATTTAGGTATCTCACTTAAAAACACAATAAGAAAATAGATCTAATCTAACAGACTAAGCTAGAATAGAATCTAAAGGTCAAATGGTTAGTTCTGGGTTCTGCAGGTCTGATAAAGGTCTCGAGTATGTCACAGGTAAGTGAGGGTGAGGTAAAAATAGGTGGGTAGGTCTCTGTTTAAGGTTGTGTGGGCAAACACAGAGACCAACGTCGGTCAGGGGTGACCGACGGTGGTTAGGTATAACCAGCGCCGGTTACTGTGAGATCTAGAAATGTCACAGAACGGGGTTTTGGTCTCCTTTGTGATTACACAAAGGATTTTGGTTGGTCAGGATGAGGTATTGGGTGATAGGAGTAGGATTTTATGAGGTTTTAATGCATCTATGGAGGTGAAAATGTTGGATAAGGTCAATGGGGAGCAAGATAAACAATGGGTGATAAAATAATGATGAAATGAAACAAACCAAAGAAGTATGACATTATACTTACTTGGATTTCATTCCTGAAGGTCTGTGTGTGAAGGATGGAGGTGTTGATGATGGCTTTGAAGGCTGTAAGTGATCACCAACTAAATAAAATCTTCTTCATGGGCTGTATGCACACTCCTCTTTGTTGGGATAGATCAGATCGTGGTTGGGATGGGTGTGTAGGAGAAGATACTCAATCTCCTTCCTTGGATGTGAGTTTTTGCTGGAATTTTCTCTCTGAAGATGTGTTATCTCCCTGAGATTTGTTCTTTCTCGTCAACTTTCTCCCAATGTTTTCTAACCTTGAGAATAAGGTAGTTTAGGGGTTAAAAGGGGTAACCGATGCCGGTCTAGTTTAACCAGCGACAGTTAGGGTAACTGATGTCGGTCAAGGTGGAATTTCCTGCATTTACTAAACTTAGGGAGATCCTCCTGATTTTCTCAGATATTGTGTCATTATCCCGTAGATTAGACTCAGATCCTTTTTTTTGCATGCAGGAATGTGGTTAAAGGGAATGTAGGCATTGATTTTTAGGGTTTGGGTAAGTCTTAGTTAGTTATGGCAACTTGCTAAAAATAGGTCTTAGGTTGAGTTAGCTTGGTGAGGTGTCTAAGTGAACTATATGTGTAGATATTATTTAAATAATATATTTAAATAATGAATATAGTGAGGATATGCATTAATTTAATTAAATTAATATTAGTGGGGTGAAGGGGGTCATGGCTAGGTAAATGTAAAAAAAGGGTGCTTATATGTCGAGGGACAAAAGGGGAGTGTGACATAATTTTAGTGTCTACAACAAGTCACCTGGGACTTTTGGCCTTTCTCCCAATGGGGTTTAGATCTCATCAGAGAGATTAAGCCTCATTCTTCTCAACGTCACCAATAGATCATCACAACAACCGAATACTACACTAAATGGCTAGAAGTTGTCCTCATTTCTACTAAAGCTGAGAAAATATGTGAATTCATTAACCATCACATCATTTATCGTTTTGGTGTTCCTCATCACCTCATCACTAAAAATGGTAAACAATTAAAAAATAAGACCCTACGCAAGATTTGTGATACCTTTGGCATTCAACTCATTTTTTCTTCACCTTATTATCCTCAAACAAATGGTCAAGCTGAATCAACTAAAAAAAATATTTAAAAAATTATCATGAAATTCATCAATGATACTTGTTAGGATTGGCATACACACAATCCTTTTGCCTTATGGGCTTATCATACCAGCATTTGCACCTCAATCACCGCCACACCTTTCTCTTTGGTCTATAGTATAGAGGTCGTCTTTCCTATCGAAGTAAAAATTCCCTCTCTTTGTATCTCACTTAAATATATGCTCAATGATGACGAATTTCACCAAGACTATTTGGCACAACTTGAGTTATTAGACGAACGTTGTTTAAATGCTCTCGGCCACCTTCAAATCTACTAAAAATGTATCAAACATGCCTATGAAAAACCTGTTTATGAATGAAATTTCAAGGTCGGTGATCTTGTCCTAAAAGAAAATTAAAATGTAACCAAATCATAACAAATAAAATGGGGCAAGTTTTCTCCTAATTGGCTTGGACCCTACATTGTCACACATACCTATAGATTAGGTGTTTATCGTTTATCTTCTCTTTAAGGTAAACTTGAACATGAGCCCCTTAATGCTTTGCATCTTCAACCATTCTATTGTTTAATAAAATACAACATCACTTGACACTTAAATTCTCATCCCTTGAATGAACCTCTCCTTTCATCTACCTATTTCAAGGACCAATGACTCAAAAAAAATCATGTGATTATCCGTCACCGTTTAGACTTATCTTCAATATGAGTCTTACAGATCTTCTCATGGCATGATCATCATGGATACTTTTAGTCCTTTTCAAGATGGAACGACATGGTTGTTCATCACTTGAAAACTCTCTTGCATAGCTAACCTCTTTTGTGTTATGGTTTTTCCTTCATATAAGAGGCTTATACTCCTTCATAGTCTTGTCTATGCCCTAAAGTTCAAAAATAAATGACAAAAGTGTACATGGGATGACCAAAAACTCTACTCCTTTAGTAAAAATTATCGCAAAAAGATGATTCCATCAAAAGGACATATAACTATCTTTCTCATTGCTATAAGTCGACTACTGCCTCAAAGGACAACTATAAAAATTTACCTATATTGTACAAAGTATATCCATAAAGAAGACTATTTCTGAAAAATCAAAATAAAAATTATCCTCAAGCTTCCCACATCGATCAACTTCACATATACCTCAAGGATATATTATATTTATCCCATATAGACTTCCCACATCAATCATTCTATGAAAGCAAAAAGAAAAGAAAAATCAAGAAAAATAAATAAAACACTTTTGGTCATGGACTTGCGTATTATGGTTTTGAGTATCTTGTAGAAGGGCCATGTTGTCCTATAATAAGGCTATGCTAAACACAATCCTACACCTTTTCTCTTTTTATTCTCTTCTACCTATTCAAGGGACGATGCGTGTACTTTACACATAGTGATTGTGCCACTTCTTTCACCTATAGACCTATCACATCACGCAATGTATCTATGGACTTACGCTCATTAAGTTTAAGGGTATGACACTTATGGTATTTACCAACTAGGGTTATTTCACTTATTTTTAGTTCACCTTTGATTACCTTGTTGTTTGTTCTAACCAGAACCAATTGTTGAAACCTAATCACATATATACCTTCATCTATACATACACCTAACTTACCTTTCATATGACCTATTCAGTATTCAACCTTTCCTACTTTAATACATGTCTTACCCAACCAACCTATCAATCCAACTTACTTATTCATCTTACCTATAACCATCATATTCTTCCCTTTCCTATGGGAGAATTGCATTGGCCTAAGGCCCCTTTCCTAAGGGCTCTGTAGGCAACACTCTTCAGGCATGGGACCCTTTGAGGTTAGATCAAACATTGTGTTAACCCATCATATTTTACCTTATCACACAAAAACTTAGTTAATTTCCATAAAAAATAATAATTTGGAAGTTAACTTAAACCAAAAATATACATCACCTATATACATCATCATTTACCTTCCATAAAACCAATAACTTGGAAATTAAATCAAAACCAAATTAAAATCAACCATACCAATCCTCTATTTTCAATAATATCAATACATTATAAATTTAAATAATTCACCATAACATCATTTCCTTTCACAAATAACATCAACCAACTCATGCCTAAATCATCTAATTTTCATAAAAACAATAACTTGGAAATTTTCAACTCAACCATGCCTAAACCATCTATTTTTCATGACACCAATACAATGACAATCCATACTTCCTCCACAATGCCTACATTTGACTCCACCATGCCTACATCTAACTCAACCATGCCTACGTCTACTTTCCATAACATCAATATAATGGAAATGAAACAAACCATACAAAAATATTCAAACCATGCCTACATGTCTACGTTTCCATGATAACAATACATTGGAAATAAATTCAAACACATCACATACAAACATCATCAACAACTATATAAATGGAATGTCTATGTGTCAATACATGTATACACAGATAATAAATATAAGTATCTCAAAAAATCTCATATATAATCTCACATATTTGGCACACAAGCCAGTATATAAGTCAAAAATAAAAATACAATGTAATATATCATCCCTTTCTCACCCATGTGAGGGGTTGACACCTCCATTGCTATTTGCAGTACCCTCATCTAGTCCCAGTCTCTTCCCACTCATCATATCTCCAGTACCCTCATTTGGCCTTGGCCTCTGTGCTCCCTCTGGCCATGCCCATGAGATCGGTGACTACCTGTCATACTGGTACTATGAGTCCTCTGGTTGGATACTTGTTGGGCCTTGTACTCAACATATGTCATCACCTAATGACCAACATCTAAAATCTTATCATGATAATATCTCACCTCCGCCATAGCGTCTCTATAGTTGACCATAAAAATCACCTGGGGTGGTGCCATAGCTATCACACCTACTTGTAGACCCTGCTCTGGTACCAGTGGTCCCTACCCTGATATTTGTAATTTGGGACCCTATCCCACTGCTAGTGCCTATTTTGATGCCTTTGTAGCTACTTGTGCATGTAATGCAGTCACCTATGCATGTGATGTTGCTTATTGCCCCTGTAATGTGACTATCTGAGCCTGTAACCCTGTCACCTGCACCTACAAAGATATTACCTACCCCCATCCCCTTCCTGAACCTATGATAGTTTGGCATGTAACGTGGCTACTTGTGCTTATAACCCTATCACTTGTCTTTTAATGGTGGTCGCCTGTGCCTTTTCTTGACTAATTTTTAGTTGTATAGTTATCACCTAACCCTGCAACTGATCCCTCTGCATTATCACCGTAGAAAAATCTGGATGACCTATTCTAGGAGGTGCCACTAGTGCTTATATGCATTTTTGGTTCCCACATCATCGATACACCTATCAGATACCTACTCCTCCTACCCTATAAGATCCACTAGATGTGGTGGAGACAAGGGTCTCTCCACATCATCACGACGGTACTGTGGAAATGGTGGAGGCACGTCCTGATGCAGCCTGAACTGGCATCCGAACTCTAGTCCACTAGAATCATCTCATGCTCACTAACATGTCCGTCCTTGTATCCATCTTACCAACTGTAGGCCCACCAGACTCCTCTGCCATACCTCCATATGATGGGAAATTCTATATATGGTTTCCATATAATATCCATAACATATAATCCCTCTAGCATCTGTCTGTAATAAAGTCACATGTCGAGTGACACCTCCTCTATCTGTGGATGATCCCCTATGGGCACCCATCTCCTATAACCAGCTCTAGCAATGCCCTGATGCCAATCCTATCTCGGAATTCCCTGTGGGTGCACAATAACTATGTACTCATATGCCCAATAATGTAGTAAATAAGTACAACAAATACCATACCGCTGAATCCTGTGATAGGCCAATAGCTCCCTATATAGACTGTACCAAGTAGGATGGTGCCAACACAAAACAAACCCACTCCTTCAATCATGTCCTGTAAAAGCCCCATCAATGCTTGAGGAAATCTATCACCCTCTGAATCTAGGAGTGCATAACATCCCACCGCCACCATCATCAATACTGCCAACCTGGTCTCCTAAGGATGTGCAACGTACATGTCTCCATAACTAATGTTGGCACTATGCTCACTCAGGTCACCCACCACCTCACCAAATACTGCGACCATAGGATCAAACGCCTCATTTAACAAAATCTATATATTGGCTTCCCCACAAATCGGCAGTTGTAAAATCCTGTACACATCCTCCAGTGTGATAGTCATCTCACCGGTGGGTAAATGGAAGGTATTAGTCATTAAGTCCCATCTATCGATGAGACGCGACCATAAAACTATGATCTCGTATGATGCGCAACTAGGTATCGCATCTCACACCAACAAGCCTAACATCTCTCATATGGTCCCACTCATCCTCAGTGACGATACCTCGACATCCGTACCTATAAATGGTGGCACCCTGTCCCACATAGTCAACTAGTGATGCACCTGCATCATTACTAATTAAAATTTTCAAGCACTTACCTCTTTTTAATCATCTATTCGCACCTACCCAGTCCCATCACACACACACACACACACTTTTCCTAGCTTATCTATTTTCTACCTAAATCACTCACCTACCCTATACTCTATCTTACCTAAAGACTCACACCTATTCTAATTCACTACTTTCCTTCTTTACCCAAATTACCCTAGTTTTCTCTACTTACCCATTCATTCATACAATCATCCTCAAATCTAACCTAATTCTATCTTTTCATACCTCCTCACCCAATTATCTATCTTACCATTCTATCTGTTCTCTATTTTTGCTACTAAAACCTCCTTTTTAGGCCTTAGTCACTTTTTATAGTGACCGGTGCCAGTTACCTTGACTAGTCACCTTTTCACCCCACCGATGTCAGCAAGCCAACCGATGTCAACCGATGTCTAACCGATTGACGTCGGTCACTAGTTCGGTCCCTAGGGTTGAACCTTGACATCCTTATTTTGCCAAAAATTAATAAAAACCCTCTAAAACCTACCCCAAACTACCCAAATTCCACCCACATTCAATTTACCCACCTAATTAACCTAGATTTCACCCTCCCCATACCCGATTTTTCCCCATTTTCAATAAAAAAATTCAAATTCATTTAAAAAACCCAAATTCAACATTCTTTTATTTTCATTTTAATCAAAAACACCAAATGAATTTTAATCCTACCTCTACTCACCTCCGTCGTTGTGGTGGGATCTTTTGTCTCTGAACTGGCAGTCCTCCCACTCCCTCTTCGGCCTCAGCCATGCCTAAATCCACTCCTCATCTCTTGACCAATCCAATCACTCATATCAATCTTGTGGGCCCATCAAATTGAACTCCTATTAGCCGCTACTCGCTCGCCAACTTCAGCCTTCCACCACACCTTGTACTTTCTCCCATCCAAAATCTCTCTCTATCATTTTTCCAAAAGTAGAAAGTTACAAATGAATCCGTAATACGTGGATTTTAATTTTTTTTACCCCCAATCTGACTTGATCAGATGTTGGTCTCGTGCCCTAATGGACCAACATCGTAGTTATCCTTTACTAGCGTTGGTTAGCCCTCAACCGGTGTCAGTCACCTTTCCAACCAACTTATACCTAATTTACCCTCAATTTTGCTACCCGAAACCATTTTCTTCCTTACCCAAGCCTCCACCTAGCCTTATAACCCCACCTAATTGCCTTATTACCTCACACTTGACCACACTATCATTTGGGGCATGTTTTTGCCTCTACCTTGACCTTTCCTATGACCTTACCTATTTACCCAACCTACCCATGCCTATTTAACACTCGAATTCACCTACTCGCTATACCTTGTACGACGACGCTACTCATATTGTTTAGCCTACCAAACTTTCCTTGTCTAATGTCCTGTGATGTTTATGTTGACCAACCCAAACCTATTGGTGCTATGGAACCCACCTAATGCATGTTCCTACACCTAGCCTAGTTGTGTTTCAGACCGTATCCTATACCTTGGATACTTGGATCACATCAACCTTGTTTGGATAAACTATCAACCTTTGATGATGTAGAGTTTGTGAGCTCTTTCAGCCTAGTGCCTTGTTTCATTCTATACATGTGCAGTGCATTTGAATTCCCCCTGCCTATTACCTACACCCAAAATAACCATTGCCTGTGCCCTGAACCTTACCTTAATTTTCTTCTTCACCTACCATTTTATCAAACTCATCACCGATTCTACTTGCTCCTTCATCAGATCTGATTTTGATTCATCAACCCATATCAACCACTCCTGTTTTTGTCAGTTTGAGGATAAAAAGGATCACCCATTGGGTCAACCTCTATACCTTCAATGGGTTAAACTACTCACTTTTTTTTGTTTTAAACCTATTATTCTCTTATTATCCTAATCTTTCCAACAAGACTACAACTGACAAAAAGGGGCAAATTATAGACACCCCAAAATTAGGTTGCAACCCTCTAAACCACCTTCGATTAATTAATTTAATATTATTCCCCCACCATGCCCACTTGCACACATTTTAATTAATTTAATTATCAACAATTAAGTTAATTATCTAACTCACCTAGCCACCTTACTTATCCACCTCACCTTTCCACCTCACCCTAGACCCATTCTAAACCTATTAATTACCCTAGACTAATTCCCCACTTATCCTAACCAACTGGGACTCTTTCCAACCCTAACTATTCATGACCTATTAATCCTCTAACTAATTCCACACTCTAATTTATGCCATTCAACACTCCAGACCCAACTAAGCCAAAGACCATTGCCAAATTTGGGAGAAAAACACTATTTTTGGAAAATTAGACCAATTCTCCTTAACCAATGTCTAGTTATCCCTCAGACTGACGTGTCAGTTCCCTAACACTCATGTCAGTTACCCTTAAATAATAGTTTCTAACTCTTTGCATGGGTTCTTCAATTCATTCATTCACCTAAAGCTTTGGCATTCTAACTCTCGAGCATTCAAGCTACCAGATGACAAACCAGAGCCCATCAGGTCTTCACCAACATCCAGTCATCTCATCCACAACTTCGGATCATCATAGTAGAGCACACAGGCTCCGTTGCTGTGGCACTAGACACATTCCCATATCTCCCATGAATGACTCATCAACCATCAACCACCTTCAAATCTATAGGTTACCAGATAAGTAATTCATTCTTATTTGTTAAGATTTTGTTTTGATCTTAAGTCTTTCATTTACTTCTTCCATCTGATCCTTCTTTGTCTTCGAATACCACCTTTCACCTGTTTACCACCTATTCCATCAACCTGAACCATTTCACCCATCCTAGCACCTCTACCACCCTTGTTGAGCCTTAAAAAAATCATATCATCCTTACCTAAATCCCCTTAACTCTCTGTGCAATCACAGAGAGACCCAAAACACCCATTTTTAATATTTCCACTATATTTCCCTACCAACACCGGTTACCCAACTGGCGTTGGTCATTTTCCAGTACCGGCATCAGTCGCCTAACCGATACCATTCTCTGTGACTGGTAATTTTATTTAGAACAATGTGCTTGATAACTTTCACCAAATAGTACCAAGAATCACCCAAAACCTTTCCTAGACCTTTCCTAACACATAAGTGACCTTTCCCAACCTGAACCACACCTTTCCTAATACTAGATTAGTTTATATTTTTAGTACTTTTCTTAATCTAGTGTATTGATAACGTTTTGAGACACCTAAATCAAAGTGTTAGACAATAGACCTTTAGTTCTCGCATTTATTTTCATTAATTTGATAAAACATTGGATTGACAACCATCTAGGAAGTATCACACTTCCCAGAAACTAGCATTTTCTAGGTAGTCCACTACCATATACTATTTAACTCTCTCTCGTGTGGTCTTGTTGTGCTTTTACAGGTAGTTCCTCTTAGACAAAAGGAATCTCTCACATTTCAGTTCTGATCAAATTCAACAACATGCACAACCTTCTCCTGACTATTCATAGGTATTCCTCCTACGCCCATTACCATTATCTATTTTATCACATTACTTTGAGGTGAACCAATATCATAGAGCCATGATTTTCATCTTTCATGACATGTTACATGATATTGTGAGGGACTATGTGGATGATATCCTCACAAAATCCAAGACTAGAGAAAACCACACAATGATCCTTCATCGCATATTTGAATGGCTTCGAGATTGCAAGGTTAATTTAAATCTAGAAAAGTTTGTCTTCAGAGTAATATCAGATAAAATATTGGGTTTCATTTTGTCTCACCATATAATTGAAGTAAGTTCTACCAAAGTCACCATTATCACTGAAATGCCTCCTCCTAAGAACCTCAAATAGTTGCGCAGACTATAAGGCATAATTTAGGCTATTCAAAGATTCATCTCTCAAATTGTAGAAAAATGTCATTCATTCACCCATCTACTCAAGAAAGATATTGATTTCCATTGGGGTCTAGATTTCCAACAAGTCATTTCCCAAGTCAAATAATATTTATAAAAATTTCCTCCCCAGGTGAACCTTTGTTGTTATCTATCTTTGCTACCTAATTTTATATTGGTGTGATATTGGCACAATATGATGCCCAAAACAAGGAAAGGGTCATGTATTACCTTAGCCACAAGTTGATCTCATATGAGCTCAACTATTCACAAATTGAAAAATAATGCTTGGTTATTGTCTTCACTTTTCAAAAACTTCATCATTACCTTTTAGATAACCATACCAAGCTCACATCTAAAGTAAACCCTCTTAAGTATCTATTGTCAAAACATGCACTTATAGGAAGAATAACCAACTAGATTATTTTTTTTAGTGAGTTTGAAATTGAATATGTCAATCAAAAATTAATTAAAGGACAATTGTTTGTTGACCAACTGACTAAACCACCACTAGGCACGAAATCCTTAAATATGGACCTATCATATGCTTTCATTTTATATCTTGAAGAATCATCAACCTAGAAAGTATATTTTGATGGATAATTTACATTTAATGGATTAGGAGCAAGAGTGGTCCTCATTACTCCCATAGGTGACATCATCCCACAAGACTCATAATTGGTTTCCCATGTACCAACAACATTTCTAGATAACAATTTCTCATTACATCTCTTAAATTTTCTATAAGATAGAACATTAAACAAGTTGAGGTTATAGGAGAATAACAACTTATCCTCAAACAGGTGAATTTTGAATACAAACTCAAAGGCTTATCCTATATAAACTCATGGTAGACAACCTAAAAGAGTATTTTTTTCATACCTCTTTCCATCAAGCCCATGCATGTAGAACTGATCAAAGTATGTTATGGATACCATCGGATTATTGCTAGAATTATCACCAGATACTAAATATTTTCAATTCCTTATTGATCATCTAATGGTGCTTACCTACAACATGCTAAAATCATGTATAATATGTAAATTTTTTGGTCTCTTTTCCCCTAGTATGTCAATATTTATAATTACTTGTAGGATGGTACCCTCCCACCTAACCTTTATCACTCCCAAAAGAGAACCCTCATCCAATGTGTCACCTATTACACTCTACTTGGGGGAACTCTCTGTTGTCGAGGTTACGATGGGACTCTGTTATGCTACCTTAATTCCAAAGAAGTTATTCAAGAAACAAAACAGGTGCATGAAGTCATCTATGGTGCTCATACAAGTGGCATGGTTCTTGTAAAGAAAATTCAACATGTACGATACTACTAGCCTAATATGGAAATAGACTATTTCTATTACATGAAGAAATGTTTCCTATGTCAAAATTATGGAAATTTGATCCATTCGATGTGACAATCCTTACAACCTATCACAACACCATGGTTGTTTTCCAAAAATGGGCTCGATCTTATATGAAAACTTAATCCCACCTCATCTGATGTCCATAAACACATAATAAATACAACTAAGTACTTTACCAAATGAGTTGAGGTTATTCCTCTCACCTATGTCACAAGGGTTCAAATTTCCATGTTCATCGTGAACCATAGCATTTACCATTTTGGTATCCCTTCTTCCAATGTATCTAAAAATGTCAAATCCTTCAAGAACAAGCAAGTGAAGGATCTGTGCCAACACTTTAAAATTCACTAAAAGTGGTCTACCCCTTATTACCCTCAAGGTAATTAGAAACCTGAGGCCACCAATAAAATAATCTTTTAGATTATGAAGAAAATGGTTAGTAAAAAAGGTCATAATTGGCATCTCCAAATCCATGCTACCTTATGGGCATATTAAACTTCCATCCTCACACCTATAGGTACAACCCCATATTCCTTGGTATTTTAGAACATAAGCCATTATACCCTTAGATATCAAGCTCCCATATTTCCAAATATCCTTTTGATACTATCTCAATACAAAAGAGGGTTACAAAGTAGCTAGGCTAGTAGATCTTGAAATTATTGATTAAATATTCCTTTGTGCCTTGGACCATCTTAAAATGTATTTGAATCAATTTTGTGTAGGCTAAAAAACATATCATCCTGTTATCTTGTAAAATTGACAAGGGAAATTTTGCAGATAACCATACCAAAATTTCATTTTGGTCCCCTAATGAGGTCTGTTAACGTTCAAAATGGCTTAAAATTCCCTCCCAGAAATCAAGTTTTAAGAACTTAGCCATTTTTTAGTTTTTTTGAACTGGGCGCAAGAATTGTCATGTCAACATCAAAAAATGTGTGCCCCTTTGAAAATCCTTTGGCGCCGTAAATGACATGTCAACATCATATAAGTTGTGCCCCTTAGGTGCAGGGAAGGACATGTCAACATAGTTAAACATGCCCCTAAAAAGTGTGCTAAGGCGCTAAAAAAATGATGTCAACACATAAAACTATGCACTAAGTAGATTTCCCTTTGGCGCTAGAAATGACATGTCAACATCATGAAACATGTGCTTAAGGCACTGAAACTTTTGTGTTGACACTAATCAAGTTGTGCCAAGGCACATTTAAGCCCATGTCGACATCCTAAAAACCGCGCCAAAGAAAAGTTGGTGAGGTAATAAATGTGGTATTTTCCTATAAATATGCAGTTAACACCTGTCATTTTCACGATTTGAAAATTGTGAAAAGTCTTTCTCTGTGCCTGTTAGCTATCCCTATCACATCCGCATTCCTAGTTTTCAAGTTTGTGGACCCCAACGTCATCCTTCGTGCTTTGTTAAATTGGGTTAGTGGATTTTATCACTCTCATTATTGTTTATGGTTTTGTTTCTTAGTTGTTGGTGGTTTTAGGTTTGTTATAAAAAGTTAAAACTAAAAATGAATAAACTACCCCCCCCATAACCATCTGGAAAACTACCTTATCCCTCCTTCCAGATCTGTAAATCTTAGAAGGCTCTGCCTTGTAAGAAATCCCATTGAACCCTCTCTTTGTCATTTTGCAAAACCAAAAAGAGAGAACAAGTCATGTTAAGAAGAAATCTAAGGAGTTGTAAAGAAAGTGCAAAAACATCAAAACTATAGCGCACTGTCCTTTTATGTTACACTCCCCACAGTCGTGCCTTGGCGTACTGTCACCTACATGCAACATGTTCCTTACCCACACCCAGTATAACACTTAACAAATCTTATAGAGGCGCAGGTGCATCCTGACCAATATCAACACTTGATGTTGTGTCTTCTAAATATGTGCACCAACTGTTTTCCTTTGGCGCGTTGAGCTCATTTGCAACACATTCCAAACTTGCACCTTAGGTGCACACCAAAAAGCCATGCAACACCATCTTTTGCAGTGCCCAGTTAAAGCATTTTGTCCAAAAGTTTTGGTGCATGATCCTTAACACCAACACTTCATGTTGTGTGTTGCTTACCCATGCACCCCATGCCTTTCTCCTTGGCACTAAAACCTTTCGTGCAACACTCTCCAAAAGTGTGCCCCTCTATAACCCTTTGGCAATGCATTTTCCCCTATCAACACTGGCACACCTTTTTGCATGTCAACATCCCCAAAAGTGTGCCCAGCCTTTTTAAGCCTCTGCAACATGCTATGAACTTGTGCCTTGCGCCCTAAGCCTCATAATTGCTCATTCTTCTTTTTGCAAGCTTTCATTATGGATTACATGATGGTTGACATGGCCCTTCTAAGTTGGACTTCTTTGATTCTCCTTGCAGAACAACAAAAGCTATCCTCAAGCTCACACATGTCTTTGTCGAGCAAGAAGCCCACCAAGTCTAAAGGTAAAGCTAAGTTGACAGAGCAAGAGATGAAGTATAGATATCAGAAAGTCAGGATGCCTAACTCATACACCAAGAGTGATCTCGATATCAGAGACTCCGAGCTTGGCCACATTGATATGGAGGACTTCTGGGCAAGAACCAACCAGGCCACTAGTGGCCCCTAGATGAACAAACTGGTAGGCAACGGATTACACTTTGTAGCTGGGCTACTAGTAAGTGCTATTAATAACGAGTTCATCATGTTGGTGGCTCGATGCTATAACAAGGACACAAGATGTGTCAAGGATAAAGAAGGAAAGATGGTTATCGACCTAACTGCTCATCACTTCAAAATAACTCTGGGCATCCCTCATCACAGGTAGTACGTTACCATCAGCCTTGAAGACTACAAGAAGGCATGGGATGAAAATGAAGATAAATGTATGCAAATGATGAATGAGTTATATCTCAAGAACAAAAAGTCAGTGAGCCGATGGCCTCAGACCATCCACCGCAGTGACTTCAACGAGGAACTGAGTGATACAATCACCTTCCTGAGCAGAGTGTATGGACTTCCTGATGCCCATCATTTCCATAAATGGATGCTGAGGTACTTAGAGACCATGAGCAAGAATGTGCCTAAGCAGCATTTTGGCTAGGGAGAAATCATCAGCGATACCATCTCTTAGCAACTTCAACAAGTCATGACAACTGGGAAGTTCTATATGAATTCCTACGTTGTGTACATCTGCAGCATCAGCGAGGGATTTCACGGGCCTAGCACGAAATGGGGTATGGCCTCAGGTCAAAATATATGAATACTACCTAGAGCTAAGGCTTGAGAATAACATCCCTCAGTTCTCAAAAATCAATGACACCTTCTTCTATGAGGTGATCTACCTATTGAGGCCGAATATGAGACATGGTCGAACTAGCCCCAGTGTGGTCACTGTCACGAAGAAGTGGGGGGCATTGTTCACTCAGTTTCCCACATTCACCTATCTCAAGGTGGTGAATTTTGAGGGTGAACTGACCAAGCTACCAAGGTATGCAGGACCCAAGCTGATTCTCTTAGATTTGTCAAGGCAACTAATCACATATCATGAGAGATGCATGAAGAGAAAGAAGGGAGGAACTCCATTCCCCCTTACAGTGGGCTGATACACTTGCACCACACTGGCCAAAGCACATGGGAGATGTATGTCGAGCTTGAATTTCTCAATCTAAAGCACAACTTCCCAGCTAGGCCTACCTTTGATTGTCAGAGTTTCCTCCCAAAGGAAAAAATTGATCCTATTCATGTCCCTGAGATCAAGGACATCTACATCGACCTGACACACGAGATAGAAATCAGGCGAAAGGATCACTCCAGGCTGGCTCTGGAAGAAATCAAACACTATGGCGTGGCCATCATTCCAAAAGGATTCCAAGAACCTGATCAAGAAATTGATCAAGTTTACCTAGACATGGATGGGGATGATTGGCCATTCACAGAAATTGACAGAGCCAAGGCACCAAAGACCATCCAAGAAAGGGTCAAGCACACGTTGCAGCTGCACTGAACATTGGTGCAAACAGAATGGTCTCATCTACCTCGGGGTAGATTTCACTGCTTCTCCTTCAGGAAGAGCACCTCCAAGGCCGGCCCAAGTGCCAAAAGGAAAAGGGAAAGGCAAGGAGGGAGAATCAAGCCAAGAAGAAGCTCCTCAAAGCCCTCCTTCTGCTTCTGAGAAGTAAGTGGTCAACCTGGTCTCTCTAGGAAAAGAAGGAGAGACCACCAAAGTCTCAACAGACACATCCACTCAGGATGTGGTCACAGCTACAACTACTGAGGTACCCACCATTCCTCCTTCTACTCTTTCTCCTCCCCCTATCATTGAAGCATCTACCCTAATGGATGTTTCTTCTTCTCTCCCTTCCTCCCTTCTATCTCCCACCTCTTCCATCTTCTCCTCTCTCGCGGATCTGTCACCTAGTGTTCCCTCCATCCCATTACAGATCCCTTCCACCTCCATGACCTTTTCTTCTCCTGTAGTAACTCCAGGCCCTACAAGTAGCAGCAAGTTAGACTACTTGTCGATGCCACCACCAAGTGTCTCAACGTTCTTCCCTGCGGCCTCTTTAGTTGCTTCCCCTTTCACTCCCATTTCTTCCTCCATTCCCTCTACTCCTTCTCCCCTAAGTCCAAGCTGGATCTCTGACCATCTGGGTCAACTTAAAAGAAAGGTTCCCATAGCACCCATGGAATTCTCTGTCATTCCAAAGAAGGGACCGAAGAAGTAAAAATATATAACTCGCTTCTCTAAGAGCATCTCAGGAGAGAGGGTCATGGAAATTGCATATCCTGATCCCACCAAAGAGAAGAAAGATCTGTCTCCTACAGAATTTACAGTGACCCAAGTCATGATGGGAACTTCATTTGAGAGCCTACAAGGAGAGGCTTTATCTACAGTAGATGCCCTCTGTAAGAAACTTCAAGAAGTAAAGGAGGAGAAGAGGATACTAAAGGAACAAAACAAACATCTTCTCCAAGCATTGCAAAGAATGGGCAACGCACCTCCTATGACTGCCGCCAAGCCTCCTGAAGTTCTAAGTTAGGAAAAGATAAATGAATACACCAAGATTGGTGAACAAGGCATGGACAATGTCCTCCTGGATAGAGCGAGTCCTCAGAGACAGTGAGGAAATAATCACAAAGTTCACAAAACTCTACCAGAGTATAGATTAGGAAAACAAGGAGCTGCAGGCAGTAGTAGGATCCCTCTCCGAGGAGTTGGACAATGCCAGATTGTAACATGAAACATTTTAGGTAATGGTTGACTGCTCGGTCGATGACCTATTAAAGGTCGGTGTCATTGATCACCCACGGGCACACAACAAAGCTCTCATCACTTTAGATTACCAGGTTGATCAAATGGAATTTATCCTGGAAAGGATAGATAAAATCAAGGAGGAAGCCCTGGATGCAAAACATCAAATGGAGTAGATGGTCACGAAGATGTCTCTAGGGATGCTTAGTAAAGAGTTCACCTTGAGGGAAGTAAATGAGACAATCCATCTCTTCAAGGACATCGAAACTCAAGGTTTGGCGCAAGAGGTAACTTTTGACTGAGAGTCTATCAATAACCTTCTGGCTTGCTGCGATTTCATTGGATACTTGATTGAAGGCATGCAACAAGTACATTCGGGCTACCAGATAAGCTCAAAAATGAAAAGGAAACTTGCGAAGTCATTGGCGACCATTTCAAGGGTCCTGATCATAATTCACTTCAGATAATGATCAGCAAGTTTATGGAATACCGAGCTCAGTATCACATCGCCTCTCCCGATCAGAAGCAAGACACTCTATTCAAGCAAAGAGATGACGACGAATAGTTTCTCTTCTTGTGTATGCTTCGATATTTTGGTAAAAAATATTTTAAAATTATGTTGGCATTTATGATGACATCATCCATGTTGCATCATGGGATGTTGCCATCCACCAACTTGCCCAAAGTCAACTTTTGACTTTTTAGATATTTTGTAGATATTTTGTAAATAGTGGTTGGCTTCTTTTTGTCTTCTTTCTCCTTCTCCTTCTATAAATACTGGAATACTTGTTTATTCCAGGTGGACATTTTTGTATGAAAAAGAGGTGAAGAAAGAAAGACTTTGTGCCTTCTTGTAACAGAAGAGATTTTAATATATATGTTAAGACTTTGTGCTCAATATATGTGTTATTTGCATTAGATCTTTCTTAAGTTAGATCTATGTTTCTATTTTGTTGGATTCATTTTTTTTATTGTCATATGTTCATCAGTATTGCTTTGTTTGTTTATGCAAGTAAGTTTGGCCCTGTTTACTACCAGCCCAAAGCATAAACCCTCTGACCTTTCTGTCTTTGGAATTCATTTCTTTTCTCCCTTCAGATCTACTTTCCTCCATTCCTTCCCTCTTACCTTTCTGTTCACATTTGGAACTACCTCTACTGGGATGAGATCCCAAACCCCTGAAGTTAGAATAGTGTAGATTTGCATAGATTCCTGCTTGATAGAATAGCAATAAACTAGTTTCACTTTGCTATCTCAAAGAGGGGATATGCCCTACACACTATTGGCCTATTTCCCCACGACCTATCTAAATGACATAATTTCAAAGCAACACATCCCTCATTAATTTTAGGTATGTGGTCTTGTGTTTAAGGATAACTAGTTCAACACTACAAAATAATGTGAAAAGAAAGGAAAATTTAAGCCCAATTGGTTAGGGACATATATTATGGTGGCTAAATTTGGTTTAGGGGCCTATAAACTTGTATATCATTATGTTGATGAGATATGTGAATCTATGAAAATCATGCATCTCAAGTGTTTCTATTCCAAAACTTGGAAACATTCAAAAACTAAAAATAAATTAAAAAAATAATAAAGAGAAATAAATTCATTTAAATGTGAAAACCTTGTAATTGTGGCACTTTGGACAAGTCCTTTGTGGAAATCATTTTCCAGCACCACAGGAGGATTCATTGTTCACAAGAATCCAACCCTTAGGGGTATGACCACTTCTTCCTAGCTAGCCCTTGGCCTATGTTTGAAATCATTTTGAGCTTACCATTTTTTGCCGTGATCTAGTTTATCCTACTCTTGTATGTCTATGAGATTCACCCTTGTATATTATCACCTCTCATTGTGGGAATCTTTTCATCTTCATTTTCTTGTACATAGTTTCAGAAAACTTTCAAAAATCCTAAAAAAAATCAAAAAATGCCATAAAAGTCAAAAACATTGGTCAAACCTTCAAAAATCCAAAAACATTGGTAAAACCTTCAAAAATACAAAAACATTGGTAAAATCCTCTAAAATTCCAAAACATTTGAATCATTTGAAAATACAAAAACATTCAAAAAACCCTTGAAAATCCTAAACATTCAAAATTACAAAATCTAAAAATAATCAAAAACTTAGAAACACTAAACATTGGACACTATCCTACAAACCATCCTACTTCCGTGATTTCTTGTTTTAACGCATAACATGTAGATCATCTGATGATCTTCCTTCATCAACAAAGTTGGTTTACTTTCTATGTCTGTCTTCCTAGCATATATCGTTGCTCAGGGAAGTTTCATAGTGCATGTTGTTTTTCATGGGACTCCTATGTCCTCCATCTACTCCCTTGCATGTATCCCTTCTTGGGGCATCATTTTAACCCTTTTCGTATAGCTCAAACATTTAGGAATTACATCTAGATTTAAAAAAAAACATTGGTACACTTTTCTTGAACGTTGATTGTTTGTGTGTGTTTATTTGTGCTTGTTTGTCTGTTGGTCTGCTTGTTTATTTACATTCATGTGTTGCATTGCTTATGTATTTTTCTTTGATTCAGTCCTTTAACATTGCATAAAAAATAGTATTATGGCTCCTAATGTCATTTTACCCTTTTTCGTATGCTTATATCAAATAAAAGCTAGTTTCGAGCCAAGATGGTATGTACATTATGCTATGATCTTCCCTTCTATTATTTATCTTATCTTCCATTCTAACTAACTTTCTACTTATCAATTTCCATTTTTTCTATGTATTCCTCTGAGACATAGATATCACTATGAATTGTTTCTTCCCTCCTCCCCCCTTTCTTCCTTCACTTGAGGCACATGCACCAAACTCAATTTAATCAAACAATGGCCAAAAAAGCCAAGTTTGACTCCCTAATGTTGCGCTGAAATTTTTCTGTCGTCACAGTACTTTCTCTTCTTCTTTCTGAGTGTTAATCGACATCTTTTATCACCCTATCGACACTCGAGGGGGCATCATTGTCCATCCCACTAATCTTTTTTATATTTGTTCAAAATAACATTTTCTAAAATTGTTTACTATCTTTGAAATGGTGACACTTGTGCTACACCACATCAAAGAGGGGAAAATGTATACAAATAAATATGACTACATAGCTTTAATACTAAAATTACACTAATTATCCTCTTCCCCATCATTTCATTATAATTAGTAATTTCCTGCTAATTAGCTAACATTCCCCTTTGTCTCAGTCAATTAATGACACTTCATTAATTAACTATATTTCTCCCTCATCGTGGATTCCAATTAACGACACTTCGTTAGTTATAATCCTATTTTATTTAATTAATTAACCATTATTGAATAATTAAGCCTTTCATTCTTGTATTTAATCATTAACTATTCTTATTGGTTAAATCTCTCTTTCAAACCCTTTAAATTATATTAATTTGCCTCTAAATCATCTCTAGATGGCTACTATAAGCTTAATTTGGTCTATTAATTAATCCTAGTTGATTAATTAAATCATCCCCAACTCCCATGAGTTGCTAATCTTTAATTAATCTCTTATAATCATAGTTATTCCTTTCTAATTCTACTTTACCGTTATCCCACATTCACTAGGATACAAGCTTCTCCAAGAATGGAAAGCTATACAAAGAACCTAGTACAACATGTTTCAACTTACACCATGTCCTTTGAAGACATTTACACTTGAGAAGATCATTTTCATGTTATTGGAAAGCTTGTTCAATCCCACTTTCTACTTGGCAAAAAGTAGTAAGATAAAAACCAAAAATATCAATCAAGCCATATTGGTGAGATCTCTTCCTCTTCCTTGGATAAATCCTTTGATCGTGCATAGTTGCATTTAGCTCATAAAGTAAGTATCTACAATCTAAAGCCCATCCAAACAATTAAAGGAAAGGTTTGAATTTTAATGTTGATTCATGTTTTTATGCATAATAATTTAGATTTTCCTTTCATGGCTTTATCTTTATTTATTGGTTTAATTCACTAAGTTATGAATCTACTTGGTGTTAGGTTTTTTCATTAACTTAGATTAATTTAAACATGTACACAATAATTTCACTCAAAATTATATCCGCAAATGTAAGTGTGCATTCACTAATAACATTTTATATTCAATAACAACACTATAATTTGAAACTGTAAGATGAATGCATGAAAAACCCTTTTTTGGAAATTTACTACATTATATTATTGAAAGAGTTTGTGGTGAACAAAAGATTACAAAAAATGCACTAAAATAAGTGAATATACATTGAAAAACAATAGTTCAACATGCATGCTTGAAAAAACATTAGGTGAGAACAAAACCCATTAGTCAATTGATACAGTAACTGAACTGAAAAGTATATATGAAAATCTAAGTGTATATTCAATAACAACACTATATCAATAACAATATTATTTTTTAAGAATGAAAAATGCATGCACCAAAAACCCCTTTTTCCAACATTTACTACACCATATTAGTAGAAATTGTGGTGGGGGGATACATAAAGATAAAACAGAGAAAACAATAGTGAAGTGTGCATGCATGCAAAAAAAAAAGGTCAAAAGAAAACCCATTAGTCTGTTAATACAATAATTACAATGAAAAGAATATTTAAAAATGTAAGTGGGTATTTAATATTAGCATTGTATATTCAATAGAAATATTGTATTTGAAACTATAAGACACATACATGAAAAAACATTTTTTGGACATTTACTAAACTGTATTAGCTGATTTTATGGCATCGGGGAAAATAAAATTAAAATGTATAAGCAGTCACAAAATCACACACTTGAAGGATGGTACATCACTATCCCCACAAAACACCCAATATTTCTTAATTGTTTTAGTAGGAATTTTGTTGTTTGCTTCCCGCACTATCTCCTAAACTCAATGGAGCATTCCATTCTTGAATTCCAAAAGCATACTAGGGCCATTCCCCTCCATCAAGGGTTCATATTTCTCCTTCACAGACATTTCCTCATAAATTTTCTTGCCATTCCTGCTACCCTCGGCATCCTGCCCATTCCCATTCACAATATTTCCACTGTTAACCCAGCCACCATTCCTAGTCTCAAAAATTCTAAAGTGACCCCATCTCCCTTAGGCCATGTCCTTAGGAGCAACAAATAAATGGAAATAACTCAAAATATTTTTACACATCAGTAATGCAAGGTAGGATAATTTTAATCAACAAGAGAAGGAAAATATTCTCTTTAGAATGGAAATGTTGGAAAATGAGGTCGAAAGCATTAAAAATGTTCTACAACAGTTAAATAAGCAAAAGGGGAAATGAAAGATGAATGAGGATTTTGGTCTTGGGACAGATCAAAATGATGAAATATATAAGAAATTGAACTCCCTTGATAATAGACTTGGGAAATATAAGTATAGACATGATCACAACATGGCCATCTTCAAAGCTATAGGTGGTTTTCTTGATCAACATGTTAGAAGCATCACTATGCTGAATAGAGTTCCTGAGGACATCTTGGGTACTGAAAAGGAAAGAAACCAAATCATCTCACAGGTGAATGTAAATGACCCCACACATGTCACCACTTTGGCACTTTTTACCTCTCTACAGATAATCAAAACAAGAATTGAGAGGGCTTCGAAGAAATAACATCTTCTGGTAAGGCTGGATGTGATCTAGTTGTTGTTTTGATGTTGATAGTATGTTGTTTTTGTGTTGTTTAGTTACAATTAAATCCATGTCTTTCTTTTTCTTAATAGCTTCTCTTTTGACTATTATTGGTCTTATTGTAATATCTGGATTTAAATCCTTTTTTACTACTTTTTCATGTTTATCTGGCTATTGAGCCTCTTTTGTAACAAGGTATAGTCCCTTCAAAACTATTTTCCATTGACAAAAAAAATCACATACTTTAGAAATTATTTATTCCCAGTCTCATACTTCTATTCATATGGTTTTGAGTGAAGAAAGTACTAATTAACCCATGTCCTTTAGCCATTTTACTTTGCTTGTTGTCGTCACTACCGACCTCCCGCATCTACTCACCCAATCAGTTATTTGTCATTTGTCATTTACTTTGCTTGTTATTTGTCATCATTTTATCTTTGACTGGGGTGCTTGATCCCATACTAGGGTGCCCCAGGTGCCCTGTTCCCATTTAGGGTTACCTGATTCTTTTTACTCTTTCTCACCACTTTTTGGGAACTTTCTAGCCATTTGAGATTTTTATCTTTTTGGTGGTCATCCTTTTTTAGGTTAATTACAAAACTAGAACAAGAGAACCATATAAACATAAAGTTATGAGATGATAATGAGGTACCAAGCACTAAACACTACTATCATCACCTCAGGTTGCATCCATCTAGCTCTATCAAGAGGTACAAGGTTGGTTCATCTACATCACACTACATAGGAGGGAAGTTTATTCTATTCCATCCACCATTTTATTACAATTATACACATCATTATTGCTCACTACTTTCACAAAGTATGACTGGAATAAGACAACCTAGGGCATGATTATACTCACACATAGAACTACATTGGGTCTAAGATGTAGTGCAACTCTCAGTTAGTAAGTCCACCATTGTGGTCGCTGAGGACAATCTTACCCCTTCATATGCATCTTTCTTTTTTTAGCGGTTTGATGCTTTTCTTGGGGTTTTGTAGATATCTACTTCATCACTGATTTCCAATGACATACTGAGTAGTCTGATGAAGATAGTGTGATATGAAGCAAAGGTAGGTGATCACTCAATGACACCTTCGAGGAAGGTTGCAAATATTTTTCATAGACCATGGCGCTTATTTCTCAAACCAGGGCACCCACAGGTGTCCCTGTCCCTCTCCAGGAGCCCCAATCTAGCCTATTATATTCCATATCTATGTTTTCTCGAGGTTATGTGTGGTCATTCTGAAATTTTGTTTATTTGGTCTTCTCTGTGACATAGTCACAACATATCTACAAATCAACTAATCTCTTTCTAACTCTCCTTGCACATTAGGGTTTTACATATCTACTTTCTTAGTTTCTTGGTTCATTTCCTTTATGCATTCATTTGTCATTTATTTTTTCTCTTAATATAAGATTAACCTAGAATAATACAACATTTTAGTTAATCATTTTGGTGAACCCCATTTTTGACACTACCTTCCACTTAGGGATCTTTTTCTCTTCTCTATTATGGCTCAATTATATTATCCCTCTTTTGCACCCACTAAACATTCTGGTATAACCACTACTACTGTCGGTTTCATGGAAGTGCGTACCCAACATCCTCCTCATTTTTTTATGCCTAGGGATGAACCATATATCAATGTAGTAACTACTCATCATACTTGTCCTAATCCTCCTATGGATCCACCAGCTACTATTCCTTCACCCATTATTTTGGCAGCCCCTCCTACCACTTCTAAGGGCTATTACATTATTGAACAACTTAAAAATACACCTGCTAAGATTTCTCTTTATGAATTATTATGTAATGCACCTGAATGTCACCAAACACTAAAACAATCCCTTCATGTCATTCATATAGAAAGTGATAACTCATAAGTAGCCTTTACACACCTCATACAGTCTCTTCACAAGTTTCCACATGCCATATCTTTCACCGATGATGATATGTCACCTTTTTCTAAAATCAATCCATGTGCACCTTTTCTCATTACTTCTTTTGTTAACACCACTTTTATTAAATGAGTGCTTATTGATAATTGATCAGCCATCAACTTATGTGCTTATTCCCTTTTAAAGCAACTAGGTATTAGTGATAATCTCATTTCTAAAAATTCTACTATCATCTGAGGCTATGATTCTACCACTCATACATGTTTAGGGGCTATTTAATTACAAATCTGGGTTGGGCCTAAAAAGTTTCTCACAAAATTTTATGTTATAGATACCTCATTTCAATTCAATATCTTGTTAAGTAGACCTTGGATTTACACAATGCAAGCAGTTCCATCTACTATTCATCAATGTGTCAAATGTTTGCATGATGGCTATGAACATACTAAAGTTACTGATCTAGAGCCATTCAAATACTGTTGCGTAGAACCTATTTTTTCTATTCCCATCCCACCTTCGCAACGTATTCCATATAGTATCCTTAACACATATGACATTAGTCAATGAAGAGCTTCACAACCTTCTTATACTGATACAAATAATCCACTATTTCTACTCTCACTACAACTATTATATCACCTATAATATCAACCCATATCAATGTTGCTCCTCCACCTAGTGTGCCACCTACCAACATACTCAATAATTCCACATAATATAATGATGTTAACACTGATAATTCTAAGGATCTTGATGATGAAGTCATTCAAGTCAATCTCATTGATGAATTATTAGGACAACTTAACTTTACTCCTCTAGATGTCAATGAATCTTATTTTGAGGAAACATTTGTGGCTGATGGTATAGGTGAATACAGGTTCAAAAACCCTCCTTTTACCAATTCTATGATACTTTACCACAAATCAATTAACACTGTTGAGACTGTTTTGTCTTCTACCATGCAAATTGCATATTCGCCACCCACTTTCACATGCACACTACTCATAAAAAATCCTTTTGGTATAACATCCCAGTTGATTATAATTTTTTATATACTATTTACACATATGAGGGCTTAACTAGACTAGGTTTAACACTTAATGACATCTTACCTCCACTTCACTAATCTCATCTTTATCATGTGCATTGTCACATTTCGGCTACCTATGGCCTTCATGTGTTTCACTTGATGGTATTTATTGCACGTGCACCTTACGATTATCCATTGACTCTTGTTCAATCTTGGATCAAATATATTGGTGGTACCATAGATATTAATCACACTTGACTTACATTTCCTATGCCATTTAGTAATATTTCCATAGCTAATGACCCATCTCCTACTTACTCTCCAAATATCTCTCAATGGCACACACACAACTGTCAACCAGTTCCCTTCACTGATGAACAATATTCCATGACTATCTATGCATTACATATCCATGGTTCATTATATGATCCTCCTCACTCTATTGCTTAACATGTCTCTAATGTTTCTTTGTTAGGTTTTGATCCCAAAAATGATGATATGCTCGACAATGTCACATGACTATTTCACCACCACATACTTATGGGTATAACATCCAAGACATACACACCTCTCATGTTATCATTAGCACATCTCTCATCTTAGCATTATCATCCACCATTATCCTCTCACAGGCACATTCATCTATGATTTCACGTCATTCTTAGTCGATGACACACTCTTGTGCTTTGATTCACATTTAACTATTAAGGGATACATATGTTGGCCATTATGTGATTTTGTTTTCATTGATGTCAACCCCCATTGATGTAAAATGGTTTCATGGAATAGTATGATTCCCTATCAGGTGTCAAACATGATGGTTGATTGGTAGTGTTAATATTTAGAGTGTTCTAGGAGGTCCTGGTGCATGGTTGAGTATACCTAGTCATGGTTTGAGTATTCCCAAGCTGGTTGGAGTGTTTTATGAGGTCATACATGGTACATATGATGTTTCATAAATACACATGGGTCTGCATTGAGTCAGCATGGTTAGATCATGGTTGAGTCAGTACATTTGAGGTGTGTTTCTAGCCCTAGTGCAAGTAGAATGAGATAGAGATGTCATTTTTGAGCCTAATCAGTCATGGTGAAGCATGTAAATAGTGTTTTTATAGTGTATCTGAGGTGTATGGTAATTTTTGGGTCTTCATTCATTGATTCAATGCATATTATAGAGTTTTTGAGAATCAAGAAGTTGTGAACACGTAGTTTAGCACTAGCAATTCATTGTGGATGGATATTTTGAGAGATATCTTAGCTAAATGATGAGCATGCACAGTTATTTAATTTTTCATGGTGCTTCATGTGCAAATTTTTAGGTCTGTACGCTAAATATTTTTTAAGATGTGTAATTTTTGGTGAAACCGGGTAAGTTTTAGTGTGCTCTTATAACAAAGTTAGACCTTCTGATGGTCACTATGAATTGTATTATTTGCATGCAAGCCTGAATTATTTGGGGTAAATTATAAGTTTAGTTATGAATCTTTCTTAAAAATAATTAGGTGGTTTAATCGTCACGTTTTTATGAATGATCGTTAAGAAGATAAAGTGGTTTAACACCCTAGCTAGGAGCAACTTGCAGAAAAGGGAGTATATCTTCCAAATTTTGATTAGTTTCTCAAAATTTATGATTTTATGATTTATAGGACTCTTCCATATTTCTAGAATTTTTTTTTTTTGAACATGTGGCCATATGTGGGCCCCACCTAAAAATGGCAGTTTTTGAAGAGTTTCAGTTTAAGGAAAAGTTCTCCAAAGAAGGCAATGAATAAATTATCATTGTGTTATGTATAATTTTTTTTTATTGATTTACAATGAGGTTTGAATAAATTTTAATGCTGGTTCATGGTGTTTTGAGGTCCAAACAAGTTTACTAGTCAAAGGAAATTTTGGGATCTCAAATAGTAGGGTTCAGTGAAATAAGCATAACTTGAGCTACAAGTAGAGTTTTGAAGTGATTCAAGTTATGTTGGAAAAAGGATTCAGATATATTTCCATTGATATGATTTTTTATTCATGGTAAGATCATTTTACATGGTTTATAGGGAATTATTTGGATATAAATATTTTTGAAAGTTCAAAACATCATGTGTTTTGATGGAAGTTTGATGTTATTTGAAGCATGATATAGATTGGGTGATAATTTATATCATCTGGAATATGAATAGGGATGAATTTTTAATCTAATTAATCCATTTGGAGGCCTTGAATGTATTTATAAATTATTTTATGAACTAACATTTGGAAACAAATGTTTTGGTAGGTTGATTTGGTGAAAGAAAATGTTGATATGGTTTGAAGTGAAGGATGTTTCATGACTTATAACTTTATTAGAAGTATTATAAATGTTATGAAATTTATTTTTAGTGGTCACATTTAATATTTTTATTGATTATAATTGATTTGGTGATCAAATGAAGTTTCCAGGGTGTTGAAGGGTGCAGTAAATAACTGTTTTGAGATTTGTAAATGGAACTAGGCCCATTAAATGAAATAATTTGATTGGTTAAAATAATTGTCACCATTTTAAATATTTAAATTATGTATTACTCATGTTTTATGAATATGTGAGATTTAATAAGCATGGTTTTGGAATGAGGAGAATTTTGGCATCCTAATGCATGTGTTTTACTGATTTTTGGATCATAAAATGAAGGGTTTTTGCTAGGAAGACCTACTTGGGTCACTTTTATCTATTGTGGAAAATTTACAGGATGTTTTTAATGATGCATGTGTTAAATTTATCATGATGTACTGATATAATTTTTATTAGAAAGAAGAAATGCATATAAAATTGATGTTTGGCTCATTTGGTGAGCTAGTCTTGGATGGGGAGAAGTGTAACGCATAGGTAAGCTAGTCTTGGATGGGGCAAAATTTTGAAGGCTGATAATGTGCATGATAGGTTGAATACTGTTTGAAGACATGTGCAAGATTTTAGAATCAAGATAAGTCCATGAAGACCTAGAGAGAGCAAGTTTAAGAAGGTGTGCTTGAGAGATAGTTTGAAGGAATTTGGAGCTGAACTTTGGGATCACTATCAGCTTTCGTATCAACATATTTTCAGTGATAATACTTATGAAAATATCTTATTTTGATTCCTATTCATAAGAGTCTCTTTTTATGAGTCATATAAACAAGGGTTTAAGGATTGGTGCCTCACTGAAGAAATATCTTGTGATGCATAATATTCACTTGAATCCTTTTTTGTGTGTAATATCAACAAAGATTTAGGGTTTGGTGCTCCTTGTAGGGTTGGTTTCTCACTAAAAAAATCTTGCAGGATGTGTAATATTCTTGCAATTCCTTGCTTTGAGTAATATAAGAAATGGTTTCAGTGGGTTTTCTTCCCCATGAGGGTTCCCCACTTACATCTAGTGTTTATGTGTTCTCTCTCTTTCTACATGATCTTGTGAATGGTTAATTTACATATGATAATCTCACATGTGGTTATGGATGATGAATGGTTAAATGAATGTTGAATGTTTCTCTTGGAAAAATAAGATAAATATTTGTAGGACTTATTCACCCCCCCTCTCAGTCCATTATGCTTTCAAGAATTGGTATCAGAGAAGGTCTTTGAGAAGAATTTTTCATCACTTGAAGGAGATGCTACTGAAGCATAGGTATGGCAGATTTTTTGGCTCAAGTTGAATAAAACTCATTGGTCATGTTGAAAGTATGCTTAAAAACCTTAGGGTTTGATATTTGGCAAGATGTTTTTGGTGTTTGCACTTTATTTTCCAATCTAACTCATGAGGTGACTGATGAAGGTGTTAGAACAGCCCTATATAGTGATTTTGAAGTAGGTTGTCCTAATGGAAAGGATAAATAATATGATGAAGACCTAGATATTGATGATGATGATGACCTACAAGTTGATTATGATAATTATGTCCCTAAATATGGTGATGGAGATGTTGATGACCTAGAAACAGAGTTAGAGAGTGTTTTAGGTCCTTTAATGTAATAAGTGGCATGTCATAAAAACCTAATCATGGTGATGAGTTATATAGAGATCGAAGAAAACCATGGGGAATATTTGTTCATCCCTGAGAATCATATCAGCATGTTAGAGGAAAGACTAATGGTTCTTCCAGGTCTTGAAATCAAAAATAAATTGACATCTTTAAGAGAGAAGCTGGTGGATAATTCACCATCAATGAAGAAGGAAATGAGAAACTTATAGTCAAGGTATAAGCTTTTGTTTTATGACTATCTCTTCCTGTTTGTTCCTTGTAATCATAGAACTGAATACAAGTGGAAAAATTACAAAGAAGATCAAAACCTTGAAGATTTTTATGCATGATAATGTTACTATAGCCATAAGAAGGATGATTCAGGTTGTTCTCATGAGTTTGTACCTCAAGGTCTCTATGAAAAGGTGGAGGCTTAATATGTTGTGCTAGATCAAGAAGTTGGAGAATCTGAAACTTGTGCATCATGAAGTGTAAGGAAGTTTAGAAGATTGACTATATTATCAAAGGAATATGCCACCAATTTGTTTGTTCATCAATAAGGTCAGTAATTTTGAGTTTATCTTCATGTCATAAACTGTTTGTACAACACAAGAGTTCTTGGTATATGTCCCTAGTTGTTGCTCCTACTTTTATCATGGCATAAGGTTTATGTATATGTGTGGTACCTCAAAGAGTATGATAAGGTATACAAAATCCTCAATGTGTATTTCATTGCATGTATAGTTTGGCATGAAAGTTATGATCTTTGAGCTCTCTCACATTATAAAGAATGACATCATTCAAACATAAAGAGTATATGTATTATCTAAGATGGAAGGAGATCTTCATATTTCTGTAATTCAATTTATGTCATTAATCAATTAGAAGAGTATCATTAAGGACATTATGTTATTATCTGTAAGGGTTTGATGTTTTTAATTGTTAGACTGAGTTCTTAAGATTTGTTTTGGTAGTTTGTGTTTATGCACTTAATGCATTTGAATTAGGTTATATGACCTTGAAATTGTGAGTCTCACTTTGTGTCCTCATGTCGTCTGAGTTTACTGATTATGTCATAATCAAGTCAAGAGTTTATTGTCTTCAGGTAGTCACTCATAAGTGTGTCTAAAAGTTCTCTTCCTCACCCACTTCCTTAACCCTTGGTCATATGGCATGGTCATATGAGGGCTTAAAGATTGATTGTGATTCCTACTAGTAGGTGCTTAAATTCATCCCCCTTTAATTTTATTTTTGTGGTGAAGGCAACAACAATTTATTTTGTTTCAGTGGCAACTAAAATAAGTAAGAGAGAAAAATATTAAAAATCTTGTATATTTTGATCGGTAACTCAGTTTTGAGTGTCATTTTTTGAAAAAGTGCTTGTTTTTCGTGCTCTTTCCATTGGATTTATTTATTTTGATACTTACACTATAATTATAAATTTCCAAATATGGAGGAGTGTTGTAATCAATTGTGGACGTAATTTCGGCTGAGCCCGACGTCCTAAATTTTTGGGAGTTACAATTTGTACCTATCATGGATTCTAAGAATGATATGATTTTCTCTAAAGTATGTGGACTTCAAGAGGATAATGTAAAATTTGTGGAAGAAAATAGATCGCTCAAGAAGTTAAATTCTCTTCTACAATCACTCATTCATGATAGGGATACAATAATACACTCCCTGCAGAACAAACTTGCTAGCCTACAACATCACCATCATATTGTGGATAACCATATCCATGCTCCTAGTCCACTTGCAGTTGTTGCTCTTGTACCCACTAACATTGATCTACCAGTCTTTGAGTCTGAACCTACTTTTGATGCTTCTAAAATTGTGAGGCTTGTTACTGCATGCTCTTCCACATCAGTGCCTATTACAGTACCACATGTTGTGTATCCTACTTCTTCTCAGTTGCATGGATTTTTTAAGAAGCATACCACTGCATTAAATTCTCGCATGCTCCGTTCTATGGGTATCACTAGTAGAGTCATTGATAGACATTCACAGGGTATTATTTCCTCTATTCCATATGTTAAGTGGAATTCTCATCATGACATTGGTTTTCGAGCAGATATTTCATTGGGATCACACATTGATAGAGCTCCTTTTTTTGTTCGCTTGACTCTTTCTAAGGATCATGAACAACACATGAGTTCTGCACCTTCACTCAGGCTCAAGAAACCTAAAATTTTATCTATCAGACATGATCAACCTGACACACATTCTAATGTTCTTTTACATCCACCCATTGTGCATTTTGCACCAAGTCATATGCAGGCATCTTCTTCATCCATCCGTGTTGATTTGGGGTGGATATCTGATCACTCATGGAGGTGACATAGGCATTCATTGAGAGGACTCTATAGGCATGGCTCCTCCACCATTCAGCCTCTTGCTCCACTTTTTATACCTTCTACATTGTGATGCTTCTTGTTTTGAGCATTTTTCTTTAGCAAGTGTAGTGTATCTCTCTTGTTTGTTGAGAGATTTTTTATATGTATTTTCACCACTTTTGGCATGTTGACAATATCTCTTATGGGGGATCTATTCTGGTGAAGTCCAGTGTTATTTTTTTAGTGTTCAAGTAGTTGATTTTGGGAAAATCATACAGATTTATAGTGTCACTCCACCCATTTAGCAGTATGGAAGGGTGTGGTGTTGATCCTGCTTCTTCAGGTTTTGTGTCCTTGACTTGTTACCTTGGCTTTTCTTGGATCGTGACACTCTGGAGTTGGTTTCCTTGCCTTTTTGCTTTGGTTATTGTTCTTGGATCGTGGCACACCTATTTTCAGTAGTTGATTGAATTATGTTTGGTGTTTTTTTTTACACTTTCGACATCACTCCATTAACAGTCTCCTTGTATAGAGATATTTTGGTGAAACCCAGTGTTAGTTGTTTTTGAGTTTTGTAATTGAGCAGTGGATTCAGACCATAGTGCACAACAAAATTCTTCAGCAGTGTATGAGTTTCTTGAGTTGAGCTTCTTGGGATGCCTTGGAGTGAGTTTTTACTCTCTTTACTTTGTTGTTATTGGTTTTGGGTACCTTGCGGTGTCCCTTTTTCCCAGTTATTGTACATGAGTACCTCATCAAGCCTATTTGTCGGGACTCATACTGTGGACATGCCACTTCTATTTTGGCCCCTAGCTTCACTTGAGGGGGGTGTTAGAGTAGATATTTACCTTAGCTCATGTTCACCTAGGTACTTTATTTACCTTTATTTTATCCTCACCCACTTATGTGTGTGGATATTTATTTTATCTTATTTAGATATTAGGAGATATTATCTAGTTGTTAGGTATATTTCTTTCCTTGTTCTATGGTATTGACTAGATCCTTAATGTCTAGTTCTATCCTAAATCTATGGTCTTAACTAGTTCTTTGATGACTAGTTATTTCCTTGATTTATGGCTTGATCTATGACCTTGACTGGTTCTTAGATTGTTATTCCTTGCCTATTTAAGCAAAGCCCATTCTCAATGTATTGCATTGAGTTCCATAATAATATATGATATTGTTGCTCATTTGTTTGCAAAGGTTTATGTAAAGTTATTCTGGTGAATTACTTTCATCTTATAGATCATGGTGTTTGATTAGCATATGTGTTCTTGGCTTGGTACGATATGGTTATCGGTCCTTGCAATATTTAAAGTGGTATTAGGGGTGTGAATTTGTAAAAAAGGAGGCCCAAGACTATAGCATGTGTCAGGGTTGTATATGCAGTATCACAGTTAGTAAGAAAATGTTGGAGTAATGAAGTATGTCATTTATAAATGTTTATATTCTTGATGATAAAAGCATTAAGTAGCATGAATCAGTTGTCTCAGAGGTCTACAAACATCAACTGAAAGGTATATAACCTATGTAGTGGTTGATAAAAGTGTGAAATTATGATCATGACCTGTAAGAGTGTATCAAAGGTTTCTACAATATCAAGAAGGATTTCAATGATCATGTACATTAGTTGTTCTTAGTATTTCAAGTCTAAAAGGTGTTACAAGCTACTATAAGATTCAATTGTCTACGTATAAGTATGTGACTTCAAAGTTGGTGTATGGGTTGTCAAAATATTTTGGGTTTGATAATGACATGAGATGATAAAAAGTGGTCTTGAGGGTCTTCAAGTAAAATCTAAGATACTTCAAGTGAACATATATAATTCCATTCATCAAATATTTGTCTTGAAGTATAATTTCTAGTGAGAGTAAGATTGGTGTCTCAACAAGCACACAGAATGGACTACAAGTCTGTTAAGTTATTATGATCTGATGTCACACACTCAATCCCTCATTCTTTGAAGCATTGAAATAATTTGTGAGTAGCATGGTAGCCAATACTGCTACGTTGTCTCGTGTACCGCTGTGGACACATACGCATAGCTAAAATGGGTATGCATATGCGTGCACAATTATACATGCATGACATCGCAATGGCTCCTATGTCACGTAGAAAAAAACCATGTAATGTCATAATTCATTTTACATGTTGACATGTTACCTTTCTATAGATGATAGTTTTTAGTAATCATCTTGGATGGCTATGTGATCATGCTGTGTGTTGAGAAATACCTTTTGGTTAGAGAAGATGAATTTTCATTATGGGATGCATAACTGGCATCTTTACCTTCATGGTTATTATTATTATTATTTTACTTTTGCATACTAGATCCAGTTTAAGTTTTAAAAATATGTTTGAACTGATACACAACTTCTCTAGTTTAGTCATTATGAGGGAATAATGATATTACGGAAGGTACTAAACTATATATTGAGCTTGGTTTCTTACACAACCGTTATATCAAGTTTGATCAAATCTTACATTGAGTAGCATGGGATAAATGTTTGATTAATTTCCGGTGAGCTTGGTTATGAAGATGTTGTGATCATTACCTTTGACCTATCCGAATTTCCTCCATGCAAACTCTGATATGATAAACTTCTATAAGTTTATATACTTAATTGAAGAACATTTTAAGTCATATAGAGGCATTCAATTATTAAAATAACCATGAGGCTATGAGATAATGTTTAGATTAACATTACATATATTTTGACAATGAAATCAAATATTTATTGGTATCGTTATTAATTAGGTAGGCCATGCATGAGACTTAAGGGTCTATAATTCGGATGACTACATTGAAGACCCACCAAAAATAAATTAATGTAATGGATGATTTTGCTACCAGGCATAGTTAATCACAAACCTTGATTTTGATAAAGGTGTTTTCCATGCAAATAGATAGTTATATGCCTATCCATGCAAGTGGTTAAATTTGGAAAAAGAATATAAAGTATTCTAAAAATCACGCCATTTGTGGAGGAGAAATCTTATACCGGCGGTGGAAGTCTGGTTGGATATTAAATAACATTGAATATATAATAAATGCTCTTAAATGAGCTTGGGAAAAGAGAATCTTCCTGAAGAAGCTACCAGAACTACTAGAAATCCATCTTTCTTTTTGTTCTTGCATGTTGACTATGAACTCTTATTTTTCTTTCGAAAGCTCCATTTTTGGAATTAAATTCGCATGCAGTTTTTGAAAGATAGCTCGTTGGAAATTTTGGGAGATTAAAAGGAGCTCAATATTTTTTTATAAAAGAGGGATATGTGAGATACATGAGTTTTTATTTTTGGAATTTTATATTGTTCAGCCTTGCACAATAAGCTTTGGTAATCGTGTGTCGGTGGTGAAGAATAGTTATTGGGACTGCAAGGGGGAAGGATTTTGGTTTGATTAGGCATGGATCACTCTCTCCCCCTCTTAATATCTTATTCAATATAATACTTGAATAGATGATATTTTGCAACATTCTCTTTGGTTTGAATATGTGTTTGACGAAGAATAATACTGGTTATTGTATGATTCTTGCAAAAAAAAAATGAATTGTTGTGTTTAAGATTTCAAGGAACTGCAGTAATAACTGATAGTTTGGATGTTGATGTACTACATGATTATTACTATAAAAAACTATGTGTTGTTATACCATTGGGAAGTGTAAACTCATTTACTGAGTTCTATCATTCTCTATTTTGATTATTACATCATTAACTCTAGGTATTACCCAGATGCCTGGAATATTTATAAGATTAAGGGAAATACCTTAAGTTCATGCTCTGTAGTTTGTGGTATCCTGGGGTTTATGTTGGCTTCACACTATAGCTAAAATCATGTTCTGTTTCGGATTTCTTTTCTTTCAAGGGTTTGATGATAAACAGTAATACTGGAAATATCAATAGCTAATTTGAAGTCATCGAGTTGAAATCTTGAAGATTCAATCACTTAGTCCTTGGTCTTCAACCTGGACATAGACATAGAAATTTTGATTTATGAATTTATTTGTGTCACTATAACAATCTGTCTACAATAATAATGAGGTTTTGGGGTTGTTATGGCATAGTGGAAAAAAAATAATGAGAATTTTTTAGGCCTAAAACTTTACCCTCAATGGCTTTAAAAAGGATGCATTGTAATTTTTAGTACTATGGAGTTAATATTTACTTTGTAGTATAACTAAATCTGTGTTTAGTTTTGGGTTAATTTCCTTCTGGAACTTGGGGTTGTTTACATGCTAGAGAACCCAACATCAATCCTATATAAAACCCGCAAGGGGAATTTATGATTTGATCATTTCTAATCGACCAGTCTCATCCAGTTAGACTGGGTGCATTAATAATAGATACCACATACAAGTTACATCGATCTATCTAGAAATATGAATTGCATGCTTGAATGTGAGTGATTGATTTGTGATCTTTAAATTATGTATATGCTAGGTAGCTATATCTTATCGGTCAACGTAATGTAAATAAGGAGACATCCTGGTAATGCAAATAAGCCAGTAATAAGTTTTGAGTTGTCGATTGGTGTCAACATTAGTTGGGGTGAGTTTTGGTTAAGCAAGAAGGTTGCAGGTAATTTTTAAAGCTCTCGATTCAGTTAAAGGTAACTATAAATTATTTAATTAACTTCTAAACTTGGAAATTGGTCAATATACTATCATATGTTGAGTTTTGATGGTTGTTATATCTGGGAAAAAGTAAGGATTCCCTGGTAAGATATATTTAACTACGTTTAAAGAAAAATAAACAAACTAGTCTTATAAGAGTATAACAAATGTACCTGAAAAGCAATGTATATTATTTGCTTAAAATATTTATCATCCTATTCTAGTAATAGATGCCTGATGGAAGTCAGGAGGAAGAACTTTTTTGAGGGTTGTTATTATGAATATATTTTCTAGAAAATTCTGTTATGTGCATTGAGTAGCACACTGAGATCAGGCCATATGGATACCTAGAATAATATCTTAAGGATATAAAGATATAATAATATAGTTACAATTTATTAGAAGTTTTGCTACTAGGGCTCAATTTTATTAAGTCTGTAACATCTACCAATTACACCCTATATCCTTATTGGTAAACGAGATCATGAGATAATTAGATCTCATCAATTTCATTTTTATTGGTTTGGGGAATATTAGTTCCAGTTCAAGGTTGTTTACCCTCTGTTACTTCTTTATCTTTCGACATCTCCAGTCTCATCAAGACTAAAAGTCATTATACTATTTTAGTACTTTATAGGCTAGAGTTTTATTTTCCACTCTTGTTTGTTTCAGACTAGTGAAACTACTGACAACAATTGATTTAGACTTGTAATTTAGCATGTTATTGAAAGTGAAATGAATGCTATGAAAGATTAAAATATTATGATGTTATATGTTATATTCTAGGGAATTCCTTTTATTAAGGCATTTAAAATTATGACAAAAAATTGTTTCAAATGGATGAAAAGAAATTATTCTAAACATATGATGATTGATTCCTTGCATTATTGTGTTGTTACTATGATCTTAATGTTGCAGCATATCATTTAATCAAATGATATATTCCATAAGTAATTAAATGGGGAAAAGGGCTATTCGTGCTAGTCATGTTGGACTCACATGTGCATTTTTGTACATTAACAATTCAGTGCAGGGAAAAAGGAACTTGTGGCAAACGAAGTCTGGACAATGCATTTGTATTTTCCTTAGAATGCATGAGTGATTGGATTGTATTGAAACCATAATTTTAAGTCATTACTTATTGTGAATATGATGGCTAGTGAGTGTAAATATTCTGACTCACTTATGACTTTTCATCTTGTTTGAGTGTTATGCAAGAAAAAGGGCATAAGTGATGATGTGTAGAAAAGATTTCTATTTTAACCCAGAGGTAATAAGCCTATTCCAATTTGTGTTCAAGTTTGATTAGACACTTGACCTTTTTATCTTATTCTTTAATTGCTGAGATGTAATCAAGATCTTTATAGATCAACTATTCAAATAAATATAAGTTATGATGATTTGATTTCCATTTGAAGGCAAGAGTAATTTTTTATTATGTTCTACAATAAATTTAATACTTGGGAAATATTATTGGTTATGTTAACAACTATCGTTAAGTTGTAAAACATGTAGTTCTTATGGACTGTCCACCCAATAAAAATGTTGAGAAAATATACTATTAAGTTATTAATTAACAACAAGGTAAATAAGGAAATAACTTAGTTATTTCAAGTAATATTGGAAGTGGGTTGGCATCACAGCATAGATAATAATGCATGCAACATTGTTGCGTATTATTAGAATATAACTAAGTGTTATTTTCTTCCAGTGAAGTGACTTCACACTGTATGGATCTTATGAACTTGACCAATTGGCTTAACTGAAAATTTATGAATATGTATTGGAAGCATGATTAGACACCTTGCAACACTCTTACCTCAACTACTGTGAATTCAATTAATAAGAATAGAGTAAATTATTAAAGAGATAAAGGGTAAATGTCAATAGCTTTTGTAGATAGATAATAGTACAATATTCTTAAATGATGGATCATATCTAATGCCTTGAAAGGTCATGTAATATAATACAACTAAAAGGAATTATGATCTTAAAGTTTAACTATTATCAATAATTGCGGAGACCTACTCTTATTTTAATTAAGATGTGATGCCATATAAGGAAGCCGTAATGGATCAGGTAGAATGAATGGCATTTAGGAAAGATAAATTACAAATATAGTAAAAAGGAATTCATGGATAATATGATACATGTTGATGAAGCAATAGTTTAAGAATTTATACCTTAATTGGTATAGTAAACCATACTTGGTTGACTCATTGTTCTCATGGCAGCATTCTAATCCTTTATGGTCGAGTTGTGTTATCAGAAATGCAATCTGGTCTGATGAGTATTCAAGTGAAAGAGGATACAACTTTGAATAATAAAGTAATAAGGTACGTTGATACCCCTATGAAGGTTTGGGAACCAAACTTATATAAATATAAGTTTAATACAACCATAAAGAAATTCGGAGGGTGTAGACCTACTTCAAATTATAGGAAGAAAGTGTTGGTCCTATAGCTGATTTACATTATCGTAAAAATACGGTCACCAAATATGTCGACATTAAGATGTATTAAGATCAGTTTCATTGTTCAGGAATCGATGTATGTGATAATTTACTCTAGGAAATGATAATGTATTTAAAAGGGATTGTCCCATAATGCATCAATATGAGCATACAATCATGATATCCATTTATAATGGAGGTAAAACGGGAACACACGTACTAAGTTAGGAAGAACATAGTATCTTAATCCTAACCCTAGTCAACCCGATTATTATATCTAAAGAGGATTAGAAAATAATCCTTATTAAAAGAATCAAAGACCTTATGTGGAAGGCTATGAGAAGAGTGGATGAATGGGCAAGTAGCTCATCCAACCTATCATAATAGGTACTCAAGATATATCTCACTTGCTGGATAAAATAAAACAAATGAATGATCTTGATTAAGCTGCCACTAAGAAAAGTGGAGTGTTTAAGCTTAAAATGTGTATCGACATCAATAGTCCATGACTCTATAGTACTTTATAAAAAGTATGAGTCATACTTAAAAATGTAGTTTTATGTAGGTGTATATCCCTAAGATGAAATAAAGGAAACATGGGTTTAATTGATTAAGAAGGGAAAATTTTTAATTTGTAATGCTGGTCCTAGACCAAAATAGTATCATTCTCCATTTACGGGTAACTTGAGCATGAAACCTAGTAAGGAAATCAAGTGAAATGAAGATTGAGGTCCTGGGATCAACTCAGATCGGATATTAGGTACGACCCATTCATGGAGAAGGTGTCGTAAAACCTATACTATTCTTAAATGATTATTATTACCTTGAAAACATTAGATACCATGTCCCAAGCCAATTTCTTGGTGGGCTAACTTGCTGAAATTGCTACACAGCCATATCCCTATAATGATGGATGTCATTATTAGGATACTATTGTTTAGCAACTGTATTGAGTTGTCTTATTAAGAGGTTGGAGTGTGGCATGGTGTTGTCTTAAGTGCAAAACCTTGATAGAGTTACAAAAATAGTTGGGACCTCTTGGGTACGCACCCTTATATCAACTTATGATGTCTATGGGAAGGGAAGTGGTCAAGTAACAAGGTAAATTGTTATGAAGACACTTACTTTCCCATAGGCATCATAAGATGACATAGAGGAACACCTTTGTGTAGGTTAAACTAGATTTGTGCCTTGTTCAATACTTGTAGTTGTTTATAGCATTAACATTTGTGAATCCATATAACTAAATAAGTGATTAAGGTGAAGTGACAATTTCCTAATGACGTGTGTGTCGTAATGGAATGGAGCATGGCATACATGACTTGGAAACTTTTCAAAAAGTGGTGTAAGAGGTTGATTACACTGTCAAGATTTCACCATTATCTAATTTGTGAGATGCCTGTGGTTTTCATAGGTGGAATCCAGGTACACACTTAGGGGTTTTCACTTATAAACCATATCCTATTAAATAAAAACCAAAGGGGATACATTTTATGTATGGATCATATAGATCATTGAGGGAGAACAAGTAAGTTCAGTATTCTCTCATACAGCTGCACATGGTTCATGACAGTTATCAGAAATGGATTTCTTTAAGATTTATGTAGATTTAAATATATGGGTATTTAAATCAACTGCATAAAGTAGAAGTGTTTTAGAGTTATACAAGGTTGTTTGTGACCATCAGGTATGCTTATGTGTTAATTATTTGTTAAAGGATGTACCTTTGATTCATGTCCAAGGATGAGGGTCATAAGGGTCTTATACCTCATGAAGATGGATAATGAAGGATTATAAGAAATGGTACAAGGATTTGGATATAGAAACCTTAGAGATTGTTCCAAAAATACTTAGAAGTCTCTTTGTTGACCTCATAAAATGCATGTAAAGTTTAAATGACTGTGAAACAAGGAACAAATTATGAAGCTACAGGTGTAAAAGGTATTCAATACATAGAAGGCCCTTCAATGGCAAGTTGCAAGTCTGCTAATAGGTTACTACAAAATTACAAGTTCCTATTGAAGATCTTAGCATGTGCCAAGAAGTCATGTTTGAGGTTGATAGGGTATGTGAAAAAAAATTGTGCATTTTTTGTTGTCTAAGTATGATCTAAAGGTATAGTGCTCACATAGAAGACTTAAAGTATGCTTAAATGATTGAAGTCTAAATGGTTAAGCATGTGCCACGTATGCCAAAGATGTCAAATTTAGTGTTTCAGAGGACTAAGCCTATGACAAAGAGTTAAAAGACTATAAGAAATTGTGTTGCATGAATAAGAGGGTGTGAAATACAAAGTATATGATCAACTTTCAAGGCATTATAATTTTCTAAGGAACTTGAAAGTTCAAAGTCAAAGTATAACTGGTGGAATGCATGTTACAGGTCTATTGCAATTGATCTCCAGGCTACATGTAGGGGGAGTTCGGTTTAGCCTAAAAAGAAGGAAAAATATTATTACAGTTCATTGAGCTTGAACAAAACATGGTCAAAAGGTTTTATGAGCCATTATTAAGGTGCACATTATCACAATATAGTGTTTATGTGAATGATAAAATGGGAATTAATTAGAGAAGTCAAGAATTATGTTTGGTTAAACTAAAATGAAGTTTTAGTAATTTAATAGATGAGTAGGTGAAGTGTTCATTCCCGGTCCTGTAATGAAGATTTGACAGAGATTTCATTACTTGTAAATGCTATAGGTCTATATTTTGGTCTCAAATATTGAAAATATGCATGTGAGATAGAGTATCTGATAGATGAAGTGTGCTCAGGTTATATACATCTCAGAGCTTTAGTTGTCTCAGAAAGTGCAAATGTAAAGCTATAGGGAACAAAGGTCTGAAATAGTGCTAAGTAGGTTCATTCTTAGATAGTTTGATTCAAGGTAATATGAGTGTCTTTTATGGTTGTTCTTATAAGGAAATGACCATAAAAAGTTCTAAAGTGATTTGTATGATAGGAAATGATATGCTATAGGTGAGAAAAGTTACAGAGTGCTGCAAATAGTTTTTGAGATGGAGGAAGATCTTGAAAAGCCATATAATTTTGTATGATCAGGTGCACTTGAAGTATGAAAATGTGGTGTGTCATAGATTCTTGGGCATATATGAAGACCTACAGTGTTATCTAGGTATGTGAAAACTTATTAGTATCTGTAAGCATAAGAATGGAGACTCGGATATTGAAGATACACATGTTATTAAATCAAATGCTTTCTTCAAAGATGTTACAGTGGTATATGACAATACAAATTTAGAACTAAGGTCTGTGATAGGGTATAAATGGTAAAATTATTTCCTTGAATGGTTTGAGTCTTAAAACTACAAGTGTACTTATTTTAAACATGTGCTAGTGAAAATAGGTATTCTACAAGATTAAGTATCGTGGGTGAGTGTATATAGTCTGAATGTAGATCTTATAGTCTATGTCAGTGATTTAGTAAGCTCATAATCATGGTTATGTAGAAAACAAGATGATTTCTGTGTAATCTAAGTTAAAAGTATAGATCAAGTCATAAGAGGTCATTGGTTTTTAATGAAGCTAAAAGGTAGTATAATGAGTGATCCAAAAATAGAACGAAATTTTTATCTACTCGATCTTCAAAGCCTTGTAGGATTATCAAATTACCATTTAATTTTTACCCCGTTAAAATCAACTTTAAAAAATAATTGATTACAGAGTTCAAAAATTTCCTACGTCTCCGGGTTCTTTCGAACCATTCCACTAGTCAAAACTTGTAAGTTACAATAGTAATTTCACAAGAAAACCTAATAAAAACTATTAAGAACTTGCTTAGAAGAATAACCAGACCTTCAAATGATAAGGGTGAAATATAGCACCTGATTTTCCCTTTTTCGGCATATTTAGAAAGCTCTATGGCACCAGATCCACTTTTCGGAATCATTTGGATCTCAATCGGCCTCCCAGACGCTTCGTAATGCTCTATGGCACTCCAGTCAAAACTCTAGGATTCACAATAATTTAGTGTGGCACTGTGGGCCGATTAGGTAGTATTAAAAATCCTTGTCACAATAATTCCTATGTAAATAAATAGGTCTTCACAACTTTATAATAAGCCTAAAAAAATAGGTCTTATAAAAATAACACTCTTCTCCACTCACTCGGGTGATATTTCTCAAGCTATGGCTTTGAGCTTCCGAAGTTGTGTGTGTCCTTTTACAATGCAAAGGGTCCCCTAGTTATACCCAAATGGGGCCCTTAAATAATGCATTAAAAAATTATCTTAAGGTTATTAAAATCCTAACCATGGCACATAGTTTGGTTTATTTCCCATGGTGGGTGGCATGTTTGTCTAAGTGGGTTAAATCCCACATAATCCTCCTTAAATCCTTTTTACAAATTCCATGTGATATGGATTCATAAAAAAGTGGGTAATATACCTCATTAGGTGGAGGGATAATATGTTAGGCTTTATTAAAGCCTCTCCCATGCATGCATAGTGGTCATGGGACCAGATGAGGCTTACCACCCCTCCTCCTCCTCTTTTACACATGGATGTTTTCCTATTAAGGGTGTGCGGATTTATATGGGGTGGATGAATTAATGTCTCGATATTAATGCGTGGATATTGTAATGTGGAGGTTGGGATATATATTGCATTGAAATTGGCATAATGCGTGGTATTTGGCATAATGTGTGGCAAATAATTACAAAGTAATATGAAATTCAACCCAAATGAAGTATGATGAATAAGACCACCTGTAGACCCACGATTGGAAAATTAAACTCGTGGTGGCAAGCCACGTGGTGGTTTTAGAACCCACCATGTTGGGGATAATATAATCATCCTCACAGTGGTTGGGCTCCCCTCCATAACAAAATTTCAGCCTCTTGTTCTACTGGGCTATTCCATTTTACAATTCTCGAAGATCGACAGAGAAAAACTCTCCTTTTTTTTAACAATGCCATTTGCCACATTTCATAGTGCGACTGGTCCAATATTGATCTATTAACCAAAGTTGACTTTCCCATTGATTTAACTTTGACCAGACATAAAAAGAGCTCCCAATGTTCGTTTGTTGCATTATTACAGTCATCAAAAATATCTTTTGCGCTGCCACAATTTAAGGATGTTTAGGGAACTATTGATATAAAAAATGATCCCTTGATTAATGAGTGCTTCAGGCATCGAATGAGTTGTGAAACATAAAAAATAATGCTACATTACTACAATAGGATCAACCATGATGATACAAATCTGGAATATCCTTTAGGATAGGGGGGTCTACTTGTGACCTTTAAAAAAGCAATAATAATGATTAGGAGACATACAAGATAGAATTAACTATTTTTGCAGAAAGTAAAGTAAGTTATATACTCATAAGGTTGAAATGGCATGGGAAATGTTTTGTATACTAAAGGAATGATTTAGGGGCTGTGAAAATTTTCTTGGACATATACAAGACTGTCTAAGCAAGGTATGAACTAGAAATTTTCTTTCTTAGTGAGTAATAGGGTGTATGAACTCAAGGGGAGTCTTTGGAGTTTGCTTTTCTTGATTGAGTTGAATACAAAGATTGTAAAATTTTGTCTCAAATGTAATAAAGTTTTCATTCAGGAACCATGGTCCTAAAAGGTGGAATTGTTGATTTTGGAGACAAAAACTATCTTTGGCTTGGGTAAGACCTAGAAAATGATGAAGGAACAAGAATGAATCCTAAGAGGAGGATTACCATTCAAGGGGAGCTTAATTTCATGTTGATTATAGGTCCATAGGATCTCATTTACTACTGTTGGAATCAGTGAAGAGAATCTTCAGTCCCAGGGGGAGCTATTTGAGAAAGTGAGTCAAATTTGTGCATTGTTATCATTGTTTCCATTGTATTGAGTCACATGTTGTCATTGTACATGTACTAGATTCATTTTATTATTTTTCATAGATGGAAAAAGGGGAAAGAGATATCAAAAACATGTTATTGAGGTCATGTGTGTGTTTGTCATGTTGGTTGCCATCAATGTTTCTGAATGATGGTTTTCATTAATTACAAAGGGGATATTGTTGGCCATTATGTGGTTCTTTTCTTCATTGATATAAAACCCCATTGATGGAAAATGGTTTCATGGAATGGTATTAGTCCCTATCATATTTCAATCAGATGTCAAGCATGAAGGTTGATTGACAGTGTCAAGATTTGGAGTGTTCTAGGAGGTCCTGGTACATGGTTAAGTATGCCTAGTCATGGTTTGAGTCTTCTAAATATAGTTAGAGTGTTTCATGAGGTAATACATGGTCCATATGATGTGTCATTGGTATACATGGGTCTTTATTGAGTCAGCATGGTCAGATCATGGCTGAGTCAGTTCATTTGAGGCATGTTTCTATCCTTGGTGGAAACAAAATGTGGTAGAGATGTCAATTTTGGGCCTCATCAATAGTGGTGAGGTATGGGAATATATTTTTGATAGTGTACCTGAGGTGTATGATAATTTTTAGGTCTGCATTCAGTGATTTAGTGCATATTACAGAGTTCTTACGAAGCAAACAGTTAAGACCAAACAATTTCGCACTGGTAAGTCATTATGACTAGAGAGTTTGAGAGATATCTAAGCTAAATGGTGAGAATTGATAGTTATAGAATGTTTTCATGGTGCATCATGAAAATTTTTAGGTTAGTATCCTAAATTATTTTGAATATATTCAGGTTTTGGTGAAACCAGGCAAGTTTTAGTGTTTTTTATAGTAAAGTTGGATATTTTGATGGTCACTGTGAAATGTATGATTTACATGGGGACATGAGATATTTGGGGGAGATTATAAGGTTAGTTATGAATCTTTCAAAAAAATAATTAGGTGGTTTTCTCATCATGTTTTTATGAACGATCGTTAAGAAGATAAAGTGGTTTAAAACCCTAACTAAACCCTAGCTAGGAACAAATTGCAGAAAAGTGAGTATATCTACCCAAATTTTATTGGTTCATCAAAATTTATGATTTTATTTTTTATAGCACTCTTCCAAATTTATAGAAAGATATGTTTGAGCATGTGGTCATATATGGGCCCCACCTAAAAATGACAGCTTTTGAAGATTTTCAAATTAAGGAAAAGTTCTCCAAAGAAGGTAATGACTAAGTTATCATTATGTGATGTATATAGGTTTTTATTGACTTCCAAGGAGGTTTGAAGACATGTTCATGCAGGTTCATGGTGTTTTGAGGTCCAAATAGGTTTATTGGTCAAAGGGTAGTTTTGGGATCTCAAATAGTAGGGTTCAATAAAAGGAGCATAACTTGAGCTACATGTGGAGTTTTGAAGTGATTAAAGTTGTGTTGGAAAGAGGATTCAGATATATTTATATTTATATTATATTTTATTCATTTTAAGGTTATTTGATATGGCTTCCAAGGAATTATTTAGACAGAATTATTTTTTGAAGTTCAAGATAACATGTGTTCTTATGGAAGTTTGATGTTATTTGAAGAATGATATGGATTTGGTGATGATTTCTATTACCTGAAATATTAATAGGGATAATTTTTCATAAAATGAATCCATTTTTAGGCCTTGATTGTATATATAAATTATTTAATGAGATAACCTTTGGAAACAAATTTTTTGGCAAGTTGTTATGGTGAAGGCAAATGTTGTTATGGTTTGAAGTGAAGGATGTTTCATGACTTAGAAATTTATTAAAATTATTTGAAAGGTTCTACAATTTATTTTGAGTGATCACATGAATTTTTTTTATTGATTATAAGTGATTTGGTGATCAGATGAATTTTTTAGGGTGCTGAAGGGTGTAGGAGATGGTTGTTTTGAGAGTTGTAAAGGGAACAAGGCCCATTAAATGAAATAATTTGACCATTTACCAAATTTTTGACCATTTTAAATGTTTAAATAATGTATTAATAATTTTTTTTTGAATATGGGAGCTTGAATAAGCATGGGTTTGGAATGAGGAGAATTTTGGCATCCCAATGCATGTGTTTTAGTGATTTTTGGATGATGAAATGAAGGTAGTTTTGCTAGGTGGTCCTACTTGGGTCACTTTTATCTCTTGTGAAAAAGTTATGGGATATTTTTAATGATTTATGGGTCAAATTTATCATAAGAGACCGGCCTCCATTGGGTTAGAAAGAAGAAATGCATATAAAAGTGATGTTTTGGCTCATTTGTTGAGCTAGTCTTAGATGGGGGAGAAGTGTGACCCATGGGGGAGTGAATTGAAGGTATGAGGGAATATTTTGAAGGATAAGAAGGTAAATTAAATGTTTAATATTTTTTGAATACATGTGTGAAATATTATAGAAGCAAGACAAGTCCATGAAGACCTAGAGAGAGCAAGTTGAAGAAGGTGTGCTTGAGAGAGAGTGGTAAGGAATTTCGAGTTGAACTTTGGGATCACTATCAGCTGTGGTATTATCTTATTTTCAGTGATCATACTTTTGTAAATCTGTTATTATGATTCATATTCATAGGAGTCTCTTATTGTGACTCATATCAACAAATGTTTAGGGGTTGGTGCTCCTTGTGAGGTTGGTGCCTCACTAAAGAAATCTCTTGTGATGCGTAATATTCACTTGAGTCCTTTTTTATGCATAATATCATAAATGATTTAGGGGTTGGTGATCCTTATGGCATTGGTACCTCACTAAAAAAATCTTGTAGGATGTGTAACATTCTTGAAAGTTCTTTCTTTGAGTAATATAAGTAATGGTTTCAGTGGGTTTTCTTCCCCATGAGGGTTTCCCACTTAATCTGGTGTTTATGTGTTCTATCTCTTATTACATGATCTTGTGAATGGTTAATGTACATATAATAAGCTCACATGTAGTTATGGATGATGATTTATTAAATGAATGTTGAATGTTTCTCTTGGAAAAGGAAGAAAAAGATTTGTAGGACCGATTCGCCCCCCTTTTCATTCCATCGTGCTTCTAACAACATACTACACATGAACCCCAAACACTGCATATACTACACATTGTCTCTCTTTACATATCTTATAGTACATGTCACATTTTACATCTTACTTACCCTACATCATTAGTGTTTTGACATTTACACATCTATATATCATACATACTCTACACATCGTACTAGTATTTATCACATATGTGTCACACTCCTATTGTCTATGAGTCTAGCATCATATAGTACTCATCCTACATACTACATAGTGAGAACTATCACACTATTAGGCTATCTACACATCAAGTGTTGTATACTATACATTTAATTTTACACATCTTCTATAGCATATAGTCGTCTCTTATCATCACACATACTACATATTCTTCTATGTGTTACATTCACTACCCTATGATGGACTCTAGTTCCTCAATCCATACTTGAATGTTAAGGGTTTACAAAACAAATAGACCTTATCATACATAGAATATCATCACATGACCTTCTATCATGCGACATTATGAGGTTAATGACATATATTATAGGCTAAATGGTCACCTATTCCTTCATCTTGTAGTGGTACATGCTACATCACCACTCCCTGTATTTGTCTCATCATGATATTCACTTTAGGATACATCATCACACATTCATCTCTAGGTTCCATATCATCAACACAAGTACACACTCATCACATCATGTTAGATACAACACACACTTTGAACATTTCCTGATGACACACTCTTATTTATGGTTCATTCTTGACTACTGAGGGGGAATACTAAATGAACCTTACTACATGCACTTCCATTCATTTGGGGGGCACGCGGATCCTATCATCCATCTTGAATTCCATTCCATCCATCCATAACATATTACATACCTTGGTTTATTTTTATCTTTCTTATGTTTACTTGTCCATGTTTGCTTATTATACATGCTAGCTAGATCTCTTGTATGTCATTATATTTACCATACACACATGAGTGTTCACACCCTTTTCTAAGTTGTGATCATAGATACAGGTCTCCCACATGCAACATGGATGCTCACCTCCTAATACTCCTATAAAAGTCATTGGGGGCATCCACATTCATCTCTTACATGTGATATTGTTCCATTTTGTACTTATCACTTTATATTACTTGCTTATACATGCTTTTGACATATGGGTTATATTTCTAACATGTTAACGAGTACTTCATGTGCAACATTTTTTTATATGATTATTTTCTTCCATGGCTATATGTTGTTTGTAATTTCTTATATTTGATTTCAATTGTATGTGGGACTTGCCCTTTTTCTGGTTTGCACACTTTTTTTTGTATGCCCATTGTAGCCTTGAGTGTCTTGCGACATCGTGAGTGATGTCCCATGTTTGCAACTTGATTTGGTGGTCTATGGTTGTCTTCTTGCGTGTTTTATTAAATTTTAGCCTATACATTGTTTGTGTAGTGTACACTTGTCTTTTACAATAATTTTTTGTTCGTACTAACACTTTTTTCCTATCCATTTGTTTGTGTGTGTCTTGGTTTCTATGAAGTGCATTCCCATCCCCCTATAGGACACACTTTATGTGGTTGTTCCTCTTTTGGGGCCGCACTCTCCTATCAGTTGTTTCGCATGCACCCCCAAAGAGTGGGGGGAATTATTTTGGGTTTTACACATTACACAACACTCTCTAATGGTGAAGTTCAATTAAGTTTTCTATCCTTAACATTGTGGGTTATACAACAAGTGGTTTCAGAATAGTCTACAAACCCCGTATACAGTGAATTTTACAAGACATGGTTGTTCTTTACATTCTGGGGAATAGTTACAGGTTAGAGGATAAAGTGGATTTCCTCTTTACACTACTTTAACTAGTGGTGTTGGATCACCCAAAAAACTAGGTAGTATAAATATCTCTTCACACATCTTCAGGGAAGCAGTTACATGTTGGAGAATAATGTAGCTTTCTCCCTACACTTCTTTAATCAGGGTGGCATGAGATTTCCTAAAAAAATCACATTACAAGATATCCTCTCTACACCCGTTCTCTCATCATGTATCAGGTGCACATGTTCCTTTTACATTTTTCGTTTCCATTATATGTTTTTTTACTATATACATTGCATTACGTTTTTGTCATATATGCATGCGTATTTGACTACTTGATCATCTTCTCCTTGCATGTTCGACTGTATGAGAAGAAAGCATTCAATAAGAACTAAAACAAAGGTGTCAACAAAAACACAAATTTTTTTTGGCAACACACACCTCATACTAACATGTAGGTACATCACACACATTGGCATATACACATGTGTTTCCACCCTAGGTTCACCCTCACCACTTTTTGCACATTTACATATTTAGTCCTCCACACTCCATATTTTTTTGTCACTCCACCCTTTGTTCTAATCCTTCAGTGCATTTCTATAAAAAATCTACATGGATTATTAGGTTACACATATCTATCTACTTTATGTTACCAAGATTTCCACTCACCAACATAAAGTGGGTGAAAAATGTAGTCATAAAAAATCACACACTTTAGACATTATTTAGTCCCAGTCTCATACTACTATTCATATGGTTGTTGATTGAAGAAAGTACTAATTAACCCATGTCCTTTGGCCATTTTTATTTATTTTTTTGTTATCACTACCTACCTCCCCACATCTACTCGCCTAGTCAGTTCTATCATTTGACATCATTTTATCTTTGACTAGGGTGCCCCAGGTGCCCTGAGCCTTTTTACACTTTCTTGCCATTTTTTGGGAACTTTCCATCCATTTGAGATTTTTAATACTTTTGGTGTTCACCTTTTTCATGGTTAATTACAAAATTAGAAAAATATAACCATATAAATTTAAATTTATGAAACCATACTGAGGGACTAAGAACTAAGAACTAATATCATAACCTAAGGTTGCATCTATCAAAGGCTCCATTTGTATCCATCTAGCTCCATCACAAGGTACAAGGCTGGTTCATCTTCATCACACTACATAAGAGGGAATTTTCTTCTATTTCCATCCACCATTTTATTACATTTCTACAAATAGTTATTGCTCAATAATTTCACAAAGTGAGATTGGCAGAATTGCACCTACGGCATGATTTCTCACACATACATAGAAGTACATCGTCTTTGAGATGTAGTGCAATGCTCACTTAGTAAGTCCACCATTGTGGTCCCTGAGGACAGTTAGACCCCTTCATATGTATCTTTTCTTCCTTTTTAGGGGTTTGATGCTTGGCTTTGGGTTTGCAGGTCTTTACTTCATGACTAATTTCCATCGACATAATAAGAATTCGAGTAAAGATAGAGTGATAATAAGTGAATGCATACAATCACTCAGTGGACACCTCAGAGAAACATTGTAGAGATTTTTCATAGACCAAGGTGCATAGTTCCTCAAACTAGGGTGCCCATAGGTGCCCTTATCCCTATCCAGATGCTCTAATATAGCCTATTATTCTAGATATGAGTTTTTTTGGAGCTTCTATGTAGTCATTCTGATATTTTAGTTATCTGATCCTCTCTATGGACACTGTCACAACATATATGTGAATCATCTAAGCTCTTTCTAACTATCCTTACACATTAGGGATTTACATTTCTACATTCTTATTTTTTTGGATCATTTCCTTTATGCATTAATTTTTAATTTATTGTTGTTTCTTAATATTATATTAACCTAGAAATAATCCCACATTCTAGTTAATCAATATAACCCTATGTAGAAATGTGTACAAATGTCCAAAATAAAATGAATCAATACAACCTGTGCCGAACAAAAAGATTAAAGAAGAACATGAACTTAAAAAAAATCAATATAGAATGAATATATGTTTGTAATCCTAGTATTGTTTTTCAATGTGCTCATTGCATAGAACATGTAGAGAAAATATCCAAACAACTATGGAAAAAGGCTCCCCTCATGACCCACTTAATGATTGGAATCTGGTTTACACTGGTATTTGTCACTGTTACAGGGTGAAAAATTTCACCTAAATGGTTTGTATTAGTATTTGGATATGTTACAAGGTGGAAAGGATTGGGTATGTTCATCTTATTGACCCATATTGCACACTGCCAAATACAAATAGAAATAGTGTATGGTTGCATTAAATGTGGTATTGGCATGCAATGTGGATTGGCGATAGAGGTTGGAAATGTAAGCAGGTGATGCAGGAGCATATCATGATTCTTAAATAAACATAAATAAGATATAATAATCCTTCTCAAGGTAGGTAAACTATGTAATTGGAGCTTGAGAACTTTTCCCTCCATAAGTGTTAGTTTGAATATTTAAATATTTGAATGTAACTACTCTTTACTATAATAGTAAAATTAGAAAAGAGTTGTTTCATCCTTAGGCTACGTAGGAAAAGGATTAATTAGGTGTCCTATGATATTGGTAAGATCATGTTTAGTTTTTCATAACCATATTTCAAGTTGTCCTAAACAGACTTATCTATTCTTGTTTTGTAAGTTGAGGAAATATCTCAACAAAGAGATAATTAAAGTGTTTATCTTAGAATAGGTTGAATTTATAATTTGGAGGAGTTATTCGAATGGTATTGTATTGTAATATGATTTCCAATAAGGAATAATGGATGTTTGTGATGTTTGAAGAATAAATTTAGTGTTTTTTGAGCATTTTCATCATGTGTTTTGCAAGTTTGCTAAGGGGTAGATTGTAACAGGACAAGGAGGAAAAATGATAGTACATGTAGGAGGATTTCCCACACAATTTTCTAGTTTAAAAAAAGAGATAGAGGAGGTAAATATAAGATGAACAAAATTTATTTGGAGTCTTGAAAGTCAAAAATTGTAGTTTTTTATGTCCATTTTTTTTGTTCCTCGGGCTCAAACTAGGACATAGGTGTAAAAAAGAGTTCTAACCAACCATATTGGATGAAATTATATATTTTTTCATTTGTTTTTAGTATAGTTTATTTATGCCAAATTTTCATCTCTAGATCATAAGTGGAAGTGTCTCATTCAGCTAGAAAACTTAAAAACATGGTTTAGGAGAGAATTAAACATATCTCATGAATTATGAGGTTCCAACAGCTCAAATTTGGAATTAAGCATATAGGGAGGATCCTTGTTCAGTTATAAAATATTTGGATTAATTTTATAAAGGTGGAAGGAAGTTACACATGACAGTCCACAAGGAGGCAAATATGTACAGTCTAGAGGCCTAAAATGAAAACATGCATGCATAGTTGGGAATGATCCTTAAAGATTTGAGTCATATAAATTGGTAGGATTATATATAATGAAAATGGATATACCAAATTTGTGTTTAGGTATGAAATAAGGTGATTGTATCCCTTTTTATATCCAAATCTCAATTAAAAATCTAATATAGGAAGAAAAAGAGACATAATATGGAGCTTATAGAGGTAAACATTTCAAGTTTTTTCTTAATAATCCCCTATAAGAAGTTACCCTACATCTAAAAAAATCCAAATGAATATCAAAAAAATAATAATATATTTTTTTATATGATGAATATTGATATTTTTAGAGGCAAAATATAGTCATTTCTGATTTAGAGTATAAAAGAAGGCAACACATAGCCATTTCCTGCATAATTTGATATCAAAAAATCTAAAAGTCCACCCAAGATGAGTGTAATTGGGCTATTAAATTCTAAAATAAGTGTGTAGGAGATTGATAATGATCCTCTAAGACTACAAGGGTGGTAAAGTGGAAAAGTTTTCAAAATTACAAATCTTGTCAATGCGACTTAAAAAATAGTCAAATATCATTTTTTTTACAATAGCCTAACATGAACTTGATAAAATGAAAAAAAAGTATGATTTTTATGGTAATGGATTTACATAATGCTATTTGTAAATGTTGCACGTGATTGTGGTGTATCTTATTGATGAAACAGTGCATGATGTTTTGAACTAATGAAGATTATGGGTTACTGAAATACACATTACATGCTAAGATGTGAGTGACTTGAGCTAATATTGGCATCATTTTTAGTATCATAGCATGAAGATACCTCTTTTATTATTAATATTTATTTCTAGTGTTAAAATTATTGATGGGTGATATATCCAGATTGCAGGTGATTGTGAAAAGAAGAGACTACAAATAGTCAATGACTAGAAGAGGCGAAAGGAGGATAGGTGGCAAGAAGAATCCCAAGAGATAGTTGAAGCTCAAGAATAAGAGTCAAAATACCAAGGTGAAATATACTTTGGTGAATATACATAGAGAATAAATCATGGATAAGATGAGAAAGGACATGGCTAGAAAAGTAAGGGGCTTTAGAAGAAGGCAAAATCCACAAGGGAAGGAAGGAGTTAGTCTCTAAATAAGAGGTAAATGAGATAATAAATCATATTGAGGAGTTAGAGTCCATGGTAGAGACCATGATACAAGATAAAATACAAGAATTTGGATGGATGATGAAAAAGAGGGTGAAGTGGTCAGTCAATCTACTAGTGGAGAAGAGAAAAATACAAGAGTTGATTGCCTTGAAAAGAGAGAAAGGTGCTCATAAAAGGATAAAGAGGAATGAGTTACCTTGTGAAGAGAAAAGAGTTCTCATTATAGATAACATGAATAAATAGGTTTTTAAAGAGGCACTTGAGAAGGAAATCATGAAGAAGAAGAGAGTGTCCATGATGGAGGAACTCATGAAGATGATTTTGTATTTTTCTATGATATCTAACATTGTATTTTAGTTTGTATATACATGTGTAAGAGATTGCTTAAAGAATATCAAAGACATGATCTTGAAACTAGCAAAGAATGAGTCAAACAAATTTATTTTGAAGGAAGATGGAGAAATTAGGGAACTTTTTTATAGTTCAAGAAGAAGAAGTGCATTCTAAATCACCTACAATAGAATAAGATTATGATAGGACACAACAACAAACAAGTGAAGACGATGAATCTGATTTCCATTATGCCTCAGAAGAAGATCCATAAGAGGAAAATCAAGTGCATCCAAATGAGATATTTGTGAACAATGAAGACATGAAGAGAAATTTCACCATAGAGTAGCCTATAGATTGAATGCACAATGATTTAGATGTTGATTTTAGTCATGTATGTAAGGAAGAATTTACAAGAAGCCAAGCCATGGAGAACTATACACTAAACTAGTGGGATATCAAGAAAGTAAACTTAGTTTATAAATCTTATTTTTTATCATATTTCTAATACAAATTCAAGTTCACAATATGGTGGAAGGAAGGATAAATTTTATATCTAAAAATTGGCACAAGAACATGGCTACACATTTCCTAAATGGCTCAAGAAATCAGATCCAAAGGTAGGAAATCAAATGTGAGTAGCTAATAAGGTAATAAGTGGTGAAAATGCATCTCAAGAAGATGTAATTGATAATGATGGGCATGAGAAAGTGATGATAGCACCATTAATAATTTAGAAGATAATTTAAGCACATGAAAACAATTATAAGGATGATGGTAAAATGAGAAGCATATAAGAGACATCCAATGAGCACAAGAGGTATACAAGCAAAATGAAAGGTAAAAAATTTAGTCACAAAATAAAGAACTTACTATTACATTTATACCTCCAAGTATATTATTTTATATATGGATCTTGCATGATAAAAGTATTCAATAATGACATATCCCCTAGTCCTGTCGTAAGTTATTCGATCGTTATCATAATTTTTCCGATACAGTCGTCAATTGTCTAAATAGTTTTGGTTGTCTCTCAGGGAGTTTTAGGTGTCATAATTTACTTTATTTTCATCTCCAGTCCTTAACTGGGGTGCCTAGGGTAGTGTTAGGGCACCCATGGGTGCCTCGATCTGTGATTTTAGGTACCCTAGTCCCCGTAACCTTTGGTCTAATGTATCTATTTGAGGTCGGTATTTTTCATTTTCCCATTTGTTACCCTAGGTGTTAATTGACATGTCAGTTCATTAGTGTTGAAATTTTAGCAAGATATCCCTATATAAACATATCATACTCACTAAATTACGTGCAAAAAATCATCTATCAAGGGCTAACTATCTACTTAGGAAAGGGACTACATTTGGGAATCTTATAAATCTACATCACACAAGCATAGGGGGAAAGGATTGTATTTATTCTATTTTGTCCACCATTTGCATATTTACATCTAGTAATTTCCCATTCTACATCATTGCTGCTAGGTCACCCTAGGTATAGAATTACACACACAAGCACACAAAAATACATTGGGTCTGGAATGTAGTGCAACACTTAGTCGTAGGTCCACCATTGTGGCAGCTAAGGTCAATACGACCCCTTCATATGCATCCTTAGTTTTTAGGGAGTTGATGCTTTGTATGGGGTTTTGCAGATAAGTATTCATCACATAACTACACCGACATACGTGAAGGTATTGTGACAACATAGTGACCAAAATGAAGATATTATGAAGACTTTGTGACATTGTTGGATTCAGATCCTGAGCTTTTCTATAGACCACAATGCCTAGAACACAAACCAAGGTACCCATAGGTGCCCCAGGAGCCCCAGTCTAGCCAGATCTCTAGTTACTGCATTTCTTGGGGTATCATTTTCATATTCTGGTACATCCACACATCATTCTATTTGATCCCAAAACACTGCAAGGTAATTTATATTTAGGGCAGTAAGACACTAGAATAATTTCATAATGGCTTATTTGGAGGACATTATTCCGCACGAATAACAGCTACCAAGATCATGCGAGCTGGCTACTATTGGCCGGATTTATTCAAGGATGCCCATCTTTGGGTAAGGAAATGTAAGGAATGTGCCTTTTTCATAGGTAAGCAGAAGCTGGCAGCTCTTCCATTGCATCCAATTCAAGTGGATCAACCCTTTGTTCAATGGGTGTTGGACTTCATCAGAATGATTAATCCTCCATCTAGTGATGGACATAAGTGGGTCCTTACCACAACAGACTATTTTACTCGATGGATAGAGGCAGTAGCATTAAAAGAGAGCAATGAAAAGGCAATTTTAGATTTTTTGGAGGGTATAATGACGAGATTCAGTGTTCCGTTTACAGTCATTTCAGACAATGCGCTGGCTTTTCTTGGTATGAAATTGAGTGAATGGACTGTTAAAAATGGGGTATACCTCAAAACTTCATCCAATTACTATCCTAAAGGAAACGGATTGGCTGAGTCTAGCAACAAAAACCTCATAAGGATTATTAAGTGCACAATGGAGACTAACAAGAGGACTTGGCATACACAGCTTAAGACTGCCTTATGGGCAGATCGGATCACACCTAAAAGGGCCATCGGAAATTCTCCTTTCGTTCTTGTATATGGAAGAGAGGCAAAACTCCCACTCTCATTGGAGTTACCTTCTTTAGAGTTAGCTCATCAACTTGAAGTTATAGAGAGTGATCCTCTGACAGTAAGGTTTACTGAATTCATGGAGTTAGAGGAAGTACAAGACAAGGCTATGAAAACTTTGGAGCAGCATCAGGTACAAGTTAAGAAATATTTTGATAAGAAGGCGTCCAACAGGTGTTTTCAAGAGGGAGATTTAGTTCTCAAATGGGATGAAGATAGGGCCAAACTAGGTAGGCATGCCAAGTTTGACGCTCTCTGGAGTCGGCCATACATCATCACAAGTAGCAAAGAGGAAAATTCATTTCGTCTATCTAGGCTCAATGGAGAAGAATTTCCCATTCATGTGAATGGGATACATCTCAAAGCTTGTTTTTGAGAAACGTTCCACCCCTTGTACAGTTAAATTAGGTGTTTTCCTCCAAGTGCTTATGCACATTGTTGTGTGTTGTTGTTTTGCTTTCCTTGTTGTTGTGTTTTGTGTTGTTCTGCACATTGTTTCATCATTGTAAGGTGTCAAGGAGAAGAAGGTTCAAGGTTTCCATAAGAGTTTCGAAATTTACTTCATTCAAAATTTTTTAGTGTTCCATGGATGTCAAGCATTCAATAGATTCAGTATAATTCATGCTTAGCATTCCAAGGAGGTCTAGGATATCGGCAATGCTCAAGGATATTCTGGGATGTGTCAAAGAAAATCATACTACTTTCAGGATTTCAACATAGACTCCATGCCCAATGGATGACTTAAGGCTACTGGAATCATGCTTAGTAGGCAATCATCCCCAAGAGGTTGCCAAAAATGTTATCCAATTTTGCACACATGGCAAGATTGGACAACGGGGTCCTATCACGTTCAAAATGAAATAATAGTCCCAGGAACCCACCTTTTCTTATTAACGAGATGCAATAATTAAAAATAATTCCTAAATTACATATGAAGAGATCACCTAGCATTGAAAGGAACCCATTTGATCTCAACTCAGTGAAGATTTCAAGGTCGAGTTGATAAAGTACCCGGTGTCAAATTGATAATCATCTAAGAAATCATCTCAGTGAAGACTCTCAGTTGTAAGAGCTCGACGAGGTATTGTTAATGAAAAATATAGCTCGTTGAAAATTGACAAATGAAGGGAACTCTATAAGGATCTCGGTAGAGATCGATGCATCTGGAAGTGAAGGCCAAGTCAGGGAGATTCAAAGTTAGAGCTATCAATAAAGTCTCAATGAATTGGAAAGGTTCAAGCCACAGGATGAAGCGAAGGCAGATATAAGGAGTTAGAATCATCTTCGTGACTCGTTCATTTTGGAGATCATGTGGTGAGCTTCTTTTAGGACACATTCTACAGAGCTAGGGTGATTCAAATGCAAGCCAAGGCATCAAGAGTGCCATAAAATGAATGGAGATCGTTGCGTAAATAGAGATACGTGATGGAGCCCTATCAATGGGACTCATCAAGCATGATGGATAATTCAAGGCAACTCGTTTCGTGTGGATGCATTAAAGATGGTTTCTAGGATACAATTATAGGGCTCATTGATTAATGCAAAACTGGGAGGCCTACTCGAAATAATTTTTACAATGGTAAGCTCATAGAGGCAGAAAGAATTCCGGGCCAGGGTATTAGTGAATACAATATATATATTTTTGCTGACATTGTTCAGACCTTCCTCGGCCAAGCATTTGGTGAACAGGAAGTTGACATGTTGCAGTATAGCAGAAGTTATTTTGAGCACTTCCAACAAGCAGGTCGTCCAACGATGTTTTTATCTGTTCAACATCGAATGCATCCTCAAGTTTGGGATTTTCCTTCAAGATATTTTTATGAAAATTGATTAAGTGACAGTAAGAGTGTTACCGGGAGACTTGATGAAATTTATTACAAAGATTCTCTATTGATACCTTACTTGTTTTACGATGTAACTCATGGAAGCGAATCTCATAGAGGTGGAACTGTTTCATATCAGAATATTTATAAGGCACAATTTTATTTGCAATTATATGAGCATCTTCAACGAGTCACTAGGTTGGCAAGCATAAAGGTTTCTATTGAAATTATCACACCTTACAAGCTACAGCTGAAATGTTTGCACTGAGAGTTTAATGTTATCCTCAAATCTGATGAAGGAAAACTCGGCAGGAGAAAAAATTGGGAGCACGATCATGGCAGACCGAGTCGGTAATCCCGCGCATGGGAAATATTTTACTATCTTGCCAAGGTTGCGTTGCGAAGCTGAGGCCGGGGCCCGTGGATTAATTTGGCCGAGCCGTTATGCGGGGATTCAGAGTTGGAATGCCAAGTGGGTTTTCGTGGATGGCAAGCCAAAGAAGAAATTCCACGTGGGGGAGATTCAGGAAAGCACTGCCAAGTGGAAATTTTGGGATGGAAAACCATGATCAGACTTCCGTGAATGGGAGAAATCTGATCAAACTGCCAAGCACAGAAATATTATGATGGCTATCCATCATGAGACTTCCGCACGGGCCATGTAAACAGAATTTCACGCAGCTTGGGGTGGTCCGAGTCTTTGTGCGAGTCACTGGGAGGATTAATAGGACAATTGTGAATTGGAGTGGGTCATGGGTTAAAAAAACACAACGTGATACCAATTTCAGCAGAGGCTACAGACATACCAAACCAAGGCGATGCGTTAATGGCTCAGTCGTGGCTCATATGGGAAGAGTTTGATGGGAAAGCAATGCTAAAAACTCCATGACATTCTCCTCATCCTCTGTACAATTCTGAACTTGATGTGGTCATGAGACAAGCTCCCACGCATAGGTAGCAGGCATGTTGCAGTACAGTAGAAGCCTTTTGAATGCTTCCAGCAAGTAGGTTGTCCAACTGTGGCTTATCCTTATTTTGAACTTAGATCTATGGCAGCTGCAGGAAACAAATATTCACTGCCATGTATGATGGATTGGAGTCACGCTGTTCAAGGCTTCATAAAATTTCCTTGAATCAGGAAATGAAGGTTTATTACGGTGCAGAATGAAACAATTCATATTGCTCAGCATTTTTTCTCCGAGAAATGAATTGAATGTGAAGGTCAACTCTTAAATACCTGGTTGGCCATTTTGTATGCTACATCCTTGTTACTCGTAAATGGTCTCTTTGAGAAACTCTGAGGGCAATAAACAATTTATACCCTTCCATTATGTACGTCCAATCAGACAATAAAAAGTATTCTGTTACCAGGTTCAGAGAAACTTGTCAATGGACGATTATACTGTAGTTAAAGCTAATTTTATATAGCTTTATTTCTATTAGCTTTGATCCACAACTAAGGAAGAATTCATATCGTTGATACCTATACATTTTTCCAAGGTTCTCCTAGTTTCCCAAGTTGTTCAATGTATTTTTTTAAGGATCTTTTTAGTTTCTGGAAAAATGAGTATATTGTGTAGCTCACAGCTACTTATGCCATACTAAGATCCCAATAGTGGCATAATTGTTGATTGGAGCTGAGATTGCCGAGTGCACTACCAAAATACCAAAGGGCTCTTTGACAAAGAATTAGTCTTAAGGGTGTCTATCGACATGTTATGGGCATGAACCTGGGTCATCATCATGGCAGGATAAGGTCTTTATTGGTAATGGCATTTTCTCATCGTTTGGAAGGTACAAATTGTGCTTATTATGGAAAATCCAAAACATTCTTACTAAAAGTGTTATATGATGAGGACGAATCCTAAGCATTGTGGTAAAACCATTCTTTTTAGAAATATTGGGTTAAGCTCGGTATTCAAGTGAGTTTGAGCCCAGGAAAGGTAAGATCATTTGCTGGATGAAGAGCTCGGTGACTTCGCAGGGAGCTTGTGGTGATGTTTCATGAAGTTTGAATGTGGAATGCATAAATGGCCTCGAGTTAACAGAGGAAAATGATAAGAATCGAGTTTGATAGCTCACCATTTGAAGGAATCAATGCAAAAGAGCGTGATTACCAAAGCAAGGAAAGAGTTAGTGTGGGGTTCAAAATTGATTGCAACACCGAGTTAGAGGATTCGAAGCTCATCGAGTTTGGCTATGTGCAGACTCTATCCACATGGACCCCCCTCCTCTTCAAGTCAAACGGGTCAACAGGGGGTCCCAACATTATGTTAATTAAGTTAATATTTTTATTTAAATATTTTAATAATAATATTTATTATTATTATTTAAATATTATTTTAATTAATTGAGAAGACTAGGTCATCAAGCAATTAATGAACCATGATGGAACCTTCTCAGGTGGTTTAACTAACTGCAATAAATACATCATGGGCCTTCATTTTAGGAATGTAATTATGACCATTTCCTCTTCTTTCTCACATATTATTCTATAAATGTAAGTTGGAAGCTCATTTCAAAGGGTTCCAAGAGTTCATACAAGTTGGACAGTTAGATATCTCAGGCGAGTGTATACTTTTCAAGAATCCTCTCTCTTCTGCAAGTTGTTCTTGTGTGTTGAGATAACTTTCAAGCCTCCTCTTCAAGACTGTAATGGCAACTATTGCCTCTTCTAAATGTATGATGCATTGTGCATGTTATTGAAGCAATAAAAGTGTGTGTTTTGTGACTAATCTTGGTCCTTTCATCCTTCTGTGCTTCTTTGTTCCTGTCTCGTACTTACAAGTACACTGTGCAAGTTTAAGTTTTATTGCAGGCTCTTGGAGTTATGTGCTTATCGAGTGGTGAAGTATTGCATGTAGTTGAGTTGTGGTGTCTGTTCACCCTTCTTGAGTTCATCCTTCTTCACTGGGAAACTGGTATATTTCTTGGTCTGATAAATTTTAACAAAGGGAACGCGCGTCTCTTAGTTTGTGGTATCCTGTACCCTCTCTAAGTTACAGTAGGTGAAGTTGACCTATGGTGCACACACCCTCTTCAAATTAACCCTTCTTGAGTCTGAAGAAACCCTTTATTTGGTGCATCACCATCCCTAGTATAGTTTCATTTTTGTAAATCTCTTTCCCTAAAACGTCATGAAAATGTTAGCATAGGACTAGATAATAATTTTTGTTACACTAGGAGTAGTACAACACTTAGTTTAGGAAGAGGAAGCTGGACTTCTCTGGAGGTTCACCTCAAGCCCAAGTCCCATAGCTTGAGAGGTGATCCCATGTGTCCCACTCACACCGAATGTCCTATTCACATCTTGGCCATTCAGAGGGTGCAGTGATTTGGCGACAACAATTTTTGGCACGCCTGGTGGGACCAAGTTGGTACTTCTCTTTTCACTTACACAAGTCAAAGTACCTGGCAACTCTATATCTCTGGATTCCAAATCTCAGTGCAGTAACTTATGTGAAGAATTTAGACAAGATCTTCTTCAAATAAAGGAAAGTATCAGCATATCGAAATTTCCTTGTCTCCTCCAAAGAGAAGCAAAAGAAGCATTTCCACATCCCCAGTTGTAGATTTACCTAGTAGGGGTCATTCAACTCCTCCTTACGGAAGATTTCCTCCACCTAGGAACAATCAAACTTTCATTGCTATGGCGAGGAACCAATTTTTTCCCCCTTTAAATGCAAGCAATCCTCTTATGTTGGCTCAACGTGACCCGATACTTGTTGTGGAACTCAAAAGTTTACCCTTCTACATGGGGGAAACTCACGTTACTCCAGTGGAGCATATCTTTGATGTAGCCAGCATCTATGCAGTACATAATATCACTGAAGACAACGTTGCAGTTAGACTTCTTGCTACCTCTTTCAAGGGAAAAGTGCTTCAATGGTTTCGCGGGTTAGGTGTTGGCACTATAACCACTTGGGACGAGTTGGGAGAAAAGCTATGTAAATAATTTGAAGACAAAAGTGATCACCTATCACTTTTGGAACAACTTACTACCATAAAGAGAGCTTCCGAAGAATACATGAGTGATTTCAACTTCCAATTCCACAAAACTTGGAATAGGATTCCGGCACTCGTAAATCCTTCTACGCATAATGCATTCTTGTACTATTTGTGAGCCTTGAATAGTGATGTAGCAATTATGATCCAGTCCATGGGAGGGACTACACTTCCTGATGCTTACGAAGTTGTAATAAGTGCAGAGAATTCTTTGATTTAGGCTGGAAAGATAGCTCCACGACCACCAATGCCCTTTTCTCCAGATCTTACGAATCATCAGCCTATCATTGCTCCTATTCCAGTAGACTCCAAGCAACCATATCAATCTTCCCCTGCCTCTTCAAATGACCTATTTGAAGTCAAGTCACTACTGTAAAATTTTGGAAATGAGCTTGTTACACTCAAAAGGCAACAATTTCAATACAATCATCTGTATTAGACACAAAATCAGCAATATCAAGCTAACCGTTCTCCTTTTCAAGGGAACAATCAGCCTCGAAATAAAACTACAAGTCAAGTTGCAAATGTTAGGCCCTTGAATTTTCAGAACCCTCTTGCAGTTAGCTCATCTAGAGCTATAGTACCTGTTCAAAATAATCTAGTTCAAGACTACGAATGGTGTTATCCTTGCTCTCAACCTCACAATCAAAATCTTTGTCCCAATGGGGTTCTTAGCAAGGCCATTATGGTTCAAAGTGTATCTACCCCTTCAAAGTTAACAAACAATTCATCTACGCAAGAAGCAGTAGATCAACCACAGGCACCTAAAGAATCCACGTTGCTAAACTGGCAAGCAGAAGATTTTTGTGGGTTGAATATAGATTCTTCATCAGTGCTAGCAAACACTCATTCCAAAAAGAGAGCAATGGAGCCTCAACCTCTCAAAGCTGATCTAGCATCCACTTCTCAACCTGGGTTACAAATGGCAGTTGATAAAAATATGGGAAAGAAATCACCAGAAACACCAGCTAGCCACACCACAGGGAAAGATGGTTCTCCAGGCATCACGGTACCCAAAAAACATTTTCCAAAGGAGGACCCCAATGCCCAAAAAAGTGTCATCAAAGTTGGAGCAATTCCCTTCAGCATAGTAGAACAAATGAAGAAAACCAATCTGAGCGTTACCATGTGGGACGCACTCTCGATCCCTTCCCAAAGAAACATGTTGCGAGAAGCTCTGAATAGTTTTAGTACAACCAGCGGATCACCAAGCCATGGAGTGACAAATGCTACAAGTTTGTGTCAACCGGAAGGGAAAATCATTCCTACGGTAAACAAACCACCGCCATTCTACATTTCCCTGATCATTGGTGACCACTTGGTACATAATTGCATGATCAATTCCGGTGCCAGTAGCTCTGTCATGCCGAAACAAATTATAGATGTACTAGGCATACAATATGCGCCAGTTACAAGAGGGGTTGTTCAGCTAGATGGCATAGCTGTTAATACTGTTGGGGTTATCAAAGGACTTCGACTTACCATTCATGCATGCCCAAGTTTGTCATTCACCCAAGACATATCAGTCATTGATCTCCCTCCTCTCTTTGCCATCTGCCTATCACGGGATTTCACTGCCAAGATGGGCGGTTACCTATCAGCCGATTGGTCACATATGATTCTCAGGACTCAATATGGAACTAAAGTAACTATAAGGGCAAAAAAAATATGCCATAATCATGTAGAACCCTACACTGCTAGTCCCATAAATGGAAATTACACCATCGGTGACCCAGAAGAGGAAGATGCCGATCATGAACCAACCACCCTTGTTGAAGAAGTTCTTGATACTTTGCTGGATGAAGTAAGTAGAGATCATCAATATGATCCCTACGCTGATGTATTGGCAGAAGAAGAAGCTGGTTTGCTGGTCTTGGAAGAAACAGGATTAGGTACTTACTGTATCATTGAAGAAGATACGATCATACCACAACTTGTCAAAACACCAAGTGATTCTAAAGGACTATGGCAATTGTTCTTCGATGGCTCAAGAAGTAAGAATGGATCCGGTGCTGGTGCTATGTTAATTCCTCCAGAGGGAGATAAGTACTTCTCATCTTTCTGGTTGCAGTTCAGTTGCACTAACAATGTTGCTGAATACGAGGATCTTGTGCAAGGAATTCAGGTAGCCCAAAGGAAGGGAATCAAGGCCCTGACTATTTTTGGAGATAGTGAGTTAGTTTTTCATCAAGTTTTAGCATGTAGTGCATCCAAAAATGATCTTTTAAGATCATATAAGAATCGAGTCTGGGACCTGATTGAAGATTTTGAAGCTTTTGGAATCCATGCAATCCCTAGAGATCAAAATCAAGATGCAGATAGGTTTGCTACAATTGGTTCACAATACAACATACTAGTTGATATCATGAAAGAAGGGCAGAAATTTGTTAAAATGTTTGTTCAACCAGAAGTCCCTGATAATGTGAGTAGTTGGAAAGTGTTTGATAGTGACAAACAAATTGTCCTCTTCCTACAAGAAGAGGTGGAGTTTTCTACAAAGAATCAAGATAAGTTGCAGGAGTCATATGGTGAGAAAATTATTCAATTGAAAAGCAACAAGTTACCAAAAGGTTTAGTCACTTTGGAATCCATTTTCAATTTAGATGACCAAGCCACAAGACAAAGCCCTAACATGGTGGTCAGAGAAGAATATATTGAGGAAGTTGAAGTATCAAATGAAAAATTTCTTAAGATCAGAAAAGTGTGTACTTTTAAAGAGAAAGAAGCTTTCATCAAAAATTTTCAAGAGTATCATGACATCTTAGCATGGAGCTATAAAGATCTGTGTGGTTTTGATCCAGGTCTAGCACAACATACCATCAAATTGGAGCCTAATGCTAAGCCAGTTTTTTAGAAATAGAGACGAATTAATCCCAAAATTGAGCCACTAATGAGAAAGGAGCTAACCAAGCTCATCGAGGCCTGTATAATTTTTCCCATCAATCATTCCTCATGGGTAGCCAATTTGGTGCCCGTGAGGAAGAAGAACAGAGAGATCCGGTTATGCACAAATTTTAGGGATTTGAATCGTGCATCATTAAAAGACCATTATCCTCTTCCATCGATGGAGCAGATCCTTCAAACACTGGCAGGAGCTCAAAGATTTTCTTTACTTGATGGATATTCAGGTTACAATAAAATCCTAGTCCAAGAATCTGACCAATTCAAAATAGCTTTCACTACCAAGTGGGGCACGTATGCCTACAATAAAATGCCATTCGGATTGTCCAATGCCGGGGCTACTTTCCAAAGAGCCATGGACATGGCATTTAAGGGACTAATCAATGATATTATTTTATTTTACCTTAATGATATAACTATATACTCTAAGCATGCAGAAGATCACATCACGCATCTGTTGTCCACTCAAAATTTCCCGCTCTGATAAGAGTAAAATTTTCAAAATTTTGAGTTGAAGAGTTCTTCTCTGAAGTGCCTAAGTCGTGAAGTTGAAAAAATCTGTGTTTTGGGTATTTTTGTGTGATTTTCGGGCCTGTCGAAACTTTTTGTCCCATCTGTCCCAAGTACGAAAGTGTCTTCTGTTCTCTGATCGGCCGAAACCCCCGAATTTGTCCCATTTTCGGGCCTGTCGGAAGTTTTTGTCCCAAGTGCCCCAAAGCCAAAAATGTGAACTGTTCCATTTCGGCCGAATCATCCTTCCCGCGTACTTCGCACTTTCTTGTCCCGAATGTCCCAAGTAAAAAGTGCAAGTCGTTCCATTTTCACCCGAACCGACCGAACCGCGTACTCCAGAACTTTTCATCCCGAATGTCTTAAGTTCGAACGGACCTGTTGTTCCATTTTCGGCCGATCCGCCCGATTTTGTCCCAACTATCCCGAGTTCCAAATTGCTCTCTGTTCCATTTTCGGCCGGTTCACCTGGACCGCGTCCTTCGCGCAATTTTGTCCCAACTGACCCATTTGAAAAAGTGTGAGCTTTCCCAACTTCGGCCGAGCCGGTCGAGTCGCGTACTTCAGAACTTTTTGTCCCGAATGTCCCAAGTCCAAACGGACCCGCTGTTCCAATTTCGGCCGAAACACCCGAATCGCGTACTTCGCACATTTTCGTCCCATTTGTCCCAAATACATTTGTGCGTCTTCTCCCTGTTTCACCCGAACCGGCTGAGCCGCGTGTTTCGCGCATTCGCGTCTCACTTGTCCCAAGCGTACCAAGTGTCATTCACACTTAGTTTTTCCCGCTCGACCCAAATATGCTGTTTTTCAAAATATGAATTTAAGTTGCGGCTCTGATGCTATCAATCCGAAGATCAAATTTCAAGGATAGCTGGCAGAAGGACGAAGCTCTCAAGACGCTGGTTGCATCAGTTTTCAAAGACACTCATTGTCATCCTCAAGATGAAACGTCAGTTCCACGTGGTAGAGACAGAGCTGAGATGTTAGAAAGATTCAAGCAGTGGTTTCTGAAGACAGTGGGTCCTTCTCAGAACTGGACACCTGTCTCCTTCTCCTTTCTTTTCTCTTCTTCCCTTTCTTTTCGTATTCTTTGTAATCAGTTAAGGTATTGCGATTAGCATTCCCTAACTATTCTTTAGTTAAAAGAAACGGTTACGAAGAGTAACTGACTTGTAATCTATATAATGGCCTTTCCACACCATTTTACGAGGAGGAAGAACTTGGATATTTACTGAAAGTGTAAATAGATCTTAAAGAAATCAATACAAAAGGGCTTTCCATTCTTTGTCTATCTGATTCTTGTTGTCTCTGTGTTTTCCTTTAATATTGTGAAGATCATTTTGTTCCTAACTCGTTTAGTCTCTTTGATTGCATACTGTCCAGTTTTGTAAGTACAGTGATCTTGTACAACCAAGAAGGAACTTTGTGTCCTTGATTAAAAAATCTGAAGAAGGTTATTTACGAAACTTTGTGTCTTTAAATTTAATCCCATTCAGCTAATGCAAATGATCTTGTCTTAAATCCTTTGAAGCTTCGCATACACGAAGAATTATTCTGCTATCTATAATTCTGAATGTTGCTATTCTGCTCATCTTCTTATTCCCCTTCCTCAGTCCTGGCGTAATTGATGATCCTTGTGGAAAACACTTTCGTAATATCCAAGTTTGACCATAAAATAATGTTCTATGTATTTGTAAATAAGTTCGTTTCAGAATAAGGGAACCTCTCCCATTAAAGAGGAGGGACTTCTTGTCCCCTGACTGTTGCTCTTCTAAAAAGTCCTATTTGAAAACCAACAGTTTTTGGTGACTCCGCTGGGGAGGAAATTTGTATTCCAGCTCCACTGGGGAAAATTGCATTCCAGTACTGCAATTTTTCGATCATCCTTTGATCTGGTGACTCCATGTTTCACTCGAGGGAGAAGGGCCCTTGGTATCGAAGATTCTCAGTTTCAGCTTTTGGAGCAACAGGGTTTTCCTTTCCCTTCCAATAGAAGAACTCGTTCGACGAGCACTCCACCTATCCAAGAAAGAAGTCCTGCGGGTGGTATTCCTTCAGAGCCTGCTAGTCCCAATCTACAAGCTTTGATCCTTGCTGGTGTTACAGTTCCTCTCCGAAGCCGTATTTCCAAGAGGAATGGCACAATTACCATGGGGTCAACGTGTCGGGCCCCTGGCTCTTGCGCAGCCTTTGCATGAGTTACCTAGAGGTAACCGAAAGAACTTCCCCAAGTTTAAAGGAGATGGAAAAATTCACCTTGATGAACATATTGCAGCATTCATAGTTGCATGTGGAGTCTTGGGGGTTGAACATGAAGACATCTCAGTAAGACTGTTCGTTGAGACGTTACAGGATAATGCTGCTGACTGGTTCTATCACCTTCCGGCTGGTGCCATCACTGACTGGAATACAATGAGAACTCAATTTGAAAGCCGTTTCAAGCCGGCAGAAGATGTGCATGCCCTGCTTGCCTAGATTTCTCAAATAAAGAAAGATCCATCAGAACCTATGAGAGAATTTTTGGCTCGGTTCAACAGATTGATCAACAAAATTCCTGTTAATACCCAACCGGTTGATCAAATTCAGAAATGTTTCTTTTTGAATGCCCAAACACCTAAAGTCAGTTATGCTCTAAGAAGGGATAATCTCGGAATGTTAATTCTAGATCAAGAACTGACTGTTAGTGTCGAGGATGACCTGATCATGTCAGGGAAGTTGAGAAGAGATCCTCCTAAATCTAAATCTGCTGCTTCTTCCTCTTCCACCTCTGGACCCAATACTGATCCATTAGTCCAGAAACTTGCAAATGATCTAGTGGCTATAAAGAAACAATTAGCCCAGCATGCACCATATGCAGATGTTCCGAGAAGAAATTTTCAACCCAGAAACCATTTACCAGCTCCCCACACAAGACTGGCACTTGAAGGACCTCCTGTCAAAGTTCCGGTGAATGCAACTTGTGGGGTTGAAGATCCAGAAGATGATAATGAAGCTTGTGAGGAGTTCCTGGAGGAATTCAATGATGAGGCAGAAGAACTCGAAGGATCTCGAGTCAATTTCTTTACCATTGAAGGCATTGATGATGGAGATGACTATGATGAAGTGGTAGCAGACATGAACAGTGAATCATTTGCTGTCATGACTCGAGAACAGACAAGGCAGAAGGAGAAGGTGACACAGCCCCTAAAGAAATCTAAGGAGCAGCCGGCAACTATTCCCATAATTGCCAGAAGAGGATCTCCTATCCCTACCTCATCTGCACCAAAGGTAAGTACTGTTAATCCTACTTCCAAAGTTGCTTCTTCTTCTTCTTTTTCTCCCAGAATTGATAAGCCTAAAATTTCAAATGATGATGGCCCATCCACCTCTGGATCCTTTGATATTGTTGATCATCTTAAAAGGACTAAGGTTCAAATTTCAGAAGCTGAATACTACCAAACCCACCCTAAAGCTTTTGCCAAGATGATCCAATTTGTAAATTCCCATTCCAAGACCACCTCTAAAGGCCTTTTGCCCATGCCTCCTTCTGCACCACAACCTAGTCTGGTAGCTGTTGTCACCTCACCTAGAGACAAAATCAAGCCTTTTTATGTAACACTTCTTATAGCTGGCCATAGGCTCAGTAACTGTGTCATAGATTCTGGAGCCTCTGATAATGTGATGCCTGCTAAGGTAGCTCATGCTTTAGGCTTAACCCTTACTCGCACTTATGGATCTTGCTACTCCATGGAATGTAAGGAAGTACCTTTAGTTGGAAGGATTAAAGATGCACAAGTGGCTTTTGCTGCTTTACCTGAAAAGAAAGTCTTGGCTACCATCCTAGTAGCAAACATTCCTCCTTCCTATGGAATGTTGCTAAGTAGGAACTTCTGTAAAGATGTGGGTGGAGAGATTCAAATGGATTGGTCACACGCACTCATACCTGTCAATGGACAAATGAAGAAGTTACTACCTGAGAAGTAGTCTGAGTATATTGTGCAGAAAACAGATGATCCTAAGGCACAAATACTCTATGAGGACAGGGGCCATGGTAATTACATGATTTTATCCCCTGATGAAATCCAACCCTCCAAAGTATCACCAAAAGATCCCAATGGTGTCTGGATTTTAGAATTTGATGGAAGTTGTTCCTCGACTGGTTCTAGAGCTGGCGTCTTGCTAGTATCACCTGAAGGCTGCATGCACCCTTTTTCATTTAAGTTGTAGTTTGAGAACACCAACAATACAGCAGAGTATGAGGCTCTCCTTCTTGGACTGCAAGTAGCCAAAGAACAAGGTGTAAAAAATCTTCTGGCTCGTGGTGATGCAGAGCTGATTGTGAAACAAGTCAGAAGCCTTTTTCAGGTAAAGAATGGAAGGCTGAAGCATTATCGGAATCAGGTTTGGGATTCAATTGAATTCCTTGATGCTTTCTCTATTGAAGCAATACCTAGAGAAAAGAATAGCAGGGCTGATTCACTGGCTGTCTCGGGGTCACAACTGATTCCCCATCCTGAATTCTCTCAGGATAAGTTCACTATTGAAATGGTCCATCGACCTAGTGTCCCTGACAATACCAATAACTGGTAAGTTTTCAACGATGACCAGCATCTGCTTTCCTTCCTGGAACTCAAAGGTAACTTCAAACAACTGTATTTTGAGGGAAGTGACAACCTGCCTCGTGAGAGTGTGTCTTCTGACCAAGCTGTCACCCAAGGAGAAGAAACTGATCAGGAAGGGTGCATCAAGCTCAAAGGAAACAAGATTCCCAAAGGTTTGGTGAGTTTGGAGGAGTTGTTTGATAAACATGACAGATACGTGAGATCTAAAGCTTCTACCGGACCTCAGCAATCAGCTGAGTATGATAAGATTGATATTGGGAGTTCTGATGACCCGAGGCTGGTAAATATTGGGAAATGTTGCACAACAGAAGAGAGGAGAAGAGCAATTGATCTTCTAAGGAAGTATAAGGATGTTCTTGCATATTCTTATGAAGATCTAAAAGCCTTCAAGCCAAAGGAAATGCAGCACTCTATTCCTCTCAAACCAGGAATCAAGCCTTTCAAGCAGAAGCAAAGGCAGTACAATCCAAAAATAGCTGACACCATCTTTCAGGAGATCCAGAAGTTGTTGAAGGCTAAGATTATTTTTCCCATTCACCATTCAACATGGATTGCAAACATTGTGCCTGTTAGAAAAAGAATGGAGAGATCCGCATCTATGTTGATTTCAGAAACCTGAATCAGGCCTCTCTGAAAGATAACTACCCTCTGCCTATGATGGATCAGATTTTGCAAGCAGTAACAGGATCCGAGATGTTATCTATGCTTGATGGATTCTCGGGATACAATCAGGTAGAGGTTGACACTGCAGATCAACACAAGACAGCCTTCACCACTCCTTGGGGTACCTTTGCCTACAAGAGAATGCCTTTTGGGCTGATTAATGCTGGTGCCACTTTCCAGAGAGCTATGGATTTGGCTTTTGGAAGCTTGAAAGGGAAATGTATAGTCATATACCTTGATGACCTGACAGTGTTTTCAAAGACAAGAGCGGATCACTTCGACCACTTGGAAACAGTTCTGCAAAGATGCCGAGAGCATGGGATTTCCTTGAATCCTAAAAAATCTGTCTTCTGTGTTACAGAAGGAAAGCTATTAGGGCACATTGTCTCAAAGGACGGCATCAAGATTGATCCTGAACGAGTTCAGGCCATCCAGCAAATTCCTCTCCCTACCAGTAAAAAAGGCGTGCATTCCTTCTTCGGTAAGATCAATTTCTTAAGAAGATTTATCCCTGATTTTGCTGAATTAACGTTGAATATTTCTCAGATGATGAAAGGGAAGCAAACATTTGGTTGGTCTTCTGAAGGAAAGGAATCTTTTGAGGGTATCAAGAAAGCCATTGCTAAAACTCCAGTTTTGGCCTGCCCTGACTTCAGCAAAGATTTCATCATCTATTGCTACACTACAGACAATACCCTGGCTGCTGTCTTAACCCAAGAAGATTCTGATGGACATGAGCTACCAATTGCCTTCATGAGCTATATCCTAAAGGATCATGAGCTAAAGTACACCATGATGGAGAAGCATGCTTTTGCAGTAGTCAAGGCTGTTAAGTAGTTTCACTTTTATATCCTCAATTCTCACTCCATGGTGCTGGTTCCAGATATGACTGTTAAGTCAATCCTTACACAACAAGAATTTGGGTCCAAGAGGGGAAACTGGGTGGCTAAGGTCCAGGAGTATGACATTAATATCAAACCGACCAAGCTGGTTCGTGGAAAGGGTCTTTGTGAGCTCATTGCTGAAGGAGCCAAACATGAGTTGCTGGAGGAGAAAGCTGACGTTCCTACTGTTCTATTCCTTAGTTCAGTTGATGAATGGTATGCCGACATCGCCCATTTTCTCACCTATGGGGAATGCCCATCTCATTTAACTGCCAAGGAAAAGAGGACTGTTAAATTGAGATCAGCGCAATATGTACTGTGGGAAAATGCTTTGTTCAAGCGTGGCTTAGATGGGAGATTTCTGAAATGTGTTGATAAGGAACAACAGAGAAAGTTTCTCTCAGCTTTCCATGATCAGGCGTGTGGAGGGCACTATTCGTCAACAGTCACAGCTCACAAGATACTCCGGGGAGGATATTACTGGCCTTCTTTGTTCAGAGATGCATCCAAGTGGGTGGATAAATGCGAGGCCTGTCAGACTTTTGTGGGAAGACCCAAACTGGCCGCTTTGCCTCTCAAGCCAGTTGTGATCGAGGAACCATTCCAACAGTGGGGTCTAGACTTCATTGGTACACTGAATCCTGCTTCTAGTGCTGGCCACACGCATGTGCTAACTGCCACTGACTACTTCACCAAATGGGTGGAAGCTATTCCGGTCAAGAGCACTACTTCTGAAGTTGTATGCAACTTCCTCAAAGAGAACATCTTGGTAAGGTATGGTGTAACTAACAAGATTGTAACAGACAATGCTTCGAACTTCTCCTCAACTGAGATCATGGATTTCTGCTACGGGTATGGCATCTCTCTGGCTCATTCTTCAGATTATTATCCCCAGGGGAATGGACAAGCAGAATCCACCAACAAAAATCTGGTGACTATCATAAGGAAGTTGGTCAATGAGTCTCAGCGAAACTGGCATAAGAAGCTTTATGATGCTCTTTGGGCAGACAGGATCACACCTAAAAGAGCCATTGGAATGTCCCCCTTTCAAGTAGTGTATGGAGTAGAGGCCCAATTGCCAGTGACAGTGGAACTGCCAGCCTTGCACCTGATGAAGGCCATTGAAGACACTAGTTTCAGTGATGCTCTGGACAAAAGAATCATGTACCTGCACAAACTGAACGAGGATAGATTGGAGGTTGCTGACAGAATATCTGCTCACCAGCAGAAGGTGAAGGTTCTGTTTGATAAGAAAGCTAGGTCCAGAGAGTTCCAAGTTGGTGATACCGTGCTGTTATGGGACAAAAGACATGAACCTCGTGGCAGCCATGGAAAATTTGATTCTCTGTGGCTTGGACCTTTCAAGATAAGACACTTTGCTGGTAAGGACTCTTTCTATCTTGATTACATGGATGGTTCTCCCCTCCCACTTCCTTATAGTGGGCAGTATTTGAAGTTGTTCAAGTCCTAGGTGACTAGGGAGTCCCTTTGTATATTATGTACAGTGTTTTTGCTTTTTCTGCTTTTGGTGTGTTTCCCTTCTGTTGTGTGTGTTGCCCTCTGTATTGGTTTGTTTTTGACTCCTTTGCCCAATGGATAAGGCACTGGTCTGCTTCACCGAGTTCTCTAAGTTCTTGCCTTGTCTCATTCTATGAATTTACACCAAGTCATCCCCAGAAGGAGCCAGCTGTTGTCCACTCAAAATTTCCCGCTCTGATAAGAGTAAAATTTCAAAATTTTGAGTCTTAAGTGTTTTTCTCTGAGGTGCCTAAGTCGTGAAGTTGAAAAAATCTGTGTTCTGGGTCGTTTTGTGTGATTTTCGGGCCTGTCGGAACTTTTTGTCCCATCTGTCCCAAGTACGAAAGTGTCTTCTGTTCTCCGATCGGCCGAAACCCCCGAATTTGTCCCATTTTCGGGCCTGTCGGAAGTTTTTGTCCCAAGTGCCCCAAAGCCAAAAATGCGAACTGTTCCATTTCGGCCGAATCATCCTTCCCGCGTACTTCGCACTTTCCTGTCCCGAATGTCCCAAGTAAAAAGTGCGAGTCGTTCCATTTTCGCCCGAACCGGCCGAACCGCGTACTCCGGAACTTTTCGTCCCGAATGTCCCAAGTTCGAACGGACCTGTTGTTCCATTTTCGGCCGATCCGCCCGATTTTGTCCCAACTGTCCCGAGTTCCAAATTTCTCTCTGTTCCATTTTCGACCAGTTCGCCCGGACCGCGTCCTTCGCGCAATTTTGTCCCAACTGCCCCATTTGAAAAAGTGCGAGCTTTCCCTATTTCGGCCGAGCCGGTCGAGTCGCGTACTTCGGAACTTTTTGTCCCGAATGTCCCAAGTCCAAACGGGCCCACTGTTCCAATTTCGGCCGAAACACCCGAATCGCGTACTTCGCACATTTTCGTCCCATTTGTCCCAAATGCATTTGTGCGTCTTCTCCCTGTTTCGCCCGAACCGGCCGAGCCGCGTGTTTCGCGCATTCGCGTCTCACCTGTCCCAAGCGTACCAAGTGTCATTCACACTTAGTTTTTCCCGCTCGACCCGAATATGCTGTTTTTCAAAATATGAATTTAAGTTGCGGCTCTGATGCTATCAATCCGAAGATCAAATTTCAAGGACAGCTGGCAGAAGGACGAAGCTCTCAAGACGCTGGTTGCATCAGTTTTCAAAGACACTCATTGTCATCCTCAAGATGAAACGTCAGTTCCACGTGGTAGAGACAGAGCTGAGACGTTAGAAAGATTCAAGCAGCGGTTTCTGAAGACAGTGGGTCCTTCTCAGAACTGGACACCTGTCTCCTTCTCCTTTCTTTTCTCTTCTTCCCTTTCTTTTCGTATTCTTTGTAATCAGTTAAGGTATTGCGATTAGCATTCCCTAACTATTCTTTAGTTAAAAGAAACGGTTACGAAGAGTAACTGATTTGTAAGCTATATAATGGCCTTTCCACGCCATTTTGACAGAGGAGGAAGAACTTGGATATTTGCTGAAAGTGTAAATAGATCTTAAAGAAATCAATACAAAAGGGCTTTCCGTTCTTTGTCTATCTGATTCTTGTTGTCTCTGTGTTTTCCTTTAATATTGTGAAGATCATTTTGTTCCTAACTCGTTTAGTCTCTCTGATTGCATACTGTTCAGTTTTGCAAGTACAGTGATCTTGTACAACCAAGAAGGAACTTTGTGTCCTTGATTAACAAATCTGAAGAAGGTTATTTACGGAACTTTGTGTCTTTAAATTTAATCCCATTCAGCTAATGCAAATGATCTTGTCTTAAATCCTTTGAAGCTTCGCATACACGAAGAATTATTCTGCTATCTATAATTCTGAATGTTGCTATTCTGCTCATCTTCTTATTCCCCTTCCTCAGTCCTGGCGTAACTGATGATCCTTGTGGAAAACACTTTCGTAATATCCAAGTTTGACCATAAAATAATGTTCTGTGTATTTGTAAATAAGTTCGTTTCAGAATAAGGGAACCTCTCCCATTAAAGAGGAGGGACTTCTTGTCCCCTGACTGTTGCTCTTCTAAAAAGTCCTATTTGAAAACCAACAGCATCTAAGGAAAGTTTTCCAAAGGTGTAGGGAATTTGGGGTATCACTTAACCCCAAGAAATGTATTTTCGCAGTGCACGAGGGAAAATTGTTGGGGCATGTGGTTTTAGCAGAAGGATTATCAATCGATCCAGCCAAGATTCATTCAATTATGTCCCTATCTCTCCCAAGTCACAAGAAGGGCCTCCAGAGTTTTTTGGGAACCATAAATTTCGTGTAGAGATTCATCCCTCAATTCGTGACATTGGCTAAACCACTGACAGCCATGCTAAAGAAAAATATGCCAGTCTCATGGACAAAGGAAGGATGAGAAAGCTTTGAAGCTATCAAAACAGCCATTTCTCAAGCTCCCACGCTTGTGAACCCCAGGTTTGACAAAGATTTTATCCTTTATGCTTTTGCAGGTCAAGAGAGCATTTCAAGGATCCTCACCCAACAAAACAACAACCTGATGGAGCAACCAATCACTTTCTTCAGTCAATCCCTCAAAGACTACGAGTTTAAATACTCATTCATTAAAAATCAATTCTTTGCGGTTATTCGAGCTTTGAATAAATTCAAGCACATGTTGTCCAACAACAAGATTCATCTGATGGTGTCTCATCCAGGTGTCAAGGAGTTTTTCCTAAAACAAAGAAATGAATGAAAAGTGTGCTAGATGGATCATGAAGGTAATGGGGTATGACATGCACATCAAAGTCACTAAACTTGTCAGAGGTAAGGGTTTATGTTAGCAACTTGCAACATACATGGAATCAAAAAGTAATGAGGATGTGACACTCCTAAATACTGATAAAAATGTTGATCAAGTTGACTGGTTATCCAAAATGAAGATTTTCCTCTTCTCGGGAGCATATCTGGTAGAAATGGATAAAAACCAAAGGCAAAATTTCCGTCTTCAATCTATCCCATATGTTTTGGTGGATAGCGTTTTCTTTCGAAAAGATTTGAATGGTGTCCTCCTTCGGTGCATAGGACCAGAACAGGTCAGTAAGATACTAGAAGAATTTCATAATGGCTTATCTGGAGGGACATTATTCCACACGAACAACAGCTACCAAGATCATGTGAGCTAGCTACTATTGGCCGGATTTATTCAAGGATGCCCAGCTTTGGGTAAGGAAATGTAAGGAATGTGCCTTTTTCACAGGTAAGTAGAAGCTGGCAGCTCTTCCATTACATCCAATTCAAGTGGATCAACCCTTTGTTCAATGGGGGTTGGACTTCATTGGAATGATTAAACCTCCATCCAGTGACAGACATAACTGGGTCCTTACCACAACAGACTATTTTACTCAATGGACAGAGGCGGTAGCATTAAAAGAGAGCAATGAAAAGGCAGTTCTAGATTTTTTAGAGGGTATAATGACGAGATTCGGTGTTCCATTTATAGTCATTTCAGACAATGCGCTGGCTTTTCTTGGTATGAAATTGAGTGAATGGACTGTTAAAAATGGGGTATACCTCAAAACTTCATCCAATTACTATCCTCAAGGAAATGGATTGGCGTACTCTAGCAACAAAAACTTCATAAGGATTATTAAGTGCATAATGGAGACTAACAAGAGGACTTGGCATACACATCTTAATACTGCCTTATGGGCAGATTGGATCACACCTAAAAGGGCCATTGGAAATTATCCTTTCGTTCTTGTATATGGAAGAGAGGCAAAAATCCCACTCTCATTAGAGTTACCTTCTTTGGAGTTAGCTCATCAACTTGAAGTTATAGAGAGTGATCCTCTGACAGTAAGGTTTGCTGAAATCATGGAGTTAGAGGAAGTACGAGATAAGGCTATGAAAAATTTGGAGCAGCATTAGGCTCAAGTTAAGAAATATTTTGATAAGAAGGCGTCCAACAGGTGTTTTCAAGAGGGAGATTTAGTTCTCAAATGGGATGAAGACAGGGCCAAACCAGGCAGGCATGCAAAGTTTGACACTCTCTGGAGTGGGCCATACATCATCACAAGTTGCAAAGAGGCAAATTCATTCCATCTATCTAGGCTCAATGGAGAAGAATTTCCCATTCATGTGAATGGGATACATCTCAAAGCTTTTTTTTGAGAAACGTTCCACCCCTTGTATAGTTAAATTAGGTGTTTTTCCTCCAAGTGCTTATGCACATTGTTGTGTGTTGTTGTTTTGCTTTCCTTGTTGTTGTGTTTTGTGTTGTTCTGCACATTGTTTCATCATTGGAAGGTGTCAAGGAGAAGAAGGTTCAAGGTTTCCATAAGAGTTTCGAAATCTGCTTCATTCAAAATTTTGCAGTGTTCCATGGATGTCAAGCATTCAATAGATTTAGTATACTTCATGCTTAGCACTCCAGGGAGGTCTAGGATATCAGCAATGCTTAAGGAGATTATGGGATGTGTCAAAGAAAATCATACTACTTTCAGGATTCCAACATAGACTCCATGCCCAACGGATGACTTAAGGCTACTGGAATCATGCTTAGCAGGAAATCATCCCCAAGAGGTCGCCAAAAATGTTATCCAATTTTGCACACATGGCAAGATTGGAAAACGGGGTCCTATCATGTTCAAAATGAAATAATAGTCCCAGGAACCCACCTTCAGTTATTAACGAGATGCAATAATTAAAAATAATTCCTAAATTACATATGAAGAGATCACCTAGCATCGAAAGGCACTCAGTTGATCTCAACTCAGTGAAGAGTTCAGGGTCGAGTTGATAAAGAACACAGTGTCACATTTATAATCATCTCAGAAAACATCTCAGTGGAGACTCTCAGTTGTAAGAGCTCGACAAGGTCTTGTTAATGCAAAATATAGTTCGTTGAAAATTGACGAATGAAGGGAACTCTATAAGGATCTCGGTAGAGATCGATGCATGCAGAAGTGAAGGCCAAGTCAGGGAGAGTCAAATTTCGAGCTATCAATAAAGTCTCAATGAATTGGAAAGGTTCAAGCCACAGGTAGAAGCGAAGGCAGAGATAAGGAGTTCGACTCATCTTCGTGACTCGTTCATTTTGGAGATCATTTGGTGAGATTCTTTTAGGTCACATTCTATAGAGATAGGGTGATTCAAACGCAAGCCAAGGCATCAAGAGTGCCATAAAATGAATGGAGATCATTGCGTAGATAGAGATATGTGATGGAGCCCTATCAATGGGACTCATCGAGCATGATGGATAATTCAAGGCAACTCGTTTCGTGTGGATGCATTAAAGATGGTTTCTAGGATACAATTCCAGGGCTCATTGATTAATGCAAAACTGGGAGGCCTACTCGAAATAATTTTTACAATGGTAAGCTCACAGAGGCAGCAAGAATGCCAGGCTAGGGTATTAGTGAATACAGTATATATATTTTCACTGACATTGTTCAGACCTTCCTCGGCCGAGCATTTGGTGAACAAGCAGTTGACATGTTGCATTATAACAGAAATTCTTTTGAGCACTTCCAGCAAGCAAGTCATCCAATGATGTTTTTTATCTATTCAGCATCGAATGCATCCTCAAATTTGGGACTTTCCTTCAAGATATTTTTATGAAAATCGATTAAGTGACAGTAAGAGTGTTATCGGGAGACTTGATGAAATTTATTACAAAGATTCTCTATCGAGACCTTACTTGTTTTACGATGCAACTCATGGAAGTGAATCTCATAGAGGTGGAACCGTTTCATATCAGAATATTCATGAGGCACAATTTTCTTTGCAGTTATATGAGAATCTTCAACGATTCACTAGGTTGGCAAGCATAAAGGTTTCTGTTAAAATTATCACACCTTACAAGCTACAGCTGAAATGTTTGCACTGAGAGTTTAATGTTCTCCTCAAATCTGATGAAGGAAAACTCGGCAGGAGAAAAAATCGGGAGCACGATCATGGCAGACCGAGTAGGTAATCCCACGTATGGGAAATATTCTACTATCCTACTAAGGTTGTGTGGCGAAGCTGAGGCTGGGGCCTGTGGATTAATTTGGCCGAGCCGTTATGTGGGGATTCAGAGCTGGAATGCCAAGTGGGTTTTCGTGGATGGCAAGCCAAAGAAGAAATTCCACGTGGGGGAGATTCAGGCAAGCACCGCCAAGTGGAAATTTTGGGATGCAAAACCATGATCAGACTTCCATGAATGGGAGAAATCAGATCAAACTGCCAAGCGCGGAAATATTACAATGGCTTATCCATCATGAGACTTCCACACGGGCCATGTAAATAGAATTTTACGTAGGTTGGGGTGGTCCGAGTCTTTGTGCGAGTCACCGAGAGGATTAATAGGATAGTTGTGAACTGGAGTGGGTCATGGGTTAAAAAAACATGATGTGATACCAATTTCAGCGGAGGCTACAGACATACCCAACAAAGGCTATGCGTTAATGGCTCATTCATGGCTCATATGCGAAGAGTTTGACGGGAAAGAAATGCTGAAAACTCCACGACCTTCTCCTCATCCTCTGTATAATTCTGAAATTGATGTGTTCATGAGACAAGCTCCCATGCACAGGCAGCAGGCATGTTGCAGTACAGTAGAAGCCTTTTGAATGCTTCCAGCAAGTAGGTTTTCCAACTGTGGCTTATCCTTATTCTGAACTCAGATCTATGGCAGCTGCAAGAAACAAATATTCACTGCCGTGTACGATGGATTGGAGTCACGCTATTCAAGGCTTCATAAAATTTCCCTGAATCAGGAGATGAAGGTTTATTACGGTGCAGAATGAAACGATTCATATTGCTCAGCATTTTTTCTCCGAGAAATGAATTGAATGTGAAGGACAACTCTGAAATACCTGGTTGGGCCGTTTTGTATGCTAAATCCTTGTTACTCGTAAATGGTCTCTTTGAGAAACTCTGAGGGTAATAAGCAATTTATACCCTTCCATTATGTACGTCCAATCAGACAATAAAAAGTATTCTGTTACCAGGTTCAGAGAAACTTGTCAATGGACGATTATACTGTAGTTAAAGCTAATTTTATCTAGCTTTATTTCTATTAGCTTTGATCCACGACTAAGGAAGAATTCATATCGTTGATACCTGTACATTTTTCTAAGGTTCTCCTGGTTTCCCGAGCTGTTCAATGTATTTTTTTTTAAGGCTATTTTTAGTTTTTGGAAAAAATGAGTATATTGTGTAGCTCACAACTACATATGCCATACTAAGATCCCAATAGTGGCATAATTGTTGATTGGAGCCGAGATTGCCGAGTGCACTACCAAAATACCAAAGGGCTCTTTGTCCAAGAATTAGTCTTAAGGGTGTCTATCGACATGTTATGGGCATGAACCTGGGTCATCATCATGGCAGCATAAGGTCTTTATTGGTAATGGCATTTTCTCATCATTTGGAAGGTACAAATTGTGCTTATTATGGCAAAGCCAAAACATTCTTACTACAAGTGTTATATGATGAGGAAGAATCCTGAGCATTGTGGTAAAACCATTCTTTGTAGAAATATTGGGTTAAGCTCGGTATTCAAGTGAGTTTGAGCCCAGGAAAGGTAAGATAATTAGCTGGATGAAGAGCTCGGTGACTTCACAGGGAGCTCGTGGTGATGTTTCATGAAGTTTGAATGTGGAATGCATAAATGGCCTCGAGTTAACAGAGGAAAATGATAAGAATCGAGTTTGATAGCTCACCATTTGAAGGACTCAATGCAAAAGATTGTGATTACCAAAGCAAGGAAAGAGTTAGTGTGGGGTTCAAAATCGATTGCAACACCGAGTTAGAGGATTCGAAGCTCATCGAGTTTGGCTATGTGCAGAATCTATTCACATGGACCCCCCCTCCTCTTCAAGTCAAACGGGTCAACAGGGGGGTCCCAACATTATGTTAATTAAGTTAATATTTTTATTTAAATATTTTAATAATAATATTTATTATTATTATTTAAATATTCTTTTAATTAATTGAGAAGACTAGGTCATCAAACAATTAATGACCCATGATGGAACCTTCTCAGGTGGTTCAACTAACTGTAATAAATACATCATGGGCCTTCATTTTAGGAATGTAATTATGACCATTTCCTCTTCTTTCTCACATATTCTTCTATAAATGTAAGTTGGAAGCTCATTTCAAATGGTTCCAACAGTTTAGACAAGTTGGATAGTTAGATATCTCAGGCGAGTGTATACTTTTCAAGAATCCTCTCTCTTCTGCAAGTTGTTCTTGTGTGTTGAGAGAACTTTCAAGCCTCCTCTTCAAGACTGTAATGGCAACTATTGCCTCTTCTGAATGTATGATGCATTGTGCATGTTATTGAAGCAATAAAAGTGTGTGTTTTGTGACTAATCTCAGTCCTCTCATCCTTCTGTTCTTCTTTGTGCCTTTCTCGTACTTGCAAGTACACTGTGCAAGTTTAAGTTTTATTACAGGTTCTTGGAGTTCTGTGCTTATCGATTGGTGAAGTATTGCATGTAGTTGAGTTGTGGTGTCTGTTCACCCTTCTTGAGTTCATCCTTTTTCACTGGGAAACTGGTATATTTCTCGTTCTGATAAAGTTTAACAAAGGGAACGCGTGTCTCTTAGGTTGTGGTATCATGTAGCCTCTCTAAGTTGCAGTAGGTGAAGTTGACCTGTGGTGCACACACCCTCTTCAAATTAACCCTTCCTGAGTCTGAAGACACCCTTTATTTGGTGCATCACCATCCCTAGTATAGTTTCATTTTTATAAATATCTTTCCCTAAAAACCCATGAAAATGTTAGCATAGAACTAGATAATAATTTTTGTTACACTAGGAGTAGTACAACACTTAGTTTCGGAAGAGGAATCTGGCCTTCTCCGGAGGTTCACCTCAAGCCCAAGTCCCATAGCTTGAGAGGTGATCCCATGTGTCCTAATCACACTGAACGTCCTATTCACATCCTATCCATTCATAGGGTGCAGTGATTTGGTGACAACAATTACCATACCTGACCTCAAATCTATATATAGTGTTTCATTGGCTACACCCGATCATATTCAACAACTCCTCGTAGATGGCCAAGAACATGTGCGTACTATTTTTGCAAATTATCCTATAGGAATTAGCATTGTTGAGGATCCTATCAAATTTACTCATTATACACCATGTCATATGGTCACTTGTTATCCTCCTACTATTTCACAAGAAACTTTAGATGATTCCCTTATTGATTTATTATTAGGTATTGACAATCATTCACAAGTACACATTGATTTTTCTATCACTCCAACCACCTATGTAGTTTCTTCCCATGATTCTATGATTTCTTACATTGCTTCCCCTATTACATATCTTTCTAGTTTGTATTCTCCTTCACATTATTATGATGATCCTATTGATAACATCTTTAGCAACATTATCACTTTTGCGACTCTATCTGATACTAGTGAGGAAGATGACAATCATGGTTCTCCTTCTTTCTACACTATTGAATGTGACTCTCTTGATCCATTGTTACCTTATCCTAATATTTCATCTACTATTGTGAATTATTCACTGCCATTTATTGCTTCTTCTTCACCTTTTATTACATCATCTGCAACTCTTAGTCCATCCTCCCCTATAGATGTGTCTCTGTCGGTCACTTTATCTATCAATGTTATTTTTTATGATAGTCACACCATAGCTATAACTACTTCATCTATATCATATCCTATAGCTTCATCTACACTTAATCATAGTGCGCCCTTAGCATTAGAATCTTCCTTATCACCCCCTTAATATTCTTATGATTACCCATAATGGAAAACTACAACTGCTTTATAATTTTTTTTCCATATTCCACAATTCTTGTACATGACATCATCTCTCTCACGCATGCAATATAGAATCTCTAATCTCAAGTGGACTCCATCACTTTATAAAGTAGGGCTTATTACACTTCTATTGACAACAATTCATTACATGGTAATCCGGTCCCTAAGAAGATTCATAACTCGAAATTTCCTCAAGATTTTGTCATGCCTGCTTTCACATGTTTTAATGGTACTAGTGACCCTCATGCTCATCTTCTCCATTACCACTCACGTATGGCATCTTATTCCAATGATAGATTATTACTTAAGGCCTTCCGATATAGTCTTGTTGATGAGGCATTACAATGGTACACTCATCACCCCTTTAGGTCTATTAGTACATTCTATGAGATGGATGACATTTTTCTCTATTGATTTATCATCAATAAAGGCCCTAGATTCACTTATGATCGTATACCTACTTTACAGTAAGGATCCTTTGAAACTATTAATGATTATATCTTTTGATTCAATACTTTTATGCATCAACTAGTATTCCTACCTATTGACCTAGAAAAACAAGTTATTTTATGTCATGGCCTAATTCCTCCACTCAAGAAAATATTTAAATATGATATATTTGATTCATTCATCTTAGTGTGTTATAAATTTATTGACCTAGAAAAATATCTTCTATTATCACACAACATAGAGTATACCCATATTTATCATGTCATTGCTTCATCTAGTATTATGCCAACATCTTTGATTGTGAATCCAAATTTTTTTCCATCTTTTCCTCACATACCAAAAAAACACACTCAATCCACTCCACCACCAAAGAATAATTATTCTCTAGCTCTCCAACTAGCTACTACTTCTACCACTCTGGCTCAGTCGCATGAGCCTCTACATTTCTCTACTCACACTCAACCACATGATGTGTTGTGTGTGTTACTTAATAAGTGATTAATTATCTTAACCTCTAACCAGAATCATCCCCTATTAGGTTGTGGAGATAGATTGCTTCACAATTAGCATGCAATGGAAAGTAACTAAAAATATAGTAACTGGAATCGGTTACAATGGGACCAAATTTTGTCAAGAAAAGGAGGAACTAGCCACGGTTAGGTCTAACTAGCACCGGTTACCTGTGTGAAGCACTTCATTTTTAAGTCACGGGTTTTAATTCTATTTTTGTTTTAAAACAAATCTATGGGATGTAATTTCATGGCTAAGTTGTCCTAAGTTTTTCTAATCTTATATAAGCTAGAAAAATAGGGTTAGAGAGAGTCAGATGAGCTGATGAGAAGAAGAGCATAATCCTTGGTTGAAATGATGAAGAAGAAGAAGAAAAATTAGATTACATGAAGATAAGAGCTTTCATGGAGAGAAGCTAAACAGAAGCAAAGTGTAGGTACACTGTTGGTGAGAAGATGGTATTATCTTCTATTGTATTTCCTTTGTATTGTTTAGTCTCATGTAATGGCTTGCATAGTATGTAAATAACTTAGGGTTTCTTCTTGCTAGATCCACAAGTTATTGTGAGATCTTGTTATTGCTCATTCTTGTAGATCCACAAGTTGTGAGATTTTGTATTGCATATCTATGAGATCATGTTGTATTGTTGATCCATAGGAATCTAGCATGGTAGAGGAAGTTATCTTCATGTTTGCAGTTTGTTGTAATGATGGAGGAGAGACTTACTTCTTGGTGCATGGTTAGGGTTACAAATTGGTAGATCTTTCTAGAGGTATTGTTTGCAGATTCACAATATAGTGAGAGCTTGGCTGCACAGTGGCAGATGCAGGGTAGCTTTAGGTATGTGAGATCTAGTTATGTTTGAGAGGCACAGTTGTAGTGCACTTAGGTAGATCTGGTTAGATATCTGGAGAAGACACAAGTGGTGGTATGAGGCATGGTTTATTTTACTCTGGAAGATTCGATTGGAGATCTAAGAGGGGAAGATACTCTTGTAGAGATACATGTACTCTTGTGTAGAAGAGTTGGTTTGTAATATCTTCTTATATTATATATATATGAGATCTCTATCTTTGGTGGATGTAGCCCACATTGGGTGAACCACGGTACATGCTTGTTATGTCTGTGTACTTTTGTGTGATTTGGATTATTCTATTATATACTTCCACTGCTGTATATTTTTTGGGGAATTTTTTAGATCATGTGTGCATGATTTTGTTTGTTATTAAATCATAGCACTATTCCATAGTCTCAAATTCCCAACATCCCCAACACCGCTTACATTGTCAACATGATCAACCTTATTTTAATTACCATTTCATAAATGGCCATAGGGATAATGATTGTCTTTCCCTTCATGACCGATTACAACAACTAGAGAATACATGTGTTATCTCATTTATCTCTTATGAGTGGTGCATGTTTCCTTTCCCACATCATCAGAGGCATACTCCATTAGGTTCTTAGTTTATAGGCCACTCATCACCATCCCATGCACATTCTCCACCTCATCCACTACCACCACCAGATCACATTCATTACATCCATTACATCTATCGCATTCATGTGATCCACCACTTCAAGATTCTACATCACATGGGCTCCTTCATCCATCTACATATCCCACATCTCCTCCATATGATATCCAGTTTGGTTCATACAATCTTGTTTCATCCATCCCTCATGCTTCCACTGCTTCATGCCACCTTGGTCTTTGGTAGGTGATTGTTATCACCTTACCCCCTAATGAATAAATTGTCTTCTTATATTTCTTACATGAATGTTGAGGGATTTTTTATAAGAACCTCTCATCACATGCTTCATCATTTCATCTAGAATACTCTATCATTTCCTGATGAAGCACTCTTTCTTACTTGGTTCATTCTTGACTGTTGAGGGGTATTAACTCAATGAGCCCATTCATTTACATGTTGGGGGGCATCGTTAGTCTTCCCCCCTCCTACTTTCCTCATACTAACATTTTACAATCACATCATATTATCATTTAAAATAACACATTTCCTTCTTCATTGATTATACATCATCCATTTTTACATCTATTCTATAATAATCATTAAATTAACTATGCGCAACACATTTTATTCAATAAACATTTCATCAATCACATTACATTGGTTATATACATTGTCATCATTCACCATACACATTTTTTCTACCTCTACTAACATCATATTATGAATCTACATTAATCAAACATGAAAAACATATTATATATACTAGGAAAATAACCATAGAATCATACTTCACCAATCATATTATGACATCAAAATAATACAACATAGGTTTATCATATACCAAAAACATGTTTCCATAAATATATGATAAGTACAATCATCATCACAAATCATGTCTCTTCACTGGGGGAAACCCCCTCCACATTATATATGATGTTACAAATCAGACCTCATCATCACTATCACTCTCAGGTACCATTATCCATTTTTTACACCCCTGTAAGATGGAAAACTTAGCAGGTCAAAGTATTAGCGGCTGATGGGGGTAAAGAAAATGTTTCACAATCTTCTGGGTAGCTCATGTTTTAGCTCGGCTGACTTGGTAGTCAGGCTTATTATGGAATCATATCAGTTCAAGGAATTTATATATCCCATGGTTAGATGGCCAGGTTGGACAACCATCCAACTCGAGATGGAGGGGTTGTAGGAATGCAAGGTTGGACGGGTGGCTCATTGGCATAGCTAGTAGGATGAAGCTTAGTCGACAAGGTTAGATGAACATCCAACCCCCCTGGTTGGATGACTGGGTTAGACGGTTGGGTTAGATGGCCCATGGGTTAGATGGCCATCCAACCCCATGTATGGCATGAATTTAGACAACCATCCAACCCCCTAGGTTGGATGGCATATGGAAGTCATAGTTAGATGGTTACCGAGATGGATGGGTGGTAGGTGTACGACATAAGGTTGGATGGGAATCTAACCCCATTAGTTATATGGACAGAGATAGAGGGTCATCTAACCCCCAATTTGGATGGCCTATAGTGTCAAGGTGGCAATAATTAGGTTGGGTAGTCACTATAAGGATGTACGGGTCATAGGCCAAGCGTAGATAGGTGGATGAATGACAACTCAACAACCAGATTTAATGAAGTATGGAACCCATGAATTCCCATGCAAGAAAAGTACCAAATCATATGACTCCACATGCCTCTTTAATGCATCTTTCTGGTTGGTGGCACAAATTTTCTTATATATTTTAAAATCTACCTCATTTTGAGGGGAGACTTTCTGTAATGAAAAGTAACTCTATCAAAATTATTCTAGATATATTGCGAGCCAAAGGCCTCAAATTTTGGCATTTTGTAAATGATTTTTCCTTGTGCCTGTATTGTAATAGATTTTACATGTTTTTAGCATTAAAATTGGTGTTATGTGGATTTTCTTTCCCTAATTTGAATTATATTGCATCTTTTTCCTCCCATTATATTTGTGGGTATATTTTGTATGTTTTATCTCTTTATGGGATCTTTAATTTTTTTTGCTTCATGAATATGGGTAATTAAACACTATTTTAGACTGTGGCACCTCCATCTACCCTTTCCCACTTTGTTTTCTCCTTATTTTTCACTCACTCAGATTGTCTCACCCTTTCTTGGTGCATCACCTTCACTTAGAGTAGATCTTACTTTTTATGCATTCTTTTTATCCATGTATCCTTAGAAAGCACTTAGAATAGGATTGGTTTTGTCTTCCCATTATCTGACACTTAGGATAAGTTTGCACTAGGTTAGGAGGAAGAAGTCTAACTTTCTCTAGAGGATTATCCTACTTGCAAGGTCCCACACTGTAGGATAATACCATGTTATGCAAGTTGTACCAGTTGATCTAGATCACACACAAATTACAAGTCAATCAGGAGTGTTGTAATTTTTTGCACTAACAGGTTTGGCATGCCCGATGGGATAGAAGTAGATATCTTCTAGACTATTTATCAATATTGGGGGTGTGCATCTTGGTATGAATTTCCAACCTTTAGAGGCTTTACAACAGCCCATCTGGTGACTACGTCATAGGGTCATATTTCCAGTGGTTTTCAGCAGTACCCAAGTTTATCAAGTTCATTAGAAGGAGTACAAACCCAGTCTAGAGCAAGAGAAGAAGGTATCTTTGAATATCTTGTAGTTCTCCTCCAAGAAGAGGAAGGAGAGAGAAGAAGAGTAGCAAAGGTCTCCATCTCCACCAAATAGAACATTGTCCACACCTCCACACAGGTATACCATTTCTTCAATCAACTAGGGTTCTCAGGACACATCAAGATGGCTTGTCGACAACCACCAATAGTCAACTGTAAGGGCCTCCAAAACCATATGTCAACTTTCACAAGAAGCAGTAAACTTTCCCTTAATGCACAAAATACTATTCCGGTAATAGAAACATTAAAGAATATTCCCATACTTAACAGTGATAAACATCATACAACTACCATCGATCAAAATTCAAGACATTACTAAATGTTTGTGCCATACATGAGATTATTGAAGATGGATTTTTTTGTCAAGTTGTTGGCTTATTATTTCAAGGGAAAAATCCTTATAATGGTTCAGAGGCTTGAAAGTAGGATCAATTACATAATTAGGATCAATTATGCACAACTCTCTATGCCCAGTTTGGGGAGAGAGGCTAGCAACTATATCCCTTATCGGAATAGATGAACAACAATCAAAAGGACACCAACATGAGAAAATGACAGACTTTCAAATTCCATATTCCAATAGAACATGGGAAAGGATCCCAATTACGGTCATGAGACAATAAATGCTGAAGGTGTGTTTCTCTATTTTGTTGAAAATTCTAAATTTTGATATAGTTATGTTATGATACAATCTATGGGAGGGAATAACCCTACCAAACACATATGCCATCGCTATTAGAGCTTAATAATTGCCTAATTCAATTTAGTAAGACTTGCACCTAGGCCACCTATGCCTCTTTATCTAGATATGGGGAATCCTAATACATAATTAAACACCTACACTTGAACCCCCATCCCAGCTTCCAAGAAATAAAAGTTTAATAGTAAAGCTTCCACTTCTTCTCCTATTCCTTCTTAATGAACTCTGAGGAGATTCATGAAACAATTAAAAAATTAGGTGAATGAGTTAGTAAGTCTATCAAAAGGAAACAAGCTCAAAATTATAGACCTTATCACCCTAGATTCCTAGGACCTAATGAATAGGCCTCCATATAATTCCATAAGAGGCCACCTTGTTCAAGATACTAACCAAAAATCAAGGACAAGGGTAGTCTCAAGTTGTTAAGCCATTCCAAGAATATAATCCATAATGCATTTTCAACATCTAGGGACTTTAGTTCAAACTACAAAACAACATATCACAAGAATATGAATGGTGTTTCCTTGTACATCTAACCTACACAATCAAGCAACATGCTTCAATGATGCTTTAAATCAAGCATTTAATGGTGCAGACTATGATAGGTGTGTCCTCAATAACCAAACTAAGGAAGAAATTTAGCAGCATGTAACTAATCAATGGACAGACACCTCTAAATGAGACAACAAATGATGAATTAGCAAGTTGAGGAATTTATATAGAATAAATCAATCCCCTTCTCAAAGTGTGATAAGCTTCCCATACACGAGGTCAAAGAAAAGGAACATAGAGGAGGGAAAATCCATCGTAGTCCAATTATTTCTTAGCCTAATCTCACTCAGCAAGGAGTTAGCAGGCCAAATCTAGCTCCTAATGCACAAAGCCAGCCCAAGTCAACTACTGTAGTAACCCCCAATCTATAGAATTATCCTAAGGATAAAAATCATGTGATAGCTCATGAACTAACCCAGGTACCAGATAATAGGCCATCCCATTAAAGGGAAAACAAAAGAGAGAACCAAACCCATTTTAATATCATCTGATCCAGATGAAGAAGACCAATGTCATTATTTCCATGTGGGAATCATTATAAATTCCTATGGTAACGAGATTTATTCCGAATGCAGCCATGGAAAATTTATCCACCTTCTAATGAGTTCATTCAAAAATTAGGAGAGGGATCTTACTAAACACCGTGCAATAAGGAATAATTTCATTCAGGTAAAAATGTTGAAGCCTCCACCATTTTATGTCTCATTGATTTTTGGGGATAAATTAATGCATAATTGCATGATTAAATCAAGGAGTGAGAAACTTGGTAATGTCAAAGAAAATTGCTAGATAAATTGGGCTTGAAATATGATTCAGGATCTCCAAAGGGAGTAGTGTAAATTTAGATGGGACAATAGTAAGCTTAGTTGGAGTGATCAAAGACTTGATTATAATCCTTGAGATCCATACTTTCCTGAATGTCACAATTATACAATATGTATCCAGTGATTGATTTGTCCACCGCTATTTTCCTTGTTCCTTGTCAAGGGATTTTACATGGCCAAAGGATTGGGGGGTACCTATGAGTTGATTAGTCCCACATGTTATTCAAAACACTGATATGGAGATAAGGCTATGATCAGGTTAGAAGCCAACTGCCAAATTCTCACATTGAGCTTTGTGTTCCAAGATCAATCAATGCAAATTGTACCATATTCGATCAACATGAATGCTTGGAGGCTCAAGAGGAGGAATACAAAGATTAGGAAGAATTCGTTACCTAGTGACTTGATGATTGGGCTCATAGGGGACACTCCTTTCGATCCATAAAAGGAAATGGAAGAAGATGAGTTGGGAGTTTATTGTTTGCACATAAAGAGAATACACGACCTCCTCACTAGCCTCACCAAACTGAATTGATAAGGGTGAGAATGAAGTATGGACAACTATTCTTTGATGGCTCAAGGAGTAGGAAAGGTACTAGATGATGAGCTAATGATTGTTGTCATCTACAAGGTACAACAGTATTACTTAGCTTTTCATGTTTTCAGTGTCACTTGCTTCAAACAACACAACCGAGTATGAATCCTTGATCCATGGATATTGCATTAGGTAAGGAAAGAGAGGTATTGAAAAACTAATGCAAGTGTTTAGAGATAATGAATTAATCATCAACCAAGTTAGAGGAAAAAATGTTTCTAAGAATGATCTACTCAAATCCTACAAGCATTGGGTATGGGATTAGACTGAGGACCTTGAAGCATTCAATATTCAGGCCATATCGTGGAAGAAAAATGAGGACCGTAAGACAGGCTCACAGTAATTAGGAGCATACTTTTGATGTGGTAGAAAGTATCAAAAGTGAGAAATCAATATCAGCCTTATATCAAAGTGGTTGTAAGATCAGTATGTGCTAGAAAACAACACAAGCTAGCAAGGTTTTTGAGAATGATCAGACAGTTCATCGAGTTTTGTTTAGGAAGAGGAGGATGAGTTCTCACCTAAAAATCAAGAGATAAGTTAGAGCAATAGTACGGGGATCAAATAGTGCAGCTTCATACGAAAATTAAATTTCCAAATGGTTTAGTAACTTCTAGGGTCAATATTTCAACCCAAATGATCAATTTCATGGAATGAGAAGGACAACATTTCAAGTCAAAAGAGGAGGATTCTGGAGCCCATTTCGAGTTGGAGAAGGTAAAGACGCTCCAAATAGGAAAGATGAGCAGTGAACAAGAGAATTACTGACGTTCATGTAACTTTTCCAGGAATTCCCAGATGTATTTCACATAGAGATCTATTAGGAATTGAGGGGATTTAATCCAATTTTTTCACAACACACAATTGAATTGGACTCGGAAGCTAAACCCTCCATGAAGAATAAAAGGCTGGTAAATCCTTATATAGAGCCTCTCATGAATAAGGAGCTAAAAAAACTCATTGAGGTGAGCATCATTTTCCCGATCAAGAACTCAAGTTGGATAGAAAATCTGGTGTCGTTCAAGAAAAGGAAATGGGAAACCAGGTTGTGCATGGATTTTTTAGATTTAAATAGGGCATCTCTCAAAGACTACTATTTACTTCCTTACATGGAGCAAATATTGTAGGTAGTGGTAAATTCATAAATATTCACCCTCTTGGATGGATATTTGGGCTACAATCAGATCATGGTGAAAGTATTATTCGGTTTAAAACTATTCACCCTCTTGGATGGATATTCGGGCTACAATCAGATTATGGTGAAAGAGGAAGATCAATTTAAAATGGCCTTCACCACAAAATGGGGCACTTATGCCTATAAGAAGATGTCATTTGGGTTTTCAAATTTCAGGGCTACATTTTAGAGGGGCTATAGACATGGTGTTCAAGGGGTTGTTGAAAAAAATATTTCTTATGTACTTAGATGACATCATTGTGTTTTATGAAAATATGGAAAGTCACCTCTTTCATCTCAAACAAGTATTCCAAAGGTGTAGGAGATTCAGAGTGTCCTTAAATCCCAAAAATTACATTTTTCTAGCTCATGAAGGAAATATCCTATGCCACATTATGTATAAGGAGGTACTGACAATCGATTCGAAAATATTTGAGGTCATTCATTCTCTCCAAAGATTCTTGGGGAGGATTAAGTTTGTACAAAATTTTGTGCCAAATTTCACCACTCTTGTAAAGTCATTAACAATGATGTTGAAGAATAATTCGAAATTCAAATTGATAGCAGAGGGAAAAGAGAGTTTCAAAGCTATCAAGTGAGCCATATCTCAAGCACCAACTCTCATTAATCCAAACTTCTCCAAAGACTTATTTCTCTATGCCTTTAGTGGTTCAGACACCATCTCTACAATCTTAGTACAACATAATAAAGAATGACTAAAATAACCTATTGCATTCTTCATCCAGGGCCTTAAGGATTATGAGGTAAGATATTCATTCATTCAGAAACATGTACTTGTTTTGATTAGATGTTTGAATAAATTCACAAATTTAGTGTCAAATAATAGGATTCATCTACTAGTCACACATGTTGGTATTATAAGCACAAAACCAGATTATACAATGAATACATAGTTATAAAACTTCAATATATTATTTCACAGAATAATATTCTTTGCTATATTGATGTTCAGATACATGTGGCTATTATATAGCCATATACATAGCCAGAACAACCTCCAACAAAATAGGGAGGTATTATAACAATTAACACTATTTAGTTGTGATTGTTACTCCCGTAACAATACACAACTCAACACCAATAATATATTATTGTTTATATAACAACAATATATTAATAACACATTAAACTATATAATAATAATTACCAGTGTAATTATTATCTTACACAATGTAAATACTAATTCCTAACACTCCTCCCCTTAGTGTTTACATGGTAGAAAAAAATCCACACTCTCAACTGCAGTATGCTCACCCCTGTGGCATGTCCAACTTTGTGACTCATGACCTTCATCCAAAAGAAAGACTCGCTCCTTCAATGGTTTTAAACAGGCTTACCAAAAACCTTGACGTGACAGGAACCTCATCAACTATCCACCTCGTGTGGTTTTCTGGATCCTCCCACAAACCCTTTCAAGATCCATGAACTGACTTACTCTGGTGCTACTATTCACCACTATGCTTATACATCAGGGAATTATGTAGGAAACACAACATGCATATCACAAAACTGCACAATAGAAGATATACTGAAAATATTTCACATTACTTCCTATAATAATCATAATGTTCTTAATCATATTATTTATCATTGATCGCTGCCACTCGATCTCGAACATCATAGAAAACTGCCACTACCACTGGAATCTTTCCTTGACTAAGTCATTTCAGGTATAGAATGGGAATGGAACATTGGTATGTATTCCCCCCCACAATGTGAAATTCCACTCATATAGATACTGAGAAGCAAAATGCATCGAAGAACATACTCCTGAATGGATCTTGCTAGTTAGGTCTTACTACACATGGTCACTAATGCCAGTGAACGTATTCTTCTAGCTGACCATCTTCCAAAGAAGTACGGAAATCAGAAGACCAAGTCAGTCAGAGGATCACTGACAGTCATCTATGCTCCAACACAACTCTCTTTCCAACATCCATCAAATACCACACAAAATAGGAACACTGTAAACTGAAGCACACTGAGAAAATGGAAACCACACTGAAAATTATATACTCACACTATACATATGCCACCATAGCTTCTACACGGCCCCATCATTGGTGACTGACGAGAGGTCGATGTTCTACCTCCTCCCTGCGTTGCCTCCTTCCTCCATCATACGTACCTTTTAGGTAAGAGAAATGTGCTCAGACTTCTTTTCCGAACTTCTCATTTTTTGTAAAAGATGGTCTTTGTATTCTTTAGCTATCAATATTTTTCTTTTTAGAGATCTAGGTGGTTCAAATTCACTGTCACCTTCATATCCTTCTTCTAAATTTAGCATATCTGAATTTTCTTGATCTTGTATATTTTTGATGTCTCTCTCCATGGTAATTAGTTCCATGAGAATACATTTTCTTCTTCTTTTCTTTACCATTGTGAGATAGGTGTCAGATACAACTGAAAATGCACCCTTTTTACAAATAATTAAAATTTTAATATAGTTAAAAGCTATTGATTAAAATTTTGACATATACTATTAAAATAACAAAATGACTCAAATTATGGTTGTCTATATCTATTTCACTTGAGCTGAAGAGTACTTGGAAGCCACTGGTCAAAGAAATTGATTATGCATTCAGGTCTGACTAGCATACATGCACAACTGTCAGAATGAGAGATCCATGTGGATTGCATGCAAGGTGGCATTGAATGTATCATTTAAAGATGGTTTTTTTTGGTATTGTAGAGTTCACAGTCTAGATTTGAAGGGCTCGACCTGGAGACTTAATCTCTCTTGTATTTTCCAAAGAGACAACCGAAAGAAGAAAAAGAGTACACAGACTTGGATGGAAGATCTGCCAAAGCACTTTTGGGATTACAAATTGTTGACAGGAATACGGATCACCACGTTGACAGCATGGGCAGAGCGACTGGTGTGAAATGCAAGGTAGATGGATCGATTGCCAACATTGGAGATGTGGGTCAAATGTGATGTCATCACTTCTTACCACGCTGGATCAACACGCTATGTATATTAATATCTCAAAAAACAATCACAAATATCCAATAAAATACAAGGAATTCAATTTCCAATCATCATTTTAATCTATTTGTAGGCATGCATAAAATAGATCTTGTATACAGAGATAAGGAGAATGAAGTGAGACATGAACAGTTGGCTTCAAACAGTAGTTTCGATGCATGGATGAACTTTTAGAGGACGCAGCATAAAAAAAACTTGAACCCCTGTTGGGTGAAGCTCGTAATTAGGAGAGTGTAGAGAGTATATACTAATGCGTTCTTTACAAACGGAACAATATTTCCATCCTCAGGGCAAAGCTCAATGAATATGCCCTTCACCTCCTCTCACAGAACCATAATCACTCTGATACCAGATGTAAGCACACAACCAGATTATACAATGAATACAAATTTATAAAACTTCAATATATTATTTCACAGAATAATATTCTTCGCTATATTTATGTTCAGATACATGTGGCTATTATATAGCCATATACATAGCTAGACCAACCTCCAAAAAAATAGGGAGGTGTTATAACAATTAACACTATTTATTTTTTATTGTTACTCCCATAACAATACACAACTCAACACCACTAATATATTATTGTTTATATAACAACAATATATTAATAACACATTAAACTATATAATAATAATACCAGCGTAATTATTATCTTACACAATGTAAATACTAATTCCTAACAGGTATAACAGAATTTATTTTGAACACATAGCTCAATGAAAAAAGAGTTGGTTGGGTAACCAAGATCATGAAATATGACATTAATATTAAGGTGACTGAGTTAGTTAGGGGTAAGGGATTATGTGAATAGCTATCTTCTAGACAACATGATGAGTCAATTGGTAGAGAAGATACTATTCTGGTGTCACAAGATGATCAAGAGAAATCAGCCGATACCTCATCCGGTCCTTTTTGGACTAAGGATATAGTTTATTTCCTTCAAATAGTTCAATGTCCTCAAGGGATGAGTAACGCCAAAAGAAGGCATATCAGGTTTCATTATATTTCATTTACATTGGTGGATGGTATCTTGTTCAAGAAATATGTCAATGGTGTCCTCCTAAGGTGCTTCAAGATAGATCATATAGAGAATGTACTACATTAATTTCATGATGGAGAAATAGGCATCCATTTCACCCCAAGGGTAATAGCTCTTAGAATTATGAAGGTATGGTATTTTGGGCCTAACCTCTTTAATAATTTTAATGGATTAGAAAATGTAAGAAGTATGCCTTCTTCACAGGTAAAGAGAGGTTAACATCCCTTCCACTCCACCCCATTTCTGTAAATGAGCCATTCATACAATGGGGGCTGAACTTTATTGGGGTAATTAACCCAAATTATAGATTAGGTCACAAATGGATCCTTATAGCCATTAATTATTTCACCAAGTGGACCGAGGCAAGTAGCACTCAAGGAAGCCAATGATTCTAGTATACTAGACTTCTATGAAGGGATAGTGATAAGATTTAGAGTGTCGACCACCATTATATCAGAAAACGCTTTGGAATTCCTTGGTATCAAGATCACTAAGTGTGTTGTTAGGAATGAAATATACCTCAATACCTCATCAAATTATTATCCCTGGGGTAATGGGAAAGTAGAGTCTACAAATAATATTTTTTTGAGAATCATCAGAAGGAATCTAGATGAAAATCAAAGGACTTGGCATACCAAGTTAAAATCAGCCTTGTGGGCTGATAGGATTACTCCTAAAAGGTCAAAAAGGAACTCTCCTAACAGTTTATTCTATGGGAGGGAGGCAATGTTACCCATATCACATGATTCATTGGCATTAGAGATCATGAAGCAACTAGAGATATTTTATTTGGAGCCCAAGGAGTTGAGGTATTCAGAGCTTATAGAGCTTAAGGAACTCAGAATTCAAGCTATGGAAGCAATGGAGGACTAGGCCCAAATTAAGGTGAAATTTGATAAGAAGGAAAAGGCTAAAAACATCCAAGAGGGAGAATCACTCCTAAAATGGGATTTAGACAGGGAAAATCTAGGGAGACACTCCAAGTTTGATGCAATATGGAGTGAACCTTATATGATTTTAGGATACAAAGGAAACAATGATTTCCAAATATCAAAGTTGGATTGGGAAGAATTTCATATTCCAGTCAATGGAATATATCTCAAACATTGCTACTAAATAAAGTATTTTCCTTGTACATACTAGTTTAGAATTTTTAATTCCTCCAAGTGCTTATAGCACATTACCTTGTTTTAGTTTAGATTTTCTTTGTAATAAGTTCTTGCGCACTCTCTGCATGTTCTAGTTAGGATGTGTATGAATTTTTTGTTTGTATATAGTTATTCCTTTGTTGCCCTTACACTTTCTAGTTTCAGGTAAAGTTTGATGGAGAAACAACCAGTCCCCAACCAGTTTTAGGGAAGTCCCTAGTAGTGTTCCAGGATTTTAAAGGATAAATCCCCAAGTGACAAATTAGCTTCAGTAATCAATATGAATCCATGCCCAATGGATCCTCTAGTGTCACTGGTCTATCAAATCTAGCAGGAATATCATCCCGCAAGTTTCTAATTATTATCCATTTTTTACACCACTACAAAATGGAAAAATTAGAAGGTTGGAGAATTGACAGCTAATAGGAGGAAAGGAAATGCTTCGCAATATTCTGGGTAGCTCATGTTTTGGCTCGATCGAGTGGGTCTTAACTCATGGTGAGCTAGCAAGTTGTCGTGTTGGTGGTCCAGATTATTGTGGAATTAGCCAAGTTTGAGGAAGTTGAATGGACCATGGTTAGAAAATCATCCAACCCCCTAGGTTGGAAGGTCATTCAACCCAGGATGGATGGGTCATATGGACGTAAGGTTGGATGGATGGATCATTGGTGCATCTGATAGGATAGAGGTTTTTCATCAAGGTTAGATGATGATCCAAACCCCTTGGTTGGATGGCTGGATTAGATGGCCTATGGGTTGGATGGTCATCTAACCCTATTTACGACATGAATTTAGATGGTCATCCAACCCCCTAGGTTGGACAGTGTATAGAATCCATGGTTAGAAGACTATCAGGATGGATGGGTAACATGTGTATGGAACAAGGTTAGATGGCCATCTAACCCTATTAGTTATACACACAGAGATAGACGGTCATAAAACCCCAGGTTAGATAGCCTGTGGTGTCAAGATGGTGATCATCATGTTGGGAAGCTTCCATATGGCTATACGGCCTACAAGTTACACGCTCATCCAACCCCCATGGATGGATGGAAATGATATTAGACATCCCATTCATATTTGTATGGATCTTGGTTAAACAGTCGTCTAACCCAAATATAAAGGATGGGTCACGGGCTAGGCGAAGGTAGGTGGGTAAATGACAACTCAAAAACTAGATTTAATGAAGTATGGCACCCATGAATTCCCATGTAAGAAAATTACCATTTCATATGGTTCCACATGCATCTTTAATACATCCTGCCAGTTGGTGGCACAAATTTTCCTATATATTTTAAAATCCACCTCGTTTTGAGGGGAAACTTTCTGTAATGCAAAGGAACTCTGTCAAAATTGTTTTAGAGCTATTGGGAGATAAAGGCCTCAAATTTTTGCATTTTACAAATTATTTTCCCTTGTAACTATATTTTAATGGATTGTGCATGTTTTTAATAATAAAATTGGTGTTTTGTGGCTTTTCTAGCTCTAATTCGAGTTATATTTCATCTTTTTCCTCTCATTATATTTGTGGGTAAATTTTGTATGTTTTATCTCTTTAGAGAAGAAGTTGTCTTTCTCCAGAGGATTATCCTAATTGTAAGGTCCCACACTACAATATAATCCCATGTTATACAGGTTACACTGATTGCCTCAGATACAAATCAAAAGCAATCAGGGGTGTTGTAATTTTGTGATAACAGGTATTATGAGATCCTTAGAACTAGATGCCTCTCTACCTATATGATGTTGTTGTTCACGGCCTCGATATCACTCAAACTACCTCCATAGCAAGGTAATATTTATAGACGGATTAGAAAAATGGTGCTATAAATCTACATATCGTGTAAACATTTCCTAGGATAAGGGACAATTTCCTACTTCCTCCCTTGTTTTTCGAGTCTCCTCGTGTGCTTCATCCCTCTCACCTAACAACATTTTACATGTCACAGATGTTATGGCTAGTAGTTCAAATAGATGGGCATGCTCACCCACAATATCATCCATGCGCTCAAGTATAACTCCACCAAGCACATCAGTTGGTACATTCCGCATCAATGTGTAGATGGATGTGTCCATGATCAATCTCCAATATGCATCACCTTTAAGTAAAAAATTACCAAGTATTAGACAACCATAAAAAACCATATAAGCAACTCATGAAATACACAACGCGTATACACCAATACTTACACTTAGCTAGGGTCATTGCTATGGGATTGGGGGCATGTCCTACCCCCTCTCCTCCTCCTCCATGTTTTAACTCCATCAAATCTACTAACAATGGGTACAACAATACCCATCAATGAGTTGCTTACAAGGCGTGGTACTCTTTGGCGCAACCCGCATCATCTTCATCTACAACTTCTATTGTTGGACCTACCTCATTCAGCCCCAGTGGTGCTAACTACTATGTTGTGGGCCCATGCCTAGCTTTGGCCCTCCTCGGTGATCTAATATCTTACAACCATATATATGGATCTGGGGGCACATCCTGAACCGTTTTAAACTGATGTGATACTCTCTCTACATGAAATATCTCCACCACACCTGGAAATTGGTCCTCTAACTAGATAGTCCTGGGAATACATCACAAATCTATAACATCCTCGGGTCATACCCCATAGTCATGGTATGGCCTCCATATAATTTCCTTGGACTCCATTCTATCTATAAGTTCCTTATACGTATCAGTATCCATCTTCCTACCATGAACGCCAACCCACCATCACACGTATATCTCTGGCTGAGCCTGCTCTCCTCATGGACCTAAACTAGTCTCCATATGGCTATGTGTTTGTATGCCCATACATGTAAAATTGTGGTAGCTCCTATCCCTCCACCATGCTCCTTGTTCATAAATCAGTATAGATATCTATATAGGTGGGCTAATACACATCGCACCCACACATAGCTAGTACCCTCCTCATTTATCCATTGACGTATGTCATGAATCTTATATAAGATTCCTATAACTCCTCACTCCACAGTTATACATGATGCAATCACAACCACTATGAACTTCTGCAAGTGCAATGTCAGACCACAAAATAAAATTTAAACTAATATGGGCCACGGTAGGCACTCGAGTCCCCAAAAAATATCTTCTTGTGGCTCGCATCTATCACTCCATATCCTCCACTAGCATAACCGACATTCTCTCCCTTACAATCAGTAATCACAGTATGTGATATACATCCTCTAGTGTAATAGTCATCTCCCCCATAGGAAACCAAAATGTGCATGTATCTACACACATCCTCTCGCACAGTGTAGTCAACATGGGCATATTATGGGGCAAATCCCCCATCCATACTATGTGTTGCAAGTTAGCACGGTCCATCACATCCTGATCATCATCTATAAAAACCAAATCCAAGAAACGTACTCATATTCCACCCACCACATAACTCCCTCGAGTGGATATCCCTCTGCACACCCTAAAACAATAATGAACGCAACACTAGAACACATTACATAACCAAATACACTCATTTATCATACTAAGAAATTTTTTGTCACTATTACCCACCCAATGCACACATTCTAGACTAGGATGCCCAGATGCAAGACTTGGGTGCTTAGGAGAAGGAAACTAGCACCTAGTTCTGGGTGCTCCTATTCCAAGGGTCACTAGCGCCCTCACCGCTCTTGTCTAGGTCTCAAACGATGAGAAAATAAAAAAATATATTTTTTTTAAAAATTCAATAAAAATGACTACTACACTATACATTTTATGAAAATCGAGGCACTTACCAATTTTATAGTTGTATGCAATGTTACGGTGGTCGCCACCCTCTCAAACCTACTAGGATTCACTTCTCTCACTTCTGGTATTTTCACTAAACTTTTTCACACTCTCACAATCACATACAATAACAAATGAAGTACCTAAAAACCTTTTCACTTTACTATTTATAGTTACTTTTCATCACCTACTTTACTATAGTGGTTATTTCACGCTTATTACCAACAAAAATACACAATACACTTTTTTTAATCATATCTTAAGCATTTATACTCTAATTCACACCTTGTTTGCAACACTCTTTTTATAATTCCACCCACCACTATAATGAATGTATTCCATGTGCATTATCCCTATTCAAATTTGGATTTCATTCCATTTATACACATTTTGGTGATATTTACCACTTTCGATCTATCCCGTGCTTACTTTCGGCTTAGCATTCATTCTTTTCATCACTTACCATTTCATCGAAGGGGGGGGGCATATCATTGGGGTCATCCCATAATTACCCTTATATTACTCACGATTAATCAACATTACTAATTCACCATTTTATAAACATTTACTAATTCACTACGCGATAATTCACCATCAATTCCCCCTAACGACCTAATCTGGGGGCAACAAGCATGCAATGTTTTTATGAGACACTTCATCACTTCCCCCTAATGATTTAAGTTGGGGAAAAAAAGTGATTAAAAATATTTGCATGTGATTATTCACCAATTCCTATCATTTTTTCCCTAATGACCTAACTAGGGGGAAACTTGTGTAAAATCTCTCCATAAGTAGCTAATCAAACAATCGACCAATCAATCAATTAATTAGCACATTCAAAATTGCTAAAAAAATGAGATTATTCAATAAATACGAGTTCAACACAATTTCCCTCCCTAATGACCTAACTTAGGAATTATGCATGGCTTCCTAGATCGTCTAACTTGGGAGATTCCATTCATCACTTTCCTAGATGACCTAACTTGAGAATTTTTTCTACATTTTGCACTTACTTCTAGATGACCTAACTTGGAATCCCTTTCACATTATTCACTTGCTTCTAGATTACCTAACGTGGAACCCTTCATACATTTTGTGTTTTCTTTTAGATGACCTAATTTGGAAGCCATTATATTACGGTGACACCCATGGAGTGGGGGCAAGAGTGTCTTCCCTATATCACTCCTATATGGGTCAATTGTTTAATCAAAATTATTAAGATTCAAAAACCAAAAAAATCGATATGATTTTGTTTATAGCTTCTAGATCTTGAGGATGTAGTCAAAGATTGGAGAATAACACACTTTTCTCCCTACACTCTTCCTCAAGTGGCAAGAAACCCAAATCCCCTGATTATTCATTCGTATACAAGAATTTGGGTTGGGAACTAATCACTTTCTACCCCATCTCACCATCATCAAAATTCATCCTAATCATCATTTTCACTTAGTGCACCTCATTTCGACATTTACAATTTTTTGCTACATTACATGGATCAACCTGTTGATCCATGGTTTGGCAAACTTGTATGGTTTTATCAACACACTTCTACTACACATCTACGTGTTCTACTACATCATGGGCTTCTCCAAATTTTCTTAGGTAAGATTCTCTATCTACTTTATGTTACCGAGCATTATGCTCACCAACATAAAGTGGGGGAAAATGTAATTATAAAATCATGCACTTACTATTACATTTATACCTCCAAGTATGTTATTTTATATATGGATCTTGCGTGATAAAATTATTCACTAATGACCTATCCCCTATTCCTATCATCAGTTAGTTGATCATTATTTTCATTTTTATGGTATGGTTGTAAGTTTTATATATAGTTTTAGTCATCTCTTAGGGAGTCTTAGGTGTCATAATTTTCTTGTTTGTCATCTTCAGTCCTTGACTAGGGTGCCTACGGTGGTGTTAGGGTGCTCATGGGCTCCCCGGTCCGTGATTTTAGGCACCCTGGTCCCCGTAACTCTTGGGTCTAATTTATCGATTTGAGGTCGGTCTTTGTCATTTTCCCATTTGTTACCCTAGGTGATAGTTAGCATGTTAGGTCATTAGTGTCAAAATTTGAATAATATATCCCTATATAAACATAGCATACTCACTACATTATGTGCAAAAGATCCTCTATCAAGGGCTAGCTATCTACTCATGCAAGGGACTACATTTGGGAATCTTCTACATTTGCATCACACAAGCATAGGGGGAAAGGGTTGTATTCATTTTATTCCATCCACCATTTGAATGTTTACATCTAGTTATTTCCCCCTACTTCTGCATCATTGGTGCTAGGGCACCCTAGGCACATAATTGCACACACAAGCACACAAAACTACATTGGGTCTGTAATGTAGTGCAACTCTTAGTCGTAAGTCCACCATTGTGGCATGTAAGATCAGTTTGACCCCTTCATATGCATTTTTACTTTTTAAGGAGTTGATTCTTTGTATGGGGTTTTGCAGATAAGTCCTCATCACATAACTACAACAACATACAAGAAGGTATTGTGACAACAGATCAACCAAGATGAAGATATTGTTAAGACTTTGTGACATTATTGGATTCAGATCCTGAGCTTTTATTTAGACCACAATGCCTAGAAAATAGACTAGGGCACCCATATGCACCCTAGTACTCCCCTAGACACCCTAGTCCAACTAGATCCCCTGCTATTGCATTTCTCGAGATAACATTTTCATATTTTTTCTCATTCACACATCAGTCTATTCGAGCCCAAAACACTATGAGGTCAGTTATATTCAAGTTAGTATCCCATCCCTTCCCATTTCCATTATTTAATTTCATTTAAAATACCAAATAAACTTATTTATCATGTACATTACATTTATATCAGTTTTTCCATTGTTGTTACTAGTTTAGATTAACAAATGAAATTCACACATCTTTTTTAGTTAATCAAACAAGTTGTATATGATGATTTGAATCATGATATTTATGAGTATAGTTCTGATTTATTGTCTCTAATAAATTTAGAGGAAGATGAAATATGGAATGAGATACCTATGATGACTAACCTGAAACATATAGAAGGATCAAAATTTTCTTGTAAATATCAATGTCATGATCAAGTGATGGTAAAGCATGTGTTAAGAAAAATTTTACCTTAGGGGTTGGTTCAAAATTACAAGGAGGTAAAAATTGCACAACCTTTGTATGGTGGGGTTTTCAAGATACCTGTGGGATGTGATAGGTGTATGATTGGTTGTGCTCCATGAGAAATGAGCTAGTCTTATTTTTCTTGCAATTAAGCCTACAAATCAAAGACACTTACACAAAATAGAGTTACTAAAATAGGGTGGCCAGGTTTCTTGGAAAATGCTAGTTCCCAAAAGTCAAGGGACTTCCTTACATGGACGTCAACCTAATTTCAAAACACTTAAGGTTTATTGATGAAAAATGGAGTACAACATACGACAGATGAAAAATGTGATTAATTTTTTATCACTTATTTATCTTAATACATTCATCAGTTGATAATAATGAAATGTAACACAACAAGTTAGAACCCAAAGTCACAATCTAAGTCAATGTCTAGGTTCTCTAAAAAGTTTGATCCTATAGAACATACTAATTCTTCGTCTTCGGTGAAGTATGAATCAGGATCTGAGATGTAGTTTTCAACAAAGAATTCAGAGATCTCCTCCTTTATATCGTATAGGCGGGAAAGATCAAACTCAGTTTCTAGAAGGTTGATATCATTGTTAATGCCAGATTTAAATGCATTACAGGTGTTCTCATGGAGATTGAATCCCACTTCATAATTGTACTCGTACCATGCAAGGGTGGCTTATATCCTCTGAACCTCATAGTATGCATCCCAAAATTCTTTGGTGGCCTCCTGAATTCTTTGGGTAGATGTGAAAATGGATTCCAACTTGTCAAGAGGTCTTGTGTGGATGCCAAACATCTCTAAATTATGCAATAGGTCATACTACTCCCAGTGTAAGGGGTGTTGGACAATTGAAAGTGAGTTGATATTGGTAATGGGATGACTAGTACTTGATATAGCCATCTACAAGATCCATACCTGACACACATAATAATAACACAAAAGTGTACAATAATTAATAACAATTCCTAATGAAATCTGATTATTAAGAAAATAGTAAGAACATGAATCACATGCAACTAGGATAATCATAGGTGATTTTGTGATATAATAAAAAAAAACTGATATAATAAATAATTTGAACGTTAAAAATGAAGCTATGATCTATGAAACCTAACAGAGTAGTATATGATAATCTTACAAGTCCAATTTGAAATAAAAACATAATGGAAAATAAAGGAGATGAACCTTTTGATGATAATGGAATAAAAACATAATGGAAAATAATCTTACAATTCAAATTTGATGTGCCTGGATGGTGAAGGAGCCCTCTAATAGCTTAAAATTTTCTTAAAAGGATGTGTGAGATGTCGAATTGTGTTGATGAAATCCTGGTAACATTTCTTGAACGCCTTAAAAAAAGTTGATAGTGCTCTGGTTCATCAATAAGGTCATGAATTTTCCCAAGAAGAGGATGAGGAATTGGTATTTTTAGATTGTCTGTGCTTGAAGGAATCACTGACATTTTCGGGCAGTTGGAGTTAGGATGAGATATGATGTGATAAACCTTCCATTTCTAACTCAGATGTTGGGAATTTATGGGAATCATAACTAGTTAACTTGGAGAGGTTGAGTGTGAGGCTTAGAGGTGGATGGGAGTGGTTAGGATAGTGTTTCACCTTTTTCTTAGATTGTTTCTTTGAATTGTTGACGAAATAGATAGGGTAACGGGCATAGGAGGAATACCTATTCAAATGTTGGTTGATGGGTTATTGCGTGTGTATGACTTCTAGATCCACAGATGACTGTGAGAGCTTCCTTTTGGCTATGATGAACTACTTGTAATGAAAGAAAGACCACTAAAAAGAATTAAAAAATATGGGCAGTGAACTGCTTAGTGTGAGCTAGATCCAGGAAGCTTGATACTTCTTAGATGGATGTCAGTCCACTATTTTAAAAAAATTAATGCGGTAAACAAAGTAAATCCTATTGTTATTTTAAAATGATTTAGGTATCTCACTTAAAAACTCAATAAGAAAATAGATCTAATCTAACATGCTAAGCTAGAATAGAATCCATATGTCAAATGATTGGTTCCGGGTTCTGCAGGTCTTATAAAGGTCTTGGGTATGTCACAGGTAATTGAGGGTGAGGTAAAATTAGGTGGGTAGGTCTCTGTTTAAGGCTGTGTAGGAAAACACAGAGACCGGTGTTGGTCAGGGATGACCGAAAACGGTTAGGTATAACTGGCACCAGTTACTGTGACATCTAAAAATGTCACAGAACAGGGTTTTGGTCTCCTTTGTGACTACACAATGGATCTTGGTTGGTCAGGATGAGGTATCGGGGTGATTGGAATAGGTTTTTATGAGATTTTGATGGGTCTATGGAGATGCAAAATGTTGGATATGATCAATAGGGAGCAAGATAAAAAATGGGTGATAAAATGATGATGAAGTGAAATAAACCAAAGAAGTATGACATTATACTTACTTGGATTTCATTCCTAAAGGTATGTGTGTGAAGGATGGAGGTGTTGATGATGGGTTTGAAGGCTATAAGTGATCACCAACTGAAGGAAAAGCTTCTACATGGGATGCATGCATGCTCCTCTTTGCTTAGATAGATCAGAATGTGGCTGGGATGGCTGTGCAGGAGAAGATCCTCAATCTCCTTCCTTGGATGTCAGTTCTTGTTGGAATTGGCTCTCTGAAGATGTGTCATCTCTCTGAGATTTCATTCTTGCTTGTCAACCTTTTTGCTTCCAACTTCCCAGTTCCAAGTTCCAACCTTGAGAATAAAGGTTGTTTTGGGTTAAAAGGGGCAACCGATGGCGGTCTAGCTTAACTGGTGACGGTTAGGGGTAACCGACATCGGTCAAGGTGAGATTTCCTAGGTTTACCAAACTTAGGGAGATCCTCTTATTTCCTCAGATCTTGTGTCATTATCCTGCGGATTAGACTAGGAGCTTCTTATGAGCATGCGAGCATGTGGTTAGAGAGAGTGTAGGCATTGATTTTTAGGGTTTGGGTAAGTCTTAGTTAAGTTATGATAACTTGCTAAGAATAGGTATTAGGGTGAGTTGGCTTGATGAGGTATCCAGGTGAGGTGCATGTGTGGATATTATCCAAATTAAGATATTTAAATAATAAATATGGTGGGGGTAATGAATTAATTTAATTAGATTAATTGAATTAATATTAGTGATGTGAAGGGGGTCATGGCTAGGTTAATGTGATGGAGGGTGTTTATATGTTGAGGGACAAAAGGGGAGTGTGACTTAATTTTAGTGTCTACATTTTTCCCTTTTTTGTTGCGTAGCTTGTATTTGTAAGCGATGCCAACAAAAATAAGATGTGGTTGCCCCATGTGTGGGTGAAGGTGATACCCCTCAAACTAGGAACTGACGAGGCTGCAGGTTGAAGCGGTGAGTGGTTTGAAAAAAGGTAAATGCGAGGAAAAGTTAAGTGGGTGTAGGGGAAAGAGGGTAAAAGGGTCTACTCGGGTGATCTAGGTAATGGGTTAGGGTCAAAGGTAGTAATAGTCAAACGTATGCACACGTATAAATTGTATCACGCTACCCGGGTTGAAGAGCAGGAAAACTCTACATCATCTAAGGTTGATAGGTTTATCCAAACAAGGGTGAAGTGAATCCGGTATCCAAGGTATAGGATAAGGTCAGGAAACACAACGTAGGTTAGGTGTAGGAATGTTTTTGTATGTTCCAGTTAACCAAAGGTAGAGTCAGGATAAATAGTCACGAAAATGGGCTAGGTAAGGTCATTAGGTCAATCAAAATAGGTAACAGTGCCACAAGGAATAACAAACACATGTAGTCAAAGGTCACTAGCGAGGGTCCAGGTCCAAATATCGAGATCACGACACAAGGCTGAGGTAGGGCTAAAATAATGAGGCCTCAACATCAGATGCGGGGAGGTTGAAGAAGGTGGAGGGCCAAAGGTGAAGGTAAAGTGGTCTAGGTTGGGGTATGGGAGGGCAATGCATACGCAGGGTAACCGAAACCAGTCAGGATGAATCAATGACGGTGTATGGGAGTCAACGATGGTTAGCTAGGACAATAGACCGGCAGTGATCAAGGGTAACCGACGTCAGTTGAGTTAGGTAGTGTATAAAAAGTGGGAAAACCATGGTTTGAAATTAATTTGTGCATAGATTGGTTGGCGAGCCACATAGGCGAGAGTGGTTGAGTGAGTGGTGGGGCTGTGAGATCAGGTGGTATGATTCGTGTGGCTGAGGATTGGTTGTTCAGTTAAGGATGGTAGAGGTAGGAGAGGGGTCAGGTGGTCCACCCGTACAATGGCCAGATATACCGCCATGATGTCGGTAGAGGGATGAGCTAAGCTCCACACCATAGCTTAATGATTTGATTGATTAAGTAGGTGAAAATATAGGTTATAATAAAAACATGGGGGGGGGGGTTTGAATTTTGAATTGGGAGGTAAATTAGATAGAATTGGGTTGGGGGAGGTTGGAATGTAGGTCATTAGGAGTGGGAAGGGAAGGATGGAAGGTTTAAGTAGGTTTGGTTGGCTAGTTAGGTTGATTTGGTCAAAAATTAAAAAAAATTGGTCGGGGGGTTTCGACGTCATTCGACACCACAGTGACTGGCGTTGGTCACTGTCGGCTGATGTCAATCATCTAGAAGTGACATCAGTCATGACATAGGTGACCAATGGCAGTTAAAGGCTACCGATGATGATTATGGGTAACCAGAGTCGGTGTGAAAATAAGCAAATGGGGCTAGAAATAGGAAAAAATGGGTTAGGTATGTGAAATGGATAATCAATGGGTAGGGTAAGATATGTAAAGGTGTGGGTTAAGAGAGAGGGGATGGGTTGTGGGTGGGTTGGGTAAGAATTAGGGTAGAGGGGTTTCAGGAAGAATAGGTGGTTTGGGGGGTGAACACAGGGGTAAGTTGGGAAAGTGTATTAATACATAGTGCTGGTTAGATGCAGGTCAGAGATGAGCTGTAGATGAGGGACTGAGAGCCGCTTGTATTGCTAGAGAAGTATGAGCAGGTGACTTTTGAGGAGTGGAGTCACTTTGATGATGTTATCCTGATTGGGATCCATAATTATGGGTGGGTTGTGAGAGATTAGAGTCTGATGGTTACACTCATCAAGAGATGGGATCCTGTGACCAACACCTTCCACTTTCCGATAGGGGAGATGACCATCACTCTAGAGGATATATATAGGATATTGAGGCTACCGATTAGTGGGACCCATGTTTACTCAATGTCATCATAGGTTGTAGCGAGGTGTATAGATGAGGTGTTTGGAGAGAGAGCATGTGAGTTGTGCTACCCACAGTGCCAGCCTAAGTTACCGAGAGGTTTATGCTTCCCATCCTGAGGAGATGAGGTTGATAGTGTTGATGATGGAGGCGATTGGGTGCTACACATTTCTAGATTCAGAGGGTGGGAGATTCCCACAGTTTTTGATGGGTGTCCTTCGGGACATGATGATTGATCATACCATTTTTTCATGGGCACCATCTTTTTTTGGTGCAGTTATATAGAGATTTGTGGGCCTACGGGTGATTACAGAGATTCAGTTTGTGTTGCATTTTCCTTCTGCACTGTTGGGCCTATGAGGACATTGTGTGTGTGTGACTGAAAGGCCTGCCCTTGGAATATGCATTTGAGTGGGGAGTCATTCGAGTTGGTTATAGGTGATGGGTTCCGGAGGGTGGTATACAGAGAGCTTGAGTGGCATACGACATAGCGTATTATAGATAGAGACTGGAGAGCTTGTCCAGTGTGGATATAGTGTGGAGACCTTATGTGACCTATCCCTCTTAAAAAGGGATGTACGCATAGTTGTGAGGGACTACAGTTATAGATATGGATAGAGGGATGCCATGCCCAGGAGCACGAGATGATACCCATCAATCAGGTGAGGCAACAGTTTGGTTTAGTACATGATGTGCCCCCGCCCTTCCCATAGTAATAGGAGAGAGGAGGTGGAGAGACCTTTATCTCCACCCCATTCGATAGAGTCGACAGGGGAGGAGGAGTAGACTGTAGACCATCGCACAGATGATGCAGGAGTGACAGTGGTATATAGCTAGTGGTGGGCCGCACAGAGGCAGGGTCAGGTAGGGATAGCTAGGAGGTATGGGTCACAGGTACAAGCCTAGAGGCCAAAGCTGAAGATACAGGTAGAGAGGTGAGAGCCTTAGGCACATGTATAGGAGGAGGAGCCCGAACTACAAATATTAGTGGATGGTGTGATGAGACCACCACAAATAGTCTCGAGTGAGTAGACATAGTCTCGCACGTATTATGCTAAGAGAGTAGGTGGTCGGAGATCCCAAAGGAGAGAGAAGAGGATGTTTATTAGTGCATGGGGGTCAACATCAGATGCTAGGCCATCTAGTGGTAGATCAAGAGTAGCAAGCCGCCACTCTAGGTTAGAGGGGACTGTTGATACTACAGATGAGGCAAATATGTTATAGCAAATGTGAGACAGTATATCACTTATTTTTGTATTTTTGGATTTTGGCTGTATACCATCCTGCGAGCCAATGATGATTATTTTGGAGATACACATTTACGTGATATGGGTGTACATTGTATTGATACACACATGTATATATGAGGAGATAGATGATATTCAGGTGATGATATTGTGATGTGTATGAGTTTTACTTTGTGATGATATGGATGGAAAATAGATGAGCTAGGCATGATAGAGTCAGGTCATATGCATGGATTGAGTTAGGTGATAGGCATGGATCGAGTCAGGTGATAGGCATGGAGCGAGTTAGGTCATTTTAGGCATGGATTGAGTCAGGTTAGTTTAGGAATGGATTGAGTCAGGTGATAGGCATGGATTGAGTCAGGTCGGTTTAGGCATGGATGAGTTAGGTTGGTTATTTTGGTAACAAATGGTAATATAAATGTATGAGATGGTGTAAAATGTGGAAAATGTTGGTTATGTTTGAAAATGTGAAATACTATAAGTGGTAAAATTCATGTGGTATATGGTATAGATGTCGAGGTTTTTGATATGAACAGGAAATTAAGTAAAAAAAGGGGGGGAAATGGGTAGGGTAAAGAATGGCCGAGCTAACCTTCCAGGGCCCCATGTCCTGGAAGTGCTACCTACATAGTCCCATTAAAAAGGGACCTCAGACCGATGTATTTCTCCCATAAGATAGGGAAGAAGATGAAAATGAGTTGGTAGTTTTTTGGTCATGTTCTGGGTTTGGGTTTAATAGGTGGGGGTAGATGATAGTAAAAATATTACAGGTGAGGGTGATTATGGCGAAAGGAGAGGATAACCCCAAAAGGTAAGCGTTGAGGACCAAGTCCTATATAAGAAGATAAAAAGGTAATGAAGAAAATAAAAGATAAGAGTGGGCAAGAAAGCTACTCGATTGGCAAGGATCAAGACGTATGAAACACATCTACAGATAGGCTAGTGAACGTAAGACCCCAAAGACATTACATGATTGATAATTATATGGGTGACAAAAGTCACATGATCACCAAATGTCATAGGTGTACCAGGTCCCTTGAGGTATGACGTGAAAAGACAATGGGTAAGGAGGTGTAGGTAATTGGGTCATAAAATGGGAAATAGAATGCCTTGGGTAATATAGCCAAGATCACAATAGGCAATTCCATGATGAAAAATATTTTTTTTTCTTTTCTTTTTGACTTTATAGATAGACTGATTGATGCAGGAAGTCTATACAGGAGGAATATATGTCTCCTTGAGGTCTTCGCGAAGATGATCGATGCGGGAAGCTTCTGAATTTTTATTTTTGAGAAAAATAGTCATCTTTTTGGAAAGACTATGTAGGGAGTTGTGAGCTTTTTATAGGTGTCCTTCGAGGGAGCAGTCTACTCATAGTGAAAATTTAAAGGAAGAAGATGTACTTTTGAGGGATTCATCTTTTATATTGGAAGTTTGACTCAAGGAGTTGCTCCCTTATTTTAGAAGATGTCCTTCTAAGGGATTCATCCTTTTTTTTTCTTTTTTTGGCTTTTAAGTCATGGACGAGACTATAACGAAGCATTTGGTTCTTGTTGAGAAGGAAAGGGTGAATGACCATGGGATCTCATCTAAAAGAAAATGAAAATTATCCATGAGAATCATGTCATGTGCAGAGCCATGGTGCACATATTTAAGATAAGGCAAAAGGGTGACGGGTAATCACATGATTTTTGTTTAATCATTAAGGAGATGGATAAAGTGGACAGCGCCCAAGGGATGAGCTTGTAAAGAGACATAGGGTGAGGTATGAAAACAAGTCAATAATAGAATGGTCATAGATGTAATGCGTTAAGGGGCTCAGGTTCACATTTACCCTAAAGCGAGGACAAACTATAGTCCCCCGATCCATAGGTATGAGTTACAATGTATAGTCCAAGCCAATTAGGAGTGAATTTACCCTGTTTACTTTTTTCTACTTTGGTTACATGTTGATTTTATTTCAAAACAAGGTCACCAACTTGGAAGGTTTTTTCATGAAAATGTTTGTCATAAGCACGTTTGATACATTGTTGATAAACTTATCCAGAGCCTCAAGACGACATTTGTCTAATAACTCTAGTTATGCTAAGTGGTCCTAAGGAAAGTCATCATTAGTAAGCATGTCATGGAGATAAATGCAAAGTGAGGGGATCTAGACTTCGAGAGGTAGAACAGCCTCGGTACTGTAGACCAGTGAAAAGGGTGTAGCTAAAGTGGAAGTGCGGATACTAGTGCGGTATGCCCATAGAGAAAAAGGAATGTGCGTATGCCAATCCTTCCCAGTTTCATCAACCACTTTCATGAGAATTTTGTTGAGGGTTTTGTTAGTGGATTTGGCTTGGCCATTGGTTTGTGGGTAATAAGGTGAGGAGAAACTAAGCTAAATGCTGAAGGCATCACAAATTTTTTGTAGTGTTTTATTTTTGAATTGTTTTCCATTGTCAGTGATGAGGTGATGAGGAACACCAAAGCGACAAATGGTGTGATGGTTAATGAACTCACATATTTTTCTCGGCTTTCATGGAGATGAGTGGTATGGCCTCCACCCATTTTGTGTAGTATTCATTAGTAGTTATGATCCATTGATGGCATTAGGAAGAATGAGGATTGATTTCTTCGGCAAGATCCAAACCCCATTGAGAGATGGGCCAAAGGTCACGAGTGACCTGTAAGACAAAACTGGGTGTATGATGTAGGTTGGAATGTTGTTGACATTTCACGCAACATTTGACATAGTCGTAACAATCATGGTTAAGGGTTGGCCAATAATAGCCTAGGAGAAGAATACACTTAGCAACAACAAAGCCACTAAAGTGACCTCCACATATGCCATCATGAACCTCCTTGATGGTATAATAAATTTTAGAACTCTTGAGTCATCGTAAGAGAATACCATCAAATCCATGTGTTTCGCACAGAATGTTTCCGTTCTTAGAATAGAGGTGCTTCTATCCTTTCATTCTCTTGAGAAATAGATAAGGGTTAGGGCTAGGAGGAATACCTGTTGAATGTTGGGAGGGTGCACGCATACCGTAGAGAGAGATCAAATCGATTGTGAAGAACTCCTTTTTATCTAGGAAGGACTACCTGCAAGTAAGAATACAAGACCACTAGATTTTAGTTAGACAATAAATGAGGGAACTACGTTAGGCCCAGGAAATATTAGACTTCCTTTTGAATGTGGTCAGTTCCCCTTTTAATACAAATTAACACAAATAATATCAAAGATGCTATTTCAAAATTACACTTTAATTACCTTGTTAAAAAGTAATAGAAGAAAGGATAGTTTTGGTTTGAGTCATAGTGACCGATGCCGGTCACTGTACAAACCGACTACGGTTTTACACCGGGTACCAGTTGCTGATAACCGATACCAGTAGGGGCAGTGATTTAGGGGCTTTCAATGAAGGAAAGCTATAAGGTGGTTATGGTGTTTATAAGGCTGGTAAATGATTAGGGATAGGCAATAGAGTGATGGAGAAGACTCAGAGAGTGTGGGGGATGTTCTTGGGGCAATGTAAGGGTATAGGAATGACAATTAGATGTAGGGTGGTGCTGGGTAGTAGATCTAGGAGTGAACTTATAATTACTATGATTCAGAAGTTCAAGAAATGTTATTTAAAAACGTACAAGACACTACTTACTAGTTCTTGATGAAGATACAGGTCCAAGGATTGTGATTATGAAGGTAGGGCTCAGGCGGGATGATCTAACAATCAAAAATGAGCTATCTTCTCTCCCAATACTTGAATGAGTGTCATTGTGCTCTAGTTCCTCAATTGTAGTCTTGGGATTGATGTCCTTCTCTGTAAACTCTTCTCTTTTCTTCACTTGTCTCTCCTCTGCCAAGTGAATTCTGGATTTTTCAAATGAATTCTGATCCTTTGTTTTTGGTTGGGGGAGGTCATTTACAGGGAACCGATGGTGGTTACGTAACCGATGGTGGTCGAGTAGGAACCGATGTCGGTTAAGTCAAAGTGGGCTATTTTTAGTAAAATAGCCCACTTTCCCTCCTTTTCTCCCAAGGGATTAGTTGTGGGCTTGGTCAAGTCATGATTAGGTTGGTTTTGGTACGGGTCAGAAGTAATTAGTCATGGGTGTGGATGTAGACCAAGTTATAGGTCTTAATTAGGTTAGTTTAGGGTTAGGGCTAGGTCATGATGAGGTGGCAAAATGAGGTGGCAGGTTTGGAGATGTGGATTTATTAATTATAAGGTAATTAATAAATAATTGTGTAAGGTTTAAGTGGTGACGTTAGGTTGTGAAATGAGATGCGGGGCATAGGGTGTCGTAAGACACAAATTTTTTGTCTACATTAGCCCCTTGTCGTGTAGCTTGTCTTGTAAAGCTACACTGACAATTAATAAGAAGTGATTTCCCCAGTTAAGGGTATAGGTAATCCCCCTCAAATCTATCACAGATTGAGGCGATGTGAAATTAGGGATAGGGTTGATAAAGTATAAATGGTGTTGGGATGATGGTAAGATGGTGGGGTAAGTTCAAGGAAGCAGATGCACGTTGAAATGCAGTAGTGCGACCAGAGTACATGATTTGAAGAGCAAACAAGAAATTCATAGGCAAAGGTCGATAGTTTATCCAAACAAGGGTGATATAATCCTGGTATCCAAGGCATAGGAAGTAGCTCCAGTGGATATAACGGGTAAGGTACAGGAACATTTAGGCATGTTCGGCAGTACCAAATGGTTGGTTTGGTTGAGATAAACGTCACGGTCACGGTCTAGGAAAAGTTGGTCAGTTGAGCAATTTAAGTATCCTAGTGATGCTAAAAAATGAATAGGTGAGCTCGATTGAACAAAAAGCTACATGATGGGTGGATAAAATCGTAATTTATGGGTCTTGGTCAAGGTACTTAATTGGTGTGGCCTTGGGTCAGGCCAAGTGATTAGTTGTGGCCGTGGGTCAGGCCGGATTGGTTGGTTGCGGACTTGGGTTGGGCCAGATTGGTTGGTTGCAGCTGTGGGTCGGGCCGGATTGGTTGGTTGTGGCCTTGGGTTGGGCCTGATTGGTTGGTTGCGGCCTTGGGTTGGGCCGATTGGTTGGGTGTAGCCTTGGGTCGGGCCGATTGGTTGGTTTGAGTCCAAGCGGATGTAACACCAGCTAAATGGGCATTGATAAACCATGTGGGGTTAAGTGGAATCCTCTATTATTCACAAATCTCACGCAATCATGCTATGTTACAGGCGTTGATTGAGAGACGGAATCCAGAAAAGAATACCTTCTATCTGCCAATAGGGGAGATGAAAGTGACGTCGGAAGATGTGTTTAGAATTTTGAGGCTCCCAATTACAGGAAGACCAGTGTATCAGGCGGGGCCTATCACGGCGCAGGGAGCGATAACAACAGTATTTGGTTCAGTTGCACGAGATTTGACGTAGTGAGGTTTGACATTTACTTATGGTATAATGTTTGCAGCACACCCTGAGGCAACAAGGTTAGCAGTGGTATTAATGATAGCGGTGGGGTATTATGCATTACCAAGGGTGGATGGGGGAAGATTTCCAAAAGCATTGATGTGTATTATTTAGAAAATGATAGAAAGGAGCATGACAATCGCATGGGCATCCACATATCTGGCGGAGCTATACAGGGGTTTATGGGCCTGCAGGTGAAATCACAAGATGATACTGGATTGTGCATACTTATTACATTGTTGGGCCTATGAGCACATTGTGTGTGTGTGACCAATAGGCCGACCAATCCAAGAAAGAGAGACAGGAGTGTAGAGGTTGGGATTTAGATGATGGGTCCAGACAGAACAAGAGGTGAGATCCCAGTCCATAACAGATGACATCGAGTATTATAGGCAAGTGTGGGAGATGGTGATGATTGCGGATATCCATTGGAGGCCTTATGGGAACTATATGGTGACAGAGAACATAGTTGAGGATTTCAGGGGTGTAGAGTGATTGAGGTGGATTGTGGGGCACAAGCCAGGTGAGTACGAGAGGATTCCTCTAGGTCATGTGCGGTGACAATTTGGATTTGTTCAGGATATACCCATGGCTTATAGACCATACATGAGGATCGACACCAAGGCATCATTCTCACCTCCCTGGCCGACATCTCTAGAAGGACCAGAAGAGATAGCAGCCAATCGCAGGGTAATGGATGCAGGAGTGACAGAGGCTTATAAATTATGGTGGGTAGCAGAGCTGCGAGGTTCACATGAGAGGGTTGATTAGCCTAACATAGTTGTGATTACAGTAGGGAGAGATCACCTATAGGGTTTAGTGCACCAGCTTCAAACGCGGGTGAATGAGACAATGAGATTGTTAGCGGTTGCGGAGTCATGAGTAGAGAGACTAGAGGTGAGATTCCTCCACGTGAGAGGGTGTATTCATATGTTACAGGAGATATTGGTAGATCAATGGGAGGAACCAATAGCAGTGGAACCTTTGAGGATGGAGAGGCTAGGCGAGCGGCGTTGACAATCACGATCATCACCTGGTTCGGGATGAGGCGCAAAGGTGTAAGTGAATTTCATAGAGGTATAAGAATAAATAAGGATGCCGACCTGCGCGTTGATGATAGAGAAGATTTATTTGTTTAACATCTAAATAAAACTGAATATGTATGTTTATTTGAGTTATGATAATAATAAGAATGGTTGTGTTTTGAATGTTTGTTTTGAAAAAGGATAAAGATGAATGTTATCAAATATAAATACACAAAAATATTTATATTTACAACACATGATAGGTTATGGTAGGGGATGGTCGAACTAAACCTTGGGAGACCCCATGTCTCCTAAGTGTTGCCTACATAGCCCTTTGCACAAAGCAAGGAGGGGCCTTAGACTGATGTAGTTCTCCCCTTAGGACCAGGGAGAGGTGAATTCAGGCAATTTGGTTGTGGTTAGGTAATTTTTTGGTTGGTAAAAAATATTGATATTGGTAGGGTAATGTTGTTGGTGTTGGTAAGGTATTGGCGATGTTGGTGTAGGTATAGGTGAAGTGAAAGTTAGCTTACCCAAGTTAGTAGGGAACAGTGTCCTGATTAAGGTCAACACATAATCCTAGATTCGAGTAAAAGAGGCAAAAGTGTCCTGTAGTTGAAAAGAGCTAAACAAACCACATATTAACGTAGGATGAGCTTGAATCCCTAGGTACCTTGTATAGGCGAGAAGTCGATAGGTGAAAAGAGTTGTATAATCACAGTATATCAGATATACGCACGTCCCATGATTTTTGTTATTGTGAAGAATGGTGAGGTGAGGTGGATGGTATGGCTTGGGTGTAGAGAACTTGTTATAAGGTGATTATTCTGACGAAAGAGAACCAAACCTGAATAGACAAGTCCATGACTCAAAAGTGCTTTTGAATATTGCTTTTATTTTTCTGGATACAGACTGATCGATGTGGGAATTCTATATGGGATATGCATTTTGTTGTTCTTGAGGTCTTCACAAAGCTGAGCAATGTGAGAAGATTCTAATAGAGGCTGACTTTGTATAGATTTCCTTCAAGGGAGCAGTCTACTTATAATAGCAGATGCGGCTTTTGTGTATAGCTGTCCTTCGGGGGAGTAGTCTAGTGTATAATAACAGATGTGGCTTTGCACATAGTTGTCCTTCGAAGGAGTAGTCTATGTATAGTGGAGAGGTCTTAGATGTCTGTTTGGCATGAAGCATCTAGTTTTTTGTAGGAAGTTTGACTCAATAATATCCCATAAGTGTATAATTAAGAATATGTTATTTTGATACTTTTAAGTCATGGACCAAACTAAAAAGGGGAAGGCATCTTTAAGAGGAGGTGATGACCAAACCACGTGAGCTTGATTTTATTTTGAGATACATGAAACAAAGTGTATGAGGTGGTAAATGAGCTCAAGGGATGAGCGCAAGGTAGATAAGAAGTGATATAACACTAAACTCAACAGTAGAATGGCTGAAGATGAAAGGCATTAAGGGGTTCAGGCTCAGGTTTACCATTAAGCGAAGCTAAACGGTAAGTTCCTGATCTGTAAGTGTAAGTGATAATGTAAGGCCCAATCCAATTAGGAGAAAATTTTCCACATTTGCTCTTTTCTAGTTTGGCTACATGTTGATTCTTTTTTAGGACAAGATAACCAACCTTAAAGGTACGCTCATGAAGTCTCTTATCATAAGCACGCTTGATGCGCTTTTGATAGATTTGAAGGTGGTCAAGAGCTGTAAGATGATGCTCGTCGAGAAGTTCCAATTGGGCTAACCGCTCTTGGCGGAAATCATCATTGGTGAGAATATCCTGAAGAGATATTCTTAGGGAGGGTATTTGTATTTTGAGAGGCAAGACAGCCTCGGTACCATATACCAAATAAAATGGTGTGGCATTAGTGGAAGTATGAATGTTGGTACGATAAGCCCAAAGGGCAAAGGGGATGTGATCAAAAACTAAGTTTGATACCAAAGTTGTCACAAAGGTCTTGTAACAGCTTATTTTTGAAATATTTTCCATTATATGTTATCAGGTGATGAGGAACACCAAAACGACAAATAATGTGATGGTTGATGAACTCTGCAATTTTTTCTTTTTTGGTTGAAATGAGTGGAATGTCCTCCACCCATTTAGTGTAATATTTAGTCACTGTGATTATCCAATGGTGACGTTGCGAAGAGGGCGGGTGAATCTCACCAATATGGTCTAAACCCTATTGTGAGAAAGGCCAAAGATCTCGTGCGACCTGTAGTGGATGGTTAGGGGTATGTTGAAGGTTAGCATATTGTTGACACATAATACAATGCTTAACATATTCGTAGCAGTTGTTATTAAGAGTAGGCCAATAATAGCCTAGGTGAAGGATCCATTTGGCCATGGCAAGGCCACTAAAATGTCCACCACAAATGCTGTCATGGACTTGTTGGATGATATAGGTGACCTTCGCGCTGGTTAGACATCGAAGGAGGATGCCATCAAAGCCACAGTTATAGAGGAGTCCCCCCATGATGATGTAACGAGAAACACTTTTAAGAAAAACATGTTTTTCATTACTCATAAGGTCAGATGGGAGAACAGAGGTTGTAAGGTAATTGTGAAATTGGTGATAATATGTATGTTGTGAATCAGCGGATACATTATTTATCATACCAACATCCGGTGCTAAGTAAGATGGAGTAAAGAGTTGTTGGACCAAGACAAATATGTCAGATTCAGTTGGTGAAGTAGGAATTTGCAAGGCTAAGCAAGCCATAGTATCCGTAAATTTATTAGTTGAGCGGGGAATGGTTTGGATAGAATAATGAGTAAATAAGGTCAAAAGTGAATCCACATAATGTTTTTACTTTTGAAGTTCCTCATTTTTACATTGGTAGACACCCGTAACTTGATTGACGACCAGTTGAGAGTCACCGAAAATGTTAATAGATTTTACACCTAAGTGTAACGCATCCTAGAGACCCAAAACAAGGGCCTTGTATTCCGTTGTATTATTAGTGCAGGGGAAATCGAGCCAGAATGAAAGAGGCATAGGTTCAGCATCCAAAGGAATGAGAATAACGCCGGCCCCTTTGCCACGCTGGCATTTAGATCCATTGAAGAAGAGGGTCATTGGATATGACTCCTCACTGAGTGAAAGAGTGGCAATGAGTTCATCAGGGAAAATAAAATTGGTAAATTGTTACCCAGGTAAAGGGGCTTCCGCGAGTTGGTCTGCAATAGTTTATCCTTTGATTGGTTTCTGGTGTACAAACTCAAGGTCGAGGTCAGTGAGGAGCATAAGCCATCGGGTGATGCATTGGTTTAGATGAGGTTTGGCATACATATAATGGATGGGGTCTGCATTGGTGATGAAAAAAGTTTTGTGATTCAGGAGGTCGTGTCAGAGTTTGGTGGCCACAAATGATAGGGCTAGGCACAACTTTTCTACATGTGTATACCTAGTCTCATAATCCACCAGAGTACGACTTATGTAATAAATGGCTTTTTCTCGATGCTCGGAGTCATGATGTGTGAGCATGGCTCCTACAGCATGGTCAGTGGCGGAAAGGTAAAGGTAGAAAGGGTGATCATCCTGAGGTGGGATAAGCATGGGTGGCTGTAAGAGATAGGCTTTAAGAGCCTCAAAGGCTTGGTGGCACTCTTCACTCTATTGAAAGACAATGTCCTTTTTAAGGAGATGATGGAAAGTTTGACATCAATCCGAGAGTTGTGAGATGAAACTCCGGATAGATTGGAGTTTTCCCTGCAAACTACGCAATTGTTTGAGGTTAGTGGGTGGGGGAATTTCTAGGATAGATTTGACTTTAGCTGGATCAACCTCGATGCCACGCAAAGAGACAATAAAACCAAGGAGTTTTCCTGAAAGGAAACCAAGGACACATTTCTTTGGTTGAATACAAACACAGTATTGTAACACTCGATTGAAAATAATGGTTAAAACATCGAGATGTTCACTGCGATGTTTAGATTTGCCAAGAAGATCATTGACATAATCCTCAAGGATAGTGTGCATAATGTCATGAAAAATGTAAGTCATAGCCCGCTGATAGGTCACACCAGCATTCTTAAGGCCAAACAGCATGGCACAATAGCAGAAGGTTCCCCAAGGAGTTATGAAGGTGGTTTTATGTTGATCTGCCGGGGCTACCAAAATTTGATTGTATCCCGAGAAGCCATCCATGAGGGAAAGCATCTCATGGCCCGTAGTGAGATCAAAAAGTTGATCAATACTTGGTAGGGGGAATTCATCCTTTGGGCAAGTGAGGTTAAGGTCCCAGACATCCGTACATATCTGAAGTCCCCCCGTTGCTTTAGTAACAGGTACGATGTTAGAAATCCATTGAGGATAATCAGTAGGTAAGATGAAGGAAACAGAAAGGAGTCATTGAAGCTCTTCTTTGACCAAGAGGGCAATGTGTGGATGCATTTTTCTCAGTTTCTGTTTAATTGGTTTGGAATCGGGTTTCAGGGTAATGTTATGGACAACAATGTCAGGATCAATTCTTGGCATGTCAGCATAGGACCAGGTAAAAGATTGGTTGTGGGAACAGAGGAAGGTAGTGAAGGTAGTTTGTTCTGATGCATTAAGAGATTGTCTGATCTTCACAATGTGAGGATCGTCCTCTGTGTGGATGTTGATTTCTATAGTCAACTCATTTAACATGGTTTCAATGTCAGATGGTAAGGCGTGTTGAATATAAGAGTCGTCCGCACCAAGGTAAGTGAGGATGGAGTCATCATCCTGGCACTCAACAACATTAATTGAAGGTGAGTCCTCTTAGATCATGTCTGGATACAGAATGGGAAGAGAAGATGGGTCTTCATTATCACGTTGATAAGTGAGAGGACCCAGGAAGATAGTGTTTATGAAAAAAAAAAGTTAGGAGGGATAGATTCAAGGTCTATCGACTCTGTGGGTGATGATGACAAAATGGGTGATGATGGTTAAGAAGGGGTGACTTCATCGTCTTCCTAGATACAAGATGGATAGGTGGTTTCTTCAGTGTAGGTGGTTCAGAGAATCCAAGACCATGACGATCTTTGTGTTTACGTGTAGTTACAGGAATGATCGTATGTCATCCTTGTTTATAAAGACCAAAACTGAAGCCCTTCTAAGCATAGCGCGTCAGGAAGGTGAGGGTGAAATGATGATTAGTTAGATATTAAAAATTAGATTGGAAGGCAACCACACCAAGGGGAGGTTCAGGGGTGACAGAGGATGTATCGACACCCCCATATGTTAGGTTGGTGTGGCAATTAGGTGGTCCGTAGGAGATTACTTTCCCCACACGATGGTCATAGGTAGGATGAGCATGTAACTGTTCGTACTCCTGTGGGGTATGGAAAGTGCTAACATTATATAGGTGATACTCCCCCAACGTAAGGTGTTGAAAAGCATCTACCAAGGGATCTGAGGTCGGGATGTTGTATGCGGGGAAGGAAGCGGTATTTGCGGTAGCGGTTTCATTGGTTGAAGGTGTAGGTGCGGTTGAGATGGATGGTTGAGGTGTGGTCGAAGTAGATGGTTGGGTTGGATGAATGGGTGTCTTGACTGGTACAAGCACATCATTAGGGTGATATAACATATTGTAGGTTTTGAAGGGGGGAGCGTCAAATTTTACGGTGTAGGACTTCCCCTCATACTCGAATTTTATGCATCTATGTAAGGTGGAGGGAACACATCCCATGGCCTGGATCCAAGGGCGGCCTAACAATATGTTGTATTGGAATTCTCCGTCAAGGACATAGAAGAGTTCGGGTAAGGTACGTGGCCCTGCACGAATGTTAAGGATCATGGTGCGTAAGGTAGAAGTAATAACATCATTGAATGAATGCAACATGGTGGGGTTGGCACACATGCAGCTAGAAAGGATATTCATTTGTTGGAAGGCTTTGGAAGAGATGATGTTTAGGCTAGCGCCCCCGTCAATCATAACACGATGTACTCAGACGTCACAGACATAAGCTGAGATGAAAAGAGTAGGGTCAGAATCTTCTGCACCAAAGTCAACAATTTCATTTTCGGAGAAACTGACAGCAGCGGCTTGCTGTACAGAGACAGAAGTGGTTGGGGAGATAGGTTGTTTGGTGAGAGAAGAAACGTGACTGGGTGTTAAAATGGAGGCAACGGGAAATGTTTCGTTAGGTAGGACCTCTATCCCTTGGAGGATTTCAATGAGAGCTTGTTGATGAGATTCAAAGGTTTGAATGAGATCATACAGTGTCATTTTTACAGGTGATTGGTGAAGCTGTTTGATCATGGTACGGTGGGAAAATCCATCAGAGACGGGGTAGACAAGTCCATGAATAACCACTTTAGGTGGTGGTGCGATCGGAATGGTGGATGGAGAAAGAGAGGCCGCAAGTGTGCTTTCTTTAGCTTTCCCATTGGTTTTCTACCCTGGAGTAGCAATGCTAATTATGTTGATCTCGTGAAATCGAGAGGAGGAAGATGGTAGGGATAAGTCATTGTCTTCGAGAGGTGGGGTTGTAATAATGATATTTCTTGGTGAGGTGGGGATAGGTGGTATAGGAGAGGGGATTGAAGCTAAAGGTTTCTCCCTTCGTAAGTTGTCTTTCTTAACCTTTCTATCCGAGAGAGGTGACTGATGAAGGATGGCTTTCAAAGTTTTACATCCCTCTACATCATGTCTTGGTGTGCGGTGGTAACCGCAGATTTTAGACTCATCATGACCTATAGGTTGAGGTTTAGATGGATCATAGGGTCTAAGTGGGGGTAGGGAAATGGTCACATTCTCCACCAACATATCAAAGATCTTCGCGTAAGATCCTTTGAACGGGTCAAAGTCAAAGAAAGATGAGGCTATTGATTGGGTGGGTTTTGGTAATGTTTGGGTATGGTTGGTTTGTACAGGTGGTGGTTTAGACAAGGGGTTTTGATAATTAGATTTAACTAAACGTGGCTTATTCAGCGTAGAAGTTATGTTTAGCTTATTAGATGATGAGGCCACAGATGATGTGGTGGCAGGAAACAACCATGGAGAAAGAGGAGTGACAGCAAACAAATCCTTTGATGATGGATTTTTTTTAAGGTTGATAGGTGGACAAGATACTTGGGGTGACGGTGTTGATACACCCATGGATCTCTATATGGGTGTAGAAGGTGTAGGTCGTTTTAAAGAAAATGTAGGAGGTATGATGTATTGAGGCAAGGTGGAGGGGTGAGGTCCTAATATAGAAGGTAGGTGTGACGGCGAGGGTTTTAGTTGTGACATAGGCATAGATTCGACTTGAGGGGATTGGGTTTGTCTCCTAGGTGGATGAACGACTTTATTTTTGGATAAATCTAACCGTTTAGGTGGGTGTGTTAGGCTGGGTATTGGTGAAGTCCCAAGCGTAGGGGAAGGTGTGGTTAAGTTAATGTTATCCAAAATTCACCCCCCAGGGTAAATTTTGATAACATACATCAGAATATTCAAGTCCCAGGCAAATTGATTGTTTCAGAGCAAAAGTCATGTTTTTTGGGTCCCCTCAGAATTTTCTAACTCCCATGTCCAAGAAGGAGGGAGAAAGTTCCGAGAAAATGTAAGAAAAATTGCAAAAAACAGGCTCGGGCCAGGAAAAATCACGAAAAATGGCTAAGTCCTAGTCCTCGCAACAGTCGGGACAGTTGGGACAAAAAGGCGCGGATCGGCCGAAATGAGCACAGGCGGCCCCGGAAGCAATTGGGACATCTGGGACAAAAGTACGCGGTGAGCGCGAAAAGCCGATCTGGCCAAAAAATTAAAAAAAAATCGACTAACTGCTGAGAGGGACAGTCTGGGACGTTTGGGTCAAATGGACCCGAATCGGCCGGTTCGGCCGAAATCAGTCAAGGCAGTCCAAAACAAAGTGGGCCAAGTGGAACAAAAATACCCGAACCCGGCCGAACCGGGTGAAATGGGAACAAACAGTCCAAAAGAAAATGGGACATCTGGGAAAAATAGGCCCAAACCGGCCGGTTCGGCCGAAATCAGCACAAAGAGCACTGTACCAAATGGGACAAAGGGACGCGTGGGACGCGAAAACCCGAAGGAGCCGAGAGCCAATCAAATCTTGCCACGTGTCCAACGCAAAGAGGGACAAGGAAGCCCATTTCAGGCGGATCGGAGGTTTTTGTCCCAAACGGTTTGGGACATCCCGGACAAAAAGACGCGAAGGGCGCGAAAGAGCTGGTAGACACCCGTCGACCAATCAAATCATGACACGTGTCACAGAAAGAAAAGTCAACGTTTGGTCCGGAAACTTCAAACGGCCATAACTTCTGACTCCGAGCTCCAATTTTCATAAAATTGGACTTTCTGGAATGAGCACGACATCCTCTATGCCACAAAAACATGTTCAGCTCCAGTCAATGAATGCTCTTTCCCGTCAGATGACAGAAAACGCCTGTCAGGCCCAAAATAGCTGCCCGCACTCAGAAGGCCATAACTTTTGCATTCCTCAACGAAATCACACAAAATTAGTACCGTTGGAATCATGGTTCCGAGCCCAATGCACAAAAATCAAGAAATTATAGATGTGATCAGAAATTGATTGAGTTTTTTAATAAAACGTGGCCGGGTTCAGAACAGTGTTTTATTTGGTAGCTGGGAGTGCAATTAAGAGGCATGGTCATCATTCCTTCTCTGCTGCAGCACATGGGATAGTATGGGGAGCATTTTACAAGTAATGGAAAACCTTTTCACTAAATTTAATGCCTCTTATAGGTGGTTGAAGGAAAGATTTTGGGATTTCCATTTTCCCTTCTCTTTTCCTTCTCATTTTTCTATAAATTGGAGTGTTGGGCTCATTGTAAAGGGGGGGAGTTTTTGGGTAACAAAGCTCTGTCAAAATTGCTTTATGAAGCTAGTGTGTTGTAGGCCCTTGTAGTGGACTCCTTGCATGGTGATCCAGGCCCTTATCTTGTAATAGATTGAACTGTGCATATCATGAAGCAATAAAATACCAGTTTGTGGATATATCTTCCCCTGCTATGCTTTCCTTGCATTCTTCTTGCCCCTTTGATCCTTCTATGAGAATATTGTGTCTATCTATTATGTTCTTGCAGGAATTCATTATCATTGTGTGTGCTTGAAATATTACTGTGAATGCATTTTGCTAGATTATGGAGAACTGTCATCACCTCTTCTAGTGTGCACTTTGCCTCTGTATTTCACACATTTGGAGACTACTCTCCCATCCTCCTTTTCTGGTGTATCACCGCTTTAGTGTAGGATTTCATTTTATGTATTCTCTTTCCCTGGTCCCTTGGAAATTTAGATTAGAACAGTTAGCTTATCCTGTATTAGAGTAGATTGTGGCAGGTAGTTTAGGAGAAAGAACCAGCTTTCTCTGGAGGTCTATCTCAAGTAGCAAGTCCCACAACTTGGAGATAGTACCCATGTTATCCAATCACACTGTGAGTTCAAATACATGCACAGGGTGCTGTGATTCGGTGATAACAGTTAATAGAGGTGGATGAGGTATTCAGTAGAGATGAGGGGGTTAAGATGAGGACATAGGTATTTTGAGCTTTTGTAAGTACCTCGTGTATATGGTAGAGGTGTATGGATTGGTCATCTGTATTTGAGTAGCGCATGGTGTACTCAAACGCTCCCATAAGACTCATCTATCTTCTGAGGGATGACAATCTTCACGTGTGAATAGGAAATTTTTTATGGAAGAGAGGTGGGTTGTGATTTCGGTCCATTGTGGGTGTGATACAGGGGGTAAATGAGGCACTGTATCAGTGGGTGTTAAGAGGTCAACCGGTCACTGAAAAGATTTGGGCGATGAAGAACTAATAGGTAGGAGGGCATGTTTGAGGGGATCCGTCATGATTAAAGAGTTTGGTGATGTCGGTTTGAGGGGTTTCTCTTCTAAGGATGACAGAAAAAGTGGCGAGCATTCTTCTTTTATAGTAAGAGTGACAGAAGGAGATGTTTGGGAAATAGATAAGTTAGATAACATCCGCTCACAATATTGCAAGGATGTGGTGTAAGAAGACTCCTTCGTGAGAAGAGAACTCTGGGTGGTTAATTCCTTTATGGGTAAAGGAATGACAAGATTATCATTTTGTCTTGATGGGGGTGAAGGGGGTTTGGATCCCTGCGTTAGTAAAGAGGCTTGATTCAGAATTTCCTTGATAGAAGCTTTTGGTTGGGAGTTGAAAACTACATGGATTTCATGAACACTCTCCTCAGCTAAGATATGTCAGGGTGCTACGGCTTCCTGAAACAGAAGCCTCCAGATTTTGCATCTTGTCGATCATTTGTTTGATTAAATTAGTGGTTAGATGAGATGATGGTGCGGTTGTTGTAAACGGAGGAGGATTGGGCCAAGAGCCACCACTAGACAATGATGGGGTTAAATGTTGATAAGGTATTGAGGATGAATATGTTGAGGTGACCGAATAGGGATGTCCTATATAAGATGTTGAAGCCACCGAATAAGTGTGTGGAAATGAAAAGGTGGGTAGAGCTTGAGATGGAAAGCTCGTGTGGATAGGTGGTAGAGAGCAAGTTATGAAAGGGGCAGTCTGCGAGAGAGACGAGGTAGGAGGAGTCAGTGGTAATGATATGTGGGGCCCCAGATTAACTAAAGGAAAGCCAATCTATGCCGTATGAACCTCCGAAGCCACTGAGTTAGGAGACGGGGCTAAGGATGAAGAAGGTAAGGTGGAGTTAGTAGGTGGGGAAGGAGCTAAGTGAGCAGCTATACTAATAGGCATACCAACAAGGAGTTGACCATTGGGTGTACGGTTAGGGGTATGAGACAAATAGTACTGTACAACGCTAGGATTAGCATCCAAAAATTTCACAAATTCCTTATCTCCTACAAGGATTTTGGGAACCTCACTGGTGTCCATAGGATTCCCCATAGGATGTGAAGGGGGTGATTCAGGAAAAGGCATGGAACAGGCATGTGAAACCATGGCTGCAGCTTGTTTTCGAGTGATAACAACCATGGACAAGAGTACACAGCAGGGATTCAATCTATTAGGAACAAAAACAACCACAAGATGTTGGAATTGGTAGGTTGTTGGTTTGTTAGGAACTGTGAAAGAAAGTAAATGATATTGGTTAGGTAACCGATGTCGGTCAGACTGTAGCTGATGTCGATCATTTAACCGATGTCGGTAGAATAGTACTGGTGTAAGAAGTTGTAAGAAGTTGTTGATTTGGGGTTAACGATGCTTAGTATACCTATTAAACTGTTTTGAAGTGATCACTGAAACAGTGTATGACAAAGAAACAGAACTAAAAACAACAAGATGCACAAGCAAATCAAGAGACTAACCCTAGGATTAGTTTTAATTATTATGGGCTTATGCCTTAGACGTAAGATGATGTCAATCCTAAATAAAAGACCTAAGGGAGATGTCAAGTTTGTTTTGGCTTATAAGGTTACCTAAATCGGGTGGAGGAATACCGCAGAAAAGGGGGGATGTTTGAGCTGTTATGTTGATTATGATGTGATTTGGGATGTGTTGTGTAGTGAAAGTAAGATTAATTTCTTGTCAATACCGTGGATATCACCCCTATGTGTACGACCTGATACTTAATCTACATTCACTAGAATTGAAAACAACAAGCAAGAATGTGATGTACGTATTTTAAACCCAAATTGAAAATGATATTCGATGAAGCAAAGAAGATGACTTTCACTAATGCAAAGATGAGGAAGAAAGACAAATTATTTTACCAAAATAACAAAATATCTTGTGAATATTTTAGAAGAATAAAATAGCAAGTGTGATCCCTATATGAAAACAAGCAAGAAAGAAAGAAACCCAAGAAAGGGTCCCACCGGGCGTGCCAAAATATTTCGCACAGAATGTTTCCATTCTTAGAATAGAGGTGTTTCTATCCTTTCATTCTCTTAAGAAATAGATAAGGGTTAGGGCTAAGAGGAATACCTGTTGAATGTTGGGAGGGTGTGCGCATACCGTAGAGAGAGATCAGATCGATTGTGAAGAACTCCTTTTTGTCTAGGAAGGACTACCTGCAAGTAAGAATACAAGACCACCAAATTTTAGTTAGACAATAAATGAGGGAACTACCTTGGGCCTAGAAAATATTAGACTTCCTTTCGAAGGTGGTCAGTTCCCCTTTTAATACGAATTAACACAAATGATAGAAAAGAGGCTATTGCAAAATTACACTTTAATTACCTTGTTAAAAAGCAATAGAAGAAAGGCTGGTTTTGGTTTGAGTCACAGTGACCGATGCCGGTCACTGTACAACTGAATGCGGTTTTACATCGGTACTGGTTGCTGCTAACCGATACCGGTAGGGGCAGTGATTTAGGGACTTTCAATGAAGGAAAGCTATAAGGCGGTTATGGTGTTTATAAGGCTGGTAAATGATTAGGGATAGGCAATAGGGTGATGGAGAAGACTTAGAGAGTGTGGGGGCTGTTCTTGGGACAATGTAAGGGTAGAGGAATGACAGTTAGATGTAGGATGCTGCCGGGTAGTAGATCTAGGAGTGAACTTATAATTACTATGATTCAGAAGTTCAAGAAATGTTATTTAAAAACGTACAAGACACTACTAACTAGTTCTTGATGAAGATATAGGTCCAAGGATTGTGATGATGAAGGCAGGGCTCAGGTGGGATGATCTGACAATAAAAAATGAGCTATCTTCTCTCCCAATGCTTGAATGAGTGTCGTTGTGCTCTAGTTCCTCAGTTACAGTCTTGGGCTCAATGTCCTTCTCTGCAAACTCTTCTCTTTTCTTCACTTGTCTCTGCTCTGCCAAGTGAATTCCAGATCTTTCAAATGAATTCCAATCCTTTGTTTTTGGTTAGGGGAGGTCATTTATAGGGAACCGATGGTGGTTACGTAACCGACGACGGTCGAGTAGGAACCGATGTCGGTTAAGTCAAAGTGGGCTATTTTTAGTAAAATAGCCCACTTTCCCTCCTTTTCTCCCAAGGGATTAGTTGTGGGCTTGGTCAAGTCATGATTGGGTTGGTTTTGGTGTGGGTGAGAAGTAATTAGTCATGGGTTTGGATGTAGACCAGGTTATAGGTATTAATTAGGTTAGTTTAGGGTTAGGGCTAGATCATGATGAGGTGGTGAAATGAGGTGGCAGGTTTGGAGATGTGGATTTATTAATTATAAGGTAATTAATAAATAATTGTGTAAGGTTTAAGTGGTGAGGTTAGGTTGCGAAATGAGATGCGGGGCAAAGGGTGTCGTAAGACACAAATTTGGTGTCTACACCACGCTTATAGATGAGTTCCCCCAGAATGACGAAATGGGAAACCTTTTTAAGGAAGACATGTTGTTTGTTATGGGTGAGATCAGGAGCTAAGATGGAGAGGGAAAGGTAGTCAGAGTACTATTTATACCAAAGGTCACTCGGGTTAGGGGTGTCATTTCCGATTGAGTAAATATCATGAGTTAAATAAGAAGGTGAATGGAGGCATTGTATGGTGATAAATATCTTGGAATTGGTAGGGGAAGGGGGTATTTGGGAAGATAAGCAGGCCATGGTATCTGCAAGTTTGTTGGTTAAATGTGGGATGGTTTGAATGGTGTAATGATCAAAGGTTGCCGAAAGTATGTCTACATGATGTTTATACTTTTGAATTATCTCATTATGACATTGGTACATACCATTGACTTGGTTTATGACCAATTACGAATCACCAAAGATGTGAATGGATTTGACATCTAGGGTATAGGCGGTCTGGAGACCTAGTACGAGTGCTTCGTACTCGGAAATATTGTTGGTGCATTCAAAGTCTAGTTTGAAATACAAGGGCATGGGTTCTCCATCTAGAGGAATGATGATAACACTAGTCCCACCCCCATGCTGACAGTTGGAACCAGCGAAGAACAATGTCATTTGGTAAGGGGGTTCGTACATGGAAAGGGTAGTAATGGATTCATTGGGAAAGTCAAAATTAGAGGGTTGGTCCCTGATAATAGGTGTGTCATCCAGTTGGTCGGCTATAGCTTGGCCCTTAATGGACCTTTGGTGAATGAATTCGAGGCCAAGGTCAGCTAAAAGCATAAGTCACCATGCAGCACACTGATTTTGATAAGGTTTGGCATACATGAAGTGTAAAGGATCGGTGTTGGTCACAACATAGGTTTTGTGGTTGAGTAGGTAATGGTGGAGTTTGGTGGCAATGAAAACTAAGGCTAAGAAAATCTTTTCTAAATGGTTGTATCGGGTTTCATAGTCCAAAAGAGTATGGATTATGTAATAAACCGCCTACTCCCTGTGTTGTTCATCACGATGATCTTGCATGGCTCCCCAGGAATGATCGGTAGCTGATATGTATAGGTAAAAGGGTTGATCATCTTTAGGTGGAATGAGTACAGGTGGTTGGAGAAGGTATTGTTTTAGGGCCTCAAAGCTTTGTGATAGCCATCATCCCATTTAAAGGAGACATCCTTCCTAAGCAGATGATGAAATGGTTGACACTGATCAGATAATTGTGAAATGAAATGGTGAATGGACTACAATTTACCTTGCAGGCTACAAAGTTTCTTAAGGTTAGTGGGTGGAGGCATTTCTAGAATGGCCTTGAATTTAGCAGGGTCAACTTCTATACCATGCAGGGAAATAATAAATCCCAGGAGCTTTCTTGAAAGAACTACAAAGACTCACTTTTTAGGTTGAAGGCAGACGTAATATTTAATGAGGTGGTCAAAGATGGTTTTGAGGATGGTGAAGTTCTCAACGCGATGTTTAGATTTGGCCAAGAGATCATCCACGTAATCCTCCAATATGTGATGCATGATATCATGGAAGATGTAAGTCATAACACACTGATATGTAGCACCATCATTTTTAAGGCCAAAAGGCATGAATCGATAGCAAAAGGTTCCACAAGGGGTAATGAATATGGTCTCGTGCTGATCTTCCAGGGAAAGAAAAATTTGGTTCTAACCCGAGAAGCCATCCATGAGTGAGACCATCTCGTGACTAGCGGTGAAGTCAACCAGTTGATCAATACGGGCAAGGGAAAGTCATCTTTCGGGCAGGTGAGGTTGAGGTCACGGAAGTCTGTGTAAATGTAGAGTCCCCCTATTACTTTAGTAACAGGGATAATATTAGAAATCCAACAAGGATAATCAATGGGTAAGATGAAGGAAATGAAAAGAAGGTGCTAAAGTTATTCTTTGACGAGAAGAGCAATACGAGGGTGTGTTTCCTCATCTTTTGTTTGATAGGTTTGGCATCAGGAACGGTTATGATATTATGGACCACTATGGTGTGGTCAATACTAGGCATTTCTATGTAAGACCAAGCGAAATCATGGTTATGGTCTCAGAGAAAAGAAGTGATGGCTTCCTGTTTAGTAGCATCTAAATATTTTCTGATCTTTAGGATGTACGGGTCATCCTGAGTATGAATTTTGATCTCGATAGTCAATTCATTCAACATGGTTTGTGTCTTAGAGGGTAACAACTGATGAATATATGATTCTTCTGCACCAAGGTAGGTGATTATGGATTCATCATCCTGACATTGAACAACGTTAATAGTAGGTGTGTCATCATTGATCATCTCAGGATACAGGAATGGGAGAGTGGAAGGGGCCTTACCTTCACATTGATAAGTCAAAGGCCCCAAGGAAATGGTGTTTACCTAAAAAAAAATAGGAGGGATAGATTCAGGATCCATCGGCTCCGTCGGTGAGGGTGGTGATCAGGAAGGTACGTTGTCCATTACGGGTGAGATTAGGAGGTAAGATGGAGAGGGAAAGGTAGTCAGAGTATTATTTATACCAAAGGTCACTCATGTCAGGGGGTGTCAGTTCCGATTGTGTAAACATCGTGAGGATACATAAGAAGGTGCAAATAGAGGTGTTATACCAGTGACAAATATTTTGGAATTGATAGGGGAAGCGGGTATTTGGGAAGCTAAACATGCCATAGTATTTGCACAATTTGTTGGTTGAGCATAGGGATGGTTTGAAGGGTATAACGATCAAAGGTGGTCAAAAGTATGTCTACATGATGTTTATACTTTTGACGTATCTTGTTATGACATTGGTACATACCATTAACTTGGTTTATGACCAATTATTGAATCACCAAAGATGTGGATTGATTTAACGTTGAGGGCATAGGCGGTCTAGAGACTGAGGACGAGCACTTTGTACTCAACAATATCTGTTGGTGCATTTAAAGTCTAGTTTGAAAGACAAAGGCATGGGTTCTCCATCCAAAGGGACGAGGATAACACCAACTCGACCCCACACTGACACTTGGAACCATCAAAGAACAGTGTCATTTGGTAAGGGGGTTCATCCAGGGAAAGGAGTAGTAATGGATTCATCGGGAAAGTCAAAATTAGAGGGTTGGTCCCTGGTAATAGGTGCGTCAGCCAGTTGGTCAGTGATAGCCTGGCCCTTAATGGAATTTTGGTGAATGAATTATGAGGTCAAGATCAGCTAAAAGCATAAGCCATTGTGCGTGTGCACATGATTTTGATAGGGTTTGGCGTACATGAAGTGTAAAGGGTCGGTGTTGGTCACAACATAGGTTTTGTGGTTGAGTAGGTAATGGCAGAGTTTGGTGGCAACATGAAAACTAAGGCTAAGAAAAAATTTTTAGGGTGAGTGTATCGGGTTTTGTAGTCCGAGAAGGGTATGGCTTATATAATAAACCACCTGCTCCCTATGTTGTTCATCCACGATGAGCAGAGCATAGCTCCCAAGGAATGATCGGTAGCTAGATATGTATAGGTAAAAAGGTTGATCGTCTTTTCAGGTGGAATGAGTACGGGTGGTTCGAGAAGGTATTGTTTTAAGGCCTCAAAAGCTTTGTGGCAATCGTTCATCCCCATTTGAAAGAGACATCCTTCCTAAGAAGATGATGAAATGGTTGACACTGGTTGACAATGGTCAGAGAGTTGGGAAATAAATCGGTGAATGGATTGCAATTTACCTTGCAGGCTACGGAGTTGTTTAAGGTTCGTGGGCGGAGGCATTTCTAGAATGGCCTTGACTTTAGCTGGGTCAACTTCTATACCACAGTAAGGAAATGATAAATCCCAGGATATTTCCTAAGAGAACCACGAAGACACATTTTTTAGGTTGAAGGCGGACGCAATATTTAATGAGGTGATCAAAGATGGTTTTGAGGACAGCGAGGTGCTCGGTGCGGCATTTAGATTTAGCCAAGAGATCATCCACATAATCTTCCAATATGCGATGCATGATATCATGGAAGATGTAAGTCATAGCACACTGATATGTAGCACCCAGTGTTTTTAAGGCCAAAAGGCATGACTCGATAGTAGAAAGGTCCCCCAAGGGGTAATGAATGTAGTTTTGTGTTGATCTTCTGGGGCAAGAAAAATTTGGTTATAACCCGAGAAACCATCCATGAGTGAGAGCATCTCGTGACCCGCGGTAAGGTCCACCAGTTGATCAATATCTGAACAAGGGAAAGTCATCTTTCAGGCATGTGAGGTTGAGGTCATGGAATTCCGTGCAAATGCGGAGTCCCCCTTTTTCTTTAGTGATAGGGACAATGTTATAAATCCAATGAGGATAATCAATGGGTAAGATGAAGGAAACAGAAAGAAGGAACTGAAGTTCTTCTTTGACAAGAAGAGCAATGTGAGGGTGCATTTTCCTTAGCTTTTGTTTTATAGGTTTGGCATTAGGAATGGTTAGGATATTGTGGACCACTATGGTGGGGTCAATACCGGGACATGTCTGTGTAAGACCAAGCAAAAGCGTGGTTATGATCTCAGAGAAAGGAAGTGATGGCTTCCTGTTTAGCAACATCTAAAGATTGTCCGATCTTTAGGATGTGCGGGTCGTCCTGAGTATGAATATTGATCTCATAGTCAATTCATGTCAACATGGTTTGCATCTTAGAGGGTAACGATCAATGAATATATGAGTCTTCTGCACCAAGGTAGGTGAGTATGGATTCATCATCCTGACATTGAATGACATTAATGGTTGGTGTGTCATCGTCGATCATCTCAGGATACAGGAATGGAAGAGTGGAAGGGGCCTCGCCTTCGCGTTGATAAGTCAAAGGCCCCAAGGAAATGGTGTTTATGAAAAAAAAGTTAGGAGGGATAGATTCAGGATCCATCGACTCCGTCGGTGAGGGTGGTGATGAAGGTGGTGATTGAAGGGCTAGGGTCTAAGGTTTTCAATGAGTTTGATGCTGGGCCTGTTTGGTAGGAGGTTTGGGGAAGCCGATACCACTACAGTCATTATGTTTGTGGGTGGTACATGGAATAATGGTATGGTGCACCTTGCTTGTAAAATCTAAAACCAAAACCCTTCCACGCACAACGGTGTAGGAAGGTGTGGGTGAAATGGTGATTAGTAAGTGATTGGAAGTCACATGGAAAATGGGTGGGGTTATGATGGTGGTTCAGGTGTGTAGGTGGTAGTATCAAGTCCCCCATAGGTGAGACTAGTACGAAGATGAGGAGGACCATAAAGGAGGCATTCTCCTATATAGGTGATCATAGCTGAGGGTGTTGGTGAAGGCTTCCATACTCGTGTGGAGTAAGGAAGGTGTTGACACTATATAGGTGGTACTCCCCATAGAGTGAGGCATTGAAAAACACCTTCAAAGGGATCAGTGGTTGGTATGTGGGTAGCTAGTATGGACGATGTGTCAGAGGTCGATGCGGAGGTGGTGTTAATGGATTGGGAAGCTAATGGATCAGCCGTGGAGGTTATAGCAGCGGTAGGCGTGGAGGAGGTATGTGTGGTAAAAGTAGCGGTGGTACTGGTAGGTGTGGGTGTAGGTGTAGGTGAAGCGGTATTGGTTGTGGAAGTAGACGGCTTGACCGGTATGAGTACATCGTTGGGTCGGTAAAGCATGTTGCATGTTTTGAAAGGTGATGGGTCAGCTGGAATGGTATAAGTGTGTCCTTCATGTTCAAACTTTACACAACGATGCAAAGTGGAGGGAACACAACCCATGACATCGGATCTAGGGTCTACCAAGCAACAAGTTTATATTGGAATTCCCCCTCCAAAACATAAAACAATTCTGGAATAGTGCGGGGGCCCACACGAACTGTGAAGGATGATAGTGCCTAGTGTGGAGGTGATAGCATCGTTGAATGAATGTAACATGACCGGATGTTTGTGCATGTAATTGTCAGGTATGCACATTTGAGAAAATGCATGGGATGAAATGATGTTAATGCTAGTGCCTCCATCAATCATCACATGGCGTACCTGTATGTCATCAATGTGTACAGAGATGAAGAGGGCTGGGTCTGGGTCTGGGTCATCATTTTGGTATGGCGCACGATCTCTGTCTCTGAGAAGCTGAGGGAGGCCACTTGGTGAACAAGGTGAGGAGAGGATGAAGGTGGTAATTTGGTGAGAGAGGCTACATGATGGGGTGTGATAATGGATGCTACGGGTGTAGGGTCATTGGGTAAAACCTCTGATAGATTGAAGAACCTCCATGAGGGCTTGCCGATGGGATTATCGAGGTTTTGGATGAGGTCATATAAGGACATTTTGAGGGGTGATTGGTGTAATTGTTTGAGCATGGTGTGATGTGTGATGCCATTAGAAATGGGGTATGTGGGGCCGCGGATAGTTATCTTAGGTATGGGTGCAGATGGTATGTTGGGTATAGGATTGGTTGGTGGGTCAGCTGCCTTTTCTTTACCCTTCTGCACACATGTAGTAATGTGTACCATGTTGATTTGAGGGAATTTGTCAAATGGAGAGGGTGTAGGGTAGGTGGTATAACGACATGAAGGGAAAAAACCTACTAGGAGGAGAAAATCCGTGTGAGGTCAGTTGGGCGCAACGACATTTGGGTGGTGGCGTGGCAAGTTCTCTGATGTGAACCATGTTAATTTCAAACTTTGTGTGTGGTTCCTCTAGGAGCTGTGAGGGTGGAGGTTGTGGTTGTTGAGTGGTAGTGTGGGAATGGGTGTAGGTGAAGCAGGGTCCTCGTCAAGAAGGTCATCATCATCAAAGTTGGTTTTGAGTGGACACAATTGGATAAGGATCGGTTTTCAAGGCCTTGCAGTTCTCCACATCATGCCCTGGCACACGATGGTATGCACAAATTTTGGTATCATCAAACCCCCTTTGGCTTGGGTTTGAGGGGGTTCGTAAGGTCGAAGTGGCGGTAATGTGATAACAGAAGTCTCGAGGAGGTTGGTTAAAATTTTGGCATAGGACCCTGCTAGTGGATCACAATGGGAAGTGAATGTGGGTTTGGGTGTAGGTGTGGTTGGTTATCTGGGAATTGTTTTTGGAAGGGTAGGAATAGGTCGAGCTATGGGTTTAGGCACTGATGTGGTTTGAGGTATCGGTCGGGTTTGTTTAGGTAGGGGTACAGTAGATGGATGGGTAGGAGGGTGTGGGGCTATTTTGACTACCTTGTTGTGGGGTAGCATGGGGTTTTGTTTTTGGGTTACACCTTCTTGGGTAAAGGTGATGTGGGTATACTGGGTCTAGAAGGAAAAGTAGATGGAGGAAGAGGGCGAGTTACCCATGGGGATAACGGGGGTGCTATGAAGGTAGATGATGTGGGTCATGCTTGGGGTGTGAGGGATAATGACTGAAGTGTAATAGGTAGTGAAGTAATGGCTGAAGGTATCAGAGGTATTGGTGGTAAAGAGACTACAGGTGTGGGTATGAATCATGTTGTGTGCCTGGGTAGGTTAGATATTTGTGAGGTAGGAATGGGTGGTTGTGTTATTGGGTTATGAATGGGTGAGGGGTGCTTGACCATTTTGGGCAGTTGAGGTCTTAAGGTAGATGAGACAAGTGTGGGTGTGATTGGTGCGGTAGGGGTATGAGGTTGATGAGTTTGTTTCTTTAGTCTTGGGTGTCAGGAGTAGGTGTGGTTTTGACATGTTGGAGGATGTAGCTAAATCTAGTTTAATAGGTGGATGAGTAAGGCTGGTGGTCGGGGTGACCCCTAAAGTGGTAATAGGTTTAGTGGAGGTAAATATTGTGGGTATGGGTTTGGGTTTAGGCATAGGTCGGGTTATGGGTAAGGGTGTGGTGTGAGTGCTAATGGGTATCATGGAAGGGGTTGCGACAATAGTGGTTGTATTTGGTTTAATGGGTGGAAATGTGTTTGGGTAGATAGTGGAGGTGTCATCGAGGGATCTCTACATTTGTGTTGAGACAGGGAGTAAGAGGCACCCCCATAATAAATCCCTATCCACATAATCCAAGTGATCAGCCAAACATGAGAATGGCACGTTTGTGGGTGGAGTTGGTGAAGACCTAATGGGAATTCCCGTAAAATGCATCTTAGAGATGGGGAATTGGCCGGCTTCTAGCTTCTGTGGGTAAGAGAGCTGAAAGTAGGTCTGTTGGATGTCGGGTAGTGGATGGAGAATGCTCGCCAAGAGGCAAGAGGTATCCCCACCGGGTCTATGATGGGTGGAAGGGATGATGGGAGTTCCTCTATGAGTGGAGGAATGATAGGTGCTCCTCTGTGGGTGGAGGAGGTAATGGGTGCTCCTCTGTGGGTGGAGGAGGTAACAGGTGCTTCTCTGTGGGTGGAGGAGATGGGTGCTCCTCTGTGGGTGGAGGAAGTACGATAGGTAAAGGTTCGCTAAGTGGAGAAGCTAGGGGTGAGATGGTCTCAATGTTAGCAGAAGACTCCTCCGTAGGTGATGTAGGAGATGAAGGGTGTTCTTCTATTGGTGAAGGAATAGTGATGGTTGGTCCAATGTGTAAGGAGGATTTTGGGCTAGGATTTCCTCTATGGAAGGGATGTGAGGTAATTGAGATGCGACAGGTACCTTGTTAAAGATTGCATGAACCTCACGGAGTATGGGTATCATGAGTGGATGTCTCACCGGTTTGATTGGATGAAGGGGCATGATTGGGAAATGGTTTTTTAAATATTTGTAGATTTTGGTTAGGGGCGACATTGGGGATTATCCACAGTCAACTCACCTTTCTCGAGAATTTCTTGGACAATATTCTTAAAAGTGATGCAGTTGTCGTCACTATGACCTTTCACTCGGTGATAGTTACAAAAATCTTGTTCCTTATACCATGCGGGCATGGGGCGAGCAGGGTCAAAACTAGTGTGTGGTTTTATGGGTGGAAGGGTGATGGCGCCAGCTTTGATCATCTTTTCTAAAATAGAAGAGTAAGGTTCCCTTGATTGGGGTATATTTTCATTGCTCTTGTCTAAATCAAAAAGCCTGTACGGGTGATAGATTAGATGAGGGTGTAGCTTGATTGGATGGATGAGCTGGGCTGGCCTTGAGTACCACTGCATTAGCGGTACCTTTAGCCTTTGAATTAATTGGTTGGTGGTTTGGAAGAAGAAGAGGTTTCATTTGACTTGAATGCCGAATTCTTATTTCGTAATTGGATTTTCTTCTCTTCGATGGCCTGAATTTCTAACTTTCGTGCCATAGTGAATGTCTCATCAAATGTTCTGAAAGTTTGGACCTACAAGGTCAGGGAGATATGTCTGGCACAAGCTTGAGTAAAGAGCTTGATGAGTTTAGTTTGTGGTAGTTGAAAGGTAAGTTGATTGATAAGGCTGTGCCAGCGAGTAACAAAATCTGCGATAGATTCATCCTCGTACTAACGTGTGGAATATAGATCGGTCATGGTAAGAGTTCTTGACAAGATTGATAGAGACCATGATCCAACAAACTGGAGATTGGGCTACCTAAGTGGGATTGAATGAAAATATGGAGTGTTTGGGTAACCCACTATACCAGTCTAATGCAGGTCCAGTGAGGGACATGGGAAAAGCTTCTCAAAAGTAAGGCATCATCATGAGCAATCAAATAGCACCATGTGTTTAAACGAGTGCAAATGCTATTGTGGGTCTTCCTTACTATTGAAACGATTAATTTAGGAATTTCCCAATGCACAAGGTATGAACGGATGGGAATGGATGGGTGAATAGGATTGTTGCAAATATCGTCGTAAGTGAGAGTGTTGCGAGAACTGGAAACCGATGCCTCTAGTGTCTGCATCATATCCATCATCAATTTAATTAGATCATTGGTGCAGTTGTGAGGATTGGATGCCTCCTATAAATGTGAGGAGGCTAGTTTTGGGTGTATAATGGGTGGGGCATTCCAGTGTATGGGGCTGTCATGTAAGGTGGGCGGAGAAGAAGGCAATGCTTCAAATAGGGGGTACGTACCCAGAATGAATGATAGATGAAACAGGCGGTTGTTGGTAGTATGTAGATGGGGGAGGAAGGGTCATGGTAAACCTAGTGGCAATAGGGGCTAATGATTTTGGAATCGAAAGAAAGAAATTCTGAAATGGGGGTAGAGGTCACCAACACTAGAGGTGGGAACTCCCCTAGCCTACCAGGTATACTGTGAGACATGAGGGATGGATGAGGTTGTGTTTGGGGTAATCATTGAGGTTATGGTAGATGTAATTGGTGCCAAAATTGGTAACATATGTGGCAGTCATAGTGGGACGTATAGGACCTAACTACGAAACGACTGGGGGTAAAGTGGATGCAGGTAGCACGGAGCCAGATGAGGATGATGTGGAAGTGGGTGCGAGAGTCACGCGGGGATAGATATAGGCATGTCGTATATCGACTAACCTGAGGGGGCAGTCTCGAGTGGATGAATGGGAGAGGTAAAACTGGCCGAATCGGCAACATGAGAACTTTTGTTCAAGGAGTCGTCGGGCCAAACTCCTCATCTCCGGTAGCGATATTGGTAGGCTGGATGGGATCCATGGCTGGTGATAAAATAGAACGGTGGTGAAGGACTAGGTGGGAACCGGCTGGTTCGCCCAAATGGCATGGAACACAAGGGCATTCACTTGTCTCTCGGGTCAATACCCATGTGAACCAGTACTGATCAGGCGGGGTTACTTCTTTGTAAATAATACAGAGAATATCATAAACAGGTGAATGGCTGAAAAATATGGAGAAGTAAGTCAAATGGTGACCCATGGAATGTGAAAGAGGCCATAACTTTTGATGAGCTCGATTTAGGGAAAAACTGACGTTGTCGGTCAGGGGTAACCGCTACTGTCAGTCACTATGCCAAAATGGATGTAGTTTATGTAATTTTCATGAGGTGTGGTACACCTATCTAAATGTGTTACAAGAATGCCATATTTTTACGGGATGTCAGTCAAATGCTCTACTCGGTGAGAATGATCAGGGATAGAGATTCGCCTGGGAAAGGTGAAAAAATAGCTGCCCGCACTCAGAAGGCCATAACTTTTGCATGGGTAGGTTCAATCAAAATCACCAAAATTGGTACCGTTGGAACTGTTTTTCGATGGCCGATGCACAGGTAATCAAGAAATTCTGGTTAGTGATCAGAAATTTATCTAGTTTTTTAAGAAAACGTGGCCGTGAATTCAGAACCCAGTAGTTTTATGTGGAATCAAACCTGGGATTGCAATTGGAATGATGGTGATGGCCTAGGCATTCACTTCTCTGAAGTGAATACACCACGGTATGATTGGGATCAAAGTTCTTGAGGAATTGACTATTTATATGGTCAAGTAATGCATATGATAGATTCACACCTCAAAATGCCTCTTATCAGGTGTGTTGAAGAAATAGATTTCGGGAGTGCCTATTTTTAGAGTTTGTTCAGCTTATGCTCCATTTGTATCTGGGCCAATTGAGAGTGATGGAGGCTCATTGTAATAAAAATCTGAGCAAGTTTTTGGTGTAGACAAAGCTCTGCCAAAGATTGCTTTGTGAACCACATGTGTTGCAGGCTCTCTTGTAGTGTTTGTTATGGTGATACAAGCCCTTATCTTGAATAGACTGAATAGTGCTCACATATTTGAGCAATAAAATACAAGTTTGTGCGATTATTATTAAATGTGTAATGCTGTAAACAGTTTTCTTGCATTTTTATTGCTCTTATTATCCTAACAATGGACAAGAATAAACAATGAGTCTTGTTATTATGGTCACTGCAGTATGCATTAACATTTGTGTATGTTGTAGAAACGTCCATATGTATAGTGAAAGGTGACTCCTATATGACGGAAATTATGGTGAAGTGTCATGAAAGAGTTCTAGTGAGAATGTTTGAGTCAATGTTATTTCACACATGTGCTCGAACCAATGTCCTGCTGTACCAACCGATTTGGTACCAGAGCGTACCGCTTATGGAAGGGTTAGGCTGTACAGATTGAAATATGCATGAGAAAAAGTGGTTGCCTGGTCCCTTGCCGAAATTTAGACGTGGAATCAGTTAGCCTGAATTCTGGGAGCTAATGAGTAGATCTACTGGCCCAGGTAGTTCAGGTGGAGCTGACAGAATACTGCGAGCGGCTATGATGGCAAAGAGTCTGCAATCTGGAAAGCTAGCAAGTCCCATCAACTTATCAAATAGTATCTTGTTATCCAAAATTCACGGCCTCAAGGTGCATTTTGATAACATATAAAGCATCTTTAGTCCCAAGCAATTATATTGATTCAAGGTGCAAACGGTAATGTTTCTGGGGTGCACACCCGTATTTTTCTAACTCCCCTAAGTAGTTTTGAGAGATATCACTTTCATTAGAAATGTAAGATTGATGTACTTATTAAAAGTAAGCTCGGGCCAGGAAAAATGAAGGATGGCTAATTTAAAATCACAGGCAGTCTGGCAGGATTGGGACCAAAAGGGCGCGATACCGGCCCAAATGCCTCCAGGCGGTTCTGCAGCCAGCCTGACTTATTTGGATGAAATGAAGAATACAGACGCAGGACGCGGAAATCCGAACTGGGAGGAAGGAGTTGTTTGAAAATCTGCTAACTGTTGAAACAGGCAGTCTAGGAAGTTGGGCAAGTTAGTACGCGAACCAGCCGAAGAGCTCGAAATTATCCAAGCGTCTGCCAGTATAAAGAATTTTATTATTATATGGTTCAGAACTTACCTCGATCCTGGAGTTCCAGAACTCAGAAATCAGCACAACTCAGTCCGAATTTTGTCAAGTGTTCAAGCGGGCAGCAGATTGCTCCACATGGCAAGTAAAATTGCAATCCCAATTGGCATAAAGAACATTATGGGACATTTCGATTGGAGAAAATCATGACCACTTCCATGAATGATGCACTGATCTCGGCCGAAAAAGCTAAATTTGTGCAATAATGGATCAAATGAGATAGCAATTATCGCCTTGGTCGAAATTGCTGGCATCTTGAACATCAAATGGGGAACAAGCATACTCCGAACTTTGGTTTACATTTGGGCTGGTTGCGAATAGGTTATTTGGAAATCAGCTCTGTAGGAGCACTGTGCATCCGGGATTAATGGAGAGCGTGGGAAAACCGTCAAATGCGGCTAAAGGCATGGGAGAAAATGACAATCATGGAGAGCTTCAAACATAGCTAGAAGTCCGATCCATTTTCATGAATTTCAATTAGACTTGAAGGAATAATAAGCACAGGCAGTCAGGCTACACCAAGATGCTAAAGCTTTCTATCTTACTTAAAGTTTGCACAAATTCAGGGTATTTCACTATATTGTTCTAACTCTATAGTAAGACAATTCCTAGTCAATGAGTTAATGTCCTCTTATAGCATTGCCATTAGGAAGTAAAAACCAAATGATTGTACCAGAATCAAAACGCCTGTCATGGTTGCAAAAAATAAATCCCAGGCACTCTATAAATGGTCAAAGTAAAGTTTGAGATTTCGTCAAGTAGACATTCTGTCTTATGCTCCTATTACCGTAGAAATCAACTATGTTCAACATGGCTTTACTGCCTCTGTCATAGAGCTCAAGATGATTCTTAGTTGATAAGATTGATCAATTTTTTTAACAAAACGCTTCAACTGCAAAAGTTAGTTAATGATTTGGTAGCTAGGATCTTCAAGAGACATTGAAGCATTCTAGGGTTTGCAGCACCTACATGTGAATGGGAGCACTTTTTGGCAAGCAATGTATTAAACTTAGGCCATTGACTAATTTAATGCAATAGGCCACCAAAAAAGCACTATAAATTTATCAGAACCTCAAGTCCAAGTTTCTCTCCAATCACCTTACCATTTTAGCCCTCTATAAATTGCATGTTGGGTCATCATATGTACAATTGGCCATGTTTTGGTATGTCAGTCAAAGTATTACTGAAAGTACAAAATATGCTTCAAAAAAGTGGGACACAGTGTGTATGCTTTGACCCTATGCACCAAGATATCCTCATGTGATGCTTAGCCCTATATCTAAGTGCATAATATTTTTGGAGGCAACTGATGGCTGTGCAGTACCATTGGAAGCGTCACTAAGTTACAAAGTCACTAGCCACAAAGATGTATCTTCCCCTGCTGCTTTTAGATGACATCTTAGCAAGTTTTATCTCATAATAAGAACGATAATGTGTCTACCTTACATTCATGTTCTTGCAGGAATGCAGTACATTGTGTATCAACCTGAATACGAAATCTCAAAAGTGTATAAACATTGTGGATGAGTACCCATTTATACTAGATTGCAGAACTGTGATCCTTGGATCAGTGCACCAGCACTTTGCCTCTGGTATGCTGTGAATTTTGAACGGTAATACATGTCTCTCATCCTTTTCTGTTGAATCATATCCGCTGGATTATGTAGTCTCTACCATTTTACAGTTCTCTGTGAGTCCCTTGAAACCATTGATTAGCCTAAAGTGGCTTATCACTGCATTAGAGTAGAATTGTGGTATGGTGTTTAGGAGTCCCCAGCTAACAAAGTCTGAGGAATGTTGCAAAACAGAGTAGTGGTCCACACACTTGGAGAAGTACCCATGTCATATATTTCTGACTATGCTTACCAAAACTGATGCAATCTGACAACATCCAGGGGTGCTGTATTCGATGATGAAAGCTCTCACCTCAGATCATTGCAAATCAAACAAAACACTAAGAAAGAACATTCCTAGAGTGGTCCTATTCTATTATGTTTGTTTAGCTTATGCTATTTAGGGACTAACACATCCTATTGTGAAATAGATTTTTTGGTGAGGATGGATTCCTACAAAGAAGGAGATTTAAAGGGTAACAGGTTTTAGGTTTCCCCTGTGGTGGGGGCGGAGGCTATCACTCTGAAGTATGACTCGATAGAGCAGCGAGTTGGGTGCCCACTATGTCGTGATCACTGTGATCACCTATAGCTTCTTCTAGGTAAGATGTTGTTTAAGAATGTATGTATTTTGAATTTTTCCCACTGTGGTTTGGTAAGACTCAGAGAAAGAGAAAAGGATAGAAGTGCTTTTCTATGATTCATTTGTCAACCATCAGCTGGTCCTATGACTTCCAGCGTATAGGTTGCCCTCAATTAATGTGAGCTAATGCAAGAAAATTAGAATGAAATGCAATGATTTTAAAACCCAAATCGAAAATGTGAAATTGGATGACATAATAAGATGAATAGGAAGAGGGATGCTCTTTCACTAAAATGTAGAAAAACATGAAGAAATGATTCTTTTTAAATACACCAAAAGAAAAGTTTCCTTTAGAGAAAATAGAAAGACGAGGTGGATTACCAAGGAAGAAAATTAGTGTGTACGCTTTTTAGAAGGGAAACAAACACACAACATTTTTTCCTAGGAATGAATGAAATGCAAGGAACCCCCAGATGGGTCCCACCGGGCATGCCAAAATGTTTCACCTTTTTCTTAGATTGTTTCTTTGAATTGTTGACAAAAAAGATAGGGTAACGTTGCATAAGAGGAATACCTGTTCAAATGTTCTAGGTTGATGGGTTGTTGCATGCGTATGAATTCTATAATCCACAGCTAACTGCATGAGAGATTCCTTTTGGCTAGGAGGAACTACCTGTAATGAAAGCAAGACCACCAGAAAGAATTAAACAATATGGGAAGTGAACTGCCTAGCGTAAGCTAGATTCAAGAAGTATAATACTTCCTAGATGGATGTCAGTCCTACTGTTTTAAACAAATTAATGCTGAAAACTAGGGTAAATCCTATTATTATTTAAAAATGATTTAGGTATCTCACTTAAAAACACAATAAGAAATACATATCTAATCTAACAGACTAAGATACATAATAGAATCCATAGGTCAAATGGTTGGTTCTGGTTCTGCAAGTCTAATAAAGGTCTCAAGTAAGTCACAAGTGAGTGAGGGTGAGGTAAAATTAGGTGGATAGGTATATGTTTAAGTCTATGTGGGAAATTTCTGAGGCAGAGACCAAGTGTCACCACTAGGGGTGACCGACCGCGGTTAGGTATAACCCGGTGCCAGTTACTGTGAGATCTGGAAACATCATAGAACAGGGTTTTTGGTCTCCTTTGTGATTGCACAAAGGATTTTGGTTGGTTGGGAGGAGGCTATTAGGTGACTGGACTATGTTTTTACTACAGGCTTTTGCTATGGGTCTACGAAGGTGCAAAGTGTTGGAGATGGTCGATAAGGAGCAAGATAAACAATGAGTGATAAAAGTTACATCTCTAGACATGACACTAGTCACTACAGAAAGCTCTTATTTTGAATACTTACTATGGATTGAAACTCTGAGGTGCCCTGTGTCATGATTACGATGAATGTCCTCCCAAATTAAAGGTGTTGACAATTGTTAGCAATTGACTTCTCCACACTGAATGACCATGACATGATCTGCATGGGCTGCATGCAACACCCCAACCCTTGGCTATAGATATACATCATCACCATGTGGCTAACAATGGTTGTGCAACCTTAGATGCTCAATCTGATTTTTATCATGATGTTGATGATCTCCTTGACAGATACTGAGAACTTTGATGATACCCCTATCCCTATACAGAGGTCAATTAAAAATGTTAAAAACATTCACATATTTCTAAAAATGCCAAAACCAATATCTACACACAACTTGAGTTGGTAGCACTTGAAACATTATATATGTTGTGGTTCACTATGGTTTAATTAGGGGTAGCATATGGCGGTCTACGGCTTAACTGGCATATATTTAGGGGAAACCGACGTCGGTCAAGTTGGGACTTGATCCCAGGTTTACACATAAAACATTACAGGATAATAGGATCCTACCTTGGTTTCCTTACATTCTTCTCTTATGGGCATTCCTCCACATTCAAATAGGTGCTTACTTGTGAGCATGCAGGAATATGGTTAATTTCCATCTCTTCATTGATGCTTGATTACATATATTGTGTAAGTCATAGTTAGTCTATGGTGAACTAATGCTAACATAGCACGTGTCTTAGTGAAAGTTAGCTTGACATGAGGTGTCTGCTTCATGTGCTTTCTGTGGACTACTTATCTAAATGATGATTTTTATCATTAATGACATACGGTCATTGCTAATTGTTTGTAATACTATGTGTCTACTTAAATTATATTTGTCATTAATTTCTTTTTTTTTCCATTGGGCATCGTGGGTAGGTCCCATTTGATGAAGGGTGCTTATATGCCTTTATTGCATGGCATTTTTTCTATTGTATGTGGCCTATGAGCCTTGATTATCTCACGAAATTGTGGGTGTCCATGTTTCTGGCTCTATGCCTTAAAGTGACTCTTCATTGAATGTTATTTCTTCTATTTTATCACTCGATTATTGTTTTCTCTCATTGATTCTTATATTATAAATGTGTTGTTAGTGTTGGTACCCAAATTTGTTCTCTTTTCAGTCTGAGCAGCATCAGAGACATGGCATGAATCTAGAAGTCAAATAGATTATGATGTGTGTCATTTTGTAGCTCGGGGATGTGATCTAGCTAACACTCAGATTTGTGAAGAGATGGATAGCACTTTGAATAGGACTTGATCTTGTCCTAACTGTTTTAGGTTTTGCCTTTCAACTAAGGTAAGAGAACCTATATTACAGCCTCTTTTTTGTAAAGGAGGTGAAGATATCCTTGCATACTGTGCAGGTTGTGTGGAGATCGCCTTGAGGAAAACATGATCAATTTTCTCATTATTAAAACTCAACAGAGATGTCACTACTAAATTATGGAAATACTTTCAAGACAAGGTTGAGGCTATTAAATACATTATATGATCCTGATTTACTTTGTGCTTTTTTTTAGATGGATTGGATTCTTTTATTGACACACAATGTAATGCAAGGGTATTACAGGGAAGGATTAGTTATTCAAATTGAATGAATTTTGGTGGGAGATTTTAGATAAGACAAACTAGAATCTACCAAATATCTTAGAGGACCTTTGCAAGAAATACTTGTAACACCTAAATTAGATAGAATGCTTCAAACGGATTAAGATGTACTCCTTCAACCAAGATATGATCCACCAAATGCAGGCCCAAATCTACACTCTTCCACACAATATTTGAAAACCTACCACAAAATCTTGAAGAAAATGAACTCAATTAAAGCATCCAAAAATCCTCTGATGAAATCATGACCTAAGTTGCACTCAAAGTCTTACAAGTAACCTCTAATCAAATTCAATGAAGGTGGAGTGATTTTAAACTGCTTATTTTCAATGCCAGATGAAAGCTCTTCTGAGAAACTAAAATTGCAAGTTCCACTAAACTATCAATAAGGATGAGATTCTGTGTGATTTCTGAAGACTTTCAATGCAAGATTGCAATAAAAAATAATGAAAACTATTTGACAGGTATTTAAAATGATAACAAACATCATATTTTGCCAAGAAAACATAGATTAACTCAAAATCTTGTTAGATTCATCAGCAGGGGAGAGTTTCATGAACAATCTCAGAGCTGTGTTGATGGCTATACAACTTGTAACCAACTCACATACATGAAGATCCAATACAAAAGAAATTAACCTGGTTCTTTGGTGGGTTTCTCAGAAAATGAGCTTTCTCTCAAATTTGCTCGTGATTTTCAACTTCCTGACCATTTACATTTCTCAAAAATAAATTATATATCTCTTACCACATTGGATCCTTCTTTCCCAAGAAAATAATATGCCAAGGGATCAAGTTTGTTACAATAATTTCTCATGATTCACTGAAAATGACATTTAACAAATTTACAATGAGAGTTGTTAGGTGTTTTAAAAAGACTGAATCATTACAAATATTCAGATCATTATCCTTCTTGGAGGCACGTTTTTCATCATCAAGGCATGCAGATGCCTTTCCTCTCATCATTTCACCTTTTCACCTTTTAAAACTACCTCTGCAACTTTCAAATTTGACATTTCACATGTGTTTGGAAGGATTAGGAAAAAAATTTGTTTCAAAAACACCTCAAATCTACAAATTAATCCCTAAAACCACTTGCATTGATCTTTGTAGGCACAAAGGACATGAATTCACAAAAAAATTGATGAAAAATTATGTAAAATTCACATTTCCACACTTCCTAGAGAAAAAATGGCAGCCAAAAATGAAAATGTATAGTTACCTTTGATCTGCTCTTTCTCCTTCAATCTGGGCCCTCCACGTGTCAAAATATGATTGGGAATGAATTTAGGTTCACTTATTGACTTTTTAACATTTTTGGAAAAATGGAAAAATTTGAATTTTTTCTCCACCCCTAATTTGAAAACCAAATTTAACTAGCAATTGTGCACACACATTTTTTTTGCTTTGTATTGATTTTTGATGTAAAAATTGTGCATTATTTCATTTTTGTATTTTTAATAAAAGAATAAAAACTACAAGTACTGTGTAAATATTGAAATAAATGAAGAGGATTCACCAGCAATGTGACACAAGAATTGATAACAGAGTTCGGCGCTTGAGGCCTACGTCTCCGGGTCCAGTTGAATGGGACTGATCTATTAAAATATTGAAAATAATTCTTTACAAACAATTCTACAAAATTCTGACCTTCTCACAATCTTCCTCTGTAAAAAATAACAGGGGTTGCTTTTTACATCTCCTTCAAACTCCACTCCTAGCTCAAGATATGAGCATTACAATATTACTACACAGTCCCCGAATGCCATACAAATAGAATATCACCCCTTTTATATTGTTTCTACACCTCCTAGCATGCCGGCTGGGTGCTTATCATTTTACACGGCCCACCCGAGTTCCATTCTCCTCCCTTACTTTTCAGTCATATCCTTTGGGATCATTATCCCACATTTGGCGCATGTAAACTTGGTCAAGGCTTTATATGGTAAGTGGGCACGGATTTTGAGTGGCTTAAGAGCCGCCTAAGCCTATGTGGAGGGTGCTTTACTTGGGGTGCATTGCATTGGGGATGGCACATTGTTTAATTTTAGGTGCCAACAATCCCATCCTATGTGCATGGTATAGTGGACAGTTTACAATATGCGTGGAACATGGAATATAGGTAATGCGTTGAATAGTTTGAGAAATATGTGTGGAAAATTACAAATAGGTAATTAGGCGTGGGTAATTTAAATAATACATGCCCAATGTCCCACATGCATGGTGCAAAAGAAAATATAGAGGTTTATATACACAAGTTGGTTTAATGATTAAATGAGAAGGAGGCCAAGGCACCCCTCCATAATCGAATGTGTCAAACCTGGCTGAGGGCCCCCAACCAGTAAATAGCGGGGTCCATTTGTCCGAGAACGAGTGTCCAAGACCGGCGTTCCAAAACCCATTTTTTTAGTACGTCACACAATTCATCCACGTGTCACAATATGATCAAAACACTTGGCGAGCGTGCACACGTCCAACCTGCACAAAACTCCAAATTTCACCAGTTGCCCAAAAATTTCAGTGGGCTATAAGTTTTGCAAACGAGCTCCGTTTCCTGCAAACAAGATGTCTTTGGAGTCGTATAATTTTTCCCCATGCTTTAAAAATGACTGCAACAATTTCTGAGAAGATCTTAGATCAGTGTTTCTCTGTGAGGATCTTTTGGATCAGATGGAGGGTCCTTGAAAAGAGTGATGCACGCCCATAGTGTGTGAGGGATTAGAATCTTGCTTCAATTCTACATATTCGACCTTTAGTGAATTTGGTGAGTTTCCCCACTCGATTATCCAAGGAGACAAACCTGCATATGAATCTGATCTATGGGCAGTGGTGCTGGGAGAGTAATTAACCATGTGCTTATGTGATTTTTTGAGATCGATATGGTGAAGGAGGTGGAAAATACCTATGGGAAGGGGTGGCCCTAATGGGGGACATAGGAACGTGTCCCCTTGTGGACTAATGGGCCAACTTCAAGTGAAGAATGTGGAGAATTCAAAGGATCATGAGAATGGGTTGCTTCCTCCATGGGTGACTTAGGCCGACGATATGGACTAATGGTCCATTGATGATGATGAAAAGGATGGTTCACATAAGCCATATGTGAATAAGAGAGCTAAGTGAAGAAGTAGCTTTAAACTTGTGAAGCGTAGGAGACTCTAAATTGACCATGACATGTGCATAAATATCACACAAGAGTTGGTTGAGGCAATTGTGTGCATGGTGGAATACCTTTGATGGTGACAAGTTGTTTATTTTAGATGAACTTGAGAAATCAAGTGATGCATGGATGTGATGGTTTGGGTAGCGCAGATCTGAGGGAGACCCAAGAGTTTGTCACAACCTTTGGTTGACATATAGGAGGAGTGCCACTAAAATTTCATATTAGTAATAACTGATGGATTGACCATAATAATGTTGACGGTATAAAATCAATAAAAGCATTGATACTGTCCTCGCTCAATCATAAGTAAATGTAGCGTGATAATCATGATACAAGAATGTGATAACCAAAATGTGGTACCAATAAGCAGTAATAAAAAGGAAAGTTAAACCTGGCCATCTATGAAGGAGGATGACACGTAACCTCCTTTGATATGCATGGTTTCCAGAATAATAGATGGCTAAAATTCTTGTCATGATTAGGAAAAGATTCATTAAATATTTTTAGCTTGTTGATTATCATTGACCAACTTAGAAGAAGAGGGCTCAGGCATCATTGATTGCATTGCTGGGCAATAAGATCTTGGATAATATGTTTAAAACGCTTACCAAAGAATGATCAGTAGAGTTCCTAATGCATTGGGTGATAGTCACATCTTGCATTTTCATCATAGTTGCAGCCACGGGGACGAGATGGATAGAGATTGAGCGGCAGAGGAAGATTTATAATATTTATTTCGATAATTTGTGGCAATAAGAGTCGAGATGCATAAGGGATAGTTTAGTAATAGCACGCCTCATGGGTTATAATTGAAGCTTTTCATGTGTGGAAATAACATTTGGAAAGTTAACCTTAGCTTCAACAGGCTTAGGAGATGGTTTGAAAGTAGCATTTAGCTTGAAACTTTTTAGAAGACGAGGAATGAGGAAATATCATTTACAGTATTACAATTTTCCCATAGATAAAATTTCTCCTTCAGAGCAATTTGAGTCTATGACATAGTTAAAATCATAGAGGAAGGAGATGGTCTCAAAGATAACACTCTATTGAAGTGGATGGTAAGCACTCCCAATGAGTGAATAACAGAGATCTTACATTTTAGAGTAGAGTTAGTGCCATATTAGTAATCCATTAGTAAGGTTGCTCTTATAATGCAAAACATCAGTCTTTTAGACACTCATCAGATCCTTGTTTAAATCGAGAAAGTTGCTGCCATACAGCAGATGTTAGTGCCTATATTGATAGAACACTAAAATAGTGTGAGGAAATCCCAAACGGCTATAGTACTGTAAAAGTAGGTTACTAAGTGAATAGGTAAATCTTAGGATTAATCCAACACATAGTGCAGATGACTGTAAACTTAATAGGAAATAGTTTAAGCTAATTCCCATGTAAGATAATCCGTGTAGTCTAGACATGCGTATTCATGAAAAGATTTAAGATACTCAATGGAGTAAGTCACCATGGCCATTGAAGGTGCATAATATTTTGTGAAATGAAGTTAGGAAGTAGTCCGATGAGAGGATATGGTGAGTACAAAAGGCATATGAAGGAAATAGTGAAGGAATCCTAGGAGATCGACCTAGGAATGTGAAACAAGTTTTTTGTGATTTTCAGATTTGGAGTTGTAGATCTTGCCTATAAAGAAGCTAGGTCTTGAGTGTTGGATCTAGGAGACACAATCGTGTGTGGGAAGTAATAAGTGGGTGAAATGGATTGATATTGATTTTGCATAGAAATGGAACACAGTGGAATGGTATAGTTAGGAGGTTGTGTTGCAATATGAATAGAAGCATAATTCCAGAGGCCAATTCAAGTGTTGAGTTACCTGTAGCTAAATTAGTGGCTTCCTCATCAACCCAAACTGACATAATTTTAGATATTCTACCCCAGTCTTGAGGATGTTAAACTCCATATGGTCCTCCTAATGAGGTTTAACAAAGATTATTGCATCGGACTAAACTTGTTCATAAGTTTCAGCTATGGGAGAAGAATCAGAAGAATGCATAGAAGCAAGGTAGGGTTCGAGGGATTAGGTTCACCAAACTCATTTACATATGCCATCAGAAGTAAGTATAATTTCTCAAAGTAAATATTGTAGTGTATGATATAAAAATGCTAATATATAGTAAATATGCAAGAAAGCAAATATGTACAATCTGAAACCTTAAGTAAGAGGAGGAGATAAAATGACGCAATTTGGTGGTTTCAAGTAATATATAAGTGACATGGAAGCTTAATAACTAAAACATACTAAAATAATCAGTGTTCTCAATGATCGATGTAGGTTCTGGCAGCTCAGAATAATGTAGGACAAGAGTGACCACAAGAGGTTAGTAGTGCCCATACACTAGTGACTAGATCTGGGTGCAAGTGTCTATGGGGATAGGAAGGGAGCCTGAATCTTTCATTCTTCTAGAGAAACGCTGGTAGCTTTCACATTTTGTAATTTAGCATGGTTGCATATCCTGAAGAGAGTAGGCCACAAATAACCAACTCTCAAAATTTTTTGTGTTGTAACCCTTCCAATAAACCGTCCTCCACAAACTAATGGAAATCAAAGATACACTTTGGGAGCTTCATCTTCAGTTACACACCTCAAGAGGACACCTTCAGGGTTCTTCCAAGATAGCCCAAAGTCAGTGATGATGTATTTTTGAGAAGCCATTGAGGGCTCTTTTTTTATTTGAGAGTGTGCATTAAATGATGCCCTCAGGACATCATAGGTGCAAGTTGCACTAAGATAACATATTATATCCTAGTACCACTCCAGAATAATTACAAATTTGTGTAATGGAATATCTACCCTTTCTTCCCCTACTTCATATCACTGTGTATAGTCTGCAAGTATACAACCATTGTCAGCCTTGAGCTTAGCAAGTGCTAGAAATTCCTTGAAGTGATTTTATGAACTTTTTGCAAGTTTGGATGATCCATATCATACTCTTAGTGTTTGTTCACCCATATACATATTTTACTTGAGATCTCCATCTATGATAAGATGTGATTTACCATGGTATGGGGAACATAAGCAACAACTTTTGGAACTTAAAATATAAGGCCTAGTTTACCTTTGTTGCTTTCACCAAGGAAAATTCTTGTTTTTCCATGATTGTATACTTTAACTCAGCAGCTTGTAAAGCCTTCCTGTCCTAAAGAAGGTCAATAGGCCTATCATCATTCCCCATCTTCATCCTTTTGGAGAAAAACATCATGTAATAGTATTTTTAGAAGCAATCTCAGAAGATTTTTAAAGACTTATTGTAATTCAGAGATGCTAAGACAAGTGCATGTTTAAGTGCCTCTTTGATTCCCTCAAAATCCTGAATAATAGCCTCCTCCCATTTGATAATTTGATCTTTCTTTAACATGCATGTGATAGGAAGAGTCAACTCAGCAAAATTGGACACAAAACTTCTAATGAAATTTATTTTCCCAAAGAAATATTGGATGCCCTTCTTAGTTCTTAGAATTGGCACCCTGCTGATTGCTTCTTATCTCTCAGGATCAATCATGACACCAGCCTTTGAAACAATATGACCAAGAAGATTGGCCTTTTACACCCCAAAGTGACACTTCTTTGGATTGAGAGAGATTCCAAATTCTCTACATTTGATCAACATTCTTTCTAAATGTTGCAAGTGATTCTTTTTGCTCCTTGAAAATACAGTCACATCATCCTGATAAATTACAATGAAGTAATTTATATAACCAGCAAAAGAAACATACATTTCTCTTTGGAAGGTAGCTCCAGCATTCATGAGACCAAAAGGCATTCTCACATAAACATATGTTCTCTAAGGAGTGGTAAAGGCAGTTTTAAATCTTGTTGACTCCTTAACAATAACCTAATTGTAGCCAGAGAAACCATCCAAGGTGGACAACAACTCGGATCCAGTCACTAACTGTAGCATGTTCTCCATGTTTGGAAAAGGATAATTGTCTTTCAATTAAGCTTTATTCATATTTATAAAGTCTACACAAAGTCTGATATCTCCATTCTTCTTTGTCACTAGCACAAGTTGCAACCCAAGATGAATACCTTGTGGGCTGAATGATCCCTCCCTCCTTCAGTTTCTTCAATTCATCTTGCATTTTCATGGAGAGGAGTGGATTAATTGGCATTTTCTTCTTTTTGAATAGTTTGGCATTTTTCTCAAGAGGGATATCATGCTGAAACAAGTCCTCTCTATATGCTTTCAGCTCTGAATATGACCAAGCAAGGCAGACTTGATAGTGTTTCAACAATTGGAGATAGGAATATTTTTCCTCCTTATTTAAAATGCTTCCCAACCAAACTTTTTTTGGTTTTTCCTTTGTTCCCAAGTCATGCTCTTCCACATCCCTTGAGGTAGACATGTTTTTATTGATGATGCAATCAGCATTGCTAAAATTTGACTCAAGAGCAAGAAGACCTCTAGGAATGGTGTTAGTTTTCAATTGGATAATATATTTTCCAAACAAAGTATCTCTTCCTTCAGTCACAGACACCATTTTTTCCCAATCAATATGTTGATCTACAAACTCACCTTGATTTCATAAGAACCTTCACACTTGAGCATCATCATCATACACTTGCCAATGCTTGATGTTGCCAGGGACAACTGGCCTAGTTAACACTTCAACATTGTACTCACAATAAGGTGAAATGATGCAATCTCTAAATATTGACCCCATCACTACCAAATTTTCAGTAGCAACATTCAAACTTCTATCACAGTGCACAATATTGAAGGAATCAAACATCTCAATTAGATCCCAAACTGCATGTTTATACTGCTTCATCCGCTGATTTTTTATAGAATATAGTTTTCTTATTTGTTTGACAACTAGCTCTGAATCTCCCTTTGCAATGATGTCCTTGACACCATACTTCCATGCAATTCTCAAACCCAATGACAAGGCTTCATACTCAGCAATGTTGTTAGTAAATTCAAAATTAAGCTTGAAAAAAAAAACAAATTCTTCCAAGCTAGGAGAAATTAGAATTACACCAGCACCATTTCCAAATTTGGAGCAAGGTCCATCAAATAGCAAGGTCCAAGGAGAACATACATGTTCAAGGAACTTTGACTGATCCATTTTGTGTTCTTTTCCATCAGCGAAACCAATAAAATTATCAACATCAACATCAGCAAATAATACTTCATAAGCAACATTGTTTGGGTCGTCAATTAGATGCAACATTTTCTTTTCTCCATAGATCTTGAAAAGGCTACCCTCAATGGGAATGGTGGAAAAATACATATCCATTTGGACACTCCCTCCAACAGTTGTAGCCCAATTTCTTGACAATAACATACCCCATTTGGCAGGGCAATCAACAATCACAACATCCAATTTTAAATTCCTCCTGGGATAAGATGCAAGTTGCACAACCAAACCCTTCACACAACCATCAACTGAAACTTATCTTGAGTCCATGGTAGCACATTTTACATAGGCTACTGTCACTTTGATATCCAACTCATTCATTACTTCTAGAGGCATGACATTACATGTTGCACCGGAATCAAACATACAATTATGAAGTAGCCTATCCTTTATGATCAAAGTTGTGAAGAATGGATCAACATTCAATTGGGAACCAACCAAGGATGTCCCAAAATATACCTCAGGTTTCTCTCCAAGATATTCTACTGCTGGTGGTGCTTCAAGGTCAACAATGATTTGAGGAGGAATCTCGAAAACATTTACATTTCTACCTAGAGTAGTCTTCTTCTCCTTTAATCCCAAGAACTCAAATTCTCTATTCTTATTCTCAAGAATTCTAAGCAACTCAATGATTGGAACACTCAATTTGATTTCTCTCTATACTTGGGCTATGTCATAGGGAACAATCTTTGGAAAAACAACATTGGAAGGGAGACAAGAAGATTCATTTGATGGCAAGGGATTCTTGGCAGCTTGGACATGAGGAGGACTGTAATTTTTTCTTAGAACAATAGAGATTTTGGCAAGTTTTTCTCTCCTAGGAGATTATTTTGTAATGCTCATGAGTATGGGTGTTTTAGGTTTCACTTGAGGCCTAACTCCTTTAACAACTTTGCTTCTAGTCTATAATATTTCTCTTGAGATACAACAACATTCATCAACAATTGTCTATCTTCCTCCGAAGTAATACCACCATCACACTTCTTAATCATTAAAGCTCTTAAGTATTCAAAGTCATTATTAGGAATTTCAAAAGCTTGCACTACATCAACTTAAAGAGTATGAGGGGGAAGAAATACTTGTACCCGTTTGATACAATCCCAAAAAGTTACAGCTATCCTAGCACTTATTACTTCAATAGATGTTTCTCCTCCTTGTGAGCTTGAAGAATAACCCACCATGAAAATATCATCATCAGTACCATCATCAGTATTAGCTTCACCTTCTTGCTAGTCCACTTCACATGGAGGATGGGGGAAAAAAAACACCTATCACACCAATCAATATCAACAACTTCTTTAATAGCAGTAACCCTAGCAGTTAGGGGATTAGGTAACACTCTTCCTTCACGTGTTTGAGGATGTCTATTTGCAGGCCCCATGGGTCTTTTTTGTGTATCATCTTCCCTTTTATCACCTCTAGGATGATTGGAAAATTTGTCATGGTTTTTTGCTCATGGCTGACCTTGTGAAGTTTGACAGCCCCTGCCAAAGTTTTTCACAACCTCCTCTAAATCAGCACCCTTGCTATCTTGAGGTTTTTTAGGGTTTATCAACTTTACACCATCTCTCTTGAGAGGTTTCCCAATTTATTTGATTTTTTTTCAATTTGAAGTGCCATGGTGAAAGCTTTCCTTATATTTGTAGGGTAATTGTCTCTTAGGTAATAGGCTTCCTTTTTATAAAATGCATCTACATATTTGATTAAACAAGATTCATCACAAGGCCTTAGATTAACTGGTAACCTTCTCAAAGTTTTGTTAAACCTTGTGTTGAAGTCATAGACTGACTCATTGGGGTTCTCCTTGATATTCTCAAACTCAGAAAAGAGAAATCTAGGATCAGTCTTGTCACCATATTGCAACCTAAATGCATTCTTCATATCAGTCCAAGAATCAATTGAATTGTCAGGTAGTGCCTTGTACCAATCCCTAGCATGCTCTTCTAGTGTATGAATGAACAATTTAATATACACATCTTCAAAATCTATCTCAAAATATTCCATCATGTTAACAAAAATTTTGAGATGGTGATCACCAGTTATTGCATTATTACCTTGGAATTTTGGCAATCTATTTCTGACATCTTGTGGGACAACATTTGGGTAACCATTCATTCCTCCAAAGTCTATAGGATCAAAGGTGTTAACAAAAAATGGAGGTCTAGGCTGAGCCATAGTATTTGGTGGAGTTGATCTTGGGGGTGACACACGATGATGAGGAGTGCAAGGTCTTTAGGGCTTACGAATGTGATTCACAAGACTAGTATTCTCTAAGTGCTGATTTTCTTGGAAAGTTTTACTAGGATTGAAACACACGTGCAGATTGAAGAAGGAACTTACCAGGTACAGTAGAAGGACCTTCACTAGTTGAAGTAAACAAGTTTATGAGAGGATTGCTTGAATCAGAATCACTAGAAGAAGAGTGATAATCATCTACCAAAGGATGATCTCTCTCACCAATGGATATATCTCTACCTGATGTCTGACCTTTAACAACCTTCCAAACTCTTATCCCTTCCAACTCTGAGTTTCTTGAATCTATAAACAACTTCTTAGTAGAGTCTCTCAGGAAGAGAGATCTTCTTCCTTCCAGTTTTGCAGAGATTGGCAACACCAAAGTAAATGACAGAAAGGTTAAGACACTGGTACTTATCAATATCAATACAACATGGAGTCGCCACTAAGGAATTTCACCCTAGTTATGAAAATGCACTAAAATACTCTATCAAATATCTATCAACACTGAAAATATTTCCAAAATTTATAGATCATACCTTTCTTTATTTGAAATTATCAACCACAAATGCAAATGAAGTGCAACAACTGCTGAGAACTGACAAAATTGCAGGCAGAACCTATACCTTCACTCAATCCTTACAAATCGGATTATAAAATGATGCTTCAACAATGTATTTACATGTAAAATTTACAAGGGACTTTACCAGGGTTTGATATGCATTCAAATATCTCAAATATGTATGCACATAGATCAAATTGAACTAAGATAATATCAAACTCAGAACTCTACTCTTCATTCCAATCTTATAAATCTGATCAAAAAATGATACTCAGATTTGTAATTACACATAAATCACACAAGAAGTATTACCAAGGATCTAAAATACTAAAATAATGAATAATGTCCCTAGCAACGGTGCCATTTAGGTGTTGGTGATGGGCTAAATAGACATGGACTAGAAAATGAATCAGCAAATCAATGTCAGAAGCACAAATTATTTCCTAAGAATTCAAAACAAATCCCTGGTTATGGCGCCATTAAGTGTTGTTGACGAGTTAAATAGACATGAAATGGAAAATGAATCAGAAAATCAATCTCAACACTGTAAATTATTTCCCAGGAATTTAAAATAGATCCCCAAAAATGGTGTCATTAAGTGTTGGTACCCAAATTTGTTCTCCTTTTTAGTTTGAGCAGCATTAGAAATATGGCATGAAGCTTGAAGGTAGATAAATCTTGATATATTTCATTTTGTAGCCAGGGATGTGATCTAACTGACACTCATATTTGTGGAGAGATGGATAAAAATTTTAAAGGATTTGATCTAACCCTCACTATTTTAGGTTGTGCCTTTCAACCAAGGTGAGAGAACCTATATTGCAGCCTTTGATTTGTGAAGGAGGTGGACATATCCTTATACTGTGCATATTGTATGGAGATGGCCTTGGGAAAACATGATCAATTTTCCATTATTCAAACTCAACAGAGTTGTCACTACTATATGATGGAAATGATTTCAAGACAAGGCTGAGGCTGCTGAAGACATTGTATGATCCTAATTTGCTTTGTGCATTTTTATAGATGGGTTAGATTCTTTTGTTGAGACACAATGTAATGCAGGGGTAGTATGGGTAGGATTAATTATTCAGATGATTTTTTGGTGGGGTATTGACAAGACAAACTTGGAAATATCAAATCTTTGACAACCTCCACAATACTTGAAATATAAGATAAAATTCTTCAAATAATCAGGATGTTCTTTCAACGAGAAGATGCATAAATGGAAGCCTAGGTTACACTCTTCACGTAATCTTTGAGATCTCACCAGAAAATCTTGAAGTAAATAACTCAATTAAACACAAAAATCCTTGATCAAACCATGCCTAAGGTAACCCCAAAGGCTTACAAACAGTCCCAATCAACAAATAAAGGTGGAGTGATTTTAAAATGCTTATTTTCAATGTCAGATGAAAGCTCTTCTAACAAACAAAACTGCAAGTGCCACTAAACTATCAATAAGGATGAGATTCTGTGTGATTTCTAAAGAATTTCAATGCAATATTGCAGCAAGAACAATGAAAACTATTTGCAGGTATTTAAAATAATAACAAACATCATATTTCCCAGAAATACATAGATTAACTCAAAACCTTGTTAGATTCATTAACAAGGGAGAGTTTCATGAACAATCTCAAAGCTGTGTGATAGCTATACACTTGTAACCAACTAACATACATGAAGATCCAACACAAAAGAAATTGATCGAGCTCTTTAGCAGGTTTCTCAGAAAATGAGCTTTCTCTCAGAATTTGCTTGTGATTTTCAACTTCCCGACCATTTACATTTCTCAAAAATGAATTATATATCTCTTTCCACATTGGAGCCTTATTTCCCAAGAAAATCATATGCCAAAGGATCAAGTTTGTTACAACAATTTCTCATGATTCACTGAAAATGACATTTAACAAATTTGCAACGAGAGTTTCTAGGTGTTTTAAAAATACTGAATCATTACAAATATTCAGATCATTATCCTTCTTGGAGGCACATTTTTCATCATCAAGGCATGCAGATGCCTTTCCTCTCATCTTTTCACCTTTTCACCTTTTAAAACTACTTCTGCAACTTTCAAATTTGACATTCCATGTGTTTGGATGGATTAGGAAAAAAATTTGTTTCCAAAACACCTCAAATCTAAAAATTAATCCCTAAAACCACTTGCATTGATCTTTTTAGGCACAAAGGACACAAATTCACAAAAAAAATGATGAAAAATTATGTAAAATTCACATTTCCACACTTCCTGGAGAAAAAATGGCAGCCAAAAATGAAAATGTATAGTTACCTTTGATCTGCTCTTTCTCCTTCAATCTGGGCCCTCCACGTGTCAAAATATGATTGGGAATGAATTCAGGCTCACTTATTGACTTTTTAACATATTTGGAGAAATGAAAAATTTTGACTTTTTTCTCCGCCTCTTTGCCCTTTAATTTTGGTGATGACACATGGCATATGGTAGGTCCCATTGGGATCGTGCTCCAATTTTGTGCATTTTGACCTTTTTTGGAAATTTGGAAAGGTTTCACATTTTGCCCCTTGGGCCCGCACCAACACCTTTGCCCTTGACATGTGTCATGATCTCTATCGCTAAAAAACCGTGGGCTTATTTCATGTTTTGACCCCTTTTTCACCAAGTGAAAATTTTCAATTTTTGTTCTGCGGGACCGTGCCTCCAATTCTTCCCTGCCACGTGTCCCCTTGTGGTTCATTCATGGACTAGGGCTTCAAATTTCCACACTGAGTCTTTTTGTAAAATGCAAAAAATTCCCTTTTTCCTCCATCAGACCGCCAATCTACTCTACCCACCACGTGTCCATCACTGATTGGAGTGGAGATGCATCCCATTTCTTAACTTTAGAAAACAAAGCTAAAAATCATTAAGTTTTCCACCAGCTTGCTCCTCCTTTGACTTTCAAAATTGGCCATGTGTCACACCTGGATTGGTTGTGGAACTTCAGCCCAAGTTTTTACTTTGATTCATTTAAAGTTAAAACTTCAAAGTCACCAAGAAATTCACCCCCCCATTCTGACTTCTCATGGACACGTGTCCACCTGTGATTGGCCACGGGGCTGCACTCCAAAATTTCACCTTATCTTTTTCTACCAAAAGGGAAAAAATTTCTTCTACCTCCAATGGCCCACACTTTTCCGCTCTCGCCACGTGTCTCCTTCTGCGCCATTGTGGACTCGCAACACTTTCCACACCTTTTTTCCCCTTGCCAAAAAAGGTAAAATTTTCCTAAGTCTTCTACTAGCCTTCCCTTCCGCCTTGGCACAAGAACATGACACGTGTCCCTCCTCTAGGACCTACGGGGTTATAGGGAAAAATGTGAAATTTTCAAAAGGCCAAAAAATGTTATGTTTTTATAGAAAACCCGATGATCCTTGTCCAAATAGAAGCGGCCATGTATGAGGCATTGTTTGAGCTTAATTTTTACGGGCAAATGACACTCGTACAACCATAAAAAAACATAGAATTTACCAGAGATGCCCAAATTTGATTTTTTCTTTGTGGGTGAGGGATTTTTTTTGCTCAAAAAACAAGGGGAAATTGATTTCATGCAAGTTTCAACCACGGGGGTAGATATTTTGAGGGAAAAAATGTAAAAAACAAACAAACACAAGCTCCACAGTCTAGGAAAATGGAAAAAATGACAGAGGCCCATGGATTTGTAAATATTAGGGCACAAAGTAAGGCACACATGTATTTTTCCTTAAAAATGTGGCAAAATAATAAGTTTGTGAGCATTTGAAAACATTCAATCTGGAGAACAAAGTTTGCAGACCACCAAGTTTTGAAGAAAAATGTTTTAGAGCATGCAAACCAATGGGGAAAGATGGGAAAATAATAGAGGATCAAAATGGACACCAACAACTAGTGAGTGAGGATTAGTTCACATGGTGATATGTGTGGGTGAGTGGATTTAATCATTTAATGACTTATTTAATTAATTAATTTTTAGACAGGTTGTATGAATTTAGGAAATGTGAGGAAAAATGATTTATTAAAGGGGTATGGGGTTAATGACTTAGATTCTCGGTATGTTGTAATGATGTGATGATAAGATTGACCACTCGAATGGAGGAATTGATTCGTAAAATGGTACGCAAATGGTAATATTCAATTGATTATTTTTGTGAGAACAAAATGTGTGATTTTTTAGTGTTTACATTTGCCCCTTTTTGTTTGATGTCTTAACAAGGCGTTAGAAAAAAATGATAAAGAGTGTTTTGATTTTACGGGTGATTTGATTGTAATCTAATACACGAAACATTAGTTACTTACATGTATTTTGTGTTTCAAAGGTTTCCCTAGTTCGAGGGGGTACTAAAAAAGAGTGTGCTACCTAGGGATCATCTTAACAGGGAAACCAAAGGGTTTACGCCTATACACAATTGATCCGTGGAGGTAGGATAATTTTTACAGGAAGGTCAAGTGATGGGGAGCCAAAGGGCAAGCGTCTTACAGACGAATGATGAATCTTGAAACTTGATGTTTGTTTTTTTAACTTGAGTATTTGGGTCCTTTAAAAATGAAAAACTTGTACAAAGGGTTTTTTTTTTATGTTCATGGGTGTAAATGATGGTGGTCATTGCAAACAGGGTGAATCATAGGTGTTTACGGTAATCACTCATGATAGGTGACAAAAATGCTGACAATTAGATTGGGGTAGATATAGGGCTTTATATTTACCTGAGTCTAATTGTAGTGACTACTTCCCTTTGACACCTTTTTATGCTTATTTTGATACGGTTGTTTACGTTATGGACATTATTATATTTTTGATATAGTATGCTGTTAGATATTGATCATGAATTATTGTTGATCTTGATTTGATTATGATGCATGATGATTATTAGAGACACCTTATATGTGGATGATGATATATTATTTGACATGGATGTTGGTTAGACAAATGATTTTGGATATTATGAGCAGATCTAGAAATGGATACTTTAGGATGATGACATAGTTGTTGATATGAATTATATGTTATAATGTTAAATTTCCTTGATGTTGTTGTGATTTTATTTTTATCATATTGGATGTTTTGATATGGCCACAAGGCCAAAGGAGGTATTTGTCTTTTGTAGGTTAAAAATATCACAACAAAGCATCATGGGATCGGAGACTGACCATAATGGAATTCTAGGTGAATTCGACAATCACCATGGCAACTTGTTTTGTGTGTGTGTTTTGTATTTTGTTAGTGATTCCCATGGGGGGGATTTCCTTTATATGTGACCATGGGTATTATGTATTTTATTAATGTGGTTGAATTTTATTTATTGTATGTATGTATTTTATTAGTGATGTGCTCCCTTCTTTTATTTAATTAAATGTGGTAGATTAATGTGAGGAATCATATGGTTAAAATTTAAATAAATCAAATTGGGATATGGGAAAGTAATAATGGAAGTTGTTGGTTCCTTGTATTAATTATGTAAGGGATATGTAAGTTGTGTAAGAGTTATGTAAGTCAGGTTTTGGAGTATGAAACACTCCACCTCCATGGAAATTCGAATTTGTCATTGGGAAATGCTTTTGGAGGCTTGTGGGACAAGTAAAACTTGTCCCATACCTCTCAATTTAAATTATCAACCATACTTATGGTTGGAGAAGTGATTTTAGACTTTTATAATGCATCTTATTAATCATGTTTGCATATTTTATTACACTCTCTTACATTTTATTTAATTTGTAGTCCTTTGGGGTGTGGGCCTTTGGAGTGTGCAAGTAAATTGTCATATTTTCACCCACCTCTTTATTGTGCTTGGGAGAATGAATTTTTGTCTTTTTTTTTGGAGTTGAGGATGTGTGAGGTGGCATCCTACATAGATCCACATCATCCTCTTCTCTTACCTCTTCTATATAGTTCAATATCTTTACTTGTTTTGGGTTTTTGAATCATTTTGCAACTTCTTTGGGGTGCATTTTTTGTGTTGGAGCTCTTGTTTTGGAGGAAGTTTGGAGAAAGCTTTGTATGCTTGGGATATTTCTGCTTTGGACTATGTTTTTGGATTTTGAAGCTTGCTGTTTGGAAACAAAATTTACCATGGAGAGGTAGGAATTTAACTCTCTTTTCATGCTGTTATTTTCTTGTTGTGTTGTATGAATGGTCCATGTTTTGATTTATTTGTTAGTTGGTTAGGTAGATTGCCATAGGAATGGTGTAGGAGAAGGCTATGGGGAATCCATATGGGGAGGCATAAGGGAATTCCATTAGCATTAGAATTTTGTGGAGGGAGTTTGGTTTTGGGATCCACCATGGAAAATAAATAGCTTGCATTTCTTACTTTGTGGGGGGCATAAGGAAATATGTGGGGGGCATAAGGAGGGATTTGTGGGGGGTATAAGGATGTGTGTGTGATGAATTATTTTGGTGGTTTGTTTTTGGTGGATGCCTAATTCCAAATTGGGAGGCATAAGAAACTTCCCCCATAGACCTTGCTCCTTTGGCTTGCATGATCAAGCTTGAGTTCTGTTTTAAAGTGTCTTTAAATGTAGTCGTGAATTGTTGTTTTTGTGTGTACTGTGCTTTTATAAATGAATTATGCATGTTGAAATAATGTTGTGTGTTGTGGAAACTAGTTGTTTCCATGGGTCGAATCACACCTCTTATTGTGTTTTGGTCGGGGCTCGAGAGCCAATCATGAAGGAAGGCTTCTCCTTTCATTGGATGTCTTGGTTGGGTGGAGAGTGTTGCCTTTCCCCCTCTTTTTTTGTGATCAACTTGGTGAAAAAGGAAACTTGCATGTTACTATTCTGGAGCAAAGGAAAATATAGTTTGACAGTCCCTTGTGAAATATACTTCATTTGTAATCCTTTGCCACTTGATGTGGATGATTTTGTAATGTATATTTGTAAGGAAAAGATCTATGTAATTGATTATGGAAGTGGATATTCGAATTGTGAAAGACATTTGCATTAGGCTCTGTACATTGGAAAGAAATAGAATCGTATTATTGCATTCAAACATGGAAATATGTAAAGATGTATCTCCATTTCAATTAATAGAGAATTGTGAGTTCATCTCTCATATGCATTATTGAATTAAATTCAATGTTTCATTGTATGGAAAAAGAGATAGTTAGATCTTTGTTTGAAAAGATGATATGTACGTGGAAATGATGTTGCATTTTGTATCTTTGGGAATGTGTAAAAATGAAATTTAGTGTTTGCTTTTGATTCAGGATGATTTTTTAGGAGCAACTAAATGTATTGGTTTAGTTTAGAAACTAAATACCACAGTTAAATGATAAAATTGATAAATAGATCCATCAAAGATTTGATCATTGGCATTGTGATTTTTTTTAACTGGAAAATGTGTGGATTAAAATGTACAGTTTAGGCCTGCACATTATAATCAACTTGGAAGCCTTAAAATTTAACATGATATATTAGCAAGGAACTCAAATTATCAAAGAAAACTTAAGAAAACAATTTAACCTTTGCAAAATCGAACTCAAATCCATTCCTCCACCATTTTCTTTCATGTGATGGAAAAATGTATATTGAAAATCAAACAAGTGAATTTACCTCCCTAAAACACTTTAAACCCTCCCTAGAGAAATCCTCCATGTTTTTTTTGGATGTTGACTGAAGGAGGAGATCTAATTTAATCAAATTTTAAAGTTGGAAATTACCAGTTTGCTAATTAAAATCTAGTAGATCATTTTTAAGAATTGACCCCTTAAACTCTATCAAAATGTAAAATTTATGATTCCTCTGTAAAGAGGGCATCGATAGCTTTCTAGAAAGTCCTTGTTTTCCAAAACCTGAGATTTCTAGCTCAAGTTATGGCACTTTGAATTTTTTCTGCCTTGACGGGAAAATTTTGGAAAATTTTCCCTGGCAGTCCTGCGGCCTGAAAAAATCCTTTTAAAATCCTTAGGAAAATTTTAAATTTTTGGTTCAGGAAATTTTTTGAATTTTCCTCCACCGGCCCACAGCCAATCAGAGGGTGCCACATGTCCTCAAGGGGAAGTAGTGGAGGCACGGAATTATGTTGTCCTTAGGACCTTTTTAAAATTTTGGAAAATTTTACCTTTATGCCCCACCAGCCCGTGGCCTATCATAGGCTGCCACGAGGTAGCAGGGCATGTTGGCGGAGGGGGCAGAACCTGGGTGACATTTTTTCTTTTGAAGTTTGTTTGGGAAATTTTCTCTTAAATCTTGCATGGCCCCACATTCCTGCCCTACTTTGGTGATGACCCTTCTGTGGACGGGCAGAACCGTGCATGCCTTTCATCCCCTTTTCCTTTGTTCAAAAAATTCCACCAAATAATCGCGCCACTCCACCCTTCCCTCTCTTCTTTCCACTTTGGCTTGTTGGATGATACATGTCCACCAAAGGACCTACAGGGGTACAAGAGAGTTTTTGACTTTGCACTCACATGGGGAAAAATTGCTAATGCCACCCCGTGACCCGCCAACCCATCAAAGGGGTTTTCTTCCCCTCTTGCCACGTGTCCCCTTGGGGAAGTTTTGACCCCTAAAGTCCGCTTGCCCATATCTTGAGTTTTTGAAGGAGTTAGGAGGACTTCTTTATATCTTTAGAAAGGTGAGAAATTTTCCTATCCAATGGTAATGATTTAGGGAAATTGTGAATGTATTAAGTATGAGAAAAATCAAATTGAAACTCTGAGCCTATTAGAGAGTGGGTATAGTGATATTTTACCCCCTAAACCTAACTGAAACTTCTAACCCTAAAAGTTGGACCATGTGACATTTGATAATTGTAATAAAGGAAAAGTATGTCCTAGTAAATTTAGAATTTTTTAGGAACCTGATAGTGTCAACTGTGGTCTTACAACCTAGTTGTGGAAACTTCTAATAAAAAAAATTATTCCATAATTTTCTAACTAATTCTAGGTTATTTCATGGGTCTCAAGTGGGTTGTTTTAACAAGAATCAAACTTGGTATCAAAGCAGTGGTTAAAAATTTGGGACCATTGGGCACACTAGAAAACTTGAGACATGAAACTTAAACCTAGCACATCTTCTTTTAAATCTAGAAAACAACTCAATTTAGAAATTGAAAATTTAGTAAACATGAAATCAAATAAAACGTAAAAAATGAACTAACTCTCGCTTTGGTCTATGCATGAGGCTTAGATGGAGTGAGATAAACCTTCATAGAGACTCAAACTCACCACCACCACCACCACCACCACCACCACTAGATCAGGGTGTAGTAGCTATCCTACCCCATATCTTGCAGACCCTTCAGGATTTCAATGCCACTCTACACAGAGGACTAGGAGGAGGACATGCAGCTAGTCATGACAGAGCCCCTTCCATTGAGGGTCAGTAATATCCTAAACCCAGTGAGGAGCATAGAGGAGATAAATCCCACGTGGAGTCAACCAGAGTAGAGTCACCACCTAGGGGACAGGGTGACAAATTTCTAGAGCATAGAGAGAGGTCTTAGAGCCCTAAGCTTAGGGATGAGCATGCAGAGAGACCTAGAGGCTGTTAGACCATAGCTGTAGATCACATCAGGGAGATTCTGAAGCTTTGGCCTTCATATTACTCAGGTGACATGGGTGGATTTTAGGTAGAGGCATGGATAGTGAGCTTGAGTGGTTGCTTCAAGATTTTTCCTTGTTCTAGCAACATGAAATCTCATGTTGCGATCCATCTATTAAGGGATGGAGCAGGAGTATGGTGGAGGACAGAGGAGAAGAAGCTCCATGTAATTCTGAGATAGTGACCTATGAGCTATTTGAGGAGAGATTCTAGAGTAGGTATTTGTCATGGAGGTTCATTGAATAGAGGATCGATGAGTTCCATGACCTTCGACATGCTTCTCTTTCAGTAGCATAGTATGAGAGTAGATTTTTAGATCTACTCCAGTATGTAGAGTAGATGCAGGATGAGCAGGTGTGGATTCACAGGTTCATCCGGGGCCTAAATTAAGACATTGGAGGTGTAGTGTGGATCCACTACCCACAGAAATTAGTGGAGGCTGTTGAGAAGGCCTATATTATAGAGGAGACTCAGGGAAAGACCCAGCAAGCTAGAGACTAAGTCTGGAGCTGCATATAGCAGATGCAGGATGGTAGATCGAGGGGGTCAGTACTCCTTCCTTATGGTGGCTAGGGTACATCACAGTCATCCTTTAGGGCGCAACAGCAGTCCTGCCCACCTCATAGACCTCCACAGAGAGCTAATGCATAGAGAGGTCAGAGTATGGGGCCTCCTCCTAAGGGTCCCATCAGGACACATGGTGGACCTAGAGCTCATTCAACAGGAACTTGCTAGAAAATACTTCAACAAATCATATCCAAATCATCAGGATCCATGCCAAAGAATTCTAGGGAACCTACTGGAGGTACTACTCATTGGGGAGGATCAAGAGGATGTTTTGGTTGTGGATTTACTGGACACTTTTGGAGAGATTTCCCACAGAACCCTAACAATAAAGGTAAGGCACAAATTTTAGAGCTGACTATTGGTGACATGGGACGTAGCCACGAGATTTATGTAGTAGTTGAGAACCACCAGGTGGAGCATCAGAGCACAGTCATTGAGACCATAGGTAGCATTGGTGGTATTCCTACCTTTGTATTATTTGATTATGGTTCTTCTAATTCTTTCATAACACCATCTCTAGTACAGCAATATAGGTTGGTGGCAGTTAGATAGGGTCTTAGTTGGGATGTCGAGATGGATTCTGGAGCCAAGATCTCTGTAGACTCCTTGGTCAAGGAGTGTGTAATGGATTTGGGACCTTTCACCACTACCTCAGATCTTCGTATCCTTCTTTTTGATCTCGTATGGAGTCATTTTAGGTATGGATTGGTTATTTGCACATCGGGCCAAGATGGATTGTTAGCACAAGACTATATCTTGTGTAGATGATTTGGGAGTTGAGTCAGTAATTTCAGGAGTCAGGAGACCCATTTCTATTCGTACCATCTCTACTATGTAGCTTAAGCAGTGTGTACGACAGGGTTGTCAGATGTATGTTGTTGCAGTTAGTGATAGATCATAGGATGGGTCTAGTGGACCACCGCTAGATGATCATCTCATTTGGAGAGAGTATGTTGATGTCTTTCTAGGGGAGCTACTGGGGTTACCACCCCCACGTGAGATTGATTTTCATATAGATCTAGTTCCTGGAGTAGAGCCTATCTCATGGGCACCTTATCGGATGACCACCCCAAAGCTCTGTGAGCTCAAGCTATAGCTTGAGGGCCTTTTAGAGAAAGTCCTTATCCATCCTAGTGTATCCCCTTAGAGTGCACCAATGATCTTTGTGAAGAAGAAGGATGGATCCTTGCGGTTGTCTATTGATTACCGCCAGCTGAATAAGGTGACGATCAAGAATCGTTATCCCCTTTCTCGTATTGATGACTTGTTTGTGTAGACACCAAATTTGTGTCTTACGACACCCTGTGCCTCGCATCTCATTTCGCAACCTAACCTCACCACTTAAACCTTACACAATTATTTATTAATTACCTTATAATTAATAAATCCACATCTCCAAACCTGCCACCTCATTTCGCCACCTCGTCATGAGCTAGCCCTAACCATAAACTAACCTAATTAAGACCTATAACTTGGTCTACATCCACAGCCATGACTAATTACTTCTCACCCACACCAAAACCAACCTAATCATGACTTGACCAAGCCCACAACTAATCCCTCAGGAGAAAAGGAGGGAAAGTTGGCTATTTTACTAAAAATAGCCCACTTTGACTTAACTGACATCAATTCCTACTCGACCACCGTCGATTACGTAACCACAATCGGTTCCCTGTAAATTACCTCCCCCAACCAAAAACAAAGGATCAGAATTCATTTGAAAGATCTAGAATTCACTTGGCAGAGTAGAGACAAGTGAAGAAAAGGCAAGAGTTTACAGAGAAGGACATCGAGCCCAAGACTGCAACTGAGGAACTAGAGCACAGCGACACTCATCCAAGCATTGGGAGAGAAGATAGCTCATTTTTTATTGTCAGATCATCCCACCTGAGCCTTGCCTTCGTCATCACAATCCTTGGACCTATATCTTCATCAGGAACTAGTAAGTAGTGTCTTGTATGTTTTTAAATAACATCTCTTGAACTTCTGAATCATAGTAATTATAAGTTCACTCCTAGATCTACTACCCGGCAGCACCCTACATCTAACTGTCATTCCTCTACCCTTACATTTCCCCAAGAACAACCCCCACACTCTTTAAGTCTTCTTCGTCACCCTATAGCCTATCCCTAATCATTTACCAGCCTTATAAACACCATAACCACCTTATAGCTTTCCTTCATTGAAAGCCCCTAACTCACTTCCCCTACCGGTATAAGTTATCAGAAACTAGTACCGGTGTAAAACCGCAGTCAGTTGTACAGTGACCGGCATCGATCACTATCCTTTCTTCTATTGCTTTTTAACAAGGTAATTAAAGTGTAATTTTGTAATAGCCTCTTTTCTATCATTTGTGTTAACTCGTATTAAAAGGGGAACTGACCACCTTCGAAAGGAAGTCTAATATTTCCTAGGCCAAAGGTAGTTCCCTCATTTATTGTCTAACTAAAATCTGCTGGTCTTGTATTCTTACTTGCAGTTAGTCCTTCCTAGACAAAAAGGAGTTCTTCGCAATCAATCTGATCTCTCTCTACGGTATGCGCACACCCTCCCAACATTCAACAGGTATTCCTCCTAGCCCTAACCCTTATCTGTTTCTCAAGAAAATGAAAAGATAGAAGCACCTCTATTCTAAGAACGGAAACATTCTGTGCGAAACATTTTGGTACGCCCGGTGGGACCCTTTCTTGGGTTTCTTTCTTTCTTGCTTGCTTTCATATAGGGAGCACACTTGCTATTTTCTTCTTCTAAATATTCATAAGATATTTTGTTACTTTTGGTAAAATAATTTTTCTTTCTTCCTCATCTTTGCATTAGTGAAAGTCATCTTCTTTGCTTCATCGAATATCATTTTTGATTTGGGTTTAAAACATGTGCATCACATTCTTGCTTGCTATTTTCAATTCTAGTGAATGTAGATTAAGTAACAGGTCATACACGTGGGGGGTGATATCCACACTATTGACAAGAAATTAATCTTGCTTCCACTACACAACACATACCTAATCACATCATAATCAACACAACAGCTCAAACATCCCCCCTTTTCCGCGGTATTCCTCTGCCCAATTGAGGTAACCTTATAAGCCAAAACAAACTTAACATCTCCCTTAGATCTTTTGTTTAGGATTGACATCAGCTTACGTTTAAGGCATAAGCCCACAATAATTAAAACTAATCATAGGGTTAGACTTTTGATTTGCTTGTGCATCTTGCTTGTTTTTAGTTCTATTTCTTTTTCATACACTATTTCAGTGATCACTTCAAAATAGTTTGGTAGGTATACTAAGCATCGTTAACCCCAAATCAGCAACTTCTTACAACTTCTTACACTGGTCATATTCTATCGACATCGGTTAACTGACCAACGTCAGCTACTGTCTGACCAACATCGGTTATCTAACTGATATTGGTTATTGTCTTTCACAATTACCGACAAACCAGCAACCTACCAATTCCAACATTTTTTGGCTGTTTCTATTCCTGATAGATTGAATCCTTGTTGTGTACTCTTTTCCATGGTTGTTATCACTCGAAAACAAGCCGCAGCCATGGTTTCACATGCCTGCTTCGTGCCTTTTCCTGAATCACCCCCTTCACATCTTATGGGGAATCCTATGGACACTAGTGAGGTTCCCAAAATCCCTGTAGGAGATAAGGAATTTGTGAAATTTTTGGATGCTAATCCTAGCGCTGTACAGTACTATTTGTCTCATACCCTTGACCGTGCACCCGACGGTCAACTCCTTGTTGGTATGCCTATTAGTATAGCTGCTCATTTAGCTCCTTCCCCACCTAATAACTCCACCTTACCTTCTTCATCCTTAGCTCCGTCTCCCAAGTCAGTGGCTTCGGAGGTTCATACGAAACAGATTGGCTTTCCTTTGGTTAATCTGGGGCAGCACATATCATTACCACCGACTCCTCCTACCTCGTCTCTCTTGCAGACTGCCCCTTTCATAACTTGCTCTTTGCCACCTATCCACATGAGCTTTCCTTCTCAAGCTCCACCCACCTTTTCATTTCCACACACTTATCCGGTGGCTTCAACATCTTATATAGGACATCCCTATTCGGTCACCTCAACATATTTGTCCTTAATACCTTATCAACATTTAACCCCACCATTGTCTAGTGGTGGCTCTTGGCCCAATCCTCCTCTGTTTATGAAAACCGCACCATCATCTCATCCAACCATTGATTTAATCAAACAAATGATGGACAAGATGCAAAATCTGGATGCTTCTATTTCAGGAATTCGTAGCACCCTGACATACGAAAAAGTTTGTCGGGAGCCTATTCATCCTTCTGTCCCCCTTCATTCATATCCTCCTCAATGGGAATTACCAAAATTTACTCATTTTAATAGTAAGGAGGATCCTCAACAACAGTTGCGATCATTTAGACATGCCTGCTATCTGATTGTTCATGACGATGCCTTACTACTCCGCACCTTTCCTATGTCCTTATCAGGACCCGCCTTGGAGTGGTACAGTGCTTTAACCCAGCACTCAATCTTCTCTTTTAACCAATTAGCCCAATCTTTCTTGGATCATTTCTCCATTAATATTTCCAAGAAAGTATCTATCAGCGACCTCTATGCCATCCGAAAATTTTAAGATGAATCTATCGCAGATTTCATTGGATGATGGCGAGGCCTTATCAACCAACTTACTTATGCCTGGCCTCAGGCTGAACTTATTGAACTCTTTACGCAGGCCTGCACTAAGCACATTTCTCCTACCCTCCAAATTCAAACTTTCCACACCTTTGATGAGGCCTTTACTATGGCTCGGAAACTAGATATTTGAGCCTTAGAGGAAGAGAAATTACGGTTGCGCAACAAAAACCCTAAATTCTGAACCCAAGACTCCACCAAAAAACCCAACACCACTAATTCTTAAGCATCGACTACTTCAAAATCAAAAGGATCTATACACACGGTGATGGTAAAATCCCAAGCACCATCTAATACCTCGCCAAAAACCACCTATAACTATAAAGCCGAGCCCATCAATTACACTCCCTTGGGAGAAACTTATGGTGTCATCTTGGAAAAATTGATCAAAGCGGGAGCTATCACCTTACCTCCTGTTAAACCTCACTTCGGGTTTGATTCCACCCGCGCTATACCTTATTGGTACAAAGAAAAATAACTTCTGTAACTTCCACCGCGTGAAGGGACACAATCACGAAAACTGTAAGATGTTGAAAAACATAGTGCAGGAAATGGTTGATGCAGGGGATATAACCCTCGATAATCCTAATGCCCTTGCTAACCAAAATTTGAAAATCTTCAACAAACCATTCCCAAACCACTCTTCTAACAGTAACATAAACCAAGATATCTTAGCCGAGGAGAGTGTTCATGAAATCCATGCAGTTTTTGACTCCCAACCAAAAGCTTCTATCGAGGAAATTCTGAATCAAGCCTCGTCACTAACGTAGGGAGCCGCACCCCCTTCACCACCATCAAGACAAAATGATAATCTTGCCATTTATTTACCATAAAGGAATTAACCTCCCAGAGTTCTCTTCTCATGAATGAGTCTTCTTACACCACATCCCTGCAAGATTGTGAGCGGATGTTATCTAACTTATCTATTTCCCAAAAATCTCCTTCCGTCACTCTTACTATAAAAGAAGAAGGCTCGCCACTATTTCTGTCATCCTTAGAAGAGAAACCTCTCGAACTGACATCACCAAACTCCTTAATCATGACGGATCCCCTTCAACATGCCCTCCTACCTATTAGTTCTTCATCACCTAAATATTTTCAGCGACCGGTTGACCTCTTAATGCCCATTGATACAGTGACTCATACACCCATTGTATCACACCCACAGTGGACTAGAATCACAACCCACCTCTCTTCCATACAACAGTTCCTATTCACATGTGAAGATTGTCATCCCTCAAAAGATACATGAGTCCTATGGGAGCATTTGAGTACACCATGCTCTACTCAAATACAGATGACCGATCCAGACACCTCTACCATATACCTGAGGTGTTTATAAAAGCTCAAAATTCCTATGTCCTCATCTTCACCCCCCTCATCTCTACCGAATAACTCATCCACCTCTATTAACTTAACCACACCTTCCCCTACGCTTAGGACTTCACCAATACCTAGCCTAACACACCCACCTAAATGGTTAGATTTATGAAAAAATAAAGTCATCCATCCACCTAGGAGACAAACCCAATCCCCTCAAGTCCAATCTATGCCTCTGTCACAACTAAAACCCTCTCCGTCACACCTACCTTCTATATTGGGACCTCACCCCTCCAACTTGCCTCAATAAATCATACCTCCTATGTTTTCTTTAAAACTACCTACACCTTCTACACCCATACATAGATCCATGGGTGTATCAACACCGTCACCCCAAGTATCCTGTCCACCTATCAACCTTAAAATAAATCCATCATCAAAGGATTTGTTTGCTGTCACTCCTCTTTCTCCATGGTTGTTTCCTGCCACCACGTCATTTGTGGCCTCATCATCTAACCAGCTAAACATAACTTCTGTGTCGAAGAAGCCAAGTTTAGTTAAATCTAATTATCAAAACCCCTTTTCTAAACCACCACCCATACGAACCAGCCATACCTAAACATTACCAAAATCCACCCAATCAATAGCCTCATCTTCCTCTGACTTTGACCCACTCAAAGGATCTTACGCCAATATCCTTGATATGTTGGTGGAGAATGCGACCATTTCCCTACCCCCACTTAGACCCTATGATCCATCTAAACCTCGACCTATAGGTTATGAAGAGTCTAAAATCTACGCTTACCACCACACACCAGGACATGATGTAGAGGGATGAAAAACTTTGAAAGCCATCCTTCGTCAGTCACCTCTCTCGAATAGAAAGGTTAAGAAAGACAACTTACGAAGGGAGAAACCTTTAGCTTCAATCCCCTCTCCTATACCACCTGTCCCCACCTCACCAAGAAATATCATTATTGCAACCCCACCTCTTGAAGACAATGACTTATCCCTACCATATTCCTCCTCTCGAGTTCACGAGATCAACATGATTAGCATTGCTACTCAAGGGTAGAAAACCAATGGGAAAGCTAAAGAAAGCACACCTGTGGCCTCTCTTTGTCCATCCACTATCCCGATCGCACCACCACCTAAAGTGGTTATTCGTGGACCTGCTTACCCCATCTCTGATGGAGTTTCCCACTGTACCATGATCAAACAGCTTCACCAATCACCTGTAAAAATGACACTGTATGACCTCATTCAAACCTCTAAATCTCATCAACAAGCTCTCATTGAAATCTTCCAAGAGATAGAGGTCCTACCTAACGAAACCTTTCTCGTTGCCTCCATTTTAACACCCAATCATGTTGCTTCTCTCACCAAACAACCTACCTCCCCAACCACTTATGTCCCTATAAAACAAACCGCTGCTGTCAGTTTCTCCAAAGACGAAATTGTCATGACTTTGGTGCAGAAGATCCTGACCCTGTTCTTTTCATCTCATCTTACGTCCGGGACATCTGAGTACGTCATGTTATGATTGACGAGGGTGCTAACCTAAACATCATCTCTTCCAAAGCCTTCCAACAAATGAATATCCCTTCTAGCTGCATGTGTGCTAACCCCACCATGTTGCGTTCATTCAATGATGCTATTACTTCTACCTTAGGCACCGTGATCCTTAACATTCGTGTAGGGCCATGTACTTTACCTAAAATATTCTATGTCCTTGAGGGAGAATTCCAATACAACATGTTGTTAGGACACCCTTGGGTCTGGGCTATGGGATGCATTCCCTCCACCTTACATAGATGCATAAAATTTGAGTATGATGGGAAGTCCTACACTGTAAAAGTTGATGCTCCCCCCCATCAAAAAATTGTAATATGTTATATCGCCCTAATGATGTGCTTGTACTAGTCAAGACACCCATTCATCCAACCAAACCATCTACTTCGACCACACCTCAGCCATCCATCTCAATTGCCCCTGCACCTTCAACCAATGAAACCGCCGCCGCAAATACCGCTTCCTTCCCCGTGGACAACATCCCAACCTTAGATCCCTTGGTAGATGTTTTTCAATGCCTTATGCTATAGGAGTATCACCTATATAATGTTATCACTTTCCATACCCCACAAGAGTATGGACAGTTACATGTGCATCCTACCTACGACCATCATGTGGGGGATGTAATCTCCTATGGACCACCTAATTACTGCACCAACCTAACGTATGGGGGTGTCGATACATCCTCTGTCACCCCTGAACCTCCCCTTGGTGTGGTTCCCTTCCAATCTGATTTTCAATATCTAAGTAATCTTCGTTTCGCCCTTACCTTCCTGACACACTGTGCTTGGAAGGGCTTCGGTTTTGGTCTTTATGAACAAGGATGACATATGATCATTCCTGTAACTACACGCAAACACAAAGATTGTCATGGTCTTGGATTCTCTGAACCACCTACACTGAAGACACCGCTATCCATTGTATCCAGGAAGACAACAAAGTCACCCCTTCCAAACCATCATCACCCATTTTGCCATCATCACCCACAGAGTCAATAGACCCTGAATCTATCCCTCCTAACTTTTTTTTTCGTAAACACTATCTTCCTAGGTCCTCTCACTTATCAACGTGATAATGAAGACCCATCTTCTCTTCCCCTTCTGTATCCAGACATGATCGAAGAGGACTCACCTTCAATTAATGTTGTTGAGTGCCAGGATGATGACTCCATCCTCACTTACCTTGGTGCGAACGACTCTTATATTCAATGCGCCTTACCATCTGACAATGAAACCATGTTAAATGAGTTGACTATAGAAATCAACATCCACACAGAGGACGATCCTCACATTGTGAAGATCAGACAATCTCTTAACGCATCAGAACAAACTACCTTCACTACCTTCCTCTGTTCCCGCAACCAAGCTTTTGCTTGGTCCTACGTTGACATGCCAGGAATTGATCCTGACATTGCTGTCCATAACATTACCTTGAAACCTGATTCCAAACCAATTAAACAGAAATTGAGAAAAATGCATCCACGCATTGCCCTCTTGGTCAAAGAATAGCTTCAACGACTCCTTTCTGCTTCCTTCATCTTACCTATTGATTATCCTCAATGGATTTCTAACATCGTACCTATTACTAAAGCAACGGGGGGACTTCAGATATGTATGGATTTCTGGGACCTTAACCTCACTTGCCGAAAGGATGACTTCCCCCTACCAAGTATTGATCAACTTGTTGATCTCACTGCGGGCCATGAGATGCTTTCCCTCATGGATGGCTTCTCGGGATACAATCAAATTTTGGTAGCCCCAGCCGATCAACATAAAACCACCTTCATAACTCCCTTGGGAACCTTCTGCTATCGTGTCATGCCATTTTGCCTTAAGAATGCTGGTGTGACCTATCAATGGGCTATGACTTACATTTTTCATGACATTATGCACACTATCCTTGAGGATTATGTCGATGATCTTCTTAGCAAATCTAAACATCGCAGTGAACATCTCGATGTTTTAACCATTATTTTCGATCACCTGTTACAATACTATGTTCATCTTCAACCAAAGAAATGTGTCTTTGGTGTCCTTTCGAGAAAACTCCTTGGTTTTATTGTCTCTTTGCGTGGCATCGAGGTTGATCCAGCTAAAGTCAAAGCTATCCTAGACAAGCCCCCACCTACTAACCTCAAACAATTACATAGTTTGCAGGGAAAACTCCAATCTATCCGGTGTTTCATCTCACAACTCTCAGATCGATGTCAACCTTTCCATCATCTCCTTAAAAAGGACATTGTCTTTCAATGGAGCGAGGAGTGCCACCAAGCCTTTGAGGCTCTTAAAGCCTATCTCTTATAGCCACCTGTGCTTATCCCACCTCAAGACATTTTGCCCTTTCAACCTTTACCTTTCCGCCACCGACCATGATGTAGGAGCCATGCTCACACATCATGACTCTGAGCATTGAGAACAATCCATTTATTACATAAGTCATACTCTGGTGGATTACGAGACTAGGTATACACATGTAGAAAAGTTGTGCCTAGCCCTATCATTCGTGGCCACCAAAATCTGACACTACCTCCTGAATCACAAAAATTTTGTCATCACCAATGAAAACCCCATCCATTATATGTACGCCAAACCTCATCTAAACCAACACATTGCCCGATGGCTTATGCTCCTCGCCGACCTCGACCTTGAGTTTATACACCAGAAATCAATCAAAGGACAAACTATCGCAGACCAACTCGTGGATGTAACACCCTGAATTGTTTTTACTTCCTCCTAAGCATACAAGTGTTGATATGTGATTTATTTTGTAAAAGGATGTGTTCCCTGATTGAGAAGTCATGCTTGATATGTACTGTATCTTCTTTGTAGATTACAGATCTTTGACTGAGTCGGATTATGATTGGACTCTTTTATTTATTTCATTTTGCATCTGAGTTTAATTTGATCTCGGAACGAATTATGAAGTTATTCATCTATAAGACCTAGCCTTGGATCAGTGGTATTGATCCAAGTGGTGCTTTAAGTTATTCGTGATGAATTAAAAATTATAAACCTTTCACAGGTTGCAAGGTCTGAATTCTTTGAATAAATCCAATCCCGAGTCTAACTCAGGTTGATCGTGTGAAATGGAATGGTTCCCAATATTGAAGTTTATCTGGAAGGTCTTGGTCGTGGACCAGGTAATAATTCTATTGCATATAATTCTGTAGCCTAATGGCAGAACAGGAGTGAATCCTATTCAAGAATGCATGTTGTAGGTCTTTTTCTGAGTATATGAAATGTTAGACCTAACTGGAATTATTAATGTTAGTAACCTAAAAACTAAACTTAACCTAGGGGTTAGATTAGTGTTAATCTAACCTAGACCTAGGCTAAGAGCTAATGCTCTAAGTTAGTATCTATGTTCTAAGAGGTTAGCCTAGGTGTTATCCTAAATCCTAACCTAAGTTACTAACCTAACTATTGAGCAAGAATAAGGGGACCTATGGAGGGGTGCGAACCATGGGCGGCAGTTTCTATGTTATTAAATGCGTGGATAAGCTTGAGGGACAGGTAATTTGGTGGAGGTTTTAAAACGGCTAACTAGAGCCGACGTGGCAGGTTGCCAAAGTTGGAAATGGTCTTTGAATTTAATTTGTCTATCGCCAACTATGACGGTCGGTGGCAGTGGAGTTTGAGCAGGAAACTGGGAATTAATGTCATTTATGGACTCGGGCTTCGAGCTCGGATTTCTTGGGGAAGCATGCAAAATGGAAAGTTAATTGTTTGTTTGGTTTTGCATGCACTCCAGTTTTCCTTCTGTCTGTTCTCTGGTTCTTCGCACCAGTCTTCTTGGTGTTGCATGGCAAGTATGATCGTAACTAGCTATTTTCTCTAGTAAGGAAAATATATAAGTCATGGAAATAGCAAATTTTTGTTGGTGGCTCTAACTTGGAAAAGAAGGAGAAGGTTCGAGCTCTTTCAGTGGTCTGCTTCAAACTTTTGAGCAAATATCCAGGCATGTTAGGCCCTAACCTTTAAAAATCTTGCTGTCTTTCAAGTGATTTCATTAGAACAACTCTGTTCAGATGATTTTTGGAATTGGTTGGTTTTCTATGGTAGTCTTGTGTGATTTTTGGCACTGTATCTCATGCTGGTTCGTTTTTTTCAATTTAACCCTTGATGGGTGTTTATTGTATTTCGAACTGTTGCTATTTTTCCTTGTGTTTTGCATTCCGGCTTTAAGTTTGCAAAATATATGAAATGAATGTATGCTAGGCCTACTCTGTGAGAACCCATGAATTGTTCTCGTGATGGGTACAGGCTTACTGTGATGCTTGTTGTTGATACTCGTTTTGGAGGGAATACTGATGGACAGTTGTTTGATTGTTCAGTTTTATTGAACTTTACTGTAAGCTTTGTCAGGGTTACTATTGGTGGTGGTTATTGATTCTTGTTGGGTTTCATTTTGTCTTTTAAGGTTAGTTGTGAATAAATAACTTGTTGTGTACTGAATCTCATTGCGATCTCTGTTGAAGTTGTTTTTCCTTTGCGTTGTGGTTATGGGATTCAACCCGTTGGCAGTATGCAATAAGGATATATGTATTTATTGTATTTAAATCGACTCTGTAGAGTCCATTGAATAATTCATATATTTTGGGACCACTGTGGAAGCTATATATATTTGAATTTTGGTAATTTGATTTGTCTGAGTCTTGAAGGAGTAACAAGGTAATGCACGACTTCTGTTATTTTGTAATGAATACCTTTGTTTTTCAAGGAATTTGTGGTTCAGACTCAGTTGGGTACTTATTATGTTTCCACTCTATGTAAGCTTGGAGTGAATATTGTTATAAGGGTTCAGTCAGATTCCTTGTTTTGAAATCAGTATTTAGATTTGCTTATACCTGATTTTGTATATCGACCATTGTTGGCATGGTTGGAATCTTTAACTTGTATTTAACTTGTATATCGTTTTCTGTAGAAGCTTATTCGTGAATACTGATATACACTATTTAGTTTTAAATCTTTGATAAGTAATCAGTGTCACTGCTTCGGTATAAGCCTGATTATGAACATGTAATGTTTTTTGGCTTTGTTGGACTTCATTAAACAGTTTGACATCATGTAATTTGGCTTTTTATTTAGTGGGTCATGAATACCATACTTCAAACTCTGAACATGTTCAGATGTGAATACAGAATGTTATGTTACCTTTCTGTTTATCCCAGTTAGATGAGGCTGTGCATGTTAAGGGAATTTTGTGTGATTATCTTGGCATAGTCTTAGGGAAACATTGGTTGTTTAGTGTTGAGGAGTATCTTGTTGTTGACTGCGAATAATTGAAGCCATCTTTGATTTTGACCTTGGGTCCGAAAGCCTTGTAGTGTTTATTATGAACTAGAAGGGGACTGTAGGTTAATGTATGGGATTACTAGTCGTGTTTACGTATTCTGTTGCATGACTATCCTGCCTTGAGCTTGACTGAACTATGAGCCGTCGTTACTGCACCTCGATGGGCGATGTGGGGAATATCTTCTTATTGGTTGTTTCATGTGGAAGGTCATGTGGAGTCTGTTTGGTAGATAGTCATCACTGTTGGCGTGATAGCTACTGTACAGAAGTTTTGTTATATTTTATGTTAACAAAATAGTGATTCTTCTTGTGACTCGTCTGACTTTTTCGTATGCATGTAAGGTGAATGTTTTCCATTTAAGGAGATGGTACAGTCATGAGCTTGTTGAAGGGAAATTTGAATGACTTGTTTTCTTTCTCTTCTGTTATGAAAATATATGATGATATTTTTATCTAACAGTTGGAACTGTTTTGAACCTATTTACGGAATCATGATTTATTATGATATTCCTTTTACTGTTGAATGAAATGATCTGTCTGAAGTTTGTTGTTTTTGGAATTCAGATGGATTGATGATATGGATACTTTCGTTCTTCTTGATTTCTAATATTGTGATGAAATATTTGGGAAGTATTTAGGACTATTCTGTAATGATAATAGAGTTACACATTTGTGGTCATTTTTGTATTACATCAGCATAGTCTGAAATATGTATACTAGTTTGGAGAAATGATCTCATTTAAACAGGTTGTTTAATGAAAACAGTTGGTGGATTGCAATTGTTTTAAGAGTTAGTGCTTATCATGCTCAGTTCATCGAATTGACCCATGTTGACAAATTTTGTAGATGGTCGCCGTAAGTGGTAAAAGCATGCAGATCTGATAGGATGTTCAAATTGTTTAACTTGGTTTATGATGAATTGCAGTTTGATTCTCTAAATGTACTATTTGAGGAAAGATGCTCTTCTTCCGTTGAATATTGTATCAAGTATACTGAATGCATAAAATGTATTTGATTAGTTCTGAAAGGAATGGAAATTGATATTGTTACTTATGTGTTTGTATTCTTATCTTGATAGTTTGACCTTCTTCGGTTCAAATGATCTAAAGAGCATTGTTATTATTATATAATTTGGAGACTTTGGTGATTATCAATGTAAGCTTTACAAGAATATGTGATTGAATTCTTATGATTGTTTAGCAGTGCATGTACTATTCTATCAGCATGCAACCTATTGAAATTTAGGTAACTGTCTTTTTAGAAGATAGGGTTAAAATATACCTAAGCAGAACGCTAAACAATTGAATTAAATTTAGGGATCCCTAGTCTTGATTATGACAGGACAACATTTAATGGGATTCTGAATCATTTATATCTTGATACTAATAAGTATGATATAAATTCAGTTATGAGAACTGATATAAACCTAATGGACCTTCAGATGGCAATCTCATTGTTGAAGTTTATGAGATATTGTCCAATTCTGATTATTTTAGAATTATGTATATTCTATGAACTCCTTGATCTAAATCTTGGTTTAATACGCTCCTATTGTGTAATGGGGGGGGGGGGGGGGGGGGGGGGTTTTATGGAGGAAGGTCATCCTAGGATGAGGAATCTATGGATCGGGAAAGGCTAACCTTAGGGGAAGTCTTTAATGTAATTTAAACTTAGTGTGTGTAACACTTGCGCGCTTAAGTAGATCTTTTCGAGGTGGATTTAAAGGTTGACGGTACAAGTCAACTGCAGGGTTGTACCTCCGAGAAGATTAGGATATTCTCACAGTTACAACAATGCAGGTGACTTATGATCGACACCCTTTACATTGATCAAAAGATTTACATCTTGATCTCGAATGAGTTACTCAGGGATCCTATTAGGAAGGTGGTCATGTTATGGGATGGCTTCCTAGGAGATTCGGAGTATCTTGACACACACTGGTTATAAATCTAGGAAAGGCAATTGACCCTGTATGTCATCTTATCCCTAATCCTAGAGAGCATCCATATAACATTGTCACCTTACTAATCTGTATGATGCATAGTGATTCTGGTGGGATAATAGGGACTGACAGAAGTTTATAAGACATTCTACATAACATAGGAATGGGGTGAAGGACGTATTCCAGATTGACGAGTATGGAAACGTTAAGGAATACGATGACATAACTTGTATGTTTCAAATATTTGGCCAAAGTATCAAGCTGCTGATTGCGTTGTCCTGAGTCACCTATCTAAGGGATGAGATGCCGATGAATAATGGTAACATTTATTCAGTTAGAGCATCCTTGGACAGAGCATTCTGAATCCCAGAATAGGGAAGAGAACCACAAGAGTGAAGTGTTAAATAAAAACACCAACTCTTATTACTCATGAATAGATCGGTAGATTACCGAGTCATGGAATGAATAGATCAAGGTACTACCGAGTCATTACAGCTGCATATGGTTATCTGTTATATGAATGGTTATTTGATTTGTGAGTTCTAAATTATGTATTTAGAACCAGGAAGCATGTTATCAAAAAAAAAAAATTGACTTGTTCTATTGTCTAAAATGAGGATGTTACATCTTGGTATCAGAGCTGAAGGTTGCAGCTCTTGGACCTATTGTGTCCATAATCTTATAAAAACTTGAATTTTCTTGTAACAGAAAATGTTTAGAAATAAGGGGGAACAACTACAATAATGCTCCACCTGAGGGAGGGGCGGCAACAACCCAGAAACCCTTGATGAGATCCTTGCTGCCCTGTTCGACACAAGAGATCACTTTGGCTGTACTTGAGTAGCAGGTTATGGGAAATGAGGAGGATGATGAAGCTGGTAATAACAATCAGCCACAATCCAGAGGACAACCCCAACATAGGTGTTGATGTTAATGCTGAAGAATGCACCTGTCCAACCAGAAAACAAAAAGGCCAGGTTGGCATATAGAACTCACTAATGATATAAAAAGGATAAGCCCACCTAAGTATGATGGCACCACATTAGGATGATGGAGCTGAGAACTGGCTCATTACCAAATGGAGAAGTACTTTGCAATAAGGAACTTCTCAGAGGAAACCAAAGCTATTTGGGGAGCCTATCAGAAATTCCCATGAAGCATCTTCGTGGTGGGATAACCGTAAAGAGAACTAAATATTGATGAGACCAATATTACTTGGGATCAATTTAAAGGCTATTTTAGGCAACGTTGGCTGCCACAACTTTTCTATGATCAGAAAATGACAGAATTTTTGAACTTAGCTCAAGGGAAGCTAACGGTAACTGAATTCTGGGAGTGGTTTACAAAACTCCTCAAGTATGTACCGCAGAATCAAACTGACGATGTCAAGTTCAGAATATGGAAATTCATCATGGGATTGAATCCTGTGATAGGGGGAGTAGGTCGATGTTCACAGTCCAACCACTATGGAAGGAGTTGTTGAAAAGGCCATAAGGTAAGAACAGAAATTAAAGGCTATTTCTTTTCATAAAGAGGAAGTGTTTGGAAGAAGACTGCAAATCCTTCTTCAACCTCTCTTGCACCCAGAAAAGGACCATGGAAAAAGTTAGGAAACAAGAGTAAGTTTCCAGGAGATAACAGTAAGAAATCAGTAGTAAATAAGCCTGCTTTGGAAATGTAAGGGATAATTTTGCTAAAAATTATAACAATGGGCAGAAGCCCTATAGAGGACAACGTGACAATTAAAAGTGCTACGAGGCAATTCTGAGCCTAAAAAGGGACCTGTAGGAGGCTGCTACAATTGTGGAAAAGACCACTTCTGCAAATCAATGTCCTTTGAAGAAGGATGATTAATAATCAGCAGCATAAGATACATGCTGCAGTAGCAGACAAGCAAGCTGAAAAGGTAATAGTGCACCTATAGAAGTTTATGGGTAAGTTATTTGGCATACCTGTCACTATTCTTTTTGATACAAGAGCTACTGAATGTTTTATGTCTAATAAACTTGCTTCTAAAGCTTAAAAGAAAAGCTGGAAAAATGGATAAATCTTGGACTGTGCAGTATGGTAATAAATCTGTTCATACAGTAGAGTATGTGTCTTTTTGGGGCAGTCCTTGACTTACCTAACTTTTCCACGGAAGTTGAGCTCTATGTTGAACCTTTGGGAATCGTATGACATTGTGTGATTTGGTGTCAATTGGTTAGCTGACCATAAACCAAAGGTAGATTGCTATGAAAAGAACATAAAATTTTTGGATGATAGAGCTTTGGAAACAGCAGAGATTCAAGGTGTGAAACGGGAAATTTCAGTTAGAAAACTAGGGCTATGCAACATAAAAAGGCTAAGAATAAAGGATGTACCCTTTATGCAGTAAAGATATCTGAATCTTCAGAAGAAGATGGTGATTACATGAACAATTTGGAGAGGATGGTTACAACAGTTTCAGGGATGTTTTTCCTGAAGAATTACCAGGGTTACCACCCAAGAGAGAATTTGACTTCACCATTGAAATCAAGGACAAGGGAACTGAACCTATTTCCAAAGCGCCTTATCAGATGACTACTACCCAGAGTTAGTTGAGCTTAAGGCACAGTTGGCAAGAGGCTTTTGAGAAAAGGTTTGATTAGACCAAGTGTTTCACCTTGGGGTGCGAAATGTAATATTTGTGAAAAAGAAGGATGGAACACTTAGGCTGTGTATTGATTATCATAAGATGTTGAACAAAGCAACAGATCAAGAACCGATATCCAGTGTGTAGACACCAAATTCGTGTCTTACGATCCCTTGTGACCCACATCTCATCTCACAACCTAAACTCATCACCTAAACCTTACACAATTATTTATTAATTACCTCATAATTGATAAATCCACATCGCCTTACCCGCCACCTCACTTGCCCACCTCACCATGACTTAGCCCTAACCCTAAACTAACCTAATTAGGACCCATGACTTGGTCTAGACTCACATCCATAACTAATGCCTCCTTACTCGCACCCAAAGCCGACCTTCTAGCCACTTGACCAAGCCCGCAACTGATCTCTCGGGAGAAAAGCAGGGAAGGTGGGCTATTTTACTAAAAATAGCCTACTTTTTCCTAACCGATGCCGGTTCCTACTCGACCACCGTCGGTTACGTAACCGCCATCAGTTCCCTGTAAATGGGCTCCCCAAACCAAAACAACGGATCAGAATTTCATTTTGGGAGATCAGTCGAAGGATTGTTGAATCAAAGGAGAGTCCAAAGCGATTAGCAGAGTCCAGAACTTCACTTGACCAAGCAGAGACAAGTGAAGAAACCAGAAGAGTTGGCAGCCAAGGAGATCAACTAGCATCTTCGTCAAAAACCAGTAAGTTACATCTTGCATGTCCTCCATTATAACATTTCTTATGCTTTTGGAATTACAGTCCTCCCAAATCCGTTTCTGGATCCATTATCCAACATACCATTGCCTCTAGCTGTCATTCTTTTGTTTCTAACCATCCCGTTTCCCAAAAACTATCCAAAAATCAGCCATTACAAACTCCACAACCAGCCCAGAAGATCCTAGAACCCACCGGTATCGGTTATCAGTAACCGCCATCGGTTATAGGTAACCGGCATCGGTTCCTTTGATCAAAAACCAGGAAAAACAGCCTTTCCCCTACCCAGTTCAGCCAAGCAATTTAATTGATATTTTATAGTATTTTGTGTTAACTCATATCGGCAGGGGAACTGACCACCTTCGAAAGGAAGTTTCATATTTCCTGGGCCCAAGGCAGTTCCCTCATTTACTATCTAATCAAAATCTTATGGTCTTGTGTTCTTATTTGCAGGTAGTCCTTCCAAGACAAAAAGGAGTTCTTCGCAGTCAGCCTGATCTTTCTCTACGGTACGCGCACATCATCTCAACATTCTACAGGTATTCCTCCTAACCCTAACCTTATCTGTTTCTATAAGGAACGAAGCATTTCCGAGTGAAACATTTTGGCACGCCCGGTGGGACCCATTTTGGGTTTCTTTCTCTTGCTTATTTTCATTTTAGGAAGCATATTTGCTGTTGCTGTTTTTGTTATATATTTTAGTAAAGAATTTGTCTTGCTTTCCTGGTTTCGCATTAGTGAAAGTCATCTCTTTTGCTTCATAGAATATCACTTTCGATTTGGGTTTTAAAACACGTGCATTACATTCCTGCTTGTTGTTCTCCAATTCTAGTGAACATAGATTAAGTAACAGGTCGTACACGTGGGGGTGATATCCACGGTATTGACAGGAAATTAACCTTAGTTTCACTGCACAACACATACCGAATCACTTCACAATTAACACAACAGCTCAAACATCCCCCCTTTTCCGCGGTATTCCTCCGCCCGATTGAGGTAACCTTATAAGCCAAAACAAACTTGACATTTCCCCTAGGTCTTGTTGTTTAGGATTCTGACATCATCTTACGTCTAAAGGCATAAGCCCACGATAACTAAAATTAACCCTAGGGTTAGTCTCTAGATTTGCGTGTGCCTCTTGTTTGTTTTCAAATCCTGTTTTCTCTGTCATACTTTGTCTTCTGTGATCAATAAGTTGCTAAACATACTCAACGTTACCAATATCAAATCAGCAGCCTTTTATATCTTCTTATCCTTAATTTTTGACACCAGGCCATCGGTTAAGGGACCGACGTCGTTTGATCTGTGACCGACACCGGTTACTAAACCGATATCGGTTACTGTCTTCATCAGCCCCTGACAAACCAGCAGCTTGCCAAATTCACCATTCAGAGGTTGTTTTTGTTCTTGATAGATTGAAACTTTCCTGGGTGTTCTAGTCTATGGTTGTCATCACTCGGAAGCAAGCCGCCGCCATGGTTTCACATGCCTGCTCTGTGTCTTTGCCTGAATCACCCCCCCTTCACATTCTATAGGGAACCCTACAGACACCAATGAGATCCCCCAAATTCCTGTAGGAGACAAGGACTTTGCCAAATTTCTGGATGCTAATCCCAGTGCTGTACAATACTATTTGTCTCATACCCCTGACCGTACGCCTGATGGTCAGCTCCTTATGGGCATGCCTATTAGTATAGCTGCTCATTTAGCTCCTACTCCTCCTGATAACAATACCTTACTTCCTGCATCACTAGCCCCGTCTCCCAATCCGACAGCTTCAGAGGTTCATACGACCCCGATTAGCTTTCCTTTGGTTAACCTGGGGCCCCACGTATCGCCACCCACCAACTGCCCCTATCTCGTCTCTCTTTCAGACCACTCCATTCATGACTTATTCTCTGCCACCTATTCAAACGAGCTTTCCTTCTCAAGCTCCGCCTACCTTTTCATTCCCATACACGTATCCAGTAACCTCAACACCTTATATGGGACATCCCTATTCTGTGGCACCATCACCTCATCCAACCACAGATTTCATCAAGCAAATGATGGACAAAATACAAAACCTGGAGGCTTCCGTTTCAGGAAGTCGTAGCGCCTTGACATACGAGCAAGTTTGTCGGGAGCCCATTCACCCTTCTGTCCCCCTTCATTCATATCCTCCTCAATGGGAGTTGCCAAAGTTTACTCGTTTTAACAGTAAAGAGGATCCTCAACAACACTTGCGATCATTTAGACATGCTTGTTATTTGATTGCCCATGATGATGCCTTGTTACTCCGCACCTTTCCCATGTCCTTATCAGGGCCTGCCTTGGAGTGGTACAGTGCTTTAACCCAGCACTCAATCTTCTCTTTTAACCAACTAGCCCAATCTTTCTTGGATCATTTCTCCATTAACATTGCCAAGAAAGTATCTATCACTGACCTCTATGCCATCCGACAATTCGAAGACGAATCTATCGCAGATTTCGTTGGACGATGGCGGGGCCTTATCAACCAACTTACGTATGTCTTGCCTCAAACCGAACTTATCGAACTGTTTACGCGGGCCTGCGCTAAGCACATCTCCCCTACCCTCCAAATTCAAACTTTCCGTACATTCGACGAGGCCTTTACTATGGCTCGAAAATTAGAAATTCGAGCCTTAGAGGAAGAGAAACTGCGGTTGCGCAACAAGAACTCCACTTTCCGAACTCCTGATTCTACCAATAAACCAAATACCACCACTCCTCACGCGTCCACCTCTTCTAAATCAAAAGGAGCTGTCCACGCAGTGATGGTCAAATCCCAACCACCGTCCAATACTCCACCAAAAACCACCTATAAATACAAAGCCGAACCCATCAGCTACACTCCCTTGGGAGAAACCTATGATGTGATATTGGAGAAATTGCTCAAAGATGGGGCTATCACCTTGCCCCCTGTTAAACCTCACTATGGGTTTGACTCCACCCGCGCAATACCTTCCTGGTACAAAGAAAATGACTTTTGTAACTTTCACCGCGTCAAAGGACATAGTCATGAAAACTGCAAGATGTTGAAAAACATAGTGCAGGAAATGGTTGATGCAGGGAATATAACACTCGATAATCCTAATGCCCCTGCTAACCGAAATCTGAAAATTTTCAACAAGCCATTCCCGAATCACTCGTCCAGCAGCAACGTGAACCAAGATATCTTAGATGAGGAGAGTGTTCATGAGATCCATGCAGTCTTCGATTCTCAGCCAAAAGCCTCTATCGAGAAAATTTTGAATCAAGCCTCTTCACTAACACAGGAGCCCGAACCTCCTTTACCACCATCAAGCCAAAGCGAAATCATTCCTTTACCCATAGAAGAGTTAACTACCCAGGCTTCCCTTCCCATCAATGAGTCTTCTTACACCACATCCCTACAAGATTGCGAGCAGATGTTGTCTAATCTATCTATTTCCCAAACGTCCCCTTCTACCACTCTTGCTACACAGGAGGAAGGCTCACCACTCCATTTCACATCCTTAGAGGAGAAATCTCTCGCACCAACATCATTAAATTCTTTAGCCGTGACAGACCCCCTCCAACATGCCCTTCTGCCTATTAGTCCCTCATCACCTAAATCTTTTCAACAACCCGTCGACCTCTTAACATCTATTGATACAGTGCCTCATCTACCCCCTGTATCACTCCCACAGTGGACTGGAATCACAACCCACCTTTCTTCCATACCAAAGTTCCTATTCACACGAGAGGACTGTCAGTCTCCAGACGATAGACGAGCCCTATGGGAACGTTTGAGTATGCCGTATTCTACTCAAATGCAAATAACCAATCCTGATGCCTCCACCATATACCCGAAGTGCCTACAAAAGCTTAAAATGCCCATGTTCTCACCTTCACCCCCCTCACCTCTACCAAATGCCCCTTCCACTTCTATTAACTTAGCCAAATCTTCCCCTACGCTTGGGACCTTGCCAATGCCCAGTCTAACACACCCGCCTAAGCAACTCGATTTATCCAAAAATAAACCCGCTCCGCCACCTAGGAGACGAACGCAATCCGTGCCTCTATCACAATCAAAACCCTCATCGTCACACCCGCCTTCCATATTGGGACCTCATCCCTCCACCTTACATCAATATATCATACCTCCTTCGTTTTCTTCAAAACGACCTACGCCTTCTACACCTATACAGCGATCAAAGGGGATAACAACATCGTTACCCCACATATCCGGTCCACCTATCAACCCTAAACCAATCCCATCATCAAAATATTTATTTTCTGTCACTCCCCTTTCTCCGTGGTTGTTTCCCGTTACCACACCGTCTGTAGCCTCATCATCTAACCAGCTGAACATAACTTCTGTGTCAAAGAAACCACGTTTAGTGAAAAACATGTGTTAGCACCCCCTTGGCTAAACCACCACCCATACGAACTAAACACGCCCAAACATTACCACAACCCACACAATCAATACCCTCATCCTCTTCCGATTTTGACCCACTCAAAGGATCTTACGCCAAAATCCTTGCTATGTTGGTGGAGAATGCGACCATCTCCCTACCTCCACTTAGACCTTATGACCCGTCTAAGCCCCGACCTGTGGATTATGATGAGTCTAAAATCTGCGCCTATCATCGCACACCTGGACATGATGTGGAAGGATGCAAAGCTCTAAAAACCATCCTTCGCCAGTCACCTCTTCCGGATAGAAAGATTAAGAAAGACAACTTACGAAGGGAGAGACCTCCAGCGTCAATTCCCTCTACTATACCATCTGTCCCCACCTCACCAAGATCGATCATTATTACAACCCCACCTCTTGAAGACCATGAATTATCCCAACCATCTTCTTCATCTCAGGTCTACGAGATTAATATGATTAGTGTCGCTACTCGAGGATAGAAAAACAATGGGAAAGCGAAAGAAAACACACCTGCGGCATCTCTTTCTCCTTCAACCATCCCGATTACACACCACCACCTAAAGTGGTTATTCGCGGACCCGCCTATCCCGTCTCTAATGGAGTTGCCCACTGAACCATGATCAAACAGCTTCATCAATCGCCCGTAAAAATGACACTATATGATCTCATTCAGACTTCTGAATCTCATCGACAAGCTCTCGTTGAGATCCTTCAAGGGATAGAGGTTTTACCCAACGAAACCCTGCCCGTTGCCTCCATTCTAACACCCAATCACGTTGCCTCTCTCACCAAACAATCCATCTCCCCCCACCACTTCTGTCTCAAAACAACAAGCCGCGGCGGTTAGTTTCTCGGAAGATGAAATTATCGACTTTGGTGCAGAAGACCCTGACCCTGCCCTTTTCATTTCCGCTTACGTCTGAGACATTCGAGTACGTCGGGTTATGATTGACGGGGGCGCTAGCCTAAACATCATCTCTTCAAAAGCCTTCCAACAAATGAACATCCCTTCTAGTTGCATGTGTGCCAACCCCATCATGTTGCGATCATTCAATGATGCTATTACTTCTACCTTAGGCACCGTGATCCTCAACATTCGCGTAGGACCACGTACTTTACCCGAACTCTTCTATGTCCTTGAAGGAGAATTCCAATATAATATATCGCTGGGTCATCCTTGGATCCGAGCCATGGATGCGTTCCCTCAACATTACATCGATGCATAAAATTTGAGTACGAGGGGAAGTCCTACACTGTAAAAGCTGATCCTCCCCCCTTCAAAACTTGCAATATGCTATATCGCCCAAATGATGTGCTTATACCAATTAAGACACCCATACATTCAACCCAACCATCCTCTTCAATGTACCTCAACCATCCACCTCAACTGCACCTACGCCTTCAACTGATGAAACACACCATCGCACAAACCACTTCTCTTCCCGCAGCTAACATCCCAACCTCCGACCCCTTAGTAGATGTTTTTCATCGCCTCACGCTGGGGGAGTACCGCCTATATAACGTTAGTTCTTTCCCTACCCCGCAGGAGTACGGACAATTACATGCGCATCTCACCTACGACTATCGCGTGGGGGAGGTAATCCCTTACGGACCACCCCATGTGTCGCACTAACCTAACGTATGGGGGTGTTGACGCATCCTCCATTACCCCTGAACCTCCTCTTGGTGTGGTTCCCTTCCAATCCGATTTTCAATACCTGACAAATCGTCGCTTCGCCCTCACCTTCTTGACTCGCTGTGCGTGGAAAGGCTTTGGTTTTGGCCTTTACGAACAAGGCCGACATACACTCATTCCCGTGACCACACGCAAAATAATGATCGCATTGGTCTCGGTTTTTTCCGAAACACCTACACAAGAGACACCTCCTGTCAGCTGTATCCTGGAAGAGGAAGACGTTGCCCCTACCCGAAACATCATCACCTACTTTGCCATCATCACCCACAGAATCGATGGACCCTGAATCTATCCTCCTAACCTTTTTTTTTTTCATAAATGCTATTCTTCATAGGTCCTCTCCAATCAACGCGATAATGAGGACCCATCTTCTCTTCCCCTTCTGTATCCAGACATGATCGAAGAGGATTCGCCTTTGATTAATGTTGTTGAATGCCAGGATGACGACTCCATACTCACTTACCTGGGCGCGGATGATTCTTATATTCAACGCGCCCTACCATCTGAAACCCAAACTATGCTGAACGAATCTACTAGTTCTCCAATTCTAGTGAACATAGATTAAGTCACAGGTCGTACACTGGGGGGTGATATACACGGTATGACAGGAAATAACCTTAGTTTCCTGCACAACACATACCGAATCACTTCACATTAACACACAGCTCAAACATCCCCCTTTTCCCGCGGTATTCCTCCGCCCGATTGAGGTAGACCTTAATAAGCCAAAACAACTTGACATTTACCTCTAAGGTCTCCCTTGTTTTAGGATTCTGACCATCATCTACTCTAAAGGCATAAGCCCACTATAACTAAATTACTCCTAGGGTTATCTCTAGATTTGCGTTGAATCTGCTTTGTTTGCTGTTCTGTTTTCTCCGTCATCTCTGTCTTCTTTGATCAATAAGTTGATAAAAATACTCAACTTGCTAAAAAAACCAGTCAGCCCCTTTGTATCTTCTTGTCTTAGATTTTTTTTTTACACCGGCATCGATTAAGGACCGATGTCGTTTCCCTTTGACCACAGCGGTTTAGTAAACGATATCGGTTACTGTCTTCATCAGCCCCTGACAAACCAGCAGCTTCCAACATTCACATTCAGAGGTTGGGTTTTGTTCTGATAGATTGAAACTTTCTGGGTGTTCAGTCTATGTTGTCATCACTCGGAAGCAAGCCGCCGCCATGGTTTTCCACTGCCTCTCTGTGTCCCTTTGCCTGATCAACCCCCTTCACATTCTATAGGGAACCCTACAGACACAGTGATATCCCCCAAATTCCTGTAGGAGACAAGGACTTTTGCCAAATTTCTGGATGCCTAATCCCAGCGCTGTAACAAGGACATATTTGTCTCAGTAAAATACCCCCCTGACCGTACGCCTGATGGTCAAGCGCCTTATTGGGTATGCCTATTAGTATAGCTGCTCATATTAAGCTCCTACTCCTCCTGATAAACCAATACCGTAACTTCTTGCAGTCACTAGCCCCGTCTCCCAATCCGACAGCTTGCAGAGGCTCATACGACCCCGATTAGCGTTCCTTGGTTAACCTGGGGCCCCACGTATTCGCAACCACCAACTGCCCTAGCCTCGTCTCTTTTTCAGACCACTCCATTCATGACTTGACTCGCTCTGCTACCCTATGTCAAACGAGCTTTCCTTCTCAAGCCTCCGCCTACCTTTTCATTCCCATACACGTATCCAGTAACCTCAACACCTATATATGGGACATCCCTATTCTGTGGCACCCATCACCATCATCCAACCACAGATTTCATCAAGCAAATGATGGACAAAAGGCAAAAACCTGGAGGCTTCCGTTTCAGGAAGTCGTAGCGCCTTGGACAGTACGAGCAAGTTTGTCGGGAAGCCCATTCACCCTTCTGTCCCCCTTCATTCATATCCTCCTCAATGGGAGTTGCCAAAGTTTACTCGTTTTAACAGTAAAGAGGATCCTCAACAACACTTGCGATCATTTAGACATGCTTGTTATTTTGATTGCCATGATGATGCCTTGTTACTCTGCACCTTTCCCATGGTCCTTATCAGGACCTGCCTTGGAGTGGTACAGTGCTTTTACCCAGCACTCAATCTTCTCTTTTAACCACTAGCTCAATCTTTCTTGGATCATTTCTCCATTAACATTGCCAAGAAAGTATCTATCACTGACCTCTATGCCATCCGACAATTCGAAGACGAATCTATCGCAGATTTCGTTGGAACGATGGCGGGGCCCTTATCAACCAACTTACGCTTATTGCCTTTGCCTCAAACCGAACTTATCGAACTGTTTACGCGCGGCCTGCGCTAAGCACATCTCCCCTACCCTCCAAATTCAAACTTTCCGTACATTCGACGAGGCCTTTACTATGGCTCGAAAATTAGAAATTCGAGCCTTAGAGGAAGAGAAACTGCGGTTGCGCAACAAGAACTCCACTTTCCGAACTCCTGATTCTACCAATAAACCAAATACCACCACTCCTCACGCGTCCACCTCTTCTAAATCAAAAGGAGCTGTCCACGCAGTGATGGTCAAATCCCAACCACCGTCCAATACTCCACCAAAAACCACCTATAAATACAAAGCCGAACCCATCAGCTACACTCCCTTGGGAGAAACCTATGATGTGGATATTGGAGAAATTGCTCAAAGATGGGGCTATCACCTTGCCCCCTGTTAAACCTCACTATGGGTTTGACTCCACCCGCGCAATACCTTCCTGGTACAAAGAACATGACTTTTGTAACTTTCATCCACCGGTCAAAGGACATAGTCATGAAAACTGCAAGATGTTGAAAAACATAGTGCAGGAAATGGTTGATGCAGGGAATATAACACTCGATAATCCTAATGCCCCTGCTAACCGAAATCTGAAAATTTTCAACAAGCCATTCCCGAATCACTCGTCCAGCAGCAACGTGAACCAAGATATCTTAGATGAGGAGAGTGTTCATGAGATCCATGCAGTCTTCGATTCTCAGCCAAAAGCCTCTATCGAGAAAATTTTGAATCAAGCCTCTTCACTAACACAGGAGCCCGAACCTCCTTTACCACCATCAAGCCAAAGCGAAATCATTCCTTTACCCATAGAAGAGTTAACTACCCAGGCTTCCCTTCCCATCAATGAGTCTTCTTACACCACATCCCTACAAGATTGCGAGCAGATGTTGTCTAATCTATCTATTTCCCAAACGTCCCCTTCTACCACTCTTGCTACACAGGAGGAAGGCTCACCACTCCATTTCACATCCTAGAGGAGAAATCTCTCGCACCAACATCATTAAATTCTTTAGCCGTGACAGACCCCCTCCAACATGCCCTTCTGCCTATTAGTCCCTCATCACCTAAATCTTTTCAACAACCCGTCGACCTCTTAACATCTATTGATACAGTGCCTCATCTACCCCCTGTATCACTCCCACAGTGGACTGGAATCACAACCCACCTTTCTTCCATACCAAAGTTCCTATTCACACGAGAGGACTGTCAGTCTCCAGACGATAGACGAGCCCTATGGGAACGTTTGAGTATGCCGTATTCTACTCAAATGCAAATAACCAATCCTGATGCCTCCACCATATACCCGAAGTGCCTACAAAAGCTTAAAATGCCCATGTTCTCACCTTCACCCCCCTCACCTCTACCAAATGCCCCTTCCACTTCTATTAACTTAGCCAAATCTTCCCCTACGCTTGGGACCTTGCCAATGCCCAGTCTAACACACCCGCCTAAGCAACTCGATTTATCCAAAATAAACCCGCTCCGCCACCTAGGAGACGAACGCAATCCGTGCCTCTATCACAATCAAAACCCTCATCGTCACACCCGCCTTCCATATTGGGACCTCATCCCTCCACCTTACATCAATATATCATACCTCCTTCGTTTTCTTCAAAACGACCTACGCCTTCTACACCTATACAGCGATCAAAGGGGATAACAACATCGTTACCCCACATATCCGGTCCACCTATCAACCCTAAACCAATCCCATCATCAAAATATTTATTTTCTGTCACTCCCCTTTCTCCGTGGTTGTTTCCCGTTACCACACCGTCTGTAGCCTCATCATCTAACCAGCCTGAACATAACTTCTGTGTCAAAGAAACCACGTTTAGTGAAAAACATGTGTTAGCACCCCTTGGCTAAACCACCACCCATACGAACTAAACACGCCCAAACATTACCACAACCCACACAATCAATACCCTCATCCTCTTCCGATTTTGACCCACTCAAAGGATCTTACGCCAAAATCCTTGCTATGTTGGTGGAGAATGCGACCATCTCCCTACCTCCACTTAGACCTTATGACCCGTCTAAGCCCCGACCTGTGGATTATGATGAGTCTAAAATCTGCGCCTATCATCGCACACCTGGACATGATGTGGAAGGATGCAAAGCTCTAAAAACCATCCTTCGCCAGTCACCTCTTCCGGATAGAAAGATTAAGAAAGACAACTTACGAAGGGAGAGACCTCCAGCGTCAATTCCCTCTACTATACCATCTGTCCCCACCTCACCAAGATCGATCATTATTACAACCCCACCTCTTGAAGACCATGAATTATCCCAACCATCTTCTTCATCTCAGGTCTACGAGATTAATATGATTAGTGTCGCTACTCGAGGATAGAAAAACAATGGGAAAGCGAAAGAAAACACACCTGCGGCATCTCTTTCTCCTTCAACCATCCCGATTACACCACCACCTAAAGTGGTTATTCGCGGACCCGCCTATCCCGTCTCTAATGGAGTTGCCCACTGAACCATGATCAAACAGCTTCATCAATCGCCCGTAAAAATGACACTATATGATCTCATTCAGACTTCTGAATCTCATCGACAAGCTCTCGTTGAGATCCTTCAAGGGATAGAGGTTTTACCCAACGAAACCCTGCCCGTTGCCTCCATTCTAACACCCAATCACGTTGCCTCTCTCACCAAACAATCCATCTCCCCCACCACTTCTGTCTCAAAACAACAAGCCGCGGCGGTTAGTTTCTCGGAAGATGAAATTATCGACTTTGGTGCAGAAGACCCTGACCCTGCCCTTTTCATTTCCGCTTACGTCTGAGACATTCGAGTACGTCGGGTTATGATTGACGGGGGCGCTAGCCTAAACATCATCTCTTCAAAAGCCTTCCAACAAATGAACATCCCTTCTAGTTGCATGTGTGCCAACCCCATCATGTTGCGATCATTCAATGATGCTATTACTTCTACCTTAGGCACCGTGATCCTCAACATTCGCGTAGGACCACGTACTTTACCCGAACTCTTCTATGTCCTTGAAGGAGAATTCCAATATAATATATCGCTGGGTCATCCTTGGATCCGAGCCATGGGATGCGTTCCCTCAACATTACATCGATGCATAAAATTTGAGTACGAGGGGAAGTCCTACACTGTAAAAGCTGATCCTCCCCCCTTCAAAACTTGCAATATGCTATATCGCCCAAATGATGTGCTTATACCAATTAAGACACCCATACATTCAACCCAACCATCCTCTTCAAATGTACCTCAACCATCCACCTCAACTGCACCTACGCCTTCAACTGATGAAACCACCATCGCACAAACCACTTCTCTTCCCGCAGCTAACATCCCAACCTCCGACCCCTTAGTAGATGTTTTTCATCGCCTCACGCTGGGGGAGTACCGCCTATATAACGTTAGTTCTTTCCCTACCCCGCAGGAGTACGGACAATTACATGCGCATCTCACCTACGACCGTCACGTGGGGGAGGTAATCCCTTACGGACCACCCCATTGTCGCACTAACCTAACGTATGGGGGGTGTTGACGCATCCTCCATTACCCCTGAACCTCCTCTTGGTGTGGTTCCCTTCCAATCCGATTTTCAATACCTGACAAATCGTCGCTTCGCCCTCACCTTCTTGACTCGCTGTGCGTGGAAAGGCTTTGGTTTTGGCCTTTACGAACAAGGCCGACATACACTCATTCCTGTGACCACACGCAAACATAATGATCACAGTGTGGTCTCAGTTTTTCCGAAACACCTACACAAGAGACACCTCCTGTCAGCTGTATCCTGGAAGAGGAAGACGTTGCCCCTACCGAAACATCATCACCTACTTTGCCATCATCACCCACAGAATCGATGCACCCTGAATCTATCCCTCCTAACTTTTTTTTTTTTTTCATAAATGCTATCTTCATAGGTCCTCTCACTTATCAACGCGATAATGAGGACCCATCTTCTCTTCCCCTTCTGTATCCAGACATGATCGAAGAGGATTCACCTTTGATTAATGTTGTTGAATGCCAGGATGACGACTCCATACTCACTTACCTAGGCGCGGATGATTCTTATATTCAACGCACCCTACCATCTGAAACCCAAACTATGCTGAATGAATCTACTATAGAAATCAACATCCACATGGAGGAAGATCCTCACATAGTGAAGATTGGACAATCCCTTAACACATCAGAACAAGCCGCCTTTACTACCTTTCTCTGTGCTCGCAACCAAGCGTTCGCATGGTCTTACGCTGACATGCCAGGAATTGATCCTACCATTGCCGTCCATAACATCACCCTAAACCCCGATTCCAAACCAGTCAAAACAGAAATTGAGAAAAATGCATCCACGCATTGCTCTCTTGGTCAAAGAGGAACTCCAAACGACTCCTTTCTGTTTCCTTCATTCTGCCTATTGACTATCCTCAATGGATTTCTAACATCGTACCTGTAACGAAAGCGACAGGGGGGACTTCGGATATGCACGGATTTCCGAGATCTTAACCTCGCTTGCCCTAAGGATGACTTCCCCCTCCCAAAGTATTGATCAACTTGTTGATCTCACTGCGGTGTCATGAAATGCTTTCTCTCATGGATGGCTTTTCAGGATACAACCAAATTTTGGTCGCCCCTGCCGATCAACACAAGACTGCCTTCATAACTCCTTGGGGAACCTTTTGTTATCGTGTCATGCCATTTGGCCTTAAGAATGCTGGTGCTACCTATCAGCGGGCTATGACCTTACATTTTTCTATGACATTATGCACACTATCCTTGAAGACTATGTCGACGATCTTCTTGGCAAGTCTAAACATCGTAGTGAACATCTCGATGTTTTAACCATTATTTTTGATCGCCTGTTACAATATTTTTGTCCGCCTTTAACCGAAAAGAAATGTGTTTTTGGTGTTCTTTCGGGAAAACTTCTTGGCTTTATTGTCTCTTTGCGTGGCATTGAGGTCGATCCATCGAAAGTCAAAGCTATCCTAGAAATGCCCCCACCCAAAAATCTCAAACAACTGCGTAGTTTACAAGGTAAGCTCCAATCTATCCGACGTTTCATCTCCCAACTCTCGGATCGGTGTCAACCTTTCCATCACCTCCTTAAAAAGGATATTGCATTCCAATGGAGTGAAGAATGTCACCAAGCCTTCGAAGCTCTCAAAGCTTATCTCTTATAGCCACCCGTGCTTATCCCACCCCAAGACAACCGCCCTTTCTACCTTTACCTTTCCGCCACCGACCACGCTGTAGGAGCCATGCTTGCACATCGTGACTCTGAGAATCACGAACAAGCCGTTTTATTATATAAGTCGTACTTTGGTGGACTATGAGACTAGGTACACACATGTAGAAAAAATTGTGCCTTGCCCTATCATTCGTTGCCACCAAACTCCGACACTACCTTCTAAATCACAAGACTTTCGTCATCACCAATACAGACCCCATCCATTACATGTACGCCAAACCTCAACTGAACCAACGCATTGCTAGATGGCTCATGCTTCTCGCCGACCTCGACCTTGAGTTTATCCACCAGAAATCAATCAAAGGACAAACCATCGCAGACCAACTTGTGGACGCTCCCTGTACCGGGGGGAACAATTTACCAATTTCACATTTCCCGACGAACTCATCGCTACTCTTTCCCTCACGGAGGAGTCGTACCCAATGACCCTCTTCTTCGATGGATCTAAATGCCAGCGCAGCGGAGGAGCTGGCGTTGTTCTCAATTCCTCTCAACGCTGAACCTATGCCTCTTTCATTCCGACTTGATTTCCCTTGCACTAATAATACAGCAGAATACGAGGCCCTTGTTCTGGGTCTCCAAGTTGCGTTACACTTAGGTATCAAATCTATCAATATTTTTGGCGACTCTCAATTGGTAGTCAATCAAGTTATGGGCGTCTACCAATGCAAAAACGGAGGAACTTCAAAAATACAAACACTATGTAGAATCACTTCTAGCTTTATTTACCCACTATTCTATACAAACCATTCCCCGCTCCACTAACAAATTTGCGGATACTATGGCGTGCTTAGCCTCGCAAATTCCCGCCGCGCCAACTGACTCTGAATTATTCGTCGTGGTCCAACAACTTTTTGCCCCATCCTATTCAACCCCGATAGTTTGTATGATAAATACTGTGTCTACTAATTCACAGGATACCTGGTACCACCAATTTCACGACTACCTTACAATCTCTGTCCTCCCACCTGATCTTACTAGTAACGGCAAACGTGCTTTTCTTAAAAGTGTTTCACGTTATGTTGTCATGGGGGGACTCCTCTATAAACGTGGCTTTGATGGTATCCTCCTTCGCTGTCTAACTGGCATGGAGGCCCACTCATACCATCCAACAGGTCCATGACGGTATTTGTGGTGGACATTTTAGCGGCCTTGCCGTGGCCAAACGAATCCTTCGCCTTGGTTATTATTGGCCTACTCTCAATATCGACTGCTACGAATATGTTAAGCGTTGTGTTATGTGTCAGCAACATGCCAACCTTCAACATACTCCTAGCCACCCGCTCCATATCGCTCGAGATCTTTGGCCTTTCTCACAGTGGGGTTTAGACCTTATTGGTGAGATTCACCCAACCTCTTCACAACGTCACTGTTGGATACTCACAGCGAGCCGAATATTACACAAAATGGGTGGAGGCTATTCCACACATTTCAATCAAAAAAGAAAAAATTGTCGAGTTCAATTAACCACCACATTATCTGTCGTTTTGGTGTTCCTCACCGCCTGATAACAGATAATGGAAAATCTTTCAAAAACAAGTTGTTGCGAGACCTTTGTGACAACTTTGGTATCAAACTTAGTTTCTCATCACCTTACTATCCACAAGCCAATGGGCAAGCCGAGTCTTCTAATAAAACACTAACCAAAATCCTCATGAAAGTTGTCAATGAATCTGGAAGAAATTGGCACGATCACATTCCCTTTGCCCTTTGGGCTTATAGTACTAGCATTCGTACTTCTATTAATGCCACACCTTTTTCTTTGGTATACGGCACCGAGGCTTGTTTTGCCTCTTGAAATACAAATACCCTCCCTTAGAATATCTCTTCAGGATATTCTCACCAACGATGATTTCTGCCAAGAGCGGTTAGCCCAATTGGAGCTTCTTGATGAACGCCGTCTTACAGCTCTTGATCACCTTCAAATCTATCAAAAACGCATCAAACGTGCTTATGATAAGCGACTTCATGAGCGTACCTTTAAGGTTGGTGATCTTGTTCTCAAAGAGAATCAACATGTAACCAAACTAGAAAAGAGCAATCATGGAAAGTTTGCTCCCAATTGGATTGGGCCTTATATAATCACTCATACCTATGGATCTGGTACTTATCGTTTAGCTTCGCTTAATGGTAAACCTGACCCTGAACCCCTTAATGCCTTGCATCTTCGACCATTCTACTGTTGAATCTAGTGTTATATCACTTCTTATCTACCTACTGCTCGTCCCTTGAGCTCATTTACCGCTACATACGCTTTGTTTTCTATATCTCCGAATAAAATCAAAATCACTTCGCACCTCCCCTTGATGATGCCTTCCCTTCTTTAGTCTAGTCCATGACTTCAAAGTATTAAAATAAGCCGTATTCTTAAGGGATTTTCTTGAGTCAAACTTCCTACTAAACTAGATGCTTCACGCCAAATGAATATCTAGTCATCTAAATTCAATATAGACTGCTCCCTCGAAGGACAGCTATATGCCAAACTATTGCTGCTACTATAAATAGACTGCTCCCCCGAAGGACAGCTATGTACTAAAATCATATCTGCTACTATAAATAGACTTCTCCCCCGAAGGACAGCTATACACAGTCAGCCTTTATTAGAAGCTTCTCGCATTGATCAGCTTCGTGAAGACCTCAAGAATAAAACAATCAATATCCCTTGTAGACTTCCCGCATCGATCAGTCTACATTCAATAAAATAAAAGCCTCATTCAAAAGAACTTTTTGGGTCATGGACTTGTCTATTTAGGGTAGGTTCTCTTTCGTTATAACAAGTTCTTTGTACCTCCGCTATATCATCCACATCACCTCACCATTTGTTTCAACTCAAGGGACGTAACGTACACCTGATATATTGTGATCATACAACTCTTTTCAACTATGGACTTCTCGTCTGTGCACGGCACTTAGGGCTTCAGGCTCGTTCTACGTTGTGTGGTTTGTTTAGCTCTTTTCACCTACGGAACACTCTTTCCGCTTTGCCTCGCATCTAGGATTGTGTGTTGATCTTAATCAGGACACTATTCCCTCCTACTTGGGTATGCTAACCTTTGCTTTACCTATACCTACACCAACAACATTATCCTACCAGCACCAACAACATTACCCTACCAACATCAAATTTTTACCAAACGACCAATTGCCTAAACCATACCAAATTGCCTAAATTCACCCCTCCCTGATCCTAAGGGAGAACTACATCGGTCTGAGGCCCCTCCTTGCTTTGTGCAATGGGCTATGTAGGCAGCACTTCGGAGACATGGAGTCTCCCAAGGTTAGCTCGACCATCCCCTACCATAACCTATCATGTGTGGTAAATATAAATATTTTTGTGTATTTTTATTTTAATCACATTTCTCTTTATCCTTTTTCGAAACACCGAAAATCAAAACACCGACAATCTTATTATTATCATAACTCAAATCAACATACATATTCAGTTTTATTTAGATGTTAAACAAATACATCTTCTTTATCATCGACACGCAGGTCGGCATCCTTATTTATTCTCATACCTCGCTAACATATACTCAGACCATCACAACTCATCCCGAACTAGGTGATGATCGTGATCGTCGACCCCTCTCGCCGGGCCTCTCTGTCCTCAAAGGTACCGCGGCTATTGGTACCGCCCACTGATCTGCCAATCTCTCCTGTAACATATGAATACGCCCTCTCGCACGGAGAACTCCAGCCTCTAGTCTCGCCGCCCGTGACTCCGCAGCAACTACCAATCCTCTTGTCTCATTCACCTGCGTTTGGAGCTGCTGAACCAAACGCTGCAGACGATCCCTTTCTGCTGTAATCACCGCTATGTCAGGGCGCTCACGTACACCTCGCAGTTCTGCTACCCACCATAATCTATAGGCCTCTGTCATTCCTGCATCCATTACCCTGTGATCGGCTGCTATCTCCTCAGGCCCTTCTGGAGGTGTTGGCCGGGGTGGTGAGAATGCTGCCTCGGCATCGATCCTCATATATGGTCTATAAGCCTGTGGTATGTCCTGCACAAACCCAAATTGTCGCCGCACGCGATCTATAGGAATCCTCTCATATTCACCTGGCCTGTGCCCCGCGATCCACCTCAATCACTCAACACCTCTCAACTCCTCAGCTATGATTTCGGTTACCATATAGTTTCCGTATGGCCTCCAACAGATATCCGCAACCGTCACTCTCTCCCATACCTGCCTGTAATACTCAATATCACCTGTCACGGCCTGGGATCTGGCCTCTTGTTCTGTCTGGACCCATCGTCTGAATCCCAACCTCTGTACTCCGGTCTCTCCTGCCTGGATGGATCGGCCTATTGGTCGCACACAAACAATGTGCTCATAGGCCCAACAGTGTAATAAGTATGAACTATCCAGTGTCGTTCTGTGATTTCGCCTACAAGCCCATAAACCCCTGTATAGCTCCGCCAAATACGCAGGTGCCCATGCAAAAGTCACATTCCTTTCTATCATCTCCCAGATAACACACATCAATGCCTTTGGAAATCTTCCCCCTTCCGCCCTCGGTAATGCATAATACCCTATTGCTATCATTAATATCACTGCTAACCTTGTCTCCTCAGGGTGTGCTGCATACATTACCCCATATGTAAACGATAAACCTCGCTGTGTCAAATCTCGTGCGTATGGACCAAATACTGCTGTTCTCGCTCCCCGTGCCGCGCTAGGTAGTGCCTGATATACTGGCTCTCCTGTAATAGGGAGTCTCAAAATCCGAAACACATCTTCCAATGTTACTGTCATTTCACCTATTGGCAGATAGAAGGTATTTGTCTCGGGATTCCATCTCTCAATCAGCGCCTGTAACATACCATGGTTTCGTGCGATTCGTGAATAATAACGGATTCCAGTTAACCCCAAATGATTTATCAATGTCCATTCCGCTGGTATTACATCCACTCGGATTCGCGACAACAGCGCTGGCACGCTATCATTCATCCTCAACCCTGTCTCTGCCTGCATACGCCAAAAACGACAAACAACCATTCAATCCATTAGAGTCTTTTTCAAACATTCTGGAAATTTCTCCAGTAACCGGTACCGGTTATACATAACTGATATCGGTTGAGTAACCGATACCGGTTTCCCTAACCGCTACCGGTCACTGTCAATTATATTCACCTTCCCTAAAAACAACCACCTACGACAATAATTTGCTCGTTTATTCCTTTTTATACATGCAAACATACCTGAAACCCCTGATTGCCTACCCTGTAACACTTACCTCACCTGCAACCCTTGTTATCATGTTTTCTTTCTCATATCTACCCACCTACTCTCCCCCATCTTATTCACAAAACATGCAGTAGTTAAATCACAAACAAAATGATACCTCTTGGGTTACAGCAGCTTGAGGTGGCCCTTTTCTTCCCTCCTGTCCTTGCCTGCTGGATGCTTCTCCTCGGTCTGCCATGATCACCACCCTTTTCAACTTTGTCTTTCTACCTTCTGAACCTCGGATCACATTTACTTTCCTTGTCTCTTTTCTCCTTCTCACCCAAATCCCTCATGCAAATCCCTGTCTCAGTCGTCAAAAAGCGTCGCGTTCGCGTATTTAACTTCTTGCATGGCTCTAAAATTAAAACTTAAGTTGCCACCCTAGCTTTTCTATTTTTAGAAAAGCTCATACCTAAATAACCGGTATCGGTTAGTTGACCGGTATCGGTCTATGACTACCGATATCGGTTCCCTAACCGATATCGGTTACACACCTTCCTTTTTGAAACAGGGTTCTTTTCTTCATTTCTCCTCTAAATTTTTGTCGCGCCCGCCTCTTTGCCTGCATAAACAACACAATTTACCACATTTTGTTCATCCACCACACGTAGCATTACAATTTCATCAACATCATTTATTTTATAAATAAACAAACCATCAACTACAGATACCAAAAAACTATCACTCTATACATCATTTAGATCCAACTCATCAGTTACATATATGACACTGTCACAAAACCACCAATTTATCACATAACCTGACATTCATATATACACACAAACAAACAAAAACATCAGCATCATCTATCTATCAACATGTCAATTAAACTCATCACACATTCTATATATTACCAACCATTTATTTCAACACATTTTCAACACAGCATGTGGATCAAAACATCATCTATATATATATATATATATCCCAGTTTTCAAAAATACAATGTGCCCTACATCGGGGCCTCTGTGATCTCATAATATACCAAAGCCGGCACGCAGGCCGCAATACCTACCAAAAATATCGACTCGGCTCGCAGGCCGGTCTCTCATATCAAAAATATACTCGGCTCGCAGGCCGGTATCAAATGTACAACCCGTACTCGACTCGTAGGCCGGTATATAATAAATAAATGAATCAATACAATGAATAAGTGTCGGCACGTAGGCCTCTATCAATACAACCGGTTCGTAGACCGGTGCCCGTGTCCCTATACAAAACCGTGACGGGGATCTATCAGCTCTCCTCACCACCCTCGGCACCTCTCCCCGCTGGTCCCTATGGTGCCTCTTGCCTCCTGCCCGTCACGGACACGCCAGCTGTGGCTGCCCCTCCCTGAGATCTCTGGCTGTGCGAGGTCTCCGCCCTATGCGCTGCATACGCCTGATACTAAACTCCAATACTATCAAGAATATCCTGATAATATCGGGCCTCTGCTCTAACCTCCATATAGCGATCTCGCGCCACTAAAGGAGCTGGGGCTGGTCCCCTGGCACCTAACACCAATACCCCCTGAGCCTGTACCTGCACCTGTGGCTGTGGTGCTGGTGGAGGTGCTGCCTGTGCCTGTACCTGCACCTGTGGCCGTGGTGGTATCTGGGGCTGTGGCTGTGCTGCTGCTGGTACGGCTACTTGTACCTGTACCTGCACCTGTGGCTGTGCTGCTGGTGGTGGTGCTGCCTGTGCCTGTACCTGAGCCTGGGCTAGCTGCCCCTGTAGGACCCCTATCTGTGCCTGTGCAGCAGCCAACTGTCCCTGTAATAGCTGCACCTGCCCCCGGAGCTGATCTCTCTCTGCAGTAACTGCAGCCAAGTCTGGCTGCGCAGGCGGGGTTACTATCCTCGCTGCTCTCTGCCCAGCCCACCAGACCCTGTATGCTGCCGTGCACCCAGCATCATCCACACCCTCACCTACTGGTCTCTCCACTACCCAGTCTGGATCCCAAGGCTGTGGTGCTGGCAGTGGGGCCTCTACATCATCCCTCCTGTACTGAGGGAAGGGAGGTGGCTCGTCCTGTGGCAGCCCCATCTGCCTACGTACCCTCTCTAAGGGTATCCGCTCGTACTCTCCCGGCCTCCGTCCTGCTATCCAGAATGTATACTGGATCAGGCGCAGCTGTACGCGGGCTCCTCTGCCAGGCTGGTGACCTCTGTAGGGTCTCCATATAATGTCTACTGCTGTAAGGCCCTCTAACATATGTCTATAGTAGGCCACATCCCGACCTGCAACAACTGCTCGTGGCTGGCCCACGATCCCCAACCACCTCTGAAATCCATATCGGTACACGACCTGTGGCCCTGGCTGCTGGGGTAGCCCTACCGGCCTGATGCATACGATGTGCTCGTATGCCCAACAGTGCAACAAAAATGTAGAACAAATACCAAATCGCCTCCTCCAGCGATAGCCCCATAACTCCCTGAATAATTGCACCAGATACACTGGTGCCCATCCAAAACAGGTGTGCTCCTCCACCATCTCTAGTAGCACCCCCATCAATGCCCGTGGGAAGCGGGCCTCCCTCTGAATCCGGGAGGGCGAAGCAGGTGATCCCTATCATCATCAACACGGCAAGGCGTGTCTCATGTCTGTGTGCGCGGTACATGTCACCATATCCAATGCTCGCGCTATGATATGTAAGAAGCGCGGCTGCATCCCCAAAAACCTGCAGTATGCTATCCATGGCAGTCTCTGAATCTACCTGGAAAATGGCCTCTCCCTCGATCGGTAGCCGCAGGATGCGATACACATCCTCTAATGTGACCGTCATCTCCCCGGTCGGCAGATGAAACACATTGGCCGCCGGATCCCATCTCTCGATGAGGGCGACCATCAGGCTGTGATCTCTGTCGATCGCTCTGTACCTCTGGACCCCACCGAGTCCCACCTCGTGCATGATGGCCCAATGCGCCGCAGATATGTGTGGCCTCATCCGATTCAATAGTGGAGGCATCCTATCACGCATCGTCAACTGCTGACGTGCCTGCAAAACCAACCCACATTCTTAGACCCACTCTTTATTATAACACCTACCCTACCATCTAAACCCCCCCTAACCCAATTTGTAGCACCCAAAATCTAACCAAGCCCACACCTCACCTTTTTCCACCCCAAACTCTAAACCCACCCCACCAAGTCCTATCCCAACCCACCTTAAAACCTAAACCCTAAACCCTAAACCCCTAACCCCTTCCCCACTCCCTCAACCCAACCCAACATAACCCACCCCACCAAGCCCCCCCCCAACCCACCTTAAAACCTAAACCCTAAACCCCTAACCCAATCCCCTACTCCAACTCAACCCAACCCAACACAACCCACCCCACCAAGACCCCCAACCCACCTTCAAAACCTAAACCCTAAACCCTAAACCCCTAACCCAATCCCCTTCCCCACTCCCAACCCAACCCCCAACCAAGCACCCCAAAACCATACACCCTAAACCAACCCAATCCAACCCCCACCCTAAACCAAACCAAGACAACCCAACCCACCCACTCAACCACCCAACCCACAACAATCCCCCACGACCCCCCTAACCCCACCGATCCCCTTACCCGGCCGATGCCAACAGACCGACACCGGTTTCTCTAAAACAGAACCTTAACCTTTTTTCGACCGATGCCGGTCGCCTAGTGACCGACATCGGTCACTGTCCACTACCCGAGCCGAACCCGCGCACGGCCCCCAAAACTCATTTTTTACCTATTTCTACCTATCTACCCACCCAAAAACCCTAAAATTTTACACACCTAGCCGCCTTAGCCTATCTAACCTATCTACCCTCTCCCTTTCTCAAATTACCTCCATTTACCCATTATTTCCTACAAACTACCAATTCCTACCCAAATCCCAAAAACAACATACCTCAACCAAATCACCAAAATAAAGAGTTTAGAACCTACCGGTACGACGACACGTCGTCGTGGTGGGATGGGTGGTGGCGGTCCAGCTGGTCCAGCCCCTCCAGCTCCTCCTGCCTGTGCCATGGCTCCAATCCTGATCTCCTGGGTCCTCGGCCAATCACCTCTCAACTCCTCAACTATTCAGGCCCACTATCAACTCTCTCCGCCAATCAAATAGCTCCACCTCACTCAATACCCCTCCAACTCAACCTCTCCACGTCAGACAAGTTAATTTGGATTGCAAATAACCAAAGTGACAATGACAGGCCGTATTTTTTCTTTTTTATAGGTTTTTCGACCTTAACCGATGTCGGTTTCCTTTCTGCCCTAAAAAACCGGTATCGGTCCATTAACCGATATCGGTCATGTAGAATCGACATCGGTGTTAATCCCAACTTTCCCCCAATTTTATCTTTTTGCCCCTATTTACCATTTGCCTCTTTTTTAACCACATATCACCTATATCCACCTTTGCTGAACACCATTTGTTTACCTATTCGGCCCGACCTAAGGCCTCAACCTACCAATTAGCCTGACCCAAGGCCTCAACCTACCAATTGGCCCGACCTAAGGCCTCAACCTACCAATTGGCCCGACCCAAGGCCGCAACTTACCTATTCGGCCCGACCTAAGGCCTCAACCTACCAATTGGCCCGACCTAAGGCCTCAACCTACCAATTGGCCCAACCCAAGGCCTCAACCTACCAATTGGCCTGACCCAAGGCCGCAACTTACCTATTCGGCCCGACCTAAGGCCTCAACCTACCAATTGGCCCGACCCAAGGCCTCAACCTACCATTTGGCCCGACCCAAGGCCGCAACCAAACCATTTGGCCCGACCCAAGGCCGCAACCAAACCATTTGGCCCGACCCAAGGCCGCAACCAACCCATTTGGCCCGACCCAAGGCCGCACCTAACCATTTGGCCCGACTTAAGGCCGCACCAATTAACCATACCATACCCACAATCACCGTTTTAATTTATCCATCCATCATGTAGCTTTTTGTTCAATCGAGCTCACCTGTTCGTGTTTTAGCATGATTAGGGTCCTTGACTTGATCTGTTGACCAACTTTGCCTAGACCTAGACCATGACGTTTATCTCAACCAAACCAACCATTTGGTACTGCCGAACATGCCTAAACGTTCTTGTACCTTACCTGTTATATACCCTGGAGCTACTTCCTATGCCTTGGATACCAGGATTATATCACCCTTGTTTGGATAAACTATCGACCTTTGCCTATACATCGCTGGTTTGCTCGTCAAATCATGTACCCTAGTCATACTATTGCATTTCAACATGTGTATGCTTCCTTGGACCTACCCCACCACCTTACCATCCTCTCTACAACATATACCCTTTATCAACCCTATCCCTGATTTCCCGTTCACTCAATCTGTGATAGATTTGAGGGGGATTACCTATACCCTTAACAGGAGTAACCACTTCATATTATTGTCCGTGCAGCTTTACAAAACAAGCTACACGACAATAAGGGGCTAATGTAGACACCAAATTTGTGTCTTACGACCCCTTGTGACCCGCATCTCATCTCGCAATCTAACCTCATTACCTAAACTTTACACAATTATTTATTAATTACCTTGTAATTGATAAATCCACATCACCTTATCTGCCACCTCACTTTGCCACCTCATCATGACCTAGCCCTAACCCTAAACTAACCTAATTAAGACCTGTGACTTGGTCTAGACTCACATCCATAACTAATGCCTCCTTACTCGCACCCAAAGCCGACCTTCTAGCCACTTGACCAAGCCCGCAACTGATCTCTCGGGAGAAAAACAGGGAAGGCGGGCTATTTTACTAAAAATAGCCTACTTTTTCCTAACCGATGCCGGTTCCTACTCGACCGCCGTCGGTTATGTAACCGCCATCGGTTCCCTGTAAATGGGCTCCCCAAACCAAAACAACGGATCGGAATTTCATTTTGGAGATCAGTCGAAGGATTGTTGAATCAAAGGAGAGTCCAAAGCGATTAGCAGAGTTCAGAACTTCACTTGACCAAGCAGAGACGAGTGAAGAAACCAGAAGAGTTGGCAGCCAAGGAGATCAACTTGCATCTTCGTCAAAAACCAGTAAGTTACATCTTGCATGTCCTCCATTATAACATTTCTTATGCTTTTGGAATTACAGTCCTCCCAAATCCGTTTCTGGATCCATTATCCAACGTACCATTGCCTCTAGCTGTCATTCTTTTGTTTCTAACCATCTCGTTCCCCAAAAAATATCCAAAAATCAGCCATTACAAACTCCACAACCAGCCCAAAAGATCCTAGAACCCATCGGTATCGGTTATCAGTAACCGCCATCGGTTATAGGTAACCGGCATCGGTTCCTTTGATCCAAAACCAGGAAAAACAGCCTTTCCCCTACCCAGTTCAGCCAAGCAATTTAATTGATATTTTACAGTATTTTGTGTTAACTCATATCGGCAGGGGAACTGACCACCTTCGAAAGGAAGTTTCATATTTCCTGGGCCCAAGGCAGTTCCCTCATTTACTATCTAATCAAAATCCTGTGGTCTTGTGTTCTTATTTGTAGGTAGTCCTTCCAAGACAAAAAGGAGTTCTTCGCAGTCAACCTGATCTTTCTCTACGGTACGCGCACATCATCTCGACATTCTACAGGTATTCCTCCTAACCCTAACCTTATCTGTTTCTATAAGGAACGAAGCATTTCCGAGTGAAACATCCACTTCCAAGGATCGACGATCTATTTGATCAGATGCGTGGAGTAGTGGTTTATTCTAAGATAGATCTTTGATCTGGCTATCATCAGTTAAGAATTAGAGAAGAAGATATTCATAAAACATCTTTCCAAACAAGGTACAAACGTTATGAATTCACAGTTCTACCCTTTGGATTAACATATGCACCCTGCTGGACTGTTATATCCTCATAGCATACCGCAGTTCAAATGGCAAGTAATAACCATGGATTTTGTACAAGGATTACCCATGTCCAGGAATAAACATGATGTTATCCTTGTAGTTGTAGATAAACTGACTAAGGTAGCTCATTTCATCGCTGGAAATCTAAAGGATGATTCACCAGTGCTGGCCAAAACATTCGTACACGAAGTTTTCAGATTGCATGGTGTACCAAAATTGATTATATCTGACAGGGATCTAAGAATGACGTCAAGGTTTTGGCAAACGCTTAATACAGCTCTTGGCACGAAACTAAACTTCAGTTCCGCATATCATCCAGAAACGGATGGACAAACTGAGAGGGTAAATCAAGTGTTGGAGGACATGTTGCGAATGTATTGCATGGATCAACAGTATAAATGGGAAGAGTATCTTCCATTAGTTGAGTTCGCATACAACAAAACTTATCACTCATCTCTTAAAATGGCACCATTTGAAGAACTTTGTGGAAGAAAGTGCAGAACTCCTATTAGCTAGGATAGTGTTGAGGATAGAGTGGTAATTGGACCAGAGATTCTCACAGAAATGGAACAGCAAGTTAAGCTGATTCGTGAATGATTAAAGGAGGCAGCAGATAGGCAGAAGAGCTATGCTGACCTTAAGCGGGTTGATCAAAGGTTTGAGCTTGGTGAGAAAGTTTTTCTTCATGTTGAACCTAGAAAGAGTTCTATAACTTTTGGCAAGGCTGCCAAGTTGTCACCTCGATTCGTGGGAACTTTCGAAATTGTCGAAATAATCAATCCTGTAGCTTATCGTTTAGCATTACCACCTGCTTTATCTCGCATGCATGATGTTTTCCATATTTCTTTGCTTAAGAAATACGTTTCAGATCTGTCACATGTTTTAAATTGGAATTCCATGCAGGTCCAAAACCCAAGAATAATTGTGGTTAAACCCACACGAGTGTTGGAAACTTGCCAATTGCATTTAAGAAATCATGAAATATAGGAATGTAAGGTCCAGTGGGACTAGTTTAATGAAGAAAGTGCAACTTGGGAAAATTTGGAAGAGATGAAAATTGCTTTTCCTTCTCTTTTTCAACAGAATGAAATATGTTGACAAAACATTCTTTTATGAACTTATTTTTTTTAAGTATTTATGAAAGCCAGATGGAGGCAAACATTATTCAGGTTGAATAAAATGTGTTGTGACATTGACTTCTGGAAACTATTCAAGTTGTAAAATAGTCGCATTGATTTGTGAACTAATAAATTGGTTGACTTGAAGGTTAATTGAATATATAATCATCGGGATGATGAATCTTTTCAGGAGGAAAGCATGTAACACCCTGAACTGTTGTTACTTCCTCCTAAGCATACAAGTGTTGATATGTGATTTCTTTGTAAAAGGATGTGTTCCCTGATTGAGAAGTCATGCTTGATATGTATTGTATCTTCTTTGTAGATTACAGATCTTTGACTGAGTTGGATTATGATTGGACTCTTTTATTTATTTCATTTTGCATCTGAGTTTAATCTGATCTTAGAATGAATTATGAAGTTATTCATCTATAAGACCTAGCCTTGGATCAGTGGTATTGATCCAAGTGGCGCTTTAAGTTATTCGTGATGAATTAAAAATTATAAACCTTTTACAGGTTGCAAGGTATGAATTCGTTGAATAAATCCAATCCCGAGTCTAACTCAGGTTGATTGTGTGAAATGGAATGGTTCCCGATATCGAAGTTTATCTGGAAGGTCTTGGTCGTGGACCAGGTAATAATTTTGTTGCATATAATTCTGTAGCCTAATGGCAGTACAGGAGTGAACCCTGTTCAAGAATGCATGTTGTAGGTCTGTTTCTGAGTATATGAAATGTTAGACCTAACTGGAATTATTAATGTTAGTAACCTAAAAACTAAACTTAACCTAGGGGTTAGATTACTGTTAATCTAACCTAGACCTAGGCTAAGAGCTAATGCTCTAAGTTAGTATCTATGTTCTAAGAGGTTAGCCTAGGTGTTATCCTAAATCCTAACCTAAGTTACTAACCTAACTATTGAGCAAGAATAAGGGGACCTATGGAGGGGTGCAAACCATGGGCGGAAGTTTCTATGTTATTAAATGCGTGGATAAGCTTGAGGGACAGGTAATTTGGTGGAGGTTTTAAAGCGGCTAACTAGAGCTGACGTGGCAGGTCGCCAAAGTTGGAAATGGTCTTTGAATTTCATTTGTCTATCGCCAACTATGGCAGGTCGCCAAAGTTGGAAATGGTCTTTGAATTTCATTTGTCTATCGCCAACTATGGCGGTCGGTGGCAGTGGAGTTTGAGCAGGAAACTGGGAATTAATGTCATTTATGGACTCGGGCTTCGAGCTTGGATTTCTTGGGGAAGCATGCAAAATGGAAAGTTAATTGTTTATTTGGTTTTTCATGCACTCCGGTTTTCCTTCTGTCTGTTCTCTGGTTCTTCGTACCAGTCTTCTTGTGTTGCATGGAAAGTATGAGCGTAACTAGCTCTTTTCTCTGGCAAGGAAAATATATAAGTCATGGAAATAGCAAATTTTTGTTGGTGGCTCTAACTTGGAAAAGAAGGAGAAGGTTCAAGCTCTTTCAGTGGTCTGCTTCAAAATTTTGAGCAAATATCCAGGCATGTTAGGCCCTAACCTTTAAAAATCTTGTTGTCTTTCAAGTGATTTCACTAGAACAACTCTGTTCAGATGATTTTTGGAATTGGTTGGTTTCTATGGTAGTCTTGTGTGATTTTTGGCACTGTATCTTCATGCTGGTTCATTTTTTTCAATTTAACCCTTGATGGGTGTTTATTGTATTTCGAACTGTTGCTATTTTTCCTTGTGTTTTGCATTCCAGCTTTAAGTTTGCAAAATATATGAAATGAATGTATGCTAGGCCTGCTCTGTGAGAACCCATGAATTGTTCTCGTGATGGGTACAGGCTACTGTGATGCTTGTTGTTGATACTCGTCGGAGGGAATACTGATGGACAGTTGTTTGATTGTTCAGTTTTATTGAAATTTTTGTAAGCTTTGTCATGGTTACTATTGGTGGTGGTTATTGATTCTTGTTGGGTTTCATTTTGTCTTTTAAGGTTAGTTGTGAATAAATAACTTGTTGTGTACTGAATCTCATTGCGATCCTGTTGAAGTTGTTTTTCCTTTGCGTTGTGGTTATGGGATTCAACCCGTTGGCAGTATGCAATAAGGATATATGTATTTATTGTATTTAAACGACTCTGTAGAGTCCATTGAATAATTCATATATTTTGGGACCACTGTGGAAGCTATATATATTTGAATTTTGGTAATTTGATTTTTCTGAGTCTTGAAGGAGTAAGAGGTAATGTGACTTCTGTTATTTTGTAACGACTACCTTTGTTTTTCAAGGAATTTGTGGTTCAGACTCAGTTGGGTACTTATTATGTTTCCACTCTATGTAAGCTTGGAGTGAATATTGTTATAAGGGTTCAGTCGGATTCCTTGTTTTGAAATCAGTATTTAGATTTGCTTATACCTGATTTTGTATATCGACCATTGTTGGCATGGTTGGAATCTTTAACTTGTATTTAACTTGTATACCGTTTTCTGTAGAAGATTATTCGTGAATACTGATATACAGATTTAGTTTTAAATCTTTGATAAGTAATCAGTGTCACTGCTTCGGTATAAGCCTGATTATGAACGTGTAATGTTTTTGGCTTTGTTGGACTTCATTAAACAGTTTGACATCATGTAATTTGGCTTTTTATTTAGTGGGTCGTGAATACCATACTTCAAACTCTTAACACGTTCAGATGTGAATACAGAATGTTATGTTTCCTTTCTGTTTATCCCAGTTAGATGAGGCTGTGCATGTTAAGGGGATTTTGTGTGATTATCTCGGCATAGTCTTAGGGAAACATCAGTTGCTTAGTGTTGAGGAGTCTATTGTTGACTGCGAATAATTGAAGCTCTTTGATTTCGACCTTGGGTCTGAAAGCCTTGTAGTGTTTACTATGAACTAGAAGGGGACTGTAGGTTAATGTATGGGATTGTAGTCGTGTTTACGTATTCTGTTGCATGACTATCCTGCCTTGAGCTTGACTGAACTATGAGCCGTCGACTGCACCTCGATGGGCGATGTGGGGAATATCTTCTTATTGGCTGTTTCATGTGGAAGGTCATGTGGAGTCTGTTTGGTAGATAGTCATCACTGTTGGCGTGATAGCTACTGTACAGAAGTTTTGTTATATTTTATGTTAACAAAACAGTGATTCTTCTTGTGAATCATCTGACTTTTTCGTATGCATGTAAGGTGAATGTTTTCCATTTAAGGAGATGGTACAGTCATGAGATTGTTGAAGGGAAATTTGAATGACTTGTTTTCTTTCTCTTCTGTTATGAAAATATATGATGATATTTTTATCTAACCGTTGGAACTGTTTTGAACCTATTTACGGAATCATGATTTATTATGATATTCCTTTTACTGTTAAATGAAATGATCTGTCTGAAGTTTGTTGTTTTTGGAATTCAGATGGATAGATGATATGGATACTTTCGTTCTTCTTTATTTCTAATATTGTGATGAAATATTTGTGAAGTATTTAGGACTATTCTGTAATGATAATAGAGTTACACGTTTGTGGTCATTTTTGTATTACATCAGCATAGTCTAAAATATGTATACTAGTTTGGAGAAATGATCTCATTTAAACAGGTTGTTTAATGAAAACAGTTGGTGGATTGCAATTGTTTTAAGAGTTAGTGCTTATCATGCTCAGTTCATCGAATTGACCCATGTTGACAAATTTTGTAGATGGTCGCCGTAAGTGGTAAAAGCATGCAGATCTGATAGGATGTTCAAATTGTTTAACTTGGTTTATGATGAATTATAGTTTGATTCTCTAAATGTACTATTTGAGGAAAGATGCTCTTCTTCCGTTGAATATTGTATCAAGTATGCTGAATGCATAAAATGTATTTGATTAGTTCTGAAAGGAATGAAAATTGATATTGTTACTTATGTGTTTGTATTCTTATCTTGATAGTTTGACCTTCTCCGATTCAAATGATCTAAAGAGCATTGTTATTATTATATAATTTGGAGACTTTGGTGATTATCAATGTAATCTTTACAAGAATATGTGATTGAATTCTTATGATTGTTTAGCAGTTCCAATATGTTCTATCAGAAGCTAAATTGAAATTTAGGTAACTGTCTTTTTGGAAGATAGGGTTAAAATATACCTAAGCAGAATGCTAAACAAACTGAATTAAATTATTAATCCCTAGTCCTGATTATGACAGGACAACATTTAATTGGATTCTGAATCATTTATATCTTGATACTAATAAGTATTATATAAATTCAATTATGAGAACTGATATAAACCTAATGGGGTTCAGATTGCAATCTCATGTGAAGTTTATGAGATATTGTCCAATTCCATTGTTTTAGAATTATGTATATTCTATGAACTCCTTGATGAAACCTTGGCCTTAATAACTCCTCTGTGTAATGGGTTTTATTGAGAAAGGTCATCCTAGGATGAGGAATCTAGGGATCAGGAAAGGCTAACCTTAGGGAAACATCTTTAATGTAATTTAAACTTAGTGTGTGTAACACTTATTAATAAGTAGATCTTTTCAAGGCGGATTTAAAGGTTGACGGCACAAGTCAACTGCAGGGTTGTACCTCCGAGAAGATTAGGATATTCTCGAAGTTACAACAATGCAAGTGACTTATGACGACACCCTTTGCATTGATCGCTAATATTTACATCTTGATCTCGAACGAGTTACTCAGGGACCGATTAGGAATGTGGTCACGTTATATGGCTACCTAGGAGAATCGGGGTATCTTGACACACTGGTTTAATTAGGATTGACCCAGTATGTCATCTTATCCCTAGTCCTCGGGAGCATCCATATAACGTTGTCACCTTACTAATCCGTTCCCGAGTGATTAACTTGGGATAATAGGGACTGACAGAAGTCGGTATAAGACATTCTACATAACATAGGAATGGGGTGAAGGACGTATTCCAGATTGACGAGTATGTCATTAAGGAATACGAGACATAAGCAGTATGTTTCAAATCTTTGGCCAAAGTATTGCAAGTTGCTAATTGCGTTGTCCTGAGTCACCTGGTCTAAGGGATGAGATGCCGATGAATAATGGTAACAGTTATTCAGTTAGGTTCCTTGGACAGAGCATTCTGAATCCCAGAATAGGGAAGAGAACCGCAAGAGTGATGTGTTAAATAAAAACGCCAACTCTTATTACTCATGAATAGATCGGTAGATTACCGAGTCATGGAATGAATAGATCGGAGGTACTTCGAGTCATTACAGCTGCATATGGTTATCTGTTATATGAATGGTTATTTGATTTGTGAGTTCTAAATTATGTATTTAGAACCAGGAAGCATTTATAAAAAAATTTTTTTGACTTGTTCTATTGTCTAAAATGAGGATGTTACAGTGGAAGCCCCTTTATCTGGGGAACAATTTACCAATTTTACTTTCCCTGATGAACTCATTGCCACTCTTTCACTCAGTAAGGAGTCGTATTTAATGACCCTCTTCTTTGATGGATACAAATGCCAACGTGGTGGAGGGGCCGCCATTTTTCTCATTCCTCTAGACGCTGAACCTATGCCTCTTTCATTCTAGCTCAATTTCCCCTATACTAATAATACAACGGAATACGAGGTCCTTGTTTTGGGTCTCTAGGTTGCGTTACACTTAGGTGTAAAATATATTAACATTTTCGGTGACTCTCAACTGGTCGTCAATGAAGTTACAGGCATCTACCAATGTAAAAATGAGGAACTTCAAAAGTACAAACATTACGTGGATTCACTTTTGACCTTATTTACTCATTATTCTATCCAAACCATTCCCTGCTCAACTAATAAATTTACGGATACTACGGGTTGCTTAGCCTCGCAAATTCCTACATCACCAACTGACTCTGACATATTTATCTTGGTCCAAAAAACTCTTTGCCCCATCTTACTCAGCCCCAGATGTTGGTATGATAAATAATGTATTTGTTGATTCGCAGGATACTTGGTATCACCAATTTCACAATTACCTTACAACCTCTGTTCTCCCATCTGACCTTACGAGTAACGGAAAACATGATTTTCTTAAAAGTTTTTCTCGTTACATCATCATGGGGGGACTCCTTTATAAACGTGGCTTTGATGGCATCCTCTTTCAATGTCTAACTGGCACGGAGGTCACCTATATCATCCAACAAGTCCATGACAGCATTTGTGGTGGACATTTTAGTGGCCTTGCCATGGCCAAATGGATCCTTCACCTAGGCTATTATTGGCCTACTCTTAATAATGACTACTACAAATATGTTAAGTGTTGTATTATGTGTTAACAACATGCTAACCTTCAACATACCCCTAGCCATCCGCTACAGGTCGCACGAGATCTTTGGCCTTTCTCACAATAGGGTTTAGACCTTATTGGTGAGATTCACCCGCCCTCTTCGCAACGTCACCATTGGATAATCACAGTGACTAAATATTACACTAAATGGGTGGAGGACATTCCACTCATTTCAACCAAAAAAGAAAAAATTGTAGAGTTCATCAACCATCACATTATTTGTTGTTTTGGTGTTCCTCATCGCCTGATAATAGATAATGGAAAATCTTTCAAAAATAAGCTGTTACAAGACCTTTGTGAAAACTTTGGTATCAAACTTAGTTTCTCATCACCTTACTATCCACAAGTAAATGGTTAAGCCAAATCTTCTAACAAAACCCTAACCAAAATTCTCATGAAAGTCGTTAACGATTCTGGAAGCAATTGGCCTGATCACATCCCCTTTTCCCTTTGGGCTCATTTTACCAGCATTCGTACTTCCACTAATGCCACACCATTTTCTTTGGTATATGGTACCAAGGTTGTCTTACCTCTCGAAATATAAATACCCTCCATAAGAATATCTCTTCAGGATATTATCACCAATGATGATTTCCGCCAAGAGTGCTTAGCCCAATTGGAGCTTCTTGACGAGTGTCATCTTATAGCTCTTGACCACCTTCAAATCTATCAAAAGTGCATCAAGCGTGCTTATGATAAGCGACTTCATGAGCATACCTTTAAGGTTGGTGATCTTTTCCTCAAAGAGAATCAACATGTAACCAAACTAGAAAAGAGCAAACGTGGAAAATTTGCTCCTAATTGGATTGGGCCTTACATTATCACTCACACTTACGGATCAGGCACTTACCATTTAGCTTCGCTTAATGGTAAACCTGAGCTTGAACCCCTTAATGACTTGCATCTTCAGCCATTCTACTGTTGAATTTAGTGTTATATCACTTCTTATCTACCTTATGCTTTTCCCTTAAGCTCATTTACCACCTCATACACTTTGTTTCATGCATCTCAAAATAGAATCAAGCTCACGTGGTTTGGTCATCACCTCCTCTTAAATATGCCTTCCCCTTTTTAGTCTGGTCCATGACTTAAAAGTATCAAAATAACACGTTCTCAATTATACACTTATGGGATATCCTTGAGTCAAACTTCCTACAAAAACTAGATGCTTCATGCCAAACAGACATCTAAGACCTCTCCGCTATACATAGAAAACTCCCTCGAAGGAAAGCTATGTGCAAAGCCGCATCTGTTATTATACACTAGACTTCTCCCTTGAAGGAAAAACTATACAAAGTCAACCTCTATTAGAAGCTTCTCGCATTGCTCAGCTTTGTGAAGACCTCAAGAACAACAAAATGCATATCCCATATAGACTTCCTGCATTGATCAGTCTATATCCAGAAAAATAAAAGCAATATTCAAAAGTACTTTTGAGTCATGGAATTATCTATTCAGGTTTGGTTCTCTTTCATCAGAATAATCACCTTATAACAAGTTCTCTGCACCCCAGCCATACCATCCACCTCACCTAACCATTCTTCACAATAACAAAACTCAAGGGACGTGCGTATATCCGATATACTGAGATTATACAACTCTTTTCACCTATCGACTTCTTGCCTATGCAAGGTACCTAGGGATTTGAGATCATCCTACGTTAATATGTGGTTTGTTTATCTCTTTTCAACTATGGGACACTTTTTCCTGTTTTAATCGAATCTAGGATTATGTGTTGACCTTAATCAGGACACTGTTCCCTACGACTTGGGTAAGCTAACTTTTACTTCACCTATACCTACACCAACATCGCCAATACCTTACCTGTAACATCCTCATTTTTGTACATAATAACAAGTAATTTTTTTTTTTGATAAATGCTTCCTAGTTCTAAATACATAATTTAGAACTCACAAATCAAAACAACCATTCTTATAACAGATAACCATATGCAGCTGTAATGACTCGGAGTACTTCCGATCTATTCATTCCATGACTCGGTAATCTACCGATTTATTCATGAGTATCTAACAGTTAGCATTTTTATTTTAACACAACACTCTTGCGGTTCTCTTCCCTAATATAGGATTTAGAATGCTCTATCCAAGGAACCTATCTAAATAATTGTTACCATTATTCATCGGCATCTCATCCCTTAGAATAGGTGACATAGGACTACACAATCAATAGCTTACGATACTTTGGCCAAAGATTTGAAACATATGCTTATGTTTCGTATTCCTTGACGGCATACTCATCAATCTGGAATACGTCCATCACCCCATTCCTTTGTTATGTAGAATGTCTTATACTGACTTCTGACAGTCTCTTCTGTCCCAAGTTATTCTCTTAGGAATGGATTAATAATATGGTAACGTTATAAGGATGCTCTTGAGAACTAGGGATACTCTGACATACTGGGTCAACCCTAGTTAACCCTATGTGTCAAGGTACCCCGAGTCTCCACGGGCAGCCTCATAACATGACCATGTCGGTAACCAGTCCCGAAGTCAAAACTTGTTCGAGTTTAAGGAGTAAATCTTGACGATCAATGCAAAGGGTGTCGCCATAAGTCACCTGCATTGTTGTATCTTCGAGAAGATCCTAATCTTCTCAAAGGTACAACCCTGCAATCGACTTGTGCCATCAACCTTCAAATCCACCTCCATAAGATCTACTAAACTTTAAGGTGTTACCTACGTTGAGTTAAAATTATACTATAAGACGCTCCCTTAAGGGTAGTCTTTCCCAACCCTTGGGTTCCTTACCTTAGAATTACCTTTCTTAATAAAACCCACTACACAAGAGAAGTTTAATAAGATTTAGGTCCTATCAAGGAGTTCATAGAAAAACATAATTTTAAATCAACGAAACTGGACAATAACCCATAATCTTCACATGAGGTTGCTAACCAAACCCTTTTTAGGTTTATATCAGTTCTCATAACTGAAATTATATCTTACTTATTAATATCGAGATATAGTGATTAAGAATCCAATTAAACGTTTTCTTGACTTAGATCAAGACTAGGAAGTAATAATTTATTTAACTCATTAGCTTCCTGCTCAGGTTTATTTTAACCCTAGCTTCCCGAAAGACAGTGATCTAAATTCCAATTCAGCTTTAGATAGAACATACTAGAACTACTAAGCAATCATAAGTATTCAGTCACATAATCTTGCAAGCTTACTTAGATAATCACAAAAGTCTCCAAATTATACAATAATAACAATGCTCTTAAGATCATTCGACCGAATAAGATCAAACCAACAAGATACGAATGCAAACATATAAGTAACAAATACCTCTTTTCATTCCTTTCAGAGCTAATCAAATACATTTTATGCATTCAGCATATTTGATACAATACTCAACAGAAAGAGAACATCTTTCTTCAAGTAGTATAATTTAGAGAATCAAGCTGTAATTCATCATAAAACCAAATTAAACAATCTAAACATCCTATCAGATCTGCTTGCCTTTACCACTTATGGCAATCATCTACAAAAATTGTCAACATGGGTCAGTTCAGTGAATTGAGCATGATAAGCACTAATTCTTAAAACAATTGCATCCACTAATTGTTTTCATTAAACAACCTGTTTAAATGAAATCATTTCACCAAACATGTAAACATATTTCAGACTATGCTTTTTTGTAATTCAAACATGACTATAAATGCGTAACTCATATTATAGTTACCAAATAGTCCTAGATAATTTTAAGATATTTTTTTCATAAATATTAGTGACCAAGAAGAACAAAAGTATCCAAAACAACTATCCATCTGAACCCCAAGGACAACAAACATCCAACAGACCATTATATTCAACAAAAAAGAATATCCTAACTATTCATGAATCTATCAGTATGTTTTAACAATTCCAACAGTTAAATATAATATATCAACATATACTTTATAGCAGAAGAGAAAGAAACTGAGACATTCAGATGTCCCTCCCAAAAATGCTCATAACTATACCATCCACTTAAGAGTAATGCAATCACATTATACACATGCGACTAAGCCAGTTGAGACCAAGATGAAGAATTACCGTTCGTCAAGATACAGAGATATAACTTTTTTTTGTAACTTACTAGAACAACATAGTAGCTTTCGTGACAAGGCAGTGGTTAATAATCCATCAAATAGACACCACATAACCTTCCATATTATTCAACAATGAGAAAATATCCAACGCCATCGCTTGTCAAGGCATAGTTAATAGCTTTTTACTTCAGTCAAGCACACGACTAGATAATCATGATAACAGAAGACGTAATCATGCTCAAACACAAGAACAATCACACTGAGTCGAAACACTCAGCAACATACAGCTCAATCTAATCCCTACTAACACAACAAGGACTTAAATATCCAAAGCCACCGAAATCAAAAGAACAACTTCTTTATCACAGTCAAACAAGAGGCTAGATAACATTAAAACAAATGATGTTTCCTTATGCATATATAGTGACATTCATACAGTGAAATCTAACACAAACATGCACAACTTCATTTAACTAAAACAAATCCTTATGATAATACATGCATGACTTTTATTAGAAGTCATTTTCAAGAAAAATAATCACAAGAAGGTCTTTACAGAAGCCAAAATTCCATATCAATATTTTCCTCAAAGTTTCATCCTAACCCAAGCTACTACGGAATACAACAGGGTCTCAAACCGAGTAAAGTTTGCAAAGAAACCCTTCCTTTAAATTTCCACAGAAGTGAACAGAAAGGAACACAAGAATGTTAAGAAGGAGAAGGAACAATATGCATGCATAGTGAGGGTTTAAATCAAGATTCGCGCCAACTCGCAACATATCGAGATCTCCAACCGTATCACATACAACTAGTGCTCATAATCAAGGTTTAAATTGAAGTTGAATTCATATGACAACAATTTAAGAATCCTAAAAGTACTCACAGCAAAAATTCTACAGAAGTTACTTACATTCAAGATTACCTTTCAATGACTCCATCTGAAGTCAATATCATTTAGTATTCTTAACAAAACAACAACATTCGATAACCAAGCTTGAGCAGAAGTTTGAAATAATACGATACATTTCAAGGACTCTCAACTGAGTCAATACCGACTGTATTCATAACTGAGCTTACACAAAAGTAGAAACACCAGTTACCTATCAAGAACTCCGACTGAGTCCATACAGAAACAGATATTCACAACAGATACTTATATAGAAGAGAAAAACATAATATACGCTTCAAGGATTCAAAAAGGAGTCGAACCCATGTAGTATCTCATTCAAATAAACTTCTACAGAAGTAGAAAGATACAAGATACATATCTAAATTCAAGAATTCCAACTGTATTCAATAACATAAAGTATTCACGACTAAACTCCTACAGAAGTCAGAAACGTATGTTACTTTTCAAGGACTCAACCGAGGAGTCAATATCCATTTAGTATTCTCGAAATAAACTTCTACTGAAGTAGAAATATACTATTCTATTTCCAAGAATTCCAACAGTATCAATCTCCACAAGTGTTAACAGCAAGTCTATCAACAAAAGTCTGAATACCAAGCAAGAAAGCATTTTTATGGACTTCCAACAGAGTCAAATTCGTACATTATCCTTACAAGCATTTCTACGAAATCTAACCGAAATGTAAAACACAGCAAGATAATATCAACCGTACGAAACAAAATGTACACCCAGCAAGGGTTCGACTTAATAATTGAACTAGCATGAAGATACAACAACTGAATTCATACAATGCTACCATAAAAACCAACTGGACCCAAAAATCATCTGAATAGAGTTGTTCTAATGAAATCATTTGAAGGAAAGCAAGACTTTTAAAAGTTAGGGCCTAACATGCTTGGTAATGTCGCTTAAAAAAATCCAAAGAAGACCTCTGAAAGAGCTCGAGCCTTCTCCTCTTCTTCCACGTTAGATTCAACAACAATAATTTGTTATTTCCATGCCTTATAAACTTTCCTCGATAAAGAAAAGAGCTAGTTATTCTCATAGTTGCCATGCAACACCAAGTAGACTGGTTCGAAGAACCAGTGATCAAACAGAGAGAAAACTGGCGCGTATGGAAAACCAAACAACCAACCTAGTTTTCCATTTTGCATGCCTTCCCGAGCAATCTGTGCTCGGAAACTGAGTTCCTTAATTGCATTAACTCCAAAATTCCCACTCAATCTCCATTTCCACCGACCGCCATAGTTGGCGATGTATAAAAACAAACCAAAGACCATTTCTAGATTTTGGCGACTCTGCCACGTCGGATTTCGACTAGCCATTTGAAACTTCCACCAAATCCCTTGTCCTTCATACGTATCCATCTCATTTAATGCCATAGAAACTACCGCCCATGGCTTGCACCCCCTTCATAGGTCCCTTTCATCCATGATCATTAGTTAGGTTAGAAACATAGGTTAGACCTTAAGGTGATACTTAGTCTAAGCTCCTTAGCACTAGGTCACTAACCTTAGAACATTTAGCTTATAGTTTAGGGCTAGGTTAGATTAACACTAATCTACCCATAGGTTATTAACCTTAATAAATCTAGTTTAGGTCTAATAATTAGAATCGTTCAGTATAAGAACCAACAAATATACATTCACGAAAAGGATTCATTCCAGCACTGATAATAAGCTAGTAGTATAAATGTATATGAATTTATTACCTGGCTCAAAATCAAGACCTTCCTGATATTACGATATCGGGAACTAATTCATTTAACCAGATCAGCCTGAGTTAATTCCTGAATTGCTCATTGCACACATTCAGACCTTGCAACCTTCGTAAGGTCTATAATTTTTGTTCATCCAGAATAAACTTAAAAAATCTCTTGGATCAATGCCACTGATCCAATGCTGAGTCATATAGATGGGTAAATCGACAATTTATTCCGAAATCAGATTAAACTCAGGTGTAAAAATGAAAGAAATAAAAGAGTCCAAGCATATCCTGGCTTAGTCAAAGATCTTCAAATGCAAATAAGATACAATCTATATCAAGCATGAATTCACAATCAAAGGAACACATCCTTTTTACAGAAGAAATCATATATCAACACTTGAATGCTTAGGAGGAAGTAACAATAGTTCAGGGTGTTACATGCTTCCCTCCTAAAAGATTCATCGTCCCGATGATTACATATTTGATTTACCTTTAGGTCAACCAATTTATTAGTTCACAATACAATGTGACTATTTCCAACTTAAATAGTTCCAAAAATCAATGTCACGATACATTTTATTCAACCTGAATAATGTTTGCCTCAATCTGGCTTTCATATGATCATGAAAAAGATAAGTTCATAAAAAAAAAATGTTTTGTCAACAGATTTCATCCTGTTGAAAAAAAAAGGGAAAAGCAATTTTCATCTCTTCTAGATTTTCCCAAGTTACACTTTCTTCATTAAACTGGTCCCACTGGACCTTACATTGTTGTATTTCACGATTTCCCAAATGCAATTGGTGATTTTCCAGCACTCGTGTGGGTTTAACCACGATTATTCATGGGTCTTGGACCTGCAAGGAATTCTAATTTAAGACATGTGACAAATCTAAAACATATTTCTTAAGCAAAGAAATATGGAAAACATCATGCATGCGAGACAAAGCAGGTGGTAATGCTAATCGATAAGCTATAGGATTGATTATTTTGACAATTTCGAAAGGTCCCACGAAACGAGGTGACATCTTGGCAGCCTTGCCAAAAGTTATAGAACTCTTTCTGGGTTTAACACGAAGAAAAACCTTCTCACCCAGCTCAAACCTTCGATCAACCCACTTAAGGTCAGGATAGCTCTTCTGCTTATCTGCTGCTTCCTTAAATCATTCACGAATCAGCTTAATTTGCTGTTCCATTTCAGTGAGGATCTCTGGTCCAATTACCACTCTATCCTCAACACTATCCCAGCTAACAGGGGTTCTGCACTTCCTTCCATAAAGTGCTTCAAATGGTGCCATTTTAAGAGATGAGTGATAAGTGTTGTTGTATGCAAATTCAACTAATTTAAGATACTCTTCCCATTTATACTGTTGATCCATGCAATACATTCGCAACATGTCTTCCAACACTTGATTTACTCTCTCAGTTTTCCCATCCATTTCCGGATGATATGCAAAACTGAAATTTAATTTCGTTCCAAGAGTTGTATTAAGCGTTTGCCAAAATCTTGACGTCATTCTAGGATCCCTGTTAGATATAATCAATTCAGGTACACCATGAAATATGAAAATTTCATGTACAAATCTTTTGGCCAACACTGGTGAATCATCCTTTAGATTTCTAGTGATGAAATGAGCTACCTTAGTTTATCTACAAATACCAGGATAACATCATGTTTGTTCCTGGACATAGGTAACCCTTGTACAAAATTCATGCTTATTACTTGCCATTTGTACTGTGGTATGCTATGAGGATATAACAGTCTAGCAGGGTACATGTGTTCTGTCTTAACCCGCTGACATTCCAGACAATAAGTCACAAAATCAATGACATGCTCTTTCATACCTTTCCAAAAGTATTACTGTTTCAGATCCGCAAGCATTTTTGTGATACCTGGGTGTCTAGAGAAAGGAAAATTATGAAATTCAACTAACAACTTCTTTCTCAAATCGTTCAGCATAGGTACGTATACCCTATTTTCATAACGTAAGATTCCTTCATTATCAAAATGAAAGCCCTTATACCTTTCATCATTAGGTTTTGCAGCAAGCGCTACTTTTACTTGCTGAAAGTATGTATCAGATTCTGAGGCACTCTTTACCTCATCCTTAAACTAAGTTCTTAATGTTATAAGAGCAGAAATGTGCTTCCTACGACTTAGAGCATCTGCTACTCTATTCTCTTTCCCTTTGATGTAGCTAATATCAAAATCATATTGTGATAAAAATTCTAACCACCTTCTTTGTCTGGCATTCAGATTAGGCTGAGTGAAAATATATTTCAGTCCTAAGTGATCAGTTTTCAACTCAAAAGGTTTCCAAGTAAATAGTGTCTCCAGACTTGAAGCGCATGAACAATGGCAGCAAGCTCCAAATCATGAGGAGCATAATTCAGCTCATGTAACTTAAGTTTTCTACTTTCATAAGCTATGACTTGATCATTTTGTAACAAAACACCTCCAAGGCCTTCCCCAGAAGCATCTGTTACAACAGTAAAGCTCCCATTAGGGTCTGGTATAGCTAATATAGGTGCGGAAGTCAACTAGCTTTTCAGACTTTTGAAAGCCATTTCGCACTTATCATTCCAAATAAATTTCTTATCCTTTTTCTGCAATGAATTTATCAGTGCAGCCACTTTAGAAAAATCCTTAACAAATTTTCTATAATAACTAGCAAGACCCATGAAGCTTCTTACTTCGTGCACATTCTTTGTTGTAGGCCACTCAGTTATTGCCACTATTTTTGAAGGATCTACAGCAATTCCTTCCTTGCTAATGACATGACCCAAATAATGAACTTCTGAATCAAAGAAAGAACATTTGGATAACTTACCATACAACTTTCTTTTTCTCAAAATTCCCAAAACTATCTTCAAATGCTCATTGTGCTCCTCAACACTTTTAGCATAAATGAGAATATCGTCCAAGAATACAAGTACAAACTTGTCCAAATATTCTTGAAAGATATTATTCATTAAGTTCATAGAAGTTGCGGGTGCATTAGTTAATCCAAAAGGTAGAACCTTGAATTCATAATGTCTGTACCTTGTTCAGAAAGTTGTTTTATGAATATATTCTTCTCTAATCCTTAACTGATGATAACCATATCGAAGATCTATTTTAGAATAAACCGCTGCCCCACACATCTAATCAAATAGATCGTCGATCCTTGGAAGTGGGTATCTGTTCTTGATTGTTGCTTTGTTCAACATCCGATAATCAATACACAGCCTAAGTGTTCCATCCTTCTTTTTCACAAATATTACTGGCGCTCTCCAAGGTGAAACACTTGGTCTAATCAAACCTTTAGACAAAAGGTCCTGCAATTGTGCCTTAAGCTCGACTAATTATGTAATAGTCATCCGATAAGGTGCTTTGGAAATAGGTTCTGTTCCTGGTTTGATTTTGATGGTGAAGTCAAATTCCCTCTTGGGTGGTAACCCTGGTAATTCCTCCGGAAAAACATCTTTGAAACTTTGTACCAGAGGAAACTATTTCATGGAATCACCATCTTCTTCTGAAAATTTAGATATCTTTACTGCATAAAGGGTACATCCTTTATTTTTAGCCTTTTTAAGCTGCATAGCTGACAGTTTTCTAACTAAAATTTCCCATTTCACCCCTTGAATCTCTACAGTTTCCAGCTGATCATCTAAACATCTTATATTATTTTCATAGCAGTCTACTTTTGCTTTATGGTCAGCTAACCAATTGACACCGATGACAATGTCATACAATCCCAAAGGTGTAACATAGAGGTCAAATTTAGTGGAAAAGTTAGGTACGACAAGGACTTCCCCAAAAAGACACATACACACTGTATGAACAGAGTTATTACCATACTGTACAGTCCAAGATTTATCCATTTTTCCAGCTTTTCTTTTAAGTTTAGAAGCAAGTTTACTAGAAATGAAACATTCAGTAGCTCCTATATCAAAAAGAATAGTGACACAGGTATGCCAAATAACTTACCCGGAACTTCTATAGGTGTCACTTGCTTTTCAGCTTGCTTATCTGCTACTGCAGCATGTATCTTATGCTGCTGATTATGATCATCCTTCTTCAAAGGGCACTGATTTACATAGTGGTCTTTGCCACAATTGTAGCAGCCTCCTACAGGTCCCTTTTTAGGCTCAAAATTTCCTCCAGCCTTGTAATTATCACGTTGTCCTCCATAGGGCTTCTGCCCATTGTTATAATTTTTGGCAAAATTATCCCTTACATTTCTAGCAGGCTTATTTGCTACTGCTTTCTTACTATTATCCCCTGGAAACTTACTTCTGTTTCCAAACTTTTTCCATAGTCCCTTTTTGGGTGCAAGTGAAGTTGAAGAAGGGTTTGCAATCTTCTTCCGCACTTCCTCTTTATTAGTAGAAATAGCCTTTAATTTCTATTCTTTTCGTATGGCCTTTTCAACAACTCCTTCCACAGTGGTTGGACTGTGAACATCGACCTCTCCTCTTATCATGGGATTTAGTCCCATGATGAATTTCCATATCCTGAACTTCTCGTCAGTTTGATACTGCAGTACATACTTGAGGATTTTTGTAAACTGCTCCCAGTATTCAGTTACCGTTAGCTTCCCTTGAGCTAAGTTCTGGAATTCTATCATTTTCTAATCATAAAAAATTTGTGGCAGCCAACGTTGCCTAAAATAGCCTTTAAATTGATCCCAGGTAACATTGGTCTCATCAATATTTAGCTCAGCTTTATGGCTATCCCACCATGAAGATGCTTCGTGGGAAAGCTGATAGGCTCCCCAAATAGCTTTGGTTTCCTCTGAGAAGTTTTTTATTGCAAAGTACTTCTCCATTTTGCTGAGCCAGTTCTCAGCTCCATCTCCTAATGTGGTGCCATCATATTTAGGTGGGCTTATCCTTTTTATATCATTAGTGAGTTCTGCTGTCAACCTGGCCTTTTTGTTTTCTGGTTGGGTAGGTGTATTTCCAGCATTAATATCAACACCCATATCGGGGTTGTCCTCAGGAGGTTGCTGATTGTTATTACCAGCTTCATCATCCACCTCATTTCCCATCACCTATTGTTCAATTACAGCTAAATGATCTCTTGTGTCCAACAGGGCAGTAAGGATCTCATCAAATTTTTGGGTTGTTATCGCCCCTCCTTCAGGTGGAGCATTATTCGCAACGTTCCCCCTTGTTCTAACCATTTTTTGTTACAAGAAAATTCAGGTTTTTATCAGATTATGGACACAATAGGTCCAAGAGCTGCAACCTACAGCTCTGATACCAAGATGTAACATCCTCATTTTTGTAAATAAGAACAAGTAATTTTTTTTTTGATAAATGCTTCCTGGTTCTAAATACATAATTTAGAACTCACAAATCAAAACAACCATTCTTATAACAGATAACCATATGCAGCTGTAATGACTCAAAGTACTTCCGATCTATTCATTCCATGACTCGGTAATCTACCGATCTATTCATGAGTATCTAAGAGTTGGCATTTTTATTTTAACACAACACTCTTGCGGTTCTCTTCCCTAATCTGGGATTTAGAATGCTCTGTCCAAGGAACCTATTTGAATAATTGTTACCATTATTCATCGGCATCTCGTCCCTTAGAATAGGTGACATAGGACTACGCAATCAGTAGCTTGCGATACTTTGGCCAAAGATTTGAAACATATGCTTATGTCTCGTATTCCTTGACGGCATACTCGTCAATCTAGAATACATCCATCACCCCATTCCTTTGTTATGTAGAATGTCTTATACTAACTTCTGACAGTCTCTTCTGCCCCAAGTTATTCTCTCAAGAACGGATTAATAATATGGTAACGTTATAAGGATTCTTTTGAGAACTACGGATACTTTGACATACTAGGTCAACCCTAGTTAACCCTATGTGTCAAGGTACCCTGAGTCTCCACGGGCAGCCTCATAACATGACCATGTCGGTAACCAGTCCCGAAGTAAAAACTTGTTCGAGTTTAAGGAGTAAATCTTGACGATCAATGCAAAGGGTGTCGCCATAAGTCACCTGCATTTTTGTATCTTCGAGAAGATCCTAATCTTCTCAAAGGTACAACCCTGCAATCGACTTGTGCCATCAACCTTCAAATCCGCCTCGATAAGATCTACTAAAATTTAAGGTGTTACCTACGTTGAGTTAAAATTATACTATAAGATGCTCCCTTAAGGGTAGTCTTTCCCAACCCTTGGGTTCCTTACCTTAGAATTACCTTTCTTAATAAAACCCACTACACAAGAGAAGTTTAATAAGATTTAGGTCCTATCAAGGAGTTCATAGAAAAACATAATTTTAAATCAATGAAACTGGACAATAACCCATAATCTTCACATGAGGTTACTAACCAAACCCTTTTTAGGTTTATATCAATTCTCATAACTGAAATTATATCTTACTTATTAGTATTGAGATATAGTGATTAAGAGTCCAATTAAAAGTTGTCTTGACTTAGATCAAGACTAGGAAGTAATAATTTATTCAGCTCGTTTAGCTTCCTACTCAGGTTTATTTTAACCCTAGCTTCCCGAAAGACAGTGATCTAAATTCCAATTTAGCTTTAGATAGAACATACTAGAACTACTAAAAAATCATAAGTATTCAGTCACATAATTTTGCAAGCTTACTTAGATAATCACAAAAGTCTCCAAATTATACAATAATAACAATGCTCTTAAGATCATTTGATCCAAAGAATATCAAACCAACAAGATACGAATGCAAACACATAAGTAACAAATACCTCTTTTCATTCCTTTCAGAGCTAATCAAATACATTTTATGCATTCAGCATATTTGATACAATACTCAACAGAAAAAGAACATCTTTCTTCAAGTAGTACATTTAGAGAGTCAAGCTGTAATTCATCATAAAACCAAATTAAACAATCTGAACATCCTATCAGATCTGCGTACCTTTACCACTTATGGCAATCATCTACAAAAATTGTCAACATGGGTCAGTTCGGTGAACTAAGCATGATAAGCACTAATTATTACAAAAATTGCATCCACCAATTTTTTTCATTAAACAACCTGTTTAAATGAAATCATTTCACCAAACATGTAAACATATTTCAAACTATGCTCTTTTGTAATTCAAACATGACTATAAATGCGTAACTCATATTATAGTTACCAAATAGTCCTAGATACTTTTCAGATATTTTTTCATAAATATTAGTGACCAACAAGAACAAAATTATCCAAAACAACTATCCATCTGAACCCCAAGGACAACAAAAATCTGACAGACCATTATATTCAACAAAAAAGAATATCCTAACTATTCATGAATCTATCAGTATGTTTTAACAATTCCAACAGTTAAATATAATATATCAACATATAGTTTACAGCAGAAGAGAAAGAAACTGGGACATTCAGATGTCCCTTCCAAACATGCTCATGACTGTACCGTCCACTTAAGAGTAATGCAATCACATTATATGCATGTGACTAAGCCAGTCGAGACCATAGGAAGAATTACCGTTCGTCAAGATACAAATATAAAAATTGCCTGTAACTTACTGAACAACACAGTAGCTTTCATGACAAGGCAGTGGTGAATAATCCATCAAATAGACACCACATAACCTTCCATATTATTCAAAAACAAGAAAATATCCAATGCCATCGCTTGTCAAGGCACAGCTAATAGCTTTTTACTTCAGTCAAGCACACAACTAGATAATCATGATAACAGAAGACGTAATCATGCTCAAACACGAGAACAATCCCACTGAGTCGAAACACTCAGCAACATACAACTCAATCTAATCCCTACTAACACAGTAAGGACTTAAATCAACTGCCAAAATCAAAAGAATAACCTCTTTATCACAGTCAACAAGAGGCTAGATAGCATTAAAACAAATGACGTTTCCATATGCATACATAGTTACAATCAGATTGAATCTAACACAAACATGCACAGCTTCATTCAACTGAAACATATCCTTATGATAATATAGTAGCTTTCGTGACAAGGCAGTGATGAATAATCCATCAAATAGACACCACATAACCTTCCATATTATTCAATAACGATAAAATATCCAACGCCATGGCTTGTCAAGGCACATCTATTAACTCTTTATCTCAGTCAAGCACAAGGTCTACTAGATAATCACAATAACAGAAGATGTAACCATGCACAATCACAACATCAATCACACTGAGTCGAAACACTCAGCAACATACAGCTCAATCTAATCCCTACTAACACAGCAAGGACTTAAATCCAAAGCCGAAATCAAAAGAAAAACCTCTTTATCACAGTCAAACAAGAGGCTAGATAACATTAAAACAAATGATGTTTCCTTATGCATATATAGTGACATTCATACTGAATCTAACACAAACATGCATAGCTTCATTTAACTGAAACAAATCCTTATGATAATACAACCATGACTTATATTAGAAGTTGTTTTTAAGAAAAATAATCACAACAAGGTCTTCACAGAAGCCAAAATTCCATATCAGTATTTTCCTCAAAGTTTCATCCTAAGCCAAGCTACTACGGAATACAACAGGGTCTCAAACCGAGTAAAGTTTGCGAAGAAACCCTTCCTTTAAATTTCCACAGAAGTGAACAGAAAGGAACACAAGAATGTTAAGAAGGAGACAAAATGATATGCATGCACACAGAGGGTTTAAATCAAGATTCGTGCCAACTCGCAACATATCGAGATCTCCAACCGTATCACATACAACTAGTGCTCATAACAAGGCTTCGATTAAAGTTGATTTCATGCGACAACAGTTCAAGAATCCCAATATTACTCACAGCAAAACTTCTACAAAGGTCATAATTCAAGATACATATCAAGGATTCCAACTGAACCAATATCTTAAGTAATCCCAACTAAACATCAGCAATCGAAACTAAGCTTAAGCAGAAGACGAAACATACGAAACATAAAAAGAATTCCAACTGAGTCTGTACCAGCAATATTCACTGCTAAGCAGCAGTATTAAAAAAAAAGCAACATAAATAGATATACTAGATACTTTTCTAGGGCTCCAACTGAGTCTAAACTAACAAGTATTCTCATTCATAGCTTCTACAGAAGTCAAAAATACTATCTACTCAAGGATTCCAACGGAATTCAATAACATATAGTATTCACGCTGTACTTGTACAGAAGTCAAAACATATTTTCATTTCAAGAAGTCCACCAACAACAATAACATGTATTACTCACGACAAAACTTATAAAGAATTCAGAATATACTGTTCATTCAAGAATTCCCACAGTATCATTTTCAACAAGTGAAAACAGCAAGGTATCAACTGAAGTTTGAATCAAACAAGAAAACAATTCATAGACTTCCACAGAGCCAAATTTGTATATTATATTTGCAAGCATTTCTACGAAATCTAACCAAAATGCAAAACACAGCAAGATAATACAACCATACGAAACAAAATGCACACCCATCAAGGGTTCACTGAAAAATCGAGCTAGTAAGAAGATACAACAAATGAATTCATACAAGCTACCATAAAAACCAACTGAACCCAAAAATCATCTGAACAGAGTTGTTCTAATGAAATCATTTGCAGGAAAGAAAGATTTTTAAAAGTTAGGGCCTAACATGCCTGGTACTGCTGCTTAAAAAAATCTGAAGAAGACCTCTGAAAGAGCTCGAGCCTTCTCCACTTCTTCCACAATCAAAGGAACACATCCTTTTTACAGAAGAAATCATATATCAACAATTGAATGCTTAGGAGGAAGTAACAATAGTTCAGGGTGTTACATTACCAACAACAACAACATTACCCTTCCAATATCAATATTTTTACCAACCAACAAATTGCCTAACCACAACCAAATTACCTGAATTCACCTCTCCCTGGTCCTAAGGGAGAACTACATCAGTCTAAGGCCCCTCCTTACTTTGTTTAAAGGGCTATGTAGGCAGCACTTAGGAGACATGGGGTCTCCCAAGGTTAGCTTGACCATCCCCTACCATAACCTATCATGTGTTGTAAATATAAATATTATTGTGTATTTCTATTTGATCACATTCATCTTTATCCTTTTTCAAAACAAAACATTCAAAACACAACCATTCTTATTATTATCATAACTCAAATAAACATACATATTCAGTTTTATTTAGATGTTAAACAAATATATCTTCTCTATCATCGACGCGCAGGTCGACATCCTTATTTATTCTTCTACCCCTATAAAATTCACTTAGCCCCTTGCGCCTCGTCCCGAACTAGGTGATGATCGTGATCATCGATGCCACTCACCTGGCCTCTCCATCCTCAAAGGTGACATTGCTATTGGTTCCTCCCACTGGTCCGCCAATCTCTCCTGTAACAAATGAATACGCCCTCTCATGTGACGGAATCTCGCCTCTAGTCTCTCCACTCTTGACTGCACAACCACTAACAATCTCGTTGTCTCATTCACCCGCGTTTGAAGCTAGTGAACTAAACCCTGTAGGTGATCAGTCTCTGCTATAATCACAGCTATGTCAGGATGATCGGTGCTCTCACGTGAATCTCGTAGCTCTGTTACCCACCATAATCTATAAGCCTCTGTCACTCCTGCATCAATTATCCTGTGATCGACTGCTATCTCTTCTGGTTCTTCTGGAGGTGTTGGCCTGGGAGGTGAGAATGATGCCTCAACGTCGATCCTCATGTATGGTCTATAAGCCATGGGTATATCCTGAACAAATCCAAATTGTTGCCACATGCAATCTAGAGGAATCCTCTCATACTCATTGGCTTGTACCCCCGTGATCCACCTTAAACCGCTCTACACCGCTCAAATCCTCAGCTATGTTCTCTGTCACCATATAGTTCCCCGTAAGGCCTCCAACGGATATCTGTAATAGTCACCATCTCCCACACATTCCTATAATACTCGATGTCATCTATCACGGTCTAGGATCTCGCCTCTTGTTCTATCTGGACCCATCGTCTGAATCCCAACCTTTGCACTCCTGTCTCTCTTTCCTAGATTGGCCGGCCTGTTAGTCGCACACACACAATGTGCTCATAAGCCCAACAATGTAATAAGTATGCATAATCCAGTTTCGTCCTGTGATTTCACCTGTAGGCCCATAAACCCCTGTATAGCTCCACCAGATATGCGGGTGCCCATGCAAAAGTCACGCTCCTTTCTATCATTTCCCAAATAATACAAATAAATGCTTTTAGAAATCTTCCCCCATCCACCCTCGGTAATGCATAATATCCCACCACTATCATTAATACCACTGCCAACCTTGTTGCCTCAGGGTGTGCTACATACATTATACCATAAGTGAATGTCAAACCCCGTTCTGTCAAATCTTGTGCAGCTGAACCAAATACTGCTGTTATCACTCCTCGCGTCGCGCTAGGCCCTACCTGATACACTGGTCTTCCTGTAATTCGGAGCCTCAAAATTCTAAAAACATCTTCCAACATCACTGTCATCTCCCCTGTTGGTAGATAGAAGGTATTCTTTTCTGGATTCCATCTCTCAATCAACGCCTACAACATAGCATGATTGCGTGTGATTCGTGAATAATAGCATATTCCACTTAACCCCACATGGTTTATCCATGCCCATTCAGATGGTGTTACATCTGCTCGGACTCGTGACAACAAATCTGGCACACTATCATTCATCCTCAACCCTGCCTCTTCCTGCATACATCAAATCAACACATAACCATTCAATAAATCAAATCCCAAAGTATTTTTTCTCACATTCTAGAATTTCATATAGTAACCAATATCGGTTATAGATAACCGATATCGGTTATAGATAACCGATACCGGTTACATAACCGATACTAGTTATCTCTAAATGATATCAGTCACTGTCAATCCTATACAGCCTGTTTACAAACACGACCTATGATAATTATTTACTCGTTTACCCCTCTCTGTACCTACAAACATACCCAAAACCCCTGCTTACCAACCCCATAACACTCACCCCATCCCAAACCATTGCCTATCACCTTTTCTTTTTCATCTCTACCCACTTACCTTCTCTCATCCTATTCCTAAAACATGCAAGAATTGAATTACAACCAAAAATTTTACCTCTTGGGATGCAGCAGCTTGAGGTAGAACCTGTCTTCCCTCTCATCTCCGCCCGCTGGATGCTTCTCCTTGTTCAGACATGTTCACCACCCTCTTCAATATAACTTGCCTTTTTGCCTTCTTAATCTCAGCCCACAATCACTTTACCTGTCTCTTTCCTCCTTATCACTCAATTCTCCCATGCAATTACATGTATTAGTCGTCACACAGCATCGCATTCTCGTATTTAACTTGTTGCATGACTCTAAAAATAAGAACTTAAGTTGCCTCCCAAGCTTTTCTATTTTTAGAAAAGCTCGTTTTAGCATAACCAATATTGGTTACCTAACCGGTATCGGTCATATATCTACAGCCATCGGTTAGCTAACCGATATCGGTCACATGTCTTCTTTTTCTTAAAACTAGGCCTTTTCTTTGTTTATTGTAAATTTTTGGCGGCGCCTACCCCTTTTCCCTGCATAACAACATCGTTATCAATATTTGTCATTAGAATCCCATCAACACATATACATATCATCAAAATTTCATCAACATCATCTATATACATTAAAAACCATGAGACATTTTAATCTATACATCAAACCAATCATTATACACACCATGTGGATCAAACCCATCATCTATATACATTAAATTTCAAAACCATCGACAAAAAACATGAGACATTTTAATCTATACATCAAACCAATCATTATACACACCATGTGGATCAAACTCATCATCTATATATATCAATGTTAAAAGATACAACTTGCCCTACATGGGGCCTCTGTGATCTAAAAAATACAAAGCCAGCACGCAAGCCGCTGTCTCTGTCCAAATCTCGACTCGGCTCGCAGGCTAGTCTCTCATGTCAAAAAAATACTCAGCTCACAGGCCGGTATCAACTATAAAAAATGTACTCAGCTCATAGGCCGATATATAAAAAAAAAATGAATAAATCAATCCTATGTGGGCACGCAGGCCTCTATATACATACTCGGTCCATAAACGGGTGTCTATATCTAATAACAAAAACTCATCTCCACTCCCAAGATGTCTCAGCTCTCTCCACCACCCTCGGCTCGTCCCCCTGCTGGTCTCCGAGTTGGCTCTCGCCTCCTCCCTGTAACCGACCCACCGGCTGTGGCTGTGGCCCCCTGTGATCTCTGACTCCGGGACATCTCATCCCTATGTGCCACATATGGCTGATACTCAGCCTCGATACCATCGAGCACATCCTGATAATACCAGGAATCCACTCTCTCCTCCATATAGTAGGCCCATGCCACCATGGCTGGTGGGGCTGATCCCCTAACTCCTAATAGCAGTGGCCCCTGCCCTGTCGGTACACAACCCTGTTCCTGTGGTGGTACCTGTACCTACGCCTGTACCTGTGCTTGTGCCTGTGGCTGTGCCGGTGCCTGCGGCTGTGCCTGAGCCTATGCCTAAGATAACTGCCCTTGTAACACCCCAATTTGTGCCTGTGCAGCAGCAAGCTGCCCCTGTAATAACTGCACATGTCCCAAGAGACGATCCCTCTCCGCTATCACAGCCGCCAAATCTGGTTGTGTGGGTTGTGCTCTCATAGCTACTCTCTGACTTTCCCACCACACCAAAAATGCCCCTATCACTCTGACATCATCAACTGTATCATCAACCGGTCTCTCTGCTACCCAGTCTAGGTCAACTGGCTGCGGTACAGGTAGTGGTGCCTCTACATCATCCCTCTGGTACTGTGGGAAGGAAGGTGGCTCATCCTGTCGTAAGCCCAACTTCCATCGTACCCTCTCTAGGGGTATCCACTCATACTCCCCAGGCCTCAGTCTAGCTATCCAGAAACTATACTGGATCCAGTGCAGCTGTGCTCGGGCTCCTCCTTGGGGCTGATGGCCTTTGTAGGGCCTCCATATAATATCAAGTGCGGTCAAGCCCTCTAACATGTGACGATAGTAGGCCACATCTCATCCTGCGAGCACCACTCATGGATGGCCCACGACCCCCAACCACCTTTGAAATCCATATCTATATACTATCTGTGGCCCTAGTTGCTGGGGCAACCCTACTGGTCGTATACAGATGATATGCTCGTAAGCCCAGCAGTGTAACAAAAATGTCGAGCATATACCAAATCACCTCATATGGAGATAACCCCAGAGCTCTCTGTATAGTTTCACCAGATACACTGGTGCCCAGGCATAGCATGTATACTCCTCTACCATCTCATGCAAAACTCCCATCAAAGCCTGTGGGAAGCATCCTCCCTCTGAGTCAGGGAGGGAAAAGCAGGTGATACCAATCATCATCAACATGACAAGATGTGTCTCTTGTCTATCCGCGCGATACATGTCGCCATAGGCAATGCTCGCGCTGTGATAGGTAAGAAATGGGGCTGCATCCCCAAATACATGCAGGATGTTGTCCATCACTGTCTCTGCATCCACCTGGAACACTACCTCACCTACGATCAGTAGTCTCAGGATGTGATACACATCCTCTAATGTAATCGTCATCTCTCCAGTAGGGAGATGGAAGACATTGGTTTCCGGATCCCATCTCTCGATGAGGGCCACCATTAGGCTATGGTCCCAATCCATAGCCCTATACCGCTGGACTCCGCCGATTCCAACCTCTTGCATGATGGCCCACTGCGCTACGGTCACATGTGGCCGCATCTGCCTCAATAGAGGGGGCATCTGATCCCGCATCGTGAGCTGCTGGCGTGCCTACAAAAAACAACCCACTTCATCAGAACTAACCTTTACAAAAAAAAACTACCTTAACCCTCTATACCCACTTACCCACCCAACCATAACCTGAATCTATAACACACATCTACACCCACCTATCTTACCCTATACATCTACGATTTCCCCTTTACTTATCTCCCACCCTACCAATCACCCCAATCTACTCTAGCCATCTAACTCTACCCCCACCAATTTAACACCTCCTACTTCATACATAACACATAATCTATCCTACCTGAACCAGCCCCCAACAACCCCATTCCCCCCCAACCCAATCACCTTTCCTATCAACCCTACCTCCTCCCCCTTCACCCCCAACCAAACAAAAAAACAAAACTCTAACAACAAACAACCACCACAAAGTTCACAAACCTAACTCCTACCTATGCTGACCGGCACCGGTCACCCTCGACTGCCATCGGTCCCCCAAGCACATTTTCTATACCGACGCCGGTCCAAATATGACTGATGCCGGTCGAAATATGACCGACGCTGGTCTATCCACAAAGCAATTTCTACAAACCTTCGGTGACCGATGCCGGTCGCCTAGTGACTGACATCGATCACTGTCCCATTTCGGGGCCAAACCCAAAATGGCCCGCAAAACCTATTTTTTCCTATTTCTACCCATTTACCCACCAAAAAGACCTAAAAACTTACCCACCCTACCGTTTTGGCCTAACTAACCTACCTACCCACTCCATTTTACAAATTACCTTCATTTATTCATTATTTTATTGAATTTTAGATTCCTACCCAAAACCCACATCTAAGTTAAAATCATTAAATTCACATAAGTAGGGGTTCAGAGCCTACCGGTATGACTACACGTCGTCATGGTGGGATAGGTGGCGGTGGTGTAGCTCCTCCAGCATCTCCTACTCCTCCTAGTTGTGCCATGGCTCTAAATCTCCTTAGCTGGGTCCTCAACCAATCAAACTCTACCTCCTACTCACTAGGGTCTACCAATTACTCACTCCACTCAACTAATGCCAACTCAGCCCAAAAACTCAACAAAATCAATTTAAAACCCAGACAAGCCGTATTGGTTATCAAATTGACAATGTGACAATGACACGCCGTATTTTTCTTTTTATAGGTTTTTGACCTATAACCAATATCGGTTAGTTCGTGCCCTAAAACAACGATATCGGTCTTCTAACCGATACCGGTCATAACTAACCGATATCGGTTACAGGCCTACTTTACCTAAATTTCTACCCTTATCCACCAATCTTCCTTTCTCACCACATCGCCTCCCCTAGCTTTGCTAAATAACATTGTTTTGACTTCATTGGCCTAAAATCACGATCGCAACAAATCAACCACTTTGCCCGACCCAAGGCCGCACCAAACCAATCGGTCCTGACCCAAGGCCGCAACTAACCATTAGGCCCGACCCACAGCCACAACAAACCAACCAGTCAGCCTGACCCAAGGCCGCGCCCAACCAATCAGGCCCGACCCACTGCCGCAACAAATCAACCACTTGGCCCGACCCAAGGCTGCAGCTAACCAATCAGCCTGACCTAAGGCCACAACCAACCAATCAAGTCCAACCCAAGGCCGTAACCAACCAATCCGGCCTGACCCACGGCCACAACCAACCAATCCGGCCTGACCCAAGGCCGCAACCAACCAATCCGGCCTGACCCACGGCCACAACTAATCACTCGGCCCGACCTAAGGCCGCACCAATTAAGTACCTCGACCAAGACCCGCAAATTATGATTTTATCCACCCATCACGTAGCTTTTTGTTCAATCGAGCTCACCTGTTCGTGTTCTAGCATGATTAGGATACTTGAATTGCTCTGTTGACCAACTTTGCCTAGACCGAGACCGTGACGTTTATCTCAACCAAACCAACCATTTGGTACTGTTGAACATGCCTAAATGTTCCTGTACCTTACCCATTATATCCCCTAGAGCTACTTCCTATGCCTTGGATACCAGGATTATATCACCCTTGTTTAGATAAACTATCGACCTTTTCCTATGAATTGCTTGTTTGCTCTTCAAATCATGTACCCTGGTCGCACTACTGCATTTCAACCTGGGTCTGCTTCCTTGAACTTACCCCACCATATTACCATCATCCCAACACCATTTATCCTTTATCAACCCTATCCCTGATTTCACATCGCCTCAATTTGTGATAGATTTGAGGGGGATTACCTATACCCTTAACTGGGGCAATCACTTCTTATTAATTGTCAGTGTAACTTTACAAGACAAGCTACACAACAACAAGGGGCTAATGTAGACACCAAATTTGTGTCTTACGACACCCTGTGCCCCTCATCTCATTTCATAACCTAACCTCACCACTTAAACCTTACACAATTATTTATTAATTACCTTATAATTAATAAATCCACATCTCCAAACCTACCACCTCATTTCACCACCTCATCATGACCTAGCCCTAACCCTAAACTAACCTAATTAAGACCTATAACTTGGTCTACATCCACACCCATGACTAATTACTTCTCACCCGCACCAAAACCAACCTAATCATGACTTGACCAAGCCCACAACTAATCCCTTAGGAGAAAAGGAAGGAAAGTTGGCTATTTTACTAAAAGTATCCCACTTTGACTTAACCGACAGCGGTTCCTACTCGACCACCATCGGTTCCCTGTAAATGACCTCCACCAACCAAAAACAAAGGATCATAATTCATTTGAAAGATCCAGAATTCACTTGGCAGAGCAGAGACAAGAGAAGAAAAGGCAAGAGTTTGTAGAGAAGGACATCGAGCCCAAGACTGCAACTGAGGAACTAGGGCATAACGACACTCATCTAAGTATTGGGAGAGAAGATAGCTCATTTTTTGTTGTTAGATCATCCCACCTGAGCCCTGCCTTTGTCATCACAATCCTTGGACCTATATCTTCATCAGGAACTAGTAAGTAGTGTCTTGTATGATTTTAAATAACATCTCTTGAACTTCTGAATCATAGTAATTATAAGTTCACTCCTAGATCTACTACCCAGCAGCACCCTACATCTAACTGTCATTCCTCTACCCTTACATTGCCCTAAGAACAGCCCCCACACTCTCTGAGTCTTCTCCGTCACCCTATTGCCTATCCCTAATCATTTACCATCCTTATAAACACCATAACCACCTTATAGCTTTCCTTCATTGAAAGCCCCTAAATCACTTCCCCTACTGGTATCGGTTATTAGCAACCGGTACCAGTGTAAAACCATAGTCGGTTGTACAATGACTGGCATCGGTCACTGTCCTTTCTTCTATTGCTTTTTAACAAGGTAATTAAAGTGTAATTTTGCAATAGCCTCTTTGCTATCATTTGTGTTAATTCATATTAAAAGGGTAACTGACCACCTTTGAAAGGAAGTCTAATATTTCCTGGGCCCAAGGTAGTTCCCTCATTTATTTTCTAAATAAAATATGTTGGTCTTGTATTCTTACTTGTAGGTAGTCCTTCCTAGACAAAAAGAGTTCTTCGCAATCGATCTGATCTCTCTCTATGGTACGTGCACACCCTCCCAACATTCAACAGGTATTCCTCCTAGCCCTAACCCTTATCTGTTTCTCAAGAGAATGAAAGGATAGAAGCACCTCTATTCTAAAAACGGAAACATTCTGTGCGAAACGGTTTGATCAGATGAAGGGAGCCACAATTTTCTCTAAGATTGATCTCAAGTTAGGGTACCATTAGTTGAGGATTTGATAGGTGGACATTCATAAGACCACCTTCCACATGAGATATGGGCACTATGAGTTCACGGTGGTGCCTTTTGGTTTGACTAATTCCCTTGTAGTGTTCCTGAGTTTGATGAATGGGGTATTCAGGACCTTCTTAGATCACTTCGTGCTCATCTTCCTAGATAACATTTTGATATACTCATGTACACGTGAGGAGCATGAGGGGCACCTTCTCTAAGTTCTTCAATGTCTTTGTGAGAAGCAACTTTACGAGAAATTGGAGAAGTGTGCTTTCTTTCAGACAGAGGTGTGCAACTTCATGGGATTAGTAGCTTACTATTGGATATTCATTCAGGACTTCTCTCAGATTGCACACCCTGTCACTTTCCTTCAGAGGAAAGGAAATAAGTTTTTTTGGTTAGATAGATGCGAGAAGGCCTTCAGGAAACTGAAGGAATGCCTGACTACAACACCTATTCTGGTAGTGCCGAATCCACATGGTGAGTTCTTTGTTTGCATAGATGCTTCTTAAGTAGGGCTTAAAGGTGTGTTAATGCAGGAGGGCCAAGTAGTGGATTTTGAGTATTGCAAACTCAAATATCATGAGCTTAATTATCTGACCCATGATCTTGAGCTTGTGGTAGTTATGCATGTTTTGGTTAGATGAAGGCATTTTCTTCTTGGCAGGAGATTCACACTTAGGACTGATCATTTAAGTCTTCATCACCTCTTCACGCAGCCCAATCTCAACACTCATCAGCGGCGTTGGATGGAGTTGCTATGTTAGTATGACATGGAGATTGAACATGTGAAGGGGAAAGAGAATGTGTTAGCAGATGCTCTTAGCAGATGGAGACACGTGGCTATGGTCACCTCAGTGAGCATAGATTTACAGAGCAAGATTCTTTAGCAGCATCCTCTTGACAACTTCTACATTTTAGTTTGAGTAGAGATTGAGTCACAAAGACCCCTTGAGGGGAAGTTTGATGGTTTTTCCTTATAGGTAGATGGTATTCTTAGGCAGAGAGGCCAGATATATGTTCCCAAATATGGAGGCTTAAGGTAGGACATCTTGGTTGAGGTACATTGTGCACCCTATTCAGCCCATCCCGGGGTGAAGAATATGCACACCACCTTGAGATAGTTGTATCATTGGAGAGGAATTCGTAGAGACGTGGCCCAGTTTGTGTCATGCATTTGGAGTTCTAGAGAGTTAAGGCTGAGCATCAGCATCTAGTAGGCCTTATTTATCCTCATGTTATATCGGAATGGAAGTGGAACACCATTTCCATGGATTTCATTGTTGGGCTACCGATGTTGAGATATCACCATGATGCCATTATGGTAACAGTTGATAAATTGAAAAAAGTGGCTCACTTTTCTCTGGTGAAGACCACTTACATAGCTAGAATAGTGGCACGAGTATATTTGGATGAGATTTTTAGGTTGTACGAGATTCCACGGAAGATAATTTGTGACCACGATCCTTTGTACACTTAACATTTCTGGACTACCATGCAGTATGTCCTCAGGACGAGGATCAACTTCAGCACAACATATCACCCTGAGACAAATGGATAGACTGAGAGGGTGAATCATACTTTAGAGGACATGCTCAGGATGTATGTGATGGATCAGTAGTCTAAATGGGAGGATTTCTTGTACCTAGGGGAGTTTTCCTACAATAATAGTTTCTAGAGTTCTATAAGCATGGCTCCTTTTTAGGATTTGTATGGTAGAGAGTGGAGGACACCTCTTAGTTAGGACATGTTAGAGGATGGAGTATCTCTTGGACCAGGTATTTTATAGGACATGGAGTAGCAAGTAGTGTTGATCAGGCAGAGATTTCAGGAGGCACAGGACATGTAGAAGAAATATGTGGATCAACATAGGACTGACTGAAGTTTTGATGTGGGCATGAAGGTGTTCCTTCGTGTCAGGCCATATAAGATCCCTATCCGTTATGGAAAAGGTTCTAAGTTAGCTCCTAGATTTGTTGGTCCTTTTGAGATCTTGGAGTGCATCAGTCCTTTGGCCTACTGTCTAGCATTGTCACCCAACTTGTCTCGCATACATGATGTTTTTCATGTTTCAGTTCTTAGGAGATATATTGCAAATCCTTCTCATGTGTTAGATTGGAAATCATTGCAAGTGTAGGATCAGGGGCAGGTGATGGTGGAACCTATTTACATCCTAGATCGTAGGATCCTGGGCCTTCGAGGTAGAGAGGTTGATCAGGTTCAGGTGCAATGGGACAGATATGATGAGACTGCAGCCACATGGGAGGATGTTACTTCATTACAAGTTCAGTTTCCACATTTTTTCCAGTGACTTCTAGGAGGAATTCAAGTCTAAGGGGAGGGGGATGTAGTTCCCACTTCCCTTTAACACCTTTTGATGCTTATTTTGATATTGTTGTTTACGTTATGGACATTATTATGTTTAGATTTAGTATGTTGTTAGATATTGATCATGAATTATTGTTGATATTGATTTGATTATGATGCATGATGATTATTAGAGACACCTTATATGTGGATGATGATGTATTATTTAACATGGATGTTTTTTCAGACAAATGATTTTGGATATTATGAGCAGATCTAGAAATTGATACTTTAGGATGATGACATAGTTGTTGATATGAATTGTATGTTATAATGTTAAAATGCCTTGATGTTGTTGTGATTTACATACTTAGATGATTTTGTGATTTTATTTGTATCATATTGGCTGTTCTAATATGGCCATGAGGCCAAAGGAGGTATTTGTATTTTACAGGTTAAAAATATCACAACAAAGCATCGGAGGATCGGAGACCAACCATAATGGAATTCTAGGTGAATTCTACAAGGTCACCATAGCAACTTGTTTTATGTGTGTGTGTTGTATTTTGTTAGGGATTCCCATGGGGGGGGGATTTCCTTTATATGTGACTATCAGTATTGCATATTTTATTAATGTGGTTGAATTTTATTTATTGTATGTATGTATTTTATTAGTGATGTGTTCCCTTCTTTTATTTAATTAAATGTAGTAGATTAATGTGAGGAATCATATGGTTAAAATTTAAATAAATCAAATTGGGATATGGGAAAGTAATAATGGAAGTTGTTAGTTCCTTGTATTGATTATGTAAGGGATATGTAAGTTGTGTAAGAGTTGTGTAAGTCAGGTTTTGGAGTATGAAACACTCCAACTCCATGGAAATTCGATTTTTTACTTGGAGGCTGGTTTTGGAGGCTTGTGGGACAACTAAAACTTGTCCCATACCTCACAATTTAATTTACCAACCATACTTATGGTTGGATAAGTGATTTTAGACTTTTATAATGCATCTTATTAATCATGTTTTCATGTTTTATTACACTCTCTTACATTTTATTTAATTTGCAGTCCTTTGGGGAGTGGGCTTTTGGAGTGTGCAAGTACATTGTCATATTTTCACCCACCTCTTTATTGTGCTTGGGAGAATGAATTTTTTCCTTTTGTGTTTGGATTTGAGGATGTGTGAGGTGGCATCCTACATGGATCCACATTATCCTCTTCTCTTCCCTCTTCTATATAATTCAAACTCTTTACTTGTTTTGGGTTGTTGAATCATTTTGCAACTTCTTTGGGGTGCATTTTCTTGTTTGGAGCTCTTGTGGATTGTGGAGGAAGTTTGGAGAAAGGTTTGCATGTTTGGGAGATTGCTGTTTTGGACTATGTTTTTTCCTTTTGAAGCTTGTTGTTTGGAAACAAAATTTACCATGGAGAGGTAGGAATTTAACTCTCTTTTCATGCTGTTATTTTCTTGTTGTGTTATATGAATGGTGCATGTTTTGATTTATTTTTTGGCTGGTTGGGTAGACTGCCATAGGAATGATGTAGGAGAAGGCTATGGGGAATCCATGTGGGGGGGAATAAGGGAATGCCATTGGAATCAAAATTTTGTGGAGGGAGGTTTGGGTTTGGGATCCACCATGGAAAAGAAATAGCTTACATTTCTTACTTTATGGGGGGCATAAGGAAATTTGTGGGGGGCATAAGGAGGGATTTGTGGGGCGCATAAGGATGTGTGTGATGAATTATTATGGCAGTTTGTTTCTGTTGGATGCCTAGTTCCCAATTGGGAGGCATAAGCAGCTCCCCCCATAGACCTTGCTCCTTTGGCTTCCATGATCAAGCCTGAGTTCTATTTTGAAATGTCTTTAAATGTAGTTGTGAACTGCTGTTTTTGTGTGGACTGTGTTTTGATAAATGAATTATGCATGTTGAAAGAATGATGTGTGTTGTAGAATCCAGTTGTTGCCATGGGTTGAATCACACCTCTTATTGTGTTTTGGTTTGGGCTTGGGGCCCAATGATGAAGGAAGGCTTATCCTTTCATTGGATGTCTTGGTTGGGTGGAGAGCATTTCCTTTCCCCCTCTTTTGTTGTGATCAACTTGGTGAAAAAGGAAACTTGCATGTTGTTATTCTGGAGCAAAGGAAAATACAGTTTGACAGTCCCTTGTGAAATATAATTCATTTGTAATCCTTTCCCACTTGATGTGGATGAGTTTGTAATGTGTATTTGTAAGGAAAAGATGTATGTAATTGATTATGGAAGTGGATATTGGAATTGTGAAAGACATTTGCATTATGCTCTATACATTGGAAAGAAATAGAATTGTGTTATTGCATTCAAACATGGAAATATGTAAAGATTTATCTCCTTTTCAATTAATAGAGAATTGCAAGTTCATCTCTCATATGCATTGTTGAATGAAATTCAATGTTTCATTGTATGGCAAAAGAGATAGTTAGATCTTTGTTTGAAAAGAAGATATGTACATGGAAATGATGTTGCATTTTGTATCTTTGGGAATGTGTAAACATGAAATTTAGTATTTGTTTTTGATTCAGGATGATTTTTTTAGGAACAACTAAATGTATTGGATTAGTTTAGAAACTAAATACCACACTTAAATGATAAAATTGATAAATAGACCCTTCAAATATTTGATCACTGGCATTGTGAATTTTTTAAACTAGAAAATGTGTGTATTAAAATGTACAGTTTGGGCATGCACATTATAATCAACTTGGAAGCCTTAAAATTCAACATGATATATTAGTAAGGAACTCAAATTGTCAAAGAAAACTTAAGAAAACAATTTAACCATTGCAAAATAGAACTCAAATCCCTTTCTCATCCGTTTTCTCTCATTTGATGGAAAAATGTATATTTGAAAATCAAACAAGTGAATTTACCTCCCTAAAACACTTTAAACCCTCCCTAGAGCAATCCTCCATGTCTTTTTGGCATGTTGAGTGAAGGAGGAGATCCAATTTAATCAAATTTAAAAATTGGAAATTACTAGTTTGCTAATTAAAAGCTAGCATATCATTTTTGTAAAATTGACCCCTTAAACTCTATCAAAATGTAAAATTTATCATTCATGTGCAAAGAGGGCATCGACATATTTTCAGAAAGTGCTTGTTTGCAAAAAACCAAGATTTGTAGCTCAAGTTATGGCACTTTGAAGTTTTTCTACCTTGGCAGGAAAATTTGGGAAAAATTTCCTTGGCGGGCCTGTGGCCCAAAAAATTCCCGTTAAAATCCTTAGGAAAATTTTAAATTTTTGATTCGGGAAATTTTTTTGAATTTTCCTCTGCCATTTTGCAGCCAATCAAAGGGCACCATGTGTCCTTAAGGGGCAGTAGTGGAGGCACGGCATTATGTTGTCCTTAGGACCTTTTTTTAAATTTTGGAAAATTTTACCTTTTTGCCCCGCCAGCCCGCGACCTATCAAAGGATTCCACGTAACAATAGGGCATGTTGGCAGAGGGGGCAAAACCCACGTGACCTTTTTGCTTTTGAAGTTTGTTTGGGAAATTTTCCCTTAAATCTTCCATGGTCCTGCATTCCCACCCTGCTTCAGTGATGACCCTTCTGCGGACATGCGGACCTGTGCACGCCTTTCATCCCCTTTTCCTCCCTTCGGTGAATTTCACCAAATAACCCTACCATTCTTCCCTTCCCTCTCTTCTTTCCGCTTTGGCTCCTTGGGTGACACGTGTCCACCAGAGGACCCATGGGGTCGTGGGAGAGTTTTTGAATTTACACTCGCGGTGGGGAAAAATTGATAATGCCACCTCGTGATTTACCAACCCATCAAATGGGTTTTCTTCCCCTCTCTCCACATGTCCCCTTGGGGAAGTTTTGACCCCTAAATTTTTCTTGCCCATATCTTGAGTTTCTAAAGGAGTTAGGAGGACTTCTTTATATCATTAGAAAGGTGAGAAAATTTATTATCCAATCAGAATGATTTAGGGAAATTTTGAATGTGTTAAGTATGAGAAAAATAAATTTGAAACTCTGAGCCTATTAGAGAGTGGGTATGGTGATATTTTACCCCTTGGACCTAACTAAAACTTCTAACCCTAAAAGTTAGACCATGTGACCTTTGATAAATGTAATAATGGAAAAGTATGTCCTAGTAAATTTAGACTTTTTTAGGAACCTGATAGTGTCAACTATGGTCTTGCAACCTGGTTGTGGACACTTCTAATAAAAAAATATTATTCCATAATTTTCTAACTAATCCTAGATTGTTTCTTGGGTCTCAAGTGGTTTGTTTTAATGGACATCACACTAATTTAGTTTTCATTTTAACTATGGGGTGAAAATGAATTTGGTGAGTGAGATTGAGTGCTTCATAGTGATTTTGGGAGATTGAGAGCAATGAAATCTTCTAGCAGGAAACAAAAACTACCAATAGCTGAGGTAAGACAAATTTTAACCAAAACTGTGTGTTTTTTTTGTAGTTTTAGGATCTTAGGGTTGTGTTTTGGGGCGTACAGGTTCCCTAACTTGAATCACTAGTTATTGATGCAATCGTTGGTGCTTTGAAGTAGAATCGTTAGTGATTGTAGTGGGTCATTAGTGATTCAAGTTTATTTTTGATATTTTTTGTGAAGTATGAATGTTTGATTGTTTTAGATGTTTTTAGTGCAAAAGATGGGTGTGAGTGTTGTTTGTTGACATGTGTTGCTTTAGTTCATCGATGATACTAATAGATGGTTTTGTTGATTTTTTATAGGTGCACAAGAAGCTAAATATCCATGACCATATTTTGTTGATATTGGAGGAGGTTGAGATAAATATGTTTGATGAGGATTGGGCACATATGGATGTTGTGCGTTTTGGTTCTATGAGATTTTATAAACATATACACAAATTTCCAAGTTTTATTTTATCACTATTAGAGAGGTGGAATTCTTCCACCAATACATTTTGGTTACCTACGGGTGAGATCACCATTACCTTGGAGGATGTGCACTTTATTTTGAGATTACCAATTCATGGTTTTGTAGTGTATGTGATCACTGAGGTGGAGAGGGATGACATGATGGCTAGGTTATATGGAGAGGATGTTGGAGATATGAGATATGATTCTAGGTGTTTTTTTTATGGTTGTGTCTATTCATTTGTGAGAGCACACCATGTTTATATGACCATGATGATGATGGCCATCATGGTGTTATGCGTTGCCAGATTCAAGGAGTGGCCATTTCCCATGGATAATGACAAGGGTTGTAGATGAGATGATGGAGCATCAGACTATTTTTGAGTGGGGGCATACCTTATTAGCATATAAATTTAGAGAGTTGTGGGCTTGGAAGGATGAAAAATGCTATGACATAGATGTTGGTTTTCTACTACAGACATGGGCTATGGAGCATATAGCTATTTCTTGACCAGCAGGGTTACCTTGGGTTATTGGTGATCAGCACCCTGGATTTATGAGATGGAGATCAGATAGAGGTCATGCAGGGAAGAGGAACAGGACAAGGTTTTATATATATTTGTTGAATGGGTTGCAGGTGAGAGATGTAGCATAGATAACTTACTTGGATCTACCATCCTGGCCAGAGTACCCACAATATTTTCTATATTTATACTAGTCTATATGGATACAAACATGGAGGGTTGGTGAGCACAACCTGTTGCACTTTGATCTCATTAGGAGGTAGTTTAGACTACATCATGGAGTGCCTGAGGAGCTTGTTTAGTATAGGTGGGAAGATATTGATGTGGATACTCTGAGGGAAGCAGTGGCGAGACCTACAAGTATCAAGTATTTTCCAGGGGCTATAAGCCCTCATGACGAGGGTGTTATTGTCCTAATTGATGATGCAGGGATTACCCCCAATTATATGATATGGTGGGATCCATCTTTGAGAGGTTTTAATAGATTCTGAGTGGCACAGAGGGCTTCTCAAAGGGTGAGATACGTGCATTCTTGTGTAGAGGGAGGAGCACCAGGAGGAGATGTAAAGTCAAATTATGATGAGGAGGAGGGAGATAATGACATAGTTTCTTCCATTGCAATAGTGATGGTTGAGAAGTTTGTAGTAAAGGGCAAGAGAGACATGTCTCGGAGAGACATGATGATTTGATTGGTGTTCAAGATACTCTCATTATAGAGAGAGATATGATGATGGAAGAGAGGTATAGCCTTTAAGCACAACTTTTACAGGTATCTTCCGACATAAAAAAGTATAATCAATACATGGAGTGATTGAGGAAGGCCTTGGAGATTACATGGCCTTCTATTTATGGCATAGAGCTATTAGTGATGGCTTGATCTGGTGGGAAGAGGGGAGTATCTACAACACCTCCTCCATCTGGTATGACTTCAGTGGCACACTATGAGGTTGTATGAGCAGAGAGAGATTACTATGTGGATTTTATCATCAAGAGTTATTGAGATGCCACATTGTACGTTGATCACATAACTTCCAAAGGGGTAGTCACATGAGCAACTAGGCCCAGTGCAATGAGCATGGGACATCCACCTCAGAGGATAGAGAGAGGGAACTGGACGTGAGGATTGTGTCACAAGTTTTCCTAGAGATGGTGGAGCCATTGGTGCACTTGGAGGCATGCCTACTATTAGAGGAGAGGGTGGTGCTATCATGTTTCCTGAGGATTTTGATTTCACTATTTGATTATATATGATGTTATAGGCTCATAGAAGCCCATTTTTGTATGATGATATATATTGATTTTTTGGACATTGATTATGATGTATACTAGACGTTTTATACATATATGATGATGTTGCCAATAGATTATGGTTTATATTGTGTTTGTAATTTGTATGTGGTATATTGTTATACTTATATTGAAAATGTGTTAATGTTTTTAGATATCTTTTGATGATATGCTAAAAATTTTGGTTGAACATGGTTAAGTGCTTGATCGATTTAAATGATTTTAAAAGGTATGATTTAATAAACGTGCTTAATAAAAATGTAACTAAATAGAATGAGGAAAAAATGGAAGGATTGCCCCACTACAAATTTGGTATGTATACTTGTTATGTTTCGAGAAAAACACTTGCACTTGTGGCCTTTTCAGAGGTTAACTAAGATCATTAATGGGTAGTTAGGAAAATCACGATGGGAATGTGGGTTCAATTGAATGTATTTTTTTTAGGATGACAAAAGGGGATTTTTTTTGTAGGCCGTTGTGGGAGAAAGGGACATCCTTTTCAAAATTTCCAAAGGGATGATGCCCCAACTTTTTTGTATTTATTTTGGAAGAAAAATGATCAATGCAGGAATCTTGTAATGATGGGAAAGTTGATCGATGTGAAAATATTTCCTGGACACTCTCAATTTTTGAAGGCTAAACGATGCGAGACACCTTTTATATGAGTAGCCATCCTTTGAGGGTATGGTCTACATTTTTGAAATTTGAGTGGATGGCCATCCTTCAAGGGATCGGTCCATCATTTTGACTAGTAGGTATCCTTCAAGGTAGTAGTCTACTTTTTTTTCATAATGATTTAGTCTTACGAATGGCTGTCCTTTAACGAAGCAGAATATGATGTTTTGATAAGAGAAGTTTCCAAATGATTTTGATATATTTAAGCTGAGGGTAAAACCCTAATAGAATTTTTTCGAGGGGATAAAAACGTGCATATGACCTACACACATATGCCCCATGTCATGTCATTTTATGTATGGAATGGATGGGCGTAATAATTTTAAGGAGTTCCTACAAATAAGGGAGTTATTTGAGTGATAATATTTGAATGGAACTATTGTCATGATGATTAATTACTTAATAGTAGAAAGGTTGCAAGTTTTAAGCATTCAAAGGTTTCCTTTCGAGTTCGTTATTAAGAGAAGAAAGATGATACACTTCCGACCCATACTTGTGAGTGATAACATATGGACCAATCCAATTGGGGGAAAACTTTCCATGTTTACTCCATTCTAATGTAGTAACATTTTGATTTTCTTTGAGTACAAGATCACAAATTTTAAATTCACATTCTTTGACATGTTTTTTATATTCTTTACTAATATGTTGTTGATAAACTTGATGATGTTTGAGGTTTGTTAAACGTTTTTCTTCTAGAAATTCTAGTTGAGTTAAGCGATCTTGGCAATATTATTCATAAGAGATGAAATATATGAGAGATATGCGAAGTGACGTAATTTGAATTTCAAGAGGTATAATGGATTCAGATCTATAGACAAGTGAATAGGGCATAGTTCCCATAAGTGTGTGTATACTAGTTCAATAAGCCCATAGGGAAAAGGGGATTTATAGATGTCAGTTCCTACCTATATCATATACTATTTTCATGAGGATTTTGTTAAGTGTTTTGTTAAAGGTTTTGGCTTGTCCATTTTCTCGAGGATAATATGGTGATGAAAAACTAAGTTTGTTTTTAAATGTAATCACATAGCTGTTTAACTTCCTTATTTTAAAATGATTTTCCGTTATCTGTGACAAGCTTGTACAAGATGCCAAAATGGTCTATCATGTTTTGATATATGAAATTGATGATGGGTCCATATTTTGTCAAGGTCAAAGGGATGGATTTGATCCATTTATTGAATTATTCAGCTATTTTGATTATGGAATGATGTTGTTGAAATGATTTTGGATTAATTTCACCAATGAGATCTAACCCCCATTGAGAGAAAGGAATGATAAAAAAATAACTTTTGTAACTTAATCGTAACACAATTTCTTAATGGATTATGCCAAATATAATAAGTGAAGATTGAGAGCCAACTTAGGATATCTGCTATATTGCAGTATGTTAGGAAAAATTAGGTCAGTGATCCATTATTATTAATTATCGTATGTTAATTTATTGGTTAGTAATTTGTTATAAGTTGTTTTATATAAAACAACTATAACAAATATATTTTTTGGGTGAGTTTCAACATCTCACGTAAATAGTTTAAGGAAGTTAGAGGAGTTGCAGTTACTTCCTAAAATATAGGAAGTCCATTTCCTATATATTTGTAAGATTCATATTCTGATTTATGATGGAGATTATTGAATATCATTCTTATTTTTCTTTGATCAATCTGTTGTAGTATTTATTTGGTATCAGAGCGGTGTGAGATCAGAGAAAATATTTTCCTTGACTATGCATTGAATAATTTTACATTGATCTATTGACCTCGTGCAATAGTGTATCATTTGGATAAAGCTACATTGCATCTTCATCGCATATATCAAGATAATGTTAGGTTCGCTACCAAATCAGATGTGATTTGTGTGGCAGAAGGTGTTGGGTAAGATTTTTTTGATAAAATCAATGTTATTGATGTATCAGGGAATACTGTGCTTTCAGATGTAGGAGTATATCTTCAACAAAAAATTAAGAATCACTTTAAGGGTGATGGAACACCCACAAATGTAAAATACACATATCCAACATATATTATACTCGATATCTATGTAACAAACAATTTCGTGTTCTACTCTTAGATTTTTTGTTCTTCGCTGGACTTGATGTCAAAAATATGAATGCTACCACCTACGGGGATTGGTGAGTAATTTGTTTGAAGATCTAAAAAATATCAGTCAAACTTGCCTTCAGTGGATTTGATTCTTTCCATGTGTCGTCCACTTAAATCCTATGTCACCGTCAACATCTACACCTTCCATGTAGTCTTATCAAAGAGTCTATGGGCACATGAAAACATGTCTATGTGTAAGTTAATGATTTGTTAGAGTCTCAAAAGTCTTTTGTTTACTTTGATCAGTTCATTTGTTTAATTTATCATGTCTATAGATTTGTTAATTTTTCCTTACATGGATCTGGTATAGAATTATTCAATGATATTCAAGTATAGAGAATAGGAAGTCATACTAATTTGTGTTATTAACTAGTATTTGTTGTTGAGTCTTTTGTAGGGTTGTTTTGTTTTATATTGCCAAATAAATCTCAAAGTGTCATTTAATCTAAAGTTAGATTAAATAATGTTATTGTTTGTCTAGTCTAAATCAACAAAGTTTTTTTTTTTGTGTCAATTCAAAAATTATGTCTTTAGGGTCCTTGTAAGTGTGTCATTACTAAATTTTTTTTATTGTCGTGTCTTTGTTGAAAGTTGTTAAATTTTTTTTTTTATCAAACATGTCATCTAGTCATTTTTTGTGTCCATCAAAGTGTCAAGTTAATCAAATAGGTGATTTTATGATTGTTTTTTTTTTGGTCAAAAGACTCAAGTTGTCAAAACTATTAAAAAAATTTCCTCATGGGCGCATTTTCAGTTGAAACAGACGTCCGAGTTATAATTGAGCTTCATAGTCAAATCCACTTGAACTAGAAGCATGACACTAGAGGATGGAGGCAAATGGAGGTTGGAGGTCATTCAGTGACCTCTTGTCAGTCACCAACGACGGGGCCGTACAAATGATTTGGTGGCATTTGTTTTTAGTTGTGTGTTTGCTTCAGTTTACAGTGATCATGTTTTCAATAAGTGGAAATTTAACATTAAGGGGGGAAACATGATCCAATGTTCCATTTCCATTATGTCATATTTTTCTATGTATGTATGAGTAGCATATTTCAACAAATTTTCCTATTTTATTCCCTACGGTGAAATGTGATGAGGGCTAATAATAGTACTTGGCACATCATGATGTGGTTATAGGTAAACCACTTGAAAACCTTCATTTTTGGTTTGTGGTAAACCAATAGAAAAACCACCATTCTTGGTTGTTCGTAATCCATTTGCAAAAGCATTACTTTATGGTTTGTGGTTAACCAAGTGCAAAACCACCATTCTCAGTTTTTTGGTCAACCGTTTACAAAATCATCCCCAAGGTTTGTGATCATCTTGTGAAAACCACCATATCATGAGCAGGTGCAAGTACAAAAGCAGGTTTTCCCTATGTTCACACTAAGGAGGGGAATGTTAGGAAAACTCAGGTTAGTGCTCCATTATTATGAATTATCGTATGGTAATTTATTGGTTAGTAATTTTTTATAAGTTGTTTTATATAAAACAACTATAACAAATATATTTGTTGGTTGAGTTTCAACAACTCACATAAATAGTTTAAGGAAGTTAGAGGAGTTATAGCTACTTCCTAAAATATAGGAATTCCATTTCCTATATATTTGTAAGATTCATATTCTGATTAATGGTGGAGATTATTGAATATCATTCATATTTTTCTTTGATCAATCTATTGTATACTCTTTACAGTATTCATCTAATGACCTACATCATTAAATGGACACCAGTCTCTACAACACTCATCCGAAGTTGTCCTGCCGATTTCCATATATTAGAAATGTCATAAATCTTGACTTATATCATTAAAATGATTTATTTTTATGGCCAGTTTCCCTTCATATCTCAACAATACATTATCACATATGAATACATTCCTAAGTTCCATAACTTAGTGTGATATAGATTGTAATCATTTCCATAGGTTTTTTACCTACATACTTTATGCATCTTAAGTGTAATTTAATATATTTTGCTACGTTGCCATCGCAGTCCATAATTATTTATTTACGAAAAAATGTCATATTATTCTATAAATACATCTTAATTTAACTTTTCAAATGAAATAGATTCCAAACTATATCATAATTATTCCTCAATTAATAATATGATAGTTCATAACCTTATTGAAATCAGATTGTGTATACCAACATGTTCCATAATATGTTGATTCCAATAAGTAATGATAATGATATATACGATCAACTTTGAATCACTTTATAAATAACAACTCAATATTAAATAAAATTTTAATATTTCTTTATCAAAATAGTACATTAATATAATTAGGCTAAACTGTCCTCAACAAATAAGACGGTGATGCCCTTGTTTGCTTATACAATTATGCATTTCAAAAGAAGACGGCTTGAAATCATAATTAAACATAGTAAATTCATGATAGATCATAACTCGAAATAACATCCACAATATGTCAGATCCTTATAACAGAACCAAACTTTTTTCTTTTTCCTTGTTTGTTAACTTGCATTCTAAAAATATTGAGCACAAAATTTTACGTGGTTAGTTCCAACCGAACTGACATGAAAAGGTCCACCACCTTATCTTTACTATTTATAACACTAAAACATCTCTATGATTATTCTTCAACAATAATAAAACATCTAGAGTCAATAGAAAATATTATAATAACATTAATATTTTTCAATCTTTTTATAGCACCCTTTCAAGGAAAGAGTAAGGTTTAATACTTTACCAATACATGATTGTATAAATAAATAATACAAAAATTAAAAAATCAACATATTTATACTTCATTGGTTCACATAACAATATCAAGATTGATTCTTTAGCATTTGTACCAAAAAGGGTAATTTCATAATATTCTTTTTATGCTACAGAAATAAGACTTTAATTCTCATTATCCAATCATTAGAGCATCTTGATTTCACTCACATATTCAAGAGTAACATCCAATTAAATATAATTTTCACATTCCTCATAATATGAATCAGTACAGTCATAGTAATAGCTTTTGGGTGCTAAGTGATTTGAATAAACCAATATAATTCCACTTTTTGTCCCTTAGGTGAAGGGGACATTTTTAAAATAAAATTGGGTTTGACCAAATCACCAACTCGTAACCTTACCAGGCCACGAATCCATCTTCCTAAGTCCAACACATATGTGTGTGTGTGTGTGTGTGTGTGTGTGTGTGTGTGTGTGTGTGTGTATCTAGCTTATCAAACAATTGTATCAAAGGATGAAACAAAAGCACGTAAACAACATTGTGTGTTACATTTCAAGAAAATCCCAATTGGGTTCTATACTTGAAGGTAATAATGTATCATTAACATAGAAATGTTCATTTGGCCCTCCTATTAATATCCAAAAATAATAGACCCAAAGGTCAAGGGCTTCCAATAGAAAAAAGGGCAACTGTAAAATCACCCAAGTAAATAGACACTTGCTTATGTCGTAAACCCAAATGGGTAGGTGTTATTATATCAACAAGAAATTGAACTTAACCATTCGCATTAAAAGGGAGGTTAATAATAATATCTAATGCAAATAAAAACATAACCCACAATTCCATCTACACCAGAAATGGTTATTCACATAGTACATTTAGACTCTTATATCTAACACACAAATGTGACTGAACTCGTTAAGAGTTCTTATTCAAATCTTATAAAAAATATAAACAAATATGAGTACACACAATCAAAAATAAACAACCACATGCCCATTGACCAAACCTATCAAATTGACTAGGTTCAAATCCACATCATCACACCAAAAAAAAATACAAGCATGATTATATCCATTTATCAAAAAATGCTTATTTCACTAAATCTGGACATTTTCCATTTTGAGAAGCTAAAAAATATAGCCAATATTAGAATCCAATATTACTATTTTTAGATTTCAAAATGTTAAATATTGGAATTATCTGCATTCAAAAATCACACATATTGGATTACAATATCACATATATTAGAATCCAAAATCACATATATTGAAATATAAAAATAAAAATATTGGAATCTGTTAATTCTCCTTTTGGAGTCCAATATATCTGATCACGAATTAAATTAATGAATTTGTGAAAAAATGTTTAATAATTTCAGGGAATCCATCATTGATATGAGAAATAATTCCTAGTACCTACTAGCCCGTATGAAATAGATACATCTTCAGTTTCATAAGGGATAACAGTTATTAGGCTTAACGTTTGCTTTAGAATAATGCTCTTATCAATTTTAAGATGTCTGTAAGACTAAACTATACAAATTTGGGTATTCCAATCACCAAGTGACCGCTAGGATAATGACATTCACAAGATGTGAGACACTTCTTGATTCAATTACTATGGTGTGATTGAACCTAGGCGCAACTAAATAATTACATAAGATGTTATGAAGAAACTTAAAGAGGGTGAAAATTCAATTTAGGAGAATGTAATTAACTGTAAAACCATTCCAAATATATTTTCATATTTAAAGTTGGATATCAAATTAACTTCGTTTATTATGGTGTTATTGAACCTCAACACAACCAAAGAATTTTTGAAGATGTTATGAAGAAATTAGCAGAGAGTGATGATCCAATGTAGGACAATGTAATTAATTATAAAACCATACCAAATATATTTTCATATTTAAATTTAGACATAAAATTAACTTAAAGAAACATGGCATAAAAAATTTCATATTCAAATATGGATATGAGATTATATAAAATTAATTGTAAAACTATCCCATATATATTTTATTATTTGAATATAGCTATGAAATAAATTTAAATTCCTTTATTAAAGGTATAATTATAATAAAACATTTGAATAATACTTTTAATTCATAATGTAACACTATTCCCAAAGATGGGCTTCCAAATCAACAATACAAAACATAGTAAAGCTCCAATAAAAAAGATCCCTATAACTGTTTTTGTGATATGATATAATCCTAAACATATTCGATGTCCTTAAAAAGTTGGAAAAAAGGCCACAACACATCTATTAAGTATTTTTCTTCTGACTTAGAATCAATGTTAAATGTTTCAGCAATTATGTTGTAGACGCTTAAAATTTACACCGCTCATTTCCCTTTCATTATTCACATTATCTTCACAATTATACTTATCAAAGTCACTATTCAATTCAGATATCCCTTATCCTAAGTCTCAAAACCCCCCACCATATTTACTCCATGTAAATATCCTTCACATCTCTAAAAATCCATCCTTATCTCTCTTAAAAACCACCCAAGACACTTCAAAACTAAAAAATAATAAGAAAAAAAAATTAAAAAAACTTCTAAACATTTAAACCCCTTCACCTCATCATTCAAACACCCCATTATTCATTTACTTGAATATTGAATCAAACATCCATGATTAGAAGTGGTTTTAACCACTTTAGCACATGTTTCCCCACAAAAATTGGATCATCATCGATTCAATTGAATCGCCAATGATTATAAATAAAAATTCTATAATCTCCCTTAGGAATATTCAACTTCAAATATTAGGCATCCTTTTTCCTCTTACACTTCATTTTCTAACACTAAAACATCTATGTCATCATCAAGCATTATCAGGAATCAATATCATACATCTTTCAATAATTCTTTGTGATCATTTTCATCAATCAAACTTCAAGCAACACCCCAACATAATTCATCTACTTAGGTATCTCCTGCTAAAGATTTGAGGCATCTTTTCTTTTAACTCTAGATCCAATAAAATTTATTCCTCAACCTCAGTTTTTTCTTTTTCTTTCCTATTAAGCCTTAGATCAATCAAAAAACAACATTTTATAGTCTCAAGTTCTCGTTCTTTCTAAACTGTCAAAAATCATAGCAATCGCTAGCGATTCACCCTAATCGCCAGTGATTGGCCTTAATCGCCAGCGATTCCTATCAAAATTATCATTTTATCAATTTTACCATCTTTTTATTTGTTTTACCAAATACTTTACATTTAACTTGTTGTTTCCAAGCATGGCTCTTTGTTAGGTGGCAGTTCTTGGCCATTCAAATCCAAATACTAGCATTTAAAACCTTCTGATAGGCCATCACCTGTTCTTCTGGGAACAATACAACAGTTTACATGAGCTCACTCTTTACATGATTTGATTTGCAAACACCAACCAAGAAATTGTATACCAATTCGAATTCCTTTATGAGATCGAATACAAAATTGACAAATTTTGGTATGACTACTTTAAACATGTCTAGATTACATCTACCCTTATTTGGGCTACCTTCGAAGCTTCTCAAGACTTACCTATTCATCTCAAGTTCTAGACCCATTATCTTGAACCGGTTTGTCAATATTTATCACATATCTTTATCATTGTTTTTATTTTATCAATCTACTTATTTTTCTAAAAAGGAGTTGGCATCCTCCAAAGAATCCCATTGGATTCCTAGAATCTTCCTTTATTGATCAACTCATCTAGCCATTTATCTAATCCTTTCTATTTAGTGTCTTTGAACATAGGATGCTTTACAGGATAGGAGGACTTATACATTCATATGAACATGAAAAATCCAATCAAACATCAATTTCAACACACATCTTCATAGGTATTGGTAAACCCCGCTATTTTCTGAGGTTTGTTTTTTTATTGTTTCACTTCATTAATTTAAATTAGGAAGGTAAAAAAATCGTTGAACTTTCTATCCCACCTGGTCAGACCGTAATCCCTTTTTTATTTGTGTCTTTATCTCATTTAAATCAGTTTTTCATACATTTTAGGTCTTTTTCTCTATAATCCCCATCGATCCAGTAAAACCACCAATGATTGTGTGAATCAAAAATGATTCTATCAATCACCGACGATCTATATGATTGCTTCTAATTACTCAGTCAATCAGCCTCTAATATCATTTTATTTTTTTGTTTTTTTCCTCTACTAACACCTTTTACAAGTTTATGCTCTAGAGATTTTTCTTGTTGCTTATTGCAATTCTAAAAAAATTTATAAAAATTAAAAATTAAAAAGGAAGCATTCTTTAAGTGATGGTAGGCCAGTAATACCCTAGTTGTATGACACGTTTAGTGATGGCATTACCACTGAAGTGACCACCATATATGGAATGATGGAATTCTTTGATTGCTTTGGTTGATTCATGTGATTTAAGGCACCATAATAGTATACCATCAAAAGTGCATTTATAAAGGATACCCCCTATGATGATGAAATGAGTGACACATTGCAAAAATGATCATTTAGTACCATGTGATAGGTCTAATGGTAGTTTACATTTGGTGAGATAGTCATATATCTATGTATACTATAGATAAGGTGGATTGTTTTCAATGATATTGGTGGAAGGCAGCTCAATTTGATGTGAAGGATGGTCTAAGCATTGAACAATTATAGACATTTTATTCTTATCACTTGATTTTTTTGTTTCAAAAGGGACGAGGGTCCAAGGGATGTCATAGTGTCTATAAACCTATTGGAAGATCGTGGAATGGATTGAATGGTGTAATGATCGAATGCGCCAAGGAGAAATTTGACCACAACTTTATACTTTTAAAGGATTTCATTCTTACATTGGTATTCTCCTTTGACTTGTCTAGCGACCAGTTATGAATCTCCATAGATTTCTAGGATGTGGGAACCTAGGAGAATGGTGGTATTTAGAACCCATGATTAAGGCTTCGTATTCTGCCATGTTATTAGTACATTAGAAGTTAAGTTTGAATTATTATAGATGATGCAGCCTAATATTTACCATGAATAACCCAGGCGTGTTGGAACATCACCCAATCTGAGCTGAGCACTTTTTTGGTGCCATTTTTGAGCTTACACCATGCTACACTAATTTTCCAAATCTGTAGGTGCTCAAAAATGTTTTACCCTTTGAATTGATGGTCTGAAATTCTTCCTGGAACACCCTGAACTGTTGTTACTTCCTCCTGAGCATACAAGTGTTGATATGTGATTTCTTTTGTAAAAAGGATGTGTTCCTTTGATTGAGAAGTCATGCTTGATATGTACTGTATCTTCTTTGCAGATTGCAGATCTTTGACTGAGTTGGAATGTGATTGGACTCTTTTATTTCTTTCATTTTACACCTGAGTTTAATCTGATTTTGGAATGAATTATGGAGTTATCCATCTATAAGACCTAGCCTTGGATCAGTGGTATTGATCCAAGTGGTGCTTTAAGTTTATTCGTGATGAATTAAAATTATAGACCTTGAGCAGGTTGCAAGGTCTGGATGCATTGAATAAACTAGTCTGGAGTATAACTCAGGCTGATCATGTTAAATGAACTGGTGCCAGATATCGTAATATATATCTGGAAGATCTTGATCGTGGACCAGGTAATAATTCAGTTACATTTAATTCACTAGCCTATTGGCAGTACAGGAGTGAACCCTGTTCGTGAATGTATGTTGAAGGTTCTTTTTCTGAGCATTTGAAATATTAGACCCAACTGGATTTGTTAAGGTTAGTAACCTAAAACTAAACCTAACCTAGGGGTTAGATTAGTATTAATCTAACCTAGACCTAGGCTAAGAGCTAATGTTCTAAGTTAGTATCTATGTGCAAAGTGGTTAGACTAGGTGTTATCCTAAATCCTAACCTAAGTTACTAACCTAACTATTGAACAAGGAGGAAGGGGACCTTTGGAAGGGTGCGAACCATGGGCGGCAGTTTCTATGTTATTAAATGCGTGGATAAGCATGAGGGACAGGTAATTTGGTGGAGGTTTTAAAACGGCTAACTAGAGCCGACGTGGCAGGTCGCCAAAGTTGGAAATGGTCTTTGATGTGCAATTGTCCATCGCCAACTATGGCGGTCGGTGGCAGTGGAGATTGAGCGGGAAATTGGGAGTAAATGCAATTAAGGAACTCAGTAGTCGAGCTCGAGTTTTACGGGAAGGCAGGCAAAATGGAAAGTTAGTAGTTTATTGGGTTTTGCATGCGCTCCGGTTTTCCTTCTGTCTGTTCACTGGTTCTTCGCACCAGTCTTCTTGGAGTTGCATGGCAAGTATGAGCGTAACTAGCTCTTTCCTCTGGCAAGGAAAATATATAAGTCATGGAAATAGCAAATTTTTGTTGGTGGTTCTAACTTGGAAAAGGAGGAGAAGGTTTGAGCTCTTTCATTGGTCTGCTTCGAAATTTTAAGCAAATAACCAGGCATGTTAGGCCCTAACCTTTAAAAATCTTGCTCTCTTTCAAATGATTTCATTAGAACAACTCTGTTCAGATGATTTTTGGAATTAGATGAATTATATGGTAGCCTTGTGTGATTTTGTCACTGTATCATCTTGCTGGTTTGATTTTTCAATTTAAACCTTGATGGGTGTATTTTATTTTTCGAACTGTTGCAATATTTCTTGGTGTTTTGCATTCCGGCTTTAATTTGCGAATATATATGCAAGAATGTGTACTGGGCTTGCTCTGTGAGAGCCCATGAATTGTTCTCTTGATGGGAACAGGCTACTGTTGATACTTGTTGTCAATGTTTACTGTCGAAACTTGTTGTTAACGCTTACTGTTGATGCTTGTTGTTGTTACTCGTTGGGAAGAATACTGATGGACATTTTTTTCAGTTTAATTGGACTTCTTTGTAACTTCTGTTGAGGTTATTAAGGTAGTGGTTACTGAATCTTGTTGGGTTTCGCTTGATTTTTAAAGTTATTTGTGAATGAATAACTTTTTGTGTTACAGTGTTTCATTGCGACCTTGTTGAAGTTGTTTTTCCCTTGCATTGTGGTTATGGGATGCAACCCGTTGATAGTATGCAATATATATATATATTTATTGTATTCGAAACGACTCTGTGGAATCCATTGAATGATTCGTGTATTATGGACCATTGTTGAAGCTATATATACATATATATTTGAGTATTGGTAATTTGATTTTGTTGGAGTTCTGAAGGAGTAACAGGTATACGACCTATGTTATTTTGTAATGAATTTTTGGTACAGACTCTTGAGTGTACTTACGTTTCCTTCTGCGTAAGCTTGTGCGAAAATATGGAAGAGGCTCAGTTGGATTCTTTGTCACGAAATCAGTAATTAGCTTTTGTATAAGCCTGATTTTGAATGTTTACCATTGTTGGCATAGTTGGGAATCATTAATTATTATTTATCTTGTATACTGTTACTCGGGTTCAGTTGAATCCTTGACAGGTAACTATAGTATCTGCCTCTATTTAACCTGATTGGTACACTTGTTGTTTTTGGCACTGTTGGATTCCTTGAGTATAGTTAGATATCATGTAACTTGGCTCTGTAAAAGTGGGTTGTGAATACCACACTTCAAATCATGAATGCGTCCAGATGAGAATACGATATGTCATGTTTCCTTTCTGATTATTCCAGTTAGATAAGGCTGTGCATGTTGCGGGAATTTTGTGTGATTGTCTCGGCATAGTCTTAGGGAAACATCAATTGCTTAATGTCGAGGAGTTTATTGTTGACTGCGATTAAATTGAAGCTCTTTGATTTCGACCTTGGGTCCGAAAGCCTTGCAGTGTTTATTAGGGACTAGAAGGGGGCTGTAGGTTGATATGAGGGATTGTAGTCGTGTTTATGTATTTTGTAGCATGACAATCCTGCCTTGAGCTTGACTGAACTTAGAGCCATCGACTGCACCTCGACAGGTGATGTGGTGAATATCTTCTTGTCTGCCGCTTCATGTGGAAGGTCTTGTGGAGCCTGTTGGTAGAGGGTCATCACTGTTTAGCGTGAGAGCTACTGTACTGCTGGATGACTACAGTAGGTTGTTATATTTGATCTTTAACAAATATGTGGTGCTTTTGATGGTCTCGTCTAATTTATTTGCATGTGTTTAAGGTGAATGCCTTGCTCTTGGAAAGACGGTACAGTCATGAGCTAGTTCTGAAGGAAATATGTTTGATTCGTTTATTTCTCTTCTGTTATAAAGTATAGGTTGATATAATTGTTTATCTAACTTTTGGAATTGTTCTATCATGCTGATGGAATCATGAAAGGTTATTTATTTATTATGTTGAATATATAACCCATCTGATGTTGCTGTCCTTGGGATTCAGATGGATAGTTGGTTAGATGCACTTGTCTTCTTGGTCACTAACGTTTTGATGAAATAATTGAAAAGTATCTGAGACTATTTAGTGACTATAATATGAGCTACGCATTTATATTCATGTTGTTTTACAAAAGCATAGTCTGAAATATGTTTACTTGTTTGGTGATTTGATCTCATTTAAATAGGGTGTTTAATGAAAAAAATTGATGGATTGCAATTGTTTTAAGAGTTAGTGCTTATCATGCTCAGTTCATCGAACTGACCCATGTTGACAATTTTTGCAGATGGATGCCGTAAGTGGTAAAAGCACGCAAATCTGATAGGATGATCAGATTGTTTAAATTTGATTTTATGTTGAATTACAACTTAATTTTCTAAATGTACTATATGAGGAAAGATGTTCTTTTTCCGTTGAGCATTGTATCAAGTATGCTGAATGCATAAAATGTATTTGATTAGTTCTGAAGGAAATGAAATAGATAATTGATACTTATATGTTTGCATCCGTATCTTGATAGTTTGATCTTCTTCGGTTCAAATGATCTAAAGAGTATTGTTATTATTGTTTATATTGGAGACTTTTGTGATTACCAATGTAAGCTTGCAAGAATAGGTGACTGATTACTTATGATTGTTTAGCAATTCTAGTGTGTTCTATCTAAAGCTAAATTGAAATATGGATCACTGTCTTACTGGAAACTAGGGTTAAAATAAACCTAAGCAGAACGCTAAACAAGCTGAATTAAATTATTAATTTCTAGTCTTGATTAAACCAGGACAACGTGTAATTGGAATCTTAATCACTATATCTCGATACTTATAGGTAAGATATAAATTCAATTTGAGAACTGAATTATACCTAAATAGGGTTCAGATGGCAATCTCATGTGAAGATTTTGGGTTATTGTCCAATTTCATTTATATAGAATTTAAGTAAATTCTATGAACTCCTTGATGGGACCTTGTCTTAAAGACATCTCTGTGCAAAGGGTTTTATTAAGAAAGGTCATTCTAAGGTGAGGAACCCAGGGATCGGGAAAGGCTAACCTTAAGGGGAACATCTGTTAATATAATTTAAACTCAATGTGTGTAACGCTTATTAATAAGTAGACCTTTTCGAGGTGGATTTAAAGGTTGACGGCACAAGTCAACTGCAGGGTTGTACCTTCGAGAAGATTAGGATCTTCTCAAAGATACAACAATGCAGGTGACTTATGACAACACCCTTTGCATTGATCGTTAAGATTTACACCTTTAACTTGAACAAGTTACTCTGGGACCGATTAGGAATGTGGTCACATTATATGGCTGCCTAGGAGACTCGGGGTATCTTGACACACTGGTTCAACTAGGGTTGACCCAGTATGTCATCTTATCCCTAGTCCTCGAGTGCATCCATATAACGTTGTCACCTTACTAATCCGTTTCCGAGTGAATAACTTGGGATAAGAAGGACTGACAGAAGTCGGTATAAGACATTCTATATAACATAAGAATGGGGTGAAGGACGTATTCCAGATTGACGAGTATGCCGTTAAGGAATACGAGACATAAGCAGTATGTTTCAAATCTTTGGCCAAAGTATCGCAAGCTGCTGATTGCGTTGTCCTGAGTCACCTGGTCTAAGGGATGAGATGCCGATGAATAATGGTAACAATTATTCAGTTAGGTTCCTTGGACAGAGCATTCTGAATCCCAGAATAGGGAAGAGAACCGCAAGAGTGATGTGTTAAATAAAAATGCTAACTCTTATTACTCATGAATAGATCGGTAGATTGCCGAGTCATGGAATGAATAGATCGGAGGTACTCCGAGTCATTACAGCTGCATATGGTTATCTGTATAAGAATGGTTATTTGATTTGTGAGTTCTAAATTATGTATTTAGAACCAGGAAGCATTTATCAAAAAAAAAAAAAAAAAAAAATTGACTTGTTCTAATGTATAAAATGAGGATGTTACATCTTGGTATCAGAGCTGAAGGTTGCAGCTCTTGGGCCTATTGTGTCCATAATCTGATAAAACCTGAATTTTCTTGTAACAAAAAATGGTTAGAACAAGGGGGAATGTTGCGAATAATGCTCCACCTGAAGGAGGAGCGGCAACAACCCAGAAACTTGATGAGATCCTTGCTGCCCTGTTGGACACAAGAGATCGCTTAGCTGTACTTGAACAGCAGGTGATGGGAAATGAGGAGGATGAAGAAGCTGATAATAACAATCAGCAACCTCCTGAGGACAACCCTGACATGGGAGTTGATGTTAATGCTGGAAATGCACCTGTCCAACCAGAAAACAAAAAGGCCAGGTTGGCAGCAGAACTCACTAATGATATAAAAAGGATAAGCCCACCTAAGTATGATGGCACCACATTAGGAGATGGAGCTGAGAACTGGCTCAGCGAAATGGAGAAGTACTTTGCAATAAGGAACTTCTCAGAGGAAACCAAAGCTATTTGGGGAGCCTATCAGCTTTCCCACGAAGCATCTTCGTGGTGGGATAGCCGAAAAGCTGAACTAAACATTGATGAGACCAATATTACTTGGGATCAATTTAAAGGCTATTTTAGGCAACGTTGGCTGCCACAACTTTTCTATGATCAGAAAATGACAGAATTTCAGAACTTAGCTCAAGGGAAGCTAACGGTAACTGAATACTGGGAGCGGTTTACAAAACTCCTCAAGTATGTACCGCAGTATCAAACTGACGAGAAGTTCAGAATACGGAAATTCATCATGGGATTGAATCCCGTGATAGGGGGAGAGGTCGATGTTCACAGTCCAACCACTATGGAAGGAGTTGTTGAAAAGGCCATAAGGCAAGAACAGAAATTAAAGGCTATTTCTGCTCATAAAGAGGAAGTGCGGAAGAAGACAACAAACCCTTCTTCAACCTCTCTTGCACCCAGAAAAGGACCATGGAAAAAGTTTGGAAACAAGAGTAAGTTTCCAGGTGATAACAGTAAGAAAGCAGTAGTAAATAAGCCTGCTGGAAATATAAGAGATAATTTTGCCAAAAATTATAACAATGGGCAGAAGCCCTATGGAGGACAACGTGACAATTACAAGGTTGGAGGAAATTTTGAGCCTAAAAAGGGACCTGTAGGAGGCTGCTACAATTGTGGCAAAGACCACTACGCAAATCAATGCCCTTTGAAGAAGGATGATCGTAATCAGCAGCATAAGATACATGCTGCAGTAGCAGACAAGCAAGCTGAAAAGCAAGTGACACCTATAGAAGTTCCGGGTAAGTTATTTGGCATACCTGTCACTATTCTTTTTGATACAGGAGCTACTGAATGTTTTATTTCTAATAAACTTGCTTCTAAACTAAAGAGAAAAGCTGGAAAAATGGATAAACCTTGGACTGTACAGTATGGTAATAACTCTGTTCATACAGTGAGTATGTGTCTTTTTGGGGCAGTCCTTGACTTACCTAACTTTTCCACGGAAGTTGACCTCTATGTTACACCCTTGGGATCGTATGACATTGTCATCGGTGTCAATTGGTTAGCTGACCATAAAGCAAAAGTAGACTGCTATGAAAAGAACATAAAATGTCTAGATGATCAGCTGGAATCAGCAGAGATTCAAGGGGTGAAATGGGAAATTTCAGTTAGAAAACTATCAGCTATGCAGCTTAAAAAGGCTAAAAACAAAGGATGTACCCTTTATGCAGTAAAGATATCTGAATCTTCAGAAGAAGATGATGATTCCATGAAATGATTTCCTCTGCTACAAAGTTTCAGGGATGTTTTTCCTGAGGAATTACCAGGGTTACCACCCAAGAGAGAATTTGACTTCACCATCGAAATCAAACCAGGAACAGAACCTATTTCTAAAGCACCTTATCGGATGACTACTACAGAGTTGGTCGAGCTTAAGGCACAGTTACAGGAACTTTTGTCTAAAGGTTTGATCAGACCAAGTGTTTCACCTTGGGGAGCACCCGTGATATTTGTGAAAAAGAAGGATGGAACGCTTAGGCTGTGTATCGATTATCGAATGTTGAACAAGGCAACAATCAAGAACAGATATCCACTTCCTAGGATCGACGATCTATTTGATCAGATGCGTGGAGCAGCGGTTTATTCTAAGATAGACCTTCGATCTGGTTATCATCAGTTAAGGATTAGAGAAGAAGATATTCATAAAACAGCTTTCCAAACAAGGTACGGACATTATGAATTCACGGTTCTACCCTTTGGATTAACTAATGCACCCGCAGCCTTTATGAACTTAATGAACAATATTTTTCAAGAATATCTGGACAAGTTTGTACTTGTATTCTTGGATGATATTCTCATTTATTCTAAAAGCGTTGAGGAGCACAATGAGCATTTGAAGATAGTTTTGGGAATTCTGAGAAAAAGAAAGTTGTATGGTAAGTTATCCAAATGTTCTTTCTTTGATTCAGAAGTTCACTATTTGGGTCATGTCATAAGTAAAGAAGGAATTGCTGTAGATCCTTCAAAAATAGTGGCAATAACTGAGTGGCCTGCACCAAAGAATGTGCACGAAGTAAGAAGCTTCATGGGTCTTGCTGGTTACTATAGAAAATTTGTAAAGGATTTTTCTAAAGTAGCTGCACCAATAACTTCATTGCAAAAGAAGGATAAGAAATTCTTATGGAATGATAAGTGCGAAGTGGCTTTCAAAAGTCTGAAAGACCAGTTGACTTCTGCACCTATATTAGCTGTACCAGACCCTAATGGGAGTTTTACTGTCATAACGGATGCTTCTGGGGAAGGCCTTGGAGGTGTTTTGCTTCAAAATGATCAAGTCATAGCATATGAAAGTAGAAAACTTAAATTACATGAGCTGAATTATGCCCCTCATGATTTGGAGCTTGCTGCCATTGTTCATGCACTTCAAGTCTGGAGACACTACTTACTTGGGAAACCTTTTGAGTTGAAAACTGATCACTTAGGACTGAAATATATTTTTACTCAGCCTAATCTTAATGCCAGACAGAGAAGATGGTTAGAATTTTTATCACAATATGACTTTGATATTAGCTATATCAAAGGGAAGGAGAATAGAGTAGCTGATGCTCTAAGTCGTAGGAGGCACATTTCTGCTCTTATAACATTAAGAACTCAGTTTAAAGATGAGGTAAAAAGTGCCTCAGAATCAGATGCATACTTTCAGCAAGTAAAAGCAGCGCTTGCTGCAGAACCTAATGATGAAAGGTATAAAGGTTTTCATTTTGATAATGAAGGAATCTTGCGTTATGAAAACAGGGTATATGTACCTATGTTGAATGACTTGAGGAAGAAGTTGTTAGTTGAATTTCATAATTCACCTTTCTCTAGACACCCGGGTATCACAAAGATGCTTGCTGATCTGAAACAGCAATACTTTTGGAAAGGTATGAAAAAGGATGTCATAAATTTTGTGACCCATTGTTTGGAGTGTCAGCGGGTTAAGGCAGAACATATGCACCCTGCTGGATTGTTATATCCTCATAGCATACCGCAGTACAAATGGCAAGTAATAACCATGGATTTTGTACAAGGATTACCCATGTCCAGGAATAAACATGATGTTATCCTAGTAGTTGTAGATAAACTGACTAAGGTAGCTCATTTCATCACTGGAAATCTAAAGGATGATTCACCAGTGCTGGCCAAAAGATTCGTACATGAAATTTTCAGATTACATGGTGTACCAGAATTGATTATATCTGACAGGGATCCAAGAATGACGTCAAGATTTTGGCAAACGCTTAATGCAGCTCTTGGAACGAAACTAAACTTCAGTTCTGCATATCATCCGGAAACGGATGGACAAACTGAGAGGGTAAATCAAGTGTTGGAGGACATGTTGCGAATGTATTGCATGGATCAACAGTATAAATGGGAAGAGTATCTTCCATTAGTTGAGTTCGCATACAACAACACTTATCACTCATCTCTTAAAATGGCACCATTTGAAGCACTTTATGGAAGAAAGTGCAGAACTCCTGTTAGCTGGGATAGTGTTGAGGATAGAGTGGTAATTGGACCAGAGATTCTCACAGAAATGGAACAGCAAGTGAAGCTGATTCGTGAACGATTAAAGGAAGCAGCGGATAGACAGAAGAGCTATGCTGACCTTAAGCGGATTGATCGCAGGTTTGAGCTTGGTGAGAAGGTTTTTCTTCGTGTTAAACCTAGAAAGAGTTCTATAACTTTTGGCAAGGCTGCCAAGTTGTCACCTCGATTCGTGGGACCTTTCGAAATTGTCGAAATAATCAATCCTGTAGCTTATCGATTAGCATTACCACCTGCTTTATCTCGCATGCATGATGTTTTCCATATTTCTTTGCTTAAGAAATACGTTTCAGATCTGTCACATGTTTTAAATTGGAATTCCTTGCAGGTCCAAGACCCAGGAATAATCGTGGTTAAACCCACACGAGTGCTGGAAACTCGCCAATTGCATTTGAGAAATCATGAAATACGGCAATGTAAGGTCCAGTGGGACCAGTTTAACGAAGAAAGTGCAACTTGGGAAAATCTTGAAGAGATGAAGATTGCTTTTCCTTCTCTTTTTCAACAGAATGAAATCTGTTGACAAAACATTTCTTTTATGGACTTTTTTTTTTTAAGTAATTATGAAAGCCAGATGAAGGCAAACATTATTCAGGCTGAATAAAATGTGTTGTGACATTGATTTCTGGAACTATGCAAGTTGGAAAATAGTCGCATTGATTTGTGAACTAATAAATTGGTTGACCTGAAGGTTAATTGAATATGTAATCATCGGGACGATGAATCTTTTTAGGAGGGAAGCATGTAACACCCTGAACTGTTGTTACTTCCTCCTGAGCATACAAGTGTTGATATGTGATTTCTTTTGTAAAAAGGATGTGTTCCTTTGATTGAGAAGTCATGCTTGATATGTACTGTATCTTCTTTGCAGATTTCAGATCTTTGACTGAGTCAGAATGTGATTGGACTCTTTTATTTCTTTCATTTTACACCTGAGTTTAATCTGATTTTGGAATGAATTATGGAGTTATCCATCTATAAGACCTAGCCTTGGATCAGTGGTATTGATCCAAGTGGTGCTTTAAGTTTATTCGTGATGAATTAAAATTATAGACCTTAAGCAGGTTGCAAGGTCTGGATGCATTGAATAAGCTAGTCCGGAGTATAACTCAGGCTGATCATGTTAAATGAACTGGTGCCAGATATCGTAATATATCTGGAAGGTCTTGATCGTGGACCAGGTAATAATTCAGTTACATTTAATTCACTAGCCTATTGGCAGTACAGGAGTGAACCCTGTTCATGAATGTATGTTGAAGGTTCTTTTTCTGAGCATTTGAAATATTAGACCCAACTGGATTTGTTAAGGTTAGTAACCTAAAACTAAACCTAACCTAGGGGTTAGATTAGTATTAATCTAACCTAGACCTAGGCTAAGAGCTAATGTTCTAAGTTAGTATCTATGTGCAAAGTGGTTAGACTAGGTGTTATCCTAAATCCTAACCTAAGTTACTAACCTAACTATTGAACAAGGAGGAAGGGGACCTTTGGAAGGGTGCGAACCATGGGCGGCAATTTCTATGTTATTAAATGCATGGATAAGCATGAGGGACAGGTAATTTGGTGGAGGTTTTAAAACGGCTAACTAGAGCCGACGTGGCAGGTCGCCAAAGTTGGAAATGGTCTTTGATGTGCAATTGTCCATCGCCAACTATGGCGGTCGGTGGCAGTGGAGATTGAGCGGGAAATTGGGAGTAAATGCAATTAAGGAACTCGGTAGTCGAGCTCGAGTTTCACGGGAAGGCAGGAAAAATGGAAAGTTAGTAGTTTATTGGGTTTTGCATGCGCTCCGGTTTTCCTTCTGTCTGTTCACTGGTTCTTCGCACCAGTCTTCTTGGAGTTGCATGGCAAGTATGAGCGTAACTAGCTCTTTCCTCTGGCAAGGAAAATATATAAGTCATGGAAATAGCAAATTTTTGTTGGTGGCTCTAACTTGGAAAAGGAGGAGAAGGTTCGAGCTCTTTCATTGGTCTGCTTCGAAATTTTAAGCAAATAACCAGGCATGTTAGGCCCTAACCTTTAAAAATCTTGCTCTCTTTCAAATGATTTCATTAGAACAACTCTGTTCAGATGATTTTTGGAATTAGATGAATTATATGGTAGCCTTGTGTGATTTTGTCACTGTATCATCTTGCTGGTTCGATTTTTCAATTTAAACCTTGATGGGTGTATTTTATTTTTCGAACTGTTGCAATATTTCTTGGTGTTTTGCATTCCGGCTTTAATTTGTGAATATATATGCAAGAATGTGTACTGGGCTTGCTCTGTGAGAGCCCATGAATTGTTCTCTTGATGGGAACAGGCTACTGTTGATACTTGTTGTCAATGTTTACTGTCGAAACTTGTTGTTAACGCTTACTGTTGATGCTTGTTGTTGTTACTCGTTGGAAAGAATACTGATGGACATTTTGTTTAGTTTAATTGGACTTCTTTGTAACTTCTGTTGAGGTTATTAAGGTAGTGGTTACTGAATCTTGTTGGGTTTCGCTTGATTTTTAAAGTTATTTGTGAATGAATAACTTGTTGTGTTACAGTGTTTCATTGCGACCTTGTTGAAGTTGTTTTTCCCTTGCATTGTGGTTATGGGATGCAACCCGTTGATAGTATGCAATATATATATATATATATATATATATATATATTGTATTCGAAACGACTCTGTGGAATCCATTGAATGATTCGTGTATTATGGACCATTGTTGAAGCTATATATACATATATATTTGAGTATTGGTAATTTGATTTTGTTGGAGTCCTGAAGGAGTAACAGGTATACGACCTATGTTATTTTGTAATGAATTTTTGGTACAGACTCTTGAGTGTACTTACGTTTCCTTCTGCGTAAGCTTGTGCGAAAATATTGAAGAGGCTCAGTTGGATTCTTTGTCATGAAATCAGTAATTAGCTTTTGTATAAGCCTGATTTTGAATGTTTACCATTGTTGGCATAGTTGGGAATCATTAATTATTATTTATCTTGTATACTGTTACTCGGGTTCAGTTGAATCCTTGACAGGTAACTATAGTATCTGCCTCTATTTAACCTGATTGGTACACTTGTTGTTTTTGGCACTGTTGGATTCCTTGAGTATAGTTAGATATCATGTAACTTGGCTCTGTAAAAGTGGGTTGTGAATACCACACTTCAAATCATGAATGCGTCTAGATGAGAATACGATATGTCATGTTTCCTTTCTGATTATTCCAGTTAGATAAGGCTGTGCATGTTGCGGGAATTCTGTGTGATTGTCTCGGCATAGTCTTAGGGAAACATCAATTGCTTAATGTCGAGGAGTTTATTGTTGACTGCGATTAAATTGAAGCTCTTTGATTTCGACCTTGGGTCCGAAAGCCTTGCAGTGTTTATTAGGGACTAGAAGGGGGCTGTAGGTTGATATGAGGGATTGTAGTCGTGTTTATGTATTCTGTAGCATGACAATCCTACCTTGAGCTTGACTGAACTTAGAGCCGTCGACTGCACCTCGACAGGCGATGTGGTGAATATCTTCTTGTCTGCCACTTCATGTGGAAGGTCTTGTGGAGCCTGTTGGTAGAGGGTCATCACTGTTTAGCGTGAGAGCTACTGTACTGCTGGATAACTACAGTAGGTTGTTATATTTGATCTTTAACAAATCTGTGGTGCTTTTGATGGTCTCGTCTGATTTATTTGCATGTGTTTAAGGTGAATGCCTTGCTCTTGGAAAGATGGTACAGTCATGAGCTAGTTCTGAAGGAAATATGTGTGATTCATTTATTTCTCTTCTGTTATAAAGTATAGGTTGATATAATTGTTTATCTAACTTTTGGAATTGTTCTATCATGCTGATGGAATCATGAAAGGTTATTTATTTATTATGTTGAATATATAACCCATCTGATGTTGCTGTCCTTGGGATTCAGATGGATAGTTGGTTAGATGCACTTGTCTTCTTGGTCACTAACGTTTTGATGAAATAATTGAAAAGTATCTGAGACTATTTAGTGACTATAATATGAGCTACGCGTTTATATTCATGTTGTTTTACAAAAGCATAGTCTGAAATATGTTTACTTGTTTGGTGATTTGATCTCATTTAAACAGGGTGTTTAATGAAAACAATTGATGGATTGCAATTGTTTTAAGAGTTAGTGCTTATCATGCTCAGTTCATCGAACTGACCCATGTTGACAATTTTTGCAGATGGATGCTGTAAGTGGTAAAAGCACGCAAATCTGATAGGATGATCAGATTGTTTAAATTTGATTTTATGTTGAATTACAGCTTAATTTTCTTAATGTACTATATGAGGAAAGATGTTCTTTTTCCGTTGAGCATTGTATCAAGTATGTCTGAATGCATAAAATGTATTTGATTAGTTCTGAAGGAAATGAAATAGATAATTGATACTTATATGTTTACATCCGTATCTTGATAGTTTGATCTTCTTCGGTTCAAATGATCTAAAGAGTATTGTTATTATTGTTTATATTGGAGACTTTTGTGATTACCAATGTAAGCTTGCAAGAATAGGTGACTGATTACTTATGATTGTTTAGCAATTCTAGTGTGTTCTATCTAAGGCTAAATTGAAATATGGATCACTGTCTTACTGGAAACTAGGGTTAAAATAAACCTAAGCAGAACGCTAAACAAGCTGAATTAAATTATTAATTTTTAGTCTTGATTAAACCAGGACAACGTGTAATTGGAATCTTAATCACTATATCTCAATACTTATAGGTAAGATATAAATTCAATTTGAGAACTGAATTATACCTAAATAGGGTTCAGATGGCAATCTCATGTGAAGATTTTGGGTTATTGTCCAATTTCATTTATATAGAATTTAAGTAAATTCTATGAACTCCTTGATGAGACCTTGTCTTAAAGACATCTCTGTGCAAAGGGTTTTATTAAGAAAGGTCATTCTAAGGTGAGGAACCCAGGGATCGGGAAAGGCTAACCTTAGGGGAACGTCTGTTAATAATTTAAACTCGATGTGCATAACGCTTATTAATAAGTAGACCTTTTTGAGGTGGATTTAAAGGTTGACGGCACAAGTCAACTACATGGTTGTACCTTCGAGAAGATTAGGATCTTCTCAAAGATACAACAATGCAGGTGACTTATGATGACACCCTTTGCATTGATCGTTAAGATTTACACCTTTAACTCGAACAAGTTACTCTGGGACCGATTAGGAATGTGGTCACATTATATGGCTGCCTAGGAGACTCGGGGTATCTTGACACACTGGTTCAACTAGGGTTGACCCAGTATGTCATCTTATCCCTAGTCCTCGAGTGCATCCATATAACATTGTCACCTTACTAATCCGTTTCCGAGTGAATAACTTGGGATAAGAAGGACTGACAGAAGTTGGTATAAGACATTCTATATAACATAAGAATGGGGTGAAGGATGTATTCCAGATTGATGAGTATGTCGTTAAGGAATACGAGACATAAGCAGTATGTTTAAAATCTTTGGCCAAAGTATCGCAAGCTGCTGATTGCGTTGTCCTGAGTCACCTGGTCTAAGGGATGAGATGCCGATGAATAATGGTAACAATTATTCAGTTAGGTTCCTTGGACAGAGCATTCTGAATCCCAGAATAGGGAAGAGAACCGCAAGAGTGATGTGTTAAATAAAAACGCTAACTCTTATTACTCATGAATAGATCGGTAGATTGCCGAGTCATGGAATGAATAGATCAGAGGTACTCCGAGTCATTACAGCTGCATATGGTTATCTGTATAAGAATGGTTATTTGATTTGTGAGTTCTAAATTATGTATTTAGAACCATGGAAGCATTTATCAAAAAAAAATAAAAAAAATTGACTTGTTCTAATGTATAAAATGAGGATGTTACACTTTCCCTCTAGTTGAATGCTTTAAACTACTCACAAACTTGTTGTTTTGGCCTAATTTGAAAGAATAATCCAAGTTTTCCCTTTTTTTGTGCACTAGTTTTTCCAATTTTATGTGCTATGTCATTTTTCCCTTTGTCAGATCGTGGAAAAATCAAAATTTATCAAATCATACTTGTGTGTAATTGAAAATCCTATGCCAAGGTCGAAAATGTTCAGAAATCATGCTTCAGTTGATTCAGAATCAAAAATCTACCATCCTTGGTGAAAAAATTGAATTCTAGGGCATCCCTAGAATTTTTTACATTTTGACGGTCAGCCGGGCATCATTTACCTGTCAAATTTATCCTCATAAGGTATTAGAAATGTGGCAGGTTTTCATTGGCTGTGGAAAAGCAGGGAAGTGTTGTAACTTTTCATTTTTCACGTTTTTCAAGCAATGGGGCATTTTCATGCCCAGGGACCTATTTTTTCCAAAATTACCTACGTGGCATGTTCTGATTGGCTGGGGGATTGTGGGTGGTCAGATTCCCTTAAGGTTTTTAGACCTTATTTTACAAAAATGTTAAAGTCAAAATTTTACTGGAAACCCCGCACCCAACTAGAGGAGGATGCGTGGAGGTATTTTTGGTCGGAGGGGATGCAGATGGTGGAGAAAACTTTTGAAATTTTGTGTTTTTGGCTCAAAGGGTTAAAGTAAAATTTTGGACCACGGCCTCGTGGTGAATCACAGGAGGACACATGTCTAGGAAAATTCAAAATGGCAGGGCAAAGGTTTTGGTGATTTTGAAGTTTTTTAACTTCGAATGGTTTAAAGTCAAATATTGGGTCGAAGCTCCGCAACAAATCAGGAAAGGACATGTGTCCATGAAGGCAAAAAGGAAGTGCCAGCCATGGAGGGAAATGGGGAATTTTTCCCCTTTTTGGAAAAAGGGAGTTAAGGAAAATTTTTAAGCGCAGGCCCATAAGCAAATCAATGAGTGACACGTGGCAGACAAGGCGGGTCAGTGGAGGTAGGAGAGAATTTTTTCCCTTTTGCAAAGAAGGCTTAAAATAAAAATTTGAAGTGCTGGCCCGCTAGTGAATCATTGAGCGACATGTGGCAGAGGATAAGGCGGGTAAATGGAGGTAAAAGGGAAATTTTCCCTTTTTCACAAAAGAGTTCAGAATGAAAATTTTTAGCATGCCCCTATGACGAATCACAAGGAGACACGTGGAGAGGGAGAAATCAGGTGTGCGGGCCCGTGGTGCAAAAAGTGAAATTTTTCCAATTTTCTAACAAAGATAAAAATGTGCAGAATTGAAGTGCGTTTTCAATGGGACCCACCATATGCCACGTGTCAGCTCTAAAATTCAAAGGTGGAGGGGTGGAGATAAAGGTCAAATTTTTCCATTTTTTTCAAAAATGTCAAAAAGATAAAAAGTAAGCCCGAATTGATTTCCAATCATTTTTTGCCACGTGTCTTGCCTTATCCAAGAATTTAAAAAGATAACTCAAGCTTATTTCTAAGTCCGCATCTTCCATGTGGAGGGCCAAGATTAAAAGATGGAGATCAACGGTTGATGTGCATCCACTTGTTTTGACCGCCATAGGAGCTCCAGGAAGCTTGGAATCACAATTTTTACATCAAAATTCATCAAATTTATAGTGATTTTGTGTCATCTTGGCCTTGAAGGATCATTGACATCACTTTCATGGCTTAATTCTTTGATATGAGATGTTTTTGAAGTAATTTTTTGCCCCAGCCCAAGCAAAAACATGAAATGACAAAATCAAAAGTTGTAGAGGTGATATGAAAAGGTAAAAAGGTGAAAATGATGAGTAAAAGGTGTTTACATGCCTTAATGATGAAAAACATGCCTCCAGGATGGATAATGATCCAAATATTTGTAATGATTTAATCTTCTTGGGCACACCTGGCAACCTACGAATGTTTTTCTGTTTGATGTCATTTTCATTGAATCATGAAGGATTGTTTTGTAACAAACTTGATCCCTTGGCATATTATTTTCTTGGGAAAGAAGGATCAAATGTGGCAAGAGATATATAATGCATGTTTTGAAGACATGCAGAGGGGTCCGGGGGAAGTTGAAAATCATGAGAAAATTCTAGGAGAAAGCTCACTTTTTCTGAGAAACCCACCAAAGAACCAGAATAATTTCTTCTGTGTTGGATCTTCATGTATGTGAGTTGGCTACAAGTGTATAGCCATCACACAGATGTTGTTCATGAAACTCTCCCCTGATGATGAATCTAACAAGCTTTTGAGTTAATCTATGTTTTTTTAGGTAATATGATGTCTGTTATCATTTTTAGATGCCTACAAATAGTTTTCATTGTTCTTGTTGCAATATTGCATTGAAAGTCTTTAGAAATCACATATAATCTTCCATTTCTTGTTGATAGTTTAGTGGCATTTGCAATCTCATGTTCAGAAGAGCCTTCATCTGATAAAGAGATAAACAAATTTAAAATCACTTTACCTTCCTTGGCTGCAGATATTTCTTGTAAGCCTTTTGGGGTACCTTAGGTATGGTTTGATCATGTATTTTTGTTCTTTAATTGATTTCTTTACTTTAAGATTTTGTGGTGAATTCTCAAATATTGTCTGAAGAGTGCAACCTGGGACTTCCATTTATGCCTCTTCTTTTTGAAGGAATATCTTTATTATTTGAAGCATTTTATCTGATAGTTGTTCAAGTATTGTAGAGGTTGTCAAAGATTTGATATATCCCAGTTTGTCTTGTCAACACCCCACCAAAAAATTCATTCTAAACAAACTAATCCTACCCCATATCTACCCCTGCATTACATTGTGTGTCAACAAAAGGATCTAACCCATCTAAAAAAGTGCATAAGGCAAATTAGGATTATACAATGTCTCTAGTAACCCTTGCCTTGCATTGAAAATATCTCCATGATCTGGGAGTGACAACTTGTGAAAGTCAGATTTGGAGTGTTGATCATATTTTCCCAAGGCCTTTTCATACTATTTTCATAAATTGAGGGATATCTTCATCTCCTTCACCATTTGGGGGTTACAATATAGGTTCTCTTACCTTGGTTGAAAGGCACAACCTAAAATAGTGAGGGTTAGATCAAAATCCTTTCAAAGTGCTATCCATCTCTCCACAAATCTGAGTGCTAGTTAGATCACCTCCCTAGCTACAAAATGACACACATCATGATCTATCTAAATTCAAGCTTCATGCCATATCTCTGATGCTACTCAGACTAAAAAGGACAACAAATTTGGGTACCAACACCTTCTGGCGCCATTACCGGGGACTTCTTGAAATTTCTTGGTGTTTTTGGAGTGTTTGAAGAGTTTGAGCATTTGTGTATTCAAGTATTTATGCTGCTACATTGTTAAAATATCATTCTATGCTTCAGATCTGTATGTTTTAAAGAAGGGTTTCAAGTTTTGTCTTCCCTTTTTCCATTTCCTAGCAGTTCATACACTTTGGGTGCATTGTGATTGGTTGATTTAAGAAGAAGAAGGTCTGATTTATAAAGCCTTGCAAAGGTTTCAGTACTAGCAAACATTTGACAGATTATTTTATTGCATTCTTGCACAACTAAGGTGAAATTCCTTAGTGGTGACTCCATGCTGATTTGATCTTGAAAATACCAGTTGTCTTACCTTTCTGTCATTTATAATTTGTTGTTCAAATCTACAAAACTTAAAGGAATAAGATCTCTCTTCATCAAGGACTCTGCTAAAAAGTTGTTTACAGATTCAAGAAACTCAGAGTTAGAGGGGAGAAAAGTGTGGAAGGTTGTTGGAGACTTGGATGCAAGAAAGGAGATCCCTATTGTCGAGTTTGAAAGTGAGCAACCTGTTATTGAGGACTACAATTCTTCTTCAAGTGGATCTGATTCAAACAATCCTATTGCTTATTTGAATTCCCCATTAGGTGAGGGACCTTCTTGTTCATTTAAAAGGCTTACTCCTAAATCTGCTCCTGTATTTTCTAAATTTTCTAGAGATCATCAAGAAGGAGAGCCCTTAAGAGAGAGTCTATTTTGAAGATTTCATTCCCATTCCCCAAAGGCCTCTCACTCCTCATCATCTTGTTTCACCTCCAAGATCATCCCCACCAAACAATATGGCTCAACCTAGACCTCCATTTGTTGTTAACACCTTTGGTCCTATAAATTTTAGAGGAATGGATGGTTACCCAACAAGATGTCAGAAATAGGCTGTCCAGAATTCCAAGGTAACAATGCTATTACTGGTGATCAACATCTCAAACTTTTTGATAATATGATGGAATATTTTGAGATAGAGTTTAAGGATGTGTATGTCAAATTGTTTATTCATACACTAGAAGAGGATGCTAGGGATTGGTACAAGGCTCTACCTGATAATTCTATTGATTCATGGACTGAAATGAAAAATGCATTTAGGTTGTAATATAGTGACAAGACTGATCCTATATTTCTTTTGTCTGAGTTTGAGAATATCAAGAAGAACCCTAATGAATCAGTCCATGACTTCAACACAAGGTTTAACAAAACTTTGAGAAGGCTTCCTATTGGTTTGAGGCCTTGTGATGAATCTTGTTTAATCAAATATGCAGATGCATTTGATAAGAAGGCAACCTATTACCTAAGAGACAAGAACCCTACCAATCTAAGACAAGCTTTCACCATGAAACTTCAAATTGAAAACAATATCAAAGCAATTGGGAAACCTCTCAAGAGAGATGGTGTAAAATTGATAAACCCTGAAAAACCTCAAGCTAGAAAAGGTGCTGATTTAGAAGAGGTTGTGAAAACTTTGGTAGGGGCTATCAAAGAAATCTCATACAAGTTGGCAAGAGATGAGAAGGGAATTGGGCAGACTTCACAAGGTCAGCCTAGGTAGCAAGTACAAGATAGATTTGGAAATCACCATAGGAATGAGCAGAGGTTTGATGAAAAAGGTAAAGGGCCTATTGGATCTACAAATAGACATCCTCAAGAAAGTGAAGGAAGAGTGTTGCCTAATCCCTTAACTGCTAGGGTTGTTGTTGTTGAAGAGGTTGCTGATATTGATTGGTGTGATAGGTGGTTTTTGCCCCATCCTCCATGTGAAGCAAGCCAGTAAGAAGGTGAAGTTAATAATGATAATGGTACTGATGATGATATTTTCATGATGGGATTTTCTTTAAGCTCACAAGGAGGAGCAACATCTACTTAAGTAATAAGTGCTAGGACTGCTGCTACCTTTTTGGGATTGCATCAAATGGGTAGAAATCTTTCTTCCCCCTCATGCTCTTGAAGTTGATGTAGTGCAAGCTTTTGAAATTCCTAACAATGACTTTGAATACCTAAGAGCATTGATGATTAAGAAATATGATGGTGGTATCCCTTCGGAGGAAGATATACAGTTGTTAATGAATGTAGTTGTAGCTCAAGAGAAAGACTATAACACTAGAAGAAATTTTTTTAAGGGAGTTGGGCCTTAAGCCAAACCTAAAACACCCTTGCTCACAATCATTCCAAAAGAAGCTCCTAGAAGAGAAGCACCTATCATAAGTTCTGTTGTCCCAAACAAAAATTACAGTCCTCCTCATGCCCAAGCTACCAGGAATCCACTCCCATTTAATGAATCTTCTTGTCTCCCTTCCAATGCTGTTTTGACAAAGAGTGTCCCCTATCACATAGCCTAAGTATTGAGCCAAATTAAAGTGAGTGTTCCAATCATTGAGTTGCTTAGAATTCCTGAGCATAAGAAGAGAGCATTTGAGTACTTGGGGTTGAAGGAAGAGAAGATCACTCCAGGAAGAAATGTAAATGTTGTTGAAACTCCACCTCAAATCATTTTTGACCTTGAAACACCACCAGTAGTAGAAGATCTTGGAGAGACACCTGAGGTATATTTGGGGACATCTTTTTCTGATTCCAAATTGAATGTTGATCCATTCTTCACAACTTTGATCATAAAGGATAAGCTACTTCACAATTGTATGTTTGATTCCAGTGCATCATGTAATGTCATGCCTCTAGAAGTCATGAATGAGTTGGACATCAAAGTGACAATAGCCTATGGAAAGTGTACTACCATGGACTCAAGAGAAGTTTTAGTTGTTGGTTGTGTGAAAGGTTTGGTAGTGTAACTTGCATCTTATCCAGGGAGAAATTTAAAATTGGATGTTGTGATTGTTGATTGCCCTAGCAAATGGGGTATGATTTTGTCAAGAAAGTGGGCTTCAAGTGTTGGAGGGAGTTTCTAAATGGATATGTCTTTTTCTCACCATTCCCATTGAGGGTAGCCTAGTCAAGCTCTATGGAGAAAAGAAAATGTTACATCTAATTGAAGGATCCAAACAATGCTTCCTATGAAGTGTTGTTTGCTGATGTTGATGTTGAGAATTTCATTGGTTTTGCTGATGGAAAAGAAAATAAGATGGACAAATAAAAGTGCCTTGAGGTGGTAGGTTCTCCTTGGACATTGCTATTTGATGGATCTTGCTCCAAATTTGGGAATGGTGCTGGTATAGTTATGCTTTCTCCTAGTTTGGAAGAGATTTTCTTTTTCCTTCAAACTTAATTTTGAATGCACTAACAATGTTGCTGAGTATGAGGCATTGTTGTTGGGGTTAATAATTTCATGGAAGTATGGAGTGAAAGATATTGTTGCAAAAGGAGACTCAGAGACTAGTTGTCAAACAAATAAGAAAACTAGTATGCTACAAAAAAATCAGCGTATGAAATAGTATAAGCATGCAGTTTGGGATCTAATTGAAATGTTTGATTCCTTTAACATTGTGTATCATGACAGAGGTTTCAATGTTGCTGCTGAAAAGTTGGCAGTGTTGGGTTCTAGATTTGGAAATTTCACCATTTCACCTTATTGTGAATACAACTGTTGAAGTGCTAACTAGGCCAGTTGTCCCTGATAATGTGAAACATTGGCAAGTTTTTAATGATGATGCTCAAGTGCTAAGGTTCTTACAAAACCAAGGTGATTTTATAAATTAAAATATTGATTGGGAGCCAATGGTATGCATGAATGAAGGAAGAGAGACTTTGTTTGGAAAAGATATTATCCAATTGAAAACTAACACCATTCCTAGAGGCCTTGTTTCTCTTGAGTCTAATTTTAACAATGGTTGATTGCATCATAAATAGAAACATGTCTGCCTCAAGGGACATGTGAAGAGCATGAACTTGGGAACAAAGGGAAAACCAAGAAAATTTTTGTTGGAAGCAATTTAAGTAAAGAGGAAAAATAGTCTTATGTTCAATTATTGAAAAATATCAAGACTGCCTTGCCTGGTCATATTCAGACGCTGAAAGCATATAGAGAAGAATTATTTCAGCATGAGATCCCTCTTGAAACAAAATGCCAAACCATTCAGACAGAAGTAAAAGGCCAATCAATCCACTCCTCTCCATGAAAATTCAAGATGAATTGAAGAAACTGAAGGAGGGAGGGATCATTCAGCCCACAAGGAGGTATTCATCTTGGGTTGCAAACCTTGTGCCAGTCAGAAAGAAGAATGGAGATATCAAACTTTGTGTAGACTTCAGAAACCTGAATAGAGCTTCATTAAAAGACAATTATCCTTTGCCAAACATGGAAAACATGTTACAGTTAGTAACTAGATCTGAATTTCTTGTCCACCTTGGATGGTTTCTCCATGGCTATAATCAGGTTGTTGTCAAGGAATCAGAAAGACTTAAGACAACATTCACTACTCCTTGGGGAACATATGTTTTTGTTAGGATGCCATTTGGTTTGATGAATGTTGGTTCATACTTTTCAAAGAGTAATGGATGTTGCTTTTGCTGGTTACATCAATGATTTTATTGCATTTTACCAAGATGATGTGACTGTGTTTTCAAGGTAGAGAGGTGATCATTTGCAGCACTTGGAGAAGATGCTGATCAGATGTAGGGAGTATGGCATTTCTCTTAATCCAAAGAAGTGTCATTTTGGCATGCAAAATGCCAAGCTGCTTGGTCACATTGTGTCAAAAGATGGTGTTATGATAGACCCTAAGAGAGTGGAAGCAATCAACAAAGTACCTATCCCAAGAACCAAGAAAGGCATCCAATCTTTCTTTGGTCAAATTAATTTTATTAGAAGGTTTGTTTCCAACTTTGTTGAGTTGACTCTTCTAATCACAAAGCATGCTAAAGAAGGACCAAGTTATCAGGTGGGAGGAGGCTGCCATTCAAGATTTTGAAGGAATTAAGGATGCACTTAAACATGCACCTATTTTAGTCAGCCCCAAACTATAAGAGGCCTTTCCAAATACTTTTCCTTTGCCTCTGAGTATACCATTGCTTCTATTTTTCTGCAAAAGGATGAGAATGGGGCTGAGAGGCCTATTGCCTTCTTTAGTAAGGCTTTACAAGTAGCTGAGCTGAAGTATACAATCATGGAGAAACAAGCATTTTCCTTGGTGAAAGTAACAAAGGTTTTCAGGCCTTATATATTGAGTTCAAAAGTTGTTGCTTATGTTCCCCACACCATGGTGAAATACATCTTATCAGAGATGGAGATCTCAAGAAAAATATGTAGATGGGTGAACAAACTACAAGAGTATGATATGGACATCCAAACCACAAATTTGGTAAGAGGTTTGGGTCTTGCTAAGCTCATGGTTGAGAGAAACTTGCAGAATGTAGAAGTGAATCAGCTAGAAGGAAGAAAGGGTAGATGTTCTTGGGAAAATTGGTAAATTCTGATTGGTACAAGGATGTGATCTTCTACCTCAGACACCTATTCTGCCCTATCACTTAAATAAAAATCAGAAAAGAGCCCTCAAGCTGGCTTCTCAAAAATATATCATCACAGACCTTGGGCTGGCTTGGAAGAACCCTGAAGATGTCCTCTTGAAATGCATAACTAAAGATGAAGCTCCCAAGATAGTTGCTGATTTCCATGGGGGAGTTTGTGGAGGACACTTTGCTAGAAGAGTAACAACACATAAGATTTTGAGAGCTGGTTACTGGTGGCCTACTCTCTTCAAAGATGCAACCCAACTGGTTAGAAAATGTGATAGTTGCCAACGTTTCTCTGGAAGACTGAAAGCTTCAGGCTCCCTTCCTTTGCATCCTGTATCAATTGAAGCTCCTTTCAAGCAATGGGGGATGGATTTCATTGGTGAGATTTCAGATCCTTCTAGTGCTGGCCATAAGTGGATCCTTGTAGCCACTGATTATTTTACAAAGTGGGTAGAGGTAATCCCCACCAAGAAAGCAACACACCAAGTTGTTATGGACTTCTTGTTGAATAATATCATATGTAGATTTGGTGTGCTAGTCAAGATTATGGCTGATAATGCCATGTTTTTTAGAGCTAAACCTTTGATGGCAATGTGCAAGGAATATGGAACCTATCTAACTTATTCTTCAAATTATAACCCCCAAGGGAATGGGCAAGCTGAGTCCAGCAATAAGAATTTTTGAAGATCATTAGGAGAACCTTGGAGTTGAATAAGAAAAAGTGGGGTGAATAATTGAAATTTGTAGTTTGGGCTGATAGAATCACTGCCAAAAGAGTTACTGGAAAGATCCCCTTTGAGTTGGTATATGGAACTCAAGCTCTGCTGCCCTTACATCTGTAGTTATCTTCATTTCAGTTTTTTCAACAACTTGAAGATCAAGAGCTCAGTCCTTATGAAGCAAGGATCAATCAGATTATGGAGCTAGATGAAGAGAGAAGAGCATCCCATCAAAGGCATGTTAGATTTAGGGAAAAATTGAAGAGATTGTTTGACAAGAAGGTCACTCCTAGAGACTTCAATGTTGGAGATCTAGTTTTGTTGTGGGATAGTAGGCATGAAGACAAGGGCAAGCATGGCAAATTTGATGCATTATGGATGGGCCCTTATGCCATTGATATCAAAATTGGTGAACATACCTTCTTTCTCAAGGACTTAGATGGGGAATTGCTAGAGATGCCTTTTAATGGTAGGCATTTGAATAATTTCTTGGATTAATCCCCAAATTTGAGGTATGCACCAACTTGTATAGTGTATAGTGTTTGGTTTTTTGCTTTGTTTTTGTTTTTTTGGTGTGTGGTTTGCCCTTGTTCTTGGAAGCCATTTTATGTCGGGTTCTCAGCTGGTTTTTGGTGATTTTGGCTCATGACTCCTTTTCCCAATGGATTATTTTGGCACTTGGTCTATGTTTTTTCCTTGTGGCACTCACTGGGAGTGCCCATCCCCAAGCAAGAGTTGATGTTGGTGCCATTTTTGAGCTTGCACCATGTTGCCCTAATTTTCCAAATCTGTATTTGCTCAAAAAAATTTTACCCTTTGAATTGATGGTCTGAAATTCTTCCCCTCTAGTTGAATGCTTTAAAAGTGCTCACAAACTTGTTGTTTTGCCCTAATTTGAAAGAATAATCCAAGTTTACCCTTTTCTGTGCCCTAGTTTTTCCAATTTTGTGGGCTATGTCATTTTTTCCTTTGCCAGATCATGGAAAAATCAAAATTGATCAAATCATACTTGTTTGTAATTGAAAATCCTATCCCAAGGTCAAAAATGTTATGAAATCATGCTTCAGTTGATTCAGAATCGAAAAATCTGCCATCCTTGGTGAAAAAATTGAATTCTAGGGCATCCCTAGAATTTTTTACGTTTTGATGGTCAGACTGGGTGTCATTTTCCCATCAAATTCATCCTCAGAAGGTATTGGCAACGTGGCAGGTTTTCATTGGCTGAGGAAAAGTGGGAAAGTGTTGTAACTTTTCACTTTTCACCTTTTTTGACAAATGGGGCATTTTTCAGGCCCAGGGACCCGTTTTTTCCAAATTTGCCTACGTGGCATGTTCTGATTGGTAGGGGGATGGCAGGTGGTCGGATTCCCTTAAGGTTTTTAGACCTTATTTTGGTAAAAATGCTAAAGTCAAAAATTGGTCCGAAACCCCGCAGCTAGCCAAGGAGGACATGGAAGGTTGGACACATGTGAGTGGCGGAAAAGACCAGGAAATTTTGGTTTGTGTGGCTCAAAGGAACGTGGGCCCCATGGGAGGACATTAAGAAAATTCAAAATGTTTTTTAGTGATCTTGAAGTTTTTTAACTAAAATAGTTTAAATTCAAAATTTTTGTAGGCCAAATATCCAATGGAAATCACAGGAGGACACGTGTCCATGAAGGGTCAAAAGGGGAAGTGCGGGCACGGAGGGAAATGGGGAATTTTTCCCCATTTTTTGAAAAAAGGAGTTAAGGAAAAATTTTAAGCGCTGGCCCCATGCAAGAAATAGGTCAATGAGTCGACACGTGGTGGAGGACAAGGCGGGTCACGGAAGTTGACAGAGGAGATGACTTTTTTCCCCTTTTTCACAAGAAGGCTTAAAATCAAAATTTGAAGTGCATTGGCCCCGCTAGTGAATCATTAAGTGACATGTGGCAGATGACAAGGCAAGTCAGGGGTTGACAAAGGTAGGAGGGAATTTTATCCCTTTTGTAACAAAAGACCTCAGAATGAAAATTTTTAGCATGTGACCCGCACGACGAATCACAATGAGACATGTGGAAAGGGAGAAATTGGAGGTGCGGGCCTGATGGGGCAAAAAGTGAAAATTTTCCCAATTTTCCAAAAAAGGTCAAAATGTGTAGAATTGAAGTGTGATCCCAATGGGACCCACCATGCACCACGTGTCAGTCTCCAAAATTCAAAGACGGAGGGGCCGAGAAAAAAGTCAAAAATTTTCCATTTTTTCAAAAAATGTGGAAAAGACAAAAGTAAGCTCGAATTGATTTCCAATCATTTTTTGCCATGTGTCCCAGCCTTATCCAAAAAATTAAAAAGGTAACTCAAGCTTATTTCTAAGTCCGCATCTTCCACATGGAGGGCTAGGATTAAAAGATGGATAAGATCGATGGTTGTTGTGCATCCATTTGTTTTGACCGCCATGGGAGCTCCAGGAAGCTTGGAATCATGATTTTTGCATCAAAATTCATCAAATTTATAGTGATTTTGTGTCGTCTTGGCCTTCCCAGGATCATTGACATCACTTTCATGGCTTAATTCTTTGATTTGAGATGTTTTTGAAGTAATTTTTTGCCCCAGCCCGAGCAAAAACGTGAATGACAAAATTCAAAAGTTGCAGAGGTAATTGAAAACGATAAAAAGGTGAAAATGATGAGAAAAGGTGTTTTCATGCCTTAATGATGAAAAACATGCCTCCAGGATGGATAATGATTGAGATATTTGTAATGATTTAAATCTTCTTGGGCACACCTGGAAACTCTTGTTGAATGTTTTTTCTATTTGATGTCATTTTCATTGAATCATGAGGATTGTTTTGTAACAAACTTGATCCCTTGGCATATTATTTTCTTGGGAAAGAAGGATCAAATGTGGCAAGAGATATATAATGCATTTTAGGAGAAATGCAAAGGGGGTCGGTGGAAAATTTGAAAATCACGAGCAAATTCTGAGAGAAAGCTCATTATTCTTTGAAGAAACCCACCAAAGAACCAGAATAATTTCTTTTGTGTTGGATCTTCATGTATGTGAGTTAGTTGTAAGTGTATAGCCATCACACAACTCTGAGATTGTTCATGAAACTCCCCCCTTGCTGATGAATCTAACAATATTTTGAGTTAATCTATTTTTTTCTGGGTAATATGGTGTCTGTTATCATTTTTAAATGCATGCAAATAGTTTTCATTGTTCTTGTTGCAATCTTGCATTGAAAGTCTTTAGAAATCACATAGAATCTCCATTTCTTGTTAGATAGTTTAGTGGAATTTGCAATCTCATATTCAGAAGAGCCTTCATCTAATAAGGAGATAAACAAATTTAAAATTACTTTACCTTCCTTGACTACAGACATTTCTTGTAAGCCTTTGGGGGCACCTTAGGCGTGGTTTGATCAAGGATTTTTGTGTTTAATTGAGTTCTTTACTTCAAGACTTTGTGGTGAGTTCTCAAAGATTGTCGTGAAGAGTGTTTCAACTAGGACTTCCATTTATGCATCTTCTGGTTGAAAGAATGTCCTAATTATTTGATGCATCTTATCTGATAGTTGTTTCAATTATTTTAGAGGTTTTCAAAGATTTGATATATCCCAGTTTGTCTCATCAATACCCCACCAAAAAATAATTCTAAACAATCCAACCCTACCACATACTACCCCCTGCATTAGCATTGTGTTTCAACAAAAGAATAAAATCCATTTACAAAAAATGCACAAAGCAAATTAGGATCATATTATGTCTCCAGTAACCCTTTCCTTACATTGAAAATATCTCTATAATCTGGGAGTGACAACTTGTGAAAGTCATATTTGGAGTGTTGATCATATTTTCCAAAGGCCTTTTCATACTATTTGCATAAATTGAGGGATATCTTCATCTCCTTCACCATTTTGGAGGTTAAAATATAGGTTCTCTTACCTTGGTTAAAAGGCACAACCTAAAATAGTGAGGGTTAGATTAAAATCCTTTCAAAGTGTTATCCATCTCTCCAAAAATTTGAGTGTCAGTTAGATCACATCCCTGGCTACAAAACCACACACATCATGATCTATCTGACTTCAAGCTTCATGCCATATCTCTGACGCTGCTCAGACTTAAAAGGACAAAAAATTTGGGTACTAACACACTCACCCAAAGCGCTCAAATGTACCAGGCCCCTCCTTAGAGTTTCTTATACATAATGTTAACATGATGAAGATGTAATTTATTCGTATCCATAATCAACATAAATATTCCATAGAGCATATTCCATATCTAGATATAAGAGAATAATGAATTAAGTGATAAACAAAAGGAAGTCAACCATGTGAACTATTTATAGTTGGGAGCCCAAAATATTGGCTAAGTAGAAAAAGGCATGTGGGCATGCAAGGCCTAGTTAAAGAAGGACATGCAAGGAGAAGGAGCACATGATAGGGTTTAAGGAAAAAAAGTTGTGGTGCACACGCAAATAGAGCTAAGGTTTCAGGACTTAGCCATATTGGGAATTTTGGGCAAGACATGAGAAAAGTGTGACCCAAAAATGAATGAGGAGTGGATAAGGTACCAGCCTGACAACGTGATGCCCACGAAAGGAATAATCCTAGCGATGGATGATTCCAAATGACCATCATTATAAGGAGTGGAGAGCTTGGATCTGAAGGATCATGCTTCTATGGAGGACCACTTGGACACTTGGTGATGGATCTGTAGCCCCTAAAAGCAAGTTGGTGGTTGAAGAAACCTATATATACAAGCGCCCACATAGTAGAAAAGAAGGAGAATATAAAGAGTGGAGCTCTACAGAAATACTGAGAGAACTCTATGGGATTGGTTAGAGGCTATATAAGGGAGTAATGTATTAAGGGGCTGGGATATAAATTTTTCTTTGTATGGATGAAGTACATGATCCCTGCTATGATGTATGACTTCAGTTTGATCAAGTTGTGGTAGTCTAATGGATCCATTGAATGTAATGACGTTATAAACATGAATGAGTATGAATGCAATTAATTAGGTTCATATCTATATATTTTCATTTCTGTTAATGGATTATATGGAATAAATGTAAATCCTTATGTATTTTCCTTTCTACTATAGTTCTTTCTGTTATATGTAAGTACCCTCTATTTTGAATGAATACATTTGTCTAAAGGTTGTTTTGAGCCCTATGATGATGGTATGTCTCATTTTCACCTTTATTCATTAATTTCCTGACATAGATGATGGTTTCACACTTAACTCACATAAATGAGAGACTCGGTGCCCGCATGTGCCTCAGGTGAGCACCCAGTGCCTGCTAGGTGATAGGTCAGTGCACATGGGATTCCCTTATTCTTCTGGTGGGTGTAACAATGACTACATCTTGGTTCCATTGCTGGGACCTCTTTTCAAAGTTGTAGTGGGAAATGACATACATCATGATCTCTGTAATAAGTGATGACAGAAAGTTTAACCTTGGAAAGTGTTGAATTGTGGTTTAAAAGCACAGAGGATGATTTTTATTAGAGATTCAGCACTCGATTTGAGTTTGATGCACGTAGATGGGTAGAAAAGAACCTCTATCATGATTTGTATGAAACATTTTTCTTGTGCTTCCCAGTAGATCTATATGAATGACTCTAGGCATATGAGTCTAGATCAAGCTAGTAATAGATCATGTGTGTGGAATAAAGAAGAATACTAAAGGCTGCATGATGCATATCTGATGTGGACTCATGTTGTGGATCATTGGTGGAAAGGTGTGTTGGCTAGCTACACTATGGGGTACGCTATTTCTACATATTCTTATCCATAAGTTGTTGAGTTTGATTTTCTTAGGGAGACTAGAGGATCATTTCTACATGCTATTCCTCTGGAAATGAAGATCTTGATTGTTACTTTGCATTTAGAGGCATTTCTAATGGCCAGCTAAACTGTTCAGGGTGATGGGCAAGGAAGCTAGGGTGGAGGAATATGATAGATATTATGATGGAGAAAGAAAGGGAGGAGAGGTGAATCAAGTATAGTGAAGCACATGAAAGGGATATTTATAGACAATGTAAAGTTTTAAGTGTGATGGATTTATGGAGGTAGATGTTACAGGAAGGAGTTGAGGTTCACACAAAGGATGTGGAACCTGAGCAGTCTACGCTACACCATCTTGGAAAGTGCGTAAGAGAGGACCGCTTTGGATTCTGATGAGATTTCATCATGTGGAGAGAGAAGAGTCGTTGGCACACATCTAAACCCACCTAGTGACCAAACCATGGTGCTTGGTTTTCCAAATCAAGGAAGAAGTATCGCTGACCTAGTTGGTATTAGTAGAAGTGAAAGATCTGTGCCCAGGAGATACAATTTTTCATTTTCCACTTCTATGGCTATGTACATTATTCTAGTATTTAGAGTAATTTTTGGACAAGGAGAAAGTACACAAACCTTCATTCTTTCATCTGGGAGTGGCGTGGGGTACACTAGTGGTAGTGGGGCATTATCACATACCATCAGCACACAGTTTAGTGGAAATTTAGGAACCCTTGGCATGACCGCTACAAGACCTGGTCGATCTAGTGGGTTAGGAAGGATAAGACCTGGTGAACCTAGTGGATTTGGTGGGTCAGGAGGAATAGGATCTGGTGGCTCAGCAGAAATAGAACCTGGTGGATCTGGTGGATCCAGTAGTGGAGGAAACCAAGGCTCTAGCGTTAGGAGGACAAGGGCCCCAACCACCTCCTCAACTCTTCTTTGAGATGTCTTTACATTTTCTAGATTACACGGGTATTTAAGATGTTGCAAAACATGTTCACAAGTGTTAGCTACTATGGTGCACAAAGGGGATCACAATCCCGAAGTAGAAGGCTAGTTAGTTTGTAACGATGTTGAAAGGGCGCATGCATAGTTGGTATATGACATATGACCCTTATCAAATGGTGGTGGATTAAAACTGCATTAAAGAATGCCTTCTTGGCATAATTTCACATCCTTGAGTTTCAATAAAAGAGCATCAGCACCCTGAAGGAGATTCAATAGGGAATGGCAGAGAGTGTGTGGGAGTATGATGCATGGTTTAAAACTCTCTTGTAAAAATTATCATATGACATTCACCCTTCATAACATGCTCAATGGTTTTCTGGGGGGGTTGATAACACATTTTAGAAGAGCTAAATATCTCATAAAACTTTCATAGACCCACGCAAGGCATTAGAAGCTACTCTCCATGCTGAAGCTATTGGAAGTGTTGATACTGGTGTTAGCCCATTTTTGGAATCTCAAATTGATGCTATGGCTGAACAATTGGAGAAGTTGTCTACGAACTCATCCCATGAGACTTGCAATGGTATATGGTGTATAGATTGTGAATTAGAGGGGACTGTCAAGGATAGTTTCCCCTAGAGGATAGTATGCGCCGTAATAGTAGACTGTTAATTTTTTCATGGGGGACCATGATGCAAGTAGATGCCCCTTGTTACAATGTGTAATTCAGAAGAATGTTTCTTGTTATTGTAAGATATCTATAACCCATGATACTAAGGATTGTAGTCTTATTGACTAGATCCATGAGGCCATTGATCATGGGGTGCGTCAGACCAGCGTTTCCAGTAGTTCCAAAGGTGATGATTTCCATTATGAGGAGCACGCAAATGGAGGTGCGCGAAGAAGGGGATTTCATGGAGGATTATGTGGTCACGGTAACCACGGAGGAGGAGGAAGTGAGTTCCCATGTGGAAACTTATTTTAATTGTGGGTATATATACCATTACAAACGAGAGTGCCCAGACCTATTGCAGTGCTCATGGTGTGGGAAGAAACATAAGTATGAGGAGTTCCCTGATTTGTTTGAGCACATGAATCAGTAGCACTGGAAAGAAAAGGGCACTATAATGGTAAGCATTAAGAAGATGGACACACAATGGATGCCATGGGTAACATGTGATGTAGGATTAGAACCTGTTATGGTAACAACAACAGCAGAGGGCCAAATGCACAAAGGAAATACCAAGGTAGAAAGAACCTAGTTTCAAGGGAAGAAGTGGTGCATCAAAAGGAGGTATATCAAGAAACCATGGACATCATTTGGAGTTTACAAGGAGAAATTTAGTGTCTAAACGTGTAGTCTAGGAGGGAGGAGAAAAGAAGGAAGGTCAAGGCGCCAAATGAGGACGTGGATGAGGTCAAGGAAGTATGTAAAATGATAAGGAAAGAGATTATTATTCCCTTGTTAGGAACATGGTTGAGAGATAAGGTACCACACGCCAAGGAAGAGCATGAGAGGTGGGTCTTACATGTAAACCTTCCCCCTCATAGCCTTGACTATAATAGATAGATGATGTTAAATGTGGTCTTGGATGGATGGCTACTTAGTAGTATCCTCATTGACACAGGCACGGAGGTCAATGTTCTCACCTTGGATGCTTGGCATCAGATGGGAAGGCCTACATTACAGTCATCTTCAAATGTGTTGTATATGGTAAAAAAAATGAAGGCAATGCCCATCGGTGTCTTAAAGGATGTAATTATCACCATTCAAGGGGCTAAGTTTACTGGAGACTTCAAAGTCTTAGCACTCGATGAGGCAGAAAAATTTCCCAAAAATACTTGGGTGCTCATGGTTCTATAAGAACAATGTGGATCTTTAGTTCAACATGGGATACATAAGCTTTGAAAATGAGGAGGAATAGGTCATCATACCCCTGGTTGATGGTAATTCAACACCCTATACTGAACCTTTGGGAGAAGAGGTCTAAGATATAATATATGTGTGCTCAATTAGGGATCCAAAGATAATTCATCCCACAGAAGGAGTTATCCACTTTGAGGATGCTTAGTCCCTAAGTGACACCACCAATATAGTGTGCGATAATTAGGTGCATGGAACCTATGAGTTAATTAGATGACATTTGAAAGGTCTAGCTCCTAGGAGGAAAGGAGATACCTAAGTACTAAGGAGGATCCTTCCCTGAGGTCTTTTTGTAGAAGATGGAAGCTTAGTGGAAGAAGGAAAGTGAATGAAGAAGGATGTTGAGTTACATCCTACTCTGAATTGTTGTGCATTGGTGGGAAAATGCATCGGGATAATCACTTGGAATGGCATGAAGTAATAATTTCCTTCTCTGTTTGGTTCTCTAGAAGCAACGTGCCCACCACCATCAGAGACTACCATGGTAAGGAGCCCACATATTTCCACATCTAATCTTGTGAGAGAGCGTAGACAGAAGGTGCAAAACCTTTTCCACCATCCCTTTAGGTACACAAATTGTCACAGTTGCACATGGGCATGGTACATCCACTCCAAGACAAACCACCAAATAGGGAATTGGTAAGAACTGGCAGCTAATCTTGTCTAAGCATTTGAGTATCAAAGCACCAAACCATCGGTGGATGAGGCATTGTAGGAGGTCAAACACCTTACAATGCTTGGAGCTATGAGAGCCATGCTTGGAGGGAAAATTTGGTGAAGATGAGTCATATGAGGTGTAGTTTGAGTGCGTGTGTGCAGAGAAAGAAAAAGGAAAGATGGTCTATGTCATAAATTGTGAAGAGATGGAAAATTTTGAGGTTAACCATTCTCTAGGCTCGTGTGAAGCGATGGATAGTGCTGATGAAATAATTTGCACCTACCATGGGCCCATGAAGACTAATAATGTTAATATTGGGTCGGAGGTGGAACCCAAGGAAACTATCATTGGAGATTACTGGTCAGGGAAACAAGTCTCTAAGATCATTGATCTGTTGCGTGAATTTTAGGACCTATTCCCATGCGGGTACCATGAGCTCAAGGGAATTCACCATTCATTGGGAGAGATGTAGATAAAAATAAAGGAGGGTGTATGCGTAGTCAGGTAGATACCATATAGGATGAACCCTAATATCTACTTGAAGGTCAAGGAGAAAATAGACAAGATGATAGCATCAACAATCATATAGGTTGTGGAGGATTCAGAGTGGATAATTCCAATGGTGATTAGTATCAAAAAGGATGGAAGGATAAGGATATGTGTTGATTATAGGGATTTGAATGTAGTTTTTGTCATTGATTCCTTTCTAACCTCGTTCACTGAAGAAATCTTGGAAGGAGTGGAAGGGCGTGAAGTCCACTCATTCATGGATGGGTTCTCAGGCTATCACTAGGTGAGGATTGCAAAGGAAGACCATAAAAAGACAACCTTCACCACTGAGTGGGGAAGTTTTTCTTATATGGTCATGCCTTTTGGGTTGAATAATGCACCTACTGTGTTCTCGTGCATTGTAGTGATGGCCTTCTAGGAATTCATCCACAATCTTCTCTAGGTGTACCTTGATGATTAGATCATGTATGGATTGGTCGATGACCATTATGACATTCTGAAATTGATGTTTGAAAGGTGTTGACAATTGAGGATATCTCTCAACATCAAGAAGTTTGTATTTTTTTACCCCTTTTGGGACGCATCATATGCAAAGAAAAACCTACTAGTGGATCCTGCCAAAATTAAAGTGATTGTGGGATTGGGGTAGCTAACTAGTCAAAGTGTAGTGTGCGGGTTTCTTGGACATGTGGGCTACTATCAGAAGTTCATCAAGGGGTATGTCAATATCACCGCACCTTTAGAAGAGTTTCTCAGACATAAAAGTTTCTTCCATTAGGGAGAGGCACAATAGAAGGCATTCAACACATTGAAGGATAGGCTTGTCACCATGCCTATATTACATTTTCCCTCTTGGGATAAACCCTTCCATGTTCATATGGATGCCTCTAGAATGGCCATTGGACCATTGCTACACAGCCTAGTGAGGGAAGTGTTTATCAGCCCCTATGCTTTGCAAACATGAATTTGACACCAGTAGAGTAGAATTATACTACGACTGAATGCGAGGCATTGTCTATGATCTACACACTTCATAAGTTTAGGAAGTATCTGATGGTAACTCCCTTTATCTTCTACACTGACCACATGGCATTAAAATATTTGGTAAACAAGCCCATCCTACAAGGGAACATATGTCGGTGGGTGTTATTACTCCAAGAATTTGAGTTCACGATGGTTTTCAAACTAGGAAAAAGTAATTTTGGACCTGACCATTTGTCTAGGATTGATTTGGGGGAGGACACGCAAAGTATTGAAGATACCATGCTAGATGCAGAGTTGTTCAGGTTGTGGCACACTCCCTCAGAATTGGAAGATATTGTTGTGTTCCTTAAAATGGGTATGGCACCGAAAGGGATGAAGACATTATAAAAAAAACAACTAGCCATAAACATTTCACCCTACATGTTGATCAGTGGGGACTTATAAAAACTAACGCATAATGAAGTTTTGTGCAGGTGTGTACTGGAGCATGAGTGATTTACTATCATAGAGGAAGCACAAGGAGGAAGTGTAGGTGGAAATTATGAAGGCAATGCCACCGCACGTAAAATATTAATGGCAGGATTGTGGTGGGAACATTACCAATGTACAGAAGCTGCAACAACAAGATTTTTATGGGAGAACATTATCACGAGGTATGGATGCCCTTTAAGTTTATCCAGTGATAGGGGTACACATTTCTTGAATGATATTGTGAGGATCCTATTAGTAGAGTCATGGTGTCTCATCACAAAACTACACCTTATCACCCACAAACAAATGGAACTTGTTATCAAAAATGAGCCCCTACTTATTTTAGCTAACTTGCATTTAATATTTTCTTCCTCGTGCTTCAAATTCAATTTTCACAAATTTCAAGCACTCAAAAGATTATAGAAATGGCTTCATTAGATAAGGATTTTTCTTCCCCTTTCAAGAAAGGTAAAGAAGTCCTCCTAACTCCTTGTATTTTTTTGAGTTATGGCTCGATGGAGTTTGGAGGGGAAATTTTCCCTAGATGGGCCTACGGAGCTTGGGAGAGTTTTATGCCAAAGAGACTCAGGCTAGTAGAGTGGAGAAGGAAATTTTGCCAAGGACTTTCATGAGTTAGTGGAGGCATGGAGAGAAATTTTCCACTTAGCCTTTTGGGGCAAAAGGGTTAAAATCCAAATATGGCCGACAAGCCCATAAAGGAGAATGGAGAAAGAATTGGTCAAGGCCCTGTATCAATTTGAGAACGCCACATGTAAATTCTACATTGATAGTGCCAAGGTGGGGGGTCGAAGGAAAGTTGAAGAGTTTGGATTTTTTGGAAAAAAAAAAATTAAAGGCATGAATTGAACCCACAATCTCATCGACCAATAGGATGGTGCCACATGTCCACATCAGTAGTGGAGCGGCCGGGCAGTAGAGAATTTTGGGAAAACTTTCCAATTTTGTGAAAAGGGGCAAAATGTTGTTTTGAAGCCTCAGATCAACCAGAAGATGCCATGTTTCATTGGAGAAGTGGGGCTCGGAGATTTTCTAGAAAAATTTCCCAATTTGAAAAAAGAGGGAAAAAGTTCAAATTTCGGCCCGTGAAACCGATTTTTTTAACAATTCTCCACAATTTTTTCCCTAAATCTTCAGAGGGGCATATATTTCACACCTGAGCTCAGATTTTCATGATTTTGGTATTAATAGAAATATGTTGAAATTATCCACATGGTGGAACCGTCAATTTCAAATTTAGATGGAGTATTGTGAGAGAAAAATGGGAAAATGTCTCTGGCATGGGAAAAAATGCAAAATTGATCCCCAACCACAAAAATTAATGAAGTATGGCATTTGTTTCTTCTCCAGCATGGCCGAATACATCGAAAAAATGGATTTTTTGAGGGTGACCTTGTTGTTTTAATGAATCTTGTCGAGTGGTTGGAGATGTCAAATTGATTTTCCTACGTTTTATCATATCTTTCATTTTGTTCAAGCGATAAAAGCTAGTTTTGGCTCATTTGTAAAAAAATGTTCATCCTTCTTCTCTGCCTCTTCCTAATTTTCTTCCCTAGGGTCAAAATTGGAGTTTGAACCTCCTCCCCTGCTCTGTAATGGAATTTTTTCCTCTTACCCGTGAAATGATGCACTGTGTAAACTTCTGGAGCAATAAAAAACATGATTCGTGATGCATTTTTCCATCCTTGCTCATTTTTTTTTGTTGTTTTCTTCTTTCCTCTCTTCATTGCAGGTATTTGCACACGTTTGGATGTTCATTGCATGTTTTGGAGCTATGTTCATGGATTTTTTTGGAACATTTTCTGTGTGAAATCCATGTTTTGGTATGTGATGCACTTGTCCATCCTTTCCATTACTCACCTCTCCTTGTTCCATGACAGTTTTGATAGATGATCAAAACTTTCCTTCTCTGGTGTATCATCGTTTTAGTGTAGGCTCTATTTTTCTAGTTTTCTTTCTCTCCCTGCCTCCTTGGAAGTTAGATTACGATTATATTAGCTTTCCTACACTAGAATAGCTTGTGGCAGGTAGTTTAGGAAGAGGAACCAGCCTTCTTTGGAGAGCTTTCCCCATTTGCAAAGGTCCCACACTTTGGGAAAGCTCAATGTTGTGCAATCACACCAAATGAATTTCCTTAGAAAAGCATATCCATAACTCATTTAGGGGTGTTGTGATTTTTCACTAACAGTTTTTGGCATGCCTGGTGGGAGACTGTGGTTAGATATTTCATCTTCTCTTAGTGTCTCACGCAAAAAACAAAAAATCTTACACCACCATGTGTCACTAATAGTTTTTACACGCCCGATGGGATCAAGAGGTCTTCCACTTCATCTTTTGCATGTTGGTGTGTTCTTGTGAAGATTTCAGCCTTTGGAGGAAATTATAAACACATCTGGTGACTCCATCTAGTCAAAAACCCATCTGTGAATTTACAGACCTTCTTTACATTCATTTAAATTCATTTTCCATTCCATCTCTTCAGTCTTCTTTCATCCCATGAATTTTTTCAGTCATGAATTCATTTCCCTCATAGAATTTTCATTTACAACAGTAGCAATGTTTTCCACCTCCAACAAGTTTTATAACTCCTTCAAATTATTATTTTAAACAAAGTCAAAATCATCATGCTTACCTATATGAGCAATACAAAAATCAGTTTTGTTATGAAAAATATCAAGAGCAAGGGTACGCATGCAATGATAGCAGTCAAATGCAAGATGCTAGTCTACTAGAGAAGATCCAAAAATGGAGGAAATCATGGTGCAGTCAAGGGCTTAAGCTCAAATGGAGGATTTTAGAATTGATTGCAAGGAACCTTTTCCATGGGTTGGCCCTTTTCCAAGACATTTCAGCCCTTAGGAGAAGCTAGACTTCATAGTGGAGATGTTTCCCAAACTTGCACAATGGACAGTGGAGATAGAGGCCTATGAATTTGGTTCCAAGAAGCCTTGCCAATGGGTAAATCCTACACCATTATCTGGTAATTTTCTCTCTACTCCTCAAACAACACCATCTCAATTCGGGATTTAATTTCAAAGCTTCCCATTGAATGTTGTCCCAAAATTTGTTTCCATTTCTCCATTCCGTAGTCTTCCACCCCATTTCATTTATTCTACCCTTTCCCCTCCCATATCCAAGTCCCCTCCACAAGAGCTAAAAATAATACCTCCCCCTCCACCACAAATAATAGCAGAACTGGTTGAATCCCAATCCATCACTCCTCTTTTATTCCCAAATTGATGTTGGGAAAATGAAAATCAAAAAATCAATCATGAAGGACAACAAGAGGAAGAACCAAGCAAAGAAGGAATGATTCAGAGCTTAGTAATCTTGGCTCTTAGATATGGGATTGAAAAAATTCCTTTGCTAGTGAAGCCTAAAGAGGAGGCCAAGGTTGAAGAACAAGTGGTGGTTAGGACTGATTCTATTGCAGTAGAAGAAGAGAAAAAAGAAGAAGTAGATCAGCAATTAGTTTGCTCAGAATGTAGTGTCTATTTTGGCACTTTGTTTGAAAATAATTTTTGTCTAATAGAAGTTGCACAATTAGCCATGGAAGAGGAAAGCTCTAAAAGATATATTGCAGTCCCAACTTGTCCTCTAGAGCAGCAGATTGAAGAGTTTGATTTATCAAAATTCATGCTAGAGGAAGAGGTCATTCAAGAGCAAGATTATATTCAAGCAATAGAGGAAGGAGAAGCTACTCCAAATTAAAAAGAAGAGGAGCACATTCCATCTATGGAGGAGAAAAATATTGGTACAAGAGATTTGAACACAAAATAGGCTATAGAAGAACCTTCAGTTCTTCCTTCTACTTCATTCTCTTCAAGCTCCAACGTTGAAGAAGAGTTTGATATTTCAAACTTCATCTTTGAGAATAAAGATAACCACAGTGATCAAGTTGCAGATCAAAAGAACACTATGGAAGAGGTTGAGCATTTACAGCAGGACAACAAGGACGTAGTTTATCTATCAGATTTGGAGGACTGTTTTGATGAAGAAGAACTAGTTGAGCTTCTATTTTTTCATCTTCATGTTCCACCTTCCAAGAACATGAGCCTACTGTCATGGATGAGAAATTTCAATTACAACAGACTGCATTTTATAGCATCTCTTTGGAATCAAGTTTGGGAGATTTAAATATTCCATGTTCTTCATTGGAGGAAGAAGAGAAAGAGCAGGAGAAATTCATCATTCCTTCCACACCATTCACCCAAGGAGGTTTGTAAGAAGACTCCATTTTTGGAGGATAATTTCAGAGCTATGGGCATATAGAATAGATAAGACCTTTCCCAATAAGGTATTTGTCTTCATTGGAGCCAAAGGAGAAGTCAAAACCAATCATGTTTGCTTCTAAACATGAGGATGAGCTACAAATTACCAAGGATCAGCTACCATACCTCTTCAATCCAAATGCAGAGCAACTAAAAGAGGTATCTAATTTGATTTTAGCTAACACCTTACTAATTTGGGTCGAAGACCAGATTCTTGTTGATTTTCCACTCATACTAGTAGCCATGATCAGCTCCAAATCATTTGCATGGCTGCCAATTTTGAGGAAAGGTAGCTATTTTACACAACCAGTTGCAGGGTTTGTTTAGCCCACCTTTTCTTCCAGTCAGAGTAGAGAAGGTACGTTTGCTTTCAGCAAAATAAATGCTTTTTCACACTCTACATGTTCCATTTGGAGTATGTATGATTTTCATTTTTGTACATAGTTGTTTGGTGTTGTCTTGGTTGCTCTTGCATAGTGCATTTAGTAGATTTTGTTGAAGATCAACTCCAAGTTTCGGTGGGTTTCCAAGTGGCTCAAAGGTCAGATTTTCATAGTTCAGATCAGAATCAGTTTATCAGCCTTGACTCTATGCCCAATTTATGCTTCAAAGGCCACTGATCATTCATCTAGCAGGTAGATGACCCCTCTAAATTGTTAAAATTGTTATCCAAAATGAGCCCCTACTTATTTTGGCTAACTTGTCTTCATTATTTCCTTCCTTGTGCTTCAACTTTAATTTTCACACATTACAAGCACTTAAAATATTCTAGAAATGGCTTCATCAGATAGGGTTTTTCTTCCCATTTCTAGAAAGGTAAAAGAGTCCTTCTAACTCCTTGTATTTTTTGAGTTATGGCTCGGTGGAGTTTGGAGGGGAAATTTTCCCTAGGCGGGCCCACGAAGCTTCGGAGAGTTTTGTGGCAAAGAGGCTCAGGCCAGCAGAGTGGAGAAGGAAATTTGGCAAGTAGGTGGAGGCACAGGAGAAATTTTCCACTTATCCTTTTGGGGCAAAAGGGTTAAAATCAAAATATGGCCGGCAAGCCCGCAAAGGAGAATTGAGAAGAAATTGGTCAACGCCCCGTATCAATCAGAGAATGCCATGTGTCAAGTCTACATCGATAGCACTAAGGTGGGGGTCAGAGGAAAGCTGAATATTTTGGATTTTTGGTGAAAAAAATCAAAGGCATGAATTGAACCCGCAGTCCCATCAACTAATAGGATGGTGCCACGTGTCCACATCAGCAGCGGAGCAGCGGGGCCATGAATAATTTTGGGAATATTTTCCAATTTTGTGAAAAAGGGGGAAAATGTTGTTTTGAAACTGCGTATCAACCAGAAGGTTCCACATGTCATCAGAGAAGTAGGGCATGGAGATTTTCTAGAAAAATTTCCCAATTTGAAAAAAGAGGGAAAAAGTTCAAATTTCGGCCCGTGAACCCAATTTTTGCCCTAAATCTTCAGAGGGGCATATATTTCACACCAGAGCTCATATTTTTGTGATTTTGGTATCAATGGAAAGATATTGAAATTATCCACATGATGGACCCTTCAATTTAAAATTTTAATGGAGTTTTATGGGAGAAAAATGCAAAATCGACCCCCAACCACCAAAATTAATGAAGTATGGCATCCGTTTCTTCTCCATCATGGCTGAAAGGATCGAAAAATGGATTTGTGAGGGTTCCCTTGATAGTTTAATGAATCTTGTTGGTGGTTGGAGATGTCAAATCGATTTTCCTATATTTTATCATTTCTTTCATTTTGTTCAAGAGATAAAAAGCCATTTTTGGCTCATTTGTAAAAGTTGTTCATCCTTCTTCTTTGCCGCTCCCTTCTTTTCTCCCCTAGGGTTGAAAGTGGAGTTTGAACCTCCTCCCCTGCTCTGTAATGAAATTTTTTCCTCTTACCCATGAAATGATGCACTGTGCAAACTTTTGGAGCAATAAAAAATGTGTTTTGTAATGCATTTGTCCATCCTTGCTTTTTTTTTTGTTGTTTTCTTCTTGCCTTTCTTCATTGCAGGTATTTTTGGATGTTTGGATGTTCATTGTAGGTTTTGGAGCTATATTCATGGATGTTTTGGAACATTTTCTGTGTGAAATCCATGTTTGGTCTATGATGCACTTGTCCATTCTTTCCATTTCTCACATCTCCTTGTTCCATGGTAGTTTTGATAGATGATCAACACTTTCCTTCTCTAGTGTATCACCATTTTAGTGTAGGCTCTATTTTTCCAATTTTCTTTCTCTCCTTATCTCTTTGGAATTTAGATTAGGATTAGATTAGCTTACTTGCACTGGAATAGCTTGTGGTAGGTAGTTTTAGAAGAGGAACCAACCTTCTCTGGAGAGATTTCCCCATTTGTAAAGGTCCCACACTTTGGGAAAGCTCAATGTTGTGCAATCACACCAAATGAATTGCCTTAGAAAAGTAGATCCATAACTCATTTGGGGGTGTTGTTATTTTGCACTAACATTTTTGGTATGCCCGGTGGGAGACTTGGGTTATATATTTCATCTTCTCTTAGTGTCTCATGAAAAAACAACAAATCTTACACCACAGTGTGCCACTAATAGTTTTGGCACTCCCGGTGGGACCAAGAGGTCTTCCACTTCATCTTTTGTAGGTTGGTGTGTTCTTGTGAAGATTTTAGCCTTTGGAGGCAATTACAAAAACATCTGGTGACTCCATTTGATCAGAAACCCATCTCTGAAGTTGCAGAACTTATTTCAATTTATTTTCATGCATTTTCCATTCCATTCTTCATTCCATCTCTTCATTCTTCTTTCATCCGATGAAGTTGTGCAATCATGACTGCGTTTCCCTCATGGAATTTTTATTTACAATAGAATCAATGTTTTGCACCTCCAACATGTTTTACAACTCCTTCAAATTAGTATTTTGAACAAATTCAAAATCATCATGCTTACCCATATGAGCAATACCAAAATCAATTTGGTTCTAAAACATATCAAGAGCAAGGGTACACATGTAATGATAGCAGTCAAATGCAAGATGTTGGAATTCTAGAGAAGATCCAAAAAAAGGAGGCAAACATGGTGTAGTCAAGGGCTCAAGATGAAATGGAGGCTTTCAAAATTGGTTGTAGGGAACCTTGTCCATGGGTTGGCCCTTTTCCAAGACATTTAATCCCTCAGGAGAAGCTAGACTTAATGATGGAAATGCTGCCCCACCTTGCATAATGGACAGTGGAGATAGAGGCCTATGAATTTTTTGCTTGGAATCCTTGTCAATGGGTAAATCCTACACCATTATTTGGTAATTTTATGTCTACTCCTCAAGTAGCACCATCTCAATTTGGGCTTCCATTTCCAAGCTTCCCATTGAATGTTGTCCCAAAATTTGTTTCCATTTCTCCATTTCCTAGTCTTCCACCCCATTTCATTTCTTCTACCCTTTTCCCTCCCAGATCCAATTCCCCTCCACAAGATCTAAAAACAATGCATCCCCCTCCACCACAAATAATAGTAGAAATGGTTGAATCCCAATCCATCACTCCTCTTTTGTTCCCAAATCGATGTTGGGAAAATGAAAACAAGAAAATAAATAATAAAGGACAACAAGAGGAAGAAACAAGAAAAGAAGGAATGATTAAGAGCTTAGTAATCTTGGCTCTTAGCTATGGGATTGAAAAAATTACTTTTCTGGTGAAGCCTAAAGTGGAAGCCAAGGTTGAAGAACAAGTTGTGGTTAGGACTAATTTTGTTATAGCAGAAGAAGAGAAAAAAGAAGAAGAAGATCAGCAATCATTTTTCTCATAATGTAGTGTCTATGTTGGCACATTTTTTTGAAAAGAATTTCGGTCCAATAGAAGTTGCACAATCAGCCATGGAAGAGGAAAGCTCAAAAATATATCTTGTAGTCCCAACTTGTCCTCTAGAGCAGCAGATTGAAGAGTTTGATTTATCAAACTTCATGCTACAGGAAGAGGTCATTCAAGAGCAAGATTTTCTTCAAGTAGAAGATGAAGGAGAAGCTGATCCAAATCTAAAATAAGAGGAGCAAATTCCAGCTTTGGAGGGGGAAAATGGAGGTCCAAGAGCTTATAACACAAAACAGGTTATAGAAGAACCTTCACTTCTTCCTTCTACTTCATTCTCTTCAAGCTCCAACGTCTAAGAAGAGTTTGATCTTTCAAACTTCATATTTGAGAATGAAGATAACCATCGTGATCAAGTTGCAGATCAAAAGAACACCATGGAAGAGGTTGTGCATTTGCAACAGGTAAACAAGGAGGCAGTTTATCTGTCAGATTTAGAGGACTGTTTTGATGGAGAAGAACCAGTTGAGCTTCTATTGTTTTCTCTTTCATCATCCACCTTCTAAGCACATGATCATACTATCATGGAGGAGAACTTTCAATTGTAGCAGCCTACATTTTATAGTAGCTCTTTGGAATCAAGTTTGGGATATTTAAATCTTCCATGTTCTTCATTGGAGGAAGAAGAGAAAGAGGAGGAGAAATTCATCATTCCTTTCACACCATTCACCCAAGGAGGTCTGCAAGAAGATTCCATTTTTTTACGATAATTTCAGAGCTATGGGCATATCAAATGGATTAAACCTTGCCCAATAAGGTATTTGGATTCATTGGAAGCAAAGGAGAATCCAAAACTAGTCAGGCTTGCTTCTGAGCATGAGGATGAGCTACAAAGTACCAAGGATCAGCTACCATACATCTTCAATCTAAATGTAGATCAACTAAAAGAGGTATCTAATTTACTTTCAGCTAACACCTTGCTAATTTAGGTAGAATACCAACTTCTTGTTCATTTTCAACTCATACTAATAGCCATAATCAGCTCCAAATCATTTACATGGCTGCTAATTTTGAGGAAAGGAGGCTATCTTGCACAACAAGTTACAGGGTTTGTTTATCCCACCTTTGCTTCCAGTTAGAGTAGAGTAGGTAGGTTTTCTTTTAGTAGAAGAAGTGCTTTTGCACACTCTGCATGTTCCACTTAGAGCATGTATGACTTTCATTTTTGTACATAGTTGTTTGGTGCTTTCTTGGTTGCTCTTGTACAGTGCATTCAGTGGATTTTGTTGAAGATCAACTCCAAGTTTCAGTGGGTTTCCAAGTGTCTCAGAGGTCATATTTTCATAGTTAAGATCAGAATCAGTTTACTAGGCTTGACTCCATGCTCAATGGATACTTCAAAGGCCACTGATCATTCATCTAGTAGGCAGATGACCCCTCTAAGTTGCCAAAATTGTTATCCAAAATGAGCCCCTACTTATTTTGACTAACTTGTCTTCATTCTTTCCTTCCTTGTGCTTCAACTTCAATTTTCACACATTGCAAGCACTCAAAAGATTCTGAAAATGGCTTCATCAGATAAGATTTTTATTCCCCTTTCCATTAAGGTAAAGAAGTCCTCCTAACTCCTTGTATTTTTTGAGTTATGGCTCAGCGGAGTTTGGAGGGGAAATTTTCCCTAGGTAGGCCAGCGGAGCTTGGGAAAGTTTTGTACCAAAGAGGCTCGGGCCAGCGGAGTGGAGAAGGAAATTTTGCCAAGGAATTTGGCGAGTTAGTGGAGGCATGGAGATAAATTCACCACTTAGCCTTTTGGGGCAAAAGGGTTAAAATCAAAAATTTGGCCTGCAAGCCCATAAAGGAGAATGGAGAAAAAATTGGTCAAGGCCCCATATCAATTGGAGAAAGCCACGTGTCAAGTCTACGTCAGTAGCGCCAAAGTGGGGGTTGGAGAAAAGTTGAAGATTTCTAATTTTTGGTTAAAAACTTAAAGGCATGAATTGAACTTGTAGTCCCATCAACCAATAGGATGGTGCCACGTGTCCACATAAGCAGTGGAGCAATGGGGCCGCAAAGAATTTTGGGAAAATTTCCCAATTTTGTGAAAGGGGTAAAATGTTGTTTTGAAGCCACGGATCAACCAGAAGGTGCCAAGTGTCATCGGAGAAGTGGGGCATGGAGATTTTTTGGAAAAATTTCCCAATTTGAAAAAAGAGTGGAAAAGTTCAAATTTCGGCCCATGAACCCAATTTTTGCCCTAATTTCACCATTTTCTCCTAAATCTTCGAAGGGGCATATCTTTCATACCAGAGCTCAGATTTTCATGATTTTGGTATCAATGGAATTTTTTTGAAATTCTCCACATGATGGACCCTTCAATTTCAAATTTTGATGGAGTTTTGTTAGATAAAAATGGGAAAATGTCTCTGGCACAGGATAAAATGCAAAAAACGACTCTCAACCACCAAAATTGATGAATTATGGCATTCGTTTCTTCTCTAGCATGGCTGAATGCATCGAAAAATGGATTATTGAGGGTTCCCTTTCAGTTTTAATGAATCTTGTCAATGGTTGGAGATGTCAAATCAATTTTCCCACATTTTCTCATTTATTTCATTATGTTCAAGTGATAAAAGTTAGTTTTGGCTCATTTGTAAAAGTTGTTCATCCTTCTTTTCTGCCTCTCCTTTCTTTTCTTCCCTAGGGTCAAAAATGGAGTTTAAACCTCCTCCCCTTCTTTGTAATGGAATTTTTTCCTCTTACCCATGAAATGATGCACTGTGTAAAATTTTTGAGCAATAAAAAATGTGTTTTGTGATGCATGTGTCCATCCTTGCTCGTTTTTTGGTTGTTTTCTTCTTTCCTCTCTTCATTACAGGTATTTTGCGTGTTTAGATGTTCATTACAGGTTTTGGAGTTGTGTTCATGGATTTTTTGGAACATTTTCTGTGTGAAATCCATGTTTGGTCTGTGATGCACTTGTCCATCCTTTCCATTACTCAACTCTCCTTGTTCCATTGCAGTTTTAATAGATGATCAAAACTTTCCTTCTCTGGTATATCACCATTTTAGTGTAGGATCTATTTTTCTAGTTTTCTTTCTCTCCCTATCTCCTTGGAAGTTAGATTAGGATTAGATTAGCTTGCTTGCATTGGATTAGCTTGTGGAATCTAGTTTAGGAAGAGGAACCATCCTTCTCTAGAGAAATTTCCCCATTTGCAAAGGTCCTACACTTTGGGAAATCTTAATGTTGTGAAATCACAACAAATGACTTGCCTTAGAAAGAAGATCCATAACTCATTTGGGGGTGCTCTGATTTTGCAGTAACAGAACCATGAAAGCATTTAACAAAATATTGAGTCATACCCTGACAAACATTTGTGATGTTGGTAGAAAAGATTGGGATGACAAAGTATTAGACATTCTTTAGGATTATAGGACAACCTACAAAACTTTGAACAAAGCCACGCCATTTAAATTGGTGTTTGGTGTGAAGGCTATCCTACCAATTGAGTTCATGTTACTTTGTCTGCAAATAATGCGTCCAGGAGGGTTAGCTAATGAGAAAGTGCTGGAAGAAAGGATTGATAAATTAATGAAGATGGATGAAAGGAGATCGTTGGAAAAATGGAGCCAAACAACAGAAAAAGCAAAGAAAAATGTATGGCATGATCGTAACATTAGGAACAAGAAGTTTAAGGTTGGCCAGATGGTGTTTCTATATGATTCCAAGTTTTTGTAGCCATCCTGGGAAGTTAAAAGTGCATTGGTTGGGTCCCTACAGCATCTTATACATCCTTTATTCAGGTGCATTCCAGTTACAAGCATTGTATGGGACGAGATTTCTAGGACACTTCAATGAAAATAATCCATTTTAAGTCAATATCAGTTATATAAAAATATAGAATCAAATTGGTATTAATACAATAATCCAGTACTTGCGAGTTAGTTCTATAGATTTACCTTAGGTGCTGATATTTTTTATATAATCTTACAATGTTAATCCCTCATTTTCCTAATTGACATGATATCTTATATTAACACATGTATGGGAAAATTTTCATATATCTCAAAACCAATTGAAGGTCTCTAACTACTTACAGAGGACCACACATCATTATTAATCTGGGGTCAAAATAAGGTAAAAGAAATTGAAGTGTGAATGTTTCTCCTAGAATCGTGATTACATCTGGAAAGCCCAGTTAAATGGCTCCTAGTGATAGATAATTGCATTCCTTTAAGGAAAGGTGAAATAGGATTTTTGTAGTAAAGATAAGGCTACATTGGGCATGTAATTTATGTTCAAGAGATTTTATATAGCACATATTAATTTATCCATAAGGTATTCATCTTATATGTAACATTACTTCATTCGATAAAACCTTAGCAATTGCTAGTTTGGCATCTTAGTTAATAATACATATCTTGTATTCAACGCATATCCATATTTATTGACTTCCCATGCTTATTTTAGGTTAGTAAAAAATTATCCGTACAAGGTATGGGCGCGTGAGATTCAAGCACTAAAGTTCCATACGTATTTGATTCATCTTACTTTTAAGTGTTTATCAAATACGGTAGTACTTGATGGTAGAATTTAATGTTGCAAAGTGGGAAAAATCTTTCGGAAATAGAGTACTTGCCATTTCATTATTTAGTTTGCGAATACGAAGAATAGTTTCACTCTTACATCATAAGTAAACTAGGGCTTCCATTTTCTTTGGTAGTTCAGTTTATAACTAAAATATATGATGAGATATTGAGCATGAGTAACTAGTTTGGATTTACAAATCAGAAGGAAGGGATACTCCAATGAGCATCACAAACGACCTTAAATACATTATTAAATTAAAAGAGGACAACACTAGTTTCATTATGACCACTTATGAATTTTCCTAAGTCAATATTATGTAAAACTATGAACCAATTTTTTTAAGAGTTTGCTACCTCACACTAATTGAGATCTATGATTTGTGCAAAAATATCACTGAAGAGCATAGTCATTAAGAAGATTCTATGCAAGTGATTTCTAAGAGTGACCTAGATAAATTTGTGCACCCATGTTACCAACCATGCTTGAGTCATATACATTAAAAGGGTATAGGGACACCTTTTAAGGATCCATCTTCAATAGCTAGCAGTGAGACCATCACAAGAATGAATAAATATTGGTCATTTTTACTTTCATTAAATCCGATGGAATTTTCTTTGGGAATTACTACAAGGTCATCATTTGAGACAAGATGAAAAAAAATGATCTACAAAATTACCATCATGTTCTTTATTCATTTTAATACAGAGACATGGAAATGTCATTTAGGAGAAAAATAGATCCTGACAATATTCCTAGGAAAGGATTACTAGAGGGTCTACCCATCGATGAGTCACATGAATGTTATTGGTACATTAGTTGGACTAAATAAAGGTCTATTGCTACTCATACAATCCGTCTTACATACTTTGGAGAGCCTGAGTGCTTCCACTCAGTCAATGATGTCTTACACATTTTGATATGAGTACCACTATTTAATCTTGGCACGAGGTATATTTGAAGTGCTTTTATAAACCCTCAGCTGATATTCAAGTATACAGGCACACATAAGTGCAAATAGTTAATCTATAGCTTGATCGTAGATCTTGATGACTAGGATTTTAAATCAAAGCAATCGTCGCTGCATATTGACTATCTTTCTTTGGGGATAATAATATAGGTATTTTCACATGGCTTGAGAGACTATCCAAATCAAATATTATTCAAGAATGACCATTTCACTTGATTTATCAAATCTCCCAATTATCAAGATATTTGGATGTAGGTGACATATAGGCCTGGATTTTTATGAAAAACTAAAAAAATATTATTGGATACAATCTACAATGAATGAGCCTTCATATGCATAGGTGAGTATTATCTAATAGTCCCTCATCCCAGGAGACAAGATAATCTTTGGAAATATTCTCCTGACAATTGTGCTTTCAGACCAAAATAGAGACTAACATGGCAGATCAAATTTTGTGGGTGTATGTAGATGAAGATCCCTCACCTGCGAAAAGACTTAGAAATTATACATGTGAGACAATGGCAAAGAAAAAGAGGCATGCCTAGATAAGTGGTCCCACACGATCTTAAGGGGATGCAGTTTGGGACAATAGTACCCAAAATTCCCAAAGAATCTACCGGTTGGTCACAACCACTTCAGTACGGAAAAGGTAGAAGATTTTCTATGTACTAGCACTTCTTCATAGGTAAATTCAAGTTGGTGGATGAAACCATGAGCCCATGGTGTAAAATCCCATTCTCCTTCACCACCCAGTACTTCCAAGTGGGAGTTAACAAGTTCAAAGAAGCAAAGAGACTAAGGTTTGACCTTAGTGAATTTGATCAGGACCATAGGGAGATGTACAAGACATTGGTCTACCCTAAAGAAGTGTGTGTACATTCAAATTTCGGCCCGTGAACTTAAATTTTTGCCCTAATTTTGCCATTTTCCCCTAAATCTTTTTAAGGGGCATATCTTTCATACTAGAGCTCAGATTTCAATGATTTTGGTATCAATGGAATTTTTTTGAAATTCTCCACACGATGGACCCTTCAATTTCAAAATTTGATGGAGTTTTGTTAGATAAAAATGGGAAAATGTCTCTGGCATAGGATAAAATGCAAAACTAACCCTCAACCACCAAAATTGATGAATTATGGTAATTTTTTTCTTCTCTAGCATGGCTGAATGCATCGAAAAATGGATTATTGAGGGTGCCCTTTCAGTTTTAATGAATCTTGTCAGTGGTTGGAGATGTCAAATCAATTTTCCCACATTTTCTCATTTCTTTCATTATGTTCAAGTGATAAAAGCCAGTTTTGGCTCATTTGTAAAAGTTGTTCATCCTTCTTCTCTGCCTCTCCCTTCTTTTCTTCCCTAGGGTCAAAAATGGAGTTTAAATGTCCTCCCCTTTTTTGTAATGGAATTTTTGCCTCTTACCCATGAAATGATGCACTGTGTAAAACTTTTGGAGCAATAAAAAATGTGTTTTGTGATGCATGTGTCCATCCTTGCTCGTTTTTTGGTTGTTTTCTTCTTTCCTCTCTTCATTACAGGTATTTTTGCATGTTTTGATGTTCATATGCAGGTTTTGGAGTTGTGTTCATGGATTTTTTGGAACATTTTATCTGTGTGAAATCCATGTTTGGTCTGTGATGCACTTGTCCATCCTTTCCATTACTCACCTATCCTTGTTCCATTTGCAGTTTTAATAGATGATCAAAACTTTCCTTCTCTGGTGTATCACCATTTTAGTGTAGGATTTGTTTTTCTAGTTTTCTTTCTCTCCCTGTCTCCTTGGAAGTTAGATTAGGATTAGATTAGCTTGCCTGCATTGGATTAGCTTGTGGAATATAGTTTAGGAAGAGGAACCAGCCTTCTCTAGAGAACTTTCCCCCATTTGCAAAGGTCCTACACTTTTGGTAAATCTCAATGTTGTGAAATCACAACAAATGACTTGCCTTAGAAAAGAAGATCCATAACTCATTTGGGGGTCCTCTTGTTTTGCTGTAGTAACAAAACCATGAAAGCATTTAACAAAATACTGAGTCATACCCTAACAAATATTTGTGATGTTGGTAGAAAGGATTGGGATGACAAAGTATCAGTCGTTCTTTGGGCTTATAGGACAACCTACAAGACGTTGAAAAAATCCATGCCATTTAATTTAGTGTTTGGTGCGAAGGCTATCCTACCAATTGAGTTCATGTTACCTTCTCTGTGAATAATGTGTCCAAGAGGGCTAGCTGATGAGAAAGCGCTAGAAGAAAGGATTGATAAATTAATGAAGATGGATGAAAGGATATCGTTGGAAAAATGGAGCCAAACAACAGAAAAAGTAAAGAAAAAAGCATGACATGATCATAACATTAGGAACAAGAAGTTTAAGGTTGGCTAGATCGTGTTTCTATATGATTCCAAGTTTTTGCGCCATCCTGGTAAGTTAAAAGTGCATTGGTTGGGTCCCTATAGCATCTTATACATCCTTTATTCAGGTGCATTCCAGTTACAAGCGTTGTATGGGATGAGATTTCCAGGACACTTCAATGGGAGTATGGTGAAGCCCTACTAGAAATAAGTCTTATTTCTGTTTGTAAATAATGCAGTATTGCCAGTTAGTTTATAATTTACCTTAATGCATTTTTGTTTTCTTGTGTTTCCCTTTCTCGTTGTTGTTCTTTGTTGCACCTTGGGAACTAGTAATCTCATTACTTTTTGAAGGTTGTAACTACAAAGAGGACCACACATCATTTTAGTGTGGGGGTGGAGTAAGGAGGAAGAAATTAAAGTGTGAAGTGCCAGGAAGGATTGCATTGGAAAGGCCCAGTTGAATGGCCCTGTGAATAAATTACATGCAAGGAAAGGTGAAAAAGGATGGTTAGTGTCAAGATAAGGCTACATTGGGGATCCACATACAAGAGAGGAAGAAGCACAAAAGTAACACAAGGTAGGTGAGAGAAAAGATCATGAAAGAAGAAGTGCCTTTGGCACTGGTTATGTGCATGCAAGAGTATCCTATCAAGATGGATTGGTTGCGTGCTAGAAGGTTAGAGAATTATCCGCACAAGGTTGGGCGCGTGAGTTAAAGCACTAAAGTTCGGTCTGTTTGAAAAAATTGCATTAAGTGTTAAAGTACAGTTGTAGGTAAGGTAGAATTTAATGTTAAAAAGTGGTAAAAACTATAAATAGAATTTTTGGCATTTCATTATTTACTTTGCGAATATGAAGCAAGAAGTGCTTTTACATCATTGCAAACTAGGGCTTCCAGAACTGATTCGTGTGAAGAAAAATGTGAAGTGTTTGAGCGTGAGTAACTAGTTTGGATTTGCAAACTAGAAGGAAGGGATTTCATGAGCATAAGAGAATTTGTGAGAAGGCACCATCTTGTGAAAGAATTATCCCAGTTAGGGTTTGAAAAACTAGGGCATGGGTTTAAGAGTTTCTCTTCACAGGTTTGAGATGTAACACCCTGAACTGTTGTTACTTCCTCCTGAGCATACAAGTGTTGATATGTGATTTCATATAAAAGGATGTGTTCCTCGATTTAGAAATCATGCTTGATATATACTATAATTTCTTTGTAGATACTTGACTGAGTTAGAATATGATTAGACTCTTTTATTTATTTCATTTTGCATCTGAGTTTAATCTGATCTCGGAATGAATTATAGAGTTACCCATCTATAAGATCTAATCTTGGATCAGTGGAATTGATCCAAGTATTTCTCTAAGTCTATTCGTGATGAATTAAAATCACAGACCTTGAACAGGTTGCAAGGTCTAGAAGCATTGAATAAGCTGGTCCGGAGTATGACTCAGGCTGATCATGTGAAATGGATTGGTTCCTGATATGGAAGTATATCTGGAAGGTCCTCGATCGTGGACTAGGTAATAATTCGGTTACATACGATTCTGCAGCCTGAGGCAGAACAGGAGTTAACCCTGTTCAAGAAGGTATGATGTAGGTCTTTTTTCTGAGTGTACAGAATGTAGACCTAACTGGAATTATTAATGGTTAGTAACCTAAAACTAAACCTAACCTAGGGGTTAGATTAGTGTTAATCTAACCTATACCTAGGCTAAGTGCTAATGTCCTAAGTTAGTATCTATGTGTAATGTGGTTAGAATAAGTATTATCCTAAATTCTAACCTAAGATACTAACCTAACTATTGAACAAAATGTATGGGGGCCTATGGAGGGGTGTGAACCATGGGTGGCATTTTCTATGTCATTAAATGCTAAGGATAAGTATGAGGGATAGGTCTTGGCAGAGGTTTTAGGAACGACAACCTTGTGTCGACGTGGCAGGTCACCAAAACTGAAAATGAACTAGAAATTTTATTTGACTGTCGCCAATTTTGGCGGTCGGTGGCAGTGGAGTTTGAGTGGGAAAGTTGGTGTAAATGCATTCAATGTGCTTGGTAGTCAAGCTCGGAACTCGCGTGAAGGCATGCAAACTGGGAAGTTGTTGGTTTGTTTGGCTTGTCGCGAATTTCGATTTTCCTTCTGCCTGTTCACTGGTTCTTCGCACCAGTTTTCTTTGTGTTGCATGGCGAACATGAGAATATCTAACTCTTTTCTCTGGCAAGGGAAATATATATGTTATGGAGATAGAAAAATTTTGTTGGTCGCTCTAACTTGGAAAAGGAAAAGGAAGTATGAGCTCTTCCAGCGGTCTGCTTCGGAATTTTGAGTAAAAATCCAGGGGCATGTTAGGCCCTAACCTTTAAATATCTTGCTTTCTTTCAAGTGATTTCATTAGAACAACTCTGTTCAAATGATTTATGGAAATAGATGATTTTTCCTTGGTGTTCTTATGTGATTTTTTGGTTACTGTATCTCTTTCAGGCTCGATTTTTCATTTATCCCTTGATGGGTGTTGATATAATCGAACGGTTGCTATATATTTCTGAGTGTTTTGGATTCTGGATTTTATATGTGAAAATATGGCAAGATTTTGTGCTAGGCCTGCTCTGTGTGAGTCCATGAATTGTCCTCATCCGATGGGTGCAGGCTATTGATGCATGTTGGTATATATAAATGTATATAAATATTTTGTTGATACTTGTTGTGGAAATTGTTAGAAGGGATACTGATGGATAGCGTATGATTGTTCAGTTTTATTGAATCTTTGTAAGCTCTGTCGTGGGTTTTGATGAAGGTAGTTATTGATACTGTTGGGTTTCGTTTTGTCTTGAAGGTTGTTTGAGAATAAACATCTTTCGGTGTGACAGTATCTTATTACAACTCTTTTGGAATTGTTTTCCTTTTTTGTTGGGGTAACAAGATTTTACCGTTACAGTATGCATTATGGATATATGTATACTTATATATTGGAACAGCTCTGTAGAGTCCATTGAATGACTTGTATAAATGGACCACTGTGGAAGCTATACATTTATATATTTGGATGTTGGATTTTGATTTGTTTGAAGTCTTGAAGAAGTAACAGGTCTTTCGACCTCTGTTACTATAGTAAATTTTGGGTATAGACTCCCCGGTTGTACTGTTTCGTTTCCTTCTGTGTAAGCTTGTTCAAAAAAAATATTGAAGAAGGTTCAGTTGGTTTCTTTTTACGAAATCAGTAATTATTGAATCTTGTTCTTTTATGTTTATCATTACTGGAGTAGATGGAATCATTAATTATTCTTCCTTTATTATCTTGAATACTGTTGTATAGACTCGGTTGAATTCTTGTTAAATAACCAGTGGGATCACTTCAAATTAGGACTGTTGGTTTATTCTAATTGTTTGACCCTATGGAGGATATCTTGTTTCTTTTGGCTTCTGTATAAGCCTGAGATTGAACATGTGATGTTTATTTTGCCTTGATGGATTTCTATGAATAGCTTAACATCTTGTATAACAGCTTTATGAAGTAGGTCATGGATACCATACTTTCTACTCTGATTTCATTCAGATGTAGCTACGATATTCTATGTTGTGTTTTCTTTAGATTTCATGCCAGTTGATGTGGCTGTGTGTGATGCGTGGGTTTCATTTAAACGTCTCTCTGCTTAAGTCGTAGGGATATGTCATTGTTCAAAAGGAGTTCGAGTTTCTTATTGACTGTGGCAACAATTGAGTTCCTTTGAATTCGACCTTGGGAACAAAAGCCATATAGTGTTGAAAAGGATTGAAGAGGCTGTAGATTGTTATTGGGATTGTAGGCGTGTTACGCCTTCCTTACTTTGATATCCATTTTTGAGTATGAATGAATTTAGGAGCTAACTATACCTAAATAGGTAACGACAGTAGTTGTCTTCTTTCCTGTCGCTTCTTGCGTGAGGTCATTCTGAGTGTCTGGTAGAAAGACCATGTTGTTTGGCATGGGGGCTACTGTAATGTAGTTGCCTTATTATAACAGTGTGCTGTTGATGGACTCGACTGATTTATTTGTTGTGTTTTATTTCTTTATTTAAACAGCAATTCTTCTTGTGGCTTGTCGGACTTGTTCGTATACTTACCGGATGAATGCTTTCCATATGAGGAGACGGTACAGTAGTGAACTTGTGTGAAAGGAAGTGTGAATGATTTGTTCCTTTCTTTTCTATTTTTATAATACATGTTGATATCTGTAACAGGAGCTGTTTTTAACATATTGATATACTCAAGAGTTGTTATGATATTTCCATTTCCTGATGAAATTAACGATCTATCCAATGTTGCTGATCTTGGATTTAAGATAATTGTTTTGGATACTTTCGTTCTTTGATTCTTAATATTGATGAAATAATTGAGAAGTGTTTAGGACTATTCTATAACGATGATAGAGTTACACGTTTGTAGTCATTTTTGTATTACAAGGGCATAGTCTGAATATGTTTACTTGTTTGGATAATGGAATTCATTTAAACAGGGTGTTTAATGAAAACAATTGATGGATTGCAATTGTTTTAAAAGTTAGTGCTTATCATGCTCAGTTCATCGAACTAACTCATGTTGACTATTTTTGCAGATGGTTTCCGTAAGTGGTAAAAGCAATGCAGATCTGGTAGGATGATTAGATTGTTTAATTTGATTTATAATGAATTACAGCTTGATTTTCCTAAATGTACTATATGTGGAAAGATGTTTCTTTTCCGTTAAGCATTGTATCAAGTATGCTGCTTGCATCAAATGTATTTGTATAGTTATGAAAGGAATAAAAATAAGTATTGATACTTATGTGTTGTATTCTTAATTCTGATAGTTGACCTTCTTCGGTTTATATACCAGAGTGGCAATGTTATCTTTGTGTAATTGGATGCTTTTGTGATTGACAATGAAAGCTTAAAGTAAATGTGATTGAATTATTATGAGTGTTTAGTAGTTCTAATTTGTTCTATCGAAAGCTAAATTGAAATTTAAATCATTGTCTTTTTAAAAGATAGGGTTAAAACGAACCTAAGCATAACACTAATCAAGCTGAGGTAAATTACTAATCCCTAGTCCTAGTATGGTAGGACAACATTAAATTGGATTCTTAACCAATTATATCTTTATACTAATAAGTATGATATAAATTCAGTTAAGAGAACTGAAATAAATCTAATGGGGTTCAGATGGAAATCTCATATGAAGGTAATGAGATAATGTCCAATTTTGTTGTTTTAGAATCATGTGTATTCTAATGACTCCTTGATGAGAGCTTGACCTTAATACCTCTACCATGTAATGTGTTTTATTGAGGAAGGTCGTCTTAAGACGAAGAATCCAGGGATTGGGAAAGGCTAACCTATGGGGAAAGTCTTTAAAGTAATTTAAAACTCAACGTGCGTAACGCATATTAGTAAGTAGATATTTTCGAGGTGGATTTAAAGGTTGACAGCACAAGACAACTGCAGGGTTGTACCTCTGAGAAGATTAGGATCTTCTCGAAGTTACAACAATGCAGGTGACTTATGACGACACCCTTTGCATTGATCGCTAAGATTTACACTTTGATCTCGACGAATTACTCTGGGACCAATTAGGAATGTGGCCATGTTATAAGGCTGCCTAGGAGGTTCGGGGTATCTTGACACACTGGTCTAACTGCAGGGTTAAACCAGTATGTCATCGTATCCCTAATACTCGTGGGAATCCATATAACATTATCACCTTGTTAATCTGTCTCTAAGTGATTAAGTTGTGAAAGGAAGGACTGACAGTAGTCAGTGTAAGACATTCTATATAACATAAGAATGGGGTGAAGGGCGTATTCTAGATTGACGAGTATGCCGTTAAGGAATATGAGACATAAACAGTATGTTTCAAATCTTTGGCCAAAGTATCGCAAGCTGCTGATTGCGTTGTCCTAATTCACCTAGTCTAAGGGATGAGATGCCGATGAATAATGGTAACATTTATTCAGTTAGGTTCCTTGGAAAGAGCATTCTGAATCCTAGAATAGGGAAGAGAACCACAGGAGTGAAGTGTTAAATAATAACGCCAACTCTTATTACTCATGAATAGATCGGTAGATTACCGAGTCATGAAATGAATAGATCGGAGGTACTCCGAGTCATTACAGCTGCATATGGTTATTTGTTAAATGAATGGTTATTTGATTTGTGAGTTCTAAATTATGTATTTATAACCAGGATGCATTTCAAAAAAAAAAAATTTTGACTCGTTCTATTGTCTAAAATGAGGATGTTACATGAGATCTAATGTTGGAAGAAGTGGAAGAGCAGAGTAATAAAAAGATATTGAAGTGATAAGAGGACCTAGAAAATGGCACCCAAGAAACCAACCGTGTCACCCAAGAAGCCCAAGGGAAAGGGCAATCATAAGGGCAAGGGAAAAGAGCTAGCAATAACAACCACAAGCATGAATGAGGAGTGGTATGTAGAAATGCAGTAAACCGGATGGAATTTTTCTTGGGAAGGAGTGGAATATCATTTGAGAAAGATGGTGGTGAGTGCCATCATACAAAAAAAATAGAGAAGGAAATGGCATTGGAGTTAGTGCTCCTGACAAACAAAAGGACACTAGAGGGTCTACCCATCGATAGCCATGAGGTAAAAGTGAAGTTTGAGAAGGCAGGGTTTTTACAACTCTATGAGTTTCCCTACTTTGGAAATCCTGAGTGCCTCTATCAGTGGCTGATGTCACACATGCATGAGTACCACTTTTACTTCATGGGGCACAAGATGTGCATAACCCCTCAGCTGATTTTTAAGTTTACAGGCCTCATTTGTGAGGTAGAAAACATAGCTGATGACCTGAGAGACAAGGATGTCATCAAAGCAATCGTCACTGCATATGATTATAAGAAGGGATAAGGGTATTTTGATATTGCAGAAATACCAGATCCCATTATGAGAATGACCAGCCACCTGGTCACAAATGTAAATGATCAAGAAATTTGGATGTAGGTGAATAAGGCCTAGTTGAATGTATGCAGAAAAATATCAGAGGGCACAATCTACAATTTATCAGCCTTCATTGCAGATGAGATAATCAATAGCGCACATGAAGGAGACAAGATACTCTTTGGAAATATCCTCCTGGCAATTGTATTTTTAGAGATAGGAGTGCCTAACGTGGCAGACAATTTTTTGTGGGAGTATCCAGATGAAGATCCCTCATATGCGAAAAGACTCACAAATTATACATGTGAAACAATGGCAAACTCCCACAAGGTGTGCTTAGACAAGTGGTATAAGAGCTTAAGGGATGCGTTTGGGGTAGAGTGGAGAATCCCAAAGAAACTACCGGTGGTTATAGAGGGATAAGCTATGTTTTCTATGTACCGGAACTTCTGCATAGGAAAATTCAAGTTGGTGGATGAAACCATGAGTCCATGGTGTAAAATCCCATTCTCCTTCACCACCCAGTACTTCCAAGTGGGAGTTAACAGGTTCAAAGAAGAAAAGAGACTAAGGTTTGACCTTAGTGAATTTGATCAGGACCATAGGGAGATGTGCAAGACATTTGTCTACCCTAAGAAGTGTGTGTACGTGGAAAATTATGTAGTGGATGAAGTCAGAATGATGAAACCCCTAACTCTAACAATTGCAAGAAATTTTGTGACGCGTGTATATCTCCGCATTAGGCCAAAGTTTGAGAAAGGTTCATATGTGGAGAATGATGTCTCCATACCTAAAGATCCCATGGGTAGAAGAAAGCCCATGCTCAAGAAAAGGGAGAGAGAAGAAGAAAAAGCACCAAGTGTGCAGACTACAAATCTAGTAAGCGCACCGGTGGAAAGTGCCAAACTTAGCACCTATACGCGTAGGAAGAAGTCCTTGGTAAAGGAGAATACCCTAGAAGAAGAGGTGCTAGAGTAACCCCTCACCAAGGAGAAGTCACTAGAGGAAGTAGAGAAGGATGGATCCCCTGTGGAAGAGTCACTCCTCAGAAGGAAGTAGAGGATAGAAGAGGAGGCTGATTCGGAAGAAACTAAGAGCCTGGAGGCCAACATAGGTGAAAAGGAGGACAACGATGAAGAATATGATCCTGAAGGAGATCAAGATCCACTTGTCTTTAGCATGCATGATTTAGAATAAGAGGGTAGAGAAGAAGAACATGAGTTCCTTTTCGTACGGCACAAGGGTAGCCAGGAGGAAGAAGGCACCCAGTACATGGGAAGAAGTGAGGAGGATGGCGTGTAGGAGAAGAAAACTCTAAGCATTACATAGGAGTAAGTAAACAGCATGGAAGAAAGAGAAGCAAAAAAAAAATTGAGGCCTTAGTAGAACAAGAATTGGAGTGCACCATTGACATAGTGATGGAAAAGGATAGGGAGGAAGGCGTTGAGAAAGAAAAAGTCAGTGTGGGAGGAGGTTCCAGTCTAGCTATGATTTTCCCAAAAGTCATGCACTCGGGAAGGAAGAGACTTGATATAGAATGAGGACAGGTCATGGGCTATGTTCATGACCAAAGGAATGTGCTACATGTGCACTTCCAGAGAAATATACCCACAGAAGAACTTCTAGATAGGGAATCATTTAATGAGGAGGGCATGTACCCCAAGACAAGGAAGATGCTCTCTTGGGCATTTGAGTCCCATATTGATGAGCTAGAGTTCGAAGTATACCAAGGGGAAATCATGCCAGTACCAGATTCTAAGGGGGCCAACCCCTTGGTAAATTCCAAACAACTCTTGGATGAGAAGTTATGTAATGTGCTCAACAAGGTCATGGTCAAAGTTGAGGCTAGGCTCTTTGGAAGAAATGACAGAGTCAAATTTCTAGAGGTAAAGATAGAAATGAAGGAAGAGGAGTTAGTTGAGAAGACTAAGGGATTGAAACAAGAAGATTTGATTAGCATGAGCTAAGGGATGAGAAGGAAAAGGTACATGAAGTATCCAAAAATGTGGAGTCTATCACAAGCACCGTTATGTTGAAGCATCCAGACCTAACATCGCCCGTGTAGAAGTATGGATCCACTCTTAAATGCTTAGAAGATTTGACACACATCCTCACCATGGAGAGAAAATTGTTGGCCTTGGAGTCCATGGAAGAAGTGGCAACACACTTGGTAAGGGAGGATAAATTGAAAGTTGTAGCAATCATTGCTGAGTATAGCAAGGTACTTGTGGATGTCAAGATTTCTACCCAATCTGCTAAGGCCGCATATGATAATTGTGTAGACATGGATAGAGTGGTAATCATCTTGGTTGTCACTCATGAAGCAGAGCTGAAGGAGTTTCAGGAGAAGAATAAGGGAAATAGTGTGGAAAGGGAAAAAATCCTTTACAACGTTGAAAATAAATCCGAGGCCATTGAAACCTTAAGGGGTTCAATCAAAAACCAATTGAAGGAACTTTAGCCATAGATTACTAGAAGGATGGATGCACTTAAAGACATGAGCAAGGAGTTAGATGAAATTGTTGACACTATGAATGCTCAAGGAGATGGAATGAGTTTTGGGGAGGTAAGCGCACTAGTCGGTGACCTCTTCCAGAGAGCACAACATGAATTTGATGCCTGGAACAATTTAGAGGCCGAATTGCAAAAATATTTTCCTAGCTTGTTGCAATAATGCCATCACTTCCCCATTCTTTCTCCTTTCCCAAATTCTTCATCCCCTTATTATTTTTTCAAGACGTAAGTCTACTGTGATTCATTATTCATTGGAGAAGTGTTCCTGCAGACACATAACAAGTGAAATGTGGGGTGATGTTGGGACCCCAAAACATTGGCTAAGTACAAAAAGGTGCATAGGCGCGCAAGGCCTAGTTGAAGAATGACGCACAAGGAGAAGGCATGCAGGATAGGGTTTAAGGAAGAAAACCTGTGGCATGGACATGGACAGAGCTAAGGTTTCAGTTCTTAGTCATATTGGGAAATTTTGGCAGGACACAAGAAAAGTGTGACCCGATAGTGAATGAGGAGTGGATAAGGTGCCAGCCTGGTAACATGATACCCATGAAAGGAATATGCTTAGTGATGGAGGATTCTAGAAGACCATCAATACAAGGAGTGGAGAGATCAGATCTAAAGGAGCATGCTTCTATGGAGGACCACTTAGACACTTGGTGATGGATCTGTAGCCCCTAAAAGCAAGTCGGTGGTTGAAGAAACCTATATATACAAGCGCCCGCATAGTAGAAAATAAGGAGAATATAAAGAGCGGAGCTCTGCAGAAATACTATTAGAACTCTATGGGATTGGTAGAGGCTATATAAGGGAGTTATGTATTAAGTGGCTAGGATATAAATTTTTCTTTATATGCATGAAGGACATGATCCCTGTTGTGATGTATAACTTTGGTCTGATCAAGCTGTGTGGTAGTCTAATGGATCCATTGAATGTAATAAGGGTACAAATGTGAATGAGTATGAATGTAATTGATTCAGTTTATATCTATATCTTTTCATTTCTGTTCATGGATGTTATGGAATAGATGTAAATCCTTATGTATTTTCCTTTCTATTGTAGTTCTATCTGTTATTTGTAAGTACCCTCTATTTGGAATGAATATTTTTTTCTAGAGGCCGTTATGAGCCCTATGATGATTGTATGTCTCATTTCCACCATTATTCATAAGGTTCCTGAAATAGATGATGGTTTTCCACTTAACTCACATAAAAGAGAGACTCGATGCCTGCGGGTGCCTCAGGTGAGCACCCAGAACCCACTCGGTGATAGGCTGGCGTGCATGGGATTCCCCTGTTCTTTTTGTGGGTGTAAAATTGACTACATTTACAGTCATGTTTAACACCATTATTCACCTAATACTCTCTATTATATTAAAACACAATAAATACAAAAGATTATTACAATATGTAGTATCATAAGTTTATGCGTGCATCATATCTGGTAGCATAACTCCACAATAGCTCATACATAGTACATATTTAATCTAAATAGATTACTAAATATTAGTAAGGGTGGGGACTTATCCTTCACCACTTACGCACTTACAAAAATAAGTCACATGCTGAAAATAGTCATGCGCCTTTACAATAACATGTACCCATGCAAGTGCGCTAATAATAGATCTCTTACAATTAACTGACAGTAGTAATTATATTATTAACTCAAACTCATGTATGGTGCTTAGTAGACGCTCTTCCCAAAATAGCATTTGTTTATTGCGTAAGTATCCATCCCATTGTGTGCTCCGTACACTATCTCAAAGCCCATAACCATGAAAATGGCTAAGTCCTAGATCAATCTGTCTTTTACGCACATTTCCTTCCCTATCCTTTTATGCCTTCAAATATGACTTGCTACCGTGCACGATTATTTTATGTGCCCTCTCCTTAGTTCCATATTTTTTCTGCTCAACATTACCCCACACTAAAATACATTTTCATCCTAGCAATGTGGTTCCTCCTAATATTTCCAAAGAATAAATAAGAATGAAAGAATGTAAATAATTACTTTACAAACAATGGACTTATATTCTATAGCACCCTCTGCTTCAACTGATAGGATCAATTCTAGATATTCTTCCTTAATCTAAGCCTCCAAGGCTTTCCAATCATCCAATGCATTTACGGTCTTCTCTAGAATGCCTGCAGCGAAGGAATCCAACTCATCCTAGGTCATCAATCCCTTTTCAATCTGCAATACTTTGAAAACATTAGCCAAAGAAGACATCCGTCCCTCCATAAGATCCATTTTTTTGCTATGAGATTTCCAAGATCATCCAGCCTCTCCGTATGTAGATGTTGTGTTATTACAAGGGCTTTGAACTTTTTCTTTACTGACACTAATCTCTCTACATGCTCTAAAGTATCATCTTTCATTGCTTTCAGAACTTCATTATCTTCTAATATAGTTTTTGTTCTGGTCACTGCATCTTGAGCTATGCAGATGTTCAAATCTTGATCTACTTTCTTCATCTCATCTTGTAAAGTTTGGAGCAATGCTTCTTGAATGAAATATTTCTAAGAATAGAGGCCCTTACTCTATCTACTTCTTGTTCAGGGTCCTTTGGCATTGGCATGCAAATCGATCCATGCTCAAGCACCAAATCAACTAATGTATGCACATAATGCATAGATGAAGGAAACTTCTCAGGTACCTTAGACTCTAAGTGCAGTCTTACTTTTAGGACATAATTGCCAATTTACTCTTCCATGCTAATGAATCCCTCATTATTTTTCTATTCTAAATCCCTCTCCCCATTTAGACGTGTTATTTCTGCAACCTTTTTCTTGTTATCTTATCATAGCGCTCTTATAGTGGAAACCTTATATATGTTTCTCTGTGTCACTTCTATAGATACCTTAACCAATGCATTGCTTACCTATTCCTTAGATGCGAGAGTGGGATTTATAGTTATATGCCTTCTCTGTAGTGCATTCTTCATTCTTTGGGATACACATGATTCCTCACATACATCAAAATCAGGTCATCCATGTGAGTTTGCATAGACCAATAAAATTATTTCCTCGCATGCATAGTGTGCATGTCTGGGTCCATCAAATCCCATCCATACAACCCCTTAAGGCCCATTGTGCTCTGGAAATAGGAGCAGAAAATTTTAATGGTGTCCTCAACATAGCTCATGCTTGGCCCAACATACTCCCCACTAGTTCTCCTCATTCTTGGCCCCTTAGGAAATTGAGTGCTAAGTTTTAGAGTTGGATCTTTAATGTTTTGAGAAATATATGCTCTATTTATTCTTCCTCCTTCACACCTTCCTCTTCATCATTCATATCTACATCCTTGGGTTCTTCCACATCTTCTTGTTGTACAAGGGTTCTAGGTGTGCTCTCTTCAGACTCTTCCACCTCATTCAAATTTATTTTTCTCTTCTTCCTCTTAGTTGTCTCTTTCTGAGGAGAAATTCATGGTGATCTCCTCATAGGCTATGGGGTTATAGTGTCTTAGGTCCTTTTTTTTTTTAATACACTTTTAAAGTGGCACTCTCTATGGAATGCTTCTACATCCAAATCTTCATCTTCTTCTTGTACTTGAGGTAGAGCACCCTCTCGTGCAGTCTCTACTTTGTCTTTGGGATGCCTTCGGCCTCTATGATCTAAACCACCACTATTGGGACCCTATTATAGCTTCTAATCTTAAAGGTGCATAGGTGCGCATGGCTAGAATAAGTGCACAGGTGAAGGCACGCAAGGTAGAATTCAAAAAGGGTTCTTGGAGAACCTAGGACATGCACCCATGAAGCACAATTCAGAACTTATCCATTTTCATCCTTTTGGATAGAACACATGAAGAACATGTTCCATTTGGATAAGGTTCCAGCCTAGAAACAAGGTGTTTCGGGAGGAATATACCTTGTGATAGGAAGATCCAAAAGCTAATCATAACATAGAGAGGCATGTTCCTGGGGTGATCCACACCTTGAAACTTGGGGCTAGATCTGAGGTTGTAGAGGATTTTGTTAGAGCTCAGATTCCTATTTATATGCATGCCCTTGGCAAAGAACAGAGACATAAGTGAGGTAGTGCAAATCTGCAGAATTACTACGAGAACTACGGGATAAAATGGGTAGATTATTCTAGGAAGGATGTAATGGGGAATTGGGGAATGTAAATTTTGTTTTGTGAGCATACATGTATGGATCTAGATATGGTGTATGACTATGGTCTGCCACTCTGTGATGTTTTGGAGTAATACTATGAATGAATATGATAAGGTTACCACTGCATTTATATTAAGATCTCCTTCTTGTATTATCTGCATGTTTCTACAATGCTTTTTATCTTGTATAATCATGAACCTTACTTGAATGTTAAGTCTATTTTTGTATTTACAACTTCCTAGTTCTATTAATTTCGTTGCACGCTTTGCTTTGTTATGACTGAAGGGGTATAGAAGTCATTGTGAGATATATAGCTTCTTCATGTCTGTTAAATCACTAAGTCAAGATCATGAATTATTCCTTCCACTAAAATCACATAAAAGAAAGACTCGACTCCCTCTCACGTACCCTGAGTGAGCACCCAACACCCACTAGGTGATAGGCTGGCGTGCATGACGTTCCCTTTTTCTTAGCGGGTGTAAAAATGACTACATCTTGGTTCCATTGCTGGGACATATTTTTGAAGTTGTAGTGGAACATGGCATACATCATGGTCTGTGTGAGAAGTGATGATGGAGCACTTAACCCTTGAAGGTGTTGAAGATTGGTTTAAAAGAAAAGAGGATGAATTCACTCAAATATTCAATACTAGACCTGGGTTTGACACGTGAAGATTGGTGGAAGACACTCTTTATCATGAGTTATATGAAACCTTCTTCTATTATTTCCAGTAGAGTTATTTGAATGGCTCTTGGCTTATACATATAGATTGGGGTGGTGTTATAAGTCACACCCTTGGACCCAAGAAACATATTAGAACTTGCAAGATGTTGATCTAATATGGACCCGTGCTATAGATCATTGGTGCAAGGGAGTTTTGACTAGCTACACTCTAGAATATGCCATTTCCACGTATTCCTATTCAAAATTTGTTGAGTTTGAGTTTTTGTAGGATCCCAGAGGATATTTATGCGTGCCATCCTCCTAGTAATCAAAATCTTGATGGTAACCATGGGTCTAGAGGAATTTTCTATGGCTGGCTAAAACCACTCTGAGAGCTTGGCGAGGAAGCCAGGTTGGGAAAGATGGTTGATATAACGACTGAAAAGGAAAGGGAGGAGAGATGACTCAAATATAACGAATTGTGTGAAAGGGAGATTGATAGACAGTGTGGGATTACAAGTGGGTTATGGAGCTAGACATGGTGGAAAGGAGTTGAGGTTCATGCGGAGGATGTGGAACCTGAACAGCCTGTTATACCCCATCTTAGTAAGTGCAGGAGAGAAAACCTTGCAGATTTTGATGAGATTCCATTGTGTAGAGAAAGAAGAGTCATTGGCGTGCATCTAACCCCACCTAGCGACCAAACCTTGGTGCTTGGTTTGTTTGAATGAGGGAAAAGTACAGTTGATCCATTTGATATTAGTAGAAGCAACCAATCGGCACCCAGAAGATACAACTTCTTGTTTGGGACTTCTATGGCTTCACACACTATTCCAATATTTGGTGGAATGTTTGGACAAGGCACATATACAACTAGTTTTGGGAGCGCATTAGGAATTGGTGGAGGAAATACAACTGGGAGTGGCACTAGTTCACAAACTATCAAAACATAATTCAGTGGGATGATGGGAGCATTGGAAGTTGCTTTACGTGCTGAGGTAGTTGGTAGTGTTGACACTGGTGTCAGCCCATTTTTGGAGGCTTGGATCGCTACCATGGGTAAGAAGTTGGAGAAATTATCTACCAACACAGTTCCAGAGACTCACAGTGGGATGTGGTGCATAGAATATAATGTAGAAGGGAACACAAAGGATAATGGTGGGATATGTACTCGGAATGCGGTACACACCATAGCGGTAAATTGTGAAATATGTCATGGGGACCATGATGCAAGTAGGTGCCCCCTTTTACAACGTGCGATCCACAAAAATGTGTCTTGTTATTATAAGATATGTACCTCAACCACACATAACACCAAGGATTGTAGATTGATTGACCATATTCATGAGGTAATTGATCTTGGTGTGCGCCAGACTGGCATTGCCAAAATATCCAAAGGAGATTACCATGGGTATGAAGAGCACGGGGATGAAGGTGCACATGGAAAAGGGTTTCACGAAGGATTTTGTGGTCATTTTAACCACAGGGGAAGAAGTGAGATCCCACGAGGGACATGCTTTAATTATGGAGCCACAGACCATTATAAGTGTGAATGTCTGGATCTTCTACAATGCTCCTGGTGTGTAAAAAAGCATAAGTATGAAGAGTGCCCAAATTTAGACAAACATATGAGTCAATAATACCAGAAGGATAAGGGTGCTGCCATGGTGAGTATTAAGAAGGTTGATGAACAATGGCTTCCACAAGTAATACGTGAATCAGAACTAGAGCTTGTTTTGGTAACAACAAGGGTAGAGTCCGTGTGCATAAGGGAAGTGCCTAGGTAGAGACCTCTTGTTTCAAGGGAAGAAGTAGTACATGGGTGGTATCCAAACCCGGCTCACCAGAAAGAATTCTATCAAGAAACCATGGACATAATTTGAAGTTTACAAGGGGAGATCTAATACTTAAAGGAGAAAACTAGAAAAGATGAGAAAAGAAGACTAGTAGAACTACCAAAGGATGACTTGGATGAGGTTAAGGAGGTGTGTAAACTGCTGAGACAAGATAATGTTATTCCTCTTCTAGGAGCATGGTTGAGAGAAAAGGTACCACGCACCGGGGAAGAGCACAAAAGGTAGATCCCGCATGCAAACCTCCCACCTCACAGCCTTGATTATGACAAGGAGATCACCTTGAATGCAGTAATGGATGGATGGCTTCTTAGCAACATCCTCATTGACATAGGCACGGAGGTTAATGTTCTCACTCTAGATTCCTGGCATCAAATGGGAAGACCTACATTACAGCCATCTTCAAATGTGTTGTCTATGGTAAATAAGACAAAGGAAACACCCATAGGTGTCTTGAAGGATGTGGCCATTACCATTCAGGGGACTAAGTTCATAGGGGATTTTAAAGTCTTGGTGCTTTCCGAGGTAGATAATTTCCTAGCTTTACTTGGGCACCCGTGGCGCTATAAGAATAATGCACATCTCCAGTTTAACAAGGGGTACATAAGCTTTGAAAACAAGGAAGAGAGGGTGATTATACCGCTTACTGATGGAAATTACACACCCTATACTGAACCCCTTGGAGAGGAGGTCCTTGACAAAATATATGTGTGCTCCATAAGAGATCCAGAGACTATCCATCTTATAGAAGGAGTCATCTAGTTTGATGATGCTCAATCTGTCAGTGATACTACCAGTATGGCATGCTATAATTGGGTGCATGGGACCTATGAATTGAGTGGGTGACATTGGAAAGAATCGGTAACTATGGTAACCATGGCAAGTATAGTTCGGTGCCTAGGAGGAAAGGCAATAACCAAGTATTCTGGGGATGCATAACCCGAGGTATTTTTTAGGGGAAATGGAAGCTCAATGGAGGAAGGATGAGTGAAGAGGTATGCTAGGTTATGTTTTGATAGGCACATCAGCAAGGTGGTGGGCCACGTATAGAAATTTTTTTGGAATGGCATGAAGTTAGAATTGTGCTCACTGTCTAATTCTTGAAGAGCAATATACCCACCACTATCAAGGATTACAATGGTAATAGACCCACCTCTTCCCACATCCAGGCATGTGAGAGGGTCTAGGGAGATGGCGCAAAATCTTTACCACCCTCCCTTTGGGTGCATAAGCTATATTTGACACTAAAGGTTACGCGCGTGCTTGGTACATCCATTTTGAAACTTGTCGCCAAACAAGAAATTGGCAGGAGTTAGCGGCTGACCTGGTTCACACATTGGAGTACTGAAGTACCATGTAACCGATTGATGAGGTGTTACAGACTATCAAGTGCCTCACTCTGGGGGATTGCACCATGGCGGAATATAGATCAGTAAACTTACTTGGTGGACCTAGCTTAGAAGTGTGGTTCCAAGAGGACGAACCAGAAGATATACAATTTGAGCATGTGTGTGCTGAAAATGAGAAAGGAAAGATGCTATATGTTGTTGATGGAGAGGAGATGGAGAGCCTGAACGTTGACCATCTGGTTAGGACATGTGAAGTAGTTGACAATGAAGATGCATGTGAACACGCGTATCATGAACCACTCAAAACCAAGAAAGTTAACATCGGCTCAAAGAAGGAGCCCAAGGAAGCTATCATTGGGGACTACTTGTCAGACAAGGAAGTATCAAAGATCATCGATCTCTTACGTGAATTCAAGGATTTATTCCCGCATGGATACCATGATTTGAAAGGCATCCACCATTCATTGGGGGAAATTTAGATAAATTTGAAAGATGGTACGTGCCCAGTCAAGAAGAGGCCTTACATGATGAATCCCAACATGTGCATAAGGGTTAAAGAAGAGCTAGACAAGATGATAGCATCTGGTATCATTAAGGCTGTGAATGAATCAGAATGGATAAGTCCAATGGTGATTATCATAAAGAAGGATGGGTGGATTAGGATATGTGTGGATTACAGGGAGTTAAACGATGTTTCTATCATAGATCCTTTTCCCACCCCCTTCACTAAAGAGATTTTGGAAGGAGTTACTGGGTGTGAGGTCTATTCCTTTACGGATGGATTCTTAGGATATCACCAGGTAATGATTTCCAAGGAAGACCAAGAAAATAAAACTTTCGCCACTGAGTGGGGAAGCTTTACATACACGGTCATGCCCTTTGGATTGAGGAATGTGGCCATTGTATTTTCACGCATAGTTGTACAAGAATTTTAGGACTTCATCCACAAGCTCCTTCAAGTATATTTGGATGATTAGACAGTGTATGGATTGGTCAGGGACCATTTTGATAACTTGAGATCGATGTTTGAAAGATGTCGGCAGTTGAGGATTTCCCTCAACATCGAGAAATGTGTCTTTGCAACTCCTTTTGGAACGTTGTTGGGGCATATCATATGCAAAGAGGGTTTACTAGTGGATCCTGCGAAAGTTGTAGTTATTGTGGGATTGGGGGAACCCACCAGCCAAAGCATTGTGCATGGATTTCTTGGACACACTGGGTTCTACAAAAAGTTCATTAAGGGATACACCAAGATCACCACGCCTTTGGAAATATTTCTTGGACATAAGAGTGCCTTTCAGTGGGGAGAGGCACAACAGAGGGAATTTGACACTCTAAAAGAAAGACTTATCACCGCACCTATTCTATGATTCCCATCATGGGATAAACCTTTCCATGTCCACGTGGATGCCTCTGGTATAGGAATGGGAGCTATTTTTGCTCAACCAGGAGAGGGAATTTTTGATCATCCCTTGTGTTTTTCAAGTAGAAAGTTGACACTAGCAGAAAAAAATTATACAACGACTGAGTGCGAGGCATTGTCAATGATCTACGTGCTCCACAAATTTAAACAGTATATACTGGTGACTCCCTCCATATTCTACATTGACCATATGGCCTTGAATTATATAGTAAACAAAGTAGTGTTGCAAGGGAGCATATGCAGCTGGGTACTTTTATTTCAGGAATTTGAATTCAAAGTGGTGGTAAAACTTGGAAAGAACAACTGTGGGCCAGATCATTTATCAAGGATTTATTCGGGAGAGGATGCAAAAAGTATCGAGGAAACCATGCTAGATGCATAACTATTCAAGTTGTGGTGCGTGCCCTCGAAGTTAGAAGACATTTTTGGTTTTCTCAAGGAAGGTCTGGCTCCCGAAGGGATGAATGTACTGGAAAGGAAAAGGTTAGCCATATGTGTTGCGCCCTTCATGTTGATCAATGGTGATTTGTATAAAATGGGCCATGATGAGGTTTTGTGCTAGTTTGTATTAGAACATGAATGTGTGGCCATAATAGAAGAAGCCCATGGTGGGATTGCTAGAGGACACTATGCGGGGAATGCAACCACGTGCAAGATCCTATTCGTTGGACTATGGTGGGAGAAGATTCACCAGGATTGCATTGAGTTTTGCAAAGCCTGTGACTACTACCAACGCCTTGGAAAACCTGGAAGAAGGGATGAGATGCCCTTATGCCCCATCACCAGTGTAGAACCTTTTGAAAAATGGGTAATAGATTTTGTAGGACCAATCTCACTAGCTACGCGAAGGACTAAGTCATGGTATATCATTACCTGTAATGATTATTTGACAAGGTGGGTAGACGTCGTGCCCACTAAGGATTACACCGTAGCCACGACTACTAGATTTTTGTAGGAGAACATTATAAGTAGGTATGGGGTGCCCATTAATTTTAACAAGTGATAGGGGCACTCACTGTTTAAATGAAACCATCAGGATTCTATTGGCATAAATCATGGTATCCCATCACAAGACTACTCCTTATCACCCTCAGGAAAATGGGACTACCGAGACATTCAACAAAATCCTTAGTCACACACTGACTAATATATGTGATGTGGGTAGGTAGGATTAGGATGACAAGGTGTCAGCAGTTCTTTGGGCATACAGAACAATGTATAAAATATTGAACAAGGCCACACCATTTAGACTGGTGTTCAGTGTGGACGTAGTTTTTCCATTCGAATTTATGCTATCATCACTATGTATAGAGCATGCAGGAGTGTTGGACAATGAACAAGTGTTGGGAGAAAGAATAGATGAATTGATAAAGTTGGATGAAAGGTGCTCACTAGCAAGATGGAGCCAAACAACTGAGAAGGAAAAGAAAAAGGCATGGCATGACCACCATATTAAGAACAAACAGTTTGAGGTTGGCCAAATGGTATTGCTATATGATTCAAAATTTCTACGTCATTCTTGAAAGTTGAAGGTGCATTTGTTGGGTCCTTATGTAATTTCATACATCCTTGATTTAGGTGCGTGCCAGTTACAAGCACTGGATGGAACAAAATTACTTGGACACTTCAATGGGAGTAGGCTGAAGCCCTACTATAAATAATGCTTCTTGGTGTTTATAAATAAGGCAGGTTTGCCAGTTAGTTTTAGAATTTACTTTTATGCTTTTCCTTTCTTATATTTCCCTTTTCGCGTTGTTGTTTGGTTTTGTGCCTTGGGTTCCGGTAACCTTATTAATTGTTTACTTATGAATGCACAAAGGATTACACATCGTTTTTAGTGTGGGGTGAGGTGATAAAGAGAAATTTGGAGTTATTCTGCTAGGAGGATTGTGTTAGTAAACCGTTTGGATTGACCCTGTTGAAAAGATGCATTAGGAGAAAAGAAGGCAGATGGGTGGCAAGATAAGGTTACATTGGAAATCCACATACAAAGGAGAAAAAGTGTAAAAACATGAGGTAGGTGAAAGTAAGAATCATGAGGATAGAAGAGGTTCCTTTGGCATTGGTAACACATGTGTAAGATTCTTCTGTCAAGATGGATTGTTTGTGCACCAAAAGGTTGGAAAAAAATTTGCGGAAGGATTGGGCGTAGGTGGAAAAAAATTTCACACAAGGATTGGGCATGGATGGAAAAAGTTTTTGCACAAGAATTGGTTGTGTAAGGATAAGCATTAAAGTCGGGTGTTGTTTGAAAACACCGCATTAACATTATCGTACAATGGTAGGTAGCCTAGCCTTTAATGCGTAAAAGCAAGAAAAGCTATAAATACAACAGTGGGAACTTCATTATTTCACTTTACAAAAACAAGAAGAGCAGTTTTCTTTCAAGAGCAAGGTTCAAGAGAATTGACTCGTGTGAAGGAAAATCTAAAAAACTTAAGAGCAACTAGTTTGTTAGATCTACAAACCAGAGCAGAAGTGATTCACGGGTGTGAAGAATGTTGTGAAGAAGTGTCGTGATCGAAAGAGAAAAATAAGAGATTAGGGTTTGTTTTTAGGGCACGGGGTGCACGAAGAAAACTTTTAGAAAACTCACAAGATAACCTAGGAAGGAAAGCAAAGGGTGCAATGATGGCCACAAAAATAGTAGGAAAACTTGCAGAACAATCCAAGAAGGGAAAGGGTAAAGGAAAAGGAAAGAAGAAATAAGAAGAAATATCCTTGGATACCAACGAAGAATGGTATTCGGAGATGCAATACCCGGATGGGGTTTTGCTAGGGCAAGATTGGGGGTCCCACATAAGGAAGATGGCCGTGATCGACTACAATCACTGGTCAAGAACAATCGTAAATGAAATGGTGTTAGAGCTGGTGCACCCTACAAATAAATGAACACCTGACAGGTTGTTGATCTACATCGACGTGGTCAAGGTGAAAATGGAGAAGGTGGGGCTTCTCCAAATTTTTGAGTTTCCATATTTCAGGAAGCTCGAGTGCTTGTACCAATGGTTGATGACGTGCATACACGAAGACTTCTTCTACTTCGCAATGTGAAAAATGTGCATAACTCCCCAACTAATTTCACACTTTACAGGCCTATGCTGTAAAGTGTACGCACTCATAGATGATCTCCTGGATGAGGAAGCAATCAAAGAAACCATAACATCCCAATAATTAAATAAGGGATCAAGGTACTATGACATCTCGGATATCAGTGATCCAGTGATGAAGATGGTTGCACACCTTGTCTCCAAGCTAAATGGACAAGAGAGGTGGACCTAGGTGAGCAAGCCCTAGTTGAATGTCTGCAAGAAGGTTGCAGAAGGCACCATATAGAACATCTCCCAATGCATAGTAGATGAAATCATAAGTACCATGGAGAAGGGAGGAAAGATCCTTTTTGGAAACATTCTTTTGACAATTGTGTTTTTAGAAATTAGGGTGTCAGATGCATCTGACAAATTCATGTGGGAGTACCCTACTGAAGACCCTTCACCTGCAAACAAATTCTAGAAATACACATGTGAATCAATGACAAGGGTACACAAGGTGCGCTTAGACAAATGGTATACGCACCTTAGAAACACATTTGAGGCTGAATGGCGGATCCCTAAGCAACTCCCTATGGTGACCAAAGGAGAAGAAGAGTTCATGGTCTACCAACACTTCTACATTGGTAGGTTCATTTTTGTGGATGACAGTTGGATTCCATGGTGCAAACTCCCATTTTTCATTTACTACCCAATTTTTCCAAGCGGGGGGTAAACAGATATAAGGAATCTAAGAAATTAAACCTAGAATTATCCACCCTTGAAAAAGAGCACAGGGAGATGAGAAATAAGTTGGTCTACCTAGAGAAGCATGCACACGTAGAAAGGTACGTGTCGCATGATGTGCACATTGTAAGGCCTCTGATCTTACCTATTGTTGAGAGTGTTGCTGCTAGGATCTACCTATGCATAAGGCCAAAGTTTGAAAAGGGAGCATACATGGAGAATGAGATATCCATCTTGGACGACCCTTTTTGGCAGAAAGAAGCCCGCACTAAAGCGCAAGGAGAGAGAAGAGAAAGAGGAAAAAAGGGTGGTGGAGAAGTAGAATTTAGATACAATGGGGCCATGTACCTACATCTAGAAGAAGAGGAGAATGGTGGTTAGGGAGAAGACCCCAGAGCCTGCGAAGCCACCATCCCTTGAAGAACCCTCAGATGAAGAGAAGACAACATCCATGACTCTGGAGTTTTCTGGAAAGGAAGGAGAACAAGGGATGGAGGAACAAGATTCTGAAGATACAGACAACTCAAATGCCTATATAGGAAAAAAAGATGATGATGAAGGGGAAGAGTTGGAGGTGAATCAGGAACCAGTTGATGTCCATGATTTAGAGGAAGAGGGAGCAGAGGATACAAATGATACTTTCATATTTGTAAGGGGGGAGGGCGCCCAAGGGGAGGAAGGTACGTGGAGCGAAGAAAGGAGTGAAGGGGCAAGTACTAAGGGGCCAGATATGCCCAAGCTCACTCAGGAGGAGGTGGATGAGAAAGTGACAAGGGAGGCGGAGAGGATAATTAATACCTTGGTCGATGAGGAGTTGGAGCACAACGTGGGGCTCGTTCTCAGAGAATTCAAGGAAGAGAAAAGGGAGAAAAGTGTGGGTAGCATAAAAGGCCCAACTCTTTCAGTAATTATTCCCAAGGGCATGTGCATGGGAAGTAAACACGCGTAAGGGGGAAGAACAACAATGGGATACAATGATGATCCCAACAAAGTTTTGTGTCCACATTTCTAGAGTACCGTCCCCACCAAGGAGCTCACTACCATTGAGTCCTTTGATCCTGAGGGTGGATATCCACACACAAGGAAGATGCTATCATGGGCATTTTACTCCCACCTCGATGAGCCAAAGTTCAAGGTTAACCAAGGAGTAATGCACAATAACTATTAGATGAGCAAGTGTGTAATGCACTCAACAAAGTCTCCCTAGAAATTGATGTTAGGCTCTTCTGTAAAAATGACAGGGTTAAAGTCTTGGAGGACCTATTAGAAAAGAGGAAGGAAGAAGTAGTTAAGCTAAGGAAGGACCTCATCCTTGAGAAACTAATCAACACTCAACTACAGAGGGAGCTTTAGGAGGAGAAAGCTAAAGTGCTTGAAGTTTCCAAAAAGGTGAAGCTCATCTCCCAGGCCATCATCATGAAGCACCCAGACCTCAACCCTCCCGCACAAAAATATGGTTCCTCCCTAGAATGTCTTGAGGATTTGACTCGGATCCTCACCATGGAGAGGAATCCTTTGGCCTTGGAGTCAGCAGAGGAGGCAGCTACGCGCTTGGAGAAGGAGGACAAGCTGAAAGTCATCGTGCTCATTGTTGAATACAACAAGGTGCTTGCTGACATAAAAATATCTACAGAAACCACTACGGTTGCATACGACTATTGCACGGACCAAGACAAGGTGATAAGCATGATGCTTGCTAGCGATGAGGCAGAGCTGAAGGGCTTCAGGGAGAAGAATAAGGGAAATAGAGCCAAGTGAGAAAAGATCCTAGCCGAAGTGGAAAGGAAGTATGAGGCTATTGAGATCCTGTGAGTCTCAATCAAAACCCAGCTAAAAGAGCTCTATAAGGTCATTACGAGGAAGATGGATGTCCTGGGAGATCATGCAAAGGAGCTGAAGACTATGGTGGAGACCATTAATACAAAAGGGGAAGGGTTAACCTTCGACGAGGTGAGCACATTGGTTGGAAACCTCTGCACAAGAGCGTATGATGAATTCAACACATGGAATACACTGGAGACCGACCTACGGAAAAATTTTCCCCTTCTTCTTCTTTAGGAAAATTTCCTTCTATTCTTTCTCTCCCCCATTCTTTATTCTTTCCCTCCATTCTTTTTCAAGGAAAGGCCTTGCATTTTGGTACATAATTCTTTGAAAAGGTTCCCGAGGGTGGAGAATAGGTGGAGTGTGGGGTAATGTTGGGACCCTATTGTAGCTTCCAATCTTAAAGGTGTGTAGGCACACATGCCTAGAAGAAGTGTGTAGGTGAAGGCATGCAAGGAATAATTCAAAAAAGGTTCTTGGAGAATCTAGGATGTGCCCCCGCGAAGCACATTTCAGAACTTAGCCATTTCCAGCCTTTTCGACATAACACATGAAGCACGTGTTCCATTTGTATAAGGTTCTAACCTGGCAACATGGTGTCCTAGGAGGAATATACCTTGCGATAGGAAGATCCAAAAAGATAATCATAACATGGAGAGGCATGCGCATGGGGTGATCCACACCTTAAACACTTGGGGCTAGATCTAAGGTTGCACAGGATTTTGTTAGAGCTCATATGCCTATTTATATGTGCACCCCTTGGTAAAGAACAGAGACACAAGTGAGGTAGTAGAGCTCTGCAGAATTACTGTGAGAACTATGGGATAAAATGGGTAGATGATTCTAGGAAGGATGTAATGGGGAATTGGGGAATGTAAATTTTGTTTTGTGAGCATACATGTATGGATCTAGATATGGTGTATGACTGTGGTTTGCCACGCTGTGATGTTTTGGAGTAATACTATGAATGTATATGATAAGGTTACCACTGTGTTTATATTAAGATCTCCTTCCTGTATTATTTTCATGTTTCTACTATGTTTTTTATCTTGTATAATCATGAACCTTACTTGAATGTTAAGTCTATTTGTGGATTTACAACTTCCTAGTTCTATTAATTCTGTTGTGCACTTTTCTTTGTTATGACTAAAGTGGTATAAAATCTGTTCTGGTCTCTATAGCTTCTTCATGTCTGTTAAATAACTAAGTCAAGATCATGAATTATGCCTTCCACTAAACTCACATAAAAGAAAGACTCGGCTCCCTCTCGTACGCCTCGAGTGAGCGCCCACTAGGTGATAGGTCGGTGCGCATGAGGTTCCCTTATTCTTGGAGGGTGCAAAAATGACTACAACCACTATCTTCATGTTCTTCTTCCTCCTCATCCATCACTATGGTTTTTTCAAGCTATGGAGTTGTCAAGTTCACCACTGTATGTTTTCCTTTAGGCGGCCCTAGGAGCGTGAAATCATTTTCTACATACTTGTTATTCTCCAACTTAGTATTAAGCTGGATGTATACAAGCATAGCTACATTGTCTCCAATATTCAATCTTACTAGCTTCATAATTATGACATCTGAGATGAGCCTTTCAATATAGGCCACATGACCTGGATACACATATGCCTTCCTCAGAGTGTGGTAGTCACATTCTACCTTGTCTTCATTAAAGTTCAGGTGGCATGCATCAATAAATCAGTGGAATGATGTATAGAAGTAGGGCACTGTGAAGGCATACGGTAGTTTTCACCATGGGCTCCATGCCCCTTCCCTCAGAGTAAATCGTGTGATGCAAAAGTGTTAGTACACTACAAATTGTACCTCTTTTCCCACCACCGATGGTAGCTCTTTGGGAATACGCCACTCTTCCTCAAATGTTGCATGAAGTCAGTCATACCACATCTCTACCCTATGTTTAAATGGCCCACTCATTGACCCTTTACACAAATATTTATCAAACCTCTCTGTGAGGGGAATTATTTTCCACTGGATACTCCCAAATCTTATTCTTTGTCCCATCCATCCACACCAATTTCTACAAACATGATGGAAAGGAGGATAATGCCAAAACTTATCTTCTCTCTTGTGCGCACTTCCTCAACAATGGTTTCTATAATGTAACATGATAGGTTGTAGACTAGTCCAAAATACATTTTCTTCACAACATGTAGCCACATGGTATTCACCTGTGACCATCTCTCTTGATCATTCAAATTGGTTACTAGATGTGTTGTTTCCTGCACCACTACATACTTATTCAATTTATCAATTTCCATTCTACACGAGCCCTTAGTATACCCCTACTCCTTTCTGATCTCTATAATTTTTGCTTTATCAGTTAGATCACTGCCAAGGTATATCCCTATGCACTTCAATCCTACCACTGTCAAAATCAGGGCTGCTGTGATTCTAACCCTTCATCTGGAGAAATAGAAGAAGTCCTCATGGACCCTTCTCATCATACATTGGTATAATTGTTCATACTTTCTAAAATATGCAAGTTCATACAACTGATAAAATCCTACCCACTTCAACAATTTCTCACAACGTCATCATATGCTGGAATATCCTCCATAGTGCGCTTGTTAGTCTTTGTACTCAACAATGCATCCAAATATTTCTTGTTGTCAAATTTACGGTGGTTTTAATCTCTTATTCTACACATGCGGATAAGGGAATCCCACTCTTGTCTCACTATCACACCTTTTGGGTACTACATTTGTGAAAAATTACTCTGGGGAGCCAGTCCAACTTCATATTCTACCTTCTTCTTTCCTTTCATACCTGTTATAAGTGCTTTCTTTGGTGCCATAATAAAAATCCACCTTTTTCACCATCTATAATGAGAAAACTCAAACCCTATCTCGAATCTACATGCCCTAGCTTGTTTTCAATGCCTCTGCTTCGCTCAAACCCTTCACATGTGGGGATACAAGCCTCTTCCATGCAATAATCCACTCTCCATATCTGGTTTCAAACTCTTTGCACCTCAATATGACTTACTCAACTCGATAACACTTAGCTCACTCAAATACTTGTGATCTGGTAGATAAAAATGAACCTGCATCATGTCCTTATATATATTTTAAAAATTTAGTGCATTTATTACTCCTTCACCAACCAATAATCCTCTCATTAATTGACCATTTTCACAATATCCACTTGGTACATATTCGCACCCCCATCTATAACCTTCTAGCACACCTTCCTACCTTCTAGCTACAGTCTTATCTTTAGTGTGCTTTCATGCACCTAAATACCTCACCATTTCACCTTTCACTGGTAATATCCATGGCCACTTCTTACCTAGAATTATATTGTTCCCTCGTTTATCTCCATCTAAGGTCATATTTTAAAGCAATCTCATTTCTAATAAATCCTCTGCAAACTTGAATATCACCTATAGTAGTTTTTTTCCTTTATGTGTACCCAGTTGTAAATAGACACCCCACACCAATGGTAAGTGCAATCCTCTACACATAAAATTTCTTCAAATGGTAATTAGCTTCTAGTGCAAAAATGTGCTTATTACACAAAACACCAACTAAATTAACAAAGCATAGCGATGAAAAAGGAAATACATTAACGAAATACAAAAATGAAAACCTAGTCTAAATGGCAAAAATTCCTTACTACAAACACCAAGAAGAGTTATTTAAAGTATGGCTTCAACCTACTCTTGTTAAATTAACCAAGTAGCCGTATTCCATCAAGTGTCTCTAACTGAAAAACACCTGAATCAAGTATATGAGTGATAATATATGGTCCCAACCAATGTACTTTAAGCTTTCTTAGATGGCACAAAAACTTAGAGTCATAAAGAAGTACCATCTGTCCCATCTCAATATTTTTGTCCCGGATGTGGCTATCATGCCATGCCTTCTACCTGGCCTTTTCTTACTTTTGACTTCAACGTGCTATGACACACCTCTCATCCAACTATATCAATTTATCAATTCTTTCTTCCAAAGCTTGCTCATCAGCTAGACCTCCAGCATGCACAATACGCAAAGAAGGTGACATGAATTCCTTAGCAAAAACTACTCCTGCACCAAACAACAACTGAAAGGGTGTGGATTTTTTAACCTCTTGTATGTTGTTATGTATGCCTAAAGAACTTCATAAACTTTATCATCTCAATCTTTCCTTCAAACATCACAAATTTTGGTCAATTATTGGCTCAAAATATTATTGAAGGCCGCAGCAGTCTTATTTTCCTCAGGATGATAAGGTGTAGTCTTATGGTGTGCAATCATAAATTCATCTAATAGTATCTTGATTGTTTCATTTAGAAAGTGTGTACCCTTGTCACTTGTCAAGCTCATCGGGCATCTATACCTTGTAAGAACATTTTCCCATAAGAAACTGGTTGTTGTAGCTATTGTATAATCCTTGGTAGGTGTTGCTTTAACCCACCTCATAATATAATCTGTGCAAGTGATGATGTAGTGAAATCTAATTCTATGCGCGGCTGGTGAAATAGGACCCAAAAATTCTATAGCCCATTTCTCAAATGGCTCTGCACTAGGAATAGGTCTTAAAGGCATATAATCTCTTTACCCAGGTTTACCAACGTGTTGACAGTGACCAAACACCTTACAATATGCTTTACAATCCTTGTAGAGGGTATCCCACCATAATCCAATGAGTAGAATCTTATGTGCAGTGGTGTCACCTACTTAGTGCCCAAATGCAATACCACCATGAGCCTCTTCCATGATGTCTATGTGATCATGCTCTAGCACACATTGGAACAATACTTTATCTCATTCTAACTTGTATAGGTCACCACTAATCAACATAAAAGGTGTCTCGTGAATCACAAGTTATTTCTTCTCCAAGGATTTCATTCCTTCTAGTTCCACAAATATACGTCATAAGATAGAAATATCCTCCAATTACGAAGGCGTGTATTGTAACCTGTACAACTATGTATCCAGCATTGTGTCTTTGATTATATATGCATCCTCCCCAAACTAAATTCTTGATAAGTGGTCTAGGAAAGAATTACTTTTACCTTGTTTTACCATAACTATGAAATCAAATTATTGGAATAAGAGCACCCATTGACATATGTGCCCCTTTAAAATGGGATATTTTACCAAGTATTTAAATGCCATGTGATTGGTGTAAAATATGAATGATGTTGCTAAAAGGTATTGTCTAAATTTATGCATTGTATAGATCAAATTTCTACTAGAAAAATATATAGGATGATCTATAATACCTTCTCTAGGCTGAGCTAACACCACTCCAATGTTCATACTAGAGGTGTCCACATGTACATTAAACGGTTGGTCCCATGAGGGAAAAGATAGAATAGGCATTGTAGTAAGTTTCTCCTTCAATGTCTCAAATGCGCATTATTGCGGTTCTCCCCAATAAAATGTCCCATTTTTTTTTAGTAACTCTTCTGAGGGTGTGGAAACCTTAGCATATCCTTTGATAAATTTTCTATAATACCCAATGTGACCCAAAACTCCACGCACCTTACTCTGACTAGTAGGATCTTCTAGGTCAAAAATAATTGTAACCTTAGTTGGATCTACTAACAAATCTTCCTTGTAGATGATGTTCCCTAACAGAGTGCTAAAAGGTGTAGCAAACATGCACTTTTTGATGTTCAAAGAGATGCTTAATTGTCTACATATTTCAAACATTAAGCAAAAATTGTCACAATGATCCTTAATAATCCCATACACCATCCAATCATCCAAGTAAACTTGCAAGAAAATGTGAATAAAATCCTATAATGTTTGAACAACTATTCACAAAAATACAACAGGTGCATTTTTCAGACCAAAGGGCATCACAGTATATGCAAAAATTCCCCATTCAGTGGTGAAAGTTTTTTTTTCTTGATCCTCTTATGTAATCTGGACCTGATGATACCCAAAGAATCCATCTATAAAATAATAGATTTCGTGCCCTACAACACCTTCTAATATTTCTTCTGTGAAAGGTGTTGGAAAGGGATCAATCACAAATGCAATATTCAGTTCTCTATAGTCTACACAAATCCTAGTATGACCATCTTTCTTTATATTGATAGCCATGGGGCTAACCCACTCCAATTCTTCTAGGGGCTACATGATGCCAAACTTCAACATCTTGTCAATTTCTTCTTTAACCTTTACACACAGGTTATGGCTCATCTTGGATGGTCTCTTCCTGACTGGGCGTGCACCTTCCCTAAGATTTATCTACATTTATCCTAATGATTCATGCACTTCTTTTAATTCATAGTATCCCCTAGGAAATAAATTCTGAAAATCACGAAGAAACTCCACTATTTTTGCTACTTTATATTGAGACCAATAATCTCTAATTATTTCCTCTTTAGGTTCAACATCTGTACCACTATTCACTTTCTTTGTCCTCATAGGTTCATGATAGGCACACACGTTGTTATTTGCACTCTCCAAGACCTCATGCTTACCTGCTGAATGATCTATATCCATATTTTCTACATCTTCATCATCCACTATGTATACCATCTTTCCTTGTTATTTCTCAAAGCAATCATGCTTAAGTAGTGTGGCATCTATCTCTGCTCCTTCATCAAATAAATCCTTAATGAGTTCTTATGCCTTTACACTGTCTCCCATATTTAAATGCTTTATAACCCTTAATTCCTATTCTAGTAGTGGTTTAGTAGAGAAGTAGTCAAAATTTTGGACCATACCTACAATAAAATCCTACCAATTTCCAGTCTCTCTATGTATCTCCGGATATACATACCAAGCGCGCGGGAAGCCTTGTAAGGTGGAATAAAAAATTTTCCCCCATAACGATGGAGGTAAATCTATTTCCCCTCTATCACGAGCCTCTCACACTACTGAACGTGGTGTTGAAAAATTTAATTACCATGATATGTGAAAATTTACATAGGTGAATTGCTCCTAGAACACCAAGTTGTAAGAGAAATCCTGAATTCATTTCATTCTACAAGATTATCCTTGTGAACCACCCACCATCACGTTGTTGTCCTACGTAGGGTATATGCTAACATATTTCTTATTTCAAATTGGTTTATCCATTGTTCCCCCATGGCATGTGGGAATACTGTAAGGTCTCCTTCCCCAGTGTACCAAGGTAAAGAGTTGTTACCTATCCTCCTATTGTAACGAGGTTTGATTTTCTACAAAAATGTATTCCTTACTTCATGCCCAACCATCTCATAACTACCATGAGCCCAATTATCACAATAAATACTTGTAGTATCACTAACAGACTACACATATTCCCACTGAAGGATTCCTTCCTTAGATGGCTCAAGTACTTCTGGATATTGAATTGTACTTACATAAATCCTATTAAAATCTTCCTCACTCAAAGGCTCAACATAGGGCATAGATTTCCCATCTGTTAAAGGGATAATAGCTCTTTTATCCTTGTTCTCAAAACTGATATATCCCTTATTGAATCAAACATCAACATTATTTACGTAACACCAAGGGCATCCACACAGAGCTGGGAAACTATCTTCTTCTAAAAGCGCCAAGACCTCAAAATCCCTAGTGAACTTGGCCCCTTGTATAGTAATATATGCATCTTTTAAAACTCTAATAGGAGTGGCCTTAGATCAATTAGCCATAAATAATACATTAGAAGATGGTTGTAATGTAGGTCTCCCCATTTGTACCCATGTATCTAAAGTAAGCACATTTACTTCCACACCTATCTCAATTAATATATTTACTCAAAATCCATCCACTGACAATAACATTCAGAGTGATCTTTATTTCGTAATCTAAGCTATGGGGGGAAAGATTTGCATATAAGATTTAACACCCATTCTTAATATTCGCGCATGGAGTGTTTTCTTTTATCCAACTTCATAGTAATGGAATAATATTCTCTTAGCACAACATTCTACATACCTCCTTTAAGTCATCAATATATGACTGGACCGTCTCTATTGCCTTATTCTATTATATCTTTCAGGATTGCTCCTTTAAACATTGTATTTCCCCTTGAAGGTATCTAAGTACTTCCATGGTCTCCTGATAGACCTCCTTCTGGTGTGCAAGATCCAAGTACCTTGCATGCAAAACATCCTCTTTAGTGGTGGTAAGCTTCTTTGGTAATGCCTCTCTAATACCCGCATCTTTAGCACATGTAGTGATCTTTACATGCAATACCTCAGGTTCAAGTGCCAACTTAGGCATCCACTAATTTTCCATAGCACATTGTATCCTAACCATCACTGTGCCTTTGTTCTCCTATTTATGATGCTTTTTAAGATGATCATATAGATATGGGCATTCCTCATAGCTATGATTCTTCCCACAGAAAGAACGTCTAATATTTTGAGGACATTCACACCTATATTGGTGAGGTGATCTACATGTAAAGCATGTTCCATGAGGGAAATTTCCTCATCCACCACCATGGCCTCGACCTCCAAATCCACCATGGTATCCTCAACGTCTGCCACATCCTCCTTCATAGCACCCCTCATTATGATCATAATGTGCTTGATTGTGATTTTGATCCTGATGCTCACCTTTACCCTTATAGTTATCTAATACTCATGTCTGTCGAACACCAATATCTATAGCATCATGAATCTAACCAATCAACTTGTAGTCTTCCATATCGTGAGTCATGGACTGGAAAATCTTACAATAGAAAGATACATTCTTCCTTATTATGAGTTGTAATAATGGGAAACGAATAACATCATGGTTCAAGTGATATATATCATAGTCTAACAATAATGAACATACTATTCTATGGGGAAAACTATCTTTGGTGTGCCCCTGCACTTCACAGTCTATACACCAAATCCCAGTGCACGTCTCATGTGCCAAATTCACAGATAGTTTCTCCAACTTCTTCTTCATGGCTACAATTTTTGCTTCTAAGAATGGGATGACTCTAGTGTCTATACTCCTGAATTCCTTAGCACACAGAGTTTCTTCAAGTGCTTCACATGGATCAGTGTATGTCTTATATGGTAGTACCCTTCTAAAAGGTGTGATCAAACATCCAATGAACCGTTGTGCATGTTAACTTGTGTTAATGTCATAACAAATCTTAGATAAAAGTGTTTTGAAATGGGCATCATACTCCCAAACACTTTCAGCAGTGCCTTGTTTAATATCCTTGAGCACACTTATACTCTTCAGCTCAAATTTAGGGATATATAACTCTTTAAAGAATGTATCTTTGAATGCTCAATAATCTACACAAGGTTAATCAGGTTCAAACTTCCTGTACCAACTCTGTGTGTGTCCATGCAATGTAGTTACAAATTGACTCTTCTTGCACTCAGAAGTCATGATTTATTTTTATTACCACAATATCTCACACATGTTCATGTATTTAGTAGCATATTCTATGCCCCTATACTCTGGAAGACAAAGAGACATATTCATGTAAATATCCTGGGGTTGGTGCAGACCCTGTCCACCTAATCTAGAACCTATTGTATTGCCTCTACCTCCATAACCACTAGATCCACCAAAACTAAAGCCACCTACACCCCCTTGATCCTCCACCCATAGCTAAAATTGGACCAGAAGATGTACTTCTGTATGTCCCAACTGTAGTAATGTACTGAACTCCTATATTTTTTGAGGTGGTACTACTCCAAGAAGTGAGCCCAAAATTCTACATGCTTGAATTTTGTGTAGATGATGCACTAGAAAAGGTACCTACAAACAACAATGAAGATGTTTTTCCTTCCATAGATGCACTTGTTATGTGACTTACTCCTACTTCCCTACTACCCAAATTAGCTTGTTGATTATTACATGTACTAGGTACTGGAAAACCAAGCTTAAGGGCTAGGTTGGCAGGTAGATTCAAATGTGTGCCTATAGCCTAGGTCATCTCTGTTAGAGCACTCTTGTGTGAGGCTGAGGAGGGTTCCTGTATGATGGAAAAGTGACATGTGAGCATGGGAATCTACAAGTATCTCTTCCTCATACCCGACCTCCTGAGGTCGTGTCAAGATAGCCAGTGGATGTTGAATGTGAATGGATATAGACAAGCTAATCGGGTAATCCTATATCCTCAATACGCAATAGCGGAATCTATGAATCTAAGGCAAAGAAGGCCCTCATAACCTGAATAGGCGTAATGGTTTGTTTGGATATAATGGCTTCTCAGAGGCTCCAATCAAAGTCAAGATCTGTCGAGTTCCTGTTTCTTGGTTGTTGGATACGTGGGAAGTGACCTATGGGAGCTTTGTATATATCTCCAAACAAGGTCATAAAATGGTGATGGGTAATTCAATGGATTCGTATTTGACTATGGGTGGTTTTTTGGTCTAGCCAAGAAAATATTAGATTGATTGGCTTCTATGTTTAATACGGATAATTGTATTATAATATTTGGCGGGAGTGGTGAAGATCTAAATAATAGTGTTCGTAAGTCGATGTCAACATTTAAATGACTTGTAGGCCCATTAGGTTGTGGGACTTGGGGATCACAATCATGATTTCATGGTTGTTTTGGACCTCTTATGGTCATGTGAAGAATCAATCCCTACCGCCAACTATCCAATAATCATATGCCTTTTCACCCTCTATGTTTAGAACTAGAAGTTGTATGATTATCTCGGAGTACCTAACAGGTGTTCTGGCAACTTGAATACATAAGCTAGTGTCTATGCCGATGAGGAGGTCTCCTACGTCAGGTCGTGGAACCAAAGGATCACAACCGAATTTTTAGTCTCTTTTGAATCCTTACACAGTCATTCAAATGTTTTATCAAGGAAGTCTATAGTTTGGATGGTTTGACCAGAATGTGTAAGATTTTTTATCTTCGATGTTTAACCCTCTTAGTTACTCACTAATTGCTTGTAAATTTGTTGTTTCTCAAAAGACCTGTATCCTGAGTTCTCTATCTATATCAGCTAATGTTGTGGGTAGATTTGGTTGAGGCACTACGGGTTCAAATATATACTCTCTAGGCTCTCTAGGTCCTGTGATTGTCATACAAAATGATTCAACTTTTAGCTAACATTTTAATAAACTGATTACAAAAGAAGTATTTACACTATGCAAGCATTCTTCTATTTTTGTATTTTCAATGATTTATTTAAATGAAATTAAAGAGCAGCTACTCTAGTATATTTATAAAATGAACAAAAAATCTAGTAACAGAATAAAACAAGCAACGTAGCTGTAGACACCAAATTCGTGTCTTACGACCCCTTGTGACCCGCATCCCATTTCGCAACCTAACCTCATTACCTAAACTTTACACAATTATTTATTAATTACCTTGTAATTGATAAATCCACATCACCTTACCCACCACCTCACTTTGCCACATCATCATGACCTAGCCCTAACCGTAAACTAACCTAATTAAGACCCATGACTTGGTCTAGACTCACATCCATAACTAATGCCTCCTTACTCGCACCCAAATCCGAACTCCTAGCCACTTGACCAAGCCCGCAACTGATCTCTCGGGAGAAAAGCAGGGAAGGTGGGCTATTTTACTAAAAATAGCCTACTTTTTCCTTACCGATGCCGGTTCCTACTCGACCGCCGTCGGTTACGCAACCGCCATCAGTTCCCTGTAAATGGGCTCCCCAAACCAAAACAACGGATGGGAATTTCATTTTGGGAGCTCAGTCAAAGGATTTCCGGATCAAAAGAGAGCATTGTGAGCGAGGAACAGAGTCCAGATCTTCACTTGACAGAGCAGAGACGAGTAAAGAAACCAGAAGTGTTTACAACCCAGGAGATCAACTTGCATCTTGGTCAAAACCAGTAAGTCACATCTTGCATGTCCTTTGTTATAACATTTCTTATGCTTCTTGAATCTCAGTCCTCCTAAATCCATTTCTGAATCCACTACCCAATGTGCCATTGCATCTAACTGTCATTCTTTTGCTTCTAACCATCCCATTTCCTAATACCATCCAAAAACCAGCCATTACAAACACCATAGCTACCAAGAAGATCCTAGAACCCACCGGCATTGGTTATCAGTCACCGGCATCGGTTCCTCTGATCAAAACCAGAAAACCAGCCTTTCCCCCTACCTAGTTTAACGAAATAATTTAATTGATATTTTGCAGTCTTTTGTGTTAATTCATATTAGCAGGGGAACTGACCACCTTCGAAAGGAAGTTTTATATTTCCTGGGCCCAAGGCAGTTTCCTCATTTATTGTTTAATCAAAATCTTGTGGTCTTGTGTTCTTATTTGCAGGTAGTCCTTCCAAGACAAAAAGGAGTTCTCCGCAGTTAGCCTAATCTTTCTCTACGGTACGCGCACACCATCTCGACATTCAACAGGTATTCCTCCTAACCCTAACCTCATCTGTTTCTAAAAGGAATGAAAGGATAGAAGCAACTCTATTCCCAGAAGCCGAAACATTCCGAGCAAAACATTTTGGCACGCCCGGTGGGACCCATTTTGGGTTTCTTTCTCTTGCTTATTTTCATTTTAGGAAGCATATTTGCTGTTGCTACTTTTGTTATATATTTCGTAAAGAATTTGTCTTGCTTTCCTAGTTTTGCATTAGTGAAAGTCATCTCTCTTGTTTCATCGAATATAATTTTTGATTTGGGTTTAGAACACGTGCATTGCATTCCTGCTTGTTGTTCTTCAATTCTAGTGAACATAGATTAAGTAACAGGTCGTACACGTGGGGGTGATATCCACGGTATTGACAGGAAATTAACCTTAGTTTCACTGCACAACACATACCGAATCACTTCACAATTAACACAATAGCTCAAACATCCCCCCTTTTCCGCGGTATTCCTCCGCCCGATTGAGGTAACCTTATAAGCCAAAACAAACTTGACATTTCCCCTAGGTCTTGTTGTTTAGGATTCTGACATCATCTTACATCTAAAGGCATAAGCCCACGATAACTAAAATTAACCCTAGGATTAGTCTATAGATTTGCGTGTGCCTCTTGCTTGTTTTCAAATTCTGTTTTCTCTGTCATACTTTGTCTTCTGTGATCAATAAGTTGATAAATATACTCAACGTTGCTAAAAATCAAATTAGCAGCCTTTTATATCTTCTTATCCTAGACTTTTGACACCGGCATCGGTTAAGGGACCGACGTCGTTTGCTTTGTGACCGACACCGGTTACTAAACCGATATCGGTTACTGTCTTCATCAGCCCCTGACAAACCAGCAACTTGCCAAATTCATCATTCTGAGGTTGTTTTTGTTCTTGATAGATTGAAAATTTCCTGTGTGTTCTTGTCTATGGTTGTCATCACTCGGAAGCAAGCTGCCGCCATGGTTTCACATGCCTACTCTGTGTCTTTGCCTGAATCACCCCCTTCACATTCTATAGGGAACCCTACGGACACCAGTGAGATCCCCCAAATTCCTGTAGGAGACAAGGACTTTGCCAAATTTCTGGATGCTAATCCCAGCGCTGTACAATACTATTTGTCTCATGCCCCCGACCGTACGCCTGATGGTCAGCTCCTTATTGGCATGCCTATTAGTATAGCTGCTCATTTAGCTCCCACTCCTCCTGATAACACTGCCTTACTTCCTGCATCTCTAGCCCCGTCTCCCAATCCGACAGCTTAAGAGGTTCATACGACCCCGATTATCTTTCCTTTGGTTAACCTTGGACCCCACGTATCGTTACCACCAACTGCCCCTATCTCATCTCTCTTTCAGACCACTCCATTCATGACTTACTCTCTGCCACCTATTCACACGAGCTTTCCTTCTCAAGCTCCGCCTACCTTTTCATTCCCATACACGTATCCAGTAACCTCAACACCTTATATGGGACATCCCTATTCTGTGGCACCATCATCTCATCCAACCACAGATTTCATCAAACAAATGATGGACAAAATGCAAAACCTAGAGGCTTCCGTTTCAGGAAGTCGTAGCGCCTTGACATACGAGCAAGTTTGTCGGGAGCCCATTCACCCTTCTGTCCCCCTTCATTCATATCCTCCTCAATGGGAGTTGCCAAAGTTTACTCGTTTTAACAGTAAAGAGGATCCTCAACAACACTTGCGATCATTTAGACATGCTTGTTATTTGATTGCCCATGATGACGCCTTGTTACTCCGCACCTTTCCCATGTCCTTATCAGGACCTGCCTTGGAGTGGTACAGTGCTTTAACCCAGCACTCAATCTTCTCTTTTAACCAACTAGCCCAATCTTTCTTGGATCATTTCTCCATTAACATTGCCAAGAAAGTATCTATCACTGACCTCTATGCCATCCGACAATTTGAAGACGAATCTATCGCAGATTTCGTTGGACGATGGCGGGGCCTTATCAACCAACTTACATATGCCTTGCCTCAAACCGAACTCATCGAACTATTTACGTGGGCCTGCGCTAAGCACATCTCCCCTACCCTCCAAATTCAAACTTTCCGCACATTCGACGAGGCCTTTACCATGGCTCAGAAACTTGAAATTCGAGCCTTAGAAGAAGAGAAATTGCGGTTGCGTAACAAAAACCCCAATTTCCGAACTCCTGATTCTACCAACAAGCCAAACACCACCACTCCTCACGCGTCCACTTCTTCTAAATCAAAAGGAGCTGTCCACGCGGTAATGGTCAAATCTCAAACACCGTCCAATACTCCGCCGAAAACCACTTATAAGTACAAAGCCGAGCCCACCAATTACACTCCCTTGGGAGAAACTTATGGCGTCATCCTGGAGAAATTGCTCAAAGCTAGGGCTATCACCTTGCCCCCTGTTAAACCTCACTCTGGGTTTGACTCCACCCGCGCAATACCTTCCTGGTACAAAGAAAATGACTTTTGTAACTTTCACCGTGTAAAAGGACATAGTCATGAAAACTGCAAGATGTTGAAAAACATAGTGCAGGAAATGGTTGACGCAGGGGATATAACCCTCGATAATCCTAACGCCCCTGCTAACCGAAATCTAAAAATTTTCAACAAGCCATTCCCGAATCACTCGTCCAACAGTAACGTGAACCAAGATATCTTAGCCGAGGAGAGTGTTCATGAGATCCATGCAGTCTTCGATTCTAAGCCAAAAGCCTCTATTGAAATTTTTTTAAATCAAGCCTCTCCACCAACACAGGAGTTTGAACCTCCTTCACCACCATCAAGCCAAAGTGAAATCATTCCTTTACCCATAGAAGAGTTAACTGCCCGGACTTCTCTTCTCATCGACGAGTCTTCTTACACCACATCCCTACAAGACTGTGAGCGGATGCTATCTAATTTATCTATTTCCCAAACGTCCCCTTCTACCACTCTTGCTACACAAGAGGAAGGCTCGCCACTCCTTTTGACATCCTTAGATGAGAAATCTCTTACACTAACATCACCACATTCTTTAAACGTGACGGATCCCTCTCAAACATGCCCTCTTACCTATTAGTTCTTCATCGCCTAAATCTTTTCAACGACCGGTTGACCTCTTAACATCTATTGATACAGTGCCTCATCTACCTCCTGTGTCACACCCGCAGTGGACTGGAATTACAACCCACCTTTCTTCCGTACAAAAATTACAAATCACACCTGGAGACTGTCATTCCACAGAAGATAGACAGGCCCTATGGGAACGTTTGAGTACCCCTTTTTCTACTCAAATGCAAATGACTGATCCTGATGTCTCCACCATATACCCGAAGTGCTTACAGAAGCTTAAAATGCCCCTGTTCTCACCTTCACCCCCCTTACCTCTACCAAATGCCCCATCCACTTCTATCAACTTAACCAGATCTTCCCCTACGCTTGGGACCTCACCAATGCCCAGTCTAACGCACCCGCCTAAGCGACTCGATCTATCCAAAAATAAATCCGCTCCGCCACCTAGGAGACAAACTCAATCCGTGTCCCTATCACAATCAAAACCATCATCGTCACACCTACCTTCCATATTAGGACCCCATCCCTCTACCTTACATCAATATATCATACCTCCTGCATTTTTTTCAAAACAACCTACGCCTTCCGCACCTATACAGAAATTCCAGAGTATAGCAACACCGTCACTCCGCGTATCCTGTCCACCTATCAACCCTAAACAAATTCCATCATCAAAAGATTTATTTTCAGTCACTCCTATTTCCTCGTGGTTGTTTTCTGATACCACATCATCTGCGGCCTCATCATCCAACATAGCTTCTGCGCCAAAGAAATCACGTTTAGTTAAAACCATGTATCAACACCCCTCGGCTAAACCACCACGAACCAATCATGCCCAAACATTACAAAAACCCGCACAACCAATACCCTCATCCTCTTCCAATTTTGACCCACTCAAAGGATCTTACACCAAAATCCTTGCTATATTGGTAGATAATGCGACCATTTCCCTACCCCCACTTAGACCTTATGACCCGTCTAAACCTCGACCTATAGGTTATGATGAGTCTAAGATCTGCGCTTATCACCGCACACCAGGACATGATGTGGAGGGATGCAAAGCTTTAAAAACCATCCTTCGTCAGTCACCTCTCCCAGATAGAAAGGTTAAGAAAGACAACTTACGAAGGGAGAGACCTTTAGTTTCCATTCCCTCTCCTATACCATCTGTCCCCGCCTCACCAAGATCTGTCATTATTACAACCCCACCTCTTGAATACCATGAGTTATCCCAACCATCTTCCTCATCTCAGGTCTACGAGATTAATATGATTAGTGTCACTACTCAAGGGCAGAAAAACAATGGGAAAGCAAAAGAAAACACACCTGCGGCATCTCTTTCTCCGTCAAACGTCCTGATTGCACCACCACCTAAAGTGGTCATTCGCGGACCCACCTATCCCGTCTCTAATGGCATTTCCCACCGAAATATGATTAAACAGCTTCACCAATCGCCCGTAAAAATGACATTGTATGATCTCATTTAGACTTCTGAATCTCATCGACAAGCTCTCGTTGAGATCCTTCAAGGGATAGAGGTTTTACCTAATGAAACCCTGCCTGTCGCCTCCATTCTAACACCCAATCAATGTTGCTTCTCTCACCAAACAACCCACTACCCCAACCACTTCTGTCTCTGTACAACAAGCTGCTGCAGTCAGTTTCTCTGAAGATGAAATTGTTGACTTTGGTACAGAAGACCCTGACCCTGCCCTTTTCATTTCTGCTTATGTCTGAGACATTCGAGTACGTTGGGTTATGATTGACAGGGGTGCTAGCCTAAACATCATCTCTTCAAAAGCCTTCCAACAAATGAATATCCCTTCTAGTTGCATGTGTGCCAACCCCATCATGTTGCGGTCATTCAATGACGCTATTACTTCTACCTTAGGCACCGTGATCCTCAACATTCGGGTAGGACCACGTACTTTACCTGAACTCTTCTATGTCTTGGAAGGAGAGTTCCAATATAATATATTGCTGGGTCATCCTTGGATCCGAGTCATGGGATGCGTTCCCTCAACATTACATAGATGCATAAAATTCGAGTATGAGGGGAAGTCCTACACCGTAAAAGCTGACCCTCCCCCCTTTAAAACCTGCAATATGTTATACCGCTCTAATGATGTGCTTAGACCAATCAAGACACCCATACATTCAACCTAACCATCCTCTTCAAATGTACCTCAACCATCCACCTCAACCGCGCCTACGCCTTCAATTGATGAAACCACCATTGCAAAAACCACTTCCCTTCCCGCAGCTAACATTCCAACCTCCAACCCCTTAGTAGATGTTTTTCAGCGCCTTACGCTGGGGGAGTACCGCCTATATAACGTTAGTTCTTTCCCTACCCCGCAGGAGTACGGACAATTACATGCACATCCCACCTATGACCATCGCGTGGGGGAGGTAATCTCTTACGGACCACCCCATTGCTGCACTAACCTAACGTATGGGGGGTGTTGACGCATCCTCCATTACCCCTGAACCTCCTCTTGGTGTGGTTCCCTTCCAATCCGATTTTCAATACTTGAAAAATCGTCGTTTCACCCTCACCTTCTTGACTCGCTGTGCATGGAAAGGCTTTGGTTTTGGCCTTTACCAACAAGGCCAACATACAATCATTCCCGTGACTACCCGTAAACATAATGATCGCAGTGGTCTCGGTTTTCCTGAAACACCTACACAGGAGACACCTCCTGTCAGCTGTATCCTGGAAGAAGAAGACATCGCCCCTACCAAACCATCATCACCCACTTTGCCATCATCACCCGCAGAATCTATAGACCCTGAATCCATCCCTCCGTAACTTTTTTTTTTCATAAATGCTATCTTCATAGGTCCTCTCACTTATCAACGCGATAATGACGACCCATCTTCTTTGCCCCTTCTTTATCCAGACATGATCGAAGAGGATTCGCCTTTGATTAATGTTGTTGAATGCCAGGATGACGACTCCATCCTCACTTACCTTGGCGAGGATGATTCTTATATTCAATGAGCCTTACCATCTGAAACCCAAACTATGCTGAACGAATCTACCATAGAAATCAAGATCCACACGGAGAAGGATCCTCACATTGTGAAGATTGGACAATCCCTTAACACAACAGAACAAGCCGCCTTTACTACCTTTCTCCGTGCTCGCAACCAAGATTTTGCATGGTCTTACGCTGACATGCCAGGAATTGATCCTACCATCGCCGTCCATAACATCACCCTAAACCCCGATTCCAAACCAATCAAACAGAAATTGAGAAAAATGCATCCACGCATTGCTCTCTTGGTCAAAGAGGAGCTCCAACGACTCCTTTCTGTTTCCTTCATCTTGCCTATTGACTACCCTCAATGGATTTCTAACATCGTACCTGTCACTAAAGTGACAGGGGGACTTCGGATATGCACAGATTTCTGGGATCTTAACCTCGCTTGCCCTAAGGATGACTTCCCCTTACCTAGCATTGACCAACTTGTTGATCTAACTGCAGGTCATGAGATGCTCTCTCTCATGGATGGCTTTTCTGGATACAACCAAATTTTGGTTACCCCTGCCGATCAACACAAAACTACCTTCATAACTCCTTGGGGAACCTTCTGTTATCGTGTCATGCCATTTGGCATTAAGAATGCTGGTGCTACCTATCAGTGGGCTATGACCTACATTTTTCATGACATTATGCACACTATCCTTGAAGATTATGTCGACGATCTTCTCGGCAAGTCTAAACATCGTAGTGAACATCTTGATGTTTTAACCATTATTTTTGATCGCCTGTTACAATATTCTGTCTGCCTTCAACCGAAGAAATGTGTCTTTGGTGTTCTTTCGGGAAAACTTCTTGGCTTTATCGTCTCTTTGTGTGGCATTGAGGTCGATCCATCTAAAGTCAAAGCTATCCTAGAAATGCCCCCACCCAAAAATCTCAAACAATTGCATAGTTTACAAGGTAAGCTCCAATCTATCCGACGTTTCATCTCCCAACTTTCAGATTGATGTCAACCTTTCCATCACCTCCTTAAAAAGGATATTGCATTCCAATGGAGCGAAGAATGTCACCAAGCCTTCGAAGCTCTCAAATCCTATCTCTTGCAGCCACCCGTGCTTATCCCACCCCAAGATGACCGCCCTTTCTACCTTTACCTTTCCACCACCGACCATGCTGTAGGAGCCATGCTTGCACATCGTGACTCTGAGAATCGCGAACAAGCCGTTTATTATATAAGTCGTACTTTGGTGGACTATGAGACTAGGTACACACATGTAGAAAACTTGTGCCTTGCCCTATCATTCGTGGCCACCAAACTCCGACACTACCTTCTAAATCACAAGACTTTCGTCATCACCAATACAGACCCCATCCATTACATGTATGCCAAACCTCATCTGAACCAACGCATTGCTAGATGGCTCATGCTTCTCGCCGACCTCGACCTTGAGTTTGTCCACCAGAAATCAATCAAAGGACAAACCATCGTAGACCAACTTGCAGAAGCTCCTTTACCTGGGGAACAATTTACCAATTTCACATTTCCCGACGAACTAATCGCTACTCTTTCCCTCACGGAGGAGTCGTACCCAATGACCCTCTTCTTCGATGGATCTAAATGACAGTGCGGCAGAGGAGCCAGCGTTGTTCTCATTCCTCTCAACGCTGAACCTATGCCTCTTTCATTCTGACTTGATTTCCCTTGCACTAATAATACAGCGGAATACGAGGCCCTTGTTCTGGGTCTCCAAGTTACGTTACACTTAGGTATCAAATCTATCAACATTTTTGGCGACTCTCAATTAGTAGTCAATCAAGTTATGGGCGTCTACCAATGCAAAAATGAGGAACTTCAAAAATAAAAACACTACGTGGATTCACTTCTAGCCTTATTTACCCACTATTCTATACAAACCATTCCCCACTCCACTAACAAATTTGCGGATACTATGGCTTGCTTAGCCTCGCAAATTCCCGCCGTGCCAACTGACTCTGAATTATTCGTCGTGGTCCAACAACTTTTTACCCCATCCTATTCAACCCCGTTAATTTGTATGATAAATACTATGTCTACTAATTCACAGGATACCTGGTACCACCAATATCACGACTACCTTACAATCTCTATCCTCCCACCTGACCTTACTAGTAACGGCAAACGTGCTTTTCTTAAAAGTGTTTCGCGTTATGTTGTCATGGGGGGATTCCTCTATAAACGTGGCTTTGATGGCATCCTCCTTCGCTGTCTAACTGGCGCGGAGGCCACTCATACCATCCAACAGGTCCATGAAGGTATTTGTGGTGGACATTTTAGCGGCCTTGCCGTGGCCAAACAAATCCTTCGCCTTGGTTATTATTGGCCTACTCTCAATAACGACTGCTACGAATATGTTAAGCGTTGTGTTATGTGTCAGCAACATGCCAACCTTCAACATACTCCTAGCCACCCGCTCCAGATTGCTCGAGATCTTTGGCCCTTCTCACAATGGGGTTTAGACCTTATTGGTGAGATTCACCCAACCTCTTCACAACGTCACCATTGGATAATCACAGTGACCGAATATTACACAAAATGGGTGGAGGCTATTCCACTCATTTCAATCAAGAAAGAAAAAATTGTCGAGTTCATTAACCACCACATTATCTGTCGTTTTGGTGTTCCTCATCGCCTGATAACAGATAATGGAAAATCTTTCAAAAACAAGTTGTTGCAAGACCTTTGTGACAACTTTGGTATCAAACTTAGTTTCTCATCACCTTACTATCCACAAGCCAATGGGCAAGCTGAGTCCTCTAATAAAACACTAACCAAAATCCTCATGAAAGTTGTCAATGAATCCAGAAGAAATTGGCACGATCACATTCCCTTTGCCCTTTGGGCTTATCGTACTAGCATTCGTACCTCTACTAATGTCACACCTTTTTCTTTGGTATACGGTACCGAGGCTGTTTTGCCTCTCGAAATACAAATACCCTCCCTTAGAATATCTCTTCAGGATATTCTCACCAACGATGATTTCCGCCAAGAGCGGTTAGCCCAATTGGAGCTTCTTGACGAACGCCATCTTACAGCTCTTGATCACCTTCAAATCTATCAAAAACGCATTAAACGTACTTATGATAAGCGACTTCATGAGCGTACCTTTAAGGTTGGTGATCTTGTTCTCAAAGAGAATCAACATGTAACCAAACTAGAAAAGAGCAAACGTGGAAAATTTGCTCCCAATTGGATTGGGCCTTATATAATCACTCATACCTATGGATCTGGTACTTATCGTTTAGCTTCGCTTAATGGTAAACCTGAGCCTGAACCCCTTAATGCCTTGCATCTTCGACCATTCTACTATTGAAATTAGTGTTATATCACTTCTTATCTACCTGCCGCTCGTCCCTTGAGCTCACTTACCACTACATACACTCTGTTTCGTACACTTCATAATAACAATCAAGCTCACATAGTTTGATCCTAACCTCCCCTTGATGATGCCTTTCCCTTTTTATTCTAGTCCATGACTTCAAAGTATTAAAATAAGCCATATTCTTATGGTAATTTCATTTTGGGAGATCAGTCAAAGGATTTCCAGATAAACAGAGAGCATTACGAGCGAGGAACAGAGTCTAGATCTTCACTTGACAGAGCAGAGACGAGTAAAGAAACAAGAAGTGTTTACAACCCAGGAGATCAACTTGCATCTTGGTCAAAACCAGTAAGTCACATCTTGCATGTCCTTTGTTATAACATTTCTTATGCTTCTTGAATCTCAGTCCTCCTAAATCCATTTCTGAATCCACTACCCAACGTGCCATTGCATCTAACTATCATTCTTTTGCTTCTAACCATCCCATTTCCTAATACCATCCAAAAACCAGCCATTACAAACACCATAGCTACCAAGAAGATCCTAGAACCCACCAGCATCGGTTATCAGTCACTGGCATCGGTTCCTCTGATCAAAACCAGAAAACCAGCCTTTCCCCTACCCAGTTTAACGAAATAATTTAATTGATATTTTGCAGTCTTTTGTGTTAATTTATATTAGCAGGGGAACTGACCACCTTCGAAAGGAAGTTTTATATTTCCTGGGCCCAAGGTAGTTTCCTCATTTATTGTTTAATCAAAATCTTGTGGTCTTGTGTTCTTATTTGCAGGTAGTCCTTCTAAGACAAAAAGGAGTTCTCCGCAGTCAGCCTGATCTTTCTCTACGGTACGCGCACACCATCTCGACATTCAACAGGTATTCCTCCTAACCCTAACCTCATTTGTTTATAAAAGGAATGAAAGGATAGAAGCAACTCTATTCCCAGAAGCCAAAACATTCCGAGTGAAACATTTTGGCACGCCCATTTTGGCAGAATCGACATCGGTTCGCTACCCAACTTTCACCCCATTCTTTGCCCTTATTTACTCCTTGCCTCTTTTTCACCAATATCGCCTCTATCCACCTTTGCTGCACAACATTTGTTCACTTGTCCAGCCTGACCTACGACCTCAACCTACCATTCGGCTCGACCTAAGGCCTCAACCTACCTATTCGGCCCAACCCAAGGCCTCAACCTACCTATTCGGCCCAACCCAAGGCCTCGCCCTACCTATTCGGCCCAACCCAAGGCCTCGCCCTACCTATTTGGCCCGACCCAAGGCCTCGCCCTACCTATTCGGCCCAACCCAAGGCCTCGCTCCTACCTATTTGGCCCGACCCAAGGCCTCGCCCTACCTATTCGGGCCCGACCCAAGGCCTCAACCTACTATTCGGCCCGACCTAAGGCCTCAACCTACCTATTTGGCCCGACCCAAGGCCTCGCCCTACCTATTCGGCCCAACCCAAGGCCTCAACCTACCATTCGGCCCGACCTAAGGCCTCAACCTACCATTCGGCCCGACCCAAGGCCTCAACCTAACCATTAGGCCTGACCCAAGGCCTCAACCTACCTATCCGGCCCGACCCAAGGCCTCAACCTACCCATTCGGCCCGACCCAAGGCCTCGCCCTAACAATTTGACCTGACCCAAGGCCTCAACCTACCCATCTAACCTGACCCAGGGCCACCGCCCAACCACTTGGCCTGACCCAAGGCCGTATCACTTCAATACCATACCCACAATCAACGTTTTATTTTATCCATCCATCATGTACCTTGTGTTCAATCGAGCTCACCTGTTCATGTTTTAGCATGATTAGGGTCCTTGACTTGATCTGTCGACAAACTTTGCCTAGACCTAGACCGTGACGTTTATCTCAACCAAACCAACTATTTGGTACTACTGAACATGCCTAAACGTTCCTGTACCTCACCTGTTATATACCCTGGAGCTACTTCCTATGCCTTGGATACCAGGATTATATCACCCTTGTTTGGATAAACTATCGACCTTTGCCTACACATTGTTGGTTTGCTTGTCAAATCATGTACCCTCGTCGTACTATTACATTTCAACATGCGTCTGCTTCCTTGGACCTACCCCACCACCTTACCATCCTCTCTACCACATATACCCTTTATCAACCCTATCCCTGATTTCCCGTTCACTCAATCTGTGATAGATTTGAGGGGGATTACCTATATCCTTAACATGAGAAACCACTTCATATTATTGTCCGCGCAGCTTCACAGAACAAGCTACATGACAATAAGGGGCTAATGTAGACACCAAATTCGTGTCTTACGACCCCTTGTGACCCGCATCCCATTTCGCAACCTAACCTCATTACCTAAACCTTACACAATTATTTATTAATTACCTTGTAATTGATAAATCCACATCACCTTACCCACCACCTCACTTTGCCACATCATCATGACCTAGCCCTAACCGTAAACTAACCTAATTAAGACCCATGAGTTGGTCTAGACTCACATCCATAACTAATGCCTCCTTACTCGCACCCAAAGCCGACCCCTCTAGCCACTTGACCAAGCCCGCAACTGATCTCTTGGGAGAAAAGCAGGGAAGGTGGGCTATTTTACTAAAAATAGCCTACTTTTTCCTTACCGATGCCGGTTCCTACTCGACCGCCGTCGGTTACGCAACCGCCATCGGTTCCCTGTAAATGGGCTCCCCAAAACAAAACAACGGATGGGAATTTCATTTTGGGAGATCAGTCAAAGGATTTCCGGATCAACAGAGAGCATTGCGAGCGAGGAACAGAGTCCAGATCTTCACTTGACAGAGCAGAGACGAGTAAAGAAACCAGAAGTGTTTACAACCCAGGAGATCAACTTGCATCTTGGTCAAAACCAGTAAGTCACATCTTGCATGTCCTTTGTTATAACATTTCTTATGCTTCTTGAATCTCAGTCCTCCTAAATCCGTTTCTGAATCCACTACCCAACGTGCCATTGCATCTAACTGTCATTCTTTTGCTTCTAACCATCCCATTTCCTAATACCATCCAAAAACTAGCCATTACAAACACCATAGCTACCAAGAAGATCCTAGAACCCATCGGCATCAGTTTATCAGTCACCGGCATCGGTTCCTCTGATCAAAACCAGAAAACCAGCCTTTCCCCCTACCCAGTTTAACGAAATAATTTAATTGATATTTTGTAGTCTTTTGTGTTAATTCATATTAGCAGGGGAACTGACCATCTTCGAAAGGAAGTTTTATATTTCCTGGGCCCAAGGCAGTTTCCTCATTTATTGTTTAATCAAAATCTTGTGGTCTTGTGTTCTTATTTGCAGGTAGTCCTTCCAAGACAAAAAGGAGTTCTCCACAGTCAGCCTGATCTTTCTCTACGGTACGCGCACACCATCTCGACATTCAACAGGTATTCCTCCTAACCCTACCCTCATCTGTTTCTAAAAGGAATGAAAGGATAGAATCAACTCTATTCCCAGAAGCTGAAACATTCCGAGCGAAACAGTAGCCTGGTATGGATATTTTCCTGTGTAGTTGTGATTTTATCCTAAATATCTAAGCAGCTATATATTTTGAATTGAAAGGCTCTCAATCCTACCTTAGAAGTGAGGAATGAATCACAGTTTCTTAGAAACTATCAATTCCCACACCTTCCCCGGTGATATCGAGAGTGAACTTTTAACTGAAATTAAATAATTCATTACTCTATTTGATATGTCATAACTAGAAATTTGATAGCTCAAACTTGGCATTTACAGAATAGTGGTAAATCAAGTTGTGTGTGATTTTTTCCCCTCAATTTGATCTCCTCGTTCCTTTGTGTCCTCATGAATCCAGAAAGTATGTATATGATCGTATCAACAGAAGATGGTATTCAAACAATGGCAGCTTTGGATATAGACTGAATACAATGCGAGTAGGAGAGAGATAACGCAAGTGAACAGAGCTTGACTATGTAATTCCCAGTGGGATTTATTGTGGGAATACAACGCAAGTGTACTGAGATTTTCATAAACTATACTTGTGACAAAACAAAACCTGCAACTTTAATGGATTCGAGTCTAAAAATGAAGCTATTCTATGTTTACTGATTGTATGCAACAACAATGGAACAAGACTGAAAAAATAAGATCATATGACCTCTAAAATGCCAACAATGGAAGAAAAACATGAAACTAACAGAATTCTAAGAAATAAATTGAAAGAATGAATAAGAGAATTAAGAAGATGAGGGGCCATTTTCTTGAAAACAAGCTAGTTATTTATAACCAATGCATTTACCAGAGGGTAACTCCCATTTGATCTCTTTTACTATAAGCAAAGGAAAAACACTATTACCAGGGGACCAAAAACATTACTGCAAGCCAAAGTGGTTGAAGAAAGTGTGTAAAATCCAAGATTTACGTTTGACGTGATCGTCATAAGGATCTCGAAAATGCGTATAGGACCGCCGCCCTATGCAGGGTGGTGGTTATGGGACCGCCGCCCAGGCAGGGTGGCAATTTCATCACTAAAGGAAAAATGCAAGAAGAAAAGGGGGAAAAGGGAAACATAAAGCATGTGGAGGCTGAGTGGGGCATGAGGAATACAAGCATATACTTGGTGATCATTTCTAGATTCTAAAAACATTGCAAGGAGACCCGTATCATCATTGGGGCATGTGTAACATCGTTCTGGCGGTGTAGTACCCTACAATTTTAGGTATGTACATATTTCCCCCTCAGAGAAGCATCTTAGTGATGAAGAGGTGTAAAATGGTGGATCTGAGTATGGCGGTCCCGAAATGGGGAGTTAGGAGTTATACCTGACACACCCGTGTGTTGGAAAGTCGCCATCCAAAGTCCTGCTATCTGCAAAATAAAAACAAGGGACTCAAGTGCAGATAGATAAAACAATTTGAGAGATAAGGTGAAATTGATAAAAAAAGAGGACTTACCATCTATGTGAGGTTTAGAACTTACCTTCTTCGGTGCTCTGGCCCTGCAAAAGACATTCAAAATCGAATTAAGGGGGTTATTTATATAAAACAAAGTCATTTTACTGTTCATTTTCATGGATTGATTTGATAGAGTTTTGAGCTCTAGGACCCACGGTGATGGTTTTCGACAAGAGTATAGTCAAAATGTTCATGGTGAGATAGTGATCATGCCTCCGAGAGTGGAACATCGACCCGTGAAGTTTCAGGTTAGTTCTTCTCGATTTATCATTTTTAGACCTAAAATGTGGAAATGATGATATCTTTAACTTGGGGGGGTCATTTTTGAAAATGTTAGTTTTAAACATGTCTTTAGGGGGGAGCGCCCATAGTGTAGGTTTTCATTTTAGCAAAAATGGTGTATTTGTTTGTTTTTAAAGCATTTTTCAGGTATATGACCCATTTAAGTTCTCGTGGGATGGGACCACCACCCTGTGCAGGGCGGCGGTTACGGGACCGCCACCTTAGAAGGTGGCAGTTACGGAACCGCCGCTCTACACAGGGCGGCGGTCCATGACAGAGTGACAAAATAATGCTTTACCTTATTTGTTTTTGCATTTTTCACACTTTCCCATGTTTTTAATAGTCTTTTTAATTGAAATTCGATACTAACTCACTTCCTTTTGTGTTTTTCGGTGTATGCAGAAGAAGGAGGAGTACATTATATAGAGCCGGGAGAGGGAGTGTGATTGGCTCCCAGTAGTGTTAGAGGCACTCTCCCAGGCAGAGCGAGATACTCTCTAGAGGGCTGGTATTTGGAGGATTGCCTAGGTCCCTCACGTTGCACTTGCCAATCACATACTGTGTGACTTATTTTCATACTGGGACACGGATCGGAACACCTTTTGATTTCTAGGAGTTAGGGGTGAGTGGTCCGTCACCCTGGAGGATGTTTACCGTATACTGGGGGTTTCGATCCTTAGGAGGTGGCTATCTCTTAAGACAACAATATCTAGATCACAAGTGGTTCAATGGGCCACCTACATGGGAGATGCAGTTGTATCAATGGGATCAAAGAAGGGAATGAGTATCCGCTCTATCATTAAGTCAGACATTCCCTTGCTCTACAAGGCCATTATGGGCATCCTTACATCTGAGATGATCAGGGACAAAGGAGGGGATACCCTCTTATATTGTTGGGCCTCCATTATTGCAAAGATTGAGGGACATGGATGTGTCTAGGCTTGGGGAGTAGATATCCTCAAGACTACCTACCATGATTTATACAGGGTAGTCTGATTACAGGGATAGTCACTGAGCCACATGACTCTTGTCATGAGTTGGGTGTATGAGCATATCACCCCATATGGGAGAGGTGTAGAGGTGGAGGATCTTGGGGCCGTCAGAGCAGTGAGGTGGATGGGGATGACAATTCTTAGAGCACCTCACTAGCCAGTGGCCTCTCTAACCACTGCAAACATGGAGGCCACCCCTTATCAAGCCATGGTATGGGTATGGGGAGAGGAGACCATTACACTGATTTCTTGTCAGACTACTAGTCAGTTGATAGATAGGGTGGGGAAGTTTGAGATACACCCCTTTGATAGAGTTCCACAGTAGTTTGGCCTCCCCTATAGTGACATGCTTCCTCCCACAATACCAATGTATAGATCCATCCGCAAGGCTCGGGGAGGTCCTAGAGACTGGGGTTGGACTATTGTTACTCCCGTTGTTCCTATTGCGGCCAGGAGGGTGGTACGTGCACGAGGGATAGCCGGTGCTCCTCAGGCACCCTTACTTCAGATTGCCACCGGTCCTGCCTATTAGTGAGGAGGAGACAGAGGAGATGGAGATCAGTGAGATGGGTGGGTGGGATGATAGTGATCCTAAGTGGCATGATACCCAAGAGATCCTACAGGATGAGAGGGTGAAGTGGAGCATAGAGAGGGTGACGATGGTTTCAGAGGAGTTTCTCTCTCAGAACCTAGGTGGAGATGGCGAGTCTATTACAGGCCATCACATTGCCCTAGACATGGGAGAGGGACACCAGCCAGTGGCGGCATCAGTGGTAGGTGTGGATCCTAGAGATCCTTCTTAGGGGCCTAGAGATCCGAGTGAGTTGTCACTCTTCTCTTGACATTGTTTTAGTTAGAGTTATCTTAGTTTGTTATTTCTCTTTGTTTTATTTACTCTTGGTTTTATCTTTTGATTTTTTTCTAACTTGTTTACTCCTTTGTTTGCAGTGACTGCTGATGAGTTACGAGACTTGATTCGCCGAGTGTGTTACCTTGCTTCCCTTGGAGAAGAATCGTGCTAAGCTTTCCATGGATGTGGGGGAGCCTTCAGTAGCCAGTAGGCATACTAATGTTTTTGCCTCTGTCTGGCACGCGGCAAAGATCATGACTTCTCTCTACATAGAGATAGCTAGATATAGGATAGCCGAGCGCTTGATGAGGAAGAGTCATTCTCATAAGGAGACGATAGCTACTGGTCGTGACCACGAGAACTCAGTACATTCGGAGTGCCGGCGTAGTCGGAGTCCTAGGCATGGTCGCGCACCCTCTAAGGAATCTCATAGGGATTGAGAGACCATTTTGTAGCATTTTTGTTAGATACTTATATGAGTGCTTTTGTACTTTTCGGGCTCATTGATCATTTTTACCATGCCTAGCGCATGATGGCATTGTATACAAAACCTGATTTATATATGTATATATCTTTTTCGATCTAGACTCTTCGAATCTAGAATTTATGACTTGTTTCCATATGTGTACTTAGATATTTTTAGAATATTCTTTTTCATGTTTTTAGAATGTATGCAATGGATAACAAATGATGGTAAACATGATGTTTTACTTTTTATGCTTTTGTAAAGCTGATATGAGATGATACTAACATATGGTAGTACTAAACTTTTGAACTCTTTGGGAAATGTTTGTAATTTCTTCTTATGTTGAAAAAACGTGATGAATGCATAGTGATCAAGAGGATGAACTTTCCCCAATCCCAAATCCACGCAACTAGTAAGATGCGAGGGCTCAACACCAAGAGTTAGGAAGGGAACAAGTTGTATGAGTTTGATTGAATGGAGTGATGAGAGATAGAAAAACCAGTAACAACAACCAAATTTGGACCTACACACCTACCCTACTCAGAACTACTACCACGCTTAGAAGGCCACTTACTTTCCAATTTATCTAGACTTAGATTCATAAATGGAAACTTGGTTGACAAAATCTAGTTTTGAGGATTTGATCTCTTTGGAATTTGGATAGTTGGATATCTTCTTTCTGTTAATAGAATTTGACTTGTGTTTTTAGCATACCAAGATTTGTTCATTTGTGTGACTAGACCCCCCACACCCTACCTCACGCCACTAGTAAGAAGCATGGGTTTGTCACCAAAGGCAAGATATAGGCGAGTAAGGGCACTTCTTTCCTTTCCCAACCTCACACCACCAGTAAGAGATGTGAGCTTATCACCGAAGGTTGATGGGGTAAAGAAGTGTGTAAAATAAAATATTGTTTGCTTGGTGCTTTGGATTTCATTTGATTTTGACATTTCTGATTTATGAATTTGGGATATCCTTTCATTCAAAGAGATTTAAGAGGGATAGATGTGACACCAAGAAGCTTCTAGAACAGACCGTAAGCAAGGATAGCTTTACCTAGTAGAAAGAAAGAGCAAAGCCAAGTATGCAGGCCTTGGTATGGTTTTCATCAATGTTTGTCTATCGAACTTGATGAGAAGATTTGAAAATACTTTATGATGCTTGAAAAGACGTGTTTTGAATGCTTTTACCAATACGTTCTGAAATTTGTAATAGATTGTTTAAGAGAAAGTTCCTAGACTACCATTTTTACGAAATGGATAGAATGAAGAAGCTTGAATGACTAATGTAATGTAGGTAGCTATAATGTATAAGTGGTGATTTTGATGTTTTATGCATGAAACCATTTAAGATGCAAGGAATTGACAGTTTCACTGAATTCCTCACCTTTTAGTGTGTACAAGAGATACACACCATTTCCGTAGTCTTTCATGACTCGGTATGGGCCCAACCATTTGGGCCAGAACTTTCTACCTTCACTGGTTTTCTTATCGATCCGGCTGTCTAGTCTTAGAACTAGATCTCCTTCATATATTTCTCACTCATATACTTTTTTGTTGTATTTCCGACACATCCGGTCAGCATAGGCTCTATGCCTTTGTTCGGTGTTTAGCCTGACCTTGTCAAGGCTTTCTATTTGAGAGAGGCATGTCTCCATATAAGCTTCTTCATCCAAAATCCCTTGTAATGAGATGAAAATACTAGGTATTTCAACCTCAAGCGGGAGAACTGCTTCTGCCTCGAATACAGTGAGAAAGGAGTTGCTCCTGTTGGTGTTCTTATTGAGCTTTGATGGGCCCACAAGGCAAGATATAGTTTTAGATGCCAATCTCACTTATTCTCCTTAACTGTTTTGAGGAGAATAGCTTTCAATGTTTTGTTTGTCGCTTCGGACTGCCCATTGGCTTGAGGATAATAAAGAGAGACCGTATGATGGTTTATCTTGAATTTTCTACATAACTCATGGACTTCGTCATTTTTAAAGGACGTGCCATTATCTGATATAATGACTTGTGGGAAACCATACCTGCAGATAATTTGGTTTAGAATGAATTTGGAAATTACTTAACCTGGTACGGTGGTGAGAGGCATGGCCTCTACCCATTTGGTATAATATTTCGTGGCTGTAATTATAAAATTATGGCCATCGGTTGATGAGGGAGAAAACTTCCCTATCAGGTCCAGACCCCATGTGGAGAAGGGCCACGGAGTCACTATTGGTTGCAAGGATTATGTTGGCATGTGAATCTCGTGAGAGAATTCTTGGCATTTGTGGCACTTACGTACAAATTCTACTACGTCATGCTCGAGAGTGATTCAAAAATAGCCCATCCGATATATTTTGTGAGTGGTGGCATGACTACCGAAGTGGCCTCCACATATCCCACTATGGGATTCATGAAGAATCTTCTTGGATTCTTATGTATCGACGCATCTTAGAAGCATGCCGTCGAAGGCTTTGCGACAAAGTACCTATTCTAAGACAATGTACTTAGTAGTAATAATGCATAACTGCCTTCTTTTTTTTGACGTGGCACCTTCCAGGTATGTATGGTCTATGATTAAATTGATGATATCAGTATACCAAGGACATGTGGAGATGGGAGGCCTAGTTTTGATGAAGTATATACACTCATTAGGAAGGTCAAGATTTACTAGATTGCCTCCATATAGTGGGTTGTCGGATAGCTAGTCTACAATGAATTGTCCCTTAATGGATTTTTGGTTTATGAATGTCAACTGGAATTCACCCATTAAGGTTATGAAATTTCCATCCTTTTTAGATAAATATCCTTGTGTGAGAAATGTTCGTAAATGATCTGTCTTTACAAAGACCCTCATTTCTTGGTTTAACATGTAATGTCTTAAACATTTTGTTACAAAGACTATGGCAAGGCATTCTCTCTCTATCTATGTATAGTGTGTTTCATAATCGAGTAATGTTTGGCTGATGAAATAGACCACACGTTCTCATTTATCATTGTCTTCTTGAGCTAGCATGCAGGCCAGTGAGACATGAGTATAGGGATCAAAGGGCGGTCTGCTTTGGGAGGCATTAGTGTGGGTGGAGACAACAAGAAGCATTTAACTACTTCAAAGGTCTCGTTACATTCTTCAGTCCACTCAATGCTATAATATTTCTTTAATAGATTATTGATTAGATGAATGGAAAAACTTAGATCTGGGATGAACCTGTGGATTGCACCAAGTTTCCCAAGAAATGACCTAATTACAGACTCGTCCGATGGTGGGATCATTTCAAGAATAGCACGTATTTTGGTTGGATCAACATCAATCCCTCATGAAGATATAATGTAGCCCATAATTTTACCTCTTGTCACACCAAACACTCATTTCTCTAGATTTAATGTGATGCCATATTCAATTAATTGTGAGAGGATGATACGAAGCACTTTTGGATGATCACAGTGTTTCTTGGCCTTGGTGAACAATTCGTCCACATATGATTCCACAATTTTATGGATAAGATCATGGAATATATATGTCATTGTCCACTGATATGTAGCATCAGAGTTTTTAAGACCAAATGGCATGATAATGTAGCAATAAGTTCCCCGGGGAGTTATGAATGTAGTTTTGGCTTGATCCTGTTCATATATTTTACTCTGATTATACCCTGAGAATCTTTCCATGAGGGATAAAAATTCAAATCTAGCTGTTGCATCAATGATTACATCAATGGATGGTAATGGGAAGTCATCCTTGGGACAAGCTTTGTTAATATCCTGAAAATCTATGCAAATGCGTATCTTCCCATTCTTTTTCAGGACAGGGACAATATTAGACACCCATTGTGAATAGTCAATGGGTTTGATGAATCCTACTTCCTCTTTTACCATGAGAGCCACTTTTGGCTTCATTGGTCTTACCTTCTGTTTAATTAGCTTCGCATCTAGCTTAGTGACAAGATTATGTACCGCGACTTGTGGTGCAATGCCCGTCATTTCTTTATAATTAAATGAAAAATACTTTTGATGTTCTTTGAGGATTTGGGTGTGTATTTCTATCTCCTCTAGAGTTAATGAGGATCCTGACTTTAAAATTTTTGGTTCTTCCTCTGTTCCAATGTTTATATCAATGGTTTCTTCTATTAAAGAAGCATTACCTTCTTCAAATTCAGGTGGTACTGGAGGTAGTTCCAAACTTTCTCCGTCTTCTATCTCGTAGATATCGAGATCCTTCTGTGGAGGAGACTCTATCATGGGATTTCCAAAATAGGAAGAGGAATGTGGTATTAAGGAAAGATCAACTATATAGTGAGCAAGGTGTAGCTCCGCATAGGCGTTAAGATATTCGAGAGTGACTCTATCATTGTCAAAGCGATCTACGATGGAAAAATCATCCTCAGCCTCTCCATGAGTTAAGAGTGATTTTTTTGGTATTTTGTGCACTAATGGCTCAATACGAAGTGATACTGTGAAATTTTTATCCTCCAACTCACTATTTGGGGTGAAATGGGAAGTTGAGGTTGTTATCAAGTCTACGAGAAGGTTCTGCTCTTATGGGATTTCTTCAATTGATATGAAGCTAAATCCCTTACTTAGATCTAATATTATTGTCTTATAGAGTTGTAAATGTTTAGCCCTAGTTTCATATACCTCAGAGACTTGGTTTGTAACCAATTGCGAGTCTCCTAGTACTCTAATATTGTTGACACCAATTCTTTTAGCTAGAATGAGGCCAAGGAGGAGAGCTTTGTACTTAGCCCTGTTTTTTATACATTCAAAGTTTAATTTAAAGGTGAAAGGTAGGATATTTCCCTTAGGTGAAGTAAAGATCACTCCCGCCCCAACTCTAAAGTGACATCTAGCTCCATCGAAGTGGAGAGTCCAATACCCATTTGGAAAAATGGATGTTGGGATATCTGTTGTATTTATTTCTTTTGCTTCGGTTACTTCTACCATAAAAAAATCCATCTGATGGAAGAGAAGCAATTCCCAGGGTGTGTCCCATACCCATGGAATCAAATGGTAGGAGAATAGGTAAGTATTTCTCCAACAATTCAAAAATTTTGGTTGTAGTCCCTAGTGACACCATTTTTATAACATTGGTCTCATTCTTGAGTCCTCGGTTGGATTGGTAACCTCCAACTCCATGGTGGGTATCAAATCTTATTTGGTTTTGAGTTAATTAGCTTGATGAGTTGATTTGTTGGGAGTTCAAGCTTGGAGTGAATTCCAGGTCTCTTCTTCAAATCGGCTAGGTGTATATTGAAGGGTTTTGGGTCACCTTGTGCCACGATATTTTCCCTAAGTGTAGAAATCTTATGTCTTGGAATAGCGTGGAAGGGATTACCTTCATGCGGTGTATCCATGGCTGACCAAGAATCATATTATAATTGGTTTCCTAATCTATAATATAAAACTCGGTGAGGACCATCTTAGGTCCTAAAGTGACTGGTAAAAATATGGTTCCAATCGAAGTGGATTTGAGGCTATCATAACCTCTTAGCATATTTCGCATTGTGGAATAGCTCGTCTCTCCATATCCTAAATTTTGAAGAAAAGCGAAGGGGACTATATTAACTATTGCCCCATCGTCAACCATTACACATTTAACATAATTATTATAGACCCAAACTTGTAAATGTAAAGTTGGGTTGCCTCTTCATGCAATTTCAGTGTCTGTTGGCATTTTTCTTATATCAAATATAAATTTTGTATCTCTATCTGGCTACCCTGAAGGATAAACATCAAGGTCCACATGGTTTACTTGCATTTCTGGGGGAGGAGTGATATTGATTAAATGACCAAGGCCTAATGCTTCTAAGAGAGGAACCCTATGGGCAGGAGAGTTCTTTAAAAAATACAAGAAGGAGATGTGTGAGAAGGTTTTTGTTAAATCATTAATTAAATCATATGCACCTATGGGTTTTACCACCATTTGGTGACTGTTGTCTGGTTTCAATGGATAGCTTGGAATAGGTTGGGATGAATAATCCCGTGTTCTTGTTATGGTTTCTATGGGTAGCTCGGTGTCTAACTCCACTAAACCAACTATTTTAGTTTGAGGTTGAGTTCCTAATTGGGGTGCAACTGGTGGATTTAATGAAGTTAAAGCTTCACGATCATTGTTTCCTGTCATGACACCTTTGTTTGTTTTATTAGGATCTAGCCTGTTATTGTTGGGGTGGTTTGGGAGTAGATCATTAAATATCTTGAGGGGTAAATTTTGAGGGGAAATTGTCCCTGCATAAGCGTTTGGTGTGGGTACTACAAAATTCACTAAAAACATATCTATAAAGAGCTATTTTCTATCTTCTAGCAAGCACTACATGAATTTATTGTATTCACGACAGGTCCTAGTATCGTGGCCTTGAATCTTGTGGAAGCCACAATATAGATTGGGATTATAATTTTGAGGATGTTGATTTAAAACCTATTGTGGCCCGAAATTCTGATAAGGTTGCTGGTTGTTAGAGTTAAAATTTTGAGGTTGTTACCTTTGGTTTTGACTCTGATATCCAGCTGAATTTTGATTTGGACTTTGTGTTTAGATTTGTCGTCGTTGTTGTTGTTGTTGCCATGGTGGATGATTAAAATCTACCGGGTTGATTTTTGGAGTAAAATTGTTATTTTGTTGATTATTAATAGGTGGCAAAATGTTTACAACGTTTACTCTTTTAGCTTGGTTAGTTACTCCATTTGTTGTAACCCTGTGGTTCTTGTTAAGGATTTTAGGTCCTTCATTAGTGTTCCCTGTATTAGAATAGGCTATGGTGTTTTGATTAGGAGTGGTTAGTTTCCCATTTGTCCCATATGTCTTACGGCCACTATTTACTATTGCTTGGTAGATTTGGAGAGCACTCCCGAGTACTTCATCGTAAGTTCTTAGTGGGAACTTTTGGACTTCTTCCTTTATCTCTCTATTGAGAGAATTAAGGAATAAATCACATAGTTCCATTTGATCCATATTGGGAGCACTTGCTAATGAGTAGAGAACTGTACGCCATCGTTGAATAAAATGAGTAGTGAATTCATTATGTTCTTGTTTAATATGTAAGAATTCCCTGATTCCTATTCTTAATGATTTGTTCATGTCGAAAGCTTTGATGAATTCTAACACAAGTTGTTTAAATGAGTGTATTGAGGCTTCAGGTATTCTGTAATACCAATCAAGGGAAATACCCTCTAAGGTTTTAGGGAATATTTTAGCGACAACCCCGTCCCAAGGGAGTAACTCCTGTATGGTTGTGGCATAGGCCTTAATGTGTGTGTTTGGGTCCCCTTCCCCTTTATATTTGGGTAAATTGAGAAGAGGTCTTGGAAGCATAACACTTCATATGGTGAAATCTAGGGGCTATTTTAAATATTCTAAATAAGTCACTACTACGTTGGCCTCGACCATCGATGGGGCTTGTTGAGGAAGGTTGAGGTGGAATGGGTTGTTGATATGGCATAGCATATGTGTTTGTAGGGACATAAGGGAATCCCTGTTGTTGAACGAACATCCCAGGAGAAGAGAACATGTCTCCTTGTGGTGACTTTCAATAAATGTTTAAGTAAGGAGGAGCATTGTTCTGGTACAGGTTGTTTGGTGCCAAGCTGGGAGGCGTCATGTTTTCAATTGGAACAACATTTGAAAACACGGTCCTAGTTGGTGTTTGATGTGGGTAACTATAAGGATTTTGAGGAGGCATGCCTAACATGCATATTCCTATAAGAAGGTCGGCTTGACTGGGATGATGCGGAGAGTTGGGAATTCCTACTTGCCCAAAGTATGAATTTTGGTTTGCTTGAGCAAGTTCTAGCCCTCTAACCTTTTCAGCCAAGGCTGAAATGACCTCCATTGGTGAAGATGTAGCGCTTTGCCTTAAGGGTGTTTTTTGTATAGCTTGAGGTTGTAAAGGGGTATGATACCCTACTATGAATTGGTCATTACCCTACCAAGTTTCATCAAGGGTATTTCCCATAGGTGGAGGAATGTGGGTGTTTTCCTGGAATAGGGTATTAGACTGTATTTGAAAACTTCCTATTGGTGGATACATGTTTTGGAAATGGTGTTCACTTTTAGCGAAGCGTGCTAAGTATTCCTCATCTAAAAAGGTGAGTGGATTTGACTGTTTACTGATTTGTGGTCTGAACAAGACCCAAGGAAATGAAGTGGAATCTCCCGGTAAATGCCATATTGTTAGAGCCTGATGGCACTGGCTGTTGTGTTTCTGTAAATTGATCAAACTCCTCGATTCGGAACGAAGATAACTTGAACTAGATCTTTGAGGGGGGAATTTGTAGATGACAAGTAGTTACTTGAATAGTTATCTACCCATGAAGAAAGTGAGGGCAATGGTTGCCTATTTGTTTGGACTATAGTTTGTTTCAAGACCTGAGAGAGGTCTACCATATGCATCGTATCCCGACATATTCGGGGGGTATATGAATACCCGTAGAAAAATGGGAAAAAGCGAAGGTGGATGAGAGAAATGAAGAATAATAAAAGGAAGAACTGTTTGTTAACGTCAGAGTTCACCAATTTTGTACGATGGAAAAAGTGACATGAGAGCATGGAAATCCACAAGTACCTCTTCCTCGTACCCAACTTCCCGGAGGTCATGTCGAGACAGCCGGTGAATGTTTGGATGTGAATAGATATAGACAAGATAATCAGAGTAATCTTATATCCTCAATACACAATAATGGAATCTGTGAATCTCAGGTCGAAGAAGGCCCTCCTAACCTGAATTGGTGTAATGGTTTGTTCAGATGTAATGGCTGCTCGGAGGCTCCAATCAATGTCGAGCTCTGCTGAGATCCTATTTCTTGGTTGTTGGATACGTGGGAAGTGACCTATGGGAGCTTCGTATATACCTACAGAGAAGGTCATAAAATGGTGATGGGTGATTCAGTGGATTCGCAGTTGACTATGGGTGGTTTTCTAGTCTAGCCTAGAAAATATTAGATTGATTGGCCTATATGTTTAATATGGAGAATTGTACTATAATATATGGAGGGAGTGGTGAAGATCTAAATACCAACGTTCATAAGGTGGGGTGTCAATATTTAACTGACTTGTAGGCCTGTTGGGTTGTGGGACTTGGGGGATCACAACCGCGAATTCGTGGTTATTGTGGACCTATTATGGTCATGTGAAGAATTGATCCCTTCTCCCAACTATCCAGTAATCATATGCCTTTTCAGCCTCTACGTTTAGAACTAGAAGTTATATGATTATCTCAGAGTACCTAATAGGTGTTCTGGCAACTTGAATACGTAAGCTAGTGTCTATGCCGATGAGGAGGTCTCCTACGTCAGGTTGTGAAACCAAAGGATTGCAACCGAATGTTTTCTCTCTTTCGAATCCTTGCATAGTCATTCAGATGTTTTATAAAGGCAGTCTATAGTTTGGATGGTTTGAACAGAATGTGTAAGCTTTGTCGTCTTCGATGTTTAACCCTCTTAGTTGCTCACTAATTACTTGTAAATTTTTTGTTACTCAAAATACCTGTATCCTGAGGTCTTGATCTATATCAGCTAATGTTGTGGGTAGATTTGGCTGAGGCACTACGGGTTCAAATATATACTCTCTAGGCTCTCTAGGTCATGTGATTATCATACAAAATGATTCAACTTTTAACTAACATTTTAATAAACTGATTACAAAATAAGTATTTACACTATGCAAGCATTCTTCTATTTTTGTATTTTCAATGATGTATTTAAATGAAATTAAAGAGAAACTACTCTAGTATATTTATAAAATGAACAACAAATCTAGTAACAGAATAAAACAAGCAACGTAGCCTGGTATGGCTATTTGCCTGTGTAGTGGTGATTTTATCCTAAATATCTAAGCAGCTATATATTTTGAATTGAAAGGCTCTCAATCCTACCTTAGAAGTGAGGAATGAATCACAGTTTATCAGAAACTATCAATCCCCACAGCTTCCACGGTGATATTGAGAATGAACTTTTAACTGAAATGAAATAATTCACTACTCTATTTGATATGTCATCACTAGAAATTTGATAGCTCAAGCCTTGCATTTACAGAACAGTGGTAAATCTAGTTGTGTGTGATTTTTTCCCCTCAATGTGAGCTCCTCATTCCTTCATGTCCTCCTGAATCTAGAAAGTATGTATATGATTGTATCAACAGACGATGCTATTCAATCAATGTTAGCTTTTGATATAGACCAAATATAATGCGAGTAGGAGAGAGATAGTGCAAGTGAACAGGGCTTGACTATACAATTCCTAGTGGGATTTATTGCGAGAATACAACACAAGTGTACCAAGAGTTTCAGAAACTATCCTTGTGACAAAACAAAACCTACAATTTTAACGGATTCTAGTCTAAAAATGAAAGTATTCTATGGTAAACTTATTTTATGCAGTAGCAATGGAACAAGACTGAAACAAGAAGATCATATTGTCCTCTAAAATGCCAACAATGGAAGCAAAACATGAAACTAACAGAATTCTAAGAAATAAATTAAAAGACTGAATAAGAGAATTGAGAAGATGAGGGGCCATTTGCTTGAAAACAAGCTGGCTATTTATAACCAATGCATTTACGAGAGGGTAACTCCCATTTGATCTCTTTTACTATAAACAAAGGAAAAACACTATTACCAAGGGACCAAAAATATTAATGTAAGCCAAAGTGGTTGAAGAAAGCATGTAAAATCTAAGATTTACATTTGACGTAATTATCAGAAGGATCTGGAAAATGTGTACAGGACTGCTGCCCTGTGTAGGGTGGTTGGTTACGAGACCTCCTCCCTATCCTGGGCAGTGGTCACGGGACTGTTGCCCAGGTAGGGCAGTGGTTTCATCACTGGAGAAAAAATGCAAGAAGAAAAGGGGGGAAAAGGGAAACAAAAAGCATGTGGAGGCTGAGCGGGGTATGCGGGATACAAGCGCATACTTGGCGAGCCTTTCTGGATTCCGAACACCTTGCAAGGAGACCTGTATCATCATTGGGGCATGTGTAACATCATTCTGGTGGTGTAGTACCCTACATTTTTGGGTACATAAAGTTACCTTTCATGCTTTCCCAAATGGGGGAGTTCCTAATGTTATGGCTCCATGGCTTCTACATGAGTTCCAAATCCTTCGTGAGCCATCTCTCTCCTCAACGCCATCTACTTTGCAATGTCATGTTACTTCTCTATATCCCTCTCATGTGCTTCCTCTTACTCAAGCCACCTTTCTTCTCTTCACCTCTCTATCACTAGGTCTTCCATCATTCACCAAACCTGATCCTGCCCTTGCGCATGGTTAGGTTTAGCTAGCCATCGACTTTTCCTTTAAATTTAGGGTTGCCATCAAGCTCTTAATCCCCAGTGGAATTCCTTGTAAGTAATTTCACCTAGGATACCATAAAAATTGGAACTCAGTGATGAGGTTCGTCAATCCTTGCCATTAATAATGCTAATCTGGGTTGGATTCTAAAGGTTGTATGCATTAGGAGAAGAAGATCTTGGAAAACAAATCCTTTAAACACAAACCAAACTTACATAAAATAAATCACACATGCATAAATTTAAAGGCACACTTACAGAAATGTAAACACACTTGTAGGAATATAAAGGCATGCTTGCATACAGGAAATCACACTTGCAGAAATGTAAACACACTTGCATAAATTAAAATTGTTGAATTGGAAATAACTAAAAGATAAAAAGACACCTGCATGTTCACAACAAAAATTGTACTGAAGAAGGATCACATAACATGAAATTACAAGTTTACAAAAAAAGAAAAAACTGTAGAAATAAAGAAACAAACATTAACACATTGATCCATTTTCCATGGAATGAGTGGCCAGCTCATTCCTTGGGAGAAAGAATTACATATCTAAGTGGGGAAGGTTGCATTTATAATTTATGCATCCAACCAACTCTTTACTTTGGGAGATACAATTTGATCTTATCTTTATTCTAATCCTAAAAACTAATATCTTCATCTCCACAAAATATGGAGAGAGAGAGATATTATTGGAGTCAAAGTCTTATTTTACTTATTTCAGGAAGATTTTCTTCCAAATCTTCTCCTTCCTTTTCGGTAACAAGAATCATAATGATTTTATTCTTATACATTATTGGAAGGAGGATTTTTCTCAAAATATGATTTTGACCAAATACCTTTCTCGGATTTTCCATTTGACTTTGTTGTTTTTGACTGTGGAACTTTTGACGCTTGTCTGATACATTTTTTCCTCGAACTATAGTTCACTAAAAGTTATATTTATCTTCATTGGTAAAATATTTTAGAAATATTAACAAGGTTTTTATTAAACACATTTCTATGAACAAAAATCTCTCTCAGATTGTCATGTTTGACTTTTCTATTTCTGTTTATGGAACTTTTAGTGCTCGTCTAATACACTTTTCCTCGGACTACAACTCACTAAAATTTCGATCTCTCTTAATTGGTAAAACCTGTTGTAAACCTGAATGAGGTTTTTGTTAAACACATTTCTTTAAACAAAAACCTCTCTCACATTTTCCATTTGAATTTTCTATTTCTTTTTATGGAACTTTTAGTGCTCGTATGATACACTTTTCCTCAGACTGCAACTCACTAAATGTTAGATATCTCTTTATTGCTAATACATGTAGAAAATATAAATGAGCGTTTTTGTTAAACACATTACTATGAACAAAAACCTCTCTCATATTTTCCATTACATTCTCTGGTCTTTCACAATTCCTCAAAAACTTTCAAAACATGCTTAGTTCCGGAACTAAGCCTGCGAGTTCCGGAACTAACTCTGTGAGTTCCAAAACTAATCTTGCAAGTTTCAGAGTGAACTTAAAACAACTATAACTTTTGCATACGATCTCGGATTAAGATTATTCTTTTTTTGAACTTGCATAGTTTTTTTAGAGGAATATAAATATGAAATTAGATTTGAGTTTAGATAAACCATCCATGATCAATTCCATTTTTCTCAATACTAGCATTATCTTTCCTTTATGGCCTGCATACATAATACATTACATCTTTTCCCAAATAATCAATAGGATTAGTTAACAAAATAATAATAAAATATTTCTAAAGAATGATCAAGATATATATCTTATATTCTATCTTAAGAAAACTATAAGTTCCTAGATTACATTTAAATCCACTTTCAAAGGTAACTTGGAAGGACAAAATAATGGTAGTTTATGGCCTCATCATTTCCCCCACACTTAATCTTATGCATTTCCTCATGCATTATATTATTATCTCCTCTTCTTAGAGTCTTCTCCGCATTAAGATTATGCATGTATGCATTTCATATATGGTTCAAAGACAGGTTCTTGTGGATCTTTTTCTGTTGTTTTTAATTTCCTTTCTTTTACAGCAAGGTTCTTATGTGGATCTCCTTCTCTTTTTTTTTATTTTCTCTCTTGTTGCAACAAGTTATGTGGATCTCCTTTTGTTGTTTTTTATTTTCTTCATGTGCAATAGGTTCTTGTGTAGATTTCCTTCTGTTATTTTTTATTTTCTTTCTTGTACAACAGGTTCTTGTGTGGATCTTCTTTTGCTATTTTTTATTTTCTTTTTTGTACAACATGTTCTTATATGGATCTCCTTTTTTTTTTGTCTCATATCTAAAATAAAAATGTATACCTCATGCTTCTCCTTCTCTCCCACACTTAAGCTCATACATGTCCTCATGCATGTTGTTTATTCATGGTTGCCCATAAATTAGACTTTAAAATTTTGATTGCAAAGAGGAGCACATATTTTTATATAAGTAGGGGAGATATGACTTTTATCTTTTATTCCTTGGAGATTTTAAAAGTGAATCTAGCTGTAATAAAAAAATTACAATAAAGCTTAAAAATAAAATAGTAGAACAAAATAACTTGATCATACCTCTAGTTGTCCTTGTCATCATATTGTTAACATGGTCAAATAGTTTCAAGAAAGAAGCCACCATGTAACATTTGATTTCTTTTAAATAAGATCCTCCTTTTTTGTCTTTAATTGGCCAACAAGCTGAATTTCCAATCAAAGTTTTTTTTTGCCTTTGATTGGCCAGCAAGCTGGTTTTCCAATCAAAGCATTTTGATTATTTTTTCTTTTTTTGTCTTTGATTGGCCAGCAAGCTGGTTTTCTAATCAAAGCTTTTTGATTTTATTTATTTTTACCTTTGATTGCCCAGCAAGCTGATTTTCCAATCAAAGATTTTTGATTTTTTTTTCTTTTTGTTTTTTTTGCTGAAATGATAGCATGAGAAGGATTAGAGAAAACTTTGATTCATCATCAGACTATATTTTTCAAAGTAAAACTTGTTTAAAATAGGAAGCAATGTCTGAGATCTCATAGAAACCTTTTTACATACTTGGTAATGTAGACACCAAATTCGTGTCTTACGACCCCCTTGTGACCCGCATCCCATTTCGCAACCTAACCTCATTACCTAAACCTTACACAATTATTTATTAATTACCTTATAATTGATAAATCCACATCACCTTACCCGCCACCTCACTTTGCCACCTCATCATGACCTAGCCCTAACCCTAAACTAACCTAATTAAGACCCATGACTTGGTCTAGACTCACATCCATAACTAATGCCTCCTTACTCGCACCCAAAGCCGACCTTCTAGCCACTTGACCAAGCCCGCAACTGATATCTCGGGAGAAAAGCAGGGAAGGTGGGCTATTTTACTAAAAATAGCCTACTTTTTCCTTACCGATGCTGGTTCCTACTCGACCGCCGTCGGTTACGCAACTGCCATCGGTTCCCTGTAAATGGGCTCCCCAAACCAAAACAACGGATCGGAATTTCATTTTGGAGACCAGTCAAAGGATTTCTGGATCAACAGAGAGCATTGCGAGCGAGGAACAGAGTCCAGATCTTCACTTGATAGAGCAGAGACGAGTGGAAAGACCAGAAGTGTTTACAACCAAGGAGATCAACTTGCATCTTTGTCAAAACCAGTAAGTCACATCTTGCATGTCCTCTGTTATAACATTTCTTATGCTCTATGAATTTCAGTCCTCCTAAATCCGTCTCTGAATCTACTACCCAACGTGTCATTACATCTAACTGTTATTCTTTTGGTTCTAATTATCCCATTTCCTAATATCATCCATAAACCAGCCTTACAAAACACCATAGCTACTAAGAATATCCTAGAACCCACCGGTATCAGTTATTAGTAACTAGCATCAGTTATCAGTAACTGACATCGGTTCCTCTGATCAAAACCAGAAAACCAGCCTTTCCCCTACCCAGTTCAACGAAACAATTTAATTGATATTTTGCAGTCTTTTATGTTAATTCATATTAGCAAGAGAACTAACCACCTTCGAAAGGAAGTTTTATATTTCCTGGGCCCAAGGCAGTTTCCTCATTTATTGTTTAATCAAAATCTTGTGGTCTTGTGTTCTTATTTGCAGGTAGTCCTTCCAAGACAAAAAGGAGTTCTCCGCAGTCAACCTGATCTTTCTCTACGGTACGCGCACACCATCTCGACATTCAACAGGTATTCCTCCTAACCCTAACCTCATCTGTTTCTGAAAGGAATGAAAGGATAGAAGCAACTCTATTCCCAGAAGCCCAAACATTCCGAGTGAAACATTTTGGCACGCCTGGTGGGACCCATTTTGGGTTTCTTTCTCTTGCTTATTTTCATTTTAGGAAGCATATTTGCTGTTGCTGCTTTTGTTATATATTTCGTAAAGAATTTGTCTTGCTTTCCTAGTTTTGCATTAGTGAAAGTCATCTCTCTTGCTTCATCGAACATAATTTTTGATTTGGGTTTAAAACACATGCATTGCATTCCTGCTTGTTGTTCTTCAATTCTAGTGAATATAGATTAAGTAACAGGTCGTACACGTGGGGGTGATATCCATGGTATTGACAGGAAATTAACCCTAGTTTCACTGCACAACACATACCGAATCACTTCACAATTAACACAACAGCTCAAACATCCCCCCTTTTCCGCGGTATTCCTCCGCCCGATTGAGGTAACCTTATAAGCCAAAACAAACTTGACATTTCCCCTAGGTCTTGTTGTTTAGGATTCTGACATCATCTTACGTCTAAAGGCATAACCCCACGATAACTAAAATTAACCCTAGGATTAGTCTCTGGATTTGCGTGTGCATCTTGCTTGTTTTCAAATTCTGTTTTCTCTGTCATACTTTGTCTTCTGTGATCAATAAGTTGATCAATATACTCAATGTTGCTAAAAATCAAATTAGCAGCATTTTATATCTTCTTATCCTAGACTTTTGACACCGGCATTGGTTAAGGGACCGACGTCATTTGCTCTGTGACCGACACCGGTTAGTAAACCGATATCGGTTACTGTCTTCATCAGCCCCTGACAAACCAGCAACTTGCCAAATTCATCATTCTGAGGTTGTTTTTGTTCTTGATAGATTGAAACTTTCCTGTGTGTTCTTGTCCATGGTTGTCATCACTCGGAAGCAAGCCGCCACTATGGTTTCACATGCCTGCTTTGTGTCTTTTCCTGAATCACCCCCTTCACATTCTATAGGGAACCCTACGGACACCAGTAAGATCCCCCAAATTCCTGTAGGAGACAAGGACTTTGCCAAATTTCTAGATGCTAATCCCAGTGCTGTACAATACTATTTGTCTCATGCCCCTGACCGTACGCCTGATGGTCAGCTCCTTATTGGCATGCCTATTAGTATAGTTGCTCATTTAGCTCCCACTCCTCATGATAACACTGCCTTACTTCCTGCATCTCTAGCCCCGTCTCCCAATCCGACGGCTTCAGAGGTTCATACAACCCCGATTAGCTTTCCTTTGGTTAATCTTGGACCCCACGTATCGTTACCACCAACTGCCCCTACCTCATCTCTATTTCAGACCACTCCATTCATGACTTACTCTTTGCCACCTATTCACACGAACTTTCCTTCTCAAGCTCCGCCTACCTTTTCATTCCCATACACGTATCCAGTAACCTCAACACCTTATATGGGACATCCCTATTCTGTTGCTCCAACATACTCATCCTCCATACCTTATCAACACTTAGCCCCACCATTGTCCAGTGGAAGCCCTTGGTCCAACTTGCCTCCGTTTACCACAACCGCACCATCATCTCATCCAACCACAGATTTCATCAAACAAATGATGGACAAAATGCAAAACCTGGAGGCTTCTATTTCAGGAAGTCGTAGCGCCTTGACATACGAGAAAGTTTGTCGGGAGCCCATTCACCCTTCTGTCCCCCTTCATTCATATCCTCCTCAATGGGAGTTGCCAAAATTTACTCGTTTTAATAGTAAAGAGGATCCTCAACAACACTTGTGATCATTTAGACATGCTTGTTATTTGATTGCCCATGATGATGCCTTGTTATTCCGCACCTTTCCCATGTCCTTATCAGGACCTGCCTTGGAGTGGTACAGTGCTTTAACCCAGCACTCAATCTTCTCTTTTAACCAACTAGCCCAGTCTTTCTTGGATCATTTCTCCATTAACATTGCCAAGAAAGTATCTATCACCGACCTCTATGCCATCCGACAATTTGAAGACGAATCTATCGCAGATTTCATTGGACGATGGCGGGGCCTTATCAACCAACTTACGTATGCCTTGCCTCAAACCAAACTTATCGAACTATTTATGCGGGCCTGCGCTAAGCACATCTCCCCTACCCTCCAAATTCAAACTTTCCGCACATTCGACGAGGCCTTTACCATGGCTCGGAAACTAGAAATTTGAGCCTGAGAAGAAGAGAAATTGCGGTTGCGTAACAAAAACCCCAATTTCCGAACTCCTGATTCTACCAACAAGCCAAACACCACCACTCCTCACGCGTCCACTTCTTCTAAATCAAAAGGAGCTGTCCACGCGGTAATGGTCAAATCTCAAACACTGTCCAATACTCCGCCGAAAACCACCTATAAGTACAAAGCCGAGCCCATCAATTACACTCCCTTGGGAGAAACTTATGGCGTCATGCTAGAGAAATTCCTCAAAGCTAGGGCTATCACCTTGCCACCTGTTAAACCTCACTCTGGGTTTGACTCCACCCGCGCAATACCTTCCTGGTACAAAGAAAATGAATTTTGTAACTTTCACCGCGTAAAAGGACATAGTCATGAAAACTGCAAGATGTTGAAAAACATAGTGCAGGAAATGGTTGACGCAGGGGATATAACCCTCGATAATCCTAACGCCCCTGCTAGCCGAAATCTGAAAATTTTCAACAAGCCATTCCCGAATCACTCGTCCAACAGTAACGTAAACCAAGATATCTTAGCCGAGGAGAGTGTTCATGAGATCCATGCAGTCTTCGATTCTCAGCCAAAAGCCTCTATTGAAATTTTTTTTGAATCAAGCCTCTCCACCAACACATGAGTCTGAACCTCCTTCACCACCATCAAGCCAAAGTGAACTCATTCCTTTACCCATAAAAGAGTTAACTGCCTGGACTTCTCTTCTCATCGATGAGTCTTCTTACACCACATCCCTACAAGACTGTGAGCAGATGTTATCTAATTTATCTATTTCCCAAACGTCCCCTTCTAACGGTCTTGCTGCACAAGAGGAGAGCTCGCCACTCCTTTTGTCACCTTTAGACGAGAAACTTCTTACACCGACATCACTAACTTCTTTAACCATAACGGACCCCCTCAAACACGCCCTCTTACCTATTAGTTCTTCATCGCCTAAATCTTTTCAGCGACCTGTTGACCTCTTAACATCTATTGATACAGCACCTCATCTACCCCTTGTATCACACCCGCAGTGGACTCGAATTACAACCCACCTTTCTTCCGTACAAAAATTACAAATCACACCTGGAGACTGTCATTCCACAGAAGATAGACAGGCCCTATGGGAACGTTTGAGTACCCCTTTTTCTACTCAAATACAACTGACTGATCCTGATGTCTCCACCATATACCCGAAGTGTTTACAGAAGCTTAAAATGCCCCTGTTCTCACCTTCACCCCCCTCACCTCTACCAAATGCCCCATCCACTTCTGTCAACTTAACCAGATCTTCCCCTACGCTTGGGACCTCACCAATGCCCAGTCTAACGCACCCACCTAAGCGACTCGATCTATCCAAAAATAAATCCGCCCCGCCACCTAGGAGACAAACTCAATCTGTGCCCCTATCACAATCAAAACCATCATCGCCATACCTACCTTCCATATTGGGGCCCCATCCCTCTACCTTACATCAATATATCATACCTCCTGCGTTTTCTTCAAAACAACCTATGCCTTCCGCACCCATACAGAAATTCCAGGGTATAGCAACACCGTCACTCCGCGTATCCTGTCCACCTATCAACCCTAAACAAATTCCATCATCAAAAGATTTGTTTTCGGTCACTCCTATTTCCCCGTGGTTGTTTTCTGATACCACATCATCTGCAGCTTCATCATCCAACATAGCTTCTACGCCAAAGAAATCACGTTTAGTGAAAACCACGTATCAACACCCCTCAGCTAAACCACCACCCGTGCGAACCAATCATGCCCAAACATTACCAAAACCCGCACAACCAATACCCTCATCCTCTTCCGATTTTGACCCACTCAAAGGATCTTACGCCAAAATCCTTGCTATGTTGGTGGAGAATGCGACCATTTCCCTACCTCCACTTAGACCTTATGACCCGTCTAAACCCCGACCTATGGGCTACGATGAGTCTAAAATCTGCGCTTATCACCGCACACCAAGACATGATGTGTAGGGGTGCAAAGCTCTAAAAACCATCCTTCGTCAGTCACCTCTCCCAGATAGAAAGATTAAGAAAGACAACTTACGAAGGGAGAGACCTTTAGTTTCCATTCCCTCTCCTATACCATCTGTCCCCGCCTCACCAAGATCTATCATTATTACAACCCCACCTCTTGAAGACCATGAGTTATCCCAACCATCTTCCTCATCTCAGGTCTACGAGATTAATATGATTAGTGTCGCTACTCGAGGACAGAAAAACAATGGGAAAGCAAAAGAAAACACACCTGCGGCATCTCTTTCTCCGTCAAACATCCCGATTACACCACCACCTAAAGTGGTCATTCGCGGACCCGCCTATCCCGTCTCTAATGGCATTGCCCACCGAAATATGATTAAACAGCTTCACCAATCACCCATAAAAATGACACTGTATGATCTCATTCAGACTTCTGAATCTCATCGACAAGCTCTCGTTGAGATCCTTCAAGGGATAGAGGTTTTACCTAATGAAACCCTACCTGTCGCCTCCATTCTAACACCCAATCTCGTTGCCTCTCTCACTAAACAGCCCACTACTCCAATCACTTCTGTCTCTATACCACAAGCTGCTGCAGTCAATTTCTCTGAAGATGAAATTGTTGACTTTGGTACAGAAGACCCTGACCTTGCCCTTTTCATTTCCGCTTACGTCCGAGACATTTGAGTACGTCGGGTTATGATTGACAGGGGCGCTAGCCTAAAAATCATCTCTTCAAAAGCCTTCCAACAAATGAATATCCCTTCTAGTTGCATGTGTGCCAACCCCATCATGTTGCGGTCATTCAATGACGCTATTACTTCTACCTTAGGCACTGTGATCCTCAACATTCGGGTAGGACCACGTACTTTACCCTAACTCTTCTATGTCTTGGATGGAGAGTTCCAATATAATATATTGCTGGGTTATCCTTGGATCCAAGCCATGGGATGCGTTCCCTCAACATTACATAGATGCATAAAATTTGAGTACGAGGGGAAGTCCTACACCGTAAAAGCTGACCCTCCCCCCTTTAAAACCTGCAATATGTTATACCACCCTAACGATGTGCTTATACCAATCAAGACACCCATACATTCAACCCAACCATCCTCTTCAAATGTACCTCAACCATCCACCTCAACCACGCCTACGCCTTCAACTGATGAAACCACCATCGCAAAAACCACTTCCCTTCCCGCAGCTAACATTCCAAACTCCGACCCCTTAGCAGATGTTTTTCAGTGCCTTACGCTGGGGGAGTACCGCTTATATAACGTTAGTTCTTTCCCTACCCCGCAGGAGTACGGACAATTACATGCACATCCCACCTACGACCATCGCGTGGGGGAGGTAATCTCTTACGGACCACCCCATTGCCGCACTAACCTAACGTATGGGGGTGTTGATGCATCCTCCATTATCCCTGAACCTCCTCTTGGTGTGGTTCCCTTCCAATCCAATTTTCAATACTTGAAAAATCGTCGTTTCGCCCTCACCTTCTTGACTCGCTGTGCGTGGAAAGGCTTTGGTTTTGGCCTTTACGAACAAGGCCGACATACAATCACTCCCGTGACTACCCGTAAACATAATGATCGCAGTGGTCTTGGTTTTCTTGAAACACCTACACAGGAGACACCTCCTGTCAGCTGTATCCTGGAAGAAGAAGACATCGCCCCTACCAAACCATCATCACCCACTTTACCATTATCACCCACAGAATCTATAGACCCTGAATCCATCCCTCCTAACTTTTTTTTTTCATAAATGCTATCTTCATATGGTCCTCTCACTTATCAACGCGATAATGACGACCCATCTTCTCTTCCCCTTCTGTATCCAGACATGATCGAAGAGGATTCACCTTTGATTAATGTTGTTGAATGCCAGGATGACGACTCCATCCTCACTTACCTTGGCGCGGATGATTCTTATATTCAACGAGCCTTACCATCTGAAACCCAAACCATGCTGAATGAATCTACCATAGAAATCAACATTTACATGGAGGAGGATCCTCACATTGTGAAGATTGGACAATCCCTTAACACATCAGAACAAGCCGCCTTTACTACCTTTCTCCATGCTCGCAACCAAGCTTTCGCATGGTCTTACGCTGACATGCCAGGAATTGATCCTGACATTGCTGTCCATAACATCATCCTGAAACCCGATTCCAAGACAATTAAACAGAAATTGAGAAAAATGCATCCACGCATTGCTCTCTTGGTCAAAGAGGAGCTCCAACGACTCCTTTCTATTTCCTTCATCCTGCCTATCGACTACCCTCAATGGATTTCTAACATCATACCTGTCACTAAAGCGACAGGGGGACTTCGGATATGCACGGATTTTCGAGATCTTAATCTCGCTTGCCCCAAGGATGACTTCCCCTTACCTAGCATTGACCAACTTGTTGATCTAACTGCAGGTCATGAGATGCTCTCTCTCATGGATGGCTTTTCAGGATACAACCAAATTTTGGTTGCCCCTGCCGATCAACATAAAACTACCTTCATAACTCCTTGGGGAACCTTCTGTTATCGTGTCATGCCATTTGGCCTTAAGAATGCTGGTGCTACCTATCAGCGGGCTATGACCTACATTTTTCATGACATTATGCACACTATCCTTGAAGATTATGTTGACAATCTTCTCGGCAAGTCTAAACATCGTAGTGAACATCTCGATGTTTTAACCATTATTTTTGATCGCCTGTTACGATATTCTGTCCTCCTTCAACCAAAGAAATGTGTCTTTGGTGTTCTTTCGGGAAAACTTCTTGGCTTTATCGTCTCTTTGCGTGGCATTGAGGTCAATCCATCTAAAGTCAAAGCTATCCTAGAAATGCCCCCACCCAAAAATCTCAAACAATTGCGTAGTTTACAAGGTAAGCTCCAATCTATCCGACGTTTCATCTCCCAAATTTCGGATCGATGTCAACCTTTTCATCACCTCCTTAAAAAGGATATTGCATTGCTAATGGAGCGAAGAATGTCACCAAGCCTTCGAAGCTCTCAAATCCTATCTCTTGCAGCCACCCGTGCTTATCCCACCCCAAGACGACTGCCCTTTCTACCTTTACCTTTCCGCCACCGACCACGCTGTAGGAGCCATGCTTGCACATCGTGACTCTGAGAATTGCATGAACAAGCCGTTTATTATATAAGTCATACTTTGGTGGACTATGAGACTAGGTACACACATATAGAAAAGTTATGCCTAGCCCTATCATTCGTGGCCACCAAACTCCAACACTACCTTCTAAATCACAAGACTTTCATCATCACACAGACATACCCGAAACCCTTGATTACCTACCACGTAACACTTACCTCACCTATAACCCTTGCTATCATGTTTTCTTCTTCATATCTACCCACTTAATCTCTTATTCATAACACATGCAAAAATCAGATCACAATCAAAATGTTTACCTCTTGGGTTGCAGCGGCTTGAGGTGGCCCTTGTCTTCCCTCTTGTCCCTGCCTACTGGATGCTTCTCCTCGTTCTACCATGATCACCACCCTTTTCAAATTCACCTTTCTATCGCATTCACCTTCCCAGTCTCTTTTCTTATCACCCAAATCTCTCATGCAATTTCCTGTCTCTTTTCTCCTTATCACTCAAATCTCTCATGCAAATATCTGTCTCAGTCGTCAAAAAGCGTCGCGTTCACGTATTTAACCTCTTGCATGGCTCTAAAACTAAAACTTAAGTTGCCACCCTAGCTTTTCTATTTTTAGAAAAGCTCATACCTAAATAACCGGTATCAGTTACTTAACCGATATCGGTCTATCAGATACCGATATCGGTTAAGGAACCGATATCGGTTACACTCCTATCTTTTCTCAACAGCGTTCTTTTCTTCATTTCTCACCTAAATTTTCATCGCGCCCACCTCTTTTCCTGCATAAACAACACAATTTACCACATTTGTTCATCCACCACACATAGCATTACCATTTCATTAACATCATTTCTTTTATACAAATACACAAACCATCAACTACGGATATCAAGAAACTATTAATCTATACATCATTTGGATCCAACTCATCAGTTACATATATCACAATGTCACAAAACCAACAATTCATCACATAACCTGTCATTCATATATACGTGCAAAAACAAAAACATCATCATCATCCATCTATCAACATGTCAATTAAACTCATCACACATTCTATATATTACCAGCCATTAACCAAATATTTAAACACATTTTGAAACACTGCATGTGGATCAAAACATCATCTCTATATATATATATATATACAAGTTTTCAAAAATATAATGTGCCCTACATTGGGGCCTCTGTGATCTCATCATACAACAAAGCCAGCACGCAGGCCGCAATAACTGTCAAAAAATCTCGACTCGGCTCGCAGGCCGGTCCCTCGTATCAAAAATAGCTATATACTCGGCTCGTAGACCGGTATCCACTATACAACCCCTACTCGGCTTGCAGGCTGGTATACAATAAATGAATGAATGAATACATGAATAATACATAGGCACACAGGCCTCTATCAATACACCCAGGTTCGCAGACCGGTGCCCATCTCTAAAATACAATAATCATGTCTGGGATCTCTCAGCTCTCCCCACCACCCTCAGCACCTCTCCCCACTGGTCCCTGTGGTGCCTCTCGCCTCCTGCCCGTCACGGAAATGCCAGCTGTGGCTGCACCTCCCTGAGATCTCTGGCTGCGAGAGGTCTCTGCCCTATGCGCTGCATAAGCCTAATACTCGACTCCGGTACCATCAAGAATATCCTGATAATATCGGGCCTCTACTCTAACCTCCATATAGCGCTCTTGAGCCACTGACGGAGCTGGGGCTGGTCCCCTGGCACCTACAACCAATGCCCCCTGAGCCTGTGTTGGTGCTGCTGGTGGTGCCTGTGGCCGCAGTGGTGCTGATACCTGTGTTGCTGCCTGTACCTGCACCTATGGCTGTGGTGCTGGTGGTGGTGCTGCCTGTGCCTGTGCCTGAGCCTGGGCTAGCTGCCCCTGTAAGACACCTATTTGTGCCTGTGCTGCAGCTAGCTGCACCCTGTAAGAGCTGCACATGACCCCTGAGCTGATCTCTCTCTCCTATAATTGCAGCCAAGTCTGGCTGTGTAGGCGGTACTATCCTGGCTGCTCTCTGCCCAGCCCACCACACCCTGTATGCTCCCGTGCACCCAGCATCATCTACACCCTCACCTGCTGGCCTCTCTGCAACCCAATCTGGATCCAAAGGTTGTGGTGTAGGTAGTGGGGCCTCTACATCCTCCCTCCTGTACTGAGGGAAGGGAGGTGGCTCATCCTGTCGCAACCCCATCTGCCTGCGTACCCTCTCTAGGGGTAGCCTCTCGTACTCTCCCGGCCTCCGTCCTGCTATCCAGAATGTGTACTGGATTAGGCGCAACTGTAAGCGGGCTCCTCTGCCAGGGTGGTGACCTCTGTAGGGTCTCCATACAATGTCTACTGCTGTAAGGCCCTCTAGCAAATGTCTATAGTATGCCACATCCTGACCTGCAACAACTGCTCGTGGCTGGCCCACGACCCCCAACCACCTCTGAAAGCCATATCGGTATATGACCTATGGCCCTGGCTACTGGGGTAACCCTACTAGCCTGATACATACGATGTGCTCATATGCCCAACAATGCAACAAAAATATAGAGCAAATACCGAATCACCTCCTCCAGTGATAGCCCCATAGCTCCCTGTACAATTACACCAGATATACTGGTGCCCAGGCATAACAGATGTGCTCCTCCACCATCTCAAGCAGCACCCCCATCAATGCTCATGGGAAGTGGCCTCCCTCTGAGTCTGGGAGGGCGAAGCAGGTGATCCCAACCATCATCAACACAGCCAGTCGTGTCTCGTGTCGATACGCACGGTACATGTCATCGTACCCGATACTCGCGCTATGGTAGGTCAGTAGCGCGGCTGCATCCCCAAAAACCTGCAGTATGCTGTCCATGGCAGTCTCTGAATCTACCTGGAAGACTACCTCTCCCTCGATAGGTAACCGAAGGATGCGATACACATCCTCCAATGTGACGGTCATCTCCCCAGTCGGGAGATGGAACACATTGGTCGCCGGATCCCATCTCTCAATGAGGGTGACCATCAGGCTGTGATCTCTCTCTATCGCTCTGTACCTCTGGACTGCACCAAGTCCCACCTCATGCATGATGGCCCAATGAGCCACAAATACGTGTGGCCTCATCCGCACCAACAGCGGGGGCATCCTATCCCGCATCGTCAACTGCTGACGTGCCTGCAAAACCAACCCACATCCTTAGACCTACTCTTTATTACAACATCTACTTTATCATCTAAACACCCCTTTTTATCCCCCTGACCATACCCTGACTCTCTACCACCCCCCTCTAGAAACCTACCACCCTACAAACCCAAAACCATCCCACCCCAAACCAACAAAAAAACAAAACCCAACCCCAACACAAAACCAACTCCCACATAAAAACCCCCAACCCCAACACCCACACCGACCCACAACCCAACCGAAAAACCAAAAACCCAACCTTACACCAAACCCTTCTCCCACCTCCAACTCAAACCCAACCCAACCCTACACCAAACCCTTCTCCACTCCTAACCCAACCCCCACACAAACCCTTCTCAAACCCAACCCAACCCTACACCAAACCCTTTTCCACTCCTAACCCAACCCTACACCAAACCCTTCTCCACTCCTAACCCAACCCCCAAACAAACCCTTCTCAAACCCAACCCAACCCTACAGCAAACCCTTCTCCCACTTCTAACTCAAACCCAACCCAACCCTACACCAAACCCTTCTCCACTCCCAACCCACACCCACCCACAACCCAACCCAACACCCACAACCCAACCCAAAAACCCAAAACAACCAACCCACCCACACAACCCACAAACCAAAACATACAAGCTACCGACGCCGGCCGATACATGACCGACGCCGGTCACCAACAAGTCTCCCTTTCCCTAAAATTGTGCGACCGATGCCAGTCGCTTTGTGACCGACATCGGTCACTGTCTTCTCCCGGAGCCGAAACCCCGCGCGGCCCCCAAAACCCATTTTTTACCTATTTTTCCCCATCTACCCACCCAAATACCCTTAAAACTTACCCACCTACCCACCTTAGCCTATCTAGCCTATCTACCCTCTCCCTTTTTCAAATCATTTCCATTTTCTCATTATTTCCTAAAAAATGTTAATTCCTACCCAAACCCCCAATTTAGCATAATACAACCAAATCACCAAATTAAAGAGTTTTGAATCTACTCAAACGACGACACGTCGTCGTGGTGGGATGGGTGGTGGCGGTCCAGCTGGTCCAGCTCCTCCTGCCTATGCCATGGCTCCAATCCTGATCTGCTGGGTCCCCGACCAATCAATTGTTGCCTCCTCCTTAATCAGGCCCACTATCAACTCTCTCCACCAATACAATAGCTCCACCTCACTCAATCAAGCCTCTAATCCCAACTCTCCACGTCAGACAAGTCGATTTGGTTTGCAAATAACAAAAGTGACAATGACAAGCCGTATTTTTCTTTTTATAGGTTTTTCGCCTTTCACCGATATCGGTTTCATTTTGCCCTAAGGAACCGGTATCGGTCCCTTAACCGATATCGGTCATGCAGAATCGACATCGGTTCTCTACCCAACTTTCACCCCATTCTTTGCCCTTATTTACTCCTTGCCTCTTTTTGACCAATATCGCCTCTATCCACCTTTGTTGCACACCATTTGTTCACTTGTCCAGCTTGACCTAAGGCCTCAACCTACCTATTCGACCCGACCTAAGGCCTCAACCTACCTATTCGGCCCGACCTAAGGCCTCAACTTACCTATTTGGCCCGACCTAAGGCCTCAACCTACCTATCCGGCCCGACCTAAGGCCTCAACCTACCTATTCAGCCCGACCCAAGGCCTCGCCCTACCCATTTGGCCCAACCCAAGGCCTCAACCTACCCATTAGGCCCGACCCAAGGCCTCGCCCTAACCATTAGGCCCGACCCAAGGCCTCAACCTACCTATCCGGCCCGATCCAAGGCCTCAACCTACCCATCCGGCCCAACCCAAGGCCTCGCCCTAACAATTTGACCTGACCCAAGGCCTCACTCTACCCTTATGACCTGACCCAGGGCCACCGCCCAACCACTTGGCCTGACCCAAGGCCGTATCACTTCAATACCATACCCACAATTAACGTTTTATTTTATCCATCCATCATGTACCTTTTGTTCAATCGAGCTCACCTGTTCATGTTTTAGCACGATTAGGGTCCTTGACTTGATCTGTCGACCAACTTTGCCTAGACCTAGACCGTGACGTTTATCTCAACCAAACCAACCATTTGGTACTGCCGAACATGCCTAAACGTTCCTGTACCTCACCTATTATATACCCTGGAGCTACTTCCTATGCCTTGGATACCAGGATTATATCACCCTTGTTTGGATAAACTATCGACCTTTGCCTACACATTGCTGGTTTGCTTGTCAAATCATGTACCCTCGTCATACTATTGCATTTCAACATGTGTCTGCTTCCTTGGACCTACCCCACCACCTTACCATCCTCTCTACAACATGTACCCTTTATCAACCCTATCCCTGATTTCCCGTTCACTCAATCGGCGATAGATTTGAGGGGGATTACATATATCTTTAACATGAGAAACCACTTCATATTATTATCCGCGCAGCTTTACAGAACAAGCTACATGACAATAAGGGGCTAATGTAGACACCAAATTCGTGTCTTACGACCCCTTGTGACCCGCATCCCATTTCGCAACCTAACCTCATTACCTAAACCTTACACAATTATTTATTAATTACCTTATAATTGATAAATCCACATCACCTTACCCACCACCTCACTTTGCCACCTCATCATGACCTAGCCCTAACCCTAAACTAACCTAATTAAGACCCATGACTTGGTCTAGACTCACATCCATAACTAATGCCTCCTTACTCGCACCTAAAGCCGACCTTCTAGCCACTTGACCAAGCCCGCAACTGATATCTCGGGAGAAAAGCAGGGAAAGTGGGCTATTTTACTAAAAATAGCCTACTTTTTCCTTACCGATGCCGGTTCCTACTCGACCGCCGTCGGTTACGCAACCATCATCGGTTCCATGTAAATGGGCTCCCCAAACCAAAACAACAGATCAGAATTTCATTTTGGAGATCAGTCAAAGGATTTCTGGATCAACAGAGAGCATTGCGAGCGAGGAACAGAGTCTAGATCTTCACTTGACAGAGCAGAGACGAGTGGAAATACCAGAAGTGTTTACAACCAAGGAGATCAACTTGCATCTTTGTCAAAACTAGTAAGTCACATCTTGCATGTCCTCTGTTATAACATTTCTTATGCTCTGTGAATTTTAGTCCTCCTAAATCCATCTCTGAATCTACTACCCAACGTGTCATTGCATCTAACTATTATTCTTTTGCTTCTAATCATCCCATTTCCTAATATCATCCATAAACCAGCCTTACAAAACACCATAGCTACTAAGAAGATCCTAGAACCCACCGGTATCGGTTATTAGTAACCGGCATCGGTTATCAGTAACCGGCATCGGTTCCTCTGATCAAAACCAGAAAACCAGCCTTTCCCCTACCCAGTTCAACAAAACAATTTAATTGATATTTTGCAGTCTTTTGTGTTAATTCATATTAGCAGGGGAACTGACCACCTTCGAAAGGAAGTTTTATATTTCCTGGGCCCAAGGTAGTTTCCTCATTTATTGTTTTAATCAAAATCTTGTGGTCTTGTGTTCTTATTTGCAGGTAGTCCTTCCAAGACAAAAAGGAGTTCTCCGCAGTCAACCTGATCTTTCTCTACGGTACGCGCACACCATCTCAACATTCAACAGGTATTCCTCCTAACCCTAACCTCATCTGTTTCTGAAAGGAATGAAAGGATAGAAGCAACTCTATTCCCAGAAGCCGAAACATTCCGAGTGAAACAGGTAACTCCAAGAAGATTTCCAAAAATTGTGTAGACAATTTCTAGGTCTTCAAAGCCCATCTTGAATTGTGCATTATCAGAATAACCATAGTAATCTTCAAATCCCAAACTAGTGATCTCAGTAGATAGATAGTTGTTAAAAGAGAGAGTGAAGGTATCTGTGTGTCCCTCTAAAATCTGCATGCTCCTCGATTGATATTGTTGGTGCTCCAAAATTTGCATGCTGGTGTCAAGAACAACTCTAGAAATTCCTATAGATCTAGTCCTCGAATGTTAGTACATAAAAATTTCTTACCTTGAGATTCACCATAATTGCTTCTTAATGTTATACAAGTATATACAAAAATGAAGAAATTGAAAGACATGAAAACAAATTTTTCTAATGGATATGGTTCAGGGATTGAATTTTATTATGGGATGAAAACTAATTTGGATGAGTTGATTTATTATGAGTGAGTTTTTATTTTGGATCTAATGAGATCCCTGAATATGGATAGAGTTAACTAGAAATGCTACCACTTCATTATTACAAACTGGATAAGCCAATTTTTTACTAAGGTTATGTGTAATAAGATCACTAAGTTTTTAGTTGATACAAGAGGAAATGGTGGTGGTTATCAAGAATGGCATATGATATTTCATCAACTAGATCTACTTCCAAGTTCAGTATCATATTCTACCATTTCCAGATTTGAATTATTTGTTCATACCATTGTACCTTCTTGAGCAAACATCAAAGTCATTTTCTTATACACAGAGTTAGTTTGTGGGGAGATAAATATTTACAATCTAATATTCATAATTGCAGAAATTTCATTTCAATCTAGTTGTAGGAAATAAAATTCTAAAGAAAATACTTACCAAATAATTCTTGTCACATAATTTGCTAAAAGGTATTCTACTGTCACTAGAATATTCTTTTAGAGAACTCTAAATCTCCTAATAACACTATGTTTGTAACACTCTGAACTGTGTTACTTCCTCCTGAGCATTCAAGTGTTGATATGTGATTTCTTTTGTATAAGGATGTGTTCCTTTGATTGTGAAGTCATGCTTGATATGGACTGTATCTAATTTGTAATTTAAGATCTTTGACTGAGTCAGAATATGATTGGACTCTTTTATTTATTTCATTTTTCACCTGAGTTTAATCTGACCTCGGAATGAATTGTGGATTTATCCATCTATAAGACCCAGCCTTGGATCAGTGGCATTGATCCAAGTGATACTTTAAGTTTATTAGGGATGAACTAAAATTATAGACCTTACGTAGGTTGCAAGGTCTGAATGCGTTGAATAAGCTATTCTGGAGTCTAACTCAGGCTGATCATGTTAAATGAATTGGTTCCCGATATCGTAATATCAAGAAGGTCTTGATCGTGGGCCAGGTAATAAATTTAGATACATTTATTCAACTAGCCTATTGGCAGTGCTGGAGTGAATCCTTTTCATGAATGTATGTCTATAGGTTCTTATTCTGAACATTTTAAATGTTAGACCTAAATTGGATTTATTAAGGTTAATAACCTAAAACTAAACTATAACCTATGCGTTAGATTAATGTTAATCTAACCTACTCCTAAGCTATAAGCTAAATGTTCTAAGTTAGTAACCTAGCGCTAAGGAGGTTAGACTAAGTAGCATCTTAAATCCTAACCTATGTTTCTAACCTAACTAATGAACAAGGAAGAAAGGGGACCTATGAAGGGGTGCAAGCCATGGGCAGTAGTTTCTATGGCATTAAATGGGATGGATAAGCATGAAGGATAGGGATTTGGTGGAAGCTTCAAACGGCTAGTAACAGCCGACGTGGCAGAGTCGCCAAAGTTAGAAATGGTCTTCGACTTGTATTTTTCCATCGCCAACTATGGCGGTCAGTGGCAATGGAGATTGAGCGGGAATTTTGGAGTTAAGACAATTAATGAACTCAGTCTCCAAGCTCGGGTTTCTCAGGAAGACATGCAAAATGGAAAACAGGTAGTTTGTTTGGTTTTTCATGCGCTCCGGTTTTCTCTCTATTTGATCACTGGTTCTTCGCACCAGTCTACTTGGTGTTACATGGAAAAAATGAGTGTAACTCACTCTTTTCTCTGTCGAGGAAAATTTATAAGGCATGGAAATAACAAATTACTGTTTCTAAATGTAACATGGAAAAAGAGGAGAAGGCTCGAGCTCTTTCAGTGGTCTTCTTCAGATTTTTAAGCAACATTACCAGACATCTTAGGCCCTAACTTTTAAAAATCTTACTTTCTTTCAAATGATTTCATTAGAACAACTCTGTTCAAATGATTTTTGGGATCAGTTGGTTTTTATGGTAGCTTTGTGTGATTTAGTTGTTGAATCTTCTTAACCGGCTCAATTCTTTGAGTAAACCCTTGATGGGTGTGCATTTTGTTTCGAACGGATGTATTATCTTGCTATGTTTTGCATTCCGGATGGATTTTGTAGAAATGTTGCAAGGAAAATATATGAATTTGGCTCTGTAGGACTCCATCAATTGTTTTCTTGTCTGATTCAGACTTAAGTCTATACCTTGTTGTTTTCTCTTGTTGAAACGATTCTGTTGAATTTCTTGAGTGTACAGTATATACGCCTTCTCTAAAAGTTTTTTCGTGAGTAATATGTGTTATGGTTGCTGAATCTTGTTGGATCTTGCTATAATACTTAAGTTACTTCTGATTGGATAACTTGTTATGTTTATAGTATTTGAATGCGAATTTGTAGAAGTTGTTTCCCACCCCTTGTGGTTGCAATATATTTATTTATATACAAAATGACTCTGTGGAGTCCTTGGAATATTTCATATATTATGGACTTCTGTAGAAGTCATATATGTGAATACTGGTAGTTTGATTCAGTCGGAGTCCTGGAGGGGTAACTGGTAATACGAATTATGTTGCCTTGTTATGAATACTTTTTGCTTAGCAATGAATATCTTGGTACAGACTCGGTGTACCTTTTATGTTTTGTCTTCTGCTTAAGCTTAGGGCGAATACTGTTGTTTGGATTCAGTTGAAGTCCTTGATAAGAAACCAGTGTTTCTACTTCTGTATAAGCCTAGTTGTGAATACTTATTGTTATTGGCCCTGTTGGAATCCTTAATATATATATATATATATATATATATATCTTGTATTTTGGCTTCTCTAGAAGTTAGTCGTGAATGCCATACGTTTCTACTTCTGAAGGAGTTCAGATGTGAACACGGTATGTTATTGTTTTGGTTGGAATTCTTGGATTGATATGTATCATGTATCTTTCTACTTCTTTAGAAGCTTATTTGAAGAATACCACATGGGTAAGACTCCTTTTTAATCCTGAAGGTGTATTTTATGTTTTCTCTTCTGAATAATCTCAGTTGTGAATACTATTAGTTTAATTCAGTTGGAATCCTTAATATAAGAATTGGTTGAATTTGGCACTGTGGGAGCCCATGATATGATGTGTGTTGGCTCAATTCTTGATTTTTGTCCTTGTTGTGTTTTAGTAGGGATTAGATTGAGCTATATGATTGATGAGAGTTTCGACTCAGTGGGATTGTTCTTGTGTTTGAGCATGATTACATCTTCTGTTAGTATGAATATCTAGTCGTGAGCTTGACTGAACTAAAGAGCTGCTAACTGTACCTCGACAAGCAATGGTATTGGATATTTTCTTGTTTTTTGATTTGTATGGAAGGTTATGTGGAGTTTATTTGATAGATTATTCATCACTGCCTTGGCGCGAGAGCTACTGTATTGCTAGTAAGCTACAGGATGTTGTTATATTTAAATTTTAACAAAACTGTGGTTCTTCTTATGGTCTCGTCTAGCTTATTCGCATGCATATAAGGTGAATGCTTTACTCTTGAGGAGACGGTACAGTCATGAGCTTGATTTGAAGGGAAATATGAATGACTCGTTTTTCTTTCTCTTCTATTGTAAAGTATATGTTGATATATTTTTATCTAACTTTTGGAATTGTTTTAACATATTGATGGAATCATGTATTCTTATGATATTCATTTTATTATGTTGAATGTAGTGGTCTGTCTGATGTTTGCTGTCCTTGGGATTCAGATGGATAGTTGTTTTAGACACTTTTGTTCTTCTTGGTCACTAACGTTTATGATGAAATATCTAGAAGGTATCTAGGACTATTTAGTAACTATAATATGAGTTACGCGTGTATAGTTTTATTGTATTCAAGAACATAATCTGAAATATGTTTACATGTTTGGTGAATTGATTTCATTTAAACAGGTTGTTTAATGAAAACAATTGGTGGATTGCAATTGTTTTAAGGGTTAATGCTTATCATGCTCAGTTCATCGAACTGACCCGTGTTGAAAATTTTTACAGATGGTTGCCATAAGTGGCAAAAGCACATAGATCTGCTAGGATGATCAGATTGTTTAATTTGGTTTTTATGATTAATTACAGCTTGATTCTCTAAATGTACTACTTGAAGAAAGATGTTATTTTTCTGTTGAGTATTGTATTAAGTATGTTGAATGCATAAAATGTATTTGATTAGTTCTGAAAGGAATGGAAAGAGGTATTTGTTTCTTATATGTTGTATTCGTATCTTGATAAGTTTGACCTTCTTCGGTTCAAATGATCTTGAGAGCATTGTTATTATTGTATATTTGGAGAATTTTTTGATCATCAATGTAAGCTTGCAAGAATATCTGACTGAATACTTATGATTGTTTAGTAGTTCTAGTATGTTCTATCTAAAGCTAAATTGGAATTTAGATCACTGTCTTTCTGGAAGCTATGGTTAAAATAAACCTGAACAAGAAGCAAAACGAGCTGAATAAATTGTTACTTCCTAGTCTTGTTCTAAGACAAGACAACGTTCAATCGGAATCTTAATCACTTTATCTCGATACTAATAAGTAAGATAAGATTTCAGCTATAACAAAAGATATAAACCTAAAAAGGGTTTGGTTAGCAATCTCATGGGAAGATTGAGGGTTATTTCCCAATTTCGTTGATTTAGAATTATGTATGTTCTATGAACTCCTTGAAGGGACCTCTTGTCTTAATAACTTCTCTTGTGTAATGGGTTTTACTAAGAAAGGTAATTCTAAGGTGAGGAACCCAGGGGTTGGGAAAGACTACCCTTAAGGGAGCATCTTATGGTATAATTTTAACTCAACGTATGTAACACTTATTAATAAGTAGATCTTTTCGAGGCAGATTTAAAGGTTGACGGCACAAGTCAACTACAGGGTTGTACCTTTGAGAAGATTAGGATCTTCTCGAAGATACAACAATGCAGGTGACTTATGACGACACCCTTTGCATTGATCGTTAAGATTTACACCTTAAACTTGAGCAAGTTACTCTAGGACTGATTAGGAATGTGGTCACGTTATAAGGCTGCCCTAGGAGGCTCGAGGTATCTTGATACACTGGATTAACTAGGGTTGACCCAGTATGTCAGCGTATCCCTAGTCCTTGGGAGCATCCCTATAACATTGTCATCTTACTAATCCGTTCTTGAGTGAATAACTTGGGATAGGAGAGACTGACAGAAGTTAGTATAAGACATTCTACATAACATAGGAATGGGGTGAAGGACGTATTCCAGATTGACAAGTATGCCATCAAGGAATATGAGACATAAGCATTATGTTTGAAATCTTTGGCCAAAGTATCGCAAACTGCTGATTGCGTTGTCCTAAGTCACCTAGTCTAAGGGATGAGATGCTGATGAATAATGGTAATAATTATTCAGATAGGTTCCTTAGACAGAGCATTCTGAATCGCTAGATTAGGGAAGAGAACCGTAAGAGTGATGTGTTAAATAAAAACACCAACTCTTAATACACATGAATAGATCGGTAGATTACCGAGTCATGGAATGAATAGATCGAAGGTACTCTGAGTCATTACAGCTGCATATGGTTATCTGTTATAAGAATGGTTGTTTTGATTTATGAGTTCTAAATTATGTTTTTATAACCAGGAAGCATTTATAAAAAAAAAATTACTTGTTCTAATGTGTAAAATGAGGATGTTACATCTTGGTATCAGAGCTGAAGGTTGCAGCTCTTGGACCTATTGTGTCCATAATCTGATGAAAGCCTGAATTTTCTTGTAACAGAAAATGGTTAGAACAAGGGGGAACGTTGTGAATAATGCTCCACCTGAAGGAGGGGCAGAAAAAACCCAGAAACTTGATGAGATCCTTACTGCCCTATTGGACACAAGAGATCATTTAGCTGTACTTGAACAGTAGGTGATGGGAAATGAGGAGGATGATGAAGCTGGTAATAACAATCAGCAACCTCCTGAGGACAACCCTGATATGGGTGTTGATATTAATGCTGGAAATGCACCTGTCCAACCTGAAAACAAAAAGGCCAGGTTGGCAGCAGAACTCACTAATGATATAAAAAGGATAAGCCCACCTAAGTATGATGGCACCACATTAGGTGATGGAACTGAGAACTGGCTCAGCGAAAGGGAGAAGTACTTTGCAATAAGAAACTTCTCAGAGGAAACCAAAGCTATTTGAGGAGCCTATCAGCTTTCCCACGAAGCATCTTCGTGGTGGGATAGCCGTAAAGCAGAGCTAAATATTGATGAGACCAATATTACTTAGGATCAATTCAAAGGCTATTTTAGGCAACGTTGGCTGCCACAACTTTTCTATGATCAAAAAATGACAAAATTCCAGAACTTAGCTCAAGGGAAGCTAATGGTAACTGAATACTGGGAGCGGTTTATAAAACTCCTCAAGTATGTACCGCAGTATCAAACTGACAAGAAGTTCAGGATACGGAAATTCATCATGGGATTGAATCCCGTGATAGGGGGAGAGGTCGATGTTCACAGTCCAACCACTATGGAAGGAGTTGTTGAAAAGGCCATAAGACAAGAACAAAAATTAAAGGCTATTTCTGCTCATAAAGAGGAAGTGCAGAAGAAGATTGCAAACCCTTCTTCAACCTCTCTTGCACCCAAAAAGGGACCATGGAAAAAGTCTGAAAACAAAAGTAAGTTTCCAGGGGATAATAGTAAGAAAGCAGTAGCAAATAAGCCTGCTGGAAATGTAAGGGATAATTTTGCCCAAAAATTATAACAATGGGTAGAAGCCCTATGGAGGACAACGTGATAATTACAAGACTGGAGGTAATTTTGAGCCTAAAAGGGGACCTGTAGGAGGCTGCTACAAATGTGGCAAAGACCACTACGCAAATCAGTGCCCTTTGAAGAAGGATGATCCTAATCAGCAGCATAAGATAATGTTTCAGTAGCAGACAAGCAAGCTGAAAAGCAAGTGACACCTATAGAAGTTCCGGGTAAGTTATTTGGCATACCCATCACTATTCTTTTTGATACAGGAGCCACTGAATGTTTTATTTCTAATAAACTTGCTTCTAAACTTAAAAGAAAAGCTAGAAAAATGGATAAATCTTGGACTGTACAGTATGGTAATAACTCTGTTCATACAGTGAGTATGTGTCTTTTTGGGGCAGTCCTTGACTTACCTAACTTTTCCATGGAAGTTGACCTCTATGTTACACCTTTAGGATCGTATGACATTGTCATCGGTGTCAATTGGTTAGCTGACCATAAAGCAAAAGTAGACTGCTATGAAAAGAACATAAAATGTTTAGATGATCAGCTGGAAACATACAGAGATTCAAGGTGTGAAACGGGAAATTTCAGTTAGAAAACTATCAGCTATGCAGCTTAAAAAGGCTAAAAAACAAAGGATGTACCCTTTATGCAGTAAAGATATCTGAATTTTCAGAAGAAGATGGTGATTACATGAAACGATTTCCTCTGCTACAAAGTTTCAGGGATGTTTTTCCAGAAGAATTACCAGGGTTACCACCCAAGAGGGAATTTGACTTCACCATCGAAATCAAACCAGGAACTGAACCTATTTCCAAAGCACCTTATCGGATGACTACTACAGAGTTAGTCGAGCTTAAGGCACAATTGCAAGAACTTTTGTCTAAAGGTTTGATTAGACCAAGTGTTTCACCTTGGGGAGCACTTGTAATATTTGTGAAAAAGAAGGATGGAACACTTAGGCTGTGTATTGATTATCGGATGTTGAATAAAGCAACAATCAAGAACAGATACCCACTTCCAAGGATCGACGATCTATTTGATCAGATGTGTGGGGGAGCGGTCTATTCTAAGATAGATCTTCGATCTGGTTATCATCAGTTAAGGATTAAAGAAGAAGATATTCATAAAACAGCTTTCCGAACAAGGTACGGACATTATGAATTCACGGTTCTACCCTTTGGATTAACTAATGCACCCACAGACTTTTATGAACTTAATGAACAATATCTTTCAAGAATATTTGGACAAGTTTGTACTTGTATTCTTGGACGATATTCTCATTTATTCTAAAAGCGTTGAGGAGCACAATGAGCATTTGAAGATAGTTTTGGGGAATTTTGAGAAAAAGAAAGTTGTATGGTAAGTTATCCAAATGTTCTTTCTTTGATTCAGAAGTTCACTATTTGGGTCATGTCATTAGCAAGGAAGGAATTGCTGTAGATCCTTCAAAAATAGTGGCAATAACTGAGTGGCCTGCACCAAAGAATGTGCACGAAGTAAGAAGCTTCATGGGTCTTGCTGGTTACTATAGAAAATTTGTTAAGGATTTTTCTAAAGTGGCTGCACCAATAACTTCATTGCAGAAGAAGGATAAGAAATTTATTTGGAATGATAAGTGCGAAGCGGATTTCAAAAGTCTGAAAAGCCAGTTGACTTCCGTACCTATATTAGCTGTACCAGACCCTAATGGGAGCTTTACTGTTGTAACGGATGCTTCTGGGGAAGGCCTTGGAGGTGTTTTGTTACAAAATGATCAAGTCATAGCATATGAAAGTAGAAAACTTAAGTTACATGAGCTGAATTATGCTCCTCATGATTTGGAGCTTGCTGCCATTGTTCATGCACTTCAAGTCTGGAGACACTATTTACTTGGGAAACCTTTTGAGTTGAAAACTGATCACTTAGGACTGAAATATATTTTTACTCAGCCTAATCTGAATGCCAGACAGAGAAGGTGGTTAGAATTTTTATCACAATATGATTTTGAGATTAGCTACATCAAAGGGAAGGAGAATAGAGTAGCTGATGCTCTAAGTCGTAGGAAGCACATTTTTGCTCTTATAACATTAAGAACTTAGTTTAAGGATGAGGTAAAAAGTGCCTCAGAATCTGATATTTACTTTCAGCAAGTAAAATCAGCGCTTGCTGCAGAACCTAATGATGAAAGGTATAAAGGTTTTCATTTTGATAATGAAGGAATCTTGCGTTATGAAAACAGGGTATACGTACCTGTGCTGAATGATTTGAGAAAGAATTTGTTAGTTGAATTTCATAATTCACCTTTCTCTGGACACCCGGGTATCACAAAAATGCTGGCTGATCTGAAACAACAATACTTTTGGAAAGGTATGAAAAAGGATGTCATTGATTTTGTGACTCATTGTTTGGAATGTCAGCGGGTTAAGGCAGAACATATGCACCCTGCTGGACTGTTATATCCTCATAGCATACCGCAGTACAAATGGAAAGTAATAACCATGGACTTTGTACAAGGGTTACCCATGTCCAGGAATAAACATGATGTTATCCTGGTAGTTGTAGATAAACTAACTAAGTAGCTCATTTCATCGCTGGAAATCTAAAGGATGATTCACCAGTGCTGGCCAAAAGATTCGTACACGAAATTTTTAGATTACATGGTGTACCAGAATTGATTATATCTGACAGGGATCCAAGAATGACGTCAAGGTTTTGGCAAACGCTTAATACAGCTCTTGGAACGAAACTAAACTTCAGTTCTGCATATCATCCGGAAACGGATGGAAAAACTGAGAGGGTAAATCAAGTGTTGGAGGACATGTTGCGAATGTATTGTATGGATCAACAGTATAAATGGGAAGAGTATCTTCCATTAGTTGAATTCGCATACAACAACACTTATCACTCATCTCTTAAAATGGCACCATTTGAAGCACTTTATGGAAGGAAGTGCAGAACCCCTGTTAGCTGGGATAGTGTCGAGGATAGAGTGGTAATTGGACCAGAGATCCTCACTGAAATGGAACAGCAAGTTAAGCTGATTCGTGAATGATTAAAGGAAGCAGCGGATAGGCAGAAGAGATATGCTGACCTTAAGCGGGTTGATCGAAGGTTTGAGCTTGGTGAGAAGGTTTTTCTTCGTGTTAAACCCAGAAAGAGTTCTATAACTTTTGGCAAGGCTGCCAAGTTGTCACCTCGTTACGTGGGACCTTTCAAAATTGTCGAAATAATCAATCCTGTAGCTTATTGATTAGCATTACCACCTGCTTTATCTCACATGCATGATGTTTTCCATATTTCTTTGCTTAAGAAATACGTTTCAGATCTGTCACATGTTTTAAATTGGAATTCCTTGCAGGTCCAAGACCCAGGAATAATCGTGGTTAAACCCACACGAGTGCTGGAAACTCGCCAATTGCATTTGAGAAATCGTGAAATACAGCAATGTAAGGTCCAGTGGGACCAGTTTAACGAAGAAAGTGCAACTTGGGAAAATCTGGAAGAGATGAAAATTGCTTTTCCTTCTCTTTTTTAATAGAATGAAATCTGTTGACAAAACATTTCTTTTATGAACTTATCTTTTTCAAGTTTATATGAAAGCCAGATGGAGGAAAACATTATTCAGGCTGAATAAAATGTGTTGTGACATTGATTTCTGGAACTATTTAAGTTGGAAATAGTTGCATTGTTTTGTGAACTAATAAATTGGTTGACCTGAAGGTTAATCGAATATGTAATCATCAGGATGATGAATCTTTTAGGAGGGAAGCATGTAACACTCTGAACTGTTGTTACTTCCTCCTGAGCATTCAAGTGTTGATATGTGATTTCTTTTGTAAAAGGATGTGTTCCTTTGATTGTGAAGTCATGCTTGATATGGACTATATCTTCTTTGTAATTGAAGATCTTTGACTGAGTCGGAATATGATTGGACTCTTTTATTTCTTTCATTTTTCACCTGAGTTTAATCTGACCTCGGAATGAATTGTGGATTTATCCATCTATAAGACCCAGCCTTGGATCAGTGGCATTGATCCAAGTGATGCTTTAAGTTTATTCGGGATGAACTAAAATTATAGACCTTACGCAGGTTGCAAGGTCTGAATGCGTTGAATAAGCTATTCCGGAGTCTAACTCAGGCTGATCGTGTTAAATGAATTGGTTCCCGATATCGTAATATCAGGAAGGTCTTGATCGTGGGCCAGGTAATAAATTCAGATACATTTATTCAACTAGCCTATTGGCAGTGCTGGAGTGAATCCTTTTCGTGAATGTATGTCTGTAGGTTCTTATTCTGAACATTTTAAATGTTAGACCTAAACTGGATTTATTAAGGTTAGTAACCTAAAACTAAACTATAACCTATGGGTTAGATTAATGTTAATCTAACCTAGGCCTAAGCTATAAGCTAAATGTTCTAAGTTAGTAACCTAGCGCTAAGGAGGTTAGACTAAGTAGCATCTTAAATCCTAACCTATGCTTCTAACCTAACTAATGAACAAGGAAGAAAGGGGACCTATGAAGGGGTGCGAGCCATGGGCGGCAGTTTCTATGGCATTAAATGGGATGGATAAGCATGAAGGACAGGGATTTGGTGGAAGTTTCAAACAGCTAGTAACAGCCGACGTGGCAGAGTCGCCAAAGTTAGAAATGGTCTTCGACTTGCATTTGTCCATCGCCAACTATGGCGGTCGGTGGCAATGGAGATTGAGCGGGAATTTTGGAGTTAAGGCGATTAATGAACTTGGTCTTCGATCTCGGGTTTCTCGGGAAGACATGCAAAATGGAAAACTGGTAGTTTGTTTGGTTTTTCATGCACTCCGGTTTTCTCTCTGTTTGATCACTGGTTCTTCGCACCAGTCTACTTGGTGTTGCATGGCAAAAATGAGTGTAACTCACTCTTTTCTCTATCAAGGAAAGTTTATAAGGCATGGAAATAACAAATTATTGTTGCTGAATCTAACGTGGAAAAAGAGGAGAAGGCTCGAGCTCTTTCAGTGGTCTTCTTCGGATTTTTAAGCAACATTACCAGGCATGTTAGGCCCTAACTTTTAAAAATCTTGCTTTCTTTCAAATGATTTCATTAGAACAACTCTGTTCAGATGATTTTTGGGATCAGTTGGTTTTTATGGTAGCTTTGTGTGATTTAGTTGTTGTATCTTCTTAACCGGCTCGATTTTTCGAGTAAACCCTTGATGGGTGTGCATTTTGTTTCGAACGGATGTATTATCTTGCTGTGTTTTGCATTCCGGATGGATTTTGTAGAAATGTTGCAAGGAAAATATATGAATTCGGCTCTGTAGGAGTCCATGAATTGTTTTCTTGTCTGATTCAGACTTAAGTCTATACCTTGTTGTTTTCTCTTGTTGAAACGATTCTGTTGGATTTCTTGAGTGTACAGTATATACGACTTCTCTAAAAGTTTTGTCATGAGTAATATGTGTTATGGTTGCTGAATCTTGTTGGATCTTGCTATAATACTTAAGTTACTTCTGATTGGATAACTTGCTGTGTTTATAGTATTTGAATGCGACTTTGTAGAAGTTGTTTCCCCCCCCTTGTGTTGCAATTATGGGATTTAACCCGTTGATAGTTTGCAATATATTTATTTATATACAAAATGACTCTGTGGAGTCCTTGGAATGTTTCGTATATTATGGACTTCTGTAGAAGTCATATATGTGAATACTGGTAGTTTGATTCAGTCGGAGTCCTAGAGGGGTAACTGGTAATACGACTTCTGTTGTCTTGTTATGAATACTTTCGCTTAGCAATGAATTTCTTGGTACAGACTCAGTTGGTGTACTTTTTATGTTTCGTCTTCTGCTTAAGCTTAGGGCGAATACTGTTGTTTGGATTCAGTTGAAGTCCTTGATAAGAAACCAGTGTTTCTACTTCTGTATAAGCCTGGTTATGAATACTTATTGTTATTGGCTCTGTTGGAATCCTTAATATATATATATATATATATATATCTTGTATTTTGGCTTCTGTAGAAGTTAGTCGTGAATGCCATACGTTTCTACTTCTGAAGGAGTTCAGATGTGAACATGGTATGTTATTGTTTTGGTTGGAATTCTTGGATTGATATGTATCATGTATCTTTCTACTTCTGTAGAAGCTTATTTGAAGAATACCACATGGGTAAGACTCCTTTTTAATCCTGAAGGCGTATTTTATGTTTTCTCTTCTGAATAATCTCAGTTGTGAATACTATTAGTTTGATTCAGTTGGAATCCTTAATATAAGAATTGGTTGAATTTGGCACTGTGGGAGCCCATGATATGTTGTGTGTTGGCTTGATTCTCGATTTTTGTCCTTGCTGTGTTTTAGTAGGGATTAGATTGAGCTATATGATTGATGAGAGTTTCGACTCAGTGGGATTGTTCTTGTGTTTGAGCATGATTACATCTTCTGTTAGTATGAATATCTAGTCATGAGCTTGACTGAACTAAAGAGCTGCTAACTGTACCTCGACAAGCGATGGTATTGGATATTTTCTCGTTTGTTGATTTGTATGGAAGGTTATGTGGAGTTTATTTGATAGATTATTCATCACTGCCTTGGCGTGAGAGCTACTGTATTGCTAGTAAGCTACAGGATGTTGTTATATTTAAATTTTAACAAAATTGTGGTTCTTCTTGTGGTCTCGTCTGACTTATTCGCATGCATATAAGGTGAATGCTTTACTCTTGAGGAGACGGTACAGTCATGAGCTTGATTTGAAGGGAAATATGAATGACTCGTTTTCTTTCTCTTCTGTTGTAAAGTATATGTTGATATATTTTTATCTAACTTTTGGAATTGTTTTAACATACTGATGGAATCATGTATTGTTATGATATTCATTTTATTATGTTGAATGTAATGGTCTGTCTGATGTTTGTTGTCCTTGGGATTCAGATGGATAGTTGTTTTAGATACATTTGTTCTTCTTGGTCACTAACGTTTATGATGAAATATCTGGAAGGTATCTAGGACTATTTAGTAACTATAATATGAGTTACGCGTGTATAGTTTTATTGTATTCAAGAGCATAATCTGAAATATGTTTACATGTTTGGTGAATTGATTTCATTTAAACAGGTTGTTTAATGAAAACAATTGGTGGATTGCAATTGTTTTAAGAGTTAGTGCTTATCATGCTCAGTTCATCGAACTGACCCGTGTTGACAATTTTTGCAGATGGTTGCCGTAAGTGGTAAAAGCACGCAGATCTGATAGGATGATCAGATTGTTTAATTTGGTTTTATGATGAATTACAGCTTGATTCTCTAAATGTACTACTTGAAGAAAGATGTTCTTTTTCTGTTGAGTATTGTATCAAGTATGCTGAATGCATAAAATGTATTTGATTAGTTCTGAAAGGAATGGAAAGAGGTATTTGTTACTTATATGTTGTATTCGTATCTTGATAAGTTTGACCTTCTTCGGTTCAAATGATCTTGAGAGCATTGTTATTATTGTATAATTTGGAGACTTTTGTGATCATCAATGTAAGCTTGCAAGAATATGTGACTGAATACTTATGATTGTTTAGTAGTTCTAGTATGTTCTATCTAAAGCTAAATTGGAATTTAGATCACTGTCTTTCTGGAAGCTAGGGTTAAAATAAACCTGAACAGGAAGCTAAACGAGCTGAATAAATTGTTACTTCCTAGTCTTGTTCTAAGACAAGACAACGTTCAATCGGAATCTTAATCACTTTATCTCGATACTAATAAGTAAGATAAGATTTCAGCTATAAGAAAAGATATAAACCTAAAAAGGGTTTGGTTAGCAATCTCATGGGAAGATTGAGGGTTATTGCCCAATTTCGTTGATTTAGAATTATGTATATTCTATGAACTCCTTGAAGGGACCTCTTGTCTTAATAACTTCTCTTGTGTAATGGGTTTTACTAAGAAAGGTAATTCTAAGGTGAGGAACCCAGGGGTTGGGAAAGACTACCCTTAAGGGAGCGTCTTATGGTATAATTTTAACTCAACGTATGTAACACTTATTAATAAGTAGATCTTTTCGAGGCGGATTTAAAGGTTGACGGCACAAGTCAACTGCAGGGTTGTACCTTTGAGAAGATTAGGATCTTCTCGAAGATACAACAATGCAGGTGACTTATGATGACACCCTTTGCATTGATCGTTAAGATTTACACCTTAAACTCGAAGCAAGTTACTCTGGGACTGATTAGGAATGTGGTCACGTTATAAGGCTGCCCTAGGAGACTCGGGGTATCTTGACACACTGGATTAACTAGGGTTGACCCAGTATGTCAGTGTATCCCTAGTCCTCGGGAGCATCCCTATAACGTTGTCATTTTACTAATCCGTTCCTGAGTGAATAACTTGGGATAGGAGAGACTGACAGAAGTCAGTATAAGACATTCTACATAACATAGGAATGGGGTGAAGGACGTATTCCAGATTGACGAGTATGCCGTCAAGGAATACGAGACATAAGCATTATGTTTCAAATCTTTGGCCAAAGTATCGCAAGCTGCTGATTGCATTGTCCTAAGTCACCTAGTCTAAGGGATGAGATGCCGATGAATAATGGTAACAATTATTCAGATAGGTTCCTTAGACAGAGCATTTTGAATCCCAGATTAGGGAAGAGAACCGCAAGAGTGATGTGTTAAATAAAAATGCCAACTCTTAATACACATGAATAGATCGGTAGATTACCGAGTCATGGAATGAATAGATCGGAGGTACTCCGAGTCATTACAGCTGCATATGGTTATCTGTTATAAGAATGGTTGTTTTGATTTATGAGTTCTAAATTATGTATTTAGAACCAGGAAGCATTTATCAAAAAAAAAAAAAAATTACTTGTTCTAATGTTCTAAAATGGGGATGTTATATTATAAATACCAAGGTGCAAGGGCATCTAAAATTTACTTGATTTTCGTAAAGTTTTTATAGTATTTTAGGTATTGTCATTTACTAGTCATATTTTACAAATATTTTATGGCCGTCAAGTGAAGACACACTACGCAGTGTGAAAACATGAATGTTTTTATACACATAATCTACAACTATGCATAAAATAAATCACATCTTGCAGTCTTTTTTATGGTGTAGCTTACAGGGAAGTAATTGTTATCACACTTGCAGGAATATACAAGGCACCCTTACATAAATGATACATTTTGGTGGACTATGGCATTAACTGAAAGATAATTTGTGTAACATTGCAGGTTTACAACTCAAGTTTTGGGACTGAAGCAGGCTTGAGATAACCCTCCAGATCAGAAGTTGGTTCTTACTCCAGAAACTACTTGCCACAACTAATCCTCATGCAAGAAAGATTAACTACATTAATTCTATCATAACATTCTAAGGAGACAGGGAGAGACTCATTACATGAAAATAGGACCTACACTCAAAGCAGTGATACACTAGAGAAGGAGGTTATTACGACATAACTCCAACTGTCTGAATATTGGAAAGAGGTGAGCAAATCTTAGATTTCTGTAGGAGAAGATGCACCACAGATCAAAGATGGGGAAGGTTCACACAGAACACCATTTGTTTCGTCATTAACCATAGCTCTCAAAACCTATGGGAGATAAACATCAAGAAATTATGCATAATTCTAATCCAAACAACTGAAGAGAGGTGAGTAGAGACAACAAAATATGAAAAGGATGGAAACGATTCATCACAAAACACAAGTCTATTGATCCATTAGTTATGCAAAGTACAACATTAGTGGGATAGAGGCAAGAAAATCTCCATTACAAAGCTTATAAATAAGGCTTAGACTCATAATGATTCAACCCAACATAGAAGAATTGAGAGAGGGGGGTTTTTCTAAAAATGACTAACTCCTTTGACGAATGAGACCACATCTACAGATTTTTCCATTTGAATTTCAGAAGTTTTTGACTGAGAGAACTGTTGACACTTGTTTGATCCACTTTCTAGCCACTTGCACTGTAATTCACTAAATGAGTGACAATGATGATTCATTGGTAAAACCTTTTACAAATAGGAATCCCCATGTTGTCCCATAACCTGCAGTTGAAGATAATGATGTCCAAAAACTCTCATTAGATTTTTTGTTCCAACCACCTGGTAATTGCCAAACTGGAACTTTTAGCATTCATTTTCTGATAAAATTTTCCTCTTGACTATAGCTCACATCAAAGTTATGGATTTCTTGATTTATTGTGTGAAGACCTATTGCATATGAGAATGATATTTGTGTTAAATCACACTGACAAATGCTCAAGATATGGCCATCTGAGTGACATATAGCTAATTTGAATTCTCTAGGTTTGCTTTCACTCTAAATGATTAGTGCTCATCTAATACACTTTGGGTAACTCATACATGCAACTCATTTAAACATTATCCCCCATCTTTTCCAATGGTAATCCTTGCAGTGATTTTAAAGGAGGTTTTTGAATTAAAAATGGTGAGCCCATCTATTAATGTTTAACCTCTCTCATATTTTCCATGTGGGGATTCTAGTGATGTATTCATGATTACTTAAAAGAATATGAAACTCATGTTTAGCTCTGACCGACTAAGACACTCTGAGTTCTTCGTCGAGCCTCATTTCGCGATTTCCGGAACTACCCCAACCAATTTTGGATTGACATCTCCTAAAATATCTGGAACTATGTGGTGACCCCCTCATTTGGCTTGAGATGTATCCTATCCACCTAGTTTCCTGATCATTCCATATTCTACTTCTAGAGGGGGGGTGGCTATGAAATCAAATTTGAGCTCAACATTGTACCAACCGCTGATCAATGCCACTGTTCTAAATACTATCATTGAGGGCTCCTACTATTTCACATGCCACTAGTATACATAATTTCAAGTTTTCATCCCAAATGTTCCTACATTTTAACTCGGTAGGTTTCATTCTCCATGTACATAACGCTATGCGAAGTGGGATTTAACGTAATTAATTGTCAACTCACCAGATATCATATCGTATCATCTCGGCCTTGAAGGTCCCTATCCGGCCCGAGATTCATCATCTCAGTTCACTTTCACATGCCCCATGATCTTGGACTAGACAAGATCCTCGTCACATCCCCATTGCCTAGGTTGTGATGGCCTCATCACTGTCGAGTTACCTCTGGGAAAGCTTAAGTGAAAATTGTTTCCTTCTACCCCATAGCGGTTCAAACTCACCATTTCCGCAATCCATGCATCCCGAGTGCCTATTGGGCCAAATCAGATCAACATCATAACTTGGGCTACAATATTCACTTTGAGCTCACCTTTGACTTAGTGTGGTTCATTGACCGGTCCAATTCCATCCGTAACATGTTTAATGTAAGCAACCAATCATATAGTTCTACTGGGAAAATGGAGCAAAGCATGACCTTAAGTCCATCTAAACCACTCAGGCCCTAGATGGCTGACATCCCTGGACTTCATCAAACACGTGTGTGTTAAAGGTCAAATCCTTTGTTGTACTCATGTCCCTAAGTGCCTTGGGTTGCTTATGGATGTGAAATCCACTCCTCAACACTTTATAGGGTCAACATGGTACTTATTCAGAATGACTCCATGCCCGGCAAACGGCAATGTTGATCCAGCCGTGAACCATGTCATTTTGTTAAGTCATTCACTGATGCAGCCTAGAATTTACAATGTAATAACCTAGACACACTTGACACATCACTCACCCTGAGACTCAGCTACTCACCCAAATCACACTAAAGGTACCAAGCCCCTCTTTAGGGTTTCTTATGTAGGATGTTAGCAAGATGAAGATGTTAATGTATTCAGATCCATAATTAGTATAAATATTCTACATATCATATTTCAGATCTAGATATAAAAGAATAATGAATTAGAGTAATAGCCACAATGAATTCATTCCATGCAAGATTTAGTTGTAATCAATGGTTAACACCTATAATTCAGTCAATACACTCCATTATATTAAACACATAGTAAATACACAAATAGCTTCTTACAATAAGTAGTATCATAAGCTCAAGCGCACGTCAGATCTAGTAGCATAACTTCCACAATAACTTATATCCAATCCTACATAGTCCTTCTATTCTATGCAGATCACTTCATATTTATAAGGGTGGGGACTTTCCCTTCACCATTTACATAACTCCCAAAAATAGGTCACATGCTAAAAATAGCCATGCACCTTTTACAATAACATAGACACATGTAAGTGCGCTAACAATAGATCTCTTACTAGTTAACTAGCAAGTAGTAATTATATTATTAGCCCAAACCCATGCAAAGTGAACTTGGTAGTCATGCTCTTCTAAAAATAGAATTTATGCATGTTGCATGTAATTCTTTATCCCAGTTTGTGTGCTCTGTGCACGCTACCTCCAAAAATAGCCTGTAACACATGAAAACGGCTAAGTATTGAATTTTTTCCTTGTCTTTCGTGCGCATGTTTCCTTCCCTATCCTTTCGTGCCTTCAAATATGTCTTACTACCACGTGTGAATCATTTGTGTGCCCTCTCCTTAGTGCCATATTATTTCTAATTAACAACAGAAGTATAATGTTCCAAGCCGCTATAATAGCGACTCCAGCTCCTCCCTCATCTTGGCACTTAGCACTGTCGAAGAAGGGGGTCATTTTAACGAGGATGAAATCAAATTCACCGATATTATTGATGGATTCATCAAGAAAATATTTTTTGAGGTATTTGATTATCAGGAAGGGGTACATCGGTGAGTTAATTAGTAATGTAATGGCCTTTAATATATTTTTTAGATATGATTTTGAGGTCAAATTCAGTCATGAGAATAAGCCATCGAGTTATGCAATCATTATGATAAGGTTTAGCATGCATGGATTTAAGTGGATTAAATATGGTGATGACATACATATTTTGATTGAGGATATAATGTTAAAGGTTAGAGGTGGAAAAGTATGATGCATAACATAATTTTTTAGCTTCATTGTAACATGTTTCATATTCATGGAGTGTGTGACTAATGTAGTATATGACCTATTCATGACCTTGATTATCACGGTGGGAAAACATAGCTCCTAGGGCATGTTCTGAGGTGGATATGTATAGATAGAATGGTTCACCTTCATGATGTGGAGTAATCGCATGTGGTGATAATATATATTGTTTGTTTTGTCGAAGGATTTCTGGAAATTAGAATCCCAATGAAACTCTATGTCTTTACGAAGGAGATGGTGAAAATGGTTGACAACGGTCAGAAAGTTGTGATATGAAACATAAAATGGACTGTAATTTACCTTAGAGGCTGCACAATTTCTTAATATTGGATGGTGGAGGCATTTCAATGATTGTTCTAACTTTTTTTGGGTCAACTTTAATGCCTCGAATTTATATAATGAATCCCTAAAAGTTTTCCAGTTAGGGCACAAAAAACACACTTTGCAGGATTAATACGAAGATAAAATTGGATGAGATGAGTGAAGATATATTCAAGGACTTGAAGGTGGTTTTTTCATGTTTTATAATTTCCTAGGAGGTAATCAACATAGTCTTCGACAATTTTATGGATGAGATCATGGAAAATGTATGTCATGGCACATTGATACGTAGCCCCTACATTTTTAATACCAAAGGGCATGACATGATAAACAAAATGTTCCCTAAGGAGAGATAAAATAAATTTTTTGTTGATCGTAAGGTGGGATGAGGATTTGGTTATAACTAGAGAAGGTATCCATGAGGGAGAACATTTTCGTGGGAAGTTGTTAGGTCGATAAGCTGATCTATGTTTGGAAGACGGGAAATCATCTTTAGGATAGGAGATATTAATATCCCTGAAATCTGTGCAAATGTGTATTTTACCTTAATATTTAGTTATGGGGACAACATTGGAGACCCACTATGGATAGTCAATGGGTATGATGAAGATGGCAGATAAGAGGCATTGTAATTCTTCTTTAACAAGGAGAGATATACCAGGATGAATTTTATGGGAGCTTTTTTTTACCTGTCTTAACATTGGCATATGTGACTATGTTGTGTGTACAACGATGTTAGGATCGATTTTGGGCATAACTCTATATGACCAGGCAAAGGATTGGTGATATTTTTTTAGAAACAAGGTGAAATCATGTAGTTGTTATGAATCTAGATATTGACCAACCCTAACCTATGTGGGGATTCCTGAGGGGTACCTAAGTTTCACATCAATAATGGACTCGTTTAGGAGTGTTGGTGTACCAAATGGTAAATACTTCTGAAGGAATTGATCTTTAGCTCCCATATGGGAAATGATATCTTAGTCAACCCAACACTTGAGGATATCTATGGTAGGTGAATCCTCCTCAGTCATTTCTAGCCAAACAAGGGGTAACAATTTAGAGGAGTGATCGAATTGATAAGTAAGTGGCCCCTAAAGATATAACATAGATTAAAAAAATGGTGGGATGGGTATAGTGTCGTCCACATCCATGAGATCTGTAGGGTTCGTTGGCAATGGATGGTTCTAGTTCAGAAATAGTAAGGGATGTAGGAATTTTAGATGTAGTGGATCCTCACATTTTGGAGGTGAATCTTTTATAACCTACACCACATTTATCATGAGCTTTAGGGGAACACAGGATGTGTTGATCATGGGCTCCTTGTTCATAACGTCTGATATGAAAACCTCTCCATGCACAATGATGAAGATACATGTGGGAAGAGTTGGGATTATCAAGAAATTTGAAGTTTAGTATGAATGGCATGGCGTGGTGTGGATTGATAGCCCTTGGATGGAGGATTATCAAGTCCCCCATAGACAAGGTTTGTTTTGAGATAAGTTAGACCGTAGGAGATGACATCTCCTACATTTAGGTCATACGTGGGTTGCTTGTTAGGGGGGTTGTACGATGGAAAAGTGACATGCGAGAATGGGAATCTACAAGTATCTCTTCCTCTTACCTGACCTCCTCCGAGGTCATGCCGAGATAGCCAGTGAATGTTGAATATGACTGGATATAAACAAGATAATCAGGTAACATTATATCCTCAATACACAATAATGGAATTTGTGAACCCAAGGCAAAGAAGGCCCTCCTAACTTGAATTAGGGTAATGGATTTTTCAGATATAATAACTTTTTAGAGGCTCCAATAAATGTTGAGATCTATTCAGATCCTGTTTCTTGGTTGTTAGATACGTGGGAAATGGCATGTGGGAGCTTCGTATATATCTCTAGAAAAGGTCATGAAAAATGGTGATAGGAGGCTTAGTGGATTTGTAGTGAACTATGGGTGATTTTCTGGTCTAGCCCATAAAATATTAGATTGACTGGATTCTATATTTAATATGGATAACTATGTGATGATATCAGGAGGGAGTGGTGAGGATCTAAATACCAGCATTCATAAACTAGTTTCAATGCTTAACTGATTTTCAGATCTGTTGGGTTGTGGGACTTAGGGATCACAACCCTGAGTTTGTAGTTGTTTTGGACCTGTTATGGTCATGTGAAGAATCAATCCCTTCTTCCGAATATCCAGTAATCATGCACCTTTTCAGCCTGTATGTTTAGAGCTAGAAGTTGTGTAATTTTCTCATAATACCTTACAGGTGTTCTGGCAACTTGAATGCGTAAGCTAGTATCTATGTCAATGAGGAGGTCTCCTGTCATCAAGGTTGTGGAACTAAAGGATCGCAACAAAATTCTTTTTCTCTTTCGAAATCCTTGTACATTCATTTGGATATTTAATCAAGGTAGTCTATAGTTAGGATGATTGACCAAAATGTGTATGCCTTATCATCTTTGATATTTAAATCTCTCAGTTGCTTCACCTAATTACTTGTAGGTTTGTTGTTGCTCAAAAAGACTTGTATCCTAAGGTCTTGATCTATATCAGCTAGTGTTGTGGGTAGATTTGGTTGAGGCACTATGGGTTCAAATATATATTCTCTAGGATCTCTAGGTCCTGTGATTGTCATACAAAATGATTCAACTTTTTAACTGAAATTAATAAACTGATTACGAAAGATGTATTTACACTATGTAAGAATTCTTCTATTTTTGTATTTTCGATGATGTATTTTACTGAAATTGAAGAGAAACTATTCTAGTATATTTATAAAAATGAACAAATAATCTAGCAACAAAATTTAAAACAAACAAAATAGCCTAGTATGGCTATTTGCCTGTGTAGTTGTGATTTTATCCTAAATATCTAAGTGACTAATTATTTTAAATTGAAAGACTCTTGATCCTACCTCAGAAGTGAGGAAGGAATCATAGTTTCCTCAGGAACTATCAATCCCATAGCTTCCCTGGTGATATAGAGAGTGAACTTTTGATTGAAATAAAATAATTCACTACTCTATTTGATATGTTGTAACTAGAACTTTGATAGCTCAAACCTGGCATTTACAGAATAGTGGTAAATCCAGTTATGTGTGATTTCATCCCCTCAGCGTGATCTCCTTGTTCCTTTGTGTCCTTGTGAATCCAAAAAAGTGTGTATATGATAATATCAACAGAAGAAGGTATTTGAACAATGGCAGCTTTGGATATAGACCGAATACAATGTGAGTAGGAGAGGGATAACAAAAGTGAGCAGAGCTTGAATATGCAATTCCTAGTAGGATTTATTGTGGGAATACAATGCAAATGTACCGAGAGTTTTAGAATCTATCCTTATGACAAAACAAAACCTGCAACTTTAATGGATTCAAATCTAGAAATGAAACTATTATATGCTAAGTTGATAGTATGGAACAACAATGGAATAAGATGAAACAATAAGATTGAATGACTTCTAAACAACAAAGGAAAGCTAATAATTAATGCAAAATATGAAGCTAGTATAACTCTAAGCAAGAAATTCAAAGACTGAACAATAGAATTGAGAAAGTGACGGGCCATTTGTTTAAAAACAAGATGGCTATTTATAGAAAATGCATTTACTAGAGGGTAACTCCAAATTGAACTCTTTTACTATAAACAAAGGGAAAAAACTATTACCAGGGAACCAAAAACATCAATGCAAGCCAAATTGGTTGAAGAAAGTGGGTGAAATTGAAGATTTACATTTGACATGATCGTCGAAAGAATCTGGAAAACGCGTACAGGACCGCCCGCCCCTATCTTGGGCGATGGTCATGGGACCGCTACCCAGGCAGGGTGGCGGTCTTGTCACTGAAGACAAAAATGCAAGGAAAAGGGGGTAGGGAGAAAAAAAAAAGCATGCAGAGGCCAAGTGAGGCATACAGGATACATACATATACCTGGCGATATTTTCTGGATCCTGAACACCTTGCGAGGAGACCTGTATCATCATTGGGGTATGTGTAACATCATTCCGGCAGTACAGTACCATACAATTTCGAGTCCATATAGTGGCCATATGTTTTAGGCGAGTGGATGGATTTAAGCATAAGGAGATGATATTCCCCCTGAGCGTAAGGCATTTTTATAGCCTCACCAAGAGAGGAATCATATAGTAAACCTAGAATAAGGGATATATACACTAGTGGATGCTTGATTAGATGGTTCATAAATGGATTTTGGTATAAGGACATCATTTGGGTGGTACATCATGTAGCAATCAGCAAACGCGATTTGGATCAATGGGGACAGTGAAATTCTGGGATTCATGTTCATATTTGAGACAACAATTGAGGGTGGAATGAATGTAACGCATGGTGCATATCCAAGGGTATCTTAATACCCATGTTGTATTGAAACTCTCCTTCTATAATGTAGAAGATTTTAGGAAGGAATTTTGACGCCAACTTCAAGCAGAAGTATGATGGTGCCTAATGTGGGTGTGATAGTTTCTTTGTAGGATCGCAATAGAACTGGAGTTTGAGTGATGACGGTATTGGGTAATTTGAGTTGGTTGAAAGTGAGGGACAATATGATATTAATGGGGGAACTGCTATCAATCATGACCCTCTTGATGGAGATGCTATTAATCTAAGCAGTGGTGAAAAGTGGAAGGTCATGGTCTTCTAGTCTGAGAGAGGGAATTTCAGATGGTTCTAATGATATAGTAGTATATGTTTTAAGAGCACCCATAAATTTTTTGAAAGGAACCAGATCATTGGTTGGCACAATTATGGATTGGAGAGCTTTGATCATAGCTTACTTGTGAGAAAGTGATTTCTAAACTAGCTCATAGAGTGATATCCATACATGAGATTGATGAAATTATTTTATATAAACCTTTTGTATTGCGATAAAGGGAGGTTTCATTACTTGTATGGAATGTAGACACCCAAAATTGGGTCATATTCTGCTAACTCCTTTTCAATCAAATAATTCTACACCATACCTAGCCATAACCCCTTCTATACATTAATATTAATTCAATTTCCTATAGTTAAATTAATCCCTCATCCTCACACTATCTATTATTTTTAATTACCTTAATTGAACTAATATTCACCTCATTCTACCAACATCATCCATCCCACCTCATCTTAATACCTATGCCTAGACTATTAATGAACCTATCCCAAGTCCCCACTTATCCTAACCAACTAGGACTCTTTCTAACCCTAACCATTCATGACTTATTAGTCCTCTAACTAATTAAATGCTCCTATTAATGTCATTCAACACTCTAAACCTAGACAAAATCAAGATCATGCCAAAATTAGCAAAGATTAGGCTATTTTCAGCAACATGGGACCAATTCTCCTTAACCGACGTCAGTTATTCCCTCGGCCGGTGTTGGTCACCTAACCACCATTGATTAGGTTAAATAGAAAATCTTAACTCATTGATCAAGTTATGAGTCTGATTTTCTTATCTTACGCTTCTTACATTCGCACATTCAAACACTCTTTTGACCTTGCGACCTTCCAAATCCTATCACAGAATTCATATGTCATTCTATTCACCCACAAGTTCCTTCAGAGTTCTAGAGTACACACAATAAATCTCCTTGCCATCTTGTTGCCCTTCATTCACTCTGGATCACCACCTCTGGTAACCTCCATTACCATCTACCTCTAGATTGCATTCTTCAAGTAAGTATTGTTTTTCCTAGGTTCATTTTAGTATATTAGATCATTCTATGTGTTATCTATCTCACTTATTTATCTCTACCTTACCCATATCTCTCCCACAAGTGCCCTCCGGACAACATTCTACCTATTTTTCCTTCCATACACTACCAAAAACTACATATTAATACCTTTGAGTCGTAACAAAAATCCCACGATTCCATGTAAACCCCCATCACTATCTATGTAATCATAGAGAGTTTCCCAAACCTTATTTTTTGATATTATCATCTAATTTCACCTACCAAAATCGGTCACCCAACCGATGTTAGTCCTACTACTATTTTTGGGCATTAGTCATTTAACCAATTTCAGTCTCTGAGGTTGGAAATTTTCCTTAAGGCAGAAAGCTCACCACCTCTCCAAAATCACCAAAAACCTTTCCTAACTATACTAGACTTCACCTACAACCCCCTACCACACCTACATACCTAGACCAGCCATCCAGATTTAGTCCTAACCTTTCCTGTTAGATTAAATTCACTTATTGCATGTTATAAGAGATACCTAAATCTTATTAACTATAGTAGGACTTATTTATTTCATGTTATTTGTCTGCATTAAATTAGACTTGAAAGTGGATTGACAACCTTCTAGGAAGTACCTCGCTTCTTGGATCTAGCCCTTGTTAGGTACTCCACTAACCTATATTGTTAATGTTATTTTTTGGTCTTGTTTTGTTCCTTATATAGGCCATTCCCCTAGCCAAAGGGAAGCTCTCTACAATCTACTTGATCAAAGTTGTACAACATGCACAATGCTTTCTTCCATCTACATAATCACAAGTATCCCTTCTACGCCCGTTACCTTATTTGTATTATCGCATTACTTTGAGGTGAAACATTTTGGCACTCTTGGTGGGAACCTATCATATTTGGGTTCTTTGAATTTGTTCATTTTTACGAATATTTTTGTTTCTATTTCCTTTCCAAAAAAGTTCACACTAAAATTTCTCCCTGGGAATATTCTCCTTCTTCTACTTGTCTAAACAAAATTCATGTTTTGGCTTAAAAAGAAACCTTTCCTCCTATTTTTTATCGTATTAGTGAAATATATACTCTTTGTTTATTCAATATTTCTCACATCAAATTTCACTGTCAATTTGGGTCTTAAAAATATGTGCATTGCATCCCTATGATTATTCCATTTAGATCACCTAAATTTATTTACAATCTGTATACTAGATGTCATGATTAGTTGATGGTTGTGAAGGAATTAATCATAGTTCATACTTTGTGCACACATACCACTATCCAATATCACTAAAATAAATTACGCATTCCTTCAACATCTTCCTTCCCAGTAATTGTTGTCAATGACTAATAATCAGATTAGCGATGGATCTAGCTAGTGTTCTAGCCAGTCAACATATCAGAATAGGACCCCCACATATAGTGAAGTATATATTGAGGGGACACCCAAGCCAAAATTTACCTAAAAACAACCATACATTGCTTATAGAGAACCCTCGTTGACTAAAAACTCTACTCTATTCATAGTTAGTTCAAAATGGCATAAGCCACACAACGTAAAAATCTACTGATTAGGATTTTGCATATTTGCTATCTTTTTCCTTATTTGTGTTTTGAGTTGTGAGAGTGTTTCATCTCTTTTTATTTCCCTACATGTTATCCCGTAAAATTGACAAGGGAAATTTTACCGATAACCATACCGAAAAATTTTGTTTCAATCCCTCGTTAGGGATCCTTCACGTTCGAAAACGTCGTAAAGTTCCCTTCCTGGGAAATCTAGATTTCGAACTTAGTCTTTTTGAGCCTTTTTTGGCTGGGCGCATGGATTTGCCTTGTAACACCCAAGTTTTGGTGCGCCCCCTTAAAAGCCTTTGGCGCATGGTTTTCCATGTTAACACGTCTTTTCGATGCACCAAAGGGCACACATAATCTCTCTGGAACACCAAGTTTCGGTGCGCCAAAGGGCGCACATAACTTCATGTCGACAATGTATACGGTGCGCCAAAGGCGGCGCTCATTTTTTCTGTTGTCGAAATACTTCCGTGTGCCAAGAGGGGCGCACACTTTCCCCTGTCGACAGTAGTTTTCATGCGCCATTTCAAAAGTGGTTGGCGCATTAATGACAAGTTTTTCTATAAATATCAGTGCACGCCCAATGTCATTTTCATTTCTTTTTGTCAAACACGTGATTGCTCTGGATTTGTCAGCTCTGCTCTGTCGTTGTCATCGACCTGTGGACCCCCGCTCTCCAATTTTTGATATATATTCGAGGTAAGAGGTTGGCCCTCTTCGCTATTTTGTATTTTCGGTTCTGTTGGTGTGCTTGGTCTTTGTTTTGGGCTGCTAGTCGGTTTTTTAATGGAGTATATTTGAGCTAGTCCCCCCCTGTGCTGTCCTGTTTCCTTTTCTTTTTCTCCTTCCTCCCTCTTTCCAGATCTACTGGAAGGGAGTTGTTTTTCATGGCTTGGTCTGCTGAAACTTCTTTGTGAAACCTTACTTGTCCAAGCAGCCTTTTGAAGTAGAAAAAAGAGTAAGAAAATATTTGAGCAGTTAAGTGTAGTTTCGTGGCGCACTGGCGCGCCTTGTAGCAATAAAAATAGTTGCGCCCCATTTTGCGCATCTACCCCGCCATGTTACAACCTCAAAACCCGCGCCAAAGGGCGCACCCCTTCCATCCTGCTGCAGTTTGAATTCATGCACCCTCAAAGCGCACCCTTTTTGCATGCTACAAGTATAAATACCCACGCTTCCTTAAAACCCTTTGGCGCACCTTCTTTCCATGTTACATCCCGCTTTCATGCGCCAAAGGGGTGCACCCAGCTTTCATGCAACACAAGCCTTATTCGCGTGAGTATCAAGTTAGAAAGGCGAGGGCACACCCTCCATTGCAGTAACATGATGTTGTGTAAAACCTTCATGCGCCGCGCCAAAGCCTTTGGCGCATCCATTTGTTAATGTTACACAACCTTCCCATGCGCCAAAGGGCGCACCAAACCCCAATGTAACACACATTTCCTGTGCGCCCTGCTATAAAAATGCAACCTGCTTCATCCATGTGCCATGCGCCTTTGGCGCCAGTATAACCTCTGCAACATTCCTTTTCTATGCGCCTTATCTATTTGGCCTGCCAGTTGCATTTTTCATGCGCCCTGCGCCCTGAGCCTTAAAATCTCTAACTCTTTCTTCTGCTAGCTTTCCAATGGAAGATCAAATGACTAATTCAACCTTTTTGGATTGGGTCTCACTTCTTCTTCATGCAGATCAGCAACTGAGTTCGAAAGAACACATGTCTACGTCTGGCAAGAAGCCCACCAAACCAAGAGGAAAGGCTAAGCTGACAGAGGAAGAGATGAAATACAAATATCAGAGGGTCAGGATGCTCGAATCACAGGCTGAGTGCAGTATGGATGTCAGAGACTCAGAATTGGGTCACATTGACATGGAGGAATTCTGGGTTAGGACTCAGAAAGTTACAAGAAGTCCATGGATGGACAAGTTAATAGGCAGTGCCCTGCACTTCGCCGGAGGAATCCCCATCAGCGCTGTAAACAACGAATTGATGATGATGAGTAGCTTCTTCTTCTTCTTCTTCTTCTTCTTCTTCTTCTCTCTATTCTCTGACTTTCTTTTTGAAATGTCTAAAATGTGTTGGCACAAATGATGACATCATCCATGTTGCATCATGGGATGATGTCATCCACCAAGTTGTCAAAGTCAACATGACTTTTAGATATTTTGTAAATATCTTTGTAGATAAGTGGTTGGCTCCATTTTGCCTTCTCTCTCCCTCATCCTCTATAAATACTGGAATACTTGTTGTATTCAGGGTGAACATTTTTTAGATAGAAATAGAAGTGAGGAGAGAGACTTTGAGCTTTCTTGTAACAGAAAAGAACAGTAATACAATTATTCAGACTTTGTGCTCAATAGCTGTGTTATACATTAGATCTTTCTTACGTTAGATCTGTATGTGTTTAATCTGTTGGATTCATATCTACTTTTCTGTCATTTGTTTATCAGTATTGCTTTGTTTATTTATGCAAGTAGGTTTGGCTCTGTTTACTACCAAACTAAAAACATAAATCTTCTGACCTTTCTACTTTGGAATTCATTTCTTTTCTCCCTTCGGATCTGTTCTTTCTCTCCTCCCTCTTTCATTCCTTTCTTTTCGCAGCCTGGAACACTCTATTGGGATGAGATCCCAACCCCCGAAGGCAGAATCTGTGAGACTTGCATAGGTTCCTGCTAAGTAGAAATAGCAATAAACTAGTTTCACTTTGTTGTCTCAAAGAGGGGCTAAGCCCTGCACACTGTTAGCTCGTCTATCCATAGATCTGTCCACGCGACAGATTTTCGGACCAACACTACACACTACACAATCATAGTTAGTGTATTCTAAATTTTTCTAAGTGTGTTAGGACACATCACTGTCATACTCAATTTCTGGGTTGGTGTTTTATTTGGACTTAATCACTCTAAAATTCAAATTTTCATCTTCTTTTCAGATTTCACAGTAACCGGCATCGGTCCAGTGACCAGCATCAGTTACCTTCTCATACCGACATTGGTTCCTTGTTATTTTGGTTATTTTTCCCAAATTAGTATTCACTTGATATCCATGCATTTTATTTGCTATGTTTTTGTCATTTCATACATTTATGAGTTTCTATTTACATTGGAAGAGTTCATTTTCATCTGATTTACACTCTTCATCTACAAATTTTCAAATCTATCATTTCTCCTCAGTAACCAAAATTGGTCTAGTGCCAGGCATTAGTTATCTTCTAATACCAACATCGGTTACACTACCAACATCAATCTCTATGTTTTGATTTGTATGTCAAAACAATGATCGATTTTCATTTTCTAGTTTTCTTCTATCTTCTTTTCCTCTATTTCTGCACCACCTACAAAGTTTAGACAACCTGTCCTACCACTATTCACATGGTTTTGACTCATCCCCAAGTTAACGCCTTAGTATTTCACACCATTCACCAACCATTACCCCCTAGTCACTCACCACCTTCCATCTCATCACCCATGGACCCCAATTTTTCCTCCCTTTATACCTATAGGTTATGAGGAATTCACGAAATTCTTTGATCCCAATCTTGTAGCCTTGCAATATTACCTTGCTCATTCTTCCACCTGTGACTCATCAGGATATCTCTTATATGGGATGCATGTATCCATTTCTCCTACTCTCTTTCCCACTTCTGTGTCAGTTAGCACCAGTGTAGCATTACCTACTACCACCTTGCCACCCATCATCTCTCAAATCATCCATACATCATTGGTATTTGTCACACCTACAGAATCTATCACACCTATGACATCCACCTCCCCATCATCTATGGATCTTAGTGTATGGATCCCTACATCATTAGTTTTTATTTCTTCACAACCCCCAGTTGCGTCGACCCCTTTTCAGATTCTATTCATGTCTATACTTGTTACTCTACCACCTATTGCTATGAGGGTCTTGACATATATCCCTCCTACCTATACCTTGTCTCAACCACCACCTATCGCTAACAATTCTTATTCAGAGTATGTGTCATCATCATCTTCCACTACTTATATTCCCCCATATTAGTTTTCCTAATCAGTATCTCCATACACTACAGTACCACCCATGTCTTACTCATCATATCCACCTCCCTATACCATGGGAGGTGCACCTCAGTCTAATCTGACCAAATATTTGATTAGAATGATGATGAACAAGATGCAGACCCTTGAAGCATTTTTTTCTAGCTCTCGCAATGCACTGACTTATGACAATATTTGTAACGATCCTATTCACTTTTCTATTCCAATTCATCCTTACCTTGCACATTGGGAAATTCCAAAATTCAACTAAGTTAATAACAAGGAGGTTTTGCAACAACATTTTTTTATCTTTTAAACACATATGTTATCTGATTTCCATGATGATGTCTTTCTTCTTCAAACTTTCCCAATGTCCTTAATAGGACCTACCTTAGACTGGTATAGTGCTTTACCTAGGCACTCCATCTTTTCATTCAATCAATTATCCCAAGCCTTTCTCGATCATTTCTCTATCAACATTGTCAAGAAGGTTACCATGACTAAATTGTATTCGATACGCCAAAATGAAGATGAGTATATAACAGATTTTTTTTGCGCAATGGTAGATCCTTATTAACCAACTCACTTTACAATTTCCTCAAACTAAACTAATAGAGTTGTTTACTAGAGCTTGTGCTAGACACATCTCTCCAACTCTCCAAGTTCAAACCTTTTGAACATTAGATGAGGTATTCACAATGGCTTGGAATCTTGAAACCCATGTTATCGAAGAGAATGAATTAAAATTATGCAACAAGAGTGCTCCCTTCAAACCAGATGAATCTTATTTTTCTTCCAAATCAAAAAATAATCATTCAAATAATAATTCCAAGGTGAAAGGATCTGCCAACATGGTAGTCCTGAAATTTGGTTTAACTCATCCATCCATCCAGCCAAAACCCTCTTCTAATCTTTCTCATGTTCAGATTTTTCAGCATAGGTATGAACAAATATGTTATACTCCTATAGGTTAACCTTACTCCTCTGTACTAGAAAAGCATTTGAAATCAGGAGCTATTGTTCTTCCATCGATCAAATCACATAATAGTTTTTATCCTTCCCACCCTTTTCCTACATGGTATAAAGAAAATGATTACTATAACTACCATCGCATTAGGGGCCATAGTGATGGCAACTGTAAGACATTTAAGAATATTTTCCAAGAGATGTTAGATAACGGAGATCTATTCCTTAATAATCATAATGTGTCGGCAAACCAAAACTTGCATAGCTTCAAGAATCTTTTCCCAAACCAAAATCATTCGTCAAACTAGGGGGGTGAGACCTTTGAGACACCAAATTTCATGAGGTTCATATCATCTTCAATATAGTGCCTCCCTCTTCTAGTCAGTTTCCTCTTGTACCCTCTATTGACGAAATCCTTACGCAAGCTCCCCTATCCATGTAGGATCCCGTTCCTTCTACTCCTATACCCATGGAGGAGCCACTCACATCTATCCCTTCCTCTATAGAAGAAATTACCTCATTTATGTCTCTACTTACTGTAGAGTCTATCACACATTTTCTTCTGACCCTGGAGGAGACGATCACATCACATCCTTACCTATCATTACACCTATTTTACCCGCTCAACCCAAAGATAATGTAACCTTATCTACTATGCTGCCCAAAGAAGAGTCTATATCACCTATTTTTCTATCTCCTCCACCCATAGAGGAGTCATTCATATCCACCCTTATTGTAAGTGATCCTTCTCTTAGGATCTTCTAGGACTCTTTTGATCACCTTGCATCAATTTTTCCTACCAAATAAGAGGCCTAAGTTTTTCCTATTTCACTTAACCAAGAATTCTAGATAGGTGTTACAACTCATTAATCATTTTCTAAGACAAATCTATTTTAATGCTTAATACACTAGTTGGAGTATGTTGATCACACCACGCTCTGGGGGCAACTGTAACTTCCAGTATCTACTCAAATGCAGATGTTTCCCACAGATACCTCCACCATCTATCCAAAAGTATTCCAGTCAACCAAGACCATGAAACTTGAACACATCATATCCGCTCCTTCTTCATCTACCTCACATTCACCTCAACATTTAGTTGCACCTAAATCTTCATCAATACCAAAACCTTCACCTAAACCTAAACCCACCGCTACATTGGGGGTCCATCCTACACCTATTCTATTACATCCCGTAGTCAAACTAAAAGTAACTTCTAACTCACTAACCATCACGACACCAACACACACATCTAAAAGGAAAACAGAATCTCCTAGACCTCATACTCTAGTTTCTTCCATGCCTCCTCCTTCACCTTTGTGTCTAACTTCCATTTTGGGACCACATATTTCTACATTGGTTAAATCTAAGGTGTGGAAACCCATACCCACACCTTCATCCCTTCAACAAAACAAACCCCAAGTGTGGGAGCCCACACCCACACCTTTACCATCATCAAATCCTTAGCCTCCACCTACAACTTTACCTTCATCACGTCCTCAGCCTACACCCACACCTTTACTCTCATGACATCCCCAGCTTGCACCTATTCCTTTACCTTCACTACATTTTTAACCTACACCCACAACTTCATATTTATCACCATTGTTACATACATCATCTTCGTTACTTATTATAGAATCGTTGTTAAAACCATCACTCTCCCCTTGGATTTTTAAATTGCCCCTCATCTTCTAAGTCCCCATCTAACTCATGCACCCCACTTGCACCTTTACTCATGAAGATACAACCAAAATAAAAACAAAAAACAAAACCTTCGTTATCTACCAAAAATATAACCCCACCTACACCACTTCCACTAACACCTATCTCACGACCATCATATGTGCCTTCACCCGAACCCACTCTAACATCACATTGTGATCCGTTGGTGGGATCCTACCCTAATGTTCTTGTTAGGCTGATAGAAACTTCAACTATCACATTGCCACCCTTTAAACCTTATGACCTGCTCAAACACAAACCAGCATGGTTTGACAACACAAATATTTGTGCTTATCATCATTCTCCAGGGCATGATGTCGACTGCTGTAAATCCCTTAAGAATGTTCTCCTCTAGCTTTTTCCTCTTGAGGCTCCATAGAATTAAATGACCAATTAGAGGTGGACTTTATTCATGAAAAATGATGACCTAATAGATGAAAACTTCACTTCTCCTATCATTTCATAACCTAAACCCCTAACTATCTAGTGGCCCTCACCAACCTCTTCCCAACCCTATTTTCCTCCTTCAACCTTTGTGATTAATATGGTCCAGATTAGAGAGCTAGCACAACCCCCTCTAAAATTCAACCACCTCATACTCATTTCACAAGGCTCTTATCCTGCATTAGTATTTTTTCCCTCCTGTCATTATACCTTCCATGATTCATCTCCCCCTTTTTCTCAGATAAATATGGTTCAAGTTGCTACTTGTGCACATAAATATAAAGGAAAAGATAATATAGGTAATCCATCCACTACACCTTTACCCAATATCCCATATGTACCTACTCCTGACTATTTGCATGTCCTCCTCCTAATCCTCTGCGTAGAGCAGCATTAACATCCTGAAGGGTATATAGAATCTAAGGTAGGATAGCTGCTACACCCTGATCTAGCGGTGGTGGTGGTGGTGGTGAGTTTGATTCTCTATGAAGTTTCCTCTCACTCTGTCTGAGCCTCCTGCATAGACCAAAGTGATATTTAGTTCATTTTACTAAGTTTTACACAACTTCCATGTTTACTAAAATATACCAATTCTAGCTAAGTTATTTTCTAGGTTTAAAAGTGTGCTAGGTTTAAGTTTCATGTCTCAAGTCTTCTAGTGTTCCCAATGATCCAAGATTTTGAACCACTGCTCTGATACAAAGTGTGATTCCCATTAAAACAACCCACTTGAGACCCAAGAAACAACCTAGGATTAGTTAGAAAATTATGGATTATTTTTTTTGATTAGAAGTGTCCACAACCAAGTTGTAAGACAATAGTTGACCATATTAGGTTCCAGAATCAATTCCAAATTAATAGAAAATATTTTTCCTTCATTAAAAAATAACAAGTTCGCATGGTTCAAATTTTAGGGTTAGAAGTCTCAGTTAGGTTCAGGGAGTAATTTACCCCATACCCACTCTCTAACAGGCTTGGAGTTTAAACTTGATTTTTCTCATACTTAATGCTTCCAAAATTTCCCTAAATCATTTCCATTCAATAGGAAATTTCCTCACCTTTCTGTTGATATAAAGAATTCCTCCTAACTCCTTCAAAAACTCAAGATATGGACTGGCGGAGTTTAGGGATCAAATTTTCTCCAAAGGGGACACATGTCAAATAGGGGTGAAAGGAAAATTTTGGGTCGGCAGACCACAGGGTGGCGTTTGGAATTTTTCCTTATGTGGGAGAAATTTCCAAAATGCACCCACACCTCTTTAGGTCCTCCAGGGACATTTGGCGGCCTCTGAATCATCACCAGTAACAAGGAAAGGAAGGGTGGGTCAGCGGGAGAGTCTGGGGCATTTCACTAAAAGGGAACGAAACAAAACAATGCCCACGCACCCGCGGGTCCATTAGGGGCACATGGCACTCCACAATTTTCCATGGGGAGAAGAGAGAGGGAGAAGGGGCGGTAGATAATATTGGTGAATTTCACCAAAGGAGAGTTAAGGGGGAAAGGTTGGACGCGCGAGTCTACATGCCCGCGGATGAAATTACCCAAGGTGAGGGTGGAAGTGTGGGGCCACAGAGGGTCCAAGGGAAATTTTCCCAAACAAAAAGTTTCAAAATAAAAAGGTTGTGCGGGTCTTCTCTACCCAGATTTCAACCCCCCCAAGCCGCCACGTGGTGCTCTGTGATTGGTCGCAGGCCGGTGGGGAGAAAGGTAAATTTTTTCCAATATTTTCAAAAGGTCTAAGGGAAAACAAAACGTTGCGCCTTTGCCGCTGCCCCATGAGGACACGTGGCAGCCTCTGATTGGTTGTGGGCCAGTAGAGGAAAAGATGAAAATTTTCCCAAGTCAAAAATTTTCAAAAATTTTCTGATGATTTTCCGACGGGAAATTTTCGGACAGCGGTTCTGCCAAGGAAAATTTTTGCAAATTTTCCTACCAAGGCATAAAAACTTCAAAGTGTCATAACTTGAGCTAGAAAGATCATTTTCTAGAAAATGAGGACTTTTTGGAAAGCTCTCATTTCCCTCTTTTCCTAGAAATCATAAATTTCAGTTTTTTGTAAGGTTTAAGGGGTCAATTTTACAAAAACTGATCTGCAGGCTTTTAATTAGCAAACTAGTAATTTCTAACTTCTATATTTGATTAAATTGGATCTCCTCCTTCAAACAACATGTAAAATAGACAAGGAGGATTTCTCTAGGAAGGATTTAAAATGTTTTAGGGAAGTAAATTTGTTCAATTTCTTCAAGTTTCATTTTGTCCAACAAATGACAGAAAAACGACTATTAGAGGGATTGGATTCGATTTTATAATGGTTAAATTGTTTTCTTAAGTTTTCTTTGTCAATTTGAGTTCATTTATGAAACATCCTACTAAATTTTAACATCTCCAAGTTGATTAATGTGTGCAGGTCTGAACTGTACATTTTATTAAAATTAATTGCCAGTTTTAAGTTTGTAACAGAAATCCCATTTCTAGAAATTTATTTATCAAATTCATCCTTCAAATATGGTACTTCATTCCTAAACTAGTCTGATACATTAATTAGTTTATAAACAAACCATTTCAAAGCTAAATTGCAAATCTGATTTCAACTTTAATGTATTTCAAAAAAAAATGTAATATAATTCCTTCATACGTATTTCTTCTTCCTTAAATTTTCAAAACAGAGATTCCAATTACAATTTAACATTCCAACTCAACCTAAAATTACAATGAGAGGAAAACTTGCAATTCTTTATTAACTCAAAGAGAATACATCTGTACAAGTTCCATTCCTTGAATGCAATTAACAAAGTTTTATTTCTTTCCAATATCAACACAGAATGTACATGTCTTTCACAATTCCAACATCTAACTTCATAATCAAATTACATACATCTTTATTTTACAAAATACATATTAAAATTTCATCCACTTCAAGTGGGAAGGGTTACAAATGACTGTGTTTTCACAAGGGACTGTTAAACTGTATATTTCCTTAGCTCTAGGACAGCAACATGCACATTTTCTCCTTCTCCAAGTTGATCACAACAAAAGAGGGGGAAAGGAAACGCTCTCCACCCAACCAAGACATCCAATGAAAGGATAAGTCATCCTTCATCATTGGCCCCCGAGCCCCAACCAAAATACAATAATATATGTAATTCAACCCATGGTAATAACTAGCTCCATAACACACAACATTCTTTCAAACATGCACATTTCAATATAAAACATATATCAATACAAAATAGAAGTTTGCAACTGTAATTGAAAACATACCAATCAAAACTCAGGTTTGATCATGCAAGCCAAAGGAGTAAGGTCTATGGAGGAAGCTACTAATGCCTCCCAATTGGAAATTGGGCATCCACTAGTAACAAACCACCAATAAATTTCACCATACATATCTTTATGCCCCCCACAAAGTAAGAAATGCAAGCTATTTCTTTTCCATGGTGGATCCCAAACCCAAACTCCCTCCACAAAACTCTAATGCCAATGGCATTCCCTTATGCCACCCCACATGGATTCCCCATAGCCTTCTCTTACACCTTCCCTAAGGTAGTCTACCCAACTAGCCAACAAATAAAACTAAAACATTCTCCATACACACAACTCAACAAGAAAATAATAGCAATAAGGAAGGAATACACGCCTACCTTTCCATGGTAACTTTTGTTTCCAAATAGCAAGCTCTCAAATGCTAAAAAAAAAAAAATTTCAAAACAGTAAATACCAAGTATGAAGTTATCTCCAAATTCCTCCACAATCTACAAGAGCTCCAACAGTAAAAATTCACCCCCAAGGAAGAATGCAAAAAGGTTCAACAATCCAAAACAAGCAAGAAGTTTGAATTATATAGAAGAGGGAGAGAAGAGGATGATGTGGATCCATGTAGGATGCCACATCACACATCCTTTAATTTAACATACAAAAGACAAACTCCATTCTCCCAAGCACAATAAAGAGGTGGGTGAAAAATATGACAAGTTACTTGCACATTCAAAAAAAACCCAACACCTCAAGGGACATCAAATTAATTAAAATGTAAGAAAGTGCAATTAAAACCATGCAATAAGACTTAATAAAATTCATTATAAAATTCACAAATCACATCTCCATCCATAAGTATGGTTGGTAGATTAAATTTAGAGGCATGGGATAAGTTTTACTTGTCCCACAAGCCTCCAAAAACAGCCCCCAAGGAAAAATTCGAATTTCTCATGGAGGTGGAGTATTTCATACTCCAAAATATGACTTACACAAGCTCTTACACAACTTACACATCCCTTACAAATTAAATGCAATCAGCCAACAAATCTTATAATTACTTTCCCACATCCCAATTTAATTTATTAAAATTTTAATCATATGATTCTCACATTAATTCTATCACAATTCAAATTAATTAAAATAAGAGAACACATTAATAATAAAATACACACAACAATAATAAAATAAACACACTAATTAAAAATACACAACCCCATGGTCACATGTAAAGATGATCCCCCCCATGGGAATCTCTAACAAAACACAACACATACACACACAATAAAATGAGTTGCCATGGTGACCTTGTTGAATTCACCTAGAATTCCATTTTGGTTGGTCTCCGATCCCCCGATGCTTTGTTGTGATATTTTTAACCTAGAAAATACAAATACCTCCTTTGGCTTCGTGGCCATATCAGAACATCCAACATGATATAAATGAAATCACCAAAACCAACTATATAAATGGATCACAACAACATTGAAGTAACAACTACATCATTTGCATTTTTAATCAACAACTATATCATCATCAAAATAATATAAATTTTCTAGATCAACTCATAATATCCAAATCATCATGTCTGAACAACATCCATAAAATATCCATGTCAAATATTATATCATTATCCACATATAAGGTATCTCTAATAATCATCATGCATCATAATCAAATCAAGATCAACAATAATCCATGATCCATGTCTAACATCATACTAAATCAAAACATAATAATGTCTATAATGTAATCAACAGTATCAAAATAAGCATCCAAAAGGTGTCAAAGGGAAGTGGGCACTACATCCCCCTCCCCTTAGAATCGACTTCCTCCTGGAAGTCACTAGAATAAATGTGGAAACTGAACTCGTAATGAAGTAACATCCTCCCATGTAGCTGTCAGTTTCATCATATCTATCCCATTGCACCCGAACCTAATCAACCTCTCTGCCTCAAATGCCCAAGGTGTCCTATAACCTAAGATGTGGATGGGCTCCACCATCACCTATGCCCCTGATCCATGCACCTACAATGATGTCCAATTTAACACATGAGAAGGACCTTTGCAATATATCTCCTGAGAACTGAAATATGAAAAACATCATGTATGTGTAGACAAGCTAGGTGGCAATGCTAGATGGTAGGCCAAAGGGCCAATACGCTCCAAGATTTCAAAAGGTCCAACAAATCTAGGAGCTAACTTAGAAACTTTTCCATAATGGATAGGGATCTTGTGTGGCCTGACACGAATGAACACCTTCATGCCCTCATCGAAACTATGATCGATCATATGTTTATCCATAATTCTGTGCTCACTGAGGTGGCCATAGCCACATGTCTCCATCTACTGAGAGTGTTTGCTACCACATTCTCTCTTCCCCTTCTAATGCTTGGTCCTCCTTGTCATACTTTCATAGCAACTCCATCTAACGCTAATGACGAGCGGTTGATATTAGGGCTAGGTGAAGAGGTGGCAAAGACTCAAATGATCTATCCTGAGTGTGAATCTCCTACCAAGAAGAAAGTGCCTCCATCAAACCAAGGTATGCATAACTGCAATAAGCTCAAGATCGTGATTCAGATAATTAATCTTGTGTTCTTTGAGTTTGCGAGACTCAAAAGACACTACTCTACCCTATAGCATCAACACCACCTCCAAGTCCTACCAACGAAGCATCTGTGCAAACAAGGAACTGCACCCTATGGATCTAGCACTGCAAGAATAGGTGTTGTAGTGAGGAATTCCTTCAATTTCCTAAAGGTCTACTCACATCTATCTGACAACACAAAATTCTTCCCTTTCCTCTGAAGAGAAGTGATAGGGTGCGCAATCTGAGAGAAGTCCTAAACAAATCTCTGGTAGTACCATGTTAATCCCCATGAAGCTGTGCACCTCGATCACTGTAGTGGGTGTTAGCCAATCCATGATGGCTCTAATATTAGAAGGATCGACTGTGATACCTTCCTAAGAAATGATATGTCCCAAGTATTGCACCTCTGTCTAAAAGAAAGCACACTTCTTCAAGTTCCCCATAAAGTTGTTGCTCCCGAAAACATTGAAGAACCTGGTGAATGTGCCCCTCATGCTTCTCACGAGTATGTGAGTATATAAAAATGTCATCTAGGAAGATGAGCACAAAGTGATCTAAGAAGGTTTTAAATACCTCATTCATCAAACCAAAAGGCACCACTGTGAACTCATAGTGCCCATATCTCATGTGGAAAAGCGGTCTTATGAATGTCCACCTCTGAAATCCTCAGCTGATGGTACCCTGACTTAAGATTAATCTTAGAGAAAACTATGGATCCTTTCATCTAATCAAACAAGTCATCAATACGTAGAAGGGGATAATGATTCTTGATTGTTACCCTTGTTCAGCTGGTGGTAATTAATACACAACCGCAAGGATCCATCCTTATTGTTCACAAAGATCACTGGTACAACCCCTAATGGGATACTCTAGGACAGATAAGGCCCTTCTCCAAAAGGCCCTCAAGCTACAACTTGAGCTCACAGAGCTCTGGCGAGGTCATCTAATAAGGTTCCCATGAGATAGGATTTGCTCCAGGAACTAGATCTATATGAAAATCAATCTCACATGGAGGTGGGTAACCCTGGTAGCTCCCTTGGAAAGACATTAGAAAACTCTCTCAAAATGGGGTTGATCATCTAGCAATGGTCCACTAGACCCATCCTCTGATCTATCACTTACTGTAACCACATTACATATGGTAACCCCATCACACACACCGCTTAAGCTGCATAGCGGAGATGGTACAAAATAGAAATGGGTCTCCTGACCCCCGAGATCACCAACTCAACTCCTAAATCATCTACACAAGATATGGTCTTGTAGATAACAATCCATCCTGGTCCTATGTGTAAATAACCAATCCATACCCAAAATGACTCCATATGAGCCCAAAGGAAGGATATAGAGATTTGAAGTAGTGATGAAAGCTCCCAAATCCACTACACACTCCTTAACTAAGGAGTCTATAGAGATCTTAGCTCCAGAAGCCATCTCGACATCCCAGCTAAGACCCTACCTAACTGCTACCCGCTTGCATCGCTTGACTAAAGATGGTGCTATGAAAGAATCAGAAGAATCAGAATCAAACAATGCAAAGGTAGGAATACCACCAATGCTACCTGTGGTCTCAATGAATGTTCTCTAATGCTCTACCTGGTGGTTCTCAACCACTGCATAAATCCTATGGCTATGTCCCATATCACCAATAGTCAGCTCTGAAATCTATGCCATTACCCTTGTTAGTAGGGTTTTGTGGGAAATCTCTCCAAAAATATCCAGTAACTCCACATCCAAAACATCCTCTTGATCCTCTCTAATGAGTAGCACCTCCAGTAGGTGCCCTAGAAGTCTATGTTCTGGACCTTGATGATCCAGCTATGATATATTGAGGTCTCTGATGGTGAGATCCTACTGACTAAACTCTAGGTCCACCTTGTGTCCTAATGGTACCCCTAGGAGTAGGTCCCATACTCTGACCTCTCTGTGCATCAGCTCTCTGTGGAGGTCTATGAGGCGGGCGGGACTGCTGCTACTGATGTTGTTACTTTTTTATGGCCTAAAGGATGACTATGTTGTACCCTGGCCACCATGAGGAAAGGGGTACTGACCCCCTCAATCTACCATACTACATTTGTTGTATGCGGCTCCTAACTCGGTCTCTAGCCTACTGGGTCTTTCCTCGAGTCTCCTCTATAATATAGGCCTTCTCGATGCCTCAGCTAATTATGTGAGTAGTAGATCCAAAATGAACCTCCAATATCTAAATTCAGGCTGCAGATGAAGCTATGAATCCACACCTACTCATCCTGCATATACTCAACATACTGGAGTAGATCCAAAAAACTACTCTCATACTCTACTATAGAAAGAGATGCCTATCAGAGGTCAAGGAACTCGTCAATCCTCTGCTATATGAACCTCCATGAAAAGTACCTACTCTTGAATCTCTCCTCAAATAGCTCTTAGATCACTGTCTATGAATCTACATGGAGCTTATACTCCTCTGTCCTCCACCATACTCCTGCTCCATCCCTTGGTAGGTGGATCACAAGATGATATTTTGTGTTGCTAGAACAAGGACAAAACTTGAAGCAATCACTCAAGCTCACTAGCCAGGCCTCTACCTGAAATCTACCCATGTCACCTGAGTAATGCAATGGCCAAAGCTTCAGGATCTCCATGATGTGATCTGTTGTTGTGGTCTGACGGCCTCTAGGTCTCTCTGCATGACCATCCCTAAGCCTAGGGCTCCGAGACATCTCTCTATGCTCTGGAACTCTGTCACTCTATCTCTTAGGTGGTGAATTTTCTCTGGATGACTCTACATGGGAGTTCTCTCCTCTATGCTCCTCATTGGGTTAAGGAGATACTTGGCCGTCAATAGAAGGGGCTCTGTCATGACTAGCTATATGTCCTCCTCCTAATCCTCAACATAGAGCGACATTATCATCCTGAAGGGTCTGTAGAATCTAAGGTAGGATAGCTGCTACACCCTGATTTAGTGGTGGTGGTGGTGGTGAGTCTAAGTCTCTATGAAGGTTCCTCTCTCTCCGTCTGAGCCTTCTGCATAGACCAAAGTGAGAGTTAATTCATTTTACTAAGTTTTATACAACTTCCATGTTTACTAAAATATACCAATTCTAGCTAAGTTGTTTTCTAGGTTTAAAAGTGTGCTAGGTTTAAGTTTCATGTCTCAAGTTTTCTAGTGTGCCTAGTGATCCAAGCTTTTGAACCACTTATCTGATACCAAGTGTGATTCCTGTTAAAACAATCCACTTGAGACCCAAGAAACAACTTAGGATTAGTTAGAAAATTATGGAATATTTTTTTTTTATTAGAAGTGTCCACAACCAAGTTACAAGACAATAGTTGACCCTATTAGGTTCTATACCAATTCTAAATTACTAGAACATATTTTTCCTTCATTAAAAAATAAAAAGTTCACATGGTTAAAATTTTAGGGTTAGAAGTCTCAGTTAGGTTCACGGAGTAATTTACCCCCATACCCACTCTCTAACAGGCTTGGAGTTTCATCTTGATTTTTCTCATACTTAACGATTCCCAAAATTCCCTAAATCATTTCCATTGGATAGGAAATTTCCTCACCTTTCCATTGATATAAATAAGTCCTCATAAATCTAAAAACTCAAGGTATGTGTCTCACCTGATTCTAGATCGTTTCTTTGAAGTATTGATGAAACATATAGGGTAACGGGTGTAGGAGGAATACCTATTCAAATGTTGGTTGATAGGTTGTTATGTGTGTATGACTTCTGTTGGGCCCCTATCATAGCTTGCAAATATTAAAGGCATGTAGGTGCACACGGCCAGAGGAAGTGTGCAAGTTAAGGCACACAGGGTAGTATTCAAAAGACTTCTTGGAGAACCGAGGGCACACGCGCTACGCGAAGAAAAATTCGGGACTTAGCCATTTTTGGCCTTTTGGGTAGGACACATGAAGAACATGTTCCGTTTGGATAAGGTTCTAACCTCTAGATAGGGTGGCCTAGAAGGAATATACCTTGCGATAGAAAGATCCAAAAAGTTAATCATGACATAGAGAGGCATGTGCCTGGGGTGACCCACACCTTGACACTTGGGGCTAGATCTGAGGCTGCAAAGAAGTTTATTAGAGCTTAGAGGCCTATTTATATGTGCACCCTTGGCAAAGAAAAGGGAGAGAAGGGAGGTAGCAGAGCTCTATAGAATTACTGTGAGAACTATGGGATGAAAATGGGTAAAGGATTCCAGTAAGGATGTAATGGGGAAATGGGTAATGCAATTTTTTTTGGTGAGAATACATGTATGGATCCACACATTACACCTAACTATGTTCTGTCTTTTGTAATATTTTATAAGTAATACTATGAATGAATGTGATAACGTTACCATGAAAAATGTTTTAAGACTCTTTCTCTATATTACCTACATATTTCTATTGTACTTATGTCCTTGTATAATCATGAATCTTACTTGAATGCTATGTATAATGATGGATTTACAACTTCCTAGTTCTATTACTTTTGTTGCATGCTTTTCTTTTAGTATGACTAAAAGGGTATTGAAGTCATTCTAAACTCTATAGCTTTTTCATGTCTTTTAAATGACTAAGTCAAGATCATGAGCATGCCTTCCATTGAACTCACATAAAAGAGAGACTCGGATCCCTTTTGCGTGCCTCGGGTGAGAACCCAGTGCCTGCTGGAAGATAGGTCGGCACACATGAGGTTCCGTTGTTCTTAGTGGGGTGTAAAAATGACTACATCTTAGTTCTATTGCCGAGACCTCTTTTCAAAGTTGTAGTGGAACATGGAATACATCATGATCTGTGCAAAAAGTGATGGCGGAGCACTTAACACTTGAAGGTGTTGAATATTGGTTTAAAATCATAGAGGATGAATTCACTCAGAGATTCAGTACTGGATCTGGGTTTGATGCACAAAGATGGGTGGAAGACACTCTTTATCATGAGTTGTATGAAATCGTCGTCTGTTGTTTCCCAGTAGAGTTATTCAAATGGCTCTCGACTTATACATCTAGATCAGGGTGGCATTATAAATCACACCCTTGGACCCAAGAAACATATTAGAACCTACAAGATGTTGATCTAGCATAGACCCATGTTATAAATCATTGGTAGAAGGGAGTATTGACTAGCTACACTTTGGAATACGCCATCTCCACATATTCCTGTCCAGAAGTTGTTGAGTTTGGGTTCTTGCAAGAGTCCAAGGGATCATTTCTACATGCTTTTCCCCTTGCGATCAAAATCTTGATGGTAGCTGGGTTTAGAGGCATTTCCTATAGCTGGCTAAGCCACCCTGAGCATTAGGAGAGGAAGCTAGGTTGGGGAAGGATGGATGATCGGATGATTGAATAGGAAAGGGAGGAGAGACGGCTCAAGTATAATGAAATGCGTGAAAAGGAGATCGATAGACAGCGCAGGATTACAAGTGGGTTATGGAGCCAAACTTGGTGGAAAGGAGTTAAAGTTCACGCGGAGGATGTAGAACTCAAACATCCTGTGGTATCCCATCCTGGTAAGTGTGGGACATAAAACCTTGTGGCTTCTGATGAGAGTCCGTCACATAGAGAAATAAGAGTCATTAGCGTGCATCTAACCCTACCTAATGACTAAACCTTGGCACTTGGTTTTTTTGAACGAGGGAAAAGTAAATTTGATCCATTTGATTTCATTGAAAGAAACCGATCAATGCCTAGAAGATACAACTTCTTGTTTGGGATATTCTAGTATTTGGTGGAATGTTTGGACAAGGCACATATACAGCTGGTTTTGGAAGTGCGTTAGGAAGTGGTGGAGGAAATATGATTGGAAGTGATACTAGTTCAAAAAAATTTGGTGTGCAATTCAGTGGGATGACGGGAGCATTCATTATGACAAACATAGGCCCTGTACCTAACATAGGAGGATTTGGAGGTGGAAGTGGTGGAGCTGGTGGCTCAGGATCTAGTGAATCTGACGGAGGAGGAAACACTAGAGGAAACCAAGGGACTGGATCGGGAGGGTAAGGGCCTTAGCCACCTCCTCAAGTATTTTTTGATATGTCTCTACACTTACCATATTACAGTGGGATAGAAGATGCCACGGAACATGTGCATAAGTGCAAGTTGCTATGGCACGTGAAGGGAATCACGACCCAGGATTGAAAGGCCAGTCAATTTTTGATGATCTTGCAAGGACGTGTGCATAGTTGGTATAGAAAATATTACCCTCATCAGACTATTGTGGATTATACCACACTGAGAAATGCATTCTTGGTGGAATTCTACATACCTGAGTTTGAACATAAGAGCATTAGCTCTCTCAAAGAAATCTAACAGGGAATGGTAGAGAGCGTGCGGGAATATGATGTGCATTTTAAAAATCTATTGTCTAAATTGTATTATGATATCCACCCTTCACAACATTCTCAATGGTTTTTCGGAGGGTTGATCACACCCTTTAGGAGGTTTTTATCTGATAAAACATTCACGAACCCGTATAAAGTGTTGGAAGCTACTTTACGCGTTGAGGTAGTTGGTAGTGTTGACACTGGTGTTAGCCCATTTCTGGAGGCTCAAATTGTAGCCATGGCTAAGCAATTGGAGAAATTATCTACCAACACAGTTCCAAAGATTCATGAAGGGATGTGGTGCACGCATTGTAACGTATAAGGGCACACAAAGGATAATGGTGGGATATGTACTCAGAAGGTGGTACATGCCATAGTGGTAAATTACAAAATATGTCATGATGACCATGATGCAAGTAGGTGCCCCTTGCTGCAGCATGTGATCCACAAAAACATATCTTGTTATTGTAAGATATGTACCTCAACCACACATGACACCAAGGATTTTAGATTGATTGACCAAATTCATGAGGCAATTGATTTTGGTGTGCACCAGACTAGCATTACCAAAAATTTGAAGGGAGATGATCATGGGTATGGAGAGTGCAAAGATGGAGATGCGCGTGGAAAAGGTTTTCACAGAGGATTTCGTGGTCATGGTAACCACAAAGGAAGAAGTGAGTTCCCGTGTGGGACATGTTTTAATTGTCGAGCCACCGACCATTATAAGCGTGAATTTTTAGATCTTCTACAATGCTCCTGGTGTGGAAAAAAACATAAGTACGAAGAGTGCCCAGAGTTATACGAACATATGAGTTAGTAGTACCAGAAGGATAAGGGCACTGCCATGGTGAGTATTAAGAAGGCTGATGCATAATGGCTTCCGCGGGTAATACATGAATCAAAATTAGAGCCTGTTATGGTAACAACAAGGGTGGAGTCCAAGCGTGCAAAGGAAGCACCTAGGATGAGACCTCTAGTTTCGAGGGAAGAAGTAGTACATAGGAAGTATCCAAACCTGGCTCACCAGAAAGAAGTCTACTAGGAAACCATGGACGTAATTTGGAGTTTACAAGGGGAGATCCAATGCTTAAAAGAGTAGACTAGAAAACGATGAGAAAAGAAGAACCGTAGAAGCACCAAAGGGTGACCTGGAAGAGGTTAAGGAGGTGTGTAAACTGCTGAGGTAGGAGAATATTATTCCCCTTCTAGGAGAATGGTTGAGGGAAAAGGCACCACATGCCAGGGAAGAACACGAAAGGTAGATCCTACATGTAAACCTCCCACCTCACAGCCTTGATTATGACAAAGAGATTACCTTGAATGCATTATTGGATGGATGGTTGCTTAGCAACATCCTCATTGACATAGGCGCAAAGGTTAATGTTCTCACTCTATATGTTTGGCATCAAATGGGAAGACCTGCATTACATCCATCTTCAAATGTGTTGTACATGGAAAATAAGACAAAGGCAATTCCCATAGGTGTATTGAAGGATGTCACCACTACCATTCAGGGGACTAAGTTCACTGGAGATTTTGAATTCTTGGCCCTTGTCGAGGTAGATAACTTCCCAGTGTTACTTGGGCACCCATGGTGCTATAAGAATAGTGCAAATCTCTGGTTTAACATGGGGTACATAAGCTTTGAAATCAAGGAAGAGTGGGTAGTTATACCATTGGTTGATGGGAATTCCACCCCCTATACTGAACCCCTTGGGGAGGAAGTCCTGGACAGAATATATGTGCACTCCATAAGAGATCTAGAGAGCATCCATCCTACAGAAGGAGTCACCTAGTTTGATGATGCTAAATCTTTCAGTGATACTACCAGTATAGCATGCGATAATTGGGGGCATGGGACTTATGAATTGATTGGGCGACACCTAAAAGGATCAATAACCAAGGTAATCATGGAATGTATAGTTCGGTGCCTGGGAGGAAAGGAAATAACCAAGTATCCTAGGGATGCATACCCTGAGGTATTTTTAAGAGAGATGGAAGCTCACTGAAGGGTGGAAGAGCGAAAAAGTATGTTAGGTTATGTTTTGATAGGCACAGCAACAAGGTGGTGGGCTGCACATAGTGAAAACTTGTTGGAATGGCGTGAAGTTAGAATTGCGCTCACTGTCTGATTCTCAAACAAAAACATACCCACCGCTATCAAGGATTACAATGGAAATGGACCCACCTCTTCCCACATCCAGGCATGTGAGAGGGTCTAGGGAGAAGGTGCGGAAGCTTTTCCACCCTCCCTTTGGGTGCACAAGCTATATTCGACACTACAAGGTTGTGCACATGCTTGGTATATCCATTCTTAAACATGCCACCAAACAGGAAGTTGGCAGGAATTAGCAGTTGACTTGGTTCACACATTAAAGTACCGAAGTACTAAACAACTAGTTGATGAGGTGTTGCAGACTATCAAGAGCCTACTCTAGGGGATTGCGCCATGGTGGAAGATAGGTTAGTAAACTTGCTCAGTGGGCCTAGCTTAAAATCACAGTTTGAAGAGGAGGAACCAGAAGACATATAATTTGAGTCCACGTGTGTTGAAAAGGAGAAAGGAAATATGGTATACGTTGTTGATGGAGAGGAGATGGAAAGCCTAAATGTCGACTACTCAGTTGGGGCACATGAAGTAGTTGACAGTGCAGATGCATGTGCACACATGTATCATGAACCACTCAAAACCAAGAAGGTTAACATCGGATCAGAAGAGGAGGCCAGGGAAGCTATCATTGGGGACTACTGGTCGGATAAGGAAGTATCAAAGATCATCGATCTCTTGCCTGAATTTGAGGATTTATTCCCACGTGGATACCATGAGTTGAAAGGTGTCCACCATTCATTGGAGGAAATGAGGATAAAGTTGAAAGATGGTGCTTTCTCAGTTAGGAAGAGGCCTTACAGGATGAATCCCAACATGCACGTGAGGGTTAAAGAAGAGCTATACAAGATGATAGCATCCAGTATCATTGAGGCTGTGGAGGAATCAAAGTGGATAAGTCCAATGGTGATCAACATAAATAAGGATGGGTGGATTAGGATATGTTTGGATTACAGGGAATTAAATGTTGTTTGTATCATAGATCCTTTTCCCACCCCCTTTACTGAAGATACTTTGGGAGGAGTTGTTAGGCATGAGGTCTATTCCTTTACAGATGGATTCTTAGGATATCACCAAGTAAGGATTGCCAAGGAATACCAAGAAAATACAACTTTCACCACCGAGTGGGGAAGCTTTGCATACACGATCATGCAATTTGGACTGAAGAATGCACCAATTGTATTTTTGTACATAGTGGTACAAGCATTTAAGGACTTCATCCATAAGTTAATTCAGGTATATTTGGATGATTGGACAGTGTATGGATTGGTAAGGGACCGTTGTGATAACTTAAGTTTGATGTTTGAAAGATGTTGGTAGTTGAGGATCTCCCTCAACATCAAGAAATGTATCTTTGCAAATCCTTTTGGAATGTTATTGGGAAATATCATATGCAAAGAGGGTTTACTAGTGGATCCCATGAAAGGTACAGTTATTATAGGGTTAGGGGAGCCTACCAGTCAAAGTACAATTCACATATTTCTTGGACACACTAGGTACTATAGAAATTTCATTTAGGGATACGCCAAGATTGCCGCGCCTTTGGAAATATTTCTCAGACACAAGAGTGCCTTTTAGTAGGGAGAGGCACAGTAGAGGGCATTTGACACTCTAAAAGAAAGGCTTATCACTGCACAGTTTCTATGATTCCCATCCCGAGATAAACCTTTCCATGTCCACATCGACGACTCTGGTATGACAATGGGAGCCATTCTTGCTCAACTAGGAGAGGGGATTGTTGATCATCCCTTATGTTTTGCAAGTAGAAAATTGACACCTATAGAGTAGAATTATACAACGACCAAGCATGAGGCATTGTCAATGATCTACATGCTCCAAAAATTCAGAAAATATCTGATGGAAACTCCCTTCATATTCTACACTAACCATATGGCCTTGAATTATCTAGTAACAAAGCAGTGTTGCAAGGGAACATATGTCATTGGGTACTTTTATTTCAAGAATTCGAATTCAAAGTGGTGGTAAAATCAGGAAAGAACAATTGTGGGCTAGATCATTTATCCAGGATTGATTCGGGAGAGGACACGTAGAGTATTGAGGAAACCATGTTGGACGCGCAACTATTCAGGTTACGACGTGCACCCTCAGAATTAGAAGACATTGTCATTTTTCTTAAGGAAGGTGTGGCGCCCGAAGGGATGAATGCTCTGTAAAGAAAAAGGTAGCCATATGCGCCACGCCCTTCATGTTGATCAATGAGTATTTGTATAAAATGTGCATGATGAGGTTTTTCACCGGTTCGTATTAGAACATGAACGCATAGCTATAATAGGAGAAGCCCATGGTGGATTACTAGAGGACACTATGTGGGGAATGCAACCACGTGTAAGATCCTAATCGCCAGACTCTGGTGGGAAATGATTTACCAGAATTGCATCGAGTTTTGCAAGGCCTGTGACTACTGCCAGGACCTTGGAAAACCTAGAAGAATGGATGATATGCCCTTGCAACCCATTCGCTATTGAAGAACCTTTTGAGAAATGGGAAATAGATTTTGTCGGACCAATCTCACCAGTTACATCAAGGACTAACTCGTGGTATATCATTACCTGTACTGATTATCTAACAAGGTGGGAAGAGGCCATGCACCCACTAAGGATTGCACCGCAGCCACGAGCTTCTATATTTTTTTGGGAGAACATTATCAACAGGTATGGGTGTCCCATTAAGTTTAAAAAGTGATAGGGGAACTCACTTCTTAAATGAAACAATCAGGATTCTATTGGCAGAATTCATGGTATCCCATCACAAGACTACCCCTTATCACCCTCAGGAAAATGGGACTATAGAGGCTTTTAACAAAATCCTTAGTCACACATTGACTAATATATGTGATGTGGGTAGGAAGGATTGGGATGCCAAGGTATCAGTATTCCTTTGGGCATACAGAACAAGGTATAAAATGTTGAACAAGGCCACACCATTTCAACTAGTGTTTGGCATGTGGAGGCTTTTTTTCCGGTTGAATTTATGCTACCATCGTTGTGTATAGCATGTGTAGGAGGATTGGATGATGAACAAGCCCTGGAAGAGAGAATAGATGAGTTGATGAAGTTGGATGAAAGGTGCTCACTAGCAACGATGGAGTTAAACAACTGAAAAAGCTAAGCAAAAGTCATGGCATGACCACCACATTAAGAACAAACATTTTGAGGTTAGCCAAATGGTATTGCTATATGATTCAAAATTTCTACACCATCCTGAAAAGTTGAAGGTGGATTGGTTGGGTCCTTATATAATTTCATACATCCCTAATTTTTACGCGTGCCAGTTATAAGTGTCTGGATGGAACAAAATTACCTAGACACTTCAATGGGAGTAGGTTGAAGCCCTCCTATAAATAATGCTTCTTGGTGTCTGTAAATAGGGTAGTTCTGCCAATTAGTTTAGCATTTCCTTTTTATGCTTTTCCTTTCTTGTTTTTCCCTTTAGCATCATTGTCTTGTTTTGCGCCTTGGGCATCGATAACCTTATTAATTTTTGACTTATGAATGCGCAGAGGACCGCGCATCATTTTAGTGTGGGGTTAGGTGATAAAAAGAGAAGCATGAAGTTATTCTGTAGGAGGATTGGGTTGGTAGACCATTTAAACTGGCTCTTGTTAAAAAGATGCATTAGGAGAAAAGAAGGCAGATGGGTGGACTAAATAAGGTTACATGGGAAATCCACGTACAAAGGAGAAAAAGTACAAAAACATGAGGTAGGCGAAAGCAAGAATCATAAAGATGGAAGAGGTGCCTTTGGCGCTGATAACACACATGTAAGAGTCTTTTATCAAGATGGATTGTCTACATGCCAGAAGGTTGGAAAAATGTTTCACACAAGGATTGGAAGCGGGTGAAAAAAAATTCACGCAAGGACTAGGTGCGCAAGGAAAAGCACTGAAGTCAGGTTTGTTTGAAAAATGCCACATTAAATATTGTCGTACGATATTAGGTAGCCTATCATTTAATGCATAAAAGTAGGAAAAGCTATAAATACAAGGTTTGGCAGTTCATTACTTTACTTTGTGAAAACAAGGAGAATGATTTTATTTCAAGAGCTAGGGTTTCAAGAGCTAACTCGTGTGAAGGAAAATCTCAAAAAATCACGCACAATCGGTCCCTGCTAGATCTACAAACCAGAGAAGAAGTGATTCATGGGTGTGGGGAATGTTGTGAAAGAACGACGTGATCGAACGAGGAAAATCATAAATTAGGGTTTGTACTATAGGGCACGGGGCGTGCACAAGGAAAAATCTCAAATAACTCAAAAGTAACTAGGGAATGAAAGTAAAGGAGTAAAATGATGACCACAAAACCAATTGATAAGCCTGTAGTACAATCCAAGAAGGGAAAGGGTAAGGGAAAAGGAAAGAAGAAAGAAGAAGAAATCCATTTGGATACCAATGAGGAATGGTACTTAGAGATGTAATACCTGGATGGGGTTTTGCTAGGGCAAGAGTGGGAGTCCCATATCAGACAAATGACCATAATCGATTACAATCACCGGTCAAGTATAATTGTGAAGGAAATGGCATGCTACAGCTGGTGCACCACACAAATAAACCAAACACCTAATAGGATGTCGATCTACAGTGACGTAGTCAAAGTGAAAATGGAGAAGGTAGGGCTTCTCCAGCTTTACGAATTACCATACTTTGGGAAACCCAAGCGCCTGTACCAATGGTTAATGACACGTGCGTGCAAAAAAGTTTCTTCTGTCTTCGTAGGGTGTAGAATGCACATAACTCCCCAGCTAATATCACACTTTACAGGCCTAAGCTGTAAAGGGGACGTGATCTTAGATGACCAATAGGATGAGGAGGTAATTAAAGAAACCATTGCATCCCAAGATTATAAGAAGGGATCAAGGTACTACGACGTCACGGATATCAGTTATCCGGTGATGAAAATGGCCATGCACCTTGTTTCCAAGCTGTATGGGCAAGAGAGGTTGACCCAAGTGGGAAAGCTTTGGTTTAATGTCTGTGCAGAAAGGTCATGGAAGGCACCGTATACAACATCTCCTAGTACATAGCAAACGAGATCATAAGCAGTGCGGAGAACAGAGGGAAGATATTATTTGGGAACATTCTATTAACCATTGTGTTTCTCAGAGATCAGGGTGTCAGATGCATCTAATAAGTTCGTATGGGAGTACCCTCGATGAAGACCCTTCACCCATGGACAAGTTCCAGAAGTATACTTGTGAGTCAATGACATGAGGTGCACAAGGTGCACGCTTGGATAAATGGCACACACTGCCTCAAGAATGCATTTGGGGCTGAATGGTTAATTCCTGAACAACTCCCCGTGGTGACTAAAGGTGAAGCAGAGTTCACAGATATACCAACACTTCTACTTTGGCAGATTCATCTTAATCAATGGCAGTTGGAGTCCCTAGTGCAAACTCCCCTTCTCATTTACTACCCAATTCTTCCAAGTAGGGGTAAATAGGTACAAGGAGTCAAAGAAATTACGACTTGACCTATCCACACCTTAACAATGAACACAGAGAAATGAGAAAGAAGTTGTTCTACCTAGGAAAGTGCACGTGTACGTTGAAAGGTACATATCACAGGATGTACACATTTTAAGTCCGATGACCTTACCCATTGCTAAGAGCGTTGCTACTAGTATCTACCTGCATACATAAGGATGAAGTTCGAAAAGGGCGTGTACTTGGAGAATGAGATATCCATTCCAGGTGACCCCATGGGAAGAAAGAAGCCCACACCAAAGCACAAGGAGAGGGAAGAAGAAGAACAACAACAACAACAACAAAGGGTGGTGGAGAGGCAGAACATGTAGGTACCCGCAGGGATGAGTACCTACATCAAAAAGAAGAGAAGAACGGTGGTCAGGGAGAAGACCCCGGAGCTTGCAAAGCCACCATCCCTTAAAGGAACATTCAGATGAAGAGAGGACAGCATCCCCAACTCCAGTAGTTTTCTGCAAGGGAAGAAGAACAAGGAATGAAGGAACAAGGGTCTGAAGATGCAGACGACCTGAACGCCTATAGAGGCAGAAAAGGATGATGTTAAAGGGGAAGAGTTAGAGGTGGGTCAAGAGCCAATTAATATCCATGACTCAGAGGGAGAGGAAGCAGAGGATACAAATGATGCCTTCATCTTTGTAAGGAGGAAGGGCACCCAAAGGGAGGAAGGTGTGCATAGCGAAGAGAGGAGCGAAGGAGCTAGTACCAAGGATCTAGGTATGCCCAAGCTTACTCAGGATGAGGTGAATGAAAAGGAAACAAGGGAGGCAAAGAAGATTATTGATGCCTTGGTCAATGAGGAGTTAGGGAGCAGCGCGGAGCTAGTGCTCGGTGAGTTCAAGAAAGAACAAAGGGAGAAGAGTGGAAGTAGCAAAAAAGGCCCAACTCTTTCGGTAACTATTCCCAAGGGCGTGCACATGGGAAGTAAACACTTGGAAGGAGGAAGAAAAATGATGGGTTACATTGATGACCCCAACAAAGTTTTGTGTGTGCGTTTCTAGAGTAACATGCACACCAAGGAGCTCACTGTCATGGAGTCCTTTGAACCTGAGGGTGGATACCCGCAAATGAGGAAGATGCTTTCATGGGCATTCGACTCCCACCTTGATGAGCCTGAATTCAAGATTAACTAAGGAGCGGTATTGAAGTTGTCCAAAGGAAAGGGGGACAACCCCATTGTAAACACATAAAAACTATCAGATGAGCAAGTGTGCAACGCGCTCAACAAAGTCTCCATGGAAATCGAGGCTAGGCTCTTTGGTAGGAACAAAAAGTTTAGAGTTTTGGAGGACCTCTTGGAGAAGAGGAAGGAAGAAGTGGTGAAGCTAATGAAGGATCTCAACCTCAAGAAATTAATCAGTGCTCAACCACAAAGGGAGCTTCAGGAGGAAAAGGCCATGGTACTCAAATTTTCCAAGAAGGTGGAGCTCATCTCCCATTCAATTATCACAAAGCACCCAGACCTTAACCCTCCCGCGTAAAAGTATAGATCCTCCCTGGAAGGTCTAGAGGAATTGACTTGGATCCTCACCATGGAGAGGCATCCCTTGGCATTAGAATCGGTAGAAGAGGTACCGGCGCACTTGGAGAAAGAAGACAAGTTAAAGGTCATCGCACTCATGGCTGAATATAACAAGGTGTTCGCTGATGTAAGAACAAATGCATAAACCGTGGGGGTCACTTATGGCCATTGCGTAGATCAAGACAAGGTGATAAGCATACTGCTTGCTAGTGATGAAGTTAAGCTGAAGGAATTCAGAAAAAATAATAATGGCAATAGAGTGGAGTGGGAAAGGATCATAGCCAAAGTAGAAAAGAAATCCGAAGCCATTGAGAATTGGTGAGTCTCAATCAAAACCTGGCTAAAAGAGCTCTAAAAGGTCATCACAAGGAAGATGGATGCCCTGGAAGATCATGCTAAAGAACTGGAGACTATGGTGGAAGCCATTACCACATTAATGGATAACCTTTGATGAGGTGAGCACCTTGGTAGGTGACATATGCACTAAAGTGCAGGAGGAAGTCAGTGCTTGGAGTACACTGGAGGTCAACCTCCAGTAAAATTTTCCCCCTATTCTTTCTCTTCCCCATTCTTTATTCTTCCCCCCCATTCTTTTCCAAGGCAAGGCCTTGAATTTTTTTTGTACTGCATTCTTTGAGAAGGTTTCCAACAGTGGAGAATAGGTGAAGTGTGGGGTAATGTTGGGCCCCTATCATAGCTTCCAAATATTAAAGGTGTGTAGGTGCACATGACCAGAGGAAGTGCAAAAGTTACGCTGCACAGGGTAGTATTCAAAATACTTCTTGGATAAACCAGGGCATGCGTGCCGTGTGAAGAAAAATTTGGGACTTAGCCATTTTTGGCCTTTTGGGTAGGACACATGAAGAACATGTTCTGTTTGGATAAGGTTCCAGCCTGGTGACAGGGTGTCCTGGAAGGAATATACCTTGTGATAGAAAGATCCAAAAAGTTAATCATGACATGGAGAGGCATGTGCCTAGGGTGACCCACACCTTGACACTTGGGGCCAGATCTGAGCCTATAGAGAAGTCTGTTAGAGCTCAAAGGCCTATTTATACATGTGCCCTTGGCAAAGAAAAGGGAGAGAAGGGAGGTAGTGGAGATCTGCAAAATTACTACGAGAATAAAGGGATGAAAATGGGTAAAGGATTCCAGTAAGGATGTAATGGGGAAATGGGTAATGCAATTTTTGTTTAGTGAGAATACATGTATGGATCCACACATGGCACCAAAATACGGTCTACCTTCTATAATCTTTTATAAGTAATACTATGAATGAATGTGATAAGGTTGCCATGAAAAATGTTTTAAGACTCTTTCTCTGTATTACCTGCATATTTCTATTGTACTTCTTTCCTTGTATAATCATGAATCTTACTTGAATGCTATGTATAATGATGGATTTAAAACTTCCTAGTTCTATTACTTATATTGCGTGCTTTTCTTTTATTATGACCGAAAGGGTATAGAAGCTGTTCTGAGCTCTATAGCTTTTTGATGTCTTTTAAATCACTAAGTCAAGATCATGAGCATGCCTTCCACTGCAATCACATAAAAGAGAGACTCAACTCCCTCTCACGTGCCTCGTTGAGCACCTAGCGCCCGTTGGGTGATAGGCCAGGGCACATGAGGTTCCCTTGTTCTTAGTGGGGTGCAAAAATGACTACAAATTTTGAATCCATAGCTGATTATGAGAGCTTCCTTTTGGCTAGGAGGAACTACCTATAATGCAAAGCAAGACCACCAGAAAAAGTTAAACAATATGTGCAGTGAACTACCAAGCGTGTGCTAGATCCGGGAAGTGTGATACTTCCTAGGTGGCTGTCAATCCACTATTTGAAACAATTTAATGTAGTAAATAAGGTAAATCCTATTGTAATTCAAAATTATTTAGGTATTTCACTTAAAACACAATAAGAAAATAGATCTAATCTAATAGGCTAGGTTAGAATAGGATCACAAGGTTCGGTAACTAGTTATGGGTCTCTACATGTCTGATGGAGGTCTTAGGTAGATCACAGGTGAATGAGAGTGAGAGGGAATTAGGTGGATAGGTCACTGTTCTAGGTTTTATGGGAAAATACAGAGACCAATGTCGATGAAGGCTAACCGACAGTGGTTAGGTGTAACCGGTGTCGGTTATTGTGGAAAACTGGGAATGCCACAAAACGACATTTAGGTCTCCTTTGTGATTGCACAAAGGACTTTGGTTGGTCATGATGAGGTATTGGGTGATTTGGGAGAGATTTGGAAAGGTTTTAATGGGTATATGGATGGGGAATGTTGAAGGAGGTCAATGGGTGGCTAGGTAAGCAATAGGTGATAATATAATGATGAAATGAAATAAACCAAAGAAGTATAATATTTACTTACTTGGATTCTGGTCCTAGATGCCTATGAGTGAGGGATGGAGGTGCTGGTGAGAGGTTTGAAGGCTCTAGGTGATCACCAACTGAAGAAGAGCTTCTGCATGGGCTGCATGTGCATTCCTCTTTGCTTGGTTAGATCATATCATTGTTGGGATGGCTGTGTAGGAAAAGATGCTTGATCTCCTTCCTTGCATGTGTGTTCTCGTTAGAATTCTCTCTCAGAAGATGTGATATCTCTCTGGGATGTGCTAATTTTCACCAACTTTTCCAATCTTTTTCAACCTTCTGCCAACCTTGAGAATAAGCTTTTTGGGGGGTTAAAAGGGTAACTGACGGTGGTTTCAGCTTAACCGGTGACAGTTAGGGGTAACTGGCGTTGGTCAATGTGGGATTTCCTAGGTTTAATAAACTAGGGAGATCCTCTTGATTTCCTCATATCTCGTGCCGTTAACCTGTGGATTAGACTAGAAGCTTCTTGTAAGCATGCGGGAATGTGGTTAGAGAGAATGTAGGCATTGATTTTTAGCGTTTAGGTAAGACTTGGTTAGTTATGGAAACTTACTAAGAATAGGTTTTAGGGTGAGTTAGCTTTAGGAGGTGTCTAGGTCAATTGTATGTGTGGATATTATTTAAATTAAGATATTTAAATAATAAATATGGTGAGGATAATGAATTAATTTAATTTAATTAATTAAATTAATATTAGTGAAGTGAAAGGGGCCATGGCTAAGTGAAAGTGATGAAGGGTGCTTATTTGTCAAGGGACCAAAGGGGAGTGTGACCTAATTTTTATTGTCTACATTTTGCCCCATTTTGTTGTGTAGCTTGTGTTGGTAAGCAACGCTAACAAAAATAAGATGTGGTTGCCCCATGTGTGGGTGAAGATGATCCCCCTCAAACTCGGAACTGACGAGGTAGAAGGCAGAATCGGTGAGTGGTTTGAAAAAAGGTAAATGGGATGAAAAGGAAGGTTGGTAAAGGGGAAAAAAGGAGCCATTTCTACTCAGGTAATCTAGGTAATGGGTCTGGGTCAAAGGTAGCAACAATCAAATGCACACACATGTATAAATTGTAGCATGCTACCAGGTTGAAGAGTAGGAAAACTCTACATCATCTAAGGGCGATAGGTTTATCCAAACAAGGTTGAAGTGATTCTGGTATCCAAGGCATAGGATATGGTCAGGAAACACAATGTAGGCTAGGCACAGGAATGTTTAGGTATATTTTGGTACACCAAAGGTAGGGTCAGGATAAACAGTCACAGAAATAGGCTAGGTAAGGTCATTAGTCCAACAACACAGGTAACAATGTTACAAGGTATAGCGAACACATGAGGTTAAACGTCACTAGCAATGGTCCAGGTCTAAATATCTAGGTCACGACATGGGTAAGGCCAAGGTAGGGGTAAAATAATGAGTCCCCAAAGGAGGAAAAAGGGAGGTAGTAAATGATGAGGTCAAGAAAGTTGATGTAAATGGGTAGGGTAAAGGTGGGGTGGGATAAAAAAAGGAAGTAGGGGTAGGGTAAAATAGAAAAATTTAGGGCAATGTGTAGGTGATGGTGATCGATGCCGGTCATGGATAACCGACATCGGTAGAGGTAAATTGACGATAGTTAGGTAAGGCATGAGACCAATGTCGGTCAAGGGTAACTGATGTCGGTTAGGTTAGGTTTGTTATAAAAACAAAAAATCCACATTTTTTGTTATTCATTTATTAATTTGCGAAGAGAGAAAATGAAAAAAAAAGAGAAAAGAGAGAAAAGTGTCCAGATAAAATGGAACAGTGAGTTGGTAGTGTGATTGACGAGTGAGTCATTTGTGAGCAGTGGGTCCATAGGATCATTGCAAGGGATTTGATTGGTGAGAGGTTGTGGGTAGCTATTCGGTGATGGTGGATGCTGGAGAGGGATTGGGCGGGCCACTGGTATAGTGGCCTGACATGCCACTGAGATGGTAACAGTGTGATGAGGTAAGCACCCTACTCTATGTTGTTGATTTGATAGATTAGAGGATTATTGTATTGTTGGATTAGGGTTTTGTTTGTTTTTTGGTTTGGTGGGTGGGCTGAAATTAAATTTTGGAATGGGGGAATATTGGGTAAAAGGAGGAATGGGGAAGGTAATAAATGGGATAGGGATGGTGGGTGGATATCCAAGGGTATTTTAGGTCATTGTAGGTGGGTAAAAGTGGCAGGGGGTTTTGGGAAGTCATTGGTTTTTCCATGACAGTGACTAGCGTCAGTCAAGTTTGGTCAGCTTTAGTTAGGTAGAACTGGTATCAGTCACCAAACAGGTCATCGATGCCAGTTAAGTGGTAACCGGGTTCGGTAAGGGTGAACTAGTATTGGTCACCAAATAGGTGACCGATACCGGTTAAAGGGTGACGGGGTTCAGTTATGATAAACTGGTACCGGTCAAATTATTGGGCACAAGGGTCCAAAAGTGATGTGTGCTAGGTAGTTGAGATGGGTAGGGGAAAATAGGGTATAGGGAAATGATAATGGTTGAATATGGATTGATACATATAAATTAATGTCATGCTTGTATTGGATATAGGGGAGAGCGCAGTTACATATACAAGATAGGGTTTAACCTCTACTGGTGACAGTGTATGTCTCAATGACCCTAGAGGAGCTACAGTATGTGGAGGAAGTGGGCTTGAGTTGGGTTCGTCGCTATAGACATGTAGTCCGGCAACCCAGTTTGATGGTTGCACTCATCGATAGATGGGACTCCGTGACCAACATGTTCCACCTACCGATGGGTGAGATGATTATCACCTTGGAGGATGTGTTTCAGATTCTTTAGTTACCCATATTGGGTGCCAAGGTTTATTATATCTCCTCTAAGGCATTAGAGGATTTGATTGTGACTATTTTTGGAGAGGGGATGGCTGATATAAGATTCCATAGTTCCAGTTTGAGCTATGGAGATATTTACCAAGCCCATCTAGAGGAAACGAGGCTAGTGGTTTTGTTGATGGAGGCAATGTACTGCTATGCACTACCAGATGAAGAAGGTGGATGCATTCCCCAATCACTGATGGGGGTACTCCATGACATGATGGTGCATGAGACTAACTTTTCCTGGGCACCCACATTCTTGGTGCAGCTGTATAGGGATATGTAGGCATATGGGCGGCTGTGCAGGTTCAGCCTATGTTATATGTTTTTACTACACTATTGGGTGTACAAGAACATAGTTTGTGTGCATCCTATAGGGATGCCCCAAGTAGATGCATTCTCATACAGATTTGTGTGCGTGGGGTACATGAGATGGGTGTCAGTGATAGGAGAGTAGAGATCTGATAGGTCGACATATGATGTGGCCCATTTTTGACAGTTATTGGAGGGGTTTTCTGGAGTGGAAATTATATGGAGGCCATATGTGGGATTCCCCTCATATAGGAATATGCATGAGGAGCTAACTGAGCTCCAGCTAGAGAGACGGATACATGGTCATCGTGTCAGGGAGGACGAGATGATCCCGGTAGATAGAGTCTGACAGAAATTCAGGCTACTATAGGACATACCTCTACCCTTCCCATAGTATCAGAGAGATGATGTGGAGAGGCCATTACCTCTACCACAGCTTACAGTTCCCACAGGGAAGGAGGAGTAGCCAGTGGACTGGTAAAATGATGACATCGGATGCACAAATAGGTACAAGAAGTGGTGGGTGGCTCAATTACGAGCCATACCACCCAGACCATGGAAGCCAGATCTAGCTACCATTACAGTGCAGAGAGATTCCCTACAGGGGTAGGTAGTTATGCTCATTACCCAGTTGGGTATACTACAGACATAGTTGCAGGGTCGGAGGTAGAGGTAGTAGAGCTATTCATACAGGTGGCCAGTCTGTAGGCCTAGATGGCTGGTGGAGGAGATGGATATGGAGAGGAGAGGGATGGTTAGGTGGCAGCCTTACAGGCTTATGTGGTAGGTTTATAGGGCCAGTTGGCCATAGCCTAGGCATAGGGGTAGGGGGCACCACCACAGGCACTGGGAGTAGGTCCCAGTTTACAAGAAGGTGCAGGGTAGGGTCCCGCAGGGCAGGTATAGGGGCGGAGACCTATGGGACCACCATAGACCATATCTGTATCTAGGTTACAGGATGCCCTAGGTGGGTCTAGGTACTATCAAGACCAACTGATGGTGGTCGGGATAGACTTCATATCCTATGCCGAGTATCGGGCACAACAAGAATCTAGTGAGAGGACAAGATCCCACACACACATTGTGGAGAGCACATGAGGTCAGTGAGCTCCGAGGCCTAATCAGGTAGAGGCTACCAATGCACAGGGACCAGCTCCAGTTGAGGTGCCAGGTTGCTAAGGGTACAGGTTATACAAAGATGGAGGACATCTGCCAAGATGCCTGATATGTGGTCACCTGATTTTTTTTATGTATGATAATGATTTTTGTGATATATATTGGCCTACTTTTTTGAGAGATAGTTGTATTTTTGATCACATACAAGCCTGTGTGCTAATGAAAGTGTGGATGTATGAGTGATTTTGTATATTTTGAGCATATATCGTCCTACGTGCCGAAGAGATGTTGTATTGATACATCATTTATTATATATATGAGACCGGCCTATGTGTTGATGACATTTTGTATTGTATATCAATCTACGTGCCAATGATTTATAGATGATAGACATGATGAGATAGCCATGTATATGGAGATACACATTGATTTATTTATATGATGAGATACATGGTATTTTTCTAATTTGTTGATGTGTTTATGAGATGTGAATTTGTTGTGTTGATATGGATGAAAATTAGGTGAGTTAGGCATGATGGAGTTAGGTCGATTTAGGTATCAATTGAGTTTGGTCGGTTTATGCATGGATCGAGTCAATTTATAGGCATGGATTGAGTCAGGTTATAGGTATGGATCGAGTTAGGTCAGTTTAGGCATGGATCGAGTCATGTCATAGGCATGGTTGAGTTAGGTTGATGGAGGAATGGTTGAGTTAGGTTGTAGGCATGGTTGAGTTAGGTTGATGTAGGCATGGTTGAGTTAGGTTATTGTAGGCATGGTTGTGATTCATTATTTGATTGTAATGAATGATAATATGGGTCATATGTGAGATGTGGTATAATCTATGCATAGTGATGATAGAGAAATGGTAGGCAGAATAAATATGAAACAAATTACTATGTATCTGGTTTAATTTCCAATTTTGGGTATAAGAGGGAAACTAATTGAGGTGTGATATGTTGTGAGGCACATGGAAGATGAATTTTTTAGGGTAGAGGATGGCTAAGCTAACCTCCAAGGGCCCCATGCCCTCGGAGTGCTGCCTACATAGTCCCGATGAAAAGGGACCTCAAGCCGATGCAGTTCTCCCATAAGCTAGGGAAGAATATGAGGAGGTATGAAAATGAGTTGGCAGATTTTTGGGCATGTTGTTGGTTTAGGTTTGTTAGGTGTGGGTATATTATAGATAAAATGATGTAGGTGAGGGTGATTGTGGCGAAAGAAAAATATTACCCCAAAATTAAGCATCGAGGACCATGTCCTGTATAAGGTAATCAAAACGTAAACAAAGATGGTTAAAAGATAAGAGGGGGTAACAAAGCCATCTAATTAGGTAGGATCATACTGAGTAGATCATACCTTGTTCGAGGTGATGAACGTAAGACCCTAAAGACATTACATGATGGATTGTTCTATGGTGAAAAGTAGTCACATGATCACCAAATGTCTAAGTTCAAGAAGTCCCTTGAGGTAGTAGGAAATGGGAGTGGGCATGGTTTGAAGGGTGAAAAGTGGGTAATTATTATATGGTGTAGGTAGCATGTGTTTCAAGCAAGAGAACCTAGATCACAAGGGGCAATTCCATGACAAAAAGGTTGAGTGTTTTGACTTATAGTTGAGATAGACTGATCTATGTGAGAAGTCCATATGGGATGAATAAAATTGAACTCCTTGAGGTCTTCGTGAAGCTGATCGATGCAGGAAGCTTCGGTTGCTCTCGTTTTTTGTTTTTTTTTAGAGCTTTACATAGTTGTCCTTTGAGGGAGCAGTCTATTTATAACAGCAATTGTCAAGATGAAGATGTCCTTTTGAGGGAGTCATCTTTTTATTAGAATTTTGACTCAAGGAGTTTGGTCCCATGCGAGGCCTTGAAGTCATGGAAAAGACCAAGGTGGAGAATAAGACTCGTGTTCAAAAGGTAAGGTGAAATGACCATGGGATCTCATCTAAAGGTAGATGAAAAGTATCCATGAGAATCATGCTATGTGCAGTGCTGTGGTACACATATTCAAGAAAAGATAAAATGTGACAGGTACTTGCATGATTCTTATTTAATCATTGGTGAGATGTATGAAGTGGGTAGCGCTCAAGGGGCGAGCATGGAAAGAGATGAAAGTTGAGGTAAGATTACAAGTCAACAATAAAATGGTTGAAGATGCAAATCATTAAGGGGCTCAGGTGTGGGTTTACCATCGAGTGATGATAAATGGTAAGCATCATGATCCATAGGTATGAGTCATGATGTATGGTCCAAGCCAATTAAAAGAAAATTTTCCCCATTTATTTTTTTCTCCTTTGGTTACATGTTGATTTTATTTCAGGACAAGGTCATTGACTTGGAAGGTCTGTTGATGGACACATTTTTTGTAGGCACGTTTGATATAAACTTCAAGGTGATCTAGAGCGTTAAGATGATGTTCATCTAATAACTCTAGCTGTGCTAAATGGTCCTGACGAAAGTCATCATCATTGAGCATGTCATGGAGAGAAATGCGGAGTGAGGGAATCTATACTTTGAGAGGCAGGACTGTCTTTGTACCATAGACTAGAGAAAAGTGTGTGGCCGCAGTGGAAATGTGAATACTAGTGCAGTATGCTAACATGGCCAAAGGAATGTGCATATGTTAATCCTTCCCAGTATCGTCAACCACTTTCAAAAGAGTTTTTTTGAGGGTTTTGTTAGTGGATTCAGCTTGGCCATTGGTTTGTGGGTAATGAGGTGATGAGAAACTAAGCTGAATGTTGAAGGTGTTGTAAAGTTTTTGCAATGTTTTGTTTTTGAATTGTTTTCCATTTTCAGTGATGAGGCGATGACGAACACCAAAGCAACAAATGATGTGGTGGTTAATGAACTCACAAATTTTTGCAACTTTCGTGGAGATGGGTGGTATGGTTTCCACCCATTTTTTATAGTATTCGATAGCAGTGATGTTCCATTAATGGCATTGGGAAGAATGGGGATTGATTTCTCTGACAAGATCCAAACCCCATTGAGAGAAGGGCCAAAGGTCTCAAGCGACCTGTAAGGCATGACTGGGTGTATGATGAAGATTGCAATGTTGTTGGAATTTTACACAATGTTTGATGTAGTCACAAGAATCATGGTTAAGGGTCGGCTAGTAATAGCCCAGGTGAAGAATACGCTTAGCAACAACAAGGCCACTGAAGTGACCTCCACATATGCCATCATGACTTTCCTTAGTGGTATAAGGAATTTCAAAACTTGTGAGGCATCATAAGGAAATACCGTCAAAGATGTGCTTATAGAGAAGACCCCCTAGAATGACGTAACGAGATACCTTTTTAAGGAAGGCACGTTGTCCATTATGAGTGAGATCAGGAGGTAAGATGGAGAGAGAAAGGTAGTTGGAGTATTGTTTATACCAAAGGTCGCTCATGTCAGGGGTAGTGGTTCTAATCGATTAAATATCATGAGTTAAATAAGAAGCTGATTGGAGTCATTGTATGATGAAAAATATTGTAGAATTGATGGGTGAAGCGGGTATTTGGGAAGCTAAGAAAGTCATGGTATCTGAAAACTTGTTGGTTGAATGTGGGATGGTTTGAAGGGTGTAATGATCAAAGGTGGTCAAAAGTATTTCTACATGGTGTTTATACTTTTGAAGTATCTTGTTACAAAATTGGTACATACCACTAACTTAGTTGAAGACCAATTGAGAATCACCAAATATATTGATTGATTTGACATCTAGGGCATAGGTATCTCAGAGACCTAATACAAGCACTTTGTATTCAGCAATATTTTTAGTACATTCAAAATATAATTTGAAAGACAAAGGCATGGGTTCACCCTTAAGGGGAATGAGGATAATACCAGCCCCACCCCCATGCTGACACTTGGAACCATCGAAGAAGAGTGTCATTTGGTAAGGGGGTTCCTCCAGGGAAAGGGTAGCAATTGACTCATCCAGAAAGTCAAAATTAGAGGGTTGATCCCCGAAAACAAGTGCATCAGCCAATTGGTCGGTGATAGCTTGGCCCTTGATGGAATTTTCATGAATGAATTCAAGATCAAGATCAGCTAAAAGCATAAGCCATCGTAAAACACACTGATTTTGATAAGGTTTGGTGCACATGAAGTGTAAGGGGTCGGTGTTGGTCACATTATAGGTTTTGTGGTTGACTAGGTAATGATGGAGTTTGGTGGCAATAAAAACTAAGGCTAAGGAAAAAATTTTGGGATGGGTGTATCAGGTTTCATAGTCCAAAAGAGTACAACTTATGTAATAAACAGCCTACTCCCTATGTTTTTGATCGCGATGAGTGAGTATGACTCCCAAGGAGTGATCGGTAGCGGATATGTATAGGTAAAAAGGTTGATCATCTTTAGGCGGGATGAGTACGGGTGGTTGAAGAAGGTATTGTTTTAAGGCCTCAAAATATTTGTGACAGTCATCATCCCATTTAAAGGAGACATCCTTCTTAAGAAGATGACGAAATGGTTGACATCAATCAGATAATTGTGAAATGAAATGACAAATGGACTGCAACTTACCTTGCAGGCTATGGAGTTGTCTAAGGTTGGTAGGAAGAGGAATTTCCATAATGGCCTTGAATTTAGCAAGGTCTGTAGACACCAAATTCGTGTCTTACGACCCCTTGTGACCCGCATCCCATTTCGCAACCTAACCTCATTACCTAAACCTTACACAATTATTTATTAATTACCTTATAATTGATAAATCCACATCACCTTACCCGCCACCTCACTTTGCCACCTCATCATGACCTAGCCCTAACCCTAAACTAACCTAATTAGGACCCATGACTTGGTCTAGACTCACATCCATAACTAATGCCTCCTTGCTCACACCCAAAGCCGACCTTCTAGCCACTTGACCAAGCCCGCAACTGATCTCTTGGGAAAAAAGCAGGGAAGGTGGGCTATTTTACTAAAAATAGCCTACTTTTTCCTTACCGATGCCGGTTCCTACTCGACCGCCATCAGTTACGTAACCGCCATCGATTCCCTGTAAATGGGCTCCCCAAACCAAAACAACGGATCGGAATTTCATTTTGGAGATCAGTCAAAGGATTTCTGGATCAACAGAGAGCATTGCGAGCGAGGAACAGAGTCCAGATCTTCACTTGACAGAGCAGAGACGAGTGGAAATACCAGAAGTGTTTACAACCAAGGAGATCAACTTGCATCTTTGTCAAAACTAGTAAGTCACATCTTGCATGTCCTCTGTTATAAAATTTCTTATGCTCTGTGAATTTCAGTCCTCCTAAATCCGTCTCTGAATCTACTACCCAACGTGTCATTGCATCTAACTGTTATTCTTTTGCTTCTAATCATCCCATTTCCTAATATCATCCATAAACCAGCCTTACAAAACACCATAGCTACTAAGAATATCCTAGAACCCACTGGTATCAGTTATTAGTAACCGGCATCGGTTATCAGTAACCGGCATCGGTTCCTCTGATCAAAACCAGAAAACCATCCTTTCCCCTACCCAGTTCAACGAAACAATTTAATTGATATTTTGCAGTCTTTTGTGTTAATTCATATTAGCAGGGGAACTGACCACCTTCGAAAGGAATTTTTATATTTCCTGGGCCCAAGGAAGTTTCCTCATTTATTGTTTAATCAAAATCTTGTGGTTTTGTGTTCTTATTTACAGGTAGTCCTTCCAAGACAAAAAGGAGTTCTCCACAGTCAACCTGATCTTTCTCTGCGGTACGCGCACACCATCTCGACATTCAACAGGTATTCCTCCTAACCCTAACCTCATTTTTTTCTAAAAGGAATGAAAGGATAGAAGCAACTCTATTCCCAAAAGCCGAAACATTCCAAGTGAAACATTTTGGCACGCCCGGTGGGACCCATTTTGGGTTTCTTTCTCTTGCTTATTTTCATTTTAGGAAGCATATTTGCTGTTGCTGCTTTTGTTATATGTTTCGTAAAGAATTTGTCTTGCTTTCCTAGTTTTGCATTAGTGAAAGTCATCTCTCTTGCTTCATCGAACATAATTTTCGATTTGGGTTTAAAACACATGCATTGCATTCCTGCTTGTTGTTCTTCAATTCTAGTGAATATAGATTAAGTAACAGGTCGTACACGTGGGGGTGATATCCACGGTATTGACAGGAAATTAACCCTAGTTTCACTGCACAACACATACCGAATCACTTCACAATTAACACAATAGCTCAAACATCCCCCCTTTTCCGCGGTATTCCTCTGCCCGATTGAGGTAACCTTATAAGCCAAAACAAACTTGACATTTCCCCTAGGTCTTGTTGTTTAGGATTCTGACATCATCTTACGTCTAAAGGCATAAACCCACGATAACTAAAATTAACCCTAGGATTAGTCTCTGGATTTGCGTGTGCATCTTGCTTGTTTTCAAATTCTGCTTTCTCTGTCATACTTTGTCTTCTGTGATCAATAAGTTGATAAATATACTCAACGTTGCTAAAAATCAAGTTAGCAGCCTTTTATATCTTCTTATCCTAGACTTTTGACACCGGCATCGGTTAAGGGACCGACGTCGTTTGCTCTGTGAGCGACACCGGTTAGTAAACCGATATCAGTTACTGTCTTCATCAGCCCCTGACAAACCAGCAACTTGCCAAATTCATCATTCTAAGGTTGTTTTTGTTCTTGATAGATTGAAACTTTCCTGTGTGTTCTTGTCCATGGTTGTCATCACTCGGAAGCAAGCCGCCACCATGGTTTCACATGCCTGCTCTGTGTCTTTGCCTGAATCACCCCCTTCACATTCTATAGGGAACCCTACGGACACCAGTGAGATCCCCCAAATTCCTGTAGGAGATAAGGACTTTGCCAAATTTCTAGATGCTAATCCCAGCACTGTACAATACTATTTGTCTCATGCCCCTGACCGTACGCCTGATGGTCAGCTCCTTATTGGCATGCCTATTAGTATAGCTACTCATTTAGCTCCCACTCCTCCTGATAACACTGCCTTACTTCCTGCATCTCTAGCCCCGTCTCCCAATCCGACAGCTTCAGAGGTTCATACGACCCCGATTAGCTTTCCTTTGGTTAATCTTGGACCCCACGTATCGTTACCACCAACTGCCCCTACCTCATCTCTCTTTCAGACCACTCCATTCATGACTTACTCTCTGCCACCTATTCACATGAGCTTTCCTTCTCAAGCTCCGCCTACCTTTTCATTCCCATACACGTATCCAGTAACCTCAACACCTTATATGGGACATCCCTATTCTGTTGCTCCAACATACTCATCCTCCATACCTTATCAACACTTAGCCCCACCATTGTCCAGCGGAAGCCCTTGGTCCAACTTGCCTCCGTTTACCACAACCGCACCATCATCTCATCCAAACACAGATTTCATCAAACAAATGATGGACAAAATGCAAAACCTGGAGGCTTCTGTTTCAGGAAGTCGTAGCGCCTTGACATACGAGCAAGTTTGTCGGGAGCCCATTCACCCTTCTGTCCCTCTTCATTCATATCCTCCTCAATGGGAGTTGCCAAAATTTACTCGTTTTAATAGTAAAGAGGATCCTCAACAACACTTGCGATCATTTAGACATGCTTGTTATTTGATTGCCCATGATGATGCCTTGTTACTCCACACCTTTCCCATGTCCTAATCAGGACCTGCCTTGGAGTGGTACAGTGCTTTAACCCAGCACTCAATCTTCTCTTTTAACCAACTAGCCCAGTCTTTCTTGGATCATTTCTCCATTAACATTGCCAAGAAAGTATCTATTACCGACCTCTATGCCATCTGACAATTTGAAGATGAATCTATCGCAAATTTCGTTGGACGATGGCGGGGCCTTATCAACCAACTTACGTATGCCTTGCCTCAAACTAAACTTATCGAACTATTTACGCGGGCTTGCGCTAAGCACATCTCCCCTACCCTCCAAATTCAAACTTTCCGCACATTCGACGAGGCCTTTACCATGGCTCGAAAACTAGAAATTCAAGCCTTAGAAGAAGAGAAATTGCAGTTGCGTAACAAAAACCCCAATTTCTGAACTCCTGATTCTACCAACAAGCCAAACACCACCATTCCTCACGCATCCACTTCTTCTAAATCAAAAGGAGCTGTCCACGCGATAATGGTCAAATCTAAAACACCATCCAATACTCCGCCGAAAACCACCTATAAGTACAAAGCCGAGCCCATCAATTACACTCCCTTGGGAGAAACTTATGGCGTCATCCTGGAGAAATTTCTCAAAGAAGGAGCCATTACCTTACCTCCTGTTAAACCTCATTCCGGGTTTGATTCCACTCGCGCAATACCTTCCTGGTACAAAGAAAATAACTTTTGTAACTTTCACCGCGTAAAAGGACATAGTCATGAAAACTGCAAGATGTTGAAAAACATAGTGCAAGAAATGGTTAATGCAGGGGATATAACCCTCGATAATCCTAACGCCCCTGCTAACCGAAATCTGAAAATTTTCAACAAGCCATTCCCGAATCACTCGTCCAACAGTAACGTAAACCAAGATATCTTAGCCGAGGAGAGTGTTCATGAGATCCATGTAGTCTTCGATTCTCAGCCAAAAGCCTTTATTGAAATTTTTTTGAATCAAGCCTCTCCACCAACACAGGAGTCTGAACCTCCTTCACCACCATCAAGCCAAAGTGAAATCATTCCTTTACCCATAAAAGAGTTAACTGCCCGGACTTCTGTTCTCATCGACGAGTCTTCTTACACCACATCCCTATGAGACTGTGAGCAGATGTTATCTAATTTATCTATTTGCCAAACGTCCCCTTCTACCGCTCTTGCTGCACAAGAGGAAGGCTCGCCACTCCTTTTGACATCCTTAGATGAGAAATCTCTTACACTGACATCACCACATTCTTTAAACATGACAGATCCCCTCAAACACGCCCTCCTACCTATTAGTCCCTCATCGCCTAAATCTTTTCAATGACCGGTTGACCTCTTAACATCTATTGATACAGTGCCTCATCTACCTCCTGTGTCACACCCGCAGTGGACTGGAATTACAACCCACCTTTCTTCCGTACAAAAATTACAAATCACACCTGGAGACTGTCATTCCACAGAAGATAGACAGGCCCTATGGGAACGTTTGAGTACCCCTTTTTCTACTCAAATGCAAATGACTGATCCTGATGTCTCCACCATATACCCGAAGTGTTTATAGAAGCTTAAAATGCCCCTGTTCTCACCTTCACCCCCCCTCACCACTACCAAATGCCCCGTCCACTTCTATCAACTTAACCAGATCTTCCCCTACGCTTGGGACCTCACCAACGCCCAGTCTAACGCACCCGCCCAAGTGACTTGATCTATCCAAAAATAAATCCACCCCACCACCTAGGAGACAAACTCAATCCGTGCCCCTATCACAATCAAAACCATCATCGCCATACCTACCTTCCATATTGGGGCCCCATCCCTCTACCTTACATCAATATATCATACCTCCTGTGTTTTCTTCAAAACAACCTACGCCTTCCGCACCCATACAGAAATTCCAGGGTATAGCAACATCGTCACTCCGCGTATCCTGTCCACCTATCAACCCTAAACAAATTCCATCATCAAAAGATTTATTTTCGGTCACTCCTATTTCCCCGTGGTTGTTTTCTGATACCACATCATCTGCGGCTTCATCATCCAACATAGCTTCTACGCCAAAGAAATCACGTTTAGTGAAAACCACGTATCAACACCCCTCGGCTAAACCACCACCCGTGCGAACCAATCATGCCCAAACATTACCAAAACCCGCACAACCAAGACCCTCATCCTCTTCCGATTTTTGACCCACTCAAAGGATCTTACGCCAAAATCCTTGCTATGTTGGTGGAGAATGCGACCATTTCCCTACCTCCACTTAGACCTTATGACCCGTCTAAACCCCGACCTATGGGTTACGATGAGTCTAAAATCTGCACTTATCACCGCACACCAGGACATGATGTGGAGGGATGCAAAGCTCTAAAAAACCATCCTTCGTCAGTCACCTCTCCCGGATAGAAAGATTAAGAAAGACAACTTACGAAGGGAGAGACCTTTAGTTTCCATTCCCTCTCCTATACCATCTGTCCCCGCCTCACCAAGATCTATCATTATTACAACCCCACCTCTTGAAGACCATGAGTTATCCCAACCATCTTCCTCATCTCAGGTCTACGAGATTAATATGATTAGTGTCGCTACTCGAGGGCAGAAAAACAATGGGAAAGCAAAAGAAAACACACCTGCGGCATCTCTTTCTCTGTCAAACATCCCGATTGCACCACCACCTAAAGTAGTCATTCACGGACCCGCCTATCCCGTCTCTAATGGCATTGCCCACCAAAATATGATTAAACAGCTTCACTAATCACCCGTAAAAATGACACTGTATGATCTCATTCAGACTTCTGAATCTCATCGACAAGCTCTTGTTGAGATCCTTCAAGGGATAGAGGTTTTACCTAATGAAACCCTTCCTGTCACCTCCATTCTAACACCCAATCACGTTGCCCTCTCTCACTAAATAGCCCACTACTCCAATCACTTCTGTCTCTATACCACAAGCTGCTGCAGTTAGTTTCTCTGAAGATGAAATTGTTGACTTTGGTACAGAAGACCCTGACCCTGCCCTTTTCATTTCCGCTTACATCCGAGACATTCGAGTACGTCGGGTTATGATTGACGGGGGCGCTAGCCTAAACATCATCTCTTCAAAAGCCTTCCAACAAATGAATATCCCCTCTAGTTGCATGTGTGCCACAACCTACCATCATGTTGCGGTCATTCAATGACGCTATTACTTCTACCTTAGGCACTGTGATCCTCAACATTCAGGTAGGACCACGTACTTTACCCGAACTCTTCTATGTCTTGGAGGGAGAGTTCCAATATAATATATTGTTGGGCCGTCCTTGGATCCGAGCCATGGGATGCGTTCCCTCAACATTACATAGATGCATAAAATTTGAGTACGAGGGGAAGTCCTACACCGTAAAAGCTGACCCTCCCCCCCTTTAAAACCTGCAATATGTTATACCACCCTAACGATGTGCTTATACCAATCAAGACACCCATACATTCAACCAACCATCCTCTTCAAATGTACCTCAACCATCCACCTCAACCGCGCCTACGCCTTCAACTGATGAAACCACCATCGCAAAAACCACTTCCCTTCCTGCAGCTAACATTCCAACCTCCGACCCCCTTAGTAGATGTTTTTCAGCGCCTTACGCTAGGGGAGTACCGCCTATATAACGTTAGTTCTTTCCCTACCCCACAGGAGTACGGACAATTACATGCACATCCCACCTACGACCGTCGCGTAGGGGAGTTAATCTCTTATGGACCACCCCATTGCCGCACTAACCTAACATATGGGGGTGTTGACGCATCCTCCATTACCCCTGAACCTCCTCTTGGTGTGGTTCCCTTCCAATCCGATTTTCAATACTTGACAAATCATCGTTTCACCCTCACCTTCTTGACTCGCTGTGCGTGGAAAGGCTTTGGTTTTGGCCTTTACGAACAAGGCCGACATACACTCATTCCCGTGACTACCCGTAAACATAATGATCGTAGTGGTCTCAGTTTTCCCAAAACACCTACACAGGAGACACCTCCTGTCAGCTATATCCTAGAAGAAGAAGACGTCGCCCCTACCAAACCATCATCACCCACTTTGCCATCATCACCCGCAGAATCTATAGACCCTGAATCCATCCCTCCTAACTTTTTTTTTTCATAAATGCTATCTTCATAGGTCCTCTCACTTATCAACGCGATAATGAGGACCCATCTTCTCTTCCCCTTCTGTATCCAGACATGATCGAAGAGGATTCACCTTTGATTAATGTTGTTGAATGCCAGGATGACGACTCCATCCTCACTTACCTTGGCGCGGATGATTCTTATATTCAACGAGCCTTACCATCTGAAACCCAAACCATGCTAAACGAATCTACCATAGAAATCAACATCCACACGGAGGAGGATCCTCACATTGTGAAGATTGGACAATCCCTTAACACATCAGAACAAGCCGCCTTTACTACCTTTCTCTGTGCTCACAACCAGGATTTCGCATGGTCTTACGCTGACTTGCCAGGAATTGATCCTACCATTGCCGTCCATAACATCACCCTAAACCCGATTCCAAACCAGTCAAACAGAAAATTGAGAAAAATGCATCCACGCATTGCTCTCTTGGTCAAAGAGGAGCTCCAACGACTCCTTTTTGTTTCCTTCATCTTGCCTATTGACTATCCTCAATGGATTTCTAACATCGTACCTGTCACTAAAGCGACAGGGGGACTTCAGATATGCACAGATTTCTGGGATCTTAACCTCGCTTGCCCTAAGGATGACTTACCCTTACCTAGCATTGACCAACTTGTTGATCTAACTGCAGGTCATGAGATGCTCTCTCTCATGGATGGCTTTTCAGGATACAACCAAATTTTGGTTGCCCCTGCCGATCAACACAAAACTGCCTTCATAACTCCTTGGGGAACCTTCTATTATCGTGTCATGCCATTTGGCCTTAAGAATGCTGGTGTTACCTATCAGCGGGCTATGACCTACATTTTTCATGACATTATGCACACTATCCTTGAAGATTATGTCGACAATCTTCTCAGCAAGTCTAAACATCATAGTGAACATCTCGATGTTTTAACCATTATTTTTAATCACCTGTTACAATATTCTGTCCACCTTCAACCGAAGAAATGTGTCTTTGGTGTTCTTTCGGGAAAAATTCTTGGCTTTATCGTCTCTTTGCGTGGCATTGAGGTCGTTCCATCTAAAGTCAAAGCTATCCTAGAAAATGCCCCCCACCCAAAAAACTCAAACAATTGCGTAGTTTACAAGGTAAGCTCCAATCTATCCGACGTTTCATCTCCCAACTCTCGGATCGGTGTCAACCTTTTCATCACCTTCTTAAAAGGGACATTGCCTTTCAATGGAGTGAGGAGTGTCACCAAGCCTTCAACGCTCTCAAATCCTATCTCTTGCAACCACCCGTGCTTATCCCACCCCAAGACGACCGCCCTTTCTACCTTTACCTTTCCGCCACCGACCACGCTGTAGGAGCCATGCTTGCACATCGTGACTCTGAGAATCACGAATAAGCCGTTTATTATATAAGTCGTACTTTGGTGGACTATGAGACTAGGTACACACATATAGAAAATTTATGCCTAGCCCTATCATTCGTGGCCACCAAACTCTGACACTACCTTCTAAATCACAAGACTTTCGTCATCACCAATACAGACCCCATCCATTACATGTATGCCAAACCTCATCTGAACCAACACATTGCCAGATGGCTCATGCTTCTCGCCAACCTTGACCTTGAGTTTTTCCACCAGAAATCAATCAAAGGACAAACCATCGCAGACCAACTTGCGGAAGCTCCTTTACCTGGGGAAAAATTTACCAATTTCACATTTCCCGACGAACTCATCGCTACTCCTTTCCCTCACAGAGGAGTCGTACCCAATGACCCTCTTCTTCGATGGCTCTAAATGCCATCGCAGCGGAGGAGCCGGCGTTGTTCTCATTCCTCTTGACGCTGAGCCTATGCCTCTTTCATTCCGACTCGATTTCCCTTGCACTAATAATACAGTGAGAATACGAGGCCCTTGTTCTGGGTCTCCAAATGGCGTTACACTTAGGCATCAAATCTATCAACATTTTTGGCGACTCTCAATTGGTAGTCAATCAAGTTATGGGCATCTACCAATGTTAAAAATGAGGAGCTTCAAAAATACAAACACTACGTGGATTCACTTCTAGCCTTATTTACTCACTATTCTATACAAACCATTCCCTGCTCCACTAACAAATTTTGTGGATACTATGGCTTGCTTAGCCTCGCAAATTCCCGCCGCGCCAACTGACTCTGAATTATTCGTCGTGGTCCAACAACTTTTTGCCCCATCCTATTCAACCCCGGTAGTTTGTATGATAAATACTGTGTCTATTAATTCACAGGATACCTTGGTACCACCAATTTCACGACTACCTTACAATCTCTGTCCTCCCACCTGACCTTACTAGTAACGGTAAACGTGCTTTTCTTAAAAGTGTTTCGCGTTATGTTGTCATGGGGGGACTCCTCTATATAAACGTGGCTTTGATGGCATCCTCCTTCGACTGTCTAACTGGCGCGGAGGCCACTCATACCATCCAACAGGTCCATGACGGTATTTGTGGTGGACATTTTAGCGGCCTTTGTCGCAGCCAAACGAATCCCTTCGCCTTGGTTATTATTAGGCCTACTCTCAATAACGACTGCTACGAATATGTTAAGCATTGTGTTATGTGTCAGCAACATGCCAACCTTCAACATACTCCTAGCCATCCGCTCCAGGTCCACTCGAGATCTTTGGCCCTTCTCACAATGGGGGGTTTAGACCTTATTGGTTGAGATTCACCTGACCTCTTCACAACGTCACCGTATGGATAATCACAGCGACCGAATATTACACAAAATGGGTGGAGGCTATTCCACTCATTTCAATCAAAAAAGAAAAAATTGTCGAATTCATTAACCATCACATTATCTGTCGTTTTTGGTATTCCTCATCGCCTAATAACAGATAATGGTAAATCTTTTAAAAACAAGTTGTTACAAGACCTTTGTGACAACTTTGGTATCAAACTAGTTTCTCATCACCTTACTATCCACATGGCCAATGGTCAAGCCAAGTCCTCTAATAAAAAACTAACAAAAATCCTCATGAAAGTTGTCAATGAATCCGGAAGAAATTGGCACGATCACATTCCCTTTGCCCTTTGGGCTTATCGTACTAGCATTCGTACCTCTACTAATGCCACACCTTTTTCTTTGGTATACGGTACCGAGGCTATTTTGCCTCTCGAAATACAAATACCCTCCCTTAGAATATCTCTTCAGGATATTCTCAACAACGATGATTTCTGCCAAGAGCGGTTAGCCCAATTGGAGCTTCTTGACAAACGCCGTCTTACAGCTCTTGATCACCTTCAAATCTATCAAAAACGCATTAAACGTGCTTATGATAAGCGACTTCATGAGCGTACCTTTAAGGTTGGTGATCTTGTCCTCAAAGAGAATCAACATGTAACCAAACTAGAAAAGAGCAAACGTGGAAAATTTGCTCCCAATTGGATTGGGCCTTATATAATCACTCACACCTATGGATCTGGTACTTATCGTTTAGCTTCGCTTAATGGTAAACCTGAGCCTGAACCCCTTAATGCCTTGCATCTTCGACCATTCTACTGTTGAAATTAGTGTTATATCACTTCTTATCTACCTGCCGCTCATCCCTTGAGCTCACTTACCACTACATACACTCTGTTTCCTACACCTCATAATAACAATCAAACTCACATAGTTTGATTCTCACCTCCCCTTGATGATGCCTTCCCCTTTTTAGTCTAGTCCATGACTTCAAAGTATTTAAATAAGTCGTATTCTTATGGGATTTTCTTGAGTCAAACTTCCTACTAAACTATATGCTTCACGCCAAAAGAACATCTAGTCATCTAAATTAAATATAGACTGCTCCCTCAAAGGACAGCTATATGCCGAACTATTGCTGCTATTATATATAGACTGCTCCCCTGAAGGACAGCTATGCATTAAAATCATATCTGCTACTATAAATAGACTTCTCCCTCGAAGGACAGCTATACACAGCCAGCCTTTATCAGAAGCTTCTCACATTGATCAGCTTCGTGAAGACCTCAAGAATAAAACAATCAATATCCCTGATAGACTTCCCGCATCGATCAGTCTATATTCAATAAAATAAAAGCCTCATTCAGAAGAACTTTTGAGTCATGGACTTGTCTATTTAGGGTAGGTTCTCTTTTGTCAGAACACTCACTTTGTAATGAGTTCTCCGTACCTCAGCTATATCATCCACCTCACCTCACCATTTGTTTCAAACTCAAGGGACGTAACGTACACCTAATATATTGTGATCATACAACTCTTTTCACCTATTGACTTCTCGTCTATGCACGGTACCTAGGGCTTCAGGCTCATTCTACGTTGTGTGGTTTGTTTAGCTCTTTTCACCTACGAAGCACTCTTTCCGCTTTGCCTCGCATCTAGGATTGTGTGTTGATCTTAATCAGGACATGATTCCCTTCTACTTGGGTAGGCTAACTTTCACTTCCCTTATACCTTTTACAACATCACCAATTCATTACCAACACCATCCACCTTACCTTTACTAATCTTAATATGTTTACCAACCAACCAATTGCCTAAACCGTACCAAATTGCCTGAATTCGCCTCTCCCTGATCCTAAGGGAGAACTACATCGGTCTGAGGCATCTCCTTGCTTTGTGCAAAGGGCTATGTAGGCAGTACTTCGGAGACATGGGGTCTCCCAAGGTTAGCTTGACCATCCCCTACCATAACCTATCATGTGTGGTAAATATAAATATTTTTGTGTATTTCTATTTAATCACATTCCTCTTTATCCTTTTTCAAAACACCGAAAGTCAAAACAAAAACATTCTTATTATTATAACTCAAATCAACATACATATCTTGTTTTATTCAAATGTTAAACAAATACATCTTCTCTATCATCGACACGCAGGTCGGTACTCTTATTTATTCTTATACCTTGCTAACATTTACTCAGACCCTCACGCCTCATCCCGAACTAGGTGATGATCGTGATCGTCGACCCCTCTCGCCGGGCCTCTCTGTCCTCAAAGGTACCACGGCTATTGGTACCGCCCACTGATCTGCCAATCTCTCCTGTAACATATGAATACACCCTCTCGCATGGAGAACTCCAGCCTCTAGTCTCTCCGCCCGTGACTCCGCAACCGCTAACAATCCTCTTGTCTCATTCACCTGCGTTTGGAGCTGCTGAACTAAACGTAGCAGACGATCCCTCTCTGATGTAATCACAGCTATGTCAGGGCGCTCACGTACACCTCACAGTTCTTCTACCCACCATAATCTATAGGCCTCTATCATTCCTGCATCCATTACCCTGTGATTGGCTGCTACCTCTTCAGGCCCTTCTGGAGGTGTTGGCCGGGGAGGTGAGAATGCTGCCTCGGTGTCGATCCTCATATATGGTCTATAAGCCAGGGATATATCCTGCACAAATCCAAATTATCGCCGCACGCGATCTATAGGAATCCTCTCATATTCACCTGGCCTGTGCCCCATGATCCACCTCATTCGCTCTACACCCCTTAACTCCTCAGCTATGCTCTCTGTTACCATATAGTTACCGTAAGGCCTCCAACAGATGTCTGCAACCCTCACCCTCTCCCATACCTTCCTGTAATACACAATATCACCCGTCACGGCTTGGGATCTGGCCTCTTGTTCTGTCTGGACCCATCATCTGAATCCCAACCTCTATACTCCGGTCTCTCCTGCCTGGAGGGATTGGCCTATTGGTCGCACACAAACAATGTGCTCATAGGCCCAACAGTGTAATAAGTATGAACAATCCAGCGTCGTCCTGTGATTTCGCCTACAAGCCCATAAACCCCTATATAGCTCTGCCAAATATGCAGGTGCCCACGCAAACGTAACGTTCCTTTCTACCATCTCCCAGATAACACACATCAATGCCTTTGGAAATCTTCCTCCTTCTGCCCTCGGTAATGCATAATACCCTACCGCTATCATTAATATCACTGCTAACCTTGTCTCCTCAGGCTGTGCTGCATACATTACCCCATACATAAAGGATAAACCTCGCTGTGTCAAATCTCGTGCGTTGGACCAAATACTGCTGTTATCGCTCCCCGTGCCGCGCTAGGTAGTGCCTAATATACTAGTTTTCCTGTAATGGGGAGTCTCAAAATACGAAACACATCTTCCAATGTTACTGTCATCTCCCCTGTTGGCAGATAAAAGGTATTTGTCTCAGGATTCCATCTCTCAATCAATGCCTGCAACATAGCATGGTTCCATGCAATTCATGAATAATAGCGGATTCCACTTAACCCCAAATGAATTTATCAATGTCCATTCAGCTGGTGTTACATCCACTCGGATTCGTGACAACAGCGCTGGGCACACTATCATTCATCCTCAACCCTGCCTCTGCCTGCATACACCAAAACAACAAATAACCATTCAATCCGTCAGGGTTTTTCAAACATTCTGGAAATTCCTCCAGTAACCGGTATTGGCTATACATAACCGGTATCGGTTCAGTAACCGATACCGGTTACCTCTAACCACTAACCGGTCACTGTCAATTACATACATCTTGCCTAAAACAACCACCTACGACAATAAAATTGCTCGTTTATTCCTCTCTGTATACACATACATACCCGAAACCCTTGATTACCTACCACGTAACACTTACCTCACCTATAACCCTTGCTATCATGTTTTCTTCTTCATATCTACCCACTTAATCTCTTATTCATAACACATGCAAAAATCAGATCATAATCAAAACGTTTACCTCTTGGGTTTGCAGCGGCTTGAGGTGGCCCTTGTCTTCCCTCTTGTCCCTGCCTGCTGGATGCTTCTCCTCATTCTGCCATGATCACCACCCTTTTCAAATTCACCTTTCTACTTTCTGAATCTCAGATCGCATTCACCTTCCCAGTCTCTTTTCTTATCACCCAAATCTCTCATGCAATTTCCTGTCTCTTTTCTCCTTATCACTCAAATCTCTCATGCAAATATCTGTCTCAGTCGTCAAAAAGCGTCGCGTTCGCGTATTTAACCTCTTGCATGGCTCTAAAATTAAAACTTAAGTTACCACCCTAGCTTTTCTATTTTTAGAAAAGCTCATACCTAAATAACCGGTATCGGTTACTTAACCGATATCGGGTCTATCAGATACTGATATCGGTTCCTTAACCGATATCGGTTACACACCTATCTTTTCTCAACAGCGTTCTTTTCTTCATTTCTCACCTAAATTTTTGTCGCACCCGCCTCTTTTCCTGCATAAACAACACAATTTACCACATTTGTTCATCCACCACACATAGCATTACCATTTCATTAACATCATTTATTTTATACAAATACACAAACCATCAACTATGGATATCAAGAAACTATCAATCTATACATCATTTGGATCCAACTCATCAGTTACATATATCACAATTTCACAAAACCACCAATTCATCACATAACCTGACATTCATATATACGTACAAAAAAAAAACAAAAACATCAGCATCATCCATCTATCAACATGTCAATTGAACTCATCACAAATTCTATATATTACCAGCCATTAACCAAATATTTTAAACACATTTTGAACACTGCATGTGGATCAAAACATCGTCTCTATATATATATATATAACAAGTTTTCAAAAATACAATGTGCCCTACATCGGGGCCTCTGTGATCTCGTCATACAACAAAGCCGGCACGCAGGCCGTAATAACTGTCAAAAAATCTCGACTCGGCTCGCAGGCCGGTCCCTCGTATCAAAAATAGCTATATACTCGGCTCGCAGACCGGTATCCACTATACAACGCCTACTCGGCTCGCAGGCCAGTATACAATAAATGAATGAATGAATACATGAATAATACATAGGCCACGCAGGCCACTATCAATACACCCGGTTTGCAGACTGGTGCCCATCTATCAATACACCATGTCTGGGATCTCTCAGCTCTCCCCACCGCCCTCGGGCACCTCTCCCCGCTGGTCCCTGTGGTGCCTCTCGCCTCCTGCCCGTCACGGACACGCCATCTGTGGCTACACCTCCCTGAGATCTCTGGCTGTGAGAGGTCTCTGCCCTATGCGCTGCATAAGCCTGATACTCGACTCCGGTACCATCAAGAATATCCTGATAATATCGGGCCTCTGCTCTAACCTCCATATAGCGCTCTCGAGCCATTGACGGAGCTGGGGCTGGTCACCTGGCACCTACAACCAATGCCCCCCTGAGCCTGTGCTGGTGCTGCTGGGTGGTGCCTATGGCCGCGGTGGTGCTTGGTACCTGTGCTGCTGCCTATACCTGTACCTGCACCTGTGGCTGTGGTGCTGGTGGTGGTCCTGCCTGTGCCTGTTGCCTGAGCCTGGGCTAGCTGCCCCTGTAAGACACCTATCTGTGCCTGTGCTGTAGCTAGCTGCCCCTGTAAGAGCTACACCTGACCCCTGAGCTGATCTCTCTCTCCTATAACTGCAGCCAAGTCTGGCTGTGCAGGCGGGTACTATCCTGGCTGCTCTCTGCCCAGCCCACCACACCCTGTATGCTCCCGTGCACCCAGCATCATCTACACCCTCACCTGCTGGCCTCTCTGCAACCCAATCTGGATCCAAAGGCTGTGGTGCAGGCAGTGGGGCCTCTACATCCTCCCTCATGTACTGAGGGAAGGGAGGTGGCTCATCCTGTCGCAACCCCATCTACCTGCGTACCCTCTCTAGGGGTAGCCTCTCGTACTCTCCCGGCCTCTGTCCTGTTATCTAGAATGTGTACTGGATTAGGCGGCAACTGTAAGCGGGCTCCTCTGCCAGGGTGGTGACCTCTGTAGGGTCTCCATACAATGTCTATTGTTGTAAGGCCCTCTAGCAAATGTCTATAGTATGCCACATCCCGACCTGCAACAACTGCTCGTGGCTGGCCCACGACCCCCAACCACCTCTGAAAGCCATATCGGTATATGACCTATGGCCTTGGCTGCTGGGGTAACCCTACTGGCCTGATACATACGATGTGCTCGTATGCCCAACAATGCAACAAAAATGTAGAGCAAATACCGAATCACCTCCTCCGGCGATAAGCCTCATAGCTCCCTGTACAATTACACCAGATATACTGGTGCCCAGGCGTAATAGGTGTGCTCCTCCACCATCTCAAGCAGCACCCCCATCAATGCTCATGGGAAGCGGCCTCCCTCTAAGTCCGGGAGGGTGAAGCAGGTGATCCCAACCATCATCAACACAGCCAGTCGTGTCTCGTGTCGATGCGCATGGTACATGTAACTGTACCCGATACTCGCGCTATGGTAGGTCAGTAGCGCGGCTGCATCCCCAAAAACCTGCAGTATGCTATCCATGGCAGTCTCTGAATCTACCTGGAAGACTGCCTCTCCCTCGATAGGTAACCGAAGGATGCAATACACATCCTCCAATGTGACGGTCATCTCCCCAATCGGTGAGATGGAACACATTGGTCGCCGGATCCCATCTCTCGACTGAGGGCGACCATCAGGCTGTGATCTCTCTCTATCGCTATGTACCTCTAGACTCCACCGAGCCCCACCTCACGCATGATGGCCCAATGAGCCACAGATACGTGTGGCCTCATCCGCACCAACAGCGGGGGCATCCTATCCCGCATCGTCAACTGCTGACGTGCCTGCAAAACCAACCCACATCCTTAGACCTACTCTTTATTACAACATCTACTTTATCATCTAAACACCCCTTTTTATCCCCCCGACCATACCCTGACTCTCTACCACCCCCCTCTACCAACCTACCACCCTACAAACCCAAAACCATCCCACCCCAAACCAACAAAAAAAAACAAAACCCAACCCCAACACAAAACCAACCCCAACACAAAACCAACTCCCACATAAAAACCCCCAACCCAACACCCACACCGACCCACAACCCAACCCAAAAACCAAAAACCCAACCTTACACCAAACCCTTCTCCCACCTCCAACTCAAACCCAACCCAACCCTACACCAAACCCTTCTCCACTCCTAACCCAACCCTACACCAAACCCTTCTCCCACCTCCAACTCAAACCCAACCCAACCCTACACCAAACCCTTCTCCACTCCCAACCCACACCCACCCACAACCCAACCCAACACCCACAACCCAACCCAAAAACCCAAAACAACCAACCCAACCCAACCCCCACTCCCACCCACAACCCAACCCAAAAACCCAAAACAACCAACCCACCCACACAACCCACAAACCAAAACATACAAGCCACCGACGCCGGCCGATACATGACCGACGCCGGTCACCAACAAGTCTCCCTTTCCCTAAAATTGTGCGACTGATGCCAGTTGCTTTGTCACCGACATCGGTCACTGTCTTCTCCCGGAGCTGAACATCCGCGCGGCCCCCAAAACCCATTTTTTACCTATTTTTCCCCATCTACCCACCCAAATACCCTAAAAACTTACCCACCTACCCACCTTAGCCTATCTAGCCTATCTACCCTCTCCCTTTTTCAAATCATTTCCATTTTTTCATTATTTCCTAAAAAAGTTTAATTCCTAACCAAACCCCCAATTTAGCATAATACAACCAAATCACCAAATTAAAGAGTTTTGAATCTACCCGAACGACGACACGTCGTCGTGGTGGGATGGGTGGTGGCGGTCCAGCTGGTCCAGCCCCTCCAGCTCCTCCTGCCTGTGCCATGGCTCCAATCCTGATCTGCTAGGTCCCCGGTCAATCAACTGTTGCCTCCACCTTAATCAGGCCCACTATCAACTCTCTCCGCCAATACAATAGCTCCACCTCACTCAATCAAGCCTCTAATCCCAACTGTCCATGTTCAGACAAGTCGATTTGGTTTGCAAATAACAAAAGTGACAATGACAAGCCGTATTTTTCTTTTTATAGGTTTTTCGCCTTTCACCGATATCGGTTTCATTTTGCCCTAAGGAACCGGTATCGGTCCCTTAACCGATATCGGTCATGCAGAATCGACATCGGTTCTCTACCCAACTTTCACCCCATTCTTTGCCCTTATTTACTCCTTGCCTCTTTTTCATCAATATCGCCTCTATCCACCTTTGTTGCACACCATTTGTTCACTTGTCCAGCCTGACCTAAGGCCTCAACCTACCTATTCAGCCCGACCTAACGCCTCAACCTACCCATTCGGCCCGACCCATGGCCTCAACTTACCTATTTAGCCCGACCTAAGGCCTCAACCTACCCATTCGGCCCGACCCAAGGCCTAAACCTACCCATTCGGCCCGACCCAAGGCCTCGCCCTACCCATTTGGCCCGACCCAAGGCCTCAACCTACCCATTAGGCCCGACCCAAGGCCTCGCCCTAACCATTAGGCCCGACCCAAGGCCTCAACCTACCTATCCGTCCCGACCCAAGGCCTCAACCTACCCATCTGGCCCGACCCAAGGCCTCGCCCTAACAATTTGACCTGACCCAAGGCCTCACTCTACCCTTATGACCTGACCCAGGGCCACCGCCCAACCACTTGGCCTGACCCAAGGCCGTATCACTTCAATACCATACCCACAATCAACGTTTTATTTTATCCATCCATCATGTACCTTTTGTTCAATCGAGCTCACCTGTTCGTGTTTTAGCATGATTAGGGTCCTTGACTTGATCTGTCGACCAACTTTGCCTAGACCTAGACCGTGACGTTTATCTCAACCAAACCAACCATTTGGTACTGCCGAACATGCCTAAACATTCCTGTACCTCACCTGTTATATACCCTGGAGCTACTTCCTATGCCTTGAATACCAGGATTATATCACCCTTGTTTGGATAAACTATCGACCTTTGCCTACACATTACTGGTTTGCTTGTCAAATCATGTACCCTCGTTGTACTATTGCATTTCAACATGCGTCTGCTTCCTTGGACCTACCCCACCACCTTACCATCCTCTCTACAACATGTACCCTTTATCAACCCTATCCCTAATTTCCCGTTCACTCAATCGGCGATAGATTTGAGGGGGATTACCTATATCTTTAACATGAGAAACCACTTCATATTATTGTCCGCGCAGCTTTACAGAACAAGCTACACGACAATAAGGGGCTAATGTAGACACCAAATTCGTGTCTTACGACCCCTTGTGACCCGCATCCCATTTCGCAACCTAACCTCATTACCTAAACCTTACACAATTATTTATTAATTACCTTATAATTGATAAATCCACATCACCTTACCCGCCACCTCACTTTGCCACCTCATCATGACCTAGCCCTAACCCTAAACTAACCTAATTAAGACCCATGACTTGGTCTAGACTCACATCCATAACTAATGCCTCCTTGCTTGCACCCAAAGCCGACCTTCTAGCCACTTGACCAAGCCCGCAACTGATCTCTTGGGAAAAAAGTAGGGAAGGTGGGCTATTTTACTAAAAATAGCCTACTTTTTCCTTACCGATGCCGGTTCCTACTCGACCACCGTCGGTTACGTAACCGCCATCGGTTCCCTGTAAATGGGCTCCCCAAACCAAAACAACGGATCGAAATTTCATTTTGGAGATCAGTCAAAGGATTTCTGGATCAACAGAGAGCATTGCGAGCGAGGAACAGAGTCCAGATCTTCACTTGACAGAGCAGAGACGAGTGGAAATACCAGAAGTGTTTACAACTAAGGAGATCAACTTGCATCTTTGTCAAAACCAGTAAGTCACATCTTGCATGTCCTCTGTTATAACATTTCTTATGCTCTGTGAATTTCAGTCCTCCTAAATCCATCTCTGAATCTACTACCCAACGTGTCATTGCATCTAACTGTTATTCTTTCGCTTCTAATCATCCCATTTCCTAATATCATCCATAAACCAGCCTTACAAAACACCATAGCTACTAAGAAGATCCTAGAACCCACCGGTATCGGTTATTAGTAACCAGCATCGGTTATCAGTAACCGGCATCGGTTCCTCTGATCAAAACCAGAAAACCAGCCTTTCCCCTACCCAGTTCAACGAAACAATTTAATTGATATTTTGCAGTCTTTTGTGTTAATTCATATTAGCAGGGGAACTAACCACCTTCGAAAGGAAGTTTTATATTTCCTGGGCCCAAGGCAGTTTCCTCATTTATTGTTTAATCAAAATCTTGTGGTCTTGTGTTCTTATTTGCAGGTAGTCCTTCCAAGACAAAAAGGAGTTCTCCGCAGTCAACCTGATCTTTCTCTATGGTACGCGCACACCATCTCGACATTCAACAGGTATTCCTCCTAACCCTAACCTCATATGTTTCTAAAAGGAATGAAAGGATAGAAGCAACTCTATTCCTAGAAGCCGAAACATTCCGAGTGAAACAAGGTCAACTTCTATACCATGGAGGGAAATGATAAATCCCAGGATCTTTCTTGAGAGGACCATGAAGATGCACTTCTTTATCTAAAGGAAAACACAATATTTAATGAGGTGATCAAATATGGTTTTGATGACAGTTAGGTGCTTGGAGTGGAATTTAGATTTAGACAAGAGATAATCCACGTAATCTTCCAATATGTGATGCATGATGTCATGGAAGATGTAAGTCATAGCCTGCTGATATGTGCCACCAGCGTTCTTAAGGCCAAAAGGCATGACTCGATAGCAGAAGGTCCCCCAAGGGGTGATGAATGAGGTTTTGTGTTGATCTTCTGGGGCAAGCAAAATTTGGATGTAACCTGAGAAGCCATCCATGAGTGATAGCATCTCATGACCAGCAGTAAGGTCAACCAGTTGATTAATACCAGGTAAGGGAAAGTCATATTTTTTGTAGGCTAGGTTGAGGTCACAAAAGTATATGCAAATGTGGAGTCCCCCTGTCACCTTAGTGACAGGCAAAATGTTAGAAATCCAACGAGGATAATCAATGGGTAATATGAAGGAAATGGAAAGAAGGTGTTGAAGTTCTTCTTTGACAAGAAGAGCAATACGAGGGTGCATTTTCCTAAGATTTTGTTTAATGGGTTTGGGATCGGGAATGGTTACAATATTGTGGAACACTATGGTGGGGTCAATACCAGGAATGTCTGTGTAAGAACAAGCGAAAGCGTGGTTATGATCTTTGAGAAAAGAAGTGATGGCTTCCTATTCAACAGCATATAAAGATTGTCTGATCTTTAGGATGTGCAAGTCATCTTGAGTATGAATGTTGATCTCGATAGTCGATTCATTTAAAATGGTTTGTGTCTTAGAAGGTAATGAGCAATGAATATATGAATCTTCTGCACCAAGGTAGGTGAGTATAGATTCGTCATCCTAACATTGAACGATGTTAATTAAAGGTGTATCGTCATCGATCATTTCAGGATATAGGAAGGGAAGAGTGGAAGGGGCCTCGCCCTCGCGTTGATAAGTAAGAGGCCCCAAGGAAATGGTGTTTATGAAAAAATAAAATAGGAGGGATAGATTCAGGATCCATCTACTCTTTCGGTGAGGGTGGTGATGGAGGTGGAGCAGGTGAAGAAGGTGGATAAGAGCTAGTGTCCTTAATGAGTTCAATGTGGGCTTGTTTAGTAAGTGGTTCAGGAAAGATGATACCACTATGGTCATTATGTTTGTAGGTGGTACATGGAATAATAGTATGGCAGCCTTGCTCATAAAATCCAAAGCCATTCCACGCACATCGATACAAGAAGGTGTGGGTGAAATAGTGATTGGTAAGTGATTGGAAGTCAGTGGAAAAGGGGTGAGTTTGTGGCAGTGGTTTAGGTGTGTAAGTGATAGTATCAAGTCCCCCATAGGTGAGACTGGTACAGAGATGAGGAGGACCATAAAGGAGGCATCCTCCTATGCGTTGATTGTAGCGAGGGTGTTGGTAAAGGCTTCCATACTCTTGTGGAGTAAGGAATGTGTTGACACTATATAGGTGGTACTCCCCCAGAGTGAGGAGTTGAAAAACACCTTATAAGGGATCAGTGGTTAGTATGTAGGTATCTAGAATGGAGGATGTGTCGTAGGTCAATGTGGAGGTGGAGTTAATGGATTGGGAAGCTGATGGGTTAGCCTTGGAGGTTATGGTAGTGGTAGGAATGGAGGAGGTATGTATGGTAGAAGCAAAGAATGTACTAGTAAGTGGAAGTGTAGGTGAAGAAGTAATGGTTGTGGAGGTAGTCAGCTTAATAGGTATGAGCACATCATTAGGTCGGTAAAGCATGTTACATGTTTTAAAAGGTGATGGGTCAGCTAGAATAGTATAGGTGTGGCCTTCGTGTTCAAAATTTAACCAACGATGCAAAGTGGAAGGAATGCAACTCATGACATGAATCTAAGGTCTGCCAAGCAACAGGTTATATTGGAATTCCCCTTCCAAAACGTAAAACAATTCTTGAACAGTACGGGGGCCCACGTGAATGTGGAGGATGATGGTGCCTAGTGTAGAGGTGATAACATCATTGAATGAATGCAACATGACTAAATATTTATGCATGCAATTGTTAGGTATGTGCATTTGAGTGAATGCATGGGACAAAATGATGTTAATGCTAGCACCCCCATCAATCATCACACGATGTACCCGTATGTCATCGATGTGGATAGAGATGAAGAGGGATGGATCCAAATCATCATTTTGGTGTGGCACGATCTCTTCATATGAGAAGCTAAGGGAGGCCACTTAATGTATCAGGTGAAGAGAAGATGAAGGTTGTAATTTGGTGAGAGAGGCTACATGATGGGGTGTGATAATGGAGGCTACAGGTGTAGGGTCATTGGGTAAAACCTCAATAGATTGAAGAACCTCCATGAGAGCTTGACAATGGGATTCCAAGGTTTGGATGAGGTCATATAGGGACATTTTGAGGGGAGACTAGTGTAATTGTTTAAGCATGGTGTGATGTGTGACGCCATTAGAAATGCAGTACGTGGGGCCGCGGATAGGGATTTTAGGTATGGGTATAGATGGTATGTTGGGTATAGGATTGGTTGGTGGGTCAGTTTCCTTTTCATTACCCTTATCCTTCTGAGCACGTGTAGTGATGTGAATCATCTTGATCTAAGGGGAGTTGGTAAATAGATAAGGTGTAGGGTGAGTGGTATAATGACACAACGGAAAAAAACCTACCAGAGGAGAAAAACCCTGTGAGGTGAGTTGGGTGCAATGAAATTTGGGTGGTGGCATGGAAAGTTCTCTGATGCAAACCATGTTAATTTCAAATCTTGAGGGTGGCTCTAGGAGCTGTGAGGGTGGAGGTTGTGGTTGTTGAGTAGGTAGTGTGAGAATTGGTGTTGGTGAAGTACGATCCTTGTCGAGAAGGTCATCATCATCAAAGTTGGATTCTGGGGGACACAACTCGATAAGGACAGTTTTCAAGGTCTTGTAGTTTTCCACATCGTGCCCTAGCACACGATGGTAGGTGAAAAATTTAGTATCATCAAACCATTTTGGCTTGGGTTTGAGGGGGTCATAAGGCCTAAGTGGTGGTAATGTGATGACCAAAGTCTTAAGGAGGTTGGTTAAAAAAATTTATAAGACCCTGCTAGTGGATCACAATGGGAAGTGAGTGTGGGTTGGGGCGTAGGTGTGGTTTATTGTTGAGGAATAGCTTTTGGAAGAGGAGGAGTGGGTCAAGCTATGGGTTTAGGTGCTAGCATGGTTTTGGGTGTCGGTCGTGTTGGTTTAGGTAGGGTTATAGTAGGTGAACAAGTAGGAAAGTGTGTGGTTGTTTTGACTACCTTATTGTGGGGTAGTGGAATTTTTTTTTTGGATTGCACCTTCTTGGGTAAAGGTGATATGGGTGTATGAGGTCTAGAAGGAAAAGTAGATGGGGGAAGAGGGAAAGTTACCCACGGGGATAACGGAAGTGCTGTGAAGGTAGATGACGTATGTCGTGCTTGGGGTGTGAGAGATAGCGACTAAAGTGTAGTGGGTAGTGAAGCAATAACTGAGGGTATTGTAGGTATGGGTGGTAAAGATGCTACAAGTGTGTCTGTAAGTCATGTTGGGCATCTGGGTAGGTTAGAGGTTTGTTGTAATGCCTGCTTCAACTACCACTTTAGACCAAGAAACAAACTAGGAAAATTATGGAATAATTTTTTTTTTGTAAGAAGGGTCTACAAAAAAGTAGCAAGATACAAGTTTGAAACCAATAGGTTCCGAAATAGATTCTGATTAACCAAACACAAGATTTCCATCTTTATCTTATAACAAGTTTACAAGGTTCCAATTTGGGGGTTACAAGTTTTACTAAGGTTCAGGGAGAAATTTATCGCTAGGCATGCTCTCTATCAAGCCCTAAAATTCAACTATATTTTTCACACACTTAGAATTATCAAAACTTCCTAAACTAGGCTCATTAGATAGGAAATTTCCTCACCTTTCCAACCATATAAATAAGTCCTCCTAACTCCTTGTAAAACTTAAGTTATGGCCGGGCGGATTTTTAGGGAAAAAATTTCCCTTAGAGGTCCGTGGGGATAGGGAGAAAATTGGGAAAAATTTCCCAAACGCCACGTGTCATCATGTGATTCGTTCGGGCCGGCGGGTCGTGGGGAAACATTTGAAATTTTTCCAAAAACCAAAGTCTCAATTTTCCATAGGAAAATTTTCCTCCATGCCTCCGCACTTGCTCAAAAAGTTAAGTTTTTATTAAGGACATGCCCCTCCAACGTGCCACGTGGAAACTTCTGATAGGATGAGATGTTGGCGGGGCCACGGAAATTTTTAGGAAATTTTTCCAAAGTTCAAAATTTAAATTTTTCTAAGGTCGAATTAATTTATTTTTGGTTTGGGATGGCCATTTTGAAGTAAAACTTCAAATCGCCACAACTTTTGATAGGAAACTTCATTTTAGGAAAATGAGGAATTTCCGGAAATCTATCAGAGTGCTCTTTGCATAGAATTCATCAATTTTAGAATTTGGTAAATTTTAGAGGGTAAATTTTAAGAAATTGATCTGTACAGAATTATAATTTAAAAACTGGCAGTTTTTCCAACTTGCAAGTTTCGTTCAATTTTGATTCCCTTTCTTCTCAATATGTAAATTGAACATGGAGGGATGATCATGGGTGTGTTAAAGAGTGTTTTCCAGGTTCAAATTATGTATTGGGTTGCAATTGATATATTTTGCATCTTTTGACAGGAAATCTATTATGCAAGTTCAAAATCTAGTTTGATGCAGTTCTTGATGATCTTTTTAATTGTTGCGTTTCCACAAGGTTTATAAACCTTAATACATATAAATTTTCTTATCTCGTTCCTTAATTTTAGTTATGAATCTGAACTATGCATTTAATGAATTAATTCCGGTGCCAAATTCCAAAGAAAATAGAATTCAATTACTAACAATTTAAAGGTCAATTTACAATTTCCAAAGTGGAAGCATTTTCATTTCTGATCTGTAACATCCTATTGCTCTAATTTATTACTTAAATTACATGGCACCATTTTGATATCTAAATTTGACAATAAAAAAAGGAAACAGAATGTTGTCGTTTATTCTTCACGCATTTTTTTTGACAGGGATACCATTTCAAACAACAAATGTAATTCAAAACATTCAATACAATCTAGTATGCACATTCCAACAAAATTAAAAGAATCAATGCCATCCTTTATTGAGAGGTCAAATAGCTTTACAACCGAACTCCTTTCCAGTTTGATTTGATTTCAAATTTCAAAATTACAAGTATGGATATCAATTACATTATCTTCCCAAGGTAAAACAAAGAATACATTTCTCAATTCAATTACAACTTCCAATTACAAAGTAACATCTCACATTTCAACATAAATTACATTCATCCACTCTAAGTGGGAAGGGTTACATTCAATTTTCTCAAGAAAAAAGGACTGTCAAACTGTTTTATTCTTTCCCCAAACAACAGCTTGCTGTTTTCTTTTTCTTTATTCATCTTTGAATCACAACAAGGAAGGGGGAAAGGTAACACTCTCCACCCAACCAAGATACCCAATGGGAAAATAGAAGACATATTTCCCCATTGGCCCCCGAGCCCCAACCATATTGAAATGGAGCATGATAATTCAACTCATGACAACATGGACTTCTTTCACATGCAAGCAACACTCATGTATCACGAAAATCAAAGAAGACCCAAATCAAAACAAGGCAGCAGTTCTCAACTGCATTAGAAAACAGTCATAAAATCACAAAGGCTTGAGCAAGCAAGCCAAACAAGAGCAAGAACTATGGAGGTCTCCTTATGCCTCCCATGTTGAAATTGGACATCCACCTACAACAACCACCAAGAACATAACCATCCCATAAACCTTATCCTTCCTCAACCCCTCCTTATCCCTCCTCCAAATTTATCCCTTATCCCTCCCCCAAAGTAAGAAATGCATGCATATTCTTTTCCTAGGTGGATTCCAACCAACACTCCCTCCTCAAGATAAGTGCCAATGGAAAATCCCTTATCCCTCCTCTGATTAACCTCATAGTCTTCTCTCCACACCATGCCCTAAGTATTCTACCCATCCCTCTATGATTTGCAAACACAACACATTCAAAAATTCATGCTAAAAGAGGGAAAAAAACAAAAAAATTAAAAGAGTGAGAGCCTACCTCTCCATAATGGAGACTTGTTTCCAAACACCAGTTCTTTTGATGCTCAAAACACAGTCCCAAAACAGCAATGTACAAGCATGTGAATCAATCCAAGCTCTTCCACAAAGCAAGCTCCAAAGGCAAGAGAAAAATTTGACCCAAGAGTGAAATCTCCAACTTTCAACAACCTCAAAATGAGGAGGAATTCCAATTTTTAAAGGGAGATGGTGGAAGAGGATGATGTGGATTCCAAGTGGGATGCCACATCATTTTTCCTCATACAAAAATCAGTCAACATCAAAACAATAAAATCACATTAAAAGTGAAAGGAAAAATTACTTACATACACAAACTCAACCCATACCCAAAAGGAGAATGCATTAAAATTTGTAAGACAAGTGCAATCAAATCTCACACATAAATCATGTCAAAATGTAATAAAATAAGTTGATTTTGACTCCTAAATATTAATAAACATGATTGGTGGAGGATCTTTGAGAGGTGTGGGACAAGTTTAACTTGTCCCATAAGCCTCCAATTTAGTCTCTCCAAGGCTCAAATTCGAATTTCAAAGAGAGATGGAGTGTTTGACCTTCCAAAATCTTCTTACAACCTCTTACAATTTCTTACACAATCCATCACTTCACTTACACAACCCATACTTGGTAACTTACACACTCTTTTAAAATGCATTTATTTCTATGACATTTATTTATTACAAACTTTAGACACAACCATATATTTAATTACCATATGGTTATAAAATATATAAATAAATTTCATTTTCAACCAAGACAATAACATTTAATTTCACCTTCCACATCCTATTTAATTTAATTAAATTTTAACTATATGACTCTCACATCATACTATCACTTTTAAATAATTAAAACAAAGAGCACATTACAAATAAAATACACACAACAATAATTTTTAAAAAGGGACACATAATAAATAAAGCACACATATGCCCCATGGTCACAATAATGGAAATCCTAACATGGGAAATCCTAACAACTAAACAACAATCAAACACAGTTGCCATGGTGACCTTGTTGATTTCACACTGAATTCCAATATGGTTAGTCTCCAGTCCCCCAACATTGTTGTGATTTTTAACCTGCAAAATGCAAAATACCTCCTTTGGCCTCGTGGCCATATCAGAACATCTAAATGATATAAGCAACATACAATTATTAAATCCAAATCACAACAATATCAAGAATTCAATATTTATCATTAAAATTCAATTTGTAACTATATCATCATCCAATAGATTTCTATACTAGAGCTATTCATAATAATCAATGTCACATGTCTAAAATTAACATCAATAACCTGTCCATGTCAACTAGTATGTCATCATCCACATAACAATAAAAATGTCTCAATGATCCTCAAGCAAAACATCTGAATCCAGATCAATATTAATCCAAGATCTAACATCTAACCATCATACTAATAAAAACATAATAATGTCCATAATAATCCCTGATACATCATACTACATCAAAACATAATAATATCCAAAATGTGACCAATAGTGTCAGGATCAGTATCTGAATAGTGTCCAAGGAAAGTGGGCACTACATCCCCCTCCCCTTAGACTCGACTTCCTCCTGGAAGTCATTGGAACAAATGTGGAAACTGTACTCGTAAAGTAGTAGCATCCTCCCAAGTGGCTGCAGTCTCATCATATATGTCCCACTGCACCCGTACCTGATCAATCTCTCTGCCTCGAAGGCCCAGGGTCCTGCGATCTATGATACGGACGGGCTCCACCATCAACTGTCCCTGATCCTGCACCTGCAATGATGTCCAATCCAGCACATGAGAAGGATCTGTGATATATCTCCTAAGAACAGAAACATGAAACACATCATGTATGTGAGACAAGTTGGGTGGCAATGCTAGACGGTAGGCCAATGGGCTGATACGCTCCAAGATCTCAAAAGGTCCAACGAACTGAGGAGATAACTTAGAACCTTTTCCATAATGGATCAGGCTCTTATGTGGCCTAACACGAAGGAAAACCTTCATGCCCACATCAAAATTACGCTCGGTTCTATGCTGATCAACGTACTTCTTCTGCCTATCATGTGCCTCCTGCAATCTCTGCCTGATCAACACTACCTGCTACTCCATGTCCTGTAAGAGAGCTGGTCCAAGAGATACTCTATCCTCCAACCTATCCCAACTAAGGGGTGTCCTGCACTCCCTACCATACAAGGCCTGAAAAGGAGCCATGCCTATAGAACTATGGAAACTATTATTGTAGGAAAACTCCATAAGGTACAGATACTCCTCCCACTTAGACTACTGATCCATCACGTACATCCTGAGCATGTCCTCCAAAATCTGATTCACCCTCTCAGTCTGTCCATCTGTCTCTGGGTGATAGGATGTGCTGAAGTTAATCTTCGTCCTGAGAACATACTGCATGGTAGTCCAGAAATGGGAAGTGTATAAAGGATCGCGGTCACAAATGATCTTTCACGGAATCCCGTGCAACCTGACAATCTCATCCAAGTAAACACGTGCCACCGCACTAGCTTTATAGGTGGTATTTACCGGTGAAAAGTGAGCTACTTTTGTCAATTTATCAACCGTGACCATGATGGCGTCGTGATGATATCTCGACATTGGTAACCCAACAATGAAATCCATGGAAATGGTGTCCCATTTCCACTCCGGTATAGCATGAGGATAGAGAAGGCCAGCTGGATGCTGATGCTCGGCCTTCACTTTCTGGAACTCTAAACAACGTGACACAAACTGAGCCACATCCCTGCGAAGACCTCTCCAGTGATATAACTGTCTCAAGGTGGCGTGCATCTTCTTCACCCCAGGATGGGCTGAATAGGGTGCACGATGTGCCTCTGTCAAGATGTTCCTGCCTCAAGTCTCCATCCCTAGGAACATAAATCTGACCTCTGTGCCTGAGAAGACCATCTACCTCTAGTGAGAAACCATCAAATTTCCCCTCAAGGGGTCTCTGGGACTCAATCTCTGCTCGGGCTGCAATGTAGAAACTATCAAGAGGAAGCTGTTGAAGGATCCTGCTCCGTAAATCTGTGCTCACTGAAGTAGCCATGCTCAAATGCCTCCATCTACTGAGAGCATCTACAACCACATTCTCCTTCCCTTTCACATGCTCTATCTCCATGTCGTACTCACAAAGCAACTCCATCCAATGCCTCTGACGAGCGTTTAGATTGGGCTGAGTGAAGAGGTGGCGAAGGCTCAAATGATCTATCCTAAGTGTGAATATCTGACCAAGGAGAAAGTGTCTCCATCGAACTAAAGCATGCACAACTGCTGCAAGCTCAAGATCATGGGTAGGATAATTAAGCTCATGATATTTGAGTTTGTGAGACTCAAAGGCTACAACTCTGCCCTCCTGTATAAGAACACCTCCAAGGCCTACCAACGAAGCATCTGTGCATACAAAGAAATCACCATGTGGATCCGGCACTGCAAGAATAGGTGTTGTAGTGAGGCATCCCTTCAGGGTCCTGAAGGCCTGCTCACACCTGTCTGACCAAACAAACTTCTTCCCTTTCCACTGAAGGGAAGTGATGGGGTGTGCTATCTGAGAGAAGTCCTGAACAAATCTCCTATAGTAGCCTGCTAACCCCATGAAGCTGTGCACCTCTGTCATTGTAGTGGGTGCTGGCCAATCCATAATGGCTCTAATCTTGGAAGGATTGACTGTGATACCTTCCCCTGAGATGATATGACCCAAGTACTATATCTCTGACTGAAAGAAAGCACACTTCTCCAAGTTCCCGTAAAGTTGCTGCTCACGAAGACACTGAAGAACCTGACGAAGGTGCCCCTCGTGCTCCTCACACGTACGCGAGTAAATCAGAATGTCATCAAGAAAGATGAGCATGAAGTGATCTAAGAAGGTCCTGAATACCCCATTCATCAAACTCATAAACACTGCGGGGGCATTTGTCAAACCGAAAGGCACCACTGTGAACTCATAGTGCCCATACCTCGTACGAAAAGTAGTCTTATGGATGTCTACCTCCGTAATCCTCAACTGATGGTACCCAGACTTGAGATCGATCTTAGAGAACACCGTGGCTCCCTTCATTTGATCAAACAAGTCATCAATGTGAGGTAGGGGATAACGATTCTTGATCGTTACCTTATTCAGCTGGCGATAGTCTATGCATAACCTTAAGGATCCATCCTTCTTCTTAACAAATATAACCGATGCACCCCAAGGGGATACACTAGGATGGATAAGGCCTTTCTCTAGAAGGCCCTCCAGCTGCAACTTGAGCTCACAGAGCTCTGGGGTGGTCATCCGATAAGGAGCTCATGAGATAGGCTCTGCTCCTCGAACCAGATCAATATGGAAATCAATCTCACATGGGGGTGGCATCCCCGGTAGCTCCCCTGGGAAAACATCTGCATACTCTCTCAAAATGGGATGGTCATCTAGCAATGGCCCAATAGACCCATCCTCTCTCCGGTCACTGACTGTGACTGCATACATCTGACAACCCCGTCGCACACATCGCTTGAGCTGCATAGCAGAGATAGTGCGAATAGAAATAGGTCTCCTGACCCTAGAAATCACCGACTCAACTCCAAGATCGTCTGCACAAGATATAGTCTTATGATAGCAATCCATCCTAGCCCTATGTGCAGACAACCAATCCATGCCTAAAATGACTCCATACGAGCCCAAAGGAAGTACGCAAAGATCTGAAGTGGTGGTGAAAGGTCCCAAGTTAACAACACACTCCTTTACTAAGGAGTCTACCAGAGACCTTGGCTCCTGAAGCCATCTCGACATCCCAACTATGACCCTGTCTAACAGCCACCAACTTGCATAGCTCTACTAAGGATGGTGCAATAAAAGAATCAGAAGAACCAGAATCAAACAATATAGAAGTAGGAACACCTCTAATGCTACCTGTAGTCTCAATGACTGTGCTCTGGTGCTTAGCCTGGCGGTTCTCAACTGCTGCATAGATCCTGTGACTCCATCCCATGTCTCCGACTGTAGGCTCTGAGATGGGTGCCTTACCCTTATTAGGGTTCTAGGGGCAATCTCTCCAAAAGTGTCCTGCTACTCCACACCCGAAGCAACCACCTGACGTCCTCCAAACTATGCAGCACCGCTAGAAGGTGCCCTAGAGGTAGGTGCTATGGACCCTGATGATCCAGCCATAGTCTGTTGTGGCCTCTGTGGTTGAGCTCCTACTGACTGAGCTCTAGCTCCACCCTGTGTCCTGGTGGGACCCCTAGGAGGCCCCATACTCTGACCTCTCTGTGCATCAACTCTCTAAGGAGGCCAAAAAGGTGGGCGGGACTGCTGTTGCTGCTGCTGTGGCTTGAAAGATGACTGTGAAGAATGCTGACCACCACAAGGAAGAGGAGTCGACCCCCTCAATCTACTATCCTGCAACTACTGAATACTGGCTCCTAACCCGGTCTCTAGCCTGCTGGGTTTTACCCTGAGTCTCCTCTGCAATGTAGGCCTTCTCAACAGCCTCTGCTAATGTCTGTGGGCAGTGGATCTGAAATGCACCTCCAATGTCTATATTAAGGCCCTGGATGAACCTGTGGATCTGCACCTACTCATCCTGCATGTAATCAATGTACTGAAGTAGGTCCAGGAACCTACTCTCATACTCGGCCACTGTAAGGGAAGCCTGTCAAAGGTCGTGGAACTCATCGATCCTCTGCTGTATGAATCTCCGTGGCAAGTATCTACTCCTTGAATCTCTCCTCAAACAGCTCCCAAGTGACTGTCTTTGAATCTATATGGAGCTTCTGCTCCTCTGTCCTCCACCATACTCCAGCTTCGTCCTTTAGTAGATGGATCGCAACACGAGCTTTCGTGTTGCTAGAATAAGTATAAAGCTTAAATCAACCACTCAAGCTAACCAGCCAGGCCTCTACCTGGAAACCACCTGTGTCACCTGAATAATGTGAGGGCCTAAGCTTCAGGATCTCCCTGATATGATCTGCAGTTTTGGTCTGACGGCCTCTGAGCCTCTCTATAAGCTCATCCCTAAGCCTAGGGCTCTGAGACCTCTCTCTATGCTCCAGAAATTTTTCACCCTACCTCCTAGGTGGTGAATCTACTCTAACTGACTCTGCATGAAAATTATCTCCTCCATCCTCCTCACCATGTGCAGGAGGTGCATGTCCCTCAATGGAAGTATCTCTGTCATGTCTTCCTGAGTTCCCTCCTACTCATCCTCCGTGTAAGGCAGCATTAACATCCTAGATGGTCATTAAAATCTGTGGTAGGATAACTGCTAAACCCTGGTCTAGTGGTGGTGGTAGCGGTGGTGGAAGTGGTGGTGGTGGTGACTCTGAGCCTTTGTGAATGTTCCTCCTTCTCCGTCTGAGCTCCCTGCACAGACCAGAGTGGGAGTTAGTTTCATTACCTTGAGTTTTCTTCATTTTTCTAAGTTTACTAACATGTCTAATTTTCAATTAGTTTTGTTTTCTAGATTATCAATTTGCTAGTTTTAGGTTTCAAGTCTCAATGTTTCTAGTGTGCCCAATGGTTCAACATTTTGAACCACAGCTCTGATACCAAGTGTAATGCTTGCTTCAACTATCACTTGAGACCAAGAAACAAACTAGGAAAATTATGGAATAATTTTTTTTTGTAAGAAGGGTCTACAAACAAGTAGCAAGATACTAGTTTGAAACTAATAGGTTCTGGAATAGATTTTGATTAACCAAACACAAGATTTCCATCTTTATTTTATAACAAGTTTACAAGGTTCCAATTTGGGGGTTACAAGTTTTACTAAGGTTCAGGGAGAAATTTATCGCTAGGCATGCTCTCTATCAAGCCATGAAATTCAACTATATTTTTCACACACTTAGAATTATCAAAACTTTCCTAAACTAGGCTCATTAGATAGGAAATTTCCTCACCTTTCCAACCATATAAAGAAGTCCTCCTAACTCCTTGTAAAACTTAAGTTATGGTCGGGCGGAGTTTTAGGGAAAAATTTTCCCTTAGAGGTCTGCGGGGATAGGGAGAAAATTGGAAAATTTTCACAAACACCACGTGTCATCACGTGATTCATTCAGGCTGGCGGGTCGTGGGGAAACATTTGAAATTTTTCCAAAAACCAAAGTATCAATTTTCCAAAGGAAAATTTTCCTCCATGCCTCCGCACTTGCTCAAATGGCCACGTGGCGCTTTGTGATTCACCACGGGCCGGCGGAGGAAAAAGAGAAATTTTTCCAAAAGGGAAAAAAGGGTTAAGTTTTTCCATTTTTATCCGCACACCCCCCTGCCATGTGTCAACTCGTGATTGGTTGGGGTCCGCGGGGATGCGGGGAAATTTGTGAAAATTTTCCCAAGGCAAAATTTTCAAAAAGTTAAGTTTTTATTAAGGACATGCCCCTCCAAGGTGCCACATGGCAAATTCTGATAGGATGAGAGGTTGGCGGGGCCACAGAAATTTTTAATAAATTTTTCCAAAGTTTAAAATTTAAATTTTTCTAAGGTCGAATTAATTTATATTTGGTTTGGGATGGCCATTTTGAAGTAAAACTTCAAATGGCCACAACTTTTGATAGCAAACTCCATTTTAGGAAAACGAGGAATTTCCAGAAAGATCTCGGAGTCCTCTTTGCACAGAATTCATCAATTTTAGAATTTGGTAAATTTTAGAGGGTAAATTTTAAGAAATTGATCTGTACAGAATTATAATTTAAAAACTGGCAGTTTTTCCAACTTGCAAGTTTCGTTCAATTTTGATTCCCTTTCTTCTCAATATGTAAATTGAACATGGAGGGATGATCATGGGTGTGTTAAAGAGTGTTTTCCAGGTTCAAATTATGTATTGGGTTGCAATTGATATATTTTGCATCTTTTGACAGGAAATCTATTATGCAAGTTCAAAATCTAGTTTGATGCAGTTCTTGATGATCTTTTTAATTGTTGCGTTTCCACAAGGTTTATAAACCTTAATACATATAAATTTTCTTATCTCATTCCTTAATTTTAGTTATGAATCTGAACTATGCATTTAATGAATTAATTCCGGTGCCAAATTCCAAAGAAAATAGAATTCAATTACTAACAATTTAAAGGTCAATTTACAATTTCCAAAGTGGAAGCATTTTCATTTCTGATCTGTAACATCCTATTGCTCTAATTTATTACTTAAAGTACATGGCACCATTTTGATATCTAAATTTGACGATAAAACAAGGAAACAGAATGTTGTCGTTTATTCTTCACGCATTTTTTTTTTACAGGGATACCATTTCAAACAACAAATGTAATTCAAAACATTCAATACAATCCAGTATGCACATTCCAACAAAATTAAAAGAATCAATGCCATCCTTTATTGAGAGGTCAAATAGCTTTACAACCGAACTCCTTTCCAGTTTGATTTGATTTCAAATTTCAAAATTACAAGTATGGATATCAATTACATTATCTTCCCAAGGTAAAACAAAGAATACATTTCTCAATTCAATTACAACTTCCAATTACAAGGTAACATCTCACATTTCAACATAAATTACATTCATCCACTCTAAGTGGGAAGGGTTACATTCAATTTTCTCAAGAAAAAAGGACTGTCAAACTGTTTTATTCTTTCCCCAAACAACAGCTTGCTGTTTTCTTTTTCTTTATTCATCTTTGAATCACAACAAGGAAGGGGGAAAGGTAACACTCTCCACCCAACCAAGATACCCAATGGGAAAATAGAAGACATCTTTCCCCATTGGCCCCCGAGCCCCAACCATATTGAAATGGAGCATGATAATTCAACTCATGGCAACATGGACTTCTTTCACATGCAAGCAACACTCATGTATCACGAAAATCAAAGAAGACCCAAATCAAAACAAGGCAGCAGTTCTCAACTGCATTAGAAAATAGTCATAAAATCACAAAGGCTTGAGCAAGCAAGCCAAACAAGAGCAAGAACTATGGAGGTCTCCTTATGCCTCCCATGGTGAAATTAGACATCCACCTACAACAACCACCAAGAACATAACCATCCCATAAACCTTATCCCTCCTCAACCCTTCCTTATCCCTCCTCCAAATTTATCTGTTATACCTCCCCCAAAGTAAGAAATGCATGCATATTCTTTTCCTTGGTGGATTCCAACCAACACTCCCTCCTCAAGATAACTGCCAATGGCAAATCCCTTATCCCTCCTCTGATTAACCTCATAGTCTTCTCTCCACACAATGCCCTAAGCATTCTACCCATCCCTCTAAGATTTGCAAACACAACAAATTCAAAAATTCATGCTAAAAGAGGGAAAAAAACAAAAAAATTAAAAGAGTGAGAGCCTACCTCTCCATAATGGAGACTTGTTTCCAAACACCAGTTCTTTTGATGCTCAAAACACAGTCCCAAAATAGCAATATACAAGAATGTGAATCAATCCAAGCTCTTCCACAAAGCAATCTCCAAAGGCAAGAGAAAAATTTGACCCAAGAGTGAAATCTCCAACTTTCAACAACCCCAAAATGAGGAGGAATTCCAATTTTTAAAGGGAGAGGGTGGAAGAGGATGATCTGGATTCCAAGTAGTGTGCCACATCATTTTTCCTCATCCAAAAATCAGTTAACATCAAAACAATAAAATCACATTAAAATTTAAAGGAAAAATTACTTACATACACAAACTCAACCCATACCCAAAAGGAGAATGCATTAAAATTTGTAAGACAAGTGCAATCAAATCTCACACAAAATCATGTCAAAATGCAATAAAATAAATTGATTTTGATTCCTTAATATTAATCATGGTTGGTGGAGGTTTTTGAGAGGTGTGGGACAAGTTTAACTTGTCCCACAAGTCTCCAATTTAGGATCCCAAGGCCAAATCCGAGTTTCAAAGAGGATGGAGTGTTTGACCTTCCAAAATCTTCTTACAACCTCCTACAATTTCTTACACAATCTATCACTTCACTTACACAACCCATACTTGGTAACTTACACACTCTTTTAAAATACATTTATTTCTATGACATTTAATTATTACAAACTTTAGACACAACCATATATTTAATTACCATATGGTTATAAAATATATAAATAAATTTCATTTTCAACCAAGACAATAACATTTAATTTCACCTTCCACATCCTATTTAATTTAATTAAATTTTAACTATATGACTCTCACATTATACTATCGCATTAAAATAATTAAATTAAAGAGCACATTACAAATAAAATACATACAACAATAATTTTTAAAAAGGGACACAACAAATAAAGCACACATATACCCCATGGTCACAATAATGGAAATCCTAACAAAACACAACATATAACTCAAACACAGTTGCCATGGTGACCTTGTTGATTTCACACTGAATTCCAATATGGTTAGTCTCCAGTCCCCCATCATTGTTGTGATTTTTAACCTGTAAAATGAAATATACCCCTTCGGCCTCGTGGCCATATCAAAACATCCAAATGATATAAGCAACATACAATTATTAAATCCAAATCACAACATTATCAAGAATTTAACATTTATCATTTAAATTCAACTGCAACTATATCATCATCCAATAGATCTCTATACTATAGCTATTTATAATATCAATGTCACATGTCTACAATCAAAAGCAATAACCTGTCCATGTCAACCAGTATGTCATCATCCACATAATAATACTGATGTCTCAATGATCATTAAGCAAAATATCTAAATCCAGATCAATATTAATCCAAGATCTAACATCTAACCATCATACTAATCAAACATAATAATGTCCATAATAGTCCCTGATACATCATACTACATGAAAGCATAATAATATCCAAAATGTGACCAATAGTGTCAGGATCAGTATCTGAATAGTGTCCAAGGAAAGTGGGCAATACATTTGTGAGGAAGGAATGGTTTTTTTTTTGTTTATTGGTGGGTGGAGGTTTCTTGACCATGTGGGGAAGCTGGGATCCTAATATAGATGGGACAGGTGTAGGTGTGATTGGCATAGCTGGGGTATGAGTTCTATGGGCTTGGTGCTTCTATTTGGATGTCAAACTAGGTGTGGTGTTGTCTTTGGAGGATGTAGCTAAATCTAATTTGATAGGTGGATGAGTAAGGCTGGTAATCAGGGTGACCCCTAAAGTGATAATAGGTTTAGTCGAGGATGATGTCATAGGTGTGGGTTTGGGTTTAGATATAGATTGGGCTATGGGTAAGGATGTGCTTTGACTTATGATAGGTGTCGTGGAAGGAGTTGTGATAGAGGTGGTTGTGCTTGGTATGATTGGTTAAAATATTTTTGGGTAGATAGTGGAGGTATCAACAAGTTACCTCTGCATCTATGTTGAGACAGGAAGCAAAAGGTGTCCCCATAGTAAGGCTATACCCACATAATCTAAGTGATCAGCCAAACGTGAGAACGGAATGTCTATAGGTGGAGTTGATGAGGACATAATGGTAATTCCTGTAAAATGTGTCTTAGAGATGGGAAATTGGCTAGCTTCAGCTTTCTTGGGTAAGAGAGCCGAAACTAGGTCTACTTGATTCTGGGTAGCAGATGGAGAATGCTCACCAAGAGGCAAAGGTATCTTGTTATGTTTGTGGAGCCTATTTTCATGTTAGAGTGTGGTACACCTTCTATGTGTTACACTCGGGTATTTTCATGGGTGGTTTATTAACCCATGGGTAATGGGTAACCGTTATGGGCTATTTTTGGGCCCATGTTTTTTCGGTACCCATTGTTTTGTAAAACCACCTCTTTGGTTACCCATAGGTTTATGAGACGGTTTTGTTTTTCCCCATTGTTTTGATACCCACAATTTTGTAAAACTGCTTAAGCAGTTGTCTATTTATATGGTCTTATGCATATGATAGACGTACAAGTAAATGAATTGCAGATGTGTTTTGAATTTGGGTGTGAATTTTGTAGAGTTTGTTGAGCATAGCTCCAAATGGATCCGGGTATTGTATTGAGAGAGTGGAGGCTTGTAATAAAATATGAGCAAGTGATTCTTGGTGGACGTAGCCCAAATTGGGTGAACCACGTTAAATATTGTCTCTGTGTTGTGTTATTTTATTCTGTAATTTTATTTCAGATCTGTAATAATTTTTGCATATTAGTTTCTACTATTGCGATTCTGTGAGGGATTATTCCACATATTTTATCTCTTATTTCCTAACAATTGGTATCAGAGCCTAGTTCAGTTTGCTGAAGTGTTGAATCGTAGGGAAATTTTTTAGCTTGAGTGGGAGCATGGCAGATAAAGGAAGATCTAGGGTTGATAAATTCAATGGGCAGAATTTCAGTCTTTAGAAGATGCAGATGGAAGATTGCCTTTATCATAAAAATCTTTATACTCCGCTATCTGAGAAGGTGAACAAACCGTCAAGTATGAAAGATGCAGAATGGGATTTACTAGATAGGAAGGCACTTGGGACAATCCAGCTGTGTCTTGCATCTTCAGTATAATTTAATGTTTCAAAGGAAAAGTCTACAAAAGATCTAATGGATGTATTAGGGAAGTTGTATGAAAAACCTCTACCTCTAACAAGATATTTTTAATGAAAAAGTTGTTTAATATGAAGATTTCTGAGAATAGTTTAGTAGCAGATCATTTAAATGATTTCAATACGGTTGTGAATATGCTAACTTTGGTTACAATAGAAGTTGATGAAGAAGTTAGGGCTTTATTAATTTTGTGCTCTTTACCTGAGAGTTGGAATAGTGTGGTAATGGCGGTAAGTAACTCGGTTCCAGCTAACTCAAAGTTGAAGTTTGAGGATGTTGTAGGGGTGATTCTAAGTGAGGAAATGTAAATAAAAAGCTCTAGGGAATATTCTACTTTAGGGAATGCTTTTACAATGGAAACTAGAGGGAGATAGAAGAATAAAAGAAACCGTGGAAAATCAAAAGATCGGGCAAGGTCAAAATCCAACAACAAGATTGTATGCTGGAATTGTGGAAAGCCTGGGCATGTAAAGAAGGACTGTTAGGAGCTTTGGGATAAGAAGAAACAACAGGAAGAAAACAAGGCGGAAAATGTGGCATCGGGTAATGTATGTCAGGATGCTTTGATTCTTTCTTTGCATAATATTACTGAATCTTGGGTTTTAGATTCAGGGGCTTCTTTTCATGCTACTCCACATAGGCATTATTTTGTTGATTATGTTCAAGGGGATTTTGGGCATGTTTTTCTTGGTGATGATGAGCCTTGTAGTATAGTTGGAAAAGGTTATGTTCAAGTTAAGATGTAGAATGGGAATACATGGCTATTGAAGGATGTTAGACATATGCCTACATTAAGGAGAAATTTGATATCGGCGGGGCAATTGGGAAGTGATGGTTGTACTGTGATATTTATAGCTAACTCTTGGAAGGTTACTAAGGGTGCTCTTGTGGTAGAAAGAGGTAAGAAGGTTGGAACCTTGTATTTAACCACTGATATTACTAATGATTGTAATCTTGTGGCTTCAGATGCAGATACAACATTATGGCACTATAGGCTCAGTCATATGAGCCATAAGGGCATGAACATAATAAAGAAGAATTTTCTTGTATATACAGAAACAAGTTTGGATTTATGTGAGAACTGCATATATGGGAAACAAAAGTGAGTAAGGTTTCTCAAGGTTGGACCTATGAACAAAGAGAGTAAGTTAGAGCTGGTACATTCTGACATGTGGGGGCTAGCTCAGGTATCATCTCTTGGGGGTTCAAGTTATTATGTTACTTTTATTGATGATGCAACAAGGAAAGTTTGGGTTTATTGTATTAGAAAAAAATCTGATGTATTTGACACTTTTGTTAAATGGAAAGCCTTGGTAGAGAATGAAACAGGTCTTAAGCTAAAATTTCTTAGGTCAGATAATGGAGGGGAGTATTGCAGCCATGAATTTAATGAATATTGTTCTAAGAATGGAATCTGCAGGAAAAAGATGGTTCCAGGAACTTCGCAGTAGAATGGGGTATCAAAAAGGCTAAACAAAACAATAATGGAACATGCTAGGAGCATGAGGTTACATCCAGGACTGCCTCTTACTTTTTAGGCAGAAGTAGTGAGCACAGCTGTGTACTTGATAAACAGAGGACCCTCAAGTGCCTTAGATGGAGGCATACCTGAGGAGGCTTAGTATGGTAAGAAAGTTGATTATTCATTTCTTAGAGTCTTTGGATGTGAGGTGTTTGTTCATATAGACAAGGATGATAGGACCAAGCTAGAGGTTAAATCAGAAAAATGTACTTTCATTAGTTATGGTGGTGATGAATTTGGATTTAAATGTTGGAGTATTAAGGACAAGAAAATCATTCAGTCTAGGGATGTGGTCTTTAATGAGAAAGTCATGTATAAGCAACAGTTGTAGGAAAATAGGGAAGAATCCAAGAAAGAATATGCAGTGGTAGATGATCTTCTAGATGGGATAGTGACCCATGAATCAGTTCAGGAACCAACTCAACAGGAACCCCAAACTCCTATAGTGAGGAGGTCTTCTAGGGTAAGAAAAGAACCTGAACATTTTTCTCCTTCTCTTTATTATTTATTGCTCACTGATAGTGGAGATCCAGAGAGATTTGATGAAGAAATGTGGGTAGATGCTAGTAAGAAGTGGGAGCAAGCCATGGATGAGGAGCATAAGTCTCTCATGGAGAACTAGACTTGGTATTTGGTGAAGCTACTGAAAGGAAAAAGATCATTGCAGAATAAGTGGGTACAAAAATTTAAAGACGAAGAAGGAGGAAAGAAAATATATAAGGCCCAGTTGGTGGTCAAGGGGTTTGCACAGAAACAAGGTATAGATTTTGATGAGATATTTTCTCCTGTAGTAAAAATGACTTCTATTAGAACTGTTCTTGGAATAGTGGTAGTAGAAGACTTGTACTTAGAACAGTTAGATGTAAAGACTACATTTCTCCATGGTGATTTGGAGGAGGAACTATATATGTAGCAACTAGAGGGCTATGAGGTCAAAGGTAAAGAGGTGATGGTGTGTAAACTAAAGAAGAGATTGTATAGCTTGAAACAAGCTCCACGTCAATGGTATAAGAAGTTTTATAGCTTCATGATGGAGGAAGGTTATATTAGATGTCATTCTGACCATTACGTGTATACAAAGAAATTTGAGGATAGAAGTTATATTATCATGTGTTTGTATGTTGATGACATGTTGGTTGTAGGTAAAAACATGCAGGAAATAAAAGTACTCAAGAAACAACTAAGTGAATCCTTTGATATGAAGGATTTGGGGGCAGCCAAATAAATCCTTGGTATGAGGATAACTCAGGATAGGAAGGAATGGAAGTTGACTTTATCTCAAGAAGAGTACATTAAGAAGGTATTAGACAGGTTTAACATGCAGGATGTTAAACTAGTTTGGACTCCTTTGGCAGGCCATTTCAAGTTATCAAAGGAGCAGTGTCCCATGACATAGTAGGAAAGAAACCAGATGTCCAAGGTACCTTACTCATCAGCAATTGACATTTTGATGTATGCTATGGTGTGCACTATGCCTGATATTTCCCATGCAGTGGGAGCTTTGAGTAGATTTATGAGTGATCCAGGTAAAGAGCATTGGCAAGCAGTAAAGTGGATCCTTCGGTATTTGAGAGGGACCATGGGGAAAATTTTGTGCTACAGTGGATTAGACACCACTTTACGTGGTTATGTAGATTCAGACATGGCTGGAGATGTAGACAGTAGGAGGAGCATGACAGGTTATATTTACACTGTAGGTGAAACAACAGTGAACTGGATTTCACGACTACAGAATCTGGTGGCTTTGTCAACCACGGAGGCTGAGTATGTTGCTGCCATTGAGGCAAGCAAAGAGATGATTTGGTTACAATAATTTCTTGAGGAATTGGGGCATAAGTAGGAGGAATGTAAGCTGTATAGTGATAGTTAGATTTCTATACACCTAGCTAAGAACTCTGCTTTTCACTCCAGGACAAAGCATATACAATTGAGATATCACTTCATCAGGATAGCTTTGGAGGAAGATAAGTTGAAGTTGGAGAAGATTCATACCAGTCATAATCCTGTAGACATGATGACCAAGGTGGTCACAAGGGATAAACTAAAGCTATGTTCAGCTTTGGTTGGCCTTCACGGATGACAGTGAAGGGTTGAGAAGCTTGCTCAGTGGAAATCAGTCTCCAAGTGGGAGATTGTTATGTTTGTGGAGCCTATTTTCATGTTATAGTGTGGTACATCTTCTATGTGTTACACTTGGGTATTTTCATGGGTGGTTTATTAACCCATGGGTAATGGGTAACTATTATGGGCTATTTTTGGGCCCATGTTTTTTCGGTACTCATTCTTTTGTAAAACCGCCTCTTCGGTAACCCATAGGTTTATGGGACAGTTTTTTTTTCCCCATTGTGTTGATACCCACGGTTTTGTAAAACTGCTTAAGCAGCTGTCTATTTATATGGTCTTATGCATATGATAGACGTACAAGTAAATGTATTGCAGATGTGTTTTGAATTCGGGTGTGAATTCTATAGAGTTTTTTGAGCATAGCTCCAAACGGATCTGGGTATTGTATTGAGAGAGTGGAGGCTTGTAATAAAATCTAAGCAAGTGATTCTTGGTGGACTTAGCCCAAATTGGGTGAACCACATTAAATCTTATCTCTCTGTGTTTTGTTATTTTATTCTGTAATTTTATTTCAGATCTGTAATAATTTCTGCATATTAGTTTCTACTGTTTAGATTCTGTGAGGGATTATTCCACGTATTTTATCTCTTATTTCCTAACATATCTCAACTGGGTCTATGGTAGGTGTAAAAGGTGATGGGAGATCCTCTATAAGTGTAGGAACAAATAGGTGATCCTCTGTGTGTGGAGGAGGTAATGGGTGCTCCTCTATGGGTGGAGGAGGTACTGTGGGTAAAGGTTCTCTACGTGGAGAATCCAAGGGTGAGATGGTCTTGATGTTAGCTAAAGACTCCTCCATAGGTGATGAAGGAGATGAAAGATGTTCCTCTATGGGTGAAGGAATAGGGGAGGTTAGTTCTGATGTGGAAGGAGGATTTTGAGCTAGTATTTCCTCTATGGAAGGAATGTGAGGTAATAGGGAGGCGATAGGTATGCCATTAAAGATAACGTGGACCTCATGGGTATGGGTATCATGAGTTGAGGTCTCACTGGTTTGATCAAATGAAGGGGCATGGTTGGGAAATAGTTTTTCAAAGATGTGTAGGTTTTGGTTGGTAGGTGCATTAGGATTATCCATGGTTAACTCGCCTTTCTTGAGCATTTCTTGGAGAATATTTTTAAAAGTGATGTAGTTTTCATCACTATGACCCTTTACTCGATTATAGTTATAGAATTCATGTTATTTAGACCATACGGGCATGGAGCGAGTGTGGTTTTATGGGTGGAAGAGTGATCGCTCCAGCTTTGATAAGATTTTCTAATATAGAAGAGTAAGGTTCCCCAATTGGGGTGTATTTCCACTGCTCTCGTCTCAATTGAAAAGTTTGTATGGGTGAGAGATTAGATGAGGGGGTAGCCTGATTTGATGGATGAGTTGGGATGGCCTTGAGTACCACTGTGTTAGAAGTGCCCTTAGCCTTTGAATAATTGTTTTATGGTTTGGAAGAAGAAGAGGTATCATTCGACTTGAATGTCAAATTCTTATTGTGTAATATGATTTTCTTCTCTTTGATGGCCCGAATCTCTAACTTGCGTGCCATAGTGAATGCTTCATCGAATGTTTGAAAGGTTTGGACCCACAAGGTCAATGAGATATGTCTAGCACAAGCCCGTGTGAAGAGATCGATGAGTTCTGTTTGTGGCAGTTGGAAGGTGAGTTGGTTAATCAAGCTATTCCAGCAAATGACAAAATATTCGATAGATTCATCCTCATATTGACACGTGGAGTATAGGTCGGTCATGGTAACCTTCTTGACGATATTGATAGAGAAATGATCCAAGAAGGCTTGGGCTACCTAATTGAATGAGAATATGGAGTGTCTAGGTAACCCACTATACCAATCTAATGCATGTCCAGTCAGAGACATGGGAAAGGTTCTCAAGATCAAGGCATCATTGTGAGCGATGAGATAACACCCATGTTTGAACGATCGCAAATGCTGCTCAAGTATTCTTTGCTATTGAAATGACTAAATTTAGGCATTTCCCAATGCACGAGGTATGGATGGATAGGAATGGATGGGTGGATGGGCTCATTGCAAATCTCGTCATAGGTGAGAGTGTTGCGGGAGCCAGAAACCGATGCCTCTAATGTATGCATCTCTTCCAACATCAATTTGATTAGGTCGTTGGTAGCTTGTGATGATTGGGTGCCTCCTGTAGCGTGAGAGGGTTGGTTTTGGGCATATAATGGGGGTGGCACTCCAGTGTATGGTGCTTCCATGTAGGTTGATTGGGAATAAGGTGGTGAAACAGGGGGTACGTACACTGAGTGAATAATGGAGGAAACGGGAGGCTGCTGATAGTTTGTATATGGAGGTGGAAGGGTCATGGTAACCCTAGTGGTAATGGGAGTTAACGATTGTGGAATGGAAAGGAACATGTTCTAAAAAGGGGTAGGGGTCACTGACATGGGAGGTGGCAGTGTAGCTATGGGTATGTGTGAGACATTAGCGGCAGATGAAGTTACATTGTGGGTAGTTATCGAGGGTATGGTGGATGTGGCAGGTGTAATAGATGTGGCAGATGCGGCAGTCATAGCGAGGATAGGACCTAGCTGCATGAAATGACTGGGGGTGAGGTAGATGTGGCCAACACAGAGATAGATGGGGCCGATGCAGGAGTGGGAGCAAGAGTCAGGGGAATAGATACAAGCATGTCATATATCAACTGACCCGAGGCATCTCGAGTGGATGAGTAGGAAAGGTAAAACTATAAAGCAGTAGTGTTTTGGTCAAGGAGTCATGTGAACTCCTCATCTTTGGCAGCGATAGTGATAGGTTGGATGGGATCCATGGCCAGTGATAAAATGGAAGGTGGTGAAGAACTAGGTGGGAGTGGTTGAAAAATGGCATGAAATGCGAGTGCGCTTGCTTTTCTTCATGTCAGCACCATGTGAACTAGTACTGATTAGGTAGGGCTGCTTCTTTGTAAATGACACAGAAAACAACAGGAACAGGTGAATCTGGTTGCAAAAAGTGGATTAGGTACCAAATGGTGGTTGGAAAGTGAAACAGGCTAACTAATTTTAGTTAAGGAAAATTGATGCCGATCAGGGGTAACTGCTATCGGTCACTATAGAAAATGGTCAGTGAGTGAAAAACTATGTAGAAGGTCAAATTTGATAGGTATGCCAAATCTGATGGTGTTTTAGAATGTCAATCGGAATGATGGCAGTGATAGGTATTGTGAAAAGTGAAATAAAATGAATAGAATGTCCTTTTTGGTAGGTTAAGAAAAGGACCTGGAACCCACATCGGTTAGGTATAACTGATGACGGTCAGAGAGTAATCGATGATGGTCAGAGGGTAACCGATGACGGTTACTATGAAATTGAAACAATGATGAAAGAAAAGTAGTTGTGAATTAAAATTTGATGTAGAATCAAACCTAGAATTCTAGGAATGATGATGATATGGCCCAGGCACACTCAAGTGAATATGGAATACACCAGTTGTGATGAGGAGCGTGTAAGGATGAACAAGAAAAATAAAGAATGTGATCTCTCACTTTAAAATGCAAGCCAAGCAAAAACACTAAGAAAAATGTGATCCTAGGAGTGCCTTTTCTATTATGTTTGTTTAGCTTATGTTATTTAAGGACTGACACATGAATTGTGAAATAGAGTTTTTTTGGTGAGGATGGCTTCCTATGAAGAAGGAGATCTAAAAGGTGAGGTTTCAAGTATGTTATGGTAGGGACAGGCTTTTCTTTGAAGTATGACTCGACAAAGTAGCGAGATGGGTGCCCTATGTGTCGTGATCATGTGATCACCTACAACTTCTTCCAGGTAAGATATTGTTTAAGAATGTGTGTATTTTCAATTTTTGTGAGGTTTGGTAAGACTCAGAGAGAGAGAAAGAGAAATAAAGTGCTTTCTATAGTTTGTTTGTCAACCATCAGCTGGTCATGACTTCCAGCATATAGGTTGCCCGCAATTAATGTGAGCTAATGTGATAAATCAGAATGCAATGCACTTATTTTTAAGCCCAAATTGAAGTGTGAAGTTGGATGACACAAAAAGATGAAGAGGAAGAGGGATTCTCTTTCACTACAATGCAAAAAACATGAAGAAATGGTTCTTTTTAATTACACCAAAAGAAAGGTTTCCTTTAGAGAAAATAGAAAGAAAGGTGGGTTACCAAGGAAGAAAATTAATGTGTATGCTTTTCAGAAGGGAAACAAACACACAAATTTTCCTAGGAATGAATGAAATGCAAGGAACCCTGGATGGGTCCCATCGGGCATACCAAGATGTTTCACCTGATTCTAGATCATTTCTTTGAAGTATTGACGAAACAAATAGGGTAACGGGCATATGAGGAATACGTGTTCAAATTTTGGTTGATAGGTTGTTGCGCACGTATGACTTCTGAATCCACGGCTGATTGTGAGAGCTTCCTTTTGGCTAGGAGGAACTACATGTAATGCAAAGTAAGACCACCAGAAAAAGCTATAAAATATGTGTAGTGAACTGCCTAGCATGTGCTAGATCCCAGAAGTGTGATACTTCCTAGATGGTTGTCAGTCCACTGTTTTAAACAATTTAATATAGTAAATAAGGTAAATCCTATCGTAATTCAAAATGATTTAGGTATTTCACTTAAAATACAATAAGAAAATAGATCTAATCTAACATGCTAGGTTATAATAGGACCCGAAGGTCTAGTAACTGGTTCTGGGTCTCTGCAGGTCTGACGGAGGTCTCAGGTAGATCACAGGTGAATGAGTGTGAGAGGGAATTAGGTGGATAGATCACTATTCTAGGTTGTATGGGCAAATACAGAGACCGATGTCGATGAAGGTTGACCGACGATGGTTAGGTATAACCGGTTCCGGTTACTGTGGAAAACTGGGAATGCCACATAACGAGATTTAGGTCTCCTTTGTGATTACACAAAGGACTTTGGTTGGTCAGGATGAGGTATTGGGTGATTTGGGAGGGGGAATGTTGAAGGAGGTCAATGGGTGGCTAGGTAAGCAATAGGTGATAATATAATGATGAAATGGAATGAACCAGAGAAGTATAATGTTTACTTACTTGGATTCTTGTCTTGGATGCCTGTGAGTGAGGGATGGAAGTGCTGATGAGAGGTTTAAGGCTGTAGGTGATCACTAACTGAAGAAAAGCTTCTGCATGGGCTGCATGTGCATTCCTCTTTGCTTGGTTAGATCAGATCATTGTTGGGATGGTTGTGTAGGAAAAGATGCTTAATCTCCTTCCTTGTATGCTTTTTCTCATTGGAATTCACTCTCAGAAGATGTGATATCTCTCTAGGATGTGCTAATTTTTGCCAACTTTTTCAATCTTGTTCAACCTTCTGCCAACCTTGAGAATAAGGTTGTTTCAGGGTTAAAAGGGCAACCAATGGCAGTTCTGGCTTAACCGGCGACAGTTAGCAGTAGTCGGTGTTGGTCAAGGTAGGATTTCCTAGGTTTACTAAAATAGGGAGATCCTCTTGATTTCCTTGGATCTCGTGTTGTTAACCCATGGATTAGGTTGGAAGATTCTTGTAAGCATGCGGTAATGTGGTTAGAGAGAATGTAGGCATTGATTTTTAGGGTTTAGGTAAGACTTAGTTAGTTATGGCAACTTACTAAGAATATGTTTTAGGGTGAGTTGACTTGATGAGGTGTCTAGGTGAAGTGTATGTGTGGATATTATTTAAATTAATATATTTAAATAATAAATATGGTGAGGATAATGAATTAATTTAATTTAATTAATTAAATTAATATTAGTGAGGTGAAAGGGGCCATGGCTAGGTGAACGTGATGAAGGGTGCTTATTTTTCGAGGGACCAAAGGGGAGTGTAACCTAATTTTAGTGTCTATAATATGGAGTGGCGGAGTTTAGGGATCAAATTTTCCCCAAAGGGGACACGTGTCAAACAGGGGTGAAAGGAAAATTTTGGGTCAGTGGGTCATGGGGTGGCATTTGGAATTTTTCCTTGTGCAGGAGAAATTTCCTAAATGCACCTGCGCCTCTACGTGTCCTCCAGGAACACGTGGTGGCCTTTGAGTCATCGCTGCCAACAAGGAAAGGAAGGGTGGGTCAGCGGGAAAGTTTGGGGCATTTCTCCCAAAGGGAATGAAATAATACAATGCCCATGCGCTCGTGGGTCCATCAGGGGCATATGGCACTATATGATTCACCGCAGGGAGAAGAGAGAGGGAGAGGTTGGTAGCAGAAAATATTGGCAAATTTCACTGAAGGAGAGTTAAGGGGGAAAGGTTGGATGCTTTGGTTTATATACTCACGGATGAAATTACCCAAGGCGAGGGAAAAAGTGCAGGGCCGCGAAGGGTCCAAGGGAAATTTTTCCAAACAAAAAAATTCAAAAGAAAATGGTTACATGGGTCTTCTCTACCCCGCTTTCACCCCTAAGCTGCCTAATGGTGCTCTATGATTGGTCGCAGGCAGGTGGGGAGAAAGGTAAAAAATTTCCAAAAATTTTCAAAAGTTCTAAGGGCAAAGAAAATGTCATGCCTCCGTCGCTGCCCTGTGAGGACACGTGGTAGCCTCTGATTGGCTTAGGGACGCTAGAGGAAATGATGAAAATTTTCCCGAGCCAAATATTTTCAAAAAAATTCTAAGGATTTTCCGACGCGAAATTTTCGGACCGCGGGCCCGCCAAGGGAAATTTTCCCAAATTTTCCCGCTAAGGCAGAAAAACTTCAAAGTGACATAACTTGAGTTAGAAAGCTCATTTTTGGGAAAACTAGGATGTTTTGGAAATATCTCGATGCCCTCTTTACACAGGAATCATAAATTTCACTTTTTGGTAAGTTTTAAAGGGTCAATTTTATAAAAAATAATCTACAGGCTTTTAATTAGCAAAATGGTAATTTCCAACTTCTATATTTGATTAAATTGGATCTCCTCCTTCACTCAACATGTCAAATAGACATGGATGATTGATCTAGGAAGGATTTAAAATGTTTAGGGAAGTAAATTTGTTCAATTTCTTCAAGTTTCATTTTTCCAACAAATAACAGAAAAACGACTATTAGAGGGATTGGATTCGATTTTGTAATGGTTAAATTGTTTTCTTAAGTTTTTTTTGTCAATTTGAGTTTTTATGAAAGATACTAAATTTTAACATCTCCAACTTGATTAATGTGTGCAGGTGCGAACTGTACATTTTTATTAAAATTAATTGCCAGTTTTAAGTTTGTAACAGAAATCCCATTTCTAGAAATTTTTTTATAAAATTCATCCTTCAAATATGCACTTCATTCCTAAACTAGTCCAATACATTCGGTTGTTTATAAATAAGCCATTTCAAAGCTAAATTGCAAATCTGATTTCCACTTTAATGTATTTCAAAAAAAAAAAACAATGCAATATAATTCCCTCATATGTAGTTCTTCTTCTTTCAATTTTCAAAACAGAGATTCCAATTACAATTTAACATTCCAACTCAACCCAGCAATGCAATGAGAGGCAAACTTGCAATTCTTTATTAACTCCAAAGAGAATACATCTGTACAAGTTCCATTCCTTGAATGTAATTAACAGAGTTCTATTTCTTTCTAATATCAACACAGAATGTACATGTCTTTCACAATTCCAACATCTAACTTCATAATCAAATTACATACATCTTTCTTTTACAAAATACATATTACAATTTCATCCACTTCAAGTGGGAAGGGTTACAAATGACTGTGTTTTCACAAGAGACTATCAAACTATATTTTTCCCTAGCTCCAAGATAGCAACATGCACATTTTCTACTTCTCCAAGTTGATCACAACAAAAGAGGGGGAATGGCAACGCTCTCCACCCAATCAAGACATCTAATGAAAGGAGAAGCCTTCCTTCATCATTGGCCCTCGAGCCCCAACCAAAATACAATAATATATGCAATTCAACCCATGGAAAAAACTAGCTTCCACAACACACAACATTCTTTCAAACATGCACATTTCAATATAAAATATAGATCAATACAAAACAGAAGTTTACAACTGCAATTGAAAACATACCAATCAAAACTCGAGCTTGATCATGCAAGCCAAAGGAGCAAGGTCTATGGAGGAAGCTACTTATGCCTCCCAATTGGGAATTGGGCATCCACCAGTAACAAACCACCAATACATTTCACCATACATATCCTTATGCCCCCCAAAAACCCATCCTTATGCCCCCTACAGATTTCCTTATGCCCCCCACAAAGTAAGAAATGCAAGCTATTTTTTTCCATGGTGAATCCCAAACCCAAACTCCCTCCACAAAACTCTAATGCCAATGGCATTCCCTTATGCCCCCCACATGGATTCCCCATAGCCTTCTCCTACACCTTCCCTAAGGTAGTCTCCCCAACCAGCCAACAAATAAAACTAAAACATTCTCCATACACATAAATCAAGAAGAAAATAACAACAATAAGGAAGGAATACATGCCTACCTTTCCATGGTAGCTTTTTTTTTTCCAACAACAAGCTCTCAAATTCCAAAAAAAACACAGTTCAAAACAGCAATGCCAAGTATGAATTTATCTCCAAATTCCTCCACAATCTACAAGAGCTCCAACAACAAAAATGCACCCCCAACGAAGAATGCAAAAAGGTTCACCAACCCAAAACAAGCAAGGAGTTTGAATTATATAGAAGATGGAGAGAAGAGGATGATGTGGATCCATGTGGGATGCCACATCACACATCCTCCAATTCAAAAAAAAAATACAAAATTCATTCTCCCAAGCACATGTACGAGGTGGGTGAAAAATGACAAGTTACTTGCACACTCTAAAAGGCCTAAATCTCAAGGGACAAGAAAATAAATAACATGTAAGAAAGTGCAATTAAAACATACAACATGCTTAATAAAATTCAATATAAAAGTCACAAATAACCTCTCCAACCATAAGTATGGTTGGTAAATTAAATTTAGAGGCATGGGACAAGTTTTAATTTTTCCCCAAGCCTCCAAAAATAGCCCCCAAGGACAAATTCGAATTTTTCATGGAGGTGGAGTATTTCATACTCCAAAACTTACTTACACAAGCTTTTACACAACTTACACATCACTTACAAATTTAATACAAACAGCCAACAACTCTTATACTTACTTTCCCATATCCCAATTTAATTTATTTAAATTTTAATCATATGATTCTCACATTAATTCTATCACAATTTTAATTAATTAAAAAAAGGAAAACATTACTAATAAGATATATACAACAACAATAAAAGAAACACATTAATAAAATACACAAACCCATGGTCACATATAAAGGTAATCCCCCCCCATGGGGATCCCTAACAAAACACAACACACACACACAAGACATGTTGCCATGGTGACCTTGTTGAATTCACCTAGAATTCCATTGTGGTTGGTCTCTAATCCCCCAATGTTTGTTGTGATGTGTTTAACCTACAAAATACAAATACCTTCTTCGGCCTCGTGGCCATATCAGAACATCCAATATGATATAATTAAAATCAAAAAATCACCTATGTAAATGAATCACAACAACATCGAAGTAACAACTATATCATTTGCATTTTTTTAATCAATAACTATATCATCATCAAAATAATATCCATTTTCTAGATCAACTCATAATGTCCAAATATCATATCTGAACCACACTCATGTCAAATAATATATCATCATCCACATATAAGGTGTCTCTAATAATCATCATGCATCATAATCAATTCAAGATCAACAATAATCCATGATCAATGTCTAACAGCATACTAAATCAAAACATAATAATGTTTATAATGTAATCACAGTATCAAAATAGGTATCCAAAAGGTGTCAAAGGGAAGTGGGCACTACAAATGGAGTTACACATCACACAATGATCAAATAATTGCATCAATATCATTTTAAAATGTCTTTGTATGACCTCATCCAAACCTCCAAATCTCATCGCCAGGCCCTCTTAGAGATCATGTAAACTATTGAAGCACTACCAAATGACCCTTCATCCATTGTTGCTATCTTCACCCCTCATCACGCATTCACTCTCGCTACTCCACCCAACATTTCTATTCCCACTACCACTCATCATATTTCCATTGTCATTTTCTCTGACTCAGAAATTTCTCCTTTCCATTAAGAGGATCCTTACCCCACCCTCTTCATCTCCATCTACATTGTTGATACCTGCATCCAAGGAGTTATGATTGATGGAAGTTCAAACATCAATATAATTTCCTCATGTGTGTATGAGAAAATGTGCATACCCACTAATTACATGCATAATAAACCAGTTATGTTTTGTTCCTTTAATGATTCCATCACTTTCACCCTTGGCACTGTCATCCTTCATATCCGCATCGGTCCTCGTACTCTTCCCGAACTCTTCTATATCCTGGAAGGGGAGTTCCAATATAACCTGCTACTTGACCAACCTTGGATCCAAGCCATGGGGTGTGTACCCTCAACTCTTCACCATTGTATCAAATTTGAATATGAAGGGCACCCTTACACTATTCCTACAGATCCTTCACCTTTTAAAACTTGCAATATTTTATACCAACCAAATGATGTCCTTATTCTAGTCAAGGCATCTACCACCACTGTTGCTTCTTCTGCCATTGTTGCTACTTCTTCCAAAACTGATTCATCTTCTTCTCATGTCATGTCTACCAGTTTAGCTACTTCATATACCATAACTAGTTTGTCCATCCCCACTGCATTCATTGCTTCCAAAGCTAGCCTGTCTTCATCTTCAAAATATTCCAGTAGTTCATCTATTCCGGCCACCCAAGTCCCAACATCCAATCCCTTGGTAGAAATTTTTCAACGTATTTCCTTAGGGGAGTACCACCTTTACAACTTCAATATGCTCCTTACTCCTCAGGAGTATGGTAGCCTTCAACAGCATCCACATTACGGATGACATATAAGAGAGGTACTTGTTTATGGTCCTCTTCATCTTCGCACAAATATTACTTATGGGGGATTAGATACTTCTTCGTATTCTCCTGAACCACCACATCAAATCAAACCTTTTTTCTCTGAATTCAGATATCTTACCAACCACCACTTCTCCCATACATTTCTTCATCATTGTGCTTTGAAAGGATTTGGATTTGGTCTTTACAAACAAGTCTGTCAGATAGTTACACCTTGCACAACCCATAAACATAAAGATTTTCATGGTGTTTAGTTTGTTGAACAATAACAAGGCTCAAGTTTACCTTGTAGAGGAAGATTGACCTTTTGCACCTTCGTCGCCTATTATGCCGCCACCTACTCCATCTTCACCTATAGCCCCACCTTCACCCAAGGAGTCCATGGATCAAGAATCCATTCCTCCTAAAAAATCATGAACACCATTTCCTTGGGACCTCTAACCTATCAACATGATGGTGAGGCTCTCTCTTCCATTCCTCTTTGTTATCCTGACATAATCGATGATGAAACACCTTCTATAAACGTCGTTCAATGTCACGATGATGATTCCTTTCTCACCTATCTTGGTGCATAAATTTCTTATATTCACTGGTCATTACCTTATGAGACACAAACCATGCTAAATGAATCAACCATAGAGATCAACATTAACACTCAGGATGACCTTCAAATTCTAAAGATAGGACAGTCTTTAAATCCCACTTAACAGGAAGCCTTAACCTCTTTCCTTTGAGATCATAACAACACTTTTACTTGGTCTTATGCTTGGTATTGACCCAAATATTGTGGTCCACAATATCATAACTATTCCTAATGCTAATCCTTTGAAATAGAAGATACAAAAAATGCATCCCTGCATTTTCCTTCTTGTGAAATAAGAACTCCAGTGCCTCCTTTTTATTTCTTTTATTTTACCAATTGACTATCCCCAATATATTTCTAACATCGTTCTTGTCACCAAAGTGACAAGGGGACTCCGCATTTGCACAGATTTATATGACCTTAACCTTGCTTTCCCCAAGGAGGATTTTCCTCTACCTAGTATCGATCAACTTGTTGATATTACAAATGGCCATGAGATGTTATCTCTTATGGATGGGTTCTCGGGTTATAATAAAATATTATTCACTCCTGAAGATCAACACAAAATTGTCTTCATCAGCCCTTAGTGGACCTTCTATTATTGTGTAATGCTCTTTGGCCTTAAAAACATTGGTGCAACATATCAACGGATTATGACCTATATCTTTCTTGATATCATGTAGCAGATACTGGAGGATTACGTTGATGACCTTCACAGTAATTCTAACAATCGAGCAGAGCACCTGGGTAGTCTTAAAGCCATTTGTGATCACCTCATTCAGTATGGCATTCACCTTCAACCAAAGAAGTGTGTCTTTGTCGTTCTCTCTAGAAATTCCCTTGGTTTCATCATTTCTTTGTGGATCATTGAATTCAATCCCACTAAAATCAAGGCTATTCTAGAGATGCATCCACTAACTAACCTAATATAACTTCGTAGTTTTCAAGGAAAATTTTAATCTATTCGATGTTTCATTTCACAAATTTTCATCCGTTGTTACCCATTTCATCATCTTCTCAAAAAGTATGTTTCCTTCAACTAGAACTATGAGTGTCATAAAGAATTTGAAGCATTGAAGGCCTATCCTTTGTAGCCACCTGTGTTTTTCCTACCTAAGGATGACCGACCCTTCTACCTCTACATGTTTTCCACTAATCACTCCTTGGGAATCATGCTCACTCATCACGACGAGCAACATAGGGAGCAAGATGTTTATTACATAAGTCATACTCTTCTTTATGTTGAGACTCAGTATACTCATGTGGAAAAACTTTACCTTGCCTTAGTATTTATAGCCACCAAACTTTGGCATTATTTACTTAACCACAAAACCTTCATTTTCACTAACATTCATCCTCTACACTATATGTATGCCAAAACTTACCAACACCAACACACCTCATGTTGGCTCATGCTCCTTATAGACCTAAACCTAGAGTTTATCCATAAAAATTCTGTGAAAGGACAAGCCATTGTTGATAAGCTTGTTGACGCTCCTCTTTCAATACATCAACCTTCAAACTTCAAATTTCCTAATGAATCTATTTACTCTATTTCCATGGATGACATTTTTATTAGATGACCTTATTCTTCGACGGTTCTAAATTTAAATGTGGGGGTAGAACAGGTGTTATCCTCATTCCTTTGTATAGTGAGCCCATGCCATTATCTTTCAAACTTGACTTCAATTGTACCAATAATGTGGTTGAATACGAAGCACTCATATTAGGTATCTAAACCACTATTTCTGTAGTTGTCAAAACCATTAATATATTTGGTGATTATAAATTTCTCCTGAACTAATTTAATGGTGTATACCAGTTTCGTAATGAAATACTTCAAAAGTATAGACATCAAGTCAACACGCTTTTGACTAACTTTTATAATTACGACATTCAAACTACTCCACAATCTACCAAAAAATTCGCAGATACCATGGCCTGTCTCACCTCAAAAATACCTACCTCACCTTCAGAATCGGAAATATTTGTCATAATACAAAGGGTTCAGTCGCCCTATTATTTATTTTGCGATGTAAACTTTTTGAGACAAGTCAAAACCGACCCACGTGACATTTGGTATAAGCAGTACGCTTATTATCTTTCCCAATCAATTTTACCTCCAGAATTCACTCACAATGGTAAGCGATCCTTCCTCCAAAATTTATTTTTTTATGTCATCGTGGGGGGTATTCTTTACAAGCATGGATTTAACAGTATCCTCTTACGATGCCTCACTAGTTCTGAAATTCCCTACACCATTAAAGAAATCCATGATGGGATATTTGGTGAACATTTCAGTGGTCACGTTGTTACCAAATGTATCCTTTGTCGTGACTATTACTGGCCAACCCTTAACCATGACTGTTGTGAATACGTCAAATTTTGTGTGAAATGTCAACAACACATTAACCTTCACCATACCCCAAGTCATGCCTTATAAGTCACTCAAGATGTTTGGCCATTTTCTCAATGGCATTTGTATCTTGTCAGAGAGATCAATAATCAATCCTTTCAATGCAATCATAGATTATTACAGCCACAAAATATTATATTAAATGGTTGTAAGTCATCCCTCTCATTTCTACAAAATCCAAGAAAATATGTGAATTCATCAGCCATCACATCATTTATCATTTTTGTGTTCCTCATCACCTAATCACTGACAACGTAAAAAAATTCAAAAACAAGACCTTACGAAAAATGTGTGACACCTTTGACATTCAACTCAATTTTTTCTCCACCTTATTACCCACAAAGAAACAAATAGGCTAAATCCACTAACAAAACCCTCAGTAAAATTCTCATGAAATTCATCGATGATAATGGTAAGGATTAGCATTCACATATTCCTTTCACCTTATAGGCCTATCGCACCAACATCTGCACTTCTTGTTACACCCCTCAATCCCTCATTCTCTTTTATCGTAAAATGAATTGAAGCATTTAAATATTTTGTAAGTAGCACGACATCCAGTACCACTATGTTGTCTTGTGTACCATTGTGGACACGTACACATAGCCAAAAGGGTATGCATACTCATTCACAATTATACACGTGACATCTCAGTGGCTCTTATTGTCACATAAAAGCAAACTAGGTAATGTTGTGATTCATTCTATGTGCTGGTACGCTACCTTGTTTCTACAGATGATGGATTTTGTAATCATCCTGGATGGCTATGTGGTCATGTTATGTGTTGTGAAATACCTTCTAGTTAGAGCAGATGAACTTTCTTTATGGGATGCATAACTGGCATCTATACCTTCATGGATATTATTATTATTGTTTTAATTTTTCATTTTGGATGAGATAAAGTTGTAAAAACAAGGTTGAGCTTATACACAACTTCTATACTTTAGTCATTATAAGTAAATAATGATATTAAGTAAGGTACTAAATTGTATAGTGAGCTTGGTTTCTTACATGACCGTTATAGCAAGTTTGATCAAATCTTGCATTGAGTAGCATGGGATAAATGTTTGATTAATTCATCAGTGGGCATGTTTATAAAGTATTTGTAATCATCGTCTTCGTCCTATCTGAATATCCTCCATGCAAACTCTATTATGATAAACCTCTATAAGTTTACATACTTAATTGAATAACATTTTAAATTATATAGAGGCATTCAATCATTAAAATAACCATGAGGCTATGAGATAGTGTTTAGGTTAATATTACTTGTATTTTGACAATGAAATCAAATACTTATGGGTATCGTTATTAACTATATAGACCATGCATGAGGCTTAAGGATTTATAAGCCGAATAACTACATTAAAGACCTAACAAGTATAGGTTAATGTAATTTATAATTTTTGCTACCAGGCTTAGTTAATCACAAACCTCAATATCGATGAAGTTATTCGCCATGTGAATGGTTAGTTATATTTCTAACCATGCAATTAGTTAAATTTGGAAAAAGAAATAAAAATTTCTAAATTTGAGAATCCCACCTTTTATGGAGGAGAAATTAGAGGTCGGAAGTTATGGCTGGTTGGATATTAAATAACATTGAATATATTTAATACACTTTAATGATCTTGGGAAACAAGTAGCTTCCTGAAGAAGCTACCAGAACTACTGGAAATCCATTTTTCTTTCTGTTCTTGCATGTCGACTTTGAACTCTTTTTCTTATTTTGAAAGCTCCACTTTTGGAACAACATTTGCATGCAGTTTTGAAAGATAGCTTGGAAATTTTGGGATTATTAAAGGAGCTCAGATATTCTATATAAGAAGATGGATACATGAGATAGATGAGTTTTTATTTTTGGAATTGTGTATTGTTTAGCCTTGTGTAATGAGCGTTGGTAATCACATCTCGGTGGTGAAGGATAGTTTTTAGGATTGCAAGGTGGAATTATTTCAGTTTTAACAAGCATGGATCGCTCTCTCCCCCTCTTAATATTGTATTTAATATGATATTTGAATAGATAATCTTCTGCAACATTCTCTTTGGTTAAGTATGCATGTGAGGAAGTTTATTACTATTTACTGTATGATCCTTGCAAAATTATGAGTGATTGTTCTTGAGCTTTCAGAGATCTACAGTAATAACTGTTAGTTTTGGTGTTGTACTGTGTGATTATTACTATTAGAACTGACTGTTGTTATAATATTGGGAAGTGTAAACTCATTTTCCTGAGTTCTATCATTCTCTATTTTGAATATTAATTCATTAGCTCTGGGTATTACCCAGATGCCTAAAATATTTATACCATTAAGGAAAATACCTTAAGTGTCATACACTGTAATTTTTGGTATTATGGGGATTACGTTGGCTTCACTTAATAGCTAAAATTATGTTCAGTTTTGGATTACTTTGCTTTCAAGGATTAGTTGATAAACATTAATATTGGGGATATCGATGGCTAATATGTAGTCACCGAGTTGAAATCTTGAAAACTCAATCATGTTAGAGTAGGTATTTACCTTAGCCCATGCTCACCTAGGTACTTTATTTACTTTTCTTGTATTTATCCTCACCCACTTATGTGTGTAGATATTTCTTTTATCTTATTTAGATATTAGGAGATATTATCTAATTGTTAGGTATAGTTCTTTCCTTAATCTATGGTATTGACTAGTTATTTCCTTGATCTATGGTATTGACTAGATCCTTGATGTCTAGTTCTCTCCTAAATATATGGTCTTGACTAGTTCTTTGATGACTAGTTATTTCCTTAATTTATTGATTTCTCTACGACCTTGACTGGTTCTTATATTGTTATTCCTTGCCTATTTAAGCAAGGCCCATTCTCAATGTATTACATTGAGTTCCATAATAATATATGATATTTCTTCTCATTTATTTGCAAATGTTTTATGTAAAGTTATTTTTTCGAATTTCTTTCATCTTATAGATCATGATGTTTGATTACCATATGTGTTCTTGGCTTGGTACGATCTGGCTATCATTCCTTTCAAATCACTTAGTCCTTGGTCATTAACATGGACATAGCTATAGACATTTTGATTTATGAATTTATTTGAGTCGCTATAAAAAAAATTCTATGATAATAATGGGGTTTAGGGGATTGTTATGGTACAGTGGAAAAAATAATAATATGAATTTCGTAGGCCTAAAACTTAACCCTCAATGGATTTAAAAAGGATGCAATGTAATTTTTAGTACTATGAAGTTAATACTTGCTTCTTAGTAAAACTAAAACCATGTTTAGTTTTGGGTTAATTTCCCCTCTAGAACTTAGGGTTGTTATCATGTTAGAGAACCCAACGTCAATCCTATATAAAAACCCACAAGGGGGGTTTCTTGATTTGATCATTTCTAATCGGTCATTTTCATCCATTTAATCTGGACACATTAATAATAGATACCACATAGATGTTATATTGTTCTATCTGGTAATACGACTTGCATGATTGAGTGTGAGTGATTGACTTGTGAACTCTAAACTTTTTATATGATGTTAACTATATTTTATCGGTTATCTCTTGTAAATGAAAATAAACCAGTAATAAGTTATCCCCTTGGGTTGTCGATTAGTATCGACATTAAATGGAAGGGGTTTTGATAAAGAAAGAAGGTTGCAGGTATTTTAGAAGGCTCTCAATTCAGTTCAAGGTAATTATAAATTACCATATTAACGTGTACTTAGGGAATTTGATAGCTTAATGTCTTATGTTAAGCTTAGTGGTTTCTATATCTGGGAAAATTAAGGATTCCCTGGTAAGATATATTTGACTAGAATTAAAGAACAATAATAATCTATTCTTGCAAGAGTATATCAGTTGTACCTAAAAGGCAGTGAATATATTTTCTTAAAATAATTATCAATCTATTCTAGTAATAGATACCTGATGGGAAGTAAGGAGGCAATTTTTTTTTAAGAGTTTCTATTCTAAATATCATTTCTAGAAAAAAATTTGCTACTTGCATCGAGTAGGTCACTAAAATCAGTCCCTATGGACACTGGGAAGAAAACCTTAAGGATATAAGGATATAATATAATAATTATATGTTTTAGAAGTTTGGCTTGAGGATCAATTCCATTAAGACACTGGTAACTACCAAGTATGTCATATCCCTTTATTGGAAAACGAGATCATGAGATAATCAGATCTCATCAATTTCATTTCAATTGATTTGGAAAATATTAGTTCTAGTACAAGGGATAGATAAATTATATTACTTTGTTATCTTTTGACAACTCCAGTCTCATCTGGGATGAAAGTCATTATACTATTTCTGTATTTTATAAGCTAGTGATTACTTTCCACTTTTTCATGTTTCAGATTAGTGAAACTATTAACATCAATTGATTTAGACTTATAATTTATTATGTTATTGCAAAGGGAATGAATGGAATGAATGCTTTAATCCTATGTTGTTATATGTTCTACTTCAGGTGAATTCCTTTTATTAAGGAATTTAAAATTATGATAGTGAATAGTTTTCAGATGGATGAAAAGAAATTATTGTAAACACATGATGATTGATTCTTTGCATTATTGATTTGTTACTTTGATCTTAATGTTGCAGCATATCATTTATTCAATATTATATTACAGAAGTTATTAAGAGGGGAAAAGGGCTATTCATGCTAGTCATGTTCGACTGACCATGTGTAATTTTGTACATCAACTTTTCAGTGCAGGGAAAAAGGAACTTTGTGGAAAATGAAGTCTGGATGAGGCATTTTATATTTTCCTAAGAATGTATGAGTGATTCATAGTATTGAGACTATAATTTCAGTCAATACTTATTGAGAATATGATGACTATTGAGCTTAAAATATTTTGACTCACTTATGAGCTTCTTCTTGATCGTTTGTTTTTTAAAACAAATAAGACAATTGATGATGTGTAAAAAAAAAAAATTGTTTAAACCAAAGGTATTGAGCCTATTTCAATTTATGTTCAAGTTTGATTAGATACTTGACCTCTTAATCTTATTCTTTAATTACTAAGAAGAAATTCAAAGATATTTACATATCAACTATTCGAATAAATATAAGCTATGATATATGATTTCCATTTAGGTGCATGAGTCATTTCGTATTATGGTTTGCAATAAAATTAATACCTTGGAAATATTATTGGTTATCATAACCACTGTCAATAAGTTGCAAAATATGTATTTTTTATGGACTGTTTACCAAGTAGAAATGTTGAGAAAACATTCTATTATGTTACACATTAACATATGTTACTCATTAATAATGAGGTAACTAAAGAAATATCTCAGATTATTTCAAGTACTATTGAAAGTAGGTGGGAATCACAACGTAGGTATGAATGATTGCAACATTGCTACATATCATTGGAATATAACTAAGTGTTATTTTCTTAAATCATGTTTGTAATATCCGGTGATGTGACCTCACCAATTGGAATAACTGAGAATAATTGAATATTTATTTATAGCATTTATGGCTACCCTGCTACACTCTAACCTCAACTACTATGAACTCAATTAATAAGAAGAGGTGATTTTTAATGAGATAAAAGGTAAATAGCAATAGTTTTGGTAGATAGATAAAAGGATAATATTCTTAAGTAATGGATCATAGCTAATGCCTTGAAAGGTCATGTAGTATAATCCAACTTAAATGAATTAAGATCTTAAAGTTAAACCATTATCAATAATGGTGGAGACCCACTCTCATTTGAATTAATATGTGATGCCATGTAAGAGAACAATAATGGATCAAGTAGAATGAATGGCATTTGGGAAAGATAAATTAAAAATGAAGTAAAAAGGAATTCATGGATAATATGATCCATGTTGACAAAAAAAATAGTTTAAGAATTTATATCTGAAGTGGTATAGTAAACCATACTCGGTTGTCTACTATTCTCATGGCAGCATTCTAATTCTTTAAGATCAAGTTGTGATATCTGGAAGACAATCTAGGTATGATGAGTATTCAAGTGAAATAGGTTTCAACTCTGAATAATCAAGTACTAAGGTAGGTTGATACCTCTATGAAGGTTTAGGAACCACACTTATGTAAGGATAAGTTTAATACAACCATAAAGAAATTTAGTGGGTGTAGACTTACTTCCGATTAAAGGAAGAGGGTATTGGTCCTATAGCTGACTTACAATGTCATACAACTACGGTCACCAAAGAAGTTGACATGAAGGTGTAACAAGATTGGCTTCACCTTTCAAGAATCACAGAATGTGATAATTTTCTTTAGGAGGTGATGACATATTCAAAAGGGATTGTCCCATAATGCATCAGTATGAGCATACCATCATGATATCCGTTTACAATGGAGGTAAACAGGGAACACACTTTACTAAGTTGGAAAGAACATAGTATCTTAATCCTAACCCTAGTCAACTCTATTATTCTATATAAAGAGGATTAGTAAATGAATAGTATTAAAGGAAGAAAAGATCTTATGAGAAAGGTTATGGTAGGAGTGGATAAAAGGGATAGTAGCCCATCCCAACCTCTCATAGCATATACTCTTGATATATCTATTGGTTAGACATAGTAAAAAAAATTAACGGTCTTTATTAAGATGCCACTAGGAAAAGGGGAGTGTTTAAGATTAAAATGTGTATTGGCATCAATAGTCTATGACTATATAGTACTTGAAAAAAAAAGTCATACTTATACATATTTTTACATAATTATATATCCCTAAGATGAAATAAAGGAAACATGGGCTTAATTAATTCAGTAGGGATAGATTTTAATCTATAATTTTGGTCTTAGACCTTAATAGTATCATTATCCATTTATGGTTAACTTAAGCCTGAAACCTAATATGTTAATTAAGTGATATGAAGATTAAGGTCCTAGGGTCAACTTAAACTATATATTAGGTACAAACCATTCATGGAGAAGGTGTCGTAAAACTGTTGGTCTGAAAATCTGTCGCTTGGACAGATCTATGGATAAACGAGCCAACAGTGTGCAGGGCATAGCCCCTCTTTGAGTCAGCAAAGTGAAACTGGTTTATTGCTATTCTACCAGCAAGAATCTATGCAAGTCTCACAGATTCTGCCTTCAGGGTTTGGGATCTCATCCCAGTAGGGGTGTTTCCGACTACGAAAAGAAAGGAAAGGAAGAGGGGATGAAGAAAGAGCAGGTCCGAAGGAAGAAAAGAAATGAATTCCAAAGCAGAAAGGTCAGAAGGTTTATGTTTTGGGATTGGTAGTAAACAGAGCCAAACCTACTTGCATAAATGATAAAAGCAATACTGATGATAAATAAATGACAATAAAACAGAAGCAGATCCAACAGAATAAACACACAGATCTAACTTAAGAAAGATCTAATGTACATAACACATGTATTCAGCACAAAGTCTAAATATTGTATTAATATTTTTCTTCTGTTACAAAAAGCTCAAAGTCTTTTTTCTTCACTTATATTTTTCATCTGAAAGATATTCATCCATCCATAATACAACAAGTATATGGGGTATTTATAGAAGAAGAAGAGAAAAGAAGGCAAAAAGGAGCCAACAACTAATTACAAAGATATTTACAAAATATCTAAAAGTCATGTTGACTTTTTACAACTTGATGGATGACATCATCCCATGATGCAACATGGATGATGTCATCATTTGTATCAACATACTCTAGATATTCTCGAAGAGAAAGCTGAAGAAGAGAGAGAGAGAAAAAGAAGAAGAAGAAGAAGAAGAAACAGCTACTCGTCGTTGTCATCGTGCATCCGAAAAGGGGGTGGACTGCTTTTGTTGTTGCTCAAGTGAAGAGATATGGAATTGAGAGCGATATTCCATAAACTTGTTGATCATTGGCCCTAGCTAATCCTAGGAAGGATCCTTGTGCCTATCACTTATCACCTCACAAGTTTCTCACTCATCTGTGAGTTTCTCGGGGAGCTTGGAATGGTCTTTTTCCGCCTCAATGAGTAGCCCAATGAAGTCTTGGCAGGCCAGCAGGTTGTTGATAGACTCTGCGTCAAAAGTGACCTCTAGCCCTACGCCTTGAGAAATGATCTCTTTGAAGATCTGAATGGTCTCTTCAACTTTTCTTAAAGTAAAGGAAGGAGTAAGTAACCCTGGTGACATGTTAAGAATGATTCATTCCATTTGGTGCATCATGTCCAGGGCTTCTTCCTTGACTTTGTCAATCTTTTCTAGAACAAATTCTAGCTGATCCACCTGGTAGTCCAGAGTGAACATGATTTTGTTGAGGGCCCTTGGATGGCCGAAGACGCCGAACTTAACCAGATCTTTGACTGAACAGTCAAACATTTGTTGGAAGGTCTCGTGCTGCAGTCTAGCATGTTCCAGCTCTTCTGATATGGGCCCTGCCAATGCTTGGAGCTCTTTATTCACCTTATTGATGTTCAAATACAAGTTAGAGAACTCGGCGAATACTTATTCACTGTCCTTGATGATTTGGCTCCTCCAAGCGGAAACGAACATACCTTTCTCGCCGATTTTCACGTACTCATTAATTTTCTCCTGGCTGAGAAGCTCAGAAGTTTCGGTGGCAGTTGTGGGAGGCGCACTACCCATCTTCTGTAAGGCTTGGAGAAAATATTTTTTTGCTCCTTCAGTTGCCTTTTCTCTTCTTTTGTCTTTTGAAGCTTCTTGCAGAGGGCATCAACTGCAGAAAGGGCTTCCCCTGAAGGCTTTCAGAAGATGTCCCCATTGTGACTTGGGTCACAGTAAAATCTGTCGGAGATAGATCTTTTTTCTCCTTGAGGGGATTGGGGTACGCGATCTCCATAACCCTCTCTCCTGCAGCACTTTGAGAGAAGTGTGTGACGGGATTTTTCTTCTTTGCTCCCTTAGCTGGGATTACAGAAAAGTCCATCAGAGTGATGGGAACTTTCCTCTTTTGCTAACTTAGCTGTTGGGAGATCCAGGCTGGAACTATGGGAGAAGGGACGGAAATGGAAAAGGGGGCAGCTATAGTAGTGGAGGGAAAAAACGTGGAGACACGTGGGGGAGGCATGGAAAGAATAGCCGAAGAAGTGTCCATAGGAGGAAGGGAAATTTTAGCTGTGGAAGACATAGGAAGGGAAGGGAGCTTAGAGATGAGGGAAGAAATAGAGGAGGAAAGATCCACAAGGGAAGAGAAGATAGACGAAGAAGCAGGGGGAGGAGTAGAAGAAGGGGGAGAGGACACGACCAAAGGAATGGCCGCCTGAGTCACTTGAGGAGGGGAAGGAAGAGAAGAAGAAGGGACAGAAAGAACCTCGGTTTTTGTAGCAATGCTGACATCCTAAGTGGATGGGCCTATCGAAACATCCTCTTCTACTTCCTTCTCTGGCAAAGCCAGAGTTATAACCTGTTTGGGTGCCGTGGAAGGAGGACTTGCTGGAGATTCTTCTTGAGTGGTGTTGGGTTCACCCTCTATGCCTTTTCCCTTTCCTTTAGGTTTCTTTTTGGATCGAGGAGGTGCGTTACCCAGTGGGGAGGTTGTGAAATCAACCCCGAGGTAGATTAACCCGTTCATCCGGCACCAATGCTCTGTTCTGCGCAGAGTCTCCTTAACCCTCTCCTCAATCGTCTGAGGTGCCTTAGTTCTATCAATAGCTGGAAAAGGCCAATTGTCCCCATCCGTGTTAGTATATACTTGATCGACTTCATCCTCAGTAGTCTGGAAGCCTGTGGGGACAATTGCTATCCCATAGTGGATGATCTCTGCCAAGGCTAAGCGAGAGTGATCTTTCCTCCTAAGCTCAACCTCATGGATGACGTCGATGTAAATGTCCTCGATCTGAGGGACATGGATTGGATCAAGCTTTTCCCTTGGTAGACAATTCCTTGGGTCAAAGGTAGGCCTGGCCGAGAAATCATGTCTTAAATTGAGCAGCTCCAGCTCTGCGAACATGTCCTTTACCTTGTGATGGGTTGTGCATGTATATCGGCCCACTGTGAGGGGGAAAGGAGTCCCACACTTCTTTTTTCTTAGGAATTTCTCATGATAGGTGATCAGCTGCCTTGACAGCTCCAGTAGAATCAGTTTGGGTCCAGCATACCTTGGTAGCCTGGTTGGCTCTCCCAAAAAGTTGGCAGCCCTTAGATAGGTGAACGTGGGAAACTAGGTGAACAAGGCCCCCCATTTCTCAGTGGCTGCTACTATGCTTTTGGTCGTTTGACCATAAGTCATATTTGGCCTAAACAGGTAGATGATGTGATAGAAAAACACATCGTTAATTTTTGTGAATTGGGAGATACTATTCTCCAGCCTCAATTCTGGGTAGTACTCATATATTTTGACCTGATGGCCAAACTCCACTTCGCATCAAACCTGGGTAGTCTCTCTCTGATGCTGCAGCATAGACAACATAGGATTTCATGTAGAAACATCCCGTTGTAAGAAATTGTTGAAGTTGTTCAGAGATTGTGCTGCTTATTATTTCTCCCTAGTAAAAGCGCTGATCGGGCACGTTCTTGTTCATGGTCTCCAAGTACCGCAGCATCCTTTTATGGAAAAATTGGGTGTCAGGAAGCCCAAACACTCTACTCAGGAATGTGATAGTGTCACTGAGATCCTCTGAGAAGTCGCTGCGGTGGATGGTTTGAGGCCATCGGGTCACCACCTTTTTATTCTTCAAGTAGACCTCGTTCATCAGCTGCATACACTGATCTTCGTTATCATCCTAGGCCTTAATACAATCTTCTCGGCTGACAGCCACAAAGTGCCTGTGATGAGGGATGCCGAGTATTATTTCGAAATGCTGGGTAGTGAGGTTAATGACTACCTCTCCCTTGTCATTTACGACACACCTTGTGTCCTTGTTATAGCACCGGGTGACCACCATCATGAATTCATTGTTGACGGTGCTGACTAGGATACCTCCAGCAAAATGTAGGGTGCTGCCCATTAGTTTGTCCATCCATGGACTCCTTGTGACTTTCTGAGTCCTGGCCCAAAATTCCTCCATATCAATGTGACCCAATTCTGAGTCCCTGATATCTAGGTCGCATTCGGCCTGGGAGTCAGGCATTCTGACTCTCTAATACTTGTATTTCATCTCTTCTTCTGTAAGTTTGGCCTTGCCGTTGGAATTGGTAGGTATCCTACTTGATGTAGACATGTATTCTTTCGAGCTTAGTTGCTGATCTACATGAAGAAGAAGTGAGACCCAATCCAAAAAGGTTGTATTAGCCATTTGATCTTCCATTGAAGTGATATCAAAAGAAAGAGTTAGTGATTTGAGGCTCAGGGCGCAGGGTGCATGAACGTTGCAGCTTATAGGGCTAAATAGGTAAGGTACACAGAAAAGAGGTGTTGCAAAGGTTAAATCAGCGCCAAAGGTGCATGGCGCATGGAGACTGGAGGATACATTTTGCAAAGGGCGCATGAAGATTTGGTGCTACAAAGAGGCAGGATGTGCCAAAGGCGCGTAGATTGTTCATGTTGCATGGGAAATGGGTGCACCAAAGGTGCATGTATCTTTTGTGTAACATGAACTTTTCGTGTACCAAAGGCAACTTGGCGTGGCGCATGGAGGGTTTACATGAAATGATGTTTTTGCGACGAGGAAAGCGCCTGCGCCTTTATAACTTCATACTTGGCGTAGATTAAGCTGGTGTTGCACAGATTCAGGGTGCGCCAAAGGGGCGCATGTATATGCAATGTAACATGGAAGGTTGGTGCACCAAAGAGGGTGCAAGGTTAGCGCATGTAGCATGTGAAGGAGGCGCGCCTTGAGGGCGCATAGGTTCTTGATGCAACAGGCATGCTGGGTGCGCCATTGGCGCGGATTATGATCATGTTGCAAGGGGGACAGATGTGCCAAAGGGGCGCAACTATTTTTGATGTTGCAGGATGTGCCGATGTGCCAAAGGGAGGAAAATAGGCTTCCTTTTCTCCATTCCTCTCTTCTTTTTCAGGGTTATTTGGGAAATAAAAATGGTTCAACCAAAAGGGGATAAAACCATGCTTTTTAGAACAACTTCCTCTACCAGCAGATCTAGACAGAGGGGGAGGGATATGGATAGACAGCAAAAGGGGGAGGCTAGATCAACATTTCCGTATTTCCAAACCACAACCAGACCACCAAGCACACAGAGAACCAAAAACGTAAAACGCACGAAAGAGATAAGAACCTCTTACCTAGATAAATAGTAAAAACTTGCACACGGGTCCACAACGCGTTGACAATGACAGGGTAGGTGCTGACAGGCTCAGAGAATAGAAATCACGTATTTTACATCTGGAGATAATGACATTTGGCGACGCACAGACATATATATATATGAATCAGTAATAAATGTGCCACCAACTTTGTAAAGGGCGCACCAAAGTCTCTGTCGACATGGAAAAGCATGCACCCTTTGGCGCACCAAAGTGTATGACAACACAGTGTTACACGCACCCTTTGCGCACCAGAAGAGGTGTTGACACATGATTATGCGTGCCTTTGGCACACCGAAAAGAGGCGCAACAAAGGAGTTGCTGACAAGAAGGCGCATGTGCCACGGCACACACAGGGAAGACTCAACATATCAAGGTGCACCAAAAGGAGTGTTGACACAATAAAATACGCGCCAAAGGTTTTAGAGAGGGCGCACCAAAAAATGATGTTACACAGCAATTCCATGCACCCAACCAAAAAAAAGACCAAAAAGACTAAGTTCGGAAAACCAGACTTCCCGGAAAAGGGATTTTGCAACGTTCCGAACGCAAGGGACCCCTAATGAGGGATCGAAACAAAATTTTCGGTATGGTTATCGGTAAAATTTCCCTTGTCAATTTTACAAGATAACAAAAACCTAGACTATTCTTAAATTATTATTATTATCTTGAAAACATTATACACCATGTCCCATATCATTTTCTTGGTAGGCTAACTCGCTGAAATTGCTATACAATCATATTCCTATAATGACAGATGTCATTATTAAGATACCATTGTTTAGAAACTGTACCGAGTTATCTTATGAAGAGGTTGTAGTGTGGCGTGGTGTTTTCTTAAGTACAAACCTTAATAGAGTTACAAAAAAAATTTAGACCTCCTGGGAACGTACCCATATATCAGCTTATGATGGCTACAGGAAGGGAAGTGGTCAAAGTAACAAGGTGAATTGTTACAAAAACACTTACTCCCCCATAGGCATCATAGGATGACATAGAGGTACGTCTTCATGTAGGTTAAACTAGATTTGTACCTTGTTCAAGACTCTTAGTTGTTTACAGCATTAACAATTGTGATTCCATATAAATGAATAAGTGAATAAAGAGAAATGACAATTTCCTAATGATGTGTGTACCATCATGGAATTGAGCATGACATACATGACTTAGAAACTTTGTGCAAAGTGGTGTAAGCGGCTGATTACACTGTCAATATTTCACTATTATCTAAGATGTGAAATGCTTGTGGATTTCATAGGTGGAACCCAGGCACACACTTAGGGGTTTTCACTTATATATCATATCATGTTAAAGGAGAACCAAAGGGATACATTTTATGTATGGCTCATATAGAGCATTGAGGGAGAATGAGTAATTTCAGTATTCTCTCACATAGTTGCACATGGTTCATGACAGTTAACATAAATGGTTTGCATTAATTTTTATGTAGATTTAAATATATGGGTATTTAAATCAGCTACATAAAGATTTAAAAAAAAAAATTAGATATGAGGTGACAAAAAGTGGGAGTTACATTTTGGTATCAGAGCTGAAGGTTGCAACTCTTGGAATTATTGGGTCCTTACGCTAATTAAAAAAATTATTTTGTTTTCAGAATAAAATGTATATGAGAAGGATGCACCAAGAAGAAAAAACCGGTTTCGATTTTTCTATGGTTTTAATGGTGCAAAAGTTAGACTAAATTCTGGCAATCCTTTAATATACCCGAAACCGGATAGATGCCTTAGAGCAGCTGGTGATGGGTGGAAATGATAACTTGGATAAAAGACAGCTTGAGTTTGTTACTAATAAGCAACACGGAAGTTTTTTGAATGATGAACCAGTCAATGGTGGCAAGTTTTGGAGTTACCAACCCAAAGACGAACTGAACCAAAAATTGGGGAAAACACTGGATAAACTTGGACCTTTTTCCAATGAGATGATAGTTGGAAAAGCCAGTGGGTTAAAACTAAATCTGCTAGACATTCCCACTCATAAAAATGAAAAGGATCATAAGGTTGATAATTCCTCTTCATCTCGGAATGCTAAGAAAATTTGATGGAAAAATAATAGCAATAAAATGTGTTCTGCTAAAAATAAATTTGCATAAAAACTTGCAGTGATAACCTGCAAGAAAAGGTCTTACACTATTGCAAATGGCAAAGTTAAAGGTAGTCAATCAGGACCTGCTAGAGGATGTTTCTTGTGTGGTAATGGGCACTACGCCAACAAATGTCCTTAAAATAATGTGACAACGCATCAAATGATGAAGCATATTGCAAGAGTAGATAACAAAGGAAAGACACATGCACCTCTAACAGGAGACAAAGGAAAATGTGAAGGGATCCATGAGATTAGTATTCTTCAATACTAAAAGAAAGAGAAAATGGATTGGTTGTACTCAAAGAAAAAATGATCAACAATTGTAAAACCTAATTCTTCTTGTGGTATGGAATAAAAATGTTCAATTTCTAAGATTATTTTAGAAAAAGTAGCGTTTATCTAAATGAGTGTTTAGTTTTTTATTAAATATTTGGCATACATAAATACTATTTCAACCTCAAGATACTGAAATTATCATATTTCAGCCTATTGACTCTTGATAATAAAAATTTTGATTGCAAAGGATATGACTTATAAATTAACTATGATACTAGCCACTTCGTAAGATTTAAGGCAAGCAAGTTTTCTCAGTGTCCTACAAAAAAACTATAGACTTCTTGCTTGAGCATAGATAAAAAGACTATCCATATTCATTTATGAGTCAATGTTTTTTATGAGTTCCTAAATGAACTTTTTGGTGGCTCGTTATACTTGGGTAACCAAGTTGAAATTATTTATTGATCAAACTAGGACCTAGGAGTAATGTGTAAGGTATGTTCAAGTGGCAGATGGATGATATAGCTAAGTACGGCTTATATCATAATGAATGCTTAGTTTTACCATTTGCTATGAAAGACTAAGAAAGTATGAACTTATATGTTTAGTGTGATCAATTTTTGGTTAAGACCTTAATTTAAATTGGATCTTATTATGACTGTTGTAATAGGAGGTAACACAAATTGATAGGTTGTAGTAAAAATTATACAAGGCTGTAAGCTGAGTTATGAAGTATATTTTATCCTTTATTCTTATAATTTATTACTGTATATAACTTATAGATATATGGAGGTAATATTATTATTCCATCTTGGAATATTTTTGAGTTAATGGTAAGTAATGATGTTACATCGGACAGAGTATAACTCTGCAATGACATAAGTATGGGCTTATACGGTTGTGATAATATTACTCTGGTTTTGGTATTACTTGGATTGATTGTGGCAATTGGATTGGGTAGGGCCTTATGGAAAACACCTACTCAACCATCTTGATACTAATAGATATTGAGAAAACTTAGATTGGATACTTACACGTCGTATTCTACTTATTACTTGTATGCAGTGATTAGGTTGGAATATGTTCAGTTGAGTTATTATAATATATAATGGATGGGTATTATTGATTATAGCCAGCATTTGTATGGTTTAAAGTTTTATGAATTGTTTGGTTTGTGAAGATATACCATTGAGTAATGACATTACTCAAACAAATGAAACATAAAATAATAACCTATAGGCATAATTTATGTGTGAAGGATCTATTTTTCTTTACATATACGGTTAAGAAAGGAACAAAACCATTTGTTGATCAGAAAAAAAAACATCTTTAAAAAGGAACGCTACTGGGAGAAAATCTATGAAATTAGTAATTACACAGGAAAATACTCAGGAAAAGCAAGTTACAAACAAACCCAGCCTCGTAATGCTTGGGAAATAGAAAAGAGATAACTTTTCGTTGTTTGTTTCAGCCTTATAAAACTTTTGTTTTACCTTTCTTTTTGCATTCATTACATAATATTGTATAGCATAAATGGCTGTAATGAAAAAATCATGCCATGCATTTTTCTGTGTGAAGATTTTGCTAGTGAAAGGCTGCTACAGCTCGATGGAATTAGTTTTCATATCTGAAAATTACAATATTTTCAGGTGGATGATGACTATTCTCCTTAGTAGAAGAGTACAACTCTGTGTTTGTTTCGATTGTGATTATTAGATATAATTCATCGGGACGATGATTCATTAGAGGGGAAGAATGTTACACCCCTCAATCCCTCATTCTCTTTTTTCGTAAAATGAATTGAAGTATTTAAATAATTTGCCAGTAGCGCGACAGCCAGTACCACTATGTTTTCTTGTGTACCACTGTGGACATGTACGCATAGCCAAAAGGGTATGCATACTAATGCACAAGTATACACGTGACATCTCATTGGCTCCTATTCTCACATAGTAGAAAATCGGGTAATGTTGTGATTCATTCTACATGTTAGTACGGAACCTTGTTTCTGCAGATGATGGTTTTTTTAATCATCCCAGATGGCTATGTGGTCATGTTATGTGTTGTGAAATACCTTCTAGTTAGAGAAGATGAACTTTCTTTATGGGATGCATAACTGGCATCTATACCTTCATGGATATTATTATTATTGTTTTAATTTTGCATGTTGGATGAGTTAAAGTTGTAAAAACACGGTTCAACTTATACACAACTTCTATACTTTAGTCATTATAAGTAAATAATGATATTAAGTAAGGTACTAAATTTTATATTGAGCTTGGTTTCTTACATGACCGTTTAGCAAGTTTTATTAAATCTTACATTTAGTAGCATGGGATAAATGTTTGATTAATTCGTTAGTGGGCATGTTTATAAAGTAGTTGTAATCATCGTCTTCGTCCTATTCGAATATCCTCCATGCAAACTCTGTTATGATAAACCTCTATAAGTTTATGTACTTAATTGAATAACATTTTAAGTTATATAGAGGCATTCAATCATTAAAATAACCATGAGGATATGATATAGTGTTTAGTTTAATATTACTTGTATTTTGACAATGAAATCAAATACTTATGGGTATCGTTATTAACTATATAGACCATTCATGAGGCTTAAACATTTATAAGCCAAATAACTACATTAAAGACCTAACAAGTATAGGTTAATGCAATTTATGATTTTTGCTACCAGGTTTAGTTAATCACAAACCTCAATATTGATGAAGTTATTTTCCATGTGAACGGTTAGTTATATTTCTAACCATGCAATTAGTTAAATTTGGAAAAAGAAATAAAGTTTTCTAAATTTGAGAATCCTGCCTTTTATGGAGGAGAAATTAGAGGTCGGCGGTGATGGTTGGTTGGATATTAAATAACATTGAATATATTTAATACACTTTAATGAGCTTGGGAAATGGGTAGCTTCCTGAAGAAGCTACCAGAACTACTGGAAATCCATTTTTCTTTATGTTCTTACATGTCAACTATGAACTCTTCTTCTTATTTCGAAAGCTCCACTTTTGGAACAACATTTGCATGCAGTTTTGAAAGATATCTCGTCGGAAATTTTGGGATTATTAAAGGAGCTCAGATATTCTTTATAAGAAGATGGATACGTGAGATAGATGATTTTTTATTTTTGGAACTGTGTATTGTTTGGCCTTACGCAAGGAGGATTGGTAATCACATCTCAGTGGTGAAGGATAGTTTTTGGGATTGCGAGGTGGAAATATTTTAGTTTTAACAGGCATGGATCACTCTCTCCCCCTCTTAATATCATATTCAATCTGATATTTGAATAGATAATATTCTACAACATTCCCTTTGGTTAAGTATACATGTGAGGAAGGTTATTATTGTGTATTGTATGATCCTTGCAAAATTATGAGTGATTTTTCTTGAGCTTTTAGATATCTACAATAATAATTGTTAGTTTTGGTGTTGTTGTACTGCGTGATTATTACTGTTACAACTGAGTGTTGTTATACTATTGGAAAGTGTAAACTCATTTTCCTAAGTTCTATCATTCTCTATTTTGATTATTAATTCATTAGCTCTGGGTATTACCCAGATGCCTTAAATATTTATACCATTAAGGAAAATACCTTAAGTGTCATACTCTGTAATTTTTGGTATTATGGGGATTACGCTGGCTTCACTTAATAGCTAAAATTGTGTTCAGTTTCGGATTACTTTGCTTTCGAGGATTAGTTGATAAACAGTAATATTGTGGATATCGATGGCTAATATGTAGTCACTGAGTTGAAATCTTGAAGAATCAATCACTTAGTCCTTGGTCTTCAACATGGACATAGCTATAGACATTTTGATTTATGAATTTATTTGAGTTGCTATAAAAATCTGTCTATGATAATAATGAGGTTTAGGGGATTGTTATGGCATAGTGGAAAAATAATAATATGAATTTTGTAGGCCTGAAACTTAACCCTCAATGGCTTTAAAAAGGATGCACTGTAATTTTTAGTACTATGAAGTTAATACTTGCTTCTTAGTAAAACTAAAACCGTGTTTAGTTTTGGTTTAATTTCCCCTCTGGAACTTGGGGTTGTTATCATATTAGAGAACCAAATGTCAATCCTATATAAAAACCCACAAGTGGGATTTCTTGATTTGATAATTTCTGATCGGTCAGTTTCATCCAGTTAGTCTAGATGCAGTAATAATAGATAGCACATAGATGTTATATTGTTCTATCTAGTAATATGATTTGCATGATTGAGTGTGAATGATTGAATTGTGAATTCTAAACTTTGTATATGATGTTAGCTATGTTTTATTGGTTATCTCTTGTAAATGAAAATAAACCAATAATAATTTATTCCCTTGGGTTATCGATTAGTATTGACATTAAATGGAAGGGGTTTTAATAAAACAATAAGGTTGCAGGTATTTTAGAAGGCTCTCAATTCAGTTAAAGGTAATTATAAATTACCATATTAACATGTACCTAGATAATTTGACAGCTTAATGTCTTATGTTGAGTTTAGTGGTTTCTATACCTGGGAAAAATTAAGGATTCCATGGTAAGATATATTTGACTAGTTTTAAAGAACAATAATAATGTATTCTTACAAGAATATATCAGTTGTACCTAAAAGGTAGTGAATATATTTTCTTAAAATAATTATTGACCTATTCTAGTAATAAATGCCTGATGGGAAGTAAGGAGGAAGAACTTTTGTAAGAGTTTTTGTTCTGAATATCATTTCTAGTATATTTTCTGCTACTTGCATCAAGTAGGTCACTGAAATCTGTCCCTATGGACACTGAGAAGAATACCTTAAGGATATAAGGATATAATAGTATAATTATATTTTTTAGAAGTTTTGGCTTGAGGATCAATTCCATTGAGACAGTGGCGACTACCAAGTATGCCATATCCCTTTATTGGAAAATGAGATCATGAGATAATTAGATCTCATCAATTTCATTTCAATTGATTTGGAAAATATTAGTTCCAGTACAAGGGATAGATAACTTCTATTACTTTGTTATATTTTGACATCTCCAGTCTCATTGGGGCTGAAAGTCATTATACTATTTCTGTATTTTATAAGCTAGTGATTACTTTCCACTTTTTCATGTTTTAGACTAGTGAAACTATTAACAGCAATTGATTTAGACTTATAATTTATTATGTTATTGCAGAGGGAATGAATGCTTTAATCCTATGTTGTTATATGTTCTACTTAAGGTGAATTCCTTTTATTAAGGCATTTAAAATTATGATAGTGAATAGTTTTCAGATGGATGAAAAGAAATTATTCTAAACACATGATGATTTATTCTTTGCATTATTGAGTTGTTACTTTGATCTTAATGTTGCAGCATATCATTTAGTCAATATTATATTGCATAATTTATTAAGCGGGGAAAAGGGCTATTCCTACCATTCATGTTGGATTGACCATGTGTGATTTTCTACATCAACTTTTCAGTGTAGGGAAAAAGGAACTTTGTGGCAAACGAAGTCTGGATGAGGCATTTTTTATTTTCCATAAAATGTATTAGTGATTGATAGTATTGAGAATGTAATTTTTAGTCAATACTTATTGAGAATATAATGACTATTGAGCTTAAAATATTTTGACTCACTTATGAGCTTCTTCTTGATCATTTTCTTTTTAAAAGAAATAAGACAATTGATGATGTGTAGAAAATATTTTTGTTTAAACCAGATGTATTGAGCCTATTTCAATTTATGTTCAAGTTTGATTAGATAATTGACCTCTTAATCTTATTCTTTAATTTATGAGAATAAATTCAAAGATATTTACAGATCAACTATTCAAATAAATATAAGATATGATATATGATTTCCATTTAGGTGCATGAGTCATTTCGTATTATGGTTTGCAATAAAATTAATACCTTGGAAATATTATTGGTTATGATAACCACTATCAATGAGTCGCAAAATATGTAGTTTTTATGGACTGTTTACCAAGTAGAAATGTTGAGAAAATATTCTATTATGTTACGCATTAACATATGTTACTCATTAATAATGAGGTAAATAAAGAAATATCTCAGATTATTTCAAGTACTATTGAAAGTAGTTGGAAATCGCAGCGTAGGTATGAATTCTTGCAACTTTGCTATGTATCATTGGAATCTAACTGAGTGTTATTTGCTTAAATCATGTTTGGAATATCCGGTGATGTGACCTCACCAATTGGCATAACTAAGAAGAATTGAATATGTATTTGTAGCATTTATGGCTACCCTGATACACTCTAACCTCAAATACTATGAACTCAATTAATAAGAATAGAGGTAATTATTAATGATATAAAAGGTAAATAGCAATAGTTTCAGTAGATAGATAAAAGGATAATATTCTTAAGTAATGGATCATAGTTAATGCCTTGAAATGTCATGTAGTATAATCCAACTTAAATGAATTAAGATCTTAAAGTTAAACCATTATCAATAATGGTGGAGACCCACTCTCATTTGAATTAAGATGTGATGTCATGTAAGAGAACAATAATGGATCAATTAGAATGAATGGCATTTGGGAAAGATAAATTGCAAATGAAATAAAAAGGACTTCATGGATAATATGATCCATGTTGATGAAAAAATTAGTTTAAGTATTTATATCCAAAGTGGTATAGTAAACCGTACTCGATTTTCTACTATTCTCATGGAAGCATTCTAATTCTTAAAGGTCGAGTTGTAATATCTAGAAGACAATCTAGGTCTGATGAGTATTCAAGTGAAAGAGGATTTGACTCTGAATAATCAAGTACTAAGGTACATTGATACCTCTATGAAGGTTTAGGAACCACACTTATGTAAGGATAAGTTTAATACAACCATAAAGAAATTCAGTGGGTGTAGACTTACTTCTGATTGAAGGAAGAGGGTATTGGTCCTATAGCTGACTTACAATTTCATACAGCTACGGTCACCAAAGAAGTTTACATGAAGTTGTAACAAGATTGGCTTCATCATTCAGGAATCACATAATGTGATAATTTTCCCTAGGAGGTGATAACGTATTGAAAAAGGATTGTCCCATAATGCATCAGTATGAGCATACCATCATGATATTTGTTTACAATGGAGGTAAAAATGCAACACACTTTACTAAGTTGGAAAGAACATAGTATCTTAATCCTGACCCTAGTCAACTTTGTTATTCTATATAAAGAGGATTAATAAATGATCAGTGTTAAAGGAAGAAAAGACGTTATGAGAAATGTTATGGCAAGAGTGGATAAAAGGGCTAGAATCCTATCCCAACCTCTCATAGCATATACTCCTGATTTATCTACTGGTTGGACATAGTAAAACAAATGAACGATCTTGATTAAGATGCCACTAGGAAAAGGGGAGTGTTTAAGTCTAAAATGTGTATTGGCATCAATAGTCTATGACTCTATAGTAATTGAAAAAAAAAATCATACTTATACATAGTTTTATGTAAGTATATATCCCTAAGATGAAATAAAGGAAACATGGGCTTAATCGATTAAGCAGGGATAGATTTTAATCTGTAATTCTGGTCTTAGATCTTAATAGTATCATTCTCCATTTATGGTTAACTTAAGCCTGAAACCTAATATGGTAATTAAGTGATACAAATATTAAGGTCCTATGATCAACTTAAACTGGATTTTAGGTACGAACCATTCATGGAGAAGGTGTCGTAAAACCTAGACTATTCTTAAATGATTATCATTATCTTGAAAACATTAGACACCATGTCCCATACCATTTTCTTGGCAGGCTAACTTGCTGCAATTTCTACATAGTCATATCCCTATAACGAAAGATGTCATTATTAGGATACTATTGTTTAGCAACTGTACTGAGTTATCTTATCAAGAGGTTATAGTGTGGCGTGGTGTTGTCTTAAGTACAAACTTGGTAGAGTTACAAAAATAGTTTTGACCTCTTGGGTACGTACCCATATATCAACTTATGATGGTTACGGGAAGGGAAGTGGTCAAAGTAACATGGTGAATTGTTATGAAAACACTTACTCCTTCGTAGGCATCATAGGATGACATAGAGGTACGTCTTCATGTAGGTTAAACTGGATTTGTACCTTGTTCAAGACTCTTAGTTGTTTACAACATTAACAATTTTGATTCGATATAGCTGAATAAGTGAATAAAGTGAAATGAAAATTTCCTAATGACATGTGTGTCATCATGGAATTGAGAATGACATACATGACTTAGAAACTTTGCACAAAGTGGTATAAGTGGTTGATTACACTATCGAGATTTCACTATTATGTAAGATGTGATATACCTATGGATTTCATAGGTGGAACCTAGGTACAAACTTAGGGGTTTTCACTTATATATCATATCCTGTTAAAGGAGAACCAAAGGGATACATTTTATGTATGGCTTGTATAAGGCATTGAGGGAGAATGAGTAAGTTCAGTATTCTCTCACACAGCTACACATGGTTCATGACAATTAATAGAAATGGTTTGCATTAAGGTTTATGTAGATTTAAATATGTGGGTATTTAAATCAACTGCATAAATATTTTAAAAAAAAATTAGATATGAGGTGACAAGAAGTGGGTGTTACACTTCTACTGCAGCCACACATTTTTGTTTGGTATACAATATCAAAGTCATTTTACCTCTCGAAGTCTAAATTCCATCTCTTTGTATCTCACTTAAATGTATTATTAATGATGACGACTTTCGCCAAGACTATTTGGCATAACTTGAGCTATTAGAAGAATGTCGTTTAAATGCTCTCGACCACCTTCAAGTCTACCAAAAATGTATCAAATGTTCCTACGACAAGTGTGTTCATGAACAAACTTTCAAGTTCGATGATCTTCTCCTAAAGTAAAATCAACATGTAACCAAAGCTGAGAAAAGTAAATGGGGAAAGTTTGATACTAATTGGCTTGGACCTTACATTATTACCCATGCCTATGGATCAAGACCTTATCATTTATCCTCTCTTAAAGGTAAACCTAAACCTAAGCCCCTTAATTCCTTGCACCTTGACCATTCTATTTTTGAATAAAGTACTACATCAATTTAAATCACTTACATGCTCATCCCTTGAGCGCACCTCTCCTTCCACCTGATGCATCCTAGAATTTACCAGATAACACCCTAGACAAGTTGGCACATCACTCAACCTAGACTAAGTGCTCACCTGAAGTGCACAAAGGTACCATGTCCCTCTTTAGGGTTGTTATAGAAGGATGTTATCATAATGAAGGAAGAAACATATAGATCCATAACTAATCCATCATTCTATAATACATGCCATATTCAAATCTATGAAACAACAAGCTTAAACAGTAATCATGATTGAATCAAGAACATACACTACTCAATTACACACACAAATGACACTTAGATTCAGCCAATAACTTCCATTTATTAATAAACATAGAACATCCTTACAATAATGACATTTTATACTGATGCACGCATGGATTTGATATAGTAATCTAGTAATATGCACATACCTCTCTATGCTTACCTCTTACACTCTACATATACCTATATATCTCTAATCTCTCCTCTATATATCAACTACTATGTTATTCACATCATATATATAGGGTGGGGAATTTCCCTTCACCGATTATCTATTCCAAAAATAGGCCGCATGTTATTAATAGCCATGCACTATTTACAGGCATAGCCACACATGCAAGTGTGCTATCTATAGACCTCTTACAGTTAACTAAAGTGAAAATCTTATTCTTATCTCATATCCATGCAAAAATATTTGATCCGATCCTATAAAGATAGAAAATGTGTGGTGCACACATCTCTACATCATTGGTGTGTTTTGCACGCCATCTTCTAAAAATAGGTCTTCATGCTCAAAATCGGATAGGTCTTGAATGTTGAAGTTCTACTCCTTGCGTGTGTTTTTCCTATCCATTCACACCCTTAAACCTGGCCTTTTTTCCCATGTAAACTTCTTGTGTGAGTTTTTTCAAGTGTTCTCTGATCAACATTACCCCACACTAATCTCATTGTCACCCTGACAATGGGTATCTCCAAACATTGAAGTAAATAATAGAAGAATGGAAAGAATAAGAATGAAATAATGTAGATTAATAAATAAGTTTGATGAGGCAGCCTCCTATGTATCAGTTTGAAGGATCAACTCTGGGTACTCTTCCTTTATTGCGGCCTCTAAGGCTTACCACTCAATGAATGCTTTCTCTGACTGCTCTGGTAAGTCCACAATAATAGACTCCAGTTCATCTTGGCTAACTTCACCTTTTTCATTCTACAATACCAACATAATGTTGGAAATTATAGTATGTTTTTCTTCTAGCACATCCATCTTTTGTGTGATGAGTTTCCCAAGATCATCTAATCGTTCCTTGTGTTGTTCTTGTGCTGCTTCTAGGGCCTCATGCTTTTTCTTAACCATTGATAATATTTCTACATGGCCTAATGTTTCGTTCTTCATTTCTCTCTGGACCTCATTTTCTTCTTCCAAAGTCTTTACCTTGATCAACACTTCTAGAGCTATGTAGATGTTCAAATCCTGGTAGGCTTTCTTCAATACTTCTTGTAGCACTTGCAACAACCCTTCATAGGATGCAATTTTTCACATCATTGAATATTTCTCTCATTCTACCACTTTTTCTAAATTCCCTAGCATTGGCATGCACATAGGTTTTTCTTCAAGTACTAAGTCCACCAACTTTCTTACATAATCTATCATTGAGGGAAACGTCTGTGATACTTTGGTCTCTAAGTTTGGCCTAGCTCTTATGACATTATCTCCAATCTCCTCTGTGATGCGGATAAATACTTCATTCTTCTTCTACACTAAGTCCCTCTCTTACGTTATGCATGTTATCTCTACATCCTTCATCTTCAGATCCTTGTGTAATGCTCTTATCGTTTCAGCTTTGTCCATGTTTCTTCTAGCAACTTCAGTAGAAACCTTCACCAATACATTTTCGATCTTCTCATATAACATGACAGTAGGCTTTATTGTCATATGTCTAGCTTAGGGTGCCTTCCTCATCCATTTCGACATGCATGACTCTTCGTATACATCAAAGTCACGCTCATCCATGTGGTTATGCATTGACCATGAGATTTTCGAGTGCACACAATTTCCATATCCCCATCCATTAGTTCCCAGCCAAATAAATCATTTTGTTCTACAGTGCTTTGGAAACATGCACGGATGATTTTTTCAGTGTCCTCTACATAGCCCATGATTGGTGCACTATGTTCCCCACTCATCCTCTTTGATCTAGGTCCCTTGGGAATTGTAGCTTCAAGGTTAGGAACCTGTCTCATTACACCTTGAATAGTTGCATGCATGGATCCAGAGGTTTTTTTCTCTCTTTCTTCTTCGTCCTTCATCTCTTCATATTTTTACTCTTCCTCATTCTATGGCTCATCTTATTTCTTGAATGGGGTAGGAGATGCATGCTCACTCTCCCCAAATTCCTTAGGTTCTTCATCCAACTTCAACTTTCTTCTCCTCTTTAGCTCAATAGTCTCCTTGTGTGGAGAGAGACGAGGTGATTTCCTTACCATTTTTTGGGGTTCTACTTTGAGTCCTTGTGCTTCTAAATACTTTCTTAAATTTGTTCTCCCCTTATCAACCTCCATATCTTCCTCTTCATCCTTTCCCTGAGGTGGAAGTGGTCATGCATTGCGACTCTTCTCTGTCATATGGTTTCTTTCTTATGTGCTCCAAGCCTCCACTATATTCATTCCCCTCTTATTCATCCTCTATTTCAATAGTTTATGTGGGCCTTTGTGCAGGTATGTTCTCCATTGTATGCTTACCCTTCGATGGCCCTAGGAGTGCAAATTCATTCTCCACATACTTGTTGTTCTCCATCTTGGGCTTTAGCTAAAGATACACTAATGTTGCCCATATAATTAATACAGATATAATTATTGGCTTAGTATTCAATACCTTTGAAATGATCCTCTTGACATAGGCACTTCTTCCTAGATACACATATTTTTTCCTCAATGTGTAGTATTCACATTCTACCTTATCTACATTGAGTACCAGCTGTCGTGTGTCTGTGAATCTGTGAACAAATGTTTGGAAATACCTTGGAGATAATTTGTAGATCAATTTACACCAAGGGCTCTAGACTCCATCTCTCATTGGGAAGCATGCAATGCAAAAATGTTGATATTCAGTAAACTGGACTTTTTTCCCCACTACTAAGGGTAGGTCTTTCAAGATGCATCACTCTTCTTCAAATGTCGTGTGGAGCCTGTCATACCATTTCTCCACCCTTTTCTTGACTTCATCTGTTATTGACCCTTTACATAAGTACTTGTTGAACCTTTCAGCTAGCGACTTATTCTCCATGGGTTATTCCCATACCTTTTCCTTCGGCTCATCTGGTACTCTAATTTCCATGAATACTAGTGATAATAGAACAGTGCCAAAGCTGATCTTCCCTCCTATGCATGCTTCCTTGACTATTTTCTCTGCAATGTAGACTACTCCTTCTGACATCTTGCATACAACATGTAACCACATAGTATTTATATGTGACCACTGCTCTTGATCGTTCAAATTTGTAACAAGGTGTGTTGTTGCTTGCACAACCGAATAGTTATTAAATTTGTCTATATCCATACCACGCAGACCCTTTAGGTACCCCATACTCATGTCTGGTCTTTAAGATCGTGACTCTATCTGTGAGATCATTCTTTATATCCTCTCATGTTTCCTTCAAACATGTCACTGATGAGATAAGTGTGGATGAGATTCTAACTCTATGTCCTACAAAATAGAATAAGTCCTCATGCACTCTGCTCATGAGCCACTAGTACAATGGTTCATACTTCCCAAAATATGGAAGCTCATATAATTAGTAAACCCCAATTCTCTTTAGAAGTTTCTCACCTACATCATCATAAATCGGCATGTCATCTATTGTACATTTGTTCATCCTTATAGTGAGCAAGGAATTGAGCTCCTTCTTGTTCTTCATGGTCCTATGATTTTATTTGCTTAAATTTCTCTTTCTGATGGGTGAATCCCTTTCCTAGTCGACAATGACTTCTTCTGGATATTGCATTTTTGAAAAATCACTTTTAGGTGCCATATCTTCCTCCTCGACGACCACCTCTTCTTTCCTTTTGCTCCTGCTACAGCTGCCTTCTTAGGTGCCATTTTTACCTTGCAATCATCTTCTCTTTAACTCTGTAATTTATGAATCAAACCCTAGCTCGATTATATCATGCCCTGGGTGGAAAATTTGTGCCCTAACTCCTCTTTTTCACCTTGCTTCACTCAAACCCTTCACCACTAGGGACACAAGCTTATTTTCACATAGATCTGTTTGTCACGCTAGGTTTCACACCCTTTTTACCTTAACCCAATCACTCATCTCTTTACACTTAGCTCTTTCCTCAAATACTCTTAGTCACAATGGTAAAATTGAATTCACATCCCATCCTTATATAAATTTTCAAATTTTGATGCATTTATTACTCCTTCACCTACCAAATATTCTCTCATTCATTGACCAAATTCATTCGTTCCACGTGGTACATCTTCACACCTCAGCTATAACCTTCTAGCATGCCTTCCTACCCTCTGGTCACAGACTTCTCTTCAGCGTGCACCCTTTCACCCAAGTACCTCATCAGCGTGTCTTCTCCTGGTAGTTATCAAGGCCTTTGCTTACCTCACATTATATTTTGCTTTCATTCATCTCCATGCTTGGTCACTTTTGAGAAGCAATCTTATTTTGACTTAAAGCACACCCGTAGCAGCTTATTCCCTTCACCTTTCAATTCCCACAGTCTTTTACTTGGATAACTACAACCACCCACACTAAAAGTATGTATAGTCCTCTGTGAATAAACATATTCACATAGTAATTAGCTTCATGCATGCAAGTGTGCTTATTTACACAACAACAACAACTAAATTGACAAAGCATAGTGACAAAGAAGGAAATACATTAAGGAAATACATAATTAAAAACCTAATCTAAATGGAAATACTGCCTTATTACAAACACCAAGAAGACTTATTTATAGTAAGGCTTCAGCCTATTCCCATTAAAGTAACTGGGTAGCCGTGTTCCATCAAGTGATTCTAACTAGAAAGCACCTAATGTAAGTATGTAAGTGATGACATATGGCCCCAACCAATGTACTTTAAGTTTTCCTGGATGGTGCAAGAACTTAGATTCAAAGATAAGTACCATTTGTCCAATCTCAAATTTCTTATCCCTTATGTTTCTTTCATGCCATGCTTTCTGCCTAGCCTTTTCCTGCTTCTGACTCCATCATGTTATGGCTCATCACTCATCTAGTTAAATCATATTTTCAATCTGCTCTTCTAAAGCTTGCTCATCAGCTAGACCTCTAGTGCATGTAATGCACAAATAAAATAACATAAATTCTATAGGGAGAATGGCTTCTGCACCAAACACCAACTGTAATGGTGTGGCTTTGTTCAATCTCTTATAAGTTGTTCTATATGCCCAAAGAATAGCTAACACTTTATCATCCCAATCCTTTTTTCCAACATCATAAATTTTTGTCAATGTCTGGCTCAAAATCTTGTTGAAAGCCTCAGTAGTTCCATTTTCCTGAGGGTGGTAAGGTGTAGTCTTATGGTGGGCAACCAGAAACTCATCTAATAGGATCCTTATGGTTTCATTTAAAAAGTTTGTACCCCTATCACTTGTCAAACTTAAGGCACATCCATATCTTTTAATAACATTCTCCCATAGAAACCTAGCTATTGTATTTGATGTATAGTCCTTCATAGGTACTGATTCTACCCACCGTGTGAGATAATCTATGCAAGTAATGATATAGTGTGATCCATTCCTGCATGCAGCTAGAAAAAAATGGTCCTAAAAAGTCAATGGCCCATTTCTCAAATGGTTATGTATTGATAATAGGTCTCAGTAGCATTTCATCTCTTTGTCCTAGTTTTCCTAGGCATTGACAATGGTCACATGCCTTACAATATTCTTTAAAATCTTTATACAATGTCTTCCACCATAATCCAGCAAGTAGGATCTTCTGGGAAGTCACATCACCTACATAATGGCCTCCTGCAATACCACCATGGGCTTCTTCCATAACATCCTTGTGATCATGCTCTAATACACAATGATGTACTACTTAATATCTGCCTAACTTGTATAGGTCACCATTGATCAACATTAATGGTGCCACGTGTATAGAAAGATGTTGCTTTTCTAATGCTTTCATTCCTTTTGGTGATATTGTACAATAGAAAAGTGACAGGTGAGCATGTAAATCATCAAGTAGTCTTTCTCCGTACCAGACCTCCTGAGGTCATGCCGAGACAGCCAGTGGAAATGAGATATATGTGGATATGGAAAAATTCGTCGAGTAATCCTTAAATCCTTGATACGCAACAATGGGATCTGTGAATCTAAAGCAAAGAAGGCTCTTCTAGCCCTAAACTAGATGTTATAAATTAGTTCAATACTATAACCGTTCAGAGGCTCTAATCAATGTCAAGCTCTACCGAAATCCTATCTGTTGGTTGTTGGATTCATGGAAATTGACCTATAGGTGCCTCGTATATATTTCCAAACAAGTTCATGAAAGAGGTATCGATAAGTGTAAAGGATTTACAGTAGACTATGGATGGTTTTATGGTCTAACCTAGAAAGTATCAGCTTGATCAGTTTCTACATTCAATATAGAAAGTTTTGTGATGATATCTGGTGGGAGTGGTGAGGATCTAAACTCTAGTGTGTGTAAACCAGTGTCAATGTTTAATTGGCTTGCAGGCCCGTTGGGTTATGGGACCTAGGGATCACAACCATGAACTCATGGTTGTTGTGGACATTTTATGGTCATGTAAAGAATCATTCCCATCTTCCAACTATCCAGTAGTTGTAAGCTTCCTCATCTTCTATGTTTAGTATCAGGAGTTGTGCAATCATCTCAGAATACCTCACGGGTTTCTTAGAAACTTGTATGTGTAGGCTTGTATCTATGTCAGTGAGAAGGTCTCTTGCATCTAGTTGTGGAACTAATGGATCACAACCAAAAAAAAATCTCGTTCGAGTTCTTGTATGGTCATGTTGACATCCTATTAAGGTAATCTATAGCTGGGTTGATTAGACCAGAAATCATATGCTTTTTCGTCTTCGATGTTCAACACTCTTAATTGCTCACTAATTGCTTGTGTGTTTCCAGTTGTTTGGAAGACTTGAATCCTAATACCTTGATCTATATCCACGAGTGTCATGCAAAGATTCAGCTGGGGTATCACTGGTTCGAACATGTAATCCATGGGCTCTCTTTGTTCCGTAATAGTCATGCAAGAAATAACCAACCTTAATTGAATACAGTAGACTAACTACGAAAATGAATCTATGCTATGCTTGTTATTTTTATATTTTCAGAAAATATAAACTTGAATAAATTTTTTTAAAAAAACTAATCTAGTAAATTTATATAACAATTAACTAATCTAATATTAAAGCTAAAACAAGCAAGGTAGTCAGATGTAGCTATTTTCCTATGCACTTGTGAGTTGATACAAATATAAATATATAATTAATTAAATTGAAAGACCTCCAATCTTACCTCAAAAGTGAGAAACAAATCATAGCTTCTCATAATATATCATTCCCCACAGCTTCCCCAGAAATATTGAAAGCAAAATTTAACAGAAATGAAATGATTCGATACTCTATTTAATATATTGTAGCTACAACTTTGACAAATCAAACCTGGAGTTTACAGAACAGAGGAAAATCTAGTTATAACATAGTCTTGTCCCCTCAGTGTGATTTCTTCATTCCTTTGTGTTCTTGTGAATCCAAAAAGGTGATAATGTGACAGCAGAAATAGAAAAAGATATTTGAATAGTGGTAGCTTAGAGGTAAATTGAATGGAATGCAGGTAGGAGAGAGATAGCGCAAGAGAACAGAGCTTGGCTATGTGATTTCTCGCAAGATTGTTGCAGGGATACGACAAAACACACCCAACATTCTAAAACCTATTCTTCATGTGATGAAATAGAACTATAATTCTAAATAGAATCAAGATTGAAATGAATTAAATCTAGAACTAAGCTATATCATGCTAAGCTAGTTGTTTGGATAACAACAATGGAGTAAAATTAAACTAGAGAGATCAAGTGATCTCTAAACTAAAATGAGGAGCCTTGAACTGAGAGGATGAGAACTGAGACTGAGTATAGACCTGTTGATACTTCTTAAGGAACTTCCAAATACACTGAATAATAAAACATAGAGAGATGGGGGCCATTTTCTTGTAAATAAACTCAGTATTTATAGCAATTCTACTCACCAAAAGGCAATTCCAAATTGCCATGGTTTATCATTAAAAATGGAGCACTACTATTACAAAGTGGCTGAAAATTCTAAACAAAGGAGTAGCGGCTGAGAGTTGCAAGTGTAACTTGATTTTTCACGTTCTTGAGTGTGCCGAAAGGTTTTGGAAAGAGCGGACAGGACCACTTCCCTGTTCTGGGTGGAAGTCGTGTAACTTAAGGACCAAAATATAAGAAAAAAGGGGGCATAGGTTATAATGAAGTATGTAAAGGTTAGATAAGGAATTTTAGGATGCAAATGTATACTCGGCAAGCTTTCTAGATTCCAAACACCTTGCGAAGAGATTTGAATCATCATCGCAGTTTTTCATAACCAATTTTTGACAATACAATACATATAATTTTGGGTATGTACATATTTCCCCCTCGGAGAAGTGTTTTAGGCATGAAGAGGCATAAAATGGTGGGTCTGAGTATGAAAATTCTGAAATGGGAAGTTAGAAGCTATACCTGACATGCCCGTGTGTCGCAATGTCACCATCCAAGTTCCTGCTACCTGCAAAATGATAGAGGGGACTCAAGTGTAGATAGATAAAAGAGATCGAAAGATAAATATTAAATTAATAAAAAATGAGGACTCACCATTTGCATGGGGGATAAGAACTTACCTCTGTCGGTGCTCCAACTCTACGTAAGAACAGCTTAAAACAATATTATAATACTATATATATATATATATATACAACGAACTCATTTTACTATTCATTTGCAAGTATTGATTTGGCAATTTTTGAGCTTTGGGACCCACAGTAACCATTTTTGATGAGAGTATAGTCAAAATGTTCATTGCGAGATCATGATCATGCCTCCGAGAGCAGGAGATCGACCTGCAAAGTCTTAGGTTAGTTTTTCTCAATTTATCGTTTTTTAACCTAAAATGTAGAAATGCTGAAATATTTGTCTTGGGGGGATCATTTTCAAAAATGCTAGTGTTAATTGAGTCTCTAGGTGGGCGCCCATAGGGTAGGTTTTTTATTTTTTCTAAAATGATGCATTTTTTCATTTTAAAGTGTTTTTAGGGCTTTGGAGGCGTACAACGATTCGGCATAGGACTGCCTCCCTGCACAAGGCGACGGTCATGGGACTGCCACCCTTGTATGGTGGTGGTTACAAGACCGCCACTCCATAAGGTGGCGGTCACAAAACCACTACTCTCCACAGGGTGGTGGTTCTGAACAGAAAGCAAAAAAGGATTCATAATTTGAATGTTTTTGCATTTTTTATATTTTTATATGTTTTTGATGAGTTTTCCAGTTGGATTATGTTACTAACTTGCTCTTTTTCTCTGTTTTGGGTCAATGCAGAAGGAGGAGTATATACAGTGGAGTAGAGAGAGGGAGTTTGATTTATTCCCAGCAGTGTTTGATATGTTGACCCAGACAGCGCGAGACACTCTGTAGAGGGCCAGTATATTGAGGATTTCACATGTTCCTCATGTTGCTCCTGCTAGTCACATATTATGTGACTTATTCTCATACTAGGACGCGGACCAAAATACCTTCCGGTTACTAGGTGTTAGGGGTGAGTGGACTATCACCCTGGAGGATGTTTACCGTATACTGGAGGTTCCGATTCTTGGGAGGAAATTGTCTCCTAAGACAACAGGATCCATGTCCCAGATGGTGAATTGGGCCACATACATGGGAGATGTTGTTGTCTTCATTAGTTCGAAGAAGGGGGTGAAGGTCTGATCTATTGCCACTACACCTATCCCTACTATCTGTAAGGCCATTATGGGTATCTCGGCATCACGGTTGATAGATTGAGGCTTATGGCCACATTTATGCTTGGGGAGCAGAAATTCTTAGGACCACCTACCATGACTTATATAGGGTGGTCAGATTACAAGGACAATCATTGAGTCACCCTACTCTAGTTATGAGTTGGGTGTATGAGTTCTTCATTCTCTATGGGAGGGGTATACTAGTAGAGGATCCGGGGGCTGTCAGGGCAACGTGGTGGACATGGATGATAGTGCTCAGGATGCCACACTAGCCAATGGTTTCACTGACTACTGCAAACATGGAGACCACTCTATATCAGGCCATGGTAGGATTATGGAGAGAGGAGACACATACATTGATTACCTGATCTACTACAAGCAAGCTGGTAGATAGGATAGGGAGATTGGAGACCCACCCATTTGACTGAGTCCCTCAACAGTTTGGTCCCCCCTATGTTGATATACTTCCTCTAGTGGGGCCACTATACATGTCTATTCATGAGGCTCGGGGAGATCCTAGAGGAGGTTGAGGTTATACCGTGGTTACTCATGGGGTTCCCATTGCAGTTAGGAAGGTGGTTCGTGCTCGAGAGGTAGCCAGTGCTCCTCAAGCACCCTTACTTTTGATCGGGGCCACTCCTCCTCATAGTGGAGAGTGAGATGAGCCCATTGATGTGGATTCAGACTCTAAGGATTTTACTGGAGAGGATACTGAGGAGGAGATGATTGGAGAGGGGATTGGAGGTGAGGCTAGTGGGATTAATGAGGATAGCTATTCTGAGTGGCATGAAACTTGGGATATCTTGAGGGCAAAGAGGGAAAAGGTGAGTGTAGAGTAGGATACCTTGGTCTCAGAGACATTACCTCACCAGGGTACTAAGGGAGATGATTATTCCATGGGGGGATGTCATATATTTCTAGATTTTGGGGAGGTACCACTGTTAGTAGCAGCATCAGTAGTAGGCACAGATCCTAGAGATCCCACTTGGATGCCCAAAGATCCGAGTGAGTTACTACTCTTCTCTTGATCTTGTTTGCTAGAGATGTTAGTTGATATTTTTTTGTTTTTAGTAATTTTCTAACTTGTTATCTCTCTTTTTTATTTACAATGACTTCTAAGGGATGGCAGGATTTTATTCATCGATTGTACGTGGATACCCTATTTCTCCCCTTAGAGAGCACTCGAGTTGAGCTTACTAAGGATGTGGGAGAGCCCTCAGCAGCTGGCAGACATACTGATGAGTTTTCCCCTGTCTGGAAGGTAGAAAAGTTAGTGACCTCCCTCCGTACAGATCTAGCTAGATACAGGACTGCTGACCACCTGATGAGGCGGAGCCATTCTCATAGTGAGACTACAGTGAGTGGCCATGGTCATGAGCACTCCCATCATTTGGTACATTCAGATCATTGTCATAGTAGGAGTCTTAGATGCGGTTGTGCACCCTCTGAGGGATCCCACAGGGATTGAGAGGCCATTTGGTATTTTGTAGTGATTTTTTCGGATGTTTATATGAGTTATTTTTGTATATATTTGGGTCATTGAGCATTTTGACCATGCCTAGTGCATGATGGCATTGTATATAAAACATGATTCTTGTATATATATATATATATATATATATATCTTTTTGGATTCAAATATTCTTTATATCTAGAGTTTTTGTGGTTTGTCTCTTATGTGTACACTAGATGCTTTAGAATCTCTATTTTTATACATTTTTCAAAATGTATGCAATGGATGAAAAGTGATAACAAATGTTGAATAGAATGTTTCTCTTTTTGTGTGTTTTTGTAATATTGATATGAGGTGATGCAAACATATTGTAGTACTGAAATTTTGGCTTCTTTGGGAAATATTTGTTGCTTCTTCTTGTTTTGGAAAAATGTGATGACTATGTAGTGATAATGAGATGAAATTGCCCCATTCCTAACTCCACGCAACTAGTAAGATTCAAGGGCTCAACACCAAGAGCTATAAAGGGCACAAATTGTGTGAGTTTGATTGAATGGAAATGATGATAGAAAGACAAAATATTGACAGAAATCAAATTTAGACCTACGTACTTACCTTACTCAAACCTGCTACATGGCCTAGAATGCAACTTACTTTCTAGTTCATCTAGACTTAGACCCATAGATGGAAACTTAGTTGACAAAATCTGGTTTTGAGAATTTGATCTCTTTTGAATTTGGATGCTTAATTTCACTTTTTACAATACACTTTGTTTTGAATTTTTAAAACACTAAAGTTTATTAATTTACGTGAATGGACCCCCTATGCCTTGCCCCATGCTACTAGTAAGAAGTATAGGCTTATCAATGAAGGTAGGTCATAGGCGAGTAAGGGCACTTCTTTCCTCTCCCAACCTTCCATCACCAGTAAGAGATGAGGACTCATCACCGAAGATTGGTAGGGAAAAGAAGTGTGTAAAAATAAAATATTTTGTATGTTAGTATTTTTTGATTCAATTTGACTTTGATATTTGTAATCTATAATTTTGAAGTATCCTTATTTCAAAGAGACGTAAGAAGGATAGATGTGACACCAAGAAGCTTCTAGAACAGACCGCAGGCAAGAACATCTTAACCTAGTAGAAGAAAATGAGTATGACCAAGTATGCAGGCCTTGGTATGGCTTTTTTCAAGATTTTATCTATCGAATTGATGAGATGATTTCGAAATCTTTTGATGATATCATGAACATTGAAGAGATATGATTTGAATATTTTTGCCAATATTTTCATAAGCTTATAATAGATTGCTTAAGAATAAGTTCCTTGACCACAACATTTATGAAATTAGTGAACAAAATTAATTTAAAAAATGACTAATGCAAGCTAACACAGTATACAAATGGTGATGTTGATGACTTATGCGTAAAATAATTTAAGATGTAAGGAATTAATAGTTTCATTGAATTCCTCACCTTCTAGTGTACAAAAGAGGTATGCATTGTTTCCATAGTCCTTCATGACTCGATATGGGCCTATCCACTTAGGCCGGAATTTCCTTCCTTCGTCAGTTTTCTTATCAATCTGGCTATCTAGTCTTAGAACGATATCACCTTCGTATATTTCTCATTCGTAGACTTTATTGTTATATTGCTGGCACATTCGGTCAGCGTAGTCTCTGTGCCTTTACTTGGTGTTTAACCTAGCCTCATCAAGGCTTTCTAATTGAGAGAGATGTGCCTCTCTATAGGATTCTTCTCCTAAAATCCCTTGTAAAGAGATGCGGAGGCTAGGTATTTCAACTTCTATTGGTAGAACTGCTTCGGCTTTGAATACCAATGAGAAAGGAGTTGCCCCTATTGGTGTTCTTATATATGTTTGATAGGCCCATAAGGTTGGGTATAGTTTTAAGTGCCAATCCCGTTTATTCTCCTTAATTGTTTTGAGGAGAATGGTTTTTAATGTTTTATTCATGTCCTCAGCCTGTCCATTGGCTTGGGGATAGTAAAGAGAAGTTGTGTGATAGTTTATCTTGAATTTACTATATAGTTTCCATACTTCATCGTTCTTGAAGGACATTCCATTATCTAAGATAATGACTTGTGGGACACCGTACCAAGAAATTATTTGATTTAGAATAAACTTAGCAATTATAGAACCTGGCACGGTGGTGAGAGGCATGGCCTCTACCCATTTTTTAAAGTATTATGTGGCCGTGATTATGAAGTTATGGCCATCTATTGATGAGGGAGAGAATTTCCCTATCACGTTCATGCCCCACGTGGAAAAGGGCCAAGGGGTTACAAGTGGTTGCAGAGCCTGTGCTGGCATGTGAATCGCATCGGAGAATTCTTGGCATTTGTGGGATTTGCACACAAACTCTACTATGTCATGTTCAAGAGTGGGCCGGAAATATCCCATCCAATGTATCTTACGAGAAGTGGCATGGCTGCCAAATTGGCCTCCACATACCCCACTATGGGATTCGTAAATAATTCTTACGAATTCTTCTGTGTCAACACATCTTAGCAACATCCTGTCGAAGGCTCTACAATAGAACACCTATTCTAAGATGATGTATTTAGTAGCAATGATGTATAGCCACCTTATTTGTTGGGATGTAGCCCCTTCTGGGTATGTGTGGTCCATGACGAAATTGACTATCGGTGTACCAAGGACATGCAGTGATAGGAGGTTTGGTTTCGATGAAATATACGCACTCATTATGAAAGTCTAAATCTCCTAGATCACCCCCATTTAATGGATTTTGAGCCAACTAATCTATAATAATTTTCCCCTTAATGTATTTTTGGTTTATAAATGTTAGCTCAAATTCATCCATTAAGGTTATGAAGTGTCCAACCTTTTTAGAAAAATACCCTTGCATGAGGAATGTCTGCAAGTGATCCATTTTGACAATCACCCTTGTTTCTTGATTTAGCATGTAATTTCTTAATCATTTTGTCATAAAGACTATGACAAGGCATTATCTTTCTTCCTGTGTATATCATGTCTCACAATTAAGCAATGTCTGAAAAATGAAGTAAACTACACGTTCTCATTTTTCATCATCTTCTTGAGCCAACATACAAGCTAGTGAGATATCAATAGCATGTGAATACAAGATAAAAGGATGATCTAGTCTAGGGGGCATTAGCATGGGTGGAGACAATAAGAAGCATTTAACTGCTTCGAAGGCCTCGTTGTATTCATTGGTCCAATCAATGCTATAATATTTTTTTGATAAATTGTTGATTGGATGAACAAAAAAAATTAATTCTGGGATGAACCTTCAAATTGCACCGAGTTTCCCAAGAAATGATCTAATACCAGACTCATCTGATGGTGGAATCATTTCAAGAATAGCCCAGATTTTTGCCAGGTCGACATCAATCCCTCATGATGATATTATGTTACCTAGAATCTTACCTCCTATTACACCGAATACACATTTCTCTAGATTCAATGTGATGCCATATTCGATCAATCATGAGAGAATGATACAGATTACTTCTGGGTGATCACGATGCTTTTTGGCCTTGGCCAACAAGTTTATGCATTTCTCCCCAATATAATGTACCTTTTCCTTTTAGTAACTCCTCTAAAGGTGCAGAAATTTTTGCATATCCCTTGATGAATTTTCTATAATATCATATGTGACCTAAAAATCCATGCACCTCACTTTGACTGGTAGGTGCTTCTAGGCCTAGAATGACTGCAACCTTAGCTGGATCAATAAGTAATCCCTCCTTATAGATTATATGTCCCAATAGTATTCCAAAAGGTGTAACAAATCTTCACTTCTTGATGTTCAAAGAGATATTCAATTGTTTGCACCGTTCAAACATTAAGCGTAGATTATCATAGTGATCCTTAACAAGCCCATATACTATCCAATCATCAAGGTATACATGTAAGAAGTTGTGAATAAAATCCTTGAATGCCTGAACAACTGTGTGGAAGAATACAACAGGCACATTTTTCAATCCAAAAGGCATCACATTATACGAAAAACTGCCCATTCAATAGTAAAAGTTATCTATTCTTGATCCTCCTGAGAAATCCTAACCTGATGATATCTAGAAAACCCATCTGTGAAGGAATATATTTCGTGCCATGTAACTCCTAGTATTTCCTCAATAAATGGCATAGGGAATGGATCTATTACACATGCAGCATTCAAATCCATGTATTTCACACATATTCTGATTCATCCATCCTTCTTGATACTAATCACCATTAGACTAACCCATTTTGACTCATCAAGGGGCTTGATAATTCTAGATAGAAACATTTTATCAATTTCTTCTTTTACCTTTTCATGCAAATTAGGATTCATTTTGTAAGGTATCTTTCTCACTAGATGTGCACCTTCCTAAAGTTTTATCTTCATTTCCCCAAGTTATTCATGCACACCTTTAAGTTCATGATACCCTTGAGGGAATAAGTCCTGATAATCTCATAGTAACTCAATAATATTTTCCACCTCTGAGTCTGACCAGTAGTCTCCAATCATGGCCTCCTTAGGCTCAATCTCCGATCCTTTATTGACCTTATTTTTCTTCATGAGTTTTTGATAGGTGCACATATCCTTGTCTACACTTTCCAAGACCTCGCACACCCCTTGTGAATGTTTAATATCCAGGTTCTCAACTTCCACATCATCCACAATGTAAATCATCTTTCATTTCTATTTCTCAAGGAAATCGCATTCAAGTAGTATGGAGTCCATTTATTCTTCCCTTTCAAAACATGATCTGGACTCTATCTCACCAAATAATTATTGAATATGCTCTTCTGCCTTTGCACTATCTCCCATAGTTAAGCATTTGACAAATTTTAATGCCTCTTCTATTGGAGGTTGGGTAGAAAAGTATTCAAAGGTCTTGATCATTCTTCCAGTCAAATTTTTCTAGTTTCCAGTCTCTCGATGTAGTTCTACGTATACATACCAAGCATGTGCACATCCTTGTAGAGTAGAATATAATCTATGAACCCAGAGTGAAGGTAGTAATGCTTCCTATCCTGATGTCTAGAGTCTCTCACACTACTGAATGTGATGATGAACAGGTTGATCACCATTATAAGTTCATATCTACATAGGTACATTTCTCTTTATAAACCTATTAGATAGGTCGAATCTGATCTCCTTCCACTCTATAATATTATCTCTATGAACTACCCACCAACGCTTTGTTGTCCCATGCAAGACATATGCTAACATATCTCTTCTCCTAACCTAGTCTATCCACTGTGCCTCCATGGATTTCAAAAATATAGGAAGATCTTCTTCTCCTATATACCAAGGTACTACAGTACCTATCCTTCAAACATAACAAATTCCATTCTTACATGCAACCGCACTTTTTACCTCGCATCCTACTAGTTCATATGTACCATGAGCCCAATTGTCACAAGAAATACTCATAGTATCGCTAATAGAGTGAGAATCCTCCCACTGTAGGATGCCTTCCTTTGATGTCTCATTGACCTCTGGGTCCTAAATAGCACATACATAGATTATGTTTAAGTCATCCTCACTTAGAGGCTCAACATATGGTGTAGACTTCCCATCTGTTAGAGGTATCACAACTCTTTCCTCATTCTCAAAGCTGATATATACCTTATTGAATCTCAAATCAGCATTATTTGCATAACACCAAGGGCATCCAAGAAGGGATGGAAAATTGTCTTCTTCTACAAGTGCTAATACCTCAAAATCCCCAATGAATTCGGTCCCTTGTATGGTTGTAGATGCATCCTTCAAAACTCCTATCGGAGTGACCTTAGTTTGGTTTACTATAAACAACACATTAGATGATGGCTGCAAAAGAGGCCTCCCCATTTGTACCCATGCATCTAATGTAAGCACATTCACTTCCGCACCTATATCAATCAATATGTTGCTCAACAGCCATCCATCAACAACAACATTTAGAGTAATTTCTTTATCATAATCAATGCTATCAGGGGGAATATTTTCATGTAGGATCTCTTATCCAGTCTCAATACTTGCGTGTGGAGTGTTCCCTTTTAACCAACTTCCTAATAGTGGAATTATGTTTTCCTGGTGCAAGATTTTGCACACTTCTCTCAGATCATTGATATCAGTTTGGACTATCTCGGATGCTTTCTTTTGTTCCTTTAAGTACTGTATCTCACCCTAAAGATTCCTTAGCACTTCCATGGTATCCTAATAAAATTCCTTCTGATGATCAATTTATGGGTACCTTGCATACAAAACCTCCTCCTTGGTGATCGTAGAATTCTAGTGTAATTCCTCTCTTACGTGTGCCACTTTAGCACGTGTGGTAATCCTTATAGTTAAGGCCTCAAGTTCTGGTGCTATCTTGGGCATCCACTGATTTTACTCTGTGCACTAGATCCTAACTATCCATGTGCATTTTTTTTCCTACCTATGTTTACTGAGATGCTCATATAAGTTTGGGTACTCCTTATAGCTATGATTATTTTCATAGAAAGAACATGTAACATTCTAGGGACATTCATGCCTATAATGATGAGGGGATCCACATGTATAGCACATTCCTCGAGGAAACTTGCTTCTTCCTCTACCATAACCTCATCCTCCATATCCACCTCGATATCCACATCCTCTTCCATGACCTCCTTCAAAACAACCCTCATTTCTTTCATAGCATGGTTGATTATGATCCCAATCCTGGTGCTCATTCTTATCCTTAGAGTTATCTGTTACACTTGTCTGTCATATCCCAATGTCTATAGCATCATGGATCTGACCAATCAATTGATAATCCTCAGTATCATGGGTCATGGACAGGAAAATTTTATAGTAACAAGATACATTCTTCCTTATCGCACACTGTAACAAAGGACAATGACTAACATCATGATTCAAATGATAGATCTCACAATCCAATAGTAATGAGCATACAAATCTATGAGGGTAACTCTCCTTGGTGTGACCTTCCACTTCACAATCAGTACACCAAATTCCTGAGCGTGTTTCATGGGTTGAATTCACTGATAGCTTCTCTAACTATTTTTCCATAGTTGCAATATGTGCCTCTAAGAATGGACTAATGCTAGTGTTAATGCTCCCAATTGCCTCAGCACACAAAGTTGCTTCCAGTGCCTTACATGGATAAGTGTATGTCTTATGTGAAAATACTCTTTTGAATGGTGTAATCAATCCTCCAAAAAACCATTGTGCATGTTGGATGGTGTGAATATCATAAGACAAATTAGATTGAAGTGTCTTAAAATAGGCATCATACTCATGTACACTCTCAGTAGTGCCTTTCTTAATATCCTTGAGTGAACTTATACTCTTCTGCTCAAACTCATGGATATGAAACTCTTTCAAGAAATCATCCTTCAGCATTGCATAATCCACGCAAGTTTGATCAGAGTCAAACTTCCTCTACCAGCTATGTGCACATCCCTGTAATGTAGTAGCAAATTGACTTGCCTTGCGCTCAGAAGTCGTGATCCCTTTCACACACCATAATATTTCACACATATACACATGTTCGGTAGCATCCTCTATACATATATATTTTAGGAGACGAAGAGAGATATCCATATAGATATTTTGTGGTTACTGCAGGCCTTAACCACCTAATCCAGAACTTCCTATGTTTCCTCTTCCTTCAGAACCACCAGATCCACCAGAATTAGAACAACCTATACCTCTTGATCCTCCACCTGTAGCTAGAATAGGACCTATATATATACTCCCCTATGCTCCAAAAGTAGTACTATATTGAACCCCTACAGTCGGTGAGGTAGTTCCACTTCCAGAGGTGAATCCAACATTTTGTGTGCTCATGTTCTATGTGGATGATGTGCCTAAAAATATTCCTCCAAATAAAATTGAAGTCATTTTTCCTACCATTGATGTACTTTCTCCCTAACCTACTCTTGCTCTCCTACTTCCCAAGTTATCTTGTTTGTTACTTGTCGTACTAGATATTGGAAAAAAAAGTGCAAGGGGTAGGTCATCAGGTGGATTACGATGCATGGCTGCGGCCCAGGTAGTCTTTGTTGGCGCACTTTTGTGTGAAGCCAAGGGGAGATACCTATCATGATTTCCAATATGGGGGAGTTCTTGATGCTCTGGCTCCATGTCTTCTATGTGAGCTTCAAATCCTTCACGATCCATCTCTCTCCTCAATGCCATACTTTTTGCAATGCTACGATGCTTCTCTATCTCCCTCTTGCATGCCTCATTATACTTAAGCCACCTTTCCTCTCTCGGCCTTTCTACCACTAGGTTTGCCATATTTCACCAAACTTGTTCCTTCCCTCGTATGTGAAGTTTAGTAAGCCATTTGTTTACTCTCTAGGTTCAAAGTTACCATCAAGATCTTGATCATGATTAGAATACCTTGAAGATATGATCCTCTAGGAGACTGCAAAGACTGGAATTCAGCTACCTCTGAGAAAGAATATGTTGAAATTGAATATTCCATAATATAACTAGTTAGAACACCATGAAACCACGTATCCACATCATGATTCTAGATCAAATCAGCATCATAAAGGGCCTGAAATTCTTCCCTTTTCCAAAGAAGTGTGTGATATCTCCAATTCCACTTAGATGCATAAGAAATCAGCCACTCGTATAATTCTATAAGAAAGATGGTGAAAAAGATCTCATACAAGTTGTCATACAGATTATATTCTACCCAAGTGCATGCATTAAACTCAGATCCACTACTGAACTGTCATGCATATTCTTCCTCTACATTGGGTATCCACTCCTCAATACTTGCTAGAGTTAACTGATACATCTTCATCGTGAACCATCCTGAAAACAACTGAAAAAGAGGTCCTAGAAATGGAACCAATTATGTAGCCTAGAATTTACTAGATAACACTCTAGACATGTTGGCACATCACTCAGCCTAGACTGATCGCTCACCCTGTTGTCCTCTAAAAATTCTCCCTTTTTTGAGAAGTTCAAAATTGAAATTTTTTTGAGTTAATGCCTTTTCTGATGTTCTGGTAAAGGGAAAAGTCGCGAAGTCGGAAAAAACTACATCTTTTCAGTCATTTTGTGAAATTTTTGGTTCTGTCAGACATTTATGTCCCAGATTTCCCAAGTTCATTCGGGCTCCCTGTTCGGCAATCGGCTGCTTTACCTGAAAATTTGTTTTCTTGCGGGCTCATTAGAACTTTTTGTTCTAAATGTCCCAAGTCACTCAGGCTCACTATTTACCTTTCACCCGCATCAGCGGCATCACGCACTTCACATACTTTCATCCCTCATGTCCCATAAACATTTGTGCATTTTGTCCCCACGTCCCCCGCATCGGCCGAATTTCTCTTTCGCATCCCACATGTCCCAAATGAACCAAAGGCCATCTAGGCTAATTTTTCCCACTCTTCCCGAATATCTTGCTTTTCAAGTTGGTATATGCATATTTAATGCACATTTATTATATTTATCTCTCCTAAATGGTTAAGTTTAAATTCCAAGGTCAGGAGCAAGTTTCACTGCTCAAGTCTGTCATTCCCAATATAAGGGATAGTGAAGTTCACCACCTAGACTTTGGAGATTTCTGGACTAGGATGACAGACTCAAACCCCTCTCCTATGGCACAAATGATTCACAATAGTGGCTTGGCATTCACCGCTGGTTTCCCAATCTTAGTGCAATGTGTAGATACGGTACTCACCTACGGTACTCATTTCAATCCCGACTCAAGTGAACTAACGAATGTGCATGGGGAGCTCATTACCAAGCTCGATGCTGCCACCATTGGCACTACCCTAAGGATTCATAAAATGAAAAATTTTATAGTAATCTCTCATAACTAGGCACAGGCCCTCTTCGACCAGGAATGTGAAAAATACAAGGCGAGGGTGAGAAAGTCTTGGCTTAAAAACCCTAAAAAGGGGGTGTCCCGTCTGTCCAAAGCTCTGTTTCATGTCGATTTTAATGAGGAGCTGTCAAATTTTATAATCCTACTAGCTCGGGTTATGGGCTTACCCTCTACCAATGAGTTCCATTTCTGGATGTGCCCACTTATCAACATGGTGTGCGAAGGAACTCAGAATATCAACTAGGTAGAAATCATCAACATGAACCTAGCAGAGCAGCTGTCCAATGTACAACAAACAAAGAAGTTTTACATGACTTCATATCTGATGTATACCCTAGTAGCATCAAGGCAATGGTTTGGATTCACATACATTGATGCTCATAAAGGTGACCCTATATATGCTTGTTGTCCTCAATTCACCCTAGACACTAGCAATCGCAACTTTAGGAGGGTGAATGATGCTTTCACCATGTACATTGTAAGACTTCTGGAGAGTGACATGGTGAGGAGGTTCTCTAATAAATCCATGAACCTAATATCAAAGTACGGTGCCTACTCTTCATCCAGTTCAAAAAATTCTCCTATATCAGGCTTGCAGGCCATGAGAGCACCCCTCTCAAGCTTCCTATGTTCTACAACGATAAAATGTCCTTGATCGAGATATGTAGGCAATTGTACAAGTTACACAGAACTTACAGGGATAAGAAAATCACTGGCCTGCACTTCCCTATATCATTGGGAAACTACACCTACAAGATGGCTCTAGATGCACAGAACATAGAGAGAGCCCTGGCTCTCATCACTGTCCATTTCTTTAGGCCAAGAACATGTTTTTACTTGAAGAAATTTATTGAGCAGAACCTCAGAATCAATTACCATCATAGGGCAGACACAGAAGACTATTGGGCTGACTGTGCTGATGATTTTGAGGCAAGGAGGAGGCATTATGGCCGGTTTTCTCTCCAACTGATTCAAGAACTTAACTTGTACCAAGTTCCTGAAGGGCTTCAGGATGAAAATTCCAACCTATTTTCATATGAATATGAAAACTTAGTCAAACACACTCCCTTGGAGGATTTGGATTGGTTCAAAAAGGAGAAGGATGATCTGGCTGAAATCTTAGCCCCTATCCTAATAAGAACCAAAATCTGGTTTGATAGGAGAGTTCGTGAGTTTAGAAGGCATTCAGGAGAATCCTCCTCCAAGGATACTTCAACACCAAGAAAGGAGGCATTGACACCCAATTTGGAAGAACCTATACAGACCCCTCCTACCTCGTCAACTAAAGGTCCTACATCCTCCACTCCTTCCTCATCCACCCAAGTATATCAGAAGAAAATCAAAGAAGTCAAGAAGGAGCCTGTTGAAGAAGATCCCCTGATGAAGCATTCATAATTTCCCTCAGGACTAGAGAACATCATTGTTCTCGGTGAAAGTGAGGAGAGTGAAGTGCCAGTCTCTGTAAGTGCTCCAGAATCCCCAACAGATAACGAAAAAGAAGTTTAAATCACTGATCTTCTGAGCACCATTGACTCCTCTGTACCAGAAGCCCCGAGTGCACCACTCATATCTCAACTAGAGACAACAGCAGTGCACACTCTAAGTGCCATGAGTTCTCTTTCTCTTGGTCCTCTTACCCCACCTTCTTCTTCCTCCTCTTATTTTGCATGGGTACATCATTTTGTTGATAGTAGGAAGATAAAGTCTTCCTCTCGAATCTCGGGACCCAATTTTGATGTTGTGGCAGCCTTATTTGGTACTACCCCTCCTACTCCTACCAAGAATGCCATGACCACCTCATGAATAGTATCCGATGCTCAGGGCCAGCAATTCCTGGAGATAGCCAAGCCCAAGGTTGACAAGCCAAAATAGGATTTGCAGGCATCTGATCTAGAGCTCTCGAGGATCCCCATGAGAGAGTCGACCCCTAAAGGTGAGATTAACAATCTTCAAGAAACAGTCACCAGGGTCATTGGGAGGGTGGAAAAAGGGAAACAAAATATAGAGAAACTGGAAGAGCAGGCTCAAGTTCTTGTAGGTTTCATCAAGTCACTGTTATCCAAAGATAAATTTTTAGACCCTACCCCACTGACTACTCTTCCACCACCTGTGATCCTCAACCAAGATTAATTCCAGAGTATCAAAGATATACACAAGTATTCCATCTATGGAAGAGCTATGGAGGCCATGGTGGATGATATGCTCATTGCAGGGTTGAATTTTATTAGTGAAGCCTTCAAACTCAATGAGAAGGTAAATAATCTACAACAGAAACTATCCTCCACCATTGGAAATATAGATAAAGAGCTCAAACTCTGGAGCAGATGTATAGTAGACTTTTTCCTTATGGGACAGGCTAATGAAAATATTTTAATGGTAAGCAAGGTCTTCGATGATGCAAAATATAACTTGTCAAAATCATGGGTATATAGTGTGGAATGGAAAATCAAGGTGTTGGAGGAAGCTCTAGGAGAATTGAGAAATAGCTGGCAGAAGGGTGAGGCCTTCAAGACTTTGGTAGTATCCACTTTCAAGGATATACATTGCCACCTCCATGATGAGACCTCTGGTGTGCCCCTCTCCTTGCAAGAAATCAAAGCTCAATTAAGAGCTTTTGTCAAAGATAATCTGTTCAAAGAGGATTCTGTCACCAAGGAAAAGATGAAGGAAATCTGCTCTCTCCAATCTGCTATTGAAGAAGCATATAAATATTATCATACACACGTCAAATTCAACAAAGAGATGGAGAAGTGTCTCAGATTTTGGACCCAGTCCACTACCAACACATCGGTCCCACGTGGCAGAGACATAGCAGAGGCGTTAAAAAGGTTTAGGCAGCGGATCCTCAAATCAGTGGGCCCTTCTCAATCATGAACACTTGTCTTCTCCTCTTGACTTTTCTCCCTTCTTTCTTTCCTCATCTCATATTTATTGTAATTAGTTGAGGTTTTGTGTTAAGCAGCCCTTTAACTAAACATTATTTAAAAAGGTAGTTACCAAGACTAACTGATTTGTAAAACTATATAGTGGCCTCTCTTCATCATTTTGAGGGCGGGAATTTGGCTTATTTTTTAGAGTGTAAGAAATAGTAAAGCAATCAATACAAAAGGATCTTCTTTCTTTGTCCATCTAATTCTTTTATTCGCAAGCTATCTGTTGAATGTTGTTAGATCATTTTTCTACATTATGCTAAGAAGCTTTGTATTCTTGTAGATGTTATTTATGGAACTGTGTATCTTTTCAAATTACATCTCATTAATTCGAGTACAAATGGTCTTATTCCAATTCGTTATATTCTGGCATGCATAAGGAATTATTTTGTCATCTATAATTCTGGGGAATTCTTTTCTTCTCATTTCCACGTCTTCATTCCTCAATACTTTTTTGATTGATGATCTATTAAAAATGCTTTCATGATATCCAAGTTCTGTCGTAAAACTATGCTTTGTACATATGTAAATAAGTTTTTCTTTAGAATAAGGGAACCTCCCCCACTAAAGAGGAGGGACTTCTTGTCCCTTGACTATTGTTCTTCTTGAAGTCCTTTTTGATGACCAACATTTTTTAGCGACTCCACTGGGGAAATAGTTTCTTGACGTATTCCAGTTCCATAATCATTTATCGTTCATCCTTTGATCTGGTGACTCCACGTTTTACTCACAGGAGAAGGGCCCGTGGTATTGAATATTCTCAGTTTCATATTTTGGAATAATAGATTTTTCCCTTCCCTTCAACAGGAAGAAATAAAAGAGCTCATTCAACAAGCATTCCTCCTGTCAAAAGCATAACCCCCGTGGGTGGTTTTTCTTCTAAGCAACTCAGTCCTAATCTCCATGCTCTGATTCTTGCTGGTGTTTCAGTTCCCCTTCAAACCATTTTTCCAAGAATGGTGGTACCATTGCCTTGGGGTAATTTTGTCAGGCCTCTCACCCTTCCTCAGCCTTTGAATGAGTTACCCAGAGGTAACCGGAAGAACTTCCCCAAATTGAGAGGTGATGGTAAGGTACATCCTAATGAGAATATCATAGCCTTCATAGTTGCATGTGAAGTTCTGGGGGTTGAACATGAAGATGTCTCAGTGAGGATTTTTGTTGAGACTTTATAAGATAATGTGGTTGATTGGTTCTATCACCTTCTAGCCAGATCTATCACTAGTTGGAACACAATGAGAACAAGGTTTGAGAATTGTTTCAAACCGGAAGAAGACACGCATGCTTTGCTGGCCCAAATTTATCAAATAAAGAAGGAATCACAAGAGCCCATGAGAGCATTTGTGGCTCGATTCAACAAATTGATTAAAAAAATCCCACCAGTCACTCAACCTATAGATCACATCCAAAAATGCTTATACTTGAATGCCCAATTACCGGAAGTTAGTTATGCATTGAGAAGAGCTAATCTTGCAACATTGGCTGAAGATCAAACTCTTGTTGTTAGTGTCAAAGATGATTTAATCATGTCAGGGAAGTTGAGAAGAGATCCTTCTAAATCTAGGTATTCTTCTTCCTACTCTTCCACTGCTTGGCCTAATACTGATCCATTAGTACAAAAACTTTCAAATGATCTCATCGCCATTAAGAAACAATTGGCTCAGCACGCCCCCTATGCAGATGTTCCAAGGAGGAATTTTCAGCCCAGAAATCATTTGCCTACTTCTCAGACAAGGCTAGCACTTGAAGGACCTCCTATTAAAGTCCCTGTTAACGCAACCTATGAAGTTAAAGAACCGGAGGATGAAGAGGTCAGTGAATATTGTAAAGAATTTTTTGAAGAGGCCGATGAAGAAGTAGAGGAATCTAAGGGATCTCGAGTTAATTTATTCACTACTAAAGTTGTTGATGAAGAATATTATTATGACAAAGTAGTGGCAGATATAAATAGTGAATCATACATTGTAATGACTCAAGAGCAGACAAACAAAAAGGAGAAATTGATGTAACCGGCCAAAAGATCCAAGGAACATCCAATGACTATCCCTGTAATTGCAAAAAGAGGATTTCGTATCCCCATTACGTCCACACCCAAGGTGAGTCCTGTCAATTCTGCTACTAAAGTTACTTCTTTTTCAACTCCTAAGACTGATAATCCTAGGGTTCCAAGTGAGGATAGCTCGTCCACTTCTAGGTCTTTTGATATCATTGATCACCTGAAAAAGACCAAGGTTCAAATCTCAGAGGTTGAGTACTATCAAACCCACCCCAAGGCTTTTGCCAAAATGGTTCAATTTTTCAATTCCCATTCCAAAACTACCTCTAAAGGCCTCTTACCCACTCCATCTTCTGCACCACAACCCAATCTAGTAGCCTTTGTAACCTCACCTAATGACAAGATCAAACCATTCTATGTAACCCTCCTTATAGCAGGCCATAGACTCAGCAATTGTGTCATAGACTCAGGGGCATCAAATAATGTAATGCCTACCAAAGTAGCCCATGCCTTAGGCCTAACTATCACACACACTTATGGGTCTTGTTATTCTATGGAGAGTAAGGAAGTACCCCCTAGTTGGAATAATTAAGGATACACAAGTAGCTTTTGTTGCTTTGCCTGATAATAAGGTTTTGGCTACTATCCTAGTAGCAGACATTCCTCCCTCATATGGAATGCTACTAAGTAGGAACTTCTGTAAAGATGTGGGAGGAGAAATTCAAATGGATTGGTCACATGCCCTCATACCTGTTAATGGGAAAATGAAGAAGTTGTTTCCTGAGAAGCAGTCTAAGTATATTGTGCAAAAAACAGATGATCCCAAAGCACAAATACTTTATGAGGATATGGGGCATGACAACTATATGATTATGTCTCTTGAGGAAATCCAACTTCTTAAAAGATCACTTAAGGATCCTAATGGTGTTTGGATATTAGAGTTTGATGGAAGTTGTTCCTCAGCTGGTTCTGGAGCCGGTGTAGTATTATTGTCTCCTGAGGGAAAGGTTTGTCCTTTCTCATTCAAGTTACAATTTGAAAATACTAATAATACAGTAGAGTATGAAGCTCTCATTCTTGGGCTTCATGTGGCAAAAGAAAAGGGTGTGAAAAATCTTGTAGCTCGCGGAGATGTGGAGCTGATTGTCAAGCAAGTTAGAAACCTTTTCAAGGTAAAGAATAGAAGGTTGAAACATTATAGGAATCAGGTTTGGGACTCTATCAAATTTCTTGATGCCTTCTCTATTGAAGTAGTGCCTACGGAGAAGAACACCAGGGCTGATTCACTAGTAGTCTCAGGATCATCCCTGATACCTCATCTTGAATTTTCTTAAGATAGGTTTACCATCGAGATAATCCATAGGCCCAGTGTACCTGATAATGCAAGTAACTGGCAAATTTTCAATGATGATCATAATTTTCTTTCTTTCTTAGAACTTAGGGATAACTTTGAACAATTGTACTTTAAAGGAAGTGACAATTTGCCTCGTGAAAGTGTGCCTTCCAATAAAGAAGGTGTCAATGAAGAAGAGATGGATCAAGATGGGTGTATCAAACTCAAAGGGAACAAGATTCCAAAGGGACTGGTGAGTTTAGAAGAATTATTTGACAAGCATGACAGGTATGTGAATTCTAAAGCTTCTACTAGATCATAACAATCAGCTGAGTATGATAAAACTAATATTGGGATTTCCATTGACCCTAAACTCGTGAACATTGGGAAATGTTGCACGCCGGAAGAAAAGAAGAAAGTAATTAATCTTTTAAGGGAGTATAAAGATGTTCTTGCTTATTCTTATGAGGATCTAAAATATTTTCAACCCAAGGAGATCCAACATTTCATCCCTCTCAAACCGGGGATTAAGCCTTTCAGGCAGAAACAAAGGCAATACAATCCTAAGATAGCTGACACCATCTTTCAGGAAATACAAAAGTTATTAAAAGCCAAAATAATTTTTCCTATCCACCATTCAACATGGATTGCTAACATTGTGCCTGTTAGAAAGAAAAATGGTGAGATTCGTATATGTGTTGACTTCAGAAATCTGAATCAAGCTTATTTAAAGGACAACTATCCTTTGCCCATGATGGATCAAGTCTTACAAGCTGTAACGAGATTTGAAATGTTATCTATGCTTGATGGCTTCTCAGGATATAATTAGGTAGAAGTTAATACCACAGATCAACACAAGACGGCCTTCACTACCCATTGGGGTACCTTTGCCTACAAAAGGATGCCTTTTGGGCTCATTAATGCCGGTGCCACTTTCTAGAGAGCTATGGACTTGGTCTTTGGAAGTTTAAAAAGGAAGTGTATTGTCGTGTACCTTGATGACTTGACTGTATTTTCCAAAGTAAGGGTAGATCATTTTCAGCACCTGGAAATAATTCTTTTGAAATGTAGAAAACATGGGATCTCTTTAAATCCTAAGAAATCTGTCTTTTGTGTCATAGAAGGAAATTTTTTGGGGCATGTTGTCTCTAAAGATGGTATTAAAATTGATCCTGAGTGAGTTCAAGCTATTCAATAGTTTCCCCTTCCAACCAGTAAGAAGGGAGTGCATTCTTTCTTTGGTAAGATTAACTTCCTGAGAAGATTCATCCCTGATTTCACAAAGCTAACCTTGAATATCTCTCAAATGATGAAGGGAAAATAGACGTTTGGCTGGTATCCTGAAGGTAAATAAGCCTTTGAAGGTATTAAAAGGGCTATTGCTAAGACTCCCGTCTTAGCATGTCCAGATTTCAGTAAAGATTTTATTATCTATTGCTATGCCACAGATAATACCATGGCTGCTGTTTTGACTTAAAAAGATTCTAATAATCACAAACTCCCAATTTCATTTATGAGCTACATTCTAAAAAATCATGAGTTAAAATACACCATAATGGAGAAACATGCTTTCGCAGTGGTTAAAGTTGTCAAGCAATTTCATTTTTACATTCTTAACTCTCACTCCATAATATTTGTACCTAATACAACCATCAAGTCCATTCTCACATAGCAGGAGTTTGGATCCAAGAGAGGAAACTGGGTGGCCAAGGTTCAAGATTATGACATTGACATCAGACCAACCAAGCTCGTCCATGGAAAAGGCCTGTGTGAACTCATCACTGAAGGAGCTAGACATGAGTTACCAGAGGATAAAGTTGATCTCCCTACCATTCTATTTCTTGGCTCAATTGATGAATGGTATGCTGATATCATACACTTTATCACATATAGAGAATGTCCCTCTCATTTGACTGCCAAAGAGAGGAGAGTTGTTAAGCTAAGATCAGCCCAATATGTGTTGTGGGAAAATGTCTTGTTTAAGCGTGGGTTGGATGGAATATTTCTAAAATGTGTGGATAAGGAACAGTAGAGGAAGCTACTTTCGGATTTTCATAATCAAGCATGTGGAGTGCACTACTCATCAACTGTCAATGATCATAAGATTCTTCGTGTAGGATATTACTAGCCTACCTTGTTCAAAGATGCATCAAAGTGGATTGATAAATGTGAAGCTTGTCAAACCTTCATGGGTAGACCCAAGTTGGCTTCTTTGCCCCTTAAACCAATTGTGATCGAAGAGCCTTTTCAACAATGGGGTTTATATTTTATTAGAACACTTAATCCCTCTTCTATTGCTGGTCACACCCACGTATTAACTGCTACATATTATTTTACTAAATGGGTAGAAGCCATTCCAGTGAAGAGTACTACTTCGGAAGTAGTATGCAGTTTTATCAAAGAAAACATCTTGGTGAGGTTTGGTGTGCCAAACAAGATCGTGAAGGATAATGCTTCAAATTTGTCTTCAAATAAAATGATGGATTTTTGTTATGGATATGGCATCTCCCTGGCTCACTCCTTGGATTATTATCCTCGGGGTAACGAACAAGCAGAATCGACAAACAAAAATCTAGTGGCTATAATAAGGAAATTAGTTAATGAATCTCAGAGGAACTGGCACAAGAAACTCTATGATTCTCTTTAGGAAGATAGGGTCACACCTAAAATAGCCATTGGGATGTCTCCTTTTCAGGTAGTATATGGAGTGGAAGCTTAATTTCCCATAACAGTGGAACTACCAGCCTTGCACTTAATGAAGGTCATTGAAGACACCAATTTCAATGATTCTTTGGATAAAAGGATCGTGTACCTTCACAAATTGAATGAGGATAGATTGAAAGTAGATGATAGAATATCTACTCACTAACAGAAAGTAAAGGCCTTGTTTGATAAAAAAAATTAGATCCATGGATTTCAAAGTTGGAGACATTGTTTTGTTGTGGGATAAAAGGCATGAACCTCATGGTAGCCATGGTAATTTTGATTCTCTTTGGCTCAGACCTTTCAAGATTAGGCACTTTACTGGTGAGAATTCTTTTTACCTTGATTATATGGATGGTTCTTCCCTCCCACTTCCTTATAGTGGGTAGTACCTGAAATTGTTTAAGTCATAGGTGATTAGGAAATCCTTTGTATATTTTGTATAGCGTGTGTGTGTGTTTCCCCTTCTTCTTGTTTTTGTTGTGTTATTTGTTTGGGGTGTTGTCTTCTGTGTTGGTTTGCTTTTGACTCCGTGGCTCAACAGATAAGGCAATGATCTACTTCCCCTAGATTTTCTGAGAGTTCTTGCCTTGTCTCATTTCTTTAGACTTTAGCCAAGTCATCCCCAGAAGGAGCCAACTATTGTCCTCTCAAAATTCTCCCTCTTTTGAGAAGTTCAAAATTGAAATTTTTTGAGTTAATGCCTTTTCTGTTGTTCTGGTAAAGGGAAAAGTCGAGAAGTCAGAAAAAACTATCTTTTGAGTCATTTTGTGCAATTTATGGTTCTGTCAGACATTTTTGTCCCAGATGTCCCAAGTTCATTCGGGCTCCCTGTTCGTCGATTGGCCACTTTACCCAAAAATTTGTTTTCTTGCGGGCCCGTCGAAACTTTTTGTTCCAAATGTCCCAAGTCACTCAAGCTCGCTGTTCACCTTTCGCCCACGTCGGCCGCATCATGCGCACTTCATGTACTTTCATCCCTCATGTCCCATAAACATTTGTGCATTTTGTCCCCACGTCCCCCGCATCGGCCGAATCACTCTTTCGTGTCCCACGTGTCCCAAATGAACCAAAGGCCATCTGGGCTAATTTTTCCCACTCTTCCCAAATATCTTGCTTTTCAAGTTGGTAGATGCATATTTAATGCACATTTATTATATTTCTCTCTCCTAAATGGCTATTTAATAAGCTCTTCCCCTACGCATTTTTGCACACTGCTTTCTTGCTATCAATTGCTCATACCCTTGCAATCAGAATTTCTGTGCACATACCCAATTCCCCTGCAATTCCATCAAGAGTTCAGACTGTGACTTTGTTTTTCAAATCACTATCAACATGAAGATTAAATTCCAAGGTCAGGAGCAAGTTTCACCGCTCGAGTCTGCCATTCCTGATATAGGGGACAGTGAAGTTCGCCACCTAGACTTTGGAGATTTCTTGGACTAGGATGACAGACTCAAACCCCTCTCCTATGACACAAATGATTCACGATAGTGGCTTGGCATTCGCCACTGGTTTCCCAATCTCAGTGCAATGTGCAGATACGGTACTCACCTGCGGTACTCATTTCAATCCCAACTCAAGTGAACTAACGAATGTGCATGGGGAGCTCATTGCCAAGCTCGATGCTGCCGCCATTGGCACTACCCTAAGGATTCCTGAAATGGAAAATTCTATAGTAATCTCTCAGAACCAGGCGCAGGCCCTCTTCAACCAGGACAGTGAAAAATACAAGGCGAGGGTGGCAAAGTCTTGGCTTAAAAACCCTAAAAAGGGGGGCGTCCCATCTGTCCAAAGCTCTGTTTCATGTCTGATTTTAATGAGGAGCTGTCAGATTTTATAATCCTACTAGCTCGGGTCATGGGCTTACCCTCTACCAATGAGTTCCATTTCTGGATGTGCCCACTTATCAACATGGTGTGTGAAGGAACTCAGAATATCAACTGGGCAGAAATCATCAGCATGAACCTAGCAGAGTAGTTGTCCAATGTACAACAAACAAAGAAGTTTTACATGACTTCATATCTGATGTATACCCTAGCAGCATCAAGGCAATGGTTTGGATTCACATACATTGATGCTCATAAAGGTGACCCTATATATGCTTATTGTCCTCAATTCACCCTAGACACTAGCAATCACAACTTTAGGAGGGTGAATGATGCTTTCACCATGTACATTGTAAGACTTCTGGAGAGCGACACGACGAGGAGGTTCTCTGATGAAGCCATGAACCTAATATCAAAGTACGGTGCCTACTTCATCCAGTTCAGAAAATTCTCCTATATCAGGCTTAAGGCCATGAGAGCACCCCTCTCAAGCTTCCTATGTTCTGCAACGATAAAATGGCCTTGATCGAGATATGCAAGAAATTGGACAAGTTACACAGAACCTGCAGGGATAAGAAAATCACTGGCCTGCACTTCCCTATATCTTTGGGAAACTACACCTGCAAGACGGCTCTAGATGCACAGAACATAGAGAGAGCCCTAGCTCCCATCACTGTCCATTTCTTCAGGCCAAGAACTTGTTTTGACTTGAAGAAATTTATTGAGCAGAACCTCAGAATCAATTACCATCATAGGGCAGACACAGAAGACTATTGGGCTGATTGTGCTGATGATTTTGAGGCAAGGAGGAGGCATTATGGCCGGTTTTCTCTCCAACTGATTCAAGAGCTTAACTTGTACCAAGTTCCTGAAGGGCTTCAGGATGAAAATTCTGACTTGTTTTCATATGAATATGACAACTTAGTCAAACACACTCCCTTGGAGGATTTGGATTGGTTCAAAAAGGAGAAGGATGATCTGGCTGAAATCTTAGCCCCTGTCCTAGTAAGAACCAAAATCTGGTTTGACAGGAGAGTTCGTGAGTTTAGAAGGCATTCAGGAGAATCCTCCTCCAAGGATACTTCAACACCAAGAAAGGAGGCATTGACACCCAGTTTGGAAGCACCTATATAGACCCCTCCTGCCTCATCAACTAAAGGTCCTACATCCTCCACTCCTTCCTCATCCACCCAAGTATATCAGAAGAAAATCAAAGAAGTCAAGAAGGAGCCTGTTGAAGAAGATCCCCTGATGAAGCATTCAGAATTTCCCTCAGGACCAGAGAACATCATTGTTCTCAGTGAAAGTGAGGAGAGTGAAGTGCCAGTCTCTATAAGCGCTCCAGAAGCCCCAACAGATAAAGAAAAAGAAGTTCAAAGCACTGAGCTTCTGAGCACCATTGACTCCTCTGTACCAGAAGCCCCGAGTGCCCCACTCATATCTCAACTAGAGGCAACAGCAGTTCACACTCTGAGTGCCATGAGTTCTCTTTCTCTTGGTCCTCTTGCCCCACCTTCTTCTTCCTCCTCTTCTTTTGCATGGGTACAACCTTTCATTGATAGTAGGAAGAGAAAGTCTTCCTCTCGAATCTCGGGACCCAATTTTGATGTTGTGGCGGCCTTATTGGGTACTACCCCTCCTACTCCTACCAAGAAGGCCAAGACCACCTCATGAATAGTATCCAATGCTCAGGGCTAGCAATTCCTTGAGATAGCCAAGCCCAAGGTTGAAAAGCCAGAACAGGATTTGCAGGCGTCTGATCTAGAGCTCTCGAGGATCCCCATGGGAGAGTCCACCCCTAAAGGTGAGATTCACAATCTTCAAGAAACAGTCACCAGGGTCATTGGGAGGGTGGAAAAAGGGAAACAAACTATAGAGCAGCTGGAAGAGCAGGCTCAGGTTCTTGCAGGTTTCATCAAGTCACTGCTGTCCAAAGATAAAGTTTTAGACCCTACCCCACTGACTACTCTTCCACCACCTGTGATCCTCAGCCAAGATGAAGTCCAGAGTATCAAAGATATACACAAGTATTCCATCTATGGAAGGGCTATGGAGGCCATGGTGGATGATATGCTCATTGCAGGGTTGAATTTCATTAGTGAAGCCTTCAAACTCAATGAGAAGGTAAATAATCTACAACAGAAACTATCCTCCACCATTGGAAATATAGATAAAGAGCTCAAACTCTGGAGCAGCTGTATAGTAGACCTTCATGCCTTATGGGATAGGCTGATGAAAATATTTTAATGGCAAGAAGGTCTTCGATGATGTAAAAGATAACTTGTCAAAATCATGGGTATATAGTGTGGAATGGAAAATCAAGGTGTTGGAGGAAGCTTTGGGAGAATTGAGAAATAGCTGGCAGAAGGGTGAGGCCTTCAAGACTTTGGTAGTATCTGATTTCAAGGATATACATTGCCACCTCCATGATGAGACCTCTTGTGTGCCCCTCTCCTTGCAAGAAATCAAAGCTCAATTCAGAGCTTTTGTCAAAGATAATTTGTTTAAAGAGGATTCTGTCACCAAGGAAAAGATGAAGGAAATCTACTCTCTCCAATCTGCTATTGAAGAAGCAAATAAAGATTATCATACACATGTCGAATTCGACAAAGAGATGGAGAAGTGCCTCAGATTTTGGACCCATTCCACTGCCAACACATCAGTCCCACATGGTAGAGACATAGCAGAGGCGTTAAAAAGGTTTAGGCAGTAGATCCTCAAATCAGTGGGCCCTTCTCAATCATGAACACTTGTCTTCTCCTCCTGACTTTTCTCCCTTCTTTCTTTCCTCATCTCGGATTTATTGTAATTAGTTGAGGTTTTGCGTTAAGAATCCCTTTAACTAAACATTATTTTAAAAGGTAGTTACCAAGAGTAACTGATTTGTAAAACTATATAGTGGCCTCTCTTCACCATTTTGAGGGGGGGAACTTGGCTTATTTTTGAAAGTGTAAGAAATAGTAAAGCAATCAATACAAAAGGATCTTCTTTCTTTGTCCATCTGATTCTTTTATTCACAAGCTATCTGTTGAATGTTGTTAGATCATTTGTCTACATTATGCCAAGAAGCTTTGTATTCTTGTAGATGTTATTTATGGAACTGTGTGTCTTTTCAAATTGTATCTCATTAATTCGAGTACAAATGGTCTTATTCCAATTCGTTATATTCTGGCATGCATAAGGAATTATTTTGTCATCTATAATTCTGGAGAATGCTTTTCTTCTCATTTCCAAGTCTTCATTCCTCTGTACTTTTGTGATTGATGATCTATTAAAAATGCTTTCATGATATCCAAGTTCCACGGTAAAACTATGCTCTATACATATGTAAATAAGTTTTGCTTTTGAATAAGGGAACCTCCCCCACTAAAGAGGAGGGACTTCTTGTCCCCTTACTGTTTTTCTTCTTGAAGTCCTTTTTGATGACCAACACACCCAAAGCATGCAAAGGTACCAAGTCCCTCTTTAGGGTTATTGTAGTAGAATGTTAGCGTGATGAAGGAAGAAACATATAGATCCATAACTAGTGCATCATTCTACAATGCATGCCATATTCAGATATATGAAATAACAAGATTAAACAATAATCATTATTGAATCAATAACATGCACTACTCAATTACACATAGGAATGACACTTAGATTTAACCAATAACTTCCATCTATATATAAACATATAATCTCCTTACAATAATGGCATTCTATACCGATGTGTGCATGGATCTGATTCAGTAATCCAGTCATATGCACATACCTCTCTATGCTTACCTATTACGCTTTGCATATACCTATATATCTCTAATATCTCCTCTATTTATCAACTACTATGTGATTCACATCATATATATATGGTGGGTACTTGCCTTTCACCACTTATCTATTCCAAAAATAGGTCGCATGCTTTTAATAGTCATGCATCATTTACAGGGATAGCCACACATACAAGTGTGTTATATATAGACCTCTTATAGTTAACTGAAGTGAAAATCCTATTCTTAGCTCATATTTATGCAAAATTCTTCGATCCGATCCTCTAAAGATAGACAATGTGTGGCATGCACGTCTCTACATTTTTGGTGTGTTCCGCACACCATCTTCTAAAAATAGGTATTCATGCTCAAAATCGGCTCACTCCTGAATGTTGAACTTCTGCTCCATGCGTGTGTGTTTCCCATCCATTTTTTCCCTTAATACTAGTCTATTTTCCCATGCATACTTCTTATGTGAGTTCTATCAAGTGTTCTCTGATCAACACCACCTACCTATTTTAAGGACCAATGAATAAACTAGAATTGTGTGATCATTCATCACTATTTAGCCTTGTCTTTAATATGAGTACCATAGTTCTACTCATGGCATGATTCCCATAGATACTTTTTCTTCTTCTCAGAATGGAATCCTGTGGTCATTTGTCACTTAAAACCCCCTCTTTCATAGCTAACCTTTTTTGTGTTATGGTCTTGCCTTCATAAAAGAGGCCTATATCCCTTTATAGTCTTTTCCATGACTTTAAGTCCAAAAAATAAAAATAATACTTGGGATACCTAAAAAATATCCTCCTTGAGTCAAATTTCTTGCAAATAGATGAATTCCTCAAATGGACATCTATGTCTCTCTAGATATTATAAATATATTGCTCCATCGAAGGACAACTATGAAAAGTTAGCCTCATATTGTATTTAGTCTATGACTAACCTATATACTTTTGAAATTCAAAAAATACCTTGGAGCTTCCCACATTGATCATATTCATGAAGACCTCAAAGAGACCAATTTATCCCAGTATAGACTTTTCACATCAATCAATCTATACAAAAAATAAAAGAAAAAGCCAAGAAAAAATTACAAAATTTTAGTCATGGACTTGCCTTTTTTGGTTTTGGGTATCTTGTAGAAGGAGCATGTTGTCCCACAACAAGGTTATGCAAAACAAAACCTTCCACCTTACCTTCTACTTACTCTCTCTTGAATAAACTCAAGGGATGTAGTGTGTATTCTACACATTTTTGATCACGCAACTTCTTTCACCTTTAGACCTATCAATCATGCAGTGTATATAGGTACTTATGTTCAAATAAGTTTAGGGGTCTAACACTTATGGTCTTTGCCAACTTGTGGCATTTTTCTTCCTTTTAGTTCACATCTTCCTACATGGTTATTTGTTCAATAAGACGAGATCATCAAAAATTAACCACCTAAATGCCAATGCCTAATATACCTTGTCTATTACCTATTTCACATTCAACCTTTCCTATCTTCATAAACTTACCTTACCCAATCAAATTACCTAAACAACCTACCTATTCATCTGACCTAGCACAACCTCATTCTTTCTTGGTTTAAGGGAGAACTACATCATCTTGAGGCCCCTTTTGCAAGGGCTATGTAGGCAACACTCTTAGGGCATGGGGCCCTTTGAGGTTAGCTTGGCCACTCTTTTACCCCATCATCATCCCCCCATTAAAAAAAAAACTTTGTTAGATTCCATAAAAACAATGATTTGGTATTTAACTTAAAACAAAAACATACATCACCTATATACATCATAATTTGCTTTCCATAGTACCAATAACTTAGAAATTAAATCAACACAAAACCAAACTCAACCATGCTTATCATCTATTTTCCATAATAGTAATACATTGGAAATTTAAATAATCCACAAAAACATCATTTCATTTCACAAATAACATCAACCAAATCATATCCAAATCACATTCTTTGCATGACATCAATTTAATTGAAATGCAATTACATCATATCATAAATTACTCCACCGTGCCTATCACCTAGTTTCCATAACATCCAAAAAATGGAAATTAAAACATTCAATTTTCTAACCATAATCACATCATGCCTATAAACTACTTTCCATAATATCAATATATTGGAAATTAACACAACCCTGCATCATCATCAAAACCATACCTAGGAATCTAGTTTCCATAATAAGAATACGATGAAAATAAACCAAGGACATCTCTATAAATATCATCAGCCAAATATTTATACATTGAAAGTCTACATATTGATACACTGAATATACAGATAATACTACAAGTATCTCAAAAATCTCATATACATCTCGCGTCTTTGACAAGCAGGCCAGTATATGAATCAAAAATCCAAATAAAAAATTTCTATCATCTCAATGTCACTTTTGAGAAGGGTCAGCACCCCTAATTCTCTCTCCCATCCCCTCACTTTAACTCTATCTTCATGAGTTGGAAACCTCCCACTAAACCTATCTCTATGGATGACCATTCTCTAAAATACTAGAACTCCAAGTTTGTGTGGTGGTCCTAGCACTTGTTTCCTATTGATCTCTATGCTCTCCATAGGTCATATACTCGATGCCATCTTCCATCAACTTGTTATGATAATACCTAGCCTAAGACCCTCCATCTTTGTAACTAGTCATGGAGATAACCTAAGGAGGTGCCACAGCCCGTGGTGTTCCCTTTCCCAAAATTAGTGGCACATGTCACTGTACCTATAACCTTTTTCTAGATTCCAATAATATGGGACCTTTTCCTGGTGCCTATGGAGGTGGCCCTTATCCCTGTACCTATGGCCTCTGTCTAGATGTCGATAATATGAGACCTTATCCCAGTTCCTGTGGAGGTGGCCCCTATTCTTGGGCCTATACATGAGCCTGTTCTCTAGTCATTTTTGTGCCCTTTCAAAGAATAAGGAAATCCCATGCACATCATCCTATCACCCAAAAGGCATTGGGCACTCACCCAAGGCATGCCCAGGTGCCAAGCCCCTCTTTTATGTGATTTGTGTGAGAATGCATTATTTACGATAGAAACTTTAAATGAAGAGAATTGAAATAAACCATACATACCATCTTATAGCTCAGAACGGGATTCTAGACCAATGTATTCATCTAGATAAGAACAGTATAACAGAACATAGATTTGAATCATAATAGAAAGGAAATGAATAGGGGTTTACACCCACTCATATGAAATATATATAAAACTGATCCATACATATATAAGTAAAAAATGGAACCACATATATTCATATTAAGTATGTTGATAACCACATTATATTTACTGAGGCAATCACATATCCATATAATAGTGCAGACCAATATCATGCATCAGAACTAGACTAAATCCCTTCATAATATAGAGAAAAATATTCAAACCCATCCCCTTGATACACCATACTCCTACAGATCCTCTAAACCCAACACATAGATCTCTCACAGTATTCTTGCATAGCTTCGCCTCTTTCCATTCTCTGTATCTCTTTCTCTATTGGATGCTTGTATTTATAGCCTCAGCAAGCACTGTCATGCCTTTCAGAAGTTGTAAATCAGTTTCCAAGTGTCCAACTGGTCCTTCATAGGAGCATGATCCTTCAGACATGATCTCTCCATCCTTTGCCATGATGACCTTCTAGAATCTTCTATCACAATCTATATTCCTTTCATGGGTTCTAAGTTTCCAGGATGACACCTTATCTGTAACATCCTCATTTTATACATTAGAACAAGTGATTTTTTTTTTTTTGATAAATGCTTACTAGTTCTAAATACATAATTTAGAACTCACAAATCAAATAACCATTCTTATAACAGAAAACCATATGCCGCTGTAATGACTCAAAGTACCTCTGATCTATTCATTCCATGACTCGGTAATCTACCGATCTATTTATGAGTAATAAGAGTTGGCATTTTTATTTAACACTCCACTCTTGTGGTTCTCTTCCCTATTCTGGGATTCAGAATGCTCTGTCCAAGGAACCTATCTAAATAATTGTTACCATTATTCATCGGCATCTCATCCCTTAGACTAGGTGAATTAGGACAACGCAATCAACAGCTTGCGATACTTTGGCCAAAGATTTGAAACATACTGCTTATGTCTCGTATTCCTTAACGTCATACTCGTCAATCTAGAATACGTCCTACACCCCATTCCTCAGTTATATAGAACGTCTTATACTGACTTCTGTCAGTCCCTCCTATCCCAAATTATTCACTCGGAAACGGATTAGTAAGGTGATAACGTTATATGGAATTCCCACAAGGACTAGGGATACGATGACATACTGGTTCAACCCTAGTTAAACCAGTGTGTCAAGATACCCCGAATCTCCTAGGCAGCCTTATAACGTGACCACATTCCTAATTGGTCCTAGAGTAACTTGTTCGAGATCAAGGTGTAGATCTTATTGATCAATGCAAAGGGTGTCATCACAAGACACCTGCATTGTTGTATCTTTGAGAAGATCCTAACCTTCTCGGAGGTACAACCCTGCAATTGACTTGTGCCGTCAACCTTTAAATCTGCCTCGAAAAGATCTACTTATTAAAAAGTGTTACATATGCTGAGTTAAATTATATTAAAAGACGTTCCCCTAAGGTTAGCCTTTCCCGATCCCTGGGTTCCTCACCTTAGAATGACCTTTCTTGATAAAACCCTTAACACAGAGAAGATATTAAGACTAAGGTTCCATCAAGGAGTTCATAGAATATACATAATTCTAAATCAACGAAATTGGACAATAACCCATAACCTTCACATATGATTGCCAACAGAACCCCTTTTTGGTTTATTTCAGTTCTCATTACTGAATTTATATCATACTTATAAGTATCAAGATATAATGATTAAGAATCTAATTAAATGTTGTCCTGGCTTAATCAAGACTAGGGATTAATAATTTAATTCAGCTTGTTTAGCATTCTGCTTAGGTTTATTTTAACCCTAGTTTCCAGTAAGACAGTGATCTATATTTCAATTTAGCTTTAGATAGAACACACTAGACTTGCTAAACAATCATAAGTATTCAGTCACATATTCATGCAAGCTTACATTGATAATCACAAAAGTCTCCAAATTATACAATAGTAACAATGCTCTCAAGATATTTTAACTGAAGAAGGTCAAACTATCAAGATAAGAATATAAACACATAAGTAACAAATATCAATTTCCATTCCTTCCAGATCTAATTAAATACATTTTATGCATTCAGCATACTTGATACAATACTCTACGGAAAAAGAACATCTTTCCACATATAGTACATTTAGAAAATTAAGTTGTATTTCAACTTAAAATCAAATTAAACTATCTGATCATCCTATCAGATCTACGTGCTTTTACCACTTACGGCATCCATCTACAAAAATTGTCAACATGGATCAGTTCGATGAACTGAGCATGATAAGCACTAACTCTTAAAACAATTGCAATCCATCAATTGTTTTCATTAAACACCCTGTTTAAATGAGATCAATTCACCCAACAAGTAACATATTTCATCAAAATATTAGGGATCAAGAAGAATGAAAATATCTGAAACAGCTATCCATCTGAATCCCCAGGACAGAAAACATCAGACAGATCATTACATTCATCATATTAAAATGAATATCATAACAACCCATGATTCCAGCAGTATTTAAAACAGTTCCAACAATTAGATAAAAATATATATCAACATATACTTTACAACAGAGGAGAAATAAACAAATCATACATATTTCCCTCAGAACTAGCTCATGATTGTACCATCTTTCCAAGAGCAAAGCATTCACCTTAAACACATGCGAATAAATCAGACGAGACCACCAAAAGCACCACTGTTTTGTTTAAGTTTAAAATATAATAAACTACAGTACAGTAGCTCTCGCGCCAAATAGTGATGACTATCTACCAAACAGACTTTGCATGACCTCCCACACAAAGTGACAAACAAGAAGATAATCACAGCCATTGCCTGTTGAGGTGTAGTCAACAACTCCTAAGTTCAATTAAACTCAAGAATTGATATCCATGCGACAGAAGACGTAACACGCCAACAATCCCTTACATCAACCTACAGCCCATTCTAGTCCTTTCTAATCACTGTAAGGCTTTTAGACCCAAGGTTGAAATCGAGAACTTTGATTTTATCGCAGTCAACAATAGAATTCTTGACATTAAGCAATTGATGTTTCCCTAAGACTATGCAGAGATAATCTTACAACATTCCCACAACATGCACAGCCTAATCTAACTAGAATAATCAGAAAGGAAACATAATCTACCATATTCACATCTGGACGCATTCAGAATTTGAAGTATGGTATTCAGGACCCACTTTCATAGAGCCAAGATACATGATATCTATCTATACTCAAGGAACCCAACAGTGCCAAAAAAAAAAAGTGTACCAATCAGGCTTAAATAGAGGCAGATACTATAGTTACCTATCAAGGATTCAACTGAATCCGAACTACAGTAAAACAAGATAAATAATAGTTAATGATTCCAACTGCCAACAATGGTAAACATTCAAAATCAGGCTTATACAAAAGCTAATACTGATTTCGCAACAAGGAATCCCAACTGAGCCTCTTCAATATTTTTCGCTCAAGATTTCACAGATGGGAAACGTAAAAGTACACCCAAAGAGTCTGTACCAGAAATTCATTACAAAATAACAAAGGTCGTATTACCTATTACTCCTTCAAGACTCTGACAAAATCAAATTACCAACATTCAAAGATATATAGCTTCAACAGAGGTCCATAATATACGAATCATCCAATGTACTCCATAGAGTCGTTTTGAAAACAATAAATATAATGCAAACTATCATCGAGTTCAATCCCGTAATTTGCAACACAAGGGAGGGAGAAACAACTTCTATAGGGTCACAATAAATACTGAAACATATCCAGTTATCCATTCAACAAAACCTAAATAACATAGCAAAACCCAACAAGATTCAGTAACCACTACCTTAATAACCTTGACAGAACTTACAAAGAAGTCCAATGAAACTGAACAAAAAGTCCATCAGTATCCTTTCCAATGAGTATCAACAACAAGCATCAACAGTAAGCATTAACAACAAGTATCAACAGTAGCCTATACCCATCAAGATAACAATTCATGGGCTCTCACAGAGCAGGCCCAGCATACATTCTTGCATATATTTCACAAATTAAAGCCGAAATGAAAAACACTAAGAAATATTGCAACAGTTCGAAAAATAAAATACACCCATCAAGGTTTTAATTGAAAAATCGAACTAGCAAGAAGATACAGTAACAAAATCACCCCAAGCTACCATAAAAACCATCTAATTCCAAAAATCATCTGAACAGAGTTGTTCTAATGAAATCATTTGAAAGAGAGCAAGATTTTTAAAGGTTAGGGCCTAACATGCCTGGTTATTTGCTTAAAATTTCGAAGCAGACCACTGAAAGAGCTCAAACCTTCTCCTCCTTTTCCAAGTTAGATCCACCAACAAAAATTTTCTATTACCATGACTTATAAATTTTCCTTGCCAGAGAAAAGAGCTAGTTACGCTCATACTTGCCATGCAACACCAAGAAGACTGGTGCGAAGAACCAGTGATCAAACAGAGGGAAAACCGGAGCGCATGTAAAACCAAACAAACCATTAACTTTACATTTTGCATGCCTTCCCGTGAAACCTAAGCTCGACGACCGAGTTAATTAATTGCATTTACTCCCAATTTCCCGCTCAATCTCCACTACCACTGACCTCCATAGTTGGCGATGGACAAATGCACATCAAAGACCATTTCCAACTATGGCGACCTGCCACGTCAGCTCTAGTTAGCTATTTAAAAAACTCCACCAAATTACCTGTCCCTCATGTTTATCCATGCATTTAATGACATAGAAACTGCTGCCCGTGGTTTGCACCCTTCCATAGGTCCCCTTCTTCCTTGTTCAATAGTTAGGTTAGTAACTTAGGTTAGGATTTAGGATAACACCTAGTCTAACCTCTTAGCGCATAGATACTAACTTAGAACATTAGCTCTTAGCCTAGGTCTAGGTTAGATTAACACTAATCTAACCCCTAGGTTAGGTTTAGTTTTAGGTTACTAACCTTAATAAATCCAGTTAGGTCTAACATTTCATATGCTCAGAAAAAGAACCTACAACATACATTCACGAACAGGGTTCACTCCTGCACTGTCAAATGGCTATTGAATTATATGTAACTGAATTATTACCTGGTCCACGATCAAGACCTTCCAGATATATTATGATATCGGGAACCAATTCATTTAACACGATCAGCCTAAGTTATACTCTGGACTAGCTTATTCAATGCATCCAGACCTTGCAACCTGCGTAAGGTCTATAATTTTAATTCATCACAAATAATCTTAAAGCATCACTTGGATCAATACCACTGATCCAAGGCTAGGTCTTATAGATGGATAACTCCATAATTCGTTCCGAGATCAGATTAAACTCAGGTGCAAAATGAAAGAAATAAAAGAGTCCAATCATATTTTGACTCAGTCAAAGATCTGCAATTTGCAAAGAAGATACAGTACATATCAAGCATGACTTCTCAATCAAGGGAACACATCCTTTCAAAAGAAATCACATATCAACACTTGTATGCTCAGGAGGAAGTAACTACAGTCCAAGGTGTTACATTATCCAATCTACATGCGTAGTCAGGTCATGCTTTCCTCGTGTTCTGCCTGATATGCCAAATATGGATAAGTCCCAAACCCTTTTCTCTACTTTACGCACATGTGCCAACGATTCTACTAAACCCTTCTAAAACCCTGTTTTGCACACTTTCACCTTACGCACCCTTCTTCAAATATGCCTTGCGCGCTCATGCACCTCATTATACTTAGCCAATATTTTAGGATCCCAACATCACCCCACACTACACCTATTCTCCGCCCTCGGGAAAATTTTCTCAATGAATAAACAATGATTGTTCCTGAATAGTTTGAGGAAATAATAAAGGAATGAAGAATTTGGAAAATAATGAAAGGATGGGGAGATTATGAGTACTTCTACAAGAGGATAGGGAAATATTTCTTCAAGTTTTCTTCCAACTTATTCTAGGCAGTTACTTCATTCTGTGCATGTTGATAGAGGTCACTGATTAGGGCACTCTCCTCTTCAAAGCCTATTTCTTCTCCTTGGGTATTCATTTTTTCCACGATCCCCTCCAATTGTTTTCCCAAATCCTCGAGTATGTCCATCCTTTGAGTGATCTGGGGATATAAATCCTTGAGTTGGTTATTGATTGAGAACCACAAGGTCTCAATAGCCTCTAATTTCTTCTCAACCCCGGCTAGAATTTTTCATGTTCCACTCTATACCCCTTGTTCTTCTCTTGGGACTCCTTGAGCTCTGCTTCATGAGTGGTGACCAGAATGCTCACCATTCTATCTCTATCGGTGTAGTTGTCAAAGGCGGCCCCAGTGACTTTGGAGGTGGATTTCACATCAGTGAGGACTTTATTTTACTAAGCAATAATGGCCACAACCTTCATCTTTTCCTCCTTATCTTTACACATTGATGCCTCTTCTACGGATTCCAAGGCCAGTGGTCACCTTTCCATTGTGAGGACACGGGTCAAGTCCTCTAGGCACTCTAAGGTGGAATCATACTTTTGTAATGGTGGTGTAAGATCTGGATGCTTCAAGACAATGGAATATATGATCATTTCTACTTTCTTGTAAATTTCACGCACCCTTTGCTTCTCTAATTTTATCCCATGCCTTGGTTGAGCACAGATTATTTCCTCCTACTTTAAGTCCTTGGTTCTTTCCTCAAGTTGTTTTACCTTTTTCTTTAATTCTTCATCCAAGGGTATGCACCTTCCTCATCAAATGATGTCATAGCCAAGATTTTATCCATTGGTACGGTGCTTTGAAAGTGCGTGCACAACACCTTGTTCGGAACATCAATATAACCCATTTCCTAAACCTATAATGCTTTTGCACTCTTTCTCCCCATGCGCACGGCCTTAGGAAATATTACAATCATACTAGGATCTCCTCCCATGGTGCCATGTTTTTTTTTCTACACTCTCCTCCTCAACTTCTTTCATCACCATGTCCATGTTACATTCCATTTCTTTCTCTACCATGTCCTCGATGATTTTTTCTAATTATTTCTTCGTGGCCTTGTCTACTTGTTCATTTTTTAGGCTTGGGGTCCTTTGTTCTTTTGTAACTTCTTCACTTACCCCTCTTTCCTGACCATCCTCCTCTTCCTTGTCATTCTCCCTCCTTAAAAATATGCACTCATTTTATTCTTCCTCTCCTTCCTCCTCCAAGTCATGTACTTCGAATACGAGAGGGCCTTAAACTGAATCAAGTTCATCATCATAATCATCTATTTCACCTTTATAGGCCTCCAAGCTCTTTGTGCCCTCTGATTCATCCTCCTCTATCACCTTCTACTTCTTCCTGATAGGAGATTATGCTTCCTCTTCCTCCTCCTCTGGTGACTTCTCCTAAGTGATGGGTTCTTCATTCTCCTGTACTTCTTCTTCTGGATTCTTTGCTTTCACTGGGGACTTCTTTCTCTACACCTAATTACTAGGCTTAGCACTTGTCTCCGGCATGCTTACCGCTTGTGTAGTCTAAACACTTGGTGCTTTTGTGCCTTTTCTCTTTCCCTCTTCTTTGGTGTGGGATTCTTCCTTTGTGTGGGGTCTTGAGGGATGGATACATCATTTTCCAAGTATGTACATTTTTCAAAATTTGGCCTTAAGTGAAGGTATATCCTTACTACATCCCTCCCAGTGATTGGCAATATTATAGACTTCATCATTTGTATCTCATGGGAGACATATCTCTCCACATACACATGCTTCTTGGGGTAGACTAGCTTCCAACGCAATTCATGATGGTTTGCATCTACCTCACTAAGGTCAAACCTTATCCTTTTGGCCACCTTGAAATTGTTAACTTTGGATTAGAAGTATAATGTGGTGAAGGAGAAGGATATTTTACACCATGGACCCATGTTTTCATCTGTCAACCTAAATCTGCCACTGCAGAAGTGTCAATACACTAAAAATTCTACCTCTCCTTTCTCAACTGTGGGTAACTACTATTGAATCCTCCATTCCACCCCAAATATATACCTCATGTGGTTGTATAACTTCTCTAATCACGCCTTGTGAGTGGCTGTCATGGACTCACAAGTACATTTCGTGAACCTCTTAACAGGCAAGGGATCCTCATCTGGGTACTCCCAAACAAACATTTCTAGCCCATCAGGCACTCCAATCTCTGAGAAAACAATTGTGAGTAGTACATTTCCAAATAGTATCTTCTCTCCCTCTTACGCACTGCTAATGATTTCATCCGCAATGAAAGTAGAAAATTTGTAGATGGTCCCCTTATATATTTTATGGCATATGTTAAGCCATGCCTTGTTCATTTGAGTCCATATTTCTTGATCATTGAGCTTGGTTACAAAGCATGCGGCCATCCTCATCGCAGGGTTTGGAATCTTAGTGATGTATAAGTATCGTAATCCCTTCTTGTAGTCATACATGGATACTATTTCCTTGATGGCCTCTTTGTCACTTAGGTCATCATCAATGGTATCCCCCTCATAGATAAGGCATATGAACTTGGAAATCAATTGGGGATTTTTTCACATCTTGCGGCCCATGAAATAAAAATGATCTTCATGAACGTGCTCCATCAGCCACTGATAGAGGTGCTCAGGTTTTTCCGAAGTAGGGTAATTCATAAAGTTTTATTAACCATGCCTTCTACAATTTAAATTTTACTTCGTTGTTGTATATGGGCATGCCCTTTGGTGTCTCCTAGTTAGGTTACACTTCAAATGTCTTCTCCTTGCTCTACTCTACCACTTTAACCAACCCCAAGACTCAATATTGTGAAGAAACCCTCCTAACATCATGCCCTAGCCTCCAAACCCTAACTGGAACAATTCTTCCACAAGAAAACACTTCTAAACAACTTCCTCCATGCCCGTGTACTCCTTTCATACTGGTTTACAGATCTACTCTAGTCACTTCCTCTTAGATTTATTAAATTTTTCTTCGCACATATCACTTTTGGATTCCCTAGTTTGCAATAACTCTTTTCACTTCATAAACGCAAGGTAAAATAATGAAGTGCCCAACTTCTTATTTATAGGTTTTCCTTCTTTCCAGCATTAAATGTTATTTTACCTACCAACATACTTAACACTAAATGTGGTTTTTTCCACCAAGAATGCTTTATGTGCCTTCACTTACATGCCTAATAGTGCATGAAACATTCTACAAACTTCTGGAATGAAAAAAATCTATCCTGACAGAGGACTCTTATGCGCGTGTCAACAGCGCCAAAGGCACTTCTTCTGTCCCTCACCAGATTTTTGCTCTCGCCTACCTCGTGTTGCTCCCTTGCTACTTCCTCCTCTGTACGTGGTTTCTCTAAAGTTTTATCCTGACACTAACCTTTTTCATCCACCTCTTCTTACATGTGCTTCCTTTATCCTTGCACGCTTTCAACTGGGCCAATCACCACAACTTCTACTACCATTTTAACTTGTATTATGGGCCTATACTTTGCATCACTCCACCCCCCACTAAAAAAGATACATAGTCCTCTTTGCATGCATAAACTTCAAAAATTAATGTGGTTACTGGTGCCCAAGGCACAAAACAAACAACAGATCAAACGACAAGAAAGGGAAACACGAGAACGGAAATTACATAAAGGGAAATTTTAAACTAAGTGGAAATATTGCCTTATTACATACACCAAGAAGACTTATTTATAGTAGTGCTTCAGCCTACTCCCATTGAAATGGCCTAGAAATAACATCCCATATAGTGCTCTCAACTAGCACGTGCCTGAATTAAGGATGCCTTAGATGATATAGGGCCCTAACCAATGGACTTTCAATTATTTGGGATAACACAGAAATTTGGAATCATATAACAATACCATCTGCCCAACCTCAAATTGTTTATTTTTGATGTGGTGATCATGTGATGATTTTTGTTTAGCCTTTTCATCCTATTGACTCCACCTAGCCAATGATCACATCTCGTCAAATTTCATCAATCTATCAATCCTTTCCTCCAGCACTTGTTCGTCGGCCAATCCTCATGTGTGTGCTATACACAAATAAGGTAACATGAATTCAATGGGTAGGACAACCTCCATACCAAAAACCAATTGGAATGGTGTGGTTTTATTCAACCTATTGTAGGTTATCCTATACACCCATAGAACTATTGATACTTTCTCAAGCTAATCTTTTCTACCAACATCACAAATTTTGGTCAGGGTATGACTCCGTATTTTATTAAATTCCTTGGCAGTTCCATTTTATTTTAGATGGTAAATGGTAGTCTTATGATGATCCACCATGAACTCTGATAACAGAATCCTGAAGGTATCATTTAGGAAATGCGTACCCCTATCACTAGTTAAGCTCAACGGGCATCCATACCTTGTAATAATATTTTCCCATAGAAACCTAGCTATTGTATCCATTGTATAATCCTTGGTAGGTGTTGCTTCTGCCCATCTTGTCAAATAATATGTGCAAGTGATTACATAGCATGATCCCATCCTATGCATGGATCGTGAAATGGGGCCTAAAAAATATATGCCCCACTTTTCGAATGGCTCTGTACTTGGGATAGAGCGCAAAGGAATTTCATCCCTCTGCCCTAGTTTGTTAAGGCAGTGAAAATGATCACATGCCTTACAATACTCTTTGTAATCTTGATATAGGGTCTCCAACCATAACCCAACTTGTAATATCTTGCTTACGGTGGCATTGTAGACACCAAATTTGTGTCTTATGACACCTTGTGCCCCACATCTCATTTCGCAAACTAACCTCACCACTTAAACCTTACACAATTATTTATTAATTACCTTATAATTAATAAATCCACATATCCAAACCTACCACCTCATCATGACCTAGCCCTAACCCTAAACTAACCTAATTAAGACCTATAACTTGGTCTACATCCACACCCATGACTAATTACTTCTCACCCGTACCCAAACCAACCTAATCATGACTTGACCAAGCCCACAACTAATCCCTCGAGAGAAAAGAAGGGAAAGTTGGCTATTTCACTAAAAATATCCCACTTTGACTTAACCAACATCGGTTCCTACTCGACCGCCATCGGTTACGTAACTGCCATCAGTTCCCTGTAAATGACCTCCCCCACCAAAAAATAAAGGATTGGAATTCATTTAGAAAAATCTGGAATTCACTTGGCAGAGCAGAGACAAGTGAAGGAAAGAGAAGAGTTTGTAGAGAAGGACATCGAGCCCAAGACTGCAACTGAGTAACTAGAGCACAGTGACACTCATCTAAGCATTGGGAGAGAAGATGGCTCACTTTTTATTGTCATATCATCCCACCTGAGCCCTGCCTTCGTCATCACAATCCTTGGACCTGTATCTTCATCAGGAACTAGTAAGTAGTGTCTTATACATTTTTAAATAACATTTCTTGAACTTCTGATTCATAGTAACTATAGGTTCACTCCTAGATCTACTACCCGGCAGCACCATCTAACTATCGTTCCTCTACCCTCACATTTCCCCAAGAAAATCCCCCACACTCTCTGAGTCTTCTCCATCACCCTATTGCCTACCCCTAATCATTTTCCAATCTTATAAACACCATAGCCGCCTCACAGTCAACCTTCATTAAAAGCCCCTAAATCACCACCCCTACCGATATCGATTATCAGCAAACGGTACCGGTGTGTAACCGCAGTCGGTTATACAGTGACCGTCATCGGTCACTGTGACTCAAACCAAAACCAACCTTTCTTCTATTGATTTGTAACAAGGTAATTAAAGTGTAATTTTGCAATAGCCTCTTTGCTATCATTTGTGTTAATTCATATTAAAAGGGGAACTGACCACCTTCGAAAGGAAGTCTAATATTTCCTGGGCCCAAGGCAGTTCCCTCATTTATTGTCTTAACTAAAATCTGGTGATCTTGTATTCTTACTTGCAGGTAGTCCTTCCTAGACAAAAAGGAGTTCTTCGCAATCGATCTAATCTCTCTCTACGGTACGTGCACACCCTCCCAACACTCAACAGGTATTCCTCCTAGCCCTAACCCTCATTTTTTTCTCAAGAGAATGAAAGGATAGAAGCAACTCTATTCTAGGAACGGAAACATTTTGTGCGAAACATTTTGGCACGCCCGGTGGGACCCATTTCGGGTTTCTTTCTTTCTTGCTTGCTTTCATATAGGGAGCATACTTGTTGTTTGTTTCTGCTAAATATTCACAAAATATTCTATCATTTTGGTAAAAGAATTTGGCTTGCTATCACATCTTTTCATTAGTGAAAGTCATCTCCTTTGCTTCATCGAATATCATTTTCGATTTGGGTTTAAAACACGTGCATCACATTCTTGCTTGTTGTTTTCAATTCTAGTGAACATAGGTTAAGTAACAAGTCGTACACATGGGGGTGATATCCATGGTATTGATAAGAAATTAATCTTACTTTCACTGCACAACACATACCGAATCACATCATAATCAATACAACAACTCAAACATCCCCCCCTTTTTTCTGCAGTATTCCTCTGCCCGATTGAGGTAACCTTATAAGCAAAAACAAACTTGACATCTCCCTTAGGTATTTTGTTTAGGATTGACATCATCTTGCGTCTAAGGCATAAGCCCACAATAATTAAAACTAATCCTAGGGTTAGTCTCTTGATTTTCTTATGCATCTTGCTTGTTTTTAGTTCTGTTTCTCTGTCATACACTATTTCAGTGATCACCTTAGAACAGTTTAGTAGGTATACTAAGCCTTGTTAATCCCAAATAAACAGCTTCTTCCAACTTCTTACACCGGTTCTATTCTACCAACATCAGTTAACTGACCGATGCTGGCTAAAGTCTGACCGACCTCGGTTATTAGACCGATATCGGTTACTTTCTTTCACAGTTCCCGAAACCAGTAACCTACCAATTCCAACATTTTGTTACTGCTTCTATTCCTGATAGATTACATCCCTATTGTGTACTCTTGTCCATGGTTGTTATCACTTAGAAACAAGTTGCAGCCATGGTTTCACATGCCTTCTCCGTGCCTTTTCCTGAATCACCCCCTTCACATCCTATAGGGAATCCTACAGACACCAGTGAGGTTCCCCAAAATCCCTGTAGGAGATAAAGAATTTGTGAAATTTTTGGACGCTAATCCTAGCGATGTACAGTACTATTTGTCTCATACCCCTGACTGTACACCCGACGGTCAACTCCTTCTTGGTATGCCTATTAGTATAGCTGCTCACTTAGCTCCTTCCCCACCTGATAACTCCATCTTTCCTTCTTCATCCTTACCCCCGTCTCCCAACTCAGTGGCTTTAGGGGTTCATACGGCACAGATTGGCTTTCCTTTGGTTAACCTGGGGCCCCACATATCATTACCATTGACTGGTCCTACCTCATCTTTCTCACAAACTACTCCTTTCATAACTTGCTCACGAGGATTAGGGATATGATGACATACTGGTTCAACCTTACAGTTCAACCAGCGTGTCACGATACCCCGAATCTCCTAGGCAGCCATATATCATGACCACGTTCTTAATCAGACTCTGGGTAACTCGTGCGAAATCAAGTGTAAATCTTAGCGATCAATGCAAAGGGTGTCACCATGAGTCATCTGCATTGTTGTAACTTCGAGAAGATCCTAATCTTCTCGGAGGTACAACCATGCAGTGGACTTATTTCGTCAACCTTCAAATCCACCTCAAAAAGATCTACTCAATACCAAGTGTTACGCACTTGAGTTTAAATTACTTTTAAAGACTCTTCCCTAAGGTTAGCCTTTCCCGATCCCTGGATTCTTCGTCTTAAGACGACCCTCCTCAAAAAAAACCCATTACATGGTAGAGGTATTACGGTCAGTTCTCATCAAGGAGTCATTAGAATACACCTGATTCTAAAGCAACAGAATCGGACAATATCTCATAACCTTTGCTTGATATTTCCTTCTGAACTCCATTTGATTGCATATCAGTTCTCTTAACTGAATTTATATCATACTTTTTAGTATAAAGATATAAATGATTAAGAATCCAATTTAATATTGTCCTGTCATACTTAGGACTAGGGATTAGTAATTTAATCCAGTTTGTTTAGCGTTCTCTTTAGGCTCATTTTTAACCTAACTTCTAGAAAGACAAATATTTAAATCCAATATTGCTTTCGCTAGAACAGATTAGAACTTCTAAACACTCATAAGAATTCAATCTCATTTTCTTGTAAGATTTCATTGTCAATCACAAAAGCATCCATATTATACAATGATAACAATGCCTCTTCGTTACATAAACCGAAGAAGGTCAACTATCAGAAATAGAATACAACACATAAGTATCAAACACTTATTTCCATTCCTTTCAAAACTATACAATTACATTTTATGCAACAGCATACTTGATACAATGCTTAACGGAAAAGAAACATCTTTTCACATATAGTACATCTATAAAATCAAGCTGTAATTCATTATAAATCAAATAAACAATCTGATCAGCCGTCAGATCTGTATTGCTTTTACCTCTTATGGCAACCATCTGCAAAAATAGTCAACATGAGTCAGTTCAATGAACTGAGCATGATAAGCACTAACTTTTAAAACAATTGCAATCCATCAATTGTTTTCATTAAACACCCTGTTTAAATGAGATCAAATATCCAAATAAGTAAACATATTCAGACTATGTCCTTGTAATACAAAATGATTACAAATATGTAACTCTATCATTGTTACAAAATAGTCTTAATCACTTTCTAATATTTCATCAAATATTAAAAATCAAGGAACGAATGTATACAAACAATCATTGAATCCAAATCACAACATTGGTTAGATTGTTTCATTCTTCCAAAAGGGAAGTAACATAACAATTCGGGATTCTACCAAAATGCTACAAAACAATTTCCCACTGTTAGACAAATATCAACAAATATGAAATAACGGAAGAGAAAGAACCAATCCATTCATACTTCCTTTCACATAAATTCGTCACTGTACCGTCTTCTCCTATGAAAACATTTATCCAGTATATAAATGAACAAGTTAGACAAGCCGCAAGCAAGATCGCTGTTCTAAATCACGAAATAGAAACACAGCAAAACTCCTGTACAGCAACTAACACATCAACAATTCACTGTGTCAACCCTAAGCCCAATGCTAGTTCCTTTTACACAGTAAGGCTTTGACACAAGTTGAAAACAAGAAACTACAAGCGTATCGCTGTAAACAACAACCTTATTGCATCAAGCAATTTAAGGTTTCCTAGAGACTATGCTATGTTGACCACACAGTATTTCCAAATCATGCTCAGTCAAATCGGACTGAATAAATGGAAAGGAACATAGCATACTTATTCTTTGCTCAGTTTAAAATCAGACTGAAGTAAAAAAAAAATGAATACAACCCATCGATCCTTGCCTTGGCGCATGCAAGTCTTAGTGTGGTATTCGCGACTTACCCAAACAAGGTCAGAACACGAAACAGTCATCCATACTCAAGGATCTCAAATAGTGACAAAAAAACAGGGTCCAATGTCAAGTTCAGAAAGAGACAAAAGTACCAGTTACCTTTCCAGAATTCCAAAGGATTCAAGCGGAGGTAACAATTCACGCAATAGCGTATGAATTCATACTGATATTCATCAACGAAGCATAATAAGAATCAGACAAACAAATTAATCTCTGATTTCACACCAAGAACCCGACTGAACTCTGCCAATCTTTTTACACAAATTTGTACAGGTCGAAGACGTAAATGTTCACCAAAGATTCTGTACCACAAAAACCCATGCAACACAAGAGTAATTCCCGAAAATAAACAGAGGTCTATTACGTGTTATTCCGTTTAGGTCGCAGGTTCAACAATCACCAAACTATTTAATATATATTCAACTCTGAATAAGATTCAAATATAAAATCATACAATCGACTCCTCAGAGTCGTTCAGATTACTAACGATTGTAAATATATACATATATATGCACACGCTGTATACTGTTAACGGGTTCATACCCATAACCGCTGAACCCTACAACAGCGTAATATGAAATTTGTGGATAAATCCTTCTATGCCATTCATGGCAAACATTCAGAATGAAACAAGTGTAAGCAAATCAAATACCCATTTCAAGCAAGGAAATCGACTGAGTTGCTTCGAAACTTTCGAACAGCTTTTACAAAAGAAATGCAAATTCATACCCAGGAAGTCTATATCCTTATTTATTACAAATAACAGTGGCCAAAAGACCTGTTTCTTCTTAATAGGCTTCCACGAAAATCAATTCACAAAACTTATGGATGAATCTACATTCTCAGCAATAGATAGCAATTATACGATTCAATCATGGACTCCACTGAGTCGATAAAATTAAAGTACAGATGTATCTATATTATACACAGTCAACAAGTAATCCCGTTATCACAATAACAAGGAAAACAACTTCCGCTAGGTCGTATAGACTACGGTAACACAACAGTTACCTGTTCCTAGCAAAATTAGAAGACAATGAAAACCCAAAAAGTATCATTATACACTGTCAACAAAAACCACGACAGAGTTTCCAAAGAAGCAATAATACTGATCAATCTTACAGTATCCATCAAAAATCATCTCCATACAGTTTCCACAGCAAGAAACAGTGACCACAAATCAACAACATACAGTGGTCTATTCTCAACACAAGTATATTCTTTGGGCTCACGCCAAACAGGCCCGAGCATTCATGCTCTTTATATATAAATATCTCATATATTTAAACCAGAAAGAATACACAAAGGAATAGAGCCACAAATCGAATTTAACAAACACCCATCATGAGGAAATTGAAAAAATCGAACCAGAAGAGATGCAGTACCAAAATTTAAACAAAGATCTCCATAGAAAATCCTTTATTTTCTCAAAACATTTGAACAGAGTTGTTCTAATGAAATCACTTGAAAGACAGCAAGATATTTAAAGGTTAGGGCCTAACATGCCTGTATTTTTGATCAAATTTCCGAAGCAGACCACTGGAAGAGCTCAAACTTCCTTTTCTTTTTCCACGATAAAGCGACCAACAAAATTTTACTATCTCCATCACATATATATCCTCCAAGACAGAGAAAAGAGCTATAGCAGTTCATACTTGCCATGCAACTCAAAGAGAACTGGTGTGAAGAACCAGTAAACAAGCAGAGAGGAGAGAAGAGAAGAGCGAAAATCGTGACAAACCAAACAAACCTTCAACTTCCCGTTTGCATGCCTTCTCGCGAGTTCCGAGCTCGTCTCCCTAGAACATTGAATGCCATTAAACCAACTTTCCCGCTTAAACTCAACTTCCACCGACAGCCAGAATTAGCGACGGTCGAACTACAACTCATGCTCATTTCCAAACTTAGCGACCTGCCACGTCAGAACAAGTTAGCTGCTGCTAAACCTTCCGCCATGACCTGTCCCCTCATCCTTATCCCCAGCATTAATTGCCATAGAAAACGCCGCCCATGGTTCACACCCCTCTATAGGCCCCTTCACAATCTCCTCATTAGTTAGGTTAGTATCTTAGGTTAGAATTTAGGGTAATACCCATACTAACCAATTCACACATAGATATTAACTTAGGATATTAACACATAGCCTAGGTCTAGGTTAGCTTAACAATAATCTAACCCCTAGGTTAGGTTTTAGTTTTTAGGTTACTAACCATTAATAATTCCAGTTAGGTATAACATTATATATGCCAAGAAAAGACCTAAAATCATGCATCTCTAAACAGGATTTACTCTACAGCCGTTAGGCTACAGGAATATACATGACATAATTATTACTTGGTCCACGTCCGAGACCTTCCAGATATACTTCCATATCGGGAACCAATTCATTTCTCAAGATCAGCCTGAGTCATACTCCTGACCAGCTTAATCAATGCTTCCATACCTTGCAACCTGTTCAAGGTCTGTGATCTAATTTATCACAAACAGATTTAAAGCATTACTTGGATCAATTCCACTGATCCAAGTCTATATAATTATAGATGAATATCTCTATAATTCATTCCGTGATCAGATTAATATTCAGACACAAAATGAAATAAATAAAAGAGTCTAATCATATTCTGACTCAGTTAAGATCTGCCAATCTGCAAGAAATTCAGTACATATCAAGCATGATTTCTGAATCGAGGAACACATCCTTTTACAAGACAATCACATATCAACACTTGTATGCTTAGGAGAAAGTAACAACAATTCAGGGTGTTACATGCTTCCCTCCTAAAAAGATTCATCGTCCCGATGAATTACATATTAAATTAACCTTCAGGTCAATCAATTTATTAGTACACAAACAATGTGACTACTTCCATATTAAATAGTTTTAGAAATCAATGTCACAAGCACATTTATTCAACCTGAATAAAGTTTGCCTTAATCTGGCTTTCATAAATACTTAAAAACAATCAGTTCATAAAAGTATATTTTTGTCAACATTTTTCATTCTGTTGCAAAAAGAGAAGGAAAAGCAATTTTCATCTCTTCCAGGTTTTCCCAAGTTGCAATTTTCTTCGCTAAACTGGTCCCACTAGACCTTACATTGCTGTATATCACTGATTTCTTAAAATGCAATTGGCGAGTTTCCAGCACTCGTGTGGGTTTAACCACGATTATTCCTGGGTCTTGGACCTGCAAGGAATTCCAATTTAAAACATGTGACAGATCTGAAACATATTTCTTAAGCAAAGAAATATGGAAAACATCATGCATGCGAGATAAAGCAGGTGGCAATGCTAAACTGATATGCTACAAGATTGATTATTTCGACAATTTCGAAAGGTCCCACAAATCATGGGTGACAACTTGGCAGCCTTGCCAAAAGTTATAGAACTCTTTCTGGGTTTAACACGCAGGAAAACCTTATCACCAAGCTCAAACTTTCTATCAACCCGCTTAAGGTCAGCATAGCTCTTCTGTCTATCCGTTGCTTCCTTTAATCGTTCACGAATCAACTTAACTTGCAGTTCCATTTCTGTGAGAATCTCTGGTCCAATTACCACTCTATCCTCAACACTGTCCCAACTAACAGGGGTTCTGTACTTTCTTCCATAAAGTGCTTCAAATGGTGCCATCTTAAGAGATGAGTGATAAGTGTTGTTGTATGCGAACTCAACTAATGGAAGATATTCTTCCCATTTATACTGTTGATCTATGCAATACATTCACAACATGTCCTCCAACACTTGATTTACCCTCTCAGTTTGCCCATCCGTTTCTGGATGATATGCAGAACTAAAGTTTAGTTTTGTTCCTTAGGGCTGCGTTAAGTGTTTTCCAAAACCTTGACGTCATTCTAGGATCCCTGTCAGATATAATCAATTCTGGTACACCATGCAATCTAAAAATTTCGTGTACGAACCTCTTGGCCAGCACTGGTGAATCACCCTTTAGATTTTCCAGCGATGAAATGAGCTACCTTAGTTAGTTTATCTACAACTACCAGGATAACATCATGCTTAATTCCTGGACATAGGTAGTCCTTGTACAAAATCCATGGTTATTACTTGCCATTTGTACTGCGGTATGCTATGAGGATATAACAGTCCAGCAGGGTGCATATGCTCTGCCTTCACCCGCTGACATTCCAGGTAATGAGTCACAAAATTTATCACATCCTTTTTCATACCTTTCCAGAAGTATTGCTATTTCAAATCAGCTAGCATTTTTGTGATACCTGGGTGTCCAGAGAAAGGTGAATTATGAAATTCAACTAACAACTTCTTTCTTAAATCATTCAGCACAGGTACATATACCCTATTTTCATAACGCAAGATTCCTTCATTATCAAAATGAAAACCTTCATACCTTTTATCCTTAGGTTCTGCAGCAAGCACTACTTTTACTTGCTGGAAGTATGCATCTGATTCTGAGGCACTTTTTACCTCATCTTTAAACTGAGTTCTCAATGTTATAAGAGCAGAAATGTGCCTCCTACGACTTAGAGCATCAGCTACTCTATTCTCCTTCCCTTTGATATAGCTAATATCAAAGTCATATTGTGATAAAAATTCTAACCACCTTCTTTGTCTGGCATTCAGATTGGGCTGAGTAAAAATATATTTCAGTCCCAAGTGATCAGTTTTCAACTCAAAGAGGTTTTTCCAAGTAAATAGTGTCTTCCAGACTTGAAGCGCATGAACAATGGCAGCAAGTTCCAAATCATGAGGGGCATAATTCAGCTCATGTAACTTAAGTTTTCTACTTTCATAAGCTATGACCTGATCGTTTTTGTAACAAAACACCTCCAAGGCCTTCCCCAGAAGCATCCGTTACAACAGTAAAATTCCCATTAGGGTCTGGTACAGCCAATATAGGTGCAGAAGTCAACTGGTCTTTCAGACTTTTGAAAGCCGCTTCACACTTGTCATTCCACATGAATTTCTTATCCTTCTTCTGCAATGAAGTTCTTGGTGCAGCGACCTTAGAAAAATCCTTTACAAATTTTCTATAGTAACCAGCAAGACCCATGAAGCTTCTTACTTCATGCACATTCTTTGGTGCAGGCCACTCAGTTATTGCCACTATTTTTGAAGGATCTACAGCGATTCCTTCTTTACTTATGACATGACCCAAATAGTGAACTTCTGAATCAAAGAAAGAACATTTGGATAACTTACCATACAACTTTCTCTTTCTCAAAATTCCCAAAACTATCTTCAAATGCTCATTGTGCTCTTCAACGCTCTTAAAATAAATGAGAATATCGTCCAAGAATACAAGCACAAACTTGTCCAGGTATTCTTGAAAAATATTGTTCATCTAAATTCATAAAGGCTGCGGGTGCATTAGTTAACCCGAAGGGTAGAACTGTGAATTCATAATGTCCGTACCTTGTTCGGAAAGCTGTTTTATGAATATCTTCCTCTTTAATCCTTAACTGATGATAACCAGATCGAAGGTCCTATCTTAGAATAAACCACTGCTCCATGCATCTGATCAAATAGATCATCGATCCTAGGAAGTGGATATCGGTTCTTGATATGTTGCTTTGTTCAACAGTCCGATAATCAATACACAGCCTTAGTGTTCCATCCTTCTTTTTCACAAATATCACTGGTGCTCCCCAAGGTGAAACACTTGGTCTAATCAATCCTTTCGACAAAAGCTCTTGTAACTGTGCCTTAAGCTTCGACTAACTCAGTAGTAGTCATCCGATATTGGCGCCTTGGAAATAGGTTCCGTTCCAGGCTTGATTTCAATGGTAAAATCAAATTCTCTCTTGGGTGGTAACCCTGGTAATTCCTTAGGACAAAACATCCCTGAAACTTTGTAACAGTGGAATTTGCTTCATGTAATCACCATCTTCTCTCTGAAGATTCAGATATCTTTACTGCATAAAGAGTACATCCTTTATTTTTAGCCTTTTTAAGCTGCATAGCTGACAGTTTTCTAACTGAAATTTCCCGTTTCACACCTTGAATCTCTGCTGATTCCAACTGATCATCTAAACATTTTATGTTCTTTTCATAGCAATCTACCTTTGCTTTATGGTCAGATAACCAATTGACACCAATAATAATTCTCATACGATCCCAAAGTTGTAACATAGAGATCAACTTCTGTGGAGAAATTAGGTAAATCAAGGACTGCTCCAAAGAGACACATACTCACTGTATGAACAGAATTATTACCATACTCTACAGTCCAAGATTTATCCATTTTCCCAGCTTTTCTTTTAAGTTTAGAAGAAATTTTATTAGAAATAAAACATTCAGTAGCTCCTGTATCAAAAAGAATAGTGACAGGTATGTCCGAATAACTTACCCGGAACTTCTATAGGTGTCACTTGCTTTTCAGCTTGCTTGTCTGCTACTGCAGCATGTAATCTTATGTTGCTGATTACGATCATCCTTCTTCAAAAGGGCACTGACTTTGCGTAATGATCTTTACCACAAATGTAGCAGCCTCCTACAGGTCCCTTTTTAGGCTCAAAGTTGCCTCCAGTTTTATAATTGTCACGCTGTCCTCCATAGGACTTCTGTCCATTATTATAATTTTTAGCAAAATTATCCTTTTACATTTCCAGCAAGCTTATTCACTGCTGCTTTCTTATTGTTATCTCCTGGAAACTTACTCTTGTTTCCAAACTTTTTCCATGGTCCTTTTCTGGGTGCAAGAGAGGTTGAAGCCAAATCAATCAAAGGACAAACTATCACCAGACCAACTCATAGAAGCCCCTTTACCTGGGGAGCAGTTTACTAATTTTACTTTCCCTGAAAAACTCATTGCCACTCTTTCACTTAGTGAGGAGTCGTATCCAATGACCCTCTTCTTCGATGGATCCAAACGCCAGTGCAGTGGAGGGGTTGGCGCTGTTCTCATTCCTCTGGATGTTGAACCTATGCCTCTTTCATTCCGGCTCGATTTTCCCCTGCACTAATAATACCAATGGAATACGAGGCCCTTGTTTTGGGTCTCTAGGTTGCATTACACTTAGGTGTAAAATCTATTAACATTTTCGGTGACTCTCAACTGGTTATCAATAAAGTTATGGGCATCTACCAATGTAAAAATGAGGAACTTAAAAAGTACAAACATTACGTGGATTCACTTTTGACCTTATTTACTCGTTATTCTATCCAAACCATTCCCCGCTCTACTAATAAATTTATGGATACTATGGCTTTCTTAGCCTCACAAATTCCTGCCTCACCAACTGACTATGAAATATTTGTCTTGGTCCAACAACTCTTTGCCCCATCTTACTCATCCCCAGGATGGTTGTATGATAAATAATGTGTCTGCTAATTCACAGGATTCCTGGTATCACCAATTTCACGACTACCTTACAACCTCTGTTCTCCCACCTGACCTTACTAGTAATGGCAAATGTGCTTTTCTTAAAAGTGTTTCTCATTATGTCATCATGGGGGGACTCCTTTATAAACGTGGCTTTGATGGCATCCTCCTTCGATGTCTAACCGGCGCGGAGATTACCTACACCATCCAACAAGTCCATGACGGTATTTGTGGTGGACATTTTAGTGGCCTTGCCATGGCCAAATGGATCCTTCCCCTAGGTTATTATTGGCCTACTCTTAATAACGACTGCTATGAATATGTTAAGTGTTGTGTTATGTGTCAACAACATAACAACCTTTAACATACTCCTAGCCATCCGCTACAGGTCGCATGAGATCTTTGGTCTTTCTCACAATGGGGTTTAGACCTTATTGGTTAGATTCACCCGCCCTCTTCACAACATCACCATTGGATAATCACACCAACTGAATATTACACTAAATGGGTGGAGGCAATTCCACTCATTTCAACCAAAAAATAAAAAATTGTAGAATTCATTAACCATCACATTATCTGTCGTTTTGGTGTTCCTCATCACCAGATAACAGATAATGGAAAATATTTCAAAAATAAGTTGTTACAAGACCTTTGTGACAACTTTGGTATCAAACTTAGCTTCTCATCACCTTACTATCCATAAGAAAATGGTCAAGCCGAATCTTCTAACAAAACCCTGACCAAAATTCTCATGAAAGTTGTTAACAATTCTAGAAAAAATTGGCCTGATCACATCCCCTTTTACCCTTTGGGCTTATCGTACCAACATTCGTACCTCCACTAATGCCATCCCATTTTATTTGGTATATGATACTGAGGCTGTCTTGCCTCTCAAAATACAAATACCCTCCCTAAGAATACCTCTTTAGGATATTCTCACCAATGATGATTTCTGCCAAGAGCGGTTAGCCCAATTGGAGCTTCTTGATGAGTGTCGTCTTATAGCTCTTGACCACCTTCAAATCTATCAAAAGTGCATCAAACGTGCTTATGATAAGTGAATTCATGAGCATACCTTTAAGGTTGGTGATCTTGTCCTCAAAGAGAATCAACATGTAACCAAACTAGAAAAGAGAAAACGTGGCAAATTTACTCCAAATTGGATTGGGCATTACATTATCACTCACACTTATGGATCAGACACTTATCATTTAGCTTCGCTTAATGGTAAACCTGAGCCTGAACCCCTTAATGCCTTACATCTTCGGCTATTCTACTATTGAATTTAGTGTTATATCACTTCTTATCTACCTTGCGCTCATCCCTTAAGCTCGTTTACCACCTCATACACTTTGTTTCATGTATCTAAAAATAGAATCAAGCTCACGTGGTTTGGTCATCACCTATTCTTATAAATGCCTTCCCCTTTTTAGTCTTTTCCATGACTTAAAAGTATCAAAATAACATGTTCTCAATTATACACTTATGGGATATTCTTGAGTCAAACTTCATACAAAACTAGATGCTTCATGCCAAATGGACATCTAAGACCTCTAAGTTATACATAGACTACTCCCTCGAAGGACAGCTATGTGCAAAGCCACTTCTACTATTATAAATAGACTGCTCCCCCGAAGGACAACTATATACAAAATCCACATATGCTACTATAAATAGACTGCTCCCTTGAAAGACATCTATACAAATTCAGCCTTTATCAGAAGCTTCTCACATTGATCAGCTTCGTGAAGACCTCAAGAACAACAAAATACATATCCCATGTAGACTTCCCACATCAATCAATCTATATCTAGAAAAATAAAAGCAGTATTCAAAAGAACTTTTGAGTCATGGACTTGTCTATTTAGGTTTGGTTCTCTTTTGTCAGCATAATCACCTTATAACTAATCCCTCAGGAGAAAAGGAGGGAAATTTGGCTATTTTACTAAAAATAGCCCACTTTGACTTAACCGACATCGGTTCCTACTCGACCGCCATCAGTTACGTAACTGCCATCGGTTCCCTGTAAATGACCTCCCCCAACAAAAAACAAAGGATTGGAATTCATTTGGAAAAATCTAGAATTCACTTGGCAGAGTAGAGACAAGTGAAGGAAAGAGAAGAGTTTTCAGAGAAGGACATCGAGCCCAAGACTACAACTGAGTAACTAGAGCATAGTGACACTCATCTAAGCATTGGGAGAGAAGATGGCTCACTTTTTATTGTCAGATCATCCCACCTGAGCCCTACCTTTATCATCACAATCCTTGGACTTGTATCTTCATCAGGAACTAGTAAGTAGTGTCTTATACATTTTTAAATAACATTTCTTGAACTTCTGATTCATAGTAACTATAGGTTCACTCCTACATCTACTACCCGGCAGCACCCTACATCTAACTGTCATTCCTCTACCCTTACATTGCCCCAAGAACAACCCCCACACTCTTTGAGTCTTCGCCATCACCCTATTGCCTACCCCTAATCATTTGCCAATCTTATAAACACCATAGCCACCTCACAGCCAACCTTCATTGAAATCCCCTAAATCACCACCCCTACTGATATCAGTTATTAGCAACCGGTACTGGTGTGTAACCGCATTCGGTTATACAGTGACCGGCATCGGTCACTGTGACTCAAACCAAAACCAACCTTTCTTCTATTGCTTTATAACAAGGTAATTAAAGTGTAATTTTGCAATAGCCTCTTTTCTATCATTTTTGTTAATTCGTATTAAAAGGGGAACTGACCACCTTCGAAAGGAAGTCTAATATTTCCTGGGCCCAAGGCAGTTCCCTCATTTATTGTCTTAACTAAAATCTGGTGGTCTTGTATTCTTACTTGTAGGTAGTCCTTCCTAGACAAAAAGGAGTTCTTCGTAATCGATCTGATCTCTCTCTACGGTATGCGTACACCCTCCCAACACTCAACAGGTATTCCTCCTAGCCCTAACCCTCATCTATTTCTCAAGAGAATGAAAGGATAGAAGCAACTCTATTCTAAGAATGAAAACATTCTTTGTGAAACAGGCATCCCTTGCATAGTGTCCACTTGCACTTCCTCCATGCACCTCCTCCATAATAGCCAGTCGCTCATGTTCTAACACACACCGGTACAACACTTCATCACGTCCTAGCTTGTACAAATCACCACTAACCACCATGTAGGGTGTGGCACATATGGCTAACTGCTTCCTCTCTAATGCTTTCATCCCTTTTGGCACCACACCTATTTTAAGAAACATCACAATATCCTGTAAGTCTGAGGGCATGTGCAAACACCTAAATAGTTGTGCATCTGGAATGGTATCCTTAATGCTTTGCACATCCTCTCTTGAGTCAATTCTAGACAAGATATCAGGACCAGAATTACTCTTTCCTAGCTTGAAAACCACTATGAACTCAAATTCCTAGAATATTAGAACCCATTGACATATGCGCCCTTGCAGAACAGGCTTGTTTACCAAGTATTTTAATGTCATGTGGTCCATGTAGAATACAAATGGTGTTTCGAATAGATATTTCTTGAACTTTTTCAGCGCATAGATTATGGATAGTGCTTCGTACTCATTAGTGGTGTAATTTTGTTCTACTGATGTTAAATTTCTACTTGCAAAACACAAGGGATGTTCAATAATCCCTTCACCAGGTTGTGCCAGTAATGCTCCAACAGTTGTACCAGAGGCATCCACATGAACATGGAAAGGCTTATCCCAAATAGGGAAACATAGTATGGGTGTGTGATGACAAGCCTATCCTTAAAAGTGTCGAATTCCCTATGTTGTGCCTCTCCCTAATTTAAGGCACTCTTGTGGCTAAGAAATTCCTCCAAGGGCACTATGATCCTAGCATATCCCTTTATGAACTTCCTATTGTAAATCGTATGCCCAAAGAATCTATGCATGGTGCTTTTACTAGTAGGATACCCTAAACCCACAATGGTTACAAACTTGGCAGGATCTACTAGTAAGCCTTCCTTACATGTGATATGTCCCAATAAGGTTCCAAATGTGATAGCAAAGACACACTTCTTGATGTTGAGGGATATCCTCAACTGCCGACACCTTTCAAACATTAGTCTTAAGTTATCACAATCGTCTTTGAATAGACCATACATAGTCCAATCATCTAAGTAGACCTAAATAAATTTATGAATGAAGTTCTAAAATGCTTGTACTACAATGCACGAGAACACAGTAGGCACATTCTTCAACCCAAAAGGCATGACCGTATAGGAAAAAAATTCCCCATTCAGTGGTGAAAGTTGTCTTTCTCTGGTCTTCCTTTGCAATCCTCACCTGGTGGTACCCTGAGAACTCATCCATGAAAGAGTAGACTTCGTGCCCAGCCACTCCCTCTAAGATTTATTTAGTAAACAGGGTTGGGAAGGTATCAATGACACAAACTACATTTAGTTCTTTATAGTCAATATAGATCCTGATCCTACCATCCTTTTATATGATGATGACCATTGGGCTTATCCATTTTGACTATTCAACAACCTCAATGATACCTGGTGGTATCATTTTTTCTATCTCATCCTATACCCGTACGCACAAATTTTGGTTCATCTGATATGGCCTCTTTCAGATTAGGTGCATACCTTCCTTCAGTGTTATCCTCATCTCTCCCAAGGAATGGTGGATGTCTTTGAGTTCATGATACTCACGAGGGAATAAATCCTTGAACTTGCACAACAAATCAATGATCTTTAATACCTCCTTCTCCTACCAATAGTCTCCAATGATAGCTTCCTTGGGTTCTACTTCTGATCCAATGTTAACCATCTTCATTTTTAGGGGCTCATGGTAAGCACGCATCCTTTCATTAGTGCTATCTATAACATCGTGCATACCTAGAAAATGGTTAACATCCAGACCTTCCATTTCCTCCCCATCTATGACATAAACCATGTTTCCTTTTTCCTTCTCTATGCATGTGCACTCAAACTGCATCTCCTCTTACTCATCCTCATCAAAGTGTGAATCTAAAATAAGATCACCTAGAAAATCTAGTAATTTTTATTCTGTCATGGCACTATCCCCCATCGTAATGAGCTTAATCACTTACAATGCCTTATCCACTTATGGCCTTGTGGTCTGATATTCAAAATCTTGGATGAGATCAGTTGTCAACTCTTGCCAATTTCCCATCTAGCAGCATGTTTCTGAGTGGATATACCACACATGTGCATAACCTTATAGTGTGGAATATCGATTATGCACCCATAATGATGTTGGTAAGGCTTCTACGCCTCCTATCTAGGCCTTCTCACATGCTTGGATATGAAATGAAGCGGTCTCTTTACTATGGAAGTCTTCTATGACTGTGGGCGCGTTGCTCCTGGAAAAACTTACAAAAAATTCCTTGCACCACTCTACGAGGTTCTCCTGATGTGTATCCCACCAAATTTTTGCAATCCTGAGTAGGTTATAACTGAGAATCCCTCTTCTTTCATCCTCATTTTTCCACTGAGCTTCCATGTCCCGTAAGAAAATTTTAGGGCATGCCCCTCAAGAGTAACTTGGTAAATTTTTTCCTCCTATGCACTTGAATGAGAATGCCTTGGTCACTCTTGTTATAGACCCCCTCAACTATTGCCTAATTAACTCATAGGTCTCATGTGCCTAGTTGTCACATGCCATGCTTGTTGTATCACTTACAGAATGAGCATCCTTAAATTGGATAACTCCTTCTGTAGGATGAATTATCTCTGGATCTCTGATGGAGCACACATAAATTCTATTAAGGACCTCTTCTCCCAAAGGTTCATTATAAGGTGGTAACTTCCCATCCATCAAAGGGATGATGACCCATTCTTCATTGTTCTCAAAACTGATATATCCTTTGTTGAACCTTAGGTCAGCTTTGTTATTATAGCACCATGGACGCCCAAGAAATGATGGAAAATTGTTTGCCTCGGTGAGAACCAAGACTTCAAAGTCTCCAGTAAACTTGGCCCCCTAAATGGTGATCACTGCATCCTTCAGTACTCCAATGGGCATTTTGTTAGTTTTGTTTGCCATATACAACACATTCGAAGATGGTTGTAATTTAGGCCTTCCCATTTGATGCCAAAAATCTAATGTAAGAAAATTGACTTCAGCTCCCATGTCAATCAATATGTTACTCAGCAGCCAACCATCCACAATTACATTTAGTGTGATCTTTTTGTTATAGTCAAGGCTATAGGGAGGTAGGTTTGCATGCAACATCTACCTTTCGCACTCTCCTTTGGCACATGGCATATTCTCCCATAGTCACTATCCTAGAAAGGGAATCATATTCTCTTTCCTTAATATTTTTCATTCTTCCTTTACCTCATCCAGGTCCTTCTGCAAAGCCTTGACATTCCTCCTTTGCTCCTGCTTCCTAGACTACTCCTTTAAACACTAGATTTCTCCCTGTGAACTCCAAATGACATCCATTGTCTCCTGATACACTTCCTTTTGGTGGGTAGGGTCTAGATACTTCCCATGCACCACTTCTTCTCTTAATACTAGAGTCCTTTTCTTGGTACTTCCATGGCACGTGCAACCTCTACTCGTGTTATCACCAAAACAGGTTCTAACCCTGACTCATGTGCTACTCTAGGCATTTATTATGTTTTAACCTTCTTTATACTCACCATCCCAGTGCCCTTGTCCATTCGGTGCTACTGGCTCATGTGCTCAAACAACTTAGGGCATTCCTCGTACTTATGATTCTTCCCGAACCATGAGCACTACAATAAATCTAGACACTCGCACCTATAATGTTATGTAGATCCACAGTTATGGTAGGTCCCTAGTGGGAAATCACTTCCTCCTCCTCCATGGTTACTGCAACCATGGAATCCTCCATGAGCACCTCTCCCATGCACCAATCCATATGTGTGTCCTTCATAACAATGATCATCCTCCTTGGAACTACTGACAAGGATGGTCTGGTGCACACCATGATCAATGGTCTCATGTATTTGGTCAATAACCCTACAATCCTCAGTATCATGGGTCATAGAGGTGTAGATATTATAGTAGCAAGACACATTCTTCCAAATTACGCACTGCAACAAAAGACATCTACTCACATCATGGTCCCCATGAAAAATTTCACAATCTACTGTTATGGCATGTACTGACTTCTGGGGGAAACTATGTTTGGCATGCCCCTGTACTTCACAATCTACACACCAAATACCACTACGAGTCTCATGTTTAGATTTTTCAGATAGATTCTCTAACTACTTATCCATGGTAGTGATTTGAGCCTCTAGAAAGGGGCTCACACCAGTATCAATGCTCCCAACTACCTCAGCATGTAAGGAAACCTCTAAAGCATCGCGTGGGTCATTGAATGTCTTATGTGACAATTCCCTCCTAAATGAAGTGATAAACCCTCCAACAAACCATTGAGCATGTTGTGAAGGGTGAATGTCATATGACAATTTTGACAAGAGAGTTTTAAACCATGCATCATACTCCCACACACTCTCTGTCATTCCATATTGGATCTCCTTCAAAGCATTAATGCTCTTCTTCTTGAACTTTAGTATATGGAACTCTACTAGGAAGGCATTCTTAAATATAGTGTATTCTAGCACCATCTGATAGGGATCATACTTTCTATACCATTTATGTGCGTTCCCTTCCAACCTTATTGCAAACTAAATTACCTTCCACTCTGGGGTAGTGATCCCCTTCATGCACCATAGTAATTCACACTTTTGCATGTGTTCTACAGCATCCTCTATACCTTGGTAATCTGGTAAGTATAAATACATCTTAAAGAACACCTGAGGAGGTGGCTGAGGCCCTTGTCCTCTTGATCCTCACCTAACTGGAAATGGGCCTAAATTCATCATGCCTTGTGTCCCCAACATGCACAAGACCATTGGTGCGTAGTTCATTGGAACATTAGGGACATTAGGCATGACCACTTCAGGCCCATTTCCGATTACAGGTGGATCTGGAGGTGGAACTGGTGGATCTGGAGGCACAGGATCTGGTGGATCAAGTGGATATGTGGAGAGAACACTGGAGGAAACATTAGAGGGACCCAAGGTTCTGGATCAGGAGGATAAGGGCATCAGCCACCTCCTCAAGTGTTCTTTGAGATGTCTTTACACTTTTCATACTACCAAGGTATAGAGTATGTTGTAAAAAACATGCACAAGTGTGAATTACTATGGCACATGAAGGGGATCACTACCCTGGATCGGAAGGCAAGTCAGTTTGCAACAATGTTGTAAAGGTGTGTGCATATCTCATATAGAAAGTATGACCCCTATCAGACACTGGTAGACTACACTACATTGAATAATGCCTTCCTACTAGATTTACATATACCGGAGTTTGAGCAGAAGATCATCATCACTTTGAAGGAGATCTAGCAGTGAGTGGAAAAGAGTGTGTGGAAGTATGATGCATGGTTAAAAACTCCCCTGTCAAAACTGTCATATGACATTCACCCTTCATAGCATGCTCAACGGTTTTTTGGAGGGTTGACCACCCTATGTAGGAGGGCATTGTCACATAAGAAATTCACTGACCCCAGTGAGGATTTAGAGGCTGACTTACACACTGAGGTAATTGGGAGCATTGATACTAGTATGAGCCCCTTTCTGGAGGCTCAAATCACTGTTATGGCCAAGAAGTTAGAGAATTTGTCTACAAACTCTGAACATGAGACTCGTAGTGGTCTTTGGTGTGTAGATTGTGAAGTACAGGGGCATGCCAAGGATATTTTCCCCCGGAAGTTAGTACGTTTCATAGCAGTAGATTATGAAATTTGTCATGGGGACCATGATGTGAGTATATGTCCCTTTTTGTAGTGTGTAATCTGGAAGAATGTGCCTTGCTAATGCAATATATATACCTCTACGACCCATGATACTAAGAATTGTAGGCTTATTGACCAAATACATGAGGCCATTGATCATGGTGTGTGCCAAACTAGCCTTGTCAGTAGTTCCAAGGAGGATAATCATCGTTATGAAGGACGTGTGGATGGATTGGTGTGTGGGATATGTGTTCATGGAGGATTTTGTGGTCGTAGTAACCATGGAGGAGGAAGAAGTGAGTTCCCACTAGAGACCTGATATAACTACGGATCTACATAACATTATATATGTGAGTGTCTAGATTTATTACAGTGCTCATGGTGTGGGAAGAAGCATAAGTATGAGGAATGCCCTGAGTTGTTTGATCACATGATCTAGTAGCACCAGATACATAAGGGTGTTGGGATGGTGAGTATAAAGAAGGTCGACACATAGTGGATGCCTAGAGTAGTGCGTGAGTCAGGGTTAGAAAATATTTTGGTGAAAACACAAGAAGAGGCTGAGCGTGCCAAGGAAGTACAAAGGCAAAGGACTCTAGTCTCAAGAGAAGTGGTGCACGGGAGGTATCCAAACCCTTCCCACTAGAAGGAATTTTATCAAGAGATAGTGGATGTCATTCATAGTTTGCAGGGAGAAATTCAGTGTCTAAAGGATAAGTCTAGGTAGCAGGAGCAAAGGAGGAATGTTGTGGCTCCACAGAAGGACCTAGATGAGGTCAAGGAAGTGTGCAAAATGTTAAGGAAAGAGAATATTATTCCCTTTCTAGGAGAATGGCTATGGGATAAGATTCCACATGCTGGAGCACAGCGCAAAAGGTAGGTGTTGCATGCAAACATCTCTCCCCATAGCCTTGACTATGACAAAGAGATCACACTGAAAGAAGTTGTGGATGGTAAGTTGATGAGTAGAATATTTATTGACATGGGACCAAAAGTCAATGTTCTTACATTAGATTCTTTGCATCAAATGGTAAGGCTCGTATTACAGCCATCTTTGAATGTGTTGTATATGGCAAAAAAAAACTAAGGAAATTCCCATTGGAGTATTGAAGGATGCATTGATCACCATTCATGGGGTCAATTTTACTAGACATTTTGAAGTCTTGGTGCTCACCAAGGCAAACAATTTTCTAGCATTTTTTGGGCACCCATGTTGCTATAAGAACAACATTGACCTAAGGTTCAACAAAGGATATTTCATTTTTGAGAACAAGGAAGAACGGGTCATCATCCCTTTGATGGATGGGAATTCATCTCCTTACACCAAACCTTTGGGAGAAGAGGTCCTTGATAGAATTTATATGTGCTCCATCATAGATTTAGAGATAATTCACCCTACAGAAGTAGTTATCCAATTTGAGGATGTTTAGTTTGTAAGTGATACAACAAGCATGACATGTGACAACTGGGTGCACGGGACCTATGAGTTAATTGGGTGATAGTTGAGGGGGTTTGTAACAAGAGTGACCAAGGTGCACTCACTCAAAATCTTGGGAGGAAAGAAGTTACCAAGTTACTCTGGAGGGGCATACCCTAAAATTTTCTTACAAGACATGGAAGCTCAGTAGAAAAATGAGCACAAAAGAAGAGGGATGCTTAGTTATAACCTATATGGGACTATAGTAAACTGATGGACTACACATCAGGAGAACCTCCTGGAGTGGCAGGAGGTAAGAATCATGTTTTCTATAAGGTTTTCTAGGAGTAACGTGCCCACGGTCATACAACCACCATGGTAAAGAGACTTCTTCATTTTATATCCAAGTGTGAGAGAAGGCATGTAAAGGAGGTGCAGAAGCCTTACCACCATCATTATGGGTGCATAAGTTTTATTCCACACTACAAGGTTGTGTACGCATGTGGTATATCCACTCAGAAACATGCCACCAGCCGAGAAATTGGCAGAAGCTGACAACTTATCTCATCCAATATTTTGAATATCGGAGCATAAGGCCATCTGTGTATAAGTCATTGTAGGTGATCAAGAACCTTACGATGGGGGATAGTGCCATAGCAGAAGACAAGCTACTATATTTGCTACGTGAGCCCTGTTTAGAGGCACTCTTTGATGAGGATGAGTTAGAGGAGATACAATTTTAGCGCTCATGCATAGAGAAGGAAAAAGGAAAGATGGTTTATGTCATAGATGGGGAGGAAATGGAAGGTCTAGATGTTAACCACTCTGTAGGTATGTGTAATGTTATAGATAGTACTAATGAAAGATGTGTGCTTACCATGAGCTCCTAAAAACAAAAAAGGTTAACATTGGGTCAGAATTAGAACCCAAGGAAGCTATCATTGGAGACTATTGGTTGGAGAACGAGGTCTCAAAGATCATTGATCTATTGCATGAGCTCCAAGATTTATTCCCTCGCGGGTATCATGAACTCAAATGCATCCACCATTCCTTGGGGGAGATGAGGGATAAAACTAAAGGAAAGTGTGTGCTCAATTTGAAAGAGGCCATATCAGATGAACCCAAATTTTTGTGTAAGGTTTAAGGAGGAGATAGAAAAAATGATAGTGTCAGGTATAATTGAGGTTGTGGAAGATTCAAAATGGATAAGCCCAATGGTCATCAACACAAAAAAGAACGGGAGGATCAGGATCTATGTTGACTATAGAGACCTAAATGTAGTATGTGTCATTGATCCATTCCTAACACTGTTTACTAAAGATATCTTAGAGGGAGTGGCTGGGCACTGTTATCCCGTAAAATTGACAAGGGAAATTTTACCGATAACCATACCGAAAATTTTGTTTCGATCCCCCGTTAGGGATCCTTCGCGTTCAAAACATTGTAAAATCCCTTCCCGGGAAATCTAGTTTTCGAACTTAGTCTTTTTGAGCCTTTTTTGGCTGGGCGCATGGATTTTCCTTGCAACACAAAGTTTTGGTGTGCCAAAGGGCGCACATAACTTCATGTCGACAATACATATGGTGCACCAGAGGGTGCACGCTTTCCCCTGTCGACAGCAACTTTCATGCGCCATTTCAAAAGTGGTTGGCGCATTGATGACCAGTTTTTCTATAAATATACGTGCGCGCCCAACGTCATATTTCATTCTTTTGCAAAGCACGTGATCGTTCTGGACTTGTCAGCCTCTGCTCTATCATTTTCATCACCCTGTGGACCCGCTCTCCAAACTTTTACTATATATCCAAGGTGAGAGGTTCTCCCTCTTCTTCGTTTTGTGCTTTCGGTTCTTTGAGTGTTCTTGGTCTGTGTTTTGGCTTGCTGGCCGGTTTTAAAATGAGATTATGATTAAGGTAGCTCCTCCCCTATGCTGTCTCTGTCTCATTTCCTTCTTCTTTTCCTCCTCCCTTCCCTCCCTCTTTCCAGATCTGCTGGTAAAGAGTGTTGTTTTGAAAAAGGCTTGGTCTGAAAATCTTTTTATGAAACCTTATATGTCCAAGCAACCTTTGAAATGGAGGAAAGAAAGAAAAGGTTTGAGGTGTGAGTTTAGTTCTATGGCGCACTGGCGCGCCTTGTTACACTAAAAATAGTTTGCACCCCTTTGGCGCATCTACCCGCCCTGTTACGTGATCTAAACCCGCGCCAATGGCGCACGCCATTTGGTCATGCTGCATCTAGAACTCATGTGCCCTCAGGCGCGCCTTTCTCGCATGCTACAAGTGTCGATCCCGCACCCCTTAAAACCTTTGGCATACCATTTATCCATGCTACATCCCGTTTCCATGCGCCAAAGGGTGCACCCAGCTTCCATGCAACACAGGCCTTATTCGCACAAGTATAAAGCTATAAAGGCGTGGGCGCACCCCCGATTGTAGTAACATGATGTTTTGTAAACCCTTTAGCACACGAAAAGTCCATGTTACACGATCCATCCATGCGCCAAAGGGCGCACCGAATCCCAATGTAACACACAATTTTCATGCGCCCTACTATAAAATGCAATCTGCTACATCCGTGCGCCATGCGCCTTTGGTGCCAGTATAACCTCTGCAACACTCTTTTTCTGTGCGCCTTATCCATTTGGCCTGCAACATGCAATTTTCATGCGCCCTGCGCCCTAAGCCTTTAAATCTCTAACTCTTTCTTCTGCTAGCATTCCAATGGAAGATCAAATGACTAATTCAACTTTTGTGGATTGGGTCTCACTTCTTCTTCATGTAGATTGGCAACTGAGTTCAAAAGAACACATGTCTACGTCAAGCAAGAAACCCACCAAACCAAGAGGAAAGGCTAAGTTGACAGAAGAAGAGATGAAATACAAATATCAGAGAGTCAGGATGCTCGAATCACAGGCTGAGTGCAGTATGGATGTCAGAGACTCAGAATTGGGTCACATTGACATGGAGGAATTCTGGGTTAGGACTCAGAAAGTTACAAGAAGTCCATGGATGGACAAGTTAATAGGCAGTGCCCTGTACTTCACCAGAGGAATCCCTGTCAGCGCTGTCAACAACGAATTCATGATGGTGATTGCCAATGTTACAACAAAGACACAAGATGTGTCGAAAATAGCAAGGGCGAGGGTAGTCATAAACCTCACTGCCCGTCATTTTGAAATAATGCTCGCATCCCTCACCACTGGAACTTCGTGGCTGTTAGCCAACGAGAATGCATCAAGGCCTGGGAAGACAACGAAGACCAGTGCATGCAGTTGATGAATGAGGTCTACCTAAAGAACAAGAAGGTGGTGACCTGGTGGCCACAGACTATCCACCGAAGTGATTTCTCAGAGGAGCTCAGCGATACTATCACCTTCCTGAGTAGAGTCTTCGGGCTTTCAGATGCCCACTATTTCCATAAGTGGATGTTGCGGTACTTGGAGACAATGAATAAAAATTTACCCGATCAGCACTTTTGCTGGGGTGAAATAATAAGCAGCACCATCTCTGAGAAGCTACAACAGTTTGCCACAACAGGAGTGTTCCATATGAACTCCTATGTAGTCTACGCTGCAGCGTCAGCAAGGGATTATCCGGGGCTGAACCGAAGTGGAGTATGGCCTCAGGCCAAGATATTTGATTACTACCCAGAGCTGAGGCTAGAGAATAGCATCCAACATTTCACAAAAGTTAACGATGCATTCTTCTATCATGTCATCTGCCTACTGAGGCCAAACATGACTCATAGCTGGACGACCAAAAACATAGTGGCAGTCACAGAGAAATGGGGGGCCCTGTTCACCCAATTTCCCACGTTCACCTATCTGAGGGCTGCCAACTTTTTGGGAGAGCCAACCAGGCTACCAAGGTATGCTGGGCCTAAGCTGATTCTACTAGAACTGTCAAGGTAGCTGGTCACATACCATGAGAAAGTTCCTCAAAAGAAAGAAGGGTGGAACTCCTTTCCCCCTCAAAGTGGGCCGATACACATGCTCCACCCACCATAAGGCGAAGGAAATGTTTCGCAGAGCTGGAGCTACTCAACTTGAAGCATGACTTCCCAGCCAGGCCTACCTTCGACCCAAGAAGCTGCTGCCAAAAGTGAAGCTTGATCGATCCATGTCCCTCAAATTGAGGATATTTACATTGACGTTCTCCATGAGGCGGAACTCAGAAGAAAGGATCACTCTCACTTAGCATTGGCGGAAATTCATCCAATACGGAGTGGCCATTGTCCCCGAAGGCTTCCAGACTACGAAAGATGAAGTAGATAAGGTGTATAATGACACAGATGGGGACAATTGGCCCTTCCCGGCCATTGACAGGAACAAGGCTCCTCAAACAATTGAGGAGAGGGTCAAGGAGACTATGCGGAGAATAGAGCATTGGTGCCACATGAACGGACTAATCTACCTAGGGGTAGATTTCACAACTTCCCCGTTGGGCAATGCCCCTCCAAGGTCCAAGAAGAAGCTGAAAGGCAAAGGTGCAGAAGGTGAAACTAGCACCATTCAGGAAGAAGCCCCTGAAAGTCCTCTTTCCTCAGAGCCAGAACAGGTTATAACTCTGGAGAAAGAATTGACAGAGGATAGTCCTATACGCCCATCCACCCAGGATGTCGGCGTCACTACAACTTCAGAGGTCCCTTCTATCCCTTCTTTCTTCTCTTCCTTCCCCTCCTCGGGTGTCTCAAGCAACCACTCCTTTCGTTGTGTCCTCTGCCCCCTTCTTCTACCCTTTCCCCTGCTTCTACATCTATCTTCTCCTCCCATCGCTGATTTGTCTTCCTCTATTTCTTCCTGTTGATGCAAAATCACAGCACCCCTGGTTGCACATCAGATTTTTAGGTTGATGCTCATGCGTCCAGTGTGATTGCATAACATTGAATCCTTTCTCCAAGTGTGGGACTTGAAAAATGAGAAAGAATTCTCCAGAGAAAGGCTGGTTCCTATTCCTCTGTTTAGATGCACCAATGAAACGCAGAGGTTTACCCAAGAAAAACTAAACTAACTACCAAGGTGACAGGGAGAGAGAAATGCATATAAATAAACCTAAGCTAAGGAGGTGATGCACCGAGGAATGAAGAACATAAGCTTTGCAACATAAACACAGATCATATAGATGCAATACCACACCATGCACAGGTAACCGAAATGCAATGAGAGATCAGAATGACAACAATGAATACATGAGAGGATTTAAATTCAATCACAGACATATATATTGCTCAAAGGATCAATTCGATACATTGCAATGGCCAAAAGGCACAATGGCATTACAGTCTATGTGGGAGGCTTGAAAACTCCACGAATTCTCTTACAAGCAGGAGAGAAGGGAGGGGTTGCAAAACAAGAATGTCCAACATTAGAAAGAAGCCCCTCCTTACAATTTATAGGAAGAATGAGAGAGAAAAGAGAGAGGAATTCGAAATCTTCCCCAACCACCTCCAGAATGCACTTAACTCATCTCATAATGATGGAAGCGGTGGATCTTGGCAAAACGGCGAGCTGCCTAGCAGAGGCGGCGAACTGTCTGTTGCATTAAAGTTGTTAGTTGAGCATCACTTCTGCTTATTATTTCGTGCCAGAGGCATCTTCTGATTTTATTTCTTCAAACTGAACCAAAATGCAAGATTGACCCTGGAAACGTGTAGAGAATCTCACAAGCTTTCCGTTGATATAAAGAACGCGCAAATCTGAGCTCTGGATCGAAAGTTATGTCGATCTGAAGTTTTAGGGCACGGAACAGGTGAAAATGGATTTTTTTGAATTTCTTCCCGCGCTCTGCCACTTGGATGACACGTGGCACGCTCTGATTGGATGAGTAATTCTTTCTCCTCTATCTTTTCGGCGGACTGTCCTTTGAAATTTTGACTTTTTGATGATTTTGGGACTTTTTTCACCCCTTTCCCGCGCTCCCGCCATTTGGATGACACGTGGCGTGATCTTGTTGGAGGACAGGGCGCGGGGCTTCCTTTACTTTTAGCCTTTTTGGGGAACTCAACCAAATTCTCTAACTTCCTCCCGAGCTCCGCACTTTACTGCTCTATTGGACACGTGTCCAATTCCTATTGGCTCGGGCCAGCGCTTCAAACCTTGCCCCTTTGACTTTTTAACCTTTCTCCTTGAGACACGTGGCGTCTTTTGGTTGGTTCTCGGGCCTGCCGGGTCTTCCGCGTACTTCGCGTCCATCTGTCTTGGATGTCCCATTTGATTTTGGACCCTTTGTGACAATTTCGGCCGATTCGGCCGGTTCGCGTACCTCTGGCCCGATTGTTCCATTTTCCTTTGGACCGCTTGGGACAATTTCACCCGGTTTGGCCGGTTCGGGCCCATTTGTACCACTTGTCCCACTTTGTTTTTGGGCCCTTTGTGCTTATTTCGCCCGGTTCGGCCGGTTCGGGCCTTTCTGTCCCAAACGTCCTGAGCAACACTTAGCCAATTTCTTCCTCCTCCTTCGGCCGGATCGGCTTTTTCGCGCCTTTCGCGTACTTCTGGCCCGATTGTCCCAAATGCAATTTGGGCCGCCTGGAGGCTTTTCGGCCGATCCGCGCCTTGACGTCCCAAATGTCCCAGTTGCTCCCTTTAGCAGGACTTAGCCAATTTTTTCACTTTTTTCTGAATCAACCTATTTTCCTTTCTGCCACCTTTGATGCATGTTATCGAAATTTACCCTGGGGGGGAATTTTGATAACAGTTTTGACGACTCAGCGGGGTCACCTGCCTGCTAGGTAGAAGATCAGTGGCCTTTTAGCGGTCCATTGGGCATGGAGTTAAGCACTAACCTGAAACAAGCCTGATACTGCAACTTCCTCTCCAGCAACACTCTGAACTGTAGAAAACAACCTGAGAGCAGCAAAACCTGTGCCAAAGCACTTAGGGAAATAGAAACCTAACTACAACAGGACAATGTGCATATGCACTTAGAGGAATTAAGAAAACTCTAAACTAATATTTACAAGGGCAAAACGTTTCTCTTAGTAGCAATGTTTAAGATAGATTCCGTTAACCGGGATCTGAAGTTCCTCTCCATCCAATGCAGACAATTGGAAAGCATTACTATTTTTGCATCCCGTGACCATGTAGGGACCACTCCAGATGGCATCAAACTTGGAATGTCTCCCCGGTTTTGCCCGATCTGCATCCCATTTCAGAACCAGGTCCCCTTCCTGGAAGGTTCTTGCTCTAGCTCTCTTATCAAACCATCTTTTTACTACGGCCTGATCCTTTTCAATCGTCTGAACTGCATGTTCTCTGATTTCTTCTAATTCCATCAATTCCGCATACCTGACCTCCATTGGTTCGAACTCAGATAACTCAAGCTGCTTCATGAGCTCCAAGGCTGGCAATTCTAATGATATAGGCAATACTGCCTCCTTCCCATAGACCAACTTGTAGGGAGAATTACCTGTAGACCTCTTTGGTGTTATTCTGTCAGCCCATAACGCTGATTTTAGCCTTGTATGCCATGTTCTTTGATTTTCATCCAGAGTCCTTCTGATGATTTTTAGCAAATTCTTGTTTGTGGACTCTGCCTGTCCATTACCCTGCGGGTAATAATTTGAAGAGGTGCTCAAATAGATTCCATTCTTGACAGCCCATTCTGTAATTTTTGAACCTATGAATGCTAATGCATTATCTGATATGATGGTGGCCGGCACACCGAACCTAGTTACTATCCCTTCATAAAAGTCTAGTATGCTAGACTCACTTGCCTCTTTGAGCGCTACTGCTTCAGTCCACTTGGTGAAATAGTCTGTCGCTGTAAGAATCCACTTGTGGCCTTGACTCGAATTGGGATTGATGACTCCAATGAAGTCCAATCCCCATTTCATGAATGGATGATCTACTGAAATTGGACGAAGGGGAAGTGGCGCTAACCTTCCTTTCCCTGTGAAGAATGCACATTTCTTGCATTTCTTAACCCATGAGTAGCAATCATTGAATACAGTAGGCCAATAGTAACCAGCTTTCATGATTTTGAGAGCTGTTACTCGTGGGGTGAAATGGCCTCCTGCCTCTCCGTCATGGAACTCCTGTAAGATCCTCTCGATCTGACCTGTCCCGATACATCTCAATAGAACACCGTTGATGTCCCTTTTAAACAAAACATTATCAACAAGCACATAAGGAACTGCTTGTAATCTGAAGTACCTTCTTTTCACTTTGCTCATTTCTGGAGGGCACATGCCCGTTTGTAGGAAATGTATCATATTCTGAGTCCAACAGGGAGTGGACACATCATCATTTTCCTGTTTTTGATCTTCTTATAATAGCAGGACAGCGTCTTCTTCATCTTCTGGGCTGTCTGGTTGTTTGGAAGCGAGCTGCTCACACAAACCTTTGCCTCTTACCAGCTTGGTGATCTTGATCTCAATGTCATACTCCATGACACGGGTGATCCATCCTGCCCTTTTCTCATTCAAATCCTTGTTGAGGAGGAAGTCCTTAACCCCAGCATGTGAGACCAATAACTGGACCTTGTTGTTTGAGACTAAATGCTTGAATTTCTTCAAGCTTCTGATTACTGCAAGCACATGCTTTTCAATAAAAGAGTACCTCACCTCGTAGTCATTTAGGCTCTGGCTGAAGAAAGCAATCGGCTGCTCCTCATTATCTTTGTTCTGTTGTACCAGAATGGCAGAAATAGTGTCATCACCTCCAAATGCATAGAGGATGAAATCCTTGGAAAAGTCCAGGTTGATGAGAGTGGGTGCCTGGGAGATGGCTTCTTTGATTGCTTCAAAACTCTCCTTGCCTTCTGCCGTCCATTTGAAAGCCATGCTTTTCCTTAACATTTTGGTGATGGGCTTGACAAGGGCTGCAAAGTTTGGGACAAACCTCCGAACAAAGTTTATCCTTCCCAGGAAACTCTGAAGGGCTTTCTTGTGACTTGGCAATGGTAGAGCTCTTATGGCTTCAACCCTCTCTGGATCAATTGCTAATCCCTCCTTTGAAACAATATGGCCAAGGAGTTTCCCTTCATGTGCAAGAAAGATGCACTTCTTAGGATTCAAAGACACTCCAAACTTTCTACACCTCTGAAAAACCTGCCTGAGGTGAAAGAGATGGTCTGCAACATTCTTTGAGAAGACAGTGATATCATCTAGGTATATCAGCACTATCTTATTGATCAAGCCTTTGAATGCCATATCCATAGCTCGCTGGAATGTTGCTCCGGTGTTCGACAGTCCAAATGGCATCTTCTTGTAAGCATACGTGCCCCATTTGGTTGTGAAGGCTGTCTTGAACTGGTCTTCCTCCTTCACCATAATTTGATTGAAGCCTGAGTAACCATCAAGTAGTGAAAACCTTTCTGACCCAGCTACGACCTGCAATATTTGCTCCATGGAGGGGAGTGGATAATGGTCCTTGAGAGAGGCTCTATTCAAATCTCTGAAGTCAACACATAGCCTGATCTCTCCACTTTTCTTTCTGACCGGAACCAAGTTCGCAACCCAGCTTGAATGCTTGATAGGGAATATAATTGCTGACTCAATCAGCTTGTCCAGCTCCTTCCTCATGAGAGGCTCCATGTGTGGATTGACTAGTCTCTGTTTCTGCCTGACAGGCTTAGTATTTGGATCCAACTCGATTGTATGCTGAGCTAAGTTGGGATTGAACCCTTTCAAGTCTTCATAGCTCCAAGCAAACACATCAGGGAATTCTTGACATAGCTGTATGAACTCATACCTTTCCTGTTCAGTTGTCATCTTTCCAATTTGCAGTGGCTTGTTCTCTTCTACCAAGATGGATGCCGAATCTTCTCTCTTGGCCTGAATGTTTGCTTTCTCCTTTCTAAACTGATCATTGGGGTTAAAAATGGACTCCAAAGTGATAAGTCCCTTGGGCAGCTTGTCAGTTCTCAGCTGTATCACCTGGTCACCATATTGCTGTTCCAACTTCTCTTGATTCTTAGCTGAGAACTCAGCTTCTTCCTGCAAGAAGTGGATGATTTGCTGGTCATTCTCGAATACTTGCCAATTGACATCGTTATCTGGCACTGAAGGCCTCACAATCACGTGGATGTTTGGTTGTACCTTGTTTTGTTGAATGTTTTCTATAATGTCAAAGGCTGCCCCTACTGCTGCAAGCCTGTCAGCAGCTTGATTCTCTTTCCTGGGAATGGCCTTGATGCCGAAACCCTCAAAATCTTCCATGAGGTCCCATACCCTGTTCTTGTAGCACCTGAGTAGGTTATTTTTGGCGGCATGCTGTCCCTTGACCTGATTTACAATCAGCTCACTGTCCCCAAAAACTTGCAAGTTTTTTATTTTTCTCTTTATTGCCCAATGCATCCCTTGCACCAAGGCTTCATATTCAGCAGTGTTATTGGAGCATGCAAATTGAAATCTAAAAGCTGAATAATACTTTACTCCTTGAGGTGAAATAAGCACGGCTCCACCTCCTGCGCCTTGTCTACTCCTTGATCCATCAAAAAATAGTTGCCATACCTCGTTGTCATCCTTGTGGTTTGGCTTGGTGATGCTAGGAATAGGTTGACTTTCTTCATGTATACAATAGACCCCTAGCTCAGATTCTTCTACTTCTTGATAAGGATCAAAAGCATGCACCTTGCTTGCCCATTCATCAAGAGTCAAATCTGGGATACTTCCAACCTTAGTGTCGGCTTCATCAGTGCCAAGGTGATCTTCTTGATCAAATGCTGAGCAATTGGTATTAATATGACTTGGAGTATAGGGCTCAATGTGGAAATCTGCAATAGGTTCTGACCTAATTGTAGCTTTAGTTCCATACCTCGTTCTGAACAGCATGTGTGACCAATCAGCGGAAAAATATCCCCCAATCTTGGCAGTAAAGTCCCTTGACAAACAGAGGGCAAAGAGTGGTGGAAGGTCTATGACTGATATATCTTGTAAGACAACAACATTTGGACATGCATGCAAGGTAAGGCTCAAATTTCTAATCACTCCAACTGTTGCTATTGCTGTCCCATCCAGCTGCACTACTCCCTTAGATGTTATTTCATACTGGAGCCCTAACTGATCAGCTATCTGTTTAGGCATTACTGAGCTACTTGCCCCGGAATCTATCATGCAATTATGCACTAGCTGATTTCCAATGATTAACGAAACATAAAAGGGGGGAGGCTTCAGCATTCTACCTTGTTGTGCTGCATGTTTTCCTTGAGGCTGGGCAGCATTTGTGAGTACCTTCTCCTGCATTTGGATCTGCTGATTCGAAGTTGGCCAATCCTTCATAGCAGCTTTCAGCAAATCTCTTTGGCCTGGGATGGATAGGGATTCCCACATAGATATATTGACATTTGTCTTCTTCATCTGGTCAATGATACTAAATGGTGATGAAGGATCTCTCTGCTGTCCCTTGGTCTGCACATTTTCTCCTTGTATGTGGGCAGCAACAGCTAGCATTTGAGTTGGCCTAGGGGCTGTTCTTGGCTGCCCTTGTGCATTTGAAACTGGGTTTTGCTTGCCAATCATTTGTGGAGCTGTGGAAGGTTGTGGATTGGCTGGGGCTAATGGCTGTTCTTCACCCAAATTTCTCCTTTTTGACCTTGTGTTGGCAGCAACACCTTGAGAAACTGCCTGATTCATGCCACAGAAATCCTCTGCTTGCCAATTTACCAATGTGGTGTCATTTGGGGCAGATTGCTGTTGGAATGTTTCTTGTTGTTGGCTGTTTTCTTGATTGCTTTCACCCTCCACACCAGTAGTTGTTACCATTAAAGCTTGGGTCAAAGCACCATTGAAGCACATGGATTGATTATGGGGTTCATTACATGGAAAACACCATTCATACTCCTGGGCAATGTTGTTTTGTGCTGGTACTAATGCCTTAGAGGCAGATATGGCATTTGGATTATAGGGCTGGAATGGTCTATTGGCAGGAGGCCTTGTTTGATTCATATTTGCAGCTAGATTAGGTGGCCTTTGAGGCTGATATGGCTGCCTATTAGGTTGAGCTTGAGGCTGATACGAAGGTCTAAAACCTTGAGCTTGCTGTCTTTTTAGAGTGACCAGCTCATTACCTAAATTTTGCAGCTGCTTCATGACTTCTTGAAGCTCATTTGGGGCACTTGGAGATGAAGTGGAAGCTTCATTTGAACTCTGATTCCTAGGAGTGGGAATAGGAGCTAAGACAGGTGCTTGACTAGTACTTGGGCTCTCTAAACTTGGATATAATGGCATTGGAGGCCTAGGAGCTAGCTTGCCGGCTTGAATCAGACAATTTTCAGCTCTAATGGCAATACTATAAGTAGCAGGGATAGTTGTGCCTCCCATAGATTGAACTAACATAGAAATATCAGAATTTAAAGCTTTAAGGTAGTATAGAAAAGCACCTTCTGCTGTTGGCCTGACTGCCACCGGAATTCTATCCCAAGATCTTTGAAATCTGAAGTTGAAGTCGGTTAGCTGCTCATTGGGAGCTCTCTTGATGGTTGTCAGCTGCTCCAAAAGAGACAAGTTGTCTCCCTTCTCCCCAAATTGATCATGAAGTGCAATACACAGCTGATTCCAGTTTGTGATAGAGCCAGCTTCAAGGCTCCTAAACCATTGCAATGCTTTTCCCTTGAATGAAGACGCCAGCAATTTGACAGCTACTTGCATCTCATTAATCTCATGGATTGCACAAATGTTAGCAATGTCCTTGACATGATCACCAGGAGTGGTCTGATTTTCTCCAGTAAAATATGGAATGTTCTTCAATGCTGCTACTGGGATTGGATTTTGTGCATTGAGAGCAAGTGGGCTGCTGCCTGTGAAGTTGACATAGGGGTTTACTGGTTGCACCATTCTGATTGGTCTTAAAACCCTTGTATACTGAAAGAAAGGCCGCTCAGGTGGAGGAGTTGAGAGAGTTCTGTTTGGTGGAGATGGAGACCTTTGAATCCTTCTTCCTCTTTGCCTTCTTCTTGGAGATAATTGCAGGTATTCAAACAGCACTTCCTCTTCTCCAACTTTTGACCTTGTGATTCTTCTCATAAGCTTTTAGGCCTGTACTGCTGAAACCAGTTAATTCTTCCCCTTGGAGTCACCAGATATGCAAATAATAGCTCTTTTTAAGAAAGAAAATTGCAACAGATGCATATCAACTTTACTGCAATAAAAATGAGACCTCTAGGTCCCACCGGGCGTGCCAAAACTGTTGATGCAAAATCACAGCACCCCTGGTTGCACATCAGATTTTTAGGTTGATGCTCATGCGTCTAGTGTGATTGCATAACATTGAATCCTTTCTCCAAGTGTGGGACTTGAAAAATGAGAAAGAATTCTCCAGAGAAAGGCTGGTTCCTATTCCTCTGTTTAGATGCACCAATGAAACGCAGAGGTTTACCCAAGAAAAACTAAACTAACTACCAAGGTGATAGGGAGGGAGAAATGCATATAAATAAACCTAAGCTAAGGAGGTGATGCACCGAGGAATGAAGAACATAAGCTTTGCAACATAAACACAGATCATATAGATGCAATACCACACCATGCACAGGTAATCGAAATGCAATGAGAGATCAGAATGACAACAATGAATACATGAGAGGATTTAAATTCAATCACAGACATATATATTGGTCAAAGGATCAATTCGATACATTGTAATGGCCAAAAGGCACAGTGGCATTACAGTCTATGTGGGAGGCTTGAAAACTCCACGAATTCTCTTACAAGCAGGAGAGAAGGGAGGGGTTGCAAAACAAGAATGTCCAACATTAGAAAGAAGCCCCTCCTTACAATTTATAGGAAGAATGAGAGAGAAAAGAGAGGAATTCGAAATCTGCCCCAACCACCTCCAGAATGCACTTAACTCATCTCATAATGATGGAAGCGGTAGATCTTGGCAAAATGGCGAGCTGCCTAGCAGAGGCGGCGAACTGTCTGCTGCATTAAAGTTGTTAGTTGAGCATCACTTCTACTTATTATTTCATGCCAGAGGTGTCTTCTGATTTTCTTTCTTCAAACTGAACCAAAATGCAAGATTGACTGTGGGAACGTGTAGAGAATCTCACAAGCTTTCCGTTGATATAAAGAAATACGCGCAAATCTGAGCTCTGGATCGAAAGTTATGTCGATCTGAAGTTTTAGGGCACAGAACAGGTGAAAACGGATTTTTTTGAATTTCTTCCCACGCTCTGCCACTTGGATGACACGTGGCACACTCTGATTGGACGAGCAATTCTTTCTCCTCCATCTTTTCCGCGGACTGTCCTTTGAAATTTTGACTTTTTGATGATTTTGGGACTTTTTTCACCCCCTTTCCCGCGCTCCCGCCATTTGGATGATACGTGGCGTGATCTTATTGGAGGACAGGGCGCGGGGCTTCCTTTACTTTTAGCCTTTTTGGGGAACTCAACCAAATTCTCTAACTTCCTCCCGAGCTCTGCACTTTACTTCTCTATTGGACACGTGTCCAATTCCTATTGGCTCGTGCCAGCGCTTCAAACCTTGCCCCTTTGACTTTTTAACCTTTCTCTTTGAGACACGTGGCATCTTTTGGTCTGGTTCCTCGGGCCATGCCGGGGTCTTCACGTACTTCGCGTCCATCTGTCCCGGATGTCCCATTTGATTTTGGAGCCTTTGTGACAATTTCGGCCGATTTGGCCGGTTCGCGTACCTCTGGCCTGATTGTTCCATTTTCATTTGGACCGCTTGGGACAATTTCGCCTGGTTTGGCCGGTTCGGGCCCATTTGTAACCACTTGTCCCACTTTGTTTTTGGGCCCTTTGTGCTTATTTCACCCGATTCGGCCGGTTCGGGCCTTTCTGTCCCAAACGTCCTGAGCAACACTTAGCCAATTTCTTCCTCCTCCTTCGGCCGGATCGGCTTTTCGCGCCTTTCGCGTACTTCTGGCCCGATTGTCCCAAATGCAATTTGGGCCACCTGGAGGCTTTTCGGCCAATCCGCGCCTTGACGTCCCAAATGTCCTAGTTGCTACCCTTTGTAGGACTTAGCCAAATTTTTTTCACTTTTTTCTAAATCAACCTATTTGCCTTTCTGCCACCTTTGATGCATGTTATCGAAATTTACCCTGGGGGGGAATTTTGATAACACTTCCCCTCATCTCCGAGCTCCCTTCCCTTCCTATGTCTTCTGCAGTTGCGGTTTCCCTTCCTCCCGTGGACACTTCTTCAGCTATTCTTTCAATGCCGCCGTCGCGTGTCTCCACGTTTTTCCCCTCTTCTACCGTTGCTGCCTCCCCCTCTGTCTCTGGTCCTTCTTCTATAGGACCAGCTTGGATCTCTCAGCAGCTGAGCTAGCAAAAGAGGAAAGTTCCCATCACTCCGATGGACTTTTCGGTAATTCCGGCCAAAGGGGCAAAGAAACAGAAGCCGGTTACATGCTTCTCGAAGAGCGCTGCAGGTGAGAGAGTCGTGGAAATAGCGTACCCCAACCCCCTCAAAGAGAAAGAAGATCTGTCTCCGACAGATTTCACCGTGACCCAAGTCACAATGGGGACATCCTCTGAAAGTCTCCAGGGGGAAGCTCTTTCCGCAATTGATGCACTCTGCAAAAAGCTTCAGGAAACGAAAGAGGAGAAAAGGCTACTGAAGGAGCAGAACAAATACCTGCTTCAAGCCTTACAAAAGATGGGAAGTGCACCTCCCACAACTGCCACCGAGACTCCTGAGATGCTCAGTCAGGAGAAGATCAATGAGTATTCAAAGATCGGCGAGCAAGGTATGGCCGTTTCTGCTTGGAGGAGCCAAATCCTCAAGGATAGTGAAAGAGTAATCGCCGAGTATACCAGTTTATACCTAAACATCGAAAAGGCGAATAAGGAACTACAAGCATTAGCAAGTCCGATATCAGAAGAGTTAGAGCATGCTAGACTCCAGCACGAGACCTTCCAGCAAATGTTCGACTTGTTCAGTCGAAGATCTGGTCAAGTTCAGAGTATTCCGCCATCCAAGGGCCCTCAACAAAACTATGTCCACTCTAGACTATCGGATAGATCAGCTAGAATTCATTCTGGAAAAGATAGACAAGGTAAAGGAAGAGGCCTTAGATGCAATGCATCAAATGGAGAAAGTTGTTCTCGCCATGACTCCAGGGTTGCTCACCTCCTTCCCTTACCTTGAGATCAGCCGATGACACTATCCGCATCTTCAAGGAGATAGCTTCTCAAGGGACAGGGCCAGAGGTCACATTCGACACTGAATCCATCAACAACCTACTGGCCTGTAGGGACTTCATCGGGTTCCTTATCGAGGCGGGGAAAGATTATTCCAAACTCCCAGAAAAGCTCATAGACGAGTGGGAGACTTGCGAAGAAATCAGGTGAACGGCATAAGGATCCATCACAGGATCAATTTGGGGCCGATGATTAGCAAGTTTTTGGAATACCGCACTCAGTTCCACATATCATCTCCTGAGCAGCATCAGAAACAGGCAACCCCTTTTCGGCCGCAGGATGATGATGATGAGTAGCTTCTTCTTCTTCTTCTTCTTCTTCTTCTTCTTCTTCTCTCTATTCTCTGACTTTCTTTTTTGAAATGTCTAAAATGTGTTGATACAAATGATGACATCATTCATGTTGCATCATGGGATGATGTCATCCAACCAAGTTGTCAAAGTCAACATGACTTTTAGATATTTTGTAAATATCTTTGTAAATAAGTGGTTGGCTCCATTTTGCCTTCTCTCTCCCTCATCTTCTATAAATATGGGAATACTTGTTGTATTCAAAAAAAAAAAGGGAACATCTTTTAGATAGAAATAGAAGTGAGGAGAGAAAGACTTTGAGCTTTCTTGTAACAGAAGAGAACAGTAATACAATTATTCAAACTTTGTGCTCAATAGCTGTGTTATACATTAGATCTTTCTTACGTTAGATCTGTATGTGTTTAATCTGTTGGATTCATATCTACTTTTTCGTCATTTGTTTATCAGTATTGCTTTGTTTATTTATGCAAGTAGGTTTGGCTCTGTTTACTACCAAACTAAAAACATAAATCTTCTGACCTTTCTGCTTTGGAATTCATTTCTTTTCTCCCTTCGGATCTGTTCTTTCTCTTCTCCCTCTTTCATTCCTTTCTTTTCGCAGCCTGGAACACTCTACTGGGATGAGATCCCAACCCCGAAGGCAGAATCTGTGAGACTTGCATAGGTTCCTGCTAGTAGAAATAACAATAAACCAGTTTCGCTTTGCTGTCTCAAAGAGGGGCTAAGCCCTGCACACTGTTGGCTCATCTATCCATAGATCTGTCCACGCGACAGATTTTCGGACCAACAGTTTTTGGCGACTCCGCTGGGGAACGGATAGATCTATCAAATCTATGGTGGTGGTATAATATAAAATCAGAAAAATAATAAAATCGCTGCCAGTTTGCAAATCTGAACTTTTTGTTGAAAATCCAAAAATTTGCAAAAGTGCCCGAAATTGAAAATTTTCTTCTGAGATCCATAGATCGGGCCTAGTTATAGATCTTTAGTTCGCTGAGTTTTTATCAAAATTAGCATTTTTCTGTAGATCTGAGTTTTTGACTATTTTCTAAAAAAGTTTAAAACCCTCTGAAAAAGTAAAAATCAGATCTAAAAATCAGCCTGCTATTCTTCCCTGCCATCTTATCCTTGCTACTATTTGTCATTAACCGTAATCGGTTTTTCGAAGAGGATAGTTTTTAAATATCTAGAAAAGTGCATGATGCTGGTTTTTGACAAAAAAAAAACCAGAAAATCAGCAAGTACACCCAAAAATAAAGTTTAAATCTGCGCCATAACATCGCAGATCTGGAAGGTACACTGGCAAGTGAACCTTTTACGCGCAGCAGGAGAGCCCGTGGAGAAGTTGATCCCACTTTCGATCTGCTTCAAAGGCACAATTTCAGCGTAACACCGGCACGTTTTTCAGCGCTAAGCTCGGCTGGCCGGTCATCCAGGAGTGTCTCACCCCCACGAAGAAAAAGTCTTTTACAAGGAGCATCTACATCCCTTTGTAGTGCCTTGCTACTCAGTGGAACCACCCTCCCAGCTCGTGTGCTTTTTCCAGCCTTTCAAATGGCGGTACCATGGGGAAATGCTATGGGTCCTCTCGCACTGCCACATCTAGTTCACGCGCTACCTCACGGAAACTGAAAGAATTTTCCTAAATTCGACAGGAGCAGAAATCAAAGCACGGATTCCCACATATCTGCTTTCATTATGTCATGCAGTATTTTGGACGTGACTCACGAAGTGTGTCGGTTCACCTTTTTCTGGAAACTCTACAAGGGCCCGCAGCTGAATGGTTTCAGCATTTTCTGGCCGCATCTATCACCAGTTGGGAAACCTTGCGGGAAGCTTTTGAAGATAGATACAATCCTTCAGAAGATGCATTTGCGTTGTTATCACGGATCACTCACCTGAAGAAAGAAGCCAATGAGACTATGTGCGATTTCGTCACCCGGTTCAATGCATTAATCAACCGTGTCCCTACTGCCATGCTTCCAACACCGGAGAATCAGAAGTGTTTCTTCGTGAACGCCATGAGCTCAAAAGTCAGCTTCTTGCTCCTTCAAGAGTGAGTAGCTACCCTGCCGCTCGTTCAGGCTGATGCCATTTGGATAGAAGACAATTTGATAATATCTGGCGAGTTGAAAAAGGAATCATCAAAGTCCAAATCTTCAGATCCCTCGCCTACTACTTCGTCTGATCCGGCATTCCAAAAGATGGCGAATGGTCTGCTCGCATTGAAAAAGCAGTTGGCCCAGGCTCCTAGTTCTTCATACCGAGATGTTCCACGAAGGAGTTTCGTTCCCAACAATGTTTCACAAAGACCGCGTCTACCTGCAACTGCTCCACAGTTGGTGCTTGAAGCTCCTCCGGTCAATGCTTTGGCCGAAATTGAAGAGGAAGAGCAGTACTATGAAGAACCTTCGCCTCAAGGTGAAGATGATCAAGATGTCGGTGAGCCGACTGGCGACTCTACTATTGGATACATGGAATTTGATGAGGATGAATCTGATGAAGAAGAGAGTACTCAGGGCTATGCAAGCGGACAATCCTACGCTGTTTTTACCCACTCGCAAGGAAAGGAAGCGGAAGTTGCTGCCCATGTGCAGAAGGAGAAGGTCGTGTCAAACGTGCCTCCAACCATTGCTAGAAGAGGTAATCCTCTTCCTTCTCAATTCCCAGTTAAGTCTTTTGCAAAGAAGTCTTTTCCGCCCATCTCTCCTCTGAATCAGCCCCCTCATATTCCTATCAAGATCAGTAACCCTGTTCCACCATCGCGAAATGAAGGACTCATTCCCTCACCAACGCAACCCTTGGCCGCATTCGATATAATAGATCATGCAAAAAAGACCAAGATCCAAATGTCTGAAGCTGAGTACCTTCATTCAAATCCCAAACAGCTTGTAAGATTAACTAAATATATTCAGAGTCAAGCTGTTACATCTAAACAGGTTTCCCCGAAAGGAATCCTTTCCACTCCTCCTAAATCCCACATAAATGTTTCTTCGACATCTGCATCAGGCAAGATAGAACCTTTCTATCTCTCTCTCCTAATCAACGGCCATAAGTTGAGCAACTGTATAATTGATTCTGGAGCTTCTGATAATGTCATGCCGGCGAAAGCTGACCATGCTTTGGGCCTCACTCTTACTAAACCGTTCGGCAGATGTTATTCATTGGAAACCAAGCAAGTTCCATTGGTTGGCCAAATCAAAGATGCGCAATTTGCGTTTGCGGCTTTCCCAGATAAAAGAGTAAAAATGACAGTCCTCGTTGCTGACATTCCAGCAGCCTATGGAATTCTGCTGGGAAGAAGCTTTTGCTGCGAAGTTGGTGGAGAAATTCACATGGACTGGTCTAAAGCTAGAATACCCGTCAAAGGTGTGATGCAGACTTTAGAACCAGAATCGCAAAAGAAGTACTTGGTTACTAGCTCTGAGGACCCCAAAGCCCAAATCCTTTTTGAATCATTAGGGATGGGGAACTACTTCTTATCTACCGAGACAGGTACAAAGGGCGTTTTTGTTCAAGAAAAGGATCTTAATGAGATCTAGACCTTGCAGTTTGATGGCAGTTGTGCGACTAGTGGATGTGGCACTGGAATCGTGCTAATATCTCCCAAAGAGGAGGTAATTCCTCTTTCTTTCAAGTTGCAGTTTTTCAATACTAACAATACTACTGAGTATGAATCTCTGTTACTCGGTATGTAAGCTGCAAAGGAAAGGGGAATTAAAAATATAAAGGTACAAGGTGATGCTGAGCTAGTTGTAAATCAGGTCAAAAGGATTTACCAAGTAAAAAATGAAAGGCTCAGGCACTACCGCAACGCAGTATGGGACAGCATCGAAGAATTTGATGCCTTTTCGATAGGGGCAATTCCAAGAGCTCAAAATGACAGGGCCGATTCATTGGCCGTTTCAGCATCTCTCATGCTCCCACACCTGGGTTTGAAAACGAACAAATACACCATTGAAGTGGTTTTCTGCCTGAGCGTGCCAGACAACTCTCAGCATTGGCAGGTATTCAACGATGATAATCACCTCATTACCTTTCTAGAAAAATCAGAAAATTTTGACGAGTTGTATTTTGAAGGATCCACTTCTACATGCCGTGAATCAATCAACGGTCAAAACCATGAATCAGAGGATAAATACGGCATATGTCATCTCAAAGGAAATAAAATTCTGAAGGGCCTGGTTTCTCTGGAGTGCCTGTTTGACAGGCATGACCGTTTTGTGAAAAAGAAGAGGCGAGATGGTCCTGACTCATCCCCAGAGACAGAACCAGTCAATATAGGTTCTGAGGCACACCCGCACTTTGTAAACATTGGAAAATGTTGCACACCTGAAGAGAAGCGGAAATTTGTCAAGTTGTTGAAGAAATATATAGATGTGTTGGCATGGTCCTATGCCGATCTAAAGTCCTTCAAGCCAAAGGACGTTCGGCATGACATACCACTGAAAGAAGATGTCAAAGCCTTTCACCAGAAGCAAAGGCATTATAATCCTAAGATCTCGAGTACCATCCAGGCCGAAATTCAGAAGATGTTGGATGCGAGAATCATCTTCCCTATCCATCACAATACTTGGGTAGCAAATATTGTGCCAGTGCGCAAGAAAAACGGCGAGATACGCATATGCGTAGACTTCTGAAACTTGAATCAAGATTCGCTGAAAGACAACTACCCTCTTCTGATAATGGATCAAGTTCTGCAAGCAATAACTGGATCAGAGATGTTGTCCATGCTTGATGGTTTTTCAGGCTACAATCAGATTGAAGTCTCACCTGAAGATCAATTCAAAACAGCATTCACTACTCCCTAGGGTACATTTGCCTACATCAGGATGCCTTTTGGCCTAACTAATGCAGGTGCTACTTTTCAACGGGCCATGGACTTTGCATTTAAAGGTATGATGGGAAAAGTCATTGTAGTTTATCAAGATGACTTGACCATGTTCTCTAAACAACGAAGTGATCATTGTGATCACTTGGAGCAAGTATTGGCCAGGTGCCGAGAACATGGAATTTCCCTAAATCCCAAAAAGTCCGTTTTTGGAGTCACGGAAGGGAAGTTGCTAGGGCATGTGGTTAGCAAAGAAGGAACGAAGATAGATATTGAAAGGGTTAAGGCTATTCAGAGCCTTACTCTACCTACAAGCAAGACCGGTGTTCATTCTTTCTTCGGAAAGGTGAACTTTCTTAGGCGTTTTGTTCCTGACTTTTCCGAAAAGACTCGCCACATACTGAACATGATGAAAGGATCACGCACTTTCAGATGGAGTGAAGAAGGGAAAAGGTCATTTGAAGAAATAAAAGCTTCTGTTGCTCGTGCACCAGTCCTGGTCTGTCCCGACTTCTCCAAGGACTTCATCATGTATAGCTACGCATCGGAACATACTGTGTCTGCAATCTTAATGCAAAAGAATTCCGAAGACATTGAATCCCCGATTGAATTCATGAGTTCTCCCCTCAAGCCTCACGAGTTGAAGATGACTCAATTGGAAAAGCATGCCTTTGCCATTGTCAAAGCAGTGAAGAATTTCAGGTATTACATTCTAAACTCGCATACGGTGGTGCTGGTCCCTGACACGGTGGTGAAATCAATTCTAACTCAGCAGGAGTTAGGAAGTTTGAGAGGGAATTGGATCGCAAAGGTCCAGGAATATGACCTGGATATTAAACCAACCAAGCTTGTAAGGGGCAAGGGCCTATGTCAGCTAATGGCTGAAAACAAAGATTCAGAAAATCCTAAAGGAAAAGAGGACTGTATCGACAAAGAGCAAATCCCCCTAGAGGAACATGATTCTCTTCCTCTAGTTTTATTTGTTGCAACTAGTGATGAGTGGTACTCCGACATCACTTTCTTCCTTACCTACGGCGAATGCCCAATGCACCTAACCGCAAAGGAGAAGCGCACTATAAAGCTCAGGGCAGCTAAATATGTCATCTGGGATGACGGTTTATATAAGCGTGGGATAGACGGTGTCTTCCTGCGATGTGTTGACAAGCCCCAGCAAGTAAAACTGCTGGAAAGCTTTCACAATTCAGCCTGTGGAGGCCATTTTTCTTCTTCCGTGACAGCACACAAACTCATTCGAGCCAGGTACTATTGGCTGACGCTCTTTCAAGATGCGGCTACCTGGGTGGCAAAGTGTGAACCCTGTCAGTAATTCGTCGGCAAGCCCAAGTTGGCCGCCCTTCCCCTAAGGCCGGTCATTATCAATGAACCATTCAGGCAATGGGCAATTGATTTTATTGGCGCACTCAATCCTCAATCGAGTGCCGGATATAGCTATGTCCTTACAGCAACGGATTACTTCACTAAGTGGGTGGAAGCCATACCCATCAAGCATGCCACTTCTGAGGTGGTTTGCAGTTTTATCAAAGAGAATATCATTGTCAGGTTCGGCGTTCCAAACAAAATCGTTGCTGATAATGCTTCTAACTTCTCCTCGCGGGAAGTTATTAGTTTTTACTATGAATATGGGATAACTTTAGCGCATGCCTCGGATTATTACCCTCAGGGAAATGGTCAGGCGGAATCCAGTAATAAGAACTTGGTGACCATCATACGAAAATTAGTAGATGAGAACCAGCAGATGTGGCACAAGTCTTTGTACGACGCTTTGTGGGCAGACCGCATTACTCCCAAGAGATCTCTTGGCATGTCTCCTTTTCAAGTGTTATATGGCACTGATGCCGAACTTCCCATTTCTGCTGAACTTCCTGCTCTACGCTTGGCACGAGTAATCGAAGATGAAACTTTCCAGAATTCTCTAGAAAATAGAATCATGTATCTTGCGGAACTCGAAGAAAAGAGAGTAAGAGTGGTCGACAGGATCACTGAACATCAGAATCAAGTAAAGAGGCTTTTTGATAAGAAAGCCAAGCAGAGAAATTTTCAAGTGGGAGACCTTGTCCTCTTGTGGGACAAGCGAAGAGAGCCAAAGGGCATGCACGGAAAATTTGATTCCCTATGGAGAGGGCCCTTCAAAATCAAGCAACTCAATGGAGAGAATAGTTTCTATCTCTCATATCTGGATGGAGCTGAACTCCCGCTTCCCTATAGCAGGCAACATCTCAAGATCTTCAGGAAGTAGAGCTTGCTCTCTTCTTTGTACAGTTTTTTTTTTAGTTGTGTGTTTGCTTTCGTCATGTGTTTGCTTTCGGTTGGTTGTGTGTTTCCTTTGTCCTCCCTCCGGTCCCCCTTGTTTTTGACTCCGTACCCAATGGATAGGCACATGAAATCTGGGATTCTCTACCCCCGAGTTCGCTCAGGGATAGTCCCCAGAAAGAGCCAGCTGTTATCCCGTAAAATTCACAAGGGCAATTTTACCGATAACCATACCGAAAATTTTGTTTCGATCCCTCGTTAGGGATCCTTCGCGTTTGAAACATTGTAAAATCCCTTCCCGGGAAATCTAGTTTTCGAACTTAGTCTTTTTGAGCCTTTTTTGGCTGGGCGCATGGATTTGCCTTGCAACACAAAGTTTTGGTGCGCCAAAGGGCGCACATAACTTCATGTCGACAATACATATGGTGCGCCAGAGGGCGCACGCTTTCCCCTGTCGACAGCAACTTTCATGTGCCATTTCAAAAGTGGTTGGCCCATTGATGACCAGTTTTTCTATAAATATACATGTGCGCCCAACATCATTTTCATTCTTTTGCAAAGCACATGATCGTTCTAGACTTGTCAGCCTCTGCTCCATCGTTTTCATCGCCCTGTGGACCCGCTCTCCAAACTTTTGCTATATATCCAAGGTGAGAGGTTCTCCCTCTTCTCCGTTTTGTGCTTTCGGTTCTTTGAGTGTTCTTGGTCTGTGTTTTGGCTTGCTGGCCGGTTTTAAAATGAGATTATGATTAAGCTAGCTCCTCCCCTGTGCTGTCCTATCTCATTTCCTTCTTCTTTTCCTCCTCCCTTCCCTCCCTCTTTCCAGATCTGCTGGTAAAGAGTGTTGTTTTGAAAAGGCTTGGTCTGAAAATCTTTTTATGAAACCTTATATGTCCAAGCAACCTTTGAAATGGAGGAAAGAAAGAAAAGGTTTGAGCTATGAGTTTAGTTCTGTGGCGCACTGGCACGCCTTGTTACACTAAAAATAGTTGCGCCCCTTTGGCGCATCTACCTGCCCTGTTACGTGATCTAAACCCGCGCCAATGGCGCACCCATTTGTCATGCTGTATCTAGAACTCATGCGCCCTCAAGGCACACCTTTCTCGCATGCTACAAGTGTCGATCCCGCGCCCCCTTAAAAGGCTTTGGCGCACCATTTATCCATGCTACATCCCGTTTCCATGCGCCAAAGGGTGCACCCAGCTTCCATGCAACACAGGCCTTATTCGCGCAAGTATAAAGCTATAAAGGTGCGGGCGCACCCCCGATTGCAGTAACATGATGCTTTGTAAACCCTTTTGGCACACGAAAAGTCCATGTTACACGATCCATCCATGCGCCAAAAGGGCACACCCGAATCCCAATGTAACACACAATTTTCATGCGCCCTGCTATAAAATGTAATCTGCTACATCCATCGCGCCATGCGCCTTTGGCGCCAGTATAACCTCTGCAACACTGTTTTTCTGTGCACCTTATCCATTTGGCCTGCAACATGTAATTTTCATGCACCCTGCGCCCTAAGCCTTAAAATCTCTAACTCTTTCTTCTGCTAGCATTCCAATGGAAGATCAAATGACTAATTCAACTTTTGTGGATTGGGTCTCACTTCTTCTTCATGCAGATCGGCAACTGAGTTTGAAAGAACACATGTCTACGTCAAGCAAGAAACCCACCAAACCAAGAGGAAAGGCTAAGCTGACAGAAGAAGAGATGAAATACAAATATCAGAGAGTCAGGATGCCTGAATCACAGGCTGAGTGCAGTATGGATGTCAGAGACTCAGAATTGGGTCACATGGACATGGAGGAATTTTGGGTTAGGACTCAGAAAGTTACAAGAAGTCCATGGATGGAAAAGTTAATAGGCAGTGCCCTGCACTTCGCCGGAGGAATCCCAGTCAGCACTGTCAAAAACGAATTCATGATGGTGATTGCCCAATGTTACAACAAAGACACAAGATGTGTCAAAAATAGCAAGGGCGAGGTAGTCATAAACCTCACTGCCCGTCATTTTGAAATAATGCTCGGCATCCCTCACCACTGGAACTTCGTGGCTGTTAGCCAACGAGAATGCATCAAGGCCTGGGAAGACAACGAAGACCAGTGCATGCAGTTGATGAATGAGGTCTACCTAAAGAACAAGAAGGTGGTGACCCGGTGGCCACAGAATATCCACCGAAGTGATTTCTCAGAGGAGCTCAGCGATACTATAACCTTCCTGAGTAGAGTCTTCGGGCTTTCAGATGCCCACTATTTCCATAAGTGGATGCTGCGGTACTTGGAGACAATGAATAAAAATTTACCCGATCAGCACTTTTTGCTGGGGTGAAATAATAAGCAGCACCATCTCTGAGCAGCTACAACAGTTCGCCACAACAGGAGTGTTCCATATGAACTCCTATGCAGTCTACGCTGTAGCGTCGGCAAGGGATTATCCGGGGCTGAACCGAAGTGGAGTATGGCCTCAGGCCAAGATATTTGATTACTACCCAGAGCTGAGGCTGGAGAATAGCATCCAACATTTCACAAAAGTTAACGATGCATTCTTCTATCATGTCATCTGCCTACTGAGGCCAAACATGACTCATAGCCGGACGACCAAAAACATAGTGGCAGTCACAGAGAAATGGGGGGCCCTGTTCACCCCAATTTCACACGTTCACCTATCTGAGGGCTGCCAACTTTTTGGGAGAGCCAACCAGGCTACCAAGGTATGCTGGGCCTAAGCTGATTCTACTAGAACTGTCAAGGCAGCTGGTCACATACCATGAGAAGTGCCTCAAAAGAAAGAAGGGTGGAACTCCTTTCCCCCTCAAAGTGGGCCGATACACATGCTCCACCCACCATAAGGTGAAGGAAATGTTCACAGAGCTAGAGCTACTCAACTTGAAGCATGACTTCCCAGCCAGGCCTACCTTCGACCCAAGAAGCTGCCTGCCAAAAGTGAAGCTCGATCCGATCCATGTCCCTCAAATTGAGGATATTTACATTGACATTCTCCATGAGGCAGAACTCAGAAGAAAGGATCACTCTCGCTTAGCATTGGCAGAAATCATCCAATACGGAGTGGCCATTGTCCCCGAATGCTTCCAGACTACGGAAGATGAAGTAGATAAGGTGTATAATGACACAGATGGGGACAATTGGCCCTTCCCGGCCATTGACAGGAGCAAGGCTCCTCAAATAATTGAGGAGAGGGTCAAGGAGACTATGCGGAGAACAGAGCATTGGTGCCGCATGAACGGACTAATCTACCTAGGGGTAGATTTCACAACTTCCCCCGTTGGGCAATGCCCCTCCAAGGTCCAAGAAGTAGCTGAAAGGCAAAGGTTGCAGAAGGTGAAACTAGCACCATTCAGGAAGAAGCCCCTGAAAGTCCTCTTCCCTCAGAGCCAGAACAGGTTATAACTCTGGAGGAAGAATTGATAGAGGATAGTCCTATACGCCCATCCACCCAGGATGTCGGCGTCGCTACAACTTCAGAGGTCCCTTCTATCCCTTCTTCTTCTCTTCCTTCCCCTCCTCGGGTGTCTCAAGCAACCATTCCTTTGGTTGTGTCCTCTGCCCCTTCTTCTACCCTTTCCCCTACTTCTTCATCTATCTTCTCCTCCCTCGCTGATTTGTCTTCTTCTATTTCTTCCCTCATCTCCGAGCTCCCTTCCCTTCCTATGTCTTCTGCAGTTGCGGTTTCCCTTCCTCCCGTGGACACTTCTTCGGCTATTCTTTCCATGCCGCCATCACGTGTCTCCACGTTTTTCCCCTCTTCTACCGTTGCTGCCTCCCCCCTCTGTCTCTGGTCCTTCTTCTATAGGACCAGCTTGGATCTCTCAGCAGCTGAGCCAGCAAAAGAGGAAAGTTCCCATCGTTCCGATGGACTTTTTGGTAATTCCAGCCAAAGGGGCAAAGAAACATAAGCTGGTTACATGCTTCTCGAAGAGCGCTGCAGGTGAGAGAGTCATGGAAATAGCGTACCCCAACCCCCTCAAAGAGAAAGAAGATCTGTCTCCGACAGATTTCACCGTGACCTGCAAAAGGCTTCAGGAAACGAAAGAGGATAAAAGGCTACTGAAGGAGCAGAAAAAATACCTGCTTCAAGCCTTACAGAAGATGGGAAGTGCAACCTCCCACAACTGCCCGCCGAGACTCCTGAGCTACTCAGTCAGGAGAAGATCAATGAGTATTCAAAGATCGGCGAGCAAGGTATGGCCGTTTCTGCTTGGAGGAGCCAAATCCTCAAGGATAGTGAAAGAGTAATCGCCGAGTATACCAGTTTATACCTAAACATCGGAAAGGTGAATAAGGAACTCCAAGCATTAGCGAGTCCGATATCAGAAGAGTTAGAGCATGCTAGACTCTAGCACGAGACCTTCCAACAAATGTTCAATTGTTCAGTCGAAGATCTGGTCAAGTTCGGAGTATTCGGCCATCCAAGGGCCCTCAACAAAACTATGTCCACTCTAGACTATCGGATAGATCAGCTAGAATTCGTTCTGGAAAAGATAGACAAGGTAAAGGAAGTGGCCCTGGATGCAATGCATCAAATGGAGAAAGTTGTTCTCTCCATGACTCCATGGTTGGTCACTCCTTCCCTTACCTTGAGATCAGCTGATGACACTATCTGGATCTTCAAGGAGATAGCTTCTCAAGGGACAGGGCCAGAGGTCACATTCGACACTGAATCTATCAACAACCTACTGGCCTGTAGGGACTTCATCGGGTTTCTTATCAAGGCGGGGAAAGATTATTCCAAACTCCCAGAAAAGCTCATAGACGAGCGGGAGACTTGCGAAGCAATTAGTGAACGGCACAAGGATCCATCACAGGATCAATTTGGGCCGATGATTAGAAAGTTTTTGGAATACCGCGCTCAGTTCCACATATCATCTCCTGAGCAGCATCAGAAACAAGCAACCCCTTTTCGGCCGCAGGATGATGATGATGAGTAGCTTCTTCTTCTTCTTCTTCTTCTTCTTCTTCTTCTCTCTATTCTCCGACTTTCTTTTTTGAAATGTCTAAAATGTGTTGATACAAATGATGACATCATCCATGTTGCATCATGGGATGATGTCATCCACCAAGTTGTCAAAGTCAACATGACTTTTAGATATTTTGTAAATATCTTTGTAAATAAGTGGTTGGCTCCATTTTGCCTTCTCTCTCCCTCATCTTCTATAAATAAGGGAATAATTGTTGTATTCAAAAAAAAAAATGGAACATCTTTTAGATAGAAATAGAAGTGAGGAGAGAAAGACTTTGAGCTTTCTTGTAATAGAAGAGAACAGTAATACAATTATTCAGACTTTGTGCTCAATAGCTGTGTTATACATTAGATCTTTCTTACGTTAGATCTGTATGTGTTTAATCTGTTGGATTCATATCTACTTTTCCTTCATTTGTTTATCAGTATTGCTTTGTTTATTTATGCAAGTAGGTTTGGCTCTGTTTACTACCAAACTAAAAACATAAATCTTCTGACCTTTCTGCTTTGGAATTCATTTCTTTTCTCCCTTCGGAATCTGTTCTTTCTCTTCTCCCTCTTTCATTCCTTTCTTTTCACAGCCTGGAATACTCTACTGGGATGAGATCCCAACCCCGAAGGTAGAATCTGTGAGGACTTGCATAGGTTCCTGCTAGTAGAAATAGCAATAAACCAGTTTCGCTTTGCTGTCTCAAAGAGGGTCTAAGCCCTGCACACTGTTGGCTCGTCTATCCATAGATCTGTCCACGCGATAGATTTTCGGACCAACAGGCACAAAGTCTACTATTTCACGGATGGGTTCTCAAGGTACCACCAGGTGAGGATTACAAAGGAAGACCAGAGAAAGAAAACTTTTACCACTGAATGGGGAAGTTTTTCCTATACATTCATGCCTTTTGGGTTGAAGAATGCACCTGTTGTGTTCTCGCGCATTGTAGTACAGTCCTTTTGAGACTTCATTCATAAATTTATTCAGGTCTACTTAGATGATTGGACTGTGTATGGTCTTTTCAAATACCATTGTGATAAGTTAAGACTAATGGTTGAAAGGTGTTGGCAGTTGAGGATATCCCTCAACATCAATAAGTGTGTCTTTGTTACCCCATTTGGAACCTTATTAGGACATATTATATGTAAGGAAGGCTTACAATTAGATCTCACCAAGGTTACAGCCATTGTGGGTTTAGGGGAGCCTACTAGCCAAAGCACCGTGTGTAGATTCCTTGGGCATATAGGTTACTATAGGAATTCCATCGAGGGGTATGCCCAGATCACCATGCCCTTGGAGGAATTTCTTAGACACAAGAGTGCCTTTCATTGGGGAGAGTTGCAGCAGAGGGCATTCAACACTTTGAAGTATAGGATTGTCACCACACCCATAATTTGTTTCCCTATTTGGGATAAGTCTTTCCATGTTCATGTGGATGCCTCTGGTACAACCATTGGAGTAGTACCAACACAACCTAGTGAAGGTATTATTGACCACACCCTAGTGTTTTGCAAGTAGAAAGTTAACATCAGCGGAAAAAAATTACACCACTACTTAGTGTGAAGCACTATCCATGATCTACACATTGCACAAGTTTAGGCAATATCTACTAGAAACACCATTTGTATTCTACACGAACCATATGGCATTAAAATACTTGGTAAACAAGCCCATTCTACAAGGGCACATATGTCGAAGGGGTCCTGTTATTCTAGGAATTTGAGTTCACAATGGTTATCAAGTGAGGAAATATTTATTCTGGACCCAATCACTTGTCTAAATTGACTCAGGAGAGGACACACAAAGCATTGAAGATACCATGCTAGACGCGTAATTGTTTAGGTTGTGGAAAATGCCCTCAAACTTAAAGCATATTGTGGTATTTCTACAAACATGTGTGGTGCCAGAAGGGATGAAAGCATTAGAGAGGAAGCAGTTAGCCATTATACACCACACCCTACATGTTGGTTTGTGGTGATTTGTACAAGCTAGGACATGAGGAAGTGTTGCATCGATGCGTGCTAGGAAATGAGTGACTGGCTATTATGGAGGAGGCACATGGAGGGAGTGCAAGTGGATACTATGTAGGGGATGCCATTATGTGTAAGATATTACAAGCTGGGTTATGGTGGGAGACCCTATATAAAGATTGTAAAGAGTATTGCATGGCATGTGATCATTGTCAGCACCTTGGAAAACTAGGGTGGAGGGATCAAATGCCTTTGTGCCCTATCCCAAGTAAAGAGCCATTTGAAAAGTGGGCCTTAGATTTTTTATTCCCCATTTTTCTAGCCATGCGTAGGATGGGATCATGCTATGTAATCACTTGTAAAAATTATTTGGCAAGATGGGTAGAAACAGTGCGTAACAAGGATTTGTACAATGGCTACAACAGCCAGGTTTCTATGGGAAAATATTATTATAAGGTATGGATGCCCATTGAGCTTAACTAGTGATAAGGGTACGCATTTCCTAAATGAAATTGTCAGGATTCTATTAGCAGAGTTCATGGTGGTTCATCATAAGACTACCCCCTTACCATCCACAAGAAAATGGAACAACTGAGGCATTTAATAAAATATTGAGTCATACCCTGACCAAAATTTGTGATGTTGGTAGACAAAATTGGGATGAAAAAAGTATCAGCAAATCTATGGGCATATAGTACAACCTATAAGAGTTTGAAAAAATCCACACCAATCCAATTGGTGTTTGGCGAGGAGGTTGTCCTACCCATTGAATTCAAGTTACCTTCTCTATGTATAGCGCACACAGGAAGATTGGCTACCAAACAAGCGCTGGAGGAAAGGATTGACAAATTGATGAAATTTGACGAGAGAGGATCATTTCTCAGGTGGATTTAAAAGTCTGAAAAGGATTAAAAAAATCATGGCATGATCGCCACATCAAAAATAAATAATTTGAGGTTGGGCAGATGGTATTGTTATATGATTCTAAATTTTTGCGCCATCCCGGATAATTGAAATTCCATTAGTTGGGGCCCTATATCATCTCAGACATCCTTAATTCAGGAAAAATCTAGTTGAGAGCATTGGATGGGATGATATTTCCAAGCTATTTCAATGGTAAAAGGTTGAATCCCTACTATAAATAAGTCTTCTTAGTGTATGTAATAAGACAGTATTACCAGTTAGTTTAAAATTTCCCTTTATGCAATTTCCTTTCTCATGCTTCCCTTTCTCGCCATTTGTTCTATTGTTTATTTTGTGCCTTGGACATCAGTAACCACATTAAATTTTGAAGGTTTTGCATGCACAGAGGACCATGCATATTTTTTAGTGTGGGGTGGAGTGATGCAAAGTATAGGCCCATAATACAAGTTGAACTTGTAGTAGAAGTTGTGGTGATTGGCTAGGTTGATGGATACAAAGCGTGCAAGGATGAAGGAAGCACATGGAAGAAGAGGTGAACAAAAAAGGTTGGTGTCAGGCTAAGACTTCAAAAAAACCACGTACAGAGGAGGAAGAAGCATAGGAACAACATGAGGTGGGCGAGAGAAAAAATTAGGTGAAAGACAGAAGAAGTGCCTTTGGCGTTATTGATACATGCATATGATTCTTCTATTGGGATGGTTTTTTTCCACACCAGAAGGTTGTAGAATGTTTAACACAAGATTGGGCACGTAAGTGAAGGCACATAATGTTGTCTTGGTGGAAAAATATGCATTTAGTATTAAGTACAGTGGTAGGTAAAATAGCATTTAATGCTCGAAAGAAGGAAAAAAATATAAAGAAGAAGTCAGGAACATCATTATTTTACCTTGCATTTATGAAGTGAAAAGAGTTCTCATGAACTAGGGCATCCAAAAGTGATTTATGTGAAGAAAAATTTAAAAAATCTAAGAGGAAGTGACTAGAGTAGATCTGTAAACTAGTAGGAAAGGAGTACACGGGTATGGAGGAAGTTGTTGAGAAGCACCGTCTTGTGGAAGAATTGTTCCAATTAGGGTTTGGCAGCTAGGGCACAGTGTTAGGAGGGTTTATTCATAAGATTGAGTCTTAGGGTTGGATAAAGTGGTAGAGTAGAGAAAGGAGAAGATGTTTGAAGTGTAACCTAACCAGGAGAATGGAACCAAAGAAAGAAACCATCTCACCTAAAAAGCAAAAGGTAAAGGGAAAGGGGAATAAAATGGCTACTATCGCAAGCACAAATGAAAATTGGTACGTGGAGATGCAATACCCAAATGGGGTACTGCTAGGAAAAGAATGTGAGTCTCATTTATGGAAAATGACTGTGAGTGACTATAATCACCGCACTAGCACGACAGAAAAAGAAATGGATTTGGAGTTGGTTCACCCAACAAACAAAATGACATTAGAGGGCATGCCCATATACAGTGACAAAGTAAAAGTTAAATTAGATAAGGTAGGGTTACTATAACTTTATGAATTACCCTACTTTGGAAAACCTAAGCGTCTCTATTTGTGGTTGATGGCACATATTCACGAAGACCATTTTTATTTCATGAGGTGCAAGATGCGCATAACTCCCCAATTGATTTCCAAGTTCACATGCATTATTTTTGAGGAAGAAATAATGTATGATGACCTAAGTGATAAGGAGGCCATCAAGGAAACAGTAGCCACATATTACTACAAGAAGGTATTGCAATACTATGACATCGCTGAGATTCTAAACCCCGTGATGAGGATGGATGTCCACTTGGTAACATAGCTTCACCTCTTTCCATTATTTATATCTCTTTCTCTATCAGGTGCTTATATTTATAGCCTCAACAAGCATTGCCATCCCTTTCAAAATTTGTAGATCGATTACCAAGTGTACAAGTGGTCCTCCATGGGAGCATGCTCCTTCAGACATGAGCTCTCCATCCTTCACCATGATGACCTTATAGAATCTTCTATCGCAAGCTATATTCCTTTCATGGGTTCCAAGTTGTCAGGTTGGCACCTTATCCACTCTGCATGTGGAGTCATGTCATGCTTTCCTCGTGTTCTACGCAATATGCCAAATATGGATAAGTCCCAAACCCTTTATTCGGCCATACACGCGTGCCACCGGTTCTACTAAAACCTCCTAAAACCTTATCTTGTGCGCTTTCACCTTGCACACCCTTCTTCAAATAGGCCTTGCATGCTCACGTTCCTTCTTGTACTTAGCCAATATTTTAGGGACCCAACATCACCCCACACTATGCATGTTCTCCACCATCAGGAACATTTTCTCAATGAATAAAGAATAATTTTTCCTAAATAGTTTGGGGAAAGAATAAAGGAATGAATAATTTGGGAAAGAATGAAAGGATGGGGAGATTATGATTACTTCTGCAAGAGGAGAAGGAAATATTTATTCAAGTATTCCTCCAACTTATTCCAAGCATTGACTTCATTCTGTGCATGTTGACAGAGGTCACCAACTAGGGCACTCACCTCTTCAAATCCTAGTCCTTCTCTTTGGGTATTCATTTTTTCCATGATCCCCTCCAATTTTTTTCCCAAATCCTCAAGCATTTTCATCCTTCGAGTGATCTGGGGATACAACTCCTTGAGCCAGTTCTTGATTGATCCCTATAAGGTCTCAATAGCCTCCAATTTCTTCTCGACCTCAGCTATAATTTTTTCACATTCCACTCTATTCCCCTTATTCTTCTCTTGGAACTCCTTGAGATCCGATTCAAGAGTGGAGACCAGAATGCTTGCCACTCTATCTCTATCGATGTAGTTATCAAAGGCATCCTTGGCGACTTGGGCGGTGGCTTTCACATCAGTGAGGAATTTATTGTACTAAGCAATAATGGCCACCACCTTCATCTTATCCTCCTTCTCTTTGTGCATTGATGCCTCTTATACAGATTCCAAGGCTAGTGGTATCCTTTCCATTATGAGGACATGGGTTAAGTCGTCTAAGCACTCTAGGGTGGACCCATACTTCTGTTTTGGTGGTGTCAGATTTGAATGCTTCAAGACAATGGAATCTATGATTATTTATACTTTCTTGTAAACCTCACGCACCCTTACCTTCTCTTATTTTATCTCATGCCTTAGTTGAGTGCTGATTAGTTCTTCCCACTTTCATTCCTTGGTTCTTTCCTCGAGATCTTCTTCCTTTTTCTCCAGTTTTTCCTCTACAAACTTTAGCCTGTCGTTCTTCCCAAAGATCCTAGATTCTACTTTAGCTAAAACCTTATTTAGCATATTGCAGATTTGTTCGTCTAATAGCCGCTGAGCATTTACCAATGGTTTGACTCCTTTTGACTCTGGTACCTTCATTATTTCCCCTAGCTTACTTTGAACTCTGGCTCATCAAGGCAGGACTCAAATTCCCAAGAAATCATTTTCCTTGTCTGAGGGTATGCACATTCCTCATTAAATGATGCCATAACCAATAGTTTCTCCATTGGTATGGTGCTTTGAAAGCGTGCGCACAACACCTTGTTTGGATTATCAATATAGCCCATCCCCTAAACCTGTGATGCTTTTGTGATCTTTCTCCCCATTTGTGTGACCTTAGGAAAGCTTACAGCTAAACTAGGATCTCCTTCCATGCTATCATATTATGTTTTTATGCTCTCCTCCTTAGCTTCTTTCATCTCCATGTCCGCGTTGCGTTCCATTTCTTGCTCTACCAGGTCCTTGATGATTTTTTCTACTTCTTTCTCTGTAGCCTCGTCTACCTATTCCTTTATGAGGCTTGGGTTCCTTTTTTATTTTGTAACTTCTTTTCTTACCCCTCTATCCCGAGAATCCTCCTTTTCCTTGTCATTCTCCCTCCTAAAAAATATGTACTCATTTTATTCTTCCTATCCTTCATCCTCTGATTCATCTACTTAAAATACGGGAGGGCCTTGAACTGCCTCATGTTTATCATCATCATCATCATCTCTTTCGCCTCTATAGTCCTCCAAGATATTTGTACCCTCTGAGTCATCCTCCTTTTTTACCTTCTGCTTCTTCTTGACAGGAGATTATTCTTCCTCTTCCTCCTCCTCTGGTGACTTCTCATGAGTGATGGGTTCTTCATGGTCTAGCACTTATTCTTCTGTAGTCTTTTCTTTCACCAGGGACTTCTTTCTCCATGCGTAATTACTAGGCTTAGTGCTTGTCTCTGGCACACAAGGGATTTCCTTGTTCTGTAACTAGTCATGGAGATAACTTCAGGAGGTGCCATAGCCCATGGTGTTCCCTTTCCCAAAAGTAGTGGCCCATGTCCATGTACATGTGGCCTCTATCCAACTTCCTGTAATATGGGACCTTGTCCTGGTGCCTATGGAGGTGGCCCCTATCCCTATACATGTGTCCTCTATCTGGATGTTGGTAATACAAGACCCTATCCTAGTTCCTATGGAGGTGGCCCTTGTGCATGGGCCTATACTTCAGCATGTGTAGTTACTAACTATGCTTGTAGTGTGGCAACATGTGCCTGTAGCCCAGAAAACCTACCCCATATCCCCTGCCTAAGCCTGTAGCATAGCTACCTATGCCTATAGTCATGTCACTTGTCCCTGGATGATGGTCACCTATGCCTGGGACTGAGTAAGTTGTAGTTTTAAATTTGTCACCTAACCCTACAACTGATCCCTCTACACTATAATAGTGGCTAAGTTTGGCTACCCTAGTCAAGGTGGTGTTACCTATAGCTGTGCTACCCACCATTATTTGTATGTAATAGCGGTACTTGTGTCATCAATCCTCCTATTCACCACCTACTCCTCCTACCCTGATTTCCTTGTTGGATGTGGTAGATACAAAGGTCTATCCACATCATCCCTATGATACTTTGGAAATGGTGGAAGCACATCCTTCTCCAACCCAAATTGGCATCAAAATTTTTCCTCTAGAATCATCTCGTGCTCACCAACACACCTCCCCTATATCCATCTGACTTACTCTCAACCACTAAGTCCTCGCTAACTCATCCTTCTCCCTAACCTTGTACTTTCTCTCATACACAAACTCTCTCTATCATTTTTCCAAATATAGTAAAGTTACAAATTAATCCATAAATCATGGATTTTACCTTTTTACCCCCATTTTGACTTGATCGGCATCATTCTTTTGTCCTAATGGACTAGCGTCAATTTCTTTTGACTAGTATTGGTTTACCTTTGACTGGTATCAGTCACCTTAGCAACCAACTTATACCTAATTTACCCTCCATTTGGCTACCTGAACCCATTTTCTTGTTATCCAAGCCTCAACCTATCCCTATCACCCACCTTAATTGCCTTATTTACCTCATAATTGACCACACTATCACTTGGGGAATGTTTTTTCCTCTAACTCATCCTTTCCTATAGCCTTACCTATTTACCCAACCTTCTCATGCCTATTTGACACTCGAATTCACCTACTCGTTATACCTTGCGATGACGTTACCCGTGTTGTTTAGCCTACCAACATTGCCTTGTCTTATGTCATGTTATTTATCTTGACCATATGAAACCTATTGGTGCTTTGGAACACACTTAATGTTCGTTCTAGCACCTATCCTAGTTGTCTCTATAGGACTATATCCTCTAGCTTGGATACCTGGACCACATCAACCTTGTTTGGATAAACTATCGACCTTTGACAATGTAGTTTGTGATCTCTTAAGCCTAGTAACATGTCACATTTTATATGTGTGTATGTGTTTGAATTCCCCCACCTATTACCTACACCCATATCATTATTTCTTATGCCTACACCTTACCTTGTTTATTTTCCCCCCACCTACCACTTTATCAAGCCCATCATCGATTAAGCCTCTTACTTCATCAGTTCCTGGTTTAAGGGGGATCACCCATACTTGGGGCAATCTAGCTTTAACCCATACGTGGGGAAATCTAGCTTTCACCCATACTTGGGGCAACCACTTCTATTTTTGTGTGCGTCGCTTATTAATATAAGCTACGTGATAAAAAGGGACAAATGTAGACACCCAAAATTGGGTCATATTCCCCTAACTCCTTTTCAATCAAATAATTCTACACCATACCTAGCCATGACCCCTACTATACATTAATATTAATTTTAACACCTATAGTTAAATTAATCCTTGTCCTCACACTATTATTATTTTAATTACCTTAATTGAACTAATATTCACCTCATTCTACCACATCAGCCATCCACCTAATCCTAATACCTATGCCTAGCCTATTAATGAACCTACACCAAGTCCCCACTTATCCTAACCAATTAGGAATTTTTCTAACCCTAAAAATTCATGAATTATTAGTCCTCTAACTAATTCCACACTCCTATTAATGCCACTCAACACTCTAGACCCAGACAATATCAAGATCACGCCAAAATTAGCAAAGATCAGGATATTTTTGGCAAATTTGACCAATTCTCCTTAATCGACGATGGTTATTCCTTGGTCGGCGTTGATCACCTAACCACTATCAGTTAGGTTAAATAGAAAATATTAACTCATTGATCAGGTTTTGAATCTAATTTTCTTGGAATACGCTTCTTACATTCGCACGTTCAAGCACTCCTTCAACCTTGTGACCTTCTTGATTTTATCATAGCATTCAGATGTCATTAGGTTCACCCATAGGTTCCTCCAGAGTTCCATAGTACACACAAGAAATATCCTTATCATCCTACTACTATATTCACTCTAGATCACCACATTTGGTAACCTCCATTACCATATTCTTTAGAATTGCATTCTTCAAGTAAATACTGTTTTTCATCGTTCATTTTATTAGATTAGATCATTTTATTTGCTATCCATCTCACTTATTTATCTTTATCTTACCCGTATCTCTCCCAAAGTGCCCCCAGTCAACCTTCCACCTATTTTTCCTTACATACACTATCAAAACCAGCATATCAATACCTTTGAGTCTTAACAAAAATACCATGATCCCATCCAAACCCCCATCACTCTCTGTGTAATCATAAAGAGTGTGCAAACCTTAGTTTTTGATATTGTCATCTAATTTATCCTACTAACATCGGTCACCCAACTGGCATTGGTCTACTACTATTTCTGGTATTGGTCATTTAACCAGCGTCAGTCTCTGAGATTGGAAATTTTCCTTAAGCCAGTAATCTCACCACCTCTCCAAATCCACCCAAAACCTTTTCTAATTATACCAGACTTCACCTACATCCCCTACCACACCTGCATACCCAGACCAACCATTCGGATTTAGTCCTAACCTTTCCTGTCATATTAAATTCACTTATTATATATTATAGGAGATACCTAAATCTTATGTTCCTATAGTAGGACTTCTTTATTTCATGTTATTTGCTACATTAATTTGTACTTTATAGTGGATTGACATCCTTCTAGGAAGCACATCGCTTCCCATATCTAGCCTTCACTAGGAAGTCCACTATCCTATATTGATAATGCTAGTTTTTGGTCTTGTTTTGTTCCTTATACATGTCATTCCTCCTAGCCAAAGGTAATCTCTCTACAATCTACTTGATCAAAGTTCTACAATGCATGCAATGCCTTCTTCCGTCTACATAATCACAGGTATTCCTCCTACGCTTGTTATCTTGTTTGTTTTATCACATTACTGTGAGGTGAAACATGGAAATCTTGGTTTTTGACAATGGTATTTGATTAGACTCTTGAGCTAAGGAAATGGGCACCTTAGGTTTATCAGATGAAGCTAATAATTTAGTGGGTAGAGTTATGGTGATGGAGGTTTTACCTTTCTTATTTTCTAATGATTCTTTTTTGTAATTTTTTTGAATTGGTGGTGATGTGTACAACACTTACTAGATGATTAGATTCTTTAAGGATAGATTTTTCAAGATTTGATGATGATGATGTTGGTGTTAGCATTGTGTTTGGTTAAGAAGGAAGGAATAATAGACTGCCAAGTTCTCGTACCTTTAAATGAAAGGCTCTATAATTTTATATGAAATGACATCATGTTCTATGGTAATCGTAAGAGATATTAAAGTCATACCAAGTAAGTTTCCATCCACCATGATCAGACATATCTGGAGGTGGTAATTTGATAAGTAATCACTAAAGGAGGTCATTTAGGATAGTGGCATAATGACCTTTAGGTGTACACATAGATGGGGACAAGGTCTCATCTCTACTTTTATCAGGAGGAGGTAAGATAGGTTGTTTAGTCACTGGTTGCTTATTCGCTGGTCGTGGAGGCTTTCTAGATGTCACTGTGAGTGGTGGACGAGAAGCCTGTATGCATGCTCATTGGTGTGAATAGTCAGATTGTGTGATATGTGAGAATGAAGGACCCTATAATGGTTGTCGTTGGTGAGGGTAGTTGGTTTGTGCATCATGTGGGGGCATTAGATCCCGTATAGGTAATTGTTGGTGTGGGTAGTTAGGATGTGTGACATGTGGGGGTGAGGGACCCCATATAGGTGATCGTCGGTGTGGATAGTCAGAATGTGTGAAAGGTGTAGGATATGGACTTAGTGTAGGGGTTTGGATGGGGGACTTTGATCCTGTAATAATAGGGTGATTAACAGGTATAAGGGAGCAGATTCACGCAAAGGATTCGAATTCAGAACAATACATTGAGGGCTCTTAAAAACCTGAACAACACCTTATTTATAAGGTGTTTTTGTGGTTTTCGATGAAATAGGTGTGGTTGATGAGGATGTAATAGAAGGTTCTGATTTCTCTAAGGTATTGAGTATTTTGGGTTGTTTTTCGGATGTGGTTTTGAGTGTAGTACAGGATGTGGGTATGGTATCGGTAGTGGCATGTGATGAGGGTGTAGAAATAGATTTAGTAATATTTTCAATAGGTGAAGGCACAAAAAATTTGTAATCCTTGGATTTTAGTGTTGATTTTGTAGGTTTTTATTCGGTAAGTGATGAGGATGTAGGAAAGGTTTTAGTGATGCTCTCAATAGGCAAGGGCTTGGTAGTGGTTATTGTAGGATCATTGGTTGTTGGTGTTGGTTCTATGGGTTTTGATTTAGTAAGTGGCAAGGAAGTAGGAAGGATAGACTCTATTTTTGTTATTGTATTGATGGTGTGGACAAAATTCATTTTTGTTTGATCAGAGGATGAAGGGTGGTTCGTAAAAGGTTGCTTAAATATGTCAAGATTTTGATTTGGGGGTACATTTGGATTGTCCAAGTGGATCTCACCCTTGTCAATCAAATCTTGAAGAAAATTACAGAATGTGTGACACCTTTCGATTTCATGTCCATTGACCCTATGGTGTTTACAATAGTCATTATCCTGGTACCAAATGGGTTTAGATACTAAGATGTCGATGGGTCAGATAAGATGAAGAGATATCATGTTGGATGTAAGTAATTTGTCAAAAAAATGCACTGTAAGTCTCTCGTATAGGTGTATAGTTATGTTTTTGATGGGGATGCTCAGTGGCGGGTCTCTCCTTGGGAGTAGATTTAACTACGACGGTGTTGGTAGAGGTCTTAGACTTATCATTATTGGATGTTGATTTAGATGGGAATTCAACTTTGGTTTTCTTAGGACTAACTTAACTTGTCCATCTTCTAAAGCTCACAATTCAAATTTATGGGCCATGGTGAAAGCCTCATCAAAAATTTTAATTGATTGGATTTGTAATGTTGATGAGATGTGTTTGGAAAATACATGGCAGAAGACCTTAATTAACTTTGTTTGTGTTAATGGAAAGGATAGTTTATTAGTGAAACCCCTCCAATGGGTGAAAAAATCAGCAATAGATTCGTCTTCAAATTTTCTGATGGAATATAAGTCATTGATAGTGATTTTACAAGATATGTTTATGGAAAAATTGTCTAAGAAAAGTTGGGTGAACTACGCAAAGGAGAATAGGGAATGTTACATAATTTTGCTATACCAATCCAAGGTAGGACTAGAGAGGGACATGGGAAAGGTCCTCAACATTAGGTCTTGGTCATGAGCTATTAGATAACATGCATGTCAGAAGGCACATATATGTTGTTGGGGATATTCCTTGTTATAAAAATTGATAAACTTAGGAACTTCCCAGTGAGACAGATATGTCTTATATGGTACTAAAGGATGAATGGACTCATTGAAAATTTGATCATAAGAGAGCACATTCTTAGATGAGGATGAAGTAGCTTCAAGACTAGATATGTGGTTTATAAGGGCTTGGAGATGATCAGGTTATGTTTGTTGTTGTGAGGATGAGCCAGGTTGAAATAAAGAGTAGCTAGGTTATGAGTATGTTTAATACTATCAAGGAATGCCTTGTTAGTAGGGAATGTTTTGTTGGGGAACATTTTGTTGATGTGATGGGATGTGGTATTACAGGATTTTTTGTTAAGGTACATATTGTTGAGGTGTTTTTTATTGAGGTATGTTTTGTTGTGGTATATTTTGATGAGGTATGATAAGGAACATTTTGTTGAGGGATACTTTGATGATAAGGGATGTTTTGTTGTGGGATGTTTTGATGAGATGAAGAACCTTGTTAGGAGGCTATAGTGTGTGAGGTTTGTATGTACTAGTACTGTAATGGCATTGATGTATGAGTAAGTGGTTGCGAATACGTGAGTGACTGCTAAAAGGAAAAATCAGAGGCGGAAGAGGACGGTGCTTGTTACAAGATATTGTCTTGTGGGATGCTTTTTAGGGGCTATATTATCACATGGAGATCATTGGTTGTGAAGGTTATGGTATGTATTGTGAAACAAGGTGAGTGATAGCAATGGCACTAGTATTGATTAGTGTTGTAGTTGTAGGGATGGACATGGTGATATTTTGAATGGGATTAGTAACCTATTGGGAGGATACAATAGTAGAAAATGCCACATAAATCAATGGAGGTGTTTTTACCTATGAGGAGGCTGGAGGAGTGGACGATGAAGTAGCAGTATTACTTAGGGTATGTGTAGAACTTGTAGAAGGGCATGGTGAGGATGTAGACTATTGGGTAGATGTGTTTTCTGATGAAATTGTTGATGGTGAATCATAGCACCCATGAATTTCTGTAACTCGATGGGTTGAGACTCTCAGTGTGATTGCATAACATGGAGCTTTTCCCAAGTGTGGGACCTTGCGAAAATGGAAAATCTCTCTGGATAAAGGCCGGTTCCTATTCCTTTGTTCAGATGCACACGTAAAATGTAGAGGGTTTACTCAAAACCTAAACTAACTTTCCAAGGAGACAGGGTAAGAAGATGCATAAAATAAAACCTAAACTACAAAGGTGATGCACCGAGGAATGAAGAACACCTATCTTGCCAGTAAACACAAACCATAAAAATGCAATGCAAGATCATGCACAGATAACCAGATTTGAAGTGAAAGATCAAGAGGATGCAAATGAACATAGAGAGGGTTGAGAATCATCCACATACATGCATTATTTTCTCCAAAGATTGATACAACACACTAAAAAATGCCAAGAGGCAAAGTTGCATTACAGTTTTTAATGGGAGGTTTGAACTCCACAAATTCACCTGCCAAAGAGAAGAAGGGAGGGGAAAAACAAGAATGTCCAACCTTTAGAAACAAACCCCTCCTTACAATTTATAGGAAGAATGAGAGAGGGAAGAGAGAGGAAATCAAAATCTACCCCAACCACCTCCAGGCTGCATTTTATTTATCTCATTATGGTGGTAGGTGAGAACCCTAGCAAACTTAAAAAGTGGCGAGCTATATTTTGCATTTTTAAGAACTTGTAAGCTTTCCAAAAAGTCCAACCTTGCGTGAATCTGAGCTCCTTGTGAAAAGTTATGGTCGTCTGAATATCTGGGTCAGGGTCTACTTCCTATCAGTGCTCAAAATGTTGCGCCTCCTAAAGGTGCACCATAGGCGCATCCATATTCATGTCGACATACCCTTACGTGCACCAAGGCACGAATTATGTCATGTCGACATTCTGTGTCATGCACCCTTTATGTGTGCCAAGGTGTGACTTCTGCCATGTCGACACTCTCCTACCTCATTTTTTTTCGTGTCGACACCTTCTGTCGTGTGCCTCTTACCTGCGCCAAGGGCGCATCCATTTTCATATCGACACCTTCTATCGTGCACCTCTTACCTGTGCCAAGGGATGTTGGTGACGTAGTAAAAATTGGGCTCTGAGTTTCTTTGATTTCCATATTCTTATGTTTGTCTATATCTACCCGAGGGGGAGATATTTACAACAAAAATCATGTGGAGGTCATAAATGAGTGTTGAAGAGACCTCAGATGCTTTAGGTTGACTAGTAGAATATTATTCATTTGATGTTTCAAAATGGTTAATAGGACTGGAAAATATCTTGGGCTGACTATTGTTCAGTGTATCAAGTTAATTTGAAGTGTATGGGTATAAGTGTTGGACAACGGGGTCTTGATTTTGATCAATGAGTTGTGCAATGGTAGATGAAGGATTGTAAGTGTGTTGGGGTATAAATTTTTGCATATGAACATTTATGGCTGCTAGATAGGCATTGAGGGAAATAGGGTTTGAGTCTAGCATTTCTTCAAAGACAGGGTTGTTAGAAACTATGACACTGAGAGGGGGTGAATCAGTTTCTTCACAATTTTACCTTCTTAAATTTGATAGGATAAAACCATAAACACACACAAAAAAATTTCAAGAGAGTACACAAGGACAAGAGGTTTAATGTGGGAAACCCAAAATGGGAAGAAAACCCATTGAAACTATGAACTATGATTTTGGACTAATTTGTCCTACTTTTGTTACAATAGTTTTAAGATTGTGCTTCAACTCACTCTACAGATGAAACTCCTCAGTTTGACCAATCTGCTACCTGATCTGGAGGCTTCAACCCTCTGTAATTCAATCAGCTCCTACTAGTCTTTAGTGAGCTTTAACTCACAGGGAAGCTTCAACTCCCCAACTACTAAGTTGCCACTTAGACTTGTTCCACCAAATTGGTCACTCTTGAGTTACTGTCTCCAACAGCTAATGATGACCATAAATTTTCAATCTATCTCTATTCTTTCCTTACCATTGTTCTTAGCTTGTTTGTTTTCATGTATTCTGAATATTTGCTTCTTGATTGGTTTAGTCCATAAATTTAATCTATTACACCTGACTCCCTGACTTCATATGGTTTTATATTACCATCCTTCTATATCAAGACTTCATAATAATCTTAGTACATTAACACCTCTTCTTTCATTCATACAATATTGTTTTCATATTCTTATTTTAATTTTCAAACCAACTTGTCATACTTTGATTCATTTTCTCTCTTATTTGCATATTACACTTCAAATTCCTATACTGATTCAAGAGACTACTACCTTATACAATTCATTTCAATGATAAATTACTCACACATTATTTCTCTGTTTCCTTTCAAAACAATTCATATTGAACTTTCACTCCAAAGTTGTGCATGTCTGATTTAGACTCACACTTCCTCTCTATTTATATCATTCATATTCAGACACCATAAATTCTTCATTTAGTTCACATAGTCTTTTTCTAGAAAGATTTTCAATATTTCCAACTTCTTATACATAACTATCTCTTGTTAAGTCTAAAAATTTTCGTATCTCATAAAACAAACATAGAGAGATTATTTATCTTTCACTTCGAGCTTGATAGTTATCTTTTCAACTCCATTCCTTTTCTATAACTACCAAGATAGTTTTTGACCTACCTTTTCTTATCCTTTTCTTCAAAGGTGTCTTTGACTAATATCTCACACATTTCATTATAAGAATCTTTAGGTTCTTATCAAATATTCTTCGAGCTCAAAAGGATGTCTTTTCAAATTCTCACTAAGTATCATGAGTTCAAGAAGAGTCTTATGACCTTTCAATCTTGAAAACTCAAGAAAGTCAATTCACCTTTCCTAGCAAGTTCAAGAGATAGGAATGTCAAAAGAAAGAATTGTATTTTTCACTTATTCTCAAGCTAGGAGCATGCTTAATGGATTAGAGCTCAATATACACTCATTAGCTTCTCTAACACTGGCCCAAGTTTGAACTTAGAAGCTTGAACAAAATTTACTTCCTATTATTGAGATATACCTGTCTTTACTATCTACCTGACCATGACTCAAACTTCATGAAGAAATTTTTTCCATTATGTTAGATTTCAGAGCTTTAAAATCTTCTTTAAGTTGTTATAGGCTCAACTTATTTGAAAGATTACAAGATGCACACATCAAGCTTCACTCCTTTACTTAGTCTCTTGAATAACTGATATAGACCTTCATTACTAGTTTTTTCAAAATTTTGAAAAGGCTTTGAGTACATTGAGGACCTATTTCATCATACATAATTATGGAAGATTAGTCTTACTCAAATAGTTCCATTCTTTTTTGATTAACCAATTTGTTATAAAGCTCAAAATATGAACTATGCACAAATGAAATATGACTCATACTACTTGTAAAGCCACTGAGAAGATTATTCACTATCATCCAACATCCTTTCCACTAACCTTAAAAAAATTAGTTCCTTTTTTATTTCAAAACTTAGGTGTAGCTTTGAAGGATTACTCAAAACCCTAAAACTGCTTTCAAGTATCCTTTTTGCATAAAAACAATTGTTACAACTATTGTCATGGAGATAACTTACATTATGCACATAACCAAATTTATTCAAACTCCCAGGATCATTTCAATGTTCATTTACCATATTTCGAACTTAACACATGCTAAGTTAGACCTTAGAGGATAGAATTTGATTTGAAAAGAATAGACAAAAATTTGTTTTCCTACAAAACTTGACTGTGCACATTTTTACAAAACTCTATCACGGATTTCTCACTCGATACTTCACTATTTTAAAAATTTATTTTTTCAAACCATGGGTAATGACCTCATAGAGATCATTCTAAAATTTTAGTCAATTTGAACGGTGGAGTTAGCATATTCAATTAAAAGTGTCTTGTGAAAACCCTAATAAAGTGTGTATACACAATCCTTACCCGAGAGAGAAAAACAAGCTATTACTTTAAAACAATATCATGAAACTAGAGTATGAAAGTTTTTTAGTGTTCTTACACCATAATTCCTTCTTTCCAAATCAACTAGAGCCACTGAATTGATGGAATTTTCTTAAAATAGATCATTGTCTACATGTAAAAGGTTGAGGACTGACTGTACAGTTGATGATTTAGACAATTACACTTGTTGGGTAACCTTAGGCACTATTTCAATTGTTTGGATGCTCTAAATCATGGATGGTCATGAGATTTGATCATGAATTAGGTGTTCACAATTGGTCCTGATCTTGATTGAGCAGACTTGAAGCAAGTAATAGTGAATATCTCTCCTTTGTAACCCTAAAACTAGACAAACTAGGATTTTAAGCTCCTTATTTCGAATAAATGATTGAATACCCAAGACATATCCACCATGCTGTAAAAATATAGCATGTTGAATTCATATGCATACTTCCAAGATGATAAAGGATTTTGAGAAGAAAGAGTTAGAACAGTGCTTTAAGGAGCATTTAGATAGTTGCACTCCAGGACAGAATATGATGACTGGGATTTTTAGCTCGACTATACCAAAGGACATTGAATATGCTCAACCATATTGTCAAATACTTATGGAAGGATTTTGAGATCTTATTGAGAAAACTCTTCATTTGAACCACCTAGTACATTCATATGCCAGATGCATTCACACTAAGACATGGTGTCAAGAGAAACTACATGTACCTTTAAGAATTGAAACCTTCAAGTGTAATATGAGATTGAGACACATCATGAATGATCCAATAAAATATTCTATAGGTGATGAAACTAGACTTGGAGTTCAAACTCACAGTTTTTCTCTTATCGATTTGGTGCACACCTAGGAGAGAGAAACACTGCTCCACCAAAATGCTCATAACATTTCAGCCACACTTCCTTTTGAAAAAAATATTTTTACACATGAATTTTATGCCAGTTTAGTCTAAAAATTCCTTCTATTATTTATTCAAAGGAAACTATACAATTTTTTGAAGGCTAAGAAGCCAAGCAGCTCGGAATGAGTTTTTCAAAAATCCTATTTTACAAAAACTCACATAACTTGAACAAATGACCTAACATTGACCTGAAATTTTTCATGAAAAATTAAGAAACCTTCCTCTATCATATCCTAGAGTTTCTAGAAAATACTAGTTCTACATTTTTCTATCCCATCTCATTTGCAGTCAAGAACACTATTAGTTCTCAAGTCCAACTCTGACTAACATACAAACCTCACTTTTGGAGCTGATATGATCCTAAACTTTTCTCATACATGTTTTAGATACTCTCTCAACACATCTCCCCTGATTTTTCTAACATGTACCATCCTGGACACTGCTTTAAGTACCTGAAACCACCCTGAACTTACACTGTCACTCACCATACACGACTTTGTCTTATTGAAGCCTCATGAATTCACTTTGAGCCTCTAAACCACATCTAATAAGTATGCTCTTTCACTTTCCCTTTTCCATCAATTACAACAGCCAATAACGCAATAGGGTGCAATAAGGGTCTCCCCAATTGTAGAAAGGTAGTTCAGAAGTTTCTAGTTGAGGACTAGAAGAAAGGAGGTGGTCTGTATATTTTGGTTCAGATGTATGAAGGATTTGACCATGATATTTATGTGGGGAATGAAATATTTTTCATCCCATTTCGTTGTTATAGTTGAATTTTTATTCATTCCAAGTTTTCCGAGTGTCAAAAAAGGGATTGGACGCAACAGTTTGATAATATGGATTTTTTTGTTGTGTTGGGGTTGAGAGTAATATAGTGTAAAATGGGACATGTTGTTGAGATGTAGGCAGTGGACTAGACATGTTCTTAGGAGTTTAGTTACAAGATTTTTGTCTAGTAAGTACCATGATAAACAAACACACAAACACCTAGAAAATGAAAAATAATTGATGGGTTGATTTACAAACAACAAGAAAATGCAAGAAAAATGTGTTGTTTAGTATTTATCTTAATTAATTATGAAAAATTGAAATGTGTAAGATGGTTAGCAAAGTTCCTAGGAAATGGTAAGATATGGATGATTTCAAGTGTGTTTAAGGGCGGAGTCCTCGATATACTCGAAGGTACGTGAGGCCCAACTCTGTACTGCTACCAATATGGGTGTATATATTGGGGCTACCCCCTCACTTCACAGTCCCGCTATGATAAGGGATTCGGGTGCTAAGCCAAAATATACCGACAGATAGAAGATTATACTAGACCAAAACATAGAGTCAACTTCCCTATTGGGTGATGAAATCCCAACCAGTTTCACCTAGGTGAGAGTTGTTTGAATGCATTCTTGATTTTGAATTGATTTGGTTGTGTGTGAGAGAAAGATAACTGAATGCAGCTAGTTAACTTCCCTATTTAAAGCTAGATGATTAAGAAGTATGAAATGGTTTGTTTTAAGACCTGAAACGAAATGTTAATTTTTGATAAGAACAAACAACCAAACATGCAAAACATAAAGAAAAAGGAAGGTTTTTAGGACTTACCGTAAGATCACTCCTTTTTATTTATTTGTTTTATATTTTTAGCAATTTTTCATAAAGCAAGAAAATCCAATAGATGATTTTTTTTCAAAATTAGGAACCTGTAACTAGGTTAGAAGAAACAAAAAATAGAAAGCAAGAATTTGAAGACAGATTATGAGATCATAATAAAAACATAAAGAAAAAAATGTAGGCAATGGGCCTAAACACCAAAAATTAGGCTAATCACAAGAGATTCTGACATAGTGAAAATAATTAGTATTCTATTGATTGAACTTTCCACTAGGTGTGCCAGAATCTTGAGCACAATTTTACCTTAGGGGTTGGTTTGAAATTACAATGAGGTAAAACTTGCACAACCTCAGTATGGAGGGGCTTTCAAGATATTTGCGAGATGTGATAGGTGTATGATCAGTTGTGCTCCATGAGATATGAACTAGGATTCTTTTCCTTGCAATTAAGCCTACAAATCAAAGACACTTACACAAAATAGAGTTAGTAAAATAGGGTGGGCAAGTTTCCTAGAAAAGGATAGTACCTAGAAGTCAAGATACTTCCTTACATGGAATTCAACCTACTTTCAAAACACTTAAGCTTTACTAATGAGAAATGGAGTATAATATATGACAAATGAAAAAATTTATTAATTGTTTATCACTTATTTAGCTTAATACATTCATCATTTAATAGCAATGAAATGTAAAACAACAAGTTAGAATATGAAGTCATGATATAAGTCAATGTTTAGGTTCTCTGAAACGTTTAAGCCTATAGAACAAGCTAAGTCTTCATCTTCGGTGAAGTATGAATCAGTGTCTAAGATGTAGTCTTCCACAAAGAAGTTAGAGATATCCTCATTTGTATAGTATAGGTAGGAAAGATCAGAATCAGTTTCTGGAAGGTTGATATCACTATCAATGTTAGATTCAGATGTGATGTGGGTGTCCTTAGGGAGATTGAATCCCCACTTCGTAGTTGTACTCGTACCATGTAAGGTCATCTTGTATCATCTAAACCTCATAGTATGCTTCCCCAAAATTCTTTGGTGGCTTCAAAAATTCTTTGGGTAGATGCGAAAATGGATTCTGACCTATCAAGAGGTGTTGTGTGGATGGAACACAACTCTAAATAATGCAACAGATCATACTGCTCCTAGTGAAAGGGGTGTTGGACAATCGAAAGAGAGTTAATATTAGTAATGGGATGACTAGTACCTGATATGGCCATCTACAAGATCCATAATTGACACACTGATTGGTAACACAAAAGCATACAATAATTAATAACAATTCCTACTAAAATATGATTACTAAGAAAATAGTAAGAACAGGAATCACAGGTGATTCTATGAAATAATAACAGAATGATATAAGAAATAATTTGAACGTTAAAAATGAAGCTACGATCTATGAAACCTAACAGAGTAGTATATGATAATCTGAAAAGTCCAATTTGGAATGAAAACAAAATGGAAAACAAAGGAGACGAACCTTTGGATGATAAATGACAACAACAGACTGATTATGGATGTGACTGGTGTTTCACACAAAATTTCTAGTTCCAGAATAGAGTTGGTTCTATCCTTTCATTCTCTTGAGAAATAGATAAGGGGTTAGGGTTAGGAGGAATACCTGTTGAGTTTTGGTAGGATGTGTACATACCGTAGAGAGATCAGACCGATTATGAAGAACTCCTTTTTGTCTAGGAAGCACTACCTATAGATAAGAATTCAAGACCACCAAATTTTAGTTAGACAATAAGTAAGGGAACTGCCTTGGGCCCAGGAAATATTAAACTTCCTTTCGAAGGTGGTCGTTTCCCTTTTAATATAAATTATTGCAAATGATAATAAAGAATCTATTGTGAAATCATGATTTAGGTACCTCGTTACTAAAAGCAATAGATACTAAACTACCAATAATAAAACGTCATTCTGTTTGTTTGGTCACTGGTTATTGATACATTTAGATCAAGTTACAGGGATAGACCAGGCTGGAGCTGAGGTTGTTAGGAGATAAATAGGTGAAAGGTTCATTTGGGTATAAGTCACAGTGACCGATGTCGGTCACTGGATAACTGACCGTGGTTATAAAACTGCTAACGGTAGGGGATAACCGATATTGGTAGGGGCAGTGATTCAGGGGATTTTGGGTAGAGGTTGATTATATGATGGTTATGGGGTTTTAAAGGTTAGTAGATGGTTAGGGGGAATAGTAAGGCAATGGAAAAGACTCAGAGAGTGAGAAAGTTGTCTTCTGGGCAATATAGGGATGGACGAATGAAGGCTAGGTGCAGGGCGCTGCCGGGTGTTAGATCCAAGGGTGAGTTTATAATTACTATCAATCAAAATTTCATGAACTGGAGCCTAGAAGCATACAAGATACTACTTACTACTTTCTAACGAGGATACAGGTCCGAGGAATGTGGTGACAAAGGTAAAACTCAGGTGGGATGATCCGACAATTGAAAGTGAGCTAATGAAGCTATCCTCTGATTCTCCCAATGCTTGGATGAGTGTGTGTTATCCCGTAAAATTGGCAAGGGAAATTTTACTGATAACCTTACCAAAAATTTGTTCCGGTCCCTTGTCAGGGATACCTTGCCTTCGGAATGTTCCAAAATCCCTTCCCGGGAAATCTAGTTTTCCGAACTTAGCCATTTTTGGTCTTTTTTGGTCGGGCGCACATAATGACTATGCAACATAAACTTTTGATGCACACCCTTTAAATCCTTTGGTGCATGCTTTCTCATGTCAACAGACATTTTGGTGTGCCTCACTATGTTGAGTCTTCCTTTCATGCACCAAGGCGCATGCACCTTCCTGTCAACAGAACATATGTTGCACCACTTTTAGGTGCGCCAAGGACACACATATTCCTCTGTCAACACCACTTTTGGTGTGCCAAAGGTGAGCATATTTTTTGTGTTGGAAAACATTTTGGTGTGCTAAAGGGTGCATGTTTTCTTATGTCGATGACTCTTTTGGTGTGCCACTTAAAAATTTGGTGGCGTATTTATTGCTACCCTCACCTATAAATAGGCACGTCTACACTGTCATTATCATTTGACACAATCATGTGATTTTATATGTACCTGCCAGTGCGCCTGCCCTATCATTTTCAATCGCTTTATGGACCCGTTTGCACATTTCTTCGTTATATCCGGGTATGAGGTCCTCATTTTTTTTGTATGTTTTGCGCTTTGGTTCTTTGTTTGCTTGTTGGTCTGGATCTGGATTGGAAATACTGAAATCGTGAACTTCCCCCCCCCTTATTTTCTTTCCCATTCTTCCACTTATTCTTCCTCCTCTTTCCAGATCTGCTGGTAGAGGAAGCTCTGTCCTGAAATGATGGTTTGAAACCCTTTGTTTAAAGCCCCTTCATCACCTCAAGGTACCCTGCAGAAGGATCTAAACCATATGTAAAACCCCTCTGAGAAGAATCAAAGCTTAAAAAGAAACTCTATTTTTCTTCTCCTTTGGCACATCTATCACCCTTGTTACACAAAGAGCAGCCACTCCAATGGCGCACATTCCCTACCTGGTACATCATGAAAAGTTGTTCCCTCAAGGTGCACTTCTTTAGTTTGTTGAAAATGTTTTCCTTGTGCCCCCTCATGGCACACCAAACTCATGTTTTGCATCGTTAAAACTTGTGCCCTTTGGCACACCATGCATCTGTGCAACACCAGTCAAACCTGCGCCAAGTGTAAAGCTTTAAATAATGCAGGCACATCCCTCATTGCAACAACATCATGTTATGCATAACTTCCATGCGCCACACCAAGTTCTCTTTAGCGCACTAAAATCATATGTTACACAAACCTTATATGCACTTCTGGCACACCAAAGTTCCATGCAACATGAAAATTATATGCGCCACGGGCGCATCGTATTCCCATGTAGCATAAAGAATCCATGCGCCCTTTATAAAACGCATACATATGGCGCAGGCGCACTTGTGCTTACAACAACAAAGAATGTAATCTGTAGTATCCATGTGCCATGTGCCCTTTGGCACTGATTTCTCCCCTGCAGCATCCCTTTCTTGTGTGCCTTACTATTTAACCCTGCAATCTACATTATTCATGTGCCCTGCGCCCTGAGGCCTTTAAATTGATAACTCTTTCTTCTGTCAACATTTCAATGGAAAATCAAACATCTGACAGGGCTTTCTTCAATTGGGTTTCACTTCTTATTGTTGTAGATCAGCAGCTAAGTTCAGAAGAACATATGTCAACATCAAGCAAGAGACCTATCAAATCCAAAGGCAAGGCCAAGCTCACAGAAGAAGAAATGAAGTATAAGTATCAGAGGGTTAGAATGTCTGAATCCCAGGCCTAGTGTGACTTGGATATCAGAGACTCAGAGCTCAGACACATTGATATGGAGGAGTTCTGGGTCAGAACTCAGAAGGTCACAAGAAGTCCATGGATGGACAAATTGATAGGTAGTGCGCTGCATTTTGCTGGGGGAATCCCAGTCAGTGCAGTTAATAATGAATTTATGATGGTGGTAGCCTGATGCTACAACAAAGACACAAGATGTGTCATAAATGAGAAAGGTGAGGTCATAATCAACCTCACTACCCGCCACTTTGAATTAATGTTTGGCATACCTCACCATCGGTAATTTGTGGCCGTAAGCCAGGAAGACTACATCAAAGCCTAGGAAAACAATGAAGATCAGTGCATGTAGCTGATGAATGAGGTGTATCTAAAAAATAAAAAGGTGGTGACTCAGTGGCCATAGGTCATTCACTGCAGTGATTTTTTAGAGGAGCTCAGTGACACAATCACGTTCCTGAGCAGGGTCTTTGGGCTTCCTGACGCCCATTATTTTCACAAATGGATGCTGCGGTATTTGGAAAAAATGAACAAAAATGTGCTTGATCAATGCTTTGAGTGGGCGGAAATCATAACCAGCACAATATCAGAGTAGCTACAACAACTTGCGTTGATTTCTCCCATGCAGCATCCCTTTCCTGTGCACCTTACTATTTAACCCTGCAATCTACAGTATTCATGCGCCCTGCGCCCTGAGGCCTTTAAATTGCTAACTCTTTTTTCTGTCAACATTTAAATGGAAAATCAAACAGCTGACGCGGCTTTCTTCAATTGGGTTTCACTTCTTATTGTTGCAGATCAACAGCTAAGTTTAGAAGAACATATGTCAACATCAAGCAAGAGACCTACCAAATCCAAAGGCAAGGCCAAGCTCACAGAAGAAGAAATGAAGAATAAGTATCAGAGGGTCATAATGCCCGAATCCCAGGCCAAGTGTGACCTGGATATAAAATACTCAGAGCTCGGACACATTGATATGGAGGAGTTCTGGGTCAGAACTCAGAAGGTCACAAGAAGTCCATGGATGGACAAATTAATAGGCAGTGCACTGCATTTTGCTGAGGGAATCCCAGTCAGTGCAGTTAATAATGAATTTATGATGATGGTATCCCGATGCTTCAACAAATACACAAGATGTGTCGTAAATGAGAAAGGCGAGGTCATAATCAACCTCACTGCCTGCCACTTTGAATTAATGCTCGGCATCCCTCACCATTGGCATTTTGTGGCCGTAAGCCGGGAAGACTACATCAAAGCCTGGGACGACAATGAAGATCAGTGCATCCAGCTGATGAACGAGGTGTATCTGAAAAATAAAAAGGTGGTGACTCGGTGGCCACAGGTCATTCACCGCAATGATTTTTTAGAGGATCTCAATGACACAATCACGTTCCTGAGCAAGGTCTTTGGGCTTCCTGATGCCCATTATTTTCACAAATGGATGCTACGGTATTTGGAAACAATGAACAAAAATGTGCCTGATCAATGCTTTGAGTGGGCAGAAATCATAACAAGCACAATATCAGAGAAGCTACAACAACTTGCCATGACAGGGAAGTTCTACATGAATTCCTATGTTGTTTACGCTACAACTTCAAAAAGGGACTACCCAGCTCTGATGTCGGTGCGGGGTTTGGCCCCAGGTTAAAATCTATGAATATTATCCAGAACTGAAGCTAGAAAATAGCATCCCCCAATTTACAAAGATCAATGATGCCTTCTTCTATGGCATCATCTACCTCTTGAGGACGAATATGACTCATGGTCGCACGATCAAGAGCATCATGGCAGCCACGGAGAAATGGGGGACCTGTTCACTCAATTCCCCACATTCACTTATCTAAGGGCGGCTAACTTCTTAGGGGAGCCAACTAAACTACCAAGGTCAACCGGTCCCAAATTAATTCTGCTAGAGCTGTTAAGACAGTTAATCACCTACCATGAGAAATGCCTCAAGAGAAAGAAGGGTGGAACTCCTTTCCCCCTCACTGTGGGTAGGTATACATGTCTCACTCACCACAAGGTGAAAGACATGTTTGTAGAGCTGGAGCTACTGAATCTGAAACATAATTTCCCAGCAAGGCCCACCTTTGACCCGAGAAATTTTCTACATAGGGCCAAGCTCGATCTGATCCATATCCCTCAGATCGAAGATATCTACATCGATATATATCATGAGGTGGAGCTCAGGAGGAAGGACCATTCTCATTTGGCCTTAGCAGAAATCATCCAGTACAGGGTGGCCATCATCCCCAAAGGCTACCAAACTACTGAGGAGGAAGTGGATCAAGTGTATCTTTACACGGGTGGGGACGATTGGCCTTTTACAGTAATTGATAGAACTAAAGCGCCTCAGAAAATTGAGGAAAGGGTCAAGGAAACTGTGCGTAGAACAAAACATTGGTGCCGAATGAACGGGCTCATCTACCTCGGAGTCGATTTCAAAACCTCTCCATTGGGTAACGCACCTCCTTGATCAAAATAGCAGCCAAAAGGTAAGGGTAAAGGTAAAGAGGGTGAATCCAGTTCCACCTAATAAGAAGCTCCAGAAATCCCTCCTTCCGCTTCATAAGAACAGGTTGAAATCTCAAAAAGCACATAAGAAGAAGCAGTGGAAGATGTTCCAATAGGCCCATCCACTCAGGATGTCGCCACTGCTGTAACAACTAAGGTCCCTTCTATTCCTTCTCCTCCTCCTCCTTCCCCTCCTCGAGTGACTAAAGCGACCATTCCATTGGTCGTGTCCTCTCCCCCTTCTTCTACAGTTCCTCTTGCTTCTTCGTCCATCTTCTCTTCTCTTGCAGACATGTCCCCCTCCATTTCTTCCCTCATCTCTGAGTTCCCCTCTCTTCCTATGTATTCCTCTTCTGCAGTATCTCTTCCTTCTGTGAGCGCTTCCTTGGCCTCCCTCTCGATGCCTCCTCCACGTGTCTCCACCTTTTTCCCTTCTGTTACTTCAGCTGCCCCCTCCTCTATTTCTGGCCCTTCTCCCATAAGTCCAGCTTGGATCTCCCAGCACCTGAGTCAGCAGAAAAGGAAAGTTCCCATCACTCCGATGGACTTCTCCGTAATCCTGTCAAAAGGGGAAAAGAAGCAAAAGCCCATCACACGCTTCTCTCAGACTACTTCGGGAGAGAGGGTAATGGAGATCGCATACCCCAATCCTCTGAAGGATAAAAAGGATCTGTCCTCGACAGATTACACAGTGACTCAAGTCACAATGGGGACGTCTTCTGAAATCCTTCAGGGAGAGGCCCTATCTGCAGTTGACGCCCTCTGTAAGAAGTGTCAAGTAGTAAAAGAAGAGAAAAGGCTACTGAAAGAGCAAAATAAACATCTTCTCCATGCCTTACAGAAGATGGGAAGTGCACCTCCCACAACTGCCGCCGAAACTCATGAGCCTCTGAGTCAAGATAAAATTGATGAATATGTAAAGATTGGCGAGCAGGGCATGGCAGTTTCCGCTTGGAGGAGCCAGATCCTCAAGGACAGTGAACGAGTGATCGCCAATTTCACCAATTTGTATCTAAACATCAACAAGATGAATAAAGAGCTCCAGGCATTAGTGGGACCCATATCAGAAGAGCTGGACCATGCTAGGCTATAGCATGAGACCTTTCAATGAATGTTCGACTGTTCTGTCGAAGATCTGGTCAAGTTCAGCATTTTTGGTCACCCCAGGGCCCTCAATAAAGTCCTTTCCACTCTGGATTACTGGATGGATCAACTAGAATTCATCCTTGAAAATATCGATAATGTAAAAGAAGAAGCCCTGGACGCAATGCATCAGATGGAACAGATCGTTCTCAACATGTCCCCAGGGTTGCTTACTCCTTCTTTCACCTTAAGGAAGGTTGATGAAACCATTCATATTTTTAAGGAGATCGTTTCACAAGGGCTGGGGCCAGAGGTCACTTTTGACGTAGAGTCCATCAATAACCTACTGGCCTGTCGGGACTTCATCGGATTCCTAATAGAAGTAGAGAAATAATATTCCAAACTCCTAGAGAAGCTCATAGACAAGCGGGAGACTTGCGAGGCGATCAGTGAATGACACAAGAATCATTCCCAGGATCAATTAGAGCCTATGATCAATAATTTCATGGAATACCATGCCCAATTCCACATCTCGTCACTCGAGCAGCAGCAGCAGCAGGATATCCCCTTTCAGCCGCTGGATGACGACGATGAATAATTTCTCTCTCTTCTCCGACTTTATTTTTGTAAATGTCTAAAGTATGTTGGCACAAATGATGACATCATCCATGTTGCACCATGGGATGATGTCATCCATTAAGTTGTCAAAAGTCAACATGACTTTGAGATATTTTTGTAGATATTTTGTAAATAGGTGGTTGGTTCCTTTTTGCCTTCCTTCTTCTCCTTCTATAAATACTCAAATACTTGTGGTATTAGGGGTGTGGATACTTTTCAGATGAAAAATAGAAGTGAGAAGAAAATACTTTGAACTTTTTGTAACAGAAGGAAATATTAATACAATATTTAGACTTTGTGCTGAATACATGTGTTATTTACATTAGATCTTTCTTACGTCAGATCTATGTGTTTATTTTGTTGGATCTACTTCTGTTTTATTGTCATTTATTCATCAGTATTGCTTTGTTCATTTATGTAAGTAGGTTTGGCTCTGTTTACTACCAATCCCAAAACATAAACCCTCTGACCTTTCTGCTTTGGAATTCATTTCTTTTCTTTCTTCGGATCTGATCTTTCTTCATCCTCCCTTCCATTCCTTTCTTTATGCAGTCAGAAATAACCCTACTGGGATGAGATCCCAAACCCCCAAAGGTAGAATATTGTGAGACTTGCATAGATTCCTACTGGTAGAATAGCAATAAACCAGTTTCACTTTACTGACTCAAAGAGGGGCTATGCCCTGCACACTGTTGACTCGTCTATCCATAAATCTGCCCAAGTGACAGATTTTCGAACCAACGGTTTTTGGTGAATCTACTGGGGAGATACAAATATATCTGATCTATGATGGTGATATGATAGAAAATCAGTAAAAATCTGAAAAATCACTACCTGTTTGCAAACTTTAACTTTTTGTTAAAAATCCAAAAATTTTGCAAAAGTGATCCAAATTGAAAAATTTTCTTCTGAGATCTGTAGATCGGGCCTAGTTGGAGATCTTTAGTTCGCTGAGTTTTTATACAAATATGTATTTTTCCATAGATCTGAGTTTTTGACTGTTTACCGAAATTTTCAAACTCTTTGAAAAAAGTTAACTTTAGATCTGAAAATCAGCTTACTAATCTTCACTGTCATTTTATCCTCGTTGTTCTTTTTCATTTAAACCGCAATCAGTTTTCAAAAGAGGGATAAAATTTAAATATTCAGAAAAGTACATGCTGCTGGTTTTTGTCATAAAAACCAGGAAATTAGCAAGTACGACTAAAAAGAAATTTTAAATCTGCTCCACAACATCGCAGATCTGGAAGGTACACCGGCGGGTGAACCATTTACTCGTAGTAGGAGAGCTCGTGGAGAAGTCGATCCTACTTTTGATCTGCTTCAAAGGCACAACTTCATTATAACACTGGCGCGCTTTTCATCACTAAGTTTAGCTGATCGGTCAGCCAGAAGTACCTCTCCTCCACGAAAGAACCAGTTTTCACAAGGAACATCCACATCCCTTTGCAGTGCTTTATTACTCAGTAGAACCGCACTTCCAGCCCGTGTTCTTTTTCTAGCCTTTCAAATGGCAGTGCCATGGGGAAATGCTATGGGCCCTCTCACATTACCACATCCAGTTCACACGCTCCCTCACGGAAACCAAAAGAATTTTCCCAAATTCGACGGGAGCGGAAACCAAAGCACAGATTCACACATATCTGCATTCATCATGTCATGTAGTATCTTCGATGTGACCCACAAAGATGTGTTAGTTCACCTCTTTTTGGAGACCCTCCAAGGGCCCGCGGCAGAATGGTTTCAGCATTTGCTAGCCGGGTCTATTACCAGTTGGGCCACCTTGCAGGATGCTTTCGAAGAAAGGTACAAGCCTTCAGAAGATGCATTTACATTATTATCATAGATCACTCACCTGAAGAAGGAGGCCAATGAGACCATGCGCGATTTTATCACCAGGTTCAATGCATTAATCAACCGTGTGCCTGTTGCCAACACTAGAAAATCAAAAGTGTTTCTTTGTGAATGCAATGAGCTCAAAAATAAGTTTTTTGCTTCTACATGAACAAATAACTACCTTGCCTCTTGCCCAGGCTACTGCAATATGGATTGAAGACAACTTGCTCATATCCGGTGAATTAAAAAGGGAATCATCCAAGCCCAAAGCTTTGAGCCCTTCTCCCGCCACTTCGTCTGATCTGGCGTTTCAAAAGATGGTGAATGACTTGATCGCATTAAAGAAGCAGTTGGCCCAAGCTTCCCCTAGTTCCTCATACCGAGACATTCCACGAAGAAGCTTCACTCCCAACAGTGTCCCACATAGGCCACGGCTACCCGCAACTGCTCCACGGTTGGCACTTGAGGCTCCTCCAGTCAAGGCTCTAGCTGAAATTTAAGAAGAAGAGGAACAAAATTACGAAGAACCTTCATCCCAAGGTGAAGATGATCAAGATGTCGGTGAGTCAACTGGTGACTCTACTATCGGGTATATGGAATTTGACGAGGAGGAGTCTGACGAGGAAGAAGGTACACAAGGATATGCGAGTAGACAATCATATGTTGTTTTTGCCCGCTCGTAAGGAAAAGAAGCAGAGGTCGCTGCCCATGTGTAGAAGGAAAAGGCTATATCAAACGTGCCTCCAACCATCACTAAAAGAGGTAATCCTCTTTCTATTCAAAACCCTGGTAATTCTTTTGCAAAGAAAGCTTTTCCCCCGATCTCTCCTCCAAATCAGCCTTCCTCTCATATTCCTATCAAGACCAGTAATCCTACCCTACCATCACGAAGTGAGGGACTCATTCCTTCACCAGCGCAACCTTTGGCTACATTTGATATCATAGATCATGCTAAAAAGACTAAGATCCAAATGTCTGAAGCTGAGTATCTTCAGTCAAACCTCGAACAGTTGATAAGGTTAACTGAATATATTCAAATTCAAGCTGTCATATCTCCCCAAGTTCCCCTGAAAGGAATCCTTTCCACTCCTCCTACATCCCACATAAATGTTGCCTCAACATCTGCATCAGGGAAGATAGAGCCCTTCTATCTCTCCCTCCTAATCAACGGTCACAAGTTAAGTAACTGCATAATTGATTCTGGGGCTTCTGACAATGTCATGCAAAAAAAAATTGCTCATGATCTGGGCTTCACCCTTACGAAGCCTTTTGGCAGATGTTATTCCTTGGAAACCAAGCAAGTCCCGTTGATTGGTCAAATCAAAGATGCGTAGTTTGTATTTGCGGTGTTCTCAAAGAAAAGAGTAAAGATGACCATCCTCGATGCTAACATTCCCGTAGCCTATGGAATACTGCTGGGAAGGAGTTTTTATAGTGAGGTTGGAGGAGAAATTCATATGGACTGGTCCAAGGCTAGAATCCCCGTCAAAGGTGTGATGCAGACTTTGGAGCCAGAATCACAAAAGAAGTACTTGGTTACTAACTCTAAGGACCCCAAAGCTCAAATTCTTTTCGAATCATCAAGGATGGGGAACTATTTCTTGTCTACTGAGTCTGACAAAATGGTTGTTCTCGTCCAAGATGAAGATCTTAACAAGGTCTGGATCTTACAGTTTGATGATAGCTGCGCAACCAGTGGATGTGGTGCCGGAGCCGTGCTAATATCTCCCGAGGAAGAAATTATTCCTCTCTCTTTTAAGTTGCAGTTTTTCAACACAAACAACACTGCTGAGTATGAATCTCTGTTACTTGGCATGCAGGCTACAAGAGAGAGAGGGATCAAAAATTTGAAAGCACAAGGTGATGCAGAGCTAGTCGTGAATCAAGTTAAAAGGATATATCAAGTGAATAATGAGAGGCTCAGGCACTACCGTAATGCGGTGTGGGACAGCATTGAAGAATTTGAAACTTTTTCAAAAGAATCCATTCCAAGAGCTCAGAATGACATGGCCGATTCATTGGCTATTTCAGCATCCCTCATGCTCCCACACCCAGGTTTGAAAACAGACAAATACAGCATTGAGATGGTTTTCCGCCCAAGTGTTCCAGACAATTCTCAGCATTAGCAAGTATTCAACGATGACAATCAGCTCATCGCCTTTCTAAAAAAGGTGGAAAATTTCAAGGAATTGCATTTTAAAGGATCCACTTCTATGTGCCACGAATCAGTCACTGATCAAAAGGATGAATCTGAAGGGAATGATGGCATTTTTCAGCTCAAAGGAAATAAAATTTCGAAGGGCCTAGTTTCTCTAGAGCATTTGTTTGACAAGCATGACCGTTTTGTAAAAAATAAAAGGCGAGATGATGTTGGCACATCCCCAGAAATCGAGCCGGTTAATTTAGGTTTTGTAGAGCATCCGCAATTCGTGAACATTGGAAAATTCTGCACGCCTGAAGAGAAGCGGAAGTTTGTTAAACTGCTGAAGAAATACATGGATGTATTGGCATGGTCCTATGCTAATCTAAAGTCTTTTAAGCCAAACGACGTCCAGCATGACATCCCGTTGAAAGAAGATGTCAAAGCCTTTCACCAGAAGAAGAGGCATTATAACCCTAAGATCTCAGGTACTATCCAAGCTGAAATTCAGAAAATGCTAGATGAGAGAATCATTTTTCCTATCCATCACAGTACTTGGGTAGAAAACATTGTGTCAGTGCACAAGAAAAACGGTGAAATACGCATATGCATAGATTTTTGAAACTTGAACCAGGCTTCCTTAAAATACAACTACCCACTTCCTATAATGGATCAAGTTCTACAAGCAGTAACTGGATCAGAAATGTTGTCCATGCTTGATGGTTTTTTGGGCTACAATCAGATTGAAGTTTCACCTGAAGACCAATTTAAAATAGCATTCACTACTCCCTGGGGCATGTTTGCCTATAGCAGAATGCCATTTGGCCTGACTAATGCTGGTGCCACTTTTCAGCGGGCTATGGACCTTGTGTTCAAAGGTATGATGGGGAAGGTCATTATGGTTTATCTAGATGACTTAACTGTGTTCTCTAAACAATGAAGTGATCATTGTGATCATCTGGAGCAAGTATTGGCCAGATGCCAAGAGCATGGAATTTCCCTAAACCCAAAAAAGTATGTTTTTGGAGTCACAGAAGGAAAGTTGCTAGGGCATGTTGTTAGCAAAGAAGGAATGAAGATAGATACCGAAAGAGTTAAGGCTATTCAGAGCCTTACTCTGCCTACAAGTAAGACCGGCGTTCACTCTTTCTTTAGAAAGGTGAATTTTCTTAGGTGCTTTGTTCCCAACTTTGCTGAAAAGACTCGTCACATATTGGACATGATGAAAGGGTCACCAACTTTCTGATGGAGCAAGGAAGGAAAAAGGTCATTCAAAGAGATAAAAGCTTTCGTCGCTCATGCACCAGTCCTGGTATGCCCCGATTTCTCTAAGGATTTTACCGTGTATAGCTATACGTCTGAGCATACTATATAAGCCATCTTGATGCAAAAGAATTCTGAGGATGTTGAATCTCCGATTGCGTTCATGAGATCTCCCCTCAAGCCTCACGAATTAAAAATGTCTCAGTTGGAAAAACATGCCTTCGCCGTTGTCAAAGCAGTCAAAAATTTCAGGTATTATATTTTAAATTCTCATACAGTGGTGCTGGTCCCTGACACGGTGGTCAAGTCAATCTTAACTCAACAAGAGTTAGGAAGCTTGCGTGGAAATTGGATTACAAAGGTCCAGGAGTACGATTTAGATATAAAACCAACCAAGTTGGTAAGAGGCAAAGGCTTGTGTCAACTTATGGTCGAAAACCAAGGGTCGGAAGTTTTCGGAGAAAAGGATGATTATACCAATGAAGCACAAAGCCAGCTAGAGAAACTTGATTCTCTACCTCTGGTCCTATTTATTGCAAACAGCGATGAGTGGTATTCAGATATTTCTTTCTTCCTCACCTACGGCGAATGCCCAGCTCACCTAACTACGAAGGAGAAGTGCACTATAAAGCTCAGAGCAGCCAAATATGTCATCTGGGATGACAGTTTATACAAACGCGGGATAGATGGTGTCTTCTTGCGATGTGTCGACAAGCCACAGCAAGTGAAGTTACTTGAAAGTTTTCATAATTCAGCCTGTGGAGGCCATTTCTCCTCTTCCGTGACAACACACAAGATCATTTGGGCCAGGTACTATTGGACGACGCTCTTCTAAGATGTAACCACCTGGGTAGCAAAGTGTGAACCTTGCCAGCAGTTCGTCGGCAAGCCCAAGTTGGCTACTTCTCCCCTCAAGCCGGTTGTTGTCGACGAACCATTCAAGTAGTGGGGAATTGATTTTATTGGTGCGCTCAATCCCCAATTGAGCACCGGACATAGTTATGTACTAACAGCAACAGATTACTTCACCAAGTGGGTGGAAGCCATACCTATCAAACATGCCACTTCCGAGGTTGTTTGTAATTTTATCAAAGAAAACATCATTGTCAGGTTTGGCGTTCCAAACAAGATTGTTGCTGATAATGCTTCTAACTTCTCTTCATGGGAAGTTATTAGTTTTTGCTACGAATACAGAATAAATTTGGCTCACACTTCAGATTATTACCCTCAGGGAAATGGTCAAGTAGAATCCAGTAACAAAAACTTGGTGACCATCATACGAAAGCTGGTGGATGAGAATCAACGAATGTGACACAAGTCCTTATACGACGCTTTGTGGGTAGATCGCATTACTCCCAAGAGGTCTCTCAGTATGTCACCTTTTCAAGTGTTATATGGCACTGATGTCGAGCTGCCCATTTCCGCTGAAATCCCTGCTCTGTGTTTGGCACAGGAAATCGAAGATGAAACTTTTCAAATTTCCCTTGAAAAGAGGATCATGTATCTAGCAAAACTCGAAGAGAAGAGAGTAAGAGTGGTCGACAAGATCACCGAGCATCAGAATCAAGTCAAGAGACTGTTCGATAAGAAATATAAGCAAAGAAATTTTCAAGTGGGAGACCTTGTCCTTCTGTGGGACAAGCGAAGAGAGCCAAAAGGCATGCACGGAAAGTTTGATTCCCTGTGGAGAGGGCCCTTCAAGATCAAGCAGCTCAATGGAGAGAATAGTTTCTATCTCTCATATCTGGATGGAACTGAACTCCCGCTTCCCTATAGCGGATAGCATCTGAAAATCTTCAGGAAGTAGAGCTTGCTCTCTCCTTTGTACAGTTTGCTTTAGTTGTGTGTTGGTTTTTGTCATGTGTTTGCTTTCTGTTTATTGTGTGTTCCCTTTTTTTCGCCCTCCAGTCACCCTTGTTTTTGACTCTATTACCCAATGGATAGGCACATGAGATATGGGATTCTCTACCCCTGAGGTTCACTCAGAGACACTCCCCAGAAAGAGCCAGCTGTTATCCCGTAAAATTGGCGAGGGCAATTTTACTGATAACCTTACCAAAATTTTGTTGTGGTCCCTCATCAGGTATCCCTTGCGTTCGGAACGTTGCAAAATCCCTTCCGGAGAAATCTAGTTTTCTGAACTTAACCATTTTTGGTCTTTTTTGGTCGGGCACACATAATGTCTATGCAACATAAAATTTTGATGCACCCCCTTTAAATCCTTTGGCGCATGCTTTCTCGTGTCAACAGACGTTTTGGTGCACCTCACTATGTTGAGTCTTCCTTGCATGCACCAAGGCGCATGCACCTTCCTGTCAACTGAACATTTATTATGTCACTTTTAGGTGCACCGAGGGTGCACATATTCCTCTGTCAACACCACTTACGGTGCGCCAAAGGTGCGCATATTTTCTGTGTTGGCAAACGCTTTGGTGCGCCAAATGGTGCATGTTTTCTTTTGTCGACGGCTCTTTTGGTGCGCCACTTGAAAATTTGGTGGCATATTTCTTGCTACCTCACCTATAAATAGGCACGTCTGCGCTGTCATTATCATCTGACACAATCACGTGATTTTCTCTGTACCTGCCAGCGCGCTTGCCCTATCATTTTCAATCGCTTTGTGGACCCGTTTGCACATTTCTTCGTTATATCTGGGTATGAGGTCCTCATTTTTTTTGTATGTTTTGCACTTTGGTTCTTTGTTTGCTTGTTGGTCTGGATCTGGATTGGAAAGACTGAAATCGTGAACTTCCCCCCTTGCTGTCTTTCCCATTCTTCCACTTATTCTTCCTCCTCTTTCCAGATCTGCTGGTAGAGGAAGCTCTGTCCTGAAATGATGGTTTGAAACCCTTTGTTTAAAGCCCCTTCATCACTCCAAGGTACCCTGCAGAAGGAGCTAAACCATATGTAAAACCCCTCTGAGAAGAATCAAAGCTTAAAAAGAAACTGTATTTTTCTTCTCCTTTGGCACATCTGTCACCCCTGTTACACAAAGAGCAGCCGCGCCAATGGCACACATTCCCTTCCTGCTACATCATGAAAAGTTGCGCCCTCAAGGTGCACTTCTTTAGTTTTTTGCAAACGTTTTCCTTGCACCCCCTCGTGGCACGCCAAACTCATTTGTTGCATCGTTAAAACCTACGCCCTTTGGCACACCATGCTTCTGTGCAACACCAGTCAAACCTACACCAAGTACAAAGCTTTAAATGGCGCAGGCACATCCCTCATTGCAACAACATCATGTTATGCATAACTTCCATGCGCCGCGTAGAGTTCTCTTTAGCACACTAAAAGCATATGTTACACAAACCTTATATGCGCTTCCAGAACACCCAAAGTTTCATGCAACATGAAAATTATATGCGCCATGGGCACATCCTGTTCCTATGTAACATAAAGAATCCATGTGCCCTTTATAAAACACATACATATGGTGCAGGCGCACTTGTGCTTACAACAACAAAGAATGTAATCTACAGTATCCATGCGCCATGTGCCCTTTGGCGCTGATTTCTCCCCTGCAACATCCCTTTCCTGTGCACCTTACTATTTAAACCTGTAATCTACAGTATTCATGCGCCCTGCGCCCTGAGGCCTTTAAATTGATAACTCTTTCTTCTGTCAACATTTCAATGGAAAATCAAACAGCTGACACGGCTTTCTTCAATTGGGGTTCACTTCTTATTGTTGCAGATCAACAGCTAAGTTCAGAAGAACATATGTCAACATCAAGCAAGAGACCTACCAAATCCAAAGGCAAGGCCAAGCTCACAGAAGAAGAAATGAAGAATAAGTATCAGAGGGTCAGAATGTCCGAATCCCAGGCCAAGTGTGACCTGGATATCAAACACTCAGAGCTTGGACACATTGATATGGAGGAGTTCTGGGTCAGAACTTAGAAGGTCACAAGAAGTCCATGGATGGACAAATTGATAGGCAGTGCACTGCATTTTTCTGGGGGAATCCCAGTCAGTGCATTTAATAATGAATTTATGATGGTGGTATCCCGATGCTACAACAAAGACACAAGATGTGTCGTAAATGAGAAAGGCGAGGTCATAATCAACCTCACTGCCCGCCACTTTGAATTAATGATCGGCATCCCTCACCATTGGCATTTTGTGGCCGTAAGCCGGGAAGACCGCATCAAATCCTGGGACGACAATGAAGATCAGTGCATGCAGATGATGAAAGAGGTGTATCTAAAAAATAAAAAGGTGGTGACTCGGTGGCCACAGGTCATTCACCGCAATGATTTTTCAGAGGAGCTCAATGACAAAATCACGTTCCTGAGCAGGGTCTTTGGGCTTCCTGACGCCCATTATTTTCACAAATGGATGATGCGGTATTTGGAAAAAATGAACAAAAATGTGCCTGATCAATGCTTTGAGTGGGAGGAAATCATAACCAGCACAATATCAGAGTAGCTACAACAACTTGCCATGACAGGGAAGTTCTACATGAATTCCTATGTTGTTTACGCTGCAGCTTCAAAAAGGGACTACCCAGCTCTGATGCGGTGCGTGGTTTAGCCCCAGGTTAAAATCTATGAATATTATCCAGAACTGAAGCTGGAAAATAGCATCCCCCAATTTACAAAGATCAACGATGCCTTCTTCTATGGCATCATATACCTCTTGAGGCTGAATATGACTCATGGTCGCACGATCAAGAGCATCGTGGCAGCCACGGAGAAATGGGGGGACCTGTTCACTCAATTCCCCACATTCACTTATCTAAGGGCGGCTAACTTCTTAGGGGAGCCAACTAAACTACCAAGGTACGCCGGTCCCAAATTGATTCTGCTAGAGCTGTCAAGATAGTTAATCACCTACCATGAGAAATGCCTCAAGAGAAAGAAGGGTGGAACTCCTTTCCCCCTCACAGTGGGTAGGTATACATGTCTCACTCACCACAAGGTGAACGACATGTTTGCAGAGCTAGAGCTACTGAATCTGAAACATAATTTCCCAGTAAGGCCCACCTTCGACCCGAGAAATTGTCTACCTAGGGCCAAGCTCGATCCGATCCATATCCCTCAGATTGAAGATATCTACTTCGATATATATCATGAGGTGGAGTCCGGAGGAAGGACCATTCTCGTTTGGCCTTAGCAGAAATCATCCAGTACGGGGTGACCATCGTCCCCAAAGGATACCAAACTACTGAGGAGGAAGTGAATCAAGTGTATCTTGACACAGGTGGGGACGATTGGCCTTTTGTGGTAATTGATAGAACTACAGCGCCTCAGACAATTGAGGAAAGGGTCAAGGAAACTCTGCGTAGAACAGAACATTGGTGCCGAATGAACGGGCTCATCTACCTCTGATTCGATTTCAAAACCTCTTCGTTAGGTAACGCAACTCCTCAATCAAAACAACATCCAAAAGGTAAGGGTAAAGGTAAAGAGGGTGAATCCAATTCCACCCAAGAAGAAGCTCCAAAAATCCCTCCTTCCACTTCACAAGAACGGTTGAAATCCCGAAAAGCATAGAAGAAGAAGCGGCGGAAGATGTTCCAATAGGCCCATCCACTCAGGATGTCGCCACTGCTACAACAACTAAGGTCCCTTCTATTCCTTCTCCTTCTCCTCCTTCCCCTCCTCGAGTGACTCAAGTGACCATTGCTTTAGTCGTGTCTTCTCCCCCTTCTTCTACTGTTCCTCCTACTTCTTCGTCCATCTTCTCTTCTCTTACAGACCTTTCCCCCTCCATTTCTTCCCTCATCTTTGAGTTCCCCTCTCTTCCTATGTCTTCCTCTTCTGCAGTATCTCTTCCTCCCGTGAGTGCTTCCTTGGCCTCCCTCTCGATGCCTCCTCCACGTGTCTCCACCTTTTTCCCTTCTGCTACTGCAGCTACCCCCTACTCTGTTTCTGGCCCTTCTCCCATAATTCCAGCTTGGATCTCCTAGCACCTAAGTCAGCAGAAAAGGAAAGTTCCCATCCCTCCTATGGACTTCTCTGTAATCCCGTCAAAAGGGGCAAAGAAGAAGAATCCCATCACACGCTTATCTCAAAGTGCTTCGGGAGAGAGGGTAATGGAGATCACATACCCCAATCCTCTAAAGGATAAAAAGGATCTGTCCTTGACAAATTACATAGTGACTCAAGTCACAATGGGGATGTCTTTTGAAAGCCTTCAGGGAGAGGCCCTATCTGCAGTTGACGCCCTCTGTAAGAAGCTTCAAGAACAAAAAGAAGAGAAAAGGCTACTGAAAGAGCAAAATAAACATCTGCTCCATGCCTTACAGAAGATGGGAAGTGCACCTCCCACAACTACCTCCGAAACTCGTGAGCCTCTGAGTCAGGATAAAATTGATGAATATGTAAAGATTGGCGCACAGGGCATGGCAGTTTCCGCTTGGAGGAGCCAGATCCTCAAGGACAGTGAACGAGTGATCGCTAATTTCACCAATTTGTATCTAAACATCAACAAGGTGAATAAAGAGCTCCAGGCATTAGTGGGACCCATATCAGAAGAGCTGGACCATGCTAGGCTACAGCATGAGACATTTCAATGAATGTTCGACTGTTCAGTTGAAGATCTGGTCAAGTTCGGTGTTTTCGATCACCCCAGGGCCCTCAATAAATTCCTTTCCACTCTGGATTACCAGATGGATCAATTATAATTCGTTCTTGAAAAGATCGATAAGGTAAAAGAAGAAGCCCTAGACGCAATGCATCAGATGGAACAGATCGTTCTCAACATGTCCCCAATGTTACTTACTCCTTCTTTCGCCTTAAGGAAGGTTGATGAAACCATTCAGATTTTCAAAGAGATCTTTTCGCAAGGGCTGGGGCCAAAGGTCACTTTTGACGTAGAGTCCATCAATAACCTGCTGGCTTGTCGGGACTTCATCGGATTCCTAATTGAAGTGGAGAAAGAATATTCCAAACTCCCAGAGAAGCTCATAGACGAGTGGGAGACTTGCGAGGTGATCAATGAACGACACAAGGATCCTTCCCAGGATCAATTAGAGCCTATGATTAGCAAGTTCATGGAATACTGTGCCCGATTCCACATCTCGTCACCCAAGCAGCAGCAGCAGAAGGATATTCCCTTTCAGCCACGGGACGATGACGATGAATAATTTCTCTCTCTTCTCTGACTTTCTTTTTGTAAATGTCTAAAGTATGTTGGCACAAATGATGACATCATCCATGTTGAACCATGGGATGATGTCATCCATCAAGTTGTCAAAAGTCAACATGACTTTGAGATATTTTTATAGATATTTTGTAAATAGGTGTTTGGTTCCTTTTTTCCTTCCTTCTCCTTCTATAAATACTCAAATACTTGTGGTATTAGGGGTGTGGATACTTTTCAGATGAAAAATAGAAGTGAGAAGAAAATACTTTGAACTTTTTGTAACAGAAGTAAATATTAATACAATATTTAGACTTTGTGCTGAATACATGTGTTATTTGCATTAGATCTTTCTTACGTCAGATCTATGTGTTTATTATGTTGATTCTACTTCTGTTTTATTGTCATTTATTCATCAGTATAGCTTTGTTCGTTTATGTAAGTAGGTTTGGCTCTATTTACTACCAATCCCAAAACATAAACCCTCTGACCTTTCTGCTTTGGAATTCATTTCTTTTCTTTCTTCAGATCTGATCTTTCTTCATCCTCCCTTCCATTCCTTTCTTTCCGCAGTTGGAAATAACCCTACTGGGATGAGATCCCAAACCCCCGAAGGCATAATATTGTGAGACTTGCACAGATTCCTGCTGGTAGAATAGCAATAAACCAGTTTTGCTTTGCTAACTCAAAGAGGGGCTATGCCCTGTACACTGTTGACTCGTCTATCCATAAATCTACCTAAGTGATAGATTTTTGAACCAACAGTGTGACAGTGATCTCGTTGATCAGTTACAGTCTTGGACCCAATGCTCTTCTCTGTAAACTCTTTTCTCCTTCTCACTTGTCTCTCCCTTGCAAATGGATTCTGGCCACTGTTTTTGGTTGGGGGAGGTCATTTACAGGGAATTGATGGTAGTTGCCTAACCGACGCCGGCTGCGTAGGGACTGACGTCGGTTAGGTCAAAGTTGGCTATTTTTAGTAAAATAGCCAACTTTCCCTCCCTTTCTCCCGAGGGGTCAGTTGTGGGCTTGGTCAAGTCATTATTAGGTTCGTTTTGATGCGGGTGAGGGGTGATGAGTCATGGGTGTGGGTTTGGACCAAGTCATAGGTCTTAATTAAGTTAGTTTAGGGTTAGGGCTAAGTCATAGTGAGGTAGCAAGGTGATGTGGCAGGTGTTAGTGCAAAATCACAGCACCCCTGGATGTAGATCAGGTTTCTAGGTTGATCACTTTGGCATCCAGTGTGATTGCATAACATTGAATCATTTCTCCAAGTGTGGGACTTGAAAAAATGAGAAAGGATTCTCCAGATTAGGCTGGTTCCTATTCCTCTTTTCAGATGCACACGAAATATGCAGAGGGTTTTCTCAAAACCTAATCTAATCTGCCAAGGAGACAAGGTAAGAAGATGCATAAAATAAATCTAAGCTAATAGAGGTGATGCACCGAGGAATGAATAACACCTATTTTTCCAGTGAACATAGACCATTTGAATGTGATATAAGATCATGCACAGATGACAAAACCTGCAGTGAAAGAACAGGAGAATGCAAAAATGAACACAGAGAGGGCTGAGAATCATCCACAGACATGCATTACTTGCTCCAAAGATTGATACAATACACTACAGAATGCCATGAGGCAGAATAGTATTACAGTTCAAATGAGAGGTTCGAACTCCACAAATTCAACTGAGGAGAAGAAGGGAGAGGCAAAACAGAAAAAATGTTCGACCCCTTGAAAAGAAGCTCCTCTTTACAATATATAGAAAGAATGAGAGACGGAAGAGAGAGGGGAAATCCAAATCTACCCCAACCACCTCCAGGTTGCATTTAATTTCATCTCATTATGGTAGAAGCGGTGGATCCTAGCAAAATGGTGGCCTTTCTTACAGAAGCGGTGAACTGTCTGCTGCATTAAAGTTGGCTGTTGAAGCATTACTTCTGCTTGTTATTTTGTGCCAGAGGAGTTTCTTGATTTTATCTCTCCAAACTAAACCAAAATACAAGATTAACCCCGAAATCGTGTAGAGAATTTTACCAGCTTTCCGTTGATATAAAGAACATGCAAATCCGAACTCTAGATCGAAAGTTATGGCGATCTAAAGATTTAGGGCAAAAACAGGCCAAAACGTGTTTTGAAATCTTTCCCACGCTCTACCACCTGGATGACACGTGGCACGTGCTGATTGGATGAGAAATTCTCTCTCCTCTATCTTTCATGGGCTTTCCTTTTGAAATTTCCTTGTGGGCCCCTTAAACTAGGACACGTGGCACTATTTCATTGGTTCGGGTCAGTGCTCAAAACTTCGCCCTTTGACTTTTGGACTGCCTCCCTTGCAACACGTGTCGTGATCTAGTTGGTTCTTGGCCCTTTCAGCTCTTTCGTGTCCACTGCATCCATTTGTCCCAGATGTCCCAGTGCTGCCTGGGACAAATTCCTCCGGTTCGCCCGATTCGGCCGGTTCGCGTCCTCGCGGCCCAGATGTCCCATTTGCTTCCGGACTGTTTATTCTCATTTCGGCTGAACTGGCCAGTTCACGTACCTTTGTCCTAGATGTCCCAAAGCAGTTAGTGTGTTTTCCTCCTTCAGCCGAACCGGCTTTCCGCGTCCGCCGCGTCCTTTTGTCCTGAATGTCCCAGTTGCATCTGAACTGCCTAGCAGCAAATCGGTCGATCCGCGTCTTCCGCGTACATTCGTTCCAACTGCCCCAAAGGAAACCTTGAGAAAGACTTAGCCAATTTTCACGATTTTTCCTGTTTCAATCTACTTGCTTGGAACTGCAAAACTCTGATGCATGTTATCGAAATTTACCCTGGGGGGTGAAATTTTGACAACAGCAGGGTTGGAGATGTGGATTTATTAATTATAAGGTAATTAATCAATAATTAAGTGTGTAAGTTTTAGGTGGTGAGGTAGGGTTAGGTTGCGGGATGAGATATGGGGTATAGGGAGTCGTAAGACCTAAATTTGGTGTCTACATTTGCCCCTTGTTGTCGTGTAGCTTGTCTTGTAAAGTTGCACTGACAATAATAAAAAGTGGTTTCCCCAATGAAGGGTATAGGTAATCCCCCTCAACTCTATCACAGATTGAGGCGACATGAAATCAGGGATAGGGTTGATAAAGGGTAAATGATGGTGAGATGGTGGTAAGATGGTGGGGTAGGTTCAAGGAAGCCGACGCATGTTAAAATGCAGTAGTGCGACCAGGGTACATGTTTTGAAGAGAAAACAAGCAATGCATAGGAAAAGGTTGATATTTTATCCAAGCAAGGCTGATATAAACCTGGTATCCAAGGCATAGGAAGTAGCTCCAGGGGATATAACGGCTAAGGTACCAGAATGTTCAGGCATGTTCAGCAGTACCAAATGGTGGGTTTGGTAGAGATAAACATCACGGTCTTGGTCTAGGAAAAGCTGGTCGGCTGATCAATTCAAGTATCCTAGTCATGCTAAAACATGAATAGGTGAGCTCGATTGAACAAACAGAAACATGATGAGTGGATAGAATCATAATTTGTGGGCCTCGGTCGAGGTACTTAATTGGTGTGTCCTTAGGTCGGGCCGATTGGTTAGGTGCGGCCGTGGGTCGGGCCGATTGGTTGGTTGTGGCCTTGGGTCAGGTCAATTAGTTGATTGCGGCCTTGGGTTGGGCTGATTGGGTTATTGCGGCCTTGGGTCAGACCAATTGGTTAGTTGCGGCCTTAGGTGGGCTGATTGGTTGATTGTGGCCTTGGGTTAGGCCGATTGGTTGGTGTGGCCTTGGGTCAGGCCGATTGGTTGGTTGCGGCCTTGGGTCGGGCCGATTGGTTGGTTACGGCCTTGGGTCGGGCCAATTGGTTGGTTGCAGCTTTGGGTCGGGCCGATTGGTTGGTTGCAGCCTTGGGTCAGGCTGATTGGTTGGTTGCAGCCTTAGGTCAGGCTGATTGGGTGGTTGCGGCCTTGGGTCGGGCCGATTGGGTGGTTGCGGCCTTGGGTCGGGCTGATTGGGTGGTTGCGGCCTTAGGTCAGGCTGATTCGTTGGTTGTGGCCTTGGGTCATGCCGATTAGGTGGTTGCGGCCTTGGGTCGGGCCGATTGGGTGGTTGCGGCCTTGGGGCGGGCCGATTGGTTGGTTGCGGCCTTGGGTCGGGCCGATTGGTTGGTTGTGGCCTTGGGTCGGGCCGATTGGGTGGTTGCGGCCTTGAATCGGGTCGATTGGTTGGTTGCGGCCTTGGGTCAGGCCAATGAATTCAAAATAAGGTTATTTAGCAAAGGCCGAGGGTAGGCGATGTGGTGAAAAATAGAGTTCAGTGGATAAGGGCAGGAGTTAGGGTAAAATAGGTAGGTAACTGATATCGGTTAGTGGTGACCGGTATCGGTTAGGAGACCGATATCAGTTTTCTAGGGTGCACCCTAACCGATATCGGTTAGAGGTCAAAACCTATAAAAAGAAAAAATACGGCATGTCATTTACACATTATCAATTTGAGTGCCAACCTTTTTCTTGTCTGAATTTTGAATTGATTGGGTTGAGTTTATGGGCTGAGTTGGCACTAGTTGAGTGGGGGAGTGAATTATTGGTAGGCCCCAGAGATTAGGAGGCAAAATTTTATTGGTTAAGGACCCGACTGAGGAGATTTGGAGCTATGGCACAGCCTGGAGGAGCAGGAGGTGCTGAAGGAACTAGACCACCACCACCTATCCCACCATGATGACGTGTAGTCATACCGGTAGGCTTCGAAATCCCTATTTTTGTTAAGCTGATGAATTTAGCTAAGATTTGGGTTTTGGGGTAGGAATCTAAAATTTGGTAAAATAATGAATAAATGAAGGTAAATCATAAAATGGAGTGGGTAGATATGTTAGGTAAGTCAAAACGGCAGGGTGGGTAAGTTTTTAGGCAATTGGGCTGGGTAGATGGGTAAAAAAATAGAAAAAAAAAAGGGGATTTGGGGGCCATTTTTAGTCCGGCCCCGAAATCCCACAGTGATCGATGTTGGTCACTAGGCGACCGGCATCGGTCACAGTGAAAGATGTATAGAATAGTTGTTATATAGACCGGCGTCGGTCATGTGTTGACCAACTTCGGTGCATAAAAGATAGGTATAGACAAGTGGTGGGGGACCGATGGCGGTTGAGGGTGACTAGTACCGGTCACCATGGGTAGGAGGAAAGGGTGTGAAATTTGTTGTGTTGGTTTGTTGTTTCTTGGTTTGATGTGTGTAGGCCTTGGCAGGGTTGAGGATGAATGATAGGGTACCAGCTTTGTTGTCATGAGTCCGAGCGGATATAACACCAGCTGAGTGGGCATTAATAAACCATGTGGGGTTAAGCAGAAACCGCTATTATTCACGAATCGCATGCAATCATGTTATGTTGCAGGTGCTGATTAAGAGATGAAATCCTGAAAAGAATACCTTCTATCTGCCAATAGGGGAGATGACAATGATGTTAGAAGATGTGTTTTGAATTTTGAGACTTCCAATTACAGGAAGACCTGTGTATCAGGCAGGGCCTAATGTGGCACGTGTAGCAACGATACGGCAGTATTTGGTCTAACCGCACGAGATTTGACACAACGAGGTTTGACATTCACTTATGGTATAATGTTTGCGGCACACCCTGAGGAAACAAGGTTGGTCATGGTATTAATGATAGCGGTGGGGTATTATGCATTACCTAGAGCAGACGAGGGAAGATTTCCAAAATAATTGATGTGTATTATTTAGGAAATGATAGAAGGGAGCGTTACTTTCACATGGGCACACTGCATATCTGGCGGAGCTATATAGGGGTTTATGGGCATGCAAGCAAAATCACAAGACTACATTGGATTGTGCATACTTATTACATTGTTGGGCCTATGAGCACGTTGTGTGTGTGTGACCAATAGGCCAACCCATCCACGCAGGAGAGACAGGAGTGCAAAGGTTGGGATTCAGGCGATGGGTCCAGACAGAGCAAGAGGCAAGATTCGAGGCCATGATAGATGATGTCAGAGTATTATAGGTAGATGTGGGAGATGGTGACGATTGCAGATATTTTTTGGAGGCCTTACGGGAACTATATGGTGACGGCAAACATAGCCAAGGATTTGAGGGGTGTAGAGTGATTGAGGTGGATCATGGGACATAGGCCAGGTGAGTACAAGAGGATTCCTCTAGATCACGTATGGTGACAATTTGGATTTGTTCAGGATATACCCATGGCTCAGAGACCATACAGGAGGATCGATGCCGAGGCACCGTTCTCACCTCCATGGCCGACACTTCCAGAAGGATAAGAAGAGACAGCAGCTGATAGCAGGGTAATGGATGCAAGAGTGACAGAGTCTTATAGATTATGGTGGGCAGCAGAGTTACGAGATATACAAGAGAGGGCCGATCATCCTAACATAGTTGTGGTTATAGTGGAGAGAGACCACCTACAGGGTTTTAGTTCACCAGCTTCAAACACAGGTGAACGAGACTACGGGATTGTTAGAGGCTTCACAGTCACGAGTGGGGAGACTAGAGAAAATATTCCTTCACATGCGACAGGGCAGTATTCGTATGTTATAGGATAGATTGGTGGATCAGTGGAGGAACCAATAGCAGTGGCACCTTTGAGGATGGAGAGGCTAGGTGAGTGGTGTTGACGATCACCATCGCTACCTAGTTTGGGATGAGGCGTGGGGGCCTAAGTGAATTTCATACATAGGGGTAGAAGAATAAATAAGGATGTCTGACCTATGTGTCGATGATAGAGAAGATGTATTTGTTTAACATCTAAATAAAACTGAATATGTATGTCTGATTTGAGTTTATGATAATAATAATAATGTTTGTGTTTTGAATGTTTGGATTGAAAAAGGAAAAAGGTGAGTGTTATCAATATAAATATGCGAAAATATTTATAGTTTAAAAGTAAAACACAACACATGATAGGTTATGGTAGGGAATGGTCAAGCTAACCTTGGGAGACCCCATGTCTCCTAAGTGCTGCCTACATAGCCCATTGCACAAAGCAAGGAGGGGCCTCAAATCGATGTAGTTCTCCCTTAGGACCAGGGAGAGGTGAATTCAAGCAATTTAGTTGTGGTTAGGAAATTTGTTTGGTTGGTAAAAGTTTGATGTTGGTAGAGGAATGTTGTTGGTGTGGGTGTGGGTGTGGGTATAGGTGAAGTGAGGGTTAACTTACCTAAGCATAGGAAATTATGTCCTAATTAAGATCAATACACAATCCTAGATTCGGGTAAAAGAGGTAAAACTATTCCATAGTTGGAAAGAGCTAAACAAACTACGTATTATCGTAGGATGAGCTTGAATCCCTAGGTACCTTGCATAGGCGAGAAGTCGATAGGTGAAAAGATTTGTATAATCACAAGATATCGGATATACGCACGTCCCTTGAGTTTCTGTTATTGTGAAGAATGGTGAGGAGGGGTGGATAGAATAGTTTTGTTTCTGTTAAGGCGTAGAGAACTTGTTATATGGTGATTATGCTGATGGAAGGGAACCAAACCAAAATAGACAAGTCCATGACTCAAAATTAATTTTTGAATTACTGCTTTGATGTTTCTGGATATAGACTGATTGATGCAGGAAGTCTACATGGGATATGCATTTTGTTGCTCTTGAGGTCTTCACAAAGCTGATCAATGCGAGAAGCTTCTGATAGAGGCTGACTTTATATAGCTGTCCTTCAAGGGAATAATCTACTTATAGTAGCAGACGCGGCGTTGCACATAGCTGTCCTTCGAGGGAGTAGTCTACTTATAGTAGCAGATGCGGCTTTGCACATAGCTGTCCTTCGAGGGAGCAGTCTAGTTTATAGCGTGGAGGTCTAGATGTCTGTTTGTCATGAAGCATCTAGTTTTGCAGGAAGTTTGACTCGAGAATATCCCAGAATTGTATAATTGAGAACTTGTTATTTTGATACTTTTAAGTCATGGACCCGACTAAAAAGGAGAAGGCCTCTTTAAGAGGAGGTGATGATCAAACCATGTGGGTTTGATTTTACTTTGAGATGCATGAAAAAAAGGTGTATGAGGTGATAAATGAGCTCAAGGGATGATCGCAAGGTGGATAAGGAGTGATGTAACACTAAATTCAACAAAAGAATGGTCAGAGATGCAAGGCATTAAGGGGTTTAGGCTCAAGTTTACCATTAAGCGAAGCTAAATGATAAGTACATGATCCGTAAGTGTGAGTGATAATGTAAGGCCCAATCTAATTAGGAGCAAATTTTCCACGTTTGTTCTTTTCTAGTTTGGTTACATGTTGATTCTCTTTGAGGACGAAGATCACCAATTTTAAAGGTACACTCATGAATTTGCTTATCATAAGCACGCTTAATGTGTTTTTGATAAATTTGAAGGTGGTCAAGAGCTGGTAAGATGACACTCGTCAAGACGTTCCAATTGGGCTAACCACTCTTGGCGGAAGTCATCATTGGTGAGAATATCCTGATAGAGATATTCTAAGGGAAGGGATTTGTATTTCGAGAGGTAAGACAGCCTCGGTACCATACACCAGAGAGAATGGTGTGGCATTAGTGGAAGTATGAATGCTGGTACGATAAGCCCAAAGGGTAAAGGGGATGTGATCATGCTAGTTTTGACCAGAATCGTTAACAAATTTCATGAGAATTTTGGTTAAGGTTTTGTTAGAAGATTCGGCCTGACCATTTGCTTATGGATAGTAGGGTGACGAGAAGCTAAGTTTGATACCAAATTTGTCACAAAGGGCTCGTAACAGCTTATTTTTGAAATATTTTCCATTATCGGTTATCAAACGATGAGGAACACTCGAAACAGCAAATAATGTGATGATTGATGAATTCAATAATTTTCTTCTTTTTTGTTGAAATGAGTGGAACGGCCTCCACCCATTTAGTGTAATATTCGGTTGCTGTGATGATCCGACGGTGACATTGTGAAGAAGGTGAATGAATCTCACCAATAAGATCCAAACCCCATTATGAGAAAGGCCAAAGATCTCGTGCAACCTGTAGTGGATGGCTGGGAGTATGTTGAAGGTTGGCATGTTGTTTACAAATAACATAACACTTAACATAATCACAGTAGTCTTTATTAAGAGTTAGGCCAATAATATCCTAGGCGAAGGATCCACTTGGCCATGGCAAAGCCACTAAAGTGCCCACCACAAATTCCGTCATGGACTTGTTGGATGGTATGAGTGACTTCAGCACTGGTTAGACATCGAAGGAGGATACCATCGAAGCCACATTTATAGAGGAGTCCCCCCATGATGACATAACGAGAAACACCTTTAAGGAAAGTGCATTTTCCATTACTAGTAAGGTCAGGTGGGAGAACAGAGGTTGGAAGCTAGTCATGAAATTGGTGATACCAGGTATCCTGTGAGTCAGCAGATGCATTATTTACCATAAAAACATTTGGGACTAAGTAATATGGGGCAAAGATTTGTTGGACCAAGACAAATATGTCAGAATTAGATGGTGATGCAGGAATTTGTGAGGCCAAGCAAGCCATAGTATCCGCAAATTTATTAGTTGAGCGTGGAACGGTTTAGATAGTATAATGGGTAAATAAGGTCAAATTTGAATCTATGTAACATTTATACTTTTGAAGTTCCTCATTTTTACATTGGTAGATGCCAGTGACTTGATTTACTACCAATTGAGAGTCACCGAAAATTTGAATAGACTTCACACCTAAGTGTAACGCAACATGGAGACCCATAACGAGGGCCTCATATTCTGATGTATTGTTAGTGTAGGGGAAATCAAGCCTGAATGAAAGAGGCATAGGTTCACCTTCAAGAGGAATGAGAACAATGCCCACCCTCTGCCGCATTGGCATTTAGATCCATCGAAGAAGAGAGTCATCGGATAAGACGCATCATTGAGCGAAAGAGTTGCGACGAGTTCATCAGGGAAAGTAAAATTGGTAAATTGTTCCCTAGGTAAAGGGGCTTCCGTGAGTTGGTCTGCGATAGTTTTTCCTTTGACTGATTTCTGGTGTACGAACTCAAGGTCGAGGTCAGCGAGGAGCATAAGCCATCGGGTGATACGTTGGTTTAGATGAGGTTTGGCGTACATATAATGTATGGGGTCAGCGTTGGTGATGAAAAAAGTTTTGTGATTCAGGAGGTAATGTCAGAGTTTGGTGGCCACGAATGATAGGGCTAGGCACAACTTTTCGACATGTGTATACCTAGTTTCGTAATCCACAAGAGTATGGCTTATGTAATAAACTGCTTGTTCTCGATGCTCGGAGTCACGATGTTCGAGCATGGCTCCTATAGCATGGTTGGTGGCAGAAAGGTAAAGGTAGAAAGGGTGATCGTCCTGAGGTGGGATAAGCACGGGTGGCTGCAAGAGATAAGTTTTAAGAGCCTCAAAGGATTTGTGGCACTCCTCGCTCCATTGAAAGACAATGTCCTTTTTAAGGAGATGATGGAAAGGTTGACATCCATCCGAGAGTTGTGAGATGAAATGATGGATAGATTGGAGTTTGGAAAAGGTGGAAACTACGATAATTTTTTTAGGTTAGTGGGTGGGGGAATTTCTAAAATAGCTTTGACTTTAGCGGGGTCAACCTCAATGCCACGCAAAGAGAAGATAAATCCAAGGAGTTTTCCCGAAAGGACGCTAAAGACACATTTCTTTGGCTGAAGACCCACAGTATTGTAATAGGCGATTGAAAATCATGGTTAAAACATCGAGATGTTAACTGTGATGTTTGGATTTTCCAAGAAGATCATCGACATAATCCTCAAGGATAGTGTGCATAATGTCATGAAAAATGTAAGTCATAGCCCATTGATAGGTTGCACCAGCATTCTTAAGGCCAAATGGCATGACACGATAGTATGAGGTCCCCCATGGGGTAATGAAGGTTTTATGTTGATCATTTACTAAAATTTGATTATATCCCTCAGAAACCATCCATGAATTAGAAAGCATCTCATGGCCCGCAGTGAGATCAACAAGTTGATCAATGCTAGGTAGGGGGAAGTCATCCTTTGTCTAGCAAGGTTAAGATCCTATAATCCGTACATATCTAAGTCCCCAAATCGCTTTAGTGATGTGGTACAACATTAGAAATCCATTGCATGATAGTCAATAGGTAAGATGAAAGAGACAGAAAGGAGTCAAAAGCTCTTAATTTAACCAAGAGAGTTACAATGCGTGGATGCATTTTTCTGAAGCTTCTGTTTAACTGGTTTGGAGTCTGGTTTCAGAGTGATGTTATGGAGAGAAATCCTCAGGATCGATTCCTGGCATGTCAGTTTAGGACCAAGTGAAAGCTTGATTGCGGGCACGGAGAAAACTAGTGAAGGTTTATCTTGTTCTGATGCATCGATGAGATTGTCCAATCTTTACAATGTGAGGATCGTCCTCATGTGGATGTATGATTTCTATAGTTGACTCATTCAACATGGTTTAAGGTTTTGAGATGGTAAGGCGCGTTGAATATAAGTCATCCGCACGCCAAGGTAGGTGAGGATGGAGTCATCATCATGGCACTCTACTACATTAATCATGTAAGGAAATCTTCTTGATCATGTCTAGATATAAAAGGGAAGAGAATATGGGTTTTCACCATCACATTGATAAGTGAGAGGACCTAGGAAGATAGCATTCATGAAAAAAAAAAGTTAGGAGGGATAGATTTCGGGTCTATCGACTCCATGGGTGAAGATGGTAAAATGGGTGATGATTTAGTTCGGAATGGGTGACTTCGTCGTCTTCCTGGATAATAATTGACATGAGGTTTCTTCAGTGTAGGTGGTTCAGTAAAACCCAAGACCACTACGATAAATGTGTTTGCTGTTGTCATGGGAATAACCGTATGTCGTCCTTGCTCATAAAGACCGAAACAAAAACCTTTCCAAGCATATCGCGTCAGGAAGGTGAGGGAAAATGACGGTTGGTTAGATATTGAAAATCATATTGGAAGGGAACCACACCAAGGGGAGGTTGAAGGGTGAAGAGGATGCTTCAACACCCCCATACATTAGGTTGGTGCGAAATTAGGTGGTCCTTAGGAGATCACCTCCCCAACACGAAGGTTTAGATCTAGGATGTGCATGTAAGGTTTTATACTCTTGTTCTCGGGTCAGGTGCTAACGTTTGATAATGAGGGTACTCCCCCAAGTAAGAAGCATTGAAAAACACCTACCAAGGGATCCATAGGTTGGGATGTTAACCATGGGGAAGGAAGATATATTTTCATGTTTGTGGTTTCATTGGTCGAAGGTGTGGGTGCGGCTAAGGTGGATGGTTGAGGGTATGGTTGAAGTAGATGGTTGGGTTGGATCTAATGGGTGTCTTGACTGGACAAGCACATCATTAGGGCGGTATAAAATATTACAGGTTTAGAAAGGGGAAATGTCATGCTTGAAAGTGTATGACTTGTGCATACTCAAATTTCTTGCATCTAGAGTAAGGTGAAAGGAACACATCCCATAGCCCTAGATCCAAGGGTGGAGCCTAAAGAACATGTTGTATTGGAATTCTCCCTCAAGGAATAGAAGAGTTCGGGTAAGGTACATGGCCCTACATTAATGTTAAGGATCACGGTGCCTATGGGTAGCTATGGAATAGCATCTAGTTGAATGAAACAACATGGTGGGGTTGGCACACATGTAGCTAGATTGATTTTTTGAAGTATTTGTATCATGTTAATGATTGGAGTAATAATGATTTGATGTGGTTGAATAGTGTGTATGAGTGGAAGAGGTCCTTGAAGGTCATTAAGTCAAAAATTACTTTCAAAGTGAAGAGATAATGCAAAGAAGAGCATGAAAATTTGGATTAAAGGGAAAAGTTTATTCTATTTTTAGTATGGGAATCATTGGTGTTGGGTAGTTTGGAATTGAATGCGGGCATAAAAAAGAGTGAAAGGTCTTGTGAGGCCATTTGGGTAAAATAGGTGAAGTAAAGAAGACCTTAAGCCATTGGGGATTTTAATGATCCTCATGTCGTAGAGATTGGTGAAGGTTTGTATGAGATCATTCAGTTATTAGTTTAATACATGCTTGGTTTCCATTTCTTTACATCAAAGTTCGAAGGGAATATGACTACCAAAAATGACTATTTGATTAGCAATCCATTTGAAAAAATACTATTAGAACTGGTGGTTCTATGAAAGAGAAGAAGTTCGATTTAAACAAAAAGAGAACCAGCTAAGGGAAAGAAGGTCTATACTATCTCTGTAATATCCATGAAAATAATAGCCAAAATGGAGAATCATGTTATCTGTGGAATAGGATCTCAGGAAGTCATGGTGGGATAATTAAAATGTTATCTTAGAGGGAAGGTTGCAATTACCTCTACTAATGATCAAGAATCCAAGAAAGGTAGATTAGGAATATTCATAAGATATACAAATTTTTTTATGAAGTCATCATTGCGATGAATCTACTGAGGGTAATAGGTTTAACTTCACGCAACTGATCAAAAAACTCAGAACATTTTCTTTCACCTCCATTATGTCCTAGATGTTTCCTGTCTTAGGGATATGAAGAAAGGATTCATTGACATTAGAGTTTGATAGATCAAGGGTTATGAGTGCATAGGAAGCACATTCTGATGCCATATCCTACCATGATCTTGGCGTAATTATCCATTGTCCTTTCAAATGAAGGTATGATCTATTTTGAGTGAATTATTGATGTTGAAGATAATGAAACTCATGGGTCGAAAGAAGATTCGTATGCTTGTGGTTAAAATAGAATTTATGACAGTTAGGAAACATAAGAGATACTAAATAATAATGTCAACATGGTGCCTCTGTTAAAATGAGGCCTATATGAGTGGTTCAAGATCCAACTAAATGAATATGAAGTGTATAGGAAAAACAATGTACCCATTAGGATTAAATGATATAGGTGTAGTATTATGCATGTTGGGGTGGAAAAATTAAGATGAAAACATGCAGGATTTCTTATGTGAGTCAAAAGACGTGTAGCATATGTAATTGTAGGAGGTTAATTAGTATGAATTCAAGAAATGGGGGGTGAAGGAATACTCCCAGGAGTAATGGGTGTAGGTTGTAAGATCATAAGCAAGGTAGTTGAATTAGCCTGATATACTAGGTAGATCGGAGGGAAGAGGGGAATTAGATTTCCCCCATAGATGTAACAAGATAGTCTGAAACCATAGTGGATTAATTATGCATAGGATCATGAAAAGTCTGAGTATTGGGATTCATTGCCAACATGCAATGCTCAGGTATTGAGGAAAGTGCACAGAGAGACGTAACATTAGAAACACTAAGCATATGATCAATAGAAGTGTGTTGAGGTACTTGAAACACAATGAGGAGGAGTATCATGGGTATAAATAGAGGATTTTGAGCTGTTGTCAACAACACTTCCCATTTACCCCAAGATGATCTGGATGTGCAATGTAGGTATTTCATTAGCATCATGTTCTCAGGGGAATATAATCAGGAGTAGTGATATTCTGAGGTGTGGAATATTCTATCATAGTATCCATGGAAGAAGGTTAGATAGTAATGAGAATTTTGTGCTATGTTAGGAGTGAAAGAACTATTTTCATATTATGTAACCAAAGATGGCCTATCAAGGATAGTTAAGTAGCATCTTGGTCAGGCAAGGATTTATGACATACAACAATAAGAGTGCAAGATCCCATAGTACTAGAAGAGAGATCATGATTCCGAATACTTGGTTAGGTGTAGCTCAAAGCCATAAATACAAAGAGTAGATGGATTGATATTCCAAAAAGTTCTATTTGAGGGGGAAAGGGAAGTGATATGTTTGGGCTAGATATAGTTGGTCAAATAGGAAACAGTCTTAACAGGGTATGAGATGTAAGAAGGCTCTAAACCTGAGAATACAATGGGGAATTCCTTTTGGAAAGAATAGCGATGGGAAGTTGAAAGATCTCATAAGGGCATGGGGTAATGGGTCCAAAAAAGCGATATATTGAAGATTGAATTAAATCTAATTTCTGTGTAGAAGTATTGTTATCACCGAATCACAGCACCCCTTTGCATATACCTGAACTCACAGTGTGATTGGATAACATGGGTACTATCTCCAAGTTGTGGGACTTGCTACTTGAGATAGACCTCAAGAGAAAGCTGGTTCTTGCTCCTAAACTACCTGCCACAATCTACTCTAATGCAGGATAAGCTAACTGTTCTAATCTAAATTTCTAAGGGACCAGGGAAAGAGAATGTATAAAATGAAAGCCTACACTAAAGCGGTGATACACCAGAAAAGGAGGGTGTGAGAGTAATCTCCAAATGTGTGAAATACAGAGGCAAAGTGCACACTAGAAGAAGTGATGATAGTTCACCATAATCTAGCAAAATGCATTCACAGCAATATTCCAAGCATACACAATAATAATGAATTCCTGCAAGAACATAATAAATAGACACAATATACTTGTAGAAAGATTAAAGGGGCAAGAAGAATGCAAGGAAACACAGCAGGGGAAGATATATCCACAAACTGATATTTTATTGCTTCATGGTATGCACAGTTCAATCTATTACAAGATAAGGGCCTGGATCACCATGCAAGGAGTCCACTACAAGGGCCTGCAACACACTGGCTTCACAAAGCAATTTTGACAGAGCTTTGTTACCCAAAAACTCTCTCCCTTTACAATGAGCCCAACACTCCAATTTATAGAAAAAATGAGAAGGAGAAGAGAAGGGAAAATGGAAATCCCGAAATCTGTCCTTCAACCACCTGTAAGAGGCATTAAATTGAGTGGTATGGGTATACATTACTTGCAAAAGGCTCCCCATACTGTCCCATGTGCTGCAGCAGAGAAAGAATGATGACCATGCCTCTTAAATGCACTCCCAGCTACCAAATAAAACACTGTTCTGAACCCGGCCACGTTTTCTTAAAAATCTCAATCAATTTATGATCAAATCTGGAATTTCTTGACTGCTGTGCATCGGGCTCGGAACCACAATTCCAACGGTACCAATTTTGTGCGATTTCGTTGAGAAATGCAAAAGTTATGGCCTTCTGAGTGCAGGCAGCTATTTTGGGCCTGGCAGGTGTTTTCTGTCATTTGACGGGAAAGAGCATCTACTGACTGGAGCCGAACACATTTCCTTTATTTAAATATATCTATCCTCATTAAAATTAAGTCCAGTTTTGTGGCGTAGAGGACATCGTGCTCGTTCCAGAAAGTCCAATTTTATTAAAATCGGAGCTCGGAGTCAAAAGTTATGGCCGTTTGAAGTTCCACGGGTCAAATGTTGACTTTTCTTCTCTGCCTTCGGCCACTTCGGCTTTTCGCACCCTTCGCGTCATTTTGTCCCTTTGTCCCAAGCGTTGGGGACAGGTTTTTGGTTGCTAAAATTTCCCATTTCGGCCGATCCATTTTGGCTTTCGCGTACTTCGGGTATATGGTCCCGCGCGTCCCATTTGCTTTTGGCACTGTGTTCTGGAAAATTCCCATAAGATTCATCCGTTCGGCTGGTTCGCGTACTTTTGTCCCAACTGTCCCATTTTGATATCGACAAAAGTTCTTGATTTCGGCCGGTTCGGCCGGTTCGCGTACTTTTGACCCGCGCGTCCCGGACTTTTTCGGGCTGCCTTGACTCATTTCGACCTGGTCCGGCCGGTTCGCGTACTTCTTGTCCCAGATTGTCCCAAAGGCGAATGTTTCAGCAGTTAGTCAATTTTTTCCATCTTTTAACCAGAATTTCTGCGCCCGCCGCGTCCCTTTCTTCCAAGGATGTCCCTGCTGCGTTTCAGACCGTTTGTGCTGATTTCACCCGGTTCGGCCGGTTCGCGCCTTTTGTCCCAAACGTCCCAAAGGCGAGAGCTAGGACTTAGCCATTTTTCACGATTTTTCCTGGATCAACCTATTTGCCTTCTGCCCGAGAACCCTGTTTTTGTAATTTTTTCACATTTTCTCAGAACTTGCTCTCTTCCTCTTGGACAGGGGAGTTAGAAGAAATCGATTCAGGGGTGAATTTTTCGATGAAAGCCCTTGGTTGGGAGTTGACAAACCACATGGATCTCATGCACACTCTTCTCCTCGGCTAAGGTTTCTTGGTTTGTGTTACTGTTAGAGGAATGGTTTGGAAATGGTTTGTTGAATATTTTTAAATTTTCGATTAGCAGGGAGCATTAGGATTATCGAGGGTTATATCCCTTGCATCAACCATTTCCTACACTATGTTTTTCAACATCTTGCAGTTTTCATGGCTATGTCCCTTCACGTGATGGAAGTTACAGAATTCATTTTCTTTATACTAAGAAGGTATAGCGCAGGGTGGAATCAAACCCGGAGTGAGGTTTAACAAGAGGCAAAGTGATAGCTCCTGCTTTAAGCAATTTGTCCAAGATCACTTCATAAGTTTCTCCCAAGGGAGTGTACTTGATGGGCTCGGCTTTATACTTATAGGTGGATTTCAACTGGGTATAAGACGGTACTTGAGATTTAACCGTTACCGTGTGTATGCAGCTCCTTTTGATTTCAAAGTAGTCGATGCGTGAGAGTTGGTTGTGTTGGGTTTGTTCATGGATAATCCTGGGTTCCAGAAATTTAAGTTTTTGTTACGCAACTTAATTTCTCCTCCTCTAAGGCCTGAATCTCTAGTTTCCGAGCCATAGTAAAGGCCTCATCAAAGGTGTGGAAATTTTGAATTTGGAGGGTGGGAGAAATGTGTTTAGCGCAGGCCCACGTAAAAAGTTCGATGAGCTCGGCCTGAGGTAAGGCATAAGTAAGTTGGTTTATAAGGCCCCGTCATCATCCAACGAAATCTGTGATAGATTCGTCTTCAAATTGTCTGATGGAATAGAGATTGGTAATGGATACTTTCTTGGCAATATTGATGGAGAAATGATCCAAGAAATATTGGGCTAACTGGTTAAAGGAGAAGATTGAGTGCTGGGCTAAAGCACTGTACCATTCCAAGGTAGGTCATGATAAGGACATAGGGAAGGTATGGAGTAGTAAGGCATCGTCATGAGCAATCAGATAGCAAGCATGTCTAAACGATCGTAAGTGTTGTTAAGGGTCCTCCTTTCTATTAAAGTGAGTAAATTTTGGTAATTCCCATTGAGGAGGATATGTATGAAGGGGGACAGAAGGATGAATAGGCTCCTGACAAACTTTCTCATATGTCAGGGTGTTACAGCTTCCTGAAACAGAAGCCTCAAGATTTTGCATCTTGTCCATCATCTATTTGATTAAATCATTGGTTGGGTTAGATGATGGTGTTGTCATCGTAAACGGAGGAGGATTAGGCCAAGATCCGCTACTAGACAATGGTGGGATTAAATGTTGATAAGGTATCGATGATGAATGTGTTGGGGTGACCGAATAAGGATGTCCTATATAAGATGTTGAGGCCACAGGATGAGGTTGTGGAAATGAAAAGGTGGGCAGAGCCTGAGAGGGAAAGCTCGTGTGAATAGGTGGTAGAGAACAAGTTATGAAAGAGGCAACCTTGAGAGAGATGAGGTAGGGGCAGTGGATGGTAGTGATATGTGGGGCCCCAGATTAACCAAAGGAAAGCCAATTGGTGCAGTATGGACCATCGAATCCACTGAGCTGGGAGATGGGGCTAAGGATGAAGACAGTGAGGCAGAGTTATTAGGTGGGGAAGGAGCTAAGTGGGCGGCTATACTAATAGGCATACCCAAGAGGAGTTGACCGTCAGGTGTACGGTCAGGGGTATGAGACAAATAATACTGTACGGCACCAAGATTAGCATCCAAAAATTTAGCAAAATCTAGATCTCTGACAGAGATCTTGGGAAAAGCATTGGTGTCTGTAGGATTCCCCATAGGATGCGAAGGGGGTGACTCAGGAAAAGATATGGAACAAGCATGTGAAACCATGGCTGCGGCTTGTTTCTCGGGTGATAACAACCATGGACAAGAGGATACAGTAGAGAATTAGTCAATCAGGAATAGAAAATGCAACCAAATGTTGGAATTGGTAGGTTGCTGGTTTGTCAGGAACTATAAAACACAGTAACCGATATCGGTTTGGTAATCGATGTCGGTCAGACTGTAACCGGCATCGGTCAGGTAACCGATGTCGGTAGAAGTGGACTGGTGCCAGTCACTGTGAAGGCAAAGAGAAAATGTAAGAGGCTGTTGGTTTGGGGATAACAAGGCTTAGTATACCCACCAAACTGTCTGAGGTGATAACTGAGACAGGGTATAACAGAGAAACAGAACTGAAAGAAAAACAGAAAACAAGCAAGATGCACAAGCAAATCAAGAGACTAACCCTAGGATTAGTTTTAATCACTTTTGGGCTTATGCCTTAGACGCAAGATGATGTCAATCCTAAAAAAAGACCTAAGGGAGATGTCAAGTTTGTTTTGGCTTGTAAGGCTACCTCAATCGGGCGAAGGAATACCGCGGGAAAGGGGGGATGTTTGAGATGTTGTGTAGATTATGATGTGATTTGGTATGTGTTGTGCAGTGAGAGTAAGATTAATTTCTCGTCAATAACGTGGATATCACCCCCACGTGTATGACCTGTTACTTAATCTACATTCACTAGAATTAAAAACAGCAAGCAAGAATGTGATGCACGTGTTTTAAACCCAAATCGAAAATGATATTCGATGAAGCAAAGAAAGAGAAGAGGTCAAGAAGATGACTTTCACTAATGCAAAGATGCGAAAGAAAGAAAAGTTCTTTTACCAAAATGACAAAATATTTTGTGAATATTTAGAAGAAAGAAACAGCAAGTGTGCTCCCTATATGAAAACAAGCAAGAAAGAAAGAAACCCGAATAGGGTCCCACCGGGCGTGCCAAAATGTTTCACACAGAATTTTAGTTCCAGAATAGAGTTGCTTCTATCCTTTCATTCTCTTGAGAAATAGATAAGGGGTTAGGGTTAGGAGGAATACCTGTTGAGTGTTAGGAGGGTGTGTGCATACTGTAGATAGATCAGACTGATTATGAAGAACTCCTTTTTGTCGAGGAAGGAATACCTGTAGATAAGAATGCAAGACCACCAAATTTTAGTTAGACAATAATTAAGGGAACTACCTTGGGCCCAGGAAATATTAAACTTCCTTTCGAAGGTGGTCAATTCCCTTTTAATATAAATTATTACAAATGATAATAAAGAACCTATTGTGAAATCACGATTTAGGTACCTTGTTACTAAAAGAAATAGAGACTAAACTACCAATAATAAAACCTCATTCTGTTTGTTTTGTCACTGGTTATTGATATGTTCAGATCAAGTTACAGGGATAGACCAGGCTGGATCTGAGGTTGTTAGGAGATAAATAGGTGAAAGGTTGGTTTTGGTATAAGTCACAGTGACCGATGCCGGTCATTGGAGAACCGATCGCGGTTATGAAAACCGGTACCAGATAGGGAATAACCGATATCGGTAGGGGTAGTGATTTAGGGGCTTCTTAAATAGAGTGTTTGGTGTATAGGATGGTTATGAGGTTTGGAAGGTTGGTAGATGGTTAAGGGGAGTAGTAGGGTGATAGAGAAGACTCAAAGAGTGAGAGAGCTGTCTTCTGGGGAAATATTAGAGATGGGATGACCATGAAGGTTAGGTGCAAGTTGTTGCCAGGATAGTTAGATCTAAGGAGTGAGCTTATAATCCCTATGAATTAAAAGTTCACAAAGTGGTGTCTAGAAGCATACAAGGTGATAAGAGAGACTACTTACCAGTTTCTGATGTGGATGCAGGTCCAAAGAATGTAGTGGTGAAAGGCAAGGCCTAGTTGGGATGATCTGAGCAATCGAGAAGTGATCTGATGAAGCTATCCTCCAACTCTCCCAAGGTTTGGATGAGTGTGACAATGCTCTAGTTGACTCAGTTACTAGTTTTGGGTTCGATGCTCCTCTTTGTAAACTCTTTCTCTCCTTCTCACTTGTCTCTCCCTTGCAAATGGATTTGGATCCACTCCATTTTTGTTTAGGGGAGGTCATTTACAGGGAACCGATGGCAGTTACCTAACTATCGCCGGCCACATAAGGACCAGATTTCGGTTAGGTCAAAGTTGGCTATTTTTAGTAAAATAGCCAACTTTCCCTCCTTTTCTCCCCGAGGGGTCAGTTGTTGGCCTCGGTCAAGTCATTATTAGGTTTGTTTTGATGCGGGTGAGGGGTGATGAGTCATGGGGTGTGGGTATGGACCAAGTCATAGGTCTTAATTAAGTTAGTTTAGGGTTAGGGCTAGGTCATAGTGAGGTAGCGAGGTGAGGTGGCAGGGTTGGAGATGTGGATTTATTAATTATAAGGTAATTAATAAATAATTGTGTAAGTTTTAGGTGGTGAGGTAGGGTTAGGTTGCGGGACGAGATACGGGGTACAGGGAGTCGTAAGACCTAAATTTGGTGTCTATAGCTGGATGGTGAAAGAGCCCTCTAACATATCCAAAAATGCTTGAAAGGATGTGTGAGATTCCAAATGGTGTTGATGAAATCCTAGTAATGTTTCTTGAATTCCTAAAAAAAAGTTGATAGTGTTTTGGTTCATCAAGGAGGTCATGAATGGTCCTGAGGAGAGGCTGAGGAATTGGTATTTATAGATCGCCAACATTTGAAGGAATCACCAACATTTTTGGGTAGTTGGAGTTAGGATGATATACGAGGTTATAAACCTTCCATTTCCAACGAAGATGTGGGGGATTTAGGGGGATTATAAGTAGTTAACTTGGAGAGGTCGAGTGTGAGGCTTAGAGGTGGATGGGAATGGTTAGGATAAAGTAGGGATAATTTGGTAGGCTGCCGAATTTAAACTAGTCTTAACTAGTGAGAAGTGAGATGTGGTTATAGGGATAAGTTAGAGGTGGTTAGGGTAGTATTTTTAGAATGTTTGCTAGTTCTAATTAGTTATAACTACTAAGTGAGGATGATTTCATATGGTGATGTGCGCGGGTGAGTGGATTTAATCATTTAATTAATTAATTAATTTCAAGACAGGTGGTATGAATTTAGTAAATGTGAGTTAAATTGATTAATTAAAGGGGTATGGGGTTAATGAATTAGGTTTAGGGATGTTGTAATGATGCGATGATAAGTTTGACCACTCGAATGGAGGACTTGAGTCATAAAATGGTACGTGAACAGTAATAGTCAATCAATTATTTATGTGAGAATAGAAGAGTGATTGACTAGAGACTTTCCTTGATCGTCTTACAGACATGCGTCAAGGTCAATCAATGAACTTCACATGTGATACATACCTCCTGGACATGGAGATATTTGCGGCCAACTATTGACACTGAGATCGTTTTGTTGGATTGACATTTTGTTTTGTTTGACCTATATTTTATTTAGCTTTTGAAGGAAGATAACATTGGTTGTTCATAATTTGCATCTTCTAGTTCCTCAATCATGATGAAGGATATGATGATATTGATGTTATCACATTTAGTGAAGATTTGAAAATGATATGAGGAGTTGTTGAAAACTTCTAATGGGATTTATTCAAGTCCAAATCAGAATGAAGAACTCATGGACCGGATTGCAGATGAGTTAAGACAAGAGAAAGATAAGTTGAAGAAGGCAAAGTTTCTGATCAAATTGCTTGGAGAAAGAAAAGAAAGATGAATAAAACCAGCACTATGAAGACACTCAAGTGGATTCATGGCCTTAAAATTTTACTTCTAATGTTTCTTTTAATGTTTTGAATACAGGTAATGAAATTATAAAGATTAATGAAGTCCCGAATCCAATGAGTAAGCTTGTAAACCACGAAGATCAAGAAGACATTGGAAGACATGTATGAAAGTGAAACATGGACATGGAATATTGTAGCTGAGAAAGAGATAAGAAGAAAGGAAAAAAAATAAGATGAGATATAAATATCATATCAAGGAAATCCAATCACCGATACTTCAAGAGAGACCATGGGACTCAGGTATACAAAGGAGATAGAATTTGAAGAAAGAAGCACAAGACATTTGAACAGGAGTTCAAATATTTTTCTTACATAGGGAGTATGATGCAAGACCATCTCAAGATGATTGAAGAAACATAAATAAGATACAATAAGCTTTCTCAAGGTAGGAACACTATTTAATTGGAGCTTGAGAATTTTTCCCTCCATAAGTGTTAGTTTGAATCTTCAAATCTTTGAATTTAACCTACTCTTTACTATAACAATAAAAGTAAAAAATATTTGTTTCATCCTTAGGATACATAGGAAAAGGAGAATTAGGTGTCCTATGATATTGGTAATATCATGTTTAGTTGTCATAACCATATTCAAGTTGTCCTAAACAGACATATCTATTCTTGTTTGTAAGTTGAGGAAATATCTCAACAAAGAGAGAATTAAGTGCTTATCTGAGAATAGGTGAATCTATAATTTGGAGGAGTTATTCACATGGAATGGTATTCTAATATTATTTCTAATAAGTAATAATGGATGTGTGTGATGTTTTAAGAATAAATTTAGTGTTTTATGTTCATTTACATCATGTTTTGAGTTTTCTAAGGGTAGATTATAACAGGTCAAGAAGGAGGAAAAAATAACAGTCTATGTAGGAGGCTTCCACACACTTTTTTGGTAAAAAAATATAGAGGAGGTAAATATAATATGAATAAAAGCTATTTGGAGTCTTGAAAGTCAAAATTGTAGTGTTTATGTCCATTTTTGTGTTCTCGAGCTAAAAACTAGGGCATAGGTGTAAAAAGAGTTCAAACCAGCCATATTGGATGAAATTATGGATTCTTGGTGGGTTCTAGGTATAGTTTATGTATGCCAAATTTCATCTCCAAATCATAAGTGGAAGTGTCTCATGCAATAATTTCTCATTCAACTAAAAAACCTTAAAACATGGGCTAGGAGATAATTGAGCATATCGCATGAATTAGGAGGTTCAAAGAGCTCAAATTTGGAATGAAGAATCTAGGGAGGATCCTTGTTTAGTTAGAAAATATTTAGAGTCATTTCATGAAGGTGGAAGGCAGTTACACATGACAATCCACAAGGAGGTAGAGATGTACAATCTAGAGGCCTAAAATGAAAACATGCATGCATAACTGGGAATGATCCACAAAGAGCTGAGTCATAAAACTTGTAGGCTTATATATCATGAAAAAATATATCCCAAACTATGTTTAGCTATCTAGGAAGGTGATTGTATCTTTTTTATAGCCCTAAATCTCAGTCAAAATCTGATATAGGAGAAAAAAGAGACATAATTGGAGCTTGTAGAGGTAAACATTTCCTTTTTCTCTTAATAAGCCCCCAGAAGAAGTTACCCTAACATCTAAAATAGCTAAATGGGTATCCAAAAATAATAATATATTGTTGAGATGATGAATATTGATATTTTTAGAGGCAAAATATAGTCATTTTTTTAGAGTATAAAAGAGGGCAACCCATAGCCATTTCTTGCATAATTCGATATCAACAATCTAAAGGTCCACCAAGGTGAGTGCAATTGGGGTTACTAAAGTCTAAAATAAGTATGTGGGAGAGTGAGAATGATCCTCCAAGATTACAAGGGTGGTAGAGTGGAAAAGTTGTCAAAATTACAAATCTTGTCAATGTGACTTAAAAGTAGTCAAATATCATTTTGTTACAATAGCCTAAGAGGAACTTGATAAATGGAACAAATTATGATTGCTATGGTAATGGATTCACACAATGTTATTGTAAATGTTGGCAAGTGATTGAGTTGTATCTCATTGATGAAACAATGCATGATGTTTTGAACTAATGAGGACTACGGCTTTTGAAAGACACATTGCATGATAAGATGGTGAGTGAGCTAAGCTAAGATTAGCATCAACAGGGGTGATGTGAAGTCAATTGAATGTGATTTTTGTTGGATTAGAAGAAACTATGTCTATGTGCCACGTGGTTGCATGCAAATTTTCACATGGGAAGACTTATTTACCGGTTCACTGTGTAATTTTAACTTTTTTTGGGTTTCGTGTTGTGGGCCCATCACATGGCAACTGGCATGGTGCCAAGGTGGCATCCACTCTTTTTAAGGATTAAATTATAAATGTGTCAAAAAAAAAATTGAGTCCCACCTGATAACAAATTTTATTGGGATGTCGTTGAACATAGGGTGCTCAGCTATTGACGCTTTTCCCCTAAACAATCTCTCAACACAAATCGTGGGACGTTTTGGTCCTAGTAGTAAGGTACCAAATAGGTAGTTCAAGTAATTGTGCAACAAGATTCTGGGTGAGATGCTTGTGGAGACTATAAATTGTAGATTGATGAATTGATTATATGAGTGATTGTGCAATGTGCATAAATAAGCAAATCATGGTAAAGAGATAGGGATAAATCACTTGGGTTTGGAATATGCACATAGTCATGCTTGAGGTGCAAGGTCAAATTTGTCCTTGCTAAATTTAGATGTCTACAAATGTATTTATCATAATATAGGGGGTATATATAATTTTTATTTCCTTTTTATTATTATATACATGTTTGAAGTATAAGCAAAGTAGATCTCGGTTCGTATGTTATGTTGTTTTTACAGCGAAGGCGTTACCCCTATGGGAAAAGGCTTAGCGGACATTCATGGGACTGTGTCAAATTTGATGGCTTAAATAATGGTTTTGCTATTTTTAACAATTTTGCTTTTGCTATTTTTAACAATTTTTCTTTTCTGATTTTGCATGTTGCTTTGGCTTTACTATTTTTAAATTTTATTTTATAACTTTTGAGCCGTTTTTTACCAAGCGTGGTTATACCAACCAGCCACCCCTCTTATTGTAACCATTTGTACTTTTATATAAGAAGATAAGTGTAGTTAATATAGTCCTTACGGGTTGCCTTATATTGGGATATACAGTGCAGTCATTGGGCATGAAAATTTACATGCAGAGATAATCTAGGTTTGCTTCCATACCTACTTTGTATCTTCTCGCAATTCACTTATGAAGCAAGTTAATTTTTTGGAAGAGTTTCTAAATTGTCATTTCAAATTATTGTTGTTTTGATGGAGATCTAAACTATGTGAACAAGTCATGGTAAAATTTTATGCTCCCAGGGTTTTATCTTTTCAAATTTCAATTTAATTTAATTTGGATGTTAAGATCTACACCAAAGATGAGGAAACCATCTTAAATAGGGTCATAAAAAAAAAATTTCCTTTTTTCATTTTTTATAAACAAGCCCTAATCAAATGTTTTATTTTTGATTTTTTTCTATTTAAATTATTTATTTTCCAAACATATTAGCTATTTTATGGTTTAGTCAGTCAAAGTTTGGTGTATGTGCCTCTTGTATGTTCAAAGTTCAATCTTTCTCTTCTCTTTTTTATATGACTTTTGATGGGAGATATACCTCTTGGACATGGCTTCTAAGCCGATCAACATTTTAATGCAGTTTTGAATTTCCACTCGGAAGAAAAATTGCAAGACTCATGTGTTACGGGCTATGCAGTATGGACAATTATCATGTATTTTTTGGTCAAGTATAATTGGGGGATGTCACCTGTTGCCAAAGCTAGATATAGGGATGAATTGGTTCTGGTCTTAGACGTGTTATTACATGCACATGTCTGTCAAGTTATGGGTCTCCTTATTGCGATGTGAGGATTTGAAACTGGTTCACTCAATTTATGAATGCACCACTTTACTTTTGATGACAATTAACATGTCTTGATTTTACTGTTCTTATGCAATTCACCAAGACTTGTGTATTACATCACTTTTGCAGAACCAATTTATGGCTAGGATGAATAATTAGGCCATCAAGTTATGGTTACGACAAATATATGTCCACAACTTATGGCTAAATTGAATAAAGTGTTTGGAAAAAAAAGGAAAAACCCCTGACCCAATGATGCCATTAAAGAAACCAGCAATGATGTTTAGCGAAGAATATGCATCCCATGCATGGGGGAATTCAGACTGAATGATGTAGCCTAGAATTCTTAGATAACACCTAGTCACGCTGACACATCACTTAGCATAGGCTGAGCACTCACCCGAAGTGCGCCAAGGTACCAGGTCCCTCTCTAGGGTTGTTGTAGTAGGATTGTAGCATGGTGAAGTGATAAGGACATATAGTTAGAAACTAATCCATCATTACACAGTTATACTGAACCAGATCTATATAAAGGCATGCATTTAATTATAAAGCATCAAGAAAAAATTAACATGCAATGATAACACATATAAGACACTTTGTTTCAGCCAACATTCTTCATATATTAAACATGACAAAAATACAAAGGCTTGATACAATAATAATCATGTGTGCATGGATCTGTTATAATTATCCAGTCTCATGCGCTCATGAATCTCTAATCCTTCAACACGGTCTATCAACTAGGTTATTCATCTAATATATATAGGGTGGGGAAATTTCCATTCACCACTAACTATGCCAAAAATAGGTCACACGCTAATAATAACCACGTGCCATTTACAATTATAGCCATACATGCAAGTATTCTATCTATAGATCACTTACAGTTAACTAGAGTGATGAATCTATTCTTGGATTACTTCCATGTAAGAGTGTTTCGATATGATCCTCGAAATAGAGAAAAAGCATGGTGCGTAAGTCTCAGCGTCACTTTGTGTGTTCCGCACGCTAGCCTCTAAAAATAGACTTGATCTACAAAATTGGCTAAGTCCCGAAAGTTTGACTCTGCACCTCCACATGTGCGACACCTTCCTATTCATTCACACCTTTGATCCCATCCTATTTTTCCACATGGACTCTATGTGTGAGTTTTGCTAAGTTTTTTATCTAATCAACATTACCCCACACTAATCTCATTGTCACCCTGACAATGGTGATGTCCAAAACTGAGTAAAGAATGGTTGAAATATAGAATGTTGAATGAATCTTACACAAAGAATAGAAAAGAATTAAAGAATCAAAGAATTATTCAGGCTTCAAGCTCTTTTGTTTCTTTCTGAAGTATCATCTCTGGATACTCCTTCTTTATGTATGATTCTAAGTTCTGCCACTCCGTTAATGCATTCTCTACTTTCTCTGGAACATCCACAATGATATATTCCAACTCCTCCTGAGTTAGTTTTCCTTTCTTATTCAAGATTACAAGCATTATGCTTGACATTGATGTATCCATCCCTTCCAGCACATCCATCTTTTGAGAAATGAGTTTTCCAAGTTCATCCACCCTCTCTTTATGCGGTGCTTGTGTCGTGGCTAATGCCTCGCGCTTCTGCTTTACCATAGTTAGTTGTTCAGTGCGGCCTAGTGTGTCATCCTTCATTTCCTTTTGCACCTCATTGTCTTTTTCCAGTGTTTTTACCTTTATTAGTGCATCTAAAGTTGTGCATATCATTATGGCATGATTGGATTTCTTCAGCTCCTCTTGGAGTGCTTGTAGTAGGCCCTCATATGTAGCAATATTCCTTGTTACTGTAGCCTGCGCTTTTTCTTCCTCTTGTACTGGATCCTTGGGTTGCTCCGGTATACACACCTTTTCATCCTCCAATACTAATTTTATCATTGTTCCTATGTAGTGCATCGCAGAAGGAAATTCTTTTGGTACCTGTGATTCCACATGTGGGTGTACCATCAATATATCATCTCCAATTTCCTCTACCATACTAACAAAAGTCTCATATTTCCTTTTTCTTAGATCCCTCTCTTGCACTAAATGCGCTATTTCCATATTTTTTACTTTTAACTCCTCTTTCAACACTTTAATTGTAGTAGATTTGTCAATGTTTCTTCTATCTACCTTAGCAAATACTTTCACGAAGGCGTTACTTACCTGCTCACCCATCATAACAATTGGTTTAATTGTCATGTGCCGGGCTTCTAGTGCCTTCTCTAACTATCTATATGCACATGATTCTTCATAGACATCAAAATCTAGTTCATCCATATGCGTATGCATCGACCATGAAAATTGCTTTTGGAACGGCAGCATCATGTTCGTAATGTCACATTGTTCTCGTCCATCTCCAAGTTCCCATCTGAATAAATATTTGGTTTCCCTACACTACCTTAGTATTTTCTTCTCCTTATAAAGTTGTTATGTGCTCCTCCTCCTTTCTGCCAGATGGTTGCTTCATCCTGCGTACCAAACCACCACTAGCCTCATGCTCTTCATCCTCTTCCTCGTCATCTTGCATGGGTTTAGAAGGCCTAGGTGCCGAGATGTTTTCCATAGTATGATTCGCCTTTAGTGGTCCTGGGAGTGCCAAATCGTTCTCTACATAATTATTATTTTCCATCTTTGGTTTAAGTTAAAGATATATGAGCGCGGAACCGATATCCCCAACAACAAGTGTTTTTGGTTTGATATTCAAAGTCTCTAAGATGTTACTCTCGTTGTAAGCATTATTCCCCAGATATCCATACTTCTTTCACAAGGTGTGGTATTCGTAATCCACCTTTTCTGCATTAAATACTAACCTCCTTGTATCGGTGAACTGATGAACGGAAGCTTGAAAATACAACATTGTGAATGCATGTGGTAGTTTACACCAGGGGCTCCATGATCCATCCACCATCAAAAAATGTGTAGTAAAAAAGTGCTAGTAAATAGCAAATTGAGCTTGCTTCCCCAATACCGAGGGCAACTCCTTTGGTATGTGCCACTCCTCTTCAAAATCCATGCAGTTCCCATCATACCACATCTCTGCTCTCTCCTTTACCTCGTTTTTCATAGACCCCTTGCATAGATACTTGCTGAATCTTTTAGCTAGAGACTTGTTATTCATGGGGTATTCCCGTATATTTTCTTTTGGGCCATTCAGTACTCCAATCTCCATGAATACTAAAGAAAGTAAGACAAAACAAAAAAATATCTTAATTCCTGTGCAGGCTTCCTCTACTATTTGTTCTGTAACAAAGTTGGAAATGTTGTAAATAACCCCTTCTTACATGCACTTTTCCACATACAACCACATTGAGTTTACTTGTGACCAATGATCTTGGTCATTCAATTTCGTAACTAGGTGTCGTGCTACTTTTACTACCAGACAATCATGTAATTTGTCTGTCCATTACACATGGTTGTTTCTGGAATGCCACTGCTTTGTGTGTTTCCAATATGGAAAGCTTGTCAATTAGGTCATTTTTTATGTCCTCACCTATCACCTTTAAACCTGTTACCGTGGCAATTAAAATGACTGTTAGTCTTACCATTGGGACCCTGCAAAATAGAAGAAGTCCTCATGGACTCGGCGCATCAGCCACATGGATAATGGTGCATATTTATTGAAGTATGGGAGCTCATATAATTGGTAAACACCAATACTTTTCAGTAAATTCTCCCCTGTGTCATCATATATTGGCATCTCATCACCAGTTTGCCTCTCCATTCGGGAGTTAAGTAAATCATCCAACTTCTTCTGATTGTCCTTGGTTCGGTGGTTGTACTCGCTTATTTTTCTCTTTCGTATGTGGGAATCCCATTCCTAGCCCACAATTATTTCTTCAAGGTGTTGCATCTTTGAAAATTTTCTCTCAAGAGTCATCTCTTCCTCCTTTTCCACTACGACCTTCTTCTTTCCTTTTGTTGCTACCTGCTTCGTTCTTTGGAGCCATTCTTCCCTTTGTGTTGTGTTTCTACACCTTCTTCTATAACTCTTTAATGGTTTACTTCAAACCCTAACCTGATTCAATCGTGCCCTAAATTGTAGATCGTGAAATCACGTGTCCTAGCTCTGCTCTATCAATCTACTTCATTTAAACCCTTCTCCTATGGGGATACAAGCTTCTCCAATACATAAATCTACCTTTCACACCTGGTTTCACCCTCTTCGTACCTTGAATCGCTTACTCGACTCTTCACACTTATCTCTTCGTCAAATTCTTGTAGTTGTAAGGGTAGAAATTAATTCACATCTCGTCCTTATATAGATTTTCAATTTGTGATGCATTAATTACTCCTCCCCCTACAAAATATTTCTCATTTATTGCTCCATTTTGTCATTTTTGCGTGGTACATCTTCCCGCCACAATTATAACCTTCTAGCATGCCTTCCTACCTTCTTGTCACAGAATTCTCTTCATTGCGCCCTCTAGCACCCAAGTACCTCATCACTGCACCTTCTCCTGGTAGTTATCATGGCTACCGCTTACCTCGTGTTATAAATTTCCTTCATTACCCATCCTTAGTAACTATTGGTGACGAATCGTAGCACCCCTGAAAGTCTCGAAACTTTGTGTCATGCGCCATTTATGTGTGCCATGTCGACACTCTGTGTCATGCGCCATTTACGTGCACCAAGGCGCAACTTTTAGGGTTCAGTACGATTGCATAACATGGAGATTTTCCCAAGTGTGGGAACTTGCAAAAGAGGGAAAGTATCTCAGGATGAAGGCCGGTTCCTATTCCTCTGTTCAGATGCACATGTAAAAATGCAGAGGGTTTACTCAAAACCTAAACTAACTTGCCAAGGAGACAGGGTAAGCAGATGCATAAAATAAAACCTAAACTACAAAGGTGATGCACCGAGGAATGAAGAACACATGTCTTGCCAATAAACTTCAAACCATGAAAATGCAATGGATAGATCATGCATCCCATCACCAGTTCACCTGTCCAATTCAAGAGTTATGTAAATCATCCAGACTTCTTCTGATTATCCTTAGACATGCATTATACTCACCAAGAGGCAAAGTTATTTTTCTCTTTCATATGTGGGAATCCCATTCCTGGCCCACAATTACTTCTTCAGGGTACTGCATCTCTGAAAAATTTCTCTCAAGAGTCATCTCTTCCTCATCTTCCACTAGGTTACCTTTAATTCTTTCCTCATTGATGGTGTTGCTTCCATCTTTAGAGCCATTCTTCCCTTTGTGTTATGTTTCTACACCTTCTTTTGTAACTCTTTAATGGTTTACTTCAAACCCTAACCCGATTCAATCGTGACCCTAAATTGTAATCACACATGCCCTAGCTCTGCTCTGTCAATCTACTTCATTCAAACCCTTCTCCTACGGGGATACAAGCTTCTCTAATACACAGATCTGCCTTTCACACCTCAGTTTCACCCTCTTTGCACCTTGAATCACTTACTCAACTCTTCACACTTAGCTCTTTGTCGAATTCTCGTAGTTGCAAGGGTAGAAATGAATTCACATCCCAACCTTATATAGATTTTTAATTTTTGATGCATTAATTACTCCTCCACCTACCAAATATTTCTCATTTATTGCTTAATTTTGTCATTTCCATGCGGTACATCTTCACACCACAGTTATAACCTTCTAATGCACGTTCCTACCTTCTGGTCACAGACTTCTCTTCATCGCACCTTCTAGCACCCGAGTACCTCATCACCTGTGCACCTTCTCCTGGTAGTTATCATGGCTGCTACTTACCTCGCATTATACTTTTCCTTCATTCATCTCCATCCTTGGTTACTTTTGAGAAGCAATCCTTTGTAAATCACCTTTAGCAGCTTACTTCCTCAACATCCGCAACATTATACCTTCCAATCTTCACAACATTATACCTGGGAGTCACCGAACAATCCACCCCATACTAAAAGTATGTGCAGTCCTCTGCACATCAACATGCTTCATATTGTAGTTAGCTTCATGCGCACAAGCATGCACTTATTACACAAAAACAAGAACTAAATTGACAAAGCATAGTGACGATGAAAGAAACACATTAAGGAAATGTAGAAAGGGAAACCTAATCTATCTGGAAACACTACCTTATTACAAACACCAAGAAGACTTATTTATAGTAGGGCTTCAACCTACTCCCGTTAAAGTAACCAGGAAGTCGTGTTCTGTCAATTGCTTCTAACTAGCAAGCACCTGACTCAAGTATGTGAGTTATAACATACGGCCCCAACCAATGCACCTTGAGCTTCCCTGGATGGCGCAAAAACTTAGAGTCATACAGAAGTACCATTTTTCTGACCACAAGTTTCTTATCCCTGATATGCCTATCATGCCATGCTTTCTGGCGTGCTTTCTCCTATTTCTGACTCCATCATGCTATGGCCCGATGCTCATCCAGTTGAACCATGTTCTCAATCCATTCTTCCAAAGCTTTCTCATCAGCTAGACCTCCAGCGCATGCAATGCACAAAGAAGGTAACATAAATTCTATAGGAAGAACAGCTTCCACGCCAAACACCAACTAAAAAGGTGTGGCTTTGTTCAATCTCTTATATGTTGTTCGGTAGGCCCAAAGAACAACAGATACTTTTTCATCCCAATATTTTCATCCCACATCACAAATCTTGGTCAATGTGTGGCTCAAAATCTTGTTGAAAGCCTCAGCAGTTCCATTTTCCTGAGGGTGATAGGGTGTAGTCTTGTGGTGGGCAACCATAAACTCATCTAACAGAATTCAGATTGTCTCATTTAAAAAATGGGTGCCCCTATCACTGGTTAAACTTAAAGGACATACCATACCTGGTAAGAACATTTTCCCATAAGAACCTTGCTATTGTAGCCGTTGTACAGTCCTTCGTAGGTGCTACTTCTACCCATCTCGTAAGATAATCTGTACAAGTAATGATATAGCGTGAATCCAGTCCTACGCGCAGCTGGTGAAATAGGCCCTACAAAGTCTATCACCCATTTCTCAAAGGGTTCTACACTTGTAATTGGTCATAAAGGCATCTCATCCCTCTATCCTGGTCGACCTAGATGTCGACAATGGTCACATGCCTTACAATACTCCTTACAATCCTTATACAACATTTCCCACCACAAACCAGCAAGTAGGATCTTTCACACTGTAGCATCACCTGCATAGTGGCCACCTACAATACCACCATGGGCTTCCTCCATTATATCCTTTCGTTCATGCTCTAATACACAATGGCATAACACCTCATCTCTGCCTAACTTGTATAAGTCACCACTGATTAACATGAATGGTGTCGTGCGTATAGCAAGTTGCTTTTTCTCCAAGGACCTTCATGCCTTCTGGTGCCATCCCCGTCCTTAGGAAGACAACAATGTCCTCTAATTCCATTGGCACACATTGTAACCTATACAACTATGCATCAGGCATGGTCTCTTCTATTGTTTGTGCTTCTTCACCTGATTGAACTCTAGACAAGTGATCCGGTCCAGAATTACTTTTCCCTGGTTTTACCACAACTGTAAAGTCAAACTCTTGAAATAAGAGTATCCATCTACATATGTGCCCTTGTAAGATGGTCTTGTTCACCAAATACTTCAATACCATATGATCTGTATAAAACACAAAAGGTGTGGCCAATAGATACTGTCTAAATTTGTGCAAGGCATATATCATGGACAAAGCCTCGCGCTCTGTAGTGGTATAATTTTGTTCTGCAGGGGTCAACTTCCTACTAGAAAAACAAATGGGATGATCAACTATACCTTCTCCAGGTTGAGCTAAGACAGCACCAATGGCCGTGCTAGAGGCATCCACGTGAACATGAAAAGGTTTATCCCATGAAGGAAAGCACAAGATAGGCGCAGGTAGTAAGTTTCTTCTTCAGTATCTCAAACGCGCGCTGCTGTGACTCCCCCAATAGAATGTACCTTTCCCCTTGAGTAATTCTTCCAAGGGTGTGGAAACTTTGGCATACCCTTTTATAAACTTCCTGTAATACCCTGTATGACCCAAAAATCCATGCACCTCACTCTGACTGGCGGGTGCTTTCAAGCCTAAAATGACCACAACTTTAGCTGGATCGACCAGCAACCCTTCCTTACAGATTATGTGTCCTAAAAGTATGCCAAAGGGAGTAGCAAAGATGCACTTCTTGATATTCAATGAGATACTCAACTGTCTACATCTTTCAAACATTAAGCGCAGATTGTCACAATGATCCTTAATTAGCCCATAAACGGTCCAATCATCAAGATAGACCTGCAAGAAGTTGTGAATAAAATCCTTGAATGCTTGCACCACTATCCTTGAGAATACAATAGGTGCATTCTTCAATCCAAAGGGCATCACAGTATAGGCAAATCTTCCCCATTCAGTAGTGAAGGTGGTCTTTTCTTGATCTTCCAGGGCAATCCTAACCTGATGATACCCTGAGAACCCATCTGTAAATGAATATATCTCGTGCCCCAGCCACTCCTTCTAATATTTCCTCTGTGAATGGCGTAGGGAAAGGATCTGTAACACATGCTACATTCAACTCTCTATAATCAACACAAATTCAAATCCTACCATCCTTTTTGATACTTATCACCATAGGACTGACCCATTCTGACTCATCCAATGGTCGAATGATCCCAGATTTCAACATCTTGTCAATTTCCTCCTTTACTTTCTCACACAAATTGGGATTCATTCGATAAGGTCTCTTCCTAACAGGGCACACACCTTCCTTAAGCTTTATCTTCATTTCTCCAAGTGATTTATGCACGCCTTTAAGTTCATGGTATCCTCTTGGGAATAATTCCTCATAGTCTCAAAGTAACTCTATGATCTTTGCCACTTCTGACTCTGACCAGTAATCCCCAATTATCACTTCCTTAGGTTCAGCTTCTATGCCAATATTTACCTTTTTTGTCTTCATAGGTTCATGATATGTGTGCGTATCTACATCCACACTGTCTAACACCTCACGTGCTCCATGTGAATGATCAACTTCCAAGTGCTCAACTTCCTCATCATCAATTATGTAAACCAACTTCCCCTTGTCTTTTTTCCAGAGAAGCACACTCAAGTAGTATGGTATCATCTACTTCTTCCTCAAAACATGCCCCTTGTCTCTGTCTCACCAAATAATTCTTGAATAAGTTCTTCTACTTTCCCACTGTCTCCCATGGTTAAGCGCTTGATAAAGCTTAAAGCCTTGTTCACTAGTGGTGTAGATGAGAAGAAGTCAAAAGTTTGGATCATCCCTGCAGTCAAATTCTGCCAATTTCCAGTGTCACAATGTAATTCAGCATATACATACCAAGCACACGTGCAACCTTGTAGAGTAGAATAAAATCTGATGCACCCAAAGTGAGGGTGGTAATGCTTCCTGTCCTGCTGTCCAGAGTCTCTCACACTGCTGGATATGATGTTGAATAGGTTGATCACCATGATAAGGGAAAATCTTTGTAGGTGCATTACTTCTTGAAAACCTGGTTGATAAGGCGGTCCCAATCTCTCCCCATTCCAAGAGATTATCCCTGTGAACCACCCACCAGTGCGCTGTTGTCCCATGTAAAGTATATGATAGCATATCTCGTCTTTTAATCTAGTCAGCCCAGTTTGCCTCCATGGCCTACAAGAATCCAGCCAGATCTTTAGATCCAGTATATTGGGGTACTGAGCGACCTATACATCAAACAGAGTGAAAACCCTTTTTGTAAGCAACCGCATGCTTAACTTCACGCCCCACCAGTTCATAAGTACCATGAGCCCAATTATCACAAGCAATACTGGTAGTATCACTGATTGACTGAGAATCTTCCCAATGAAGGATTCCTTCCTTAGATGGCTCATTGACCTCTGGGTCCCGAATAGCACGTATATAAATTCTGTTCAAGTCCTCTTCACTCAAAGGTTCCACATATGGTATGGATTTCCCATCTGTCAATGGTATTATGACCCTTTCCTCCTTGTTCTCAAAGCTGATATACCCCTTGTTAAACCTCAAATCAGCATTGTTTGCATAACACCAAGGGCACCCAAGAAAAGCTGGGAAGCTATCTACTTCCGCAAGTGCTAACACTTCAAAGTCTCCTGTGAACTTGGCCCCTTGTATAGTGATAGATGCATCCTTCAAAACTCCTATGGGAGTAGCTTTTGTTCTATTTTCCATGAACAATACATTAGATGATGGCTGCAATGGAGGTCTCCCCATTTGTACCCATGCATCCAATGTAAGTACATTCACTTCCACACTTGTGTCAATCAAAATATTGCTCAACAACCAACCATCCACAACAGCATTCAAAGTGATCTCCTTGTCGTAGTCAATGCTATCAGGGGGGAGATTCACATGGAGTATTTGTCTTCCAGTCTCAGTTCCAGCACGTGGAGTATTCCCCTTCAACCAATTTCCCAATAAAGGAATAATATTCTCCTGGCGCAACATTCTACATACCTCTCTGATGTCATCAATATCAAATGGGGCCTTTTCTGTATCCTTATGCTCCAACTTCTGAGACTGCTCTTTCAAACACTGTATTTCACCTTGAAGGTTTCTAAGGACCTCCATAGTTTCCTGATAGACTTCTTTCTGATGAGTTGGATCTAGATACCTAGCATGCAAAACCTCCTCCCTAGTGATTGTCAGCTTCTATTGCAATACCTCTTTCGCACGTGCCGCCTCAGCTCATGTGTGGTTATCTTGACTGTTACTGCCTCAGGTTCTGGTGTTAACTTGGGCATCCACTGATTCTCTACCACATGTTGGATTCTAACCATCCCTGTGCCTTTGTTTTCTTGCTTGTGCTGCTTACTGAGATGCTCATACAAGTCCGAACACTCTTCATAACTATGCCCCTTTCCACAAAATGAACAGGAAATATTCTGTGGGCATTCGTGCCTATAATGGTCAGGTGAGCCGCATGTATAGCAAGTTCCTCAAGGGAATTCACCTCTTCCCCCACCTCAGCCTCATCCTCCATATCTGCCTCGATATCCTCATCCTCTTCCATGACCTCCTTCAAATCTTCCATCATTCATGTCATAGCACGCTTGATTATAATCCCTATCCTGATGCTCATTCTTTCCTTTAGAACTATCATCCACACTCACCTGTCACACCCCAATATCAATGGCATCATGGATCTAGCCAATCAATCTACAATCTTCAGTATCATGGGTCGTGGACCTACAAATTTTACAAAAAGAGGATACATTCTTCCTGATCGCGCGTTGTAGTAAGGGGCAGTGACTAGCATCATGATTCAAATGGAAAATCTCACAGTCTAACAGTAGTGAATGTACAGATCTGTGAGGGAAACTATCCTTGGTGTGGCCTTCCACTTCACAATCTATACACCAGATTCCTGAGCATGTCTCATGAGCTGAGTTTGCTGATAATTTCTCTAACTGTTTTTCCCATAGCTACTATCTGAGCCTCCAAGAATGGACTAACTCTAGTGTCAATACTCCCAACTACCTCAGTGCGTAGAGTTGCTTCCAATGCTTCACACTGGGTCGGTATAAGTCTTATGCGATAGTGCTCTTCAAAATGGAGTAATCAATCCCCTGAAAAACCATTGTGCATGCTGACTTGCATGTATATCATAGGAGAGTTTGGATAGAAGTGTTTTAAAATGGGCATCATACTCACGTACACTTTCAGTAGTGCCTTGCTTTATATCCTTAAGTGTGCTTATACTCTTCTACTCAAACTCTGGGATATGGAACTCTTTTAAGAAAGCATCTTTCAATGCTGCATAATCAATACAAGTTTGATTGGGATCAAACTTCCTATACCAGCTGTGCGCGCACACCTGTAACGTAGTAGCAAATTGACTTGCCTTGTGCTCAGAAGCCATGATACCTTTCATGTGCCACAATATTTCACACATATGAATATGTTCAGCAGCATCCTCGATACCTCTGTACTCTAGGAGATGAAGAGACATCTCCATATAAATGTTCTGGGGTTGTTGCGGGCCTTGACCACCCAACCCAGAACCTCCTTGGTTTCCTCTACCTCCAAAACCACCCGAACCACCAGAACTAGAACTGCCCATACCTCTTGATCCTCCTCCTGAAGTTGGAATAGGGCCCATAGATGCACTCCCCTATGTCCCAACAGTGGTACTATACTGGACCCCTACAGTCTGTGAAGTAGTCCCAGTTCCAGAGGTGAATCCCACATTCGGTGCGCTCATATTCTGTGTAGATGATGAGCCTGAAAATGTACCCCCAAAGAATAATGAAGCTGTCTGTGCTGCCATTGATGTACTTTCTGTTCTGACTTGTTTCTGCTCTTTCACTTCCTAAATGAAAACTTTGTTTACCTGTTGTACTAGATACTGGAAAACCAAGCGCAAGGGCTAGGTCAACAGGTTGGCTTAGATGCGCATGCCCATGGCCCAGGTCATATCTGCTGGCGCACTTCCATGTGAGGCCGAAGAGGGTTCTCTGTCATGCTTTCCTAGATGGGGGAGTTCCTGATGCTCTAGCTCTTCTTCATCCTCATGAGCCTCAAATCCTTCACGAGCCATCTCTCTCCACAATGCCATCCATTCTGCAACTTCTTACTTCTTCCATAATTCCCTCTCGCGTGCCCTCATCATACTTCAGCCACCTCTCTTCCCTCTATTGTGCTGCCGCTAGGTCTGCCATCTTTCACCAATCCTATTCCTGCCCCCGCACATGGAGATTTTTAACTTACCATGGGCTTATCTTCCAAGTTCAACATTACCATCAGTATCTTGATCGCCAGTGGAATACCTTGCAAATATGCGTCCCTCTAGGATACCGTAGGAACTGGAACTCAGCTACCTCCGGGCACGAATAAGTCGAAATTGAATACTCCAGAATATAGCTGTTTAGAACACCGCAAAACTAGGTATCTACCGTGAGTCCAGATCAAGTCAACATCATATAGTGTTTGAAATTCCTCATGTGTCCAAACAAGTGTGTGATACCTCCAATTCCACTTAGACGCATATGCAGTCAACCACTCATATAATTCTATGGAAAGATAATAAAGAAGCTTTCATACAAACTGTCATACAAATTCTGCTCTACCCAAGTGCGTGCGTTAAATCTTGGATCCAGTGTTAAACCTTCATGCGTATTCTTCCTCCAGATCATGAATCCACTCTTCAACACTCACCAAAGTTAGCCAGTATGTCTTCATCGCGAACCATCCTAAAAATAACTGAAAAAGAGGTCCCGACAACGGAACCAATGATGCAGCCTAGAATTCTCAGATAACACCTAGTCACGCTGGCACATCACTCAGCATAGGCTGAGCACTCACCCGAAGTCATGCCAAGGTACCAGGTCCCTCTTTAGGGTTGTTGTAGCAAGATGGTAGCATGGTGAAGCGATAAGGACATATAGTTAGAAACTAATCCATCATTACACAGTTATACTGAACCAGATCTATAAAGGCATGCATTTAAGTATAAATCATCAAGAAATCAATAGCATGCAATGATAACACATATAAGACACTTTGGTTTGGCCAATATTCTTCATATATTAAACATGACAACAATACAGAGGCTTGATACAATAATAGTCATGCACGCATGGATCTGTTACAATTATCCAGTCTCATGCACTCATGAATCTCTAACCCTTCAACACTGTATATCAACTAGGTGATTCATCTAATATATATAGGGTGGGGAACTTTCCCTTCACTGCTAACTATGCCAAAAATAGGTCACACTAATAATAGCCACGTGCCGTTTACAATTATAGCCATACATGCAAGTATGCTATCTATAGATCACTTACAGTTAACTAGAGTGATGAATCTATTCTTGGATTACTTCCATGCAAGAGTGCTTCAATATGATCCTCGAAATATAGACAAAGCATGGCGTGCAAGTCTTGGCATCGCTTTGTGTGTTCCGCATGCCAGCCTCTGAAAATAGACTTGATCTACAAAATCAGGCTAAGTCCTGAAAGTCTGACTCTGCACCTCCGCGCGCAACGCCTTCCTATTCCTTTGCGCCTTTGATCCCATCCTATTTTTCCATGCGGACTCTGTGTGTGAGTTCTGCTAAGTGTTTTATCTGATCAACACTGAAGTTCTTAACCATCAGTGGCTTTGTTTGGTATTGAGATTATATATTTCCTTTTGGATGTTTTTGGGGCCATAAGTTTGTCTCCAACATCCTCTAGGTAGACCAAACTATTTTTTACTATGCCTGGTGAAAATTTCTATCAATAATTTAACTAAAAATGCCAATCTCAACCCATGACTAAATAACCTGCATATTAAGGGAATGACGACACCTGAGATGGAATTGTCATTATTGGAATATAGCTCCATAAATCGGGATTAACAACTAGAAAGTCCAATATAAATTTTTCTAATGAAATTATGTACAAAAATGAACCTGAAAAATTAAGACAACTGCAGATGGAAATAATCTTTCTATCTACCCAGTAACATGCCTGTTTAGTTAGAATAATATATAATGTAATATTATGGTAAAAGTAAAAATAATATATATATATATTTTTAGGTATATGGCCATCACAAGTAATTCATAAAATGATAGTCTTTTGGATATTTCTTATGTATTTGTGCACAAATAAATTTAGGCCAATAAAGTGGCAAGTGAGTTTAGCCATCTCCAAGAGCCCACCCTGCACTGGGGCAATGCCCATGTACCATTAGAATTAGAGGGCCATAAGAAACCATTGTCAAGGCTTAATACACATCTTGGGCTCATTCTAGGGGACAAAGAAATTTGATCTAGGAACAAGCCATAATCGGTTGATAGTTCTCTAGCATAAAAACACACTCATCTCGTATTTTGAACTTATTTTTGGCAAAGCAATAAACAATTCTAGTGGTTAAACCTTGGTGTATTTCCCAAGAACAAACTATTTGGAGAGGTTAAAGATGAAGAATTTTATGCAGGATGGGAAACAACAGTCTCAAGCAAATCACAACTTTGTTGGGGAAAGCAAGATACTAACCAAGATCCCCCTCCTAACACATACACCATGAAACTAGTAAGAGGGAAATTGATGTGCCATCTTTGAACTCAAGAATGTATCAGTAGCAAATAGTGAAGACCTCCTGATACAATAAAATCAAAATGAGTAATACACATCCAAAATGTAGGAATGGTATTTACACATTTCATCTCCTTTTTCATTCAAAAGGTATTAAAAAATGGCGCACTTACCAACAATTGGAGCAAGAAGAAAGGAGGAAGCAAGACTAATATATTCTAACATGTCGTAAATGTTACCCTTTACTTTGATACCACCTCCGCTACTGGTTTACTCAACACTTCTTGTATCCAAAGCGGCATTGTCGTTCAATGGGTATCGAATGTAATCATGTTTACTGGAAATAAAATTGCCCACAAAAGGCTACCATTCATGAAATAAATACTGCAAATGTATACATGTCTCATTATGTGTACGGAGGTCTTCATGTATCTAATGTTATCATATATGATTTGTAACTTCTACTGTACAAATATGTAACAAAATTAAATGTACACATATAATATTTCAATGTAATGTTACATCTATTTTCCTACACTACCACTATCAGTCACACACCTTATCGAGTGTATCAATAAATATTTTTTCAACAAAAAACCAACCAAACACCCGATGCAACACTAACACAATTACCTCGAAATAAATACAACCCACGTCAACTATAAATGTAATTAACTATCGAAAATGGTATCAAATGTATTCATGTTTAAAGTGAAAAAATGGACACAAATGACTACCACTCATGATATAAAATCTACACATGCACAAAAGCCTTCATGTATTCATGTTAAGTTCAAATAAAATAGTCCACAAAACGCTATCGCTCATGTTATAAGATTTGAAATTGTATATGTACGAATTTGTAACAAGTTTGAAATGAAGAGATGATACCTTTAAAAGAAGTGGTTTGCCTATATTTCTACACTTACAAAATAACATTTTTCAACATACATGTTCAATTTTTCTTTTTTACTATTGCTCGCTCATTTTTATTGTCTTCTTCATTATATCTGCATACAAATAACTATAGTTTTCAAATGCCGAGAAAGAACCATGCAATGTATAGTTGTTTCCATCCAAAGCTTTGTAAAATATATCACTTTTTTTCATATTGAATTGTTTTAAATGTTAGACCTCATGTTTGTGCTATTTAAACGAAGTGGTTCATTTCTATTTCTACACAACCAAAATCAATCACACCCCTCATCAACATCAACTAAAAAAAGTAACTATCCCTCTAAAACAAATAACTTACACCATTCAACGTTCACATTACATTGTACAAATGCGATTGCTAATTATGTAGTTTGTTACACTTTTCTAATATATGGAGCACTCTTTCAATTGGAAAGACTACAACACAAAAAAAGACAACAATTATATGGGGAAGAATATGAAGAAATGATCCCAAAAAAACCCCAACAATCTAAAATACACAGGAACACCTAAAGACTCTCAACACAAATCTTAAGAAAATTGCTCAATCAAAAAACGTGGGAATCAAAGTATTTATTATGTACTAAGCTCACCACCAACAAATACAAATACATCAAGTGGCACCTAATTTCAATCGTTCGTTATTTATTCAATATGGATTTTGTCCTATTTTTATCAACTTCAGAAAAGAATTCGAACAATATCTCTTTGTATGGAATCTTTGCATGGTAATATTAATTATTTTTGTTAATGGAAGACCTCGATTACATAGATAATCAGCATCTCTGGCCATGAGTAAACTGGATATTACATATATCTAATTTACACTTGTATGAGTAAGCTAGGGACATCTATAATCGATAGATGTTAACTAGTTAGCTAAGAAGCTTTCACGAACTAGGGATATCCAATCCGTCATTAGTTTACCCAGGGATTACGATCTTGGCCCTATCATTGTTGGCAAGAGTACAATATTTATCTAGCTAGTGTAACTTTAGTCGAGAAATGATCGCTTAGTTGACAACGTAACCTTACAATTCATCCAATTTACAATATTTTCCTTTTAAATATTACTATGTTTCCCTTTCTCCGAGAAATAATTCTTGCACCTATTAATGTTTAAGAATTTCAAGAGGTTCCGTAGAGCACGGATCATATTAAATTATGGTTTTAGGAAATTATGCCACCAATAGGTGCATTCCTTGTAACTCAAGTATTCCTTCATTCATGCCCACATACAAATTTATTTTATATGCTCATATCGCTTTCAAGAAAATTTAGTTAAGATCTCTATGAAAAAGAACTAGGTATCTACCACTTTCAAATTTTTTTATTTTTATTTTTTCGTCGTTATATGAGCATGGTTAAAAAGACAGAGACAAGTCCCAATACAAAAAAGCATTCGGAGTGTATGTACAACAACAATAGTCTCCCATTATATTAAAAATCAAGTAGCAATCTCAACATAGCGGGTAGAAGATTTATTTTGTAGGGAAAATTTTGGATGTAAATGTCACCAATTTATTGACTCAGTTGTGGCCACATTTATTATTATTATTTTGTGGGTTTGTTGATACATGTGGTAATGCGAACATCCTTTTTTAATATTAAGAGAAATAGGAAACACATACTCTCTTTAAAAGATAGTTTTTTTCAACTAACAAAAATATAAAATTTCAATAAAATTTATATGCTTGTCAATGTTTTTAAAACACTACTATCACTACAATACTAATAAAGAAAGAAATTAAAATTAAATAGAAAATAAAAAATAAAAAATAAAAAATTCACATCAACAATATTATTTGTGCAATTCTTGGGAGCTATTACTAGTAATAAGCATACTACTACCTAGCGAACATTTTTTATTAAGGGTATTCATCCCCTATAATATTATCCTTAAGTAGCTTATGAGTTCTTAGGATAAAGATGACTTAAAGCTAAGGATATCATGTATCTACTACCATTACTGTGTTCCAAAGTACAATGCACATAATCTCGGCCACATGACTCATGTGTAAGATGGATGGTATTCGTCATGTACACACGACTCTCGTTTTGTTCTAAACTAGTTTTTTTTCACTCTTCACCTAAAAAACACCGGGCAACAATTTCATTTTGGTAATGCATTGATATTAAACACAAACTCTAAAAACTGAAACTTTAATCATGGTGTTTATAATCATGACCATAGGTGAAGGTGCTATTTCTACTCCCTAATCCCGTCATGAAACGATGAAATAAATTTTACAAGGAGATTTCAAATTTGTTCATATTATAAAAGGTAGCAATAGAGAGATGACACCCATCACACCTAGTAGATAAGTATAACACTCCAATAACATACACAATAACAAATATTAGAAATGAAGTAATAGATCTATGATTTTATAATAATGGAGAAGATTAAAAAAGGGGAATAAGATGACAAAACATTAAAGAAGAACCAACTAAGAGTACCAAAATCATTACAGATATCACTAATAAATGTCAAAATGTCTAAAATAATTATGATGTGTGACCAATCAAATAAGAAAATGAGAACAATTAAAGAGTAATTGAAAAATAGAAATATCTACCTAATCAATAATATTTAATTAAAACTAATAATTAATATAGAGATAAGTGCACCAAACATAAATAAAATAACATTAAACATCCAATAATTAATCTAAAGATAAGTGCACTAAACACAAAAAACTAACATCAAAAAAAATAATTGAAGGGGTTTAAAACAAGTAACTTTAAACTATTTTTATAATTGTAGAGTGACATGCATTCACGTATTCTTGAGTTATACGAATGCAAACAAATTATTATTTTTATATCATTTATATGTTCACCCTCTATCAATGAGTTCACCCTCTATCTATTAATCGTGATTTATATATTTAAAGAACAATTTGTCTGTTTTTATCATGGACTTGTATTTATTCCATTAGACAAGTCCCTACCAGAATTAATTTTGATTTGCTTAAAGTAGCATGATTGAGAATAAAATTGTTGTAGATTGAATGAATACAAGTTGTGAAGTTGCAGCAAATAGCAATAGCAATGGGATTTGATATGCTATGAATACTATATTGAATGTGTATGGGCCACCATGACTTTTGATTTGGTTTCACCTAATCAGATCGTGCAGCATTTGTCATATTCCTCCTCCAACTTAGCTATCATGCCAACATTAAAGGGGGCATCTCCATGAAATGTTGAAAGCAGCTCTTAAACTTTATACCACAGGACCTTCATTACAGCCAAAACTTAAGAAAATTATTAGTTTCAGGCGTGTAGTTCATGCACCCAACAAAATCTATACAGCTGCCTTTTCATACAACCAAAGGGAGTTTTAAAAAATTTACATAGAGCCACTTTTTCACAGGAACATGTGGTGGGAATGAACATGAACATGGTAGGAAAGTCACATATGTGTGAGGAAGCTAATCCCATGTGGACACGAAGCATTCAGGCCGATCTAATTGTCAATTCTTGTAAGGTGGGCAATGGCATCTTACTCATTTGGAGAATGAAATGTGAACACATTCAAGCCATTTATTTTATATAACATCCTATTGGGTCTTCAATTTTATTCCCTAATGCTATTGCTATTGCTTTTTCCTCCATTTGATTTCAAGAATATAATTTTAAGAACCTTCTTGTGCATTATCCTCTTGTCCCCTGTATTGAGAACTTCCTCCATTCTCAGTGGGTCCTCCTCGAGGCCTTTTTTGTATCATGTGTTGTTGGTGGCCTCTTGCTCTTGTGCAAATCTATATAAATTGATGGCTGTCTCTCAATCCAATCTCCCCCCCTTCTCTTCTTCCTTTGGTCTTTCTCTATGAAGGTGCTGCTCCAAAGGTCTCTTCTCACCAAGTTTTGTTTTGCTTCCTATAATGATTAGGTGCCTTACAAGTACCTTCAATTGTACTGCCTGCACTTTAGGTCTCCCACCAATGTGACAGGCAAATGAATGGCAGTCATTAAAATCAAAACCTTATCGGCATTGAAGTGGCTGAATTGGGGGTGAGTCTTTGTTATGTTGTGTAATGGATGGACATGGATAAGGTTCACATGTTGTTTCCTTCCTCTAGTTTATAGGCCTTATCTTCTTTTTGGGTAATCCTTGAAAGCTTCCAAAATCTTGCCCTGCTTTCAGTTTTTGGTCTTAATACCTCTTTTGGTGAGTTGGGTTAGTTCCCCTTTTGGTGTAATCTAGGTTCCGAATTGATATTCCTTAGAGCAGAAAAAGGATCTCCAATGGAGGCTGAAGCATCAGGGCCATTTTCATCTTTTGGAGCATGTAGAGTAGTCATAAAGCCAGGATCTGATAGTTTTGTCCCCATTTTGCCCTCTTCAATTGGCTTTCAACCAAACCAGATGCTTGCTTCTCCTTCAAACCAAACAGGTGTCCATATGAACTATACAATTCCAATCCATCAAGCACAATTCAGTGATGAAATACATGCTGTGTTTAATCCCTTAAACAGAAATATCCATCTAGGTAGCAATTTTATTCACCAGCCATGCTTTAATCTGAATGATCTCCAGGCCAAGCCCCCAAATAGATCAGGAGTGTCTGTTGAAAAGATGGGTCCACCTCATGATTCACTCCATTCTTGTAGCAGTACATCTGGAGGCAATGGAGAAGCAATCTCTCCTTCTTCTGATGAAGCTGAGAACCAACATGTGATAGATGAGAGGAAACAGAGGAGGATGTTGTCTAACAGAGAATCAGCAAGAAGGTCTCGGATGAGGAAACAACAACATTTGGATGAGCTAAAGGCTCAGGTGGCTCACTTGAGAGCTGAGAATGGCCACATATTGAACAAATTCAATATTACTTCACAGCACTATGCTCACATAAGTGAAGAAAACTGCATCTTGAGATCGCAGGCATTGGAGCTCAATCAGAAGCTGGAACAATTGCATCACATAATGAATGCTCAATCTTACACTAGTGTCAGAGCTTTGGGTATTGAAACTGGGCATTGCAATCTTGCAAGTCTATGTTCAGAATCCGGAAACATGGATCAGTTTCTTGCCTCTTCTGATCTTTTGTTTTGAAACAGATTAGCACTCCATCTTTTGGTCTTAATTAGGTAGAACCTACATAATTTTTTTCAGTTTTGGGTTTCCCCTGTACGCTGTTTATTCACTATGGACAATGAGGGTTGGCTGGTGGCATTTGCCAAATGCAAATATCATGGAGTTATTATTTGTGAACAGAATAATATAGACCCCAAAGCAATATGGGAAATGTAATTGGGTATAGAGAGGCATGGGCTGAAATAGGCTTGGAAGTTTGACATATTACCTTTCATTCATTTTGGTACATTGTTGGATTGGTTTTTACAAGGGGTCTGCATCTGTAAATTAAGATATGGTAGTCTTTCATTAACTGACTGAATGTGTAAGCATGAAAGCCAGATACTAATGGATATGGTTTTTGTTAATTTTATTGTGCTAGATTTATTTTTGTTGAGCATTTTGGGTGTGGTTGATCCAAGGCAGCTGACTAGGGGACTCATCCTATGGATTGCTACTTTGAGTGAGTCTACATATTTTAGGGCCTTATCTAGTGGCTTGTAGAGGAGCATTTCACAAAAATTCCTACTGATCCACATTCAGGGTATATACCTATATGGTCCTGTATTCCTCTCTCTCTCTCTATGTATATATACATATATGAAGTATAGACTACATGGCGGCATATGTATATATATTTGTATTTTGAACATTGTGTACGGTTGATAAATAATAAAAAATAAAATAAAATCAACACAACTGCCATTGTGAGAAACATATTCTGAAAAAATCTTCAGCGAATCTGTAGCTCCATTGCTGCCCATCGCTCAAATTTTCCTCCCTCAAATATAGTTTGCTTCATATTTCAAGAAAAGATTCTGATACAATATAATATATTTTAAAAAATATTAATCGCACATTTAAAAAGAAAACGAACTAATACAATTTTACATTCTTCATATGTTACCCCGGCTGCAGCAATTTGCAGTAGCCCTTTCTCAGGCAGGATGACTGTTATATTTATTTACAATATTTTTTAGATATTAATTTGAAAGTATTTATTTTAAAATTTTAATATATTATATTAGATAATATTTTTTCTGCTAAACTAAGTACTTGTCTGAATACTTATGCTGTTCAAAATTATCACCAAAGCATTTGAAATGAGGACTGTTTGCTTGTCTCTCGTGCCAATATAACCAAAGTAATGATCTTCTCTCAATTTTCTTATGTTTCTAATTCCATGGGATTCAAGCTTTTCCTCGAGTCCGTTGCTTTAAAAATACACTAACAGCAAATGGAAAATTAGTATTATTAGTGCTCCACATAGCAAAACTTGGAAATGGATAAAGCGTGAATTTTGAAAAACAATTAATTTATTCTTTATTTAATTTGTTTTATTATGTATGCTTTTATGTGGGATGGGCGTAATTTATAACAATGGGATATTTAATCGAGTGTGATGTGTGAAATGTCAATAAAATGATTAGTCATAAATTTAATATATATTTGAGCATCGCGGGGAAGTTTATTTTTCTTGCTTGAAACAATAAGCAAAGAATTGTGATTAGATAACGATCCATCTAACATATTGCAATTTTAAATTTTGCACTGAATGATTTCTTTGAGCCCAATCTAGTGGTGTAGTTAGATTGAGGTTATTTATCTCCAACCAAAGGAACGTGTGTGGTTAAGGTGATGATTCATCAATCAACATGAAACCCTTCAACATGAAAAAAATTGTGACAAATCCCATATAAGTATCTCCAGATTGATATCTATGGGTAATTTATGAAATAAAGACATTTAAGAAGTGCATGTATACACCTTATTTTCACTTACTAACAGTTTTATTTTGTCCAATTCATCAATGTATTAATCTCTCTTAGTGTATGTTTTAAAGGAGTACACTAAGATTGGGATGGGTTGGCTTGTAGCATATCATGTGAGACGTTGTAGCACTAGCCCTTCTTACGACCACCTTATACCATCATACCACCTTGTATAAGATGGTGGTATGATGGTATGTGTTGGTTGGATATTTTGTCAAGACGAAACATGAAGTTCAACCACAGTACATGGGATTGAATCCCTCCTCAAAGACATGTGAGGCTGCCTATTTATTACTAATCTAAAACACAATAGAAATAATGTGTACAATATTCACACTAATCTAACCATTGAGGTTAGGATAGAATCCTGAAAGCCACATCCACAATAACTGGAAATATTGCTGTTTTGGAAGTAAAATGGATTAGAATGAACACATCACGGAAAGGAAATAACGGGAACGTACTTTCTTTTGAGCAAACACAGACCACGAAATAATCATACGAGTTCTAGATAACAAATGTAATGTAATGTTTGAAACAATTTAAAATGATTGAGAACACTAAACCGAGAACAACTTAACATCTTGAACATAAGAGCAATATCTTAAGAGAGATGAATCTCACAACACAAAGTTTGCAAAAAAATGACATCGATTTCTGTTCTTTGAATGATTGAAAGAAAATACAAAGTTCTTCTTCTGCACAAAGGGTCTCAATATTCATAAAATCTCAACCCTTTGCAATGCATGAGCATCCCTTATTTATAATAAAAAGAGCAGAGAGAAAATAGGATAAATCCTAGAAGAAAGGTGTTTTAACAAGATTCCTATTTCGCTTGACTCTCACACAGGAGACCAAGTCAAAATTTACTCCCTATGTGACGAAACAGAAATGAAAAAGACATGTCAATATCAAGATTGAAATGACATGTTGCATCATGACTTAGTCTGAATCATCATCTTTCTCTTCCTCATCTTTCTCACCTTCCAACAGAGCCTATTTATTTTGAAACTCTTGGAATTTCCAGATTATACCTTGCATCTCATTCTCATCAGGCGCGGTGGAATGATCACTTAGGACTTCACATGTTTCATGAGTGTCACTAGAACTGCCGGGGAGCTTTCTCAATCTTTTGTTGAGTTTTCTCAGGGTCTCCAAATAATGTTCAATCTTTACAAACTTGTCAATGATTTCCATGCCAAATCCGTGAGTTGGTTCATGCTGAATTGATTCTTGGATTTGTTTGAAAAGATCATCAACTGGTAGGATACCCGAGTCTCCACCCAACACTTTTGCACAGATTTTGATCAATTCTTCTTCCAGGTTGCTCTTGCCATCAATCAATTGATCTCTTAATTCTCTCAATTTGCCGCAAGCTTCGTTGAGAATCTTTCTTCTAAATCTAATGGCCTTGGTCAGCTGGAAATGCTTATCTGTATGTGGGATGACACCCTCTTTGACCAAGATGCATGATGGGATTTGCTTCAGCACCTGTAGAGCTTCGAAAGTCAACTACAGGTGCCCAATCTCTGAATAAAAATCATCATCCATCTTTTCTCCATCACTTTGTATATTCTCCAAAGATTGATAGACTTCTACAATGTCTTGGATTACTTCTTTCCCCTGTAGGAGCAGCCTTTGGGTCCATTCATCGACCACTCTCCCCTTTTCATTAATCTTTTCAATTATGGGTACTGACGAGAAAGCGAACCCGATAGGAACAGAGGATGATGGTACGGACTCAAGGGGTTTTGAGAGCTTAAGTAATACCTCAGTCAACTGCTCCACCTTTTCTTTAAGTTCATCCCTGCTGTCCTTTGTTTCCTTTAATTTCCGGCATAGCACATTCATAGCATCTCGTGCATCTTGTTGTGCTCCTTCTGCCGTCACCTCTCCTAGAGCAACCCTGGTTATCTGATAGTCAGAGGCCACTATGTCCTCTCTGGTCTTGTCAGTCACGAGAGTGGCGATCTCTGCAAACTTATGTCCTGAAGCATCCACTAAAACCCTTGAAACGGTTTTGGGTTTCTTGGCTGATTTAGTAGTAGAAGCCTTGAGTGAACTGAAATCAAAGGCTGGTATGGGTACAACCACCTTCCTTTTCCTTGGAGTTTGCTCAAGTAACCATTGAGGCATGCCAAAAGGAGTTGCCACTGTTGTAGAAGTTGGTGTCATACTTTCAGGTGGAGGGAGATTCACTGGTGGAGTGGGAACAGTCACCAATGTGGTAGTAGATTTGGTGAAAAGAGGTGTAGGAGGAGGCATATCTGTAGTTACTTTGGTCCCAGCAGAGAGAGGTGAGAGTCCGGAGAAAATGTTGGCCATGGCTGATGAAGTGGATGGGAAAAGAGGAGGTGGAAGTGGTTGCAAAGTAGGAAGTGCAGATCCTGACGCCAAAGCCTGGGATGCAAGGGATAGAGTTACTTCTGTTGGGCAGTCAACAAATGGTGAAATTAGGGGTTGACTCACCTCTCCTTCCCAAGAAATTTCCCCTATTTCCGGTGGTTTTGTTGACTTTGGCACGTTCATCGTTTCAACTGGAGTAGTAGTTGAAGGAGTTTCTTCTTCTCTTCTCTTCTTGACAAATTTGACCTTTATAGGTCCCTTGGAAGAGCTTTTTTCCTTTTCCTTTTTGGAGGGCCCCGCCTCCAAAGCAACCAACTTTGAAAAACTATCTTCTTTTAAACTCATCCCCCAAGAGGTAAGCCATGCCTTGGTGCGTGTGAGAATCAGGGACGATCTATTTGTAATAAAGGCTTTTTCACCGATAGACCAATAAATAGGTGGGTAAACATATTGATCTTCATTCAGTTCGTCATAGGAAGGATCCATAACACTTTCATTATCGCTAGTACCCTTTGGAATGTCAGCAAGCTCGAGAGTCTGAATCTCTGCAAGTGCCAACTGATCTTTTCTTCAGACAACAACTTCATCACGTAAATCAATCTAGATTCTTCTATGCTTGGTACATGCAGGTACAGAGTTCCATATGACTTGAGGACTCCTCGAAAGTCGAACCCATCTCTGGGCTTCATGTGCTTTTTCAAATTTTCTTGAAGTTCGTGTACAACGTTCTTGGCTTTTACCACTGTTGAGTGGGTATACCTTCCAATAGAAATTGGGAAGGATACAACGACCTTGTGTTTACTTTGTTGGAACTTGTGAAAATCCAACAATTGCCTGACCAACTCCATCAAGATTAGTTTGTCTCCTAGATATCTGGGCAAATGGAAAGGATCACCCGGGTACATGACCACCCAAAGGTATGTGAACTTCTTGAATTGTAAGAAGACACAACCCCATTTCGAAAATTCAGCCCATGCCTCATTAGAGACCCTTGTTTTCCTCAGTTCGGGGTTTAACCTGCAGATGTTCTCATAAAAGAAGGCATCATTTACCCTTCTGAATTGGTCTTCGGACCCTTTTCTTGTTAACTAAGGAAAATACCGATAAATATGTTCCACTATCTTGTTCCCCTTTGTGTCCAATCTAGGATAATTCCTCATGCCGGCTGCTGAATAGGTGACATACGAGGACATATAAAACTTCCCAGTAGACAAGACTGTTGTCATCTGAGAATCTATCTCGTTACTGATAAGGCTACCCCAATCAATCCCCTGTTGATTCTTCTTAATGATGACCATGAATTGGTACATCCATCCTTGGAAAACATTTGATTCGGGGAACCCAAAAACCTGGCTTAGCAAAGTAATGATATCATTGATTTCCTGAATGAAATCACTTCTAGAAACAAGTCTTGGAAACCTAGAAAAAGTCCGGCTTGGCTTTGATCAAGAACTTCTTATTCACGTGTTTGATACAATCCTCCTGATCATTGTCCCAAGATTTTTTGGGCTGACTTGAGATCTACGTCCCCATACTCCTCAAAGTTAGGCAGCTTAAGAAGGTCATCGAAGTAACCTCCGTCTAACTTGATTACGACTTCTCCCGCCTGATTTTTCACAGAACAAGAAGCAGAGTCGTAATTTGAAGCACAGGCTAAGATGAACTCGGGGCACTGAGCAAACATGGGGAAACCTGTTGCAAGAGGGAGACCACTGCCAACTATTGATTTCATCCATGGGGTTTGGGAAGAACTCTTGACTCTATTCCAAAAATATTCCATATCTATGTTTCCGAGTTCTATATCCCATATGTTGTAATTACAATCAATGTAGGAAGGAGACTCCACCTTCCTAAATTTGTACTTCATTCTCCTTGATTTTTCCGTCTTATCCTGTGATGAACCAGGATCCGATATGAGGAATTTCAAAGGGGGAGTGAACTGATTGCTTCTGATTTAGACACTTCCGGTTTGAGGACCTACTCAGCAATCCCAGAGGCCCAAAACACTACAGAGAGTATCGGAGATTAGAAGGTGTCGAACACTCGGAAAGTCCTGATAATCAGTTGAACCTGTCGGAAGGTATGAGATGTCCGCCACTTTGAAAAACCCGCAACACTGGAAGATGTTGGGGGGCTCGGAAAACCCGCACTCTTGTTAGATGCCGAGAGGTTTGAATTATCCGACACCTTAGAGGATGCCGGAGATTTTGGAGTGTCTGACACCTTGGATTACCCGATAGACTGTGGGATTTGGAAATTGCAAAACACCCTACGAAACCTAAAAAGAGGGAATCGGGTTTTTGTTAGGTCAAAACATGTTAAGTCCTCTCCATTGCTATGATTCTTGATACATTCTTCTAATATCATTACAATGGCATATTCCAAGGAATAAAACTAAGTAGGCATTCCAAGGGTGAACCCTAAAACTCAAACTAGATTGGAACACAACCCAGAAAAAGGAATAAATAATCAAAACCCAAAACCCTAACAAGAAAGAAAAGAGGGATTTAGAAAGATCATCACACAATTCTTCCATAAATTTCACAAACAAAGAACAAAGGGAAATACCTTCAATCAGATCGAAAAATGATCAAAAACGAGCAACGCAATTGAGCACGAAGGTAAATCAGGTTTCGAGGTCGAAGATGCATGCACCAAAATCCATGAGGTAAAAAGTACATCTGGTAAAAATGACGTGGAAATCCGAGTATTTATAAAAAAAATCATATTTAATACACTTCAGTTGACATGTGTGTCAACTACCCGACAACTCGAACATCAATGCCATGTCAGCATGCTCGGGATGTCCGGAAACCCGACACAAAGGATTTCATATCAATTCAGGTTTTGGGTTGTGGGAAGCATGCGACATGAAGCATGATGCTTGAGGGTTCCGGAAACCCGATACAAAGGAACAAATCGGGTTGTGGGAGTCGGAAAACATGTCGCATGAAGCATGTTTTGGGCAATGTATGTCTCGATGCTCCAGAGTCCTGAAAACCTGACACAAAGGAGACAAGTCGGGTTTCAGGAATCAGAATTCATGGAGCATACTAACATGTTTTGGGAAATGTATGTCCCGATGCTCCAGAGTCTCGAAAACCTGACACAAAGGAGACAAGTCAGGTTTCGGGAATCAAAAGTCATGGAGCATATAACATGTTTTGAGCAACGCATGTTCTGATGTTTCGGAGACCCAAAAACCTGAAATACTTGTTTGTTTCAGAAATCAGGTTTTCAGGGAACATCTAACATAAGACATCTAAAAACCATGTTCTGTTGTTATTGAAACCCCAAAAACCTGATTTTCTCACTAAAAGGGCATTCTTAGGAGATTAGCTCAAAAATTTCCTAGGGTTATCACTAATTTTTGGTGTAAACAAAAATGGGATAACAACTGGCTCCAGTTGGGGACTTTCTTTATGACATCGAAGGAAGAGAACTCAAAAAATCTGGCTTTATCCATTGGGCTATGGATTCTGAAACGAAGAAAACTGAAAAACAAAACAAAGAAAGAAAGAAAACAAAAAGCAAACACGCTACAGAAAACAAAGTATGTACAATGCAAGAGAGCATCTTGCATTAATGATGGAACAACTTTCAGATGTTGGCCATTGAAAGGTAAAGAGAGTGACTCTCCATCAGGATATGATATATAAAAAAAAAATTTTCACCATTCAGCTGATGAATCTTGAAAGGTCCTTTCCACAAAGAATCAAAGTTTCCTGTGCATTCTCTTTCTACTCCCTTCTCTTATCCCAAAGCAACACCAGATCTCCAATTTGGAAATTATGTTGCCTTGATTTCTTGTCAAAAGTTTTCTTTACTTTTCCCTGATGATCCGCAATGTGATCAATGACCTTGCTTCATTCCTCTTCTAGCCTAGGTAGGTACATGACCCTTTTTTCAATAGAATCTTTAAAAGTCACATCTTCAACTACTTTGGCCAACTGTAAGGCTAGACAACTCTACTGAGATAGGAATCTCAACATCAATCCCACATAGTCACTTGGAAAGGGGACATTCCTATAGCTCGCTTTGGGGTAATCTGATCTTCCCATAACGCATTATATAATGCTTGGTGCCATGTCCTCTGGTTTTCATCTACTAGCTTTCTAATTATACTAACCAGGTTCTTGTTGCTGGACTCAGCTTGCCCATTACCTTGGGGATAATAGTCAGATGAGTGAGCCAGGGTGATGCCGAATCTATAACAAAATTCTGTCAAGCTCATGTGATGAGAAATTAGAGGCGTTATTAGCCACAATCTTGTGAGGCACACTGAATCTGAAAATTATATTTTCCTTTAAGGAATTTGCACACAGCTTCTGAGGTTTCCTGCTTGATTGGTGTAGCTTCCACCCACTTGGTAAAATAGTCTATAGCAGTAAGTATGTAATTGATGTCTGGCACTAGAGGAAGGATTCAATGTTCCAATGAAATCAATTCCCCACTGGTGAAAAGGTTCTTCGATCACTACAGGCTTCAAGGGAAGAGATACTAGCTTAAGGATGACCAATGAAATGTTGACAAGCTTCACACTTGGATACCCATTCTGTTGAATCCCGAAAGAGAGTAGAGCCAATAGTACCTGGCCCGTAATATCTTATACGTTGTTATGGAGGATGAGAAATTTCCTCCGCATGCTAAACTATGGAAGGATTCTAGTAACTTTACCTATGCTGTGATTTATCAACACAGCGCAGGAATACACCATCAATACCTTTCTTATATATTCTGTCCATCCCACAGGAGGTATCTTGCAGATCTTAACTTGACTGTCCTCTTCTCGTTTTGGCTTAAATGTGGGGGGCATTCACCATAAGTCAGAAAGAAAGCAATATCTGCGTACCATTCATCAGTTGTGCTCACGAAGAAGCACCATGGGAAATGCTGAAGAGGTATCTTCAGTCCTTTCACATTCTGTTTCAGCATGATTTTCTCGCAATCAATTGGCAGAGGCCCCTTCCCTCGTACCAACTTGGTATGTCTAATTTCCACGTCATACTCCTAAACTTTATCTATCCAGTTACCTCGTTGACTACCCAGCTCTTGTTGAGTCAAAATGGATTTTAACAGCGGTGTCAGGAACGAGAACAAGGGTATGAGAGTTCAGCACATATTACCTAAAATGTTTCACCACTTGTACCACTACATAAGCATGCTTTCTCAATATGTGACATTTTTAGTTCATGTTCCTTTAACGGGAATCTCATGAAAGTGATGGGAGCTTCAATGCCCTCTTCATGTTCTCCTGCATCAGGATGGTTGACACTATGTGTGTGGAAGCATAGCTATACATGATGAAATCTTTTTTGAAATCTGGACATACTAGGATAGGAGCATGCAAGCAATTGCCCTTTTGACTTCATCAAATGCAAGCTTCCCTTCAGTACTCCATTAAAATGGAATTTTTCCTTTCATCATTCTAAGGATATCCTTGGTTTTATCAGCAAAGTCGGGTACAAACCTCCTTAGGAAATTGACTTTTCTGAAAAAGGAATGAACTCCAATTTTTCTCGTGGGTAAAGTAAGGCCTTGGATGGCTTTTACTCATTCTGGGTCAATTTTAGTTCCTTCTCTAGTCACGATGTGACCCAGTAACTTTCCTTCTGTTACACCGAACATAGACTTCTTAGGATTTATAGAAATCCCATGACACTTGCATCTCAGGAGTACCTGCTTAAGGTGATCATAATGATCACTCCACTTTTTAGAGAAGATAGTCAAGTCATCCAAGTATACAACTATAACTTTTCCCATCAGATCTTTGAAATCTAAGTCCATAGCTCTCTGAAATGTGGCTCCAGCATTGATCAAACCGAAAGGCATTCTCCTGTAAGAAAAGGTCCCCCATGGGGTTGTGAATGTCATTTTATGCTGATCCTCGGCAGCTACCTCAACCTGATTATATCTTGAAAATCCATCAAGTGTGGATAGCATCTCTGATCCTGTAACCGTTTGTAACACCTGATCCATGATAGGAAAGGGGTAGTTGTCTTTTAATGAAGACTAATTCAAGTTCCTGAAATCAACACAAATCCGAATCTTGCTATTCTTCTTCCTGACAGGTACGATGTTAGCAACCTAGGTGGAATGGTGGATTGGAAAGATAATCCTAGCGTCTAACATCTTCTAGATTTCTGCAAGAATGGTTCCTGAGATTTTAGGATTATAGTGCCTTTGCTTATGCATGTAGGGTTTTACATCAGGCTTCAAAGGAATACTGTGCTATACATCTTTGGGCTTGAAGGATTTTAAATCTGCATAGGACCAGGCTAAGACATCCATGTATCTCTTTAGGAGTGAAGTGAATTTTTCTTTCTCCTTAGGGGAACAACATTTCCCAATATTCACCATCTGAGGTTGATCAGACAAACCTAGATTGACTTGATCTACTTCCGAGGAAGAAGCTCTTTCAGTTTGTCTTTTGTTTTGAATGAACCGGTCATGCTTGTCAAACAAACCCTCCAGAGAAACCAACCCTTTGGGAATCTTGTTGCCTTTAAGCTGAATAAACTCACCATCAACCTCTTGATATGGATCTGAAATAGATTCATGGAAAGCTGATTCTAAACCTTCAAAGTATAGCTCACTAAAATTGTCAGTTTTTTCTAGAAAAGACAACACCTGTTGATCATCATTGAACAATTGCCAATGATCTGCATTATCTGGGATACTGGGACAATACACAATCTCAATGGTGTATGTATCTTGTTTGAACTGGGGATGAGGGAGAAGGAGAGACGTAGACACGGCTAAAGAATCAGCCTTATCGTTATAATCTCTCAAAATTGCTTTGATGGAGAATGCATCAAAGCATTCTATGTTATCCCAAACTTTGTTCCTGTAATGTCTCAGGTGATCATTTTTCACTTGATAGATCCCTTTGACCTAGTTGACAATCAGCTTTACGTATCTCCTTGAACCTTGAGATTTCGAATTCCCTTTTGTCTGGCCATTTGTAATCCTAATAACAAAGCTTCATATTCAGTCATGTTATTAGTATTATCAAACTGCAACTTGAAGGCAGAGGGAAAGATCTCAGAATCAAGAGATATAAGAACTACACCAGCACCTGATCCAGTGGTTGAACAGCTACCATCGAATTTGAGGGTCCAAATAGCATTAGAATCTTCTTCCTTGACATCTACAGTTGGTACCTCTGATGTCATAAAGTAATTTCCAAAACTAGCGTCTTCAAAAAGGATTTGAGCCTTAGGGTCATCTGATTTAGTTACCAAATACTTTTCCTGAGGCTCAGGATGGAGAACCCGATAAACCCCATTGACTGGACTTTTGGCCTTGGTCCAATCCATATTAATCTCTCCTCCAATGTCTTTACAAAAACCTCTACCCAAGAGGATACCGTAAGCTGCAGGAATATCAGCAACTAGAATGGTCATTTTCACTCTCTTCTCTGGTAAGGAAACGAATGCAAACTGTGCATCTTTGATTTGACCAATCAAGGGAACTTGCTTGGTTTCCATGGAGTAAAACCATCTATATGACTTATTCAAGGTAAGCCCAAGGGCATGGACTACTTTTGTGGGCATAACATTGTTGGAGGCCCCTGAGTCGATGATGCAATTGCTAAGTTTAAACCCGTTTATAAGCAAAGACAAATAAAACGGTTCAATCTTTCCTAAAGAAGAAGAAGAGGTCAAATTGTTCTAAGGTGAGGATTGAGTAGGATTTGGCAAAAGACATTTTGAAGGTGGGGGAACAACATCTTTTCTTCTAATGAATTTGGTGAGTTTTTCAAACTGTTCAGGATTTGACTGAAGGTATTCTACTTCTGACATTTGGATCTTGGTTCTTGTTGCATGGTCAATAATGTCAAAATCAGTATAAGGAGTGATAGTAGGTTCGGTTCTAATCACATGAGCTTGAGCTGAGGTACTGGCCTTGGGAGAAGGAGAATGAGGGGAAGTTATTACCTTTTTGGTCACTTCTCTTTCATTTTGCGTTGAGATAGGAATACCTCTCTTAACTAAGGCTATGGGAGCTTCCTTGTTCTTCTCCTTGGAGCTTTCAAGAGGTTTTCTTGGATTCTAAGATTGGGATTGAGTGAAGACAGAAAATGACTAACCATCCAGTTTGCATTCATCTTCCTCGTATTCCAAATACCCAATGCTGGAGTCGCCAGCCGAATCATCATAAGACTCATCAGCGTATCCTAAAGCTTCAAAAGCTTCAGAGGAATCATGTTCTTCTGGTTCTTCCTCCTCTCCAACTATCTCTACTACTGCGTTAATGGGAGGAGCTTCGATTGCCAGCTTGAGTTGAGCAGGAGTTAACCGTGGCCTGTCTCTTGTAGGTGCACCATTGGCGTTATTGAAATTCCATCTAGGGATATCCCGATACGGAACATTGTTCACCTGCTGGGACATTTTCTTTTTCAAAGCAATCAAATCATTAACCATCTTTTGAATCATAGGGTCAGTATTACCTTGAGAAGAACCTTGATTTTTAGGCTTGGATGCATCTTTCATGATTCTTCCTGCCAAAATGAGATCATCCTCTATTTCAATAGTCGTTGACTGAGTGGTAGCCCAATCAGGGATAGCCAACCTTCTTAATAGGAAGCTCACATCGGGGGCTGAGCATTAATGAAGAAGCATTTCTGATTTTCCAGAGTAGGTATAGCTAGTTCCAGAATCTTTCTGATCAGCTTGTTGAACTTTGCCACAAAGTCCCGCATGGGTTTGTGAGATTCCTTTTTCATATGGGTAAGTTTTGCTAACAAAGCATGAGAATCTTTAGCTGGTTTGAATCATGCTTCAAATCTGGTCCTCATGGTAGCCCAGTTTGTGATGCATGCGTTTGGAAGGTAGTAAAACCACTCGGCTGCTGCACCGTGCAATGTTTCAATGAAGAGTAGAATGGAGACATCTTTGTGAGCTACTCCAAGGACACCACATGCTACAAAGAAATATGCAATGTGTTCATTAGGATGTTGCTTCCCATCACCATTGAACTTGGGAATGTTCTTACGTAATCCATGTGGTAACTCGTGCAATGGTGGAGTTAAAGAAAGAGGACCAATAGCTGCGCCCCAGGGCACAGGTTGTGCTACCATCCTTCTGAAAAGAGTGTGTATAGGGATCTAAGTGTCAGACAAGAGTAAAGCACGACAAGTTACAGACACTTCTCATTCTACGGGGATCCAATTTCTCTGAACAGATGAAGAACTTCTTGTTCGATTAGAAATAAGGCTGTTGAGGGGAAATACTGAAATTATGCAGTTGCATAAAATCAAAGAATGGATCAATTTCACCACGTGTTTGGCGTGACCGAGTGAAGATCTTTCCAGCCAGCTTGAACCAGGAAAGAGATCTTGTTGACAATAAGGCAAATGCGGAGTCGCCAGACACCAAAAGGATAAGCTTTATACTATTAATCCGTATTCCCTAACGGAGTCACCAAAAACTGTTGGTTGGATAATTTGTCAAGATGAAATATGAGGTTTAACCACAGCACATGGGATTGAATCCTTCCTCAAAGACAAGTGAGGCTACCTGTTTATTACTAATCTAAAACACAAAAGAAATAATGCATACAATATTCACACTAATCTAACCATTGAGGTTAGGATAGAATCCTAAAAGCCACATCCACAATAACTGAAAATATTGTTGCTTTCGAAGTAAAATGGATTAGAAAGAACACATCACGAAAAGGAAACAGCAGGGACGTACTTTCTTTCGAGCAAACACAGATCATGAAATAATCATACGAGTTCTAGATAACAAATGTAATGTAATGTTTGAAACAATTTAAAATGATTGAGAACACTAAACCAAGAACAGCTTAAGATCCTGAACATAAGAGCAATATCTTAAGAGAGATGAATCTCACAACACAAAGTTTGCAAAAATGACATCGATTCTTGTTCTTTGAATGATTGAAAGAAAACAAAAAGTTCTTCTTCTACACAAAGGTTCTCAATATTCCAAAAATCTCAACCCTTTGGAATGCCTAAGCATCCCTTATTTATAATAAAAAGAGCAGAGAGAAAATAGGATAAATCCTAGCAAAAATATGTTTTAACAAGAGTCCTATTTCTCTTGACTCTCATGCAGGAGACCAAGTCAAAATTTACTTCCTATGTGACGAAACAGAAATGAAAAAGACATGTCAATTTCAAGATTGAAATTACATGTTGCATCGTGACTTAGTCTGAATCGTCATCTTTTTCTTCCTCATCTTTCTCTCCTTCTAACTGAGCCTGTTTGTTCCAAAATTCTTGGAATTTCTAGATTATACCTTGCATCTCATTCTCATCAGGCGCGGTGGAATGATCACTCAGGACTTCACATGTTTCATGAGTGTCACTGGCCTTACCGGGAAGCTTTCTCAATCTTTTGTTGAGTTTTCTCAGAGTCTCCAAAGAATGTTCAATCTTTACAAACCTGTCAATAATTTCCATGCCAAATCCATAAGTTGATTCATGTTGAATCGATTCTTGGATTTTTTTGAAAAGATCATCAACTGATAGGATGCCCGAGTCTCCACTCAACACTTTTGCATAGATTTTGATAAGATCTTCTTCCAAGACACTCTTGCCATCGATCAATTGATCTCTTAATTCTCTCAATTTTTTGCAAGCTTCATTAAGAATCTTTATTCTAAATCTGATGGCCTTGGTTGGCTAGAAATGCTTATCCACATGCATGATGATTCCCTCTTCGACCAAGATGTGGGATGGGATTTGCTTCAGCACCTAGAGAGCTTCGAAAGTCAACTCTAAGTTCCCGATCTCTGAAGAAAAATCATCATCCATATTTTCCCAATCACTCTGTATATTATCCAAAGATTGATAGACTTCCATAGTGTCTTGGATTACTTCTTTCCCCTGTAGGAGCAGCCTTTGGGTCCATTCATCAACCACTCTCCCCTTTTCGTTAATCTTTTCAATTATGGGTACAAATGAGAAATCGAACCCGATAGGAACAGAGGATGATGATACGGAATCAAGGGGTTTTGAGAGCTTAAGTAATACTTCAGTCAACTCATCCATCTTTTCTTTAATCTCATCCCTATTGTCCTTTGTTTCCTTTAATTTCTAACATAGCACGTTCATAGCATCTCATGCATCTTACTGTGCCCCTTCTGTCATCACCTCTCCTAAAGCAACCTTGGTTATCTGATAGTCAGAGGTCACTATGTCTTCTTTGGTCTTGTCAGTCATGGGAGTGGTGATCTCTGCAAACTTATGTCCCGAAGCATCCAATTTAACCCTTGAAACTGTTTTGGGTTTCTTGGCTGATTTAGCAGTAGAAGCCTTAAGTGAACTAAAATCAAAGGCTGGTATGGGTACAACCACCTTCCTTTTCCTTGGAATTTTCTCAAGTAACCATTGAGGCAAGCTAGAAGGAGTTGCCACTGTTGTGGAAGTTAGTGTTATACTTTCAGGTGGAGGGAGATTCACTAGTGGAATGGGAACAGTCACCAGTGTGGTAGCAGATTCGGTGAAAAGAGGTGTAGGAGGAGGCATATCTGTAGTTAATTTGGTCCCAACAGAGAGAGGTGAGAGTCTAGAGAAAATGTTGGTCATGGTTGATGAAGTGGATGGGGAAAGAGGAGGTGGAAGTGGTTGTGAAGTAGGAAGTGCAGATCCTGACGCCAAAGCCTGGGATGCAAGGGATAGAGTTACTTCTATTGGGTAGTCAGCAAATGGTGAAATTAGGGGCTGACTCACCTCTACTTCCAAAGATATTTCCCCTATTTTTGGTGATTTTTGTGACTCTGGAATGTTCACCATTTCAACTAGAGTAGCAGTTGAAGGGGTTTCTTCTTCTCTTCTCTTCTTGACAAATTTGACCTTTATAGGTCCCTTAGAAGAGCTTTTGTCCTTTTCCTTTTTGGAGGGCCCCACCTCCAAAGAAACCAACTTTGAAAAACTATCTTCTTTGAAACTCATCCCCCAAGAGGTAAGCCATGCCTTGGTGCATGTGACAATCGGGGCCTATCTATCTGTAATAGAGGCCTTTTCACCGATAGACCAATCAACAGGTGGGAAAACATATTGATCTTCATTCAGTCTGTCATAGGAAGGATCCAAAACACATTCATTGTCGTTAGTACCCTTTAGAATGTCAGCGAGCCCGAGTTTCTGAATCTCTACAAGTGTCAACCTGCTATGATCTTTTCTTCAGACAACAACTTCATCAAATAAATCAATCCAGATGTCTTCTATGCTTGGTACGTGCAGGTATAGAGTTCCATATGACTTGAGGACTCCTCGAAAGTCAAACTTGTCTCTAGGCTTCATGTGCTTTTTCAACTTATCTTGAAGCTTGTGTACAATGTTCTTGGCTTTTACCACCGTTGAGCAGGTATACCTTCTAATAGAAATTGGGAAGGATACGACGGCCTTGTGTTTACTCTATTGGAACTTGTGAAAATATAACAATTTCCTGACCAACTCCATCAAGCTTAGTTTGTCTCCTGGATATCTATGAAAACGGAAAGGATCACCCGGGTACATGACCACCCGAATGTAAGAAGACACAACCCAATTTCAAAACTTTAGCCCATGCCTCATCAAAGACTCTTGTTTTCCTCAATTCGGGGTTTAACCTGCAGATGTTCTCGTAAAAGAAGGCATCATTTACCCTTCTGAATTGGTCTTCGGACCCTTTTCTTGTTAAGTAAGGAAAATATCAATAAATATGTTCCACTTTCTTGTTCCCCTTTGTGTCCAATCTGTGATAATTCCTCATGCCAGCTGCTACATAGGTGACATACGAGGACATATAAAACTTCCCAGTAGACAAGACTGTTATCATCTAAGAATCTATCTCGTTACAGATAAGGCTACCCCAATCAATCCCCTATTGATTCTTATTAATGATAACCATGAATTAGTACATCAATCGTTGGAAAACATTTGATTCAAGGAACCCAAAAACACGGATCAACAAAGTAATGATATCATTGATTTCCTGAATGAAATCTCTTCTAGGAACAAGTCTTGAAAACCTAGAAACATTCGGCTTGGCTTTGATCAGGAACTTCTTATTCACGTGTTTGATACAATCCTCCTTATCATTTTCCTAAGCTTTTTGGGCCAACTTGATATCTACATCCCCATACTCCTCAAAGTTAGGCAGCTTGAGAAGGTCATCAAAGTAACCCCCATCTAACTTGATTATGACCTCTCCCACCTAATTTTTCATAGAACGAGAAGCAGAGTCGTAATTTGAAGCACATGCTAAGATGAACTTGGGGCACTAAGCAGACATGGGGATACCTGTTGCAAGAGGGAGACCACTACCAACTATTGATTTCATCCATGGGGTTTAGGAAGAACTCTTGGCTCTATTCCAAAAATCTTCCATATCTATGTTTCTGAGTTCTATATCCCATATGTCATAATTACAATCAATGTAGGAAGGAAAATCCACCTTCCTAAATTTTCACTTTATTCTCCTTGATTTTTCTGTCTTATCCTGTGATGAACCAAGATCTGACATGAGGAATTTCAAAGGGGGAGTGAACTGATTGCTTCTGATTTAGACACTTTGGGTTTGAGGACCTGCTCAACAATCCCAAAGGTATGAAACACTACAGAGAGTATTGGAGATTAGAAGGTGTTGAACACTCAGAAAGTTCCAACAATCAGTTGAACCTGTCGAAAGGTATGAGATGTCCGCCACTCTAAAAAACCCGCACTCTTGTTAGATGCTAGGAGGGTTGGAAATCCCACTACACTTGGAGGATGTCAGGAGTTGTGCAAGGCCTGCAATGTGAAAGATGTTGGAGAACTTGGAATGTCCAACACGTTGTGAAACCCGATCAAATGTTGGAGTCTTTGCCGGGAATTGGAGGATGTTCGACACACTGAAATTCCCAACAAAACTGCAGGACTTAGGAACTGTGAAACACCCTGCAAAACCTGAAAACAAAATGGTCAGGTTTTTGTAATGTCATAACATGCAGATTTTCCATCACCTCCATAGTTGGGATTTTCATAGTTTTTTCTCTTTCCGTTAAGACACAACAGGGCATATTCCAAGGTACAACAATTCTAGAAAAACAACCAAAGGGTGAATCCTTAGACCATAATCTCAATTGGAAACAAAACCAAAAATGAGTAAAACAACCCCAAAACCCAAAACCCTAAAAAGGTAAAAAATGGGAAAGGAAGAAGAGCACCAAAGTTCATCACAAAAATGAACCCAAAGATCTCACTAGCAGAGAATAGGGAAAATACCTTCAACTAGGAAGAAAAATAACTGAAAACAAATCATGCAATTGAACATGAGCTCAAGTTAGGTTTCATGGTCGAGAGAGCATGCACGAAAATCCACGTGGTAGAAAGTACGTCTAGTAAAAAAGAAGTGGAAATCCGAGTATTTATAAAAAAAAAAAATTGCATTTAATACACTTTAGTTGGACACGTGTGTCAACTACCCAACAACTCGGTATTAATGCCATTTCAGCATGCTCGGGATGTCTTAAAACCTGACACAAAGGAACAAGTCGGGTTTCGGGAATCAAAATTCATGGAGCATATAACATGTTTTGAGCAATGCATGTTCCGATGTTCTGGAGATCCAAAAATCTGAAATACTTGTTTGTTTCAGAAATTAGGTTTTCAGGGAACATCTAACATAAGACATCTAAAAACCATGTTGTGATGTTATTGAAACCCTGAAAACCTGATTTTCTCACTAAAAGGGCATTCTTAGGAGATTAGCTCAAAATTTTCCTAGGGTTATCACTAATTTTTGGTGTAAACAAAAATGGGATAACAGTATGATGGTATGATTTAAGGTGGTGGTTTCGGTCATCCCTCCCTTTCAACCTTACACCTTGTTTACATAACAAAATCTCTCAAGCACTTTAGAAACACGTTAGACATCATTTGTGATAGCTTGAAGCTATAAAACAATTTGATATTGGCCATACTCCATTGTTAAGACAATCCTCCATCTTGCATCCATCCACTCCAAATCTAGTTAGTAAGGGAAGATCCAAGCTTGGCCTTGTAGCCAACTTGGAGAGATCTCTTCACTATTTTTGGGAGAAAATAACACACAATTTGATTGCTTAGAATCTAAACTAGGTTCACTTTCATTAAGCTTTCTAAAGAGTAGAATAAACTTAGCATGTTTGCTTGTTTCATTTATAATGCATGCTTTTGAAGTTAATTTGCTTATCTCTTATCTTGATGGTTATTGATTGATTTGGTTAAGCTTTAGACTATTAGGTGTTAGTCTAGTTTACATAATTTTCCAAGTTTTTCTATAACACATTTGGCACGCCTGGTGGGACTCTTAGTCCATACTCCAGTAATGGAGGTTTTTCAATCTTTTTATTTTAGTTTCTAACCATTTTCTTGCATTTTGAGGGTTAACTTGTTTGGCTTCAAGCATTTGACTAACTTAGAAGTAGTAAATCTTCCTCTTGCATGCTGATTTATTGGGTACATGTTAAAAATTGCATTAAAAGACTGAATTCTAACCTGTTTGTAGTTTTAGAATTATTTTTCTGTGATTTTGGTGGTTTTTTAGGCCCATGCGCATGCGTTCTGAATCTTTACACACATGTCAAAATCCGCGCGCACCTGTTTGATAACGTGCACACTTGTTTGATGACACGTGCAGGTGTCATTGTACCTGCACATGTGTAATTGCTCTTTGTATTTTTCACAGACCCACACACTTGTTGAATAACACGTACATGTGTCATTTTTCCCACGCAGGTGTAATTTATCTCTATCTTTTACACAGATCTGCACACCTATTTGATAACGCATGCACCTATTTGATAACGCATGCACATGTTTGATAACACATGGAGGTGACATTTTTCCCATGTAGGTCTAATTGCTCTATCTTTTTCACAGACCCACGCACCTGTTTGATAGCACACACACCTATTTGATAACGTGCACACCTATTTGATAACTTGTGTAGGTGCTATTCTAGACGTGCAGGTGTTCTCTTTCGGAAATTAATTCTTGTTGCAGGTTGCAGGATTTGATCTTCTTGATTTTCTAACATTTTTACAGGTTTTTGAGAGTGGTTTATAGGTTCTTGTTGATTATTTGTTTTATACTAACATGATTTGAGGTGTTTTCATTTATTTTTTTTCTTTATGCTTTCCAAACACTTCAATTAAGTTTCTAAAATGGGAAAGGAATTCAAATTTGGCTAAAACGAATCTTACTTCTTGCAATTTGATTAAATATTTTCCATTTCTACTAGTTTAGTGAGGTTTCGTGTTGCGTATGCTCTTTCCTTGTGTCTTGGGACGATCTTGGAAATCAGAAACAACATGTTATCTCCTTTATATGATGTTATGATTGCATGGAAAATTACTAATCATTGTGTGTAGGACAAAAATTCTCTTGCCAAATAAATTAGGATTTAAACCAAATCTAATGTGTTGATGTAGGTTGCCAATGGTGTGTAACACCTCACCAAGTCTAAAAAGATAAAAAACACACCATATTCAAAACATTGTATATGCAGGTTTGGAAAAGGGTACTTCCCTATTCACTTTACTAGAACGTAACCCTTTTGTCATAATTCCTTAAGCTATAACAATGGGGGTGGTTCTGAGAACCCCAAAGTAGTCCACTGTTGAGTAGCCTCATGGATGAAATGGGAAGTGCCTCGCTTTACCCACTTGACTAGAAAGCATTTTGTGAGAGCTAAAACATACAGTATATTGCGATCCCAGTGAGGATACAAAATAACATGTTTACGCTCATTCTATTCGAAGAGGGTAAAGTAAATTCGAGATACGCCAAGGGTAACTCCTTAGAAAATTGAGCTTGCATTGTGTGTTGGTAGCACCTAGTTGAGAGATGTAATAGGAAATCTATTTCTTCAAGAGGCTAACTTATGCTAGTCTAAATCATCGAGTTAAGAGCCATCATGAAACAATAAATTCATTGGAGTAAAAACCTTGTTAAATGAACAAGGGGAGAGTCCATTGAAGTTAGGGTCTCGTGATATTCATCACAAAGCTCACAAATGTATCACTTTTGTGTATTTCTTCACTTGCCCTAAGGCAAGGCAAAACTCTTCTGAAGTTATGCTAGCTTATTTCACCACTGCTTAGTCTACTCCTTTTCAATCTTGTTGCCCATTTGGGACAAGGGAAGGCATGCTTTGCAAGTGTTATCACTATATTGATTTCATCACTTTTATATTTGTTTACGCTCATCCATGTTTGTGGTTGGGTTGTTAAATGTTTAACGTGTGTGGGTACATTTTTACATCTCGATAACCACTTGATCTTGATTTCAAGATCATCATCGTAGCTGGCCTTGGTTCATAATTTTATCCCCTTTGATGTGTTACCTTGTTTGCATCACCTCAACTCAATTAATATACTTATGTTGCATTTCTCGAATACATGATCTAAGTGTTTGTATTGTGGCGTTACATTGCCCACATTTTAGCACATCCTTAGTATATGTTTACTTAGTTTGACTTCAAACATTGTCTAAAATATTGAAGAGTGTCTCTTACTTTGTTTTCCTCATTTCGATACCACTTTGGCACTGATATATTGCTTCTTCGCGAAGCTTGATTAACATGTCCAATTGGTGTGGTTATGTAGCTTATACTTGTAATTCTTTCGCTTTGACATTTAGGCCTTATTGGTTGCTAAACTCGTTGTAGTATCTTTTGACTGGGAGTCACATCTACCCCTTGTTAACACTTACATCATGTTCATTTTGAACTTGACATAAGTGTTGAAATTGAGTTGATCATTTAAAAACATCAAACTACCATTGAGAAACATAAGGTGTAAAATCTGGGATTGGTTGATTAGTTTACTCATAAACTTGCATGATTGTTCCTTGCGTGTTAACAAACTCATAGACTTATTCTAGGTCAATCTTGTTGGATTATCTAAATAGTTTCATTAAAATGTATGTTTTCCTTATATCTTCTTTGGAGAACCACACATCTACCGAATGTCTAGTTGGATTTCATTATACTTTCTTGAATCGACATGGAACTTCCTTCCCTTTGATGGAGTTCCATCACACTATCTAGTTCTAGGAATTTATACCTAAACGACACCAACAATGACTGACTATCGCATGGTTCCTCACACTTACAAACCTAGGATTAGGCATTCACATCAAAAGATGCCCATTATGGCTAAACCTCATTTGGTTCTTTGCACTAGAGGGCCCGTTCAGGTACCCCAGTCCCCACCTTTATCTCATAGTCAGTGGTATGGTTTGGACACTTTTGATCCAAATTATTATTTGGACCCCCCCACTCTTCTTTTGATCTAGATCCAAAATATTCTTCAGACTCATCTCCATCTTTTGATGAGTCTGATCCAAACTACTATTTGGATTCCTCTAAATTGAATCCTAAGTTGTGGTCCTCGCTTCCTTCACAGGACTTCCTTTATCATTCACCTCAACATCATCTTCCTCCTTTGAAGATCCGTGCAACTCCTAATTCTTCCAATGAATCATCTAATATGACTCTTAAGTCGCGGTCCTCCCTTTCTTCACAAGACCTATTTCATCAGTCACCTCAACAAATTCTTCCTTCTTCAAGGATTCATGAAACTCTAAGTCCTTCTAGTCAATCATCCAAGTCAAATCCTACGTCACAATCTGTAGACTTTAGACTCAATCCTACTAGTTTACCAACACCATATAATCATATAGGTAAGTCCATTTCATATTCTTCTACTCATGAGAAATCTAGCTCCATGTTTACTTTGTCTCCTAAGTCATCTTCTTCTATCAATCAAGATCCAATTCTTCTTAGGCCTCTAAATCATTTTGATCATGAATTATTATATATTCATCCCATGTCAAAAAATTCACAAGAAATGATGGGCTAAGATATCTTTTCGACGCACTATCAAATTACTTTATGGACACAATAAGGTCAAGCCTTCCCCTCATCTACATCATCAAACATCTTCTAAAATTTCCTTGCTTGTTGAACCTATTTCTTCTAGTCGACCTCCTATGGTCGAAGAAAAACAACCTCTACTGATTGATTTCTCTCATAATGAAGGAACAATCAGACTACATGAAGATATCCCTCTAGAGGATTACAAAGAAGGATTCTTTCTAGAACTCGATATGCTCGTGTATGGGGATGAAGAAGTTGATTCCTTTTATTATAACGTAGAGGAAGATCCTAAGGTCATGGAACTTGATTCTTCTTCTATTATTCCATCTTCTCCTTCCTCTAAGCATGATGAGATGCCTGAGTCTAATATAGATCCATGACATATCTTCTCATATCCCAATCATTCCTTACACATCATGATTCCTCCTCCTCAATCTCATCTCGTGTCACCGCCTAGTAGCCCATCACCATCTTCCATGTGTGGGTCACATCTTGGTATCCCATCCTCATCTTCCCTTGGGCCACATCCTAGTAGCCCTTTGTCATCTATTAGTGGGTCTTCTCCATATAGCCCTTTATCCTCCAATCTTGGGCCATGTACTAGTATCCCATTATCTTTTTCTATCCTTGGGCCACCATCTGGTATCCCTCCACTTTCTACTTGTGGGTCACCCCCTAGTAGTCCCTTGTCATATTCTTTTATTCTAGGGCCACATCATAGTAGCCCTCCATTATTTTCTATTTGTGAGTCACCTTGGGGTAGCACATTACCTTATATTCTTGGGCTGCATCCTAGTAGCCATTCATCCTCTTCTGTCTATGGGAAACCTCTAGGTAGCCCATCATATTCTATTCTTGGGCCATGTCCTCGTTATAGACACTAAAATTAGGTCACACTTCCGTTTGGTCCCTCGATGAATAAAAATCCTTCATCATATTCACCTAGCCATGGCCCCTTTCACCCCACTAATATTAATTTAATTAAATTAATTCATTATCCTCACTATATCTATTATTTAAATATCTTATTTTAAATAATATCTAAACATACAGTTCACTTAGACACCTCACCAAGCCAACTCAACCTAAGACCTATTCTTATTAAGTTTCCATAACTAACTAAGACTTACCCAAACCCTAAAAATCAATGCCTACATTCCCTCTAACCACATTCCCGCATGCTTACAAGAGGCTCTCAGTCTAATCCATTCGTTGACAACATGAAATCCAAGGAAATCAAGAGGATCTCCCTAGTTTAGTAAACCTAGGAAATCCCACCTTGACCGACGCCGGTTACCCCTAACCATTGTTGGTTAAGCCAGAACCGCCGTTGGTTACCATTTTAACCCCAAAACAACCTTATTATCAAGGTTGGAAGTTGGAAGAAAAAATTAAAAGTTTGGCAAGAAAAAACACATCTCAGAGAGATAACACATTTTTAGAGAGATAATTCCATTGAGCATCCACATGTAAGGAAGGAGATCAAGCATATTCTCTTGCACAACTATCCTAGCCATGATGTGATCTAATCAAGCATAGAGGAATGTAAGTGCAGCCCATGCAGAAGCTTTCCTTCAGTTGGTGATCAATTTCTGCCTTCAAACCCCTCATCAGCACCTCCACTCCTCACTCACAGGCATTCAGGACTGGAATCGAAGTAAGTATAATGTCATACTTTTCTAGTTTATTTCATTTCATCATCATTTTATCATCTATTGTTTACCTAGTCACCTATTGACCTTCTCCAACATTTCCACCTCCATATACCCATTAAATCCTTGCCAAAGCCTACCCTAGTCACCCAATACCTCATCTTGACCCACCAAAGTCCTTTGTGCAATCACAAAGGAGACCCAAAGCTTTTTCTATGGCATTTCTAGATTTCCACAATAACCATCACCAGTTACACTTGACCGATGTCGGTTACCTTGACCGATGTCGGTTACCCTTAACTGACATCGGTCTCTGTATTTTCCCATACAGCCTAGAACAAAGACCTACCCACTAAATTTCATCTCACCCTCATCCACCTGTGATCTACTTGAGACCTCTGTCAAACCTGTAAAACCTAGAACCAATCATTTGACCTTTGGATTCTATTCTAGCTTAGCCTGTTAGATTAGATCTATTTCTTATTGTGTTTTAAGTGAGATACCTAAATAATTTCAAATTACAATAGGATTTACTTTGTTTACAACATTAAATTGTTTAAAATAGTGGACTGATAGCTATCTAGGAAGTATCACACTTCTCGGATGTAGCATACGCTAGGCAGTTCACTACCCATATTGTTTAATTCCTTATGGTGGTCTTGCTTTACATTACAAGTAGTTCCTCCTAGCCAAAAGGAAGCTCTCACAATCAGCTGTGGATTTTGAAGTCATATGCGTAATAACCCATCAACTAGCATTTTAATAGGGATTCCTCCTACACCTGTTACCCTATCTGTTTCATCAAAACTTCAAAGAAACAATCTAAGAATCAGGTGAAACATTTTGGCACACCCGGTGGTACCCATCCGGGGTTCCTTGCATTTCATTCATTCCTAGGAAAAATTTAAAATACATACATTCTTAAACAACATCTTACTTGGAAGAAGCTGTAGGTGATCACATGATCATGACATAGTGGGCACCCAGCTCGATCCTCTATCGAGTCATACTTCAGAGCAAAGCCTGCCCCCACCATAACATACATGAAACCTCATCTTTTAGATCTCCTTCTTTGTAGGAAGCCATCCTCACCAAAAACTCTATTTCACGATTCATGTGTTAGCCCTTAAAATAGCATAATTTAAACAAACATAATAGAAAAGGCACTCCAAGGATCACATTTTTCTTATTGTTTCTTCTTGGCTTGCGTTTTGAGGTGAGAGATCACGTTCTTCACTTTTTTGTTCATCCTTGCATGCTCCTCATCACAGCTGGTGTATTCCGGCTTCACCTGAGTGTGCCTGGGCCATATCACCATCATTCTCAGAATTTTGGGTCTAATTCCACACCATATTTTAATTCACAACCACTTTTCTTTCATCACTGTTTCAATTTCACAGTAACCGTCGTCGGTTACCTTTGACCGCCATCGGTTATACCCAACCGACGTCAGTTCCAGGTCCTTTTGCTAACCTACTCAAAAGGACATTTTATTCATTTTCTTCCACTTCTCACAGTCCCTGTCACTACCATCATACCCATTAATGTTGTAAACATCATCAGATTTGGCATACCTGTTAGATTTCACCTTCTACCTTGTTTTTCACTCACTGTCCATTTTCTATAATGACTAGCAGCAGTTACCCTAGATTGGCGTTGGTTTTCCCTAACCGGCATAGGTTAGCATATTTCACATTCCAATCACCATTTGGTACCTAATGCACTTTTTTCCGTCAGATTCACCTGTTCCTACTATTCTCTGTGTCATTTACAAAGAAGCAACCCTACTTGATCAGTACTGGTTCACATGGTGTTGATCCGAAGACAAGAAAATGCACTCGTATTTCATGCTAGTTGTCAAACACTCCCACCTAGTCCTTCAGCACCTTCCATTTTATCACCAGCCATGGATCCCATCCAGCCTATTACTATCGCTACTGGAGATGAGGAGTTTGTACTACTCCTTAACGAAAACCCTACCGCCTTACAGTTTTACCTTTCCCATTCATCCACTCGAGATGCCTCAGGTCAGTTGATATACGACATGCCCATATCTATCCCCCCGACTCTCGCTCCCACTCCCGCATTAGCCCCATCTAGATCCATGCTACCTACATCTACCTTACCCCTAGTCGTTTCACAGCTAGTCCTATACCCGTTATAACTGTTGTGTCTGCTACCTCCGTGGCACCCGCTACATCCACCATACCCGCGACAACTACCCCAAACACAACCTCATCCACCCCTAATGTCTCACACATACCCATAGCTACATTACCACCTCCAGTGTCAGTGACCCCTACCCCATTTCAGAACGTGGTCCTTTCCATTCCACAATCATTAGCCCCTATTGCCACTAGGGTTACCACGACCCTTCCACCCCCATATACATACTATCAACAACCACCTGTTTCATCCATTATACAAACTAGATACATAACCCCTATTTCACTGCCTTCTTCTCAATCAATCTACATGGCAGCCCCATACACTGGAGTGCCACCCCTGTTATATGCCCAAAACCAACCCTCTCACTCTACATGAGGCACCCAATCATCACAACGCACCAACGACCTAATTAAATTGATGTTGAACAAGATGCAGACATTGGAGGCATTGGTTTTTGGCTCCTGCAACACTCTCACCTATGATGAGATTTGTAATGATCCCATTTACCCATCCATTCCTATCTTCTCATACCCTGTGCATTGGGAAATGCCTAAATTCCATCGTTTCAATAGCAAAGAAGACCCACACCAGCATTTGCAGTCATTCAAACACGGGTGTTATCTGATCACTCATGATGATGGCTTACTCTGATAACCTTTCCCATGTCTCTCATTGGACCTGCATTAGATTGGAATAGTGGGTTACTTAGACACTCTATATTCTCATTCAATTAGGTAGCCCAAGCCTTCTTGGATCATTTCTCTATCAATATCATCAAGAAGGTTACCATGACCGATCTATACTCCACACGTCAGTATGAGGACAAATCTATCACAAATTTTTTCACTCGCTAATGTAGCCTGATCAATCAACTTACCTTCCAACTGCCACGGATAGAACTCATCGAGCTCTTCACACGGGCTTGTGCTAGACATATATCACTGACCTTGCAGGTCCAAACCTTCTGAACATTTAATGAAGCATTTACTATGGCATGAAAGTTAGAGATTTGGGCCATCGAAGAGAAGAAAATCTAGTTACACAATAAGTATTCAACATTCAAGTTGAATGATACCTCTTCCTCTTCCAAACCACAAACCAATTATTCAAAAGCTAAGGGCACCGCTAACCCAGTGGTACTCAAGGCTGGCCCAGCACATCCATCAAATCAAGCTACCCCTTCATCTAATCTCTCACCTGTCTAGACTTTTGAATTCAGACAAGAGTAGTGGAAATATAACCCAATTAGGGAACCTTACTCTTCTATCTTAGAAAATCTTATCAAAATCGGAGCCATCACTCTTCCACCCATAAAACCACACATTGGTTTTGACCCTTCTCGCCCCATGCCCGCATGGTATAAAAAACATTATTTCTGTAATTATCATCGAGTAAAGGGTCATAGTGATGGCAACTACATTAGTTTCAAAAATATTGTCCAAGAAATGCTCGAGAAACCAAAATCATGGATAATCCTAATGTACCTGCCAACCAAAACCTACACATCTTCAAGAAACCATTTCCTAACCATGCCCCTTCGTCTGATCAAACCGGTGAGACCTTAACTCATGATACCCATACCCGTGAGGTTCACGCTATCTTTAATGATGTACCCGTCACCTCCCAATTACCCCATATTCCTTCCATAGAGGAGATCCTATCCCAAAATCCTCCTTCCGCGTCGAAACTGACCTCCCCTGTTCCTTCACCAATAGAGGAACACCTTTCATCTCCTTCATCACCTACGGAGGAGTCTTCCTCTAACATTGAGACCATCTCATCCTTGGCTTCACCATTTAGAGAACATTTACCCACAGTACCTCCTCCACCCATAGAGGAGCACCCATTACCTCCTCCACCCATAGTGGAGCACCCATTACCTCCTCCACCCATAGAGGAGAACCCATTACCTCCTCCACCCATAGAGGAGAACTTATCTATTCCTCCACTTATAGAGGAGCTCCCATCATATCCTCCACCCATCATAGACCCAGTTGAGATACATTTTCCTCTTGGTGAGATTCTCCATCAGCTACCCAAAATCCTACATACCTACTTTTGGCTCTCTTACCCACGGAAACTGAAGCTAGCCAATTCCCTGTCTCTAAGACACATTTTACGGGGATTACCATTAGGTCCTCATCAAATCCACCTATAAACATGCCATTCTCACATTTGGATGATCAATTAGATTATGTGGATAGAGCCTTACTATGGGGGTGTCTTTTGCTTCCTGTCTCAACACAGATGTATAGATCCCTTGCTAACACCTCCACTATCTCCCCAAAAATGTTTCAACCAATCGAAAAAAACAAAACCACCTCTATCACAACCCCTTCCATGAAACCTGTTATAGCTCAAACCACACCCTTATCCATAACCCAACCTACATCTAAACCCAAATACACACATACAACATCTTCCTCAACTAAACCTATTACCACTTTAGGGGTCACCTCGACCACTAGCCTTACTCATCCACCTATTAAACTGGATTTAGCTACATCCTCCAAAGTCAACACCACACCTACTCCGACACCCAAATAGAAGCATCAAACCCATAGAACTCATACCCTGGCCACACCAATCACACCTGCACTTGTCCTGTCTGTCTTAGGACCTCAAATGCCCAACATGGTCAAGCAATCTCTACCCACCATTAAACCAAAAGCACAACAACCCATTCCTTCCTCACAAACCTCTGACCTACCCAAATGCCCAACCCGACTTACACCTACACCTGCAACCTCTTTACTACCCATACCTCCAATACCCTCAGCTATTGCTTCACTACCCACTACACTTCAGTCGCTATCTCTCACACCTCAAGCACGACCCATGTCATCTACCTTCACAGCACCCCCATTATCCCAATGGGTAACTTGCCCTCTTCCTTCATCTGCTTTTAATTCTAGTCCTCATACACCCATATCACCTTTACCCAAGAAGGTGCAACCCAAAAACAAAACTCCGCTAACCCACAATAAGGTAGTCAAAATAGCCACACACCCTCCTGCCATTCATCTACCATACCTCTACCTAGACGAACACGACCGACACCCCAGACCATGCCAGCACCCAAAACCATAGCTCGACCCACTCCCCCTCTTTCAAAAACCATTCCTTTACAATCAGCCACACCTACACACAAATCCACGTTCACTTCCCATTGTGATCCACTAGTAGGGCCTTATGCCAAAATTTTAACCAACCTCCTTGAGACTTCTATCATCACATTACCACCACTCAGAGCTTATGACCCCCTCAAACCCAAGCCAATAGGGTTTGATGATACTAAAATTTGCACATACCATCGTGTGCCAGGGCACGATGTGGAGAACTGTAAGGCCTTGAAAATTGTCTTTATCCAGTTGTGTCCTCCAGAGGCTAACTTTGATGATGACGACCTTCTCGATGAGGATCCTGCTACACCAACACCCATTCCCACACAGCCCACTCAACGACCACAACCTCCACCCTCATAGCTCATAGAAATTTGAAATTAACATGGTTTGCATCAAAGAACTTGCCACGCCACCACCCCAATGTCGTTGCACCCAACTCACCTCACAAGGTTTTTCTCCTCCGGTAGGTTTTTTCCCTTCATGTTATTATACCACTCATCCTACACCTTCTCCATTTACCAAATCCCCTCAAATAAACATGATACATGTCACTACACGTGCGTAGAAGGGTAAAGAAAAAGCGACTGACCCACCAACCAATCCTATACCCAATATACCATCTACACCCATACCTAAAATCACTATCCACAGCTCGACGTACCCCCTTTCTAATGGTGTCACACATTGCACTATGCTCAAACAATTACACCAGTCTCCCCTCAAAATATCCCTATATGACCTCATTCAAACCTCAGAATCCCATCATCAAGCTCTCATGGAGGTTCTTCAATCTATTGAGGGTTTACCTAATGACCCTACACCCGTAGCCTCCATTATCACACCCCATCATGTAGCCTCTCTCACCAAATTACCATCTTCATCTTCACCCCACCTTGTTCACCAAGTGGCCTCCCTTAGCTTCTTAGAGGAAGAGATCACACCACACCAAAACGATGACCTGGACCCAACCCTCTTCATCTCTGTCCACATCGACAACATATGGGTATGCCGTGTGATGATTGATGGGGGCACTAACATTAACATCATTTCTTCCCATGCATTTGCTCAAATGCGTATACCTGACAATTACATGCATAAACATCTGGTCATGTTGCATTCATTCAATGATGCTATCACCTCTACACTAGGTACCATCATCCTCCACATTTGTGTGGGCCCCCGCATTTATCCAGAATTATTTTATGTCTTGGAGGGGGAATTACAATATAACTTGTTGCTTGGAAGACCCTAGATTCATGTCATGGGTTGTGTGCCTTCCACTTTGCATCGTTATGTAATGTTTGAACACGAAGGACACACCTATACCATTCCAGCTGACCCATCACCTTTTAAAACATGCAACATGCTTTACCAACCCAATGATGTGCTCATACCTATCAAGTCGTCTACCTCTGCAACCACTACCACTTCACCTACACCTCCACCTACCAGTATAGCCACTGCTTCTACCACACATACCTCCTCCATTCCTACCCCTACCATAACCTCCATGGCTGACCCATCAGCGTCCCAATCCATTAGCTCCACCTCCACATCGACCTTCGACACATTATCCATACCGGCTACCTACATACCAACCACTGATCCCTTGGAAGGTGTTTTTCAATGCCTCACTCTGGGGGAGTACCGCCTGTATAGTGTCAACACATTTCATACTCCGTAAGAGTATGGAAGCCTTCACCAACACCCTCACTATGATTACCATATAGGAGAACATATCCTTTATGGTCCTCCTCACCTTCGTACTAGTCTCACTTATGGGAGACTTGATACTACCACTTACACACTCGAACCACCATCACAAACGCACCCATTTTCTGCTAACTTCCAATCACTTACCAATCATCATTTTGCCCACATCTTCCTACACTAATGTGCATGGAAGGGTTTTGGTTTTGTCTTTTATGAGAAAGGCCATCATAACGTTATTCCATATACCATCTACAAACATAACGACCATAATGGTATCAGCTTTCCTGAACCACCGACCAAACAGGCCCGCATTGAACTCATTAAGGGAACTAGCTCTTCCCCACCTTCTTCACTTGCTCCACCTTCATCACCATCCTCACCAATGGAGTCGATGGATCATGAATCTATCCCTCCTAATTTTTTTTTTCATAAACACCATTTCCTTGGGGCCTCTGACTTATCAACGCGAGGGTGAGGCCCCCTCCACTCTTCCCTTCTTGTATCCTGAGATGGTCGATGACGACACACCTTCAATCAATGTCATTTAATGTTAGGATGATGAATCCATACTCACCTACCTTGGTGCATAGAAGAATCATATATTCATCAATCGTTACCCTCTGAGATGTAAACCATGTTGAATGAATCAACTATCGAGATCAACATTCATACTCAGGATGACCCACACATCCTAAAGATCAGGTCAATCTTTAGATGCTGCTGAATAGGAAGCCATCACTTCTTTTCTCAAAGATCATAACCATGCTTTCGCTTGGTCTTACGCAAACATGCCCAAGTATTGACCCCACCATAGTGGTCAATAATATCATTAACATTCCCGACGCCAAACCGTTAAACAAATACTGAGGAAAATGCACCCTCGCATTGCCCTTCTTGTCAAAGAAGAACTTCATTGCCTTCTTTCCGTTTCCTTCATATTACCCATTGATTATCCTTGTTAGATTTCTAACATTGTCCTTTTCACTAAGGTGACAGGGGGACTCCACATTTGCATAGATTTTCGTGACCTCAACCTAGCCTGCCCAAAAGATGACTTCCCTCTACCCAGTATTAACCAACTGGTTGACCTTACCGCTGGTCATGAGATATTATCACTCATGGATGGATTCTCGGGTTATAACCAAATCTTTCTTTCCCCTGAAGATCAACACAAAACCACATTCATCACCCCTTAGGGGACCTTCTGCTATCGAGTCATGCCTTTTGGCCTTAAAAACACTAGTGCCACATATCAGCAGGCTATGAATTACATCTTCCATGATATCATGCATCGCATATTGGAAGATTATGTGGATGATCTCTTGGCCAAATCTAAATGTCACTCCGAGAACCTTTCCATCCTTAAAACCATCTTTGACTGCCTCATTAAATATTGTGTCCGCCTTCTAGCCTAAGAAGCGCGTCTTCGCGTTTCTTTCAATAAAGTTCCTGGAATTATCGTTTCCCTCCATGGTATAGAAGTTGACCTTGCTAAATTCAAGTCCATTCTTGAAATGCCTCTACCTACTAACCTTCAACAACTCCATAGTCTACAAGGTAAATTATAGTCCATTCGTCGTTTCATTTCACAATTATCTGATCGGTGTCAACCATTTCATCATCTGCTCAAGAAGGATGTCTCCTTTAAATGGGATGATGATTGTCACAAAGCTTTTAAGGCCTTAAAACAATTCCTTCTCCAACCACCCATACTCATTCCACCTAAAGACGATCAACCTTTCTACCTATACATATCAACTACCGATCATTCCTTGAGAGCCATGCTCGCTCATCGCGATGAACAACACAGGGAGCAGGCGGTCAATTACATAAGCTGTACTCTTTTGTACTATGAAACCTGATTAACCATCCCAAAAAACTTTTCTTAGCCTTATTTTTCGTTGCCACCAAACTCCGTCATTACCTACTCAACCACAAAACCTATGTTGTGACCAACACCGACCCATTACACTTCATGTACGCAAAACATTATCAAAATCAGCATGCCACACGATGGCTTATGCTTTTAGCTATCTGGACTTTGAATTAATTCATCAAAAGTCCATCAAGGGCCAAGCTATCGCTGATCAACTAGCCGATGCACCTATTTCCAGGGATCAACCCTCTAATTTTGACTTTCTAGATGAGTCAATTGCTACCCTTTCCCTAGATGAACACCCTTACCAAATGACACTCTTCTTTGATGGTTCCAAGAGTCAGCATGGGGGAGGAGCTGGTATTATCCTCATTCCTCTTGATGGAGAACCCATGCCTTTTTCTTTCAAACTAGATTTTGAATACACCAACAATATTGCCGAATATGAAGCACTCGTACTAGGTCTCCAAGCCGCCTACACCCTAGATGTCAAATCAATCAACATCTTTGGTGATTCTCAATTTCTCATGAACCAAGTCAATGGTATGTACCAATGTCATAACAAGATGCTTCAAAAGTATAAACATCATGCAGACATACTTTGGACCACCTTTGATCGTTACACCCTTCAAACCATCCCACGTTCAACCAACAAATTTACAGATACCATGTTCTTAGCTTCCCAAATACCCACTTCACCTACCGATTCTATAATCTTTGTCACCATACAATGATTCCAATCACCCTCTTATTTACCTCATGATGTTTACTCGATCGGAATCGCTACCCCTGACCTGAGTGACCTTTGGTATAAATAATACTCCAACTACCTTTCTCTCTCCATCTTACCACTTGATCTCACCTATAACAGACAACGCGTCTTCCTTAAAAAGGTCTCTCGTTACGTCATTCTGGGGGGAATCCTCTATAAACACATCTTTGATGGTATTCTCTTACGATGCCTCACAAGTTCTGAAATTCTGTATACCATTAAGGAAGTTCGTGATGGCATATGTGGAGGCCACTTCAGTGGCCTTGTTGTTGCTAAGAATATTCTTCACCTAGGTTATTACTGGCCGACCCTTAACCATGATTGTTGTGTAAAATGCCAACAACATTCTAATCTTCATCATACACCCAGTCATGCCTTACAGGTCGCTCGTGACCTTTGGCCCTTCTCTCAATGGGGTTTGGATCTTGTCAGAGAAATCAATCCTCATTCATCCTAATGCCATCAATGGATCATTATAGCTACCGAATACTACACAAAATGGGTGGAAGCCATACCACTCATCTCCACGAAAGCTGAGAAAATATGTGAGTTCATTAACCACCACATCATTTGTCGCTTTAGTGTTCCTCATCACCTCATCAATAAAAATGGAAAACAATTCAAAAACAAAACATTGCAAAAACTTTGTGACGCCTTTGGCATTAAACATAGTTTCTCATCACCTTATTACCCACAAACCAATGGCCAAGCCGAATCCACTAACAAAGCCCACAACAAAATTCTACATGAAAGTGGTTGACGATACTGGGAAGGATTGACATACGCACATTCCTTTTGCCTTATGGGCATACCGTACTAGTATTCACACTTCCACTGTGGCCACACCATTTTCTCTAGTCTATGGTACATAGGCTATTCTGCCTCTCGAATTATAGATCCCCTCACTCTAAATTTCTCTCCATGACATGCTCACTGATGATGAATTTTGTCAAGACCGTTTAGCACAACTAGAGTTATTAGATGAATGTCATCTTAATGCTCTGGATCACCTTCAAGTTTACCAAAAATGTATCAAACATGTCCATGCACATGAACCTTCCAAGTCAGTGACCTTGTCCTGAAAGAAAATCAACATGTAACCAAAGCAGAAAAAAGTAAACAAGGAAAATTTGCTCCTAATTGGCTTGGAACATACATCGTGACTCGTACCTATGGATTAGGTGCCTATCGTTTATCTTCTCTTGATGGTAAAACTGAACCTGAGCCCCTTAACGACTTGCATCTTTTACCATTCTATTGTTGACTCGTCGTCCTACCTCATCCTGTCTCTTTCCAAGCTCGTCCCTTGAGTGTTACCCAATCCATACACCTCCCTAATGATTAAACAAGAATCATGTGAGTACCCTTCACTTGTTATCTTGTCTTAAATATGTGTACCACGGCACTACACATAACATGATTCTCATGGATACTTTTCATCTACCTTTAGATGAGATCCCATGGTCATTTCACCTTTCCCTTTGAAACAAGAGTCCTATCTTTCACCTTGGTCTTGTCCATGACTACAAAGACCTCACAATGGGACCAAACTCCTTGAGTCAAACTTCTAATAAAAAGATGACTCTCGTAAAAGGACATCTTCCTCTCAACCAATTATTGCTATAAATAGACTACTCCCACAAAGGACAGCTATGTAAAGCTCTTCAAAAAAAACCGAGAGCAACTGAAGCTTCCCACATCGATTAGCTTCACAAAGACCTCAAGGAGTTCAATTTTTCCCCATATGGACTTCCCATATCAACCAGTCTATCTCAACTATACAGTCAAAACACTCAACCTTTTTGTCATGGACTTACCCATTGTGACCTCAGATCTCTTTCCCGAAGTGCATGCTACCTCATACCATATAAAAATACCTACTCTTCACCCTTCTGAACCATTCCCACTTTCATTTCCTATCTACCTCAAGGGACTTCTTGGAACTTAAACATTTGGTGATCCTGTGACTAATTTTCATCATAGAACAGTCAATCGTGCAATGTCTTTAGGGTCTTACATTCATCACCTCCTCCAAGGTATGATCTACTCGGTATGATCCTACCCAATCAGGTGGCTTTATTGCCCCCTCTTATCTTTTAACCATCTTTGTTTACGTTTTGATTACCTTATACAAGACTTAGTCCTTGACGCTTAATTTTGGGGTAATCTTCTTCTTTCACCACAATTTCCCCCACCTACATCATTTTACCTATAATCTACCCACACCTAGCAGATCTAAACCCACAACATGCCCAAAAACCTACCAACTCATTTTCACACCTCCTCATTTTCTTCCCTAGCTTATGGGAGAACTATATCGGCCTGAGGTCCCTTTTCACCAGGACTATGTAGGCAGCACTCTGAGGGCATGGGGCCCTTGGAGGTTAGCTCGGCCATCCTCTACCCTAAATAATTCATCTTCCATGTTCCCCACCATTTACACCACATCTCACTTAGTTTCCCTTTTATATACAAAATTGGAAATTAAGCCACATACATAACAAGTTGCTTCATATTTTATACATTTATTACACCTACCATTTCTCTATCATCACTATGCATAGATTATACCACATCTCATATATGACCCATAGTATCATTCATTGCAAAAAAAAAAAATCACAACTTCACCTACTTTCAACATAACCATGCCTAACAAACTTGACTCAATCCATGCCTAACAAACCTAACTCAATCCATGCCTAAACAAACCTGACTCAACCATGCCTATAAATTGACTTAATCCATGCCTAGCCAAACCTAACTCAATCCATGCCTAGCCAAACCTAACTCGATCCATGCCTAACCAACCTGACTCGATCCATGCCTAAACTGACCTAACTTCATCATGCCTAACTCACCTAATTTCCATCCATATCAAAACAACAAATCCATATCTCATCTACCACAAGCCATAAACCAATATCTCATAAACACATCAACAAATCACAGAATACCATGTATCTCATCATATAAATCAATAAATGTGTATCTCAATATACATGCCTATCTCATCATGTCCATCATCTCACAATGACGGCACGCAGAATGATATACAATACAAAATGTCGATACGTAGGCCGATATACAATACAAAATGTCATCGACATGCAGGTCGGTCTCATATATACAAAAAGGAATGAATCAATACAAAATATCTTCAGCACACAGGTTGGTATATGCTCAAAATATACAAATCACTCGTACATCCTCACTGTCTTCGGCACATAGGCTGGTATATGTATCAAAAAAATAACTAGTATACATCAAAAATCAGGTGACCGCATATCAGGCATCTCTACTGGATGTCCTCCATCTTTGTGTCACTTGTACCCTCAGCCTCTTGTGTCCCTACTGGCACCTCACCTAGAGCTAGTCGCCGTGCGCTAGTGACCTCTCCCTGATCAAGGCCTCAGAGCTCACTGACCTCCTGTGCTCTCCACACTATGAGTGTGGGATCTCGTCCTCTCACTGGATGCCTATTGTGCCCTGTACTTGGCATAGGATATGAAATCTATCCTGACTTCCATAAGCTGGTCCTGATAGTATCTCACCTCACCTAGGGCATCCCATGTAACTTGGATACAGGCACAGTCTGTGGTGGTCCCATAGGTCTCGGCCCCTGTACCTACCCTATAGCAACCTGCCTTGTGACACATGCCTGTGAACTAGGACTTGCTCCCGGTGCCTGTGGTGGTGCCCCCTACCCCTGTACCTATATCTAGGCCTGTAAGGCCCCAATCTATGCCTGGGTTGTGGCCAACTAGCCCTAGTAAACCTGCCACCTCGAGCCTATAAGGCTACCACCTAACCATCCTCCCCCATGACCATCTCCATCTCCTCCATCTACCATCTGGGCCTATAGACTGGCCACCTGTACATGTAGCTGTGCTACCTCTACCTCTAAACCCTTCAGTTGTGTCTGTAATATACCCAACTGGGTAATCAGTGTAACTACCTGCCCCTGTAGGGCATCTCTCTACACTGTAATGGTAGCTAGGTCTGGATTGCCCCAGGTCTGGGTGGTATGGCTCATAACTAAGCCACCCACCACTTCCTGTACCGGTGTATGTACATCTGGCATCATCTATCTACCAATCCATTAGCTTCTCCTCCTCCCTTGTGGGCACTTGTAGGCTATGGTAGAGGTAGGGGCCTCTCCACATCATCTCTCTGATACTATGGGAAGGGTGGAGGAATGTCTTGTAAGAGCCTGAACTGCCATCAGAACTCTTTCTACCGGGATCATCTCATCCTCCCTGACACGATGACCCTGTATCCACCTCTCTAGCTGGAGCTCAACTAGCTCCTCATGTATATGCCTATATGAGGGGAATCCCACATATGGCCTCCATATAATGTCCACTCCAGACAATCCCTCCAGAGTAACTACTAAAAATGGGCCACATCATGTGTCGGCCTATCCAGATCTCCACTCTCCTATCACTGGCACCCATCTCCTGTATCCCACCTACACAAATCTAGGTGGGAATGCATCTGCTCGGGGCATCCCTATAGGTCACATGCACACTATGTGCTCGTATTCCCAGCAGTGTAGTATAAATGTACAGCATAGGCTAAACCTGCGTAACCGCCCATATGCCCACAACTCTCTGTATAGCTACACCAAGAATGTTGGTGCCTAGGAAAAGTGTGTCTCATGCACCATCATATCATGGAGTACCCCATCAGTGATTAGGGAAAGTGTCCACCCTCTGCATCTAGCAGTGCATAGCAGCACACTTCCTCCATCAACAAAACCACTAGCCTCGTCTCATCCGGACTGGCTAGGTACATCTCTCCATAGCTCAAACTGGTGCTATGGAATCTCATATCAGCCAACCCCTCACCAAAAACTATCCCAATCAGCTCCTCTGAGGCCTCGGAGGAGATAGAGTAAACGTAGGCACCCAATATGGGTAACCGTAAAATCTCAGAACATGTCCTCTAGGGTGATAGTCATCTCACTCGTCGGCAGGTGGAATGTGTTGGTCATGGGATCCCATCTATCGATGAGCGTGACCATCAAGCTGGGCTGCCAAACAACATGTCTGTAGTAATGAACCCCACTCAAACCCACTACCTCCACATGTTGCAGCTCCAACGGGGTCGCTGCACTGTGCACAATGTCACCAGTAGAGGTGGAACCCTATCTCGCATATGTAACTACACTCTCCCCTACATCCAATCCAAGCACGACATTAATCCACATTTACCATGACCATATTCACCAATTATCATTACCCTCCACCCTATTTTCACCCTACCCATCTCAACTACCTAGCCCACATCACTTTTGCACCCTTGTGCCTAAAAGCCTGACCAGTTACCGGTTCATCCTAACTGACTCTGGTCACCCTTAAACCGGCATTGGTCACTTGTTTGGTGACTGATACCGGTTAACCCTTACCAACCACAGTTACCCCTTAACTGACATCAGTCACCTATTTGGTGACTGATACCTAGTTCCACCCAACCGACGCCAGCCACACTTGACCGATGCCGGTCACTGTCGTAAAAAAACCCGCGACTTCCCAAAACCCCCCCTTTTCTAAAACCCTCCCCCTACCCCTTTTACCCCACCTACAATGACCTACACTACCCTTGGATACCTCTACCCCACCCCACTTATACCATTTACTACCCTCCCCCTTCCTCTTTTTTCCGCTATTCCCCCCATACCAAATTTAATTTTTTTACCCACCCACAAAAACCAAAAAACCACAAAAAACCTACAAATAACAATAATCTACTCCTCTAATCTATCAAATCCACAATGTAGAGTAGGGTGCTTACCTCATCGCATTGCCACCATCTCGGTGGCACATCTAGCCACTATACTGGTGGCCCACCCGATCCCTCTCTGGCCTCTGCCATCACCGAATAGCTACTCGCAACCTCTGACCAATCAAATCTCTCGCCCTGATCTCATGGACCCGTTGCTCACCCAACCAAACCCTCATCCAATCACACTACCAACTCACTGTCCCATTTTTTCTGGACACTTTTCTCTCTTTTCTCCCTTTTTTGTCATTTTCTCACTTCGCAAATAACAAATGAATAAAAAAAAGGTGGATTTTTTGTTTTTATAACCAACCTGACCTAACCGACGTTGGTTACCTTTGACCGACATCTGATCGCGTGCCCTACCTAACCATCGTCAATTGCCCTATACCATGTCGGTTATCCATGACCAGCATCAGATCACCCTCACCTGCACATTGCCTTCCCTTTTTCCCTTTTACCCCACCCTTCACCTTGATCCTTTACCCAACCCCACCTTTACCCAACCCATTTACCTTACAATTTCTTGACCTCATCATTTCTACCTCCCTTTATCCTCCTTTGGGGACTCATTATTTTACCCCTACCTTGGCCTTACCCATGCCGTGACCTAGATATTTAGACCTGGACCATCGCTAGTGACCTTTGACCTCATGTGTTTCACTATACCTTGCGGCACTGTTACCTGTGTTGTTGACCTAATGACCTTACCTAGCCTATTTCTATGACCATGTTTATCCTGACCCTACCTTTGGTGTACCAAAACATACCTAAACGTTCCTGCACCTAACCTACGTTGTGTTTCCTAACCATATCCTATACCTTGGATACCAGAATCATTTCAACCTTGTTTGGATAAACCTATCGACCTTAGATACGATGTAGAGTTTACCTGCTCTTCAACCTGGTAGCACACTGCAGTTTATACTTGTGTGTGCGTGTTGACTGTTGTTACCTTTGACCCAGACCGTTTGCCTTGGAATTTCCTCGAGTAGATCTGTCAACCATTTTTCTTTCCCTTGCCCACCTGCCTTTTCCTCACATTCACTTTTTTAACAAACTACTCACCGATTCTACCTTCAGCCTCGTTAATTCCTGGTTTCAGGGGGATCACCTTCACCCACACATGGGGCAACCACATCTTTTTTTTGTTAGCGTCACTTACCAAAACAAGCTATGCAACAAAAAGGGTAAAAATGTAGACACTAAAATTAGGTCACACTCCCCTTTGGTCCCTCAACGAATAGACACCCTTCAGCACATTCACCTAGCCATGGACCCCTTCACCACACTAATAGTAGTTTGATTAATTAAATTAAATTAATGCATTATCCTCACTATATCTATTATTTAAATATCTTATTTTAAATAATATCCACACATATAGTTCACTTCGACACCTCAACTAGCCAACTTAACCTAAGACCTATTCTTACTAAATTTTCCATTACTAACTAAGACTTACTTCAAACCCTAAAAATCAATGCCTACATTCCCTCTAATCACATTCCCGCATGCTTACAAGAAGCTCCCAGTCTAATCCGTAGGTTAATGACATGAAATATGAGGAAATCAAAGAGGATCTCCCTAGTTTGGTAAACCTAGAAAATCTTGCCTTAACCGATGCCGGTTACCCCCTAACTGTTGTCAGTTAAGCCATGGAACCACCGTCAGTTACCCTTCTAACCCCAAAACAACCTTATTCTTAAGGTTGGAAGGTTATAAGTTGGAAGTTAAAAAGGAGAATGTTGGCAAGAAAAAACACATCTCAGAGATATAACGCATCTTTAGAGAGCGAATTCCAACGAGAAGCTGCATGCAAGGAAGAAGATCAAACATCTTTTCCTGCACAGCCATCCCAACCATGATCTGATCTAACCAAGAAAAGAGGAATGTACATTTAATTCCATGCAAAAGCTTTCCTTCAATTGGTGATCACTTGCAGACTTCAAACCCCTCATCAGCACCTCTATCCCTCACTCACAGGCATTCAGGACCAGAATTCAAGTGAGTATAACGTCATAATTTTCTGGTTTATTTCATTTCATCATCATTTTATCATCTATTGTTGACCTAGTCACCTATTGACCTTCTCCAACATTTCCACCTACATATACCCATTAAAACCTTACCAAATCCTACCCTAGCCACCCAATACCTCATTCCCTACCAAGCAAAGTCCTTTGTGCAATCACAAAAGAGACCAAAATCTTGTTCTGTGGCATTTCCAAATTTCCACAGTAACCGGCACCGGTTACACCTTACCGTCGTTGATTACCCTTAATTGACATCAGTCTCTATATTTTCCCATACATCCCAAAACATAGACCTACCCACCACATTCCATCTCACCCTCATCCACCTGTGATCTACTCTGAGACTTCTATCAACCCTGTACAGAACCCAGAACCAATCATTTGACTTTTCGATTCTATTCTATCTCAACTTGTTAAATTAGATCTATTTCTTATTGTGTTTTAAGTGAGATACGTAAATCATTTCAAATTATAATAGGATTTACTTTGTTTACAGCATTAAATTGTTTAAAACAATGGACTGACAGCCATCTAGGAAGTATCACACTTCCCAGATCTAGCATATGCTAGGTAGTTCACTGCCCATATTGTTTAATTCCTTCTAGTGGTATTGCTTTGTCATTACAAGTAGTTCCTCCTAGCCAAAAGGAATCTCTCACAATCAGCTATTGGATTTCAGAAGTCATACACGCGCAATAACCCATCAACCAGCATTTGATTAGGTATTCCTTCTACGATTGTTTACCCTATTTGTTTTGTCAACACTTCAAAGAAATGATCTAATAATCATGTGAAACACTCGTATCCCAATTTCTTACATCTTGGGCCATATCCTAGCAGCCCTTCATCATCTTCTATTGGTGGCTTACCTCTTGGTAGCCCATCCTCTTCAATTCTTGGACCGTATTCTTTTCATCCTATCACATCATCCTTTTATCTAATGATTGGGGCAAACCCACCATCATCCATGCTCTTTCCTATCATCACTCATAAACATCCACTTTCTTCTCTCCACTTCTCAGGATCAGACATGTCACGTAGTCAGCTTGTAAGAAACCCAAACGGTATCTTCATCAAGCTTAGATAAAAAATTCCAAGAGCACGAAAGCGCCCAAAAATTCAAGCAACCATAAGGTTAATAATTGAATTTGCAATTCAAAAATTCACATCTAATGCAACCATCAATTATGGCGCAATGTGCATAAACCTCTTGGACATGGAACTTAATATCCCGCATACAAAATCTGTGTTTCAAGATAAATCGTAGTAATTTATCGAATATGAGCTCAGCACGATCATCGAGATCAAGGATAATATGGGTCTTGATAAAAAAAACATGCTTAATCTCCCTTGTCAAGGAAATCGTGAACATTTTTGTTGGATCTTATCATACCGAGTGACCTTATTGATCCCATCTTTTAGAAAACATAAAATACAAAAAAATGATAAAATATTTCAAAAAAAATCAATGGTAAACGAACATGCATTACAATAAGGTATTGCATACACATGGATGTTCTTTCTTCCCTTTCTTGTTCTTCTTCTACAAGTCTTCCTACCATTTTCATCCCTTCAGTGATATTTTGGTTAGCATATTCACACGTATTTTGTGAAATTTATCTCTATGGTATTTGTTTGGCCTTGATCTTTTATCACCTTGGTAAATTAAAGAATGACTGACCTTTTAGAGATTCTATCACAATCAACATCTAATAAACTTGTTGCGAAGTAATTTTAGACATAATTGTTGACACTAGCCAATGTCATCATCACAATCACTTCCATATCCTTCCATCAAGCCATCTATGGTTCTTAACCCCTTGTAAATCAATAGAGATGGAATAAATTTTTAGAAAGTAAAAGAATCAATTAATCAAAATCAAAATCAAAAGAAAAAAACAAATTGATATATAACTTTCTCTTGGGATATTTCTAATAATCTCTACTAGGTTATGGACACATGACTGGAAGTAGAGAAATGTTATGATTAGAATCAAATGCATCTCCATCGGGGCTATGGATGTCTAGCTGGCAGCGGAGCAATGTACAACTCTCATTCCACAATCTTCACAAAAAAAAATCAACTTTGAAAAATAAATCATTCCTACATATTGGCTAGGGTGTATTCACTTGTTGTCTATCAAATCTTCCCTCCAAGAGGTAGTAAATTTCCACATGCACACATTGGATCTCTATGAGAAAACATGATTAGTATGTTACCAAGTGTATTTTTTGGACCTTGTTCAAATTCTTACTCTAGTCTGTATCTTTTCTCATGATTCATGCCTTTGGCTAATCACTTCTTCATTGTGTGTATTCTAAACTACATTCACAACATTCACATTGTTCTTCTAATTCGTTCAAAACATCTATGTGTATAATATTGCCTTTTTGCCATGTTTGTGGGCACCTTTGTCCCCTTTATCAAAACAATATCCCGCTCCTATCTATAAATGATTTCTTGGCCGACGTACACTGGGGGCATCCTTGCTTCTTCCTAGCACATTATTAGTTTGTGTTCATCATCATGATTGAACCTATCCATATTGGCCTTGATCCAGTGCCTCTCTGTGTGAAGAGTTTTCCTTTGAATAATCCCACCTAACGTTGGGGTATTTTCACATCTTCAATTTCTTGCACATACATGTGGCATTTTACCCTTGTACATCCCATCTATCGCTGGGGGCATCCACGCTTATTTGTCTTCCTGTACATAGCTTCATAAAACTAGCTAAAACCATCAAAAACATTCAAATATGTTTCAAAAAACTTCTAAAAATCAGAAATCATCCTACAAAATGTCACTCTTCGATTTTTGCTTGTTCTTGAAACAACGACCTTGTGGATCATTTTGATCTACACCCATTAACAAAGATACTTTTGCATGCTTCGTCTGTACTTTGGGGCATAACGATTTTCCTGGTCCTATTTCGCCAGCACACAATTCTTTATCATTGGACCCCTGGTGTCCACCATTTTCCCCTTACATATATCCTTTCTTGGGGCATCATAGGTTGGAATTGAATATTGATAAAAAAACATTTGGTACAAACTATCTTAGACATTGTTGGTTTGAGCATGTGTGTTTTGTGCTTATTTCCCTGTTAGATTAGCTTGTTTACTTCTCTTATTGCATTGCATTTTGTATGTTGCATGGAGTTGGTAGATTTAGTAATAGGCAGTTGTTCATATTATGGATTTTAAATGTCATTCTACACTTCTGTCATCTTCTTATATTTTTAATAAGGACCGATGACATAAATTCTAAGTAATATGATGAAAACACAAAGTTATTTATATTGGTAGGATGCAAGCTATTTCCATTCTCTTATATTCATCTTTCTCTCCTCTTATTTCATTTTTATCTAACATTGTTTGTCTAAAACACTTGGGGCAATGGGTATAACCTTCTACCCCCCATCTCTCCTTTGCTTCTTCTATCCATTTCCTCCCTCTTTTTGATCATCAATTGACTTCTTTCATCACCCCCATCAACACTCAAGGGGCCATCCTTCATTCTACTTTTTTTTCTTCTCCCCCTTCAATTTTTTTTTTTCTGTAATTGTCTACTATCTTCAGAGTGATGTTGCTTACGCCACCCCAAAGATTGAAAAATGTAGACACCTAAATTTCGATCAAAGCAATCTTATTACTAACATTACACTGAATATCTTCATCTCCTTTCACTCTGTTTCAAATAATGACACTTCCTTGTCTAACTCTACTTCTATCCTCACTTAGGATAGCCATTTTACGACAAGTTCATTGGTGATAATTCTCTTAATAAGCTAGTTTCATGTTGATTGAGTCCTATATCTCGTATTTAATCAATAAACCTTATCATTGGCTATCTCCCATTTCCAACACTTCCAAAATCTAATCTAAATTCTTCCAAAAACTCTCAGAAATCGTTCCTAATCTTGTTTAGAGTCCCTAATTAATCCTAAAAAGGTTAATTAGCTCCTAATCTAGTCAAAAAGGTACTTTTGACTTCCAAAAAGATCTATTTTGGCTTGTTCATATTGTCCCACATGCACTAGATTTTCAATCTTTCCCAAATCAAAATATATAAAGAGAGGGGTCCACCCCTCCCTTTCAACCTTACACCTTATTGACATCTTGATCTTGATATCATATCACATCTTGACATAGCTTAATAGCTCATTTTCATTAGCCAAGATAATAAGGCATTTAATCTTGAGTCATCCACCATTAAAATAGCTTCATCTTGCATATTTACTCCCAATTGGGTTATTACGGGATAATCTAAACATGGTTTTGAAACCATCATTAGTGAGAATCACTTCATCCTTTTGGAGCAAACAAACAACCAATTTGATTGCTTAGAATCTAACTAGGTTCACTTTCATTAAGATTTCTAAAGAGTACAATAAACTTAGCATGTTGCTTGTTTCATTTATAATGCATGCTTTTGAAGTTAATTTTCTTATCTCTTATCATGATGGTTATTGAATGATTTGGCTTGCAATTTAAACTGCTAGGTGTTAGTCTAGTTTACATAATTTTCCCAGTTTTTCTATAACACAACTATAAATATGATGTCGAAACCTTTGCAATTGATCCTTGGAAGCTTTAAGCATTTGTAGAAAAAATATGCTCATTTTCCATTTGAATTTACATACAAAAAGGTTTTCCTCAAGATCACTCGATTGCTCATAACATTCCTCTTCCATTTGGAGATAAGATTGGGGCATCCAAAATCAAACTATCCCAAGAGATCTAACAAGTGTAGTAACACTTCAGCTAGATCTCATCTTAGGTTTCGAGAAGACTCAAATGAAGGTTTGCATTTTGTTTGTTTGTTTACTTCTTTGTTTAGTTTTAGTTTTCAATTTTTACATTCTAGCATGTCTAATGGGAATCCCACGTAAATATTTATCTTTTTTTATCTCATTTATTGCTAAACTAACTTCATTTGTGTGTTACTTGTTTTATTTCAAACCTACTATCAAAATTTCAGACTGTTTGGTGGAGATAATTGAGAGAAAACCTAAAAAAAAAGTCAATTTCCCACATTTTAAATAATTTTTTGAGAAACTATAGGATCCCTGTTATAGCGTATCAATGCATGTGCTAGGGTCACTTGAGAAGTGCTCTAACATAACACTATATGTGCTAGCATAAAACTATTATTCTTAAAAATACACTACTAACAAATTGAAAATGAATATGATGAGTGCTCGATATTAGCAAAACTTGGAAATGGATAAAATATTTAACCACTTTAGTTTGAAAAATATTTAAGGAATGGTTCCCTAATTAGTAGTTCCTTGAATTTTGAGAAATAATTAATTTTTTCTTTATTTAATTTTTTTTATTATGTATGTTTTTATGTGGGATGGATGTAAATTATAGTAACAATCAATGGGATATTTAATGGCGGAGAGTGATAGCATGAGATGTCAATAAAATGATTATCCTTAAATTAACATATATTTGAGTGTCATAGGGAAGTTTATGTTTCTTGCTTGAAAAAAAACAAAGAATTGTGATAAGATAACAATCCATCTAACATATTGCAATTTCAATCACTTTTAATTTTGCATTAAAAGATTTCTTTGAGCCCGATGAAGTGTGTAGTTAGATTGAGTTTATTTATCCCCAACAAAAGGAATACATGTGGATAAGGTGATGATTCATCAATCAACATGGAACCCTTCAACAGAAAAAATTTATGACAACCCCTATATAAGTATCTTGATATTGATATTTATGGGTGATTTATGAAATAAAAAGATTTAAGAAGTGCATGTATGCACATTATCTTCACTTACCAAAAATTTATTTTTTTCCAATTCATCAGTGTATTAATATCTCTAAATGTATGTTTAAAGGAGTACACTAAGATTGGGGTGGGTCAACTTGTAACACATCATGTGAGACGTTGTAGTGCTATCCCTTCTTATGATCATCTTATACCATTGTACCACCACCTTAAATCACCTTTCCATTTTATTATTTATCTCCCAAAAGCTTTCTCTCCCTTTTTATTCCTCCATATTTTTTAGACTACTCAGACAAAATGTTGTCGATCTTTTCCATGGCGCCATGTAGAAAAAAAATTTCATCCTACCCACAAGAACTCATACAATAGGATTAGGGTGTGTCAACTTGTAGCACACCATGACTGAATTTTTTGGCACCTACCTTTCCTACTACCACCTTATAGCACCATACTGTCACCTTAAATAACCTTTCCATATGATCTACACATCTTCTAGTAGCTATCTATACCTTTCTCTACCTTCACCTTCTTGTCAAGTTTTCTTCATTTGATGAAAAAGTGAGCCATCTCTAAAATGAGGTGCATAACATGAAGTTTGATCTCTTAAACCAAATACATATAATGTAATCTGATCTATGAAATGAAATCTATATCATACATTTTGAAATAAACACTATAAAAGGAGAATTAGAGAAGATCATGACTGCCTTGTAGGATGAAAAAAAACAAGACACCATTTACTAATGCACAACCCAACCAAGGTGGATCTTCCATCTAGGCCAATCAAAATATAAATACAATTCCACCCTAAACCACACCTCACTCTAATTCAAACCCTTAAAACATGTTACCAAACTGATGGCAAGAAAATTTTTTAGGGAAAAATTGGTTGATTTCTTGCCAACGCTTTGGGATTCTAAGTCCCTCTACTTAACCGGTGTAATTATCGTATATGCATGCATGGGTAAAAATTGAGTTTTATCCTGACGTCTTTTTGGTTGGGGATCCAACAAGGACACTCCACTGACCTTGTGGTAAATCTCACAACTATCTATAAGGGGTTAATTTGCTAGGAGAGTGGGAAAGGAAGGGAGACTATTAGATAAGGGAAACTAGTGGTGCAAGTAGAAAATCAAAGACTTGCATAAAATAGTTAGAAATCACATCACATGCACTAAAAATTAGAAGAAAACAAATTTGTATTACAACAACAAGACCAAATAGAATTTAATGAGCACAAAGTATCATTAAAATCTTTAGTCAAAAAAGGCTAAAATACCTTCTTCTTGTATTGATGCTCAAGCAGAAATTGTACATAGTATAAGAATGGAAGAAATTTTCTAGTAGGGAAAATGGAAGAAATTTGCTATCTCTTTGTTCTCTTCACAAGGATATCTCTCTTATGAATACACAGAAAACATCACAAAAGTATATGAAGATCTGAGAAGAAGCTCAAATGAGGAGCTTACTACAATTTATAGAAGAGAAGGTAACTCTTCATCTTCTCGGTGACTTTTCAAATACCATATTTTGACTTTAAACTATTCATATTCCAATTAAAATATTCAAGTCCCTTTTATAAAAACAAGGTGACTTAACTTTTACATTATGTTTCTAAAATCACTTAAAGATATATCAAAAGTGCAAACCCCAATGAAAAATTATAACATTGAAGAGAGAGAGAGAGAGTGTTGGGTGAAAAGAGAAGAGAGAGAAAGAGGAGGACAAATAAGAAGAAAGGAGGAAAAAGCATTATGTAGAAGAATGATCCGTTGCGGTGGATTTGATCTCACTCCCTGACTAGTTTCCATCTCACACTTCTAAGAATATATTTATACCTCCAAATTACTTAGTGAAATGAGATGCTTCAAGTTCCACTTTGTTAGCATGAGGAATACAAATACTTCTTAGGGTATCTGTCCATCCATTAGACACACTGTTGATATCTTTACACTTCCTGAACCATGATGGATGTTTCTCTGTGATAAGTGCAATAACAACATGGATCTCTGAGAGGAATTCCAGGGTGTCCTTAGTGAAGGACTATGGGTTGCTTGCCCTTTTATTGACATGTTCCTCAAATGGATGAATTATCTCATCAATAGTTGTGTCTTCCCCCATTTCTAGTACTCCAATTTTTTGAATTTGATGATTTATAATATGCTACAACTTGTAAACTTGTCCCTCTTTTTCCTCTAGTTCAACGATGGCCTGATTAACTACTTAAAATATAGTTTCCAAATACCTCACCCATACCGGTGATACGTATTCTGAAATATTTTCAAAAATCTTCCTGTTGATCAACTCCTGACGACAAGTGTTTCTCATTTCATTCACTACTAGACCTAGCGGATCTCAGAAGTCCCTTTCTTTCTCCAAGTCTTCTTTGAGTTCTTGTGTCTTGTTTACTATCACACTCATGTAGGCGAAGAGTTTTATTGCCTCTTAGATCACTGACTTCCCATTTTTTGAAATTGAATTGATCCATTCATTATTTTCTTGCCCCTGCATCATGATATAGTGTGTCCTCTTGATAGATTCTGGATTGAAGCCGTTGATGGCTGTAACTTATTCAATGGGGATGGTCGTGGCATCTGGTTCAACTAGATGTTGCTTGTTGATTAAAGAACACTTGAATGAGAAATCACAAAAGAAGTCCACGTGGGAGAGCAAGTCAGATGTAAAGGTGTGAATGGATAGGGAGAACATGTGCGTGGAATAGAAGTTTAGTTTTCGGGACTTAGCCATTTTCACTCATAAAGGTCTATTTTTAGAGATGGCATGTAGAGCACACAAACGAGGTAGAGATGTGTGCACCATGCATTGGCTATTTTTGGAGGATTGGATACAAAGCACTTTGCATGGAAATAGGCCAGAAATAGATTTGTTACTATCAATTAGCTAGTAGTAATCTATTGTTAGCACACTTGCATTTGTGGCTAGTTTTGTAAAGGTGCATGGTTAAGAATAACATGCAACCTATTATTGGAAAGGATAAATAGTGAAGGGAAAGTCCCCACCCTTATATATGTAGTAGAATGTGTAATAGATATAAGATATATATAGAGGCGATCGTGACAGAGAGGTGATGAGATTGAGAAAAACAGTGTTATGCTGCTACACACATACTTTTGATATTGTAATGAAGCTTCTATAACTTAATGCATTGAATATAATGAAGGATATTGACTGAATCTAAGTATTAGTCTATGAGTATCTAAATCTAGTATGATTTTGGTCTCATCATGGTTAATATTTAGTTCTATTCTTCTTTAGATATAGATATGTAGAATGATATGTTAGTAATGGAACTATATATGTTAAGTCTTCATCATGCTAACATCCAGCTACAACAACCCTAAAGAGGGACCTGGTACCTTTATGTGCTTTAGGTGAGCACTCATTCTAGGCTAACTGATGTGCCATTGTGCATATGGTTTCATTTGGTTTGTGTCATTGAATTCTAGGCTACATCATTGGCTCCATTGTCGGGACCTATTTTTCAGTTGCTTTCAGGATGGTTCACAATGAAGTCATACCTGTTGACCTTAACAAGTATTGAAGAATGGATACATGATTTGGAAGAAAAATACGCATGATAGTTTAGTAATGGATCTAAGTTCAATGCATGCACTTGGTTAGAACAGAATCTGTATGACAACTTATATGAGAGCTTTTTTGCTATCTTTCTAGTAGAATTGTATGAATGGCTAGTTTCTTATGCATCTAAATGAAATTAGAGGTTTTTCTCACTTGTCTAGACACAGGAAGAATTCCAAGCCCTTTATGATGTTGATCTGATCTGGACTTGAGCCGTGGATACATGGTTTCATGGTGTCTTGAACAGTTATATCTTTGAATATTCAATTTCCACTCATTCATGTCTAGAGGTAGCTGAATTCCAGTTCTTATGACATCCATGGGGAGCTTATCTACAAGGCATTCTACTGGCAGTCAAGATCTTGATGTTAACTTTGAACCTAGAGAGTAAACCAATGGCTAAGTAAATCCCACCACGTGTAGGGGTGGGGATAGGATTGGTGAAGGATGACAGACTTATCAGCGACAAGGAAAAGAGAAGAAAGGTGGGTTAAGTATAATGAGGCACGCGAGAGGGAGATAGAGAGGAAACGTGATGTTGCAGCATGGATGGAGTTAAGGAGAGAGATGGATCATGAGGGCTTTGGAGCTCACGTAGAAGACGTGAAGCCAGAGCATAAGGAACTCCCCCATTTGGGAAAGAATGATAGGGAATCCTCTTTGGCCTCATAAGGGAACGCACTAGCAGAGATGGCCCGAGCCGCGGGCGCGCATCTAAATCCACCTAGTAACCTAGCCCTTGTGCTTGGATTTCTAGTATCTAGTATGACAAGTAATCAATAAGAAACCTTGGGAAGTAAGAGAGCAAGTACATACATGGTAGGATAGACAACTTCATTACTATTTGGAGGTGTGTTTTTAGGCACATCGTCCACACAGAATATGAGCACACCAAATGTTGGATTCACTTTTGGGAGTGGAACTACTTCACAAACTGTAGGGGTTTAGTATAGTACTACTATCGAAGCACAGGGGAGTACGTCTATAGGACCTATTTCAGCTATAGGTTCGGGATCAAGAGGCATGGGAAGTTCTGGTTTAGGTGGATATGGAGGTTCTAAAGGCAAGGGAAACACTGGAGGTTCTAGATCAGGTGGGAAAGGTCCGCACCAACCCCAAAATATTTATATGGAAATGTCACTTCATATTCTAGAGTATAAGGGCATAGAAGATGCTGCTGAACATGTGCATATGTGTGAAATATTGTGGCATGCAAAAGGAATCACAACTTCTGAGCATAGGGCAAGCCAATTTTCTACTACATTACAAGGGCACACGCACAATTGGTACAAGAAGTTTGACCTTGATCAGACTTGCATGGATTATGTAGCATTTAAGGATGCATTCTTAAAAGAGTTTCATATCCATGAGTTTGAGTAGAAGAGTATAATTGCACTCAAGGATATTAAGCAAGTCACCACTAAAAGTGCTAGAGAGTGTGATGCATGGTTTAAAACATTTTTATCAAAGCTTTCTTATGGTATACATGCAAGCCAACATGCATAATGGTTTGTTGGGGGATTGATTACACCATTTAGGAGGGCACTGTCACATAAGACATATACTGATCCGCACGAGGCATTAGAAGAAGATCTATGTGTTGAGGTAGTTGGGAGTATTGAAACTAGCATTAACCCATTCTTAGAGGCACAAATTACAGCTATGGAAAAACACTTAGAGAAATTATCAGCGAATTTAGCCCATGAAACACGTTCAGGAATTTGGTGTACAGATTGTGAAATAGAGAGTCACACAAAGGATAGTTGTCCTTGTAGAACAATACACTCATTATTGATGGATTGTGAGATATGCCACTTAAACCATGATGCTAGCCATTGCCCATTATTGCAACACACAATAAGGAAGAATGTTTCAAGCTAATGTAAAATCTGTAGGTCCATAACACATGACACAGAGGACTGTCAGCTGATTGGATAGATCCATGATGCTATTGATATTGGTGTACGACAAACATGAGTTTCAGATAACTCTAAGGCAAAGAATGAGCATCAGGACCGGGAGCATAATCAGGCATGCTACGATTGGAATGAGGGGGCATTTTAAAGGTAGCCATGGTAGAGGTCGAGGATACTATGGTGGATTTGAAGGATGAGGATGTGGTGGTGGAAGAAGTGAGCTCCCTTGTGGCACACACTATACATGTTGATCTCCTAACCATTATAGGCATGAATGTCCTTAGAATATTGCATTTTCTTTCTACGGGAAGAACCATAGCTATGAAGAGTGCCCAGACTTATATGAGCACCTAAGTAAGCAACATAAAAAAGAAAACAAAGGTGCAAGGATGGCTAGGATACAACACACTATAGACAATCAATGGATTCCCAAGATGGGAGTAGAATCTGAGGCACTAAAAGTGAAGATCATGACTCGCGTTGAGGCAACAAGTGTCAAGGAGGCATTCCATCAAAAACCTACTATCACGAAGGATGAGGTTCTTCATGCATGGTACCCAGATCCTGCCTATCAGAAAGAGGTTTATCAGGATACCATGGATGCTAAGGAATCTTCAGGGCAAGATACAATATTTAAAGGAGCAGAAGAAAGCATCAGAGATAGTCCAAAATAATATAGATGACTTGAGATAAGTGTGTAAAATGTTGTGCCAAGAGAACATAATTCCACTGTTAGGAAGTTGGTTGAAAGGTAACACTCCGTGCGTAATTATTGAGACCGAACGATAGATCCTACATGAAAATATTCCTCCTCATAGCCTAGATTATGATAAGGAAATTACTCTGAATGCTATTGTGGATGGGTGGTTGTTGAGTAATACACTGATTAATATAGGCATGGAAGTCAATGTTCTTACCTTGGATGTATGAGTTAAAATGGGGAGACCCCTATTGCAACCATCCTCTAATGTATTATTCGTAGCTAATCAGACTAAGGCCACTCCCATAGGAGTTTTAAAAGATGCATCCATTACCATACAAGGAGAAAATATCACTGGGGACTTTGAAGTTTTAGCACTGGAAGAATCAGATAGTTTCCCAGCTCTATTAGGGCATCCTTGGTGCTATGTAAATAATGTTGATCTTCAGTTCAAAAAGGGATATATCAACTTTAAAAATAAAGAGGAAAGGGTCATTATTACTTTAACAGATGGAAATTCTGTGCCCTATTTTGAGCTCTTAAGTGAAGAAGATATTAATAGGATTTATGTACGCACCATCCAAGATCCATAGATGATTGAACCAACCAAAGAAGGACTAATTCAGTGAGAGGATGCACAATCTATTAGTGATACTAAAAGTATTGCTTGTGATAATTTGGTTCACAACACTTATGAGTTAGTAGGGAAAAAAGAAAAGAGCATATCCCCTCGAGGCACTAAACCAAATTATGTAAGGAGGATAGGTAACAACTCAGTGCTTGTTACACAGGAGAAGGGGATCCCATGGTATTCATGCGTGCCATGGAAGAAAAATGGATAGACCCACTGAAGAGGAAAAATATGCTAGCATATACACTACGTGGGACATTAGCACGATGGTGGGTGGTCCACAAGGATAATTTGGTCAAATGGAATGAAATTGGGGTTTCTCTTGCTACTAGGTTCTTTAGGAGCAATGAATTTACACAAATATGCAATTATCATGGTGATCAACTTGTTTAGCACCATGTTCAGAAGTGTGAGAGACTCTGGAAAGAAGGGTAGGAATATTTACCATCTTCACTATGGGTACACCGGTTTTATTCCATGTTACAAGGCTACGCGCGTGCTTGGTATGTATATGCAGAGCTCCATAGAGAGACTGGAAATTGGTAGAATTTAGTTGCAGGAATGACACATATGTTTGACTTATTCTCTACAAAATTACCGGTAGAAGAAGCATTAAAACTTATCAAGCGCTTAACTATGGGGGATAGTGACAAGGCTGAGGAAATCCTTTAGGGATTATTAGATAAATAGGACTTAGGAGTGTGCCTTGATAAAGAACCAAGGGCTGATGTAATATTACTTAAATGTGCTTGCCTTGAGAAAGAGAAAGGAAAATTGGTCTACTTAGTAGATGATGAGGAAGTAGATAATCTAGATGTACACCATTCAATAAGAAGGCATGAGGTATTGGACAGTGTGGATAAGACCACATGCGCCTATCATGAACCTGTGAAGACAAAGTGATTGAATATTGGAACAAATATTGAGCCTAAAGAAACTATAATTGGAGATTATTGGTTAGACTTTTAAGTGGAAAAATCCATTGAGTTATTAAGGGACTACCAGGACCTATTTCCTAGGGGCTACCATGAACTTAAAGGCATGCATGAATCATTAGGGGAGATGAAGATAAAGCTTAAAGAGGGGGTGCACCTAGTTAGAAAAAGGAATTATAGAATGAACCCCAATTTATGTGAAAATGTCAAAGAAGAGATTGATAACATGTTGAAATTTGGAATTATCAAGCCCCTTGATGAGTCTGAATGGGTTAGTCTAATGGTGATCAATATCAAGAAGGATGGACGAATTAGAATATGTGTGGACTATAGGGAGCTGAATGCTGCTTGTGTAACAAATCCATTCCCTACGCTATTTACTGAGGAAATATTAGGAGTTGCAGGGCGCGAAATCTATTCGTTTACAGATGGATTCTTTGGGTATCATCAGGTTAGAATTGCCCAGGAAGATCAAGAAAAGACTACATTTAATACTAAATGGGGTAGCTTCACCTATACTATGATGCCTTTTGGTATGAAAAATGTGCTTGCTGTATTTTCATGCATAGTCATCCAAGCGTTCAAAGAAATTATTCACAACTTATTACATGTATATTTAGATGATTGGACAGTGTATGGATTAGTTAAGGACCACTGTGATAATCTACGCTTAATGTTTGAATGGTGTAGACAATTGAGTATCTCTTTAAACATCAAGAAGTACATATTTGCTACACCATTCATGATACTTTTAGGACACATAATATGCAAGGAGGGTTTGTTAGTTGACCCAGTGAAGGTTGTAGTCATTATAGGCTTAGGAGAGCCTACCACTCAAAGTGAGGTGCGTGTATTTTTGGGACATATAGGATATTACAAAAATTTTATAAAAGGCTATGCTAAATTCATTGCACCCTTCAAATATTTAATGAAAGGGAAAGGTATGTTCTATTGGGGTGAAAAATAGCAACACGCATTCGAGACATTAAAGGAGAAACTTACTACTGCGTCCATTCTGCATTTTCCTTTGTGGGACAAACCATTCCATGTACATGTTGACGCCTCTGACACAGCCATTGGCATGGTGGTTGTTTAACCTAGAGAAGGTATTGTAGATCATCTTATTTGTTTCGCTAGTAGAAAAATGACTCCTACATAAAAAAATTACATAACTACAGAGCATGAAGCTTTGTCCATGATCTATGTGTTGGATAAATTTCGTCAGTACCTACTAGCTACACCATTTATCTTTTATACAGATCACATGGAATTGAAGTATTTGGTAAATAAGTATGTTTTACAAGGGTGCATATGTCGATGGGTACTCCTATTTCAAGAGTATGATTTCACAGTTGTGGTAAAACAAGGGAAAAGTAACTCTAGACCATACCATCTATCAAGAATACAGTCAGGAGAAGAAGCACAAGAAATTAAGGATACTATGCCAGATGCACAATTATACAAGTTACAATGCATGCCATCAGAACTAGAGTACATTGCTATATTTTTATGCATAGGGATAGCACCAGAAGGAATGAAATCCTTGGAGAAGAAACAAATTGCTATACGTGCTATGCCTTATATGTTAATTAGTGCTGACTTGTACAAAATGGGTCGGGATGAAATATTGCGCCATTGTGTATTGGAACATGAGCACACAAGAATTATGGAAGAATCTCATGGTGGAATTACAAGAGGCCACTATGCAGGTGATGCCATAGCACACAACATTCTTCTTACTAGATTATGGTGGGAGACCCTCTATAAATATTGTAAGGAATTTTATAACGCATGTGATCATTGTCAACGTCTTGGAAGACCATGTCAATGAGATGAAATGCCTCTTAGACCTATTACCAGTGTATAACCATTTGAGAAATGGGCTATAGATTTTGTGGGTCCTATTTCCCTAGCTGCGTGTAGAACTAGATCACACTATATTATAACTTACATAGACTATCTGACAAAGTGGGTAGAAGAAACAACTACCAAGGACTGTACAACGACTACAGCATCTCAGTTTTTATGGGAACATATTATTACAAGGTATGGGTGTCCTTTAAGTTTGACCAGTGATAGGGGCACACATTTTCTTTATGAGATAATTAGAATTTCATTGGATGAAATCATGATTGCACACCATAAGACTACACCCTATCATCCTCAGGAAAATGTGACTGCTGAGGCTTGTTATCCAAAATTCACCCCTTAAGGTAATTTTGGATAACTTGCACAAATTCTTCAGTCCTGAGCTAGTAGAATTGATTCAAGGACAAAAATCATGTGTTTTGGGGTCCCCTTGGCTTCTCTCTAATTTCCCCATATAGGAAAAAACCTAAGAAGTTAGAGAAAATTGGAAAAAATCTGGAAAATAGGCTCATTTTGGTGTTTTGCAGAAAAATCAGACATTTTTTTCCTAGGCAGTCCGTGGGACAGTTGGGATGTAGGTACACATGGGACGTGAAAAGATGATTTTTCTGCAAGTCATTGCATTGTGGGTGGCATGGAGAAATGTGTTTGGAACGGTTTAGCAGGTAAAAAGGTGAAATTTCCGCACAAAGAGACAAGCTAAATGGGATGCAGAAAATGTAGAGATCAATGGCCCTCACGGCCCGGTCAATGATAGATGTGTAATAACAAGGAAGCCCAAATCGGGGTGATGCAGAAGAATGTGTCTAAGAAATCCGGGACACACGGACCCGATTTTGCCAAAATAGCCACAATGAAGAGAAAACGTCAATGTTTGACCTCTTGAACTTCAAACGGCCATAACTTTTGACTCCGAGCTCCAATTTTCATAAAATTGGACTTTCTGGAATAGACGACGTTTCTTAATTTTGATGAGGGTAGATATATTAAAATAAAATAAACATATTCAGCTCTAGTCAATTAATGATCATTCCCGTCGAATGACAAAAAATGCCTGGCAGACCCAAAATAGCTGCTTACATTTAGAAGGCCATAAATTTTGCATTTCTCAATGAAATCACACAAAATTTGTACAATTGGAACCGTGGCTCTGATCCCAATGCACAACAATTAATAAATTCTAGATTTGATGAAAGATATATAGAGATTTTGTAGAAAACACGTGGCCGGGTTCATAACAGTGTTTTATTTGGTGGTTGGGAGTGCAATTAAAAGGCATGGTTATCATTATTTCAGTATTGCAAGTCATAGGACAGTATGGGGATCCTTTTTTCAAGAAACATACCATCATTTCAATCCATTTATGACCCCTTGAAAGTGGTTGAAGGACAGATTTTGGGATTTCCATTTTCCCCCCTCTCTCTCTTCTTATTTTTCTATAAATTGGAGTGTTGGGCTCATTGTAAAAGGAGGAGTTTTTATTGTAAAAAAATCTCTGTCAAAATTTATTTGTGAAGCCAATGTGCTGCAGGCCCTTGTAGTGGACTCCTTGCATGGTGATACATGCCCTTATCTTGTAATAGATTGAACTGTGCATATCATGAAGCAATAAAATACAAGTTTGTGGATGCATCTTCCCCTGCTGTGTTTGTTTGCACTCTTCTTGACCTTTCAAACTTCATTACAAGAATATTGTGTCTATTTTTATGCTCTTGCAAGGATCCATTATCATTGTGTATGTTTGAGATGTTGTTGTGATTGCATTTTACTAGATTGTGGAGAACTGTTATCACCCCTTCTAGTGTGCACTTTACTTCTGTATCTCACACATTGGAAGAATACCCTCACTCCCTCCTTTTCTGGTGTATCACCATTTTAGTGTAGGCTTTCATTTTCATGCATTCTCTCTCCTTGGTCCCTTAGAAAGTTAGATTAGGAAAGATATTTTTGCTTGCATTAGATTAGATTGTGGGAGGTAGTTTAGGAGTAATAACCAACTTTCTCTGGAGGTCTATCTCAAGTAGAAAGTCCCACAACTTGGAGATATTACCCATGTTATCCAATCACACCATGAGCTCAAGAATATGCACTTGTGTAAACATAAGGGTGCTGTGATTCGGTGATAACAAGGCTTTCAACAAAATTTTGGGCCCAGACATTAACAAAAATCTGTGATGTTGGAAAAAAGGATTTGGATGATAAAGTATTTGCATTACTTTGGGCATATCAAACAACATATAAAAGGTTTAAAAAATCCACACCATTTCAGTTAGTGTTTGGCATAGAAGCCATTCTTCTTATGGATTTTATGTTACCTTCTTTGTGTAGTACACATGTTGGAGGTCTATCTGATGAACAAGCTTTATAATAACAGATTGAGAAGATAATTCAGCTGGATGAGTGACGAGCCATAACACGTTGGAGTCAAAAGTAAGAAAATGATAGGTAGAAAGAATGACATGATACTTTACATAAGGGATAAGAAATTTGATGGATTGGAAAAATGGTCACTTTTTTCAATGATTCTAAGTTCTTGCGCCATCGAGGAAAACTTAAGGTACATTGGTTGGGGTTAGTATGCTACAGGTAAGTAGTATTATATCCTTGAAACAGAACTTTCCAGTTAGAAGCACTTGATGGAACACGGATACCCTTGTATACTTCAACAAAGGTGTAGGATGAAGTACATACAAATAAGTCTTCTTGGTGTTTGTAATAAGTAAGTATTAGCCATTTATGATTAGGTTTTCAATTTTTAGTCATTTCCTTAATGAATATTTCCTTCTTTATTGATATGCTTTTTCCATTTAGTTGGTGTGTTTTGAAATTGCGACTCGTGGCTTATGCACATGAAGCTAATTACTACATAAAGTATGTTTATGCACAGAACCTGGACTACACATCCTTTTATTGTGGGGTGGTTGTTGATAGCCTATGTACAAGAATTGTGGGAATTGAAAGGTGAAAAGAATAAGCTGTTAAAGGTATCTTCAAGTCAAAATATTGATTCTAAAAAGTGACCAAAGATGAAGATAAATGAAGGAATAATATAACGTGAGGTAAGTAGAGGCCATAGCAACTACTAGTAGAAGGTGTAAGTGATGAGGTACTCAGGTGCAAGGATGCGTGCTAAAGAGAAGTATGATACCAAAGGGTAGGAAGGCGTGAGGATGTAACATGTGGAATGGATGGAATTGGTTAATTAATGAGAGGATAATTGGTAGGTGAAGGAGTAATAAATGCATAAAAAATATGAAAATCTATATAAGGATAGGATGCACATTCATTTTTACCATTTTGATCAAGAGTATTTGAAAAGGAGCCAAGTGCGAAGAGCCGAGTGATCGTATTAAGGTGCGTGAGGAGTGTAACCAGTTGTGACAAAGGGATCTATGTGTAGAGAGAGCTTGTGTCCCTGGTGGTGAAGGGTTTGAATGAAGCAAGGTGACAGAGAGGAGTTAGGGCATGTGATTTCACCTAGGGCACATTGAATCGAACTAGGGTTTGCTTTGCACATTATAGAAATTGAGTAGTAAGGATCTATAAGGGATTGCAAGGTAGAAATGTGTTGGGACCCCAAAATAGTGGCTAAGTACACAAAGGCACATAGGCGCGCAAGGCCTAGTTGAAGAAGGGTGCGCAAGGATAAGGCACACAGGATAGGGTTTAAGAAAACCCATGGCATGCATGTGGATAGAGCCAAGGTTTCAGGAATTATCCATATTGGGAATTTTGGGTAGGACACGAGAAAAGCATGACTTGAATGTGCATGTGGAGTGGATAAGGTGCCAACCTAGCAATGTGATGCCCATGAAAGGAATATGCCCCGTGATAGAAGGTTCTAGAAGAAATCATGGAAAAAAGTGGAGAGCTTAGGCCTAGAGAAGCATGCTCCCATGGAGGACCAAATTCAGACACTTGGCACTAGATTTGAGGCCGTAGAAGGATGAGTTAGCACTTTTGGATGACTATATATACGAGCACCCAAAGGATAAAGGGAAGGAGAGATCAGATAGAAAAGAGAGGAGATTATAGAGAGTGGAGCTCTGTAGAAATACTATGAGAACTCTATGGGATTGGTTAGAAGCTATATAAGGGAGTTATGTATTAAGGGGTTGGGTTGTAAATATTTCTTTGTATGGATGAAGGACATGATCCCTGCTGTGATGTATGACTTCAGTCTAATCAAGCTGTGGTAGTCTAATGGATCCATTGAATATAATGAGGTTATAAATATGAATGAGTATGAATATAATTGATTTAGTTCATATCTATATCTTTTCATTTCTATTCATGGATGTTATGGAATAAATGTAAATCCTTATGTATTTTCCTTTCTGCTGTAGTTCTATCTATTATCTATAAACACTCTTTGTTTGGAATGAATACATTTGTCTAGAGTTCGTTATGAGCCCTATGATGATTGTATGTATCATTTCCACCTTGTTGTCCTCTCAAAATTTCCCCTCTTTTGAAAGTTGAAAAATTGAAAATTTTGAATTGACACCCTTCAGTGGTGTTCTAGTGAAGTGAAAAGTTGAGGAGATAGTAAAATTCATATTTTTTGGAGTTATTTTGGTGATTTACGGGTCTTTCAGACATTTTTGTCCCTCATGTCCCAAGTTCTGTTTGGCCTTCTGTTCCCTGATCAGCCACATTCCCTGAAATTCTTTAACATTTGGTTATGTCAGAATTTTTTGGCCCATTTTTCCCAAGTTCACCTGGGCTCTCTATTCCCTGATCACTCACATCACCCACATCAGGTCCTCCACATACTTTTGTCCCATCTGTCCCAAAAGCATCTGTGCCTTTTGTCCCCAATTTTCCCGCATCGCGCACATCGATTGAATCGCATCTTCGCATCCCTCACATTTCCAAGTTTCTAGACTACCCGTGCTCATTTGGCCCACTTTTCCCACATCGCCCACATCATCCAGATTGTGTCTTCACGTCCCTAATGTCCCAAATGTACCAAAGACTATCTGGGCTAGTTTTTTCCACTCTTCCCAATTCTTATCTTTTTAAGTCAGTGAAATATGAATTTAATGCACATTTAATTACCTTCTCTCTCTTAAATGACTATTTAATGGGACTATTCTCTATGTATTTGACACATTGCTCACTTGCCATCATTTTCTTGGATTCTTGCAATTAAGGTCATTTTCTCATGCTCCTGCTCCCTTTGCATTTTTCATTGCGAATTAGATCCTTGAAGGTTTTTCCTTTATGCATTGCAAACATGAAGATACAATTCCAAGGCCAAGAACATGTATCACCTCTTGAGTCCTCTGTTCCTGATATCGAGGATAGTGAGGTCTGACACCTCGATTTTGGGGATTTTTGGAACAAATTGACTAGCCCTAATCCTTCACCTATGGCACAAATGATCAATGACAATGGAATTTCTTATGCAGCTGGTTTCCCTATCTCTGTACAATGTGCCAACATCGTGCTCACCTATGGAGCTCATTTTAACTTGGACACCAAAGAATTGACTAATGTGCATGGGGAGCTGATTTCCAAACTAGATGCTATTTCCATTACTACTGCCCTACACATTCCAGAGATTGAAGACTCCATCATTCTCACTCAAGCTCAAGCTCAGACCCTATTTGAGTAGGACAGTGAAAAATATAAGACTAGAATAGCAAAATCATGGTTGAAGAACCCTAAGAAGGGAGCATCTTGACTTTCTAAAGCATTATTTAGGGCTGATTTCAATGAAGAGATTTTTTATTTCATCATTTTACTATCTCGTGTCATGGGATTCCCCTCTAACAATGAATTTCACTTCTAGATGTGCCCTCTCATCAACATCGTCTGCGAAGGTAGTCAGAACATAAATTAGGTATAAATCATTTACATGAATTTGAGTGAGCAATTGTCTAATGTGCAATAGACTAACAAGTTCTATATGACTTCTTACCTCATGTATTCCGTAGCAACATCCTGGTAGTGGTTTGGATTCACATACATGGAGGGCCAGAAGGATGAGCCCATTTATGCATACTTCCCTCAATTCACCCTTGAAACTAGCAACCACAATTTCAGAAGAGTTAATGATGCGTTTACCATGTATATTGTAAGGATTTTAGAAGGTGATACTGCCAGGAGGTTTTCTGATGAGGCCATGAACCTGATAGCTAAGTAAGGAGCTTTCTTAATTCAATTCAAGAGGTTTCCATATATTAGGTTGGCTGGTTATGAAAACACACCTCTCAAGCTCCCCATGTTTTGTAATGACAATATGACTCTAATTGAAGTATGCAGGTAATTGGATAAATTACATAGAACCTGCAGGGACAAGAAAATATCTGGTTTGCACTTCCCTATTTCTTTGGGAAGCTATACATGTAAAATAGCCTTGGATTCCCAAAATATAGAAAGGGACCTTGCTCCCATCATTGTCCACTTTTTTAGGCCTTGGACTTGTTTTTATTTGAAGAAGTTCATTAAGAAAAACCTCAAAATAAATTATCATCACATGCTAGATATCGAGGATTACTGGGCTGATTGTGTAGATGATTTTGAAGCAAGGCAGAGACACTATGGTAGAGACTCTCTACAAATAATTAAAGAGATCAATCTCTATAAAATTCATGAAGGGTTCCAAGATGATGATGTAGACTTGCTATCTTTTGAATATGATAAATTAATCAAACATACTCCTTTGGAAGATCTGGATTGGTACAAGAAGGAGAAGGATGACTTGGTTGAGATTTTGACCCCTGTCCTTGTAATAACCAAAGTTTGGTTTGACAGGAAGGTTCAAGAGCTTAAGAAGAATCAAAGTGGATCTTCTTCTAGAGATAATTCAACACCTAAGAAGGAAACACATACACCCAGCAAAAAGGTACCTGTACAAACCCCTCCTTCTTCCTCAACTAAAGAAATTGAATCATCTACTCCCTCTTCTTCTACTCAAGTGTACCAAAAGAAGATAAAAGAGGTTAAACAAGATCCAATTGAGGAAGAACCCCTTCTAGAGAATTCAGGATTTCCTTTAGGGAAAGAGAACATCATTGTTCTCAGTGAAAGTGATGATGGCAAAGTACCAAATCTTGCAGGAACTTCAGAAGTTACATTAGAAGATGAGAAGGATGTGCCTAGCACTGAACCTCCTAGTACCATAGATTCCTATGCACAAGAAGCTCCAGATTCCTCACTCACCTCTTTACTGGAAGCAACAGTGGTGAATACCTTAAGTGCCATGGGTTCACTTGCTCTTGGACCTTTTGTCCCTTCTTCTTCTTCTTCTACTTTTGCATGGGTGCAACCCTTGGTTGATAATAGGAAGAGAAAACCTTCTTCCCGTTTGATAGGGCCCAATTTTGATGCTGTGGAAGCTTTGCTAGGTAGTACTCCTCCTCCATAAAAGAGAGCAAAAACAACTTCAAGAATAGTAATAGATGCTCAAGGCCAAAAATTTCTAGAGGTTGCAAAGCCTAAGGTTGATAAGGAAAAGCAAGATCTATTAGCCTCTAACCTGGAACTTTCTAGAATTCCCATGGGAGAATCTACTCCTAAGAGTGAGGTACATAACCTTTAATAAATAGTAACCAAGGTTATTGAGAGAGTGGAAAAGGGTAAACAAACTATAGAACAGTTGGAAGAACAAAATCAAGTTATTTCCAGCTTCATTAAGTCATTATTGGCTAAGGATAAGGTTTTGGATCCTGCTCCATTGGATGCCCTCCCACCTCCTATGATTCTCAGTCAGGATGAGGTTCAGAGTATCAAGGATATACACAGATATTCCACTTATGGAAGGGCTATAGAATCCATGGTTGATGACATGACCATTGCAGGCTTGAACTTCATTGAAGAGGCCTTCAAAGCCAATGAGAAGGTGGTTAACCTGCAACAAAAACTCTCTTCCTTTATTAAAACTATGGACAAAGAACTAAAGCTTTGGAGTAGTTGCATCATAGATCTTCACCTGATGGGACAAGATGATGAAAAGATATTGTTGGAAAGTAAATTTTTTGATGATGCCAAGGACAACTTGTCAGGGTCATGGGTTTTTAGCGTTGAATGGAAAATAAAAGTTTTGGAAGAATCCTTGGGAGAATTGAGAAACAGTTGGCAGAAGGGAGAATCTTTTAAGAATTGTGTGGCATCTGCCTTTAAGGATATTCATTTTCATCTTCATGATGAAACTTCAGGTGTTACTTTCTCTCTTCAAGAGACTAAAACTTAGTTCAGGACATTTGTCAAAGAAGGCCTGTTCAAATAAGAATTGATTACCAAAGAGAAGATAAAGGATATTTTCTCTCTTCAATCTGAATTGAAGAGGCTATTAAAGAATACCTGGAGCATACCAAGTTTGATAAGAACATGGAGAAATTTCTAGGAACTTGGTCTCATGCCACTGTCAACACATCAATCCTACAAGGAAGGGAGATAGCTGAGGAATTAAAAAGATTCCGACAATGGATTCTCAAGTCGGTGGGCCCTCCTCACCAATAAGTAGATGTTTTCTCTCCTAGTTTCTCCTTTTATCCTTCTTTTCCTAGAATTGAACTCATTGTAAACTAGTTAAGGACATTGTGTTGAGCACTTCCTTAATTACTATTTTAGCTAAAAGAAATGATTACCAAGTGCAACCAATTTTTAAGCTATATAATGGGCTCTCTGCGTCATTTTCAGGGGTGGGAACTCTATTTATTTTTGAAAGTGTAAAGGAGTAAAAAGATATCAATACAAGAAGATCTCTCTTTCTATTTCCATCTGTTCTTGTTCTTTCATTTCTATATATCAAAAGTTATTGAATCATTAATCTAGTTTACTTCAAGAAGCTTTGTATTCTTGTGGATGTTATCTCTAGAAATTTGTGTCCTTGAAATAACATATTCTAGTTTTAATGCAAATGATTATGTTCTATATGATTCCATTTTGGCATGTGTAAGGAATTATTTTGTTATCTATATTTCATGAGAGTGTTATTCTACCTTTTCCCATTCTGTAATTCTTCTATCCTTTTGTATTAATGATCTGCTATATCAAACACTTTCATGATATCAGAGATCCTCTTTAAAACTCAATATTGTACATTTGTAAATATGTTTTTTCCTTTAAATAAGGGAACCTATCCCATCAAAGAGGAGGGATTTTCTGTCCCATGACTGGATTTTTCAATAAAATCCTTATTTGACAACCAACACACCTTTATTCATTAAGATTCATGACATAGATGATGGTTTCCCACTTAACTCACATAAAAGAGAGACTCGACACCAGTGCGTGCCTCGGGTGAGTGCCCAACCAGGTGATAGGCCGACATGCATTGGATTCCCTTGTTCGTCTTGTGGGTGTAAAAATGACTACATCTTGGTTCCGTTGTCAGGTCCTCTTTTCAAAGTTATAGTGGGAAATGACATACATCATGATCTTTGTAATGAGTAATGAAATAGCATTTAAATTTGGAAAGTGTTTAATCTTGGTGCAAGAACATAGAGGATGAATTTGCTCATATATTCAGCACTAGATCTGAGTTTGATGCACTTAGATGGGTAGAAGAGAACCTCTACCATGATTTGTATGAAACTTTTTTCTGTTACTTCCCAGTAGATCTGTATGAATGTCTCTTAGCATATGCATCTAGATCAAGCTGGTATTATAGATCACACATGTGGACCCAATAAGAATACTAGAGGTTGCAGGATGTAAATATGATATGGACTCCTGTTGTGGATCATTTGTGGAAAGGTGTGTTGGCTAGCTACACTTTGGAGTATGATATTTCTACATACTCTTGTCCGGAAGTTGCTGAGTTTGAGTTTCTACGGGATCTAAGAGGATCATTTCTACGTGTTATCCCTCTGGAAATGAATATCTTGATTGTTACCTCAAGTTTAGGGGCATTTCCAATGGCCAGCTAAACTGTTCTGAGTGATGGGAAAGGAAGCTAGGGTTGAGGAAGATGGTAGATATTATGATGGAGAAGGAAAGGGAGGAGAGACAACTCCAGTATAGTGAAATTCATGAAAGGGAGATTGCTAGACAATGTGATGTTGCAAGTGTGATGGATCTATAGAGATATGTTATAGGAAGGAGTTGAGGTTCACGTAGAGGACGTGGAACCTGAGCAGTTCGTGCTACCCCCATCTTGGAAAGCACGTAATATATACCCCTTCAGATTTTGATGAGAGTTTGTCACGTGGAGAGAGAATAGTTTTTGGCATGTATCTAAACCCACATAGTAACCAAAACCTAGTGCTTGGTTTTCCAGATCAAGGAAGGAGTATCGCCGACCCATTTGGTATCAATGGAAGTGACAGATTTACGCCCAAGAGATACAATTTTTCATTTCCCACTTCTATGGCTACCTATACTATTCTAGTATTCAGAGGAATTTTTGGACAAGGAGGAAGTAATCAAGCTTTTGGTCTCACATCTAGGAGTGGCATGGGGTACACTAGTGGTAGTAGTGCATTATCACAGACCGTCATCGCGCTGTTCAGTGAAACTTTGGGAACCCTTGGCAAGACCACTATAGGACTTGGTGGACCTGGTGGATCTAGTGGGTCAGGAGGCACAAGACCCGGTGGATCAGGTCAATTTGGGTGTGGAGGAAACACCAGAGGAAACCAAGGCACTAGCTCAGGAGGAAAAGGACCCCAGCCACCCCCTCAAGTCTTCTTTGAGATATCTTTACATTTTCTAGATTATAGAGGCATCGAGGATGCTACAAAACATTTTACAAAGTGTGAGCTGCTATGGCGTGCAAAGGGGATCACAACCCCAGAGCGGAAAGCTAGTCAGTTTGTAATGGCATTGCAAGGGCACATGCATAGATGGTATAGGAAATATGACCATCATCAAATGGTGGTGGATTATACTACTTTAAATAATTCCTTCTTGGCAGAATTCCACATTCCTAAGTTTGAACATAAGAGCATTAGTTCCCTAAAGGAGATTTAATAGGGAATGGCAGAGAGTGTGCGGGAGTATGATGCATGGTTCAAAACCCTCTTGTCAAAATTATCATATGACATTCACCCTTCACAACATGCTTAATGATCTGTTGGGGGGTTGATAACACCTTTTAGAAGAGCCCTATCTCATAAAAATTTCATAGATCTGTGTGAGGCATTGGAAGCTTCTCTATGTGACAAAGCTGTTGGAAGTGTTGATACTGGTGTTAGCCCATTTTTGGAAGCTCAGATCGCTGCTATGACTAAATAGCTGGAGAAGTTGTCTATGAACTCAGCCCATGAGACTCGTAGTGGTATATGGTGTACAAATTGTGAAGTAGAAAGGAATTTCAAGGATAGTTTTCCTCGAAGGATACTACACACCGTAACAATAGACTATGAAATCCATCATGGGGACCATGATGTAAGTAGATGTCCATTGTTACAATGCATAATTCGGAAGAATGTTTCTTGATACTGTAAGATCTACACCTCTATAACCCATGATACTAAGGATTGTAGGCTTATTGATTAGATCCTTGAGGCCATTGATCATGGGGGTGCGCAAGACCAACATCGCCAATAGTTATAAAGGTGATGATAATTGTTCTGAGGAGCGCGCAGATGGAGGCACACGCGGAAGGGGATTTTGTGGAGGATTCTGTGGTCATGATAACCACGTAGGAGGAAGAAGTGACTTCCCATGTGGAACGTGTTTTAATTATGGGTCTACAGAGCATTACAAATGAGAGTTCTCAGATCTATTGCAGTGCTCATGGTGTAGGAAGAAGCACATGTCTGAGGAGTGCCCTGAGTTATTTGAACACATGAATCAACAACACCAGAAATAAAAGGGTGATCCAATGGTAAGCATTAAGAAGATGGACACATAATGGATGCCATTGGTGACATGTGATGTGGGTTTAGAATCAATTATGGTAACAACAAGAGAAGAGGCTGCACGCACAAAATAAATACCAAGGTAAAAGAACTTGGTTTCAAGGGAAGAAGTGGTACATGGGAAGTATCCAGATCCTGTGCATCAAAAGGAGGTATATCAAGTTATAATGGACATCATTCAGAGTTTACAAGGAGAAATCCAGTGTCTAAAGGAGCAGTCTAGGAGGGAGGAGAAAATATGGAAGGTCGAGGTACCAAAAGATGACCTGGATGACGTCAGGGAAGTATGTAAAATTCTAAGTCAAGAGAATATTATTCCCTTACTAGGAGCATTGTTGAGAGAGAAGGTACCATGCACTGGAGAAGAGCGTGAGAGGTAGGTATTACATAAAAAACTCCCACCTCATATCCTTGACTATGATAGGGAGATCACGTTAAATGCAATCGTGGATGGATGGATCCTTAGTAATATCCTCATTAACACAGGTGCGAAGGTCAATGTTCTCACCTTGGATGTATGGCATCATATGAGAAGGCCTGCATTACATCCATCCTCTAATGTGTTGTATATGGAAAACAAAATGAAGGTGATGCCCATTAGTGTCTTAAAGGATGCAACTATCACCATTTAGGGAGCTAATTTTACTGGGGACTTCGAAGTCTTGGTGCTCGCCAAGGAAGACAATTTCCCAACACTACTTGGGCACCCATGCTTTTATAAGAACAATGTGGATCTTTGGTTCAACAAGGGGTACATAAGATTTGAAAATGAGGAGGAATGAGTCATCATACCCCTGGCTGATGGGAAGTCAACACCCTATACTGAACCTTTGGGAGAAGAGGTCCTAGATAGAATTTATGTGCGCTCAATCAGGGATCCAGAGATGATTCATCCCACACATGGAGTTATCTAGTTTGAGGATGCTCAGTCCCTAATTTGCACCACCATTATAGCATGTAATAATTGGGCGCATAGAACCTATGAGTTAATCAGACGAAATTTAAGGGGATCAATGACAAGTGTGACAAAGACGCATACTATCTGGCACCTAGGAGGAAAGGAGCTACCTAAGTAATTAGGAGGAGCCTCCCTTGAGGTATTTTTGCAGAAGATGGAAGCTCAGTGGAAGGAGGAAAATGAACGAAGGGGGATGTTAAGCTACATCCTACTCAAAATTGCTATGCACTGGTGGGAAATGCATCAGGATAATCTCTTGGAATGACACAAAGTGAGAATTGCCTTCTTTGTTCATTTCTCTAGAAGAAATGCACCCACCACCATCAAGGGCTACTATGGTAAGGAGCCTGCCTCTTTCCACATATAAACATGTGAGAGAGCCTAGAGGGAAGGCATGGAAGCTTTACCATCATCCCTTTAGGTAGACAAATTGTATTCTAAACTATAGGGTTGTGCACGTGCATGGTATATCCACTCTGAGACACACTGCCAAACAGGTAATTGGCAAGAACTAGCGGCTGATCTCATCCAAGCATTTGAGTATAGAAGCACAAAACCATTGGTGGATAAGGCATTGTAGGTTGTCAAGTGTCTTACCATTGGGGATAGTGCCGTGGTAGAAGATAAGCTACTGGAGTTACTAGGTGAACCTGTCCTGAAGATGCGCTTTGAGGAAGAAGAAACAGAAGAGATACATCTTGAGTGCACATGTTTGCAAAAAGAAAAAGACAAAATGGTCTATGTCATAGATGGTGAAGAGATGGAAAATTTGGAGGTTAACCATTCTCTAGGCTCGCGCGAAGTGATGGATAATGCTAATGAAAGAATGTGCACCTATCATGAGCCTTTAAAGACAAAGAAGGTTAATATTGGGTCGGAGGTAGAACCTAAGGAATCTATCATTGGAGATTATTGGTCAGAGAGGGAAGTATCTAAGATCATTGATCTTTTATGTGAGTTCAAGGATTTATTCCTGCACAGGTATCATGAACTCAAAGGCGTTCACCATTCCTTGGGGGAAATGAGAATCAAGTTGAAGGAATGTGTGCACCCAGTCTGGAAGAGACCATATTGAATGAATACTAATCTACGCATGAAGGTCAAGGAGGAAATATAAAAGATGATAGTGTTAGGAATCATAGAGGCTGTAGAGGATTCAGAGTAGATAAGTCCAATGGTGATTAGTATAAAAAAGGATGAAAGGATAAGGATATGTGTTGATTATAGGGATTTGAATGCAGTGTGTGTCGTTTATCCCTTCCCAACTCCATTCATTGAAGAGATCATAGAAGGAGTGGCAGGGCATGAAGTCTACTCTTTCATGGATGGGCTCTCAGGCCATCACCAGGTGAGGATTGTAAAGGAATACCAGATAAAGACAACCTTTACCACCAAGTGGGGAAGTTTTTCCTATACGGTCATGCGTTTTGGGTTGAAGAATGTTCCTTTTATGTTCTCATGCATTATAGTGCAGGCCTTCCAAGACTTTATCCACAAGTTTCTCTAGGTTTACCTTAATGATTGGACCATGTATGGACTGGTTAAGAACCATTGTGATAATCTGAGATTGATGTTTGAAAGGTGTTGGCAGTTGAGGATATCCCCTCAACATCAAGAAGTGTGTATTTACTACCCCATTTGGGACCCTGTTGGGACACATCATATGTAAAGAAGGCTTGCTAATGGATCTTGCCAAAATTAAAGTGATTGTGGGATTAGGGGAGCTAACTAGTCAAAGTGCAGTGCAAAGGTTTCTTGGAAATTTGGGATACTATCGGAAGTTCATCATGGGATATGCTAAGATCACCATGCCTTTAGAAGAGTTTCTTAGACATAAAAGTGCCTTTCATTGGGGAGAGGTACAACAGAAGGCATTTGACACATTGAAGAATAAGCTTGTCACCGTACCTATATTACGTTTCCCCTCTTGGGATAAGCCCTTAAATGTTCATGTAGATGCCTCTAGAATGGCCATTGGGACAGTGCTTGTACATCCTGGTGAGGGAATTGTTGATCACCCCCTATGCTTTTACAAGTAGGAAGTTTACACCAGTAGATAAGAATTATAATATGACCAAGTGCGAGGCATTGTCTATGATCTACTCACTTCATAAATTCAGGAAGTATCTACTAGTAACTCCCTTTGTCTTCTACACTGACCACATGACATTAAAATAATTGGAGAACAAAGCCCATCCTACAAGGGAGGATATGTTGGTGGGTGCTGTTATTCCAAGAGTTTTAGTTCATGGTGGTTGTCAAACCAGGAAAAAGTAATTCTGGACCTGACCATTTATCTAGGATTGATTTAGGGGAGGACGCACAAAGTAATGAAGATACCATGCTAGATGCGCAACTGTTTAGGTTACAATGCATGCCCTCAAACTTGGAGAATATTGTTGTGTTCCTTAAAACATGTATGACACCGGAAGGGATAAAGACATTAGAGAAAAAGAAACTAGCCATACGTGTCGTGCCCTACCTATTGATCAGTGGGGACTTATACAAACCAGGGAGTGATGAAGTTTTACATAGGTGTGCACTAGAGAATGAGTTCCTTACCATCATAGAGGAAGCACATGGAGGAAGTGTGGGTGGACATTACGTAAGTGATGCCACCAAATGTAAACTATTAATGGCAAGATTGTGGTGGGAAACTCTGTATAAGGATTGTAAGGATTATTGTAAAGCATATGACCATTGTCAGTGTGTTGGAAATCCACGAAGGAGAGATGAAATGCCTTTACACCCTATCCTTAGCATTGAACCTTTTGAGAAATGGGTAGTAGACTTTGTAGGCCCTATTTCACTAGTAGTATGTAGGATTGGATCACGCTATTTAATCACTTGCATGGACTATTTGACAAGGTGGGAAAATGTAGCCCGAACTAGAGACTGTACAATAGCTACAACAACAAGATTTTTATGGGAGAACATTATCACAAGGTATGGATGCATTTTAATTTTAAACAACGATAGGGGTACACATTTCTTGAATGAGACTGTGAGGATCCTTTTAGCAGAGTTCATGGTGGATCATCACAAAACTACACCTTATCACCCACAAGCAAATGGAACTGTGGAAGCATTTAACAAGATACTGAGTCATACCCTAACAAATATTTGTGATGTCAGAAGATAATATTGGGATGACAAGGTATCATCCATATTATGGGCCTATAGGACAACTTATAAAAGACTGAACAAAGCCACAACATTTCAGTTGGTGTTTGGAACAGAATCTATCCTGTCGGTTGAGTTTATGTTACCTTCTCTGTATGTAGTACACGTAGGTGGGTTGGCTGATGAGAAAGCGTTGGAAGAAAGGATTGATAAAGTAATGAAGCTGGACAAAAGATGATCACTCGCCAGGTGGAACAAAACAACAAAAAAAGCAAAGCAAAAAGCATGGTGTGATTTCCATATTAAGAACAAGAAGTTAGAGGTTGGGAAGATGGTATTACTATATGATTCTAAGTTTCTGTGCCATCCTGGGAAGTTAAAAGTGCATTGGTTTGGTCCCTACACCATCTCGTACATCCTTGATTTAGGCGCGTGCTAGTTATAAGCACTGGATGGGACAAGATTGCTAAGACACTTGAATGGGAGTAGGCTAAAGCCTTACTATAAATAAGGCAGCATTTCCGATTAGTTTAGGATTTTATTTAATGCATTTTCCTTTCTTGTGTTTCCCTTTCTCGTTGTTGTTTTGTGTTACACCTTGGGCGCTAGTAATTTCATTACTTTTTGAAGTTGTAACTACATAGAGGAACGAGCATCATTTTAGTGTGGGGTAGAGTAAGGTGGAATAAATTGAAGTATGAAGTGCCATAAGGAATGCATTGGAAAGCCTAGTTGAATGGCCTTGTGAAAAAAGTACATGCAAGGAAAGGTGAAAAAGGATAGTTGGTGTTAAGATAAGGCTATGTTGGGGATCCACGTATAAGAGAAGAAGAAGCACATTAAGCAACACGAGGTAGGCGAGAGAAAAAATCATGACAGAAGAAGTGCCTTCGGCACTGGTTATGAACGCGCAAGAGTCTCTTGTCAAGATGGATTGGTTGCGCACCAAAAGGTTGGAAAATTTTCCGTGTAAGGTTGGGCACGGGAGTTAAAGTGCTAAAGTCGTGTTTATTTGAAAAATATGCATTAAGTGTTAAAGTACAGTGGTAGGTAAGGTAGCATTTAATGTTACAAAGTACAAAAAATATATAAATAGAGGGTTGAGACCTTTCATTATTTACTTTGCGTATACAAAGAAAGAAGCACTTTTGCATCTTTGCAAACTAGGGCTTCCATAATTGGTCTGTGTGAAGAAAAATTTGAAGAGTTTGAGCATGAATAACTAATTTGGATTTGTGAACTAGAAGGAAGGGATATCATGGGCATAGGAGAAGTTGTGAGAAGACGTTGTCTTGTGAATGTATTATCCCAATTAAGGTTTGAAAAACTAGGGCACAGGTTTAAGAGGTTTTATTCACAAGTTTGAGATCTTAAGGAGTGGAAGATAAGTGTAACAAGAAGATATTGAAGTGATAAGAGGACCTAGATAATAGCACCCAAAAAACCAACCGTGTCACCCAAGAAGTGAAAGGGAAAGGGCAAGGGAAGAGAGCCAACAACAATCACCACAAGCATGAATGGGGAGTGGTATGTAAAAATGTAGTACCCAAAAGGATTTTTGCTTGAGAAGGTGTGGGAATCCCATTTTAGAAAGATGACAGTGAGATATTATAACCATCACATAAGAACCATAGAGAAGGAAATGATGTTGGAGTTAGTGTTCCTAAAGAACAAAAGGACACCAAAGGGTTTTCCCATCTATAATGATGAGGTAAAAGTGTAGTTGGATAAGACAGGGTTATTGAAACTCTATGAGTTGCCTTACTTTGGAAATATTGAGTGCCTCTATCAGTGGATGATGTCGTGCGTGCATGAGGATCACTTTTACTTCATGGGGCGTAAGATGTGCATAACCCCTCAGTTGATTTCTAAGTTTACATGCCTCATCTGCATGGGAGACAACATAGATGATGACCTAATTGACAAGGACACCATCAAAGCAACCATTGTTGCATATGATTACAAGAAGGGGCAAAGGTATTTTGATATTGTAGAAATCTAATACCCCGTCATGAGAATGGCCACATGCCTAGTCACAAAGTTAAATGATCAAGAAAGGTGGACGTAGGTGAATAAGGCCTGGATGAATGTATGAAGGTAAAATATTAGAGGGCACAATCTATAATTTATTGGCCTTCATTGTAGATGAGATAATCAGCAGCACACAGGAAGGAGACAAAATACTCTTTGGAAATATCCTCCTAACAATTGTATTTTCAGAGATAGGAGTACTTGACATGGCAGAAAAGTTTTTTTGGGAGTATCCGGTTGAAGATCCCTCACCCATGAAAATATTCACAAAGTATACATGTAAAACAATGACAACCTCCCATAAGGTGCACCTAGACAAGTGGTATAAGCGCTTAAGGGATGCGTTCGAGGTAGAGTGGAGATTCCTAGAGTAACTACCAGTGCTTATAGAGGGAGAAGATGAGTTTTCTATGTACCAACACTTCTACATAGGTAGATTTAAGTTGATGGATGAAACCATGAGCCCAAGGTGTAAAATCCCATTCTCCTTCATCACCCAGTACTTCCAAACGGGAGTTAACAGGTTCAAAGAAGCAAAGAGACTAAGGTTTGACCTTTGTGAAGTTGATCAGGACCACAGGGATTTGTGTAGGACACTGGTCTACCCCAAGAAGCACACGTACATGGAAAATTACATAGCACATGAAATCAAAATGATGAAACCCCTGACTCTAAAATTTTTAGTAAAGTTCGTGGCGCATGTATATCTCTGCATTAGGCCAAAGTTTTAGAAAGGTGCATACCTGGAGAATGATGTCTCCATACCTAAAAATCCCACAGGTAGAAGAAATCCCATGCTCAAGATAAGGGAGAGGGAAGAAGAAAAATCATAAAGTGTGCAGACTACCTAACAAGTAAGGACACCGGTGGCAAGTGCCAAAACTAGCACCTATATGCGTAAGAATAAATCCTCAGAAAAAGAGAAGACCCCAGAAGAAGAGCTGTAAAAGCAACCCCTCGCCAATGAGAAGTCACTAGAGGAAGTAGAGAAGGATGAATCCCTTACCAAAGAGTCTTTGAAGTAGAGGATAGATGAGCAAGCTGACTCGGAGGAGACAGAGAGCTTAGAGAAATACATAGGTGAAAAGGATGATGACGATGAAGAGGATGATCCTGAAGAAGATGATCCTGAAAGAGATCAAGAGCCACTTGTCTTCAGCGTGCACGATTTAGAAGAAGAGGGAGGAGAAGAAGAACATGAGTTACTTTTCATGCGGTGAAAGGGTAGCAAGGAGAAGAAGCATGAACCTAGGACATGGAGTAGAGACTAGTGAGGAGGTTAGAAACATGAATGATTGGAGTAGAGACTCATAGGCTTTATCCGAAGAAGAAATGATAACTAGTAGCATTGTGAGCTCTCTTAAGAGAAGCAATTAAAGAATGTAATCGAGTCATGAGGGAGATGAGTAGGATTTTCAGTGCAATCTTTCGCGAACATTCAGTAATAGCGTTAAGTTGGATCTTGAGTCAACATTGGTGTCTTCATCGAAATAGGATTTTTCACTATGGGAAGATGTTTCTTAGTCTCATGGAGAGGAACCTAGTTCAGGATTATCTAGATGGTTTTCAAGAAGGAAGAGCCTTGATATAGAATGAGGATAGGTCATGGGCTATGTTGATAACCAAAGGAAGGTGCTACACATGCTCTTTCAGAGCATTGTACCCATGGAAGAACTTCTAGCTATGGTGTCATTTGACAAGGAGAGTACATACCCCAGAACAAGGAAGATGCAAAATCACAGCACCTCCAAATGAGTTCTAAAAATATTCTTTTCTAAGGTAGAATCATCTGGTGTGATTACGTAACATTGAACTTTCCCCAAGGTGTGGGACCTTGCAAAAGTGGGAAAGCTCTCCAAATTAAAGGCTAGTTCCTATTCCTCTGTTTAGGTGCATACATGAGAGCTTGCAGAGGATTATCTCTATACTTAATCTAAAACTTGCTAAGGATACATGGAAAAAGGGATATAAGAAATAAGAAATAACTAAGCTACAAGGTGATGCACCAAAGGAATGATGATCATTAGTTTTTCAAATAGACACAAACCAACCAAATGCATTTGATAACCAAGCACAGATAATCAGATTTATAATGAAAGATCAGATGAAATAAAAAGGGACAAGAAAGGATCTAAAGTCAAAGATCACAAACTTTTTTTATTGCTCTGTAGATTGATATAATACATTACAAAGTGGCCAAAAGGTAGAAATGTATTACAGTCTAGTGGAAGGTCTGAAATCCCATGAGTTTCTTTGCTAGAAGAAAAGGGGAGCCTGCAAAATGAAGAATGTCCGACCCTTTACAGTGAATCCCACCCCTGTATTTATAGATTCAATTAGAGAGGAGAAAGAGAGAGTGAAGTGGGAAAATTAGGTTAAAGCTCAACCACTACTATTAATGCCTATGACAAAATCTGCCCCAAATACATCTTTACTACATCAATCCTTGGTTCGGCACCTTGAAGGAAGAGGAAACAGTGGAACAAATCAAATCTGATATGGTTGTTGAGGCAAGGAGATCTTGCATTAAATTCCTGAAGACGTTTCTCCATTTTCACCTACCAGGACCTAAGAAAAATGAATTTTTATCTTTCTATGGTGTAAAAGACATCGAGATGCTTCCAACGGTGTCAAATTTTTCAATATTTCGATCCATGAGTTGAAAGATATGCCCCTTTGAAGTTTGTATTGAATCCATAAAAATGGACGGGAAAATAGTTTGAAAAATGGGTCCCCTTTTGATATGGGAAATGTGGCAGTCAAAATTAGAGCAAAAATCGAGCTTGTAGATCCACAATTTATCTTTTTGCCCATTTTCACAAAAAATGCAAAACTCAAAAAAATTCCGCGGCCCCGAAGCTCCACCTAGACACGTGGTGCCCTTTAGTTGGTTGAGGAGATGCACTTCAATTTTGTCTCTATGCATTTTTGTCAAAAAGAAAATTTTCACCTTTTCCTCCGACGGCCTGCTTTGGCCTTGACTTAGGCCCAAATGCTAAATTTTTCCTTTGGATGGACTTGCGGCCCATTTTGTAACTTTTTAGCTAAATCTTTTGCTTGGTGGGGCATATCTCTTGGCCTAGGACATGTTGGCAACTTGACACTCATTTGGGCTTCCCTTTTTGGATTCATCTTTGGGGAAGTTCCGTTAGGACACGTGGTTCTTTCTACTTCCTCCTCTATACTTAGTCGATTATGGTCCTTTCTTGAACTGTTTTGAACTTGAGGACTTTGGATCTTCTCTATTTCTTTCCCTTTCTTGCTCCTAATTCCTCTGTGGCATTACCCCTTCTTTTTTGACCCTGCTATTCCATTGTTGGATCCTTCTGCAACTTGGAAAATGGATTTAAGACATGGAAATGACTCGACAGAGTTGTTTCTTTTACATAGGGTCCTTACGTCTCTCTCAGTCCCTGCTACTCCATTGTTGAGTCCCTCTTTGACCTATTTAAAGATTTGAATGAGTTTTTTCAGGTTCTTTCCATGCAGGGTTGTAGCTTATCTAATAATTGGCCTGGGGGTTGAAATATGGATAACAATTTGGCAATTCACAAGGGTATCTGCTGGAGTCGAGAATGAAGGTCTGATATTGATTCTGCCTCAGACTCACAAGCCCAACTATTTGCACTCTCAATTTTTTATAAGACTAATCCTAAAATGAATGTTTCTGAGAGTAGAAAATTGTTTTGACATGGGGGTTCATCTGTCTCTTTGAATATACTGCACAAGAGCAATAAGACAATGCCACAACTATATACAAAATTTGAAATCATACATTCTCTAAATAGAACATGCAGAGCATGCAAAGAAATTAGGAGAAAAACAACCTAAAATATAACAATGTGATGTGCACAAGCAATTATAGGAAAGAAATACTAAACTAATATATATAGGGTGAGAACTTCCCCTTTAGTAGCAGTGTTTAAGATAGATCCCATTCATTGGAATTTGCAACTGTTCACCCTCCAATGTAGACAATTGAAAAGCATTGTTACTCTTACATTTTGTGACCATGTAAGAGCCACTCCAAATGGCATCAAACTTGGAATGCCTTCCTGGTTTTGCTTGATCTGCATCCCATTTCAAAACCATGTCTCCTTCCTGAAAGGTCCTTACTTTTTCCATTTTTTCAAAGCATCTCTTGATTGAGGCCTAATCCTTCTCTATTTCTTAGAGTGCATGCTCTCTGGTTTCTTCTAATTCTATTAGATCCGCATACCTAGCCTCTATTGGTTTAAATTCAGACATCTCTAGCTGCTTCACGAGCTCCAATGCTGGAAACTCCAGTGATATAGGAACCATTCCCTCATTCCCATAGACAAGCTTGAATGGAGAGCTTTTTGTAGATCTCTTGGGTGTTATCCTATCATCCCATTAGGCTGATTTGAGCTTTGTGTGCCAGGTTCTCTGATTCTCATCAAGAGTTCTTATGATGATCTTTAGCAATTTCTTGTTTGTGGACTCATCTTGGCCATTAACTTGAGGGAAATAGTTTGATGAAGTGCTCAAGTAAGTCCCATTTTTAATAGCCCATCCTGTGATCTTGGAACCTATGAATGCTAATGCATTGTCTAATATGATGGTGGCAGGCACTCCAAATCTGGTCACTATCCCTTCATAGAAATCTAGTATACTATGATCATTAACTTCCTTGAGTGCCACTACCTCGGTCCACTTGGTGAAATAATCTGTTTCTGTCAGAATCCATTTATGGCCTTGGCTTGAATTTGGATTGATGAATCCAATGAAGTCTAATCCCCATTGCATGAAAGGTTGGTCGACTAAGATTGGGTGCAATAGAAGTGATGTTAGCCTTTCTTTTCCTTTGAAGAACGCACAATTCTTGCACCTTTTGATCCATGCATAGTAGTCACTAAACACTCTGGGCCAATAATAACCCGCCTTCATGATCTTGAGTGTTGTCACCCTTGGATCAAAATGGCCTCCAATTGCTTCAACATGGAATTCTTGTAACACTCTCTAAACCTGATTTGTCTCAATGCATCTCAACATAATGCCATTGATGTCTCTCTTGAACAAGACACCATCAATGAGAACATATGGGATGACCTATTATTTGAAATGTCTTCTTTTTTCTTCATTCATCCCATGGGGACATAGGCCTGTCTAAAGGAAGCGTGTAATTTCTTGAGTCTAACAAGGAGTAGGTACATCATCATTTCCTTCCTCTTGATTATTTTGTAGAACAAAAAAATCCTCCTTTTCATTGTTTGCTTCATCTTGTTGACCTGAGGCTAATTGTTCACACAACCCCTGTAACATTCCCATTTTAAGACTTTAGAAACAAGATATTTTTTTTCACAATGTTCTCTATTCTAAATAAAACATCATTTAGAACACACATTCCATTCCAATCAATCTCATAAAATATAACCATATGCAGCTATAATGACTCGGTAATTTACTGATCCCTCATTCCATGACTCAGTTATCAACTGATATCTCATGTTTGTCTTAAAGTATAGAATACTTTATGTATACTACGTATATTTGGTTCTCCTACCCTATTCCAGGTACTAAGTGATCTATTTAAAGAACCTATATGAATATTTGTTACCAATATACATTTGACATCACTTTTCTTTAAACTAGGTGACATAGGACAATGCAACCAACAACTTACGATACTTTGGCCAAATATTTTCCAACTTCAACATACTATTTCCACTTCAGCATGCATTTTCAACTTTAGTGTAGCCTCCACGTATGCTTCCACTAAAGTTTACTTACCTTTTCAAAAACTGGTTGTACCTTCCATTCATTCAACCAAATCCAATCAAATAAATGCCTTTGGAACCGTCGCCATAATGCCATGTGACCCTAGGTTCTCTTTCAATAGTTTAGGATAGATTTCCCAAAACTTAGGTTATAACCTTAGGTTTAGTCAAAATCATTTCAAAAGTAATTTCCACCTTAGTTTAGATCAAATTCATAACCATATAGTATTAGGTTTTAGGTTAAAATAGCCTAGCATTACCTTAGCAATTTCTCCCTTGTTCATTTAGCACAAGAACTTAGGTTAGGAGCCATCCCAACAAAATAGAATATGAAGCTTAGGTTAGATTATAACCCAAATAAGTAGACATAGCTAGGAAGTAGGTGCATTTACCTAGTTTAGAATACCATTAGGATAATCCTTTAGGTTTAGGATTTAGATTCCCCTCATAGTCATGAAGTAGTCTTCGTTTTACTTACGCGTTACATGTCCTGAAGAGATCAATCCCAAATATCCAAGCACAAACATACAATCGAATGAAGGCACATTCATACAAGACCAAAGAATTTGTAACATAGAAATTTTAGTCCACTACGTCTCTCAAGATTATGAATGAAAATTTACCATTCAGTCCGGTAAGGAGATTTAAAACATTCCTTGGATCACTGGAATTGATCCAATGATGAGTCAATTAAAAGAGATAAGTTTGCAACTCTTAAAACCAGATTGCAACTCACCTACAAGAAGTGAAAATGGATTCTTGCAAGCCATATCATTTCAGTCTAATGAATCCAAGAGTAGAAATGATTTATCCACAACAAGCATGATTTTCAACAATCAAGGGAACGCACCTCATTCAATAAAATCACATGCCAACGCTTGCAATGCAAAAGAGAAATATAACTGTTTGTCAAAGGTGTTACATACTTCCCTCCTAAAAAGAATCATTGTCCCAATGATTGTCTTATGTTTGACCATTGCATTAAGGATAATAAATTTATTCACTTAACATATGTTAGCAACAATATTAAAATTTAAAGTTCCAAAAATCGGCATTCACATACCTGTTTATTTAAAAATAAATAGTTATTTGCCCAAAAATGGCTGACTTATTGACATATAAAGATAAAATCACAAATTTTTATCAGTCATCATAGTCAATTCTGAACAAATAAATATGGAAAATCAATTTTCATATCTTCTATATTTTCCCAAGTTGTACTTTCTTCATTAAACTGGTCCCACTAGACCTTACATTGACTTATTTCAAGATTTCATAAATGCAACTGGTGAGTTTCCAACACTCGTATGGGTTTAACCATGATTATTCCTAGGTCTTGGACCCATAAGGAATTCCAATTTAACACATGTGATAAATCTGAAACGTATTTCTTAAGCAAAGAAATATGGAAAACATCATGCATTCTTGACAAAGCAGGAGGTAATGCTAAACAGTAAGTTACAGGGTTGATTACTTCAACTATCTCAAAGGGTCCCACATAACAAGGTGATAACTTGGCAGCCTTGCCAAAAGTTATAGAGATCTTTTTCAGTTTAACCCGAAGAAAGAATTTCTCACCAAGTTCAAATTTCCTGTCAACCTGCTTTAAATCAACATAACTCTTTTTCCTATCTGCTGCTTCTTTCAAGTGTTCACGAATCATTTCAACTTGCTGTTCCATTTCTGTAAGGATTTCAGGTCCAATTACCTATCTATCCTCAATGTTGTCCCAACTAATGGGGGTTCTATATTTTCTTTCATATAGTGCTTCGAAAAGTGCCATCTTAAGAGAGGCATGATATGTGTTATTATAAGCAAAATCAACTAGTGGAAGGTACTCTTGCCACTTATACTACTGATCCATACAATACATTTGTAACATATCATCTAAAACTTGATAAAATATTTCAGTCTGCCCATCCATTTCTAGATGATATGCAGAACTGAAATTCATCTTAGTTCCTAGAGTTGCATTAAGTGTTTTCCAAAACCTTGACGTCATTCTAGGATCTCTATCAGATATGATTAATTCAGGTACTCCATGTAATCTGAAAATTTCATGTACAAATTTCTTAGCCAACACAGGAGAATCATCCTTCAGATTACCAACAATAAAATGTGCTACCTTTGTTAGTTTATCAACAACTACCAAAATAATGACATTTTTATTTCTTGACATAGGCAACCCTTGTACAAAATCCATGCTTATTACTTGCCATTTGTACTGCGGTATGCTATGAGGATACAATAAACCGGCTGGGTGCATATGTTTAGCTTTAACACGTTGACATTCTAAGAAATGTGTCACAAAAGCAATAACATCCTTTTTCATCCCCTTCCAAAAATATTGTTATCTTATATCAGCAAACATCTTTGTAATACCAGGGTTTCTAAAAAAAGGTGAATTGTGAAATTCTTCTAACAATTTCTTTCTTAAATCATTAAGCCAAGGCATGTATACTTTGTTTTCAAATCTTAAGATTCCTTCACTGTCAAAGTGAAAACCTTTATACCTCACATCATTTGGATTTGGCAACAAGCGTTGTTTTTACTTGTTAAAAGTAAGAATTAGATTCCATGACACTTTTTACTTCATCCTTTAACTGAGTTCTCAATGTTATAAGAGCAGAAATGTGCTTCCTATGACTTAGAGCGTCAGCCACTCTATTTTTCTTGCCTTTGATATAATTGATGTCAAAATAATATTGAGACAAAAAATCTAACCATCTTCACTGTCTTGCATTTATATTTGGCTAAGTGAAAATATAATTAAGCCTAAGATGATCAATTTTTAATTCAAAAGGTTTACTAATTAGGTAAACCCTCCAAACTTGTAGTGCATGGACAATGGCAGCAAGTTCTAAATCATGTGGAGCATAATTAAACTCATGTAACTTTAGTTTTCTACTTTAGTAAGCTATGACATGATCATTTTGTAACAAAATACCTCCAAGACCTTCCCCAGATGCATCTGTTACAACAGTAAAATCTCCATTAGGATCTGATACAACTAGAATAGGTGCTAAAGTTAACTGTTCCTTCAAAGTTCTAAATGCAGATTCACATTTCTCATTCCAAACAAACTTCTTATCCTTTTTCTGTAATGAAGTTATTGGTGCAGCCACCTTAGAAAAATCTTTTACAAATTTTCTATAGTAACCTGCAAGTCCCATGAAGCTTCTAACTTCATGTACATTCTTTGGTGCAAGCCACTTCAGTTATAGCTACAATTTTAGAAGGATCGACAACGATTCCATTTTTACTTATTACATGTCCCAAATAGTGAACTTCTGTGTCATAGAAAGAAAATTTAGATAGCTTACCATATAACCATCTCTTTCTCAAAATTTCCAAAACTATCTTCAAATGCTCATGGTGTCCCTCAATACTTTTAAAATATATGAGAATATCATCCAAGAATACGAGCACAAATTTGTCGAAGTATTCTTGAAAGATATTATTCATTAAATTCATAAAACCTGTAGGTGCATTTGTTAATCCAAAAGGAAGAACTGTGAACTCATAATGTCCATACCTAGTTCTGAAAGTTGTTTTATGAATGTCCTCATCATTAATCTGTAATTGATGATATCCAAATCAAATATCTATCTTAGAATATATCGATGCTCCATGCATCTAATCAAATAGATCATCAATTCTAGGGAGTGGGTATCTATTCTTGATTGTTGCTTTGTTTATCATTTTGTAATCAATGCAAAATCTAAGTGTTCCATCTTTCTTTTTCACAAAAATTATTGGTGCTCCCCAAGGTGAAACACTTGGTCTAATCAAACCTTTAGACAAAATTTATTGCAATTGATTCTTAACATCTACTAATTCTATAATAGTCATTCGATATGGTGCCTTAGAAATAGGTTTAGTTCCAGGATTGATTTTGATTATGAAGTCAAATTCCCTTTTGGGTGGAAGACCTGGTAACTCTTCTAAAAACACATCACTAAAGTTTCGTAATAGCGGATATCGTTCCATGACATCACTGTTCTCTTCAGCTATTTTTGAAATCTTTACTGTATACAAGGTACAACCTTTATTTTTGGCCTTTTTAAGTTGCATAGTTGACAGTTTCCTAACAGAAATCTCACATTTCACACCTTGAATCTTTGCTATTTTCTACAGATCATCTAAACAACTAATATGTTTTTCAAAACAATCCACTTTTTCCTTATGTTCAGCTAACCAATTAACACCAATGATTACATCATAAGACCCCAAAGGTGCAACATAAAGATCAAATTCAGTGGAAAAACTAGGTAAGTCAAGGACTGCTCCAAAAAGACACATACTAACTATATGAACAACATTGTTTCCATAATGTACAGTCCATGTTTTATCCATTTTTCCATCTTTAATTTTTAGTTTTGATGCTAATTTACTAGAAATAAAACATTTAGTAGCTCTGGTATCAAAAAGAATAGTTATAGGTATGCCAAATAACTTACCCGGAACCTCTATGGGCGTGGCCTATTTTTTCAGCCTACTTGTCAGTTACTACAGCGTGTATCTTGTGCTACTGATTACGATCATCCCTTTTCAAAGGACATTCATTATTGTAATGATCTTTTCCATAGTTATAACATCCTCATACAGGTCTCTTTCTAGGCTCAGATTTATTTCCAGTCCTAGAATTATCATTCTGACCTCCATAGGACTTCTATCCATTATTATTATTCTTGGAAAAGTTGTTTTGTGCATTACCAGCAGACTTATTTGTTGCTTCTTTCTTATTATTATCAGCAAAAAACTTACTTTTCATTCCAAATTTCTTCCATGGTCCTTTCTTAGGTGCAAGAGATGATGAAGAGGAGTTGGGGACTTTCATCCTTACTTCCTCCTTATGAGAAGAAATTTCCTTCAATTTCTGTTCTTGCCTTATGGATTTTTCAACAACCCCTTCCATCGTGGTTGGGCTATGAACATCCACCTCTCCTCTTATAATAGGGTTCAATTCCAAGATGAATTTTCGTATCTTGAACTTCTCGCCAGTTTGATACTGAAGTACATACTTAAGGATTTTAGTAAACCACTGTTCCCAATACTCAGTTACAGTTAGCTTTCCTTGAGCTAAGTTCTGGAATTTAGTCATTTTCTGATCATATTAAATTTGTGACAACCAACATTGCCTAAAGTAACCTTTAAATTGATCCCAAGTGATATTAGTTTCATCAATATTTAACTCAACCTTACGGCTATCCCATCATGAAGATGCCTCATGGGAAAGCTGATATGCTCCCCATATCACCTTTGTTTCTTCTGAGAAATTCCTTATTGCAAAGTATTTATCCATTTCACTGAGCTAATTCTTAGCTCCATCTCCTAATGTGGGTGCCATCAAAATTGGGTGGACTTATCCTTTTATATCATTAGTGAGTTCAGCTGCCAGTCTAGCCTTTTTGTTCTCAGGCTGATCATGTATGTTCACATTATTATTATCAACACCTAAATTAGCGTTGTCATCAGGAGGTGGCTGATTATTATTACCAACATCTTCTTCCTCCTCATTTCCCATTACTTACTATTCAAGTACAACCAAATGATTCCTTGTGTTTAACAGGGTAGCAAGGATCTCATCGATTTTTTAGGCAGTTGCTGCTCCTTCCTCAGGTGGAGGATTATTTTGCAACATTTCCTCTTGTTCTAACCATTTTCTGTTAACAAGAAAATTTAAGTTTCGTCAGATTATGGACACAATAGGTCCAAGAGCTACAACCTTTAGCTCTGATACCAAGATGTAACATTCCCATTTTAAGACTTTAGAAACAAGGGAATTTTTTTTAACACAATGTTCTCTATTCTAGATAAAACATCATTTAGAACACACATTCCATGCCAATCAATCTCATAATAGATAACCATATGCAACTATAATGACTCGGTAATTTACCGATCCCTCATTCCATGACTCGGTTATCAACTGATCTCTCATGTTTGTCTTAAATTATAGAATAATTTATGTCTACTACGTATACTTGGTTCTTCCTACCCTATTCCGGGTACTGAGTGATCTGTTTATAGAACTTATCTGAATATTTGTTACCAATATTCATCTAACATCACATTTCTTTAAACTAGGTGACATAGGACAATGTAACCAATAGATTGCGATACTTTGGCCAAATATTTTCAACATACTGTTCATGTTACTATTCCTAGACAACATACTCGTCATTTTGGAATACGTCCTTCACCTCACTGTTTTGTTATCTAGAATGTTGTTTACTAACTTTTGTCAGTCCACTTACCCAAGGTTTGACCCTAGCCCAGGTTAGAAACATAATTTTGTTATAGGAAGATGCTCATGATGACTTAGGGTATATGGGCATACTTGATTGACCCCAAGTCGACTGAATGTGCCAAGGTAACTTGAGTCATAGAAAGCTACTTCCTATTCTAAACTTGCTACTAAATTGACCTAGAAAGAAACTAAATTTAAGTCCAGATGTGTGTAGATCTATATGAATATAATACAAAAATGTGTTGTCACAAGTCAACTATAACACTGTATCCTCAAGAAGCGCTTGGACTTCTCAAAAGTACAATCCTATAGTTGGTGTGTGCCAACATCCATTAGAATTGATTCATCATGATGTACATACCCCTTGGTGGTCATTAAATTAATAATTAAATTGGATTAAGATTTAGATTGTAGCAACCATGCCTAACCCTGATTTCAACATTCATTAAGTTATTTATCCATAATTAATCTGATTTGATATTAAGAACTTCATTAACTTATGCTTGAATTGATGTTCATTAATGTGGCCTAATAAGTAGTTATCCCTGAAAATAGGGCTAGAAAACATCAAACGATTAATTTTTAATGCAACCTAGTTGTCCAAAGAAGGTATATCATCCACCTAGATTTAGCTAGTGTTTACTAATTATAAATAACCCACAAGGATTAAAGATCATAACCACCATTCCCTTTATTTTTCATTCCTGTGAGAGATGAAGGGTCTTCCTCTACATGGTTAGATGTTAGGGTTAACATAACCTTTATATCACTCATTACCCATATAGTTTAATTGTATGTCCAATGCATATTTCATTATTAAACTATAGTTGTTTAGTTAGAGAACGAAATCTTTTACAATTTAACAAGTTTCATTATAGTAAGGGAGATTGTACTATCCCCTTAATCCAACTTATTAATTGATAATCAACAATAGTATACAAAAAATATAAAGAATATCAACAAGATATCACTAGTATTTCCTTCATATAAAGTACAAGAGAATTTAAACCACAAACTGGAGTCAGTCTCCAAACCTTTCAATTCATCATGATAAAATATACATTTACAAGACTATGCATTTTAGGCATATTGCATGTCCATAAACATTAAGATCATAAAAGAACATCAATTTTCTTTTCCAATACAGCTCAAGAATGAATTGAAATTCTTTACATAAGATCCAGAATTAAATAAGCCAATGCATCATAATTTTTTTTGCCTTCTTTTATCACTTACGATGTCCATCTGCGAAAATTGCTAGCACAGGTCAATTCATTAAACTGAGCATGATAAGCACTAAGCATTAAAACAAAGTGCATTCCACTAATTATTCCATTAAAACAAATCTGCTTTAATGAAAAAATTAATAAGTATCATACAAATACGCATAAATGATAACAATCAGAAAATAAGTGTAAATGATGAGTCAAAATTCACTTTTAAGAAAAGAGCATAATATAATCAACAACATCTAGATTATAACATATAGTTTAATTGATCCAACCAATTACCTTTAAAAAAACAACAGATCTTTGCGTCTAATTATTTCATAATTCATTCTGAATTGAAATACAAAATTTATTTTTACTATGTAACAAAAGAGTTACCTTCATCATAGTACCTATTTAGAATGATTCATCCCACAACTTAAAAAAATAAGAAGAAGAATTAATACATACTATCCACCATTCACAATCATCTGAAAGATAGAAAATAGGTTCATAAGGTAAAAAATTGATTACCTACATAGTTGCATCAATCAATGAAAACCAACAAAGGATTCACCATTTAAGAGACATCATCAAATACAAGAATCCCAATCAATCTAAAAAGTGAGAGAGAATCAAAACAATCTACCTGCAAGTCTTAACTAACTTCTACATGTTAGAAGATATCATTCAAAGATTTGAAACCAGACATTCCACCAATCAAAGCAAGACTCACACGAGGTTAATCTCTTCTCGTGTCCATCTAAGGAGGATTCATAAAAATCTAGAATGTAAATAGATAAATCCTTCCAATAACAAATCCAAATGGAGTATGACTCAGTAAAAAAAAGCAGTTGGTCTAAACATGATTATATTTTCTCTTATACAGAACTGAATTAGTTGTTCTCTTGTAACACCCTCGACAATTGTTATATTCCTCCTTTGCATTTCAAGTATTGATAGGTGATTTTATTTTAAAAGATGTGTTCATTTGATTGATGGAGATCATGCTTGATTTGGATAAATATTTTTTGCTCTTAAGATCATTAGACTGAAATGGAATGGCTTCCTTGAATCCATTTTTCACTTCTTTTAGATGAGTTGCAATCTAGTTTAAGAGTTACAAACTAATCTCTTGATCTGACTCAGGAATGTTTTAAATCTACTCAGTTGAATGAAGGGTAAATTGACATTCAGTAAAATTGAGAGACATAGTGGACTAACTTTTTTGTTACAAGTTCTTAGATTTTGTGGGAACATGTTTCCATTCAGTTGTATGTTGTTCTTGGGTCTTTGGAGATCGATCATGGCAGGAAATTGCTGATGTAAATGAAATACAACCTATTCACAACATAAGAAAGATTAGGGATCCTAAAACTAAAGGATTATCCTACGGAATCCTAAGCTAGGTAAGAATATTTGCTACCTAGCTATGTTACTTAATATAATTCTTATTCTAACCAAAGCTTCCTATTCTAATTTGTTTGGTTGGAATCCTAACCTAAGATTTGTGCTAAAGGATAATGGAGAGATTGATTAGACTATTTAAATTAACCTAATGCCTAAAACTATAAGGTTGAAAATAAATCTAACCTAAGATCTAACCTAAGCAATTCTATCTATCCTAAACTAATGGGTATGAAGGGGAAATTGGTGGTCACATGGCTCTATGGCGATGGTTCCAATGGAATTTAATCTTGAGGATAAGGTTTTAAATGCATAGAGTACTGCCAATTTGGCATGGGCCATTTTAAAAACTTGGAGGAACCTACATGGCAATGGTCTCTAAGTTTAGAGATACATTTGGAAGCTCAATGTGGTCTCCCCAACTTTGAATGGCGGTGGGTAAGGAAGGATATTGCATGAACATTCTATTAAATGACATTAAATCACCTCGGTTCTAGTGAGTAAACCATATTGGAAGGCATGCAAGTGGGTTTGTCTAGGGTTGTTTTACTTTTCATGTTTTGTGATTTTTGCTCTGCATGGAGCTATCTATTTTTTTGAACCAGCAGATTGATCTGCACTTAATGGCTATTTTTGAAGTCTTAGATCTATTTTCGGTTTGAGGGGTGTATAAGAGGTATTTTGGAAAAATATTATGGTTTTTTGACCTTGCTTAGAGAAGAAATGGTGTTGGAAACTTGGCTGGAAGTCTTCATCGAATCAACAGAGGAACTATCAAGCATGATAGGCTCTACCCATTAAGATTTCTTGCTTTCTTCTAAATGATTCTTTAAAACAACTCTGCTCACTATAAATTCATATTTGCATGATTTATCTAAGTATTTTTTTGCATGTGTTCATGAAATCTAGATGGGTTCTGGAATATGAATTATTGTTGATTAATGTTAGTTATTGGAGATCTTTTGTCTGCAATGGATGTTAGTGATTTCTTTTACATGTTAGTATAAAACTCTGTGACTCGTACTCAAAGCTTGCTGCTAACATTTGAGACTACTGTTGAGTGAATAAGCTTGTAACTTGTTTGGTTCTCCATCTCTAGTTGGTCTTGTATTTCGTGATCTTAAAATTGTGTTTTGTATTTGTTTTTAGCTTATATTTAAGCTTCAACTTTGGTCATGGGTTGTTATTTGGACCTTGTATTGTTTTGGTTGTGTTGGAGCTATGTTCAGTTTGGAATATGGGTTGAATCCTTGTGTTCAACAGTTATACTCGTGTTTAGTTCTTTCGAATGCCAAACTTATGGTTGTTCGGTTGAGCTTTGTTCCTTACTTGTATTCTGAACGAGAATTTTATTCTCATTTAGGGAATTTGAAAATATTGATACTCCTATTGAAGCCTTGACAACTTGGTTTAAACCCATATTCTGGGTGTCATGTTCTCTTAGGCTTGTATATTATGTCAAGTTTGACTGAACTGGTGTGGGAGTCTTGTGAGGTCGGAACTTGTGCTCAAAACTCATGATAAACGAGGTAAGGTTTTCCTTGATTGTTTGTTCTAGCTTATGTTGGAATTGAAGTTGTTACCTATTTTGTAAGATGGGTTTGGCTAGGTTTTAGTTTAAAATCCTTTCCTCCTTTTGGACTATCTGCACTATAGGAGTTTGAGTGTTAAATTTGGTTGACGCCGATCTGGCGATCTCCTTGAAATCTTCTTCACTGTTCTGAGTGAAACCGTGATTGTGTGGGATGCATGATTGTGGTAATACTTTTTTTATCAACACAGTAATTAGGACCTGTAATGGATTTGTTTGGTCTTTTATTGTGGTATTAGACAAGTATTTTGTTGTCACATGAAATTGTATTACTCTCTTTGTATCTTCTTAACTAGTTTATTGGAATTTGTTGGAAGATGAATTCAAAACTGATATATCGAATCTTACTTGAGAATGTATAGGTATAAAACCTATGTTTGGATTACTTTGTATATCTGTTTGTTTGGGACTTGAACTTCTTACCTTCTTTTATCGAGGTATATAAGCCGTGTAATAAGAATTCAGTCCTGGAGTCTGTAATTTCCTTTTACATTTATTATATATCTTCTCTGATCATGAACTCTTATTCCTTTAAGGGACTATGGAACGAACCTCTGGGTTTTAGTAGAAGAAAGGAATACGAACCTTGGGGACAGTACATAGCTGGGGATTGTACGATGTATGTATTTCTGAGATTTGAATTCGTTCTTGAACTAGGTAAATGGAAATAGTAAACCAACTTGATAGTTTCGATTGGAAAACAAATTGAAGTGTGCATTCTTGACTATACATTTGGTTCGTGAGCTCTTTTGGGAAACTAGTTGATGAATTTCTCTAGTTGTATTAGATAATCGATTTCATTTCATAATATAAATGAAATTAAATATTGTATAGGTTCTTGAACTAAACTTTTCTTTATTGAAATTCTTTGAAGATGGAAATTTTCTTATGGATTGGTTAAGAGATTTAGGCCTTGAGTATAGCTTGTATTTTAGAAAATATTAGCTATATACCTTTTTGAATTATAATATTCTAATAGACTGAAGTTAGTAAAAATTTTAGTTAGACCGTTTAACATGCTTGGTATGAATTGGTATTCTTGTTTCGTTGTCACCTCTTTATTTATGAACTCCTTATTCTGTCATCTGTGGACTGAGGCAGTGGTGAGAATTATAAACTTGAATCTTACCTCCATTGAAATTGGTCAGGAAATAGAAACGTTTTGATTCTCTTCTTTGATTACATGGAAGGATGAAGTATACTAATATAAGTTATGCTGTAACTAATCTCCTTGCTGTTGGGTAAAGATACATGAGTATTTCTTCTCTGCCAAGTTTATGATTTAATTGAATGGTAAGACTGATTGACTGCTTAAAGTTATGGATAGGATCAATTATGTTTTATGATATAATTATGATGTTGCAAATTCTAATAGACTGAAGTTAGTAAAAATTTTAGTTAGACCGTTTAACATGCTTGGTATGAATTGGTATTCTTGTTTCGTTGTCACCTCTTTATTTATGAACTCCTTATTCTGTCATCTGTGGACTGAGGCAGTGGTGAGAATTATAAACTTGAATCTTACCTCCATTGAAATTGGTTAGGAAATAGAAACGTTTTGATTCTCTTCTTTGATTACATGGAAGGATGAAGTATACTAATATAAGTTATGCTGTAACTAATCTCCTTGCTGTTGGGTAAAGATACATGAGTATTTCTTCTCTGCCAAGTTTATGATTTAATTGAATGGTAAGATTGATTGACTGCTTAAAGTTATGGATAGGATCAATTACGTTTTATGATATAATTATGATGTTGCAAGTTATATTATGATCCTTACTTTATAATGAAAATTGATTCATCGTTGTTCTTTCTGAAAGTTGTTACTTTGGCATATTGTATGATGCGTATTAATTTTTTCATAAAATAAGAGTTTTATGAAAAAATTAGTGGAATGCACCTCGTTTCAATGCTTAGTGATTATCATGCTCAGTTCATTGAACTGACTCGTGCTAACAATTTTGCAGATGGACATCGTAAGTGATAAAAAGAAGGAAAAAATTATATAATGCACTGGCTGATTTAAGTTTGATTCTCTGAAAAGAATTCTGATCCATTCTTGAGTTGTATTGCAAAAAAAAGAAAGAAATGTTTTATTCTTTTTAGACTGAAGACTATTGTTATGTAGTATACCTTAAAATCATAAGTCTTGTAAATGTATAAGTTTTAAAGAGGAATTGAAAGTTGAGAATTTACTTGTATTGGTTGTGTAAATTATCTTGTACTTTTATGAAAGAGATGGAATTCTATCTGGATGATATTATTCATATTATTTTTATGCTTAGTTGGATATCCTTTGAGAATTTGGATAAAGGGGATTTAGGTTAATCTCCCTAAATAAGAAGCAACTTGTTAAGTTGCAGAATATGATAATGTTTATCTTAATAGTTAACATAACAATTGGTGTGTAATGAACATGAAATAAAAATATGGTAATTGAGAAAGATAAAAATGGTATGATAACCATAAAACATAGAAGTCTATGTTAATGGAACTATGTGATGCTACACCTCCTTGACTAGTTAAGATATGTTGTAATGAAATTTATGACATTGCTGTCATGTTTTATGGGATAATTGTTTGTTAAGCCAACTAAACAAGCAAATAAAGCAAACAAGTGCTAAGGAAGTTCTTTATCATTTAATCAAATCAGATGTAGAAAAAGAACTTAAGGAGTGTTGGATTAGGGTTTGCCAGGGTTGTTGTAATCTGTATTAATAATCCAAATTAATTAAGTATTAATAACCTCCTAGGGGTATGTACATCTCAATGAGGCTATTTTGTAGGATGCTAGCACATGCCAAATGTAATGTTGTACCTTTGAGAAGATTAGGATCTTCTCGAGGATACAGTGATGCAGTTGACATGTGGTAACACCCTTCTGCATTGATCATCTAGATCTACACACATCATGAATTGAACTTAGTTTTTCTCTAGGTCTAGTTAGTAGCATGTTTAGGATAGAGAGTAGCCCACTAAGACTCAGGGAACCTTGGCACACAGGGTTGACTTAGGTTGACCCAAGTATTCCCATTTACCCTAAGTTTTCATGAGCCTCTTCCTATCGTAACTTATGCTGTTAACTTGAACTAGGGTTAAAACTTGGGCAATTGGACTAACAGAAGTCAGTAAAGGACATTATAGATAACAATAGAGTGGGGTAAAGGACGTATTCCAGATTGACAAGTATGCCGTCAAGGAATATTAATATGAATATTATGTTAGAAATATTTGGCCAAAGTATCGTAAGCTGCTGGTTGTGTTGTCCTATGTTACCTAGTCTAAGGATAATTATGCAGATGAATATTGGTAGCAAATATTTAGATAGGTTCCTTAGACAGATCACTCAATACCCAGAACAGGGTAAGAAAACCAAGTATACATAGTATACAGAAAAGTATTCAATACTTAATGTAATCATGAATAGATCGGTAGTTCACCGAGTCATTACAGCAACATATGGTTATCTGTTATAAGAATGGTTTTTATGTTCTGTCTATTCTAAATTATGTATTTAGAAAAGAGAACATTTTGTAAAAAAAAAATCCCTTGTTTCTAAAGTCTTAAAAATGGGAATGTTACATCTCTTTCCACATCATTACATCAAATGACTTAGTATAAAATGTACTAAACAATCCACAAGGAAGTTCCATCTTAGAATAGTGAGTTTCCACTATTTCCTACAAGACAGAAAGGATAGAAAAGATGAACCCAAAAAGTCGAGCAGGCTTAAGAGAACAATCACTCGATAGCCAAGAAGAGAGTCATGCTTCAGAGAAGTTCGATCAAATGAACTTATCTTTACAAAAGTTACAGGATCTCAAATAGAAAAGATCCAATAAAGAATTAATTTATTTTATAATATCAAATGAACTCCCATTCCTATTTCAAACTAAGAATTTCTTTTACTAGTTCCCAAGAGAGAACACAAAACCAAACACAGTTTATAGAAAGCAACACTTCTATTTTCCCTTACAAAATCAATACAACCTAGTTCATCTATTCCAATTTATTTAAAAACAAGTTTGAATTCATTTCACAGAAAGGAGTACACAGTACAATCCCAAAAATAGAATACTATCCACAAGAGAAATATATTCCTTTCTCCTTTTAAAGACCTAGAGATTCATTCAATGAATCTAACAAAGAATACAAAACCCAAATAAGCATCATCTAAACAAGTTTCTATAATACTCACAAACTCAATAGAAACTGTAATCCTAACTACAAGGTGTTACACAGCTCCATACAAAAGAGACATACAATTCGCAGTCATCATGAAGAACAAATTATATGAAACAATCCCGAACCAAAGGTATTAAATCCTACCAACAAGATTCAATATAAGAGAGTATTCAAATCTTCTTTATTTTTAAAACCCAGAAATAAATTAAAAAGGATTTGAAAGAGAGTAAGAAAACCCAATACACATTTAAGTCAAGAAAGGTCTCAACATTACCTCAAACTTGATTGAAACAAAAATCACAAAAAAAGACTTGCACAACTCCATCTATAAATATTGCGACAGAGAAGGTATTCATTCCAATCAACTAACACAAGAAGAAGTATGCATACTGCATTTCCATAAACTTCAAAAACCATTATCGACTGTTCAAACGAGATCTATTACAAACCAAAGAGTAAATAATAGTACAGTTTCAAACTAAATACATTTCCATAAAAAGTCCAGGTATCAAAACAATCAAGACTTCAAACAAAATGTGGGTTACCAAGAGCAAAGGAGAGTAGAAGATACTCAACATTTACACTCCATCACATACTCAAGGTAAACAATAAAGTCTGGAATAGAAGTACCACAACCATTACAAACTCAAGATGCATCCAGGAGAAGTTTCCAAAAGAGACTTAGATCCAATTCATTAAATCGAGATCCTTTCAGATAGAAAGTCCCAATATGAATTCAAACCTCACAAAGCTTAGAGCACGAGTTTAGAACCAAACACAAAGCCATAAAGATGAGTTCAAAGTAGACACAAGTCTCAATTACAGGTTTAGAACACACAAGCCTAGAATACGAGCTCAGAATGAAACACAAAGCTTAAAATATGAGTTCAGAACCAAACAAAATACTTCCAATACGAATTCAGTGAAAAACACAAAGATTTCAACACAAAGCTTACCACCATCAAAATTTGTGCAGAGAGAGAGAGAGAGAGAGTTTCCAAAGGCTAAAATTATCATGCAGTGGATTTATATAAAACATAACAGAGATTCATAAACCCAAGAAAGTAAATAACTAGACAAAACATGCAACCATTTATCTCATGAGAGTAGAATTGTTTTAATGAAACATTTAGAAGAAAGTAAGAAATCTTAATGGATAGAGCCTATCATGCCCGATAGTGCTTCTACCAATTCGAAGGACACTTCTAGCCAAGGTTCCAACTCTTTTTATCCTCCACAAAAGATAAAAAACCAAACATTTTTTTCTCCAATGCCTCATATACTTTCCTTGGATTGAAAATAGACCAGAGAAACCAAAAATAACCACAAAGTAAAATTCAAACTGCTGGTTTGAAGAACTAGATAGCTCCATGCAGAGAAAAAATTGCAAGGCATGCAAGACCAAACAACCTCCAACAAATCCACCTTCCTTGTTTCCAATACGGTTTACACGTAAAAACCAAGGTTCATTAATGAAATTACACCACAATCTTCCACCTATCTCTCCTTGACACTACCTCCTAAAACTAGTGAATGCTATTTCCACTTCACCATGCATTTCCAACTTTAGTGAAGCCTCCACGTATGCTTCCACTAAATTTTAATTTCCTTTTCCAAAATTGGTTGTACCTCCCATTCATTCAACCAAATCAAATCAAATAAATGCCTTTGGAACCATCACCATAATGCCATGCAACCCTAGGTTCCCTTTATATAGTTTAGGATAGAATTCCCAAAACTTAGGCTATAACCTTAGGTTTAGTCAAAATCATTTCATAAGTAATTTCCACCTTAGGTTAGATCAAATTCAAAACCATATAGTATTAGGTTTTAGGTTAAAATAACCTAGCATTACCTTAGTAATTTCTCCCTTTTTCATTTAGCAAAAGAACTTAGGTTAGGATGCCATCCCAACAAAATAGAATATGAAGCTTAGGTTATATTGTAACCCAAATAAGTAGGCATAGCTAGGAAGTAGGTGCATTTACCTAGTTTTAGAATACCATTAGGATAATCCTTTCGGTTTAGGATTTAGATTCCCTTCATAGCTGTGAAGCAGGATTTGTTCTTCTTACGTGATACATGTCCTGAAGAGATCAATACCAAAGATCTAAGCACAAACATACAATCGAATGAAGACACGTTCATACAAGACCAAAGAATTTGTAACATACAAAGTTCAGTCTGCTACGTCTCTCAAGATTATGAATGTCAATTTACCATTTAGTCCGGTAAGGAGATTTAAAATATTCCTTGGATCACTGGAATTGATCCAAGGATGAGTCAGTTAAAACAGATAAGTTTGCAACTCTCAAAACTAGATTGCAACTCACCTACAAGAAGTGAAAATGGATTCTTGCAAGCCATATCATTTTAGTCTAATGAATCCAGGAGCAGAAATGATTTATCCACAACAAGCATGATTTTCAACAAGGGAAAAAATGTTTGGTACAAACCTACAGACAAAATTTATTTTTCCTTGGAAGATTTGAAGAGCTTTCTTGTGGCTTGGCAATGGTAATGCTCTTATTGCTTCAACTCTCTCCAGAATCCTTCCTTTGATACAATATGGCCTAGAACCCTACCCTCATGGGCCAAGAATATGATTTTTTTAGGGTTCAATGATACTCCAAAACTCCTGCATCTTTAAAACACCTACCTTAGGTGGAAAAAGTGGTTTGCTGCATTTTTGAAAAACACCGTAATGTCATCCAGATAGATCAGTACTATTTCATTGATTAGTTCTTTGAATTCCATATCCATTTCCCTTTGAAAAGTGGCTCCGACATTGGACAATCCAAATGGAATTTTTCTGTAGGCATAGGTGCCCCATTTGGTGGTGAATATGTTTTGAACTGATCATCTTCTTTCACCATGATCTAGTTATACCCTGAGTAGCCATCCAGGAGGGAAAATCTCTATGATCCAGACACCACTTGCAAGTTATTCTCCATTGAAGGGAGTGGGTAGCAATCTTTGACGGAGGCTCTGTTCATGTCTCAAAAATCTACACACAACCTAATCTCTCCATTTTTCTTCCTGACTGGGACTAGGTTTGCAACCTACCTTGAGTGTTTGATTGGAAATATGATACTTGCCACTATTTGCTTGTTTATATCTTTCTTCATCAGAGGCTCAATGTGTGGGTTGACTGGTCTCTTCTTTTTCCTGATGGGATGAGCAACTGGATCTAGTTTGATTGTGTGTTGTGCTAGCTTTGGATTGAACCCATTTTAGGTCTTCATAGCTCCAAGCAAACACATATGGAAATTCTTGGAAAATTTGTATGAATTCTTACCTTTCATATGTGTTTGCTTGGAGCTATGAAGACCTTAAATTTCCATACAAATTTCATATGTATGTCTTCTCCAAACATTTGAAGTGTTTTGTCTTCTTCAACTGGGATTGACTCTAAATCTTCTCGTTTGATTTGTATGTTACCCTTTTATTTTCTAAATTAATCATTAGGATTGAAGATAGACTCCAATATCACTAAGATTTTAGGAAGCTTGTTTGTATGTAGCTATACTATTTGATTCCCATATTGCTTCTCTATTTTGCTTTGATTTCTAGCTGAGAATTCAACTTCTTCTTGCAAAAAATTAATGATCTGCTGATCATTCTCAAACACTTGTTAGCATGTGTTGTTATCTGAAACTACTGAACTCACAACTATATGGATATGTGGCTATTCTTTGTCTCTTTTGATGCTGTCGACCACATCAAATGTTTCTCCAATTGTTGCAAGCCTATCAGTAGCTTCGCTCTCCTTCTTGGGTATGGACATAATGCTGAAGGCCTCAAAATCCTCCATGAAATCCCATACCCTACTCTTATAGTTATTAAGTAGGTAATTCTTGACAAAATTAAGTCCTCTGACTTGATTGGCAACTAGTTCATTATCACCAAACACTTACAAGTTCTTGATTCCTAGCTTCCTTGCCCAATGAAGAGCATGGATCAAAGCTTCATATTCAGCAGTGTTGTTTGAGCAGGCAAACTGAAATATGAAGGATAATAATATTTCATACCTTTGGGGGAAACAATCATAGCTCCTCCTCCAGCTCCTTGTCTACTCCTTGAGCCATCAAAGAACAATTGCCATACCTCATTGTCATCTTTATATTCTAGCTTAATTAGGTCAAGAAGAGGATGATTCTCTTCATGTAGATAGTAGACACCTAGCTTAGATTATTCTATCTCCTTATAGGGGTCAAAAGCATTTCTTTTGTTGGCCCATTCATCGAGAGTCAAGTCTAGGATACATCCCACCTTAGTATCTGCTTCAAAAGTGCTTAAGAGGTCTTCTTGATCAAAAGCTGAGAAATTGGCATTGATTGGGCTAGGAACATAAGATTCAATATGATAATTGGCAATGGGTTCAGATTTGATTGAGGCCTTTGCCCCATACCTTTTTCTAACGAGCATATGTGACCAATCAGTAGACAGATAGCCTCTAATTTTGGTAGTGAAGTCCCTGGACAAGTACAAAGCAAAATGTGGTAGAAAATCTAGCATGGATATGTTTTGCAAAAAATCACATTGGGGCAGGCATGCAGAGTGAGGTTTAGATATTTGATGATTCCAACAGTTGTCACTACTATCCCATCTAATTACACTACCCCTCTAGAGATGAATTTATATTGGAGACCCAGTTGGTCAACTATTTGTTTGGGCATCACAAAACTACTAGCCCCATAATCAACCATATAATTGTGCACCAATTTGTCTCCAATAATCAATGATACATAGAATGGAGGAGGTACTAGGATCTTACCTTGTTGTTCTCCATGGTTCCTCCCAGGTTGAAATCAATTGACAAACACTCTCTCTTGCTAGTTAGGGGGTTGATTTGAGCTCGACCAATTTTGTATGGAAGTTTGCAATAGATCTCTCTGCCTTGGAATGGCCAGTAAATCCCATAGTGAAATGTTCACACTTGTCCTCTTCATTTTCTCAATGATGTTGAATGAGCTATCCTTTTTCTACCCCTTCTCAGACACATTTTTCTCTTACACCTAGGCTGTTACAATTGGTGCCTAAGTAGGTCTAGATGGTGGCTTGGATTAACTTTACACATTGGGAGTTGTATTTTGAATGCCAATACCTTGCTGAGTGATGGAGGGTTAAGGATCACTTGAGCTTAGTGAATTTCCTTCTCCAATATTTATATTCTTAGACTGTGTATTGACAACTATACTTTGAGAAGGAGTTTGATTAATTCCACAGAAGTCTTTAGCCTGCTAATTGATAAGCATAGTTTCATTTGGGAGTCCCTCTTGCTAAGCTCCTTGCTACTAAATTTCTTCATAGCTAGGTTCTTGTGACACACCAACAGTTTACACCACCAGAGCCTAATTTGATGCACCATTAAAGCACATCGACTGATTATGTGGCTAATTACATGGGAAACACCATTCATACTCTTGTGCCTTGTTATTATGTGTTAGAACCAATCCCCTTGATGTTGAAACTGTGTTTGGGTCATATGACCTGAAAGGTCTAGCAGCTTGAGGTTTTCCTTGGTGTTGACTCTGATTTACAACCTGGGTTGGTGGTCTATTTTACTATATGGGGGTCTAGCCTGATACTGATCCTAGGGATGATAAGAAATAGAACTCTGAGTCTGCTATCTTTTGATGGTTACTAGCTCATTTCCCAAGTTTTACTGTTGTTTCATCACTTCCTGAAGGTCCTTTGAGGTGTTAGATGATGAAGTGGAGGCTTTAGCTAAACTTTGACTCCTAGGGATGTGTATAGGAGCTAGTGTGGGTGTTTGACTGGTACCTGGGTTTCCTAACTCAGGGTAAAGGGGCATGGATGGCCTAAGGGTATGTTTTCCAACCTGAATCAAATGGTTCTTAGCTCCTATGGAAAGGCTATAGGCTACATGTAAGGTTGTGCACCCCATCGACTGAATCATCAAAGAAATATTAGAATTTAAAGCCCTAAGAAAGTATAAGAAGGCACCTTCATTAGTGGGATTTACTATTGTTGTAATCCTATCCTAGGTCCATTGAAATATGGGGCTGAAATCTGTCAATTATTCATTCAGGGCTCTCTTGATTATTGTCAGTTGCTCCAAAAAAGACAAGTTATCACCTTTTTCTCCAAACTAGTTGTGAAGAGCTATGCACAGTTGGTTCCAGTTTTGAATAGAGCCTACTTCAAGGCTCTTGAACCATTGTGAAGCTTTACCTTTGAGTGAAGAGGCTAGCAACTTGATTGCAATTTCCATCTCATGGATTGTACAAAAAATTACAATATCATGGACATGGTCACCAGGAGAAGTCTGGTTTTCCCCAGTGAAATATGGGATGCTCTTTAATGCTGCAATCAGGACAGGATTTTGTGCATTCAGGGTGAGTGGGCAGCTACCACTAAATCTTACATAAGGATTTAGCTAAGCCATTCTGGTTGGCCTGAGTACCCTTCTTGTTTGAAAGAATGACCTACTAGGAGGAGGTGTTGATAAGGCTCTATTTGGGGGAGATAGAGACCTCTGGGCTCTTCTTCTTTTCCTTATGTCTAGAGACAAGTGTATGTGTATAAACTATCCTTCCTCTCTTGTTCTAGACCTTTTTTATATCCTTCTCATGAACTTTCTTGGACTACTGAAACCAGTAGATTTATTTCTTTTGGAGTCATCTGATGTACAATTTTAAAACTTCTTAAAAGTTAGAATCATGGTAAGTGCACATCAATCTTACTATAATAAGATAGAGACTTATCTGTCCCACTAGGCATGCCAAAACCGTTAGTGCAAAATCACAGCACCCCCAAATGAGTTCTAAAAATTTTCTTTTCTAAGGTAGAATCATCTGGTGTGATTGCATAACATTGAACTTTCCGCAAGGTGTGGGACCTTACAAAAGTGGGAAAGCTCTCCAAATTAAAGGTTGGTTCCTATTCCTCTGTTTAGGTGCATACATGAGAGCTTGCAGAGGATTTCTCTCTATACCTAATCTAAAAATTGCCAAGGACATAGGGAAAAAGGTATATAAGAAATAAGAAATAACTAGGCTACAAGGTGATGCACCGAAGGAATGATGAACACTAGTTTTTTACTAATAGACACAAACCAACCAAATGCATACGAAAACCAAGCACATATAATCAGATCTATAATGAAAGATTAGATGGAATAAAAAGGGACAAGAAAGGATCTAAAGTCAATCAAAGATGTGTTTTATTTCTCTGCAGATTATACAATGCATTAGAAAGTGGCCAAAAGGTAGAAACATATTACATTCTAGTGGAAGGTTTGAAACTCCACGAGTTTCTTTACCAAAAGAAAAGGGGAGCCTACAAAATGAAGAATGTCCAACCCTTTATAATGAATCCCACCCCTGTATTTATAGATTCAATTAGAGAGGAGAAAGAGAGGGTGAAGTGAGAAAAATAGGTTGAATCTCAACCACTACTATTAATGCCTCTGAAAAAATCTGACCCTAAATTCGTCTTTACTGCATCAATCCTTAGTTCAACACTTTAAAAGAAGAGGAAATGACAGAACAGATCGAATCCAATTTGGTTGTTGAGGTAAGGAGATCTTGCATTAAAGGCCTAAATATTTTTCTCCATTTTTCACCTACCAAGGCTTGAGAAAAATGCTTTTTTATCTTTCCATGGTGTAGAAGACATTTAGATGCTTCCAACGGTGTCAAATTTGCAATATTTTGATCCATGAGTCAAAAGATATTCTCCTTTGAAGTTTGTATCAAATCCATACAAATGGGTGGGAAAACAGTTTGAAAAATGGGTCCCTTTTTGATATGGGACACATGGAAGCTAGATTAGATAAAAAATCAGGCTTGTGGGTCCACAATTTTTGTTTTTTCCCCTTTTTCATAAAAAACACAAAACTCAGAAAACTCCAGCAGCCCCGAAGCTCCGCTTGGACACGTGGTGCCATTTAGTTGGTTGGGGAGACGTGCTTCAATTGTCTCTGTGCCTTTTTGTCAAAAGGAAAATTTTCACCTTTTCCTTTGACACCCCCACTTTGGCCTTGACTCAGGCCCAAATGTTGAATTTTTCCTTTGGGAGGAGTTGTAGCCAATTTTACAACTTTTTAGCTAAATCTTTTGCTTGGTGGGGCATATCTCTTGACCTAGGACACACGATAGCCTGGCACTCATTTGGGCTTACCTTTTTGGATACATATTTTGAGAAGTGCCATTAGGACACATGGTTCTTTCCGATGCCTCCTCAATACTTAGTTGATTTTGGACCTTTCCTAAACTGTTTTAAACCCAAGGACTTCAGATCTTCACCGTTTCTTCCCCTTTCTTGCTCCTAGTTCCTCTGTGGCACTGCCCCTTCTCTTCTGACCATGCTATTCCATTGTTTGTTCCTTTTTCAACTTGAAAAATGAATTCCAAACATGAAAACAGATCAAGAAAGTCATTTGTTTTGGATAGGGTGGTTTAGTTTCTCTTGGCCCCCACTACTCCATTGTTAAGTCCCTCTGTGACCTATTTACAGATCTGAACAAGTTTTTTGAGGTTATATCTATGCGGGGTCATAGCTAATCTGATATTTGGCCCAGGGAGTGAAATATGGATAACAAGAAGACAAATTGAAGGTGGTAGCAATCATTTCTATGTATAGCAAGATACTTACGAATTTCTTCCTTTTCTTGCCACTGGCCTCTCCGTGACATTGCTTCTTCTCCTTTGACCCTACTACTCTATCTTCAAGCCCACATATAACCCGTAGAATGGATTTAAAGCCCAGGTTCGCTTAATAGAGCTGTTTTATGAATTTATCCTACACAGGGTTGTTTGATCTTCACAGGCCTCTACCACTTCCCTTACAGAGTCTTCTTGTAATCTATTTGCGGGAATCGAACATGATTTCTTAGGTTCCTTCGGTGCGGGGGCGTTCTGATTCAGAATGCTCTATCAAAGGAACCTATCTGAATAATTGTTACCATTATTCATCGAAATCTCATCCCTTAGACTAGGTGACTTAGGACAACGCAATCAGCAGCTTTAGATACTTTGGCCAAATATTTGAAACATAATGCTTATGTCTCGTATTCCTTGATGGCATACTCGTCAATCTGGAATACTTCCTTCACCCCATTCCTATGTTATGTAGAATGTCTTATACTGACTTCTGTCAGACTCTCCTGTCCCAAGTTATTCACTCAGGAACGGATTAGTAAGATGACAACGTTATAGGGATGCTCCCGAGGACTAGGGATATGCTGACATACTGGATCAACCCTAGTTAATCAAGTGTGTCAAGATACCCCGAGTCTCATAGGGCAGCCTTATAACATGACCACATTCCTAATCAGTCCCAGAGTAACTTGTTTGAGTTTAAGGTGTAAATCTTAACGATCAATGCAAAGGGTGTCGTCATAAGTCACCTGCATTGTTGTATCTTCGAGAAGATCCTAATCTTCTCGAAGGTACAACCCTACAGTTGACTTGTGCCGTCAACCTTTAAATCCACCTCGAAAATATCTACTTATTAATAAGTGTTACATACGTTGAGTTAAAATTATACTATAAGATGCTCCCTTAAGGTTAGTCTTTCCGCATCCCTGGGTTCCTCACCTTAGAATTACCTTTCTTAGTAAAACCCGTTACACAAGAGAAGTTATTAAGACTAGAGGTCCCGTCAAGGAGTTCATAGAATGTACATAATTCTAAATCAATGAAGCTGGACACTAACCCTCAATCTTCACATGAGATTGCTAACCAAACCCCTTTTTTTTTGGTTTATATCAGTTCTCATAACTGAATTTATATCTTACTTATTAGTATTGAGATATAGTGATTAAGAATCCAATTAAACGTTGTATTGAATTAGATCAAAACTTAGGAAGTAATGATTTATTTAGCTCGTTTGGATCCTGCTCAGATTTATTTTAACCTTAGCTTTGCAAAAGACAGTGATCTAGAATTCCAATTTAGCTTCAGATAGAACATAATAGAACTACTAAACAATCATAATTATTCAGTCACATAACCTTGCAAGCTTACTTAGATAATCACAAAAGTCTCCAAGTTATACAATAATAACAATGCTCTTAAGATCATTCGAACCAAAGGAGATCAAACCATCAAGATACGAATGCAAGCACATAAGTAACAAATACCTCTTTTCATTCCTCTCAAGCTAATCAAATACATTTTATGCATTCAACATATTTGATACAATACTCAACAGAAAAAGAACATCTTTCTTCAAGTAGTACATTTAGAGAATCAAGCTGTAACTCATCATAAAACAAAATTAAACAATCTGAACATCATATCAGATCTGCATGCCTTTACCACTTACAACAATCATCTGCAAAAATTGTCAACATGGGTCAGTTCAGTGAACTGAGCATGATAAGCAATAAATCTTAAAACAATTGCAATCCACCAATTGTTTTCATTAAACAACCTGTTTAAATGAAACCATTTCACCAAACATGTAAACATATTTCAGACTATGCTCTTATAATACAAACATGACTATAAACGCTTAACTCATATTATAGTTACTAAATAGTCCTAGATACTTTTCAGATATTTCATCATAAATATTAGTGACCAAGAAGAACAAATGTATCCAAAACAACTATCCATCTGAATCCCAGGGACAACAAACATCTGACAGACCATTACATTCAACAAAAATGAATATCTTAACAATTCATAAATCCATCAGTATGTATTAACAATTCCAACAATTAAATATAAATATATCAACATATACTTTACAGCAGAAGAGAAAGAAACCGAGACATTCAGATGTCCCTTCCAATCATGCTCATGACTGTACCATGCACTTCAAGAGTAATGCATTCACATTATACGCCCGTGACTAGGCCATTAGAGACCACAGAAAGAAATATAGTCCGTCAAAATACAAATATAAAAATTGCCTATAACTTACTGAACAACACAGTAGCTCTCGTGACAAGGCAGTGATGAATAATCCATCAAATAGACTCCACATAACCTTCCATATATTCAACAAATGAGAAAATATCCAATGCCATCGCTTGTCAAGGTACAGTTAATAGCTCTTTACTCCAGTCAAGCACACGACTAGATATTCATGATAACAGAAGACGTAATCATGCTCAAACACAAGAACAATCCCACTAAGTCAAAACACTCATCAACATACAGCTCAATCTAATCCCTACTAAAACACAACAAGGACTTAAATCAAAAGGCGAAATTAAATGAACAACCTCTTTATCACAGTCAAACAAGAGGCTAGATAGCATTAAAACAAATGACGTTTCTATATGCATACCTAGTAACATTCACACTGAATCTAACACAAACCTCCACAGCTTCATTTAACTGAATCAAATCCCTACGTTATACAACATGGGTGTAAATTAGAAGTCACTTTCAGGAACTAATAACCTCAACAAGATCTTTATAAAGGTCATCATCAAATCATTGTTTTCAACAAAGTTTCATCCAAGCCGAGATAGTGCAAATATAGCAAGGACTCATATAGAGTCGAGTTTAAAAAGAAAACACAGTGTGAACAAGATCAGTAGCCGAATTCCTACGAAAACATTCAAGGTTTTTAACTAATTCAACACCAGCAGTCTTCGCACTAAATTTCTACAAAAGTCAAAATACAATATACATATTAAGGACTCCAACAGAGCCAATATCAATAGGTATTCTCAACCAAGCCTATACAGAAGTCAAAACACCGGTTACATATCCAGATCTCCAACTGAGTCAATAAGCACAGTATTCACAACTGAGCTTAATACCGAAGGAAAAATCCTAATATACGATTCAAGGATTCAAAAGGAGTCAAACACATGTAGTATTCACAAATAAACTTCTACAGAAGTAGAAAGATACAAGATAAATATTAAATTCAAGAATTCCAACTGTGCCAATAACATACAGTATTCACGACTGTACTCCTACAAAAGTAGAAATGTATGTTACCTTTTCAGGACTCAAAAAGGAATCGAACCCATATAGTATTCCCGATTAAACTTCTACAACAATTAAAAATACTATCGATTCAAGGATTCCCACAATATCCAATAACATACAGTATTCGCGGCAAAGCTTCTACAGAAGCCAAAACATACTATCATTTCAAGAAGTATAAACAACAAGGCTTCTACAGAAGTCGAAATCTACCAAGAAAAATTTTCATGGACTCCAACAGTGCCTGATTCAAACATTATCCTTGCAAGCATTTCTACAAAATCTAATCGAAATGCAAAACACAACAAGATAGTACAACCGTTCGAAACACAATGCACACCCATCAAGGGTTCACTTGCAAAATCGAGCCAGTAAGAAGATATAGCAAACCAATTCATACAATCTACCATAAAAACTAATTGAACCCAAAAATCATCTGAACAGAGTTGTTCTAATGAAATCATTTGAAAGAAAGCAATATTTTTAAAAGTTAGGGCCTAACATGCCTAGTAATGTTGCTTAAAAATCTGAAGAAGACCACTAAAAGAGCTCGAGCCTTCTCCTCTTTTTCCACATTAGATTCAACAACAATAATTTGTTATTTCCATGCCTTATAAACTTTCCTTGATAGAGAAAAGAGCTAGTTACTCTCATATTTGCCATGCAACACCAAGTAGACTGGTGCGAAGAACCAGTGATCAAACAGAGAGAAAATCAGAGCGCATGAAAAACCAAACAAACTACCAGTTTTCCATTTTGCATGTCTTCCCGAGAAATCTGAGCTTGAAGACCGAGTTCATTAATTGCATTAACTCCAAAATTCCCACTCAATCTCGATTGCCACCGACCGCCATAGTTGGCGATGGATAAAAACAATTCAAAGACCATTTCTAGACTTGGCGACTTTGCCACGTCGGCTTTCACTAACCGTTTGAAACCTCCACTAATTCCTTGTCCTTCATACTTATCCATCCCATTTAATTCCTTAGAAACTACCCGCCCATGGCTCGCACCCTTTCATAGGTCCCCTTCCTCCACTAACATTAGTTAGGTTAGAAACATAGGTTAGATCATAAGATGATACTTAGTCTAACTTCCTTAGTGCTAGGTTGCTAACTTTAGGAACTTTTAGCTTATAGCTTAGGACTAGGTTAGATTTAGGTTTAGGTTATTAACCTTAATAAATCCAGCTTAGGTCTTAACAATTCAGAATGTTCAGAATAAGAACCAACAAATATACATTCCCGTAATGGATTCAATCCAGCACTGATAATAAGCTAGTAGTATAAATGTATTTGAATTTATTACGTGGCCCACGATCAAGACCTTCCTGATTTTACGATATCAGGAACTAATTCATTTAACAACATCAGCCTGAGTTAATTTCGGAATTGCTCATTCCACACATTCGGACCTTGCAACCTTCGTAAGGTCTATAATTTTTGTTAATCCAGAATAAACTTAAAACATCTCTTGGGTCAATGCCACTGATCCAAGGCCGAGTCTTATAGACGGGTAAATCCACAATTCATTCCGAGATCAGATTAAACTCAGGTGCAAAATGAAAGAAATAAAAGTGTCCAATCATATTCCTACTTAGTCAAAGATCTTTAATTGCAAAGAAGATACAGTCCATATCAAGCATGACTTCACAATCAAAGGAACACATCCTTTTACAGAAGAAATCATATATCAACACTTGAATGCTCAGGAGGAAGTAACAACAGTTCAGAGTGTTACATGCTTCCCTCCTAAAAGATTCATCGTCTCGATGATTACATATTTGATTAACCTTCAGGACAACCAATTTATTAGTTCACAAAATAATGCGACTATTTCTAACTTGAATAGTTCCAGAAATCAATGTCACAACACATTTTATTCAGCTTGAATAATGTTTGCCTCAATCTGGCTTTTATATAAACTTGAAAAAGATAAGTTCATGTAAAAAAAAAAAGTTTTGTCAACAGATTTCATCCTATTGAAAAAGAAAAGGAAAAGCAATTTCCATCTCTTCCAGATTTTCCTAAGTTGCACTTTCTTCGTTAAAATGGTCCCACTGGACCTTACATTGCTGTATTTCACGATTTCTCAAATGTAATTGGCGAGTTTCCAGCACTCATGTGGGTTTAACCACGATTATTCCTGGGGTCTTGGACCTACAAGGAATTCCAATTCAAATCATGTGACAAATCTGAAACATATTTCTTAAGCAAAGAAATATGGAAAACATCATGCATGAGAGATAAAGCAGGTGGTAATGCTAATCGATAAGCTACAGGATTGATTATTTTGACAATTTCAAAAGGTCCCACGAAACGAGGTGATAACTTGGCAGCCTTGCCAAAATTATAGAACTCTTTCTGGGTTTAGCACGAAGAAAAACCTTCTCACCAAGCTCAAACCTTCGATCAACCCGCTTAAGGTCAGCATAACTCTTCTGCCTATCCGCTGCTTCCTTTAATCATTCACGAATCAGCTTAACTTGCTGTTCCATTTCAGTGAGGATCTCTAGTCTAATTACCACTCTATCCTCAACACTATCCCAACTAATAGGGGTTCTGCACTTTCTTCCATAAAGTGATTCAAATGGTGCCATTTTAAGAGATGAGTGATAACTGTTGTTGTATGCGAATTCAACTAATGGAAGATACTCTTCCCATTTATACTGTTGATCCATGCAATACATTCACAACATGTCTTCCAACACTTGATTTACCCTCTCAGTTTGTCCATCCATTTCTGGATGATATGCAGAACTAAAGTTTAGTTTCGTTCCAAGAGCTGTATTAAGCGTTTGCCAAAACCTTGACATCATTCTAGGATCCCTGTCAGATATAATCAATTCTGGTACACCATGTAACCTAAAAATTTCATGTACGAATCTTTTGGCCAACACTGGTGAATCATCCTTTAGATTTCCAGTGATGAAATGAGCTACCTTAGTTAGTTTATCTACAACTACCAGGATAACATCATGTTTATTCCTAGACATAGGTAACCCTTGTACAAAGTCCATGCTTATTACTTGCCATTTGTACTGCGGTATGCTATGAGGATATAACAGTCCAGCAGGGTGCATATGTTCTACCTTAACCCGCTGACATTCTAGACAATGAGTTACAAATTCACTGACATCCTTTTTCATACCTTTCCAAAAGTATTGTTGTTTCAGATCAGCAAGCATTTTTGTGATACCCGGGTGTCCAGAGAAGGGTGAATTATGAAATTAAACTAACAACTTCTTTCTCAAATCATTTAGCATAGGTACGTATACCCTGTTTTCATAACGTAAGATTCCTTCATTATCAAAATGAAAGCCCTTATACCTTTCATCATTAGGTTCTGTAGCAAGCGCTGCTTTTACTTGCTGAAAGTATGCATCTGATTCTGAGGCACTTTTTACCTCATCCTTAAACTGAGTTCTTAATGTTATAAGAGCAGAAATGTGCCTCCTACAACTTAGAGCATCTGCTACTCTATTCTCCTTCCCTTTGATGTAGCTAATATCAAAATCATATTGTGATAAAAATTCTAACCACCTTCTCTGTTTGGCATTTAGATTAGGTTGAGTGAAAATATATTTCAGTCCTAAGTGATCAGTTTTCAACTCAAAAGGTTTCCCAAGTAAATAGTGTCTCCAGACTTGAAGTGCATGAACAATGGCAGCAAGCTCCAAATCATGAGGAGCATAATTCAACTCATGTAACTTAAGTTTTCTACTTTCATATGCTATGACTTGATCATTTTGTAACAAAACACCTGCAAGGCCTTCCCCAGAAGCATCCGTTACAATAGTAAAGTTCCCATTAGGGTCTGGTACAACTAATATAGGTGTGGAAGTCAACTAGCTTCTCAGAATTTGAAAGCCACTTCACACTTATCATTCCAAATAATTTTCTTATCCTTCTTCTGTAATGAAGTTATCGGTGCAGCTACTTTAGAAAAATCCTTAACAAATTTTTCTATAATAACCAGCAAGGCCCATGAAGCTTCTTACTTCGTGCACATTCTTTAGTGCAGGCCACTCAGTTATTGCCACTATTTTTGAAGGATCTACAACAATTCCTTCTTTACTAATGACATGACCCAAATAGTGAACTTCTGAATCAAAGAAAGAACATTTGGATACTTACCATACAACTTTCTTTTTCTCAAAATTCCCAAAACTATCTTCAAATGCTCATTGTGCTCCTCAACGCTTTAGAATAAATGATAATATCATCCAAGAATACAAGTACAAACTTGTCCAAATATTCTTGAAAGATATTATTCATTAAGTTCATAAAAGTTGCGGGTGAATTAGTTATCCAAAGGGTAGAACCGTGAATTCATATGTCCGTACGTTGTTCGGAAAGCTGTTTTATGAATATCTTCTTCTCTAATCCTTAACTGAGGATAACCAAATCAAAGATCTATCTTAGAATATACACTGCCCCACGCATCTGATCAAATATATCGTCGATCCTTGGAAGTGCGTATCTGTTCTTGATTGTTGCTTTATTCAACATCCGATAATCAATACATAGCCTAAGTGTTCCATCCTTCTTTTTCACAAAGATTACAAGTGCTCCCCAAGGTGAAACACTTGGTCTAATCAAATCTTTAGACAAAAGCTCTTACAATATGACCTTAAGCTCGACTAACTCTGTAGTAGTCATCCAATAAGGTGCTTTGGAAATAGGTTTCCGTTCCTGGTTTGATTTTGATGGTGAAGTCAAATTCCCCTTGGGTGGTAACCCTGGTATTCCTCCGGAAAAACATCCTAAACTTTGTAGCAGAGGAAATCCGTTTCATGAATCCCCATCTTCTTTTCTTCGAAAATTCAGATCTCGTAGCTGCATAAAGGGTACATCCTTTGTTTTTTAAGCTTTTAAAGCTGCATATCTGACCTTTTTCTACTTTGAAATTTCACTTTAAACCCCTTGAATCTCTGCTGTTTCCAGCGATCCATCTAAACATCTTATATTCTCTCATAGTATTCTCTTTTTCTTTATGTTTCAGTCTCACCAATTGACAACAATGCAATGTCGTAAGACCCCAAGGTGTAACATAAGGTCACTCCATGGAAAATTAGGCAAGTCAAGGACTGCCCCCAAAAATACACATACTCACTGTATGGACCGAGTTATTGGGACCAACTGTAGAGTCCATGATATTTATCCATTTTTTCACTTTTCCCGTTGTAATTTAGGGGAAGCGAAGTGTTATTAGAATAGGGAGGGGTGGGGAGAGTCGAGCATTCAGTAAGCTCCTAGTATCAAAAATAATAGTGACAACGTATGCCAATAACTTACCCGGAACTCTATTGTGTCACCACCCTAAACCCCTGCCATTTTCATCTTGCTTGTCTTGTCTACTGCAGCATGTATCTTATGCTGTTTTACTTACGATCATCCTTCTTCAAAAGGGCACCTGATTTTGTGTATTGGTCTTTGGCCCCAATTGTAGCAGCCTCCTACAGGTCCCTTTTTAGGCTCAAAATTTCCTCCATTCTTGTAATTATCATTTTGTCCTCCATAGGGCCTTTCTGCCCATTTGTTATAATTTTTTGGCAAAATTATCCCTTACATTTCAGCAGACTTATTTTGCTACTGCGTTCTACTATTATCCCCCTGAACTTACTTTTGTTTTCCAAACTTTTCCATAGTCCTGTTTGGTTGCAGAGGGTTTGAAGAAGGGTTTGCAATCTCTTCGCTTCCCCGCATTCCTCTTTATGAGCAGAAATATCCTTTATTTCTGTTTCTTGTCCTTATGGCCTTTTCAAAAACTCTTCCATAGTGGTGGACTGGTGAACATCGACCTCTCCCCCTATCACGGGATTCAATCCTCCATGATGAATTTCCGTATTCTTAACTTCCGTCAGTTTTGATACTGCGTACAGAACTTGAGGAGTTTTGTAA